>JAUPFN010000003.1:35046480-37593146 GCA_036924255.1 Apodemia mormo | reverse complement strand
TGATTTGCTCGACCTGGGAATCGACCCCGGACCGGACCTAATATGGTCAACACCAGATCACTAGAACAGAGGTGATATAATACAAATATATATTTTTTATTTTTATAGAAATCAGAAGTACTTTATTTAATAAAACTTTTTACAAGTTATTTTGGCATGTCAACATTTTTTGGACTACTACCGGATCGGAAACGGGGCCACACACTGAGAAGATCCGGCGGAAGAAACTCAGCGGGCTTGTCTTTTTTTTCATGTTTTTTAAATAAGATATTATATAAATATTAGTAAGTATCTAATTGTTACATTAATAATAAGGATATGAGGAGCAGTTAATCCCATTCTTCATCAAGGTATTCAGATATTTTATAATAAATTTTTATACACAGTTTTGTTTTAACAAATTTTTTGAGTTTGTAACTGGTAAATCTCTAATGGCATCAGGCAGGTTATTGTAGAAGCATATACTTTGCCCTATAAGAGCATAGCACACTTTGCACAGCAAGATTGTTTTTGTTCCTTGTATTTAGGGAGTGAATATCACTATTCTTTTTAAATAAGCAAATATTTTTACGAACATACATCAAGGTTTCCAATATATACTGAGAAATTACAGTTAAAATATTGATTTCTTTGAATTTTTTTCTCAGGGAGGTCCTTGGGCTAAGATTGTAAATTGCCCTTATAGCCCTCTTTTGTAATACAAATATTGTATTTATTTCAGCGGGATTCCCCCAGAGAAGAATTCCATATGACATAACACTATGAAAGTAACTAAAGTAAACAAGGCATGCAGTGTCAACATCAGTAAGCTGTCTCATTTTTTTCACTGCAAATGCTGCTGAACTTAGTCCACTGGCCAATTTCGCAATATGTGGTCCCCAATGCAATTTTTTATCTACAGTAACTCCTAAAAATGTAGTGGAGTCCACAAGATCTAATTTTTTTAAATATAAAACTATATATAATCTTCTATAATAAAGATATATAACCTTTTTATAAATCTATTGTGGGAATAAAAAATTGCAACTTTGTAAGTAGAAAATATTGTTACAGAAAAACAATGTCACTATTCCAAGAAATACATTTTTACCTGCAGAGAAACAAACAGTAGTGCGAACACTTTTGAAAGACTATTTCCTATCTTTGACAAAACATTTGTTGGCTGAGAAGAATCAGTTGCAAGCACTTCATGCAGCAAACCAGAGGACTTTGCACACTAGAGGAGAACTTTCACAAGAAAGAAAAGATCAGCTAGAACAGCATCAGGTAGATATAAAACAAGTGAAGTGTAGGTAATAATGCATTTTTTACAACTTAGCTAAAACATTGCGTATGTGCACAGCTTTTAATTTTAGAAATCTAAGTTAGATTGTATGAATTCTGAACTAAGAATTTGCCAGGACACTTTATAGATAGATACTTAGAAATATTCCGATGCTGCCATTTTACTTTGTAAGTCAAAGTGATGTTGTATATTTCTGGTATTTGTATAGGTTTTGACAATTAAAGATAAAAAGTGTGTCCAGGCCAAAACCATCTGAGCTCAGATACTCAGAAATAAAATTTTGTTGACTCTGACAGGTCTGTTTATCTTAGTCAGATGAACAGACTCATTGTTATTTATTGGGTTTACTTTTATTAATCCATAAAAAATCATTTTAGATTAGATTTTTCTAAAGATTATTCTGAATATTTAAAGTAACTTCTAGATTCCTGAATATTACTTTTATATAACATTATAAATGTGAAAGAATTTGTTTGTTTGTTTCGCCTACATGGCGCAACAGATTTTGATGAAATTGGGCTTGGAGTTGGTTGAAAATCCAGTGTGAAACCCTAAGGGGCTGAAATAGGGAATAAAAATTTGTATGGAAAACATTATTGATGACCTTTTATTTTATTTATAGAAAAGAATATAACCAGGAGGTACACCTGATGACAAGTGATCACTGCTGCCCATGGACATCTGCAATATCAGAGAGAGAATTGCCGACTTTTAATAGCCTGCGCAAACGACGGACTTTTCTCCGTGGCAGAGAAAAAAAGTACATTCCTCGAATAAAAACCCTACCGCGAATTTACCGCGAACGCAACGCACACGGTGTGCGATCATTTGTTGGACAGCGCTCTAGCTCACAACGCGGACTAAAGTCCGCCGTATGCGTTGCTTCGCCTAGTCACACGTGCTCTATTCTGTTCGGGGACTCCCCCGTACTTTTGTCCGGTCCGCTTTCTGCATGTCCTCGAATATTCGGGAGACTTTTTGTACTCGGTACTTTTAATCTCTCATTTGCGTTACCCGATACAGTTGTAAGTGATCTATTTTAGCGACAAAAAGTTCGTGGACAAAAATCCGTCGTCTGCGCAGGCCGTTAAGAATGAGTAAGTTCTTAAAGGTCCCAAAGTTGGATTCGTTCGGAAACAGCCTCACTGGGTTGTATGTTGTTGCTGGTTATTTCTGTACAGATATCAAAAACAATTCTTAGCCATATTTCTACAAAATCATTGCTTACTGTTTTTTTTAATATGCATTCTACTCTAAAGATGTTTAGGCAATTTGTTATAAAACTTTAATAATTTTTCATTTTATCAATGGTTCAAATTTTTACAGTATTATTTCATGCTTCAATGCTATTAAGTTTTTTTTAATTACCAGCTTTAGATGAGGTCTTCCACTGGGATACATTTATTTTGAAGAAATTTGTGGCACTAACTTCTGTACAGACACTGTGTATTTTAACTTTGGCCACTTAGAATGAACTGTGACTGTTAATACTGCAACCTTAATAAAATAATGTAGCCATGTTCCAATCTGGTAGTAATTCTAAAAATTTTGAGTTGTCAAAAGAGCCTGTAAAGATTTATTTGAATAAAGTATTTTTTGAGTTTCAGTTTAGGCATTTCCTAATGTGTTCATTATTGAAAAATTCATATATCTCCATGTATCCTATTACAGGCTACATATGACAAGCTGTTAGCGGGTGCCCAAAGCTTTGCAGAGGTGCTAGGGGAGGATCTAGGTGAAGCTGGTGAACCACCAACACTGACGTTAACAGTTATAGAAACCCAGGGAACTGTTACAATTGGTGGAAATGAAGAATTTACCATGCAAGCTGGTACAGACCCATGGCAAGATGAGGATACTAGAACATTTTACACAAGTTTGCCAGATTTGAAAGTTTTTATGCCTAATTATCAGATTAAAGAGGTATGTTTTATATGTTTTTTTTAAAGATTTAATTGGAATAGTCGTTTGTCTTCCGTCGAACCTGGTGAAAAGTGTTGATGAAGACGAAGGTGGTATACACCCATCCAAAAGAAACCTATTCACTCTACTCTTAAAGGTTCCAGGACTATTTTTGTCAGGAAAAATAGATGCAGGCAGTTCGTTCTAAGCCTTGGCAACTCGAACCAAAAACGAATTGTCAAACCGTTTTGTTCGATTTTTTGGTATATCAACAACATATGGATGGAACTTCTGCCTGCGTTTAGTAGTCCGATAAAGGAATGGTGAGGGTCCAATAAGTTCAAAGAGAGCTTTTGCACACACACACCAAAGTGCATCTGCAGATTTTCTGATAAAAACAATGTTGCCCGGGATCGGAAAGTGCCCGGTTGGCGATAGATTTGCCACTTATCACATTTGTGGGACCAAGTATCTTCAGCTAATCGTAGGTGCATTTGTTGTACCTCTGCCTACCCCTTCGGGGATATGGGCGTGAAGAGATTTTTTTTAACTATTACAAAGTCTCTGCTAATCTTTTATTTGCTTTTTTGTTAATGTTATTAGTAGACTTTGAATTATAATATGCACTATCAAAACTCCAAAATATGCATTAAAAAGGGGTGAAATATGCACAATCAAAATACTACTTAATTATTACCTATTAGACTTTACACTCTTTTATTTTTCCAGTATAAATAGTAGTACAGTAAGTTGAAAAGGTGAAGTTAATTAAATTTGCTATTATCCATGAACTGCTTCACCTTTTTAATAATGGATTTCTGCAAAGTAATGCCTGAATCAATTAAATACAGCAAGTTGTCATTCTTATCTCAATATGTACTAAATTATTTTCTAGAGTAAACTTGTGACAACTAGGATGTTGTTTTGTATAATCATTATTTCCAATATACCTAAGGATTTGTATAAAGATTGTGCATTGTGAGTTGGGTATATTGCTGAAATGAGTGAACTTTAAAAAAGTTATATTTTGTTTGACTAAAAAATTTCAACTACCACCTAGGTTTAATCAGTGATTAATTGCAATGGCTTTTGAAGTGACAAATTAACCAACTACTTATTTGATATCCTCAAAATTTTGAGAATAAAACAATATTGTACATTCTGAGGCTAGTACTCGCAAATGGGGCTTCTAAAAACACTTTCTTGGCAGAGTTATGAGACGCATAAAAGTCGTGTTTTATGCATTTGAATTATAGGTAGGTACTTGTTTTATTTCAGTTGATGTGAGTTCGAGTTTAATTTAAAATTTATGTTGTAGAATGTGGCTTTGTCAATGGCAAAAAAATCAACACCTAATTTGTAGGCAACAAAGTGGACAACATCCACACAAACCTACAACGAGGTTTAAGGATGTTGAAAATTTATGTTTTTATTTTTATTTTGATGAAATAAATAATAAAATAACATGCAAATACGTATGATTTAACGTCCAGTTATTGCCAATTGGGTTACAGTACTTCTGAACTAATTTAAAAATAATAATAATCCTTATTCAATTTTTTTTTTATTATCGATAGGTAAGCGCTTGACTTCGATCTCGCCTGATGGTAAGCTAAGATAAGGCCTAAGATGGAACGCGCTTCCCTAGAAGGTACCTGTTCACTCTTCTCTTGAAGATCCCCAGATTGTACTCGTCCGGGAACACAGACTCAGGAAGCATGTTCCAGTCCTTTTATTTATTTATTTAATACTTTATTGTACACAATTAAAAGAGAAGTAGTACATAGAGACTTATTAAAAACAGACTGTACAATGGGCGAGCTTATCCCCAATAAAAGAGATTTCTTCCTGCTGACCCGAATAAGAGTAAACACAATAATTATTGAAATGTTAAAATAGTGTACAATAATCATAAAACTAGATACATATGAATATAACAGTCTTGATACATTAAATTTAGCCACATAATATTTAAAAATGAACAACAATCGATGGAAATGAAAGAAAAAATGAAAATAATAAAAATACTATGTAGACCCAGCAAGAAAATGTTCTCTTAAACTCTTTTTTTAAATTGGAAGAGATTGACTCATATGAATCTTGGGCGGTAGTGAGTTCCATAACCTGACAGCTTGAGCATGGAAAGAATTTTTACAGACTGTGAGCACAAAAAGTAAAACTGAAACAGTAACTGAAGAAATGTTAGACGAAGATTTAAAAGAAGATGATCTCAGTGATAGTGAAGAGCCGCCATCAGTTCCCGATGTAGAACAGGAAGAAACACAACCAACAAATATATCTAACAAGTAAGTTTTAAAACAAAATAAATGTATTTACTTATTAAAATACTGTTATGGCTCAATTTTCAACTGGATTTTTGTATACATCTCATACTTCAAGTTTCATTTCAGTTCTAAAAGAAATTTAGCCTGAAAACACACCTCCCATTAATTTTGTTTTTATAGTATAGGATAGCAAACAAGTCTTCCAGATGTGAAGATGTAACCATCACCAATAGACATCAAAGAGGTTAAAGTGGGGTGAATCTAATTCCACAAGATTAGTTATTATATTAATAGCGAAAAATACAGGCGCTATTATGGCAGGAACAGAGAAACAGTTTTGTTTTGATAAGTCTATATTTATAGGTACTAATTAGAGATATTTAGTCTCTGATTATAATAATTATAATAAAAAGAGCTTTTATTTCCGAATTTTATACAAGTACATTTTAAATTAGTACAGTTCTTAGCAAACTTTTATATGAAATCCAAATTCGGAGTGCTATTTGGCATAGGCCTCCTCCAGCTCTCCACTGCATTCTATCTTGTGCAACCCTACTCCAATATGACCCCCAGGTTAGGCTGATATCATCTTTCAATCTTGCGTTAGGGTGCCCCTGGCTTCTTTGCTCTGTCTCTTGGGTACCATTGCGTAGGTAATCTCTGATTAGTATGTAGTAATGTTGCAATTCTCTTCCAGATATGCACTTGATGCATTTCTGAATGAACTACCAAATTGTATAAATAGAGAACTAATAGATAATGCCGCTGTGGATTTTGTTCTCAATTTAAACACAAAGAATAACAGAAAAAAGCTTACGAGGGTGCTATTCAGTGTTGCAAGAACAAGACTTGATTTGTTGCCATTTTATTCGAGATTTGCTGCAATTTTATACCCAGTTTTACCAGATGTGTGTGTTGAACTTTGTCAAATGTTGAAACAAGATTTTAAGTATCATGTAAGGAAAAAGGATCAGATAAACATTGAGTCTAAGGTAATTCAGTCTATTTACTATATGGTTGATAAATAAATATATATGTATATGCAGTATAGAACTGCAAACAATCTATTGTTGCTAAGAGATAAACCTTGTTTATAGATATAAATGCTTGTAGTGCACTGCTAGCCTCTTGTCTGAGATGTACTGATATTATGGTGGCAGGAATGGGTAGAGTGATAATAACGCAATGGTGGGGATCTCAATTGAAAGCTACAGAAAAAGAAAGGGCTCATTAACCATTTAACACTTTTGAAAGCAATCATGGCATTGGCTATATTATTACATGGCTAATCCAACAGTGTTTACTAAAACTGAATCTGCAAAATAATCTGATTTCACATAAAATGACTTTCAACAAAAAAGCGTCTGGAATAAAACGAGCCAATAGCATTCCGAAATAGCATAAAAGTTGCAAATTATCTGCCTAACCAATCTAAAATAGGTAGATTGCAGTAATTCAATCTAGGGTTTCAAAGAACATGCCCATTGTTGGCTATTTTGAATTTATTGTAAACTATCTGTTGCCCACGACTTCGCCCGCGCGGACTTCGTTTACTCCGCACAGCTCCTCCTCCAGGTGATAGCGTGATAATATGTAGCCTATATGTTGACCCGACCTATTTGCATGAATAGCAAAATTTGAAGTAATCCATGCAGTACTTTTTGAGTTTACCCCGGACATACATACAGACAAACAGACAAAAATTCTAAAAACTACATTTTTGGCTTTGATATCGATTGTAGATCACGCCCCAAGTATTCTTTAAAAAAAATATTCAAGGTACAGTTTTGACTTTCCTACGATTTTATTATATGTAAAATTTAATTTATTGATTTCTTAAAACAATCAAAATGTTAATGAGCCGCTTTTTATTTTTGTACCCTTCAATTGATTTTGTCTACCATGGAAAAGAAATAGCATAATAATTATTATTTCTTAATTTTTTACCAATGTTACTCATTAGTCACCATTATAAAATACATCATTATAAAATAATGATCCTTGTTTGGGCTTGACCAGTTATAAAGGAATTCCCTATATTAACTGAGAACTTGCAAATTTTTATTCAGGAGGAAAGGACTGTCAGTACCAAAATCTGGTTACAGTACCCGGCGATAAATATTGCACATCGAACTTTGGAAAGAGACAATCGGATAATTTCGGCTTCGTAAAGCGTTATCTCTGTCCCACACTACCTATGTGACGTTTAGTCAGTCGTTGTTCAAGTACGATAGAGTGCAGTCGCGTCCCGAAAAAAATATATATTTAGAGTTGTAACACCCACAAATTTAAATAATTTAAAGTTGTAATATGGCATCTTTCGGAAAAAGAGGGAAACCTTTACGAGGTCAGTCACGTGAAATTATCTACAATGTTTATAAATACTTTGTAAGCGAAGCTGATAGATTTAAAAAAAAAGTAGATGAAAATGTAAGTTGTTATTTTAAGAAGATTCAAGAGCGAGTTGCAAATGCCACTGGAATTTCAAGAAGAACTTTGAACAATATATTAAACGAAGTCAGTACTGAAACACATTCGACTGAAATTAAGTTCAGCACTCCAAAAAAAGGGAGACCAAAAAAGCAATTTCGTTTGGATATGGACGATTTTGATTACGATGTTGTTCGAAGATGTGTGTATGATTTTCACTTACGATTTAATGAACTGCCAACAATAAAATCATTAAAAGCTAAGTTATCTGAAGCTATTAATTACAATGGGTCTGAAAAAACATTGAGAAAAATACTTCATGACATGGGATTTCAGTTCACTAAAATGGAAGATAATCGAAAAATTCTAATGGAAAAGCACGACGTTAGTCTCAAACGAATGGAATACCTTGATAAAATACGCAAATTTCGCGAAACAGGAAAAAATATCGTCTACATGGATGAGTCATATATACATGCATCCCACACTAAAGGGAAATCTTGGAGTGACGATAAGAAAAAAGGAGTAAAAAAGCCAATTTCAAAAGGTCAACGTTTGATAATAGTTCATGCGGGAAATGAAAAAGGCTTTGTACCCGGTGCTTTTTTAACGTATAAATCCACGGACACTACAGGTGACTATCACAATGAAATGAATAACGATAACTATGAGAAATGGCCGGTTAACCAATTAATCCCAAATATACCCAGTGATTCTGTTCTAGTTATCGACAACGCACCCTATCACAACAAGTATGTTGAGAGACCCCCAACTCAAACACCATTAAACGGGAAATGATCAACTGGTTAAACAGACATGAAATTCCAGTTGATCCAAAATTAACAAAAACCCAGATTTACGCTATTATATGTCAGCACAAGGAGAGGTATACAGAGTTTTCTGTGGACAAAATACTTGCCGAACATGGGCACACTGTGTTGCGATTGCTACCATATCATCCGGATTTTAATCCAATTGAAAATATATGGTCTCAACTGAAAGGCTATGTAGCCTCTAGAAATGTGGGTATGAACTTAACTACAGTAAAAACATTATTGACTGAAAAAGTAAACATGATCGGCGCTGAAGAGTGGAAAAAGGTTTGCGATCATGCAATCAAATGTGAGAATGAATATAGAAGCATTCAACACAGTTTAGACAATTACACTGATAGATTAGTAATAAATACGGCTGATAGTGACAGTGATATTGACCTCTTTGAGAGCACAGATAGTGAAATGGAAGTAATTGAGAATTAGAACTATTATTATTTTTATTGCAATGTCTCATTTTAGCAATAGGTATAATGGTGTTTATTATGTACACTAAAGCTGTAATGTTCCAAAATAATTAAATACGTAAACATAATGTAAAAATGTTTTTTTATTTTATTTTACCCCAACCTAAAGCCATCACTTATAGAAAAATTAGTGTATTTTATACAAAGAATAAAAATATCAAAAGAAGCAAATCATACTTGTTTTAACAGCTCCTAATAGGTACCGGACTGTTTGTATTTTGTGCGACAGAGATAACGCTCTACGAAGCCGAAATTAGCCGATTGTCTCTTTCCAAAGGTCGATGTGCAATATTTATCGCCGGGTACTGTACATGTGTATTTTAAAACTTTGTTTGCAGCTAGATATCTATGTTTAGTTATTTATGTCTATATGTTTAGGTATATTATGTATATTGCAATTTATTACTAATATTGTCATATTTACTATTAGCATGCGAATTTTTATCCCAAAGAAAATGTCATATCTAAAGTATAATAAGTTCTCAGTTAATATGATCCTGTAAGCAATAAAACAAATCAGCTAGCAATATGCTGAGGCAAAACTCGTCAGCAGGTGCATTTAAGTAGGCGATATACACTCTTGTCTGGCTCCTGCATTATACGTTTAAGGGCATCAGCTGACAATTATTTCACCGAGATACAGCCAACAGACATATTTATTTATTTACAATATTTATTTATTTACAATTGAGAAGATATAACTGAAAAGAATTTTTTTTACATGTTTGTGTGGCCAGCTGAAGTATTTTCCTCCACGATATAGTTAGCTGACTTTGTTTTCTTCAAGATATTGGACAAGCTATAATTTGATAAATTTTCAATCGGGAGGAAATTACGAAATTTAATTTTTTTCAACGTGGGTGAGAGTGAGAATCTATTCCTGCTTAACCCACCAACCAAGCCGCAGCTGTCGTTCACAGAACATAACGATACAACTATCTGACGCATTCTAGAAGTTATTGCCTCAGAGGAACTTGGTCGTGAAAATCTGTTGCTGGCTCGTGTACAAGATAGTCACTTTCAAAATATACAACTTTCAAAAATCAAAATATTATAATTTTTAACAAACTTTTTAAACTATGAGAAAATCTATGCTTAGTAAACACTTTTTGCTTCTTTAGCTTAAAAATATCTCAATTTATGGAAAAGTTTCAGGGATGATCTGATGGGTCAACGGGCTTATAGATATTTTTACATGTTCGGTATCAAAATTAAGTACTAGACACCCTCCTTCAGTGTACAGTGTTTTATAAGTCAGCCTGTATAACATACATATTATTATTTTCAGATAAAAGTTGTCCGATTTATTGGGGAATTGGTAAAGTTTAATTTATACTCAAAGATGGAAGCCTTGTACTGTTTGAAAGTTTTATTACACGACTTTCAACATCATCACATTGAAATGGCGTGCAATCTGCTTGAAACTTGCGGCAGATATTTGTATTGCAATCCGGACACACATCAGAGGACTATGATATATTTACAACAAATGATGAGAAAAAAGGTAACATTTAGTAAATTGTCATACACTGAGGATTGGATTGAAAAAACGCTTTTGTATAATTAAAAATCAAACGCGTTTATATACTGTATAATTATGAAGTTACTAGCAAATCGGAGTGCTGTTTCTATGAGACAGATACCAACAAGATACTTCGTAATTGTGAGAGTAAAACTTCGTTGGTATCGTTGTGATATGAAACTCGATGTAAAGAAAATGTGTTACGATAAAGAAAGAAACAAAGATATAGGATTAAGTCGGCGAGAGAGTGAGGTGGAATACATTACATGTACAGTAGTTTATATTTAAAATATATTTAATTAAATTTATATCATAAGATAGCAAAACAAGCAGATGTGATGCCACCAAAGGTGTTAATGGTGCGTTGCTATCTTGTGGCGAGATCTAATGTCACATGCATAAGTTTACAGGCTGCCTTACCCTCCAAACCGAAACACGACAGTGACAAGCACTGATGCTATTGCGGCAGTAATAGGTAAGGCGGTGGTACCAGACCCGAGCGAGACAATGCAGAACTCTAGCACCTAGTAAATGTCATCTGTTTAATGGTTCCAAAAACAGCCAGAAACAAACAGTAGAACCAAAGTGACTTTACTGTAACTTTTTACTTCTAAAATACGACAAGCCTTTTTACTCCTTTAATTAATCCTCTCTAAGGGAGAGATCGCACAATGGTTATCTCCCCGTCTCTCTGTTAACCACCTCTATAGTGTATTTATATCATTCTTTTAAAAATCATCCATATTACAATGCATTGTAGCATTTGCGTGTGATAGAAGTAGGTACCACATGTGAGGTCACACTAAACTTACTTTTTTAGAGTACATACAACTATATATTATATTGAAGAATCTAAAATTTCAACGAAATATATTATTAAAAAACATATTACTAACATTTCATATGTAAAAGTTTCTTAAATATAAATGTTATATGTAACAAATTGCAATTTACTAAAAAGTAAATAATCCATATTATAATATTATTATAATGCGAAAGTCTGTCAGTTTATTACGCTTGCATGGCTAAACCGCTGAACCGATTCTGATGACATTTGGCAAGGAGATAGTTGAAGACCCAGAGTCAAACATTTTTTATTTTGTCAAAAATCACCCTCCACACCTGAAATAGCATATGAAGTTTTTATGAAAAATTATATTGATGATGTGTTATTATTATTAAAGGGACCTTATCCCCTAACAAACATATGCTTAACACAGATGTGACTAAATCTTAGGATATATATTTTTTCAGACTGTATCGGCACTTGATTCTCGTTATGTCACACAAATAGAAAACGCTTTTTATTATGTTTGCCCTCCTGAAACTATTTCACAACCTAAAGAAGAAGAGCCTGCTATGCATCAGTTTATCAGGAAAATACTACACGAAGATTTACAGAAAAGCAATGAAGAAAAAATTTTGAGGTTAATGCGCAAATTGAATTGGGATGACCCTGAAATTGCTGCTGTTGCAATACAACATTTAGCTGGTGGATGGGCAGTTAGAGCTAGTGCTAAAAGAGCTCTGGCACGTCTCACAGCTGAGTTAGCTGCGTGGCAAGAAATTGTCGCACCAGCAGTAGTCGATACCATACTTGAAGAAATAAGAGTCACAATGGAAGATCCTCATCCTAGATACAATCAGAGGAGAATCGCAACTGTCAGATATCTCGGGGAGCTCTATAACTATAAATTACTAGATTCTCGTGACGTATTTACCGTATTATATTCTTTCATAACCTTTGGTGTAACAAATGATCATAATACAATCTCCCCGTTAGATCCTCCAGACAATGTTTTTAGAATAAGACTTGTATGTGCGTTATTAGAAACATGTGGTGCATATTTTAACAGTGGTTCAAGCAAGAAAAGACTAGATTACTTTTTAACGTTTTTCCAAAATTACTACTGGTTTAAATATTCTGACCCACACTGGACTGAAGAAAATAAGTTTCCTATATATGTTAATTATATTTACCAAGAATGTTTACTTACTTTAAGACCAAAATTAACATTATTTACAAGTTGGCAGCAATGTAAAGATGCGATAGAAGAAATAAGACAGACACTGTATCCAGAATTAGGTGAAGAAGAGCAAGTTGATAATGAGAATGAGATTGAACAAGGTGATGATAGTGCTGCAGATGGCTTGGATACTATAATGGAGACTGATGATGAAACTGATAATCCTGCCATACCCGAGGAGAGTTCCGACGAAGATCCTATGACAGAGAATGCTGGAAATGACGACAATGATTTGCCAAATGAGGATATTGCAATGGAACCAAGACGTCCTACTCCAAAACCTGTAAGTTTTGCTAATATCTAATCCGTTATTATACAGTATGCTCATACTAATACGTGAATGAATGAATGAATACACTTTATTGCACACCAATAAATACAAAAATAATAAATATTTTACAATTATTATACTAAGTAGATACATGGGTACACAAAGGCGGTCTTATCGCTACAGAGCGATCTCGATACGTGAAGCGAAAATTAAAAAGCAAGGATATATTGATTTTTGTTTAGGGATTTCTGACATATATTTTCCCCGTGTTGGTCCCGGGCTGCTTTGAAAAATAGGCCAACTGTCGTTCTGCCAGGCAGGTCGTAAAAGGTGACCGATTGGCTTTACGAGTCACTACCATCGTGGCTACTAGGTGGTAGAGTTCTGCATTGTCTCGCCCGGGTTTGTTACCAACGCTTTATCTATTCCTGCCGCAATACCGTCAGTGCTTGTCACTGTCGTATTCCGGTCAGATTGCCGGTAAACTTATGCATGTGGCATTAGACCTTGCCACAAGATAGCAGCAACACCAATAAAATTTTTGGTGTCTATTAAGCGATGGTTGAATGCACAAGCCATCTGCTCATTTGCTATCTTCTGATATAAAAAAAAAATAGGTAATACCAAAAATTCGTAAGTTACAGTAAATTTTATTTTATGCCAAAGGATGGCAAACAAGTTGATAGTTTTGATAGAAAGAGACAATAATTGAGCTTATAAGAGCACGCGACGCTCTGTGTATGTTCCCAATTCAGGGAAAAATAACAATTCAATATAATTTTAAAATAACAATTTATATTGCGCTCGGGTATTGTGTACCCATATTGCATAGCTATATCAGCACTCCCTACAGACTGTCAGTCTGACAACTCTTATAGAGTGAATTACTTTTCGAAAATTCTTTTTTTAAGATGTTTCGGCTACGAATTAAAACATGCGTTGAGTACAAGCACTGTGTCTTTCTGCTTTTGCTACTGACGTAGGGAAAGTGTGATAGGGACAGGTATACTATTATATGTTCCATTCCTCGGGCTACTTTTTGTTTTTCGTTTCATCCCTGAGCCTATTTTATGTTTCTCGTTTCATTCCTTAGAATACTTCATGTTTTTCGTTCCATTCCTCAGACTACTTTTTGTTTTTCGTGCCATTCCTCAGTCTACTTTTTGTTTTTCGTGCCATTCCTCAGATTACCTTTTGTTTTTCGTTCCATTCCGCAGCCTACTTTTTGTTTTTCGTGTCATTTCTCAGAATACTTTTTGTTTTTCTTTCTATTCCGCAGCCTCCTTTTTGTTTTTCTTGCCATTCCTCAGACTACTTTATGTTTTCCGTTCCATCTCACATATTACTTTTGTATTTCGTTCCATTCCTCATGCTACTTTTTGTTTAAGTGGCGCAGAAGCTACATATAAGTTTTCGCGGAAAGTAGCCAATCAATTCACTTAATTTTGTCAATGATTTTATTTGCAAAAGTTGTTCAGAAAATGAATATGATACTCGGTAGCATGTTTTAATTGCACTTCAATTAAAAAAATGCTGCAAACAATAACAAAACATGTATGATATTTTAGGTGGAGGACCTGGAATTCGAATCTGCGTTTGAGAAGATGGTAATGGAAAACATAGCGGAGAGACAACGCGAGAACAGGCCGCAGCAAAGAGATATTGCAGTCCCAATGACATGCAGACAGACAACGAAAAAAACATACGAACAATTATTGGTAAAATAGTAATGTTTAAAATCTATGAATATTTTTACCATACTGGTAGTTAAATCTACTAAGAAATATGTAAAGTATTAAATGTAATGTAGGTATGTGAATGTATGTAAAAAATTAAAATAAATGTAAAATATTAACATAATCCCATATACTATTATAAATGTAAGTTTGTATGTTTGGATGTTTGTTATTGAATTTTACAAAAACCGCTTGACTAATTTAGATGAAACATAGCAAACAGATAGACGATGACCTGGAATAGCACATAAAATACATTTTATCCCGGTAAAATTAATCCCGTCGTATTCACCAAAAAGTTTTATAATATATTCTATTCTAGATCAATTCGTGTTTTTTTTAAATATTATAATTTAAAAAATACGAATTGATCTAGAATAGAATATATTTTAGAATATATTTTATATGCATGAAAATGGGTCTTACATTTTTTCAGATCGCCATAATCTACCGGCAATGCCGGTGTGCAAATACATATTAGAATCTACTTAATGATATTTAAATTTTAAGCTCATCCAACAGTAAGCAAATTTGATTGTAATATGGGTGTGTTTCAACGATATTAATACATATACGGCATGTAAGGGATGGTCTACCGAAAGTCGAAATTATAATATTAATATTGCTGGACAAATTACACAAATTGATCTAACCCCAAAGTAAGTGAATTATTTGCTTGTGTTATGGGTGTTAGTCAACGATGCTAATACATAGAAATACATATATGAATACTTTTACATACATAATAAACACCCAAACCCAGAAAAGACTGCCCCGTTGGTCGAGTGATTAGCGACCCTGACTATGCAATCAACGGGGCTCGGGTTCGATCCCTTAAGGGGACAAGCATTTGTGTGATGAGCATAAATGTTTGTATTTCCGGGTTTGGGTGTTTATTATATATGTAAAAGTAATATGTATTTCTATGTATTAGTATTGTTGACTAACACCCATAACACAAGCAAATAATTTGCTTATTTGGGGTTAGATCAATAAGTGTAATTTGTCCCGCGAATATTTATTTATCTATGGTCATCACACAAATGTTTGTCCCCGTCGGGAATCGAACCTGAGCCCCTTTTATTCGTAGTTAGGTTCGCTAAGCACTCGACCAACGGGGCGGATTTGGGCCATGTTTCTGAAACGAAACCCGTTGGAAATTTGTGTGGAAATTTTTTGATTTTCTTGCCGTTTTTTTACTTTAAATTTGAATAAATTGATTGATTCTAATTTCTGCAGTACCTACATATTTTACAAAAATAATAAAATTTAAGGAAATACACAAAATATGTAATGTATTATGAGCTACAAACCACACGAAATAAACAGCTGGTTTGAGACCTTTGCGGACACGAAGAGTCAGAGTATGCTTTACATTGTGTGGCATGAAAATAAGAAAAAAATCATAAAACACATTTTTTTCCTTCAAATAAGAATAATGCCATCATGATTAGAACGTAAAAATGTATGCTTTTTTAATTTTTCGTTTTTCTATCGATCGTCGAGGCGTAAAGATAGTAGGCATCGCCATATGGTTCGACTCAACATTCTTGATCCGAAGTTCCGAACCGCAAGAGACTGAACCACGCTTCCTGAGTCTGTGTTCCCCGTCGACTACAATCTGGGGATCTTCAAGAGAAGAGTGAACAGGTACCTTCTAGGGAAGCGCGTTCCATCTTAGTGCATCTTAGTTTACCACCAGGCGAGATCGTGGTCAAGCGCTTCCCTATCGATAATAAAAGAAAGATCGTCCCTTACACACTGTACACTGTACAATTACTGGAAGATAATTAAGAAACACACAAACCCAGACATAGAAACACCTATCATCACAATCTGGTCGTAATAAGTTTGGTACAACTTATAATGTCCTAAAAATAAACATCGCCTCTATGCGGGACAGGCAGTGATGCGAATGTCAATAGAAGCTTCGGTTTACCACGGTTTACCCGTTTATCATATGACTAGTTCAGAGCTTGGCAACCTTTTGAGTCAAGAGCCACAAAAATTCTTGCCAACAATAAACGATGCGTGTCAAGTGGGGGACGGAGGAGTGAAAAGCGAGTATAATTGGCTGAGAGAAGAAATGATGCCTAATCTTCGTTAATCAATTCAAAACGTGTGTATTGCGGAACTAAGAGCCACCGCTTTACACCCAAAGAGCTACATGTAGCTCTCATTCTGTAGGTTGCCGACCCCTTGACTAGACGTATAGTGATTACCGACATTGCATTCATATTGCATTTTAACCGCGGGGTTATCACGTAACGGCCTTGTATATTTGTGGCAATCATTTTCGTTTGATTAGTTTTGGTGCTATGTCATTGCAAAAAGTGCATCCAGTGACTAGCAAGCAATTGGCGACGTTTTTGATGAGTTTTTCGTTACGTTTAAAAGACATGCCAATCGCTGGCGGATTGCAAACGTTAGGTGATAGGCCTGCCGATCTGCATCGGCTACCGTTTATTTATTGCCTCAATTGAGACTGATAGTTTTATGTGCTCATCTGAGGTACGTTTCCGCGGTGCTAATTTATAGAAAAATCTCCGCACCTACGAAGATTTTTCTAGAAAAAAATGAGGATTCGCGTTGGTTTGTATAGACCAGTGTTTGTCAATCTTTTTCAAGACACAACCACCTCATAATGGTACAAAAAAATGCGACCCACTACTGCCTAACTTACATTAAAAAAATCAAATCCTTTTAACATTTTTATTTATTATCAAGTAGGTAATATTGTCTTTGTTTTTTTAGTAACACTAAACTACCGTCTACGACCCCCCTTGCAAGGGCCCCGCGACCCACGGGGGCTCGACCCATACTTTGAAAAACACTTGTCTAGACGCTTATAGAGCGATAATTTTGGTTAATATCATAGATCATTTTGCAGAGGGGCTTCGTGTCGAATTCGCGTCGGTTTGGCCAGATGTTTATAAAGCGTTAACCGTCGGCTTCTTTGAGGGTATCTAAAACTCTTTATATTAATGTTACTAACATTTTTACTATTGCAGCAAGGTAAAGAAGGCGTGGAATTCGTGTTAATGGTGAGGAAAGGGACGAAGCCTCAATATAAGTCATTTAACGCACCGCCAGAACTTGCGAGCAACTTACAGCAGCAGGCTTTGGCTGACAAACAAGAAATGGAGAGAGTGAAACGGTATGTACTATGCGTTCCAACTGAGAATAGGATCGCGCTTGTTATCAACTTCATACAAGTGTGAAATTAGTGACGTCAGGAAAAAAATATTTTTTCAAAAAATATTGCTGATTTATTGAAGAACAAATAACGTTTTAATAATATTATTTTCATCAATAAAAAAATAGTGTTAGTTACACCACTTATAAGTCAAAAACGACGAGGCCAATTTTATTGCGATTTTTATGGGTTTGGGTTGACTTTCCAGAATAGGCTAAAAAGTATTAAAATATAATATTCATCATAAAAAAACAGTAAAATATATCAATCTAGCTGTTCATCTATGTATATGTATATACAAAAGTCGTGATAGTTATTTTACACATTATTTTATTACATGGTAACATGGTCTGATGGGAATCTAAATAAAAAATATACCAATTAGAATGAAAATATATATTTTTTTAAGTATTTTGTTAGAATTTTTTTGCACACCTTACTCATCACTTATGGAGTTTTTCCAAAATGCGGAGCAATATATCATCCTGACAGTCTATTCTCAGTTGGAACGCATAGTATGTGTATTAATATTAATGCATCTATGTATTAATACGTGAAGGAAAAACTTTGGACCCCTTTTTAAGAGAATTGCGCGAACGGTGGAGTATGAAAATTGGCATACTTAAAGTTTACATTGTGGAGGATTGTAGAAACCTAATAAATATATATATATATATATATATATATATATATATATATATATATATATATATATATATATATATATATATATATATATATATATATATATATATATATATATATATATATATATATATATATATATATATATATATATAAATCAATCCCTTTTTTCCGTGTTCACGACATCACGCGTGAATGGCTGGACCGATTTCGCTAATTCTTTTTTTGTTGTGTTTGTAATTGTCAGGAAAAGGTTCTTATAAAAAAATTAAGAAAGTATTGCGGAAAATTAGAAAATTTAAGAATACTTAACCACCATATAAAGTATTTTTTGGCTGCCTGAAGGGACAATCCCGTATGACATCGTATCGTTCACCTTTTACGAACTCTGGCAGAACAGATGGCAGAACATTCTTCTAAGGTGACCCGGACCAACACGTGGAAACTTTTATCTTATTCAAAGAATAGGTCATCCTTCTTAAAAAAAGCAGACCGTAAAAGTCAAGGGAATACTAATATTATAAGTGCGAAAGTAACTCTGTCTGTCTGTCTCTTTTGCACGCATAATTTCTACGTGCTGATTGAACGCTATCACTGCCTCTTCGGAGTTGGTAAAAGTAAAACCTCTCATCAAATCTTTGATTTTGGGAAAAATACAGAAATCACAGGGTGCTAGGTCGGGGCTATGAGTAGGATGAGTGACGAAATGTACTTTTTCGAAAGCTAAAAATGACTGTTTTTTTGGCCGTGTGTGAAGAAGCGTTATCATGGTGTAGGAGAATGCGGCTTTTGGGTCGTCTTTCGCAAACTTTTTCTAACACCCTGGATACACAATAATAGAATAACAAAACTTTTAGTGTGCCCCATGTATTATTAACCGGGCGAGCTAAGGGAAGCCCCGCCTTACATTCCAGAGATGCGTCATGTTAATGTGACCGCGTTGTAGAGTTTTGGTTTTATTTGGAAGTGGTATTAAGACCTATTGCACTGTAGCAGTCAAGCAATCTTTAGATTAAAGTAAACCCTAAATCGTGCTATACCAATTATTTATCTTGTAAGGCTATACATAAATTTCAACGCTTCCCAGATTAACTTAGGTCCTCATACAATAACATTTTGCCTAGCTCGAAAGATCTTTTTTTTCTATTCTTGTGTCACGACATTGGCTTTTACAATGGTGACATCACTTCGATAACTATTACCCTCACAGTACTTATCAAAATGCAGTTTTTTTATACGAGTATATATCCCATCCCTTCAATACGTATAAATACATTGCGCTCGTCAAACTTTATTCGCTGAGTTTTAAACCTTTATCCTAATAATTGTGTAGTATGTATATTAAAAATCCAAATTAGTTTAATTGTATTATTTTACAGGTTAACATTAAATATATCCGAGAGGCAGGAAGAAGAAGAATATAGTGCCGAAAGTGGGGGAGGTTCAGGGGGCAGTGGGAATCCTAATAGGGGGCAGCACGTACGCCAGAAGTACCAACATCCTAAAGGAGCACCGGACGCAGATCTTATATTTGGACCAAAAAAATTTAAATGAATTTGAAATCATAGTAATAAAATTTATTATCTGGATATTATGCCATTTTCATTAAAAAATCTTAAAGTTTTGTTGAACTATTATTTTTAAAAGTGTTGTTTCTATTGTGTGTAATACCAGATCAGATATTTTTAAAATATATCAATGTAATCTTTTATATAATGTAATATCCAAATATCATTATAAATACAGATAATTTTTAAAAATATGTACTTTTACTATCTTTCATTTAATAAAAATAGGCTACAAATTGTAATAAAGCATGTTCCGTTGATTCGGACATAAATGTCATAACTAAATGACACGATAAAATTGATCTTTCACATTTCACTACAAAATAACATGTGAAAGATTGACATATGCAAGTAATTTAAATATTTTTTTTAAATTTATCTTTGATACTTCATGGTGCTGAAATTACAGCTAGAATTTTACTTCTAATTTAGTTTTTAGTTATTACATAAAATTTTAGTTGAAATATGTAATTATTTCGAATTTGCGAAACGCATCACCATTACCTCACGGCTATATTTATCGGCCTATGATGAAGATTCGCGTTGTCGCGACGTGTGTCGCGAACTATATCGCAAAAACTGCTTACGTTATAATGCCAATGATCATAAACTGTGGGCCACAGGTGACATTTGTGCGATCCGCCATAAAGCAAACAAGAATATTGTTACATTCCTTAAATTCTTAATTTATTAATATTAATTCCTTAATTTTATGCTACTGTTTCTTCTTATTTCATTTGCCAATAAGTTACGAATACCTCTTGATAATTATGAAGGGAAATATCTTTGTTTCGGGGCAGCTGCTACACTTAAATTACACTCATACCTACTCACTAAAGAACAATCTATAATATAATTCACTCCGCTGGCTCAGGGACCCGAAGTGGATCTTGGCCTCCGAAACAAGAGTCTTCCATCTTTCTCTGTCTTGCGCTACTTCTTGCCAATTGAAGACTTGAAGTTCACCCAGGTCAGCATCTACTCGATCTCTCCAGCAATATCTGGGTCGTCCAACCGGTCTTCGACCACTTGTTCGATACAAATATGCTCGCTTCACACTCCGATCCCCGCCTATTCGTTCAAGGTGACTGAGTCAACGAAGTCAATGTGCTTTTATTTCGCCTATAATGTTTGGTCGGTCCACTAGCTCTTCTATTTCGGAGTTATCTCCATGATCCATCTTCTCTTTTCTTTCCGCCCAAGATTTTACGGAAAATCTTTCGCTCGGCCACTAAAACTAAAAAAGAT
Source organism: Apodemia mormo (assembly GCA_036924255.1). Taxonomy (NCBI): domain Eukaryota; kingdom Metazoa; phylum Arthropoda; class Insecta; order Lepidoptera; family Riodinidae; genus Apodemia; species Apodemia mormo. Next base: position 37,571,731 of record JAUPFN010000003.1, on the reverse strand, counting down.
TCCCACTATCATCTACAAATATCTGTAGGGGTACCAGCCTTCTCTCTCTCTACAGATAATATAATTATGATAAATAATTACGTTCTATATAGATCGCAACAATTCGCAAAGTTCACAAGATAAAATAAATTTCAAAAACCCCCGACACATCTTCAGACCGCCAGTCAGCATATGCATAATTTTAAGAACAAAACGTGACAGAAGCTGATGATTTTACAGTTTAAGGTTACCACGATTCCTTATTCAATGACCATGAGTTATTTTCACGAAATAAAGAAAACAAAGGGAAGTGAAGAGTGGGCGTGCCGCGTGCGTCACTATTATGCGCTTTTACTCTAAATTGCCTTAGTGATACTTACCATATCATTAGGGGATAGTCGTCGTGTGAAAATCTATTATACACTGAATTATGCCGTATTGTGCCATCCTTGAATGCAGAAATGATAGTAGAATACAGATGATTAAAAATGGAGATATTTCATATCATTCGAAAGTACAATTTTCATTTTATTTTAATTAAATTCCTGATTTAATATAATCTCTAATGATATAATAGAAAGTCAAGCTAAAATCAGCCGTACACCTTACATATAAAGTTCATTTTAGGTTGACCTAATTTTTCTAGAAAGATATACGTAATGACAGTCCTTACGTATATCGTTCTAGAAAGTTCTCTACTCAAATATGATCAACTGAAAACTACGGAAAAATCAATGCTGCCATCTATTGTAGAATAGCGAAACTATTACGATCTTAAGTTTCACTATTGTACAAATAGATGAGTCTGTTTTGAATAGACTACAAAAGGACGTAAATACTCTTTTTTTTTTGTAGCAAAATAAAATTTATTGTAACACAGTTTGGTATATTTTTAAATGTTCTGTTTGTGTGTTTCGGATTATTGTTGTTTAAAATGAAAACGACCAATGAAACAATGTTTGCATTAGTAGTTTATATGCAATAATGCTTATTTTATGTGTGAGTGTGGCGATCGCGGTTCTGATACAAATGTTTGTACTTGCCAATTCCGTTGTTTTCTTTATTTCGTGGTTATTTTATTGCAAAGCTCTCGTGGCCTCCAGCTCCACTATGTAGCCCTGGAGATAATTTTAATTCAAAGTGTAAAAATATAACAAATGAGACCACACTCGGTGGGCTTATTTTGTTTAGTGCAGGAGGTCCATAGCCACTTTCTAGTTTCATTATCAAACCCTACGAATCTCCTAGTAATAAATGCCAACTATATCAGCACAATCTCCGATGGCTACCTTCCAGTTCCATCATTATTATATCTTAGAAAACATCCGGCGCTTAAGTGTTTGCCAAAATAAATCGAATTAGCCGACATTCGATGGGTTCTAGATAGCAAATCTAGATTAGCTTAAAAGTTCTCATGGACTTCTTTCAGCTCTATCATCAGACACTGGAAAACATCATGTTTCAGTCTTTAAAAGAACGAATCAAACGAGAACAAAATCGTTAGTACTGCTCAATATTCATTAATTCGTTCGTTTTATTCCCATGACCTTATCCCCGCTTTATCGTAAGAACCTAGAAATTATCTAACACCAGTTTATTTGTCAAAACAGAACAAATAAGTTCGAACACGATGGGTTCATCTCGTTTAGTTTAAAAGATCCTGTCACCCTCGGGTTACATCAACTTACTTACTTACTCCACTGGCTCAATGACCCAAAGTGGATCTTGGCCTCCGAAACAAGTCTTCCATCTTTCTCTGTCCTGCGCTACTTCTTGCCAATTGAAGACTTGAAGTTCACGCAGGTCAGCTTCCACCCGATCTCTGGATCGTCCAACCGGTCTTCGACCACCTGGTCGACCCAAATATGCTCGCTTCACACTCCGATCCCCGCCCATTTGTTGAAGGTGACGAGCCAACGAAGTCGATGCGCTTTTATTTCGCCCATAATGTTTGGTCGGTCCACTGGGTCTTTTATTTTGGAGTTATCTCGAATTCTCCATGATCCATCTTCTCTTTTCTTTCCGCCCAAGATTTTACGGAAAATCTTTCGCTCGGCCAAGTAGGAAAATAATTTGTTAGTGGCCGAGGGTTACATCAACAGATTTTTAAAATCATTCAGTAGCAAACAGTAAGCCAAAACAAACCCAATTAACCCATACTCGATGGGTTTATCTGGTTTATCGAGATCTCATGGACTTCTTCCAGGTTACCTTCAGAAACTGGAAGTCATTCTTTTCCAAAGTCCTTATTAAAACGAACCAAATGAGACCAAAATCGATGGCATTGCTCAAATTAAATTCAAAATTCTCATAACCTCCTTCCTGCTTCATCAACCCATTGAGTGTGGGTGATTCGGTTTGTTTTGTCATATTTTTCGGTGCTACATGATTTTTTAGAATTTAATAATGGAAAGTTAAGGTGGCTGTGGGAACTTTTGAACTAAACAATACAAAACCATTAATTTTGGAATGGAAGTTTGTGATAAAAGCATATCATATGATTTGTCGCACGCTATATTTTATGAAATGTTCCATGCCTACGTTTTGAAGTAGGTAAATGATAATAATAATAACTTTTTAATGTACGCCATACTCAAATAAAACAATATATTAACATGCTAAAACAAAAGATATACAAAATGGCGGTCTTATCGTTTACGAGCGATTTCTGCCAGACAACCAGCAAGGCTAAGGGAATTTTGCAACTGAGTAAATCGGGTGAACGATTGTTATTTAAATTGAAAGCTAATAAATATATCTGTCTATATAACATATCTATTTGAAAGATAAATAAGTATAAATAATATTTGAAAGATAAAAAATAACATATATATTTATTTTCTTTACAATTTACTAAAATATATCCGTAGGTACCTATAGGTTCTGACACGATGACAGGTAGTATTCATTCACGAGTCGTGAAGGAATTGATATCCTGATGCGAAATTTTACCCCAAAATTTTGTAAATAGGTAGATGTTTAATAACCATATTTATGCATAATTTAACATAATTCAATACTCGTACACCATACGTTTGCATCTTAGAATACCTAATTTAGAATCATTTCGAACCATTGATAACCTACACTAGACTAATAATAACAAATAAATAATAAATATTGCTGGACAAATTACACGAATTGATTAAACTCCAAAGCAAGCAAATTATTTGCTTGTTATGGGTGTTAGTCAACGATACTAATACATAGAAATACATATATAATAAACAACAAAACCCAGACGTACAAACATCTATGCTCATCACACAAATGTATGTCCCTTTCGGGAATTGAACCCGAGCCCCCTCGATTCGTAGTTAGGTTCGCTAACCACTCGACCAACGGGGCGGTCAATGTTTGATTTCTCCCACCAAAATTATTCTGTTAATAATCGGAGGTACGGGTAAAGGACGCGGGGTTCCGATTGGCTAATTCAAAATCGGTATTTTATAGCTCGCTGGATTCGTCGATACTTTACTACTACTAATTCTTCCGATTTCTATAAGATCTATTAGTCTGATGTGTTGACGGAACGTTGTTAGGTCCAATTAAATCTGTTTACTTAATGTTTGTAACACACATATCCTAGAAAATAAAGATATATTTTATTTATAAAAATCATTGAGGCGATCACTATTGGTTGGATTTTGCGTACTGGTATCCCTTTGTGTTAGTCATTCATAAAGTAAACTGTAAACCCTTAGCTTAAACCTACTAACATATATATTCCATGCTAGCTTATCGAGAGTTCAAGACTTATTGTAAAGTAAATTTTATTTTAATTTTTTTTGCTTTAAAATAGGTGCGCACCAGCAAAATTAAAATACAATTATAACAAAATATTTTATTAATCCTTATAATTATAATTTATTAATGTAAAAGTATTTGCATTTGTGCTAATTGACTGTACGTGTCTCCAGGCATTCGGTAGGAAATGTTTCCAGCAAATGTATTAAGGACATCTGCTTGTTCTCGAAGCCACTCCACTTGCTGTAACAAAATCGTATTATTTATTAATATATTTAAAAAAATATAACCCTTAAAAAATTTTGCTAGTCAAATACCCCAAGAAAGAGCGCTTAAAGGAATGATGAGGGTCCATACAAAGTTGGCCTCAATAGCAACGCATGTTGATAGATGCTTATCGTATTGTTACGAATAATCTAGAAGCGTGTGGAATTGGAGCGCGCGCGCGCTAATATTCTAGAAATAAAAGAAAGAGATAGCTACTCCTATTGACAAACAAATAGTTGACCGGGGCTATGCCATAATAGACTTTGTGGGATATGGCATAAGGTTGAAAGTAGCGTGTACTAGGATTTATGACTCATAACATGTTTACGATAAGAAGTGACTCATTGTTTCCCGATACATTTAGATTTTTCTGGATCCACCTAGGACTTTCCCCTGCCTATAAATACAGAGATGTTGACAAACACAAGGCAGTTTTTATCAAGCGATCGAGAACGATACATCAAGTGACTAGTGCGAAGCGAGAAGTGTTTGTTTGTGTAGTGTTCTAAGTTCAGTGATAGTACAGCAAGTGTTCTATTGTGTAGAGTGTATTTAGTATTACGTTGTGTTGTATTGTGTAAATACACGGAATTAATATAAGTGGTGTTTTCTTACAATAACGAACCCGAGTACGTAACAGTATTGTAATACATTATTAATTTCTTCTAAAAATGTAAATTGTATCACGGGCACTTTTTATATTGTTAAAATACACGAAAACTTGCAAAGATTAATATTACTTGAATTTACAATAATTACTTACGAATTTAAGCCATTCACTTCGCAATACATCAGCAACATAGATATAATGCAGCTTTGTATCTTTCATCATGAACATTATTTGATTTTAACCACTTAAAAGTAAGCAGATGGATCAACATTTATTTACATTAAAAATCTTAACTATTCGACATTTTTCAAATTTGATTGGTTGGTCATAAACAGTGTAGTGAGTCACAGTGTCACAGCATACCACAGTGTAGTGAGACAGTGTCCTGGCAGGCAGCACTCACCTTGTCGGCGTAGTGCGGAGCGGGCGCGGTGGGTAGACGGCGGCGCTACGCCACAACAGTGTAGTGAGTTACAATGTCACAGTATGCCACATCATAGTGAGTTAGTATCGTGGCGGGCAGCACTCACCTTGTTGGCGTGGTGCATTGCGGGTGCGGCGGACAGGCGGCGGCGCTACGCCACAGTGTAGTGAGTCAGTGTCACAGTATGCCACAGCGTAGTGAGTCAGTATCGTGGCGGGCAGCACTCACCTTGACGACGTGGTGCAGCGCGGATGCGGCGGGCAGATGATTATCTCACCTTGTCGGTGTGGTGCGGTGCGGGCGCGGCGGGCAGGCGGCGGCGCTGCGACACAGTGTAGTGAGTCGCAGTGTCACAGTATGTCACAGTGTAGTGAGCCAGTGTCGGCGGGCAGCACTCACCTTGACGACTTGGTGCAGCGCGGGCGCGGCGGGCAGGCGGCAGTACTGCGCCATAGTATAGTGTGTCACAGTATGCCACAGTGTAGTGAGTCACGGTGTCGCGCCGAACAGATGATTATCTCACCTTGTCGGCGTGGTGCGGTGCGGGCGCGGCGGGCAGGCGGCGGCGCTGCGCCAGCAGTATGTTGCAGACCGCACGCAGCACGGGCGGCAGCGCGCGCAGCAGCTCTCCGCGCGCTGATCTCACGCCCGACACACGCGCCTCCAGCTCGCTGCGGCTTAGCGGCACCAGCTCGCACCCGCGTAGTGTCTGTAACACAATATTCATGCAGATGCGAATTTTGATCAGTTTAAATATCACGCCCTTATTGGACATTAGACAATTCAAATAACGTGCGCTTTTAGGCTTCCTGTTACATAACTATTTTGCATTTCACGAAATTATTCCCACAAATTATAGGAAAGTGAGGTGAAATATGTTACACATAAAAAAGTAAATGTTACCTCTAGAGCGGCGTCGTAGTTGCCGGCGTGGTAGTGGTCGAAGAAGGTCATGAGGCAGGTGAGCTTGCGGTAGGCGGCCAGCAGCGGCGCGGGCGGCGCGGGGTTGTGCGGCGCGGCGGTGCGCAGGCGGCGGTCCGCGTGTGTGGCCAGCGCCGCCAGCCGCGCGCGCAGCCCGCCCTCGCCCGCGCCGCTCACCACTTGCGAAAGCAGCACGCACAGCAGCTCCACCACTTTCTCCATGTCCTAACACACGGAAATTAAACACGTTTTCAAATTTTTTAACGCGGCTATTACAAAATACCGTATTGCGTATGCCACACACACTTGAAAGAGACACAAAGTTGGATGTACCGCTTTGTGTGTGAAAGAGACACAAAAATGTAAATAGACAATAAGAGTGTCTGTGAACACACAGACCAAATTTTCGTGAAATCCTTGAAAAGTTCTGAAATCTTATATAAAACTTTAGGGTATGAATGTACATAGAATAAATTAGTAAACAGGCATGTATTTAGTTGGAAAAAAGCATTTTTACCCTTTTGACCGCCACACACATTAAATAAACAAAAATACCCACGAAAACAATAGTGGTGCCAAGAGACGGCACATTGGTAACAAACGGTGACTTATTTTTGTTGTTTTTTTATGCAATAGATTACTAATTCTAATCTGGGACGTTTTATTTTATCTTGCGTAATCTTCCACTCTTTATATTATGTATACTTAGTACATAAATAAAAACAAACTTTGAAAATATAATAACGGCGCCCGAAGAACTGATTATTGATGACACGTTAAGGATGCGCCAGAGTTGAGATATTATGTTTATTATGTGAATTTAATTTGGCGATTTTATTTTATTCATGTAGTTGATTATTGTGTTGCGTTTCTTACATTTTGTTTTATTAAAATATTAACACATTATATTGATATTAATAATAAAATAAAATTAACAAAACATTTGAGTTGAAACTTTAATAGTTTTTCAAGAATACCTTCTGATTTATTTTAATAGTTTTTCAAGAATACCTTCTGAGTTACGACACTAGCGATCAAGAATAGACGCCTTTGGCGTGTTGGGGATTCTATTTGTTTGGATAAAAATTCACGTTTTATAGTTCAATATTTCTCAATTTTTATGGCCCCAACTGACTAGTTTTTATACAGACATGTTGCTGAAATATAACGAATAAGCTTTTCGAAATAGTTATTTCATATTTTCGTGAGGCGGGTTTTTGTCAACTATACCTAGACATTTTGACGTACAGAGCTTGCAAGGCCTGGTCAAGTATAGACGACTTTAGTGTTCAAAACGTTAAGGACAAAGAAGGGATTTTCAAGATAGTGTACGCTGTAATGGTACTCCCGATAATTTTGAGATCCTGAAAACTTAAGTATCTTGAAATAACTATTGTAAACGTAAGCAATTGTATATAGAGATTATGTACCTTCTCCGCCGTGTTGGTCCCGGCCTCCTTTGAAGAATAGGCCAACTGCTGTTCTGCCAGGCAGGTCGTAAAAGGCGACCGATTGGCTATCGAGTCACTACCATCGTGGCAACTAGGTGGTAGAGTTCTGCATTGTCTCGCGCGGGTCTGGTACCACCGCCTTACCTATTCCTGCCGCAATAGCGTCAGTGCTTGTCGCTGTCGTGTTCCGGTTTGGAGGGTAAGGTAGCCGGTAAACTTATGCATGTGGCATTAGACCTCGCCACGAGATAGCAACGCACCATTAACATCTTTGGTGTCTATAGGCGATGGTTGACTCTTTCCATCAGGAGACCTATCTGCTTGTTTGCTATCTTATGATTTAAAAAAAAAAAAACTACATAAATAAGTAATGTATGTAGTCGTAAGGGTAATAGCATGTAAGTTGCATATAAAAAAATGCCACATTAGTTCGTAAGAAGTACATAAGAGGTGTACATAATGAGATAAGCGGGATTATGTATTATGTATTGTTAAGAGGATTTTACAGATTTCCGCGACAGTCAGGTCTTTAATAAGAGCGGCGCCAAAAACATCTGGCCGAACCCTATAAATACGGTAGGACTCGACCATACCATTTAGTTCCGTCCAAAATTGAATTTCACAAGAAGTACGAGAAATATATACTATATCAAAATTTTTGGAATATATCACAATGAGTGTCGAAACCTTTCATTTATAGTGTTGTCGCTTGATATTTTATTATCTACAGGGTTTCATTATCTCAGTAAGTACAATACTATCATTAAAAATCCGTTTTGATTCCTAGACTATTCGTCGCGACCGCTACTGGTGTCCGTGGCACGCGCTGTCGGCTGTGCTGACTCATACATTTGTTCCGATTGTCCACCGCGCGTGTTACTCATTCGGCGAAATTCGAGGCATGCTTAGCACATTCCTATTACATATGTTTTAGACGTTAGACGTTTCGCCGTTCGGCGCGTATTTCCCGTTACGTTACGTTATGGTACTGGCATGGATTAGTTTAGTAAAGCAATACAGTTATCTCTATGTCATAGGCATGCATTTTCCCTCGTGTTGGTAGGACTCCTTTGAAGAATAGACCAACTGCCGTTCTACCAGGCAGGTCGTAAAAGGCGATGCGAGTCACTATCACTACTACTAGGCAATAGAGTTAGTTCTGCATCGTCTCGCCCGAGTCTGGTACCGCCGCTTTACTTATTCCTGTCCAAATAGCGTCAGTGCTTGTCATTGTCGTGTTCTGGTTTAGGAAGTAAAGTAGCCGGTAAACTTAGGCATGTGACATTAAAACCTCGCCAAAACGGTAGCAACGCAACATTAACAGCTTTGGTTTCTATAGGCGATGGCTGTCTCTTTTTATATGGAGAGCCATTTGCTTGTTTGTTGTCTTATAACATAAAAAAACATGGAAGAAAAAAAGTATTTGAACTACTTTTCTCTTATGTTTGCTAGTTATTTTACTAATTAAAGTTAAACTTACAGGTAGATCACGTAACAACTAAACAACCACTTACCCCAGCAATATCATACACCGTGATGGCATCTTCAAACAACCCTTTGTTAACAAGTTGCTCGGCACAATTTAATGCAATTACCTGAAACAATGACAAAATATTCACTAAAAATTTGAAAATATTTCTTTTAGATGCTATTCATGTCAGGTAACATGATTGCATCTTATCAGAATTAGTGCTGATAACTATAGCTCAGCAAAGTAGCTGCCTGTTTATTTTCCTGCTTCATTACGTACTAATTACTAGTGTGAATACTTCAAAGCAAGTACTCAAGAAGAAATTAGAGCAATTTGAAGCTCTCCAACGACATTACTGAAATGTGAAAGATAAGAAATGGAATAAACTGACTAAAAGTCCAGGAGATAAAGAAGAACCCAGCAGCACAATTATACTACGTCCACCACTTTTTTTTATATTATAAGATAGTAAACAAACAGATGGAAAGAGTCAAAGAAAAGGAATTACAGCTTTATTACTTTTACTTTCATTACCTGTATTGGCTGGAGCTATTACTGTATTATTAACTGATCGTAATTTAAATACATTATTTTTTGACCCAGCAGGTGGAGGAGATCCAATTTTATATCAAGATTTGTTTTGATTTTTTGGTCTCCTGATGGAAAGAGTCAACCATCGCCTATAGACACCAAAGGTGTTAATGGTACGTTTCTATCTTGTGGCGAGGTCTTATGCCACATGCATAAGTTTACCGGCTACCTTACCCTCTAAACCGAATCACGACAGTGACATAGCACTGACGCTATTGCGGCAGGAATAGGTAAAGCGGTGGTACCAGACCCGAGCGAGACAATGCAGAGCTCTACCACCTACTTAGTAGACACGATGTTACTGATACAGCCTTCTCTCGCTCTTACGAGATGCACTATGGCTGTTCAATTCTTTTAAAAAGGGGACTGGATGCATACAGAGAATAAACAGCGTGGTATTATTCATCAACCGACAAACAAAACGCAAGCACATGTACTAAATTTCGTAAGTGTATGTATGTTTGTTCACGAATTTCTTGGGAACTGTAAGCGATATCAAGATAATTATTTTTGATTAAAACCAAATGTATTCCAACCTAGAGAAAAGTCCAAGTTTCATCAAAATAATAACAAAGTAATTTTGGAGGTGTGAGTATAGTTGACATTTAAATATATAATAATACTAGCTGTTGCCAGCGACTTCGTCCGCGCGGACTTCTTTTACTCCGCACAGCACCTCCCCGCTAGGTGATAGCGTGATAATATGTAGCCTATATGTTGACCCGACCTGTTAGTAATATTCATGCAAAATTTGAAGTAAATCCATGCAGTACTTTTTGAGTTTACCCCGGACATACATACAGATAAACAGACAAACAGACAAAATTTCTAAAAACTATATTTTTGGCTTCGATATCGATTGTAGATCACGCCCCAAGTATTTTTTAAAAAAAATACTCAATGTACAGTTTTGACTTTCCTACGATTTTATTATATATAATAATAAAGCCTTTCTTCGGACATGACGATATTTCTTTAGTTAGTCATAAGTTCTTTTATTCCATTTTTGTGTGTCCGTTTGCCAGGTGGCAAAGGCCTCCTCCAATCTTTTCCATTCTGGCCTTTCTATGGCCACTCTACCCCACGTTGTTCCTGCGACTTGTCTAATGTCGTCGATATGATATTTAAATAATTTAAATATAATAACTAAATACCTTGCTATCAATATTGGGGTTGTTAAACTGATCTAGGAGGCCCGAACTTCTCATATCGGTGACAGGGTCCACGCGACCAAACAATAGGTCGTAATCACGACTTTCCAAGGCCAGGTCTGTACAGCAACACATAAATAAATTCTTGCCACTTGGGTCTTTGAGATTTCTAAAACAAAAATATATAAAATAAAACCCGCCTTTAGTTGTAGTCAATTGCAGCAGGCAGATGGGTAGAAAAGAAATAATCGTTGCCCATAGACATTAAAATGTCTAGTTTGCATTACTGTTTTGCATGGGCAAAGGTACATATGTCATTGACGTGACAGTAACTGAACAGGGTATCACTTCTTTGTGACTGCCCCCTTAGCATTGTGAGCTCAACCAGATTGTATTCATCTGGGCTCAAGTGAAGCGGCACATCTTAAAAAATAATAAGATATCCAAAGTAAATAAAGTGTGAAGCCTTTTGAAAAAGGACTTAGTCAAGTCACCCTGCAGAGTTGGACAAACTGTATATATAATGTTATTAAAGTTGAAGATAAAATGTGTCGATTGGGCCATATTTATAGATGACGTTACTGATGCGTTAAAGAAGTAGGTGCCGAGTGTGGTGATGATGATTTAGAAAATTCAGACAGGACCGTCATCTAAATCTGATTATATGCTTATCTAATTATGAACTCAAGATTTCCGTGTATGTAAATAATATTCTATGCTCATGATTCACTAATAAAGATATTGGAAATATATAATTGTGTTTCATTTGTTACCATACCTGTAGGCATCACATTACTAACTCCGCTTAGGATTCATTAATATGCAAAATGTATTTCTTGCCACAGCACTTATTTAATATTAGAGACGACAAACAAGCAGACAGGTCATATGGTGGCAAGTGATCACTGAGGCTCATAGACTATCGCATAAATGAAAATCCATTTCCGATAATACTTACTCTAAAAGTGATTAAAAAAAATCAAAACAATATGGTACTCAATTTTATAAGCATTAATTTCCGATAGTAGTAGGTACATCACTTATTTTAATTACAAAAAATTGACAACACAGGTAACACCATTTTTGTCTCTGAGATTAAAAAACAGTTTGACACGCCAAAAGCAGAGTAACTTAAAAAATAGTCCATAACGAAGTACATACAATGTTTATATATTTTTTTAATAACCTGTAATTCTTTACCAAATACAATTACAAAAGTAATATTGAGATATTTTGTATGTATAGCCACAAATTCATCAGCAAATAAGCTTTCATCAGCAAAAGCATCAGCAAATTACCCCACATAATAAAGAAATTGAATGTTTCTCAAGCAAGCTGGTCCAACCAAAATGGCTTATTTTCTATTGAAAATATTGAGTAACCTTACCTTAAAAAGAAGTAGTAATTCAACGCATCGGAGGGATCCGTGAGTTCAAACTTTCTAACGTACATAAGGATTAATCTTGCTAAATTTAGTCTACGAAGAGGTATTGGATCATCGGTATCCACAGATACTGAAAAATAAAAAGTAAAAGATTTTACTTACAGCAATATAATGTAATATTGTAACGCTGGTTTCTTTGCAGAGTAGACAAAGAGATACAGAGCACCGATTACGGAATGTCAATACATTCACCTGTTCACCACGATTCGCCTGATTGTAAGTAGGCGAAATGGATGCTTACATCGCGTCATTTTACCGATCTATAACGACTATGTATAAAATTACATTTAGTGACAGATTTTTTTTAATAATCGAAAGTGAAAGCTTTCCTTATTCGTCCAAGTTATTAGAGTCGTAATGACCCCCAACAAACTCTGAGCTGCTACTAAGATTTTTTCTTGAAAAGCCGCATTTACATACATTTTTAGTTTAATCCTAAATCATTATTTATAATTTGAGTTGAATAGGATAATCAATAAACGCGGAGACAGTTAATAATTCACAATATTATAATTAAAGCTACATTTTTATGCATTTAGTTTTTTTTGTTTTATATGCATAGTAGGTTTTCTGATGGAAAATCATAGCTGTCGCCTGTACTGTGAGGCCGAAGATGTAAATGGTGCGTATCTATCTGCACAAACGTAAGTGACTCAGCCACTTTATAATTACCTCTCCCTATTCTAACCTAAGCTTTTTTTGACAAAAGTGTATTCCTCAAACTACATCTTGATACAAAATATGTAAGTTACTGAGCTACCTTACCTCTAATTACCTCTCCCCACGGTAGACCTCGCCTTTTTGAAGAAATTGTATTCCTCAAATTACATCTTGGTGCCTATCTATCTGCACAAAACGTAAGTTACTCAGCTACCTTACCTCTAATTACCTCTCCCCATGGTAGTTCAAGCTTTTTTTGAAATAGTGTTTCCTCAAACTACATCTTTGTGCGTATCTATCCGTACAAATGTAAGTTACTCAGCTACCTTACCTCTAATTACATATCCTACGTTCGTTTTTTTTAAAGAAAGTGCATTTCTATAACTGATTAACCGCCTTCCTGTCAGGTATCTCGTAGTAAACAAAACATTTCATTCAAATAAACCTCTATAGACACTTTTGACGGGTCACCAATGTTACTTACTACCTACCAGATTGGAAATGCGGCCACATATTACAGGTTAAGTTTTAGTATGTAAAAAACTATAAAAATTTCTTACATAAGGGCGCCTGTACATTTCGCGGTGTGCCCACCATATAGGTGTCGTGTAACGCTAGTGCCATGTGAACACCGTGGACTTGGTATCTGAAAACATACACATTAATAATTACTATTACGTAATGTAATTTACCTCATTAATATAGCCCTCATGGTTAGAAAAAACAACTAACTTATGTATAAGGCATTACATGTATGCAGCATACATGGAAAGCCTTATGCATAAATTTAAATGCCGGAACGTAGCAGTGACTAGCACTACTGCTATTGTGGCAGGAAAAGGCAAAGCTACGGTATCAACTCCTGGCGAGGTAGTAGAACAGCAGGCCTACTCTTGAAAACAATATAAATCTTTAACCAATATTGATAAAAACAATAAGTTTCGAATATCGTCAAAAAACGGTACGCTTGAAACCAATATTGGCCACATTGATTTGGTATAGTAACAACCTAATTATTGGAAATATATGTCATCGTTACATGTCAAGCTAGTGTTACAAGTGGAAATTTTAAGAACCGTTTTAAACAAAATAACGAATAAAAGCAATATTGAGTAGTTCCAAAAACTTTCAAAATCCGTGTGGCGCTGTCGCCGAATCCAATAATTGAATATAGTTGTCCAGAGTACGAAATACTTCAAACTTCATTAAATATTCATTTAAAATTGAAATCGGTTTTCAAGAGTAGCCCTACAGGTTAGTTGACTAATTTTAAAAAACTGTTTAACACTTTACCTCATTAGGTATATTAACCAAAAAACTAGAATATCATACTTATAATAAAAAATCACGTTTTAAAATTCAAATTTAAAACCGCAAAACGTTCTGGACTGTCATGCTGTTTAAATGACATCACGCCATGGTCATTCACAAGGGCGGATCCAGGGGGGTGGGGTGTCATGGAAGACATAACCTCCCTAGGCAGGGATTTAGGTATGGATTTAATATTGCAAACTATGCATTAAAGCCTATATTGACTGAACCTCAAATATGTGACCCTCCCCTGACCTGAAGGCTGGATCCCCCCTGGGTTATTCATATATTACATACTCTGGGTGGCTATGAAAATGTCAAAAACATTATGACGTTTTACTATGGTGTGAAATAATACTTCCAGATTGGCTTCCACTGTCACATGACTTGATGTCCCTTTTTGCTGAAATTATTTTCTAAAAATATTATTAATCCTTATCTTTTATTATAATTATTTAAGGTTTTTGTTATCTCCATATCTCAAATAATGATTAGAAAGTACAACATATCCGATTAATTCTTACTTAAAACAAGTCTAATCTGTGAACTAATAATTATGATGGTAGTTATGTTTAGCCAATCGTTTACGAACTAATAAAAAAAACAGATGCCTATTCTTCAAAAAAGGTGTGATTGGGCTGTAGCAGAGTATCTTCTGTAGTCTATCCAACTCAGAGGTATAATACTCAACCAAAACTTTTTGGCATTTACTATGGATCCCTGTCGTACAATGTGCATGCCTTTAACACAAGTTCATCCATGTACGAAAGGCAGCATCAGTATATTATACCCGAGAACTGCTGAACTCAGTAAGGTAGCAAAGCTAAAAGCCTTACAAGACAAAGACATAATTTTAATGACACTGGTTCCCATTTACCTACAGAATAAAGGAAAGTGCTTCAAAAGTAGCTTCTGTTCAATACTATTCAACTGTTCATCGATTCAAATGAATGATTGCCATATTTGTTAACATTAACATATATTTAATATAATTTTAGGTAAATAGAAAGAGACCCTTACTAAAATAATTGATAAAACTCATGTTAATTTCCGACAGAGACAAGTGTTTGCATGATGAGCATAATTATGTTTGTATTTCTGGGTTTCCAATAGTAGTCTCATGCATTAATGGCACCAACTACAGTACAAATGCATGAAGACGAGGTTAGGCAATATAATCTAAATAATTTTATAACACATAACTTGCCCAAAACAGGATTTAAGCCCAATTTGTAGGTATGTGCTATTGGTTAATCATAAGTGCATTTGTTGCGTTATGTCCTATCTCTTCAAAGATATGGACTTGACGGTATTTATTGATATATATATATTGATATATGATAAACAGGATGTTTTGGTGCGGTATAAAAATGGAAAGTAATTATAGAAAAAGCTTCTGTTTCAATTACTAATTATACTCTATTTTTTTCTTATACATCTTTATAAACTCATATCTTGGTTTTAAGACATCCTTCTAGATTAGTCAAATAGTAATGAGTGATGGGGGTCACCGTTTATAATGTAATAAAATTATTGTACACACCTTTGAAAAAATTAGTCTAAGACTAACAGATATAATAAATTTAATATCTACCTAGGAATTCTGGACAAAAATTCAATGGCTGGCTCAAACTGTCCTGTCAGTGTTAGTACTTGGAAGTACACCAAAGGTTTCTCATAGGCGTGATAGTGTGTTTCCCCTGCAATATACGATAAAAAATTAACAACATACATTAACAACATACAATAATGAAAAAGAATTGTCAGGCCTCAAGTCAAAATAGTCGCTGGTTCAATCACAGTTCCTGGCACAGGATTAATGCTAAAACACTTATATAGGTATAAAAAGGAAAGCATTTATTTATATTATCTATATATTAATATGTTAAGCGAAACAATCAACTAATTCGATTAGTTTTAGTAATAATCGCTTATCGCTAGACAGGCAAGGTGTAGTCATAGTAATCGGATAAATCATCCCAAAAATGTATTATCAAATATATGTATACCATTCTACTTAACGTCGACAACCTTCAAATTAACCAATTTATTTTGTTGAACTGGAATGGAAATTCTAAAATATCAATTTAATAACCCGTTAAATACCAGGAGCTGGAAGCTAAGCCACAATTATGGTAGATATCGGGTCAATAAATGAAACCGGTTTAAAAATCAGCCTGTTTCCGAGCTTGGTGTATATCACCATCAGAACAGATGACTGTATGCTTTACAATCTGTTCTAGATAAAATAATGCAAAATATCTTTAGTCAATAATACATACCATATTCTTCTAATATCATTTTCTGCAAGTCTGAATATGTCAATGTTTCATTTTCACTGTTGGTTTTAGTTTTAATAAGCGATAGCTTTAGCCACAAATAATCATCAGCAGTTCGGGCCACTTCAGAATGTTCATCGCTGACATCACAAGCTCCAATTACGCAGTAAACCTTCAAACATCAAGAGCTCTTACTTCCTACACTGCAACCAGAGTTGCTTTGACAATATCTGTACGTTTTTTAACTTCTCGCTACGTTAGGAGTATAAGGAAGTTACTGATTTTCCCTGATTTTCAAAAATCGAGTTTTCACCAGGTCTCCACGTTTTAAGGTCCTAAGAACCATTTCAGACTATTTTCGCAATGACGTCAGCGTGTGTGTGTGTGCGTCTTCGCTCGCCTCGCGCGAGTATATGACATACGCCGCCTTACCTATTCCTGCTGCAATATCATCAATACCTGTCATTGTCGTGTTCCGCTTTCGAGCGTAAGGCAGCTGGTAGATTTATGCATGTGACATTGCTATCCCACCACATGGATAGTAACGCACCATTAACATCTTTGGTGTCTCTAGGTGATGGTTTCTCTATCAGGAAAGTCATCTGTTTGTTTACTAATTATGATATAAAATAAAAAAAGACCAAAGCATCTTCAGGAGAGTCATATAGCACTGCACTCATCAAGTATGGAAACATTCATGGATGGCAGCATAATTTAAATTTATTTCAATTTATAGATATAGTTCTAGTCCCTCGTCCTACTTATCTATTCTCTTCTTCACACCGTTTACGAGACACCCAACAATAAAGCAGTTGGTCTATTTTTCAAAATGGGTCTGGATCAATACAGGGGAGTGTGTAGATAAATGAGAAAAAGGAACTTAAAAAGGTGTCATTAATTAAAATTATTCAGTAGTATAAATTATGCATAAAAATCTATGTAGTGAGTGTATTAACACTCGCGTACAGTCAGGTAGTGTTCATTTCTACTGAAAATGCTTCGGTATCAAAGTCAATACGTAAATTGTGTGCTTTTGTGCTTAGTGCCGACATGGGTGAAAGTATGGTGGATAATTGTGCTGCTGGGGTCTTCTTTTTTGTCTAGACCATTGGTGAGTTTTATCCATATAAACCAGTGTATTTTTCTTCCGTGCCATTGCTATAGAACAGTTCGCAGATAATAGCAAATTTAATTATTTTCACCCTTTTAATAATGAATTACCACAAAGTAACACCTGAATCAATAAAATATCTTAGAAAGGAACTTAGCAAAAATAGAATCACCTGGGAAGTTTACAACAAACAACAAAAATCAATACTTCTTTTCTTAACTTTTGACAAGTTTTGAGAACAAAAAATAAATATAATTAAATCTAATATTCATGTACATACAGCTCTTTTGTAGGGGTCAGTGGAGTTTCGCACTTGAATACGATACTGGAAATTAATGGCAGTTTGTAATTTTTCACTGAGTGCTTTGTCAGGATTTTGTATGTGCTCCTCTAACGCTGCTACAAACTCTTCATGATCTCGACTGCAAGAGACAATACAATACATTAACATTTCATAGTCATTTATAAGTCTATGTGGGAGATATCCTTGGATATCAATTTCAGTTGTGATTTATTTTTATTTATATTCGCTTTTAATAAAAAAATGTCTTGGTTTGTAACAAAGTTAAAATGTGTTAAGTTTTTACAACTTTTTATTTTTAAATCAAAATCTACTTCAAGACTCCTTTGAGTAATTTTTGCCGTTTTTATACACTTTGATTTAATTTTTTAAGGTTCCGTACCTCAAAAGGAAATAACGAAACCCTTATAGGATCACTTGGTTGTCTGTCTGTCAAGAACCTTTATCCCAAAAACATGTAAAGGTGTCAAGTTGAAATAAAAGCATTTACTCAGGTCTACGTTCTCTTGAAGGTGTGAAAAATAATCAAACTTCTAATGCCCGGTCCCTATATCTGCAAAACGACTCGTTTTAGTGACAAATAGTAGGATTTTCTACGAGGCGTAAGCTAAAACTGTTCCTAAAAAGCACGACTCTTATGTCAAATTACCAAAGGTTCGTTGCTAACGGGTGGGAGGGCTGCCAGTTAAGGTTTTACTGTGTATTGTATGGAAATGACAGATTGGTATGTCCCTATAAAAATATAATGTCATTAATCTGTCAAAATTTTATCATCCGTCATTCGTATAGCTACCCCCGGATTTCGGCCGGTTGAACAATAATTTAAAAAATATTTAGCGTGAATTTACCACTTCAAGCTCAGAAAGTGACACGGAAATGCTTTACATAATATCAGACTGGTATGTGACGTCTAGTTCCGATGAAAAATCAACAATCAGAGTATAAAGGAAAGAGTGGAAACTACATATAATTCCAGCTGCGGTTTCAGCTTGATATAACGGCAGAAGAGCAATTATTGTCTGAAATATATCCCCATTTACGAATAACAGGAGCCAGGTAGATATTTTTCTTATTTCCTAGCTGACAAACTTTAATTATTATTCGTAGACTCTTGCAAGATAAATAAACTTTCATAGTTCTTCGTATTTGTTCAAAAAATCATGGAATAATCTCCATTGCACCAGCTGCTATTGACCCTCCGATTGCATGCGATAGGCACAGTGTTGTTGACAGAAGACTTTATTGGTGTGACAGTCCTGCGCCAGGCGGACAGTACGTGATATCAGCTTTGCAATAGCACATTTGCAATCGGACTACATAAAAATCAAAAATGATACATAACAAGGACGTTGCCAAATAGCCCGCTTTCCTCGAGTACTAGTTGCAATTGATGGAACACACGTTAGAATATAATCTCCTATAATTTGTGCAAATTTGAATAAATATACTTCATGTTGGTCACCTATCTCGCCTACGAATTACTTTAATTCACAAGCCAGCCAATCTTTGTCATTGTAAAGCAAACAAGCAGATATCTCACCCGAGGAAAAGATAAACTATTGCCTATAGTCACCAAAGTTCTTACTGATGCTGATGCACTGCTATCCGTTTGGAGGAATGGCAATGCCACATATATAAATTTACCAGCTACCTTACCCACCGAACCGAGAAACGAAAATGAGAAGCATTGGCGCTATTGCGGTAGAAATAGGTAAAACGGTGGTGCCATATACCCTGGTGAGGAGTTGCGGAACTCTACCACCATAGTCATGACCTGAAAATCAATCTTTTTCGAGTCTTTTACGAACTGCATGACAGATGGTCTATTGTTCAAAGGTGGTATTGAACAATATGGGAAATATAAATAATAATAATTTCAGGCTAACTATAATCACTAACATGGTAGAGTTCTACAACATCCGCACTTACCTAATCCTGTCGTAATAGTGTTGATGCTTGTCACTGTCTTGTTTCAGTTTGGAAGGTAAGGTAGCTAGTAATCTTACGGAAATGAACCATAAATTTGACTTCAACCCTTGCCATATGGATAGCAAAGCACCATTAACATACCTATCTGGGTAACAATAATATAGGTACCTGGTATCTATAGGCAATGGTTATCTCAAAGATATGGATCATAGCAATTTAAAAATTAAACTGACTTCAAATATGTGTCAACTGTACCCATATCACAAAAAACCTTACCTATTCCTGCCGCAATAGCGTCAGTGCTTGTCGCTGTCGTGTTCCGGTTTGGAGGGTAAGGTAGTCGGTAAACTTATGCATGTGGCATTAGACCTCGCCACAAGATAGCAACGCACCATTAACATATTTGGTGTCTATAGGTGATGGTTGACTCTTTCCATCAGGAGACCCATCTGCTTGTTTGCTATCTTATGATATAAAAAAAATATTCCCTAAGTTGAATTATACCTGATGTAAATCTTTTATAACTTGATTCCCGAGAAATTCGTGGACAAATATACATACATTTACGAAATTTATTATACGTGATTGGACAAATCGTTGAAAATGTTTAATAACATTGTATTTTTTATCATTAATTCTTTATTTTTCAGCTTGCAACAATGAAGCTGGATACGCATACGGTCCGTACAAGAATGCAGGAAGGTAGACGAAGAAAACAGATTTTTAATGTTTCTTGTATAGGAACCCCTTTGGATTCTAACTTTTTTACCTTATTGTTTGTCGTGTTAGCGACCACAACGGCAGACGTTCTGTGAATATTTCAGGGGCTCATTTATTTCTATTTCAGATACAGCCTTGAGACAAAAAGTGGGGATATTTATGGGACTTTGTTTATCACCTTATTATGAATAAAACCAAAGTGCTTAAATTTGAAGTTTTATTTTATAACTTATACTAAGTTTAACATGCGAAGAAACTATAATTAGGCCTTAATAACTAGCAAGGAAACAAAAAATTGGAAAAAAGAAGCACAACTAAAAAGCAGCTTAGATCTCCAACACAAACTCTTCCACGGCATAAGCATTATTTTTCAACTATTATAATTTCTTCGCTTTAAGCTTAGTCATGGCGATTTCGCTATTTCATTTTTAAGTAATTCTATTCCAAAATTGCCGTATTTGCTTGGTGGCCATATTTAGCTATTGCAAAGTTTTGTTCCTGGCGTCCATCATTCATTTTGTAGTTCTCTCCTGTGTTATTAAAGGAGACATAGTTATTTTAAAATTAATTTAAACTAGATAGAAATTTTAAATGTAGATAGCATCTTTTCTAGTTTGTAAGTTTTGGCTCATACTGCCACACAGTCATGCATTTGACGTTTCCCCGTGTTGGTCCGAGCTCCCTAGAAAAATAGGCCAACTGCCGTTCTGCCAGGCAGGTCGTAAAAAGCGGACCGATTGGCTGTTCGAGTCACTACCATAGAGGCTACTAGGCCTTACATATTGCGCATACAATAGTGTGAGTGCTTGTCAATGACCTGTTCCAATTTGAAAGGTAAGGTAGCCCGTAAGCTTGTGCGTGTGGCTTAGACCTCGCCACAAGATAGCAAGGCACCACTAACATATGTGGTATCTATAGGCGATGGTTGACTCTTTTGATCTAGAGACTAGTTTACTTGTTTGCTATCGTATAATTAAAAAAAAGTGAATTAGTTAACATAAATAAGACTACAAGAATTTAAAAATATACACACAATAAAATAAAGTATATCTTCAGCCGAAGCCACGTACTGTATAGACTATAGAACATACCCAATATTCATAATGTATAAGAACTGATAAAATCAGATCTAAATAGTTGAGTAATGAATAAATAAAAAATGATTTGAATAATTTTTCCGAGATTAGAGTTCTACAACGTCTCACCTAGGTTTTGTGCCGTCGTTTCACCGATTCCTGCTGCATTAACGTTGTGCTTGTAACGTATGTTCCAGTTTGAAAGGTAAGGTAGCTAATAGCTAATAAGTATGCATTCGGCACATCTACCTGCCACATAGATTGTAATGCAATTGTTACTTTCTTGGTGGTGGCTGTCTCTGAGCCATCTGAGATTAGCCAAAGAGATATCTGCCATTCTACAATGTAAACAAAGTAATTCTTGTAATATATATTATACCTTTAAGTTATAGTGAATTTTGCTGGGACATTTTCTGGTTTTGTTTTTCTTAAATTGTTCCATTTTGGTTTTAAAAATTGTGCTTCTTGTAAAAATGTGTCTATAACATTAGTAAGTCGCATCAATTTTATAATTAATAAATTATTTTGTTGAAAAAAACAGTTTGAACTTTGATGACGGCTAACGTCAGTATTGTGAACCATTTCACGCTTATGACTCTTTCTTTGATATTGAATGATAAAATTTTTCCATTGATTATTTGTATACATCATTTATATTTCGCATTAAATGCATACACGGCTATCCATTGTATCTAGCTCTATACTATACATCAATTAGTTTATAAATAGGGCTTAATTTTTTCGAGACTATTTTAAAACTTTCTGAATAATGGAACGCAGTGAGGGCCATCCACAGATAACACACTATATTCGAGAGGGCCATCGGTAAGCAGTCAAGCTACGGATGCTTGTCGTAAATACATAGTCCAAAAAACTTGTGGGACAGCATGACAGACCGTTTTATTACTAAGCTAGTTACGAATTGTTACTGTTACGAATGACAGTTTGTAGATTATAGGGACCCGGCATAAGTTAACATAAAAAAGATAACGCTATTTATGCCACAAACAGTTTTCGACACTCTCAAGGGATAGGGTACTTTCTGTAGATCCAGAACTATGGAATTTGGCAAGTAATATCGTCTTATCCTACAAGTACAGGGAAACATCTGAAAACTATACATTTGTAATTAAATCATTGACAATATATAAATATGAATGTATATTAAATCTTAGATTTTTATTAAAATTTTGGGAGGTCGAAAAAACAGCAAGACTCGATTCCTGAACTATTTATAAATACCTGCATCCTGTAGCTGAATCATTACAGTTTTTGGTGAATCCCAAGGGGACAACTTATTTTTCTGGGATAAACAGTACCCTATGTGCAATTCCAGGTCATCATCTACATGTGTGTCAAAATTCATCCAAATTGTTTCGGTCTTTATTTATTTATTTATTATTTATTTAAAATTTATGCACAACATGTACAGAGGTGGACTTAATGCTACATGACATTCTCTACCAGTCAACCTTTAACAAATATAAACAGTGTTTACGATGGGGTGCACAGAGAAACTTATTATAATCGTTTACTACTGACATAACTTCTTGATTATTATTAAGATAAATTAAAATTAAAGAAAACAATAAGATAATACGATATTACAATATACTTAGATACAAGTAATATATTACATATATATAATACATTATACATATACCTACATAAATACCTATATATATATTATATATATACAAGTACATATTTATATATAGTTATATAAATACATATATACATACATATTATACTACCATAGCGCGTAACACCATTATTCTGCCAAATGCTTACAGAGAGAACGTTTAAAAGACAATTTGGAGGGACTATTCCTAATATCAATGGGAAGAGTATTCCAAAGCCTCACAGCTTCAGAAAAAAAAGATTTGGATAAGAAATCGGTACGACAAAAAGGTACTTGGAGAGTCGGGATATTTTCTGAACGAAGTTGGCGTGAATGTGTGGCATGCTGAAATATGAATTTTGACTTAAGATATTGAGGTGCATTAGGATTATAAAGAATTGTGAATAATGTACAAAGCACTCTCAACTGTCTTCGTTGGCGGATCGGAAGCCATTTCAGTTTAGAGCGATATAATGAGACGTGATCAAACTTACGCAGACCAAAGATGAACCGTATACAATTGTTAAGCATGCGTTCTAATCTGTCTAAAAGGGCTTGACTTAAATCTACGAAACACACGTCGGCATAATCAAGTATTGGTATAACTAGGGTCTGCACAAGTAAAAGTTTTGATTGGGGTGGCAAAAAGTTTTTGTACCGATAAAGGGATCGTAAAGCCATATTAACCTTACGACAAAGTTCAGTAGTATGTGGTAACCAAGATAGAGTTTGGTCTATTATGAGTCCTAGATCTTTGACGTAAGGGAGAAAGGGGATAGTAATGTTATCAAAAACTACCGCTGAAATAGAGCTCCAATCCAAACTTTGAACCCGACGCGAGCTGCCGATAATGATAGCCTGACATTTATTAGGATTGACTGTTATACCAAACTTTTTCGTCCAGTCAAGAACGTTGTGTAAATCCTGATTAATACGACTTACAGCTTCGTTGATGCCTCCTAAGTTTGATTGGGCATAAATTTGCAAATCATCTGCATACAAATGCTTGAAAGAGTAACAAACATACTTTCGCATTTGTAATACTAGCCGCACGGCTACTGTGCGGCTTGCTGCATTATAGTTTTTGGTAAATCCCGCAGGAAAAAATCATTTTTCCTAGATAAGTAGCATATGTGCCATTCCAGGTCATCATCTACCTTCATACCAAATTACATCTGAATCCGTTCAGTAGTTGTGTGATCGAGTAACAAACATCCATCCACACATCCAAACTTTCACATTTATAATATTAATATAGATATAGATTAGTAAGATATGTATCTACAAATTTTTTGTGGACTCTCAGTGAGAGAATCAGACTCACACTTGTCGGGTTTTTCTTGTAATTTTTATTACTTACCCAGCTTTTTTCAGGCAATGTAAAGCGGCATTAGCGTCTCCACTCCTCAAACAATAGTATACCATGGGCCATAATGGACGCTCTTCTATCACCCCATCAGTCAGTCCTTGCACAGCTTGCCCTTGCAATCTCAATCCAACGAACCCTCGAACTAATGGGAATGTACCAGGTTCCCCACCTCTCATGGCAGCTGTTGGGTTTGCTCTGACTACATCACTCATATATTGTTTGTACCTAAGTAATAATGTGAAAATGAATATTTATATTACAAAGTTGATAGGTTTCAGTACATAATAATTTCACAGATCTATAAATATTAACAAAAACATACATAGATTACAATATAATCAAAAAATTTGGCTGAGCAACATTTTTTTTTTCGAAATGAACTTAAGCAGTTAGTCCAAATGACCGCTTCTGCGAAACCGGGCTTTTGGGGCGAGAAAATTTAAGTTAGGTGAGCTAAGAGCCCGAACTAAGGGTGTCTCCTGTGAGACCGAACCTCGGCTTAGGGCAGTATCTTGACGATTGGTGGGAGAATAAGTGGCATCAGGATTTCGGCTCGCCAACGGCTCTTGACCGGAGTCTCGAGTGTTGGCGGGCCGAAACAATGGGCCGAGTCGCCGCCGGCGGCGACTTTGGCGCATGCGTGTGCGTGTGAATTGTGAAGTGTAAATAGTGATGGGATCGTCAGGATCTGAGCAACATTAGCCATATAGTTAGGGACTGTATTCACGAGGAGTATCAAATAAAAGTATTATACTCATAAAAGGTTTGAAAAAGTATCAATACTTTTCTGAGGGCTAAATGTCATGTCATGTAATTCATAATCTTTATTCATGTTTATCTATTACTTTTGATGGTTTTGAAACAAGTCTTGTATTTGATTAATTGTTCTTATTATTAACAAAATACTACCAAATTTCTCTCTTCCTAGGTGACATTATTCTGATTTCGATACATCATAGTATAACTGAATGGTTTTAAAATACTTACAATACTATATCTATATCCATACTAATATTATAAATGCGAAAGTCTGTCTGTCTGTTTGTTACGCTTTTACGGCTAAACCGCTGGACCGATTTTCATGAAATTTGGCATGGATATAGTTGAAGATCTGAGGTCAAATATAGGCTAATTTTTTTTCAAAAATCACTCCCTGGAGGGCTGAAATAGGGGATAAAATTTTTAATAAAAGCTATTTGGACGACTTATTAATATACTCGCGGGCGAAGCTGCGCGGGTTAGCTAGTTATAGAATAAAATAGCAACTATACTATAGTCAAGCACAATAATAAAATCAACTGCAATAATACATATTTGTACGCAATAATACAGTAGAAATGGCGCGAAAAAAATATATATTATGAACAACGACAACAATCAGAATAAGTGAGTGACTGAACAATTTCATATACAATCTAATGTTTTAGAAATGAATTGCTAGAATCACCACCACAAAGTATCAATATTTTTCCCTGTCCTTACTTTCCTGATAACTCCGTTATGGAAAAAATGAAATAGTTTGATTTTAGAGTTGCATATTTGAAGATTTAACGGAAGTTAATGTAAACCGTTAATTGTTAACTTGTAAGAAAAAAAATATAAACAATGACAGTTTAGGCAAGATAATCATATTTCATCACACATTAAAAAAAGGATTTATATTTTTAGCAACCAAAAGAATTAATTATATTAAACAAATTACTTCACCATTTAACTTATTTATGCACCAATAGCACATTTTTGTTTCTGTGTTAGAGCTTAGTTTCTGCTTGCGTGGAAAACTTCTGTTTGTGGAAAATGTCAGATTATATTTTTTCCTTTATTCTTACATCATTTCCTATATAATAAAAGAAAATCCAGACGTGCTCGAGAATTTCAAAACAATATTTTCTTTCAACTTTATGATCCTCTCACTCCCTTACAAAACATTTGAATCGTCAGAATTTCTAAATTTTAGGTGGCAATTAACCCACCATACCTTAATTAGATATGATTCAGTGTTTCCATGACTGTTTTTTTAAAATTTATTTTTATCTGTAGATTTTTTCTCCACCATTGAAATGAAAAATACCATATAATCCTTTATTTTTCCTACAATCTACAAAATCCAATAGATCCCTACGACGCTCGAGTAACTACCCATTCATCATATCGGGCTCCCCTAATATATCTATCGGTTTTAATTTACACTAATTAAAATTGACTACATCTGAATTATATCTGAAAAACTTAATGTATAAACACAAACTTAAATGCGTTTAGAAATATTTTACTTTGGGTCAATTAGTAAGCATTAAAAAATTTGTAAAAATGATTTTAATTTTTATTTAAATAAAATAAAATAGTATTTCTATGACAGACCTATTTTCTAAATATTTTTTCCCTTGCAGAATCAAACACTGTTGCATAGTTGGATTGCCTCTAGCTTTTAATGGGTCTTCATCTCTAACTAGGACAGGTATGTTGACCATTGTTTTAATGATTTCCCACATTTCCTTTACTTTCTGTAACATAATATTTTTTTTATTATTGATTTAAAAAGTAATTTTAACTGTGTAAATGGAATTCAAAAACTAGACAGATTTATAGGATAGTGCTACATATTCCTACAGAAAGAAAATATTTTAATAATCATTACTTAAATTAATTCTCTGTTCTGATTATCAAACCAAATCACATTTCTTAACAACTTTGCAAGTTATTCAAGAAACACAATTAGGGGCCATCCATAAAGTACGTCACACGTTAATGGGGAGGGAGGGTATCACCGAAGTGTGACATCGTGTGACAAGGGGTATGGGGGGGTCAATAGTTTTGTGACGTCACATGTTAAAATTTAAAATACTAAAACGCAAAGTGCTTGATTTACCAGTAATAGCTGATATAAAAAAGTGGATCCAAAGTCCATGGACACTCGATAATTAAATTTTTTATCTTTAATTAATATAATTAATCGTTTATTATTTTCTAACTAGTTGTTTGTTTTTTCGGTTTTATGAAATTTGTGACGTCACATCAGGAGGGGGGGGGGGGGTTATAAAAATGTGATAACCTGTGACAAGGACGGGGGGAGGGGTTCAAAAGTCCTAAAATTCGTGTGACGTACTTTATGGATGGCCCCTTACGGTACATTCTAATTGTTTTTATTTTTGCAGCAACTCTATAAAACTTACATATTATTAAAGCATGGTTCTTACTGATTTAATGCTTAATGCATAATATGCTGTAATAATATTTTTGCTTAGTCTGAGAAGTGAATCTCTGACTTCAAGTCTAAGCCCGCTGAGTTTCTTCCACCGGATCTTCTCAGTGTGTGGCCGCATTCCGATCCGGTAGTAGTTTTAAAAAATGTTGATGTGTCAAAATAACTTATAAAAAGTTTTATTGAATAAAGTTCTTCGGATTTCTGATTTCTTCGTGGCCTCAGCCTAATATGAACTGAACATTATACCAACAAGCCAGATTAGGTTGTTTAAGATGAATACTTAATTATCTGTGCAAAACAGAGAATCTTGAGCTTTAGCACAAGCTTCCAAAAGCTATTCAGTATTGGGAATAGAACATACAAAAATAAGTATTTCTAGTCAGACTATTGAACCACTAATTTCTTTTATAATAAAACTTTTTTAAACTTACGGGATCTGTGAATTCATCAGCCACTTGGGCGAACTTTTGATGCAATGCAACTCGAGATTTAGTTCCTTGTAATATCAGTTTATTGTACTGTTGCACTTGTTTGGCATATGCTGCTTCAATGTTATCTAACATTGAGTGCCCGAATTTCTTTGGAGTGTCTGCTATACTAGGTGGTTCAGGTATTTTTTTCAAGTCTAGCCAATTTTGAGATGGACCAATCATGGCATTCATCAACTTAATTTTTTCTTTATTCCATTCTGACATCATGTGTTCCCATTTTTGATCTTCAGTAGTTTGTAATGACTGAAATATATAACAAATTATTCTTTAAATTATCTATACATATCTATACATATAATAAAATCGTAGGAAAGTCATGTATGTCTGGGGTAAACTCAAAAAGTACTGCATGGATTTACTTCAAATTTTGCATGAATATTACTAACAGGTCGGGTCAACATATAGGCTACATATTATCATGCTAGCACTTACGGGGGAGGAGCTGTGCGGAGTAAACGAAGTCCACGCGGACTAAGTCGTGGGCAACAGCTAGTTAACAATAATTTATAAAAAAAGTTGTTTTAATTCTTATGACCACAGTTTAATATGGTGGTAGCTACTCCCCTGTTTAACACAATTAACTTACACAGTGAAAATCACACATTTTAGTCTTCATTGCTCAATGTGAAGCCCAAGATATCTTAGGACAGGGTGTAGCTTTTATTCACGAATAGTGTCACTCCATGACAATTTATACAACTGAATTCAATTTGATAGTTAAAAATTTAAATAAAGTATGTTAATGATAAATGAATAAATTAAAAGGAATATATCAAAAGAAATGCACCATCACAGATGTTAAGAGTGCATTACAATCTGTGTATCAGGATGGTAATACCACATTCACAAGCCTACAGGCTACTTTACTCTAAAAACTGGAACACAAAGATCACAAGCATTGACACTATTACTGCAAGCAGGGCAGCAAGTAGAGCCAAGATACCATAAACCCACATAAGCAATTGTGGAACTCTTCCATCTAGTAGTCACCATAATACTGACATATAGAGCCAATCATTTGCCTTCTATAAGCTGCCTGGCAGAATGGCAGTTTTTCTATTCTTTAAAGCAGGCTCGGGCCAACACGGGATAAATAATCTAGAACTACAGAAGCTATTCATGTTCAACTTACATTTTTGTTAACTTCATCAATAAGAGACAATATTGCATTTTCTCTTTCATTTTTAAGGAAGCTTTCTATGTCTGAGTCTGCAATTGGCTGAAGTGGTTCAAATGTCCTTTTGGAGGAAAGTGTTTCCAACTTTTGTGATATTTGCTGAAGATCTATTCCTTTGGACCCAAATAGCAGATGGCTAAACAAAAAGATAAAGAAATATTTATATGGCTAAAAATTATTTTCTGTAGTTGGACATACATTTCATAATGTGAAAGGAAAAACTTATAAATTTGTTTATTACATAAGATAGCAAGTATATGTCTCTCCTGATGTAAAGAGAAACCATCATATATAGATACCAATGATGTTAACGGTGTGTTGTTAACTATGTAGCAGGATGGCAATGCTAAATGCATAAAATTTCTTGCTACTTTACCCTCCAAACTGGAACACTACAATATCAAGCATTGAATCTATCACTGCAAGAATAGGTAAGGCAGTGGTACCATATACCAGAGCGAGATGTTGCAGACCTCTACAACCTAGTAAAAACATAATTACCATTTAGAGACAGAGACATTTTAATATATTTTTATCCGATCCATGATTCAAAAAGAAATGCAGTAAATAAGTTTTACTTCGTCATATCTCATTAGTAAATGTGTTTAGGAACTTGTTGACTTTTTCCAGGAAAAGATAGAGTTTAAATTGATAACATTGTATCAATAACTCAAAATCATCTAAAACTTTACTTAATGAGTTTTACGTGGTATCCATTGATGTGTACTTTCAAATCAAAACTGCTTGCACAGTAGGTACAGAGAGGCAAACATCACCTTTGACTAATTTTATATTTAGGCTATAATCCGTTCCACATATTAACCAGTTCAGCTAGTAGAATATTAATAAATGAGAAATTCAAGTTATAAAAAATGCTTGTACTAATTGACAATAAATAGTTTATAAAATCTTGCTGTAAAATAATGTTGATATTTCAAAGTTCTTACAGTAAATTGAGTAAAAACTGTATTACTACTGAACTTTTATTTGCACCACAATGAAATTTAAAAAATGAATATTGATTATAGAAATTCTTTAAAACCTTATTGCATTAATACCCTTGGGAATGCATTCAAAATGGGTTGCACCAATTTGGGGTTGAAGGGGGGAGGGAGAGGAGGGGTCGGGGCCTCCCCCCCCTACAGAAATGTTAAAAAAAATATAGGCCAAAAAATAGCTAAACCTAGACTCAAAATATACGTTAATCATTATTTGTCATGTTTTAAATGTTAATAAAATTATTCCCAAGTAATATGGTGTCTCATAAATTATCCCAGGGAGCTGCCCCTCCCTGCCCCCCCCCCCCCTCCCTCAGTACGCACATCCCCGTACCTTTCCATATTGTATAAGTTTACAGGTATATACCTAAAATAATGGTTATTTATATGCATGATGATGATGATATACTACTACTAGATATAATATGTATCTATGTATACTAGACATAGATATGATCAAATTAGTAAAAATTAAGTAATCAATCAATTTTCATACTGAAATGTCGAGACATTTGTATAATTTCATTTAACTTACGCTTGTATATCATTTGCACCAGACTGAATTACTCTTGAATATAGTTCTTGAGAAGCTTCCAATACTTGACCTAACGATCGTTCTATTCTCGGTAATTCTTCATTGCCTTCTATTTCCGTGGTAAGCTGTTCAGCCTGCTGTAGAAGTTTACTAAAATCTTCGTCTGCCATGGTTAAGAGGTTATAAAAATACCGGAACCTTTAATGCAACACAAAGTAGCTACAAAAAATTGAAATGTACTCCAAATAACAAGAACAAGAATAACAATCAAACGTATGTATTAATTTACTGTTTGAATCAAACTATTTCAGTTTCACTTATAAAGAAGTCTCAAATAGTATCAAAACAAAACGCCGAATTAAATTATAGCTTGATCTTACAGTTTGTAATTTGTATGTACTGTACAAGGAACTTATATACGATAACTGGAATTTACGAAGCAATATTTGAAAAATAAAAATGTACTTTATTTCGTTACTCATAAAGTTGACATTTGTTTCTTACCTAACAGAGGGGAAAGACGTTCTGAGCAAGACGACAAGAGTGGATGCTGTCCCTTTCTTAAAATTGCCAGTGTTTAAATAAAACTACTGATGATAGATTTTTATTTGTTCGGTAATTGTTAAATCTCTTTTATTCATACACGTCGATAAATACATTAGCATAAAATGTATTATAATTAACATAGTGAGTTCTAAAATGTGCTTATTTTAATTATTACGTAATTATTTATGCAGTGCAAAGCTGTTTCACAAATTAGTAGAATTACTTAGTAGTAATTTGCAAACGACACATGGCCGCACTTATATATGGCGATTGGCACTTTATTTAATAGAAAGAGACACACTCCACCCATGTCGTGGTACTCTTCGGAACGATTTTGAAGCGCGTGTGAATATTCCGGGTAGGATGTAACTTCCTTGCTTTCTACCAAGGAAGTTATATTCTACCTGGAAGGTCCACATGTACTTCAAAATCGTTCCGAAGAGTACCACGACATGAGTGGAGTGTGTCTCTTTCTACTAGGGTGTCCATACATATTTGTGCAACAGGACAATTTCATTCTAAAAAAGCGGAATAGAACTGATATGGACAGCTACGATAAATCCTGGATAGCACCCACGGCTATCAATTTTTGAAAGTCGTGTAGGTTAACAATGTCTGTTATCGCTCTTATTGACGAAGGAAAATGCACATTGATAATATGTTGTTTTGACTAACACCCATGATTTGCTAACTTTAGGGTTAGATCAATTCGTGTGATTTGTCTAATGATATCGTATTATTACGACAGGCTGTAGTGAGGTGGAGGGGGCCGGATTGCAACTATAAATGCTAGCATATTAGTAACGTACCGGGCCGCAACATATTGACTACTTTTGTGTACAGTTAACTGCCGAACTGCACGTTAAGGCTAGTTCTTTGTGGCCTTTAATCGTTCTTCACCCATAATTTCTGATTTTGTAAATGCATACTTAAAACTCGGAGAAAATTCTGTGCGCTCAATTCCGCTCTGCAAATCTGCCGAACTTTGCCCCGGCATAGTGTACGAGAGTTTATATAAAATGTATCAAAGTGATCTAGGCGAATTTTTGCGAAGCACCCTGACTAGCTGCGGCCCATCTTAATGTGTTAGAGCGTAAAATAGGATTATTAAAAATAATAAAAGTTGGAATAATTTTACTTGATATGTAACTGAAATAAATAGCTAGATTTGTTTTCATACTGAGCTGTTTCGCGGGTAAAAATCGTGGTAAAAAATCTTTGCATGTGTGATCTTTCTGCCGAATTGAGCATTAAACATACAGATAAAAGATCAAAATACACTTCTAGAAAATGTATGCATTAATTACGTACAGAAAAAGCGCGGGAAACATAAAATTTGGCGGACGTCATTTTTGGTTCTGCGACTTTTTAAATTATTATTTAGCGAAACAGAGGATCGATATTAGTTTTATTTGTGTAAATATTTAATTTTATGTAAATATCATTGTAGTTTTACTATCAGTTTAAAGTAGGTAAGTCTCCTTTTCACTTTTTAAAATGAACAAACCCCCTGACGATCCTGGAGGTGGACCTCTCCAGGTAGCGCACTATGTTACTATAGACGATAGTAGTGTCGATACAGATACTTCGCTTTCTTCAACTCAAACTACTAACAGGAAAAGATCTCATACATCTAATAAAATATGCAAACACTGCAATAAACGGCGCAAAAAGCGCAACAATGAATTGAAATCTACTGACTGTCAGTGCTCTCACTCTGTTTCTGAAATCTCAGAGATAAATAATGCTTCGGGTGCCTCATTTATTACTGGTGATAATAATGTAAATGACAATGTTACAATGAAAGATTTGTCAAACCCCCTAACAGATAGTAAGGAACCCCAAAAACCTAAAGATTATATTAACTACCGCACACAGTATGAATGTACAGACCTTGGACCTTACGTTATTCATGTCCAAAGAGTTATTACATCTCCGACTGATAATGTTACTCTACATCCAGTCTCGTTTGGGCGATTCCTTAAAAATAATACTTTCAAAAATATAATTGATGGTAGCCTCAAGAAAATTGGACGCAACCGATTATCTCTATCATTTTCGGACCACAATGACGCAAACCACTTTATTAATGACCCTAATCTCTCAAATAAAAACTTCAAAGCTTTTATCCCATCATTTAACGTTTCACGAGTAGGCGTAATTAGAGGTGTTCCCTCAGACTGGTCACCAGAGGAAATTGCTAATAATGTTAAGGTTCCCATTGGTTGTGGGAAAATAATAAAGGTTAGAAGAATAAACCGTAAAATAACTATTAATGATAACACTACCTGGAAAGCAACAGAAACAGTTGTCGTAACTTTTGATGGACAGACTTTACCGAAACGTGTCTACGTTTGTTATAATGCCCTCCCAGTAGATTTATACATTTACCCTACTATACAATGCTATAAATGCTGTAGGTACGGTCATACTAAAATAACTTGCAGATCCAACCCAAGATGCTTTAAATGTGGAAAGGATCATTGTGGAGACTCTTGTACCAGCGAGGCTGATTTCAATGTTAATTGTTGTTTATGTAAGGGATCTCACTTTGCCACTAGCAAATCATGCCCAGAACATTTAAGACAAAAAAACATTAAAATGTTTATGGCTCAAAACTGTGTCTCTTATGCCGAGGCATCAAAAAATTATCCCCCAGTCTCCAAATCATATGCTGATGCCATCTCAACACCTATTAAAACTGCTCTTCATCCACTTTTGAAAAAAAACTTAGATTCGCAAGAACACTCCCATAGATCATACAAAAAAACAATATTTCAGAAACCTAAACCCCATACAAAAGTCAGTAAGAGTTATGACTATGATTTCCAAAATTCAGTTATTAATGAATATAACTCCACTAATTCTAGAGAAAATGGTACTTTGTTGACAAAAAATGATAACAATAATCAAGAATCAGCCTCAATAGGCATGATTATATCTTTTATTAAATTTTTATCTCAGTCCGACGTAATAACACCGTCCAACGCTGCTTTAATGACAGAAAGTTTAATTAATTATTCTAAATTTAATGGTGATCATGGACAGTCAAGCCAAAATTCTTCAATGGAACTCGCAGAGCATCACCAACAAGAAAAGTGAATTAATTCACTTATTAAATAAATATGAGCCATTTTTAGTGGCTCTTTCAGAAACTTGGTTAAGACCAAGTTGTACTTTTAAATTCTCTGGATACACTAGTATCCGAGAAGATAGATCTGATGGTTATGGAGGTGTAGCCATCATGATCAAAAAAGGATATAATTTTTCCATTGTTAATCTTCCTGTACATACTGTAAATATGTCTATATTAGCTGTTAATGTAAATAATATTTGTTTTGTGTCACTTTATATTCCACATCCAAATTTGAATATTTTGACAGAACTTAATAACATATTAGCCATACTACCTAAACCCTTTATTGTGTTAGGTGATTTTAATTCTCATCATCAAGCCTGGGGTTGTTCCTCCAGTAATTATTATGGTGAAGAGCTTTTGAAAGTCATTGAAGAATTAAATTTATGTATTTTAAACAATGGTTCTCCCACTCGTCGTACTAAACCCTCCGAAGGCAAAAGCGCTATAGACCTGTCCATTTGCAGTCCCAATTTAGCACCTTCTTTGACATGGTACACACTCCCATTTACGTTTGGAAGTGATCACTTCCCCATAATAATAAATTTCCCTTCTGCATATCATAAAACTTCACCTAAATTTACATCATATTTCAAATATAATTTGCATAACCCGGATTGGCACAAGTTTAATAATTTGATGGAAGTTGGTGTTAATGTTTTGCCTAACGTTTCCTCATATAATGACTCTTCTTGTGCAGAAGCCTTTACTCAATTAATTATAAAATCAGCTGAAAACACTTTTCCCATTAAAAAACAATTAACTAAGAAAATAAATACGCCACCTTGGTGGGATAAAGAGTGCTCAGACGCTATTAAGGAAAGGAAAGCTGCTGAAAAATTTTATTGTCAGTATACAACTACAGAAAATTTTAATATTCTCACTAATATTATAAAAACTACTCGTCGATTATTAAAAAAGAAAAAAGCTGAAGGTTGGAAGAAATTCTGCTCTTCCTTATCACCCCAAACAAAACCTTCAAGTGTATGGTTAAACATAAGAAAATTTAGATCTGCATATAAGGTTTCTAATAATAATGAAATGTGTCCATTGTTAATAAATCAGCTGATAGATCATCTTGCTCCACCTACAGTACCAGAATGTATCCTTCCTCTTCCTTCTACTTTTTCTTCAGACAATTTTTCCCCTTTTACGTTATTTGAGCTTAAAGGTATCCTTCAAAATGTTAAAGACTCTACTCCTGGATGGGATAATATTAACTACTCATTTTTAAATAATATGACTGATAAATCTCTATCATACTTATTAAAGGTTATGAACTCCCTTGTTTCTACAGGTAATATACCTCAGACATGGAAGTCACATTCTGTTATCCCTATCCTTAAACCTGATAAAAACCCTTCCGACCCTTTTTCATACAGACCCATTGTGCTTTCATCAGTTATGTTGAAAATTCTAGAGCACCTTGTT
This sequence comes from Apodemia mormo, assembly GCA_036924255.1. Taxonomy (NCBI): domain Eukaryota; kingdom Metazoa; phylum Arthropoda; class Insecta; order Lepidoptera; family Riodinidae; genus Apodemia; species Apodemia mormo. Next base: position 37,535,779 of record JAUPFN010000003.1, on the reverse strand, counting down.
AAACTTCGCTTAGAATGGTTTATTGAAAGCAGAAATTTATTAAGTCAAAGTCAGTATGGTTTTAGGAGAGGAAAGAGCACCATAGATAATATTAGCTTACTTATAACTGATATTAGATTAGCTTTTACACATAACAAATCTGTTTTAGCAGCATTTTTAGATATATCCTCAGCATATGATAATGTAATTCTATCAATTCTGAAAAATAAGCTAATGAAATTAAATATACCATTTTATTTAATTAATGTTATTATGAATATTGTATACAATAGAACTATTAATTTAGCAAATGACTCTAATAATCTAAAAAGACAACAATATAAAGGTCTTCCACAAGGTTCTGTTTTAAGTCCAATCCTTTACAACATATACTCATATGATATAGAAACTGTAGCAACTAGCAATGTAAATGTTCTTCAGTATGCTGATGACCTCCTTTTATACTCAACTGACAAATCTATACAAATGGCTTGTGATAATCTTTCCATGTCTATTCTATCCCTACAGACTTGGCTTAATAATAATGGTCTTGATATCTCTGTTTCTAAAAGTTCCATAGTTTTATTTTCTCGCACAAAATTTCCACCCCCTATAAATATTACTTACAAAAATAGTTCAATTCCTGTTAAATCGAAAACAAAATTCTTAGGTATAATACTAGATAATAAACTCCAAGGACTAGATCACTGTGAGTATATAGCAGCAAAGTGTGAACGTAATATCAATTTAATGAGATGTGTTTCTGGGGTTTGGTGGGGTGCACACCCATCTACATTAAAACTGATGTATAATGCATTAATAAGAAGTTTATTGGATTATGGAATGTTTTTACTAGAACCATGTAGTAAGATTGGTCTAAAGAAAATTGACTCTGTTCAAACTAAAGCATTACGAATCGTTCTAGGAGCAATGAAATCCAGCCCTGTTTCCGCCTTACAAGTAGAATGTGCTGAACCTCCATTAAATTTACGACGTAAATATCTATCTGACAGGTTTTTCCTTCGCACTTTGGAATCACAAAATCACCCTCTGCTTACAAAGCTCTCTAGTCTTAGTGATTTAATGTCAGATAAGTATTGGAAACACAAAACAATCCCAGCCCTTGTATACAGCTATATGAAATATCATAGCCTTAAGCCTTTTACTTTTACATCCCCTATAAATCCCTTATATAAACACAATTATGAATCATTAACTCTGCAGCCTGTTGTAGTAAATTTAGGTATAGATAAACAATCTTTGTATGCCAATCAATATTTTAACAATATTATCAATGAAAAATGGCAAGATTTTCATTTGATTTTTACTGATGCATCCAAAAATAATAGTAATGTTGGAATAGGTGTATACCATAAACAGTACAATATTGTTCAAAAAATCAAATTTCCACCGGAAGCATCTGTATTTACAGGTGAATGTTATGGACTTTATAAAGCTGTAGAATACATACACATTATGAAACTACCCAAGTGTATGATTCTGACTGATTCACTGAGTGCTCTACATTGTTTGCAAAAGTTTCCTTTAAAATCCAAATTTATTCCTCCTATTATTTTAGACTTAAGAAATCTTTTATACAAATGTACTTTTAAATATAATTATATTATTTACTTTGCCTGGGTTCCAAGCCATTGTAATATCACTGGAAATGAGCGAGCTGATCGGTGTGCTAAAGAGGCAGTTCAGTGTGGTGATTTATACCCCTACATTAATTATTGCCATGATCTAGCTGCTCTCCCTAAACTCCATCTTAAGCAGTCATGGCAAAGTGTCTGGGATAGTGGTACATTGGTGAAAGGCAAAACGTATTCCCAATTACAACCATTGATACCCTCTAAACCTTGGTTTTCTGTAGTGAAATTAAATAAGTTGTCAACATCTGTTATCACCAGAATGAGGCTTGGTCACACTAATACTCCTGAACACCTCTTCAAGCTACACATCAAAGATAGCAATGTTTGTGAGTGTGGCACTGATATTGGAGATCTCAATCATATATTTTTTGCTTGTCCTAAATACAATCATTCATCATTATATAACAATCTATATTCTAATGACATTCCTTTACCTACATCCATTCTAACCCTGTTATTAAACCCTTGTATGTATAATATTCTTTCATCATTCATTCAAGAAAATAATATTAATATTTAAGCGTAGTTAGATACATTTAGTATCTAATACCAAATTAATATTAACCCACTTGTAAATATTATACAAATGACTAAGTATTATCTTTGTAAATATTACATAAATATATTTAAATATTATTGTTGTAAATAATTTATAATTTTAGTATCTATGTTATTTTGATTTGTTCCTGATCCTCTATTTTCCTGTCAATCCAAATTCCAAATTCTAGTTTATTGTCTAAAAAAAATGTTTCCTCGTTTTACTTGATCATGGCAGTTGCTTAACGCCCATGCCAAAAAAAAAATTACGTACAGATGACAATTACATTACATTGCTTTAAAATTTGTTCGAGTGAAGCAGTCCAGCGATACTGAAGAATCAATAAAACCTAGAGGGTATGGTGAGAGATATTGCAAAGTCTTAATGCCAGTCTACGCCCACGCATAGATATCATTTTTATTCAAATTATCATTTGTAGGCACCATTGAAGTTCATTATTTACAAACAGTGATTTGCTGAAGTCGTGACTAGACTCATTAGCTATTAGTCACCGCGCGGATGATAACGGAGCTATCACTCGCTGTCACGGGATTCGTGGGATTCGAAGAAATAAAAGTGACCGTATTTTCTGAATATTACTCTACTAATTTTGTTGTGGTTGACAACTACATAATAGTCAAGAAATATTTTGATAACGTCATTTTCCTCTCTATTATACACCCGAGTAAATTTTCCATTATACAAGGAGTAAATTTTCCTTAAAGTAATCCTAAAAGACTGGTATTTTTCATTTTGTGTTTTTTTTATCTTGTGCGCTAATATACACCCCAGTACACCCGAGAAAATTTCCTTGAAGTAATCCTAAAAAACCAGTATTTTTCGTTTTGTTTTTTTTTATCTTGCGGGCCTGTTGTCATCTAAAGAAAGCAATATTTTATTTATTTACTTATTTTAGTTTACTTTCTTTCGCATTAAAACAGGGCGGTTACAAACTAACATCATAATTTTCGACCAGGGTGGGTTTGCGATCACCTATTTTAGTAAGTGAATTAAACAAAGTTCTATCAAGAAAACGTGTGGTCGTAAACTGATGAGATGCATCTTTATGCTTCTACAACATCAGATTCTAAATTATACAATCATGAAAGCATCATTGAGATCATAATAAGCAAAATAATTTATAGCTTTAAGTGTCCGAATGCGACCACATGGCCGCTTTCGAGCGTGTTAGATATTTATATACTTCAGTTTGCGACCACTGGATTAAAAAAGAAATATAAGCTAAAAAATGATGTCACTACAACTTTCCAACAAACAATGTTCTATAATTGAAATAATAACGCTTCTTGTTTGAGTGTAACATTAGTATAAGGTAACAAAAGGTAACTTTGTTCGCCACCCGGTGTGGTATTTTTATTGCAATATGCGATACATAAACACACATTATTAAGTCATCACCCGAACTCGGGCACTATTTTCTAGATTTGGGTTTAGCAGATTTAAATTTATGATTTTCTTGTTACATAATTATTCATTGAATATTCAATGCTTACTGTTCATTGTTTTCTCATGAAAAAATGCTATTATCTTTAATTAAGAAACCTAGGCCCTCAAGTGGTAGCATACTAGAGGCGGTCGCGTTACCGACGCAATGACCCTATATTACGTTTGTATGTTTAATTAAAAAATATCTTAAATAAGACTAAATGATTAAGCTTACAACAGGGAATATAGATGGAATAGCATCCGGTTTCAGTGTTGATCTTATCTTATGGATTATTAAATCCTCGGATTTAAAATGACGGCTGCAAATTAAACTGTAATATGATTTTTTTTTCTTAAATGGAACAACTTCAATCCACCGTTGTCGAAGAATCTCATTTCTTGGGAACCTGCAAGAAAATAATGAACAAGAGGTTAGGTATCTACTACTAGTTAACAGTTACTACCAAAAAGTATGTAGGTAATGTATTTAGTTACTACAACACAATGATTTTAGTATTACATAACAAAATTACGTAAAGTAGGTTCTTATTTGATTATGATGACATTCCTTAGGGCCGTATTATGAAATGTTAGATAGAATTGTAATTTCTTTGTATTCACATGTCCGAATTTTTGTGTTATTATTGCTACCCTACTTAAGAAACTTGTAAATACAATAAAAAACTTACTTAAAAAATGAAATTCCGCAACCAGTATACGCTTCACTATTACAGCACTTAACGCTACAATTTTTCACCATTTTACAACAGAAAAAACTTATAGCAGTAAGCAAAAAGAGGACTTTATGCTTTAACACACTTTAACTTAAAGTATCAGCTATATTTTTAAATAAAGCGCGCCAAAGCGTACGATCACCTGAGTGTGGCCGTGCATAGTTTACAAATTACTACTAATTCTACTGATTTGAGCAAACAGTTTTTACATTGCATAAATAATTATGTAATAATTAAAATAAGCACATTTAAGAACTCAATATGTTAATTTCAATACATTTTATGCTAATGTATCTATAAACGTGTATGGATAAAAGGGATTTAACGGTTATCGGATATATAAAAAATCTACCATCCGAAAGTTTTATTTACACTGGCAATTGCAAGAAAGGGATAACATCCACTCATGTCGTTGTCTCGCTCAGAACGTTTTTTCCTTCTGTTAAGTAAGAAGCAAATGTCAACTTTATTGCTAACGAAATAAAGTACATTTTTATTTTTCAAATATTGCTTCGTAGTAATTCCAGATATCGTATATAAGTTCCTTGGTGCATACTATAATCAAATAGTGAGACAGTCTGGCGCAATTAGTTCGAGGCATAATTTTGTATTGAAAACGTGACGCTTTTAGCCAACCTAGCCAAAATTTGCCTTTTTTCCATGGAGTATAGAGTTTTTTTTTTCGGCATAATGGCAACCATGACAATGACGTGTTTCCACAGTCTAAGTGTCAAGTGTCATTTTCATTTTGAATTTTAATCAAGTGACAATATCCGCCATTTATATTTTCTTATAAAATTAAAACTTTAATTTAATATTAAATTGAAAATTGAACTCGGAATTGAATTCTAAAATGGGAGGAAAACGTAGACAATGTGTAATTTGTGGAAGAATGGAAAGGTACCGACATGGATTCTTCGCTAACTTTCCATCGGACGAAACTCGGTAAGTTATTTACCTTGTACTATTTCTTTGGAAGTGTCTAGTTTGCCACCAGCGGCTATTTTGTAAAAAGAAATATCTTGCCACTAGTCGTAATTTTACAGTTAAAAACAATAATGGCAAATGTAATGTAAAAAGTGCCCGGTTAGCGATAGGCTTCCCACCTATCACATTGTAAGATTAAGTATCTTCAGCTAACTGTGGATGCACTAGTTTAGCTCAAAAATTAAGTTAAATGCCATTCGAAAGTTCAAAATTAGTCATCATTTTGTAAACATAAATCTCTTCGAAAATGTTAAAATCCATTTTTGAAATCGCACAATCCAACAAGTACGACTACTAACGGCGAAATAAATTTTACTGGTAATCAGCCGCTATATAATTATGCTCACTCAGCTATGTTGTAGCTTTATCCAAAAATGATCCTTATTTTTCTATGATAAACATCAAATTTGTATGACTATTAAGTTACAGCAGAATATTTTTAAATGTTAAATTACCATTAGTGGCAAAATATTTCTTTTTACGAAAGAGCCGCTGGTGGCAGACTAGACACTTCCTATTTCTATTATAAACACATATAACCTATGTGTAAGCTGTTTGTTATATGTCAATAGCCGTGGAGCTAGGGGGTAAAATCAAAAACTGCGGTCTTGAGTAGGAAAGGGGACGCAGGACTTAGAAAAATTTCGATGGAAAATTTCAACCCTATACAACCCCCCTTTTTTATTGCACCATTGGATGGAAGGGGTAAGGGACATCAACTTTTGTCAAGGTCACTTTGCTCTTAGGTCAATAGCCGCGAAGCTAGGGGTAAAAACCGAAATCCATTACAAAGGCGTCTGGGACTTAGACAAATTTCAACGAAAAATTTCGACCCTATATAAGGCCTATTTTTTCTTTCACCATGGGATGGAGGGGGTGAGGTACATCAACTTTTGTCGAGGTCACTTTGCTCTTAGGTCAATAGCCGTGGAGCTAGGAGGTAAAATCAAAAACTGCGGTCTTGAGTAGGAAAGGGGACGTAGGACTTAGAAAAATTTCGATGGAAAATTTCAACCCTATACAACCCCCCTTTTTTATTGCACCATTGGATGGAGGGGGTAAGGGACATCAACTTTTGTTAAGGTCACTTTGCTCTTAGGTCAATAGCCGTGAAGCTGGGGGGTAAAAACCGAAATCCATTACTCGCCTATAAAAACTAAAAAGTTTTCTAAGTACCTACAGTAAGTTTGACCGCCCCGTTGATCAAGTGGTTAGCGACCCTGACTACGCAATTGACGGGGCTCGGGTTCGATCCCCGACGTGGACAAGCATTTGTATGATGAGCATAAAAGTTTGTATTTCCGGGTTTGGGTGATTATTAAATATATTCCAGTATTTTTATCTTATCCCTACGACCTTACCTCACTACCTTACCCGTACGAATTTACATAACTAATGTACTACCTTACCTTACCCTTACTGCCTTACCTCACTACCTTTCAACTTTACGTTAACCTTATAAGGTCTAAACTCACTACCTTTAGATCTCACCTTACCCTTACGACTTTACCTCAATACCTTCGGCCTTACCTTACCTTTATGACCTTACTCCACTACCTGCCGACCTAATTTTACCCATACGAAATAACATCACTAATGTACTACCTTACCTTACCCTTACGGTCTTACCCAGAGTCTTTCAACTTTACGTTGAGCTTATAAGATCTAATCTCACTAACTTCGATCTTACCTTACCCTTACGACCTTACCTCACTACCTTCGGCCTTACCTTACCCTTATGACCTTACCCCCAGCCCCCCCCCCCCCCCACCTGTCGACCTAATCTTACCCAAACGAACTCACATCACTAATGTACTACCTTACCTTACCCTTACGGCCTTACCCAGAGTCTTTCAACTTTACTTTGAGCTTATAAGATCTAAACTCACTACCTTTCGATCTTACGTTACCCTTACGACCTTACCTCACTACCTTCGGCCTTACCTTACCCTTATGACCTTACCCCCCCTACCTGTCGACCTAATCTTACCCAAACGAACTCATCACTAATGTACTACCTTACCTTACCCTTACGGCCTTACCCAGTATTTCAACTTTACGTTGAGCTTATAAGATCTAAATTCACTACCTTTCGATCTTACGTTACCCTTACGACATTACCTCACTACCTTCGGCCTTACCTTACCCTTATGATCTTACCCCTCTACCCGTCGACCTAATCTTACCCATACGTACTCACATCACTAATGTACTACCTTACCTTACCCTTACTGCCTTACCCAGTACCTTTCAACTTTACGTTGGTTGAAGTTGGTGTCCTTTGACCCCTCCGCCCCATGGTGCAACAAAAAGGTGATGTCTGGTGTGAAATTTTACAGGTTCACGCCTCTTTAATGAAAGTCGGTTTTTACCCCCCAGCTTCGCGGCTATTGACCTAAGAGCAAAGTGACCTCGACAAAAGTTGGTGTCCCTTACCCCCTCCATCCAATGGTGCAATAAAAAAGGGGGGTTGTATAGGGTTGAAATTTTCCATCGAAATTTTTCTAAGTCCTGCGTCCCCTTTCCTACTCAAGACCGCAGTTTTTGATTTTACCCCCTAGCTCCGCGGCTATTGACCTAAGAGCAAAGTGACCTCGACAAAAGTTGATGTACCTCACCCCGTCCATCCCATGGTGAAAGAAAAAACAGGCCTTATATAGGGTCGAAATTTTTCGTTGAAATTTGCCCAAGTCCCAGACGCCTTTGTAATGGATTTCGGTTTTTACCCCCCAGCTTCACGGCTATTGACCTAAGAGCAAAGTGACCTCGACAGAAGTTGGTGTCCCTTACCCCTTCCATCCAATGGTGCAATAAAAAAGGGGGGTTATATAGGGTTGAAATTTTCACCTCGACAGAAGTTGGTGTCCCTTACCCCTTCCATCCAATGGTGCAATAAAAAAGGGGGGTTATATAGGGTTGAAATTTTCCATCGAAATTTTTCTAAGTCCTGCGTCCCCTTTCCTACACACTGACCCTTTTGGTCCCATATCATTTCTGGATTGTGTAGATTTATAAAGGTTAAAGAATTTTTAAGCTCGGCCCAGTACATTTGATAAAATGAATTGTGAAATAATAAATAATTTTAATATCATAAAATAGCAAACAAGCAGATGGGTCTCCTGATGGAAAGAGTCAACCATCGTTGCTATCTTGTTGCGAGGTCTAATACCACATGCATAAGTCTACCGGCTACCTTACCCTTCAAACCGGAACACAACAGTGGCTAGCACTGACGCTATTCAGCAGGAATGGGTAAGGCGGTGGTACCAGACCTGGGCAAGACAATGCAGAACTCTACCACCTAGTAGCCACAATGGTAGTGACTCATATAGCCAATCAGTCGCTTTTTACAACCTGCCTGGTAGAATAGCAGTTGGCCTATTCTTCAAAGGAGCCTGGGACCAACACGGGGGAAATGAAATGGTGAAATGTGTGTGTGTGTGTGTGTGTTAAAATTTAAAAACTTATATTACTTTTTAAGTACCTATTAAACATTGTGGTTGTATCAAGAAATAATAAATTGATATTATATAAATTTATTTTAAATTGTTGCATGTTGTTAAGTTCCTTATTATGTAAGCTATCTGCCAGTGAAAGTCCTGTCCCGGTCCAGCCGTTTCAGAGATTAACCGGAACAAACAGACAGACAGAAAAACGGACAGAAAGACAAAAATTATAAAAAATGTTCATGTATACATCCATATGTATTTTGTAAAAAGTTGTTAATTTAATATTACAAACAGACACTTCGAATTTATTTATTTGTGTATGTATTATGTGAAAAAAAAAACGTGTGGCACTCAGGGACTGCCGCGGTCAAGCTGTTGCATAGCATTTTTTATCAACTTGTGTGGCATTATAAAGATACTAGCTTTGCCCGCGACGAATATGTAAGCAGCTGTTTGTGAGAAAGTATATAGGTGTAGTGTATAATGTATATAGGTATCTAATATCTATCATCCATACTAATATTATAAATGCGAAAGTAACTCTGTCTGTCTGTTACGCTTTCATGGCTAAACCGCTGAACCGATTTGGATAAAATTTGGTACAAATATAGTTTGAGACCCAAGAGAGGACATAGGATAGTTCTTATCCCGGAAATCCCACGGGAACGGGAACTATGCGGGTTTTTATTTTAGAAATTTTTCCACGCGAACGAAGTCGCGGGCACAGCTAGTCTATACGTACGAATAAATAAAATTGGAGTGTCTGTTTGTAATAATAAAATAACCGCTTTTTACTAAATGCATATGGATTTATACACAATACATATACCAAAACAGCATTTTTTACAATTATTGTCTGTCTGTCTGTCTGTTTGTTCCGGCTAATCTCTGGAACGGCTGGACTGATTTTGATAGGACTTTCACTGGCAGATAGCTGATGTAATAAGTAGTAACTAAGGCTACTTTAATTTTCAAAATTTTTCCACGCGGACGAAGTCGCGGGCTCAGCTAGTCATTTATAAAATCATTCAATCACCTTAAGCTTAAAAACCTCTCTAACTCGGTTAATTTTGACCAGAGGAGAAAGTCATGTAACCTTTTTGATGTAAAATTATAAGTTCTACACATTTTATTCAGAACTTTTTCAGAAAAGCAAAAAACGATTTAATTTTTTTCAACACTTGCCGGTGGTTGCCGACCAAATTACCTTTACACATCATTTTCATATCATTAAGACTACATTATATGCAAAATGTAAAGAATAGTGACATATTTTGATTTAAAACTTTACTGGAGTAAGATACTAGTGTGTTTTTTGTGCATAAGCCAAAGTGGCAAACCTAGTGCGACCGCCGAGTTTAGGTATAAAAAGTGAAGTACATACACAAGATTGACTTCTGTCGTATTCTGTGATAGAGGGTTACTTAATTGAAAGTGATTCATTCTATCGTGACGACCCGGGATCGCAAGTCCGGTAATGGGTTGGGTCACACTTTCTTCGCTGAATGGCTGTCTATATTAAGGTATTCCAAGAGTCATAGGGAGCTATTGGATTTTGTAGATTAAATAAAGATAAAAAATATTCAATGTACAGTTTTGACTTTCCTACGATTTTATTATATGTATAGATAAGATAGCAAACAAGCAGATGGGTCTCCTGATAAAAAGGGTCAACCATCGCCTATAAACACCAAAGGTGTTACTGGTGCGTTGCTATCTTGTGGCGAGGTCTAATGCGACATGCATAAGTTTACCGGCTACCTTACCCTCCAAACCGGAACAAGACAGTGACAAGCACTTATGCTATTGCGGCAGAAATAGGTAAGGCGGTGGTACCAGACCCGGGCGAGATAATGCAGAACTCTACCACCTAGTAGCCACGATTGTAGTGACTCGTATAGCCAATCGGTCGCCTTTTATGACCTGCCTGGCAGAACGGTAGTTGGTCTCTTCTTAAAAGGAGCCCGGATCCAACACGGGGAAATGTAATGTTTTTCATTTCTATGGTGGGGAAAAAATCTAAAGATAAAAAAAATGTTAACAAAAAACTTTGACATGGAAACACTAAATCGCGTCAGATTAAGATATGGTGAATTAATTGCCAGCTAAAATTTAGAAAATCTGCCGAATGAAGTGTAGCGTAAGGGAATGGAAAGGTCACATAGTTTCAAAGAAAATGTTATTTTGACATTCTCGAGCGTGTCTGAATTTTCATATATTACAGAAGAAATGATGTAAGAATAACGAAAAAAATATAATCTGACAACAAACAGACGGACAGATAGACAGCGGAGTTAGTAATAGGGTCCCATTTAACCCTCTGAGTACGGAACCCTAAAAATACATGTTAGTCGCCTCTGTGGTCTAGTGGTCCAGCGTTAGCGTTGACTACATGAGGTCCCGGGTTCGATTCCTCGGTCGAGCACTTAAAAAAACGTGTTTTTTCAGTTTTCTGATAAACACAAAGTTGGCCGGGATTGGAAAATGCCCGGTTGGCGATAGGCTTGCCACCTATCACATTTGTGGGATCAAGTAACTTCGGCTAATCGTGGGTGCACTTGTTGTACCTCTGCCTACCCCTTCGGGATACGGGCGTGAAGATACTTTTTTTTGTTTAATCCAATAAACATTAAATGCATCAAAAACTTTTTATTATTATTTCTCATTGTATGTAGAATAAATTTTAATAATCCCGTGAACAGTCTGGTTACAGACAAACAGACGGACAGACAGACAGATAGGCAGACCGATGGACAGCGGAGTCTTAGTAATAGGGTGCCTACCCTCTGAGTATGGAATCCTAAAAACACACGTTTTTGTTTAATCTAATAAACATTAAAAGTATCAGAAACTTTTTATTATTATTTCTAATCCCGTGAACAGTCTGGTTACAGATGAACAGTCAAACAAACAGATGGACAGATAGACAGATCGACGGACAGCGGAGTCTTAGTAATAGGGTCCCATTTCACCCTTTGAGTACGGACCCCTAAAAACACACTTTTTTTTTTATCTAATAAACATTAAATGCATCAGAAACTTTTTATTATTATTTCTCATTGTATGTAGAATAAATTTTAATGATCCCGTGAACTCAAATGAAAAAGAAATCGAATACATATACTCGTATACTTAAAAATCAAAATCGCTTGTGTTTAATACAATACAATCTTCTATTGAAAATGATAGAATTGGGTTTGAGTTAACTCAAATTAATCCAAACAAATGGCTTAATCATCTTTATTACAAAATGAATCTCATATGTAGAGTTTAAGACCATTTTAGTTTGCGCTCAGTCTGAACCCGGTTATTGATAACCCTACTGAAAATAATCGGGTTAATATGAATTAATTAAAACAAATGGCTTACCCAAATAAGCGGTAACCCATTGAAAGGCTTACCGAAAGGTAGGGTTTTCTCAAAACAAGCACTAAAATAACCCGCTTAGGTGCTTAAAAACCCCTTTCAAATGTAACCGGTTCTGGGCCCTGCGTGAAAATAATCGGAAAAGGTTCCTAGGACCTCAAAACGTGAGAAAATATTCGAAAAAGGTTCCTAGGACCTCAAAACGTGGACAAATGGCAAAAACTCGATTTTCGAAGATCGGGGTAAAATCAGTAAATTCCATAACTACATACATAATGGGAAGTTAAAAAAAGATTTGCTGCGTAATGCACATGCTGAGTCTACTTAACTTTATTGTAAATAATTAGAAATGTAAATGCAAAAATGTCCTCTTGGGCTTCCCTACTAATATGATATAATTGATTATAACTAATGCAGTACATACACTTCTTACTATTAACATTTAAATATGTTTAAATGAGATTCTCAATACAGGTGAATATTTATTTTGTTACCCTCACAACTTCATAATTTATTAAACAAAAAAGATTAGTTTGGAAAGGCATACTTCTCAATTAGTCTTGCATAAATTTGGCGAAGATCTGATCAAGGTTCCCGAGATTGGAAGTTCAGTTGTTGTAATTTAACTACGTTTAAATTTTGTTACTTTTCTTATATGTGACGGTATTAAATATCTTTTACAGATAAATTGCAACGATTTGACTTTTACAGCTAAATTACAACGATTTGACCTTTACAGCTAAATTACAACGATTTGACCTTTACAGCTAAATTACAACGATTTGACTTTTACAGCTAAATTACTTTTTAATTCTGTTTTAAATTTTAATTCTGTCAGGGAAAATTTCGGTAGTGAAGATATTGACAAAATCAGTTTAGAAGGATGCTTTTCCGTATATGTTAATAATACTTTTTGTTTTTCTAGATTCTTCAGGATTATCGTCGTGTGCAAATGGTATATTCTAAGCTATTGTATTTTAAATTGTACTTTAAATTATCGCATCTGTAGTCTAGTGGTACGGCGTCGCTGTTGACCACGCGTGGTCCCGGGTTCGATTCCCAGGTTGGGCAATTTAAAAATATGTTTTTAAAGTTTTCTGGTAAAATCAATGTTACCCGGGATTGGATAAATGCCCGGTTGACGATAGGCTTGCCACCTATTACGTTGTGGGACTTAGTATCTTTAGCTAATCGTGGATGCCACGGATTGTACCTCTGCCTACTTTTTCGGTGATACGGGCATGAAGATACATTTTAAAATATTTAGTTCACGAGTCCCAATGAATCCCACGGATTTTGATAGTTTAAAATATGACTATATTTTAAACTATCAAAATCAGTGGGTTAAGATGCAGAAGTGCATCCATCATGACAATGAGGCACGGAGGATACCTTTTGCAGTCTTCTCGTGCCCACGTCATCGGTACCGACCGTCATGTCATGTCCCACGAGTGCAGACTCGTGTTCAAATTACGGTCGGTATACTTTCATTCCAAGGGAAAGGTGAAAAGTTCTGTAACATTTCCCTTTCCTAAAGGGAAATATTACAGAACTTTTTACTAATAGTGATTTGGAAATAAACTTTTTACTATTAGTGTTGATTTTTGTGTAGATGCAGGCCCTATGGCTTATTAACATCTATATTATTCCACAAACACTGTCAGAACCTCTAATAGATTTTGTTGTAGAGACTTGTGCCCAGTCAAGATACCCTTTGGTTTCGTCTGCCTTCATGCTGCCAGCGAATGAGCTCCCCTCGCGCCACTTGGTGATGGTGATCAACTTCTGTGAGACTGCAGCCGACCAACTCATCATCATCATCATCATCGACTGCAACGAGCACCATGGGCTCTGGGCGAACAAGGCGAACAACCGGAGAGGTGAGGTACATTTTGAGTTTTTAATGTCATACACCCTAGATACTATACACACCGGCATTAAAGCAATCTTCGTTACCAGTCAGAATCAGGTCAGATCAGACACTTGCGAATAATAAAGCTGTTGCTCTCATCGAAAACTGGCACGTCTCCGAAAATGTATCTTGTCCCGACCACATATAGATAATATAATAAAAGTCATAATTTTATTTCTATACGTAAATTAAATCATACGCACGGCGGAATCCTCGCAAGATGGATCCAACCTTATATATAAAGAACACTGCTAAAAAAATTAACACAAAATTCAAGCCGCATATGCAAAGGTAAATTAATACGTTGAACAACCGGGTAACACGTTTGACAAACACACTCATAAACTGTTATGACCCTGCTTGTCTGCTCAGTTATCCAGCCTCGTGCAATAACAGGTCAATTATGTGGTGGAGACCTGGACTGACCCGTCCTTAGAAGAAGGTAAGACAGTTATTCAATAGGCCCTAAACAGATTGAGATAGATAAAGAGGTGAAATCAATCAACTTTAAACAACACATAAGGTCTTAAATGTCTGTAATTTATGTGTCCTACTATAAGATAAAATATTATTTATTTGCTAGAATAGAGGATGACACCAACATAACTGTAACTCTAGAACAGCTAGACCTGTCTCGATGAAAATTGTGTTAGCGCAAATTATATTTATAATACATTTTTAGTCTGCCTGTTTGTATCCTCAATGATTAGTCAATTGATAAATAGATGAAAATTGATATGTAGTGAAAACACGTAATTGCACAAATGATAAGCTACGTTAATTTTTTTTATCGTGGATTTTACACCCAACAAAGCATACGGGTATATTACCTAGTATATGTACAATAATTTATATTATATTCTAAACAGATCATTTTTGTTTTCGTGCATTACAATTTTCGTCATAAATTGTGAGTGTTCGTATGTGTTTGCGTACTGCTTATGAAACAATATTAATATTATGTTTTATAACTTTTCAGAACGAGAAAGAAAAATGTTGTTACATGCTGCTGCTGAAATATTTTACCCAACTACGAATCAAAAAAATAATGTGAATCAATAAAAATATGCACCCAATTAAAAGGCTACAGATTAATAGATCACCTTTGCATTATAAAATATTACCAACTAGTTACTAAAAGGTGCTTGGGGAGAACTGGTTCCCATACAAGCTAAAATTTTCAATGATATTTTAAGATCAGGATATATTCCAGAACAATGGAAAACATTCCATACAATGTGAACCATCCATATAACCCTCATATATAGAAAGGGCAAAAATAAAATATAGTTAATTAACCAATAAGCCTGATGTCTAACATAAAGATCATTTTGGACCAAGTAAGCATCACACTAGATTAGACCATATGGTCTTGAATGTTTAAATTAAACAAAATATGGAAAAATACAATGAATGTAACATACCTTTGTACATGTTTTTAACGATTACTCTAACTCATTTGACAGCTCGAGCCACAAAACCATATGAGAGATCCTAGAAAGCCTGGAAATCCTAACAACCCACACCAATAACATTTAAAATGTATATTCAGTATAACAGTAAGGCAAGAATACAAGTATACAAGTTGAAATCTTGGGCAAGATATTTAATATGAAAAGAGGTGTCAGCCACGGTGAGCTGCTGTCTCTTAAGCTGTTCTATGCTGGAAAATATATTTCAGAAAGTAAACTGAGATGAACTAGGATAACATATTGATGGTAGAAAATTTAACCATCAGATTTGCAGATTACATTATCTTATTTGAAGAAAGTCCATGAAAATTGAATGATGCAAGAGCTTCCTATAGCACACACGCCATAATAACTATTTTAATCATATGTGTTATAGTACGCTGTAAGTTTTACTTAATAAATAAATAAATTAAATAAAAATAAAACGAGAAACTTGGCTTATCTATGCATATAGAGGAACTAAAGTTACTTACAAATTTAAATAAGCATGGAATTTAAGCAACAAACTGGACGAATATCATTTGCACACAGACCAAACTATCGAAGACATGAAAGTTCAAATAGCCAATTGATGAAAAAGATCATGAACATTGGATGATGCAAGACCTTTCTACAGCACACACGCTGCAATAACTAGTGAAAACTGTTTTGGCTTATGAACTAACCTAAAAATTACTGTAATCATATGTGTAGGCTGTAAGTTTTCAAGTGGAATCTTGTTGATGAAAATGTTACCATACAACATGATTACATAACCCGAATCTGAGAAACAGGAGGGAATATAATCGGTGACTAAACTGACCATAGTCCCGAACAAAATCAACAAATGAACGTTAAATGCAACACTACTTTTGAGCCAAACTGCAGCATCGAATATGGTCCAAGTTACAGGTAAATTGTTATTATTATTAGTAGAATTAATACCCCATATTGGTCCAGGTCCGCATTGAAGAATAGACCATCTGCTATTGTGCCAGGCAGGTCGTAAAGTTGACCGGTTTGGCTATGAGTGTCACTAACATCGTGACTACTAGGTAGTAGAGTTCCGCAAGGTCTCGCCCAGGTATTTAGTACAACCGCCTTATCTATTCCTATCGTAGTAGCGTCATTGCTTGTCATTGTCTTGTTCTGGTTAACAGGGCTAGGTAACCAATATAGACGTATGCGTGTGGGGCATTGCCATCCCGCCACACGGATAGCAATGTACCATTAACATCTTTGGTGTCTATACGCGGTCTCTCCATCAGGAGAGCTATCTGCTTATCGCTACCTTATGATATAAAACGAACTATAAAAATTATAGGTTGCTATCCATGTAGCGGGATCTTAATGCAACATGCATAAGGTTACCGGCTATCTTACCCTCGAAACCGGAACACAACAATGACAAGCATTGACGCTATTGCCGCTGGAATAGGTAAGGCGGTGGTACCAAACTCAGGCGAGACCTAGGCAGATGGTCTATTCTACAAAGGTGACCAATAGCGGGAAACACGCACTGTATATTTAGATTTATTTAAAAAAAATATCCAAGTATAAAATTGTCTTGAAAAGCAGTGTCCAGAAACCCCTATTTTATTCACTATAGTACTCGTCTTAGATCTTGCTGCATCTGATGAGGTTCTGATGTCAATGTGGTGGTGGAATGACAATGACAAGCGTTGACACTATCACGGCAGAAACAGGTAAGGCGGTGGTACCAGACCCGGGCGAGACAATGCAGAACTCTACCACCTAGTAGCCACGATGGTAGTGACTCGCCTAGCCAACTGGTCGCCCTTTACGAACTGCCTGGCCTATTCTTTAAACGAGCCCGGACCAACACGGGGAAAGGTTTTTTTTTTTTTTTTTATATCATAAGATAGCAAACAAGCAGATGGGTCTCCTGATGGAAAGAGTCAACCATCGCCTATAGACACCAAAGATGTTAATGGTGCGTTGCTATCTTGTGGCGAGGTCTAATGCCACATGCATAAGTTTACCGGCTACCTTACCCTCCAAACCGGAACACGACAGCGACAAGCATTGACGTTATTGCGGCAGGAATAGGTAAGGCGGTGGTACCAGACCCGGGCGAGACAATGCAGAACTCTACCACCTAGTAGCCACGATGTTAGTGACTCGATAGCCAATCGGTCGCCTTTTACGACCTGCCTGGTAGAACGGCAGTTGGCCTATTCTTCAAAGGAGGCCGGGACCAACACGGCGAAAAAGGCCGGGACCAACACGGCGGTGTTTAATTAATCAAAGATGTGCTTAAATAGATTTTCTTATAGATTACAGATAGCTCTCCTGATGAAAAGAGATGACCATCGCCTATAGACCAAGGATGTTAACGGTATGTTGCTATTTGTGTAGCTAGGTTCGAATGCCACAATCATTAGGTTACTGGGTGCAAACCGGAACACGGAAGCAATAAGCGCTGCCGTTAGGACATCAATTGCAGCAGGAATAGGCAAGGCGGTGGTCCCAAAAGTGATAAATCACAAAATCTATGTTCAAGTATTAGGATAGAATTTGCAAATACTCGAAAAAATCTTGTGTAATTACTTAAACAGCAATATTTTCTACAGTAATCAGTAATTAACATGTTTGTATGATCATTGATTGACACCATATTATTCGGTTACAAATTATTTTTTTAACTACATAACCTCTTAATTAAAATGGACCACAAACATAAAAAAGTTTTCAAATTAAAGAAAAATATTAATAAAACATGTTTTTTTTTTTCAGAAATTAAATATAAAGGAACAGCAGATATATTGTTATTGTCTAAGCGACTGTTTTCTCTGAATAAACAGAAGCTTGTCTAGGAAGAGGAAGTATATGAAGTCTCCGTCAATATCGAAGCATAACTAGATTATGAATAGTAAAACTTGTGCACTGGCATATGTTTATGCGTTAAGTAGGGGGTATGGACACTGGACGGCATCCAAATGTTTAATAGAAAGTAATGTACACTCAACTCCCACTAGAGGTTTAATCGACTTAGAGGATTGTTATTTCACAGCCCGTTTAGTGCTCATGCCTCACATTTAAATTGTCGAAATGAGAAAGAAAAGAACGTAGGAACAGAAAATTTCTTATGGCAATATAAACAAACTATCATCTGTTCTCCTTTACTACAAATTGTGTCAATAATAAGTCACAAGTGCCATTACAATAAGAGGTTTTGTAAATCTAAACATTGCAAAGAAACCAATACAGCAATGTATTTTATTTTGCAACGCAAAGTGTACTGACGAACAGTTTCCCAATTCTGGTCAAGTGGCCTGTAATTCTACCAAAAGTTTCTTCTCTTTCTCATTTTTAAACTGTTTTTTACTATTTTGTTATATCATTCATAAACAATCATGAATTGATTCTAAGCCAATTGAATCAATTAGTTTGTCAATTCCTATAGAATGGAAATGTTTCCATTTTTATTAATAAAATTATTCTTTTTAACTGATTTGCCGAAAGGAGGAGGTAACCAATTTGGCTCTTATTAACCAATATGTTTATTATGTGTTACCTCAGAACTCAGTCATTTATGAACTGATTTTGAAAATTCTTTTTTATTTGAGAGGGTAATACTGTGTATGTTCCTATGTAATATGGTGATAATTTAATGCACGGTTACGGATATACAGGAAACGGGAAATCTGTTTTTATTGCGTTAAAAATTTACGTTGCCCATAAGAATAGTGTTTTTTTCAGTTTTCTGAGAAACACAAAGTTGCCCGGGATTGGATTTGTGGGACATATCACATTTGTGGGACCAAGTATCTTCGGCTAATCGTGGGTGCACTTGTTGTACCTCTGCCTACCCCTTCGGGGATATGGGCGTGAAGATACTTAAAAATTTACGTTTATAACTTACATGATGATAATTTAAAAAAAAAAACAATTTGAATTATAAGTTCTTCTAGAAATTAAAGATTGTAAAGATGGTAAAAAGAGCTAAACAATTATTAATTTAATTAGTATTAAATAAACAGTACAATTTAATCCATGAAAATTCTGGTTATAAAAAATTTACGCTAATTCTTTAGTCTTTATGATGATAAAGATTTCAATCGCAGAATTACAGTATAGGGATAAACTATATTTATACTTTTGTTTTTCATCAAATGAGCCATAGAATTAACGCATGAAATGATTTAATGAAAAATTTTAAGTAACTTTAACACCAATGTAGGAATAGAAATGGTGGTACGAGACATCACATTCCTACGTATACTAGTGTAAGTGCACTTACAACTTTACAGGAGAGCGAACTAAATGTTCTATAGCTCGTAATTTTTAACAAAAAATCAATAGAAGTATTTGAAAATTTGTACTTTTGCACTGAATTTCAAATACTTTACTACATTAGAACAAATTTAAGGTAATTTTAAGGATTTTGATGCAAAAAAAAAGTTTCTGTTTTGCGGGTTGCACTAGTATAGGTTGGACCCATCGATTTGTCAGTAGCACCATAAACGTTATTGATGCAATGCTAGCGTCCACCACGACAGTAGCTACGAGGGTGTTAGACTTTTTACACAACTTTACCAGCAACCTAGCCCTGCAAGGCATATCGCCGACAATAACTAGCACTAGCGTTATTTCACAACTTACTTCACATACCTACTACAGACAGGATATAATTTCCCGCTCAAGCAATCATTATGACGTAAAATAGTAATAGACTGTGGTAATAGATACCATGTTCGCAAAAGTGCAAAAAAATGTTTATAAATAGGCAGGAATATAACACAATGAAATTTCCCTGCTTGCATTTTTCAAGTCATTTGTAGTTTTTTATTAAATAAAAGTTTATAAAATATTCTGCCTGTAGTAGTCGGCAATATATTATTGTTAAAATTATTTATTGTAACATCATTTGTTACTCTTGCATTTATTTAGAGATTGTGTTTATTGCTATTTTTGATGCTGCCTGAATTATCCTAAAATGTATAATGTAATTAAAAGTTTATTTTTGGTGCAAACAAAATTTAGCAAACATTAATGGTGAGTAAGGACAATTCGATTGTACCAAGAATTTTTACGTTTGAGACTTATGTCCTTAATCTGAACACGATAGTGCCAAACACCGGCGTTTTAATGGTACGAATATGTAAGGTGGTAAATATTGTGACTAGCACTTGGCACACATACCTTTATTTAAAATAATAATAAGAAAGAAAGCAGACTAAATCCAGATATTCCATATGTAACATTATCCTTAGATTCGGAATTTACATTTGTATTACTGGAATTGGTTTTACGATTGTACAACTCATGATTTTATTCTTTCTTTCGTCGTGATCGCCTCTGTGGTGTAGTGGTCCAGCGTTGGTGTTGACCACATGAGGTCCTGGGTTCGATTCCCGGGTCAGGCACATAAGAAAAGTGTTTTTTTCAGTTTTCTGATAAACACAAAGTTGCCCGGGATTGCAAAGTGCCCGATTGGCGATAGGCTTGCCACCTATCACATTTGTGGGACTAAGTATCTTCGACTAATCGTGGGCGCACTTGTACTTCTGCCTACCCCTTCGGGGATACGGGCGTGAAGATACTTTACTTTCGTCATGGTTAGTTATTAGGTACCTAATTATAGATTCCACGCTAAATAAAATTGTATGTAAATATTTCAGAATTCTGTGTCTTAATAGTAATTATTGAACTATACTCATAAGTCTGGCAAATATGTAATCTTATTTATTAAATCTTTACACCAATGCTTACTTTTGTTTTATTTTCGACGAATAATAAAACAGTTCTAATATTAAATCTGATATATCGATTGTTAATCGATAAAGCAAATAATTTAATAACGATTAATCGATAACTAGAAAATCGATAGTGGCGATTATGCAAACATCTTAATGGCGAAAGTTTCTTCCGCGCTAACCATTTAAAAAGAAAGCTTGCCTACCATAAAAATTGCGTTAGGTACATTATTTTCATGTTGGCTCATTGTTATAAATTAATTAAGTTGGTAGTAAAGAGTCTCTAACCTGATTTCAAACATTACTATGGAATCCGGTCTCTTAAATACGTTACATACTCTTTGTAGTGAGATATTTTTATTTTCAAAAATATGGATCAGGATGATAAGCCGGCAACTATTGATAATTTTCACAAAGAATTGTTTTGTGTTTTGTTTCCTGGTTTAGTGAAAAATGACGAAAAGGCTTTGCAGTGTTTAGGCGGTGTGAAGGCAATTTCACAGGTTAGTTTCGTGTAGAGGTTAGATAAGACTTATTGTAGAACGATTATTATTGTATACTTTTACCCTGTTTTGTAATAAAAGCCTGCAATCTCTTTTTTTTTTAGTTTTTTGCATTACAAAATCGAATCAAAAGTTTTTAATTTTATCACAATAAACTCTTAAAACTGTTTCACAATTATATATTTTTTACTATCCCTCTAAATTGCCCTCTAATTTTTCGTTTGTGTTAAAGTTAATGCACAGTTCTTATGCTTTATTCTTGGGAGTAGGATGTTGATATTGAGAGTGCAATTTGGTTCATTACTTTTTCAAATATTTTAGTGTAGATAAGTAAAAAAAATATATATTTTTGCGATTCTTCCAAATTTTTGTATAATAATAGCCTAGATTTTTTTTTAGGATGTGCAAGTAGGTAATATATTTTTTTATTACTTTTGTGTTATAGCACTCACCCCATGCTTGGTAATATATTTTTTAATTTAAGCTGTCGAAAGTTTATTTTAGCATTTAGAAGCTGCATATTTGAAGTTTTCATCAGAAGCAGCTGTGTGGTGTATTTAAATAACTGTACTTAGTAAGCCTCATGCAGTCCCAAAGCTTTCATAATAGTTTACTGTATAGGTACTCTGGTTTAACGTTGTAAATATTCCAAATATAAAATTTAGCTAAATTTTACTGATGTTTCAAATATATCTTAAAAATATTTCAATTGTTCAAAAAGGAAGGATATGACTTCTTGAAGATATATCTAAAATAGATGTAGAGCAAGTTTTTTTTGTCATAAGGTAGCAAACAAGCAGATGGGTCTCCTGATGGAAAGAGTCAACCATCCCCTATAGACACTGAAGGTGTTAAAGGTGCGTTGTTATCTAGTGGTGAGATCTAATGCCACATGCATAAGTTTACTGGCTACCTTACCCTCCAAACCAGAACACGACAGTGACAAGCACTGAGGCTATTGCGGCAGGAATAGGCAAGGCAGTGGTACCAGACCCAGGCGAGATAATGCAGAGTTCTAACACCTAGTAGCCACAATGGTAGCGACTCGTATAGTCAATCGGTCACCTTTTTCAACCTGCCTGGCAGAACGGCAGTTGGCCTTTACTTCAAAGCAGCCAGGGACCAACACAGGGAACTTGTATTTCTTGGTAGTACTGAACTGTCCATTGTATGTAACTGGCCATTTTATTTTACTACTGTTTAAGAATGTGAACTCTTGGTCTACTAATTATCCTATTTGGCCCAGAGCTTGAAAAAGAACGGGGTTTGTTGGTTATTGAGGTTTTTATGGACTGATCCTAAAAACATTACAATTGTAAACATGTGATGGTATAAAAAAGCATCACATTCTATTGTGACACAGTTTGCTCTCTGTGTTGGGCAAGTTTTATTGAGTTTTATTCTCAAAATTCAAAATTGTGAATGTGATGCCATATGAGCATCATACCATTTGGCTTCACTGCATTTGAGACACTGTTTTACGAAAATATATTATTTCATTTTTGTTATTTCCAGGTTTATTCTCTTGCAAATAAAAAACGTTTGGGATTAAGTTTCCAACCAGAAAACCCTTATGTTAAAAAAGCTTATGCTGATGCAAAAACTACTTCAGGTGTGTTACTGAGGGTTAAAGTTAAAAAGAATAAGTCAGGGAATGAAGTAAAAAGGGAAGTTATTTCTACATCTGTTGTAGGCTCTGTGAAAAAAATATACACATTTGACTGTAAGTAGTTATAAAAGTGGATTGTATTATTGGTTTATATTGATTTCTCAATAAGGGTGTGTGTAGGGAACAGAGTGAATTGCATTTGTTGAAGAAAGGAAATCAGAAAATACTAATGGACCTCATTCTTTATATTAAAAATTTAGATGAAAAGTTAAAATACCTATATACAGTAAAATACAGTTCGAACATGTAGCTACTGTGAAAGTCCAAGATTGACATAATTAGATCGTGGAGTGCTTTAAGTCTGGAGGTGGCGTAAAGATATTGGTTAATAGTTCATGTAAAATTCAAAATTCAATCATAATTCTTTGACTGCTTGACAGTAGAACAAAATATAACATTTATTCTAAGTTTGACTAGAGACTGGAATAAAATACATAAGTATACATGTGTGTATATTATGTGTGTCAAGCGAAGGATATAGTGTTTATTTTTATTAATTTTTGTATTTATAGTGCATATCATTAAAAATATTAGCTTTCTGCACTCCTTTACCATGTGTTACTTTAACTGTGTCAAATATTATATTCCTTGGTTTGCATTTGCATTTATTTCTTGAAAAGAGGTGTTTCCCTTTTTACTTCCCTCTACGTATGTAGATAAGGAAGTTACTGCTTTTGCACCGATTTTCGAAAATCGAGTTTTCGCCAAGATGTCCACGTTTTGGGGTCCTAGGATTTTTTCCGACTATTTTCACAATGACGTCAGTATGTCTGTATGTATATATGTGTGTGTGTGTGGGTGTGTGTATATAAACATCTCATAACTTTTGAATGGCTGAACCGATTGAAACGGGGTTGATGGCATTCAATTGGATTCCGCTCAACTTAGACTTCCTGAAAATTTTAACCAAATCGGTCCAGGAGGTTTTGAGAAATTTTGAAAATCCACAAAAAAGATTTTGGCGTAACAGTATTTTTTAATATAATTTCCAGATTAATGTTCCGATTAAGTACAAAAACTAATTCTCTCCATCATCGCTCTCATTTATAATATAGTCACATAGTGCGCTAGACAAATCATAAGCAATCATAAAATGGTTTATTTCAACAATACTATTGTTTACTGTACAGTTGAACATATTATGCTCAATTTATTATATCAAAAATAAAGACACTAGTCAGAGAAGGTTCCCATACTAAGTGACCTGTTCAAAGCGGGAGGGGGGCTATAAAAATACGGCTATAAAAGTTCCATTTTTTCTTTATTATAATATTTTTTATATGTGTAATTATGGATATGCGTGCACCTTTGGCGTCACGAGGTTGGTGTCATATTATTAAAGACAAATTTAAGCTGAAATAATTATTCTAAAAACTTTTGATTTGTAAAACAATATATATTTAAAAACCATATTTATGTATTACTACATGAACACTATAGAAAGGGGGGCTTGACATACACTACGGGTGGTCATTGAGGGGTGGGAGAAGGTTGAAAATTGTAAAATAAATGGGTCTCATAGTATGGGTACATTCCCTAAGACTTATCTATTTGTTAATTGTTGTTGCTTTGTAGATCCATTTATAGTGGTATGTGTGTAGAAATAGACGAGATATAAGATGACATCAACATTTCCTTTTATTATGCATAAAATATAAAATATCTCACTTTACATAAAAAATTGCATTAGAGATGTCATTAGGAATACATTAGTAGCTAGGTGTTTAAAAAATGTATTTTTTCAGTTTTCTGATAAGAACAATATTGCTCAGGATAGGAAAAGTGCCCGGTTGGCTATAGGCTTGCTACAAATCATGTTGTGGGACCAAGTATCTTTGGCTAATCGGGGACACAAGCATGAAGATAATTACTTAGGTGTTAAAAATATATGTATTTTGTATTAATCTATAAAAAAAATTTTGTAGCCATGTGTGACTTTCAATATTTACCCATAACTCCTAAAGCTCCAGGAAGTAATGAATTCAAATGTGCTTTGGATGAAATCTTGCCTTCAGGATTGGATGATGTGAAAAAGTTATCGTAAGTTTTATTATTATTTTAATTAATATGATATTTATTAGACTCAATGACTTATTGATACTGTAGATGCAAATATAGAGCAATTATACTTAAGATACTAATGGCCAATTGCACTAACATTGTCTTAGATTAGGACAATCCTAAATAGATGCTGTCACTGTCTACAATAAAAATATGTGACAACATGTCACTAAAGAGTGTCCTTAGTTGAGACAAGATTGGTGCAATTAGCTATTAATCTCACAAGTATGATAGGTGGCAAGACTATCACCAACTGGGCATTTTTCTGCTAATCCTGAGCAACATTGTTTTTATCAGAAAACTAAAACAACCGAAATTTTTAATTGCTCGACCTGGGAATCAAACCCGGAACCTAATATGGTCAATACCAACACTGACTACTAGATCACAGAGGTGATTTCTTTTTTTTCAACCATGTTATAAATTCACTTTGTATTGAAAAATAATTAAAAATTAGAGATAAGCCAAATGTATTACAAAATATTTATTTAGGCAAATGCGACATTCTCATAATACAAATATATAAAAAATAATAGTTGTTTTATTATGCCTGGACGAGATGTCACTGTATTTATATAAGGAAGGTAATAATGGTCTTAGTGACGGGTACGATGGTTTGGTACCTGGTGGATTCTAGGTGTTATTTATGTATAACGAGCGCCACACCCAGGAGCGTCACACAGACTCCCTCCATATAGCCAGATAGCAAGGGGAGATTGGGGTTTTTAACCTTAAAGCGGCTGATGAGGTAATCACTTATCAAAAAAATAAATAAATAAGTTCAGGATCTGAAAAGCAAAATGAAATGAGAGAGGCAGACTTGGATGGATGGTATATATTGGTCTCTAAGTTTGAGTCGCATTTTTTTATAGGTTACGAACTAGAATTATAGTAAGAGAGTTCAAAGTTCATAGTCATACACTGCTTCACCAAAATTGTCACATAAAAAAAAATGAGTTCATACCGGGAATCAGCAAACCTTCCTGCGCGACGGGGAGATCCTAGGCCTTCGGAAAATTGGACATGTGTCGGATGGTGTCCGTGGATATCTCTCCGATCGTGCTTGGAAAAATTGGGGGTTCTCGTTCTAGGCGATCTTCAACGTCCCTCTTTCCTTTCCCAAGTATATTTTCAGATAGATGTTGAATACGTGTATGAAAAAATATCACATTTTTGGTGAATTAGTAAACTCTTGCGATTTCACAAAACTTATACGGCACACATTTTTCGGTGCCGTCTTTCAAGTTTTTCGACTAAATTTAGGCGAACTATGCCCATTATCTATTTTTAAAAGTTTTAAATATTTTAGACAAAACTTAGCTGAATTACATTTTGACAGAAAAGCCAGGAATAGACATTTGACGCTATGACAGTGACAAGTGATGTCATATGTAAATTGTATCTATGCCATGGATCAATAAGTTGAGGATGACTCAAAATTTTAACAGTCTCAATTGACTATACCAAATGCAAAGGTTATTTTGTCCGAACATTATAACGAATTATTAGTAACGGGATTCACATGTTACAACTTATAGAAATGGTTGTTTCAGTGAGCCAGCACCATTGTTCATAGTACCAAGTCAGTTTACAAGATCAGATAAACCATTTAACTACAGTTATACAGAGAAAAGAGAAACAGCCACAAAGAGTGAAATGAAAGCTAAAGAAGAAGAAGTGCACAAGATGAGATATGATCGGTCATTGCCCGTGACACGGTATACATTTAATTTAATTGATGATTTACCAACTGAACCCCACAATTACTATCTTCAGATGAAAGATGCCAGAGCTGCTGTATTTCCTCAGTTAAATCAAGAATTTGATATTGTTAAAAAGGTGACTGGTATTTATTTTACTGCTTTTACTAACAGATGTATGGGATTTAATTGAAATAATAATAAATAAATAAATAAATATCACTGGACAAATTACACGAATTGATCTGACCCCAAAGTAAGCAAATTATATGCTTGTAGTATGGGTGTCAGTCAACGATACTAATACATAGAAATACATATATAAATACTCTAATATATTTAATAAACACCCAAACCCAGAAATACAAACATCTGTGCTCATCACACAAATGCCTGTCCATGCCGGGAATCAAACCCGGACCCCATTGCTTGCGTAGTCAGGGTCGCTAACCACTCGACCAACGGGGCGGTCAATATATTGTTTTATTGGGGGAATATATTGTTTTCAACTGAATAAAAAATAGAGGTTATCAATTTGACATGTATATATGTAATAATGTTGGAATTGGATAATATTTGACTATTATGATCTATACATGTACTAAATAATGTAAGTATATCTTTGTTTGTATATTTGTATGTTTGTCCATGAATTTCTCGGGATTGAAATGCCATATTGAGAAAATTCCTTTTGATTAAAATTAGGTATATTCCAACTCAGGGAATAGTGCAAGTTTCATCAAAATCTGTTTAGTTGTTTTTGATATATGAGTAATTATGGTTGATATATGAAGTCAGTTTAAAATTACTATTATTATATAATACTCTAATCTAAATAGTTCCAAAAGGTAGTTTAATAATGACCCTGTATTGGTAAGGGTTCCCATTTCAATAATAGTCAAGCTGCTTTCCTGCTAGGTAGTTTGTAATAGATGAACAATTGACCACACATGAAACTAACATTGTGACTTCTCAGCTGTATAGTACTTCAACGGCTCTCCCGGGTCTAGTTCTACAATGCCTCGGTTCGGTACCACCACCTTAGCTATTCCTGCCACAAAAGCAGTGTTTATCAATGTTGTGTTTTATTTTAGAGGGTAAGGTAATCAGAAAACTAATGCATGTGGCATTTCAACCTGCTACACGGATGGCAATGCACCATTGTCATCTTTAGTATCTGTGGGCGATGGTTGTCTCTATCAGGAAAACCATTTGTTTGTTTGGTATCCTGTAATATAAAAAGAAAAATAAAACACTCTATAGAGGATAGTACAAAACTGCAAAATTGACAACTTTTGCTCGTAATGTCATAACACGCTAACTCAAAGTTTTTTGATAATTTAACAAAAATGAATATCAAACCTATTTACAACAAATTGTCTGAGTGTTAACTTAATATGTATATTCATATTTTTCTCCGTGTTGGTTCCGGGCTCCTTTGAAGAACAGACCAACTGACCATACTAACACGTTGAAAAAAATATTTCACAATATCACTGGCATTCCAACGTTTGCCTGTTTTATGAAGTTTAGACAAAAGTAGGAGGCTCCTATTGTAGTAAGTATTGTCGCAAAATCAGGAATCCTTCATCTTGGAAGTGTGTTATGGGTTTTTTGGGTTGCTTGTTTCTATTAAGATATTGTTAATGCGTACTGAAGGAAGCATTGTGGCTACTGCTTTTATTTTTTAACTTAGGATAAGATAGTTAAAAAAATACATATACAGGTTTACATTTAAAGGTCAAGCCAAATTTTAAAATTAGGAACTAAATATTGAATTGAAAGTGCTTTTCAATTATTATTGCAAAAATATTACAAGATAATATAAAAATATTCGTGTAAAAATGTCCCACTAAATTCATGAATTAAATGCACCGAGTCTTGTGAATAACCTTCGTAATGCTGGCAGTGTGTCATTTTACATTTACTTATAATTATAATAGTACCTATTATGTCATCTGTGGCTCTAAATACATTTTTCCCTGATCACTTTCATTATTTGGTTGAAGGTACTAAAATTTTTAGATTGAATTTTGTGTAACTGAAATTATATCCATGCGTTTCGTTTTTGTGTTGGACAAAAATGAAATTTTCAATTTTTAAATTTTTTTTTGCATGAATTGCAAATATTATTAAACGAACTGACCAGCCTCTAATAAAAGTACATAGTAATACATAGAGTACATATAGTAATACAATTTTTTTTGTTTCCAGCTATTCGATGATAGGCCAATCTGGTCTTTTAATCATTTAAAATTTAAAACAAATATTAAGATATCATCACTAAGAATAATTTTGCCGTGCTTAGCATTATATATGAAGGAAGGGCCATGGAGAATGTCATGGGTGAAATACGGATATGACCCTAGAAAGGATCCTGAAGCACGCATATATCAAACTCTGGATTTTAGGCTAAGGCATGAAGGTATGGGGCATTATATTCCTGCTACTATTATAAATGTAAAAGATTGTATGTTTAGATGTTTTCATGTTTGTCACTCCTGCTCTATTTGTTTTGTTCCTTACACACATTCTTATAGGTTTAGAGTAAGCTTCAAGGTAGGCAATAGTCAAGAGCGTTTAGGCTATTGCAGTAGGAATAGTTAAGGTGATGGTATCATTGATATAAAAAACCCAAGATGCACAGTCCCAAACAAAATTGACACTCAAAAGTGTCCCTAATTTCACATATAAGTAGTTATAGATATGGCAAAAAACATATGATTTTTGCATATAGAACCTTATCCGCAAGTTTTATAGTTGTTTTTACAAAGCAATATACAAAAGTAATAAAATTGACAGTGATGAGATTCTATTTGAAATGAGCGCACAATTTAAAATGATGCGCTCATTTTTAACGGATGTTTTTGAGATACTGATTGTGCATCTTGGGTTTTTATATCAATGGATGGTATCAAAGCCGGGTGAGACATTGCAGAACTTTATCATCTAGTAGTCACAGTAGCAGTGACACGTTTAGACAATCGTTCGCCTTTTCCGAACTGGCTGGCAGAATGGCAAACGGTTTATCCTTTGAAAATGGGCATGGACCAATACGGGAAAAAGGTGCTAGAACTTTATTTATTTCAAACGCAATTAATGTGTTTTTCAATGTTGTGTTTAGACTTGGAAGGAAGAGTAGTAAGTAAAATTTCACTTATTGAAAAACATGCCTTCTACGCGAATAGCAATGCATCATTAAAATAGTCATATATAGATGACTCCTGCTGAAAAGTGTCAACTATCGCCTATAGACACCAAATATGTCAATGGTGAGTTGCTATCTTGTGGCGAGGTCTAATGCCACATGCATAAGTTTACCGGTTCCCTTATCCTCCGGAACCGGAAAATGATAGTGACAAGCACTGATGCTATTGCGCCAGGAATAGGTAAGGCGGTAGTATTAGACCCGGGTGAGACAATGCAGAACTTTACCACCAAGTAGCCATGATGATAGTGACTCGCATAGCCCATTGGTCGCTTTTAAGGCCTGCTTTCAAGTTAATTCATCGATTTACTTAAAAATCTTATCAGCATTTCTCCTTTAAAATCTGTGTTAAATACCGCTAATTTAATCAAAATCCGTCAATTTGTTTGGGATTTATCAATGAAGAAAATTAAAATGAAATGTTTTTAACATTGCATCGAAATTTTTCAACCTATCGATTATTTAGCTTAAGCAGTCGTAAGTAAGTAAGTAGTTAAGCAGTTATGTGTAGCGTAAGCAGTTTTAGATCTCAAAAATAAGTTGAATGTCATCATCGTTTTCAAAATATGCAGCTTTTCAAAAATTAATATACTGCCTTTTTTTAGTGGGAATTTTCAGGGATGGCCCATAGGGTCAAGCATTTACACTTTTTTTTCTAGCCACAGCTGCTGATTCGGTTGTGGTAAAACGGTCGTAACAAGGTCTGCATCTCTTTCGCGTATTTCTTACATTTTTGCTTGTTCCTAGCCGTGTCCACCGGTGGCGCACCCCGCCGGGTTGACTTTTGATTTATAGGGCGGTGATGTCAACCAGTGGCCACATGGAGATTTGCCCCGTCGAATACCAAGGTAGGTAGTAAGTACCTCCGGCACCTCATGAGTAGGTAACTCATGAGGTGCCGGTCCACAGTGTATTAAAAACCTCGATTTTGTTTCTCTTTGTTTCCATTCAAAAATACTATACCTAGTCAATATCATTACAAACGTTGGAGTAAAACTCTCAATGCGATACAGCTTTTAGTTTGTTAAAAACCCATTTTATTATTTGCCTATATCCGGGTTTAAAAATTTACATATTATTTTTTTTTACAAAAAAACCAAATTAAATACTATAAAATTGATTATGCCATTTAATTGTGCACATATAACTATATTACCCTTAAAACATTTGTCCATTTACTGTGGTCAAATAAAGTGGAAAATGTGTTTTCATCATTTTTTATCATATATATATTGAAACAAAAGACAAAGTGAAACAAAATCGAGGTTCTTATTACACTGTGGACCAGCATCTCATGAGTAGGTACTTGGTATTCGACGGGGCAAATCTCCATGTGGCCACCGGTGGACATATGATAAAAATTTACTAATGATAATTAACACTCTGTGCGGTCTGAATGTGTTAAGATTATAAAGACGAGTAAATAATGTACAGAGCATTCTCAACTGTCTTTGATAAGATGTAACTTAATAAATTTGATATTTATAGCGGGTGTCCATGTTATGGTCTCCCCACGCGATGCACCTACGCATTTAAAGAAAACAGACCGAGTGAGGAACTTCAAACGGGCGTATACGGATGAGCCGGCGACAGATGAAACAATCTTAGAAGGAGCTGTTTGTTTCCGTCCAGGACTGGTTCCCACTCAGAGGCAAATATTTTATCAGGTAACTTTTATATAAAATCTTGAAATCTTTTTTTATATCACAGGATAGCAAATAAACAGATGGCTCTATCGCTTATAGTCATTCCAAACCGGAACACTATAATGACAAACACTGATGCTATTGCGGTAGGAATAGCTAAGGCGATGGTAACAAATATCCGGGCGAGACGTTGCGGAACTACTACCTAGTAGTCACGATGGTAATGACACGTATCGGTCGCCTTTTACAACCTGCCTGGCAGAACGGCAGTTGGTGTATTCTTCAAAGGAGGCTGGACCAACACATGTGAGGACGTGCTTTTACAAGCTTTTTATGCTAGGCATTTGAGTGCTAAGTATAATAATATTTTTAAATATTATTATATCCTTGACTTTTATAACAAATACTAGCTGTACCCGCAAAGAGTCGCGGTACAGCTAATACCCGTGAAGTACCCGCGTTCCAACAAGTTTGCGTGGAAAAAATCTAAATAAAACCCATTCCCCTGGGATTTTTGGGATAAAAACTATCCTATCATTTTTCTTTGGTTTCAAACTATTTCTGTACCAAATTTCATCCAAATTGGTTCAGTAGTTTAAACGTGAAAAAGAGACAGACAGACAGAATTACTTTCGTATTTATAATATTAATATGGATTTTAGTTTTTTCTTATCTCCATATCATATTAATCATTAAAAACTACAATACTTGACTAAAATTTTGAACTTAACTAACTAACTAAATTAACTTGACCGACTCATTCTCAGTGGACACAAGCCAACTTGATAGTGCTAACTGTAGTTTGTAAGGTGTAATGTAGATGATATGAAGTCCGTTTGTCGTGGTCAGTACTGCGACATCCACCTGGAGGAGATGCGGCAGCTGGTGCAGTGCGCGGCGCCGGCGTGCCACGCCAAGCACGGGTGGCTGGCCTCGCACACGGACCAGCTAGCGCGCGACTTGCTCTTCACACACATCAAACAGGCGCTGCTGGCCTCGCACAACGCCGACCTCAAGCTGGAGGTACGCATTTATACAGGTTTACTCCCAAACAACTACATATTGAAGGACACAGTTCAGGATCACATATAACTAATTAAAGTATTATAAAATGCTATAAGCCGAATGTAAAATGTTGTCATTATATAAGGTCATTCTAAAATAGGTGAACATATTTTAATACAGCGTTCGGTACGTCTAATGAAACTTATCCCCCCAGAAAATAATGCGATTCTAGGGACTAAACAATTTTAATTTTTACGAATATACCTAATAATTTTGCCTCAAAACACTTGACGCCTTTCCGCATAAAACAATCCGCGAGGTTACTACTCACAAAGTTCTTACGTTGTGAGTAGTAAGGTAAATAACCTCGCACTATATCTGTGGGTATGCGTCAGTCAGACGCCATATGCTTATACGTCACATAAATACTGTGCGCGCTTATCAGTTGACAGAACTGGCTTGTGCAATTAACTACAGGCTATAACAGTTATTAATAACTCATTGCTATTAAGAGGAAACATTTGGGCGAGAGAATTGAAAAATAGATATTTGGTAAATCTAGATCTATCGTCTTGCAGTTTTATCTATCGCATCCTACAAGTATACCGTAGAATACGATAAAGACAACTGTAGCTTGGACTGAGTGTATATGTTATAATATTTAGTCGTTTCTGACGAGGGCGACGGGAATAGTCCAATTTCAAATGTGTTCTTATTACTATTATTACTCAGATTTGTAGCTAATTACGTTTTTGAGTTTACAGGTATAAACATTATGTTGAAATTTATTTTAAAAAAAGTTTAAGACGTGTTCTCAATTACTGAATTAAGATATGACTATGTACAACAAATAATAAACGTAGGTAAATAATCTTAACGCGGAGTAAAAGACCTTGACCGCTTACCAGCGCTCTCACTTTTCAAGGTTCAAGATCTCTTTCGCATGCGTAAATGACGCGTGAATGACGAAGCAGGGTCTACGTACTGGCTCTGATGCAGAGCCATAAAATGTAAACGAAACGTTGAATGAAATTATCACTTTTAAAAAATATCACACTTAAAATGGATTATTTTATGCAGTAAGATGTAAAGCGTTATGAGACAAAATTATTTTATTCGTAAAAATCAAAATGTTATAGTCCCTTAAATCGCATTATTTTTTGAGTGGCTAGACGTACCGAACGCTGTGTTAATAAAATATGTTCACATATTTTGGAAAGACTTCATATAATGTCCATGACATTTACTGCCGCCTTTGATAAATTGCCGCGGTATATTGTTTAAATTACTTGTTATATAAATGGGTTGTTTATTTAGAACTAGAACCCAATCCGGCTTCTAACATAAAAAAGAAAGAAAGCCATAATAAACCTCAATGATTTTAGTGTCGTAATAATTTAAAACTATGGTCACCGCGCGGGTGATAGTCTTGTGTTTTCACTGACACATGTCGCACCGGCAATTCGCTCTTTGTAAACAATGCGCCTCGGTATCTATGCATGGGTGCCCGCACTTTATTGAATATTGAGGTCAAAATTTAAGCCCCTATTTTTTACATATTCTTTATCAGATATGAGTACTGAACTAAATTTACTAGTTGTGATATTATGTACCTCCACTACGCGATTAAAGTTCTCTAAGAGTTATTGTTATCATTATATATATAATAAAACTAAGTTGATAAAATGTGCGTGCCGATAAAATTTAAAAAGGAGTCCCGGCACGATAAAGGGACTTACATAGTGTGATAGCCCTTTATCCCCCCTCGAACAAGAAAGTTCCCGTTTTAACCTAAAGGGCGTATTTTTAAAGATATAAGGGCTTTTCTAACCTTTCAACTTGGAAATTAATAACAGTGGCGCCATCTGTTGTCGAGTATTTGAACTCCATTCAGAACAACGATTATTTGGGTTTCATTTCGAAAGGTGCTTCGAGCGTAATGGCGCGAAATTTAAAATTCCTATTTCAATAAAGTCATTACATTTGTTATATTTCAACTACCACGTAATCTCATATCAACTCCCGAGCGAAGCTGGGTATCGTAGCTAGTAAAGAAATAATACTTTATAACATAGGTACTTTTTAAATTGTTAGTGTTTATAGAAGCTGAATCAAATGGGTAGGAGGTTCCATTGACAGTTATATGTATTCAACATCGCCCATGAAAATTTGCGACACTAGGGATATTGCAAATCTTTCAGCCATTTCAAGATCACCATTTTTTCTATTTGATGATAGCATTGTGTCGAATTGTAAACTGTACTGTAATCGATATGAAATTTGGTATTCGGTTACTACAATAGTTCTAAAAAATATTCGCTCGAAATTGATTAAAATAAGTAATTTTGACAAGAAATGCCTTAAGACTCTCACTGTAATGTACTTACAAACATTAGTAATATAAGATATAATATTTAAAAAAATTAGGATGATAAAACCCTTCTTATCACACAGTTTTATTTGTATTGTGAAAAACAGCTCCTTCCTAATGGGAATCTACTTTACAAATTATAACTTGGTTCCCCAACCCCGCGAGAAAATTGGAACAAAATGTAGCCTATGTCGATCAGGAATAATGTGGATTTCTTCTTGTGGAGTCATTTTCAAAATCGGTTCTGAAGTCCCAGAGACTACTTCCTAAAACAAACTCATTTGATTAGTTTAGATATTTATTTATTTATTTTACATCAACAAATCCACAGCTTATTTTACAGAAAAATAACTCATAGTAGTATATAAACCGTCCGTAATTGGCTAATGTTTAATTAGCCACGGATTTCACTTTGCTTTTCGTCATTATATAGTAGTCTAGTAGACGGAAAAGAAATTAAGCATATATGTATATAAACACAAAGTCGTTGATTAAAATTAAAATTATACTAATACAAACTATAAATTTAAATGAGAAAAGGACAGAAAAGAGAAAAAAAACAACAGCTGTCCTAAATACGTTAGCGTATGTATACATGCGATTGCATGTGTTTGCGTGTGTGTGTGTGTGTGTGTGTGTGTGTATGTGTGTGTGTGTATGTGTGAGTGTATGTGCGCGTCTGTATGTGTATATGAATTACTTAGATATACCTAGCTAGGTATATCTAGGTAACACACATGCACGATATTTTTTATCTACAGCTATAGATATAAAATATTTGTTAATATACATTTATATAATAAATCTTTTATTATTCAAAACTATATAGTTGATGACAACCAGTTCGTTGATGTCACAAAAATGCTCTTTCAAATACATTTTTTTCTCCCCATGTTGTCCAAGCTCTTTTTAAAGAATAGAGCATTTGGAATTTTGCCAAGCAGTTCGTAAAAGGCGAACGATTAGCTACACTTGTCACTCCCATTGTGACTACTAATAGGTAGAGCTCCGCAACGTCTCGTCTCTTGGTATCACCGCCTTACCTATGCGTCAATGCTTGTCACTATTGTTTTCCGGTTTGGAGTAAGGTAGCCGGTAAACTAATGCAAGGGGCATTATCATCCAGTTACACGGATAACATCTTTGGTGTCTATAGGCGATGGTTGTCCCTTTCCACTAGGAGAGTCATATGCTTGTTTGTTATCTTCTTCTTCTTATATATAAAAATGAGTTGCTGTTCGTTAGTCTCGCTAAAACTCGAGAACGGCTGAACTGATTTGGCTAATTTTGGTTTTGAATTAATTGTCGAAGTCCAGGGAAGGTTTAAAAGGTGAGAAAATATAAAAAAATAAGAGTAGTTAAAAAGGCAAAACAACGTTTGCCGGGTCAGCTAGTCTATCTATATATAAAAAACAATTGCTTTTCGTTAGTCTCGCTAAAACTCGAGAGCGGCTGGACTGATTTGGCTAATTTTGGTTTTAAAATATAGAGGATCAGGTTAGGTTTAAAATGTGAAAAAATGTAGAAAAATAAAACGGAAAAGTAGACACAAAGTTGGCTGAACAACGTTTGCCGGGTCAACTAGTCTTATATAAAATATTATGTTGTGAATGTGTATTATGCTTACAACTTTTCTGCAAACAATTGGTAGAGGTTATGGTTATTGTTTCTCTAAATTTTGTGTAATCATTTTATTTCTTGCAGCAAGCAGGCAGTGAAGATGATAGTAGCTCAGAAGAAGAATTACCTCGCAGCGCAGAAGAGACGCCTAACTTCTGAAGCCAAATATTGTAAAAAAATTTTTAGAATTAAGTTATTAAAGTTTTGTTATTTCGAATGAATTATTTTTCTTGGTTTAGTATTAAGGCCACTTCAAAACACAACTTTACTCGTAAGTGTTTTCAACTATCAGACACTATCAACTTCTAGGAAGTTTTAGTTCAGACAGATTTGCATTGCATCTACATTCAGTATTCTCTAAAGTATAGCCAGTAAAGGAGATTGATGATATTGGCCCCAAAGTGCTTTAAAAAGAATGTAGCATCAGTCGAAATTATGAAATTAACAAAGCCCATATTAGAATTTAACAGACACTTTTTAATAGCAAGTAAATTTTAAAAAGGAACATATTTGGAAAACATGAAACTAATGAATCTTGTACGCTTTTTGTTATTCTAAATCAAGCAAAGATTTTTTCTGCCTTATATTTAATACTATCTTTTATTTATGACCACCCAAACAAGTTAGAAATATATCGGATAGGTTACATGCAAAATGTTAACTAATTAGGTATTGTGTAAAATAAAAAGGAAATATTGGTTGAAACTTACAACACATAAGGCTGTATTAACAAACTACTCTTAGCATCATCCTAAAGAAACAAAAAAAAACATGTATATCTGTTTAATCTGTGATTGAGTGAAAGTAAATATTTTGCTTTGTTATTGTAAACAAACGTTGTTCATCTTTTAGCTTTTTAAGTGGTTAAAATCAACTACATGGGGCACACTAAAAGTTTTGCACTTCTAGCTAATCGGAACTATTTGAATTTCAAATGTTATATTTTTAAAACGTTGCAAGCTTCTTAGTAATAGAAAAAAATTGGCGGGAAATGATTTGTCATTTGTTTTTTTTATCACACATCAAAGTTCTACGTACGCAACGAAAATGGAATTAAGTCGAAAAGATTTTAGAGCGATCATTTTTTATGATTTTAAAAGTGCTCTTTCTCCGCAAGACTGTGCCGCTTGTCTTCAAAATGCTTTTGGAAGAGAAGCACCTTGTTTAAGCACCGTGAGGCGATGGTTTGCTGAATTTGAGAGAGGTCGAGTTTCTTTACATGACGAATTTCGTGAAGGGCGGCCTTCAACTGCCGTCAACGAAAATAATGTGGCTACTGTTAAGCGGTTAATTGAAGAAAACCCCCGGATAACCTATGAGACAATTTGAGGACTATTGGAGATTGGTATGAGCCATATTCAGAAAATTTTACACGAAGAATTGAAAGTTAGGAAACTTTGTAGTCGTTGGATCCCTCATGAACTGATAGCGGAGCAGAAGCGGGCTCGCGTGGAATTGTGCTTACAGATGCTACTGAAGTACGACCACGGACATTCTAATGCTGTTTATGACATTGTCACAGGAGACGAAACGTGGATTTATTGTTTTGAACCCGAAAAAACAGCAATCTTGTGAATGGATGTTTGAAAATGAGAACAGGCCAACAAAAGAGACAGGCTAGAAACGTTGGTAAAAAATGATCGCGTTTTTTTTCTCAGCTACGGGTCCCATTTGTACAAGTTTGAAGTTCCACTTGAAGATCAAAAGAGTGTTAATGCCGAGTGGTATTCTACCATTTGTTTATCCAGGGTGTTAGAAAATGTTCGCGAAAGACGACCCAAAAGCCGCATTCTCCTACACCATGATAACGCTTCTTCACATACGGCCAACAAAACAAAGTCATTTTTAGCTTCCGAAAAAGTACATCTCGTCACTCATTCTGCGCATAGCTTCGACCTAGCACCCTGTGATTTCGGTATTTTCCCCAAAATCAAAGATTTGATGAGAGGTTTAATTTTACCCACTCCGAAGAGGCAGTGATAGCGTTCAATCAGCACGTAGAAAACATGCCTTCAGATCTGGGGTCCTCCTGTCTTAAAAAATGGTTCAATAGCAAGAAAAAATGTTTAAAATGTATTAGAATATTTTGAAAAGCAATAAACATAATATTTTGGTTATAACATATTGTTTTTTAAGTTACGCAAAACTTATAGTGTAACCTACGTATAAGCGACACAAAAACGTATTTTTTTTTATGGAAGAGGCGGCAAACGAGCAGGAGGACACCTGATGTTGAGTGATCACCGCCGCCCATGGACATCTGCAATACCAGAGGTCTTGCAGTTGCGTTGCCGCCCTTTTATTATATCTTTGTTGGCGATATGTTGCGACGACAATGACTTAAAATAGTATGTATTAATTATGAATTCACATAATATTAATCTTATGGGTTTTTCTTGAATTTTATATAATGTATTACAATACGATAGATGTTTAGTGTATAGATCACTATAAAAGGTGTCCGTAATACAATTTACATTTCAGAATAAATTAATAATGTATTACAATACGATAAACATCTATCGACATTCATTGCTTTCGAAACGAACTTATTATAGATCCTCATCATTCTCCTTTAAATACTCCTAAATATCTAATCCTCGGGGAAAGTAGCAATTAACCCCCCATCGTACTGGGCTTTATAACTTTGCCTATCAATGACTATATCATACGTTTGTACTATTTCACAATTCACACACTAATATATTTGTAGCGATTACTAGAATAAAAAAATCCAAGCAAATCCTAACTCGCGATATCACAATTATTATTTATCTTGTAAAATTATATTTTACAAGATAAATAATAATTTTAGCCATCTGCGCGATATCAGGAGAGAGAAATATCAGGAGAACCATCTGGTTCTCCTGATATTGTTTCTCCTTTTTAGCCATCTGCTTGTATTGGGTTGCTATTTTGTGGCGAGGTCTTAATGCCAGAGGCATAAGTTTATCGGCTATCTTACCCTCAAAATCGGAATTCGACAGTTTTCTTATCCTTATGTCACGTCATCAACCTCAACAGTTGTGACATCGCGTCACCCTGATAGTAGTTGGCACGCTGGTTTTTCCACAAGTTTTTGAGCGGTACGGACCAACATATTTGTTATTAATTAAATGCTTGTCTCAAACAAAAAATATTGATTTGCCAGTTTAAATTCTAGTCTGTCCACTTAGTAAAACAGCGTATGATAATTTTATACTTATGCCACGACAAATGCTTTCTCGTTGCGTTGCGTCGAATAAACGAGATATAAATTCTATTCGTCAAACCTCTTCTTTCGCTCGTGACATATCCTTTCATCTTATTCCTACTTCCATACGAATATTATAAATGCGAAAGTCTGTCTGTCTGTAACGCTTTCACTTAACGATGACGTTGTCAAAGGTTATACTCCTTAGTCCCTCCACCTCCTGCTCTCTCCCTATGTAAGTTGCTTAATAAAAGTATCTGATACATTATACAGCGACAAAATTCTAAGTTTCATCCTCACCATCTCGATGTCTGAAAGTCCACAACCGTGCGATTCTCGAGGCACTTTTTGCCCCGCACTAATCCTATGTGGAACGAGCTATCGGCAGAAATTTTTCGGAACGGATACGACTTAGGGACCTTCCAGAAAAGAGCCTACTCATTCTTAAAAGGCCGGCAATGCAACTACAAGCCCCCTGGTAGTGTAGTTATCTCTGGGCGGCGGTAATCACTTACCATCAGGTGAGCCTCCTGTCCGTTTGCCCCCTCTTCTATAAAAAAATTCATTTAATAAATCCAACACTTCATAGTCAGCTGATGGGGACATTCTATTTTGAATGAAATTTTAAACACACACAATTATTTATTATTAATATAATTATACTAGCTGATACCCATAACTCCATCTGCGTTAAGTTTATAAGATTTGTAATATTTGAAAATTTTATTTACTTAATATTAGACTAGCTGACCCGCGCAGCTGTAGAGCAACATGTTATCAATATAATCTTTCATACAAACTTTACCTCTTAAAAAAACAGTAAAACGGTTGACCCTACTGGTCATCCCGGTAACTTCCTGCTAAATTAAGGTATTTTAAGCCCCAAGGAACAAAAATCTATGCTTATAGATTTTTTCAGAGTTCAAAAATCTAAATTTTTTAAAAAATACCTGTAATTATATAATATGTACTACCACAACTTTAGGTTGAAAAATTTCGAAGTAATGTCAAAAAACTTTGTTTTTCAATAATTCTCATCATTGACAAATCCCAAATAAATCGACCGATTTTGATTCAATTTACAGTATTTGGCGGAGTTATTAGTAGTATTATAAAGCTAATTAGATTTTCAAATCAATGAGTATATTAGACTGAAGTTATTTTAAAAATATTAGGTAAGTTTGCTGTAAACAACCAAATATTAATATATGAAAAGCTGTAACTTTAGAAAACTTGATTTGATTTTGATTTTTGAAAGTGCATTTGACGTAAGTTTTAAGTAATTAAATATTGTAAAAGGTCAAAAAACCTCAAAGTTATTTCGAAAAACACTTTTTTCTAAATTTTTCGCCAACGATTTCTCCCGAACGTATACACCAAATTTGATGCAATGCATGCAGCAAAATCGGTTTATCTTTGCACAATCACGTATTCTCACTGTATCGCCTCTGTGGCCTAGTGGTCCGGTGGCTATGTTGACCATATGAGGTCCTGGGTTCGATCCCCGGGTCGGGCAATTCAAATCTGTTTTTTAGTTTTCTATTATAAGTAACGTTGGATATGTGCTCGGTTGGCGATAGACTTGCCGCCTATCACATTGTGCGACAGAGTATCTTCGATTAATCGTGGGTGCACTGGTTGTACTTTTGTCTACCTTTTCGGGGACATGGGCGTGAAGATACTTTTTCTTCGTTCTTGAATCGCAACGGGACATACTGACATGCAGAAAAAATATTGGCCTATCATTTGCGCCATCGTCCGTAAAGTCCGTATACAAATGTCGTCGCCAGATTACAAAGATCAATACGTTCTAGACAATGCCTGACGCCGAGTGTAAAATGTCGTCATTATAATATATGCATGACATTTACCGCCGCTGTTAGCAAATTGCCGCGGCATATTGTTCAAATTACTTGTTATGTAATTGGGTAGTTTATTTAGAATTAGTACCCTATTCGGCTTCTTATATAGAAAAGAAGTAGGTTAAGGTTAAGGTTGGCTTTAGGTTCTACACCTAGAAACAAGGCGGATCCTGACCCCCCCCCCCCCAGGCAGGGGTTTAGGTATTGCAAACTAAGGCTTAGAACCTATATTGACTGTACCTTAAATGTGTGAACCTCCTGATCCGAAGGCTGGATCCGCTGCTGCCTAGAAAAAGCCCCGGTAGCTCCGACGTGGCTCCGTCGACCGTTGGCGGCATCGGAGTTTATAGTTGAAATTGACAATTTGCTTTCGCCATATGTATTAAACGCTTGCGCTAATAAAATGACGACGCCATTTGTATTACGACGAATTATAAAAATTGAGTGCGATATATACGCAGGCTAAGTACGCAGGTATCCGTAATTCCGTACTAAAAAAAATTATTGGATAATAAGGTTAAAATTTATGTATTTACTAGCTATGCTCTCGACTTCGTCGACGTGGAAATATTTCTAAAATAAAAGGAACCTAAGTTACTCCTTATTTTATCAGCTATATGCCAGTGAAAGTCCCGTTAAAATCGGTACAGTCGTTTCAGAGATTAGCCAAAACAAACAGACAGACAGACAAAAACAGAGATACATCCACAATATGCATTTAGTGAAAAGTGGTTATCTGAACATTACAGACATTCCAATATCATTTATTAATTTATGTATAGATTTTATATATATTCGTTATCAGAATTGATTACTGAACGGAGAGTGTTCAATATAGGTATACACAATACAGCCTTTTACCAAGCAACCGCTATAGTGAGAGTGTAATTACATTTCGTAACCATATAATGAATATCTGCAAAAAAGCATACAGGAACTTGGGATTTGTTTTGAGGCAAACTCGAGGCTTTACTCACATTACGGCGCTCAAAGTACTATAAGATGCACTGCTCAGGAGTCATCTGGAACAAAATGCAGTCATATGTCCATATGAAGCGAAGTATGTGGGTATGCTGGAGCGTATTCAAAATAAATTCACGAGACATCTGTATTGGAAAATGTATTGTGTTTATCCGTTTTATCCAATGATGTACCCTACGCTATTTGTTATCGGAATGGTAGGATACTATGAATTGAGGGTACGCCGGGATTTCGCACTTGTCATATACATTTTCAATCTGATAAGAGGGGTAGCTCACAACCCGGGAGTACTACAACGCTTACATCACCGAATCGCTATGTTTGGAGGCGTCGGTGTCCGCCATTGCTGGTTGTGCCGGTGGCCAGGACGAATCTGCTAGCCAAAACTCCACTGACTCGAGCTGTCGTTACACTTAACGAAGTTCATGCCAGATTGGATATATTTTCATCCAAATTGAGTGAATTTCTGAAAGTCTTGCTGTGTGTCTTGTGTTATTCATAGTTGTATAGTTATGTTTTGTTGTATATGTTACGTCATATCACTTGTTTTAAGTGTACATAGTTATTGAGTGTTGTATTGTTATGTGTAGTAATGGATTGTTTTGTCGTACTATTATCGCATTGGGTCTGTGCCTGTAATGATAGTAGAAAGATTATGGAAATAAATAAATAAATAAATTTTGCGCATCGCCTTATAATTACTTTTAGATTTTTGCGTATCTGTAGGTACCTTGACTGCTTTGTTTTATTGTCAATAGGTACCAACCTACTTTGATATTGTTACATGTGAGTGTGAGTCATTATAAAAATGTTTACAATACAGCGTTAGTTATCAGTTAGGTAAGTTGAAATTCAACTCGGAAGTACAAAGTACGATTGAGTTACAACACAGAAACGCCTTTGTATATAAATTGAATGTGGAAATACAATGTTTGTATAGAATATAGATATAGATAATTAAAAGCAGTAAAACTGCAACAACCAATTCCCATTCCCTGTATCTCCGGAACCCTGCATCAGATCTTCGCCAAATTAAAATGGGGCCACACGGGAATAACACCCTCCCAAATAAAGAAACAATGTTTAATCTGGTTCATAATATCGAGTTCTGAGGTAACAAATAATAATAAATATTCACGGGACAAATTAC
The DNA here is from genome assembly GCA_036924255.1 of Apodemia mormo. Classification (NCBI taxonomy): domain Eukaryota; kingdom Metazoa; phylum Arthropoda; class Insecta; order Lepidoptera; family Riodinidae; genus Apodemia; species Apodemia mormo. The sequence continues at coordinate 37,491,573 of JAUPFN010000003.1, read as the reverse complement.
ACTTACTGCTCTAAACCCCGAGTAAACAAATTATTATTTGCTTGTGTTATGGGTGTTAGTCAACGATACTAATAAATAGAAATACGTATATAAATACTTTCACATACATAATAAACACCCAAACCCGGAAATGCAAACATTTATGCTCATCACACAAATGCTTGTCGCCGTCGGGGATCGAACCCGAGCCCCGTCGATTGCGTAGTCAGGATAGCTAACCACTCGACGAAAATACAGTCGAATTTATAACCTTCTTCTGTGCAGGCGTGGATCCAGGATTTAGTTCTGGAACAGGCACAATCTTAGCCCATTTCATTCGCAATCTTCTAGAAAAATGACGAATAAAATATCTCAGATGATTCCATTGGTTAAGTCACTAATTTAAGCTAATCTTTCGCTTTTTACTAACTGCCTGGCAGAATGGCAAATGGTCTATTCTGCAAAGCGAGTCCGGCTTTACAAAATTTGAGTGTGGAACCATAAAAATGCCTTTAAGTCAACTGTCATGAGTCATCAATGCCACACACAAAAGCATCTTATTTCAAACATGATACGTGTTTGTCTTCTTCAGTAGTAGTCTTCAGTCAGTGTTTAAAAATATTCCAGGTAAGTATGAAATCGGATACAGCCCGCTTAGGATATCTATACATATAATAAAATCGTAGGAAAGTCAAAACTGTACATTGAATATTTTTTTAAAAGAATACTTGGGGCGTGATCTACAATCGATATCGAAGCCAAAAATATAGTTTTTAGAATTTTTGTCTGTTTGTCTGTTTATCTGTTTGTCTGGATTTACTTCAAATTTTGCATGAATATTACTAACAGGTCGGGTCAACATATAGGCTATATATTATCACGCTATCACCTACGGGGGAGGAGCAGTGCGGAGTAAACTAAGTCCGCGCGGACAAAGTCGCTGGCAACAGCTAGTATGCAATAAAAACGTAAGATGTGTTGCGCATGCGAACGAGATAATTGATAATATCAAATATATCTCGTTTATACCTCCTTTAAAAATATACCTTCATGCCACGACGAATGTAAACGGTATTCTTCTCTCAACTTTCAACTTAGCTAGATAAATATTCATCGTTTAAAAACGTATCTACAAAATTTCGTTACGTTACATATAGTTACTAAGAGGGCTGGTGTGGTTTAACAGCCGCCTTGTACAGATGTTACGAATGTGCGTAAAAAAAACCATGTATGATTCTCATAGTTCGGATGAATGCCTATAATGGCAACTTTACTGGCTACTTACTCTGCAAAATGAAAGAATGCGAGTAGCACAGTAATATTGCGTGTGGCACAATACTACTACAAACTTTATTATACCTACTCCGGATTACATTAAATTTTTTGTGTATGATCAACCGTTACCACGTTCTTTTCACAAATGTCTTTAAGTGCAATTTTACCGGTAACTTACCTGCAAAAGCAAATAATGCAAGTAGCACACTTTAACATCACATGTCGCACAAAATTACTACTAATTTTATTGTACTTCGGATTACATTACATTTTTTGTGTAGGTTCAACCGTTACCACGTTCCTTTCTGAAATGTCTTCAATTGCAAGTTTACCGGTAACCTACCCAGCAAATACAAATAATGCAAGTAGCAAACTTTAACATCGCGTGTGACACAAAACTACTACAAAGTTTATTGTACTCCGGATTAGAATTGATTTTTCTGTGTAGGATCAACCGTTACCACATTCCTTTCACAGGGCTCAGATGTAGGAATGTCTTCAAGTGCAAGTTTCCCGGCTACTTACTCGGTAAAAGAAAAGAATGTAAGTAGCACACTTTAACTCAGCGAGTGGCACAAAACTACAACTAACTTTGTTGTAGTCTAAAAAGTAATTACGTTAGAGTTTTTGTGTAGGATCAACCGTGACCACGTTCCTTTCTAAGGGCTCGAATGTATAAGTGCTATTTTATGGGTAGCTTACTTTGCAAAAGTGAACAAATCAAGAAGCACACTGTAATATCGCGTGTGGCACAAAACTACTGCAAGACACAAACTTTATTGTACTCGGGTTTGCACTGGAAATTTTTGAACGGGATAGCTAGATAACTGAGAGAAATCCTAACCTAAAAATGACGTCGTTGAAATTATCAACTCGTACTCATTATACCTAGTAGATACAGCTACGAGACAGATATGGCCTATAGCTTTTAACACAACTAAATTCTTATCTTTTATTGTATTATGTATTATCAACTGACTTCCAAAAAAGGAGGTGGTTCTTTATTCTGAATTGTTTTTTATGTGCGTTCGAACATAATCCCGTGTTATATATAGACTAGCTGTGCCCGCGACTTCGTTCGCGTGGAAAAAAATTAAAATGAAAACCCGCATAGTTCCCGTTCCTGTGGGATTCCCGGGATAAGAACTGTCCTATGTCCTTTCTTGGGTCTCAAACTATATTTGTACCAAATTTTATCCAAATCGGTATATATTTGCGGTTCAGTCAAGATAGGCACTAATCTTTATTTGTTTGCAATAAATCCATACCTTGACCCCTGCCTAGGGAGGGTCATGAACCCCGTGACCCCCCTGGATCCGCCCTTGATTGGCACATGTATTTCTGACAAATATGGTCGTGTAAAAAATTTTACAGCACTCTTTATAATAATTATTGTAATGTTAATAACGCCACAGAATACATAATAAGTAGTAAAAGTAGTAACGTGGTGTTTAGTAGTAAGTAGACAGATTACTCTCTTATAGTCCATTTAACATAATATTTTTTTATTATTACTTTTGATATCGTAAGATAGACTCTGATAGCCGGTAAAACTCGCAAGAGTTTTTTTTTAATGTCATAAGATAGCAAACAACCAGTTAGATGTTAATGGTGTGTTGCTATCTTGTTGCGAGATCTAATGTAACATGCATAAGTTTACCGGCTACCTTACCCTCCAAACCGGAACACGACAGTGACAAGTACTGACGCTATTGCGGCAGGAATAGGTAAGGCGGTACCAGACCCGGGCGAGACAATGCAGAACTCTACCACCTAGTGGCCACGATAGATGTGACTCGTATAGCTAATCGGTCGCCTTTTACGACCTGCCTGGCAGAACGGCAGTTGGCCTATTCTTCAAAGGAGTCTGGGACCAACATGGGGAAAAAGTGGGAGTTTGTCGTTTCTTTAATATTATTCCTAATGTATTATATTGTAATCAAATAAATAAAAAAAGAAAACAAGCAGATGGCTCTCCCGATGGAAAGAGAAACCATCGATTAATGACACCAAAGATGTTAATGGTATGTCGATATCCGTGTGGCGGGGTGGCAATGTCACATGCATAAGTCTACTGGCTACCTTACCCTCCAATTTGGAACACGACAATGACAAACATTGATCTTGTTGCGGCAGGAATAGGTAAGACGGTGGTACCAAATACCCGGGCGAGACAATGCAGAACTCTACCACCTAGTAGACACGATAGTAGTGACACGTATACCCAATCGGTCGCCTTTTACGACCTGCCTGGCAGAACGACAGTTGGTGTATTCTTCAACCAACCAAACAACGCAGGGGAAACATGCTTTTACAAGCTTTCTTATGTTAGACATTTGAGTGCTAAGTATAAGACGTTACAATTAATTTTCACTACGTAAAAAGACCATTATAACATTTAAGAATACTAAGAAAATAAAAATGGAACTTGAGACTAAGAGGTGGTGGAGTTGTTCTAAATACTCTCTCGTCTCATCTCGCTCCGGTCTGGCACAACCAATATAGATTTATACCGTAATAACGTCAGTGTTTGTCACTATCATGTTCCGGTTTGGAGGATAAGGTAGCCGGTAAGCTTATTCATTGAGAAATACTCGATTGCCAACGCACCAATAATATCTTTCGTGTCTATAGTTATCTCGAGATAAATATAGCATCTCCTTACGGATAGTATTAGGTAGATAGTAGGATAGTATACTGTACGGAATAGTAATATAATATATTATTATAATACACTAGTTGTGCCCGCGACTTCGTTCGCGTGGAAAAAATTCTAAAATAAAAACCCGCATAGTTCCCGTTCCCGTGGGATTTCCGGGATAAGAACTATCCTTTGTCCTTTCTTGGGTCTCAAATTATATTCGTACCAAATTTTATCCAAATCGGTTCAGTGGTTTGGCCGTGAAAGCGTAACAGACAGACAGACAGACAGAGTTACTTTCGCATTTATAATATTAGTATGGATTTGCGTCTTCTTATGGATCATAATTTTATTAATAGTTGATGATAGTGTTATGATTCCTAATAAATTCAAATGTTCAAATGTTTATTATCTATACATATAATAAAATCGTAGGAAAGTCAAAACTGTAATTTGAATATTTTTTAAAAGAATACTTGGGGCGTGATCTACAATCGATATCGAAGCCAAAAATATAGTTTTTAGATTTTTTGTCTGTTTGTCTGTATGTATGTCCGGGGTAAACTGCATGGATTTACTTCAAATTTTGCATGAATATTACTAATAGGTCGGGTCAACATATGGGCTAAATATTATCACGCTATCACCTACAAGGGAGGGGCTGTGCGAAGTAAACGATCTCCGCGCGGACGAAGTCGCTGGCAACAGCTAGTTTGACATAAAATTCAAAAATCGTTCACGAGTCGTTAAAATATGAAGTTGTTACCGTTTCGGAAGGCTGATTGTTGGCTGGCTAATGGCTACGAGGGATATAATGGCAAGAGTCCCAGCAGTTGCTATTATCAAGACATATTACAAAATGTACATAATATAATATAACATATTATAATAATATTTGTACAAAAACATGACAAAAATGTGATCATGTTATATGTTTATTATAAAGTAAATTACAGAAATGTGTGTAATTATTATATTATAATCTATACATATAATAAAATCGTAGGAAAGTCAAAACTGTACATTGAATATTTTTTTAAAAGAATACTTGAGGCGTGATCTACAATCGATATCGAAGCCAAAAATATCGTTTTTAGAATTTTTGTCTGTTTGTCTGTATGTATGTCCGGGGCAAACTCAAAAAGTACTGCATGGATTTACTTCAAATTTTGCATGAATATTACTAACAGGTCGGGTCAATATATAGGCTACAAATTATCACGCTATCACCTACGGAGGAGGGGCTGTGTGGAGTAAACGAAGTCCGCGCGAACGAAGTCGCAGGCAACAGCTAGTAAGTTAATAATATTAAAGAAATCAAAGTATCAAAAGAGCATTAGTATATTGTCATGAAGTGTGTATGTACGTGTAAGTTTAGTACGGATTCATTTTGATATCATTTTGATTCTTGTCACCTTTAAATCTATATTATCTATATTCACGCGCAAAAACTACTGAACGGATTTGAATGAAATTTAGCACACAGGTAGACGATAACCTGGAATAGCACATAGGCTATTTTTTATTCTAAAAAAAGTAGATAATCCCGCGGGATTCGCCAAAAACTTTTATAATGCAGCGGACTGCACGCGGCAGCTAGTACAGCATAAAACGCAAAAAGAACTTTTCCAATTAGACTGGATCTGGGGATACGCGCTTTAAAACAAACTTTTCAGATTTATCATATTATTACGGATATAACTTACGTCTAGTTAAGTTTTATTTGCTTTGTAGACTAGTACCCTCAGCGTTTCCTTGCCGACCACTTTACGGACTCTTGGTGTAATTTATTTATCATAATATATATATTAAGCTAAGGTTGTTTCCCTCCGTTTTTATTAGAGAAAATCTCACAATTACCTACTCCATATAAATTTTATATTATTTTATAGATAATTGCTTGTTCTACTGGCATCCACAACTAAAAAAAGTAGTTATTGCTAATTTTTTTATTTATTAAAATTATATATCTTCGTCTATATATATAAAAATCAATCGCTGTTCGTTAGTCTCGTTAAAACTCGAGAACGGCTGAATCGATTTGGCTAATTTTGGTTTTGAAATGATTGTTGAAGTCCAGGGAAGGTTTAAAGTTGAGAATATATAGAAAAAAATTAGAGTAGTTAAAAAGGCAGAACAACGTTTGGCGGATCAGCTAGTAGATATATAAAAATCAATTACTGTTTGTTAGTCTCGCTAAAACTCGAGAACGGCTGAACCGATTTGGCTAATTTTGGTTTTAAATTAATTGTTGAAGTCTAGGGAAGGTTTAAAAGGTGAGAAAATATAGAAAAAAATAAGAGTAGTTAAAAAGGTTTGCCGGGTCAGGTCAGCAGCGGGAACATAAAAACAAATTGATACGGATGAGTTTATCTCAAGTTTTATCTATACTTTGAATATTGTTTATAAAGATTTTGTACCTAATAAAGAATAAATCATTTTATAAAGTGATAATAATCATACTTATTACTGCGAGTATTCTTATTCCCACGGGTATTGCTAATTATTGTTATAATAGTCCATAGATGGTACTGTGGATCCCCACACATATACTCGAGTACCCCTAGGTGTCCGTCTAGAACAGGAATGGGGAAACTACGGCCCGCGGGCCATCTCCGGCCAGCGAAGCGTCTAAATCCGGTCCACGACCATCAAACAAAAATCATTAAACCATTAAAAAAAATTGAAATTTCTTTCTTTTTCTAATTTCAGTTATTTTGTAATATTGCATAATAAATTCGTGTTTCAGAAAACATATATCAATATTTTTATTTCATTAAATCAGGGTTGGGGAAAATTTTTCGTTGTAAATATAGCCAAAAATGCAATAACTTGGCCCGCCATATATTTTGTTAGTAAATATTGACACGCGAACGAAAAAGTTTCCCCATCCCTGGTCTAGAAAAACTAGTAGCTGCTTTTGAGTCGACTCAAACTGTGAAATGATTCCAGCAAAAAGTATTGATATCATTTGAAAATCTCTGTGGCATCTTGGAGTCTTTATGTTAAAACTCCCGTGCTTTTAAGCTATCTGTTCTGGTCATCACAAGATTAGATTGGCGTTATAATTTTAATTTTATTGTATATATTTTATATTTGTATGTTTAATAAATGAAATTATCGTTTTAGTTAACGTTAGAAAATATATATTTAAAGTCAAGCGAACAGCGAAAATACTTTCGTCGCGCCAGATCTCATTGTGGCGGATATTGCGATTGGGAAGAAATTTAAAATTCGGAAAATGACCTGTAAGTAAAGGTTAAAAAGAAAAGGAGAAGCTTGTCAAGTCATCGACATCTTTCCTATATTTTAGGTAATTGTAAACAGATTGCCAAATCGTTTTATTGTATTTAAATGGATAATTGAACAAAAAACTCTGATTTTGGAGCTGCGTGTAACATTGCAGTCATTGTTATACAGGTGTAATATATTGTGACGAGTTCAATCTGTGTATTGACAAAATACGAATTGTCTGTTTGCCCAATCTGAACAACAAAAGAAGATTTTCAGTTTATTGTTTCGTTTTTCGCCCTCCCATTCTCCACACAAAGGCTCGGGGCACAAAGCCGCTGCGTTATCACCTCTCTATATAATCTACGTCACGATGCGCGCGCGCACACTCGCTTAACACTTTTACTCGTTGCACGATCGATTTCTTGCGCTTTTGTCAATCATCGGCGCGCGAGTTTTTACTACGCGCGTGTGAGGTTAGTGTGTGAAATTTTCATATAAAAATAGCTTTTTGTGTTTATTTACACGGTGCTGTGATTTGTGTCTATTTGAAACATATGTATGTGTATTTATTATTAATTTATTTGTATTTAATAAAAAAATATTATTTTAAGTCTTAAAAAAACTTGAAAAATATTTTTAAATATTAATAATATTAAGTAGGTATCCGAGTTAATTAATTCGCTCAAAATTCGAAAAAACTTTAATAATATTCGGTTTAGTTAGATCAAACATTTATTGATAATATTTTTTGTATATCTAGAGAGAAATATTATTTTAATTAAAAATGTTATATATGTACTACCTATTATTATTTATCGGTTATACGATTTTGGTGAAACTTAATTTATTAGATACTACCTATATAATGTTATAACATGCTAACTGAGGGTCGATCGAACGATATAATTAGATATTAATTATGCTATTGTTTGAGATGTTTGCTCGCGTTTCCAAAATATAAATCAATACGTGTATGTAGTAAATAGGTACACCTTTTAAGTACCTACAACATTATGATTGTTAACAACATTACACCCGGCAACACGCTACATTATAAAAGTTTTTGATGAATCTCACAGGAACATTATATTTTTGCAAGATAAAAAGTCTTATAGGTATACTATACTGTATTTTAAGTCATCATCTACTTGTGTGCCAAATTTTAACCAAATCGGTACCGCCGTTTTCGCATAATTGAGTAACAAACATTCAAACATATAAACATTCATGTCCCGTACATATTATAAATGTGAAAGTTTGTATGTTTGGATTTTTGGATGTTTGTTACTATCACGTAAAACAGCTAGACCGATTTGAATAAAATTTGGCACACAGGTAGTTGGTAACCTGGAATAGGAAAAAGCATACATTTTATTCCAGAAAAATATTTGGTTCCCGAGGGATTCACTGTTCCTGTGGGATGGTTGTCTCTTCCTAAGGCGATGACGACACTAAAGATGTGACCAGCACTGCGGCTATTGCTGCAGAAATAGTAATACGGTGGTAACAGATTGGGGCTACATAATGTAGAACTTTGCCTCATAGTAGCCACTATGATAGTGATTCGCATAGCCTATCGTTCGCCTCTTACGAACTGCCTGGCAGAACGATAGATGGTCTATTCTTTAAAAGAGTCGCGGACCATCACAGGGAGGCTTAAGACAAGGCTTTTCCCCGTGTTGGTCCCGGGCTCCTTTGAAGAATAGACCAACTGCCGTTCTGCCAGACAGGTCGTAAAAGGCGACCGATTGGTTATACAAGTCTCTACCATTGTGGCTAATAGGTGGTAGAGTTCTGCATTGTCTCGCCCGGGTCTGGTACCACCGCCTTACCTATTCCTGCCGCAATAGCGTCAGTGCTTGTCACTGTAGTGTTCCGGTTTGGAGGGTAAGATAGCTGGTAAACTTATGCATGTAGCGTTAGACCTCGCCACAAGATAGCAACAAACCATCATAACCTTTGGTGTCTATAGGCGATGGTTGACTCTTTCCATCAGGAGACCCATCTTCTTGGCTATCTTATGATATTGAAAAAGTGGGGAATTTTATGTAAGACATACACAGCTTATCGGAATGCAAATTGTTCTTTATATTTGTTTGATTTTACATAAATATAAAACTGAAAATAATGTACAATTCTTATTGCGGCTCTAATATTAATTATTATTAACATCGATTATTAATAACATGGGTATTATTTTCTTGCAGCAATTTGGATTTAGAAAGATGAGAGGTTATTGAGGACGTACCGATTGTGTCCATTGTACCATTTATCCGTTATTTTTTATATCGTAAGATAGCAAACAAGCAGATGGTTTTCTCGATGAAAAGAGAAACCATCGCCTATAGACACCAAAGATGTTAATTGTGCGTTCCTATCTTGTGACGAGGTCTAACGCTACATGCATAAGTTTACCGGCTATCTTACACTTCAAACCGGAACACTACAGTGACAAGCACTGACGCTATTACGACAGGAATAGGTAAGGTCTTGGTAGAAGAACCGGGCGAGACAATGCAGAACTCTACCACCTAGTAGCCACGATAGTAGTGACACGTATACCCAATCGGTCGCCTTTTACGACTAGTGAAATAATAAAAATCTTCTTTTAGTCCGCAATGTTGAGATGGGCAATTTCGGAACTCTAGATTGTGCGTAGCCTGACACGCAACTTATCAATTTATTAAGTTTATCCATTTCAAACTTATAAACAATCAAATCTTTCCTATATGAAACAAAAATACAATTATGTAGCTTTTATAATGATAAAAGTTAACTATTATTTGTAGACATTTTGTAAATGGCGAAGGCTCGTTTTCGGTACCACCGCGCCGTCTTACTTATTTCTGTAGCAATAACGTCAATGCTTGTCACTGTCTCGTTTTGGCTTGATGTATTACTAAGATCACCTAACCTGTATATAGCTTCTAAGAAGGTAAAATGAAGGCGAAAGTATAAAAAATAATTAATCTGAAATTGATTATTTTTTAATGGATTAAATGCTCTCACGACTATGACATAGAAATCAGAATGGAAATAAAAAATGACAGAATTAACGCAAATAAACACCACTCTATAATTTGCAACGTTATGCGTATAATAATCCGCAAGCTTTCCTGATTTATAAATTACCTAGCTCAGGTATTGTTGGCCCTATAAATAAACATGGTTGATTCAGCTAGTAGGTAAATATGCAATAATTGCCACCTATATTTTCCCCCGTCAGTAAATATTATATCTCATATCAGATACAGTCGTTAGCCACTGCCGACAAAGTCCCATATGTTTGTCAGCCAACACTCGATATACTGGTCAAGAGGCAGGAGATACTGAGTCGAAACCACGAGTTCACTTACTGCCTCGGCATAGTTCAAATCCTACGACTGCCTGATCAACGTACGAGCTTATACCGCGGTGTTAAAAAACGACGGATGTTTTATTCCCGGATCGTTGGTGCCGATTGCCTAGCGAGAGTAGCAGTCGTAGGTACGGCGTACATCGTGGAAAAATAAAGTAAACATACCGAGCCGCGAGCAACACTCGACGGTATATGAAACCGCGGTAATTTGGACAGACGCCGGTATATAACACCGGCGAGCTTTAACGAAGAGTCATAAAACCCCGGTTTTCTTCGCCCTACAATTAGAGCCGAGATTCAACCTCATAAGTACACTTATGGCGAACTTTAATACTAAACCCAAACATAAGTCTTAACTCCAAAAAACTAGTGTCGATCTTCAGTCAGTCGAACGCGACGTTCTGATAAATTATAACGTTACTTTTGAATCGAAGATACAGAATGAGTGTTGAGTTTACAACCACAGTCTTAATTAATATGCTTATCAATATGCTTTGTATCGTCAGAACCGTAAAACTGGCTACCAGTGTTTGTTTGAAAGTCTAACCATACACGTACCCTAAAAAAACGCAGTCATTGATCGACTTACCCAAGACTGAACATGTGGGCATAGGATTTAATATCGATGGCTCATCATAGGAGCATTACATCTCTACCTACTTCTTCAGTATGACAGCTGATTCGCTAGAAATTGTCCTTTACAAATTATATTTGTATTAGACAATTTCCAGGATCAGCTGAGGCGACAGAAGAGATCGAAAACGTGCTTTCAGATTATTCCAATTTAGTGATTATGTTGATATGCGTAACTCTTTTTACCTGAACGTGTTTTCTGGTGGAGAAATGCAGTAGAAATTCCACGAAAATTAAATATAAGGTAAAAGAGATGTAATAGGTACCTAACAGAAGTTGGTCATTGCGTTTGACCCTTTACAGAAAAAAATAAAGTTAATAAATTCTCAAGTTTCTGGGGATAGGTATGTGTCAAGAGTCTATTCTATCAAGACTCTTGACACATACCTATCCCAAGAAAATTTAATTTTCGCGGAATTTCTATTGCATTTCTTGACTCAAGAATCATGACTTAACTCGTTGCAGAACTCTACCTCCTAGCACTCGTGAGTCGTGATGGTAGTTGTCCCTTTAGCATTTGTTTGCTTTTCACGATCTGACTGTCAATAAGGCAGATAATCTAATGTTCAAACCAACACTGAAACATTATCATTTTCATCAGGCAAAAACGAACGGTTCGTCTAGCAACAAAAAATATACACGTGCATTGCAACAGGGTAGATAGGTACATTGTCCGATTTGCAGACATTGCGTTAAATCGTGTGCATAACATTAATATTGTTTGTTGACGAAACACACGTGTATACAGTTGCAATGCTTAAGTAACCTTAGATATGATTGTTATTGTATCTAAGAAACAAGGAACAAGCCATTCAGAATATTTATTATCTAATTTCAATTATTTATTACACGAACCAGTTAATTGCTCTATTTTATTTGTTTAAGTTTTAATCTTGATCTTTTAAGACTTCTGAGTTATAGTATTCTGTGACAAGATTTTTTAAAATTAAATTTGATACTAGGTCATTTAGCCATGATGTGCTTCATCATACACACGTAGGTACTTACATAATATCACTACATAGTATAAAACAAAGTCGCTATGTATGCTTAAATCTTTTAAACTACGCGACGGATTCTGGTGCGTTTTTTTTAAATAGATAGATTGATTCTTGAGGAAGGTTTTAGTATATAAACCTTTTCGATATTCCCAAGGGAACAAAAGCTACGCGGGTGAAACCGCGGGCAGGTCGCTAGTTAATTAATAAATAAATAACAAATGATGTCACACTAAAGTCAAGTTAGTTAGGAGTGACAAGTTCCTAAAATTAATGTACCTATAGTTACCAAGGTTACTAACATTTTTTACCAAATACGTATCTAGGTATTGTGTCTAAATATTAATTAATGATTTGACATCACGTATTTAAATAAATAAATAAATGATAATAATAAATGTTCACGGGACAAATTACACTTATTGATCTAACCCCAAAGTAAGCTGCACATTATTTGCTTGTGTTATGGGTGTTAATCAACGATACTAATACATAGAAATACATATATAAATACTTTTACATACATAATAAACACCCATATCCGGAAATACAAACATTTATGCTCATCACACAAATGCTTGTCCCCGTCGGGGATCGAACTCGAGCCCCGTTGATTGCGTAGTCAGGGTCGCTATCCACTCGACCAACGGGGCGGTAAAACCCCAATAAATAAAAAAAAAACCTTTATAATAGTAATGGGAATTATTAACACAAATTTATATTATTTTTTTAAATCATAGAATAAAGGATTTATTAGATAACCGTTTCAATTTATTAGAAAAAAATCATTCACATTATACCACCATTATATCTACCTAGTAGAATTGTCAAATATATAATGAATCAAATACCTAGCTATTTGCGGAAATAATTTTAAGGTAATGCATGAGCCTACCAGGAATATGATTGTATTATTAATTTTCGTACGATATACCTACTTTATAAATATTGTAGACACTTTTTGGCTAGGAATATGCAGTTTCTCACTGTTTTAAAAAATATACTTGAGCATTTATCTTAAATAAACGTGGATGATTTTTATAAATATTCATACTTAGCGCCAAAATATTTATATAAAAGATTTAAGATGTGGTCAACTGGAGTGTATTTGATTAACTTTATAATATATACAATATTACATTATACAATATTTTTGTTCCAAAAATTCTCATTAAATCTACTGAGTTTCGCCAAACAGGGATTCCATATTATAATGTAACTACTAACCGTAAATGAAACATATCAGTGATTCGCCAACAAAGTAGACTTTCTCACTTATTCTTCCCAAAACATAGACGAATCTATCTACATAAAAAAATAATGGCGTTGTTTGTTGTTGTTCTTGAAAAACATATTCTATATATTTGAATATACCTACAGGTAGGTAGGTACCACATAGCGTGAAATGTCCCACACCAAAGAAAAACAGATTTGTCATTTTCAAATTTAGATGTTTGTTAATTGTTATTTGCCATTTGTATTGCGATTTGTGATCACGCGGTGTCATTTTCAACAAAACTTTATAACATTAGATTTTCGAACTCTATGCGTACCTATATGGGATCTAGGTAGGTATATTTTTGATTGATTTGAGCTTAAAATACCTCATCTTAGGGATCAACTGCATTTCAGATTTTTAATATAATCTAAGTTTATTAATAAGAGCGTAAAAGTTTTATCAAAAAATTTTAAAAATCCAATCACATGTACCTATCTATGATCCCCTATAGATTTAACATTATTTAAAAGATAAAGTAATAAATATATCTAATCTAAATTACTTATCACTTTGATAACACGTTTGACGATTGCTAGTTGTTTATATAAAATATTAATTAGCAAGTTTGCAATTTCTTTGGCACAAATTCACCATAATCTCTTAACCTCGTGTACAATTTGTGACGTCAAAGATAATAAATTAAAGATAAATAATTGTAACATTTGTTTCCAAGTGTCCAATTTGACAGACCAATCACAGCTTGATTGCGCTGTATTATTTTGCTCGATACTCTTTGACAAGAGTGTGGGATTCTTGAATCAGGGAAGATTCCACATTATTTTTATAAGAATTGAAATGATCATCAAAGGGGTAGGGAGAGTCTGACTAGCGCGGTTATGCAAATTATTAAAATTTTACCAAGATGGCGGCGCGGCGGGAACTGGGAAGACAAGGGTTACGACGCCACAAACATGAATTTAAGTTTATACTAGCCCCCCTACATATCAAGTTAATAAAATTGCGTCCTATGAAAAACGCAAAAGGTCTAAAAAATTAAAAACATTTAATGGGATATAAACTAGTACTTAATACTTGTCAAATTTGTTTTTACGCTTACTACTTCCAGTAGATATGTACCTAGTTCATACCAATTTGTGGCATAATTGTTATAGTTATCGTACAAATTATATTAGATATTTCTGTCCCTCATTAGTCAGTAGGCAATGATATTTTTGTGAAAATATACCTATTAGGGCTTCGATCGATAGGGATTCGATAAAAGTTATTTTTAATCTAAGATCACGGGGCCTGTTTGTCCTGCCTTATTAAACGATTTTGTTCACCAAATTAATTATGACTTCCATTGCTGTAAATCGCCAACCATAATCGTTTGTTCTTACTGATAATAATTACTGAATTTATTAATTTTTATTTTCTGGATTGCTACTGAGTCTTTTTTTAAAAAGTATCTTCGGTCCCGTATCCCCGTAACCCGAAAGGCAGAGATACAAGTAGTGCATCCACGTCTAGCGGCAGATACTCAGTCCCACAATGTGACAGATGGCAAGCCTGTCGCCAACCGGGCACTTATCCAATCCCGGGCAACGTTGTTTTTATCAGAAAACTGAAAAAACATTTTTTTTAATTTCCCGACCCGGGAATCGAATCCTCGAACTCATGCGCTCAACACCGATACTAGAGGCAGGAGACTTTTTAGAGATAGCATAAGATCCTTAATTTTTACTTTACTCAGGAATCGAATCCTAGGCCGCATGGTATAATTTATATGACCGAACCAGTTAGCTACTAGATCGACGAGAAACAGAAAAGACAGAGACGACAAAGCACTGAGTTCATTTTTAGGTCATATTTTTTCTCACAAAATATATCTATCCTTGTTTGAATCCTTGACCACAAAGATTAAGTAGAGATGATCTTTACAGAGGGATACGCATAGAATCTATAATGGACTTTACCTTGTGTCCTAAGTAATTTCAACAAACACGTCTAGTCTTAGAAGCAGTTAAACATGTAGGGCAACCTCGAGGAAAATTAACGATGTTGCAGGAAATGAATGCAAGATACTTAAAACGTGGAGATACCATTGCCGCAATAAGAATTAATACATTAGTTTCAGTTTTTTATTTATGTAAAGTCAAAGAACAATTTGCATTCCGATAAGCAAACTATGTCTTACGTCAAATTATGTGACGTCATGTATCCTTAAAAAATAACACAGTAAAAATAGAGTCACGTAGGTATATTTTCTTTTGAGGTAAGCATTAGGCAGAATAAAATAATACCCACACAGATTCACCACGATTCACCGTTTTATCGGCTAGCGAGATAACATAGAACCTTTTGCTGTATTAGCCATTTTATTGACATCACTTGCTAGTTGTTTCTCGCAATAACTGGAATCGAAGCCATTGACAAATGCTTTTCAACGCGCAAGATGTAAATACACCGTTAGCAGAGTGAGAACATTAATCGAATCATAAAATCACGTACTTGGGTGGTGTGGACATGGTACTACAAGAAAAATGTATTTTCCGAAGTAAAAAGTATCTTATATATGGCCTGTTATAATTGTTCGATGGATGAGGCGTGATTAAATATTTACTAAACATATACATTACTAGCAGGCATTGGCGACTTCGTCCGCGTGATCGTAAAACATTACTTCCGTTTGCTTAGTCGGGTAAAGTAGTAGCCTATGTCACTCCGGGATAACACAGCTTTCTAAAAGTGAAAGGACTTTGAAAATCACTGAAGTAGTTTTTGAGTTAAATGGTTACAAACAAACAAACTATCAAATCTTTATTCTTTAGCAGTGTAGAAATATTTTTATAAAATTTCATATTTATATTTTGACAAGCAAATGTGCGCAACTTTATGCGCGTAAAATTTGACAAAATCAATATGATGCAGTTTCACCAAGTGCCGACGATGGAAAGTATAAATTATATCGTAAATCTTAAATTATTCCTAAATACCTATAAGCATCGATAAACTTAAATTACTTTAAAGTGCGTAACATTTTTTTTTAAATTCGTTACGCAGTTTTTACGTGAAATAAAATAAACATATATACATACATCTTACAATATTTTACGTTCATCGGATTTGGATGAAATTTGTAAACAGGTATATGATAACCTAAAATACACGTAGACTACTTTTTATCCTGAAAAAATGAGTTGTTCTCGCGGGACCCACCAAAAATACTGTTAGTAATACATTACTGCTGTAAAATAAACTCCACATTCATTACGTTCTGAATTATATGAATCCACATCTTCACATTTAAAAATTTCACATTTTTTTCATGATGCGTCCGCATCATCGCACGCTATAACAGCACCGACAAGTAAATTTAGGCTACTACCAGCCAGTGTGCTGACTGAGCAATGCCTGTGATTTTCAACTAGGCGAGATGTAAGCTTTGCTCTGTGTTAGCCGGAACTCTATTTCAGATTATCTTTAAGAAAACATTCATAGCAAGTAGATTGTAAAGGGCGTATGTACAGGATTAAGTGTGTCCATCGCGACTACTAAGTGGTAGAATACTACAACGCGCGTCTCGCCCGAGTTTGACACCATCGCCTTATGAATTCCTGTCGCAATAGCATCGATGCTTGTCATTTTCGTGTATCGGTTTAGAACATTATTTCCAAAAAGGGGCGATAACGTCCCCTTGTAGGCGCTGAAGTCTTATAGGTATGGGCCCACATAAAAAATTGAGGGTGCTGATATCAAAAAAACTTGTAAAAAAATAATCAGATTCATCCTTCACATGTAATTATTTAATTTTGAATAGGTAAAAAAAAACCTTTAATATTAGAAAGTTGTATTGTTACTGCTAAATGTTATTGTTAATTTTGTATTGTAAAGTTGCATTAATATAGCTCTCTCTGGTAAGAAAATTCTTATTTAAAATTAAGTTCAATTAAACTCCAGGCGAGACTTATATGTTATTAAGGTTTTTATGGTGAAAAAATGGGTGGGTGCTACAAAATAACTTATTTTCAAAGTGGACGTTAGACAAAATAAGTTTGGGCGCCTCTGGTTTAGAAGGTAGAGCCAGTAAATTTATGCATGTAGCATTAGATCTGCCACATGAATGGCACTGTATCTTAACATCTTTGTTGTCAGTATTAGAAAGCATCGTATTTTTACCTATTAAGTTGAAATCATTCGTTTTAAGTTCCACTTACTACAATTATTAGATATTCCAATCGCTATACACCGACAATTTGTAAAAAATACGTGCTATAATAGTTACCTTGACGTAACTTTCGTAACAGTTGTTTGGTTAATGAGCAGTAAAAACAGGGCTTATTCCAAAACTATGTACGTATTTATGTATTTCTATGTATTTACGTGTCTATGTATTTTTATGTTGTAAAAGTATACTGTTATTTATAGATACGAACTATGTAGTTAGTAATTGGCATAAACGTTTTTTGTAGTTAATTACATTACCTATTTGGCAGTAAATTCCCGTCAAAATCAGTCCAGCCGTTTCAGAGATTAGCCGGAACAAACAGATATATAAAAATTGCAAAAACTGTTATTTTGGTATATGTACCGTGTATACATCCTTATATGTATTTAGTGAAAAACGGTTATTTTGAAATACAAGCAAGACACTCCAATTTTGTTTTTTTTTGTAAATGTGTAATAAAAAAGTAATTTTATATAATGTGTGACTATGATGATAATAAAATAAATAAGGCTTATTGTAAATAGTTCACAAGATAATCTCCAAACCATAAAATAATTATAGTAGAATAAGCTGGTAGAATTAACAACATATTCTTGCAAATAAAATATTCGTCCATTTATGTTCATTCAGTAATTCATTCTAAACTGTAACCTCACAGGTTCTGTTTAAATCTATACAAATAAATAAAATTGAAGTGTCTGTTTGTAATATTAAAATAACCGGTTTTTACTAAATACATATGGATGTATACACGGCACATATACCAAAATAACATTTTTTACAATTTTTGTCTGTCGGTCTGTCTGTCTGTTTGTTCCGGCTAATCTCTGGAACGACTGAACCGATTTCGATGGGACTTTCACAGGCAGATAGCTGATGTGATAAGGAGTAACTCAAGCTACTTTTAATTTTAAAATTTTCCATGCGGATGAAGTCCGCTAGCTCAGCTAGACGAAAATAAGAAAAGCGACCTTCTCAAGAATACGAATTACGGATGAACAGACACACAGACAAAAATTGTAAAATGACAAGATTCTACCACAAATTAGCACTTTAAAGCTTAATATTTCACAAACGAGTCCCTTAATCGAAAAACACATTTTCACAAACATTCAATATTTTTTAAAAACCAATCCAAAGATATCCTTCAATCTGCACTATGGGGTACACGATAAAAAAATTAACATTTCTATTTTACATGTAGAGGAGCTACTCTAAATAAAATATTTTTTTAAGTCGCCTCTGTGGTCTAGTGGTCCAGCGTTGAAAAAACCATTTTTTTTAATGTACCCGACATTAAAAAAAATGGTTTTTTCAGTTTTCTGAGAAACACAAAGTTGCCTGGGATTGGAAAGTGCCCGGTTGGCGATAGGCTTGCCACCGATCACATTTGTGGGACCAAGTATCTTCGGCTAATCGTGGGTGCACTTATTCTACCTCTGCCTATCCCATTGGGGATATGGGCGTGAAGATACTTTTTTTAAAATTTTATGGCATGAACATAATAAGTCATGGCAACAAGGTAACCTTGTTGCCATGACTTATTATGTTCATGCCAAATTACAGCTCTCTAGTACTAAGGATTTCTGAGCTATCGTACGGACGGACGGACAGATTGACAATCGACAAAGCGAAACTATAAGGGTAGTTTACTTCGGAACCCTAAAAAGTTAAGCTCATCCTTTGAGCATGTTTAAAATTATTTTATAAAAGTATGTTTTTTATAAAATAAGTTTTAAATTAAAATTTCTAGGTATACTAGGCTGATATCATAAATGCGAAAGTGTGTCAGTTTGTCTGTCTATTTATCTGTCAGTTTGTTTATTACGCTTTCACATCTAAACCGCTAAATTGCTTTGGATGAAATTTGGCATAATATGTTTGAAGATCCGGGGTCAAATAAAGGCTAATTTTTTTAAAAAGGCGAAATATCAGTAGAAATTATAAAAATAAATTTAAAAAAAATTTAATAGAATAATATAAATGGAATTGAATAGAATAATAGAATAGTTATGATTATTATCGATTCTATGTATTATTATGTATTGTTATAGATAGGATGTGTTATGCACAAATAAGACTGTATAAAAAAAGTTGGTTTGAATTAGACTTTGTTTGATACTTAAATCTGAATGTCAAGAGTTCTGACTTCTGACCAGTTTAACATAGAACCGGTTGGTAGCCGATCACTTGAGACGGTAGAAAATTATTTGTCTCAACCTGTGGTGCTTGTCTACAACAGACATGCAAAGGTTCCGTGTGATTATTGACGGAATATCATTGCTGAGTTTATTTATGTTTAGATGCATACTTATAAAACGTTTAAATCCATGTAAGTACAATTATTAATGATAAGTTTTATATCCGACTTTTAAAATGATAATCCCGTTACCGTTTACCTTTTCATTAAATATACATGCACAGCCTTGATACTGTTTTATTATAGATATTGCATTTTTTTGCAATAGTTTTATCATTCGTTGATTTGTGTTCCTTGGAATATTGCGATAACACGGGCGTGAAATATACTGTCCACCGTTCTATCTGTTCCTGATGTAATAACGTCAGTGCTAGGTGTTATTGTAATCCGGTTCGGACTGAAGAACGTTTCACATTTTTTATGAATCTTTCATGTACAGTCAGCAACAGACTTATATAACCCTCCGTTATGTATTTTGTGGTCGCAGTGTTGCATAAGTTTGAAGTTGTCTATGCATTTGTCGCTAAATGTCAACATCATTCCAACCTAATTTATTCATTGTTTTTTTTTTTGTTTTCATCCCACAATGTAACTTTGTTTTGTCATTGCCAACGGCTCGCATACTTGTAAATAGAGGGCTTAAGAATGTTGCATCATATTATTAGACTTTGTCTCAATAAATTTTTGTATAGATCGTATTAAACCACCGTATTAAGTGTAAATTGAAATTGCTAGTGCCTTAAACGTATTTAAATAGTAAAAAATATCTACGTAGATTATAAGAAGTAGGTAACTAATTACTTACCTATGTGGATAAATTTAGGAAGATTGGTACAGTGAAATAATTGCCCTACTACAAATATATGAAATATATAAATCAAAAACAAAATGTAGGTATTAAGTAGTATTAAATTAAGTAAACAGTATTGCCATTGCCAGCGACTTCGTCCGCGCGGAGTTCGTTTACTTCGCACAGCTCCTCCCCGTAGGTGATAGCGTAATAATATGTAGCCTATATATTGACCCGACCTGTTAGTGATAGTCATACAAAATTTGAAGTAAATCCATGCAGTACTTTTTGAGTTTACCCCGGACATACATACAGACAAACAGACAAAAATTCTAAAAACTATATTTTTGGCTTCGATATCGATTGTAGATCAGGCCCCAAGTATTCTTTTAAAAAAATATTCAATGTACAGTTTTGACTTTCCTACGATTTTATCATATGTATATAGGTGATACATGTTATAAATCTTCTTCTAGATCACATAAAACAAGATGTCTTCAAACGACTTCAGGCTGGAGAGGTATGTGGAACTATCGCCGGAAACAAAAGAAATCGCCGAGAAGGAATTGAGAGAGACTCCAGAGAGAACAAGAGAAGCGTTAGAAAAGCTAAGAGAACTGCTAAAAGAAAACAAAGACTTGTATTACGGTGATGATGAAGAGATTTTAACAATATTCCTTCGCCCCTGCAAGTGGTACCCCGAAAGCGCCATTGCACTTGTGAGTATTTTTTTGTGTAATGTGTACCTACCTAATAATATGTTATTTTAATTTTATTACTTGTTTGGTTTGTTCCTTAGACTTACTGAGGATATCAATTTTAGATTTATTTGACAGAGGCTGCAGCACGTTGTATTAAACATGCAACGAGGTCACATTATCTGTGAACTTGAAGTCGATGACTTCATACTGGCGTTTTGTATGGTTCTCCAATATTATGGCACAATGACATATTTAAATCTATATTTAATTTTGTATTTTCACATGTATGACGTTCATTATGAGATACAAATGTATCTTACACTGAATGAAATAGTTACGCTATTGATTATTAATGGAGTGAGCGCGGTGAGGTAAAAAAACTGATGCATCACAATTCAGTGAGGTCAAGAAATAATGTGATCGTGTCGTATTTGTTTGTTTAAAAATACGAATCCCATAGGTACTTTTTAATAAGCAGCTTTTGTAATTCGGTCTCGAAAACCACTTTAACGATTTCAATTAAAGTGCAAATTCTGGGGTCTTGGTTTGGTTGGAATCAATTTGTTAGTTACCATTTTACGCTTTTTTGATAGTTTCATTACGCGCGCCATTTATTGATCAATAGACTCATGTTCATATTAATAAGATAAACATTTTAAATGTAACTTAAAACTTTAAGCACTGTAACAGATATTATCTTTATGAATACAAACATTGATTATAGTGAGATCATAGTTATGGTAAGTACCTATTCTCTGAACAGAAATCGCGGTGGTAATCTACGTCAATATTTTTCTATTTATCTATTTTATAAATATCTATGGCTATCGCGAAATACGAAAATTGCCGAGGTGCGTAATTTTAATCGTAATACCTGCTGTAATAATAAACTGCGCCAAAAATTGTCATTCTTTATGCGCATTTATAACACGCTGTATTTTACGTAATGAATTTTTAAATTCATCTATACATATAATAAAATCGTAGGAAAGTCAAAACTGTACATTGAATATTTTTTTAAAAGAATACTTGGGGCGTAATCTACAATCGACATAGAAGGCAAAAATATAGTTTTTAGAATTTTTGTCTGTTTGTCTGTATGTCTGTTTGTCTGTATGTCTGTTTGTCTGTATGTATGTCCGGGGCAAACTCAAAAAGGACTGCATGGATTTACTTCAAATTTTGCATGAATAATACTAACAGGCCTGGTCAACATATAGGCTACATATTATCACGCTATCACCTAAGGGAGAGGAGCTGTGCGAAGTAAACGAAGTCTGCGCAGACGAAGTCGCTGGCAACAGCTAGTTAACAATAAGTGAATTACTTAGATACATGCGCGTCAGTACCTACGCAATTTTTTTGTATTTTGTAATGTTTAGATATTTGTATTTTGATTGGTTAAAACTTTTAAAATATTCGTGTAGGTATATCAATTTTATTAGTATGTGCATTTTCCACGGCCATTGCTATTTTTTTTTGCAATTTCGCTTTAGTTAAACTTGAGCGCCGACCTGAGTGCTAAGTGTGAGTTTTTCTTTTCGCATTCGATCGTGAGCGCGTTTCGAGTTTACTAGGAATTTGTATGTGATTTGTACAGCGCCACCTAGTGGTAAACGTGAGAAACCAGTTTATTACTAGGTGGCGCTGTACAAATCACATACAAATTCTGTTCAGACAGAAATCGCGGTGGTAATCTACGTCAATATTTTTCTATTTATCTATTTTATAAATATCTATGGCTATCGCGAAATACGAAAATTGCCGAGGTGCGTAATTTTAATCGTAATACCTGCTGTAATAATAAACTGCGCCAAAAATTGTCATTCTTTATGCGCATTTATAACACGCTGTATTTTACGTAATGAATTTTTAAATTCATCTATACATATAATAAAATCGTAGGAAAGTCAAAACTGTACATTGAATATTTTTTTAAAAGAATACTTGGGGCGTAATCTACAATCGACATAGAAGGCAAAAATATAGTTTTTAGAATTTTTGTCTGTTTGTCTGTATGTCTGTTTGTCTGTATGTCTGTTTGTCTGTATGTATGTCCGGGGCAAACTCAAAAAGGACTGCATGGATTTACTTCAAATTTTGCATGAATAATACTAACAGGCCTGGTCAACATATAGGCTACATATTATCACGCTATCACCTAAGGGAGAGGAGCTGTGCGAAGTAAACGAAGTCTGCGCAGACGAAGTCGCTGGCAACAGCTAGTTAACAATAAGTGAATTACTTAGATACATGCGCGTCAGTACCTACGCAATTTTTTTGTATTTTGTAATGTTTAGATATTTGTATTTTGATTGGTTAAAACTTTTAAAATATTCGTGTAGGTATATCAATTTTATTAGTATGTGCATTTTCCACGGCCATTGCTATTTTTTTTTGCAATTTCGCTTTAGTTAAACTTGAGCGCCGACCTGAGTGCTAAGTGTGAGTTTTTCTTTTCGCATTCGATCGTGAGCGCGTTTCGAGTTTACTAGGAATTTGTATGTGATTTGTACAGCGCCACCTAGTGGTAAACGTGAGAAACCAGTTTATTACTAGGTGGCGCTGTACAAATCACATACAAATTCCTAGTAAACTCGTAACGCGCTCACGATCGAATGCGAAAAGAAAAACTCACACTTAGCACTCTGACTTGCGCAGAAGTGAATAGACTAACGTATACAATAGATAATACGATTTATTTGCCGTGCGCAAAGCGATTCCTACTCCTCAGCACTCAAGAACTGTGCCGGGAGCTGTACATTATACAAGTATTATTTAGTTTCATAAACTAGGTTGGCTTCATTATCAATCTTTTTATTGCAAGAAATATTGTACAAGATAGTCTCAAATATCTGGTCCCATCTGGCATGCTAATTATTATTTGTAAAACATTAATTTTAATTAAATTGATTTAATACCTAAGTTCCTTCCTCATAATAGGACATTTGTGTTAGCCATTTCTTAAGGGCTTTTCTAAATTTACTTTAGGCAAATCTTGTATATTACTAGGTAAATAGTTAAATATCTTTACAGCTAATTCCTATCTAATAATGCTGTGCGTGAAGTAGCCATAACCATCAGGAAACTTACCACAGTCTGACAATGATTTTTTATGATTTTAAAAATTCTCTTTCTCCGCAAGACTGTGCCGCTCGTTTTCAAAATGCTTTTGGGAGAGAAGCACCTTGTTTGAGCACCGTGAGGTGATGGCTTGCTGAATTTGAGAGAGGTCGAGTTTCTTTATATGATGAATTTCGTGAAGGGCGGCCTTCAACTGCCGTCAACGAAAATAATGTGGCTACTGTTAAGCGGTTAATTGAAGAAAACCCACGGATTACCTATGAGACAACTCGAGGACTATTGGGGATTGGTATGAGCCAAATTCAGAAAATTTTACACGAAGAGTTGAAAGTTCGGGAACTTTGTTGTCGTTGGATCCCTCATAAACTGACAGCGAGCGGAGCAGAAGCGGGCTTGCGTGGAATGGTGCTCACAGATGCTACTGAAGTACGACCACGGACATTCTAATGCTGTTTATGACATTGTCACAGGAGACGAAACGTGGATTTAGTGTTTTGAACCCGAAAAAAGACAGCAATTTTAATTGACATGACACAAATGGGTGTTTAAAAATGAGAACAGACCAACAAAAGAGACAGGCGAGAAACTTTGTTAAAAAAATGATCGCGTTTTTTTCTCAGCTACGGGTCACATCCGTACAATTCCACTTGAAGATTAAAAGAGTGTTAATGCCGAGTGGTATTCTACCATTTGTTTATCCAGGGTGTTAGAAAAAGTTCGCGAAAGACGACCCAAAAGCCGCATTCTCCTACACCATAACAACACTTCTTCACACACGGCCAACAAAACAAAGTCATTTTTAGCTTCCGAAAAAGTACATCTCGTCACTCATCCTGCGCATAGCCCCGACCTAGCACCCTGTGATTTCTGTATTTTCCCCAAAATCAAAGATTTGAAGAGAGGTTTTACTTTTACCAACTCCGAAGAGGCAGTGATAGCGTTCAATCAGCACGTAGAAAACATTCCTTCAGATCTATGGTCCTCCTGTTTTAAAAAATGGTTCGATCGCATGAAAAAATGTTTAAAATGTAAAGGAGATTATTTTGAAAAGCAATAAACATAATATTTTGGTTATAACGTGTTATTTTTTTAAGTTACGCAAAACTTATAGTGTGACCTACGTAAATAGGAAGTTATCGTTAATTTCTTTAAGTTTATTCAGAAAATGCAATCCGGGCTCAATTTCAGGTTGGATAAAGTATTCTTGGGTTTTTATAATCTCAGTCCCTGTTCGAAGTCTCGCTTATACAGATTTTGAAATGCAATTGTTTGCCAATTTTACAATTCAAAGGTCGTTAGGTTAAAATTTAACCTAGCACCTTTTTAACAAGCTAAACAATAAGTCTCAATTGTCTGTGAAGTGCACATAATTTATACATTATAAATAATGTATTCAAGTAGGTAAGTGACGCGGAATGAATTTCCCGCTCATTTTGCCCTGATCTTTGAAAATTTCGCCGTTTTCGTCCGCGCTCCTTTGAAGAATAAACTAACTGGCGTTCTGCCAGGCAGGACATAATAGGCGACCAATTGGCTATATATTTCACTACCATCGTAACTACTAGATGGTAGAGTTCCGCAACGTCTCGCCCAGGTATTTCGTACCACTGCCTTACCTATTCCTGTCGAAATAGAGTCGATGCTTGTCATTGTCGTGTTCCAATTTGGAGGGTAAAGTAGTCGCTGGACTTATGCATGTGTCATTGCCATCTCGCCACATAGATAGCAATGCACTATTAAAATCTTTGGTATCTATAAGCGATGGTTTCTCTTTCCATCGGGAGAACTAACTGCCTGTTTGCTATCTTATGATTTAAAAAACGAGTTTTCATCTGATGTCCACGTTTTGAGGTCCTAGTAACCCTTTCCAATTATTTTCACGATAACGTCTGTATGTCTCTAAGTTTGTATACGAGTGTATATGTAAATCTCTCGTAACTTTCGAATGGTTTGTCGATTGAAACGCGATTAATGGCATTAACTTAGATTTTAAATTTAGATTTCATTTATATCTAAACAGATTCGGCCCAGAAGGAACACACGGAAAATAATGTTGGCTTAAAAGAACTTCCAGTTTAATAAACACAATAATTACCAAATCTAATAAGCTCCTTTCCTTGAAAAACTGTGTCCAATGTCGAAAATTGTATTGCTTGTCAATGTCGAGTTACGGCTTAGTAGGTAAGCTGGTAAATACATACACGTGACATTACATATATTTATGATTAAGGCGGACTACGAGCTCGACGTGTCCGCCTTACCCAGGTACAGGAGGCCACGCCATGTACTTTCCTATCCCGAATATCCTATTACCACCATAAACAACAATACAGATTCAGATTTAGGTACGCACATAACAATACAATACAAACCCGTTATATGGATCCAACATCTGATCGTATGAATCGCTGGTGTTTACAGGCGATGGTATGTTTATTTCCATTAAGAGAGCTACTTGCTATCACTGGCGTAGCCATAGTGGGGCAGCAGCGCATCTGAACATTTAACCTCAGGGGGCCTCAGTCTTCGTGTTACGTTCAGACTAAATATCTATTGGCTCTTCGAGTCACTCACATTGCGGCTACTAGTAGTTCTGCATTGTCTTGCCCGGGCCTGGTACCACCGCCTTACCTACTCCTGCCGTAATAGCGTCAATGCTTGTCACTGTCGTATTGTGGTTTGAAAGGTAAGACCTCGCCACAACACACTCTTATGGTATTAAAAAAATAATTGAATAAATATGAAGTTAATTATGAGATAGTTTTGCACATTCAGACTATTAAGTTAGTTTCTTATTGCCGCAAGGTCCTTGCTTGCATAGTTACGCCACTGCTTGCTATCCTACGATATAAAAATATAAATTAAATTACTGTGTTATTTGCGCGTATCTAGTCTTACTAATGATTATGGATACAAATTACTATTTTTCACCTAAGATTAGAAAGCAAAAAGCTTGCATACTTTCATACGCATTATAGGATAAGTGAGACCTAACTGAGCCGGTTGCATTTCTCTCACAGTGGCGAGTGTTGCAGCGATTAGTACCTAATTATATTTCGCTCTGTTTCACATCACCTAAACACATTTTAAAAGTGTTTAGGTGATGTGAAACTTAATACACGAAGAGAAAACTTTATATCCCCTTTTAAGAGATGAAACTTTATACCCCCTTGCGAGATCGGTGAGTATGGAATTTCGCTCAGTTACAGATTTTAATACGGAGGAATTCAGAATCTTAATTTAGAATTTTTTAATTAAAAGCATTAGAAATACATGGAATTAATAAAAATAAACGTTACATATATACTATTTTATTTACTGCTACAGTCAATTGTTAAATTTTAAACATATATTTTTATTGTTTAGCCTATCGTCGAATTTCGGCCACAGGCGATCGCTAGCAGATTAAATTGCGGCAGGAAAATTAATATACATTTAAATATAGATTAGTAACACTATTCACGTATTAACTATTCAATGGAATCGCAGCGTTTAGCCAGCTAAAAGTCAATTTCGTAATCACGTAATTTATTTGTAGGTTGAGCTGCGATTCTGAATCGCAATTCTCGTATTTTATATTATGTAGGTGGAGCTGCGATTCTGAATTGCAATTTTTTAGCTTCCGAAAAGCGATTCGATTGAAGTTTTGACTTACATAGAGTACTGTTCTCATCTCTGGGCCAGAGCTCCCCAGTACCAGCTTTTTCCACTTGATCGCATTCAACGTAGAGCGGTTCGAATCATTGACAGTCAGGCTATTTCGAAACGGCTTGACTCTTTGGCATCACGCAGAGATGTAAGCTCGCTCTGCGTTTTTTATCGTATCTATCATGAAGAATGTTCCGACGAGTTGTTTGGATTAATTCCTGCTGCTGAATTCCATCGTATCATCTGATATCATCTGATGATGATATCATCTGAATTCATTCGTACATCGCGTCAAAATTTAAAGTTCCACCCTCACCATCCCAATGTCTGGAAATCAATAACCGTGCGGTTCTCCCGGCACTTTATGCCTCGCGCTACTCTTTTGTGGAATCAATTACCGTCACGGGTTTTTCCGAACAAATACGTCGTAGGGACCCTCAAGAAAAGAGTTTACTCATTTTTAACAAGTCAGCAATGCAACTGTAAGACCTCTGGTATTGCGGATGTCCATGGGCGGCGGTGATCACTTTACATCAAGTACACCTGCTCGTTTGCCCCTCTACTATAAAAAAGTTTTGTTAATAAATTGGGGTACAGGGGTATTTAACATTTTTATTATCAATGGCTAAATATTTTTTCGAAATCCATGAACCGCGTTTGAAGGTAAATGAGTAATTATAGTAAATATAAACAATGAAAAATGACAGAAAAGAACGAAAAGCTGTTGTTTTCCGCAAATAAGTAGCGATAGTTGTTGAAAATTGATAAATATGCGTTGAATTTAATGGGAATTACCATCTATTGTTGCCACTCGGCGACAATCTAAATTAATTAATACCTATGGTTGCCCTCGTAGTCAATCGTGGTGGGCATCTTGATGGAAAAAATACATTGCTAATTTTGAAAAAAGTAAAACCTTTCAGTACATGCATAAATATGAGCTAGAGGTCGTCAACCGTGTTGAATTGCATAACTTTGTTTCTTATCTTTCAATGCCTGATAACGTATATATTTTTAAATCTGTCAAAGTATGTTTTTAAAACATCCCAAACTGGAGGACAACAACGCTTTATTTACTTATAGTCTTAATGATATATTAACGTACGCCCACTACTCCGGGTGTAAATTTTTGATTATAATAAAGTTATACCTTCCATCATTTGCGAAATCACGGGTTTTCACAGTAAGGTCTGCATAGCAATTTTCGTCAAGTTCAATCAAGCCATTCTTGAATATAACGGGACATACAGAAAGACAAAAAAAATATAAAGCCTATCATTACCACAATCACGTGCCCCATTATTAACAAATTTTCATTCAAGCCGTTCACGAAATATAAAAAGGTGGTAGGTAGAGTTCTGCAACGTCTTGCCCGGGTCTGCTACTACCGCCTTACCTATTCCTGTCGCAATAGCGTCAGTGCTTGTCACTGTCGTGTTTCGATTTATAAAGTCGCTGATCGACGGGCGAGCCTATACCGAAGCCTTTATGGTTTAAGAGGCCTCGACACAAAACTTATGGCTGATAGATCAGCACCTTAAGGTCTTGATTGACGAGCGACCTTATACCGCGGTCTTAAGGCTCGCCGGTAAAGCTTGCCCGTGTATCATCACAATACCGCGGTTATATGTAGTGCAATTGGCCATAAGTGTTGTGTCGAGGGCTCTTAGACCATAAAGGCCGCGGTATAGGCTCGCCCGTCGATCAGCGACTTAAGGTATGGTAGACTTAACTATGTGGCATTATCATCCCACCACACGGATAGAAACGCACCATTAATATCTTTGGCCTTCTCTTTCCAACAGCAGAATTATCTGCTTTTTGCTTATAAGTTGTGTTGCAGTTTGTAGGGTAAGGTAGCCGCTAAACTTAGGTATGGATGTGACATAAACACTCTATATGGCAACGCGATTACGAGACCTTTGGTATTGCGGATATCCATGGGCGGCGGTGATCACTTACCATGAGGTGCACCTCTTGCTTGTGTGCCCCCTCTTTCATAAAAAATATCAGAAAGCAACGCACCATTAATATCTTTGGTGATTTTCACTATATATGATGGTTATCTTTTTCATCAGGAGATCTATCTGCTTTTCTGCTATAATTTAAATTGATAAGAAGCCTTGCTGGCCCACTGACGGACCTTAATAAGTTGTCCCACAGGACAACCTATTGAAGATTTAGTTTTTGATGTCGTAAAAAGTAGGTGTCTTTTGCAGTCCTATGATTTAAAAACGCATATTTTGAAATTGTCTATCTCCGTGTATGAATTATGAGCCAGCGTAGAGATAAGTGATGTATTTGTACGTCCATGTCACTGCATGGAGATAAGCTTATCTCCGTTCTTTGATACGGAGTGCCCTTTGACATTTGCCCATTATCTCCAACTGTAGTTGCTTGGCTGTCTCTAATGCAATGCTAAATATTTGTTATTCGGCATTTTTGTAGCAGTGTTGGCAGACGTACAATAATTATTGTACATGTACCATAATTTCATGATCTTTTTATTCGTTAATCCCAAGTGTACAATCCTCAGAAAAATATAATTATTAGTTAAAACTACAGCGTTTATAAGTGTTGATAATTTTCTATTATCAATACTTATAGTAAACTATAAATAATATAACCATATTCAAACTACATTTTCAATAAATAATGTCTTAAAATAGATATTAATTATAATTTTATAATGCACAATAATTTTGTTAATAGTACAATAATTTTACGGCTCTAGTTCAATAATAATTTTTCACGGGTCTGTGGCGGTTTGACGGAACACAGAGAAATGTGTCTTGTAGACACATTTCTCTGTGTTGATCCGGACCAATTTTGATGTGTCGGCCTTGCTGTCAGGCATTTTGTAAAAGGCGAGATTAGACTTATCGTGTCATTACGATCGTGCTTTTTAACTAAATATAGAGTTCTACAACGTTTCATCCATACCGACGATATGGTCTTTGTAGTACGCGGTGCGTATATATTTATACGCGGGGCGTATACATAATACATAAAACAAATAAAAAGTATTTTCATATTTTGAATGTATTATTACTTATTAGTAATCAAATCTCTGGATGTACTGAATGTAACTGGCTGGTTTTAATACTATTAAATGTAATGTGACATTCTGCAGATGCAAGAAATAAAAAAACTAGTTTTCAATTGTTTTTCCAGCAAGTAAAATGAACGTATGTGACGAAGAAATTCGACACATTTTAGTTTTATTACAAAAAAGGCGAGTCACTACCATCGTGGCTACTAGGTGGTAGAGTTCTGCATTATCTCGCCCGGGTCTGGTACCACCGCCTTACCTTGTCCTGCCACAATAGCGTCAGTGCTTGTCACTGTCGTGTTCCGGTTTGGAGGGTAAGGTAGCCGGTTAACTCATGCATGTGGCATTAGACCTCGCCACAAGATAGCAACGCACCATTAATATCTTTGGTGTCTATAGGCGATGGTTGACTTTTCCGTCAGGAGACCCATCTGCTTGTTTGTTATCTTATGATATATTTTTATTTCTAAGTCTGTCGTTAAACTTAGATGAGATTTTATTGTTTAGTCTTTGGTCAAACGGTAGAATTATGGCTGTATTTCGACCAGAGGGCCATCGCTAGTAAGTGGTTTAATAAACTTTATCTACGTAATCTATGTTGTTCCAAATGATGAAAGAAGGAATGAATATTTGTTAATAAACGTGGGTTGTAACATCCATGTATTATAAATTATTCAAAAAAATTAGCAAACGTTACCATTACACAAATGGCTTGCAAATAATTACCATTTATATATGTAATTTATAAATATTTACATTTTTTACAAAATTTGCACTTTATTTCATTTTTTACTTATTTTTACTTACATTTAAATATTAACACATTGTTAATAATATGGATTAAGAAATAAAGCTTTGCCTGTACATATAACCAGTAAAGTCCTGACTCTGACTGATTAACACCAAGCCTAAGCCATTGGACCACTGAACTTTTTCACAGGTGCTGTTCTTGCGATAAAGACATCGACGAATAAGAAAGGATTTTTCAAAATCCATTCTTTAAATGGTTAAATAGGGGGTGAAATATTGTATGGCATTTCTTATGTTAATTTACCCCCGCGTAAAGTTGCATGGGTCATGTAGATTATTCATATTTGGTATTATCGAAAAGAAATTTATTAATGTCGTTGTGAGTTATACATTACAATCTACCAATGGCAAATCAAACTATTTTTATCGAAACTTCTTTATTTCTCCGTGTTGATCCGCAGGCCCCTTTCACCGACGTCAAACACAGGTTATCATTTTAACAAGTATGCATGTAATATATCATTGAAATTGGATAATATTTGAGTATAATTTGTTGAGACCTACTAGTTTATTATTAGTAGAAATTTCGTAGGTGTATGTGTATTTGTATGTTTATATGTTTCTATATTTGTGTTTGTATGTTTGTTCACGAATTTCTTGAGAACTAAGAGCCATATTGAGATTAACCTATTTGATTTAAATTAGGTATAGGTATTTAAACTTAAGGAATATTCCTAGTTTTATCAAAATCGGTTTAGTAGTTTTGTGATATAAGAGTAGTTGACATTTGAAGTCGATTTAATTTTTTTTAATAATTATGCTAGATAAGATCAATTGCCTTACCGTTAGACATTTCGTAAAAGTCGAGAAAAACTAATATAGGTATGCATTGACTTACTAATAAGTCAATATAGGTATGCCCCTAACATGTTCTACAAGATTTAACCGGATTTGGTAACACTGTCTTATTCATACTGCAATTGAGTTGTTGCTTGTCGCTGTCGTTTTGGGGGTAGGGTAGCCAGTAACCTCATCCATGCACATCTTTGGTGTCTATAGGTAATGGTTTTCAGGAGAAACATCTTGTTTGCTATCAAAAATATGATTTGCTTACAATGTTTTCAATAAAAGCAATAAAATTTGATTTTATTGATTGCCTTACAACGTAATTTTTTATAAATATTAGCCGTTAGGTTTTTGGTTAGGCATATGTAATTTCTTACTATACCTTACCTTAAAACACCATTTACCGGCGATGTCACTGTTTTAAACAAATGTTGGAGAATTTTTACAAATATCCACACCGTCGAAATTTACATAGAAATATGGTTGGTTAAAGACAAACTTTAAGACAAAAGTGCTCGTATACATTTTTTTAGACTTTAAAAAATGTACTTAGTTTAAATAAATAGAAATTTCGTAGGTACTATAAAATAGATGAAACATACCTATCTATCAAACAATACGCTAATAATGAGGCATTTACGTTTTCTTTTACTTATTTTTTTACTTTATCTTTTTTAAACATAGACAAATCTATCAGTTTATGATATCAATTACAAATTAAAATAACATTCAATGTGCGTTTTCAGATTATAATGTTTCTTCAATAATTATTCATAAAAAAGATATATGTTTATAGTTTTAATACATTTGAAATTTTAACTC
Source organism: Apodemia mormo (assembly GCA_036924255.1). Lineage (NCBI taxonomy): Eukaryota > Metazoa > Arthropoda > Insecta > Lepidoptera > Riodinidae > Apodemia > Apodemia mormo. The sequence continues at coordinate 37,458,115 of JAUPFN010000003.1, read as the reverse complement.
TGTTCTATAAAAGTTAAGTCTAAAATTGAAGCAGTTTTTAGTTATGTTTACTTGTAGGTATTATTTTTTAAACATATGAATATTTGATAAATGTTAAATTCTCGACAGAAACAAATATTTATGTGATTATCATGGTTACACTGTCATAGTTTGTTTATCCTATAATTTGTATAATATGTATGTGTGCTTTAATAATAACAGAAATAAGGTCAAATTTCGACCAGCTTACGATCGTTAGTATGAATAAATGAATAAACAAAAGTCAATGAAAAAATTATAAATAATTCAAATCTCGACGATTTACCTGTGATATAGGTGTGAGGTAATGAGAGATCAAATTACATAATATCTACATTAATTCGTAAAATTATGCTCTTGTACTGATTTAAAATTCATATATATATTTATTTTAAGGCCTATTGTATGATATGTTTAAGCATATATTATGTTTTTCATTGATATAAAAAACCCAAGATACACAATCAGTGTATCAAAAACGTCCTCTAAAAATGAGTGCACAGTTTTAAATTGTGCGCTCATTTCAAATAGAATAACGTCGATCGCGTCATTTTGGCGTCACCATTGATATAAAATACCCAAGTTACACAGTTCCGAATAAAACTGACACTCAAAACTGTCGCTAATTCAGTCTAAAAAGTTTATAGTTATGGCACAAACGTGTTTTTGCATATTCAACCTTAAACGCAAGATTTAAAGTCATTTTTAAAAAACAATGTACAAAAAGCAATAAAATTTTTGACTTAGGTTAGCCGGTAGGACAAGGCACATGTGGAGTCGAATATAAATATTTTTATGCATTGAGGTAGTATTTTTAGGGTTTGTAAAATCTACATAAAAAAATCTTGTCGAAAATCTGTTTTTGCGTAGAACATTTATATATCAATAAAACAAATAATGACCATTAAAATAATTTATTTATATTTCAAACGTTATAGGTAGGTTATTGGTTCTATTACACAGAACCTACACATATAGGCAAACTGTGGGTTTATAGCCATGTAGTATTTGACGCTTGATATTGATACATTTAGTTTGCATAGTCTAATAGATTTAGAATATACTGAAATAAGAAATTTACTGCAATGGTGACTATGACTACGTTATAAAGTTCATAGATTCTTACATGATAAGACACGATTTTTTTTCAGACTTATTATGTAATGTATCGACAACATAGTAAGGAAACGCATTAATTTCCTAGAAATAAGTTTAGCTTTTCGTAGAATTCTCGTTTTGAATTAGATTTCAGTTTTTCTGTTTTTTTTTTTGCAGTATTATGTAAACGAACATCATTATTGACCCTCGTATAAAAAATTCAAATAAAACAATTTAGAGCTAAAAAATTGTGTTCAATGTTATTCGGAAGATCAAACTCGTTGATGATTTTGAAAAAATATACATCTTTTCAAATACTGAATAACTAAGTATCATTTTAAAAAAAACTTTGGATTTTTGAACTTTTTTAATTCAATAGTCTATACTTAGGCATAGTTTTTTTCTTTGAGGTTAAAATACTTAAATTTAGCGGGAAGTTTTAGGTGGCCTGTAGGGTCAACCAGCTCACAGATTTTTTTAAATATAGTTACATTAGTTGGTTACATAGGCGTGTTACATACACAGAAATCCTAATAGATACGTATATTTAGTTTGGAGTATAGTTTAGTACATATAATATTATTGCCAAAGGTAATTTTAGATTAGATATTTCCTGTTAATTATAAATTTCTTTTATAACTACGTTAGTTTTTTCGATAGGTGTGTTACTAATAGGTATTTTTAGTTTGAGGTATAGTTAGTTATGATATTAGGTATAGAAAATTTAGAAGTTATAGGAAGTTCAGGTCTTACGTTCTTTACTTACATTTTAATAACAAAAATGTCGTATAAAAATAATTAAGATGAATATGTAAATATTATTTTTAACGTACTAGCGGTCCACCCGGCAATGTAGAGATTTTTAATAAAATAAAGAAAGGTTAAATAAGTTCTAAAGTAAATATGTGCGAGGAAAGCCGCGGGTAACAGCTAGTATGCAAATAAAACAACTCGTACATATAAACAGTCACTTAAAATTTATACGAGACTAGCTGCAGATCTCTGCATTAGGATAAAAGTATTCTTATGTGCTATTCCAGGTCATCTTATGTCCAAAAGTCCAAATCCAAATTGGTACAGCCATTTTTAACGTGATTTATTATCAAACATCCAAACATACAAACTTTAATTTTATAATATGTATAGTATAAGATATCCGCAATCAAAAAAAAAATATTAAAAATAAATTATTAAATTAAAAAATAAACATTCTTAATGCAACCTGTGCCTTCCACTTAAGAAATCGTTAGCAACAACACGTGTAAACAGAACAAAATTCGATGCTACTTATGATTTCCTATTGTTATATTGAAAGTTTCGTAATATATCTCGAAAGTTCATCGTAAGAATCACAATTATATATTGTTATTTTATATTCGTACAAATAGAATAAAAAGAATCACCTAACTTGGTCCTCAAAATAAGTAATCAATATAATCAAACATTTTAAAATCGTCAAATTGATGTCCTCTTTTCTTTTGGCAGTTGGTTAACAACTATAAAAGGTATTCAAAATGATTAATGAAAAAAATTAATCTTATAAAAATAAAATTAACTTATTAATGAAAAAAAAATCGACTCCACTAATAACAGGATCAATTTGTATTATTCGACTAAATTAAAAGGAGGTTGTAATGCACTGTCCTTTTACGGAAAAAGTGACCAGTGAAATTTTGTCGTATTATATTTGGAGCGTCGAGTACATTTTTAAGACAAATAAAATGAAAATCATACATTACACCCTGTATAATAAATAGTAATATAAACGACAAAAATAAATCGATAAACTCTTATACTTACCGAAAATACAATATCTTATATTTTTTTAACGTTCATGATGTTGTATGTTACAATTTATCAGAGAACAATTCTGTATTTTTGACGCGCGGGCAGTGACGTAAGCGACGGGCTTATATTTGAAGTGAGTGTACAATTTTAAATTGTGCACTCATTCTTAGAGGACGTTTTTGAGACACTGATTGTGTATCTTGGGTTTTTATATATCAATGGGCGTCACTGTCAATTTTATTACTTTTTGTCAACGGTATTCTATTTATTATTAGAAATTTTATTCTGAGCATACTGAGATTTAGACTTACTTAATAAAATAGCGGGCTTTGGAATATTTCTAAGTATCTATAGATATTAGACCGCCCCGTTGGTCGAGTGGTTAGCGACCCTGACTACGCAATCGACGGGGCTCGGGTTCGATCCCCGACGGGGACAAGCATTTGCATGATGAGCATAAATGTTTTTATTTCCGGGTTTGGGTGATCATTAAATATATTACAGTATTTATACATATATGTATTTCTATGTATTAGTATCGCTGATTAACACCCAAAACACAAGCAAATAACTTGATTACTTTGGGGTTAGATCAGTAAGTGTAATTTTTCCCGTGAATTGTTATTTATTTATTATCTATAAAGTGTCCTGGAAAAATTTTAGCTCAGAATTCTGACATTTGAATTATTTATAATTTTTTCATTGACTTTTGTTTATTCATTTATTTTTACTAACGATCGCCCGCTAGCCCGCCCGCCCGCGATATATGACCTTATTTCTGTTATTATTAAAGCACACACACACACACACACATACCTACATATTATACAAATTATAGGATATACCTACAAACTATGACAGTGTAACCATAGACTACATAATAAATGCTTTTCTTAGTTTGACAACAGGTTTTAACCATAAATAAAATAGGTACATGTGTGTGTCAAACGTATGCTAATGTGTATGTAATATGATTTTTGGTAAATTTAATTTATTTTTTATGCATCTATATATATATATATATATATATATATATATATATATATATATATATATATATATATATATATATATATATATATATATATATATATATATATATATATATATATATATTAGTGATGGGCCGAATGTGGTTTGAACCGAATTCGAACTTCGGCCGAACATTCGGTGAAAATAGAAAAATTCGGACGAATTTCGGCCGAACTTCGGTTTAATTTTGTGGCGCTTTCTTAAAAGCGACACGTCGTGACTTTTTTACGAATTTGCTTAAAATTTAATTAATTTATACTAGCTATTTACCTATTTAATACTTACTACTAGCTATTATTTTGTCAGCGGCTTCGCTCGTGTAAAGTAAGATAAAAAAGTATCCTATGTCACTCCATCCCTTCAATTATCTCCACTTAAAAAATCACGTCAATTCGTCGCTCCGTTTTGCCGTGAAAGACGGACAAACAAACAGATACATTTTCCCATTTATAATTTTAGTATGGATATATAGGATATCGTTAATGGGTTTCGCAATGCACGTGAATTAATGACGTAACAGCAAAATTTTGATACATTGAGTTACATTGTTCCAATTTAGGCATGGATTTTTATTTTTAACTTTCTGCTACGTAGGTATATAGATAAGGAAGTTACTGATTTTGCCCCGATTTTTGAAAATCGAGTTTTCATCGAGAATGTAGTTCAAAAACATTTTAGACCTCAAAAATTTCGTTGAATGCCATTTGAAGAATGAAAATCGATCATCGTTTTCAAAATATACAGCTTTTTAAAAATGAAATTGCTGTCATTTATAACAAAAGTCAGAATTTTGAACCTTGAAAAAAAAAATGCTAACAAAAACTATAACTATAATAACTTTTGTTCCTTTGAGCCTAAAATACCTCAATTTAGCGGGAAGATTCAAGGGTCAACTGACTTACCTATTTTTTTACCTTTTCTTCGACATTTTTTAAACTACCGATTTAGGAGCTAATAAAACCATTTAAAGGTAAAAATTACGTTGAATGCAATTAAAAAGATCTAAATCATCATGTTTTAAAATATATGCATCTTCATCTATATCAAACTTTTGATTTTCAGCTTCCCGCTACGTATGCAACATTTTCTGACTACTTTCGCGATGACGTCAGTATGTCTGTATGTATGTGTGTGAGTGAGAGAGAGTGTATGGTTGTATGTAAGTGTATATATAAACATTTTATAACTTTTGAACGGCTTGATAGATCGAAACGCGGTTAATGGCATTGAATTAGATTCTGCTCAACTTGGCTTCCAACAATTTTAACCAATTCGGACTAGAATATTTTGATAAATTTAAAAAAAATCCCAAATTGTGTCATAATCAGTTAATCCGTTCGGAAGTTATCGTTGACGAAAAAATCTGGAAAAAGTGTTTTTTCGACATAAATTCGAAATTTTTTCAAATACAGTTTCAAAGATCAACATTAAATCAAGTTTTCAAAAGTTACGGCTTTTCAAATATTAATATTTTGTTGTTTACAGCAAACTTAGCATGTTTAAAATGACTTTCAGACTAATATACCGATTGACTTAACAGTCTAATCAGCTTTTCTTTCTATAAATGCGTCAAATAAGCAAATTGCATCAAAATCGGTTGATTTATTTGGGATTTAGTAATATCGACAATTCAAAAAAAAACTTTTGATATTGCTTCGAAATTTCTGAGTCTGTAAATTACGTAGCTATGAAAACATTTTAGAGGTCAAAAGTTGCGTTGAATGCCATTCGAAAGACCAAAATCAGTCATCGTTTTTAAAATATATACCATTTCAAAAATTTTGAAATTACTGTCATTTACAACGACTTCTACCTACTAACGAATATGTGTAACAAATTTATGATTTTTGAACTCTGATAGATAAAGATCTAGCAGAAAGTTTCAGGGATGACCTGCCGGGTCAACCGTTTTACATATTTTTTGAACTCTTCGAACTCAAAAATCTATGCTGAAGTTTTTTCACTTTTGTTTTTATGTTTTTTTTTTATTTTGCGGAATGTTTCAGGGATGGCCTGCTAGGTCAACTGTTTTACGGATTTTTTTTCGAAAGTATAGTATAGCCTATGTTACTCGGGGATGATTATTAAATCATCCCCGAGTAATTTTTTCCAATGGTGAAAGATTTTTTCAAATCGGTTTAGTAGTTTTTGAGTTTAGATGATACAATATATAAAAATATAGAATACAATTTTTTCCTGTTTATAACATTAGCATAGATTTCAAGCAAATTAGTACAAGAAGATACTTTCTTCTAGTGCCGAATGTTCGGCATTTAAACCGAATTTCGGCCGAATGTCGAAGTTCGGTTCAAGCTGCCGAAATTCGGTTAAACCGAATGTGAAACGAATTTCGGCCCATCCCTAATATATATATATATATATATATATATATATATATATATATATATATATATATATATATATATATATATATATATATATATATATATATATATATATAAATCAATTGCTGTTCGTTAGTCTCGCTAAAACTCGAGAACGGCTGAACCGATTTGGCTAATTTTGGTTTTAAATTAATTGTTGAAGTCCAGGGAAGGTTTAAAAAGTGAGAAAATATAGAAAAAAAATTAAGAGTAGGTAGTTAAAAAGGCAGAACAACGTTTTCAGGGTCAGCAAGTAATATATAAAAATATTAGCTTTCTATACTTCTCTATGTAAACTTTAATTGTGTCAAGTTTCATACTTCTCAGTCTGCGTATGTTTCTTAAAGAGGGGTATAAAGTTTTCGATTCACGTACTAATTTATAGACCAGCGATCGCCCTTTGGTTAAAATTCGACTATATACTACACAATAAAGCCTCTTCTAAGTTTGACAAAGACTTTAGTCGTAAAGAAAATAATATGTATACCTTCATGCAGATAGACATACTATTTTCTTTACGACTAAATATATTAAATTAATAAAAACAGGCTTACACACACTGCAATCATAGACAAGTCCCCTTAGTTTCTTCCGCCAGATCTTCTCAGTGTGTGGCCGCGATTCCGATCCGGTAGTAGTTTAAAAAAATGTTGACGCGTCAAAATAATTTGTAAAAAGTTTTATTGAATAAAGTACTTCTGATTTCTAATTTCTGATAATACCATGTCATGTGATTGCAGTGTGTGTAAGTCTGTTTTTATTAATTTAATATATTTCTAATGCGTACTACTCAAAAATAATATAATAAAAGGTTTCTGCAGTCCTCCGCCATGTAATTTTTACTGTGCCATATTTCATATATCACCTTCCGCGTAATCGTCGTAAAGAGGGTATAAAGTTTTTGCTTCACGTTTTACCATATAGATAACATTGACTATTGCTTAATCATTACATTCACAAAGACATTACTTAAGAGCAGGTGATGTTATACATTACCAATTACATTATAATATACCTAACCAACAGTCTATTGCTTCATTAATACAACTCACTGCTGCGATCGCCGACCGTCGAAAACGTCAGAGAAAATTGTAGTTCCAAGGTCTTTCTTTGCCTACATTAATATTGTATAAGTTTTTATTAAATATGAATGAAAAAAATATACATTAAGAATAAAAATACAAACATACTAAATGTTTGTATTTTTTTCTTAATGTATATTTTTTTATTCATATTTTTTCTATTTTTTTTTTCTTTTATATAAGATAGCAAACAAGCAGATGGCTCTCGTGAGGGATAGAGAAACCAACGACTATAGACACCAAAATGTTGATAGGGCATTGCTATCCGTGTGGCGGAGTGTAAGTACCGCATGTATAAGTCTACCGGCTACCTTATAGATAAAACCGGAACACGACAATGACAAGCACTGACGTTATTGCGGTAGGAATAGGTAAGGCGGTGGTACCGAATACCCATGCGAGACATTGCGGAACTCTATCATGTCACGATGGTAATGACACGTATAGCCAATCGGTCGCCTCTTACGACCTGCCTGGCAGAACGGCAGTTGGTCTATTCTTTCAAGAAACCCGGACCAACACAAATGGAAGCTGATAAAACAACCGACCGAAAATCGAGACCATGGATTTGGACCAGAGCCGGATCTAGATTTTTTGTATTAGGGGGGGCTTGATTCATTGAAATAGCCCTCCTCCTGGGTCTGCTGCTGATTTGGACCATGCTTCTAAGACAAAACCCAATGGAAATTTGTTTTGGAATTTTTTGATTTTTTTTGCCGATTTTTTTACCTTATCTTTATATAAACTGAATTCTAATACTCTACAGTGCTTATTTTAAAAACAATGGTAAAATTTAAGGAAGTACACAAATTAAGCAATGTATTGTGCGCAACATACCAAAAAATCATAAAACGCAAACTTTGCATTTCCCTCAAAAACGGAATGGCAATAATGACGAGAATGTAAAAACCGCAGAGTTTCTTAATTTTTCGATAGACCGTCCCGTAAACGTATATTCTATCATATATTATATGCCAAATTTCATTCAAATCCGTTCCGTAGTTTTTGCGTGATTGAGTAACAAACATCCATCCAAACATCCAAACTTTCGCATTTACAATATTAATATAGATTACAGTTTTAGAATATTATAAAAAAATTCGCGGATCACGATACCATAATGTGTCTCTATTACTGTAACTACTTTTACTAAAAAAACTTTTTTAGTCTAAAAAGACAATATAAACGCAGGTTGAAATTAGGCCATGTTTTGATACCTCGGTTTTAATTCTTATCTAAGTAAATTCAAGACTGCTTCAATACCTATAAACAACTTAAGTTTATTCAAATTAGACTTTTAATTAAAATAATATCATTAATTTAAAATATTGTCGAAATAAATTCTAGAGAAGTAGTTTCAGTTCCTTTTATAATGCTGGGGCCGCACTTCAGTTCCTTTTATAATGCTGTCTATCGTCCTGAAATTATATGCGCGCTATGGCACAGGCAGTCCGGAATGTATATGAAAATAGCCGGTCACATCTACATTTATCGTGTCATTGCACGAAGATTTGTGACGACGCAAGTGGGCCTGAGCCGTAAGACACGTTAACTCGAAGACTAGGGTACTGAGTACCGACTCTACGCAGTGCGTAGTAGGCGTCACTAAGGTGATTACGGAAGTGATGATTTATAGTCTACAAATAATTAATTTTTGCAAATTCAACCCCTAAAGGAGGTAAAATAGATTTCAACTCTAATTAAGTCACGTGCTATTTTTAATTAAAATTGATTCACCAACGTTACATTAGTTTGTAATTCAATTAACATATTACTAATTGATATCAGCGACTATGCGGCCTGCGTATAGGATTCCCTAATGCTTCATGCAAAACATTCGAACCCCAGGCCCCTTTGAAGAATAGACCATTCTGTCAGTATTACCTATCTCTGCTGGTATAGCGTCAGTGATTGTCACAGTCGTGTTCCGTTTAAAGGGTAATTTAGCCGGTAAACTTATGCATGTGGCATTAATAGCCCTTCACACGGATAGCAACGCATTAATTACATATTTGATGTCTGTAGGCGATGGTTTTCTCTTTCCATCGGGAGAGCCATCTGCTTGTTCGCAATCTTATGATATAAAAACAAAAAACTCACTAAAGCATCCTGAAGATGCTTAAAAAGTGAAACCGGTCGAGTAATATACTAAAAGTATATATGTTGTGAAGTGAAATTCAAGTACAAGTGCATTGTTAATTGTGTCTAAAACTCACTTCCATTTAATATTCGTAACAATTCATATCTGCCAGTTTTAATAAAGAACTTACGATATTATATGCAGATTCACAAATCTCTTTAGTCATTAACTTAGTACGTAATCAATTTTGTCATTATAACAGTGAGTATTTACACAAGTACCTATTCCACTTCCTAATTTTTACTTATTCAAATTTTATGCACATATGATTACACAGGCCAATCAACCCCGAATATTACAGAGAAGACAAAAGGTGGATATCAGAGAAATCTAAGAAACTCACAAAACTAAGATCATTAAATGTTTAAGTTTTTGTTTTTTTATTTTGATAATTTTATATGCAACTATTGCTTCTTTTATATTAGGTTTATAACCTTGGGTAGGCTAGGTAACCTTTATATCTTGTTTGTAAATCACGTAATATCGCAATATGTATTAAAAAGCCCTGAGCAAATTTTTAAGGTTGCAGTTTTTATCCTTAAAAGTAAGGAATACTTTTAAACTAACGCGTTCTACTATCATTTTTAATCATATAATTTTTTTCGTAATATCCGGATGTCTATATTTATGGATGCACGATTATGCTCAAAATACTAAGGTATCGGTGCCATTTTTTAAAAGCCGTGTATCATGGGATTGTTTCCTATTGAAAATTACAATCTAATTCAGTGTCATTTAATTATTTTTAAAATTAAACTAGATTGTGCACATTGGGATTTTTCAAAATTGTTATTTTTTATGTCATAAGATAGGAAACAAGCAGATGGGTTTCCTGATGGAAAGAGTAAACCATCACCTATAGACACCAAAGATATTAATGGTGCTATCTTGTGGCGAGGTCTAATGCTACATGCATAAGTTTACCTAGTACCCTCCAAACCAGAACATAACAGTGACAAACACTGACGCTATTGCGGTTGCAATAGATAAGCCGGTGGTACCAGACCCGGTCGAGACAATGCAGAACTCTATTATTGTTATAGCTTTTAAAAGATCCTCCCGAAAAGTTAGGGGGAGTCCCCGCTCATGGCAAACATAAAAAAGAATACAGATAAAGGAAAGTAAAATATTTTCACGCCTGATACTCGAAGAGGTAGGCAGAGGTACAACCAGTGCACCCACGATTAGTCGAAGATACCAAGTCCCACAATGTTATAGATATCAAGCCTATCGCCAACCGAGGACTTGTCTAATCCCGAGCAATGTTGTTTTTTTTAAAACCAAAAAAAAACACATTTTTGAATTCCCCGACTCGGTAATCAAATCTGGGACCTCATGTGGTTAACACCGACAATGGGATCACTAGACCACAGAGGCCATTGTATTTTACTATACAGATAAACCTGCTTGAAGTGGTTTAAAATAATTCTAGGACTAGCATTATTATCATGACATGTATTTGTAACCAAAGTTCACTTAATAGTATAATGTTATCTGCTTGTTTATCTTTTACTGATAGTAATAATAGTTGACCGAGGCTTGTCTGATAAGCAATAGGATCCGGTATCCGGCCAAAGTACTTCAATAAGACGCAAATAGACCAACACTCCACGATATGTAATTTATTACCATGTTTGTTACGTGGATGTTTAATAAACAGTGAAATGCCGTCGATACTACTACTTATATTTTTGTACTAATCGGTGAGAGGGATGCGCTTTGCCGCGCTCTCGGCTGCATGGGTAGGTACCACCATCTTGCTCGTTAACCGGTGAGAGGGATGCGCTGAGCCGCGCTCTCGGCTGCATGGGTACCACCATCTTGCTCGTTAACCGGTGAGAGGGATGCGCTGAGCCGCGCTCTCGGCTGCATGGGTACCACCATCTTGCTCGTTAACCGGTGAGAGGGATGCGCTGAGCCGCGCTCTCGGCTGCATGGGTACCACCATCTTGCTCGTTTCTTCCGTGCAACAGCTTTGCTTTTGGAGAGAAGGGCAAGACAGGCAGTGTAATTACTGGCACCGAGACTTAATATTTTATGTCTTAGGATAGGCAACATGAGTTAACTGAGGAACATGAGTCAACAGGATAAATGAGTTAACTGGGCTAGTTCCAGGTAAACTAGTTTATGTTCATTGGTCACGTCGACAACTTACCATCAGGTGGCACGTCTGCCAGTTTGCCTATCCAACTAACATAAAAAAGAAATATATTTTTTATATCATAGGGTAACAAACAAGCAGATGTGTAATGGCTCTTGTGTGTAATATAATAGCAAATAGTATAATTGGCTTTCGTGGTGGAAAGAGAAACTGTCGCCTATAGACACCAAAGATAGATAATGGTGAAAGAAAGATAATGGTGCGTTATTATCCTTATGACGGGTTGGTAATGTCAGATGCATAAGTTTACCGGCTACCTTATCCAATCCAAAACGCGACAGAAACAAGCAGTGACGCTATCGGGTCAGGAATAGGTAAGGCAGAGGTACCATAATTTCAGTGACACATTTGGCTTTTTATTCGTCTTTTACGAACTGCCAGCAGGTAGAATGTCTTTTCTTCAAAATTGGCCCGGACTAGGGTTATTTATATATATATTTTGAGGTGACCAGCCGGCGCTGGCCACGCGCCTTTTTTTCGTATTTCAAACATGACGTATTCAACGACAGGATCGAAGTGTAGGCTAAAAAGAGAATGTTTATATTCACAAATTAGAATAACAGAAATATGATTTGCTTATGATTTATTTGTAATATTTTAGACAGGATTTTTTTTTGAAAAATCTCATCTCTTATGCATTTCATAGCCATAGAGAACAGTCATCTCTTCACTTATGTATGGTAAACCTAGCCTTTTTGGAGAACCAACTTTGGGAATGTTCTTCTTTCTTTTTTTCTTATTTTTAAACCAAAATTTTACCCGCAGGTATTACTAATGAGAATATTTTAACCGTAATACTTTCACGTAACATTCTACAATAATACATAATGGATATAGGCACAAGGTCGGCGTTGGTTATTATGCTTCGCAACCTTTGTTGCAACTCGACAACTAATACGAAACTCTTACATGTAAAGTACTTGGATTAAAAAAAGAGCATCAATTTGATAGGTAACTCTAAATTAAAAATAGCTGGATAACTGTGTGTCGGCCACGCGCTATGTAAGATGCCGTATTAATTAATTAATGTAGAGTTCCATAGTTGCCCGTTACAATAATGCGGACTACGAAATGGGCTTTTTTATTGTTTTATGCTATGAAATTTTAATCTATTGAACGCTAATGACAGATATATCCCCGCACTACAAGCTCACCACTTGCAAAAATTTCTTCAAGTACAATATTTAATAAGTTGTTAGACAAACCGGAACGCGATAGCGACATGCACTGACGCTATTGCAGCAGGAATAGGTAATTCGGTGGTATCAGACCCGGACGAGACAATGCAGAACTCTACCACCTTAACTTCGGAACTCTTAAAAATCAATTAACCCCCCTAACACTTTCTAAGTAAATTTTATAATTTTGTTGACTATTACTTGTAAACTTGTAAAGTATACTTAGCCGTGATAATTTTACTTTTAATTTCATTATAATAATATAATGAAATTAAAAGTAAATTATCATGGCTACGGTACTAGTGTAAATCACGGTACTAGCACCTACATAATATTATTATGTAGGTACTAGTACCATGATTTTCTTCACACAACAGAACTAACCTTTTAGCCGGCACAGAAAGGGATACTTGACTTTAAAAAATTAGCACTATTTCAAAAATAGAACTCTTAGTCTAAAACCTGTTTTTACAAACCAGGAATATTTTTTGAATACTAACGATACCCCGGATACCAACTATACTTTGTCAGAGTAACTAATATGTATATTCGGACCAAATTACAGCTTTTTAGTACAAATAATCTCTGAGTTAGGCCGCAGACGTAAGGATGGATGGACGGGCAGACATGGCAAAATTAACTAAGGGTTCTTAGTGTTCGGAACCCTAAAACTAAAGTCAAGAAAATCAAAGAGAAATTCTTTTGTAGTTACTTGATGTACCTACCTAGATTTTTTATGTACTATAGAATTTTATACAAGCAGATTCACTTCACTAAGTTCTTAGTAGCATAATTGTTATCGACATTAGGTTTTTCACATGAAGTGGATAAAGAGGACATAAATGCTGAAATATTGATGGGCCTATTTAGTGTTGAATGGTTATTTAGTCACAAGATTATCTTACTGGAACACTGCAGACAGGTTGGCGTTCGGCAATATGACCTGCATGCGCTCCATTATTACGCAATAGTAAACCTGTTGTCTACGAGCTAAATGCAACGCATGCAGAATTTAGTTTTTATTATTTTAAATTTGTGCTAATAATTCATGTAACATGATCTAATTATTGACTATATAAATAAGACTGAAATATTGACACGTGTAAATTTAAATTTTCCACACTTCGCAAAAATACAATTTTTACAATTATTTAAATTAAATTATTAATTATTTAAACTTTTTTTTCATTTACAATTAAGACGAAAGTACGAGAAAATTTTGTTAGTTAACAATCGTTTAACTTGTTGAAAAATTAATTGTGAGTGAAATTTTCAACGGAAATAAATTATTTATTATACATTATAATTTTTTTCTAATTTAAAAAAGAATATTCAACACCTTAAATAAATTAATTTATACGTCGTACTGGCTTTTGAGGCCGTGCACGCAACCTAAAAATGTCGTGCGGAGCCCATTTTCAGCCTTAAATTAAAATTATAAATAATGGAGATAGAGTTCCGGGATCTAAAAGTTTTTGAAATTTCTTAAATATTAATAGTTTATGAAATATTTGCAAAAAAAGAAATACCATTTTTTCATCTTTGATTGTTTATAACTTTTGCAATTTTTTATGTGCAAATACATGCTTTTAGTACATTTTTCTAGGCGCCATTCCGGATCCAATGAGCTATCGCATATAATTTTAAGAGCAGTATCTCTATTTTAGACGATTTTCAACATGTTGCGCAGACTAGTAGTTTGTAATATAATATTACATTTTTAATAATTTAAACATTTTTTAATCAAGATGCATTTATTTATTACTTTTTAAAACGCGAGTTGCGTTTGTGGATGAGCGTTCCATATAATATTTAGAAGTTTGTACATAGTAAAAAATATAAATATATAACGCTTCATATACACCATTTATGTAAAGAACTGACTATATTTTTAATGTTTATTTAATTTTCGATATGACAAGGTTTTCTTGTAAAATTCCATTTTTCTATATATTTGTAGTTCGAAAGATACAGCCTTATGACAGACTGACTTGCAGATTGACGGATAGACAATAACAACATAGCGAAAGGATTCCGTTGACACTCTTTTCTTATGGAACCCTAAAATCTAGAACATGAGTTAAATACCGTGATACTTGAATAATTAGTGTATTTGAAGGTAGAGCTATTAAATATAATAACGTTTTAGCGTTAGGCAAGCGCCGTTCTCCGTCCGCTAGATATGGCCAATACTACGTGCCCACCAGTTTATTCGCAATCAGTCGTTAACCCGCTGGCAACTTATGCAACACTAATTCATGGGCCAGGCCAAATTTGTTATGCGGCAAATGAAGCACAATTATAAAACAGTATTAGGTACTATTGTTCAATGTCAGCGGTTTTAGTGCGTAATTCAAAAAGAGTTACAATAATTATGTATATTACCTTATATAATTCTATTTATGCATGTAGATTGTAGATGTATACATATAGATATAATTTATTACAAATTTAATGACGATAAGACAAAGATTTGTATTCTTCAATTTCTGAAAAAAAAAACGATTTAATTTGTTACAAATTTAATGAAAATTAGACAAAGATTTGTATTCTTTAATTTCTGAAAAAAAAAAACAATTTATTACAAATTTAATGACGATAAGACAAAGATTTGTATTCTTCAATTTCTGAAAAAAAAAACGATTTAATTATTTTTAATTTATGGTTTTAAAGATCGCATCGGGATTCGGGAGCTCTTTTAGAGTCTAATTATTATTATTGAATTGCGGTTAAGAAGTGTGTGAGCGTGAAAACATAATGTTTATGTCAGTGTAATAAACTTTGACCTTAAATTAAACTATATTCTACTCGAGAGCATTGTGTAAATGGTAAACATTGTGATGAACGATGAACGGTTATCGCTAATTGTAGAAAATATTTTCTGTATCTGTCTCTGTAAGACATTGACAGGAATATATTGATTACTAGCTGTGCCCGCGGTTTCGTCTGCATGGGGAAATTTCTAAAATAAAAGTACCTAGCCTAAGTTACTTCTTATTATACGATATTCAATCCCAGGGTTTTACCCGCATAGTCACCGTTCCCGTGGGATTTTTGGAATAAAAACTATATGATGTCTTTTCTAGGGTTCCAAGCAATCTTTGTACCAAATTTCATTCAAATAGTTCATGTTCAGTGTTTAGAAGTAAAGAAGAAGCAGACAGACAGACAGACTTTCGCATTTATAATATTAATATATAGGGGCCGTTCATAAAATACGTCACACTAAAATCAGTTTTTTTTGACCCCCTCCCCCCCTTTGTCAGGCTGTGTCACACTTTTTGTGACCCCCCCTAGAAATATTTCGTCACAAAACTAAGACCCCCCCCCCTGCTGAGTATGATAAATTCTAAATGATAGTACACAAATTCTGAAAATTAAAAATATTTATTTAGTTATTATAATAACATTACGCGCAGGGTACGTGGAAACGTTACTGTCTCAAGTATTGGAAAAACAAAGAAACCCGTTGTGACGGATCGCAACGCCGCTAGAGTCGCGCCACAGAGCTAGCGCTCATGTCAAAAAATAATAAACGGCGAACGTCACGTTGCCGTATACCCGCCGTCCCCCCTTGTCACATCTTGTCACACTCAGCCAGATCCCCCCTCCCCTTGTATGCGAACGTATTTCATGAACGGCCCCATATTTTAGCTCTGATTTTATTTCTATAAATTAAAATCCGAACTCATATCGTATCCGGTATGTTCATTCATCACTACATAGTATAAAACAAAGTCGCTTTCTCTGTCCCTATGTCTATGTATGCTTAAATCTTGAAAACTACGCAACGGGTTTTGATGCGGTTTTTTCTTTAGTAGATAGATTGATTCTTGAGGAAGGTTTAATATACAAACCTATCCGATATTCCCATGGGAACAAAAGCTACGCGGGTGAAACCGCGGGCAGGTCGCTAGTTAATTATAATATATTCCCCGTGTTAGACCAAACTCCCCCTGGCAGATAGACCAACAGCCTTTTTCCTAGGCAATTCGTTAAAAGACGAATGATTGGCTTTGGCCAATTTGGCCTTTTGCTGCCATTTTTGATACCACCGCCTTACCTATTCCTGCCGCGGCCAGTGCGTGTCGTGTATCTTGAAGCAGTTGCGTCAGTGCTAGTCACTGTCATCTTTAGGTTTGGCAGGTAAGGATGCAGTTATACATATGCATGTGGCATTGCACCTCGCTACATGAATGGCAACGCATAATTTAAATATTTGATGTCTACAGGTGATAGCATTGATATATAGGGCATTTTATATCAATAACGTCTCGTCCGGGTCTGCTCCTACCGCAATATTGTCAGTGCTTGTCACTGACGTGTTCCAGTTCGAAGGTTAAGGGAGCCGGTAAATTTATGCATGTGGCATTAACACTCCGCCATACGGATAGCACCATTAAGACCTTTGGTGTTATTTTATTATATAAACAAAAAACTGGGGATTTGTGGTAGACCTGGGCGTTAGTTGTCATACTCTGGAAGAAAGTTTGAGTGATAATGATATTTTTTTATTTTATAACGATACGATACGTAAGTACGATACGATTAGTACTAGCTAGTATGTAATTATTTTATTAGTTTTTTTTTATAGGATAGCAAACAAACAAATCTCCTTATGGAGAGTCAATTAACATCTTCAGTGTTTATAGGCGATGGCCTATAAACACTAAAGATGTTAATGGTGCGTTGCTTTCTTGTGGCAAGGTCTAATGCTACATACATAAGTTAACCGGCTACCATACCCTCTAAAAAGGAACACGACAGTAACAATCACTGTCGCTATTGCCAGGAATAAGCAAGGCGGTGGTACCAGACCCCGACGAGACAATGCAGGACTCTACCATCTAGTAGCCACGATGGTAGTGACACGCATAGTCAATCGATCGCCTTTTACGACCTGCTTTGCAGATGGGCAGTTGGCCTATTCTTCAAAGGAGCCCGAGACCAACACGAGGGGAAGGTTACTAACTGACCCGGCAAATGTTGTTTTGCCATATAGGTACTTCATATAAATTCTTTGTAGTAAATATTTTGGTAGGGTTGGGGTTAATGGGGGTGGGAGTAGGAGGGTGAAAATTTGAGGTTATACCTATGTATTATTGATGTTAAATAAAAATACAAAAAAATCGTCTTAAGCGGAATATTATTTTTTGGTCAGGGACACCACACACCAATCACCTGTACATATATAAAAAAACAGGCCAAGCGCGAGTCGGACTCGCGCACGAAGGGTTCCGTACCATCTCTATTCAAGTTTCTACTTGTTTATTAAGATCGAGTAAATTGCTTAAAAATTACGTTTTTTTGGGAGCCCTTAATAATATTTACTTTCTTTTCATTTATTTTGAAAGGTAATACACAACTAAATATTCTGTGAAAATTTTAAGCGTCTACCTGTTACCGTTATTAATATTGAGCAAAAAAATACGAAAAAACATTTATTGTATGGGGCCCTTAATATTTTCATTTTTTCATATTTAGTATTTGTTGTTATAGCGGCAACGGATATACATAATTTGTGAAAATTCCAGCTTTCTAGCTATCACGGTTTGTGAGATACAGCCTGGTGACAGACAGACTGACGGACAGACAGACAGCGGAGGCTTAGTAATAGGGTCCCGTTTTTACCTTTTAGGTACGGAACCCTAAAAATCATAAAATTCGAGTCGTTTCGAAAGAGTTGCGACCACAAACACCGTGACACGAGATTTTATATTAGATATCAATTTGCTTTGCTCATTTATTTTATTGAATTCAGTATTTCCTATACTCGTTGGTTGTTTGGAAGAAATTGATAAGATGCGATAAGACCGCTATATTGCGCATTTTTTTATTATATTTATGCTCTGTCATGTATATATATATTTTGTGCGCAAACAGCATATTTGTTGTTATTGTATTTAGTAATAGTTTGATGACTAGTGATAATACGAAGTCATTATGACGTAAGCAGTTGTCGCAATGTAGTTCGTGACAATATCTTGCTAGTGCCAACCTTCGCCGTAGGCCGTAGCCGCTGGCTACTAACACTGGGGCTATTAAACTCTACTCGGCAACAATTCGTTAGGATTTGTTGACTTTTCTATAGGTCAGTGCTTGTCACTGTCGTAATTCACCGGTTTGTCAGTTGGGGAAATGAGTGATGATCCCCAATACCGCATTTCAACGACCTCATAACGGTTATCGACTATGTCTAGTGATAACCGGTACAGGATTTGTAAGACACCCTACCCGCCAGACTCCGAGCAGCTACTGATATTTTGGATTTTCAAAGAAAACCTCGAAAAAACCTCAATAAGGCAATTGCCCGCCCCGGAGATCAAACCCGGGAATTCATGATCTGAGCCGTGTTTGTTATCCTATCATATATTATAAAAAACTAACTTATTGATAAGGTTGTCGCCTCTGTGGTCTAGTGGTCCAGTGTTGACCACACGAGGTCCCGGGTTCGATTCCCGGGTCGGGCACATTTAAAAAAAAGGGTTTTTTCCGTTTTCTGAGAAACACAAAGTTGCCCGGGATTGGAAAGTGCCCGGTTGGCGATAGGCTTGCCACCTATGACATTTTGTGGGACCAATTATCTTCGGCTAATCGTGGATGCACTTGTTGTACCTCTGCCTACCCCGGGGCGTGAAGATACTTAATTGATAAGGTTACAAATTAAGTCGATATAGAATATTAAGCAGATACCTACTTGATTTTATGAATATCAGCTTTTAGTTTATTGTAAGGCGACAGCCCTGTATAACCGTTACTAATGTGCTGACCACGTGTGAGTAGAATGCGCAATATCAAATATCAATTATTGCAGGTTGTCGATATTGAAATAAATAAAAATAATTAATATTGCTTGTTATTAATAATATTGCTTGCATGATTTGTTTAAAAAGCGCGATAAAACAAATTGTAGTTCTCATCATAGAATTGCTACTAATGCTCATTGTACATTATTGAAAGCAAGGCCAGTTTCATACTAGCGTTAATAGGTCATGCCTTATCATACATTTTAATATTCCCAGTTCCTACGTAAAAATATTAAGGGAAAACAGCGGTTTCACTCATTAAATACAAAAACAATATTGTGCATTCATCTTGTTTCCACAATTTATGTATATATTTTCTGGGGCAATGCAATAGGTATATCAATTTAGAATAAATTTTTCGAAACCGTAAGATATTTAAACAAATCTATATAAGAAGGGATATTTAAAAAAAAATTGTTTATTTGAGAATAAGCCTGGGATTAAATACAAATGCCATGTTATATTCATTATAATATGATTTTAGATTAATTGTAAATACTGTAATATTTTGTTCAAAAATGTAAAAAAAGGTAAATCTATTTTCACACAGAGACAAAGAGTTTCTTCCACCTGATTCTTCGCAGATGTGTGGCCGTGTTTCCATAGCAGTTATAAAATTGTTAATTAGACAAAAAGCTGGTAATAGACGATTTGACATTTTCTCAGTTCATGTCAGTGCAAACGCAGCGCGCGGAGATAACGTGGCGTTTGAGTCGGGTGTTCAATCAGAAACAAAATAGAATTCAACAATAAGGGTTTGTTATTGGCTTTTTTAATTTAGGAATAACTTATTAAGCGTAAAAAGTCCGATAAACAACAGCAATATTTAGCTTCCACGCGTGTTGTAAGAGCCTCTTCTGAAGAATAAATCAACTGCCATACTGCCAGGTTTTTTGTTGCGAGTAAAAAAAGGCTAAACGAATCACCGCTATCATGACTACTAACTAACCTTCGAGGCAGAGTTCTGCAACGTCTCACCCGGGTTTGGTATTACCGCCTTACCTATTGCTATTGGTGCTGTTAAGGCAGGCGAATAATTTATCCAAGTGGCATTGCAATCCTGCCACACGGATGCAACGTGCCATTTATATATATTGTAATTATACGCGTTGATAATCTCATTTCGTCGGGAGAACTTTAGGCTTTTTAGCTATAACTGTAATAAAAAAGTCCCAAGTTTGCGTTGCATTTGTCTGATTTAACATTTAAGAAAGGCGTGTGCCGACCAATGCTAGTATGACAACAGCCTAAAGGAAACAAGGTTCTTAATGTTTTACCCGCAAAGGTAAACGATTATTTTATTACCATAACAACATCGGATTACTCGTCGCGTCTCAATTGTAAATATTGTTCAATGCAGCTATTGGTTTATAAAACTCACAATTGGTTTATAATCAATGGAAATATTTATATTAATTTTCAAAATGAAGAAGATTTTAGTATATGATTACTTTTTTTAGACAGCAGGGTAGATAAAGAAGGGTGGGTAGATAAATTGGAACAACTACTAACCTAAGATATCTAATTAAGATATTCAGAACTGCCCGAGTAAACAATATTTCATTCATAGATATATTACATGATTTTATTCTCAGTACCTAAACTCAGCCGGTTTCGTTCTAGACACACGTTCTATCTTTATCTGTCAAAACTGAGTTGCACATCTAAGGCAGATGGCAGGCCTTTTTGGGGCGTGACAGTATTTTTTTTAATGCCATGCAGTGTTGTGTTTTTTCAAGCGACTTTCAACCTTCTTTATTTCTGGTACCCCGAATCAGATCTTACTCACATTTGTGTGGGGCAGGAACGGGAAGTATATCTACTATTTTTCCAAACAAAAAATTGCTAATCTGTCTATATATAACGGAGTTAAGCCCGAATATATAAAAAAAATCTGTAAACTGGTTGACCCTGTAGGCTATCCCGGAAACTTCCCGCCAAGCTAAGGTATTTTAAGCCCCAAGGAACAAAAAAATATGCTTTAATAATAATTAATAATTTTTTTTAGAGTTTAGAACTTTAAATAATAATAATTTTTTTTAGAGTTCAAAAATCTCAATTTTGTTAAAAATGACAGTAATTTGATTTTTGACACGCTGTATACTTTGGTAATTAAAATGACATAGAATTTGCTTAGTACCAGCGAAAATAAACTTAAATGTATAATAAGAGTACGTTTGGCTTTCGACGGTGTGCCTCTCTTCCTTTTTTGTTCGAGTGGAATGTTTTTAGCTTCAACTGGAGGTACGGCGTACTTCAAGCGTATGGACAGGCCAATTATATGTTTACACATATAAATTTTAGAAAAGTTTGGGCAAGTATATGTTCCTTGAGTTCATTCTTCTATATTTTGCGGCATTATAACTTCCCATTTATTGAAAAATTGCTCTTTAAACTCATCAATTTTTTTCTGGTGGATTTCATCAGTTCTCTTTCAGTTATTGGACTTTCAGTCATTCTCATTCAGTTATTGGACTGCTCGAATATTGCGCATTCTTTAGCTTCTGCAGCAGTTCATTTTGATTTAGTTATTGGACTGCTCAAATATTTTTAGAATTGACATTGTATAATAAAATAATCGACTAATTGATTTTTTATTACTGTCCATGTTTTACTGCCCCAATAATTAATCACCCGCCACTAAATTAAATAACTGCTCAATATGTTTTTGAACTGATTATATCTCGAATATTTAACAATAACATCAAAAAATTAGTTATCTTTTGCAAATAATAAGTAGAATAGTAATAAGCTCGCCTTTTGTACTTTTTATACCTGTTATTTTCTTTTTTATTCATTTTATGTGTGTAATAAAAAAGTGTTAAGTAAATGAATAAATAAACAGGATTGATGTAAACAACAAAATATTAATATTTCAAAAGCTGTTACTCTTGAAAACTTGATTCGATTTTGATTTTTGAAACTGCATTTGTCGTAGTTTCTTAAAATATATATCTTTTATATTAAGTTTTTATAACAATTTCGAAGTTAAATAACTTCGAAATTTTTACATAACTTTCGAAATTTTCGATATCGAAAAAACACTTCATTCAAAAGAACACAGGCCTTTTTTGACGAATGACGAATAATAGATAAACTAGAATAATTTTCTACGGTTTTTAAATCAATTAAATAAAATATATCGCTAGAAACATTAATATAAAAAAATATTGAGACTTTAATTTGATTGAACTCTATCATCATGTTTAAGTGTTACCATTGTATAAAACTTTAATTACATTTTCATTAAAACAGCAATAAGTTTATATATCATAATTTTCATTCTAAGTATCAAATAAAAATTCTCCCTGCTTTTGTATTAAAGAATAGTTAATGCCAATTTATTTTTTGTTCTTTTAATTACGTATAATAAAGTGTCTTCGCAAAATCTTAGCTCAGAATTCTGTCAATCTAACTTAGATTTCTGAGATTAGCAGCTGTACTGAGACACCCAATGACAAGATAAATACCTAATCACAGACTACTAAGGAGAGAACTGATTGTTTACGTTAATCTTACCTAAAATCCAACTTTATTTAGCTACTATTCCCCAAGTTACAAAAATATTTATTAAATGCGGATAAGTTAAGGAGTTGGTATAGAATCTTAAGGAATATATTAAACTTTAAGTTAATAACTAAAAAACAATGTATGAAGTCTTGCCCGTATTATTTTAATTCCCGAACGGATAAACCGATTTTGATGCGAATTAAACATATTGGGCTTAGTTTTTGAAGAAAAGAGCTGATTAGATTTTGTATTCAATCGATACAAAAATCTGAAAGTTATGTTAAAAAAATATTGTTTCGCCAAAATTTCTCAAAATTTCCTGGACGGATTTGGTTAAAATTTTCAGGAAGTCTAAATTGAGCAGAATCCAATCGAATGCCATTAATTTATGCATTCGACCGTGGACGTAGTTTTTTTGAATAAATGAGCTGATCAGATATTGTACGCAATCGGTACAATAATGTGAAAGTTATGTTAAAAATACTGTTTTGCCCAATTTTTTGAAGTTTTTCAAAATTTTTCAAGATATCCTGGAATAAATTGATTCAAATTTAAAAAAAAAGTCTAGGTTGAGCGGAATCCTATCGAATGCAATCAACCGCGTTTCGATAGGTCAAGCCGTTCAAAAGTTATGAGATGTTTACATACACACATACACACACACACACACACTCTTACACACAGACATACTGACGACATCGTGAAAATATTCAGAAAAGGTTCCTAGGACCTTAAAATGTGGAGAAAATCAGCAACTTCCTTGTCGTGTAGATAAGGCGATATCGTGTCGACGTAGCGGGAAGTTAAAAAACCTCAAAATAGGATATGGAAGTCGAATGATAAACACTTATTGCTAGAACCGAATTTTCGGTTCTTAGTTTTACCAAAGTTTTGTAAAATATCCATATAATATGTATACATATAAATGTATGTACGTTTGCTTATTTAATTTCATAAATAAAAAATGTCTCAATTACGAATTGAAACGAACTTTGAGAACGGTTATCTGCTTTTGTGTGTGCTTAAACAGCATAGGTGACAAAAGTATTGCGGATATCACCTACGCACGTTGTGCGATTGGCATTTGAGTCTTTTAAATTTTATATATTCTTTTGTTCGTGCATTATATTGCATACTTGCTGCGCTCGCGACTTTGTCGGCGTGGAAACATTTCTAAACACAGTTTTGGGGTTTTATACGCACAGTTCCCATTCCCATGGGATTTCCGGGATAAAAACTATCCTACATTCTTTCTCGGGTCTCAAACTATCCTTGTACCAAATTTCGTCCAAATCGTTTCAGTGGTTTAGGCGTTAGGAAGAGACAGACAGACAGAGAATTCACATTTATAATATTAGTATGGATTATGGATAAATTAAAATGATAAAATTAATTTAAAATATAGCAATAACAACTCCATTAAAAACTTGAGATAGAATGCGCACTTGTCGGTTGGTTGTCGTTTCAAGTAAAAATTGCTTAACGCAACAATTTGCTAAGTATACACAACGAGGTTGTTTGGATAACGATCATACATACTTACATACATCAGTAATGGGTAGGTAGTCACGCAAAATATAAGAGGAATCTGTGGAGGTCGCTTGGTCAAGAAGTTAGAATTAATTTAAAATGATTTTAATGCGTCTTGGACAATATTAGATGTAGGGTTCTGCATATGTATATTTATGTAGAATCTTACATCAAATATTATCCAACATATAGGTACATAACATCATATACAATACAGCATATGTAACATAATATACTGTATCGTCTCTGTTGTCTAGTAATTAGGTGTCGGTGTTGACCACTTGAGTCCCCGGTTTGATTCCCGGTCGGGCAATTAAAAATGTGTTTTTTTTTTCAGTTTTCTGATAAAAAAACAACAAAGTTACCTGGGATTGAATAAGTGCCCGGTTGGTGATAGGATTACCATCTATCACATTGTGGGACTGAGCATCTTCGGATAATCGTGGGTTTGCTTGTTACACCTCTGCCTATCTCTTTAGGGATACGGGCGTGAAGATATTATTTTTTTAATTTGGTTTAAGTACCAAGCCTCATAGATCACCATTACATAATATGTAAAATATAAAAAAAGATTATATTCATGAAATGAATGAAAACTAGGTGGTAGAGTTCTGCATTGTCTCGCCCGGCTCTGGTACCACCTTACCTATATTTGCCATAATATCGTCAGTGCTTATCACTGTCGTGTTCCGGCTTGGCGGGTAAGGAAGCCGGTAAACTTATGCATGTGGCATTAGACCTCGCCATAAGATATCAACGCACCATAAACATCTTTGGTGTCTATAGACGACGGTTAGCTCTTTCCATTAGGAGACCCATCTGCTTCTTTGTTATCTAATGATTTAAAAAAGAAACTTAAATTTTAATAACAATGTGAGTCTGATTTGCGGAATTGTGGTCGGGCTGGTTTAGCCAAAGCTTTATACTTTTGTTCATATCATCGTTAAAGTCAAAAGTACTATGATTAAATTGGTCGGGTGCTGTCCGAATATACCACGAGTCTCCGCGACGGGTTTACATGAAGAGTTGTTAATGTGTAGAAAGCAAGGCAAGCCTATTTGAATTGTGATGTAGGTATGGATGGAAGACACGATTCTCTCTTCGTACTCTGTAAGGGACTTGACGTGAAGATGTATACGTGTATGGAAAGTCAGAAATAAAAATAATTCATGAATTTTGCGTTTAAAAAGTGTTTTAAAAATATCTCATTTCTTTTTTGTTACAGATGCGACGCACAGCAGAATTCAAACGTGATAACGCCAGTCTCCTTGATGGTCTAGAACCAGAGCATGAAAAGACAGCCTTCCTCGAACATAAAGTTGTTAATGTGTTAAAAGGCCGTGATGATAAGGGCAGAAGAGTTCTTATCGTCAGTGTTGGAGGTAAGTGAAATATTAGTTAAATTTTTATTATATATCGGACTTTGTACTCACACATATGCAAAGATACCAGGAGCTTAAAACCGGCTATGTACCGGGTGTAAGAGGTATTTAATGATTTTTATAAAAGGTTTCACTCGAAGTAAACTCGAATAAACTTAATAAACCGGTCGTGAAATTACGTGACGGATAGAGCGGCCACAAATTGGGAGCGGCGAATTCCAAAGAAATGTGTTTAAAAAACCGCTATAAACCATTTTTGAGTTTATTGATTCAAAACCCTTATAATTTTGCTTCATAAAAATACCAGTATTTTTGAGTTTAAACCTTTACAAAACGCTCTTTATGTATGTACCGGTTGAAGCAATCTACGAACGCTACAAGAACAAATAATAAAAATGGAAAATAATGAAACTAATATTTAAATTTAAATAACCACTGTGGCGCCGTAGGTCGACACCACTGAAGAATCGTAGCAGTGGACCCGCAGGCCAACTACTGTCAGGGTGACGTCGTAACTGAGGAGGTTGATGACGTCACACTTGCGAAGAGGATGTCGAAAAGAAGATCTTCCCAGTCAGACAAGGTGCCTGGGGTCTGAAGTCCATCTGTAAAGCGTTGAAACTTGTATATTATATTGTTGCACCAATTTAGGTTTGAAAATTAACAGGTTAATAAGCGCTAAAAACGTTTGTTCTTATTTCTTTTGTATAGTTATTTAATAAAAATAAAAAATTGTGAATCTGTGTGTTGTGCGGCAAGGGTTATATTTTTGTTTGTTTAATTTTGTAGAATAGGTAAGAAGACAAGCATACCGCTCTTCTAATGGTGAAATACAAAGGCAATATTTAGATTTTCTAGGTGGTAGAGTTCCGCAACGTCTCGCCCGGGTCTGGTACCACCGCCTTACCTATTCCTGTCGCAATAGCGTCAGTGCTTGTCACTGTCGTGTTCCGGTTTGAAGGGTAAAGTAGCCGGTACCTTGTTACTCTGAAAATCCTTATTTATTTTTGTCTAACCAAACATCGCGCCTGGGTCTGTTGGGGAGTGGGAGCAAAGGGTAACGCTTAGTTACGAGGTTCTGCAATGAATTAAATATGATTATAAAACTAAATCCTCGGCCGCGTTTGTCTGTCTGTCTGTTCGAAATAAACTCAAAAACCACTGAACGGACTTTCACGCGGTTTTCACTAACGGATAGAGGATTTCATGAGAAAAGTTAAGGCGTATAGTTTGTCAAGGTTTTTTGTATATATATTATCTTTATCCGTGTGAAGCCGGAGTGGGTCGCTAGTTAAATACAAGACAGTGCACAATAATTGTTTATTGTTATCCTCTGAGGTAAGACGTTGGGTAATTTAGTACTTACAAGCATTTATTATAAATACACGATCTTTTTAACTTATCTGGCATCATTAGCAGAAACATAATGGCTACTTTTACTAGCAGTTAACCTTATGGTTATGACGTTGACTGAAATAAAATTCAGTTGGTCTTTTAGTTTCACCGTAAAACCCATGTTTGAACAGTATAGCAACTTGTTAAATTATCTGTCATTATAATTTCTTAGGACATTTGAATAGGAATGATAGTAAAATTTAGATATAAGTTTTAATTAGTAGTAATTCACAAACATACGTTTATTACCTTACTGTCTCGTGGAGTGTTTTGCGTCCTAAGCGGGGAATTCACTGGACGGACATGCCTGCGGGCAACTCCGCAAAAATGCCCGCCGGACTTCGCTACTATAGGTAGGGTTGCCACTTTTTAATTGAAAAAATAGAGTACATTTTCTTTTAAAGGTTAAATAATAAAGTACAAGATTGAAAAATAAAGTATTATTTATTAGCTGTGCTTTTCGTTTACCATACACATTTTTTGTTGCTTCTAGCAATATCTAACAATGCTTTTCACCAATTAGTTTCGTCCCGTCACTGGATGCACCTTAAAAAAAATCTATAAATGAGAGTTTTATATATACCTATTCAATATTTTCATACACCAAAAAATCAAGTAAAGTGAATGATACAAAAAATACGTTTTAGATGATGTTTAAAAGTGGTCAGCATCATTTTTGTTACAAACAAAAATATATTAAGTTTTTGTTCCTTTAAGTTGACAATTTTAAGTGAAATGATAAAATAAAGTATTTTCACGTACTTTATTGCCTTCAAAAAGTATAAAGTACGTTAATTCAAAATAAAAGTACAATACTTTATTATAAAGTACGGGTGGCAACCCTAACTATAGGCCGCACGTGCTGCGTTGGTAATACTTTTCACAGACATTGCACAGACCTATTAGTAGCAAAATCCGGCGGGAATGACTGCGAGCTTGCCCGCGGGCATGTCCGTCTAGTGAATTTCCCGTTTTAGTAGTTAGCACGTTTGGATATAGATGCCTCGTGCATGAATTTTAGGTTGACTAAAAATATAATTAGGACTTTCAAACCAAAATCTATCTAATCTATCTAATGCCTCCAAAGCGACAAGTGAAAAAGGCATTAGAAATAAACAGGCTAAAACATCAATCCCAACTATTAAATGACCGCACAGAGCTAAACGCATCTCCATTGTTGAATATTTTTAATGATTAATTTATAATTTACAGTTATCATTATTATTATTATTATGTTTTCTGATTATTATTATTATTATGATTATTTTATTCTTTATATAACTTCTAATTAGGAAGTTAGTATAAGTGACATTCAATTTAATACTAGATTTTGAAATCAGTACTTTATAGTAATTTTACATGAACAATGTATTATGACATTTAATTATTTCAATTGGAATTAACATTTATATAACATTTTTACAGATAAATTAATTTATTTGTACTTTTGACATTTCTATTGACATAAAATTGAATTATTAAACTACTGTTAAAAATTTTCCCTATTTAAAAGGGATATTCTGATGTGCTGGTATCTCAGATAATGTCAAACGTATTCTCAAATTTAAAATTTTCTTGCTACCTTCAGTATAAAGATATATTTAGTAAATTGTCAAAATTGACAATTTTAATAACATTTTAATAAACTTATTGCCCTGTAAAAATAAATTCAAAATCATTTAGCCGATGCATTGTATTTATCATCACGCAATAATGGTACGTGGTGATAAATACAATGCACACACAAT
Organism: Apodemia mormo; assembly: GCA_036924255.1. Taxonomy (NCBI): domain Eukaryota; kingdom Metazoa; phylum Arthropoda; class Insecta; order Lepidoptera; family Riodinidae; genus Apodemia; species Apodemia mormo. The sequence goes on along the minus strand of JAUPFN010000003.1, from coordinate 37,428,863 downwards.
CATACAAATTTTGACGTTTATAATCGTAGTGCAAGTTTTAAATTACTATTTTTCTATTTTTAAGGTTCATGGAACACGAAGAAGGTGAACGCCGATCAGCTATTCAGATTGTTTTACCTGATCCATGAAGCCGCTATGTTGGAGCCGGAGTCTCAAGTTCGTGGCACGGTCGTCCTGATGGACTTCGATAACATGGGATGGTCACAAGTAAGAAAATTGTTTTAACTTTACATCATAGATATATTAGAAGGTATATACTCAAAACTTTACATATGGTAGTGGTTCTTTTTGAAATGACGGACCACTTAAGGCGAGGTATTTCGACGCGCGTCAATTCTATAGAAAATGGGTGGCACGGTATGTTCTAAAACCGCTGGGAAACATGTTAAATTTCGGATAAATAAATATAGGACATCAGCTGAAAACTAAAATTTAGCACATTATTTTTGTATTTACAACTAAATATCACCATATAAAAATCACGTGGAAGATTAGAAATATTATTAACAAATTATTTGTTTTAGAGATTTTTTAGCCTGTTTTCGGAATTTTTTATGATCGAGCAAAGTACATTCTATCTTGTAATAAGTTAGCACATTCTTTAAATAATCTTCAATTCTTCAGGTATATCGTGTAATTTTTGTAAAATTGTTATTTAACAATCGATACAAAAACACGTGATTTAGTTTTTTCCCGTTTGTCGCGATGCCTCGCCTTAAGAGGGAAACACTACGGCCGTTTCTCCATACAAACGTAGTTCCCTGATTCCTTCCGGGATAATCCTAGTAGAACAAAAAAAATATAATTAATTTATGGCTACAATTGGTATGTTCCTATCTTTTCCTTTTTTTCATAAATTAGTTATGAAAAGAGATATAAATTGATAAAAATCTAAAAAAATTGCCCCGATTTTCTGTTGTGTGCAAACACGCAGTAATATAATTTGTAGAAATAATATTTAAAAAAAGAAAAATATTGAAACACAGATAAAGTCTTTCTTTAATTAATATTGAAAAAAGTAATCAAATCGGCTCAGTTTTGGTGGAGGAAACAAGGGACTACGAAACGTATACACGTATAAACGTAAACAATATATTGTCTTACTACATTACCTACTGTTTGGAAGTATACCCGCAAAGCAAAAATTCTATAGCTATAAATCAAATACTCCTACCGGAACTTCAGGTTTTTCTAAAGACCACGGCTCAAAAAAAACACTTATGTACTACTAACACCTACCTGCTTCGTAAGATATAAATTTGTATGTCCTATAGACTGCCACAAATAATATAGCTTACTATTTGAGCTATCACATGTTTTCATCGTATAAAAAAAATTAATCCAGATCGGTCTAGTCGTTCTTGAATTGTGGAAATATTGTGGAAATATTAAGTTAGACGATAGTATTATATACCTAAACAAGATGTTGCGGAACTCTACAACGTAGTTGTCTTTTTTATATAAGATAGCAAACACGTAGATGGGTCTCCTGATAGAAAGAGTCAACCATCGCTTATAGACACCAAAGATGTTAATGGTGCGTTGTTATCTTGTGGGGAGGTCTAATGCCACATGCGTAAGTTTACCAGCTATCTTACCCTGCAAACCGACACACACCAGTGACTAGCACTGACGTTATTGCGGCAGGAATAGGTAAGGCGGTGGTACTAGACCCGGGCGAGCCAATGCAGAACTCTACTACCTACTAGCCACGATGGTAGTTACACGTATAGGCAATTGTTCGCCTTTTACGAACTGCCTGATAGAATGGCAGATGGTCTATTTTTCAATGGGGGGATCAGACCAACACGGGCAAGCATTTCACTACATATAATCGAACTAAATATTACGGCTTACTAGTCGTACAAGGCCTTATTGGGTTAATAAGACCGATTCGAGATCAATTTCATAAGAGATTGTCATTAAATATGTGGCACAAAGGTTGGGATGTCAGCGTTGAGCGTCATGTTTCACAACGCATGACTACTGGCTACAATGTTTCGGCAATTCATTTATCGAGTACAGACAAAATCTACGTAATAGAAGTCACACGATTTGACTTTACGATGACGTAAAAAAAATATTACCACGCGGGTTCTCTTGTGGGTAAGATAGAGTTAACGAAACGTGACGGACGCTTTGGTAACTTTGTCAGAGTCAGAGAATGCCGTATTCATATGTTTGCCGGCTACCTTACCCTTCAAACCGGAACACGGCAGCGACAAGTACCGGTGCTATTGTGGTAGGAATTGGTAAGGCGATGGCACGAAATTCGATTCCATACCCGGTTTTGATACCAATAGCAAAACCCGGTCGAGATGATGCCGAACTTCTGTCTCCTACTACCATCTAGTTGGTAGTTCGATGCTAGTGCTGTGTGTTAGCATTCTACGAGATGTCTAACAATAACACAGTGGATCTATTCTTCAAAAAAGGTCCTGGATCAACAAATCCTAGTCCCACGGATGATAACGCATCATTAATATCTTTGGCGTCTATGGGCGATGGTTATCATATTATCTCTTTTCATCAGGAGAGCTTTCAGTTTATTTACTACCCTATGGTATGAGTGTTGTATGGACTACGTAGTATGCTAAATAGAAGTCATGTTCCATTTTCTTAACACTCACTGCAACCCTGAAATATTGTTATCGTCCAACCAAAGTAAAAATTAAGCAGCGCTGCAGCGTAACATAAAGTATAAATATATATTGCGACCCGAAGGTCTTAACCGTTGTAAATTTCATGGCGTGTACGCGTTTCATTCAAAAATGAGTTTTTTTTTTTATCATATTATTCTTTATTTTAGCTTTGAGATTTATTGTTGCGGTAGAGGTGTTACTTTTGGCTCAAAATCTATATAGCCGCTCGCATTTAAAATTAAAAGAGCTTAATTATTTAAGCTCTTTATTGTTTTGTGTCTGAAAGTTATTTAAGCGATCGTGCGAAACTCTTTTAAAAATTTTTGGCATGACAGGCATTGGTTTTCTGGGTCTGTTTTGAGTCCCAATTTGTAGAATGGTGTAATCTTTGTGCTCTTCAAGGTATCTGAAAACACTCCGTCAATCATTACTTTATTAATTCAGCCAAACTAATCGATATTCAGTTTTGAATACATTTTGTCACCCTTGTAGTGATTTTGTCTATATCATTAGATAGCTAACAAACGGGTTGCTCTCCTGACGTAGGTGCAGTCTATGAACTGCACTTTAATGGAACCCGAGTAGCATGGCGCGTGCCTTATCTAGTAAGTTAGTACATAGAAGTCTTTGTAGGGTTTTGTAAATCTGTATTAATTATTAATGTTAGGATGGATGTTTGTTACTCAATTACGCAAAAACTTCTGAACAGATTTGAATAAAATTTGGCATACATGTAGATGATGACCTGGAATAGCACATAAGCTACTTTTTATCCTGAAAAACTTAGGTGATCCCTCGAGATTCGCCAAAATATTTTATAATGCAGCGGGCTGCACGCTGCAGCAAGTACTTATATTATTGCTGATATTAAGGCACTCAGGTTGTATGCAAATGCTTACAGATCTCTGTACCTATTGTTTACATTAACCATAATACGAACTCTATGCATTAGCTTGTTAATCTTAATGGTTTGAGACATGTAACATTGTTTAAACTAGGATCATCGTCATTACTTGATAAATATCTCAAACAACTTGCAGTCGTAATACTTATTGTTTGGTATATTATGTTATCGTTCGTGTTCAAGTGCTAAAGATAAGAAATATAGTTAGGCACATAATAGGTATTGGTCTTTACATAAGAGCAATGTTGCTATAAAAATAAATTATACTAATTACTAATATAATACAGATGAAGAGATTTTATGTTTGTTTGAACGCGCTAATCTTTAGATCAGTCATTGTAAGTTTTAGGGGTCGCCCAGGGGCACCCGATCGCAGAGACGCCAAATTTTTTTTATCATACATGTTGTCATATAATAAAGGGCGTTTAAAGATTGACACGACCAGGGAGCTTGTATTGTAAAAAAAATAGCTAAGGCCGGCCCTGAGTTCAGTGATTCCTAATTCTGTCAAAATTGTTATACATATGACCTATGTAGAGAAACGAACTGTACCCCGCATCTAAAATGATTTCAAGTTAACGATAAAAGCAAATACACAAATATTTAATAATCGAATCGAATTACTGTGTAAGTTATTACATGTTTTAAAATGATAATGGTCCAAAAGCCCGTGAGTGCCAGACCTTCGGCTTTTAATAAAAGCTGAAAATTTTTCTATGTGTGTCCCTAGTACAGGTAAGAATGATCCCCACCCATGAAGCTGAGGCAACGGTGGCTTTGGCAGGTAACAGGTAACAAAGGTGTATAAAATTCCATCTCAAATTTATCATAAAATAAAACTGAATTTTTTTTATATTTGATTCATAATAATATCAAAACTCGTGTTGCTCATTGTCAGACAGTTAGTATGGTTGCAACCCTCTGCCGGACACCCCTAAACTATCATAATTTATAATTATACTTTCGTTATATTATAAAAACTAAATTTTATATATAATTTTTTGGGGGCCTATTAATCTATGTTTACATAATAGCCGGACAGATTCGACGGTTCTATCATCTTGCCAGACGCATCCAAAGTGAGCACTAGTTCGGAGAGCAAGGAGCGTATACAGTAACTAGTGAGAGTGAGACAGAGCGCTTGGTCTATTGCGGCCCTTCACTGCGCATCCACTGTTATTAAGTTCAAATTGTGCAGTTTATTTTTTTCTTAATCAAGAAATTTCACTAAATAAATTTTTAGTTTGAATAACAAATATTTAAAACAATACTCAGTAAAATTGTTCTAATACAACTTCAATCTTTTTTTTTAAGCCATTTTGTTTCCGCACTTAGCCACTTGGACCTTTGTACGTAGCTGGCTAAACCTATTCCAGACATCCTAACACCTTCCAGAAACTTAAAAGACGGCTGATGTTTTCACAAGCTTCTTTTGGAGTTTTTGGGTTTTTCAGGATGCGTGCCCGTTGTTCGGCCACGCTCCCGCACTCAAGGAGAACGTGAGCGGTTGTTCCTTGTTCCTCCATGCAGCCGCGGCATAAAGGGCTGTCTGTTACACCTATGTTGAATAGATGTCGGTTTAGGTGGCAGTGCCCTGTTATAGTGCCCACAACTTTTCTCAGGTCACTTCTGTTGAGTTTCATGATGCGTTGTGTCAGGTGTACGGATAGGGCCGGCACAATTTCTTTTGTTTGCCTGCATTCATTTGTTGCCATCCACAACGCTTCATGTTGTTGGCGTGTTTTCTCTGTTAGCCATGTGGTTAGTTGGCTATAGGGAATGACGGCTATCGGTTCTGGACCTAATGGTTTTCTGTTTGCTCCATCTTTTGCCAGTTTGTCAGCTTCATCGTTGCCTTGAGAGTTGCTATGAACTTCAATCATATCGAAACTTTAATAATTTAATTTATATTATTTTTCATTTTTACGAAGTTTATTATTTTTAATGCTATTAAAATTGTAAAGCCAATGAATTAAAGTAAATCAAATTTAATTTTTGATCAATGAAAGCTATTAATTGAACTCCAAAGAAAACAGATTCTCCTTGTTCACAATATTTTTGATAGTTAATGTTTTATTAAATTTTGCAATCGAATCTATCATGATTGAAACTTTTAAAAGTCAAAATATCGAATTTTGATTAAACAAATTATGACAAGACGTACAGATATAAGAATAATCGCAGCAACAAAAACAATTTCCCTTTCTGTAACTGGTGAAAGTATACGGCATTTCTTAACATGGCAAATATTTTGGGCTTGTCTGTATTATTTTTATTAAACAGAGATTTGTAAACAACTTTATTTTTTAAAGAAACGTGAAAGGAGTATTTTCGCTATCGTAGTACAATACAAGAAATAAGAACAAATTAATGCAACCTCCGGTCAACCTTAGGCTAAGATTGTCTAACAAGAATAAGATAAACAAGTCATTTCTTGGACTTTCGTGTATACTATCACAATCAAATTCTCAAAGAAATTATACATTATAAAATTAAATGTATAAAATAATCGGTGTTTTTATTATTTTTACAATTAACTTAATATAAGCTATTTCAATGCCAAATTTCATCTAAATCTGTTTAACCGATATTGCTTGAAGGAAAGACAAACAAATATCGGTGTTATGATATTACTAGTGACCCTTCCCGGCACAATTTTCTCTACTGTACGAATTATGAGAATATATTTTAACAATTTTTCTTTAACATATATCATAAGCAAACTAACATATGTCTCACCTGATAGAGAAACAATAGCCTATAGACAAAAAAGATGTTAACGGCACGTTGCTACTTGTACTTATCCTTCAAACTGGAACACGATAATGACGGAATCAACGTTATTGCGGTAGGAATAGGTAAGGCGATGTTACCAAATACCTGAAGTGAGACGCTGCGGAACTCATCACCTCGTAGTGATATGTAATATAATAGACAATCGGTCAATTTTTACGACAGCCGACAGACGATATATTAAACGATCGACGTCGACATGTGGTAATCACTAATTTTAGTTCCATGGACGCACACATCGGTCTACAGCGCCAAAATAGCGATATTCAAATAGGCACTAGCACTAAAATTCTTTGACAGCAGCAAGTCCAGTGGTAATAATATACACGTCATTGTTGTATACGCTCCTTGCTCTCCGAACTACTGCTCACTTTAAATGCGTCTGGCAAGATGATAGAACCGTCGAATCTGTCCGGCTATTATGTAAACATAGATTAATAGGCCCCCTAAAAATTATATATAAAATTTAGTTTTTATGATATAACGAAAGTATAATTATAAATTATGATAGTTTAGGGGTGTCCGGCAGAGGGTTGCAACCATACTAACTGTCTGGCAATGAGCAACACGAGTTTTGATATTATTATGAATCAAATATAAAAAAATTCAGTTTTATTTTATGATAAATTTGAGATGGAATTTTATACACCTTTGTTACCTGTTACCTGCCAAAGCCACCGTTGCCTCAGCTTCATGGGTGGGGATCATTCTTACCTGTACTAGGGACACATATAGAAACATTTTCAGCTTTTATTACAATCCGAAGGTCTGGCACTCACGGGCTCTTGCTCTATAACGTTATTAAAAGATCTTTTACACTGATTCGACTAGACTGCGAGTTAAAATTAGTTAGTGCGAAGGTTAATATTGTTTTAAATTTGACTCTATTCTTTTATTCTAATTTTTTATTTACCTCCTAGTTTTGGTGCTACGCTTTAGATAAAATAGAAGGACCTTGAAATCTAACCGTATAAACAAAATTTGTCTGGTGGGATTAATATCTTTTTTGGAAATAAAACCGCATTTGTGCACTACGAGTTTTGTGATTGATTGTACTGAGCACATTTTTTTTGTTAATAATAATTGTAAGTTTTTGCATACTGTGCAGTTTCCATTCATATTATTCATGAGGAAGGCTATAGGTCATTTTATTACGCGACTGGGACAAAAAGAACGAATGTTTCTCAGTCACGCTAATGAAGTCGAGGGTAATAAATATCTAGTCATACATGGTATAGGGCAATTTTTGATGGTATTGAATTTTAAACTGTTTCATTCCTATAATGATGGCTACTTTTGAACAAAGAGTATACAATCACTACGTTTTACTTTTGAAGGATAGACTCACATTCACGTAGTCTGTGGATAGATCAGATGCGTACTTTTCAGACAGCTCGTAAAAGACAAATAAATGCTAAACGTGTCACGTCTATAGTACTGTCATGGTTCGTATTTTAAAATGTAAAGTATAGACCAAACTTGACGTTTCTACCAATTTGTCTATAAAAACACAGGTTGATAAAAGTACTGCATGATTATTTGGTAGTTAATAGAGCCGAATAGAGTAGAATAAGATTATATTCAAAATAAGTATTTCATGATACACTTTTTGAATGTCAATGTTAAAAGAACATAATATAATACAAATATACTACGAGTACCTAGAAGCTTTGTTACACAGTTTCTGCAACAACACAATTACAAAAAATATGAGCGTATATTGCACACTTAGTAAAACATAAAAAAAAAACGAAAAAAAATACAAAGCTTACAAATGGTATTACTATAAAATGTCAAATACAAGGTCAATAATAGTTTTAAAAGAATGAAGGTATTATGTCTATGAAAAAAGATGATGAGGCGATAGAATCGGTCACAGTAGGTTTTAGGCGTTAGATAACAATTGGCAATGTGAAAAATAATTCTGAGCGAATATGATTTCTTTATAGTCCCCTCAAGAAGCATATAGCTGCACGGCCAGCAGGGACAGGTCTTGTTAGACGGACAGGTGGCAGGGATAGGCGTCTAGAACACCAAAGTTGTTTTAGCCGTCAAAGTAATTTATGGGAGTAAACTTGACTTTGAAAGAAATTTTCGCTCTACCGGACGGCTTAAAGCCGCCGCTGATGGTAGATTTCTATAACGCCTAAGTTTTTATGTTAGTAGTGCTTCACCATCAGTGTGGCGGTGATATAATGCCAAATACATAAGTTTATTAGCTAACCTATTCTCCAAATCGGAAGATGACAATGACAAGCTCTCTCACTATTATGATAGAAATCTTTTATATAATCACAAACACTTCTGCTTACGATTATACATGTCACTGGAAAAAAAAAGTCAATGCTATTTTAGTAGCGATGACTTTTATAAGATTTCTGTTAATTGCTTTGGGTGAAAAGCAAAACATGCTTAAAGATGTATAAATACCAAAGTTTAATGACCGGATAGATTATTAATAGTCGAAAGTAATATTTTTGTACTAATCATTTCTAAGTGGGTCATAATAATGTTTACGCGGAAAAAATAAGCCTTACATTGCTGAAAAGTGTGTAAAGTATAATGACCTTTGATACTATGGAGTAAATGAAAATAATATAATGATTCATTTTCTTTTGTTATTAAAAACACCTTCTTGGCGGGAGTTACGTGTTGATGATTCATGTATTTTTACCTATATATGAAACAAAGAGGATCAAGGTATTGTAACGTACGATATCGCTGTAGTATAATTAATATAAACAGTTCATTTTCTTAGTGTTTTTGGAGTAGGGTATAGCAAAAAAAACAGATAAACATTGCCTGCAGAGAACAAAGATGGTGTGTTGTTATCCGGGTGTCAGATATGCATTATTTTCCCAACTAACTTATTCTCTAAGCCGGAACACGATAGAGGACATGCTCTGAAGTTACTCCGGCAGCGGGGTGGTGAGGTGAGCAGTGTAGCCAACTCTACAGTTTTAACTGTAAATCTACAGTTTTTTGGAAATTCTTTCAGTTTGTAGTTTAGGCTAGTTTACTAAATGTATAATAAAAACGGATAATGCAGAATTATCAATGCACAGTCTAAACTATTTGACGGATTGGGCTAATATCAGTGAAGCTCAAAAGGGGATTTTGGGGTTTACTCGACTGGGGTTTACATACCGTTGAGGCTCTCCACCAAGTATACTTAAGCACTTTACCTAAGGCAGCCCGTCAATTTGTGAAAAAAATCCATTACTTGGGCTGGTGGAAATTGGCAGTATTACTTTCAAAATAAAAAAAAAATTTAATCGCGCTCGAGGATGTCAAGATCAAGTTTTTGTAGCATTGTGACTCTCCTACTCCCTTACGTTATACTGAAATTATCAGATTTTTTAAATAACTACACTTTTTGCCTCGCAATGATCCTATACCTTAATCTGATGCGCTTCAGTATTTCCAAGTCACTGTTTTCCTAACAGTTTTGAAAATCTGTAAATTACTTTTCCTGTCATCTAATCTACAAAATCCGATAGGCCCGTTGATTTTCAAGTAAATCTCCATTTAGCATCTTGGGCTCATCTACTATAATATTTGTCATTCCACTGTTATGATGTAGGCGTAAACTTTGAATGGGATTTTAAAAATTCAAAGTATTAAGATCCATTTTAATGATCTAGCGGTATTGGCTTCGGTATAGATGCATGCATTCCTACATTCGAATCCCGAGTAAATTTGTTGCAAATAAGTTTCTCAATTTTTCATGAAAATAAACATTTATTATGGCTGATTTTTCGTAAAGACATTCTGCGACTTAATATTGTGGATTTAATGCTATGAAGATATATATTTATTTAAATAGTAAAATATAAACTTATATGTATGAATATCGAGTTGACAAGTGATTGAACTTGCAGAAAAAAAGTGTTTCATATGAGGTAATTACGAGAACAAGGTGATTATTTTGCAATAGATACATGCAACAGATAAGGTGATGGATTATCTTTAAAATATTTTATTTAATAAGGTACGAACTTGTGAAATCTTTGAACAGGATCTTTGATAATTCCGTAACCTTGATTTATCAGTTTAAGTATTTTTACATTTAGGTGATTAGTAAATTGTGTAGATAAAAATTATCTTTGAATAAAATAAAGTAAAGTAGTTTTTAGTATAAAATGTTACGAAATAATTTCGTCCACGATTTAGAATAGACCTTGTTCTAGCTATTTAATCGGTCAAATTAAATCTGTTAGGTATTTTTTTGGAAAACATAACTTTAAATCGTATACAATAAGCCATTTCCCGCGGTATGACTCTCGCAGGTCCCAATCCCGAAAACGTGCAGCCTACGTCACTCAGGAATAATGTAGCCTTCTATTTGTGAAAGAAATTTCAAAAATCGGGGTTCTGTAGTTTCAAAGGATATCTTCTAGAAACTTTCTAGCTTTAGTTTGTATAATATTAGTATTTTTATATCATAAGATAGCAAACAAGTAAATGGCTCTCCTGATGGAAAGTGAAACCATCGCTTATAGACACCAAAGGTGTTAATGGTGCGTTGCTATCTGTGTGGCGACATGGCAATGTCACATCCATAAATCTACCGCCTACCTTACTTTCCAAACCGGAACCCGACATTGACAATCACTGACGCTATTGCGGCAGGAATAGGTAAGGCGGTGGTTTAGACCCGGCCGAGACGTTGCAGAACTCTACTAACTGTGACGATGGTAGTAAGAAGATTCGCCAATTGTTCGACTTTTACGAACTGTCTGGCAGAATTGCAGAGAGTCTATTATTTAAAGGGGGCTTGGTCTAACAGGGGTATGTAATTTGTCTATTGATATTTATTTATTTAAGACTAGCTGCTAATAATATGTTTGCTAGGCATTAGACCGACGGTGTTACCTATCGCTTTTTTTGCAACTTCAATGACTGCCTCTTGGTCTGATGGGGAGAATATTCAGCTCAACTCATGAAGCCTCGGGTTCGATCTCCAGATAAGGCGAAAAGTAGTTAAAAATTTGTTATCTATACATATAATAAAATCGTAGGAAAGTCAAAACTGTACATTGAATATATTTTTAAAAGAATACTTGGGGCGTGAACCAAAATGGATATCGAAGCCAAAAGTATACTTTTTAGAATTTTTGTCTGTTTGTCTGTATGTATGTCCGGGGTAAACTCAAAAAGTACTGCATGGACTTACTTCAAATTTTAATGAATATTACTAATAGGTCGCGTCAACATATAGGCTATTATCATATTATGACGCTATCACCTACAGGGGAGGGGCAGTGTGGAGTAAACGAACTCCGCGCGGACGAAGTCGCTGGCAACAGCTAGTATAAAATAAAAGTGTTGAGGTTCTTTTTCGGTCGGAGGAGGTCGAGTTTTCTCTCGAAAATACAAAATCTCAGTAGCAGCTGTCTGTTATTAGTGGGTTAGCAACATCGTGCCTTGAATGAACACATTTCCGGTTATTGCAAGAACCAATCGATAGTTGTTAGCACATCGGTAAAAATGTGGTATATTCTATACTTTCAATCGTCGGCACTTGGTGAAATTCCATTATTGTTACACAATTGATTTTTATTTATATTATGTTATAAACACTTGTAGTGTTTTACTTCGTTTTTATTAATTAACAACAACCCTTTTTCGCGTTTTTAACGCATCGTAAGGGCAACAAATCAATAGTGTTAGTGTTGTATTAAAGTTTTCTTAATAAATGAAATTAAAGTAAATTAAATTGTTAAGGCGCGGAATGACTACGATTTATAAACGTCGAATTAAATCACACGACGCATATTAGCGCGTAATCTAATTTGACATTTACAACACGTTAAATAAGGTTAAAAATTGCAAAGCAAAGCAAACAAGAATATTTTTTTAAACTGTAACTAGACTGCAAATAAACGTTTAATTTGCAGATTTCCTTAGATAACTCAGAATATACGCATTAAATTCAATATTTATCTGGTTAAAGTTTTAATAAACCTTTATTTCTATAATATTCTTTTAAAAGACCTTGTTGTTACCATTGAAAATACAGAGAATTTCGACGCCAAAATTTTTTTTGTGAAGCAAATTACGATTTTTTTATTGAAAATATTAAACAAATATTTAATATTCTATTCGGTTAACATTTATCTTTAGACCTTATTCTATACTCTGTATTTTTTGCGTGGGATATTTTCTTTGGGTTTCCTCACACTCAAGCGTCAAAGAAACCCAGTTTTGTGAATGTTGAGCTAACACCGCGCCTTAAAAAGTGTAATTAAAGTACAAGTGCTTAGTCAATTGTATAACAATAATTATATCTTGGTATAGTCACAAAAAGCAGTAGGTGCATAAATCGGCACATATAAATGGCATTATCTTTAAAAAGAAAAACAAACGGCTTTCGTCTAAATCTACGTCATACATAAAACTATAAGATGTATTTTTTATTTTTTACATAATTAAACTATACATAAAAAATATAAATTCAATTAAAAATAATTGTACTTAAATGAATTTTCATGCTAACGTATAGCGGAATAGGCGAATAAATAAACTATATATAAGATATTTGCAACCCTATTTCTTGCAAATAAATTATTATTATTATTATTATTAAAAAAAATGTGTAAACGGTTGACCCTGCAGGCTATCCCTGAAACTTCCCGCAACATTGAGGTATTTTAGCTCAATAAAGCTAAACTATGTATAAACATAGATTTTTTCAGTTCAAACATCTATTTTGTTAAAAATGGCAGTATATTGATTTTTGAAAAGCTGTATATTTTGGAAACGATGATCGATTTTGATCTTCCGAATGGCATTCAACTCAATCGTTGAGATCTAAACTATTTGTAGCGGCTCAAACAATCACAAACGCTACAAGAAAAAATAATTAAAAAATAAATGGACAAAAATCAATAACAAATGCAAAAAATGAAATTCAAAATAAAATCCTGAATCACGATATCACAATTATTTATCTTGTAACACTATATACAAGTTTCAACGCTTCTCAAATGGACTTCGGTCCCCAGACAGTACACCTTGCCTGGCTGGGAAATTCTTACTTGGCCTTGTGTGACGTGATCGACTTCCTCAGTAATGACGTCATACTGACAAGAAGCTGGCCCGCTGGTTCCATCACTATGACCCCTCAGCGGTACGGACCAGCGGTGCCACATATTGCTTTAGCTGAGTAATCGATAGTTGCAAAATATCGAAGTAATGACAAAAAACATTTTTTTTTTAAATTTTAGCTTTGATTAATCCCAAACAATTTGACCGATTTTAATGGTATTTGACGTAGTTTTAAAAGGACAAAAGCTGATAAGATCTTTAAGGCAATCAGTTTATTAGCCTGAAAGTTATTTCAAAAATATTAAGTAAGTTTGCTAAAAACAACATATTTTTAATATTTGAAAAGCTGAAAATTTTGAAAGTTAAATTCGATTTTGATTTTTAACGGCATTTGATGTAGTTTTTTAGTACTAAAATATCGTACAATACCAAAAAAGTTTAAGTTGAGCGGGATCCAATCAAACGCCATCGACCGCGTTTCGATCGGTCCAGCTGTTCTACATTGTACATTGTGTAGAGTTCTACATTGTCTCGCCCGGGTCTGGTACCACCGCCTTACTTATTCCTGCCGCAATAGCGTCAATGCTCGTCACTGTCGTGTTCCGGTTTGGAGGGTAAGGTAGCCGGTAAACTTATGCATGTGGCATTAGACCTCGCCACAAGATAGCAACGCACCATTAACATCTTTGGTGTCTATAAGCGATGGTTGACTCTTTCCATCAGGAGACCTGATCTGTCTATCTTATGATATTAAAAAAAAACATACCTATTCGTAGTAGTAGGAATCAGAAACTTCTACGAACATACGTAGCGGGACGTTAAAAAAAATTAAACCGAAGTCGAACGTTGCAGTTTTACTGCGTTTCAATATTCTTAAGTAATATTTCTTACCACTTTATTCGGTATTATCTGTGCCCGCGACTTCGTCCGCGTGGAAACATTTATTAAATAAAAGTCACGGGGTTTTACCCGCATAGTTCCCGTTACCGTGGAATTTCCTGGATAAAAACTAGCACATGTCTTTTGTAGGGTCTCAAATTATCTTTGTGCTACATTTCATCAAAATCGGTTCAGTGGCTTAGGCGTGAAGAAGAGACAGACAGACAGAGTTACTTTCGCATTTACAATATCAGTATGGATGTGCGACGCACACTGCAAAATGAGAAAAATAAATAAATGTATACAAAAAATATCATCACTCCGCTTTCCTTGCGGAGTAGGCGTGGATGTGAACAGAATTTTAAAAAACGTGTTGGTCCGGCCCTTTGAAGAAAAGACCATCTGTCATTCTATCAAGCAGTTCGCTCAAGACGAACGATTGGCTTATACATGTCTCTACCATCGTGACTACTACGACATGTACTAGACATGTATAGCCAATCGAGTATTAGAGTTCCACAACGTCCCATCCGGGTTTGTTACCACCGCTTTATCTATTCTGGTTTGGAGAGTAAGGTAACTGGTAAATTTATGCAAGCGACATTAAGACCTCGCCACACGCACTATTCCTCCTTCCATCATTCAATAGCAACGCACCATTAACATATGTGGTGTCTATAGGCGATGGATGTCTCTTTCCATCAGGAGATCCATCAGCTTGTTTACTATCTTATGATATAAAATGAATAAATAAATAAATTATGCATGTGGCATTGCCAGCTTTGGTGTTTTATATATTGTTTCTGTTTCAGTCAGGAGAGTCATCTCCTTGTTTTTTTTTTAGAAGAGGGCAAACGAGCAAGAGGTGCACCTGATGGTAAGTGATCACCGCCGCCCATGGACATCTGCAATACCAGAGGTCTTGCAGTTACGTTGCCGTTTTGTTTGTTATCGTATACAGAAAATATTAGTAAGCGAAGTAACCGACAGAATCAGAAAGTCGGTTTGTTTATTGTGTGTCATATTATCGACAAATATGCTAATTAAGAAGAGATAGGAAAACGAAACATTCAGGGTTTCGGCTGTAGGGGCCGCACGTCCGAGGTTTTCATTACTTATTCATTGACAGTACTTGCTATGTGCATTTTTATTATCGAGCGGCTTAAACATTGGGTAAAACCAGACCATTTATTTTTCTTTTCAAAACAGGGCATCGATTTACTAACTTTTATTAGTAGGGCCGATTAATAACAGTAATATTAGTAATTTAAAAATTTAAACCGAATTCAAATATCAACTATAATCATATCTCAAAAACTACTGAACCGATTTTGATGAAACTTGACTATTCTCTAACCATACTTATATTTAGTACCTACACTAGCTTGGACATCTAAATAGATCATCATGCTTAAATATTATCCAATTCCAACAATATTAGATACATATATACATGTTAAACTGATAACCTTTTTTTCGTCGGTTGAAACGTTAGTTTCTTTTATAAATAGCAGTCTATATACTCAATAAAAATCAATTTTTATTTATCAAGAAAATATTTATTAAAAAAATAAAGATTGGAAACGTAGGTTAATTTTTATTTATTTTTGTCAGAGTCAAAACAGTTGGCGATGATTAAAAATTTACAAATATTGTTGATTGCTTAGAGTAATAACGCTCAGAGTGATAATTGCATTTAACGTTTCGTTCATATTTTAAGCCAAAACCGTGTCGATGTGTGCATGACCTTCGTCATCCTTCGTGTAATTACTTGCGTTGACACGCACATAAAGACACATTATTGCATGAATAATGTTGCAAGCAAATAAATATTTTCCCAAAACGGTATTTAAAATAGGTCTACCTTACAAATAGTCTTTTATATTATAACATTAATAGTCATTTAGTATAAACTTGAAACTTATACTTTTATTCGGTTACGCAAAATATTTTAAATGTCAAAAAATATTCTAGATGTTCTCAAGATGACGTTCCAAAGATATTTAACCTTATATTTTTTTTAGTTTTTGTGCTTTCATTTGTAATTTAAAATATTTTTACCTCATTAAAATAAAGATTGTCTTTCTTTCCAATAGTATTATTAGACATATAAAAAACTTAAAACTTACATTTTTTATCCCGGTGAGGTAAAATGAGTAGAATTACAGGGAAATGTTAAAGAGTCAAGATATTTTTTTTTGTATACATCAGTAATCAAACAGCGGTAACCAACCAGCACCAACCGTAAATAAAAAATATGGCCAATACAAGTTTACATTATTGAAGTTATGAAAACGTTTATTTAAGTAATTCTTTAAAAAAAATTATTGAAATATACTAAAATATAATTTTACAATAATAATAATATAATATAATATTCACGGGACAAATTACACTTACTGATTTAACCCCAAAGTAAGCAAAGTTTGCTTGTGTAATGGGTGTTAGTCAACGATACTAATACATAGAAATACATATATAAATACTGGAATATATTTAATAAACACCCAAACCCGGAAATACAAACATTTATGCTCATCACGCAAATGCTTGTCCCCGTCGGGGATCGAACTCGAGCCCCGTCGATTGCGTAGTCAGGGCCGCTAACCACTCGACCAACGGGGTGGTCAAATGTTATTACAAAGTACATTGCTTGGCGAATGCTTGCGTGTCCTTATGTGTATGTCTGTGTGCGTGTATGTGTGTATATGTACATATTTGGTGAAAGCTAAACTAGCTTCAACGTTAGCAGATGGGCGGGCAAGTAGGAACAATATTTACAAGCACTTTGAGGTAAAAAGTAATAGCATAGGTATGCTTATTAATCAAATTATTTATTTAAATCAGTTTAAAAAGTTAAAATGTTTTAAGTTAAACATAATATTTCTGTCTACTATATTGAGTCAAGCTACTATTGGCTCTGTGCACTACTTGAGCACCACTTATCGTGCGCAACTGTTTTGGTTCAGATCTTAGAATATAGAAAAACGTAATCCCTGTACGTAATCTCCTCTAACGTTTTTAGCTGAATCGGAAACAATACAGCTCTTCGTGACGACTCTTTGGCTTCTACGTGCTATAATATTACCTATATGCATTGGAGTATACGGCACAAATTAATTAAGTCGCGTATGAGCAATATCGTCATTCGCAACATAAATTTCAAGCTATGTAGAATTGAAACTTAATTATCAGCATAAACATATTAGGAGGCCAACATTTGGGTCAGATCGATTTTAGGGCACGTTACCTTACATTATTTCGTCTATAAAACTCGAAAATATCGCCAATAAAACTACTTGACACTTAGGAAAACACGAAATAATGCTGTACCATGGCATATTATTTCATAAGAAACATTAAAAAAATGTCTTTTTAGCAATAACAGTATTTTTCTGGTGATCACTGCGGCATCTAGAATGCTAGTTGGAACAATTTTTTTGCCTTCTAAAAGTCCTCATCATACACGAATATAAGCTTTGTAATATTGGTTTGACAAACGGTTTTGTAATATTTGTGCCAGTATAATGGTAAGTCCCAACACATAAAATATATTTTTTATGCAAAAGCAAAGTCCAAGCTATGTAATATTGCACATAAAATAGTAATACACAAGTTATTAATTATAATGAAAATAGGTAAAAACAAATACGTGGTAGAATATTTTCCTCTTTGGCTGGCAACATTTTGAATATAGTTCAACTTAGATATTTACGATTTATTTGTTTGGAATTTATACAAAAATATCCGATGCCAAGTAGTTCTTATCTGTGAAATGTGATCTTCAAGCCCTAAATACGCTTTTGTGAAGCACGGTGACAACCTTTCATCGCACAGTAACTCCCATTTTTTGAAATTGTGAGAGCTGTACTTCGTGTGGCACGTGTCACATGTCTGAGCGGCCGGCGAGCGTAAGAAGCCTTTTCAGGCTTCTTTGAAATGGCTTAATATAGCGCGGGTCGACTTGGTTTCTATGCGTTATTATTCTATGGTTGATTGACAAATGTCCTCGCAGTCAAGTTTCGCGTGGTTCGGGAAAACGGGACAACTTTGCATCCGGAGAACGGTCTCGTTTAGGTAAAACGGGACGTATGGTCACGTTGGGTATAACCCGTCGAAAATATCTTCAGAATCAGCTCGTTCGCTCGTTTGTGTTTAGGTAGGCAAATATTGTGAATGGGGTTTAAATAAAAAGTCGATGAAATGCGGAGATGGTGATCACCACCCATCTAGCCAATCCACAAACTGGTAAAACGTGGTAATTAGGAAGATCTCTGTATGAACTTTCGGTAAACTCTGCCTACCCTTCCTTCCTATTTTCATTTCTCAAGTCGCAAAACACCGGGCCATCGATCTTATAAAGTTACGCAATTATGATAGTGCATTTGTCATTACCATTCCACCACAAGAGTAGCAACGCACCATTAATTCCTTTAGTGTATAGAGGAGGGTTATCTCTTTGCATCAGGACATCCATCTGTTTGTTTGCTATGCTAGTTATCCATGTAGCGAGATTGAAATGCCACATGTATAAGTTTACTGGCTATCATACATTTCAAACCGAAATACAAGAGTGAAAAGCACCAATGCTTTTACAGCAGGAATAGGACTGGTACACATAATATATGTATATAGTGTTCCGGTGTAGAGGATAAAGTTTACCCTTTAAAGTTATGCATTTGGCATTTCATCCCAACCACACGCGTAGAAACATCATTAAAATCACATCATATATATATATATATATATATATATATATATATATATATATATATATATATGTATATATATATATATATATATATATATGTATATATATATATATATATATATATATATATATATATATATATATATATATATATATATATATATAAATGTACCCGTTACTACGAGTACAATGGTTCTGCAAGTGTAAGGTTAAACTGGTAGGAAATGTCTTTAGACGTTAAGTTCGCCTATTGTATATTTTGTGCAATAGTTTAAATAATAAATAAATAAATAAAAATAAAAAAATAAGGTTGGCACCAAACTCGGTCATGACATTGCAGAACCTTACCCCCTAGTTAGTCTCCTTGTGCATTTTACGAGATGTCTAGCAGGAAAATTGGTGATGTATCCTTTGAAAAGTGGTCCGGATTATCACGTGCTTCCTAAATGCCTCTCAAGTTCTTTAGTTGTTTAACAATTTGAATTTTTTTTCGATGTATATTAATAACGAAGGTCTGTTTTCACAAAACCTTTTTAAATATTTTCACATAAAAAGCGTCCGTTTGTTTTCCTTTATCTATAATATTAGACTAATATTGTATTCAAACATCCGTTCATCGTCAAGATCGTGTGGGAAACAGATTTCCTTGCATTAGGAAGGACGTGCTTAATTGCTATATGTAAATACGTTGTTCCTACATGCGTTTCTTTGTTTGATGATAAATTATTGCGTAAATATGGCGTTAAGTATGATTCATTAATATTTATCGTTAAATCATTTTAAACAGTAAGTAAGTACTCATTTTACTAGGTGGTAGAATTCTATAACGCCTCGCCCAGGCATATGGTACTACTGACTTTACATGTCAGTGGTACTGTGACGATCCTCGTTCGTTACGGGGCTTACTCTGCTTGGCTGCTATTCGGAGTGGCTTTTCAGGTACCGGGACTCGTCTTTACTTTGCAGGAACTGATTAAATTAAAGAAATTTCTTGAATATTTTCATTTATTTGGACCATCCGTCCAGAACCAATGCTAGAATATATCTCACTGTACATTCAATTATTTTCTATGACAATTCTAATGCAATTCAAATATTATATGGTTACATGTCTTAAAAGTCGACAAGTAGCTAGCATTTGCTGTAACACGATAGAGGTGTTACAGTGCCATATATTAAGGGGCTGAAATAGGGGGATATAATTTTGTATGAAATATTATATTGATGGCATGCGGCTGAACTAATATTGGTAAAATTTTGCAAGGAAATAGTAATAAACCCGGTGATAAATAAAGGCTACTTTTTAAAAAACGAATCCCTAAGGGGTTGTATGATCTTTCATACAAATATAAATTTTCCCTGTGATGGTTTTGGGTTCCTTTGAAGAAAAGACCAACCGTTCTGCCAGGCAGGTCGTAAAAGGTGACCGATTGGCTATGCGAGTCACTACCATCGTTGCTACTAGGTTTTAGAGTTCTGCATTGTCTCGCCCGGGTCTTATACCACCACCTTACTTATTCCTGCCGCAATAACGTCAGTGCTTATCGCTGTCGTGTTCCGGTTTGGAGGGTAAGGTATCCGGTAACCTTATGCATGTGGCATTAGACCTCGTCACAAGATAGCAACGCACCATTAAGCTCTTTGGTGTCTATAGGCAATGATTGACTCTTTCCATCAGGAGACCCATCTGCTTGTTTGCTATCTTGTAATATAAAAAAAAAATGTATGAAAGATGTATGTATGACATGTTATTCCACTCACGGGCGAAGATGCGCGGGTTAGGTATTACTCATAATAGATAAATATTATGATGCCGGTTGCTCTGCGGTGTGGACGGATGCCGGTCTATTGGCGAGATATATGGTTAAGCTTAGTTGTGTTCCATGGTAATGGTAATAACTAATAACGTTTAATTTTAAGTAAATTAAGCGTAATTATGTAAATTAAGTCCCGTTGGTCGAGTGATTAGCGACATTGACTACGCAATCGATGGGGTTCGTGTTTGCTAGCCGACCGGAACAACCATTTATGTGATTAGCATAGATGTTTGTATTTATGGGTTTGGACGTTTATTAGGTAAATTTAGTTTATTAAATACATATATATTAAATATAAATTTTTATGCATTAATTAAAATTAAAATTAAAACCGCCCTTCGCTAAAGGCTATTTCATATATGAAACGAAACTTTACATGAAAATATTAGTTATGTTAAAACACATTTTTTAATGTTGTTTTCAGACGATGAGTCTTACGCCGGCATTCTCCAAACGACTCCTCACGTTCATCCAAGATGCTATGCCCCTCCGTCTGAAGGAAGTTCACTTTGTTAAGCAACCAAAGATCTTCAGTGTCGTGTGGAAAATGTTCAGTCCTTTTATTAGAGAGAAATTGAGGAGCAGGGTAAGTATTTTTCGTTATTCTCCGATTCATACCTGCTTATGCTTTACCATGGCTATTAATGCATTTGGACTTTTGAGATGCGCAACAATACGAAACAGATATGAGATGTGAAACATCGAGTAAGTACTTATACGAAATTCTTAAATTCTTAAAAGGCAGTTCGTACAAGGTGAACGATTGTTTATATATACGTGCTACTACCGTCTTGATTACTACGTGGTAGAGGTGCATGTTTCGACAGAGTCTGGTAGCAACGCCTTGCCTATTCATGCCGCGATAACATCAGTACCTACTTGTCGTCTTAGTGTTTTGGTTTAGAAGGTAAAGTCGCCTACTTTACTCTTTAAATTTATGCATTTGGTATTTCATCCCAACTACACGCATAGCAACGGCATCATTAACATTTCTCTTCTATATCTCTGGTGTCTTTAGGCGATGTTTGTCTTTTACCATCAGGACGACCATAAGCCTATGATACCCTATGATATATATATATATATATATATATATATATATATATATATATATATATATATATATCTCTATATATATAAAATTCTCGTGTCACAATGTTAGTCTCCATACTCCTCCGAAACGGCTGGACCGATTTTGATGAAATTTCGTATGCATATTCAGTGGGTCTGAGAATCGGCCAACATCTATTTTTCATCCCCCTAAATGTTAAGGGTTGTCCACCCCAAAAATTTTTTTTTTATTTTATGGACAAAAAAATTTATTTTTATTTTTTTATTATTCAGCATTGAAAAATACATACAACTCTAAATTTTTACCCTTATATCATCAACCCTTATTTTTTAATTAAATAATTTATATGGCAAAGCAACGTTTGCCGGGTCAGCTAGTATATATATATATATATATATATATATAAATTCGACTAATAATGTGAATGCGGGAGCCACCGAGTTCGCTGAT
Organism: Apodemia mormo; assembly: GCA_036924255.1. Lineage (NCBI taxonomy): Eukaryota > Metazoa > Arthropoda > Insecta > Lepidoptera > Riodinidae > Apodemia > Apodemia mormo. The sequence goes on along the minus strand of JAUPFN010000003.1, from coordinate 37,406,545 downwards.
TGTTCAAATGAAATAGCGCGCGCAGCCCCGGTTTTCCGGCAACACTTTTCCGTTCCTTTTCTCGAAATCATTCCCATAAAAAATATCCAGCAACTGCGAGGAAAGATGTTACATCAAAAATTAATAGGAACTTTAACCTAACTCTCAAAACTTTGTATCAAATAGCAAAGTTGAAGCATTGTAAATTTATTTTGCAATAAATTCCCTCGATGTATGGAGTTAACTGTTTGGGTAAATCTTAAAAAAAAAAACTAAAATCTACTATCATTTATCTATTAGGTCACACGTTTGCATAGGTACTAACCACAGGTACTGTGTATAATAATTACCTTTTTAATAACATTAAAAAACAAAAGAAATCCCTGACTCATTAAAAGCTAGTCTGCTATCAAGACAATGTCTATCTAAAGGTCTATATGTTATCATGATGCAAGGTTTCAAAAATCCGACCACTTCCATTGTGTTAGTAGTCAAAATGGTAGTGGCATTTGCATAGGCTATTGCGACGATTCAGCAAAAGTTACCCAAAGTCTTATCTATTTCTGCCGCAATAATGTCAGTGTTTGTCAATGCAGTGTCCCCACTTGAAGTGGGTGGCTATTAAATTTGCGATTGTACTACTGATTTTTGCCATGTGAAATAGCTTCTTTGATATATTTTGTGTCTTTAACCATCAAGGGAGTTTGCTGATTGTTATAACCATTCTATGCTTTAAAGAAAAAAATAAAAAGTACTAGAAGATTTCTTGCTCAATACTTGCAAATTTAGAAGTAATAGCGATCCCCCACTGGTCGAAATTCTACCGTTATTCCATTATATATTAGATTAATTATAGGATAAACAAACTATTGATATAGATATGACTTAATTTGATCGTAATCTATATAGTGTGTACGTTTATACGTTTGTATCTTTGTACGTTTGTATATTCGTTTGATTGTCCGCGACTTTCGCGGGTCCAAAAGCTATATTGTGGTCATTCTGTTTAACTTAAATCAGGTGTATAACAACTGTGGGAACAGTCTCAGTTTTATCAAAATCAGTTCAGTAGAATGTATTGTTGATATTTGAAGTCGGTTTTAATTTTAAATTACTGTTATTGTATTAAAATTTTAATATTTTTTAATTACAGATATTCTTCCATGGAAACGACATGTCCTCCTTGCACAAACACCTAGCTCCGTCTCACTTACCATCCGACTACGGCGGCAAACTAGATGCCATTGATTACTCTGGAGCCGACTGGTATCCAGTCATCAACGAAATCCTTCCTCACATCAATAACTGGAATTCCTATGGGTTCGTCAAGAAAACGTAGACATTAAGAGGGTTGAGCCAAAATTAGATACAAGTAGTTGAATTGTAATCGTTAGATTATTACAAGTTAATTTAGTTAACTATGTAGTTGCCATACTTTGGGATCGTGTGTTTTATCAAATATATCGTGTTAAAATTAAATCAGGTAATTAATAAAATTTTAAATTTCCAAGTAACGCAGATTTAAATATCTTCTTATATTGGATAAGAATAGACTAGATGGTAGAGTTCTGCATTATCTCGTCCGGGTCTAGTACCACCACCTTGTCTATTCCTAGTCAATAGCGTCAGTGATTGTGACTGTCGTGTTCCGGCTTGGAGGGTAAAGTAGCCGGTAAACTTACGCTTGTGGCATTAGACCTCGCCACAAGATTGTAACACACCATTAACACCTTTGGTGTCTATAGGCGATGGTTGACTTTTTCCATCTGCTTGTTTGTTATCTTATGGTATAAAAAATACTTTTTATATAAACCAAATTTTAAAATACAAATTGTTACTCGAAACTATTTAAATACTTTTAAATGAATTTATTTACTTACCTATAGAAAAATAATTAAAAGTACATATTTAAATGGATTTTTGCAAGCGGATTTTAATATTTTTTAAATCAAAATGTATGTAACTTTTAGATTAATTTTATATAACCACATCTTACCGCAATAACTTAATGACTTGGTAAGTGTAAAATTGACAAGGAATAATCGATTTTTTTCTGGATAGTCAATAGTCAAGTCTATTCAATTAAAGGTATAATAGATTTTAATAGCATTCGATTGCCTGATTTATTAATTAAGACGTCTTATGTTTATTATTGAGAATAAGTGATATTTGTGTTAAAAATAATGTACAAAAACTGTAGAATAGGTACTCGTATAAATAAAATTTGCCAATGAATATGTTTAAAGACAAATTTTGTTAGAAATGGGCGTAAGTTAATTTAAAACACATTTGGGCTTCAGAATAGTCCACATCTATAAAGGTTAAAGCATACAGTATCGATTTCACTTAAACTCAAATCTGACTCAATAACGATGGCTTCGTATCGTGTCATTTTTTTATTAACTTCATAGATAATTAAGACTTTTCATCCTACTGCCTTGAATGTCAACCATACCAACGTATGTACCCTGTTATATTCTACCTTATTGTTTGACGTCTAATATTGCAATATCCATTGCAAAGGTCTAGCTAGCGTTCTGTGAGATCGATTGAGCAATCACAAACAATAAGTATTAAAGTATCTAACCAATAACCATATCTGTGTGCCACTATCGCATTCACTCCTAGAGAGACTTTGTAGAACCGTAGGCATCCTAGCTTTAAAGATGGCAGAAGTTGTTGATTTCCATTGATTAAACTTTTTGCTCATTTGTTAACTATGTCCAGCGAACTATGTCGATGCCTATGTCGTATCAAAAAAATGATTTAGGTGAGTTTTGCAGCGCTGTGTGCGATGATCATCGACTTCAATTTATATTAGTGGGAGTTATTTATTTTTTAGTTAAATAGTGGTCAATATATTCTATTTGTAAGCTTTATACTGTTGAGAGCCCTTTGCATAGAAATATGATCTAATATTGACGTAATAATAAGATGGGGTTGTTAAGATTGAGTAAAATAAAAAGATTTTTTTTCTCATATTGATTCTTTTCTATTACCATTTTAAGTAAAGAAGTACATATATATTACAATATAATATACCATTATTTTTTGTGTTATTTTCACGTGTTTTTTGCTCAAAAATGTTTAACCAATGTAGCTCTTATAATTTTATACTGTGACTGTTATTGAAATACATACAATTTCACAATTATACAACAGATGAAAAATAAAATAAAGCATATTTATTGTGCCTTACATTAACTTTAATTATTGTGTATCATAGATTTATGGTGTATTAATATAAGTAAATGTTCTCGTGTTGTTAGTTATGACTTGTGAGCGATATTCATGACATGTATGCGATGGACGTGTGTTTAATAAATTAAAATACGTCAATTAAAAAGTGAATGTAACCCACACTTTTATTTATTGGCTTATTTTAATTTTTCATAGGAAACGAATCAAAAACTGAAATTCCTTGTTTTTCGAAGACAAATCTAATATAGTAAGTAGCTAATGTTATTTTTTTACATATTTTATTTTACAAATTGAAACATTTTATCTCGATAAAATTCGTCGAATGAATAGCTTCAATTTACAGATATAAATGTTCTTTTAATTATTAATTTAAATTATGAAATTAAATTAGTATTTGTAGTAACGTAGTAATCCTGTTATCTAATTTGGGTAGTTTGAACTCGTAAGTAAGGTCTGTGGCCTAGTTATGAAATTGTCTTCATTAGAAGTTGGATACAGTGACAAAAAATCATGTGTTTGTATACGATCCCGTTGTTGGTTACAAATGTCGCAAAATGTATAGGTACTTTTCGGTGGTAAATACAAAACGATATTAACCCATGCGAATTGTTATCGACGGGAATATAACATAGGTATTATATTAGTAACAAATTTTAACAGACAAAAAATATATTTCACAGATTACATATAAAGCAGATATCTTATAAATAAGTTAATAAGTAATATCCGTATGATCGAAAATTACTTAAAATAACTTCTTATAAGATGTGTCGCAATTTTCATTTTTTTTAAAAAAAAACGATATTTAGGTTTTAATAAATTTTGCGCAATTGTTTGATGTGCAAAATTAACAAATCGTAATAAGTCATACATATTAATATATCTTTTTAATAATTAACAAGATAGAATGAGCGCTGACGTAAGGCCCTGATCGAAGGACGAGTAAAACCGCGGTTTTATGGTTCTTCGGTAAAACTCACTGTGTATTATCGCAATAAAGACGAGCGAGGCTCACGGCTTGTCATGTTTTCTACATTTTTTCCACGATTATTCTTCAGACACAACTGTTTTTTTACTCGCTTGTCGATCAGCACCAAGGTACCGTGACCCGCGAGTAAAACCATTGTACTTTAAAATCGCGGTATGGCCCGTACGCCGATCATGGCCTTTACGATCAAACTCGTTTATTAATAAGACCATAAGTTTCCAATAATATGTAACTAAATTGTCAGTAATGGAGTTTAAAAATAAATTTACTAAATTGGAATAAAATGTAATATTTTAATTGGAAATTCAGATTTTAAAAAGTATATAAAATATTATTAGATTTATTATAGAAGAGAGATAAGCTAATAGTCTGAGCACGAGGCATGAACAATGACCATGTGTAATTGATTGATGTTGAATCGATCCATTGCGCTAATTAATACATTCCTGCTGGCTAGTGACCCGAAAAGTAATTGTAATTCCATTGTAATTCTATTTGCTCAATTTTTATCAATATTTTTGAGTGATATTGTTATATAGTATAATAAAAATAAATATTTTTAAATTAATTGTTTAGTTATTGCTTCGTAGAGCACAAGCATCTTACCGCCCCGATTATTGCAATTAACCAATAGTCGTTAAGATATTCATTTATATTATAAGATAGAAAACAAACAGATGGGTCTCCTGATGGAAAGAGTCGAGCATCACCCGGTGTATCCCACTATTTCCATGGAAATACAAAATAGAAAAGGTGGGACCAGCGTATTTTACAAATTATATCCCATTATTTCTATTGCGACCAAAAAAACGCAGTTAGGTTATTTGAAAACGTTACCACTTTAAGATTATATCTATGGCAATAATACAATTAGTTATTATTATGGCAGCTTGCAGCTTGTCTATCAATAATAGACAATTACAACTATGATCAAGAGGTTTTATTTTATCTAAAGAGGAAATATATAAATAGTTTCTATGTGCACGCCGACAGAGATGATGCAGCATTTTTTTTTGTCGCAGCCGACAACAATAGAAATAGTGGGACAATCAGTCTGAATCAGTCCCATTATTTCTATCAATAGAAATACGTAATAGAAATAGTGGGATACACCGGTATCACCGGTATATACCAAAGATGTTAATGGACCGTTGCTATCTTGTAGCGAGGTCTAAAGCCACACGCATAAGTTTACACTCCAAACAGGAACACAACAGTGGCAAACGCTGATGCTATTGCGGCAGAAATAGGTAAGGCGGTGGTAATAGACCCGGGCGAGACAATGCAGAACTCTACCACCTAGTAGCCACGATGTTAGTGACTCGCATAGCCAATCGGTCGCCTTGCCGTAGTAATTATTTAATTTAACTTAATCAGTTTATGTAGATATTTAAACACAAGTAATACGTACTTTTTCGTAGCGGTTAAATCGAAAACCAAAAAAAAATAACGGAAAATACGAATGACTTCTTATTGAGTGTCTCGTTCTAACATGACTTGTTGACGTTAACGGTGAATTTGAGTAAGTAATTTGGATGTTAAAATTTTTGCAACTTTGTTTTTCTCAGAAAACTGAAAAACACTTTTTTTTGTGTCCGACCCGGGAATCGAACCCGGGACCTCACGCGGTTAACGCCAACGCTGGACCGCTAGACCACAGAGGCGATCACACATAATTATGTGCTTATCCCAACGCTATTGTATGAAAGTGAGAGTTGGGTATGTCAGAAAGGGCATGAAAGTAGAATCAACGCGGTCGAGATGAGATCGTTATTCGTTACGAAAAATATGTGGTGTAACACTCGCGGATCGGGTTCGTAATGTGGAAGTGAGATAGTAGTAGAGAGAGAGAGAGGTTAGGCTTGAAAGAAAGTGTCGGTGTATAGATGAGAAAGGGCATGCTCCATTGGTTCGGATATGTAGAAAGAATGGTAGACGAAAGGTTAACAAAACAGATTATAATGCGAATGTGGAAGGATGTAGGTACCGGGGAAGAACAAGACTGATTGATCGAGTACTGTCCAAAGGTGGTGTCAAGAGTCTTCGCAACCGGCATGTGTGTATGAAGAGAGTGATGAATGTGGAGGAAGCGAGACAAGCCTGCAATGATCGTGATGTATGGCACTCGGTTCTCTCCCTACCCCGTAAGGGATATGCGTGTGTGTATTTTGAGTATGATTAGCGTTGTTGGTGCCATTGAATAGTCTATTACGACCTTTTGTACTGACGACTATCAGTAACCGCGATAATATTTATCAAACACCTGTGGCTGCTATGAGTAGATAGGTACATAGAATATCGGATAGATAATATTAACGTGACGTAGGCATGACTCAGGTTTCGGCCGTTTAAATGAAGATAGTGCTCGGGTTCGATTCCCGATAGGGACAAAACATTTGTATAAGCATAGATGTTTGTATTTCTGGGTTTTGGGTATATAAAATATATTTGAGTACTTATTGTATTTATATTTGTAGCCTCTGTGGTCTAGTGGTCCGGTATCGGAATTGACCACACGAGGTTCCGGGTTCGATGCCCGGGTCGGACAATCCAAAAAGTTTTTTCAGTTTTCTTACAAAAGCAACATTGCCCGGGAAAACGACACGTCCCAAGAACAAAGTCGTATATTTGTTTGTGGGAGTACATTGTACATAAGATGATGTTCACTTGAGCATTTCCAAAAACAAAAGACCAATAACTATAAAAAATATATTGTCTTTTGGCTTTATGCGTGCTTAATACAAATTTTATTATAAAACCAATTTCGTCTGATCTCTCCGTACGATTTTGTTCTTGCGACGTGTCGAAAAAGTGCTCGGCTGGCCACCTATCACATTGTGGGACTAACACTAACATTGTCTTAGCTTAGGGCAATCCATAATAGTATGCTGTCACATTCTTTTCATTTAAGACAAGAAGTGACAGCATACTATTTAGGATTGTCCTAAACTAAGATAATATTATTGCAATTTGCTATAAGTATCTTCGGCTACTTGTGGGTGTATTTATTGTGTACCTTTGCCTACCTCCTCAGGGGTATGGGCGTGAAGATACTTTATTTATTTATTTATATGTTTACGTATTTCTATTGTCGCCTAACGCCTCACAAGCAAACAATTTGCTTACTTTAGGGTTAGATCGACCCCCCCCGGCTATCTAATAATTTCGGAAGGCCCGAAATTTTCCGGACCCCGGTATCCGATAATTTCGGGCCTTCTCTGAAAAATCGACCATCTGCCATTCTGCCAGGCAATTCGTAAAAGGCGAACGATTGGCCAAACTTGTGGCTATCATCGTAAATACTAGGTGGTAGAGTTCTGCAACGGCTTGTTCGGATCAGGTCGTGTACCGTTTTGGAGGGAGCCGGTAAACTTATGCACATGACCTACCTGTGACTCGGATAGCAATGCACCTTTAACATCTTTGGTGTCTATAGGCGATGACTCGTCTTTACATTAGGAGAGCCATTTGCTTGTTTGTTACATTGTAATAATATTAAAAAAATGTTCAGATAAATAAATATATTAAAAGAAACGCCATTAACGATAAACGATAAACGATAATAACTAACGATATTGGGTAACTCAAATATCTGGATAACCTAGATTTGCTTGAATATGGTTTGTGTGCTCATTAGAATTGAAGATTTCCTTTACCGTTTTGGGCCTCAATATCTGATATTGATGAAATCAATACATATTAGACTGCCATTGAAGAATCTCCTATCACCAATAAAATAACAAAGTCAGTATGCTTATAGTTAGTATGCTATTAAGTTATTCGTCTATTTGTCGTGTTATGAGTCAGACTTTGAACCAATTAAATTGAACTAATCTGGGGCGACCTTTTGAATAAAAAAGAATCACTGAAATCTATTTACGTTTACTTTTAATTTTCGGTGTAAATGATATAAAAAAACCGGCTGAGCGCGAATCGGATTCGTGCACAAAGGGTTCCGCGCCATCATCTATAAAAAACACTAATTGAAAAAATCCGAGTCTGTCGGTATTATGTATACGCAATACGCATGGATGAATGTGTATTTAGCATATGGAGATTTTTTTATTAGCATTAAAAATTACTGCGTGGCGCACACATTGCTGTTACAAATGGCTGTGTAGGTAATAAATTGAATGCTGTTTACTTAAAATCAATATAATAACTTTTTAATAAAAAAATTAAATCGGCGAAAAAACTAAAAATAATAAACCTTTTTTATTAACATTAATAACTAAGGTTTTAAACTAATGTATACCCAAGTAATTTTGTGTCGCAGCGAACAATGTTGATGTATATTGTGCGGCTTGAAAATAAAAAAGTGTTTATAATTTTTTTGGTTTTTTAGTTTTTTGCGACGGGTCAATTTTTTAGTTAAATAGTTATTAACTTTTATTTTTTTGTGGCTATAATCTACTAATTACTAAATGCTTTATAAACTTTTTTTATTATCCTTAATAAGTTCTTAAAATTATACACACCTAAGTAATTTTGAGTTGGCGCCAAACAATCAGTGAAAGAATATCACTAAATTGTAATAACTCGATCATCCCCCATTTTCCTACCCTTAAGGGTTCTTTTAAATTTAAATGCGACAGACTGAGAGGTCAACACACAACTCAGCATTTAAATCAGGGAGTGATCAATCTATCACCCACTGTTTTCGTACCCTTATTGTTAGAATTTTTCCAAAAATTATATAGAACCACCCTTTTTATAATTATTTTATTGGATAGGGAAAGTATACTCTATAGAATAAAATAATTATTAAAAGCGGACTACTTTGCAGAAAGTTCTGCGTGGTTATACATTAAAATCAGTGAGTGAAATATTTTTGTATCAAAAATTACATGAATCCAATTTTGGGGTAAATTTTATCCAATAAAAGAATAATTATCAAAATCGGACTACTCTGTAAAAATTGTGTGTGGTCATACATTAAAATCAGTGAGTGAAACATTTTTATATCAAAAATTACATGAATCCAATTTTGGGGTAAATTTTATCCAATAAAAGAAGAATTATCAAAATCGGACTACTCTGTAAAAAATTGTGCGTGGCCATATATTAAAATCAGTGAGTGAAACATTTTTATATTAAAAATTACATGAATCCAATTTTGGGGTAAATTTTATCCAATAAAAGAAGAATTATCAAAATCTGACTACTCTTTAAAAAATTGTGCGTGGTCATACATTAAAATCAGTGAGTGAGTCATCAATCACCACTCATTTACGTATCCTTATAGTAGGTGCTTTAGAAAATCATATGTGATCTCGAGATATATATTCTATCCAATTAAAACAGAATTATCAAAAATCGGATTACTCGGTAGGAATTTATGCATGCTCACTAGACATATATTAAAATCAGTTAGTGAACCATCATTCATCCCCTGACTTCGTACCCACTCTCATCACTCATCACCACTCTCGTGTAATCACACTCTCCTATCGAATTCCGTGTAGAAAGAAGCGCAGGGCATTGGTCCTTCGAGCCGGAGTAATTTACAACGGAGCCATAGCGAAGCGTGGTGGGGTTCTACTGGTATATAATAAAATTTAATGTATTTTTTCTATTCCTATATGTTATTTGTATTCAAATCCCATGATATTCCTGCTATCATCAGACTCAATTCGCACTTGCGTAACTGCCAAATATATTTTGGTCATGAGCGAATCTTGCATCGTTCACTTTTTGTTATGGGCAATGTATCCGTATGAGTTGTTGGCTGTAAAAAGAAAAGTATATAAGTAAATTTTTTTATGAGCAAAATTATTCGGTTATTATTGTTGTTGTTATAAAATAGCATCATGACTATTGTCACCGAAGAAATAAGCAGAGGTACTGCACCTACATTTAGCCAATGTTGTTATTACCATGTTCCATCTCCCCTCATTTTGGGCCGGACCTTCTTTGAAGAATAGATCATCGGCCATTCTACCACATTTTCGTTCATCAGTTCGTAAAAGGCGAACAATTGGTTACACGCCCGGGTTAAATGGATACTTCTTTCAAGAGAATTTCTTAGTTTGTCAGTGTAACTAGCAATTACACACAGAAATACAGAGTTATACTACTTACCAATGAAATAAAATCATTTGTACGATAAAACGTAAAATGGTTTATTTGTTCACAATATAACCTACAAATGTGTGACATTTTTGACAGTGATAAGAGCGTTTGCTCATATGCGCCGCGACACATTTCCTTCCCTATGGCGTGCCTATTAGTATTTATGTGGTTTGTGGTTATACGTGTCTCTACCGTCGTGATTACTAGGTGGTAGAATTCCACAACGTCTCGCCCGGTTTAGTACTACAACCTAACCTCTTTTTGCCGCAATAGCGACAATGTTTGCCATTGTCGTGCACTGGTTTAGAGGGTAAGGTAGCCGGTAAATATATGCAAGTGGCACTAACACTTTGCCACGTGGATAGCAACGCGTCAATAATATATTTGGTATCATATGCGATTTATGTTTTGTGGTGTCTGTCTGTGTAGTAATTTTTTGGCAAATTTCATGAGAAATGACATCAATTTCACGATTTTTTTTCTGTATAACACAGAAACGGCTTGACCAATCTTAATAGAAATAGTTATACAATAAGATTACCTGATTATGTAAATGCATTTTTGACCCGGCAAATGTCGTATTGCCATACAAAATACTTTTATTGGGGTACTTGAGAGGGGGTGGAGGTTAATTGAGATAAAAACTCTCTTTCAAGGAAGGATCAAACAGTAGGATCTACAAGAGTTCATTGAAATCGTTTCAATAGTTTCAGAGTCCATTGCAAACAACGTGACACGCAATTTATATACATTAAGAATAATTTATCCCCAACACAATTTTATTCGTAGCTAGGCTATGCACACGACAGCGTCCGCGTGGCAGCAATAAAAGTTTCGGGGCTTTGCCCTCATACTTCCCGTTCCCGTGGGATTTCCGGGATTAAAACTATCCTATGTCCTTTTTCAGGTCTTAAACTATCTTTGTATCGGTGTAAACGGTTTAGTACTTTAGGCGTGAAAAAGAGACAGACAGACAGAGTTACTTTCGCATATATAATATTAGTGTGGAAGTATGGATGTAACTGGACTTTTTTATGTATTCCATAATATTTAAAAAAATATACTCGTAAATTAAATTAAAAATATACTTGTAAGTGTAACAATATACTGGTAAATTAAAGTAAGTTAAAAAATTAAACCCACTGCAAATATAATCATATCTCAAAAACGACTGAACCGATTGTTAAGAAATTTACGTCTATTCCCTAAATTGGAACATACCTAATTTAAAATAAAAAGAATTAACTTAATATGCTTTTTAGTATCCAAGAAATTCTTGGAAAAATATGTATACAAACATATAAACATACAAATATACATTCTCTTACAAAATTTAGCGCACGTGCTTGAACGCTTAAATAGGTCATCATACTGAAATATTATTAAATTCCAAAAATATTACATACATAAATATAATATGACAAACTGATTACCTTCGTTTTTCGTCGGTTAAAAGGCAACATGCCACATATAAGAAAAAAATTACCACATATGATAAAAATTACCTTGGAAGTATTCTTCGTAATGATTAAGTATTTTCCATATCACATCTCCAGATAACCCGTCATCAGGCAGAGAGCCTCCAAACCTTTTCATCAAGCATTTACCATCAACGAGTTGTAACAACGTCTTCATATTTTGACCATGCAAGTAAAGACGAGAACGCAGCTTTTCACTTACAAGGGGTTTGAAAAGTGTATACAATATGTTAAATATGTAAGGTTGATTGACAACGTGGATCCCTTTTAAGCGAACAGGTAAACAGTCCTGGAAGTTGAGAATTATATAAAAACAACCGCCGAATTCATGATTACTAACTTTCAGCAATAGACCAAAAACTATTTCTAGTTGGCGATACATTTTTTCAAATCACCACAAAATCTAATCAAATTAGCGTAACTCCTTATTGCTTGAGGAAAACAAGTGTTATTTTCAGCCTATAGCCTATAGGTTATGAAGTTTGCTGTTTTGGATCGATTGGATTTTATTAAAACTTATTTTGCCAAAATTTTGAGATGAGTCGTTGTTTTATTACGAGTGCGAATTATGTGAAACATACAGGTGTGGTACAATCCTCTAAAAAGAACGGAAATATGACGCCACTACTAGCAATTATTGTCAACGTAGCTATTGTGGTAATATTAAGTAATTTTTTCTCACCTTGATAATGTTGAGGCAAAATTGATTATTTATATTTCCTTAGCATTATTTATGTTATTAAATAGCAAACAAGTAAATGCCTCCTGATGAAAAGAGACAACCATCGCCTTTAAAACGGTGTAGTGGGGTGTTAACGTCACGGGGTATTCCTCGAAGCGCAACCATTTTAATGCGCACCTAATGAAGCGCAACTAAACTATTCCTTGAAGCGTACCTTTTAGTTGCGCTAAAGAAGTAAATTTTATTCCTCGAAGCGCAACAATGATGAAAAATAGGGAAGAGCATAAAACAAGTAGTGTGAATAATAAAAAAGAAACATCTATACAAGGTTACTTTTAAAGTTCCTGTCAAATTGTCGGAGGCTATCTAGTATCTCTACGGTCTAGTAGTTCGGTGAGGCAAAATTGATTATTTATATTTCCTTAGCATTATTTATGTTATTAAATAGCAAACAAGTAAATGCCTCCTGATGGAAAGAGACAACCATCGCCTTTAAAACGGTGTGGTGGGGTGTTAACGTCACGGGGTATTCCTCGAAGCGCAACCATTTTAATGCGTACCTAATGAAGCGCAACTAAACTATTCCTCGAAGCGCACCTTTTAGTTGCGCTAAAGAATATTATAATTTTATTCCTCGAAGCGCACCAATGACGAAAAATAGGGAAGAGCATAAAACAAGTAGTGTAAATAATAAAAAAAGAAACATCTATACAACGTTACTTTTAAAGTCCTGCCAAATTTTCAGAGGTTGTCTAGTATCTCTACGGTCTAGTATTTCGGTGAGGGTCCGATTTCCGAGCAAATCAAAAATGTTTTTTCCGTTTTCTGATAAAAACAACATTACTCTGGATTGGATAAATGGCAATAGGCTTGCCACCAATCACATTGTGGGACCAAGTATCTTCGGCTACTCGTGGGCGCTCTGGTTGTACCTCTGCCTACCTTTTCGGGAATTCGGACATGAAGATACTTTATAAATATTTAGATAATAATTATTTTTCTTATTATTTACAACACTTTCTTTATGCTCTTAACTATTTTTCATCATTGGTGCGCTTCGAAGGATAGTTAAGTTGTGCTTCATTAGGTGCGCTTCAAAATGGTTGCACTTCGAGGAATATCCCAATGTCACATCCATAAGTTAGCCGACTACCTTACCCTTCTAACCGGAGCTCGACGGTGACAAACATTGACGCTATGGTGCTAGTACCAGATCCGGGCGATACGTTACTAAACTTTAACACCTAGTATTGACGTTAATCGCTACCTCGGCGGGGAGAAATGTGATACACTAAAGAATGTTTTATTGCGTTTTTTTTAAAAAAGGGGAAACAAGGACAAGAGGCTTGTCGCCCATGAACAACGTCGCTTCCAAAGGTATTTACGTTACCGATCTTTTGGAAAATGAGTAAGCTTTTGCCTTGAAGGACCGTAAGTAGTGTCCGCTTGGAAAAAGCCCTTCTAAGTTTAATATTCTAATAATTTGTACCACAGAGGCTTAGTGCGGAAGAACAAGTGCATTGAGATTCGCACAGTTGTGAATATTCAGACATCGAGATGGTGAGGATGAAGTTTTGAACTTTGTCGTGATGTCCAATGGCAAAATTCGGTGGTAGGAATTAATTACTGTTGTGTTCCGGTTTGGAGGGTAAGGTAGCTAATAAACTTATGCATGTGGCATTAAGACCCCGCTACAAGGATAGCAACGCGCCATTAACTTCTTTGGTGTGTCAAGGTGACGATCTTTTTCCATCAGTAGACCCATCTGTTTGTTTGTTATCGTATGATATAAAAGAATACAAGATTTTAAATAAAATTCATAGACCATATTATTTTTGTACTCGTTGATTTTCTGGTGCTTAAGGTAAAGTTCCATAAGAGAGTTCCATAAGGTGTTGGCTTGGACGGTGAAAGAAATCTTTTTTCTAAATTGCGTAATCATATTGTGGAAATATAAATCATAGTGATATAAATCGTTTGCTTGACCAAAAATTATCACTTCCCTTTAGTCAATCGGGTAAAAAAGTAGCCTGTTTCACTCCTGGATAGTGTAGCATTCTAATGGTAAAAGAATTTTTAAGGTCAGTTATTATTAAGTTTTTAAGATTACTTTTTGAATTTATTAATTAAAACATACAAAAATTCATTTTTTTTTCTTTATAATACTGGTATAGATATACCTACACCCAAACCTAGAAATAAAAACATCTGTGCTCATCTCATTTGCGTAGCTATGGTCGCTAACCACTCCACTATGTATCCACTATATATATACACTAATTTTTCAAATCAAAACTCTGTTGAAGATATTGAAGACTCTCTTGAAGACATTTTTGTGTATAAAACCCACCTGAATCCAGTCAACAACAGCTTTTGCGAAAAAAGGAGAGAATTGCTTGACGTGTGAGAATGACATCCCTTTCATATCCATGATGACTACTATTCCACAGACTTGGGTGCGTGGTTCAGCCATAACCGCTTCAATTCCCAGTTGAAGGCCTCGGAACAAATCTGTTAAGGATGTCTTTCGAGGATCCCAATTATCTATAACGTTTAGTTAAATCTGAACTATGTGAAGGCCCAGACCTATTTTGTGTAATAATAAGAATTGGCGTGGGCTCAATGATAGTCCCGATAGCAGTTTGTGAAATAAGTCAGCCAGAAGCCAGACAGATAAAAAGGCGGCAATGTTGGGAAAGAAGCGAATTGTGAGATTTATTGTTTAACCGTAAAGTTCACGCCATCGGAAAACCTTTTTTTGGTATATGTATAAAGGATAATAATATTATATAAGGGTTTAAGTTGCAGTGATTAGGCATGGTTTTGACTCTGGATCTGATATGTGTATTATATTATTACCGTCTTTAAGTCTTATATTTCTATTGCATTTTTCTCAAATGCTTGATATTTGGTCTTACGTCATTGTAATACTAGTACTCGTACTTATATTTATATCGTATTAAAATCACTTGTACTGTTTTACTTGACTGTTTATTTATTAAAACCAACCGGTTTCGCGTTTTAACGCATCAATAACGCAACGTTAAAACGCGAAACCGGTTGGTTTTAATAAATAAAAAGTCAAGTAAAACAGTACAAGTGCTTTTAATCCATACTTCCATACTAATATTATAAATGCGAAAGTAACTCTGTCTGTCTGTCTGTCTGTCTGTCTGTCTGTCTGTCTGTCTGTCTGTTACGCTTTCACGCTTAAACCACTGGACCGATTTTGATGAAATTTGGCATAAACATAGATAAGACGTCGAGAACGGACATAGGCTACTTTTTATCGCGGGAAAATATTTCGTTCCCACAGGAAATAAAATTAATCGAAAGAAAGCAGAGCATAAAGCGTAACGTAGAACACATTAACTAGGTGGCGCTGCACGAAAATACATCGCGCTAACGTATTGAAACACATATACATGTAATTAAATCGTTGAGTTTAGAATTATCTTTAATATGATACTAGCTGTGTTCGCGACTTCGTTCGCGTGGAAAAAATTCTAAAATAAAAACCCGCATAGATCCCGTTCCCATGGGATTTCCGGGATATTCAGTGGTTTGGCCGTGAAAGCGTAACAGACAGAGTTACTTTCGCCTTTATAATATTAGTATGGATGATATGATATGATACGAGTATTTTAACGTTTGTTTGTTCATTGAATGCGCTAAATGCTAATTCCTGGAACTACAAGTCGGATTGAAAAAAAAATTTATGTGTATGTTTAATGATAGCTACATTCATGAGGATTACGTTACAATTATTCTTAGCGTAGTTAAAATATCGATATTTGTAAAATAATTCGGAAGAAAAAGCGGTATCGAACGGTTGTATCCGCGTGCGCTTGCTGGCGTAATGCTTAAGTACACGTAAGTACAATGTACTACAAATATATTGGTTTTTAGTAGATGCACAAAAAAGTCCGCGACACTATATATATATATCTCTTATAACAACAACACAATAAGGAATTTTGAGTCGAAAAATTATAGAAAATTAATAGATGAATTTTAATCCTTATCATATTAATCCTTACTAACGAAAATTACTTCATCAACACGAAGATCTTAGGAAGACAAACTTTGGCTCTTATACCACGTTATTTAGATGCATAGTTTAAAAAAAATGTAAAACGAAAATAACTCAACATACCTAGGTACTATCTAGGTATTAACCGAAAGGCTGTGTGCAGTGTGCACGATGCGGCGCACTACTCTGACCGCCGAACGAGAACCGAACATTGCCGAGAAGAGCCGAACTGTGAGAGCGTTGGCTTTACTATACTTTTTAAGGTTCCATACTCAAAGTTTAAAACGGGACCCCATTACTAAGACACCACTGTCCGTCCGTGCGTTTGTACGTCTATCTATCTGTCCGTCACCAGGCTGTATCTCATGAACCATGATAGTTGAAATTTTCACAGATGATGTAGGTATTTATGTTGACTTTTATTTATATATCATAACTAAAACTAAAAAAAAGAATAAAATAAATATTTAAGGGTGACCACCATACAACAAACGTGTTTTTTTGCATAAACTCCCTTTTGCATTTGCATAAAATCACTTTAAAAATAAATAATTAAAATAAAATAAATATTAAGAAGGCTCCCATTCAACAAACGTGATTGTTTGCCGTTTTTTTATAAATTATGGTACGGAACCCTTAATGCGCGAGTTCGACTCGCAATTAGCCGGTTTTTTTAAGGTACATGAGTGGAATCATATACCTTTAACCTCTGCGGCCCGCGCGGAGTAGACATGTGACCGGCTCCTTTCGCAATAGACTTCTTTGATACGGAACGTTGGATTTTCCTTCTTTGAAAAAAATCACTTTACTTTGTAGTAGTTGAATACTCTATCTATTTTGTCTATTTTACGGTTTTGTTGAGGGATACATGATCGTTCGCTTTGGCTTGATATGTGTCTAATTCGTTAGTAAGTAGGTGTAAGTACTGTATTTGTATAGCTACTTAATAAGGATTTGTAGTTATGATATTATTAAATCTTGCTTTAAATCTTCCCCATTGTGGAAAACTGTTTAATTTTTGAAGCTGTAGGTATACCAACATGAGCAATCATTTAGGTAGAAGAAGCACAAATTTTCCAAACAAGATCATATTGATTGGTTAGTGGTTACTTAGGGAAAAATCCTGAATCAGGCTACAAAAAAATTTTACATAGGTAAAGACCTTCGTGAAATCGTAACCAACATTAAAGACTTGATATTTAAAGTGTACCCGGAATTCGGATATGATAGATTTACCAAAAAAAAAAATCAATTGATGTGTGTAAGGGCAATTTTATCTGCAAGAAATGCAAGCGTTGACGCCATCTATACAAATAAATAAAATTGGGGTGTCTGTTTGTAATATTAAAATAACCGTTTTTACTAAATGCATATGGATGTATACACGGTACGTATACCAAAATAACATTGTTTAGAATTTTTGTCTGTCTGTCTGTTTGTTCCGGCTAATCTCTGGAACGACTGGACCGATTTTGACGGGACTTTCACTGAAAGATAGCTGATATGATAGCGAGTACCTTAGGCTATTTTTTTTTATTTTTCCACGCGGACGAAGTCGCGGGCTCAGCTAGTACTATATAAATATAAGTTAACATGGAGTTTTACCAAGTGCCGACGATATTCAGTGTTCAAAGTCTAGTACTCGTACATAAAGGTGTTAAAATTCGTTTGTAAAACTGAAGCGGATATTTTTTTTTAAATTTTTATTTTTAGAGTATCATACTGATAATTTTAAAGGTGTAATTTAATTTCAAGTTGATAGCGATAGAAATCGAAAAGATTTTACCGTCTATCGGCATCATCTGTTAATTCTGTTTCTTGATCTAGATATTTTCGGTCTTTTGAAAGCTGAGTTACATAGTTATTTGAAAGCTGATGTACATAGTTACTACATACATTTATATCCTAAACCATTGAAAATCTCAGATACGCAGCTTGATTTTTTGTAATGATTACTAGGTCGCACATCTTTTGGATTAGGATTTTATTAATTTTTATTTATTTCATAGGATAGTAAGAAAACAGATGGTTCTCCTTCCTGATAGTAAGAAATAAACAATGCTTGTACATATGAAAAATGTTAACAGTGCTTTGCTATTGGTGTGGCGGGGTTAGAATGATGTTTATTACAGGTTTACCGGCTACTTTGTCTTCCAAACTGAAAAACAACGTCTTTTACGTCGCTATTCCTAAAAGAATAGGAGAAGCAGTTGGAGCAAACACGGTTGAGACCTTGCGGAACTACCACTAAGTTAGTAGACACATGAAACACAATGACAAAATAGGCGCCAGCTCCAGTATTACTTTCAAGGGGGTGCATCTGCATGTACATATTAGACTAATATTGAAATTGATAGTGACAATGTTACGGTTTGAAGGTTTCCATTTTATTAAGAATATTCTGTGTAGAACGAAAATTCAACCTGAGTGCCAAGTGAGAGTTTTTCGCACTCAGAGTGCTAAGTGTGAGTTTTTCTTTCGCATTCGATCGTGAGCGCATTTGGAGTTTACTAGGAATTTGTATGTGATTTGTACAGCGCTACCTAGTGGTACACGTGAGAAACCAGTTTACCACTAGGTGGCGCTGTACAAATCACTTACAAATTCCTAGTAAACTCAAATCGCGCTCATGATCGAATGCGAAAAGAAAAACTCACACTTAGCACTCAGATGTCCCACGCCCTTACCTCCCGACTCAACAACCATTACTCTTCGGCCATGTTGATCTCGCGGCGATAACACTGTTAACGAGGAATGTTCGAAGGCTTTTTTCACTGAACTCGGCATTATATCTTGACTGTAGATTGCGTGTGATTGTTTATACTTATAAAATGCTTGTATCTGAAAACAAACTTTTGTAGCGTCCTCAGTTTTATTAAGAATTTGAGAAATTGTATTAATATGGAATAAATTACTAAAAATTTTAAAATATATTAAAACATTACGTTTTCAAGTTCTCAGTTGATAGGGATTTTTGTTTTTTTTTGAATCTACGTTCACTAAAAGTAAAAATAAATGTAATTCGATTCTATAAAGTCCTTTCAAAATAAGTGATCATATTTCAACACAGCTTACGTCTAACCGACGATATTCAGCCAAAAAATAATGTGATTTAAGGGACAAATCTTTTTGATTCTTAGGAATAAAATAGTTTTGTTTCCTAATGCTTAATCACTTTCTTCACAAAATAAGTAATCTACTTTTAACGTAAAAGTGTAGTAGTAAGGTAAATAATCTCACAACATTTCTGTGGGACGGCGTAAAGCGTTATTATTTATTATTAAAATTATTTTATTAGTAAAAATCAAAAAGTTTTAGCCCCCTGAATGACATTCTTTTTTGGCTGGATGTCTTTTGAATTATTAGACGTACTGAGAGCTGTGCTGAAATATGATCATCTATTTTGAAAGGACGTTATATTGATTATTGACTTATTGACGTTATATACATATTTGATTGGTTTAATGAAACTCTGAATTGGTCCCGTTTTAATTTAGTTTAATTCTGATGATCATTAATCTCTTAAATTTTCATAAGCATTAGCACGACAAATTAATGAACAATTTAATAAATCGCCAACAGATTTGATGAACAGAAATATTGAAAATGTTTTTGTACTTTTTGTAAAAACATTTTTAAGTAAAATTTCTAAGAACTTGTAGTAAAAATTTTAACTTACTTTTTTAAATGCGCTTTTACTATAGAATTTAGTTGGTCTCAAGAACTTCATCAGGAAATCGTTGCTATCAACTGGTACTACGAGATTTGATGCATCTGCACAGAGACATTTCAGTATAAAAAACCTCATTTTTCATAAATTAGACCCGTCTAAATCTCTTAAAAAATAGGTAGGTAAGTAGTTTGTTTAAAGTATTGTTACAAATTTAACATCTAACTTCAATGTAGGATGTTGAAACGGCGTATTTATTAGGTGGCAAGTTAGTGAAGCAAATGTAAGGCAATAATAGTCTTTCATGGTCTGACCAAGTGAACGAAGTTAGCCGTAAAGTTATGGCAAGTTTTCACCAACTGAAAAGAATGCAAAACTTTTTACCACAATCGACTAAAGTTACCTTGGTCAAGTCTCTTTTACTACCAATAATTGATTACGCTGACGTTTCTTACACAGACATCACAGAAGAGCTCCTAAACAAACTTGATCGACTGGTCAACTTATGCATACGATATATATATGGACTGCGTAAGTTTGACCACGTCAGTCAGTTTCGGTCACAGTTGAAGTGGTTGGACATACGTAACCGTCGGAATGTTCACGTACTTATATTACTTTTTAATATACTGCATGACCCTTTCTCTCCATCATATTTACGTGAACGTTTTCATTATCTTAATACCCAGGGTCGTACTCAGCGATCTTTACACACTAATACCCTTTTGGTCCCAGCGCACAACACAGCAAGCTATTTGGATTCTTATACACTTACAGCAATACGTCTCTGGAACCGCCTCCCAAAGCATATTCAACAAGCTTCCTCAGTAAATATATTTAAATCTAGGATATATGATTATATGTTAAAGATTCAAAATAACTCTTAATTAACTTTTAGTTATGCAATTGTAAGTATTTATTATCACTATTATATTACTATTTTATATTTTATAGTATTCTATTTTATTCGTATTATTATGTTTTATGATTATTTAAGTACATTTTATATGAATAGTTATGAGATTATTATATTTATTATATAAAAATTTATATAATATATTAATATTTGTATGTTTATTGGTCTTCCCGTAGGTTTAGATAAATGTAATTATTCGCTTTGTTTAGTGTAAAATTATTTGCAATTGTTCCGTAAGACTTTTCTTGTGCACTACCCGTTACTACAATTGTTTCTACAAGTGCAAGGTTAACTGGTAGAAAATGTCTTTAGACGTTAAGTTCGCCTGTTGTATATTTTGTGCAATAAAGAGTTTAAATAAATAAATAAATAAATAAATAATAGTGACAATTCCATAAATAGTCTTAAAAAAATGTATGAATAAACATACGTACAAACATACAAACGTACATTCGTCTACCGATCAAATTAGCCGGTCAGTATTCTAAAAATAGCAACTATTTAATTGGTAGGTATGAAGTATCTATCTAGTGATTAGACAAGGTCTGAGGAAAAGAATACAAAGTAATAATACGCACTTCACGTTGATATAATCATTAATTTACAAAATGGAAATAATAGCAGCGTCTATCTTAGAATACCTACCGTATAACCTGTAGTTTATCGACATGAGAATCTGAGCTACATTCGATTATGTGATAGGTAATAATATTATTAACACTTGATAAGGTTTGAGAATGTAAAAATGATATAAAATTTAAACAAAATTTTCATTTTGTCTAATTCTAAGCTTTTTGAGCTAAATCGGTATAATCACGTGTCTGCTAGGTCAAAAGATTTACCCCCATTCTACAGCATAACTCAAAGTTCTACAGTATAACCAAGGATTTTCTCGTTAGTGCTACAATATAATATGTTTTAGAATAGTACAATAGTACTAATTAATGAAAATGTAATCTCCAGGGTTTTGGTAGAATTACCAGAAACTACATTTTCACTAGTTCTAAAATTTTATCTGCCTCCCGTGTTGTTTCGGCCTGCTTTGAAGAATAAGATCAACTTTTGTCCTGGAAGATAGTTCTTAAAATAGGAGAAGAATAAAGTGGTATATTTCAGAAACATCTCATCCGGGCTTGGAATCACCGCCTTTCCTACCCCTGCTGTAATAGCATAAGTGCAGGTGTTCATCAGTGTCGTGTTCCAGTTAGGAGTTTTAGGTAGCAGGCAAATCTATGTATTTGTTATTGAGTCTACATGCGATGGATAAGGATCTTCAAAATATCGTCATTGACAGAAAGCACCATTAATTATAGCAAAAAAAAAAAAAAAAATATTAAGAATTACATAGACAGCGACAATAGTTTTTAACAACTAATTGCGTTACGATACTGTCGATCCTTTTTAATATAATACGACAGTAGGTTAACTGATGGTTTGTTTGATGGAAAGACATCGCTTATAGAACAGAGATGTTAATGCCTCGTTGATATCCGTGTGACAGGATAGCTATAAACTTATGTATTTGGCATTCCATCAATATCAAATGTACAAGTTTATAGATTTACCTAATACCTTCCAAACCGGAACACGCCAGCGACTAGCTCCAACGCAGTTGCGATAGAACTTGGTAAAGCGTTGGTATCAATTACTAAGAAGAAACGATTGTTAATATGGAAATAAAGAAGTTTGATGTTTGTTTTTTGTTTTTGTTTAAAATCGTAATACCAGGGTAAGGTAGCCGGTAAACTTATACATGTGGCATTAGACCTCGCCACAAGATAGCAACGCACCATTAACACCTTTGGTGTCTATAGGCGATGGTTGACTCTTTCCATCAGGAGACCCATTTGCTTGTTTGCTATCTTATGATATAAAAAAAACCAAAGAGGTATTACAGTAACATGTACACAAGACGTTGCTAAACTCCATGGAACATAAAACAAGTGGAAGTGAAGAGTGGGCGTGCCGCGTGCATCACTATTATGCGCTGTTACTCTAACGCCCGTATTCATAAACAACCCTTACCTAAGTAACGTAGTAACACTATGCGAAGAACGCTAATTTGCTATGCAATTCACATGACAAGCCATCTGTTTCATAAACAACACTTAAGTATTACTTGCCTGTGAGATATCATAGTGTCGAATACCCAGCTGTGATTGGTTGGCTTTAATGCAGCGTATTTCACACTGTATGTTTGACAAATGTCAATTGTCAATAGATCAAATTATCAAAATAATCTAACCACAATTCTGTCCTACATTTCTTTTGCATGTTGTTGTTTTCAATTAGTTTTTGTTTATTAATTAATTAATATGTAGTGCTATTATCAATAGGGCTACGTCTTGGAATATAAATATAACCGGTGTAAATATTTTGGAAGTTAAAAAGATTTTGGAATAACTTATGAGTTATGTTGTTTTAATTATTCTTTGTTTGTTTAATCTACTATAAATTTATATAATTTACGAATTCTCCTTCACTTCTGTAATCTACAATAAACACAAATTTAAACTTCAATTATATTAACGTTAACCCTCACGTCGCTCTGGACAATACATTGGTACTAAAGGGGATAACATCTGGACGCCAGATTCCAAAACTGGACACTATGCGTTCTGTAAAATAGCTCGGCGGTCAACTTTACTGTGCGTAGATTTGAAAGGACGCATAGTGGCAACCGGCACTTAAGTATTGTTTATGAAACGCTTTACACGACCCTATGCGCTCGCTAACACTATGCAATCTCATAGTATCTTTTGTGAATACGGGTGTAAATTGCCTTAGTGATACTTACCATATCTTTAGGAGATAGTCGTCGTGCGAAAATCTATTATACACTGAATTATGCCGTATTGTGCCATCCTTGAATGCAGAAATGATAGTAGAATACAGATGATTAAAAATGGAGATATTTCATATCATTCGAAAGTACAATTTTCATTTTATTATAACTAAATTCTTGATTTAATATAATCTCTAATGATATAATAGAAAGTAAAGCTAAAATCAGCCGTACACCTTACGTATAAAGTTCATTTTAGATTGACCTAATTTTTCTAGAAAGATATACGTAATGACATTCATTACGTATATCGTTCTAGAAAGTTCTCTACTCAAATATGATCAACTGAAAACTACGGAAAAATCGATACTGCCATCTAGTGTAGAATAGCGAAACTATTAAGATCTTAAGTTTCACTATTGTACAAATAGATGAGTCTATTTTGAATAGACTACAAAAGGACTTAAATACTCTTTTTTTTTGTAGCAAAATAAAATTTATTGTAACACAGTTTGGTATATTTTTAAATGTTCTGTTTGTGTGTTTCGGATTATTGTTGTTTAAAATGAAAACGACCAATGAAACAATGTTTGCATTAGTAGTTTATATGCAATAATGCTTATTTTATGTGTGAGTATGGCGATCGCGGTCCTGATACAAATGTTCGTACTTGCCAATTCCGCTTGTTCTATGTTCCATGCTAAACTCTACCACCTACTAAATAGTCACAATATTAGTGACAAGTATTAGCCTTTTCGTATCTTGTACGAGTTGCCTAATAGCATAAAAGTCGATCTATTCGTCGTATGAATCCTAATAATTCATATGACAAAAGCCGCGAAAGTTCGAACATGAATCTAAAAGTATGACTGTAAGCAATTTTATGGTATCACGGGTAATCACGGGTTCTAGCCGTTCGTCTTAAATTTCAAGGAATTTTCAAAATTGGGCTACTTCCACTTGTGACTTATAATTCAAATTTAATGCGATTTCTAAAAAATGTACCTTTGAGTAGCTTTCTTAGTTCTTCTAATCCTTCATTGACATTTTCTTGAGTTTCTCTCAATTCTTTTTTAGCCTTTTCTTTATAAAAATCTTCAGTTATTTGCATCCTTTCAATTTTTATTACATTGCCTCCCCACATTGTAAATGGTTCACCTTGAGAATCATATTGTAGATTCATTTTCTTTTATGCACAGTACTTAAAATACAAATTAATTTATTGTTTCCACCAAAAATGCAAAAAGTAAATAATAATGTCTTTTTATTTTTTTTGTTACAGAATTTTTGATTATAGGAAGGATATTGCCTTACAATTAATCTCAAAACTAAGTCATAAAAACTAGATTTATTTTCTATAAATATATATTTTTAATATTGTAGCAAATATTATAGTTATAAAATTGATTTTTAAATATAAATTTTGTTTAAATATAACGATGTTATTTACAAAAAAATCGAATACTTAAAAATAAATAGACGTGGTGTTTGCGTGATTGCTGTCCAAGACTAATTACCTTCGAAGTCAGCTGTGTTTTATCATGATGATACGGAGTTTTATCAAAATTATCCGGATATAAACGAGGCACTTGTTAACCATCATTAATGCAATTACAGCTATAAAATGTGTTAGTCCTGGTCTTTACAATTAAAAGGATTGGCCAAGTGCGTGTTGAACCACACGTAATATAGGATCCCGTAGTTTCCTATCACAAATTCGGGCTAAGAAGAGGGATTTTTTGTTGTATTATACTATGGACATTTAAACTATTTAATGCAAATGACGGATATATTTGCTTTTACTCTCCAAGCACATTATGTAAGTCAGGCGACTATTATTAGCCTACTTGGCTATGATAGTTTTCCGTATATCTAACTTCAAAACTGTCGATAATTAGTCTAAAAAGTTTATAGTTATGGCAAAAACGAGTTTTTGCATATTCAACCTTAAGCACAAGACTTATAGTTGTATATCAATGCCAATTGACTATCGTGTTCATATTACTAGTTGGTAGAGTTCCGCAATGTCTCGCCCGGGTATATGGTATTGTAACATTCAAATAAGCGTCAGGCCCACTGTCCACTGAGGTAGAAGCAGCCGTCACAAATTGGTGGAGGCGCCGGGTAAACCTAAACCACGGATTAAATGAATACGTTTTTTGATTAATTATACGGATAAATGAATTAGTTTGTCAAAGTAGCTTGCATTTACACACAGAAATACAGAGTTATATTACTTATCAATGAAATAAAATCACTTTAAAAGTAATTTTTAAATCTCGTTGCCTCATTTGGTACGAAAAAAACAGTACAACATGGCTTATTTCTATTTGTTTACGATATAATAAACCTATCTGCAAATGTATGACAATTTTGACAGTGGTAGAAGCGTTTGCTCATGTGCAGCGACACTTTTTCATCCCAATGGCGTGTCTATTAGAATTTATGTTGTCTATGATCTAGACGCACGGGTGAAAAAAACTGCGATTAGGTTATGTTGATAGACGTTCCAACGTAGATTAAAAAAATGTAAGAAAGCTAAGTATTAAAATAAGCGCGAAAAATAATCGGAGCAAAATGTACTAAGCTATTTTCTGGGCTCAACAAATCATCGTTTTCAGACTTTTTACGTTACTTTGTCTTTATTGCTAGCTACGTATTTAGAAGATCCAACTTTAGCGTATTACAAAATGGTCTACAATAAAAGCGCTACGTTTGCCGAGTTGTGTAATAAAATCGAGGAGTTTCAAATAACGGTTGACTACGTAGAAAAATTATATAATTTACTTATAGGCTAAGCGATGTGGGATCTAAAGGAGGAATAGAGGAATAGTTGTACAATCAGGCAGTTCCTTAAATCAAGCTTACCAGAGTTTAAGTCGAAATTTGGTATTAGAGTATAATCGTCTCGACATTTTTGATTAAGTTAAATGGCTTTAATTTTTAATTCGGTAAGTGAAACGAATTATTTGGGGGCAACCGCAACATACGGTTAATTTTCCGATACAGCCATAACTAGGAATATGAAATGTGAGATTCAGGGACAAACCGAATGAATTGCCTAATACGCCTGTACAATCCAAACACGATAGACAGCGTTAACTGGCAATTTTTTTTCACGCCACGCTATAATTTAAGACCGTAGTGATTATTACATGTCTTTGAAACAGCGCTATTATGCTGAATTTGTGAATTACTCGTTACTACAAGATATAAATTTATTATCAAATACGAACGGTTATCATAGGGATAGCATAAATAGCAATGTCACTAGCATAAAAAATTGTGTAGTATATTGAAATCTGACGCCTCTTGGATACCATTAGTGGTGCAGCGGCGTTGTGGCAGATTCAAACAATACGCAGGCGTTTGAGTGCGGTCATCTGAGTGCTGGCTGCGAGTTTTCAAAAGTGATCGTATAACTTTACCATTGCGTTAATCGAATAAACTTTGTACTTATCGTGTTATGTGATTGCGCAAGCGTGAATCACCATTCAACTAAACCACTCGGTTTGCGTTTACACACCGTGAATGGCGGACATTCATTTCGTAACGTTGTTAGTACGTTAGCGTCAAGAGAATAGCCAACCATTTTTAGAAAAACACAATTCTTGAGTGATTATGATCGAAGTAGTAGTGTTTTAAATATATACGGATTACTACTAAACAAAACTTCCTGTTCGATCGATGTGCGTCGGATTTGAGAATATTGAGAGTAGGTATTCAGTGAAAATTCAAAATGAAGACGAGTGCATCACAATTGAAATTAATGGTGTCGTTTATTTAAGATTACGTACAAAAAATATAAGTTAACATATTATAATCTATTTTACTGATGAACTTACCTAGCTGGGCGAATATAACCTGTTTTTTATAACCTATTTTACGTTTTAAGACACGAAAACCGGATTAAATTATCCTCAGATGCAAGTGGCACGTTAAAAACGATGAGGAATTGGGAACATTTGAAAAATTTATTGAATAGTGATGGTGGTGATTTTACCACCATCACTATTACTGATACTGATAAGTGGAGAAAAGTATAACATGAATATGAAAATTTTCTCTGTGAGGTCCATCAGCGCGTCAAATGATTCGCTAGAGCTTGCATTGCTTCAAACAGTATAATACTGGTTATCCTCTGTCTGCGCAGCTGCATACATTCTCCAGGCGAAAAAAGAGGGACGGGTCATGATTTTTGCCACATTAACGAATTAAATTTTTAACGTCTCCAAAATTTTCTTCTTTTTCCACGATTTCACTATAAAAATTCTAGTGATAACTTTACTTCAGCATATAAAACGAATCAACTCCTTCACCATTCACCAGAGTTAGTTACTCAAAATCTCGAAATTGCATCTTACACTAACACTTGAACCTACCAATCACATTCGTTAACACTCTCACGACCACGTAAACAATGGCTGTATTTGATTACATACATAAAAAAACTCGGAAAAATTTTCCCCGTGTTGGTTCCGGGCTCTTTTGAAGAATAGACCAACTGCCGTTCTGCCAGGCAGATCGTAAAAGGCGACCGATTGGCTATGCGAGTCAATACCATCGTGGCAACTAGGTGGTAGAATT
This sequence comes from Apodemia mormo, assembly GCA_036924255.1. NCBI lineage: Eukaryota > Metazoa > Arthropoda > Insecta > Lepidoptera > Riodinidae > Apodemia > Apodemia mormo. The sequence goes on along the minus strand of JAUPFN010000003.1, from coordinate 37,378,154 downwards.
CTGCATTGTCTCACCCGGCTCGGACACCACCGCCTTACCTATTCCTGCCGCAATAGCGTCAGTGCTTGTCGCTGTCGTGTTCCGGTTTGGAGGGTAAGGTAGCTGCTAAACTTATGCACGTGGCATTAGACCTTGCCACAAGATAGCAACGCACCGTTAACATCTTTGGTGTCTATAGGTGATGGTTGACTCTTTTCATCAGGAGATCCATCTGCTTGTTTGCTATCTTATGATATAAAAAAACTCACATGTTTTGTTTCCCGCGTTTACAACAAGGCAGCGCTGTACAAATTATATACAAAATCCTAGTAAACGCCAAACGCACTCACGATTGAATGCAAAAAGAAAAACTCACACTTAGCACACTTTACGGTTTAGATTATTCGATTGGTTGAAAATGAATAAAGTGCTCTCAAAAAAAAAATCAACGACATATTTACTTTGAAATCTTGACAAGGTTAACTCAGAAAACAAAAACTTGGATGTTTTACCATCTAGGAAAGGTATTAAAAGAAATTTACTAGTCGGTTTTTATAAATATCCGAATTGTAGTAGTATAATTAAGTAATTTCACGGAAATACTGAAACTTTACTTTCTGTAGAACAACGCGTGTACGCGTGTACGCGTGTATAACAATTCACGTTTTACAGTAAATGCAGTTAAATCCCTGTGCATACAACCAGGGAATACGGTCTTAGCCGATAAAGCGTTCTCGCAGATAAAATCTTAACTGCTCAAATTTTTACTGCAATTACATGTGCTGCGTTATTGCCAATAGCAAACTACCATTTATAAAAAATACTGAAGCGGCCAATCAACCGAAAGAAATGGGCGCGTGATTGGCTTTCGAGAATTGGGGAAGAGTTATAAAAAAGGAAAGGACTCCGTACACAAAACAAATATGTATATAGGTAAATAAAAAAAGAAGAACAAAGTAAGTACAAGTCACCTTCCACACAGTTCGGGAGTTCTTTACACTTTTAAACAATAATTCTGTTGTTTATCCTTATACAATGAATAAGAATATCTATATGGGTGATTCCGTTCTAACTGTGATATTCAATGTCCTGTATTGTTTGTTCTCACAGGTCATTAATTAATAATTAATTTATGAAATTTTTGTGCTTATTGGAAAATTATAAACATATTTCAACATTATTTTCCTATAATATAACTTGCCACTTACAGAAAACTTACAATATATCACTTAAATGTCAGTACCGTGTCATGTCCATTTCTAGAATTTATTTATAAATTGTTCGTTTTTTTTTGTCGTAAACATTAGAATTTATGAGGTAATTAGTTTATATCATTTATTACGACAAAAAAACTTACAATTTATAAATAAATTCTAGAAATGGACATGACACGGTACTGACACATATCACAGTTAGAACGGAATCACCCATATGACAGATTGACGCTTTTCTCTCGATACAAGACGACATATTTTACGAAGTGTGAATTAGCGCCCCCATCATTTTCAGTTGGCTTTGGGCTATTTAAACAACAAAACTATTTCTAAAATGTATAAAGAACTTCAGAAGTATGTGGGTAGCGACGAGAATTAATTTTGTTTTTATTTTTATTTTGGGGATCAACTTTACATATACTTACATTGCTGGGTCTCTGTGCTCTCACAACTGCCTTGAACACTCCGAAAAAAACTGGATCCTTTCAACTTTTTGGCAGTAACATTTTTTATTAAGATTTATTAATAAATAATTATAATTTAATTTATTGACCATGTAAACAGGTCGGGGTTAGCGACCCTGACTATGTAATCAATGGGGCTCGAGTCGATTTCCGACAAGGAAGAGGCATTTGTGTGATGAGCATAGATGTTTGTATTTCTGGGTTTGGGTGTTTATTAAAATGTTTTGACATTTATTTACGTATTTCCTTAGAGTAATGTATTTCTATGTATAAGTATCGTTGACAAACCCCCATATCAGAAGCTAATAAATTGCTTAGTTTGTGGTTAGATCAATTTGTGTCATTTGTCCACTGATATTATTATTATTATGAAGTAAAGTTGCTAATACATAAACTAGGATTTGGTGTATTCCATTGTAGTGGAGTAAAATAATCTTCATTTATATTTTCATCACCTTTATTCTGTTTTAGTTATGCCAGTGTCTATGTGTAATATTTATAAATTAATTACAATTTAATAAAATTTCTTTTTTTACACTATGTCACGATGTTCGTCTTCTCAATATCCTTTCACCAAAAGCAGCCTTTAACCCATTATTTTCTGAATAAGTTGCGCTGAGTTTTAAACATTTTTAACTTCGATTACATTTTTTACTGTTGATATATCCATACGAATTTAAAACTAAAAAGAATTATTAAAAAATGTTTGATACAAATACATTCAGTTAGGTTACCAGATAATTTATATTTTTATTTAATTATATTACCTATATATTTTTCCTGACTTAGACGGGAAAAACAGTGTTTTACAATGACACTCGTTGCTAGGGAATTTTGGAAAATAGTAACATATTATGGATATTTTGCAAGGTGGTCTGATTTCGTGCCACCGTGCACCGTCTTGCTTTATTCTGTCGATAAAATTAAGGGTTTAGAGTTTAGACAAAGTTACATTGCTTCGTAGCGTAACGTTACCTAAATTCGTCATCGTCTCAGGTAGCGAAAACAATATCCTTTGGCTATAAACATTGGCTATGTGAAACACGACGGCGACGACGACGGCGACACACCAGTCTTGAGTCTATAGGCGATGCCTATTTTTATTTTCATCAGGATTTGTTAACAAAAACAACGTTGAAAAAACTTTAAAAAAAAACTATGCGCGTAGACTGACACGCTTGGCCGATTTTTTTATGTAAACAACCAGACTGCTGAGAAGAGAAACAACCATCGCCTCTAAAAACCAAAATTGTTAAGGATGCGTTGCTATTGTTGAGGCTAGGTCTTAATACCACGTGCATAAGTATCGGCTACTTTACCCTCCAAACTGGAACACGACAAAGGTAAGCACTGGTGCTATTGCGCAGGAATAGGTAAAGCGGTGGTACCAGACCCGTGCGAGACAATCCAGAACTCTACCAACCGCGATGGTAGATACTCGCATAGCCAATTGTTCGTCTTTTACGAACTATCTGGCAGAACGGCAGAAAGTCCATTATTCAAACGGATCCCGGATCAACAAGGGGTCTAGTTTTGAGTTTCTGAGCTAAACTCTGAATAAACGGATGGATAGACCTAAATACGGGGCATCTACTCCTCTCTCAACGGCTCCTAATCCACCGTATTCATCATGAGACCCTAAGCATATTTAGGTAGTAAGTTCTCAAAAAATATCAATGCATCATAAAACTGGCAACTTCTGACTTGGGACAAGTGCGCCATACTACTCACAAGTTATTCGCTAGGTTGGCAGACCCGTGAAAAATAATTATTGAACCAGAGCTGTAAAATTATTGTATTTTTAACAAAATTATTGTACATTATAAAATCATATTACAGATTTAAAGAAAAACATCTCAACATTGTAGTCACCTCGAGGATTTGTCGCGATACATAAAATATTTAAAGATTAATCGGATTACTGCCACGAGGTTATCTCTGGTAAGTGAAGCTGAATAGAGCCATCTGTGATTGTTATTGGCACTATGTTTCAGTTTTATCCATTGATATAAGATGTCGTTAATCGAATGATATCGATAATTTGGATATTTTTATAGGGGGCGCACTTGCCCCGACTGATCTTATCGGTATATTTTTCAAGTTCAGTTCACTCTACTTACCCCGCAAAGGAACCGGCAATCATATTCATTCATTTTCAATGATAATTTATCTGTTTTGTTAAAAGGGACAGGCTTTTGATTATTAGACCACCTGCTATTCTACCAAGAGGTTCCTAATAAGAGCGATCGTTTTTTACGATTTGTAAAATGTATCGTTACTACAGAAAGAAGAGTTTTGCAATATCTCGTCCGGGTTTGGTACCAACCCCTTGACTATCCTTGTCGTAATAGCTTCAGTACTTGTCACTGTCGGTTTACGGGTTTGAGGGTAAGGTAGCCGGTAAATTTTACTTACCATTCAGCCACACGGATAGCAACGCCCCAATAACGTTTTTGGTGACTATTAATGCAATTTAAAGAAATTATAATTTTCACAATATTGGGTTACCTTGGAAATCTTCTTCATAATGGTGAAGCAGCTTCCATACGACATCTCCAGGTAAACCATCATCAGGTAGGGATCCTCCAAACTTTTTCATTAGGCATCCACCATCAATATGCTGTAATAATCCTTGAACATTTGAACCGTGGAAGAAAAGGCGGGAACGCAACTTTTCACTAACAAAAGGCTTGAAAAGAGTATATAACACCTTGAAGATGTGAGGCTGATTAAGTAAGTGAATTTCTTTTAAACGGACTGGCATACAATTCTGAAAGTAAAATAAACGATGTATTTCTCAATAATAATATTTATAGTGGTGCGCCGTAAGATTTATACCTCGGAATCCAGGGCTAGTCAATGAATCAGTATAACGAGTGTTTGACAGCATTATTAAAGGCTCAAATAAAAAAAGATAAAAAAAATTGACCGATGTCGATTACAAAAATTTTTTTAACAATTTACTGGAAATGAGGGATAGAAGGGGGAACAGATGTTTATAATAAAAATATCAATTTTGTATTTAATTAAATATATTTGAATAGTAACTTTAATGTTAATTTATTAGATTTTTTAATTGGCTAAATATTTTTCATGTTTGTTTTCCCGCGTATGCAGATAAGACTTTCGAAAAGATGAAGATTTTCAAAAAATTGAGTTTTCACCAGATCTTCATGTTTTGCAGTCCCAGGAACATTTTCCGAATATTTTTACAATAACGTCAGTATTTAAATTTGAACTAATTTGGCCCAGGAGATTTTGAGAAATTTTGAAAAACCTTAAAAACATTTTGGTGGAACAGATTTTTTTAACATAACTTTGAAATTAATGTGTCGAATTAAGTACAGAATCTAATCAGCTGTATTCCCCAAAAAACTGCGCCCAATACATAAATTGCATCAAAATCGGTTTATCCGTTCGGAAGTTATCGTTGACGAAAAATGTTGAAAAATGTGTTTTTTTACTTAATTAAGAAATTTAAACCAATCACTTTTTGGTCTTCTATTGTGATTGATTCTCTTTTGAACTAAAGCTCTCAGATGACAATTAAGTCTAACTTTGAAATGTATAATAATTTTATTGAAAGTACAATAATTTTACGGCCCTGATATAATAATAATTTTTCATGGGTCTGCCAACACTGCTTGCGTAGTTCATTTCACAGGTTATCTATTCTATATATATATATATATATATATATATATATATATATATATATATATATATATATATATATATATATATATATATATATATATATATATATATATACATATAATAAAATCGTAGGAAAGTCAAAACTGTACATTGAATATTTTTTTTAAAGAATACTTGGGGCGTCATCTACAATCGATATCGAAGCCAAAAATATAGTTTTTAGAATTTTGTCTGTTTGTCCGTTTATCTGATTGTCTGTTTGTGTGTATGTATGTCCGGGGTAAACTCAAAAAGCACTGCATGGATTTACTTCAAATTTTGCATGAATATTACTAACAGGTCGGGTCAACATATAGGCTACATATTATCACTCTATCACTTACGGGGAGGTGGTGTGCGGAGTAAACGAAGTCCGCGCGGACGAAGTCGCTGGCAACAGCTAGTTTAATGTATAAATGTTCATTTCAGCCGTTGTTTTCGATCAGTTGAGACGTATGTGGGTGATTGTGTGGAAAGATAAAATGGTAAGCTGAACTCGTCACATGGGATCCAAAAAAATGAATCATAAAAAAAACGTTTTAGTAATTAATTGTAAGTACACATGTAGAAGTAAAGATGAAGAAGTTGAATTGTCGTCCATAGTTACACGTTAGAAAATGATTTCAGCAATCTTTGCTCGATAGTTCGTGCAAAATATCGTTGCCGCTAATATGACCACAGATTTTATCGCAATAATTTTTTAATGTTCTTACTGTTTACCTTAATTTTAAATTGTTAAATTTACCTTAATTTTTAAATATAATTTTGATAGAAAGGAAAAAATTTCGAAGAAGTATAAGTAATTGATGTTAGTGAGTAAACTGAAAATTTATGACGAAAGACAAAAAAAAATGATGTGGTGTCGCGGGACACCAGGTAGGAACGAACTTCCTTCGGCTAAACGGCACTACTCGCTCGTGTACCTACGCAACTGTCGCGCCTGCGCACGTCTCATTTAACGCTTTTATTCCACGCATTTTTCTTACGGTTTACTATCACATTTTTTTCAGTTCGGTCGCGCAGCAAAATCCCTATCCCCTCCAAGCCTGCCGTAAGGAACTTCGTTCCAAAACTTCGTTCCAATAAATGTAGAGACATACGCTACAGATTTATATAGTAGTACGTATGATTAAAATCGTCTTACCTGAATATATTCAATCACTGCTTTTGCGATAAAAGGGTTAAATTGTGTAACATGTGAGAATGAAAGCCCTTTCATGTCCGCAACAATAACTATGCCACATACTTGGGTACGCGGTTCCATCATAGCTACTTCTGTTTCTAATAGCATTGCGCGAATGAGCTCAATCAAGGGCAATTTACGAGGGTTCCAACGTTCTAAAATTTAAAAAAAATACAATATTAGCAATAGCTACAAGATACACAGTATTTAATTATTATTGTAAAAGTACCGGTTTTGGCCATCTTAGTAACGTTTCTGGCCACTTCAAATTAAAATCAATAAACAAAAAATTATGGGGGTATCAGTCGTGGTCCACCTGCTTTTTTTTAAATATCGATAGGGAAGCGCTTGATCACGATCTTTATCTAGGCAGACCACGGCTTCTTTTTTTGCCTGTGGTCTACCTACGTCCACCTGGTTAGACCAGGAGCAATTTTTGTTGGCAGTATATATGATATGTTTATGTCTATTTTTATTTCAAAAGTGTTTCGCATAGACTAGACTCGTTAGCGCTATCACCCGCGTGGTAGCCATATTTTTTTAATATTACTACAATGATTTCGTTGAGGTTAACTATGTGGTTAAGCAATATTCTTTTTCATAATATTTTTATTGGTTACATACGTTTAGGGATTTTAATCCCGGCCTATTTTTCTAATTCCAGGATTTCGGGTTTGTCTACAGACAATTTCGGGATCCCGGGATAGTTCCGGGATTGTGGATAGGTAATGAAAAGTTAGAGAATAGTCGTGTAAAAATCAGCTTTTTGCTTATATTTTTATTAACAGGTCAATTAAATTTTCATTTAATAATCAGAAAGTAAAAAATTAAAGATCAACAAAATTCACTTAAATCTTCTCTTAAAATAGATAAACAACATCTGTTTTTAAAATCCGAAAAAAAAATCAATTTAAATTAAATAAAACGAATTATTAGCTCCAGTGTGCAGCCCGTTGCATTATACAAGTTTTTGGTAAATCCCGCGGGAACAACTTATTTTTGCGGGATAAAGAGTAGCTTATGCGCTATTTCATCTAAATCTGTTTAGTGATTTGTGCGTGATTGCGTAACAAATATCCATCTATCCGAACTTTTGCATTTATAATACTAGCTGCGCCCTGCATCATAAAACTTTTAGGTGAATCTCACGGAAAAAAACCTACTTTTCCGGAATAAAAAGAATCGTATGAGCTATTCTAGGTCATCATCTACATGGTAATCCAAATCCGTTTAGTAGTTTGTGCGTGATTGAGTAACAAACATCCATCTATCCAAACTTTCGCATTTATAATACTAACTGCGCTCTGCATCATAAAAGTTTTAAGTGAATCACATGGAAAAAACCTACTTTTCCGGAATAAAAAGTATCGTATGTGCTATTCCAGGTCATCAGATGATGTAGATACATGGTAATCCAAATCCGTTTAGTAGTTTGTGCGTGATTGATTAACAAACATCCATCTATCCAAAATTTCGCACTTATAATACTAGCTGCGCTCTGCATCATAAAACTTTAAGGTGAATCCTACGAAAAAACCTACCTTTTCGGAATAAAAAGTATCGTATGTGCTATTCCAGGTCATCATCTACATGGTAATCCAAATCCGTTTTGTAGTTTGTGCGTGATTGATTAACAAACATCCATCTTTTTTTATAGAAGAGGGGGAAAACGAGCAAGTGGTTTACCCCTGCCGGTTATTGGTTCCACAACAGAGTAGTGCGAGGTAAGTGTCGGGAGAATTGCACAGTTGTGGATTATCTATCCTGGATGGATGGATTTGATGGATCCAAACTTTCGCATTTATAATAAATACTAGCTGCGCTCTGCATCTTAAAACTTTTAGGTGACTCCCACGAAAAAAACCTACTTTTCCGGAATAAAAAGTATCGTATGTGCTATTCCAGGTCATCATCTACATAAAAATCCAAATCCGTTTAGTCGTTTTTGCATGATTGAGTAACAAACATACAAACTTTCGCATTTACATGGGGCACACTAACAGTTTTGCGATTCTAGCTAATCGGAACTATTTGAATTTCGAATGTTATATTTTTAAAACGTTGCAACCTTCTTAGTAATAAAAAAAAGCAATTGGCGGGAAATGATTTGTTAATTGTTTTTTTATCACACAAAGTTCTACGTACGCAACGAAAATGGAATTAAGTCGAAGGATTTTAGAACGATGATTTTTTATGTTTTTAAAAGTTCTCTTTCTCCGCAAGACTGTGCCGCTTGTCTTCAAAATGATTTTGGGAGAGAAGCATCTTGTTTGAGCACCGTGAAGCGATGGTTTGCTCAATTTGAGAGAGGTCAAGTTTCTTTACATGACGAATTTCGTGAAGCACGGCCTTCAACTGCCGTTAACGAAAATAATGTGGCTACTGTTTAGCGGTTAGTTGGAGAAAACCCCCGGATTACCTATGAGACAATTTGAGGACTATTGGGGATTGGTATGAGCCAAATTCAGAAAATTTTACACGAAGAACTGAAAGTTCGGAAACTTTGTTGTCGTTGGATCCCTCATGAACTGACAGCGGAGCAGAAGCGGGCTCGAGTGGAATAGTGCTCACAGATGCTACTGATACGACCACGCACACCGACTACTGAAGTACGCAATCGACGGGGCTCGGGTTCGATCTCCGATGCGGACAAGCATTTTTGTGATGAGCATAAATGTTTGTATTTCCGGTGTGTGTGTTTATTAAATATATTCCAGTATTTATATATGGATTTCTATGTATTAGTATCGTTGACTTACTCCTATAACGCAAGCAAATAATTTGCTTTCTTTGGGGTGAGATCATTAAGTGTAATTTGTCCCGTGAATATTTATTTATTTATTTATCAAATTCCCTGCATATGACCATTAATTTTTTACCAGTCAATCTGTATATGTATATGGTCTGTGGTGTTTGCCTGGCATGTTTGACGTGTGTTGTAATAGTGCTATGCGCGTAGGTCCTTACCTCCTATTTCAGCAACTAAAATCCGCCGACCGTGTTGATCTCTTGGTGAGAGCATCGTGAAACAGCTATGTTCGAAAGGAAGCCGAATCGCACTCGGCATTATATCGTGACTGTAGCTCACATGCGACCGCTTAAATTTATAAAATGCTTGCATCTGAAATAAGAATTATAATAAAGACTACTTGCGTCCTGCACCCGCGCATTTTTCACCTATTTTTCAATGCCGTTCTAAAGTCGGTTCACACATCAACTGTAATTTTAAAAGATATGCAATCTATGTTGCAAAAAACTTACTTTTCTAAAAGCACTTTCACTGTAAAATTTGCATGGTCTCAGGAACTTTTTCAAGAAGTCGTCATCATCAGATGGAACTACGAGGTCCTTTTCACCTGTAATTTAATATTGGATTTATTAAACCTGTTTGTTTTATTGTAAGAAATATTAGATCTGTCCGTAATATTTTTTACTAGTTGTTGCCAGCGACTTCGTCCGCGCGGACTTCGTTTACTCCGCACAGCACCTCCCCGTAGGTGATAGCGTGATAATATGTAGCCTATATGTTGACCCGACTTGTTAGTAATATTCATGCAAAATTTGAAGTAAATCCATGCAGTACTTTTTGAGTTTACCCCGGACATACATACAGACAAACAGACAAACAGATAAACAGACAAAAATTCTAAAAACTATATTTTTGGCTTAGATATCGATTATAGGTCACGCCCCAAGTATTCTTTTAAAAAAATATTCAATGTACAGTTTTGACTTTCCTACGATTTTATTATATGTATAATAATAGATAATAGATAATAGATTATCAGGGCGAGCGAAGCGAGCCCTACACTAAGCCACTTTCCATGCACTTTTGTGGTACATTTTACTGAAAAAATATCGCATTTTTAGATTTAAGCTTCGACGTGATACAAAAATACCATTTTATAAAAATAAAAAAATAGAAGGTACAATTTGTATTAGAATCTTATTACTACTAACGCCATCTCTTATTACATTAACGAGTTAATATTGATAGAAGATTTTCTATTAGAATTTTTGAACTTATTAAGAGACTACCTACTTCATGAATTGTTTCTTCATATTTGACTGGCGGCGCGCGGTTATCGTGCCCTCGTATAAAGGCGAGGTTCAAGTATAAACTGCAATAGCTATAGAGCCATCAGTTTGATCAGTTTGGCATCGAAGGTGTATGATAAAATCATTGAAAGGAGAATGCAAGGGAAGTTCGAAGTAATATTGTGGGAGGCACAAGGAGAATTTAGGTCTAGAGCAGGGATGTTTGCTTCGAACAGAGTAAATAGAGCGTTCGAGAGTTTCACAATAGGCTTATTGAGAAACAGTACAAATGTATTAATTGATTTATATTGTATTGAGATCAATTCCCAATCTCAGCTCAAGGGCGAGGGTAAAAAGCTAAAAAAAGGTATATTTACGCCCGTATCCCCGAAGAGGTAGGCATCGAGGGGTAGACAACGTGTGCATCCACGGTTAGCTGAAGATACTTAAGTCCCACAATGTGATAGGTGGTCAGCCTATCGCCAGTAGGGCACTTTTCCAATCCCGGGCAAAGTTGTTTTATCAGAAAATTAAAAAAAACACATTTTTTCATTTGCCTTACTCTGGAATCGAACTCCGAGGGTTTCTCTGAGAGAAAAATTCGAAAAATGTATTCGCTGAGTGTCTACCGTCAATTCTTCGTGCCTGCGTTAAGTCCAATATTAAGTCCAAAAATTTTGAAGGTTTATTTAAATAAAACATTTTTTTATTTTGATTTCGTAAATCGACGCAAAACGTTGTTTTTTTTTTCTAAAATCAGGAAGTTCCTGCTTCCTGATTTTAGAAAAAAAAAATACAATTATTTCAGCAAAATGTCAAAAATGTGTTTTTTATAAGATCAACCTTCATTTTTAAGACATATTTTTCCTTGAAAATACCAACAAACAAAAACCAAATATTCCTAGTCCAAAGCCTGACGACGCGGGCCTTTGATGCGAATGTAATGTTTAGGTGAAAATACGCTGAGTTTTTTAGGTTAGATAATTATAAATAAAGTCCATACATTAAAAGATGTAATTCTCATAAAAATACTTTTCTAACAATATTACTAGATAGTATAACTTTGCGAGCCCTTACAAAGCTCTGCTTTTGCTAGTTAATATATAAAAAACCAATATGCACAGTCCCATACAAAACTGACACTCAAAATTGTCACTAGTACCTAGTTATAGATATGGCAAAAACAAACCATTACATGATTTTTAATTTCCAACCTTAAACACTACATTTTTAATTTAGTGTTTAATTTAGATATAAAAAAGCAATTTTTTACCAAGTTTCGTGAAAAAAAAACTATTTTTGTAGGAGATAAAAATATAAAAACAAAAAGTCAGTTTTTAAAATTTTTCCCATAATTTTGGGGTTATATGAAATCCAAATGTTGTAGATCTTCTTATGTAGTGTGTATGAAAAAGTTTTAGATCTTCTTATTGCCGATAACTTTGGCATTTATTTTTTTCCGATAGGACTTGTAGTTTTGGCAAAAATCGTGATAAATCGTTTTCCCCTTTTCGAAGTCACCCCTCCCCTCACACTTCCCGAAATCAAATCGCCCGTAATTTATTTTTCCTCTTATTTTAGCTTTATTTTCTTCTATTTGCAATGGGTTTTATCCTACTATTATTTTCTTTTGCTTTTAATTAATTTCAGAGGGATCGGCCCATCGGCCACAGTCTAAAAGTAAGGTCGGAGCCCTCTTTTCAAAGGAGATTGATGAGATCGGCCTAAACTGCTACAAGAACATAGCGTCAGCCAAAATTATCAAATTAAATCAATCCATAATATTATAAATACGAAAGTAACTCTACCTGCCTGTGTGTATTTTTGTCTCTTTTTCACGCCTAAACCACTGAACGGATTTGGATGAAATATGGTAGGTACAAAGATAGGCTGAGACCTGGGAAAGCACATAAGATATTTTTTATCCCAGAAATCCCACGGGAACGGGAACAATGCGGATAAAACTTTTAGAAATTCATCTACGTGGACGATGTGACAGCTACAGCTAATTAGCCGATAATATAAGCCTATATTAGAATTCAACGGAAACCTTTTAAAAGCAGGCAAATGTTAAAAGGATTTTTACATACACACATACATAGATAGATACAGACATACTGAAGTCATCGTGAAAAGAGTCGAAAAATGTTCTTCGGACCTCAAAACGTGAAAACTCGATTTTTAAAACCGGGGCAAATCAGTAACTTCCTTATCTACATACGTAGCGGGAAGTTAAAAAATCTACTCATTTTAAAAACAGTCCGCGGTTTGAAATGAATTAATAGTATGATATGTGCACCAAAGAGGTACCGTAGTACCGTGTTTAATATTTTATGCTCACGTTACACCACCCGCTTAACTGCTTCCGACCTTGAATGTTTCCTGCTATAATAAAGACCACATTAACATAATTACAGACCACATTATAAACAACTGATGAGTGATATGAAGAAGAAGCATTGTTTATAGAATTCTTATTATTTAACGCAGATGCGGAGCAATGGGTCGAGTGCCTTTTATAACTTCTTAATTACCTATCTACTCTCGCTTGTAGTATAAACCTATGCTACTCTTGGATAATGTAGCTTCTTAATAAAGAAATAATTTTTAAAATTGATCCTAGTTATTGAGTTTTTTTTTTACAAAATTACAAATAAAAATACAAATCTTTCCTCTTTATAATTGCAGTCTTGACGACCTCGTCAAGACTGCAATTATAAGGAGGAACCCACTATCCGCGCGTTGTTAGCCGCTGAAGAATAACAAAAGCGGAACGCGCATTGCCTACTTTTAAGTTAATTCTTAATATTTATTACCTAGTTATTATCTATCTTATTGCAAGCAAGTTGACAAAGTTTATTGGTATACAAAATATAAATACATATGGAGTGCAACGCAAATTATTGTAGATAATGAAGTATTATTTTACCCCGTCCCCTTTCATCCGCGTTGTGGAAAAAAAATGTTTTCTAACATGTATTGAAAGCAAAAAAATGTTGATATCTACTTAAACCAAAGGTTCCCAGACTTTTTTTCTCATAGACCACTTTCAAAATGTTGTTGGTTTCGGTGGACCTCCTGAATTTAAATTTCTACCATACTCCCAAAACTTAAGAAAAAATATGAAGCCAACGTAGACCCCCGTCGAGTCTCCCGTTGACCCCTAGGGGTCCACCTGGACAACTTTGGGAACCAGTGACTTAAACCATGGTTTCAATAAAGAAAAATTGTGGTGGAACAATGTTGTGTATAGATTTGTATACTATGCATTCCAACTGAGAATAGTCCTGTCAGGATGACATATTGTTCCGCATTTTGCAAAAACTTCATAAGTGATGAGTAAGGTGTGCAAAAAAATTCTAACAAAGAAATACTTTAAAAAAATTATTTTCATTCTAATTGGTATATTTTTTAGTTAGATTCCCATCGGATCACGTTACCATGTATTAAATTATATTTTATATTTTAATACTTTTTTGCCTATTCTGGACAAATACAACCCAAACCCACAAAATCGCAACAAAATTGCGCCCATCGTTATGAATTATGCCCTCATATTATGAAGAGTGAAAAAAGCAGATAGTCACTATAACCGACGCAGCAAATATGTATGATATATACATTTTGCTTAGAAAAGAGAAAGGTATCATTTATAAATTATAACGCTTATTTCATATAAAGCAATGTAAAAAATGATTTACCTTTGATCAATTTTCTTAATTCTTCTAATCCTTTGTCAATATTTTCTTTATTTTCTCGTAATTCCGTTTTAGCTTTTTCTAAATAAAAATCTTCAGTGAACAGCGTCTTTTCGATTTTAATTTCTTTGTTTCCCCACATTACAAAGGGTACAACTTCGGGATCGTATTCTAAACCCATTTTCTCTTTCTTAACTGGCTAGTTTTGAAAACTTACGTAGTAACGTTTTTAAAATATAATAATAATTGTCAGAGAAATAAATATCTGTGATAATTTGTCATGTCAGTTTAAAAAACATATTTAATGTTGCAGTACATGTCCGAAGCGCAATGTATCATTATAGTATACTGGTACCTATATCTTAACATTTATGAAACTTTTTCAGTTGAAATTTATTCTCTTTTTTTACGATTTACATCAATGATACATTGCTCAGTACACTGTAAGATTATGAAAATAATGTTTGAATTTTCTTAGGAATATTAACGTTACGTTGAATTCATTTTTTAATATATTTTTTTAATTTTTTGTGGCTACAATCTACTAATTACCACATGCCTAATACACCTTTTTCATTAACCTTTTTAATTAAGTTCTTATACTAATATAATGGATACCTAAGTTATTTTTAATTTTAATCATCAGATTATTTATTTATCATTCCCTATTTTCCTATCCTTAGGGGTGGCATAACTCGGCATTAAAACCAATGTGAACAATCAATTACCGCCATTTCCCTATTATAAGGTCAATATTTTTAAACTTAGTAAAAATAACTTTTAACTCTAATTATAAAAAAGTATGAGCATTCATTCAAATCTGTGAGTGAACAATCAATCGTTTTTCCCTCTTTTCGTATTTACCTTTATGATTGGATTTTTTTTCAAAGATTATGTGAGACTAACTTCGGGGTATAATACCCTATACAATAAAAAAGAATTATGAAAACCGAAACACTATGTAAAAAGTTACGCGTTGTCTGACACAGTTTTTTCGTTGGTTGAATATGCGGCGATGTGGATCATCATTTTCGTCCACCGATATTCCGGTAATTCTTAGTGAACCGGTACATCTTATCTCGGTTCACCCTGCCTGCCATATAAGGGAACCGCCGTGATGATATTCGTTTATTTATTTATGCTTAAAAAAATTTCCTTTTCACTTAATTATTGTATTTGAAGATTTGGACTTACACTATTGGCATTGGTAATATTCGATTTACGGCGGTAGAACTTATGATAGCCAGCAGTTTCCAACAGTCAGATTAACATATTCCAAATAATAATTTTCACTTTTTTCCAAAATCTGTTCGTCACATATCTAAATTTAAATTTTGAATTTGTACCAACAAACGACAAAAAAAAAATTTAGAGCTACAGAAAATAACATTTACGCTCGGCTGAGATCAAGACAAACCGAGTGGAACCGATCTTAGCGAACTCTGATAAATAGCGGTGAATAAGTATGAGTCTTTTGAAATAAGCTAAAATAGGTGTGAAATAAACTCTGAGATCGATTAATCGAAGAATCGATCTTTGGTGGCAAGAACAGTTTCAGTTTAGTGAATCATGATTATGATTATGTGTTAGTAATAAAGTTCTGTGTAATTCAAAACAATAGGCAGTTAGAGAAATAATTCCATTAGGAGAGCTATTTTGTTTGCTATTTCATGGAGTAAAAATTATGATGATGCCGTATTGAGATGAGTTCTCCCCGTTTTAGTTCGGGCCCTATATGAAGAATCGTTTGCAGTTCTGTCAGGTAGTTCGTGAAAGGTGAACGATTGATTATACGAGTCACTACCATCGTGATTAGATACCAGGTTCCTAGTTCCTTGGTCCTTGTTCGGGTATTCCGAGTTCCTTGGTCGGGTATTTGATACCACTGCCTTAGCTTTTCCTGCCGCTATAGAGTCAATGCTCTTTTATTATCGTGTTCTGGTTTTGTGTTTGTGGACACTTAGAGATTTGCACACTTGTGTAAACACGAGTGTTAGCAAGAGAGGATAGACCAAGAAACAAGATCTGGATGTCAAAAAAGATTCATGCTTGCTAATGGAATTATTATGAAGAATGCCGAAGATCGTGCAGAATGGTAAAGTATACCTAAGCAAGAAATTAGTATCTGTTCCCACGTTAAAATGTGAGGAATAACCAGGATTTACTCAAAGATAATAGAGGCGGGAATGCTTTTTATAAATTCCTGATTTAATTAGTACATTTTTAGTAAAAAATAAACAAAAAAAAATATATAAAAGATCGTTGGGTATGAATTCGAATCATTTTTAAAATCGATCGTAATCTTTGAAGACAATTGCCTTCTCTACAAATAAGCCAGTTTTGTGAAGGTTAACTTGTTATAAAACATTTAAGGATTAAGTGATTGCCATTATAGTAGTATTATGGTAAACTACTATATATCTGTGTCATTTACAAGGACGTGGCTTATTATATATTTACATTGTACGTACGTGAACGCACCAAACGTAACCAATAAAATAGTTTTAAAAATTAATTTAATTACTTATTTAATAGAAAAATATAGCGTGCTTAGTAAAAATGTGTATTTGATACAATGACATGTATAATTAGGGCAAGCGAAGCGAGCCCTACACTACGGGACTTTCTATGCACTTTTGTGGTACATTTTACTGAAAAAGTATCGCACTTTTAGGTTTGAGCTTTGATGTGGTGGTTTAAATTCATGTCTAGATATGTTATCTACCATTAAAATGTTATTTCATAAACATTAAAAAAATAGAAGATACATTTTGTATTAGAATGTTATTACTGCTAACGCAATCTATTATAAAACTAACGAGTTAAAATGCTACAAAGCTACACTAGGCGACGATTTGTGCCTTTTAGTGGTATATTTATTAAAAAATATCGCACTTTTAGGTTTAAGCTTTGGCGTGGTAGTTTTATTTCATTTAATTCACTTTCATTCACTCTATTTTAATACAATATTAATCTATTAAAACACTTGTACTGTTTAACTTCTAACTATGTATGTGGATAGGGAGGTTACTGATTTTGCTCCAATTTTCAAAAATGGAGATTTTACCAGATGTCCACGTTTTGTGGTCTTAGGAACCATTTTCAACTATTTTCGCGATGACGTCAGTATGTTTCTATGTGTGTGTGTGTGTGTGTGTGTGTGTGTGTGTGTGTGTGTGTGTGTGTGTATGTGTGTGTGTGTGTGTGTGTGTGTGTATGTGTGTGTATGTGTGTGTGTGTGCGGTGTGTGTGTGTGTGTCAACAACTCATAAGTTTTGAACGCTTGGACCGATCGAAACACGGTTGATGGCATTCGATTAAATTCCGCTCAACTTATACTGAAAATGAAATTTGAAAACCTGAAAAATTGAACCAAATGGGCCCAAGACATTTTGAGAAATTTTGAAAAAACCCAAAAAAATTTGTGGCCAAACAGAATTTTTTAAATAACTTTCAAATTAATGTACCGATTGAGTACAAAACCAATCAGCTCTATTCCTCAAAAAATTACGTCTAATGCATAATATGCCCCAAAATCAGTTTATTCGTTTGGAATTAATCGTTGACGAAAATTTTGACATAACTTCGAAATATTTCAACCAATAAATTTTTGGTATTCTACGATATTTTAGTACTAAAAAAATTACGTCGAATGCCCTTTTAAAAATCAAAACCGAATCTTATTTTCAAAAGTTACAGCTTTTCAAATATTAAAATTACGTTTTCTTTAGCAAACTCACTTAATATTTTTGAAATAACTTTCAGGCTAATATACCGATTGACTTCAAAATCTTATCATCTTTTCTCCTTTAAAAACTGCGCCACGTACCGTTAATTGGATAAAAAACGGTCAATTTGGGATCTATCAATGACGAAAATTTTTGAAAAAAATTGTTTTTTGACATTGCTTCGAAATTTTTGAACCTACTGATTTTTTAGCTAAAGCAATATTTAAATTGAGTTGAATGCCATTTAAAAGATCAAAATCGATCATCGTTTCCAAAATATACAGCTTTTCAAACATCAATATACTGCCATTTTTATCAAAATAGATGTTTATACTGAAAAAACCTATGCTTATAGTTTCAACTATTTTGAGCTTAAAATACGTTAATTTAGCGGGAAGTTTCAGGGATGGCTTGCAAGGTCAACCATTTACAGATTACAGACAGTGATAGGTGACGAGTCTATCACCGACTGGGTACTTTTCCAATCCCGGGCAAAGTTGTTTTTATCAGCAAACTGAAAAAACACATTTTTGATTTGCCTGACTCGGGAATCGAACCCCGAGAGTTTCTCTGAGGGAAAAATTTGTTCGCTGAGTTTCTACCGCCAATTCTTTATGCCTGCGATAAGTCCAATATTAATTCTAAAAATTTTGATTTTTGATATTTGAAAAACATATTTTGATTTCGAAAATCGATGTGAAACCATGAACTTCCCAATTTTAGAAAAAAAAAATACTATTATCATAGCGAAATATTAAAAATGTGTTTTTCTTTATAAGTACAACTTTTATTTTTAAAACTCATTTTTCCTAGAAAACTCTTTTACAAGAAAGTTACCATAAATAAAAATTGATTTTTATCAATATTAGACTTCAAGAGCGAAGAGGTGGCGCGAGATAGATCTTGAGTTATTACATATTATAGGTAGGTATTAAATTATAGGTAGACCAGAAAATATGGTGCAAAATATGTAGATAATATTTATAATTGTTCTGTGTAGATATTATTGATAATTATATTAAATCGTGTTTCTAATAAATCAAGAAAATTTTAAAGAATTTTTCTTATACATAAGTAAAATGTATCTTAGAAACATTTTATTTTTTGATTTTGTTTTATTTTTCTGCGGCTCCCTAGATACAAAGGCTGACGACGCCTTTGATGCGAATATAATGTTTGGGTGAAAATACGCTAGATTTTTTAGGTTAGTTAATTATAAATAAAGTCCATACATTAAAAGATATAATTCGCGTAAAAATACTTTCCTAAGAATATTACTAGGTAATATAAACTTAGCGAGCCCTTACAAAGCTCTGCTTTTTGCTAGTATTACCAATTATACACGTCATTGATTTGATAACACGAAGAACCCAGCACACTTATTTTTGGGTTTATTTTTATATTTTTTGTACATTTTTAACCGTTAACCCCCGACGCATTAAATGCGTGTTATAAGTTAAATCGCTGTGTGTGTGTGTATGTGTTTGCGTGTATGTATGTGTGTGAGTTCAAAACGGGTGAACCGATTTGGATGCGATTTTTTTATTTTAATGCTGGATTTCTAGCGGCGGTTTTAGAGATGTTATATTAAAATCGATTTAGACAATACAAGGTCTGATGCTATTTTCTACTCGATGAAAGGATTTAAATAACTGTTACAGGCCTGATTGATATTTGATATTCTGTTTGATATTCTGTTGCTATTAATATAAATTATTAGAAGTGAAAACGTAAAAGGCCTAAATGTTAGGAAATTCAGTATGGAGTTCCACAATGAAGTATTTTGGGACCAACATTATTTATTCTAGGAATTATGATTTGCCCAAAGTCACAGATCACCAATGTTATATATACGCTGATGATATATCTGTTGTGATTACAAGCAAAATATCGCAAATTCAAATTGAATGCAATAATACACTGAAACTGATAGTAGAATGGCTTAATGCCAACAATTTTAAAGTCAATTTCATTAAAACAACATATATTCATTTTCAAAGCTATAAAACTAGTCATATTAATCTTACTATGTCTTATAATAATACCTCAATACGAGAAGCAAATACATTTAAATTTCTTGGAGTTGTACTTGATAAAAATTGTAATTGGAAGGCACATATAGAGAAACTATGTAATAATATTAATTCACAAGTATATGCTCTTTATAGATTGAAACAAATTTGTGGTGAAGCTGAGCTTTAACTTCTTATCACGGATTAGTAGCATCCAAGCTAAATGGACTTATTCTTTGGGGAAATTCTACAGATGTTCAAAAAGTGTTGATCGTTCAGAAAAAATGTGTGCGTGTAATATGTGGCATAAACCCTTACATTTCTTGTAAACAATATTTCAAAAAACTAAAATTGATGACCCTACCTTGTATGTACATCTATGAAACTGCAATGTTTGTGAGAAGGTATCCGAATATTTTTGAGACTTTAGCTGACTTTAATATTAGGGATAAGGATAAAATTACTATGCCAGTTTTAACTAGTTCCATTGTAGCAAAGAACTGCTATGTTATGTGCATTAAAATTTATAACAAATTACCAAAAGATATGAGAATGTTGCCAATAAATAAGTTTAAAGCAGCTTTGCAATCTTTATTAATTAACAAAGTTTATTAATAAAGATTGCAAATAATTAAATAAAAGATAATATTAACATA
This sequence comes from Apodemia mormo, assembly GCA_036924255.1. Classification (NCBI taxonomy): domain Eukaryota; kingdom Metazoa; phylum Arthropoda; class Insecta; order Lepidoptera; family Riodinidae; genus Apodemia; species Apodemia mormo. Next base: position 37,357,486 of record JAUPFN010000003.1, on the reverse strand, counting down.
TTAACCAGGACAATTAAATAAAAGATAATATTAAAATATTAACCAGGACAGGCATATGACGATTGTATAATTATTCTAATTTATTGTTGGTTCAAATATTTAAATTTTTATGCTGAAGTAATATGTTAGTAGTTTTAATTTATAAATATATTTGTTTAAAAAAATAATTGCATGCCAATTTGGTAGAATACGCGGATGTATTATAACTTATGTAAACCTATAAAACTGTACCGTATTCTAAGCAAATAAATAAATTTCTAAATTTCTAAAATTTCTAAATTTCTAAATATCTATAATAATATTATGGCAATGACATGGTAACTTTGACCTGAGGCTGCAGGTTTCCTTTTCGAAGATCATCAGCTCTTTGATTTTTCAGAGTTATTAGTTTTGTCATTCTAATTTAAAAATTATTTAAATATTGCAGAAAGTTATGTGAGATTAACGGCCGGTTTTTGAGACGCAAATAATTTTTTAACAAGCAGTTAATCTCTGTTTAACATAAGTTTTACAAGCAAGTTGTCTGTTAAACAGAGTTTAATTGCCTGTTAAAAAATTATTTGCGTCTCAGAAACCGGCCGTAAGAGATGTAACTTCCGTCTTTGTTATATTCTTAATTTGTCTTATTGTGATCTGGCTATTTATACGACGACCAATTATTCTTTCTACTTTTACACAATTATAGATACACCAACTAACGAGCCCCTTCTGATCTAAAGTCATAATCTTTCCCGAAGTCAAATTTCATGCTCATTGGAGAAGGCACCTCACTAAACGCCGTTGTTCTTTATTTTAGAAATATTACAGCGGAGAATGGCAAAAAAGGTTGGGGAGCACTGATCTAGACCATAGTTTCCCAAAAATTTTTTTGATCTGACCCGGTAATTTTCATACTTCCGCTTCCATCCATTCAAGAGTTTTTAAGTCTCTGATGTATTAGTTAAAAATAAAACACATTTATTTGTAATATTAGTACTTATGAATATTTGTATTATTAGGTACTAGCTGTTGCCCACGACTTCGTCCGCGCGGACTTCGTTTACTCCGCACAGCACCTCCCCCGTAGGTGATAGCGTGATAATATGTAGCCTATATGTTGACCCGACCTATTAGTAATATTCATGCAAAATTTGAAGTAAATCCATGCAGTACTTTTTGAGTTTACCCCGGACATACATACAGACAAACGGACAAACAGACATACAGACAAACAGACAAAAATTCTAAAAACTATATTTTTGGCTTTGATATCGATTGCAGATCACGCCCCAAGTATTCTTTAAAAAAAATATTCAATGTACAGTTTTAACTTTCGTACGATTTTATTATATGTATAGATAATAGAGTGTTCTTCTTATAATTTTAACTCTAATAATGCAGTGCTTGATACTATTAAATTAAATATTTGACTGTTGTCTGTTAGCCAGAAGTTCCTTATTTCTGGCTGGGGAATCCAAGTTTGGATTATAGGTACGTTTGGATTACCTAGTTTGGATTTGGAAATTAGACTATAATATTATGTCAATAAGTCAGTTCAATGACCCTGTGTATAATTTTCTTGACCCGGTGCTTGGTCGCGACCCACCAAATGGGAAACCCTGATCTAGAGAAACTTGTTCGGCTTTCTCCACATTCATAACTCTCTTTATACAAGCACGCCAGTTTTTGAGACATGAGAAAATTTTATTATTCGCTCTAAAATGTTTATTTGATTTGGCCGCTTTTCTTTCTCTACCACAGGGCCGGTGTATGTAGTATGCGATTAAATAGAGGTTTAACCAATCGAAAGAACTTTTATTTTGTTTTTTTCGACGCGATGCAACACGAAAACATTTGTTGTGTCATCAAAACAGATATAACTTCCAGATTGATCAAACCGTGAGGAAAACCTATCAGAAATCAGAACTTTATTCAATAAAACTTTTTACAAGTAATTTTGATGCGTCAACAATTTTTAAAACTACTACCGGATCGGAAATACGGCCAGAGATAAAAAAATCTGGCTGAAGAAACTCAGCAGGTTTGCCTTTTTTCCATATCATTTTTTCCACAATATTACAAGACTAGCTGTTGCCAGCGACTTCGTCCGCGCGGACTTCGTTTACTCCGCACAGCACCTCCCCGCTAGGTGATAGCGTGATAATATGTAGACTTTATGTTGAGCCGATCTGTTAGTAATATTCATGCAAAATTTGAAGTAAATCCATGCAGTACTTTTTGAGTTTACCCCGGACATACATACAGACAAACAGACAAACAGATAAACAGACAAACAGACAAACAGACAAACAGACAAAAATTCTAAAAACTATATTTTTTGGCTTCGATATCGATTGTAGACCACGCCCCAAGTATTCTTTTAAAAAAATATTCAATGTACAGTTTTGACATTCCTACGATTTTATTATATGTATAGATTACAAAAAATATATATGAGATTGGTATAAAGAGCAACCATAGAAATATGAATAATATATAGAAGCGCGATAACATTCTATAGCTACTTTAGTTATACAAATATCGGTAGAATCGACATTGAACTAAGCGACATTTCTTTATCTCTTTTTAACAAATGGTAATTTGCATATGCAAAAAGAGACAACGATATTGTGTCTTGCTCACTTTCGTATAAATTAAAAGTTAAGTAATTGTCAATTCTATAAACGTGTCATCGACGCCATATTATGTATATAAATAAATGGTACATGATTTGTCAAAATATTAATTTAGTTTCGGATAAATACGATTTACTAAGTAGATATCAGTTTATTAAGTGCCATATTCTCCGTGGAAGTTAATAGACTATTAGTCAACATGCCTTCGTGTTGTATTTTGCAATGTAGAGCAAAAAAGGACAAAAATGCACCTTTAATAACACTTCACAGGTATGTCGCAAACTCCTATGATAAAGCTTGCTGATTTTAAATAATATCCATTCTAAATTGTTGTATTTTTATATTGACTTATAAAAGATGTTCGTGTATTTTACGATTTCTTTGTAAACATCATTTTTTTGATTCCTACAAAATACGACTAGTGTTGGGGTATTTGATTTGTCGATATTTAATTTCATTAAATTTTAGGTTCCCCAGAAATGAAGATTTACACAGAAAATGGCTAGATGCCATTGGCATTGAAAATATCAATCCCCGACATAAGAACTGGTTGGTCTGCTCACTTCATTTCAAGGAAAGTAATTTTAATAAAACACTGGATGTAGTCAGATTGCGTGACAATGTCATTCCTTCAATTTCTCTGGTAAGTAGGTAATGGTAATTTCTTAAGTTTTCATAGTATGATATCCTGTGTCTTTTACCTATCTGCAGTCATCAGAAAGCTCGATTTCCTTCTACCACATAAAATATGATATGATGTCTGTCACCTGTATAACCCTAACACACAACACTGATTGTACCTAGGTATGGATCATTTGACAATAATTAACATATTAAAATTCATATTAAATTTTTTAACAATTAACAATTGTTATTTGTATTATCAAATACTGTTAAAAGTTGTTTTTATTGCCACTAAAGAGTATAATAGGAACTAGTATTTGTATAATGAATAATTTCAGTATTTATTCCTTTTGTATATTTTTAAAAAGTTTCAGTAATAATATAATTAAATAGGTATTAAATGTTAATAAAAAATGGAATCGTCATTAAGAATAGTGACATCTGTTTGTCTGTTTGTGTAAGTGTTATTTTGTGTTTGTTGTTGTCGATGTTTTTTTTGGTCGCTACCTTGATAGCTTCACATCTTCTGCCTAAGCTACTGATATAATATATCGAAAATAAATAACTATTAAATATAAATTTGATTTAACAACATACAAGTTATCAAATTTAACAATAATTTCCATGCATAATTGTACCTTTAAGTTCTGCTGATGGCTTCGGTTTTTTGTTTATTTTTATTGCTAAGAGCCTTAATTAAAAGATTTAAGAATTATTCAAATTGATCATAAGTTAATTAAACATTTTTAGTAGTCCTAATTACACTTTCAGTTTTTAGACAATAATGCCGACCTAAATATTTTTAGCCCGTTAATAAGCAGAAAATAAATGTTTTGTGTGAAAGGCAGAATATACATGAATCAACTCGGACTTTAACATCATCAGTGCTAGCATCCAATTATGTTCCCGTGATAAAGGAAAATGTAAGTAAAAATAAGTTCAACATGTTAAATTACATCTGATTATTGTATAATATTTGCAAATTAATAAATAAGTAGTGGTTACGTCATACAACTAATTGCAACATCGATGATGATTCATTTTATGTATAGGTGTCATGATGCACGCGGACTTTGTTGGCCGCAACGTTGTAAATTAATAGTTTAAATACTACGTTTTTTTTAAATATGTTCATACCTAAAATTTGGAATGTAAATTAATATTGAAATGTGTAAATTATTATATTAATTCTAATAAAATTCAATAAATTCTTTAACCATATAGTAGATGTTATGACTTAAGGCAGTAATATTAGGTGATTTCAATACAGGTAAGTGTTTGCAAGACTTAGATAATATATTTTTACAAATGTTTAAATGTTTATTTCTCAACTTATTTTACACTGATTATATAATATTACATTGTCCGGCGCATCCTTTTAAGCAGAAATGCTTGTGTCAGGATACACCGCTCTTCCAGAACATCATTAGCATTTGTGTAAATTAAGTAATATACGTGCCTATTGCGTGTGTGTATTTATGTATGTGTATGAGTCTGTACGTGTATATGAGTGTGTATGCGTGTATGAGTATGTTATGTCAGCATGGGTAATTGTAAGTACATGTGTTACATTAATCTTAGGACTAGCAGTTTCTAACAGACAGATACATCAGTTAATAGAGTTTTCTTATATTATCTTGCTAAAAATAATTGATTCAACATCGTCATAAGACAGTGACTTAAGCCAGCCCACTAAAACCTCTTTAAGGTTGTAGATGGTTAGTGGATAAATATTTAACTTCTTATTAAGTTTGTTATATATTACAGTAGACTGATTTAAGAACTGTCTATTGGCAAAAAGTGTTTTTACCGTTGAGTTTTGTAAAATAGCATCCTTCCTTGTTTTAACTTTTTGGTTATTATCATATGTAATCAACCTATGTCTTTTTTTTATGGCATAAAGTATATACAGTTTTCTAACTGATAGTAACTCGCACAGTGAGTATAGTTCAGTTGTGGAAAATCTACTGGTTTTGAAATGCATTACTTTTAATAATGCTCTTTGGGCTCGTTCTACTTGCAACATTTTAATTTTAGTGGCACCACCCCATACAGGTATACAATAGCAAATTATTGATTGAGCTAGCGCAAAATAGATTCTATTTAGAAGTGTATTGGATGCAACGTCTCTTAATTTTCGAAAAATCCAAATAAGTTTTCTGATCCTCCCAGATATCAATTCAATTTGAGGATGCCACGATAATCTTTGGTCTAGCATGATTCCTAAATATTTTACTACATTATTATCTACATATATTTAAATTTATGTGTGATTTTTATGATGTGGAAAAATATTTTGGTTAGCTTCTCAGCCTGATCATAATTCTACACATAAACTATTACTTATTAAAAGTGTAATGAAAGTTTTTATTGATTTAAGATATAGATATCATTTTTTTTAGAAAAAAATGCGAAAATGGCTGGTGGTGTGAGCGGTCATTAAAAACTAAAATTAGAACTAATTTGTAACTAAAATATAACTTTGTGTTATTACACATTTTAGCTTTGCTTACGTCGATAAAAATAATGAGATCCAGCGTTGCCTACAAAGGTGGCTCAAGAAAATGTATGGTAACGCATAAGAATGATAATTATATAAACAGAAACACAAAAAATATTGCAACGTCATGAAAATATCGTTCCAATAATCAACCTTATTTTTGTACGCTATGATTTAATTCTATTGCTACTATTGCTCCGCTTTATCGACGACAACTCGTAAAATTATGTTAGGCCCTTAGAAATATCCCCTATAAGTGAAGACGTTTTCGTAACACGACGCATGCGTACGTTGACTGTGATTGGACAAAATAAGACCACATATTCATATTCATTTCTATTCTTATCTTATTAGCCACTTTTAAAGTCGTAATCTTGAATCTGTTTATTTGTGATCGAATGTCACAAAATAACGAATTTACGTTGACATTTTGATTTGTCAACTCGATCTCTCTTTATCAATTTACTATTTGTTTGAGTGAGTCCAGGGATCGTTTTTATTGGAATTTTAAATTGGTAGGTAGTACTGCAACCATGCAGGTGCTAATACGAATATAATCACACAACAAAGACGTCATATATACTGACGTATGAAATTGTCGGAAGTGTCCTAGAACTCAGAATTAGTCAACTAAAGCACAGAATACTGGAGACTAAAAGAAGTAAATCTAAAGCCTAATTATTAGTGAAAATACTTTAATTTATTTTATTGTCTAGCTTGATTAATATAAAATTTTATTTACTATAAACGTTTTAGTACGGACCTACTTTGCGTTTCAATATTTTTGGGAACGTTTTAAGCGTTATCAATATAGGTACTAGTAAATTATGTTTAGATTTTGTTCTTACACGTCAAAGATCACCTCTAATACAATAATATATTTTTTGGTTGAAAATACGTAAATCAGGAAACAACGTTTATCGATAAAACATAAATGTTACTTTCTGGACATCCTTAATAATGTTAACACGGCAGCCATATTGTGTCTATAAATGACACGTTTTTTCTGTAGCTATTTCATGTCCATATATTTAGAGGTCAATGAGAGCAACTTATACCAGGATTTTTTGTCTATAAATAATCTGAGATTTTATAATACATATATTACATATAATTAAATTTATTGACTGATAGATCGCTTATAATTTCGGAAAGTTTATTGTGAAAGCATAGTGTAGCCATTGCCCATTTACAAATTTGAAAATGAGGGTCACCGCATTTCGCCTGCCGATTAACTGAAAATTGTTTCTTCGATTTGTCAATTTAGCGCTCCTTGCCGCCTTGCGCCTAGAGCGACCAATCTTCTCGCTCTCCCAAGACGCCAGCGCTGCCTCTTCTGTGTTTAAAAGGGTTCATGGTGGCCTCTGGTAAACGTGAGAAACCAGTTTACTAGGTGGCGCTGCACAAATCACATACAAATTCCTAGTAAACTCGAAACGCGCTCACGATCGAATGCGAAAAGAAAAACTCACACTTAGCACTCAGTATTCACAGTTATAAGACCATTGGATGAAGTAAAACATATACCTCTCATGTAAATCATAGACCTATAATATGCTTAAAAAAGTGTTGCTTTAATAGAAAAAGAACAAAAATAAAATCTGCGTAACAAGTGACTTGACTAACAACATGTTGGCAATAACTCACAGCGCTCTACGCTCTCTTTAAATCTGCATCAACTTTTAAATCAAGTGTGGCCTATATATGTAGACACATCGGGGTAGAAATTCAGGTGACAAAAATCACGAATTCGCATTTCTTACAATGGCCGTGATAATCTGCGTAGTCTTGACAAACTTTAATATCTTACTCAACACACCGAACGAAGGGGCCAACAGTACAATGTTATCGGCATAGCTAATATTGTTAATGCACACACCGACGCTACGGAACGCTACTCGTTTCGCTTTAATTCACATCTGAATGCTCTAATTGAGTGTCAGCAGTTCAGTACATCAGTTTTGTTTTTAGGTATTTATCATAGACCTATAATATTCAAAAGTAAGGTAATATTCTATACTGTTCGTCCTGTAAGTCAGACAGTTAGACCAGGCCAGGTTTGGTGGTATAACAATATCAATCAATTGTATATTTTATTAATAGCCTGGTTAGTCTTTTAAATCATCTATATATATAAAAATCATTTGCTGTTCGTTAGTCTCGCTAAAACTCGAGAACGGCTGAACCGATTTGGCTAATTTTGGTTTGAATTAATTGTTGAAGTTCAGGGAAGGTGAGAAAATATAAAAAAATTAGAGTAGTTAAAAAGGCACACCAACGTTTGCCGGGTCAGCTAGTAAAAAATAATTGTGACGAGTCTTTATTTTTAGTAACTCAAAAAATACTGGCTTTAGTACATGATATAAGTATTTTTCTTGCACTATATTCCAGGAGTATTTTTTATAGAGAGACCTTTTCCAAAAAGGTTTTTTTTTTCAAAATAAGTCAATAAGTTAATTATCTATAATAGAGGTTCTCTCTATTGTTAGCCTTAATTGTATGGTTATGGAGACATAAGCCGACGCTTTTTTGCAAAATGGTGGCAATTCTGCCCCCCCTAATTTGTAAGTATTTTACGCATTTACATTCAGTAAGTCATACTGAATTTATCTTTAAAACAATAATTCCTGAAATTTAGTGCATCGTGGACAAAAGTATCAGGCTCCTCTATTGCCTGTATTATACGTCAAAATTGTCTGTTAAAAATTATTTGGACATTTTTTTGTCTTTGACATATTACTGAAAGTAATCAGCAAAAGTAGTCAGCATATAACTACACAAATTCATGTCCATATTGAATCATACTCGAGCTTAATAAGAATCACAGTCAAGGTTTTATTAAATTAACAAAAAAATTTCGGGTAATGTGTGCATTGTCCACTGTTGTTATGATAATGATATTGAATTTTTATGTGCGTGTTGTGCATTTTTCCTACTTAATTATACAAACGCGAAAAAATATGTGGTCTTAAATGATTTAATTAATTGAATACAAATCTTTGGTAGTTTGGTGTAACTAAGCCCTCGTGTTGGTCCGATACCCTTTTGAAAAATAGATTATTTGCCGCTGCCAGGCAGTTCGTAGGAGGCAAAGGATTGATTATGCGAGTCAGTACCAAAAAAAAGCAGACAGCTCTTTGGCCATCAGTAATATTTTAAACTGGGCGTGCCTATTTTAAATAGTACTCGTAGTTCTAGCTTTATATAAATTTTGTGGTATCATTTTGGGATTAGTAGGTGGCATATATAGGTGATCATATTTCAACACAGCGTTTAGTACATTTAACCAAATATGTCTACCTGAAAATAAAGGTCATTTAGGGGACTAAAATTTTTTGATTTTCATTAACAAAATTACATAAATTAATCCACTTTGTGGTTATTTCATTGATGTGTATAATATTGTGATATTATACACGTCTTTGGGTTATTTACTATATACTACTCACTATTGCGTTAAAAGTGGATTATTTTATGCAAAAGGAGTAAATTGTTACGAGAAAAAAATATTTTGTTCGTAGAAATTAAAAGATTTAGTCCTTTGAATCACATTCTTTTTTGGTTGGATATCTGGTTAGACGTACTGAACGCTGTGTAAAATATGTTCACCTATTTTGCAAGGACCTTATATATTTATATATTGTTGCAATTTTACAGCGTTTAAATTGCATTTGTTTTCCGTTTGTTTTTGTCTTTGGTGGGCTTTCAAATTTTAGTTATCCTGTAGATATCAGATATAACGGGTATTCCAGACCAGTCAGGTCCAGGCTGATTACTGTGGAGAGATTAAAAAAAAATGAAAACAAAAAAAAAACACGTGTTCAATATTTTTTGAAACTCTATTCAAACATGCTAAAAACCACCCCCTACCCTAACCCCCTGTTAAGGGGGAAACCCCTATTTTTCATTGCATATTTCGATTTGTGAGTTGAAAAGGAGATTTATGAGGCCCCATACAAATTTGGCCTAAAACTCAACACATGATAGCTGCTTACCGTTTTGTAATACATTATTAATTTCTTCTGAAATGTAAATTGTATAACGGACGCTTTTTATAATACCATATAATACTAAAATTCACAAAACTCCTTCAAAGATTAATGTTACTTGAATTTACAATTGTAACATTCCATTTTAAGCCACTCACATCGCAATATATCGTCGACACAAATATAATTCCTTTTTGTATTACTTATTATGAAGATTATTTGATTTTAATCACTTAAAAGTTAAAAAACAATGTAACTTATAACTTTTGTTTACATTAAAATATTTATCACTCGTTCACATTTCACAGTGTAAGTAGATGACACTTGTTTTTTTTTGTTTCAATCGGATGATACTAAGAGTACTTGTTTATACAACCTTGTTTCGACTATAATAATAAATATTTTAATTTTTGGTGCATTTTATACAATAGTTTGTTTAAATATTTACGTCTTACCTTTCTGACATGTTTATAATTTATTTTGGTTAGTCAGAAATAAAAGAAAGTGTTAATTTTAAGGCAGAAAAGAAAAATCTTAGCTTGAATTAAAAATAAGAAATAGCGTACAAGTTTGATTAGTTTCATGACTTTCCAACTAAAATCCTTTTAAAATTAACTTGTTATTAAAAAGTGTCCGTTGAATTCTAATATTGACTTATTGTAAATTAAATTAATTTAATAATTTCGGATGACGCCATATTCTTGTAGCTCTTTTAGGCCGATCTCATCAATCTTCTTTCTCCATCTACTAAATATCAATAAAATTTTTAAACAAAAAATTTGTCATTTGTAAAAAAGTATCTTCACGCCCATATCCTCGAACATGTTTCTCAGAGAGAAGGGCAACTTTATGTTTCTCAGAAAACTGAAAAAACACTTTTTTACGTGCCCGACCCGGGAATCGAACCCAAGACCTCATGTCGTCAACGCCAACGCTGGAGCACTAGACCACAGAGGCGATTTGTCATTTGATTTTTTAAAGTTGCACCCCCTACCCCTAACAGGGATTTGGGGTCGCGGGGTCTTTTTGGCATTATTGGATAGAGTTTTTTTATACAGATAACTTTCCAGTAATCAGCCTGGACGGGTGTTCTGGAACACCCTATATATAGATATATATAGAAAAAAATTGTGTTATATATATAGTTTTGACATCATAGAATAGCAAGCAAGCACCCACCTCCTTCCCGTTTTTACTCCGTTTTGGTCCGGGCTCCTTTTGAAGAACAGACTATCTTCCATTTTACCAGGCAGTTCGTAAGAGGCAAACCGTGCGAGTCACTATCATCGTGGCTACTAGGCAGTAGAGTTCTGCATTGGTTTAGGTCAGCGCTTGTCACTGTCGTGTTCCAATTTGGAGGGTAACGCACCCGGTAAACTTTTGCTTTGTAAACCCCACCACAAGGATAGCAACGCACTATTAAAATCTTTGGTGTCTAGAGCCATCTGCTTGTTTGCTTTCTTATGATGAAACAAAAAGCAAATAGCTCTCCTGATGAAAAGAAATAACTATCGTCTATAATAGACCTAGTGATTACGATGGTTGTGAGTGTTGATACGTTTGGCCTAATGTTAGCCATTGTCCAACTGTCCGACATAATGTTCTATTCTACAACTAGCTGTTGCTCGCGACTTCGTCCGCGCGGACTTCGTTTACTCCGCACAGCTCCTCCCCCGTAGGTGATAGCGTGATAATATGTAGCCTATATGTTGACCCGACCTGTTAGTAATATTCATGCAAAATTTGAAGTAAATCCATGCAGTAATTTTTGAGTTTATCCCGGACATACATACAGACAAACAGATAAACAGACAAACAGACAAACATACAAACAGACAAACAGACAAACAGACAAACAGACAAACAGACAAACAGACAAACAGACAAACAGACAAACAGACAAACAGACAAACAGACAAACAGACAAACAGACAAACAGACAAACAGACAAACAGACAAACAGACAAACAGACAAACAGACAAACAGACAAACAGACAAACAGACAAACAGACAAACAGACAAACAGACAAACAGACAAACAGACAAACAGACAAACAGACAAACAGACAAACAGACAAACAGACAAACAGACAAACAGACAAACAGACAAACAGACAAACAGACAAACAGACAAACAGACAAACAGACAAACAGACAAACAGACAAACAGACAAACAGACAAACAGACAAACAGACAAACAGACAAACAGACAAACAGACAAACAGACAAACAGACAAACAGACAAACAGACAAACAGACAAACAGACAAACAGACAAACAGACAAACAGACAAACAGACAAACAGACAAACAGACAAACAGACAAACAGACAAACAGACAAACAGACAAACAGACAAACAGACAAACAGACAAACAGACAAACAGACAAACAGACAAACAGACAAACAGACAAACAGACAAACAGACAAACAGACAAACAGACAAACAGACAAACAGACAAACAGACAAACAGACAAACAGACAAACAGACAAACAGACAAACAGACAAACAGACAAACAGACAAACAGACAAACAGACAGACAAACAGACAAACAGACAAACAGACAAACAGACAAACAGACAAACAGACAAACAGACAAACAGACAAACATACAAACAGACAAACAGACAAACAGACAAACAGACAAACAGACAAACAGACAGACAAACAGACAAAAAGACAAACAGACAAACAGACAAAAATTCTAAAAACTATATTTTTGGCTTTGATATCGATTGTAGATCACGCCCCAAGTATTCTTTTAAAAAAATATTCAATGTACAGTTTTGACTTTCTTACGATTTTATTATATGTATAGATAGGAGCCCGGACCAACACAGGGAATGATTGAGAATGTATTTAGGAGTAGCTGACCCGCGTAGCTTCGCCCGCGATTATATTAGTAAGTCATACAAATAGCTTTTAATAAAAATTTCATCCCCTATTTCAGCCCTCCAGGGACTGATTTTTGAAAAAAAAATAGCCTATGTTTGACCCCGGATCTTCAACTGTATCCATGCCGAATTTCATGAAAATCGGTCCAGTGACAGACAGACAGACTTTCGCATTTATAATATTAAGTATGGATAATACAAGATTTATTGTATCTACGTTTATTCATAAGACTAGTACACTATAATTTGTTTTATGTCTATATGGTTGAATTTATAGTGACGCTATGGAGAGTGGAGACGCGCCATTTCATTGCATCTACCAATGATTAGATGGGCAATGGTCAACAGTCACTTAACAGTTCACTATTTATTCCAACATTCAGACCGATAACGCGCGTGTCTCAGTGTAGTGTTGCTCATAATTTGATATTTTTGTATATATTTACTTAGCGAACAACTTATAGTCTCATGTGAACTTTGTTAGCAATGAGCGTTCAAGTAAGCCGAATGTATTTTCTTGTTTTCTGTGCCGAATTGCAAAACGAAACAGAAAGTGAAGGGCCCGTATTAGAGCCTTTCTAAAACGCAAGATCACATTACGAAAAACTAAACAAAGTTATCTTTTACATATTCACAACGTTTTCATTTTAATACTGTGTTAGTGTTTTTCTTCTTTATTAAAATCTAAAGCAGGAGCAAAAAAATGAGTCTTAAATACGACTCCGAAGGGCTTCCCTTTGTGATGTGGGAAAACTATGTAATTAAACTCGAGAAAATGCCATTAACCAAAAGTATATATGTAGAAAAGGCTAAAAAAGAATTAAGAGAAACTCCAGAAAATGTGGAAAAAGGATTAGAAGTGTTACGGAAACTACTTAAAGGTAACCAAATATGATTTTTGACATCGCTTTATATTTTTACTTTTGCATTATCGTTTTTTTTTAAGTTTGAATATGTTTTTATATACAGCCTAACGGTTTGACGAATTTTAAAAAGGAACGTGCTGTTATTAATCGTCTTTATTCTGCTAATGAAATATCCACTCAGATTTTACGTAGTCCGTTTGTTTTTGAAATTACGGTGATTTCTTTAATAGAGTTCTTTTCATGGCAGGCAGTGAATATTTGGGTGAATAAAGAAAATATTTGTTATTAGTAGCATATTGTATTATTTTCGCCTACCATCACAAAAGTTACCACTATTAAAAAAAATACATTAAAAAATTATGTTTGTCTAGAAAGTAAGGTAACAATTAGAAATATATATATCTTATATATAAAATTCTCGTGTCACAATGTTCGTTCCCGTACTCCTCCCATACGGCTTGACCGATTCTCATGAAATTTTGTGAGCATATTGCGTAGGTCTGAGAACCGGCCAACATCTATTTTTCAAACCCCTTAGTGATAAGGGTTGTCCACCCTTAACAATTTTTACTTAGAAATAATTTATATGGCAAAACAACGTTTGCCGGGTCAGCTAGTATATATATATATATATATATATATATATATATATATATATATATATATATATATATATATATATATATATATATATATATAAAGGTATATGCTCTGTGGCCGAATACAAATCTATATATATTAAAAAAATTGCTGTTCGTTTGACTCGCTAAAACTAGAGAACGGCTAAAACGATTTGGCTAATTTTAGTTTAGAATTAATTGTTGAAGTCCAGGGAAGGTTTAAAAGGGGAGAAAATATAGAAAATAATAAGAGTAGTTAAAAAGGCACAACAACGTTTGCCGAGTCAGCTAGTATGAAATAAATATTTTAATAGTATGATAATTATTAGGATAATTTTAGTTCTGCTTTGTGAGTTTGTTTAAAGCTCATTTTAACATGTTTTAATTCTTATACTTGTAGAATTGTTATTTTTATATTTACAGTTTTTTGTTTTTTATTTAACCTAATAAACCAAAAGTCTACCCAATAAATAATTATTCTTAATTTGAGAACAGAAATAATGTTATTAAATTAAAGTAGAGTACTAGGTGGTACTCGTAGAGTTCCGCAATAGCATCAGAGCTTTTCATTGTCGTATTCCATTTGGAGGGTAAGGCAAACTACACTACTTGGATAGCAACGCACCATTGACATCTTTGGTGTTTATGGGCGATGGTTTCTCTTTCCATCAGGAGAGCCATGCTTGTTTGCTATCTATGATATGATAAAAAAATATATCAACTCGCCACACGGATATCAACCAACTTTAACGTGTTTGGTGTTTATATAATATGATGGTTTCTCTTTTCATCGGGAGAGCTATCTTCTTTAAATACATATATCAAGACGGAATCTAATTTTGAAAATGGTAATATGTGTGCCATTGTTGCTTAAAAAATTTTTTTTAAAATGAAATCTTCTAGGTGTAATTTACAAATTTGTACTTTAAAAAAGGTTCGAATTCTATAAAAAATATTGAACAATCTTCGCGCCTGATTACCAGATAATATACGTTATAAATGCGCAAGTTTGTATGTGTAGATGAATGGTTGTTAATCACGCAAAAACGGCTAAACCGATTTAGATAACATTTAGCACTCATGTAGATAATGACCTGGAATAGTACATAGGATGAATTTTTTTTCTGGAAAAATAAGACGTTCACGTGGGATGCACCAAAAACTTTCATAATGCAGCGGGCTTCAGGGTGCAGGGTGCAGCACCAAAAATCAAAGAAAAAGTCTGTCTAGGCGGCCTATCTGCTTTTCTTCAGAAGACCCTTGTAGGTTTCTCCACATGCGCGGATGCTGTGACAGATATGCTGCGACAGGGAATGGAGTACTTTATTCCTTTCTCTGACGTAGCCATGTCCAGTAAAGCTCGAGCCTGGTTCAGAGCTGATTGTAGATGCGCTGAGGCGCTAAAGCATGAAACAAATCTGGCTTGGGCGGATGCTCGACATCGCAAGGCCAAGGACGTATCGGAGAAGAAGAAAGCCTTCAACCAGACCGCCAAGTCCTGCATAAAGGCACTTTTGAAAGCTCGATTTGACCACATCAACCGTAAAGCGTTTTGGTCCCTGGCAAAGTCGATTAAATCGAATTTTTGCCACCCCTCACTTCCAATGATGAAACCGAATGGAACGCTGGCTCACACTGCCGTAGAGAAAGCAAACTTATTCGCTACTTTATTTTCGGAAAACTCACGTCTAGATCCCACCAACACGAAACCTCCCAGTCTACCTGGATGCGAGGTTAATTTGCCGGAAATTTGCATCCGTTAGACTGAGGTTCATAAAACGCTGCGCAATCTGGACGTGATAAAAGCTAGTGGCCCGGGACGTAGACGGGATTTCAACCATAGTGCTTAGTCTGTGCGCTTGAACTCGTTATTGTTTTAACACACCTCTTTCGCAGTTCGATGACGACTGGATAAGTACCGAAATCATGGAAGCTTACCAATGCGCAGCCTGTGACAATAAAGGCAGTCGTGCTCTTCCAACTATAGGCCAATTTTAGTCAAGTCCATACTCTGCATGACTATGGAGCGTGTACTAAACAATAGGCTAATCTACTCAGTGATCGCCAATACGAGTTTTACCGAAATCGGTCCACTGGGGATTTTCTAACGTATGCCACCTACATCTAGAATCACAGTGAAGCACTAGCAGTCTCCCTTGATATCTCGAAGGCATTTGACAGGGTCTGGCATGATAGTCTTATTGGCAAGCTTCCATCGTACGGTCTGCTTACTGGTCTTTGCGCTTGAATTTCAGATTTTCTGAGTGACCGGTCGATTAGAGTAGTCGTCGACAGCTGCTCGTCCGAACAAAAGGCTATAAATGCCTGAGTCTCTCAGGGATCAGTTCTATGCGCAATTCTATTCCAGCTACATATTAACGATCTGCTGAAGCTCGGTATCTATGGGTACGCAGACGATAGCACTGTTATGGAGAGTTAGGCATCCAGCGCGCGGGCCAGTACGACGCAGATCCGATGGCGTCTTAAATGCTTCGATTGGGGCGATGCCAATCTGGTCAAGTTTAATGCGACAAAGCTCAGGCATGTCTATTCTCCGCTAAACGGAGTCCATTTCACCTGTCTCCGTCTTTCCAGGGTATGTCCGTGCCGATAATTGACCACCTTGAGCTACTTGGTATCACCTTAACGTCTATTTTCGTACATCGAATCAAAAGTCCAAGTTGCCTCAAAAAAGCTTGGTATTCTGACAAAAGTGAGACAGTATTTCAGCCCGAGACAGTTGCTCAACCTCTAAACCTCTAATCAAGCACAAGTCCGTTTGTGCATGGAATATTGCTCTCACTTCTGGGATGGATACGCCAAATACCAGTTGGAAACGATTGAGGCGATAGAGAGGCGTGCCAAGAGGCTCATAAACGACGATGATCTGGTAGGCAAAAAACTCCAGAGCCTCGTTCATCGCCGCAGAGTGGCCAGTTTATCGGTGTTTTATTGGATACATTTTAGAGAGTGCGCTGCGAAATTGCACGACTTAATTCCGCCATCCCCGTTTTTCTATCGATCGTCGAGGCGCACAGATTCTAAGCATCGCTATATGGTGGACGTATCATGCACCCGGACAAAGCGGTTCGTCTCGACATTCTTCATTGGAATCGCAAGGGACTGGAACATTCTTCAACATAGATTTTTCAGTATAATAAATAGTTTTATACAGGTACAGGCCTTGTATATAAATGTCTTGTATGTAAATCATAAATATGATTTTCTTTACAGGAAAAAAAAATACGCACAGTCTAGACATTTTATACATAAGTAGGTATATACAAATATATGTATGTACTAACGGAATAATAATAAACTAGTGATACCCGTGCGAATAATGCACACTAAATAAGAATAATAAATATCACTTTACAAAATTACAAAAAATATTTATTTGATTTATTCCTTATTACAAAACTTCGCGAATATCAAAAACGTTGAACTAAAGTGCCACTATACGAAAGTATTTCTACGTAAGTTGATTTGAAATTGAACACCCGACCAACAATCATGTTGACGTTGTTTCAAAATTATAGCCGTCAGGTGGCAGCATTTGTTTATTTATTCATTTATTTATTTATTAAGGCTTACCAACATTTGTATACAATGTTAATTCAATTATAGATAACATGACAAAAATTAACTTGCTTATTGTAACAAACAATTATAGGTAAACACCACTTGCTTTTTTTAAAAGTAACAATTGACTGTAATACTGTATATATATTCATAAAATGAATATTAAGACTCCTAATAGGGAAATTTGCACCAGCTACAGTCCTGCGTGGAGTAGGGCAAACAGGAGAGATGGGCCCACGAGGATGACTTCTCGGCACACGGAAATCTATTTTTTGCAACAATTGGGGGCAAAAATTCATTATTTTATAAACTACTTCAACTTCAGAAACAAACTTCAGAAATGAAATTGACTATTTCATTTCTGAGTAGTTTATAAAATAATGAAAAGTCCAAAAGCTTTCTACGGTCCTCCAATGATATCATATTACATATCAGTAACCTATCTTTGTAGGAATTACATTGTTTCGCTATACCACGATTATACGCCAGGTGTCATAAGAAATGCTTTTGAACTCTTTCAATACTTAATGTGTGTGTTGCATAGTGTGGTCGCCATACTACACTGCAGTATTCTAGTTGGCTTCTGACTAGGCTGTAATAAAGACGAATCTTTGATTTTTCACTCTTAAAAACTTTGACAATTCGAATTAAAAATCCTAGCAATTTGGATAATTTTCGAATAACTTGCTCAATCTGAGGTAAAAATTAAGTTTTCTATCGAATACAGCCCCAAGATCCTTTATTTCATCTAGACTGCGTATTTTATTCTGTGCAATACAATAAATATATTTCGTCGGATTAAGTTTACGTTTAAACTT
Organism: Apodemia mormo; assembly: GCA_036924255.1. Taxonomy (NCBI): domain Eukaryota; kingdom Metazoa; phylum Arthropoda; class Insecta; order Lepidoptera; family Riodinidae; genus Apodemia; species Apodemia mormo. The sequence continues at coordinate 37,338,974 of JAUPFN010000003.1, read as the reverse complement.
TACATGAAAGCATTTATTACAATTTAGTAGCATACCGTTGTTTGTGCACCATTCATTAAGTTTATCTAAGTCACTTTGAAGCAATTAGGCATCGTGTTCTGACTTGATTTCCTTGAGAAATTTTAAGTCATCTGCGTACATATCTCAAGATCACATACATATACAAGATCTGCGTCGTTTATAAAATAATTAAACCAAACTGGGCCCAAGCGAGACTCTTGTGGTACACCGGAAGTAATAGAATGATACTCGGATTCATATCCATTTATTACAACATAAAACGTGCGATTGACTAAATGGGATTTAACCCACTTGAGTATTGATCCAGATACATCGTAACATGATAAATTTTTAACTAACAAATCATGAGGTACGCGGTCGAATGCTTTGCTAAAGTCTGTATATATGACATCCACTTCGCTGTTAGAGTCTACTGCCTGCAACACTGTTTCTGTAAAGCTAACCAAGTTCGCCGCAGTCGATCGATGCTTAACGTACTGCTTGCTCTATATGACGTTAAAAATAGAGACAAATTGTTAATTCAAATATTTTAGCTAAAACTGATAAAATCGATATAGGTCTGTAATTAGAAATAATATCATGTTTATCAGATTTAGGGACAGGGACAATTTTTGCCATCTTCCAGGCGTCCTGAAAAATTCCAGTACTTAATGACTTATTATAAATTATATAAAGAGGCAATGATACTGCATATACTGTACTAATGTTTCTAAGCTTATAATTTTATTAATTATTTAATTTACAAAAACAAAAGCAATAATCACTTTAAGTTATGAATGCCGGTAGAGCAACAATTATCTATAAAGTGATATAAATTTTATGTGGAGTAAATGAGGTTTTCTCTAAAACGGGAGGTAAACGTCTTAACCTTAGCGTATAGCGTATATAATAACGAAGTACAAGTCATAGTAACTTGATACTATCTTTAAAAGGTGGTCTAATATAAATATAATATTCATATATGGATTTGGAAAGCGAACATCGAAGTAGGACATATCAATTGACACATAATTACCGTCATGCTTGTATAATATTTGTCGCTGTGCAAAATTAACGTAGCTCCAACATTTTGCAAGTGAGTCCGAAGTGAGGTTTTCTATCTTAGTTTTAGCTGATTTGTTTCTTGCCTTAGTATCAACTGGACTTTCAGTTTGGCTGACCTGATTCGTATCTCAGTTTCGGTTACCTATAGTCATCTCTTAGTTTTGGCTGACTCGGTTCTTGTAAATTAACCCATTTACTATATTTTCTTCCATCTTCACTTTCCATCGTCGGCACTTTGTGAAATTCCATTATTGTAAAACAATTGGCTGAGCACTTGTACTCTAATTTCACATTAAAACTTTATTTTTGTATTTCACTTGGCCAGTTACACTTTTTAAGCATTAGTGGAGCGCCTGCGGGTTTTCACCTCGGATTAGAGTTATAGTGAATGAATTAATATGATCGATGTGGGATATTGTTTTTTAAACTATAAATTGCAATGTTTACCCAAAATTTTTTTGTGCACTCGATTGTTTCATTGTTTAAACAAATTATTATAAAAATAATGTTTGACCATATATTTTCACTTTAAACAGTATTTTTTTTATTTATATGTTAAATCTTACCTGAGTAGACATATAGGAACATTTTTCAAAGATACCTGTGTATAAAAATAGCAATAGGGATCTCGAAAAGGTAGAAAAACGTGGAGGGGAGAGCGGAGCGATAGCTGCTATGTACAATGGAATTTCTCGGCCAGTTTAATTATAAATGAAACGTACTCTATTGTGTACATTTAAAAAAATAAGGTAATTAATTACGACTAATGAAAAGAAAAAAAATTATTAGTATAAAATCTGTTTATTTAAATATATTACATTGTTGTCTACATCAAATATTTTCTCTTATTATTATTAATAATAAGAGGTTACTCCTCTACTAATTTTTATAATTCCACCTAAATTTGTTTCGGAAGATGAACCCAGGTGTATACGTAGGTCACACTATAAGTTTTGCGTTACTTAAAAAAACAACATCTTATAACCAAAATATTATGTTTATTGCTTTTCAAAATAATCTCCTTTACATTTTAAATATTTTTTCATGCGATCGAACCATTTTTTAAAACAGGAGGACCACTGATCTGAAGGCATGTTTTCTACGTGCTGATTGAACGCAAACACTGCCTCTTCGGAGTTGGTAAAAGTAAAACCTCTCATCAAATCTTTGATTTTGGGGAAAATACAGAAATCACAGGATGCTAGGTCAGGGCTATGCACAGGATGAGTGACGAGATGTGCTTTTTCGGAAGCTAAAAATGACTTTTTTTTGTTGGCCGTGTGTGAAGAAGCGTTATCATGGTGTAGGAGAATGCGGCTTTTGGGTCGTCTCTCGCGAACTTTTTCTAACTCCCTGGGTAAACAAATTGTAATGTCGCTGCACGAAAATACATCGCGGTAACGTATTGAAACACCTATACATGTAATGAAATCGTGGACTAAATCTTAATATTTCTTATTTGTTTGTTTATTGATTAAACGCGCTAATAAACGCGCTAATTTCTGGAACAATAAGTTGGATTGAAAAAAAAGTTCTTTGTGTGTGATAGCATAGCTACATTCATTAGGAATTAGGATTTAGCAAGATTATAGGCTATCAAGCATTACGTTATTACGTTACAATTATTCTTGGTTTAGTTAAAATATCGATATGTTTACGTATATCGATATTAATAAGTCGGAAGAAAATCGCTATCGAACTGCGTTATCCGCGTGCGCTGGCGTAATGGATAAGTATACGTAAGTACAATGTACTACAAATATATTGATTTTAAGTAGATCTACAAAAAAGTCCGCGACACTATATATCTATCTCTTATAACAACAACACGATAAGGAATTTTGAGTCGAAAAATTGTTGAGAATTTTGAGCAGTAGGATCATTATGCGCAGGTGTACGCAGGCATATTCATCCTTACTAACGAAAAGTACCTACTCCATCAACACGAAAATCTTAGGAAGATAAACTGTGGCTTTTATACCAAGTTATTTGGATGCATAGTTTAAGAAAAGTTGTAAAATGAAAATAATTCAACAACAGTAGGTATTTATTTATTGAAATGAATTATTAAAATAAAATAAATATTTAAGGAGGCTCCCATACAACAAACATGATTGTTTGCCATTTTTTATAGATGATGGTACGGAACCCTCCGTGCGCAAGTTCGACTCGCACCTAGCCGGTTTTTTTAGGTACATGAGTGGAACTATATAGGTACCTCTAGGCTCTAACTAGAGGTGGGTCGTTTCGCGATTTTGCCGTATCAAAATGAAACTATTTATCGCCACGCGATAGCGGTTTCTGAAACTATTTATTTTGAAAACTATTGATTACAGAATGGCGGCCTTAGCTAGCTATTCTGATACCTGTCTCATTTCCGTGCCCTTTTTGAGCCCTTCCTATCGACGGATTGAGTTGAAATTTTGTGATGAAATTATTTTACGTTAAATATTACGTATTTCTTATGTATTGTATTTATAAATACCTATGTATTGTAGTTATAAATCGTACACATAATATATTTACACTATCTATACATCTTCTATACAAATAAATAAAATTGGAGTGTCTGTTTGTAATATTAAAATAACCGGTTTTAACTAAATGCATATGGATGTATACACGGTACACATACCAAAATAATACTTTTTACGATTTTTGTCTGTCTGTCTGTATGTCTGTCTGTCTGTTTATTCCGGCTAATCTCTGGAACGGCTGGACCAATTTTGACGGGACTTTCACTGGTAGATAGCTGATGTAATAAAAAGTATTCAGATTACTTTTTAGAAAAAAAATCCCACGCGGACGAAGTCGCGGGCACAGCTAGTACAAAAATAAAGTTTTAATGTGAAATTAGAGTACAAGTGCCTAGCCAATTGTGTTACAATAACCTATTTACACATGGATAATTGGATACGCCTTTTAAGGCAATTTCTTGGATTATCTATATAGCTTGCATTTACACCCTGAAATACCGAGTTTTTGTACTTACCGATGAAATAAATCACTCCGGGGGTATTTTTTAGACCTTGGTATTTTGTTCGGCACAATATAATAGCAGAATTTGACATATTTCTATTTGTTCACGATATAAAATAATCTACAAACGTTTGACACTTACAAACATTGGCTCATATGAGAGGCTACACGTTGCCTGCCCAACATGTCTATTGGTATTTGTGCGGTTTGTGTTCATGTCTTAGTGTCCCTGCGTCCTAGGTAGGCTGCGCAGTCAGGGTGCCGTAGCCAGCGAAACATATGACGTTGCATGGGAACCCGCGCACCAAGCAGTCAAGAAATCCCGGCTGTGGCAGCCATTACAACGCGCCTGATTACACGGCAGCTGATTCGCTGCGCGCAGCCAGAGCAAGTGAAGGCGAATGTATGTGGCTGCTGTAGACATGGGTAACTCAGCGAAATTCATTGCGTTAACTCAGTAACATTGTATATATTGTACACATATACAATGTTACTGAGTACATAGAAAAATTGTGTCATGGCGCAACAAATCTCACGTGGGTGCCGGGAAGTGAGCAGCGAACGAAACGTGCGCGGTGCGTCACGCTACAGGTTTTAGAACAAACAGCGCACAGCGTGTAAATTGCGTTGGTTCATTGGTATTTAGTAATTAAACGAGTGAGTCGCGACACATGAGAGTCACGACTCATGAGTGAGAGTTCATTGTTTATCTATACTGCGCTACGCGCACACACTTGAACGAGTGAGTTGGCATGCCCTTAGTTATATTTTCTTATTTTTTCCAATAAGTTGTCAAACGATTGCACTGACATTCTCGTGTAGTTAAAAAAACTGGTCTAGGTATGTAGGTACGAACATCCTCTATATAGGTGTGGAATAAGCCATTTGAGTGCCGTTCTAGAAAGAAAGGATAAATCCAATGTATTTTCTTTGCTTTGCGTATTTACAAGATAGAAAAAAAATGACAAGTCCTTCCACGTCCATATCGCTCGACGAAAGAATCGAGAGCTTGGCTACTCAAATATTTTGGCTGCCGGAGCCTGGCTGCGCAGCCTGGCAGTCTAATGCGCTTGGGCTCTTAGTTTCGGCTAGCTTGAGGCCTTCATTAATTTTAGCTGCCTTACATACCTTTTCAGCTTTAATATAAGTTTTAGAAATTTTCTAGAATAAAGGAAGGTTTGGCCAAAACCTAACTCTAACTTTTGTTCTTTTTCAGTTTTGCATTTTACTTCTATATTTTCCTGCCACATGTCGTCAAACTTATTGCAAGTTTCGTGTACACAAAGTTAATATATATTAATATTATAATATGGAAACTTTGAATAACTTTCTAAAAATTAATGAAAATATTTAATTCCCTTTTTTTTCAGAATGTCTGTATTGCTAGTGGCCTAATGAGCCTTCACAGTCTCACAGGCACATGGGATGAGCAAAGTGCTCAGCCAGAGTAAAATTTGGATTGGGCTGTATAACCATCATTCTCAGCACACATTTGTATTATTTCTCTCCCCATTCTCTTTACCTGACCTATCAAATGAAACTAGTTTCTTTACTAAGTATTATAAGATATTCTTGTTAAATGCAGCACTTATCTTGGCTATTTCTATGTTTTTGTTCCCCTTTTTGTGTTTCATTTTTTTTTCTTTTTAAAATATAATTTTCTTGCCTAAATATTTTGGCATTTTAGGTCTCTTTCATCACGCATTTTCAATTCATAGGAAGATTTTCTAAAAAGCGATCGATTAAGGTTTTTATGTAAGGTTGCATCACGAAATAAAGAAAACAAGCGGAATTGGCAAGTATATACATTTGTATCAGGACCGCGATCGCCACACTCACACATAAAATAAGCATTATTGCATATAAACTACTAATGCAAACATTGTTTCATTGGTCGTTTTCATTTTAAGCAACAATAATCCGAAACACACAAACAGAACATTTAAAAATGTACCAAAGTGCGTTACAATAAATTTTATTTTGCTACAAAAAAAAAAAGAGTATTTACGTCCTTTTGTAGTCTATTCAAAATAGACTCATCTATTTGTACAATAGTGAAACTTAAGATCGTAATAGTTTCGCTATTCTACAATAGATGGCAGCATTGATTTTTCCGTAGTTTTCAGTTGATCATATTTGAGTAGAGAACTTTCTAGAACGATATACGTAATGACTGTCATTACGCATATATTTCTAGAAACATTAGGTCAACCTAAAATGAACTTTATATGTAAGGTGTACGGCTGATTTTAGCTTGACTTTCTATTATATCATTAGAGATTATATTAAATCAGGAATTTAATTAAAATAAAATGAAAATTGTACTTTCGAATGATATGAAATATCTCCATTTTTAATCATCTGTATTCTACTATCATTTCTGCATTCAAGGATGGCACAATACGGCATAATTCAGTGTATAATAGATTTTCGCACGACGACTATCTCCTAATGATATGGTAAGTATCACTAAGGCAATTTAGAGTAAAAGCGCATAATAGTGACGCACGCGGCACGCCCACTCTTCACTTCCCCTTGTTTTCTTTATTTCGTGGGTTGCATAATGATGCTGACTAATGGAAAATTACATTCTTGTGTCAAAGGCAAGTTTTAATATGACCTCGTTTTAATATTGATTAACGAGATCATATTAAAACTTGCCTTGTTAGTCTAGTAAACAACAGGTTTAGGTCTGATCATTTTTATTTGTAAACATTTCTCAATAATCCTTTATTTCGTGGGTTGCATAATGATGCTGACTAATGGAAAATTACATTCTTGTGTCAAAGGCAAGTTTTAATATGACCTCGTTTTAATATTGATTAACGAGATCATATTAAAACTTGCCTTGTTAGTCTAGTAAACAACAGGTTTAGGTCTCATCATTTTATTTGTAAACATTTCTCAATAATCGATACGCGCGATAATAATCATTGCGTTGATGTGAATCAACACGTATTATCCTATCACCGAAAAATCAGTGTCAAAGAGTATCAAGTAACGGTGTTAAATGTTAGTTATTATCTATCTACTAAAAGGTGGAATCAACGTAAATAATTCATTGGATAGGGTTCCGAATCCAAAAAGTCACAGTACTTCTTGAATTCGGAGAGAGTAAGAACTCTATTACTAAGACTCCGCTGTTCTATTCTTGCTGTTTTGTGCCTTTCTGTTACGAGACTGCTGGTGCTATTAATAAACCTACTTGAGCATGTTTTTAGATTAGCGCGAATTACATCTTGTCAACTACGACATAGCAATACCCGATAAAAAGCTTTGGCACGTTATTCTAAAAAATAATACTTTAAACCTTTTTACGAACAGATCTTAATCGAATAATATGTTTTTACAAACTCACAATATTTTTAAAGACCATGTTACCTACTTACGCCACAAAAGGATCCAAAAAAGATATCCACACTTTACCTATAGAGGGTCCTCCTCTATTATACTTTTCGCAAAAAAAAAAAACAATATATTATTTAACATTTTGTCGGCGTGACAAGTATGTACATACATTCATACCAAATTACAGTTTTTCAGTGGGTACTAAGAGCCTCTGAATTAAGCTTCCAAAAGATGGACGGATGGACAGGCATAATGAAACTACAGACTGAATGGTGAGATATTGTATTGAAGGACTCGATAGTTAATGGTCGCGAGAAAAAAAATATAATGTGTATATTGTTGCTTGCTGTAGTAATATTCAAAAAGTATAGTCAACGAATGATGTACTAACGAGTCGAGTCGCGAGTTCGGTAAATCGCTTTTTGTAAACAATGAACTACTACGCACCATTCGCAAGTGTCCGTATATTTTTATTGGAAAATTAGGTCCAAATTTAAGTAACAATTTTTTTATTTAATCGGTATCAGAATCGAGCAATGAACATACACTCTATCAGTTAACTTGTACTAACGGTTCCTTATAAACTACACAATCCTAAAAACGATTACAACAGCAGTTTTGAACTGTAAATTTTTTAAAAGGAAATTGTTATAAATAGGAGGAGGTTATCAGTTCAGCTGTATGTTTTTTAATTCTTTTTTCTACCTCAGAAATCGGTCATGTAGAAACCGATTTTAAAATTATTTTTTTTTGTTTGGAAGGTATACACCCCGTGTCACAGGGGAAAGTTCACATTCCACCACCACGTGTGGAAGTCAGTAGCTGCAGTTTTTCCCCGTTAAAAATCATTTGATATTTTGCCAGTAGGTAGGCAGTAATGTAGCGCGGCACTCCGTGCATCAATAGTAGTAGGTTAACTTTTGATCTTTAGTTTTAATTAATAGCTCGTACCTAATGAAGCTTAATTTCGCCTAACTGGCGATACGCTATTCAGTTGTATATGAATTCCCGCGCACTATTATTCTAGGGTAAGAAATAGCGTAACTGTAGGCGATGCATTACGATATATTGGTCAATTGCGATAACGTCGACATTTCTCAAAAAACAAAATTTTACAGGAGAACCATTATTGTCACAAGTCACCAAAACGAAAGATATAATACTATAATGGCATAACTATGAAATTAGTTATTTTTTTCTATAGAGTCGAAATAGAGCTGACATTTTTACAGTAAACGAAGCATTATTTTTTATACACAACTGTATCATTAACTCGAAAATCGTCAATTTTGGGATATATCAAATTTGTAGCAAACGAGCGATTATACTTAATATTTTATTCTAATTAATTCAGCCAAAGACCAGAAAGTAATTGTATTTATTTTTACATTCAAATATCTTAAAATACAAACATTTTTGTAAGTCAAAGTATAGAATAAATAGGATAGTCGAATGGTACAAGTTCTTAGTCGAGATCTTCTTTGAAGAAAAAACCATTTGCCATTCATAAAAGGCACTGCGCTGCAAAGTGCACTTCATAAAAGGCGAACGATTAGCCAAACATGTATTGTCGTGACTACCAGGTCGAAGAGTTCTGTAACGTCTCGCTTGAGTTTGTTATCATGATACGTTGAGGAACTCAAACACCTAGTGGTTACGATAGTAGCCGTGTGATGATAGTATCCGTGTAGCTACCATCGTAACTACTAGACGGCTAGACGGCGTCTAGTAGTTAAAATGGTAGCTACATGGCTACACATGTTACTGCCATCGTAACAACTAGGCGTTAGAGTTCCACAACTGTTATAGCAAACCCAAGCAAGATGTTGCGGAACTCTACCACCTGGTAGTTACGACGATAGTGACATGTTTGGCTAATCGGTCGCCTTTTAAAAACTGTCTAGCTGAATGGCAGATGGTCTATTCTCCAAAGGGGGCACCCTTTGGAGAATAGACCACGATAGTAAGAATAGACGACGATAGTGACATGTTTGGCTAATCGGTCGCCTTTTAAAAACTGTCTAGCTGAATGGCAGATGGTTTATTCTCCAAAAGGGGCACCCTTTGGAGAATAGACCACGATAGTAAGAATAGACGACGATAGTGACATGTTTGGATAATGTCCTCAACCATGGACGTACCCAGGTTTTGGGTCAGAGGGGGGCAACCGTAACATTTTAAGACTATATTTTTATCCTATTATATTTTTATCTACAATATTATATAGTTAGTAGAGAGGTAAACAAATTCCAGGGGGGGTTCAGCTGCCTCTCCCTGCCCCCCCACTCGGTACGCCCATGTCCTCAACCTTTCATACAAAAGTTCATCCCCTATATCAGCCGGTTAAAGGATGATGTTGGCCCTATGTTTGCTTTTTTATATCATAAGATACTACAAACAACTAGGAAACTAGCAAACTAGGAAATGGATTGGAAGAGAAAAATGTTAATGGTCCGTTGCTATTCGGTTGGCGGGATAGTGATGCCTCTTGCATAAATTTACCGGTTTTGTTACCATCCAAACTGGTAAAAACCCGACAGTGACGAGCACTGATATTATTGCAGCAGAAATAGATAAAGCAGTGGTAAGTCACCTGGACGAGACGTTGCGGAATTCTAGCACCTAGTAGTCATGTATGCATTTTAGTTTTTCGAATTGTTGGCGGAACGGCAGATGGTGTATTCTTCAAAGGGGGTCTGAACCAATACAGGGAAAACCGAATTTTCAAATATGTTCTTAATTTGAATTTGTCATGATCGGTTCAGCGGTTTAGCGCAAGGAGTAACAGCCAGATTTAACATTTAGAATATTAGTATAGACTATAGTGCGCGCGGAACTAGTTGGCCGCGCCATACGTAATACGTAATACGTAAGGCGCGGCCAACTAGTTCCGTGCGCACTATAGCTGACCCGAGCGAAGATTTCGCAAGGCACTATCTAGCGATTTTCAAGTATAAAACTCATTAAGATGTTTGATGATCACCCACAGATGGCGCTCTTATAAAAGTTACAGAAGTAGTTAAAGAGGTCGAGCCACTCTAGGAGAAAATACCTTTTAGAAATAATATATATAACTAGCTGACCCGGCAAACGTTGTTCCTGCCGAATCTGTACTCTTTTTTTCTATATTTTCTCACCTTTTAAACCTTCCCTGGTCTTCAACAATTAATTCAAAACCAAAATTAACCAAATCGGTTCAGCCGTTCTCGAGTTTTAGCGAGACTAACGAATAGCAATTGATTTTTATATATAAAAAGACGATATGATATTATTAGCACAAAAACAGGTATTTTCTCGAATAAGCCTCTTACTTCATTAGATTTGCTTCACTACCTCCATATTATCAACTTTCTTTTTACAAATACAACGGTTTCGCAGGTATAGGTAACATGAGCTTTGAACGGAGACCAATCAATTTAATATTAGTACCACTGTCTTAACCGTTATATCGACCCCGTACGTTGAATCGATGTTTTCTCAATAAGGGCTCCTTTGATGAGTAGGTCGAAGCAACTGCCGTTCTGCCAGGCACGTCGTAAAAGGCGACTGATTGGCTATGTGAGTCACTACAATCGTGACTACTAGGTAGTAAAGTTCTGCATTGTCTCGCACGGATTTGATACCTTATCTTACCTATTTCTGCTGCAATAGCGTCAGTGCTTGTCGCTGTTGTGTTCTGGTTAGGAGGGTAAGGTAGCCGGTAAATGCCACAAAGATCTAAGGCCACATGTTGTGCATGTGGCATTAGACCTCGCTACAAGATAGCAACGCACCATTAACATCTTTGGTGTCTATAGGCGATGGCTGATTCTTTCCATAAGCAGACCCATCTGCTTGTTTGTTGTCTTATGATATAAAAAAAATAAAAATAAAGAGGGATAAAGATTAAAGATACGTATTTTCATCATATATTATAAGTTTATTATATGCATCTTTTATGTCAATTATACATTTGCCATCAGCGAAGCGTGCCCTTTGTCAGTTTCCTTTGTCGTTCAAACTCAATCTTCCCCTCATTTGAATATTACGAAAGCAATCCGCGGTTTTGCATAATGAAACTACAAATTTTCCATAACGATTTCGTCTCGAATGCGTAATTCTGCTTTCATGCGTTTTCAACCTACTTCTCCAGCGGAGGAGGATACAGTTGTATTTATTTATAATTTTTATTTATTTATAATTATATTTTTTAATTAGCATCAACGCTGTCAAAATTCTAATGACGTCATTCGAGTGTAAAAATAAAATTGACATTCACTAAGGTCCGCAGCGATAGTACAGTTCTGCCGTAAGTGTTACCATAGAACTGGTTAGTTTTAAAGGTTACTCACATTTATATAGTAGTATATTACACCACCCAAGCACTCTATAGTTAGATGTGTGTCGAACTATAACACTAAACAGACCAAGACACACATCTAGGTCAAAACTATTAATTTCTATACTCGAACAGATACCTACTTATATCCAACTACTAGTGTTCAAGTGTGGATGGTAAAGTATAGATCCTTGGTTACAAGGCAATACCGTTTTGACTCGTAGTCAACATGTCAACTCCATTTTTAAACTTGAATGATATGTTACTATAGCGCAAATTCGCCCTCACATGGGTCTGTTTTCATATCTAGGCGGGAGCTCCACAGTATCCGCTTGTTCCTCTCGATCACATACAGTATAGAGCTGTTCGAATCGTTGACGACCAGGCTGTTTCCAATCGGCTTGTTTCCTTGGCTTTACGCAGAGATGTAAGTTCGCTCAGCATTTTTTACCGCATTCATCATGGAGAGTGATCTGACGAACTGTTCTGATTGATCCCTGCCGTTGAATTTCGTTAACGGACATCGATGCAAAATTCAAAATTCCATCCTCATTGCCTCGATGTCTGTAAATCTACAACCGTGTGATTCTCTAGGCACTTTTTATCATGCACTACTCTTACCGGCGTGGCATAGGGCTTTCCGAACGTATACGACTTAGGGCCTTTAAGAAAAGAGCATACTTATTGTTAAAAGATTGGCAATGTAGCTGCAAGGCCTATGATCTTGTGGTTGTCCATGGGCGGTGGTAATGGTCGTAATGGAGATGACCCTCCTGTTCGTTTGCCCCTTTTTATATAAAAAGAAATAAATCGGTCGATAAGAAAAATACTATTTATTTATAATATTTTTTTATGTTTGGTACCTCTGAATTCATTAACAAATGTGGAAAATTCTTTTTTTGTTTACCATTTTAGTTTATACTTATTTTCCGTTTGAACTCATATTTTGGTGAAGATCTGATTCGGGCTAAGGATTGGTTGGGTGTTACATTTTTACTGCGTTTATGTCACGTACACTTAATATTTTTATAATCAATTACAGAAGAAACAAATCTGGTGGTTCCCGTTGATAATGATGAGTTCTTGATGAAATTTCTGAGGCCATGTAAATTTTACGGAGAAAGTGCATTCAAAAGAGTAAGTCATTTTGCGTTTTAAACCAGAGAGCCTTATACTATCCAGTCATTGATATAAAAAACCCTAGATGCACAGTCCCGAACAAAACTGACGCTCAAAAGTGTCCCTAATTTCATTTAAGTAGTTATAAATATGGCAAAAACATATGTCTTTGCATAAACAACCTTAAGTGCAAGACTTATAGTTGTTTTTACAAAGCAGTGTACGAAAAGAAATAAAATTGGCAGTGTCGCGACCGACGCGATTCTATTTGAAATGAGCGCACAATTTAAAATTGTGCACTCATTTTTGGAGGACGTTTTTGACACACTGATTGTGTATCTTGGGTTTTTTATATCAATGTATCCAGTTCAAATCCATTCGCTTGAAAACTTCTTTAATTCTGTTAATTTTGACCGGAGGAGAAAAAGTCATATTATAACCTTTTAGATGTAAAATTATAAGTTCTACACGTTTGACGTACGACGTACGACGTAGAAAAGTTTCTACGTGAACTTTCTTTGTCTAACTTTGACGATTTTCCAGTAATTGCAAAAAAAAAACATTTTTTTAATTTTTTTATGTCTTGCCGGTGGTTGCCGATCAAAAAACCTTTACGAATCGTATTTATATAACTAAGAAACCATTATATCCAAAATGTAAACTAAAGTGACATATTTTGATATAAAATTTTATTTTATGTTATGACTTCGAAAATGTTTATTATTCCCCAAAGAGGACACTGACTAGAATAAGTATAGGTAGCAGAAATATTTAGCAGTGCGTAACACTATTAAAAAAATACGCACTAATAAGCAGGAAAATATGACAATGACATTTCAATCTGCGTGATATTGTAGTCCTCCTCTCCTCTCGTGGTAGTAACACCAAACTATTAAAATGCTTGTAAAAGATTTGTATTCAATTAGTTAACTTAGTTGAGACTAGATTTTTTTAAAGTTTGTATAAGGGGGCGTCCACAAATTACGTGAGATATTTAAGGGGGAGAGGAGGTCGAGTCAAATCTCATCTAATCTTACGTCGGAGAGAGGGAGGGTCTCGACAAATATCACGCAATTTTTTTTTCTAATTGAAACAAAAAAAATATACTATTTTGGTCCACTATCCAGATTGTAAATGCTTAAGATTTAATCTTAAGCGTAATCGTAATATGATTAAGATCATTCACTAATTCGTTCGAAAGAAAATAATTTCATTCATATTTCGACGTTATACAGTCTTAACTAGTCGTAAATTAAAGCACGAAGCCATTTTTTTTTCTTTTTATGGTAACAATCCAACGCGTTTACGTATTTAAGAAACCCACATTTTGAAAAGTCGCACGTGAGATTGGGGGATGGGGGAGGGGGTTGAATAAAATCTCACGACATCTCACCAGGGGGGGAGGGAGGGACAGAAAATTTAAAAAAACACCTCACGTAATTTATGGACGCCCCCTAATTAAGTACTAAAAATGAACAACACGCGCACATTAAAAATTCAATAAGGTTCATTATCATAACAACACCGTCTTGTATAATCTGTTGTAAATAAATATGTACACATTACCTGAAAATTGTTCGTTAATTTAATAGAACCTTGACTTTGACTCACATTAAGCTCGAGTATGATTCAATATGAACATGAATTTGAGTAGTCAGCATCCAGCAATATTACAAAGAAAAGAAATAATTGACCATATAATCATTTACGGGCAATTTTGACGTGTAATACAGGTAATATAGTAATTCCCGTTATTCTTGTCTTTTGTTGTTTTGTTTTGTCTTTTTGATAATATATCACTGCATTTCATTGAACTAAATTCGGCATGTGAGTGCTTCGAGCACTAATGTCAAATCGAGCGCGCTCCACACAGGTGCAACGCCTTTTATAGATGCGGTTTGTTTTTTTTTTGTTTAGCGGAAAGTGTTGCCAACAATATATAAATTACGTGTCATGTTGTTTATCGGCGATAGACTCCGAAACTACCGAACCGATTTCAATGAAATTTTGTAGTATCCGCTAGTTGGTCTAACTTAAAAGATAGGATAGTTTTTATCTAAATTTCTTAAATATTTACGTGGCGTACGTGACAGGAGGGGGGCACCTCCTGTCACGTACGCCACGTAAATATTTAAGAAATTTCTATGGCAAAACAACGTTTGCAGGGTCAGCGTCAGCTAGTAGTTTTTTATTTATCAGCCTAACAATATAGTTAGTCTTTCACCCTGACACTACGAGCTGATCATAAATTTTGAATTGTGCTTTCCAGATGCAGGCGTTTTATAAATACAAATTAATCCATACAGTCTATTGTCAAGATTTAACGCCAAGTATGGTTCGTCTTCCGTTTGAGCATTCCACGATTTCAATTTTATCACCGCGAGATCAACAAGGAAGACGGATTATGATTGTGGAGTCAGGAGGTAAGAAAAAACATACATTAGCAGGTTACTTCTATCACCAACAAGTATATGAAGAATAGACCATCCGCTATTCTGCCAGGATGTTTGTAAAAGGCGATCGATAGGCTAACTGTGTCCCTACCATCGCATCGTGACTACTAGGAGATAGAGTTCTGCATCGTCTCGCCCGGGTCTACCACCGCCTAATCTATTTCTGCCGCAATAGCGTCTGTACTTGTGACTGCCGTTTCCTGGTTTGTAACGTAGCCGGTAAATTTATGCATGTGGCATTACCATTCCGCCACACGGATAGCAAAGCACCATTTGATATTAAATTTCATGTATATTTCTTCATCTTTCTATCCCCGTATTGGTTTATTTTTAACTTCCCTCTAAGTATGTAGATAAGGAAGTTACTGATTTTGCCCCGATTTAAAAAAATTACTTGTGGGTGCGCGTGCGCGTGCGTGTGTGTGTGCGCGCACGCGCGCGCGTGTTTGTGTAAACATCTTATAACTATTGAACGGCGGGACCGATGATAACGCGGTTGATGGCATTCGATAGGATTCTGCTCAACTTAGATTTCCTGAAAATTTGAACCAAGTCGGCTCAGGAAATTTTGGGAAATTTTGAAAAAACCCCATAAAAATTTTAGCAAAACAGTATTTTTTTAATATAACTTCCAGATTAATATACCGATTGATTAAAAAAACTAATCAGCTCTATTACTTGAAAAACTACGTCTAATGCATAAATTGCATCAAAATCGGTTTATCCGTTTGGGAGTAATCGTTGACGAAAATTTTTGAAAAAAGTCTGTTTTCGACATAACTTCGAAATTATTCAACCAATAATTTTTTGGTATTCTACGATATTTTAGTACTAAAAAAACTACGTCGAATGCTGCTTTGAAAATGAAAATCAAATGGATACGGTGGCCGGCGAAGTCGCCGTGGCTTCCCGGTGAGTTAGGGCTCTTAAAGTATGTACACATAGTACTTTAAGATGACATGAAAAACCATCGAAACTCGATAGTCGACAATCGTAATCAGGTTGGTAAAATGTAGCGATAGGGATCAATACTCGTCTCGCCAACCGACTAATGTGAATCCGGTGAATCGTGAACTGGAAAGTCGTTTGGATTACTCTTTACTCTACCTATCCACAAGAGAACTAGGCATGATGATGCTTTAGGTATAACAATAATGATATTGTTATAGAACGATGGGATCCCCGCAAGGTACCATTGACAGACGTGTTTCGAGGTATCCAGTTGGGTCTGGAAGCGGCTATGGCAGAGCCAATCACGCAGGTCTGTGGCGTCGTGGTGTTGATGGATATGAAAGGACTCTCATTTTCACATATAATGCAATTTACTCCATATTTTGCAAAAGCAGTCGTTGATTGGATTCAGGTTAGAAGATTTTACAGATTTTTTTTATTAATAAGGATAACAAACAAACAGATGGCTCTTCTAAAAGAAATAAGCATCACAAGTTGCAAATATTGATTCGGGCGTTACTTTACGGATGTTCATAATTAAAATATAAAATTAAAGTCTAAAGCACTCATTGAACTCTGAAGTACGTTTCACTTCGAAGTTAAAGCATTTCCTGAAGATGGATCGGTTTCGAAGTGAAACGTGCGTTGAGTGCGTAAATTATGAGCTTTGTGCTTGCTGCCGACGTGAGTGAAAATGTAATGGATATGGATGGATAATTGTGCCTCTGGGGTCTTCTTTTCTGTCCGGACCATAGGTGAGTTTTATACATTTATTAAACCGACGTCTTTCTTATCGGTGATATCGCGAAGATCGCATAAAACAATCGTAGGGAAGTTTAATTTATTTCACTTTTTTTATTTTATCGCTTGTACTAATTTGCACGTGATCTTACCCTCCAAGCTGGAACAAAACGGAAGAAAGCATTGACACTAATGCGGCAGGAATGCTTAAATTCGATTTAACCCAAAGTATGCAAATTATTTGCTTACTTTGAAATAGTAATTCTTGGTACAGTGAAACTTTACATTGCGGACGACTGCAGAAATTTGTAATTTTTAAATGATTTATAATTAAGTGATACTTCCCCTATTGGTCGAGTGGTTAACGACCCTTATTGAGAGATATATAATCTGAATTTCGGAAATTGCTCCAATGATTCCCATGAAATTCAGTATGCAGGGGGTTTCGGGGGCCATAAAAAATAATGTTTAATTTTTAGAAAACTTAGTTTTTACCAAATAAAACAAGGAAATCTTGGTCATTCATGTATTTTTTAAATAATTAAATAATATGCATTAGAAATATATTTATTTATAATGAAAATAAACGTTTCACAAACTACATTTATTTCAATCACTTTTATACTATTTTCTTTAAGGTTAAAGTCTGTTGTCAGACTTGAAAGAGATTTTATTGCTTATGTTATTAATATGTGAAGCGAAAACTTTGTACCCCTTTAAGACAATTATGCAAACAGTGGAGTCTGAAATTTGGCACATTCAAAGGTTACATGCGGGGGACTGCAGAAAACTAATATTTTTTATAACGTGCATAAGAAGTATGGACATAAAATTAATGTCGAATTACGCACGCACGCCTCGCGCGGTGCTTGATAATAATGTTATATCTTAAAACTGTAATATCTCCCAAGTTATTGGTTAAAATCAAATGAAGTATAGGACGATTTCATTCAAAATTAAATACTTGTAATGAATAACTAATTTATTTAGATAAAGATTAATACCATGATTATTAAAACACCGTCGCAAATAATACATTATTTTAGAATAATTTTGATTACCATAAAAAAGTCATAAAATGTGAACCTTAATAGATACCTAGATGAACACTATCGCGGACTTTTTTACAACTTTTTAAGATGAAATATTCGACCATACATGATTTTTGCGTAACTTTAAATGTTAACGCAGCGCACGCCAGGAAAGCTCTCAAAAGGAAAAAATCCCCGTTTAGACCACATTTTTCGTTGATACTCCGATCCTGTTGGTCATAGCATGATATCATATAGCTTATAACCTTCCTCGATAAACAGGCTATACAACTCAAAAATAATTATTCAGTATTATTTAATAGTATTATTCAGTAGTTCAGCAGTTTTCAAAATTAGCGCGTACAACCAAACAAACAGGCAAACTCTACAATTTTTTAACATTAAATATACACTAGTAAGGATACCGGCAAAGGTTGTTTTGTCATAAAATGTTATTATAGCTATTTTCTATCTATAAAAAAAAAGCGCATCAGAATCCGTTGCGTATTTTTAAAGATCTAAGCATAGGTAGGGACAGACAGCGGAAAGCGACTTTGTTATATACTATTTAGTGACTAAGGGGGCGTCCATAAATTACGTGAGGTGTTTGTTTTAAATTTTCTGTCCCTCCCTCCCCCCTGGTGAGATGTCGTGAGATTTTATTCAACCCCCTCCCCCATCCCCAAATCTCACGTGAGATTTTTCAAAATGTGGGTTTCGTAATATGTAAACGCGTTTGATTGTTATTGCAAAAAAAAATTGATTCGTGCTTTTATTTACGACTAGTTAAGACTCTATAACGTCGAAGTATGGATCAAATCATTTTCTTTCGAACGAATTAGTGAATGATCTTAATCGTGTTACGATTACGCTTAAGATTAAATCTTAAGCATGTACAATCTGGAGAATTTGCCGAAACCCTCCCCTCTCTCCTACGTAAGATTAGGTGAGATTTGACTCGACCCCCTCTCCCTCTTAAACATCTCACGTAATTTGTGGACGCCCCCTAACATGACAAAATATACCGGTTTAAAGGTAAGAGATACATTGCAGTATTAATTATTTACGTTTGTGTTTAAGATAAATTGACTTGGATTTACTCTTAAGTCTTGACCTATAGAGGAGAATACAAACTGGTTTCGTTGGATTAGCACGGACATGAAACTAGAACAAATCGGTACTCCATTAACGCCAATTCAAGGAGCAGGAAGTTGCGAAACCGTTAAATTGATACATTTTTTACAGAATCAGTAAACTAAGCTATAGCAAAAATAAAATAAATAAATTCCATCACGCCCTTCAAAATAAAAACAACAAGTTAAAAAGAGCTTACTATAGTCTAAGACTCGAGTAGAAAACGATCTTCACCCGTCTGTTTAATAAATAAAAAGTAATGAATATGTTTAATAATATATCGTAAATAATTTGTGTTAGCAATATTTCACACATACAAGATTATACAAAATGAGTATATATGCCGTAGTATATGCAACCATCAATTTTTATATCATTATGTCAGAATAAGGCTAAGAGTTTTTTTAACTTATTATAAAAATATCCCCGCGTTGGTCCCGGGCTCCTTTGAAGAATAGGCCAACTGTCGTTCTGCCAGGCAGGTCGTAAAAGGCGACCGAGTGGCGTGTCACTACCATCGGCTCGACCGGGTCTGGTACCACCGCCTTTCCTATTTCCGCCGCAATAGCGTCAGTGCTAGTCACTATCGTGTTCCGGTTTGGAGGGTACCTAAGGTAGCCGGTAAACTTATGCATGTGGCATTAGATCTCGCCACAAGATAGCAGCGCACCCATCTGTTTGTTTGCTATCTTATAATATAAAAAAAAATAACTCGTACACCTTATGATACGTCTAGAATTATTAATTATTTATCCTATTTTAAATTAATATTTCCTTTGGCCTAAAACACTTTACTCTAGTCGATTATTTACTTAATTATTACCTAATTAGGTCAATAATCGACTAAGTAAAACATTATAAAAGGTATACAGATATTATGTTATCGTGTCATTCGTGCTTGTGAAATTAAGATGTGAAGCGTGATAATATTATACAGTGTAATCAGTCTTGTGTTTTATCTAAAATATATTTATTTTATCAGTTGCTGTTTAATTAAATAAATTTATTGGAGTTAATAATTGTTAGTTTTTTGTCCAGAATATTATAATTTTTTTTAATATTACACAAAGTATGAAACTTACAGATTATGCAAATTATAGATTGGCTTTATTTTATATAGACAAGGGTCAAGGGGCATTATTATAGTAGAAAATAGCAAGATTCAGCATTGCTGCAACCTCAATGCACAATAATTGCTTGAGAATAATATACACAGAAACACAAAAAAAGTCGCAACGTCATAAAAGTAACTTAATAATAATCATTAATGTACGTTATGGTTTAGTTTCAACTGTTGCTCCGCTTTATCGACAAGAGCTCGTTGTTAGGCCCTTAGAAAACTTTACTTTAAATTGATGATATTAACGTTAAAAATTGCAAGTCCAATAAGGCGTTTTCATGACATGATACATCTATACGTTGGCTGTGATTGGACGAACTAAGAACACATTTATTGTGATCTTATTCCATGAATTTGGCTATTTTTAATCGAAGAATAGAATAGAAAGAAAATGAATGGATTTTTTATAAGTCCGTCACATGGATAGCAACGCATCATCAGGTAACAAAATATAAAAGTGTATATAGTATAATATAATGTCATAAGGTAACAAAATATTTGCCGAAGACATAGCAGTAACAGTAACAGATAATCATAATGACAAGCATAAATATAAGCAAACACTGCTATCAAGAATTGACTCCATAACATCCTGATTAGAAAGAAATAACTTAGCGGCCAAACTCTCAAAGACAAAGTTAGTGCAACTTGCAAATTATAAAAATGAGTACCATGATTTAGAGATTTATTATAAAGGTAGTTTTCGTCGTAGCCGAACCGCTTTCGCACGCAGATTTTACGGATATTTAGGCCCTTATCTTTATAATAAAGCAAATAAACTATTACCAATATACTCAAATTGCAAAATCCACTGCAAAAATAAAATTAGAGCATGGTTACTAACATTAAGTTATGACCAAACTGAGAACTTGATGGCTATTATTCGATAAACTATTACCTTCATTAACACTTAATAAGCAAATTAATCCTTTTTGGCTCAGTTTATTTATTTTTAAAATAACTTTCATTCTATTACTATGTTGATGCTTGTATACTAGATAGATGCGTACATTTACAAACTGAGTAGTGTAACAAAGAACACTATATTTTAACAATTTATTACACACAAAAAGACAAAATTATAAATATATACTCTATATATATAAAATCCACACATTAGGTCCAAGAGAGTGCCTGGAGCTCTGTAGTACAGGTCTAGACCTAGTTCAGACTCCAGACGCTCACAAGGAAACTTCTCATTTTTTAAGTGTGTACTTATAATTTTAGCAAAAAAAAAAAAAATATATATATATATATATATATATATATATATATATATATATATATATATATATATATATATATATATATATATATATATATATATATATATATATATATATATACATGTTTAATTTGATGAAATAAAGCAAGTAAAATTTTTAAGAGTAAACTTAGATAGAAATTCTAACTGGAAATCGCACATTGATACATTGTATACGCCCTCAATAAAATCCAAAATACAGTGGGGTTCAATGCTGCAGTAACTGTTTATCATGGTTATATAAACTCTATTTTGGGGCTTATAACACGAGGAAACTGTACCAAATAATAAGCTTGGTTTTTATTGCGCAAAAGAAATGTGTCCGAGCTTTGTGTAGTGCGGATTGAACTGAGACATCTAAGCCATTGCTTAAGCAACTTAACTTGTTAACTTTAACTGGTTTGTATATACTAGAGTCAGGTTTATTTGTAAAAAAAAATTAAGAATTATTTCATAAATTAAGTGATAACAAAAGGGTATGCATTGCTTCTCTCTTATGAGATTAGCTGTGTAAAATGGAACGGGTTCCAATCCTAACCGCTGAAGCGACCCTTGGTTTAGTGAGCGTCGCTCCAATAGACTCAAGAGTGGATGGTCAATAAAAGGGTATAGTCTAGGGATTCAACCAGGCAACAAGTCTAAACGTTGCACTCGGAAAATTGTCATGCTATGATAAATATTTACAATAAATTACCTAAAACAATTCGTGGACAAAAAGACATTTGTAGACAAATAGTTTAAAAAAGATCGAATTCACGGCCCTGATGACCTATGACCTAAGTCCATTGAATAAACCTATGCTAAATAAAATAAAAATTAAATATATCAATGTGCAACGTAGTATTATTTGTAGGTTTTCGTGTACATTGTCTCTTTCTTTGAAGAAAGGTACTGATTGTGTTTTTTCTCAATTTGCAGGATTGCATTCCAATAAGGTTAAAAGCTGTCCACGTTGTAAGTCAACCATATATATTTAAGTTGTTGTTTGGAATTTTCAAACCTTTTTTGAGGGAAAAACTACGATCTCGAATTTACTTCCACGGTTCGAATATGCAATCACTACAAGAACACATCCATGGTGCGTCCTTGATGAAAAGATTTGGAGGTTCTTTACCTGATGACGGTATTCCTGGGGATGTTATATGGAAGATGCTCCATCATTATGAAGAAAACTTTAAAGGTAATAAATTCATATGCAAAAATAAAGGTTATATAATTTTATTTTTATTTCAGTGGTGGGGAAAGCGTGAATACTGAAGTGCGTCATATTTAATGTATGGTAGATTGTTTGTGAACTAATAGGTAAATCTGACGATTTGGGAAGTGAGAGGGTCACAAAATTGCAAAGAAAATGTTATCTTGACTTTCTCGAGTGCGGTTAATTTTTTTCTTTTATTTTGAAAAAAATATAATTCGAAAATTTTCACAAGCCAAGGTTTATGGATTTTTTCTACTGCCCTAGTTGCCAGGCTTTATATAAAGACCTTATGTTTGGTAGAGTGCCTCAACAGTATGCTATGTTAATCTGACGCGCTCAAGTTAATCCCTCAGACTAGAGGAAAAAAAAACCTTTTTTCCTCTAGTCTGAGGTTAATCCCTGAATTCCGTCTTGGGCTCCTCTATTAATAATGTAGTGTAGATTCTTTGGGTCAAATTTTAGGTTCGAGTCTCGAGACACAATGTTATTGGTTTTTTTTCTATTTAGATAGTTTAATTGCATTAAAACTGCAACAAATTTTCAATCTCATATACTTACCTCTGAAACACTGAATCAAATTTTTACCTAATTAATTTATGTGAGATCAAATGGAAACAATTTCCCTAATCGATTAATAAATGATCAAATTCTTAGGTAACATCCACGTGAAAATAAATACTACACACTACTCATTATTCCTCGGGAAATCAGTCGAAAAATTACAGTAGCGACTCGGAGCCTAATAATGACGTACCAATATGCCTGTATCTTGCAAAAAACACGTAATATTAATCCAAATACATTAATATAAAAACCCTATCAATGTCCAAATAAGAGAAAATATAGAAAAGCCTAATAACACTTCTAACCTGGGTCTTCATTATCGTGGGATATGCACTGGGATTAATTTATACAGGCTAACAATGTAGTACTTCAGTGTCTGCCTTAGACTTGAGGTCCTGCGTTTCTCTGTCTCATCCATAAATAAATATCTATACATCGATGCATTAAGTAAAATCGCCATATCCTTTTTACGACAATCACGCGAACGGTGGAATGTAAAATGCGCAGTTAAAATTAACATTACGGGAGTAGTGCCGAAAACTAATGTTCTCATATAATGTACATTAGAATTATATTAAAATAAACATTAAACACACTACACTCATCTGACATAGGTACATTATTATTACACATAAATGTATTATTGAAATATTGTACCTATACCTACTTATGTGTTTATGGTCGTCTGTTTTTAAATTTAGAAGAGATTTTATTGTTTAATAAAAAATATAAAAGGTCGAATTTCCACCATCGGTCGAACGCTAGTAATATAGAAAAAACATGAAATAGCACTTTAAGCCTGTGGCCTTATGATTGTGAAAATTTGTGGGATCTGGACTAGGAACAAGTATGACTTATGGGAATCTGTGGGATCAGGACTGGGAATAAGTCATATAGGCTAGTTATTGTGTTAGTTGTGTCATTTATAACAATCGTTTTGTATTCCAGCGATGACTTTATTTTTATACCTCTTTAGATTAGTTAAAAGTTCTTCCCGTGTTGGTGTGGGCTCCTTTAAAGAATATGCCACCTGCTGTTCTGCCAGGCAGGTGATAAAAGGCGACCGATTGGCTATGCGAGTCACTATCATCGTGGCTACCAGGTGGTAGAGTTCTGCATTATCTCTTCCGGGTCTGGTACCACCGCCTTACTTATTCCTGCCTCAATAACGTCAGTGTTTGTCACTGTCGTGTTCCGGTTTGGAGGGTGGGGTAACTGGTAAACTTATGTATGTGGCATTAGACTTCGCCACATGCTAGGAACACATAATATTAACACCTTTGGTATCTATAGTCGATGATTGTCTTTTTCCATCAGTAGATCCATCTGCATGTTTGCTATCTTATCATTACATAGTATAAAACAAAGTCGCTTTCTCTGTCTGTCCCTATGTCCTTATGTCCCTATGTATGCTTAAATCTTTAAAACTGCGCAACGGATTTTGATGCGGTTTTTTTTTGGTAGATAGATTGATTCTTGAGGAAGGTTTAAGTGTATAAACCTTTCCGATATTCCCCCGGGAACAAAAGCTGCGCAGGTGAAAGCGCGGACAGGTCGCTAGTAATATATAAAAAAAAGTTAGTAATTTAGCACCTTTTCTCTCAACATTATACCTATTTTGTACTGTTTAAAACTAACAATCGGTTACAATGCCTTTATATTACACCTATTCGGAAAGCACATTAGTTCTTACTTGAAAAACGAGAAGAAAGTACCTAATTCCAAGCGAACCAATATGCGGGCGGCAAAAATGTATGGGATTGCTTTCTATAAGGGGGGGGAAATCTCCCCAAGGGGAGAAAGTAATTTTCTCCCCTCCTTTAACTTTTTAAAATTCATAAGTTTGTATCTCGAAGCACATCAAAATGTTACTGGCCACTAGCATTTACTAAGGCTTCTTCTTACATTCTGTTCTGATGTCTATGTCTAGTAGCGAGAATGAAGATTTATTTACGCCGCCTGAATTAAAAGAAGCTGCTCAAACAGTCATTTTAAACCTTTTGCCAGAAAATTCCAAGCATAAGTACAACAAAACATATGAAGAATTTATGGAGTTTCAATAATTGTAATAATTTTAATATAAATTTTAACTAAAATGTTTTTATTTTCCTCATTGGTGTAGTATAAAGCAGTATGTATCACTCGGGAAAAAATGCGATACCTGAGTGTATTGAGGCCCTCAGCTGCGCTTCGGGCCTCAAACTACACTCTCATAAGGTATCGTTTCTCGCCTTGGTGAACAAACTACTATTTTTGTGTCATGAGGAAAATTATATAAAAACTCGCTTTTTCGACTGATGTACTTTAAAAGTAGTTGAATTAAATAGATTTTTACGCGAATTACAAACATTATGTATGATAGATATACGTCGAGTTAGACTTGAGACATTGTTGAGTTGAGTAACGCGAATATAGATAGTATCAATGGCGGATCCTGAATTTTTGTTTTTCTTGATTCAGCGAATTATTGTTTGACGAACTTGATTAAACTGAGCGTAGATTTTATCAATAAAATCATGAAATTTTTCAAGGATTAAGAGAGCTTGAGTCTCCCCGCCCCCTCCCCCCCCCTCTTCCGCTACTGGCTAGTATGTATTTAGCTGTACCTCTTGTTAGATTTGAGACAAATTTGGGTTGAACCATATAGTATTAGGTAAAGGTGGAGCTAGCACTCTTGGTACAAATTACTCATTCTACGAGGTCTCGCCATCTCTTTTTATACAGCTGTGTTAGATAGGGAGGATAAGACCACAGAAAAAGACAGCAGTACCTATTTAAAGTTTTGTTTCAAGTGGGCATTAGAAGTCTTGCCTCCAGATATAATACAGCTTCATGGGTTGAACACATTGTTTACGCGAGTATAGATAAGAATATGAGCGATAATAACGTTTCTATTCTACATTTGTCGATCTAATAGATTTTTCTAGTTATTGTGGAAACCAGAATAGACTTTCCTTCAGTTATTCCAAGCCCTCTTTGACAAATAGACAAACTGTCATACTCCGAGGAAGTTTGCAAAAGGCGAACGATTGAGTATTTATGAATCATGTAACTACCATCGTGGCTATTAGGTGGTAGAGTTCTGCATTGTCTCGCCCGGGTCTGATACCACCGCCTTACCTATTTCTGCCGCACTAGCGTCAATGCTTGTCACTGTCGTGTTACTGTTTGGAGGGTAAGGTAGCTAACTTGCCACATGGATAGCAACACATTAGTGTCTATAGGCGATAGATCCTCATTTCATTAGGAGAGCCATCAGCTTGTTTGCTGTCCTGTGTATAAGGAAATACCACCCAACGTGTTTTACTATTGGTTACAAAAAACTGTTAGAAAGCATGGAAACTAACACATTTTTTCCTTTTTTTTCAGTTACCAATACTTATGGCTACATTAACAATAACAACAAATGAAACAATCTACCTATTGTATAATAATTAGATACTAAGGCTAAAAATCGTTACGATATTCCGCCGAAAGTTTGTTGTATGTGGTTAAAAATCTGTGATTAGAAATTTGAGAAATTCCGCATTTGGGCATAATTGAGTTTTTTCAAAATACTACACAGTAATGTATATACCTACTTACATAAAAACATTCCTTAATAAATGTATCTTGTAATTGTCTTTCTTTTATATAATAAAAACTACTTATCGCTAACTACTATATATATAACAGAACAAACTGTTATTCCAGCCCTATTCAAAGAATAAATCATCTGTCTTCCTGATAGGCGGGTCATATAAGACACACGAGCGTGCCAAGTGTCAACTCACTCCTATCATGACTCGTTGTCGTCGGTTTGCTGGAACGAAGTTCCTTATCGCGCATTGTAAAAGGGGGCTAGACGGAAAAAAATCTTACGAAAAGTTGTTACGACACTTTTTGTTATAGTAAGCTATTGTAAGCTGTGCGGCGTGCGCATGTTTCTCTCTCTCTCTCTCTCTCTCTCTCTTATAGAAAGCAAGCCAGATATTTTCATTTCTACTTCGCATTGAACAGTGTGGTGTCGCGACGATTATTTTTGTCGAGTGTATACAGGTTTTTTGTAAATAATAATAAAAAGAACTTTGTTCCATCCGGGTGTCTCTTGACACCTCTCAAGTTTTTTTTTAAATATTAAATCTATATTTCTATATAAATATTATAAATGCGCAAGTTGGATTGATGGATGTTTGTTACTCAATCACATAAAAAGTACTTAACGGATTTGAATGAAATTTGGTACTCTGGTAGATGATGACCTGTAATAGCACAAAGGCTACTTTTTATCCCGGAAAAATTAGGTGATCTCGCGGGATTGGCCAAAAAATTTTATAATGCAGCGGGCTGCACGCGGCATTTAGTAATAAATAAATGTCACTAAACAAATTACATGTATTGATAACCAGAAAGTAAGCAAATTGGTAGTTTGTAATATGGATATCATTCAACGATACAAATACATAGAAATACGCAAATAGTACGCACGTACGTACGCAATAAGAGTAAAAAAATACATAATACTCAAATATATATTTTTTTACTCAATCCCAGAAATAGGTAAAAACATCTATGCTCATGACACTAACGTTTGTCCCAAAAAATTATTACCTATAATCTATATTATTATAGTATCCTAAATAAGTAATACACAAGACTTTTTAATCCTATCACTATAATAATTTGGCTATAATGTACTTTATGTAATAAGTTTTTTAAATTCAACTACTTTTGTTTCACTTACATTATTTGTTTAATTATCATTCTGTAACTATGCAGTCTTTTTAACTTCCCACGACATATGTAGATAAGGAAGTTACTGATTTTACCCCGATTTTCGAAAATCGAGTTTTCATCAGATGTTCACGTTTTGAGGTCCTTTTCCGACTATTTTCACGATGACGTCAGTATGTCTGTGTATGTGTGTATGTAAACATCTCATAACTTTTGAACGGCTGGAGCGATCGAAACGCGGTTGATAGCATTCGATTGGATTTCGCTCAACTTAGATTTCCTGAAAATTTGAACCGATTCGATCTAAGAGATTTTGAGAAATTTTGAAAAAACACCAAAAACACAGTGAAACAGTATTTTTTTAATATAACTTCCAGATTTATGTAACGATTGGGTACAAAATCTAATAGTTCTATTCCTCAAAAAACTACGTCTAATATATAAACTGCATCAAAATCGGTTTATTCGTTTAGGAGTAATCGTTACGAAAATTTGGAAAAGTATTTTTTCGACATAGTTGCAAATTTTTCTACGTCACTACGTCAAATGCCGTTTCAAAATTCAAAATCGAATCTAATTCTCAAAACTTATAACTTTTCAAATATTAAAATAACTTTTCAAATATTAAAATTACGTTGTTTTTAGTAAACTTACTTAATTTTTTTAAATTACTTTCAAGCTAATTCACCGATTGCCTTAAAAATCTTATCAACTTTTCTCCTTTAAAAACTGCTTCAAATACCTTTAATTTAATCAAAATCGCTCAATTTGTTTAGGATTTATCAATGAAGATAATTAAAAATAAATG
Source organism: Apodemia mormo (assembly GCA_036924255.1). NCBI lineage: Eukaryota > Metazoa > Arthropoda > Insecta > Lepidoptera > Riodinidae > Apodemia > Apodemia mormo. Next base: position 37,310,168 of record JAUPFN010000003.1, on the reverse strand, counting down.
TTTTTTGAAATTGTATCGAAATTTTTCAACCTCTCGATAATTTAGCTAAAGCAATATTTTAGATCTCAAAAATTGAGTTGAATGCCATCATCGTTTTCAAAATACAAAGCTTTTCAAAAATTAATATACTGCCATTTTTAACAAAATAGACGTTTGAACTGAAAAATCTATGCTTTAATTTTACTTGTTTGAGCTTAAAATACCTTAATTTAGTGGTAAGTTTCAGGGATGGCCCGTAGGGTCAACCGTTTACACAGTTTTTAAGTTTGAGATGTTTCCTTTGCAAAATCATTATTATTTTTACAATTTATGAAAAGGGTCACGTCATCCGCAAAAAATATGATTCCTGTTTGACTGATTTTGGTAGGTCATTTATCTATACCAGAAAAAGCAAAGGTTCTAACTACTTTCTAGTGGTACTCCACAGATTTTACAAAGATAATTGGGAGTGTATATTTTTTGTATTTTTTTTTTCATATTTTTTGATTTTTTTTGCACAATGTTGTCTAGCTTTGTAATCTTTTTACCTACGACGGTACGGAGCCGGTATGTTTATAGTATTTGTGTAAATTAATATTGCCACTTTTGCACCGACTTTGAGGAGAGCTCTCTGGGCCCTTACAATCTGTAACATAGTATTTCTTGCTGCTCCAGGCCATGTGGTTATACAGTATTCTATAATAAAGTGACGTAGAGCAAAGTAAACCATTTTGATTTTTTTTAATTTGATTAACTCAGCTACCTGGTTAAAAATTTTAAATATATTAATAAGTTACGTAAAATTTGGATATAAATATACAATTTAATGTTAGTGTTTGATCTAAAACAACACCTAAATATTTTGTTTTCAACATTTTCTATACGTGGATCTATAATAAAGTGGCGTCGAGCAAAGTAAACTATTTTGATTCTTTTTAATTTGATTAACTCAGCTACTTGGTTAAAAATTTTAAATATATTAATAAGTTACGTGAAATTAGGATATAAATATACAATTTAATGTTATTGTTTGATCTAAAACAACTCCTAAATATTTTGTTTTCAACATTTTCTATACGTGGACAGCAGCAGGAATCTGAAGACTGCAAGTGGAGAGTTACATAATAGAGGTAAGCTATTTAATAGTTGTTTACTTCTATTTTGTTAGAAGGTAGAAAGGGAAATTGGTGAAATAGTGACAAAAGTAACGAAAATGCGAAAATAAGTTAAAATAAAAAACAAAATAATTTAAAAATATTTCTTTTATTCTAAATATCACCATAAATCAAGAATTGATAATTATATCCTGTGTACAATTAGACTCAGCAGATTATAGAATGTTGCCCTTATATTTATTTATATTATTATATCAACCTATCGAGATATACGGCAAGGTCTCTCGAATCTTTTGGGTGTCCGTTAAATGTAGTCGCCTCAATGCTACTGTGACAAAACCTTTAATTGTAAAAAATATTACAGATAGATGATCTAAGCCTAATCATACACACAATATTTTGTTGTATATAAATTCATCACATTCAAATTAAGTAACATTTTATTATTAAAAGTAACTATTTAACATTTAAAAATACATATTGCCTATTATAACCTGCACTAATAAAAATAGAAATAAAGATGGAAAGCTTATTATTAATATATTAAACAGATTTAATGCAATATAGTAGTATGAAAAATTTTAACACTTTTTAAAAACAATGATACTTTTGACCATTTTTATGTAAGCATAAATAATACCACAATTATTTGAATTTAAAAAAATGTTTGTGTATGTGATATTTTATGCTAAGTTACAAACCAACATTACTTTTGCCGTATCTGAATACCCTGTTTTAAAGTTTTTATTTAATTCGCCACTTAAGTATAAATGTTTAAAACCTTAGCCTTCATAGTAGTAGTAGCCTTAAGTAAAAATTAAGCTAAGAAGATAAGGAACGTTGTAGATATCACGCAGAAACACAGCGATACCGGATACGATCGTAACTAGCTGTAAAATCTGTGGCAATTTTCACATATATTATTACTTGTCATATATTTCTAATGGCATGATATAATTCAATAAAAATTTACACGAATTGGTTTAGTAATCAAAATAAGTATGTTGGTAGACATTATCAGATTCGACATCGAAACAAAATTTTATTAGTATTTTAGAAATAGGAATTAAAAATTATAATAATCCACACAGTTCTTTTGGATATATTTGATTGACATTTAGTGACCTTTAAAATGATCTAAGGTGGTGGAGGTTGTATGACTTATACAATAACAAATTATTTATTAGCTTAAAAACTTAAATTATAATATGTGAGTACCTAAGTTAAAAATTATTGTGATATTTTTAAGCTCCCGCAGCTTTTGTTGAGAGGTTTAAGAAGCAACTCTTAATGTAAGTGCCCTTGGGCAATTAATAACCATAAACAATAACTGAGTCACAAAAACTATATTGAATTAGCAAAGTTTAACTCAATTATTGCGTTTATGCGTAAAAAATCGTTTTTAAATTTATAATCATCGTGCACGGCACGTGATTAAAAATTAAATATGTGGAATATTATAAGCGCAACTTTAATTCAAAATACAATCTAGAAATATAATATCACAGATTTATAGCTATTAAAGAATACAAAGTTATGTCGTTCACATTTAAAAACATTTCCACTAAAATATAAAAATAGCCATTATTGATTACTTAAATAATATACAAAGGTATTCTACTCGTAAAAAAATACGCTTGTTGTCATGGAGGGAAAACCTGACACCAACCTTTGCAAAATAATGTTTAAATGAAAGTTCAGTTAAAATAAACTTATCTTGATGGATATTACATGGCAAAAATGTTTTATTTTGTCTCTAAATAACTAGACTTAACAATTTATTTTAATAGTTATAATTAAAAAGTAAAATCAAATATTAATAAAAAGTAAAATCAAATATTGCGAATATATTGGCACTGAAATTTTTTAAATATTTGTTGTGAGTTAATGTATTAATTAACATAAATTACTTAATTTATAATTAAGTAATTTATGTTAATTAAGAGAGCCTAATAAAGACGGGTGGGCCTAGTTTCTTATTTGCATTATAATTAAGCATATAATTGCACTTAAGGTAATTAAATAACGATCCTTTATATATGTTTCAACGTCCAGTAAACTGAATGTATGAAAGCCTTACTATCGTTAGATTTTAGAGCGACATATTATTTGTTATCTTTGTCAGTTGCGACTTCAAACATTGTGATGAATGTTATTTTATAAAATTTCAAACTATTTAATTACATTTATATTTATTGATCAATATCAATTTTACTGAAACTCAGTAAAATTGATAAATTATTTTTAATAACTAGAATAACTAGTGAGATGCTTTCTTAGGTACACAATTTGTTTGGAATGCACGACTAATTCGATGAAATGCGAAATAGAGTAGTTCTATTTAGTATCGCATCAATAATAAACATGTCTACAAAATAAGAGGAATATTTTATAATAATTTAAAGAAAATTTTCTGTATTCTCCAACGTAGAACTAACTGTCTCATTGAAAGACTTAATACTCTACGATAACAATGCAGATCTTTAATAAAATCAACAATAATTATTTTTAATAAAGATTTGTTATAGAGGTTACTTGTTAAATCATTATAAATTAATAACAACGAAAAGTAATTTACCAACTACCCCATGTTATTCAAAATAAATATATCATGAAAAAAACAACGAAATCAAGATATTACAATGTTTATATAAAAAACACGTTTTTGTACGAGAAAAGTAGTACGAGTGGCTTTGAATATATATCTTTAAATTATTACATTTTTTGCATGAATTTTATTAACTACTTTGTTTTTTTTTTCAAACTTAACAACTCCTGTATATTCCTGACCTGTAGACCTGTATTTTCTTATAAAACTCTTTGAACTTACATAATTATACATGATTTATAAAACTAAAGTTATCAAAAAATATACGGGGAAGTAATTCTTGGGGAAAACTTTCACCCAGCTTATTATCTTAATCGTCCATTATTGGAAAACTCTTCATATTAACAAAAGTATATCTCAGTTGGTTTCGAATTCTCACTTTCTACAGTTTTCGTGATTTGTACCCATATGAATTTATTGCTGAAACAAAAAAAGTAAAAAAAAACTTAATAAACTATAAGTTGACATACTTATATTAAAAGTAACTTGTAAACCACATTAACATAACATTTTTAACATACAATTTAAATGCAGTAAAATTGCAACAACCAACGTCCAGTATCTCTGGTACTCAAATCAGATAGGCACCAAATATATATGGGGCTATACGAGAAGCCCTTTTAAACAAAAGAACAATTTTCCTAATTGGTCCAGCATCTTTGAGTAAGTAGGGGTGATATATAAAATATCGTTTATTTAAACCTATTATCAAAAAGCCATTAAAGCTGTTATTTCAGGTCGGTAAATGTATTCATGTTCATTATTTTTAAGGAATTAAAATATTAAACTAAGATATAAATACGATTTTAATTTAATGTACGATTTAACCACGTTTTTCATATTAGGATAAATTTATTCGGTCTTAGGATAGAATAAAAAATATATCTTATAATAGCAAAATGCAGATAGATCTCCTGATGCATAGAGGTAATCATCTCTTATAAGCAGTAAAGCAATAAATATCACTAAACAAATCACACGAATCGATCTAACCCCAAAGTAGAATATATGTATATTAGTTAATGGCTAAAGCAAGCAAACAATACTTATATGCACATAGAAATACATACACAAAAACACGGAAATATATTCAATACCCATTCACCCAAACCCAAAAATAAAAACATTTGTGCTCATCACATAAACATTTGTCCGAGTCGGGATTAGAACCCGCTTCTCTTGGTTTGTATATTTATGGTCGCCGACCACTCTGAGGCTTTAAAAGAGATATATTCTGCTTAAGACAGAAAATAAATGTTGCTTACTCACCTAAAAACTCCTTATCACAAATCATCAGAAGTTCCAGCCATTGACTGCCACTGACAGATGGAATAGAGAGCGTTCCTCCGTACTGGCTGGTAAGGCACTCAGGATTAATATATTTGTGGAGAAGGGCCTTGTCGTTACCCATGAAAACAATTCGTGAACGTAGCTTATCTTTGAGTATTGGCTTGAACAACTGGAATACCATGTTAAATACGTACGGCTGGTTTATAATGTATAACCCTTTGATACGGAGAGGTATTCCTTCCTGAAAAAATATAATTTTATTAGAGATGGGCCGAATGTGGTTTAAACCGAATTCGAACTTCAGCCGAACATTCGGTGAAAATAAAAAAATCATCATCATCATCAGTCATCATCTACCTGTGTGCCAAATTTTATCCAAATCGGTCCCGACCATTTGCGTGATTGAGTAATAAACACCCAAACATACAAACGTTTCACATTTAGGTATTGATACAAGCTAAGCCCAAAATTAGTATATTTACGGTTTTTATGATTCAAAATAAAGGTTTTTTTAACCTGTAACCAGTCGACAATCCTCTTGGCGAATTGTGGTGTGAACTGCCAGGCTTGTTGCATCGAAAGACCATCCATGTCAAACACCACGACCGCCCCACAAATCTGTGTTTCGGGTTCTAACATGGCAGCTTCCAGGAACAATACACAGCCTTTGAACACCTCGTCTAACGTACATTTGTTGTGATTCCATTTTTCTGAAAATGACAGAGATTGGTATTTAAGCTCATGAAAATGACAGAGATTAGTATTTAAGCTCATGCAAGTTTTAGTAATTATTACATACATTTAAGATATTAAATTTGCAGGTTTCTATCACCTAGTTAAATCTCAAATGCAGTAAAAATTTTTTTAAATATAAATTAAATAATTTAAAAGGAGGAGGAGAGGAGAAATCGAGTTTAAACCACCAGTATCTTTGGAATTATGAATCGGATTTTGACGAATCTATATGGGACCAAACGGAAAGTACACCCTTCCAAATTTCCAGATCGGTTAATAGACGATTTGTGTGTTAGTTACACATTTATAACTCAAGAACCGCAGGATAAATTTTTATGATTTTTGTGTTTTTGGATATGCTTTCGCCTGGAATAGGATAGTAAGTATTAAAATTGGGCTTCGTACTTCGATTGGCATGGAATTTGTCTACTAACTAAAAGAGGGAAATAAAATAAAAAAAATGTTAATTAATCATATTCTGGACTGAATTTTTTTTTACATAATTATATAAGAACTTTTATACATTATATATATGATATGCGGAAGAGGATAGGTAGCAAGGTAAACGATAGTGTTTACCTTGCTATCTATCCTCAACTACGATACAATGAACTTTAAGCCTAATATGATAACATATGCGACAGATTAAAGTCAAAGTCAAAGTCAAAGTCAAAACATTTTTATTCAAATTATCCTTTACAGGCACTTTTGACGAGTCAACATTTTTTGAGTTACTACCGGATCGGAAACGCGGCCACACACTGAGAAGATCCGGCGGAAGAAACTCAGCGGGCTTGTCTTTTTTTGTGCATATACATTTTTTTAAACAATGTTTTTACAATTACAATTACAATGTATTTATGAATAATATATTATAATTATTATGAGACTGCTATGAGGAGCAATTAATCCCATGCCTTATTATCATCCAAATATTCAGATATTTTATAGTAACTTTTTTACAAAGTTTAGATTTGATACATTTTTTAAATTTGTGTATTGGTAGATCTTTAATAGCATTTGGAAGTTTATTGTAAAAGCGTATAGATTGCCCCATAAAAGAGTTACTTATTCCGTGGAGACGTGATACATGCAGAGCAAGATTGTTTTTGTTCCTTGTGTTTACATTATGTACATCACTATTTTTCTTAAATGAAGAAATATTTTTACGAAAATACATCAAGTTTTCAAATATAAACTGTGATGGTACGGTTAAAATATTAATTTCTTTAAATTTTTCTTTTAGGGAAACTCGTGGACTGAGATTGTAAATAGCTCTTACAGCTCTTTTTTGTAAAACAAAGATTGTATTTATATCAGTGGAATTTCCCCATAGTAGAATCCCATAAGACATAATACTATGAAAATAACTAAAATACACAATTTTCGCAGTGTCTACGTCACTAATCTGTCTCATTTTTTTAACTGCAAATGCCGCTGAACTCAGTCTACTCGTTAATTTGTCGATATGTGGTCCCCACTGTAGTTTTTTATCTATCGTAATCCCTAAAAAGACAGTAGAGTCCACAAGATCCAATTATGGAAAATTAAGGATAAGTATTTACTATAGTGTTTACCTTGCTACCTATTCTCAACTGGATCCAGCGCTTCATAATCAAAATCCTGATCTGGTACTAAATAGGAGTTTGTATGAAGTTATAAATTCTATAACCTAGTTGTCATAATAGTGGTGACTCGTTTGATTATTAGCGTCTTGATTATTAGTATAACCTAGACGTCGTAATAGTGGTGACTCGTTTGATTATTAGCGCCATGATTATTATTATAATCTAGTTGTCATAATAGTGGTGACTCACTTGATCATTAGCGTCGTGATTATTATTATAACCTCGTTGTCATAATAGTGGTGACTCGTTTGATTATTAGCGTCTTGATTATTAATATAACCTAGACGTCGTAATAGTGGTGACTCGTTTGATTATTAGCGCCATGATTATTATTATAATCTAGTTGTCATAATAGTGGTGACTCACTTGATCATTAGCGTCGTGATTATTATTATAACCTCGTTGTCATAATAGTGGTGACTCGTTTGATTATTAGCGTTGTGATTATTATTATAATCTAGTTGTCATAATAGTGGTGACTCGTTTGATTATTAGGGTCGTGATTAATATTATAACCTCGTTGTCATAATAGTGGTGAATCGTTTGATTATTACCGTCGTGATTATTAGTATAACCTAGACGTCATAATAGTGGTGACTCGTTTGATTATTAGCGTCATGAATATTATTATAATCTAGTTGTCATAATAGTGGTGACTCGTTTGATTATTAACGTCTTGATTATTAGTATAACCTAGACGTCATAACAGTGGTGACTCGTTAGATTATTACCGTCATGATTATTATTATATAGTTGTCATAATAGTGGTAACTCATTTGATTATTAGCGTTGTGATTATTGTTATAACCTAGATGTCATAATAGTGGTGACTTGTTTGATTATTAGCGTCGTGGTTATTATTATAACTTAGTTGTAATTATAGTGGTGACATCGTTTAATTATTAGCATCGTGATTATTACTACAACCCAGATGTCATAATAGTGGTGACTTGTTTGATTATTAGCGTCGTGATTATTAGTATAACCTAGATGTCATAATAGTGATGACTCGTTTGATTATTAGCGTCATTATTATTATTGTAATTTAGTTTTTATTATAGTGGTGACTCGTTTGATTATTATTACAATCTAGTTGTCATAATAGTGGTGACTCGTTTGATTATTCGCGTTGTGATTATTGTTGTAACCTAGATGGCATAATAGTGGTGACTCGTTTGATTATTAGCGTCGTGGTTATTATTATAACTTGGTTGTCATAATAGTGGTGACATCGTTTGATTATTAGCATCGTGATTATTAGTATAACCTAGACATCGTAATAGTGGAAGTGTCGTAATTATTATTAAAATCTAGTTGTCATAATACTGGTGACTTGTTTGATTATTAGTGTCATCATTATTAACGGTCATAAAATTCGAGCAAAGGCTCGCATCTTATGGACGATATAATAATAATACATGCATAATAAGCATAGCAAGTAGATAAATCTATTTTTAACCGCTTTCCAAAAGAAGGAGGTTTTAAATTGGTCTTGTTTTTTTTTGATATTACCTCAGAACTCGGTTATTTATGAACCAATTTTGATCTTTTTTTTGTTTAGGGTAAGCTCGTTTGGTTTGTTTTTATTTTGGCGAAGAATTAATGCAGGGTTCCAGAGAGGAAATCGGAATTCAGCAGTTGTTGCAGTTTGACTGTGTTTAATCCATACTTTAATATTATAAATGCGAAAGTAAGTATGTATGTCTGTCTCTGCTTCAATCTTAAACCACTAAAACAATTGGGATGAAATTTGGTACAAAGATAGTTTGAAAGTTGAATAAAAAGGGAAGATATGTTACGCTCTAATATCTCGATTGCTAAACCTAAGCTCGATCAGTCGAACGCAAAGTAATGCGACGAACGTAGCAAACTAGGTTTCTCTCGCTTACTTTTGTATTACACTATCTCGCAAACATGGCGAACTAAACAATAATTTAATCTTATTTTCAACAAATTGTTTTAACCGTACTTACGAATGGAAAGTAATCCCGTGTGTCTTATTTTTTTTTCCTTGAGTGATTATAACATTGGCTGAATATACAAAAAGTATTTTGATGTGTGTTTAATGGTAAAAACAGTCGGAAAATATAAGTGTATGATATGAGGTCCCGCGCGTGATTGATTGTCACCAATTGTCACTGTGTCCACGGACCTAGTTTTGTAGGACCAGGCGCTGTGACTAGATAACGTATCTTACCTTTTTATATCAATAATAGAAAAGTTTTCATCCAAGAAATCCCACAGGAATGGAAACTATGCGGATAAAACCTTATATTACTTTTTTTCACGCGGAAAAAGTAGCGGGCACAGCTAGTTTATGACTATACTAGATGAAAACCCGGCTTCGCTTGGAAGTCTCAAAATACGCAATCTTATTTACTAACTCAATAGTTGACATTAAAATGTAGCAACACTGTAGTGACGTCTTCTTACAACTATTACGTTAATTTAATAAAGACAACACTATAGTGTTGCTATTCTTTAATTTCTACTCTTTTTTATGAACGAAGAGAAATAAGTTTCACGATAATCTGCGCTCCGTTCTACGATACTTTAATAAATGCTCACGCCATCTACACCACATATTTGTAACCTTTAAAGAAATATGGCCGATTTGTCTGTAAGCACAGTTAGAATTTTTAATCACTATTTTTACAAAATACTCGACAATCCGAATTTTGCGGATTTAAGTTGTGGACACAAAATTATTATTTTTTTACGCTTTGTAGTTTAGGTAAGGTTTCGATTGAGTCTACCGTAACCCTTGACGAAATTATTAATATAGATAAAGCTTTATCTAATATGTTATTATTTTGGCTAGATTAAAACTTATCATCAGCTGTCATGCTCGGTGCTGGATTAGCCTCTGATATTGCGGACGTTCATGGGCGGCGGTGATCACTTACCATCAGGTACACCTCCTGCTTGTTGGCCCTCACTTCTATAAAAAAAAACCCATAAATAAATTAAGCAATTGCTTAGGGTATAACGCCTTGGGGGCACAAGAAACAGCACCACAAAAATTGCGAACACACGAAGGAAATTGATTTGAACGTTGCCGTTCGGGGTCATGAAATGATCTATCTTTTTGCTATAAATATAGTATTTGTTAAAGACTGTTACTAGTTTATACCACAGTATACTGGAGACTAACAGTAGTCAATCTACATACATGTGATATTCGAGCAACGTACACATAGACACCTCTCACGGACGCGATATCTCGGAATGGTTCGGGACAGTTTGTTCCGCACCAGTCCGAGATATCGCGCCCATGAGAGGTGTCTATGTGTGCTACGCTCGAATATTACTTGTATGGAACATTGACTTCTGTTAGTCTCTAAGTATTCTGTGTACTTACTAGCTATCACCTAGTGGTCGAAATTCGATCGTAGACTACACAATAAAATCTGTTTTTAGTTTGACAACAGGTTTTAGCAGTAAAAAAATAGTAAAATAGTATACATAGTGTGTGTAATTTTTTTTAAATGAATTTAATATATTTGAATATTTTTTGCATTGCATTGCATTAAATACATATTATTCAAAAATATGCATTAGGTTACTGCAGTTCTCCGCAATGTATACTTAAACTATGTCAAATTCATAATCCACGGTTCACGTAATTTTCTTAAAAAGGGATACAAAGTTTTCGCTAAACATATTATGTGTGAATAGGAGAGCACGCACAGACGTGGATTGCTTAGGGCATCAAGTACCTATATAGTTTTATCCGGCACAGGTCATGCTTGATATGCCCGCAATTTGTCACGCTTGTGATTACGTTATCATCATCATAAAATTACTTTATAAAATTAATCATACAGGTATGTCATAAGTACCTTAAATATAATTAAACATCATTATATTGCCATAACCAATGTGTTCGTAATTTGCTTACTTATTATCTACAACTACTTAATGTCTTCTATGAAACTGTGTTACTCAAGTTATAATTTCCAACTCCCAGTTGATAACAATATTTTCATAAGTGTCTTAAGTACCTTAATTAATTTTAAGTAATCGTCATTGTGCGCCGCTGATCCGTACCTTATTATTATTATAATATTTATTATGTATTTCTATGTATTAGCACAGACTACTGAAGACTAACAGAAATCAATGTACATGCAAGTAATATTCGAGTAACGCACACAGACATCTTTCACGGACTGGTTCGGAACCAACTCCCGAATCATTCCGAGATATCGCGTCCGTGAGAGGTGTCTACGTGAGCGTTGTTCGAATATTACGTGCGCGTCCGTGAGAGGTGTCTACGTGAGCGTTGTTCAAATATTACGTGCGCGTCCATGAGAGGTGTCTATGTGTGCGTTGCTCGAATATAATTTGTAAGTACATTGACTTCTGTTAGTCTCAAGTATTCTGTGGTATTAGTATCTAACAGCCATAACACAAGCAAATAATTTACTTACGTTTGAGGTAAGATCAGTTCGTGTAATTATCCACTGATATTATTATATTAGGTATTGTTATTAGTTTTTTTCAAGCGTTTATAGATTACTTGAACCGCTAGCACGGTAATGATATCTACCAGAATTTTAGCTTTATACAAATGAGTGAAACGCGAGTTATACCTACGCGCTCCGAGTTCGGCATGCACTCAATACACAACAGACTGAGGGTTGCGCCGCAGTGATAAACGGCCGATGTGACAGCATAGGCAAATGTAGTTAAAATATTGAAGGCGGGCAGCCGTGCTGTACGTAAAATGCGATAGGGCTGCCCGCCTTCAATATTTTAACTATAAGTTCAGTCTGCTGTGTACCGAGTGCATGCCGAACTCCGACCGCGTAGTACTTGCGATCTTGCGATCTTGATAACTTGCGATCCACTCGTTCGGATTAAAATAGAATACTGGTAGATAACATTACCGTGCCGCTAGTCTTATTTATAATTAGGAATAAACGCGAGGTGTATACCTTAAACCATAATACCGTAGCAAAGCTTGCATTCACTTACTTCCTAGTTCTAGAACAAGTATTCTCCGTCCGAGCTGGTCCCGTGTTGGCAAGACGGTGAGAACATTCTGCTTGAAGACATTCTGTTCCTTGCTCGGAGTAAGACCCTCGTAGTGTTTGCTGTGTTTTACTTTGAAGTTGTAGTATCTTTTTATCTGGAATATCATTAATTTATAATGATTACTATACACATACATAATATTATAATAATACTATACACATTACACTAAACTTAACATATAAAACTGCCTACGTAAACTCCTAGTAGCGGCTTATATAATCTTTTCCTGGTTCTGGAATCCTGGGATCCATATCTTGTTGGACAATTTGTTTTATAAAGTACTAGCTAACCCAACAAACGTTATTCTGCCTTTGTTACTGCTTTTCCCGTTTTTTGTCTTTTTCCACTTTTTGAACTTACCTTCTGGACTTCTATGAATATTTTAAAACAAAAATTAGCTAAATCGGTCCAGCCGTTCTTGAAATTTAGCGAGAGAAACGAACAGCAATTGATGTATATAGATAAGTATATTTACGCCCGTATCCCCGCAGAGGTAGGCAAGTTCACCCATGAGTAGCCGAAGATACTCAGTCCCACAATGTGCTAAGTGGCAAGCCTATCGCCAATCGAGCACTTATCCAATACCGAGCATCGTTGTTTTTATCAGAAAATAGAAAAAAAAACACATTTTAGATTTGCTTGACCCGGGAATCGAACCCGGGACCTCATATGGTCAACACCGACACCGGACTAATAGGCAGAACACAGAGGCGATTAAAATTGTTTTATAAATTTCATTGATAATATCAATGATAAATTTCTAATATTTCGATAAGCATTTAAGACTCGGAGATAAATTTATATGTAAGTGACATGCCTTATACATATAGACATAGCGTATTGCCAAACGATAAATACAAGCATATATAATAAAATGCTTGGATATTTTTTTACGATTAAGTGCTAACTTGAACACACGTTATTGCATGAAGATTAAGAATCACTTTTGAAGACAAAAATATTAAGTTCTTAAATTACATCAAATTGGCGCATTTTGTATGGCAAAAGTAAAACAAAAAAGTTACTTGGTTTAACCAAATTTCGGCAGCTTGAGCCGAACTTCGACATTCAGCCGATATTCGGTTTAAATGCCGAACATTCGGTGCTAGAAAAAGGTACCTATTTCACTATTTTATTGAAATCTACACTAATATTATAAATAGCAAAGATTTGTATTTTTTGTCTTTTATATGTATCGAATTAAATCAAAAACTACTAGACCAATTTGCAAAATTCTTTTACCATTAGAAGGTATCATATCATTCCCGAGTAACATAGGCTATACTTATACTTTCAAAAAAGTCGAGATCCCTGCCTAACCCAAGGTATCAAAATTTTATCTATAAGTCATTATTTTGCGTGCGCTGAGAAAACCATTAACGACATCTATACATATAATAAAATCGTAGGAAAGTTGGTACTTTGAATATTTTTTTAAAAGAATACTTGGGGCGTGATCTATAATCGATATCGAAGCCTAAACTATAGTTTTTAGAATTTTTCCTGTTTGTCTGTTTGTCTGTATGTATGTCCGGGTTATACTTAAAAAGTACTGCATGGATTTAGTTCAAATTTTGCATGAATATTACTATGAGGTCGGGTTAACATATAGGCTACATATTATCACGCTATCACTTACAGGGGAGGAGCAGTGCGGAGTAAACGAAGTCCGCGCAGACGAAATCGCAGGCAACACAACAGCTAGTATAAAATATTTTAAGTAAATGCGTAAACAAGTCACGACGTGTCGCTCTCAAGAAAGTGCGCCAAAATAGAACCGAAGAATTTCGGCCGATTTTTTTATTTTCACCGAATGTTCGGCTGAAGTTCAAATTCGGTTCAAACCACATTCGGCCCATCTCTATTATTTATACATATATTCTACAGTTGTCACCATCGGCACTTGGTGTAACTTCATTTTAAGGCGATTACACCTGCGAACGACCTTGAGTTTCTAACAGGAGCAGCGCAAATATTATTTCGCGCGTGGCATGGTCCAAAGTCAAAGAGTATTTACAGTGGATGCAGATACATACGTTTTAAAATTTTTGTTCACCTATATGAACTTTTATCATCATGAATCGACTGAATGTTGTCAAACTCAAAACCAATAACCAGTAATCGCTCATTTATCGATTACATATACATTCATTTTAGAAAAACGATAAATATCTAAAGAAAAAAAATATACCGAAAATCGACAAACAATTATATAACAATTTACGCAATAATAACAGTTACGTATCCTACTTCTGTGTTGTAATATACAATACATCCCGTGTAGCACTTTATTTTAATACATACAATCAACAATGAATATTTAACAAAACCTTTCAAAATTTGATTTTGTAAAATGTAATCTCTTGAATAATATTTTAAAACTAACTAGCTTCTTAGTTTTTGTTTCAAAATCTCGTAATAAAAAAGAAGATATATAAACTGATTTAATGTTTATAGAGGAAACTACTAAATAAGTTGTTTTATTTAGACTATTTGTATGTATAATATTGTAGGCAGAACCCTATATTTGGCAATTAAAGTGGTGCATGAGAGAATATATTTTTAGTAGCTATGGCAACGGCCAGGTTCCGCCCTTGTATTAAATATTAAGAACTGCCTTAACTAAGTGAAACTACGTAATCAATTTATATTACATTTGTATTTTCTTTTCACATTGTTCATAATTGTAATAACGTTATTTTATTCTTTAATTCTACATTCTATTTATCCTTATACTTATAATATATATAATGAAATATAATTTATCAAATACATTACCTTAAATTATTTATGCACGTTCAAGAATGATATCAATGGAGGCCAACTGTTGGGGACGTCATGCTTCTTCGAGTATCTATTCCAAAGTGAACGTCTGTTAAAAATATTTAACAGACGTTTTTGAAATTTAGGGATGCCAGTGCAAGAAAACAAGTTCGCACATTTATAATATCGGGCAAAATATTACTTTATTAAATGAAAACCTAACACTCGACCATCCTGACCTCGTGCATGTCCTCATGCACGCTCTTTTCCAAAACCTAACACTTGGCCTCCTTATTATTTGCTTATCTACCTAGCAGAGCTATTTGCAAGAATATTAATTACAATGTTTAATACATTTTTATACATATTTGTAAATAAATAATTGCTAGCAACTGAATCCACACATAAGCTTAATATATTATAACAAATAATTGGTCCATAATTGCGATTGAACTATATTGTAAAGCGAAAAATATCTTTAAATATACTTACTCAACATTTTTTTCCCACTTTAATACAATACAATGGATATCCAGTTAGCGGAGTTATTTACAAGATTTTTTTTTAGAATTACAAAATTTACAAAAATTTACAAGAATTTACAAAATTTACAAAATTTGCAATGCAATAATTTTTATCCATATTTATATAGGTACCAATAATTATTAGCCACTAAACCCTAAAACCATACATAAAAATCTGATATTTTAAAACAATTAAATAATCAGTAATTCAATTATAGCAGTTATTCAATAATAGCAGTTCAATTGTGAACTATAATAACTTTAAGTGAAAAATATCTGAGTATGTCTACACTAAGATCAACATTTTTTCATATTTGCTTACGACTTTAATACAATACAATGAATAATAAGTATCTACTTAGCGGAGCTATTTACAAGAAAGCTAATTACAATGATTTAATGCACTAATTTGATACATATTTGTATACTAATAATTACTAGCGACTAAAACCATGCATGCAAACCTAATAAATTATAGCAGTTAAATAATCAATAATTACGATTGATCAATAATTACAATTAAAATATAATGTTATGCGAAAAATATCTAAAATATGTCTACACTTACATTTTTATATTTGCTTACAATGTTTACTTTAATACAATACAATCGATATCCATTTAACAGTGCTATTATGAATTATAACGTTTTAATACTATAAATTTTTATATACTTATAATTTTTTTTTCACAATTCCTTTTATTTCCCTTTCCAAATGAGAAATATTCTTTTAATAAATAAAACCAACACTTGATTAAATAAATTATCTCTAAAGGTTTACTTTTAGGTAGAGCGTTGCTGTATGTCTTTATGTTACAATCTTGTTTGTAGAATGTACCACATTTCCTATTCATACCCATTTCCATAATAATTCATTCGATTTATATATATATATATATATATATATATATATATATATATATATATATATATATATATATATATATATATATATATATATATATATATATATATATTATATTTGTTTAAAAATATTGCCTCATGGAAATCTACATGCAGCAGCTGTACATTTAATAATTAAATCAACATAGAATTAAAATGGATGTTAAATTTTAAAACAATTTCAATTTTTTTTTCTTTCATGTATTTAATTTAACAAGTATATAATTTTATAACCAAACATATTTTAATTTAATTTCAGATCTTTCAAAACTTATGCTTATATCAATATGATTTATAGTTGTAATACGATATTAATCGTTAATTAAATAAAAAATAATTTTTAATACATATACTCGTACAAAAAATCATTTAACAATGTGAAAAAATGTGGAAATAAAGCCAATAAAAATCTATACTATGTCAAATATTTTAATTTATTAATAAAAGAAATAGTATTTTTTTATATAATTCAAGGTTCTCCTATTCTCTAGTAACAATTTTATGTCACAACAGACTCGATAAACCATGTGAGGGTAATCGAGTTCAAAGTTATAAAGAAACATAGTACTTTCAATCACTAAATTATTTGATATTAGAAATGGCTTTAAACAACCTCCTTTTTTAAATTGTTCTGGCATTTTATTGGTATTTTTCGATGTAAAAAAATTTTAAAATAAACTTTAATGCTCATCAAATAAGCAACTCAATAAACAATCCAGAAAGTTTTTTTTTTATACTACATAGATCAGAATCTCTTTTGATACATTTGGCAGATTCTAGAATATACATAACTGTCAAGATTAATATTATAATAAAAATAAATATATAGATTCTATCATATATTTATTTTTAATACGAGTCTATTCAATACTCTACAAATTATTTCACCCGTGTCTCTTATTCTCATGTTATACGATCACAATATTAAAGTCCTCCCGGCTGAGGCTGAGGGCCTCATAGCTATCAAATAGATGTATCTACTTTACAACATTAACTTATTTTTCCCAAATAAATTAAATAATCATACATTTTAATGACCTTTTTTTTTCATATCCATTCATCATAATATACTGTTGTGACTCTCCCGAACTACAAAGTATATTACGTAATCCTCCGTCTATGTATATTAGTGGAGTGAGTTTTCCTATCTCACAGCCAAAACCATAATATCATACATATCAATTACATAGGTACATTAAATAAACCATCCCCCATAATACTGTTGCGACACCCGAGTCTTACACCAGTAACCACCGGGTCTTACACCAGTTTTATCATATTAATCGTAATCCTCCCGAATCACGACCATATCTCACATTCAAATATTTTTATGTTCACCTTTCCTCATTAAAATCGATTAATTCTTATATTAATTATTTACTGATATGAATTCAAGGAAAATCATTAAACACTTTTTATCGTCGGCACTTGGTGAAACTCTATTTTAACACAGTATTTGCTAACTGATCACACTTGTACTGTTTCACAATATAATATTATATTTAATTTCCGACCGGTTTCGCTTACACAAGCATCCTCAGGGTATTTCATTAAATACTAACTTTCATTTATTTTACTATTGAATTAAACAATCGTTTTCACTAAATTTATCATAACATAACATTAAGCTTTAACTTGGCATCATTCTGTAATACTTTAAAGATATCTATGCAAAGTATACAGAACTCCCCCTTTTTAGCCATTGTAGTTGAAAATAGTTTTCATGATTATTTTGACTTCTTTCGCTATAACGAGGAGAAAGGCCCCTATTTCAATTGTAAAGCCCCGTGTGTTTAATCTGATGTATCGAACACTATTGTCTCAGACCTCTTACATAATAACAGTGGGTGACTTATAAAATCTAGCTATTCTCTAATTTTCTTCATATCTGAAGAAAATTAAAAAAACGACATCTCGTACAAAAATTGCATTAATTAATAGAATAACGCATCCGAAGAATCCGAATGCCTTTCATCATTACTTTGGCTTTGCACCAAACCAAATTTTAAGTAGTGGGATAGCGAGAGATTAAATCGTTGACTAGCCACAGTAACAAATTTGTAACTGGTCAATACGCGTTGCAGATTTTAATTATAAACAAATGAAAAGTCATTACTTGAGAAGCAGATTTCATTTTTTTTTTGTCCTCTATTGTACGTCGAGGAGTTTCCATCAATATACTACTAAGGATTTAACCTAAAATATAGGCTCCATTGTACTGCAGAAAATTTTTGTGTTCTTAATATTTTAAATTTAATATTATTCCTTATTTCATCCAATGAAATTTTCTCTTCCTATACAGCTATATCTCTTTAATGCAATCGTTATATCTAATATAATTAACTTATTTATTGTGCTATCGTCTATTATATAATAGGCTATTATTTATTATTTCTATCTATTCTTATTATTGTCTGTCAAATCTAAAGAAAGTGAGGTTTCACAAATCCTATGCAATTCGAAATGGGGCTAATAGCCAATTTTCAGCTTTTAATGATAAGTGGTGAAAATTGTCCAAACTACAACGATTACCTATGCTACAGTTAGTATACTGGGTGTCTAGGAGTTCACGCGAGACATTTTTACTTCCGGTTGATATACCACATACAGACATTTGTAACAAGCTTCCGTACCATTTTGTTATACGAGAGACAAATTCATATTTGATAAATGTTGAACTCACATAGTATACTATTATATATTTGTGGGCTTAGTAAAACAAACATCTGCCAACCTTACAAATAAAAACGTATTTATATATATTTTATTCTTATGATATATTGAACACTAAAGAAAACTACTAGATGGTAAGGCTTTAAATTCACGCAATCTCTGTAGCAATACACCATCGTTGCTTAGTTTTCTCCCATCCAAAAGCAGTTCAATTTGTACCGTCGGGTCACAAGGCAATAGTGGTAGCGTAGCTAAATTGTTTTTCAAATACCTAAATGGCTATTCATGCTCGTTACACTATCTATTTATGGCATCCCTTTCCATAATTATTAAGGAGACAAGATAACGAGACCTATAAATAGACCTATAAATACAAACATTGTATGCATTGTAATTTAATTTCATAATAGTTGAATCACGGTTGAAGTTGCTTTTAAGACAAATATTTAAAATGGGGTGCACAGAGTACTTATCGCTGACAGTAAACGAGTTTCATTCCTAAATATTAGAATTATCCCTCAACTGTTCAATCTCACCAGAAATATATACTCTGTATCTATAATGTCAATACTTTGATGAATCAAAAGTAAAAATTTGCCAATATGTCTATTATTTTAAAATTTTGTCTATTCTTTTTAACTATCACCAATTTTATCAAATTTGGAATCTGATTCGTAAAAATAGCTACCCTGACGTAGATATTGTAGAAGATTTACAAGTAATTTAATTAGTAAACTGAACTTTCATACTCTGACCTAAAATCAGTCTTGGCTGTAATAATACCATGTCAAGCCCCGGACTACATGATACATTAGAACTCATAGATCCAAAAATGTACTTGACATTGTTAATCACTTATATACCACTGAGCACCTATGCAGTAAAATGTGGCTAGTATAGAGTGCACGCAAGTCTTTAGGACAGATAAAAAAATCTAAAAACCCACAGGTGTGCTTCAGTCAGAGATGCAGTATTAAGAAAAATATTAGTTTTTTTTTTGTCTAACTATACCCTCCCTGTAATATGCGTCAAAGCTGTAGACCGATATTCCAATATAAACAAAATTCGATATAGAAACCGAACTTTACATAATATTTTTGTTGTGTGAAGGTAGTTGCTAGAAGTTATTGCGTATGGAATATTTTAACTACCATGTTATAAGTCCTTTATTTAAATAGAGAAAACCAAATTAAGTAGAAGTGAAAAGTGAAGTGTTAAATTATATTATAAAACTAAAATAATGACATATATAAGAGTGCAATATGTCTGCCGATAAACTGGTAACGGTTCGGCGGAATTGTAAGTTTTTTTTTCTTTTATGATGTTATGGTTCAATCAAGGGATTTTCTAGTGGAATAGTTACTAAAAATATATTATTTGTTTCCGTTTCCTATTTTTTTTTAATTATCATAAGACAGCAATTAAACATATTGATTTCCTGATATAACCAGAATCATCGTCTATAAGTACTCTGAGAAAAACGACACTAACATGTTACACGAGATCTTCATAGTTACTTTACCCTCTAACTAAATTTAAAAGAATTCTGTCTTTGTATCAAATTATGCCAATCTATGGAAAGTCTTAATTTTAAACAAAACATTTATTTAATATCCTAATTTGAACGTAATAAAGGCGGCGGTTAGATAAACAGATACTGGGCGGTGACGAATTGCCTACTGACACCGATTGTAGTTTTAATTTATGGAATTAAATTATCTAAAGGCATAAGTG
This sequence comes from Apodemia mormo, assembly GCA_036924255.1. Taxonomy (NCBI): domain Eukaryota; kingdom Metazoa; phylum Arthropoda; class Insecta; order Lepidoptera; family Riodinidae; genus Apodemia; species Apodemia mormo. Next base: position 37,289,175 of record JAUPFN010000003.1, on the reverse strand, counting down.
TTCCTACATGTCACCTCTATTCGCAGTTCGCAGCTTCACAACCACCTTATTGAGAATTTTAACTATGTTTCTTAATGATCCTCCTTGTTAAATCATCAAAGTAAGTTACCTCTCCACTCGTGCTCTACGTCATATCCGTAGCAAAAGATGTTCTGCTTACACGAGGAAAATGGACTCTGGTGACAGCAACAGCACTTATTAGGACTGCAACTATTTCTTATTCAACACCTTCATGTTCTTGTGACCACTCCACTGTTACGAGTGATTCATTTCAGAGAACTCATCGATCTTCAACGACGTCGCATTATCTGAAACTTAAAGCGACAAAGCATAGTATATTCTTCGTACCTCCGTCCTATCAGCGTCCGTTTTTTTTTAGGACCAGTAGAAAAAGGGGAGAAAATAAATTAACTGTTATTGACTTATAAGAAAAAAATAGTGAATTATATCGTTTTAAAAATAATATTTGGTGCTTTAACAGAATATAGAAAAATAAAATATTTTTCATATAAAACGGTTACGGCGCAAAAATATTATAATATTTACAAAGGTGTTACATATTTCTAAATCACCATACTTCACCGGTAATGCACGTGTGCAAAATATTATAAAACAAAAGTTTTACAGATTTCTAAATCGCCATAGTCTACCGGTAATGCGCGCGTGTGCAAAGTTATAATAAGTCTACTTTTTACTAACCAAGAAAAAATGTATAAAAATAAGAGTCACTACATACGAGAGAATGTCACATTATATATTATTAGTATTATTACCAATTATTAATATTTACAATTAATTCATTTATAAGCGTGGGGTATGCCACCTCTGAATTGTAGGCAGAACCCTATATTTGGCAATTAAAGTGGTGCATGAGAGAATATATTTTTAGTAGCTATGGCAACGGCCAGGTTCCGCCCTTGTATTAAATATTAAGAACTGCCTTAACTAAGTGAAACTACGTAATCAATTTATATTACATTTGTATTTTCTTTTCACATTGTTCATAATTGTAATAACGTTATTTTATTCTTTAATTCTACATTCTATTTATCCTTATACTTATAATATATATAATGAAATATAATTTATCAAATACATTACCTTAAATTATTTATGCACGTTCAAGAATGATATCAATGGAGGCCAACTGTTGGGGACGTCATGCTTCTTCGAGTATCTATTCCAAAGTGAACGTCTGTTAAAAATATTTAACAGACGTTTTTGAAATTTAGGGATGCCAGTGCAAGAAAACAAGTTCGCACATTTATAATATCGGGCAAAATATTACTTTATTAAATGAAAACCTAACAATATATTAAATTTATTTATTTTTTGTTGCGAAGTCCTTACTACCTTCAAATAGTACCAGTTTTTATTTTTTTTTCTTTAGAGTTTTGCTTTTTATTCGCTTGCTTGAATTATCTTCGTTGTTTATATGTTTTATTTTTTTTATTTTTGTACATTTATACAAAATATTGACAAAATACTTATCTTTCTATAGCTAATAAAAAATTCGAGCGTAAACGTAGGTAAGTACATGAATAGTCTCAAAATATTATTCAGTGTCTACTCGCAAACAAAACTATTTATAAAGTACTAGCTTTCAGCCCCTTTAATACCCTCTTTTACCTCTTTAAGAGATAAAACTCACTGCATCCTTACATGCACGTTTATTTAATTGAATTAACGAACATGACTAATAAATTTGAAGAGATTTTGATTAAACATATTTTTTTTTTTTTTTACAAACTTTACCACTTTTTTCATCGTTTGATAAGATGACATTTGAAAACCTTAAACTCGTATTCATTTAATTGTATTAGAAATCATAAATACTAAGTTTTAAGTAATTTCTACAATATTCTACAATAAACAATCTATTTTTTATACAAACATCAATGCTTTTGTAACCCTTTAAGTAATAAAATTTAAAAAAATCCCCAAATATATGATTCTTAAATTGTGTTGAAGAACGTAAGTGCCGAATTTCAAGTTATTTTGACCACAAACGTTTGATTTTTCATATAAATTGTAACACACACTTTTACTCCTTTAATAGATGAAAGTTCTAACATTACATGCATGTTTCTTCAATTTCGATTGAAGAGCATAAGTACTAAAAATCCGAAAATTCGTACATCTTAATTGTATTAAAAATCATAAATACTAAATTAAAATAATTTAGATTTTATAGTAATGCATAAAATAAACAATTCATTTTTGATACAAACTTTAAAGCCTCTCTATGGGCTAGAATTCAAAAAAATATTAAATTTGTATTTAATTTTTTTTCAGTTAAAGGATAATTTAATTTATTACAACTCAAATATATCATTCATTACAACTCAAAAATGACAGAGTTTCATACAAACTTTCACCCCCTATTTCACCATCTTAGTGGATGAATTTAAAAAAAATCCTTTCTTATTCCTTGTCTATATCATAAGAACAATATCTGTAAAAATCAGCCTTCTCGGTCCAAGCTCATTATCTACTATAAAAAAACATCCAAGCGTAAACGAAATGTTCAATTTCCAAACGGCACAACCTTACTATTGTGCCAAACGTTCTATCTGTACTATTACTCTTTGACTCGAATATGGAGAGCGGAGCACGCTAACATGCGACACAGCCTCCCCGTATGAACGCTACCGGGAGACTGACTTTCGACGCGAGCGCTGTCCGCGAATTAAATAATAAGGTTTTTATTGATTTAATAGCACGCTATAATGATTTTGTAAAATTTTGAACTTAAATTTTATAAAGCAATAAATTGTCTGTAATAAAAAGAAAAAATCATCAAAATCGTTACAGTAGTTTGGAAGTTATAAGCAAATTTTTGCGTAAAAATAAGAAAGATATTCGATTTTTTCCGTCATAAATAACAATAAAATTTAAAAAACCGAACTTAAAATTTAAACTTTATTATATTATACGCATAATGCATATTTTTTTTAATTATTGGACCAACCGGTTAGTAGTAGTAGGCTTTCAAAGAGGTGTCTATTTCGTAGTTTGGCATTACCTATCGCCTTAATACAATGTTTATCAGTCTATACACTTGTACTGTTTCATAAGGAAATTATGTATAATTTACTAACTCAGTAACTGTAAATAATCTGATGATGGATTTTAAAATTTCAATCATCGGCACTTGGTGAAATTCCATTATTATTAGTTGAAACTAGTAAATAATAAATAAATAAATATAAATATTAAATATTTACGGGACAAATTACACTTATTGATCTAACCCCAAAGTAAGCAAATTATTTGCTTGTGTTATGGGTGTCAGTCAACGATACTAATACATAGAAATACATATATAAATGCTGTTACATACATAATAAACACCAAAACCCAGAAATACAAACATCTATGCTCATCACAGAAATGCTTGTCCCTGTCGGGGATCGTACCCGAGCTCTGTCGATTGGGAGTCTGGGTCGCTAACCACTCGACCAACGCGAACGGGGCAGTCAAATAATGCAGTTGTACTTTTATTGCACTATAAAGTTTAACGACCGGTTTCGCTTTTTAAAGCATCTTGAACGTAATATTAGGTCTGTATTGTTACTGAGAGTAAAAAATATTATAATTTTCGTTATTGTTAAATCCCAAATAAATCAACTGATTTTGATCAAATTTACGGTACCTATATGACGATTTTAAAGAGAATAGCTGAAAATATTTTTACATCAATCGGTATTTTAGCCTGAAAGTTATTTAAAAACTAACTGTTGCCAGCGACTTCGTCCGCGCGGACTTCGTTTACTCCACACAGCACCTGGCCGCTAGGTGGTAGCGTGATAATATGTAGCCTATATGTTGACCCGACCTCATAGTAATATTCATGCAAAATTTGAAGTAAATCCATGCAGTATTTTTTGAGTTTACCCCGGACATACATACAGACAAACAGACATACAGACAAACAGACAAACAGACAAAAATTCTAAAAACTATAGTTTAGGCTTCGATATCGATTATAGATCACGCCCCAAGTATTATTTTAAAAAAATATTCAATGTACAGTTTTGACTTTCCTACGATTTTATTATATGTATAGACTAATTGTTGCCAGCGACTTCGTCCGCGCGGATTTCGTTTACTCCGCACTGCTCCTCCCCCGTGGGTGATAGCGTGATAATATGTAGCCTATATGTTGACCCGACCTGTTAGTAATATTCATGCAAAATTTGAATTAAATCCATGCAGTACTTTTTGAGTTTACCCCGGACATACATACAGACAAACAGACAAACAGACAAAAATTCTAAAAACTATATTTTTGGCTTCGATATCGATTATAGATCACGCCCCAAGTATTTTTAAAAAAAATATTCATGTACAGTTTTGACTTTCCTACGATTTTATTATATGTATAGATAAGACCTGGCTGCCCAGTTACTCTGATAGTGGGCTCTCGTTTACTCCGATAGAAACAGTGTGGGCGTTTTTGATGTTGACAGTGTCTCTCTGTCTTAACATATTTAATGTATAGGCGATGAATATCTCTTTACATCTGGAGAACCATCTGCTTGTTTGCTTTCTGCGCGTTAGGCGTGGAATGAAAAAGAAGTCTATGTCTTCATATGTTTGGTACTCTTATTTCTTGATTGACTTTTATGTTGTCTAGAATTTAGGCTTTGCTTAGATCATAAGAAATAATCAGATGATTCTCTTGATGGAAAGAAACAACAATATTCGTCTATAGTCACCAATGATTTGAATGAAGTTTCGCACATACCATATAAACTCCGTTCATTTACACCCGTGTAGGCGATAGAATTGACACAGGCGTAAAATAAATAGGTAAATTAATGCTAAATGAATGAATAAATAACTTCTAGCTGTTCTAGCGTATTGCGGCTTAGGAGAAAAAGCAAGGTTGACAAATAACAGGATGTTATATTTATTTATGAGATTATCAATTGATACTTGCAAAGAAGTACATTGTTAGTCAATTTACATATGTGTTTTTTTTATAAAAGTAAAATGTTGACGGAAAAATAAAATCGTTATAAACTTACTAAATCGTAGGCACTTTCCGGATAAAATTTGCAGGGGCGAAGAAATCTTATCAACCAAATATCCCTCTCCAGTGGTACATATAATTCTTTGTCCTCTGAAAACAAACAGAATAATTACATTTTTATAAAATTTAAATAACTCCAAACTCCCAACACATTCTTTTATGATAAGGGCACCTTTCTGCCTTATGTACATCATTTTTAACGCAAAATATTGGAATAAGGTTTCATAAACCCTATCTACCACATTCCCAGTTACTTAACAAATACGATTTAATCACTTCAGACTTCACTTCAATAGACGTAAATATTTTGAAGTCTCTACATAAAATTATTAGTAATACGTATTATTATTTTATTAGGTATTAGAAGTATTATTGCCTTTATATATAATACAGCTTCGTGGTCTTGATCCTCAATGAATATAACATTTTTATTTTACACTAAAATAACATGTGATATGTCACTAGAATGTTTGTGTGAGTGTGCGTGTATGCTAATAAAAAAATAATTGAAGAACATTATTGTTATGAAAGCTTAAATTATAAATATAATTTAAGCTGTTCACAACAATTATTTAAAAAAAAAAGTTTAAAACAATTAAAACAAATGGCTGGCTCGAAGGTACACAAGTCGTTAAAATAAGAAAAAATAAAAAAATGCAGATTTTGCATTTATATATATATTGTCTGTAAGTATTTACGTAGTCTGTGACTGTTCCTTACACACCGCTGTATATTTGCCTTAGCATTGACTCTACTAACCACGATCCAGCTCTTGTGATATTTATAAATAAAACCTAGATGTTCGGTTTCCTTTTGTACCTATATATGCGCGTGTCGTTGTTACTTTATCTTTATATTCACAACGTACATGTCTCTAAGGATATAATATACTTCATGATATAGGAAGGAATTATAAGTGGACCTGATTTGGATGCAAAAACCGTTTGATTGTTTGTCGTTTGTATACAATAATCAAACAAATCTAAGTACACAATATTACGTAGGAAATTAAAAAAAACACCTTATTTGTATTCGACAACGGTTTGCAAGCTACGTAAAATTCTGTATGTTCGAATTAAATGTACAAATGAGTTTTTTTTATTCGAATTATTCTTTACATGTATTTTTAATGGATCGGCTATTTTTAGTTATCACCGGAAAATCCATAAAATACTGATAAATGTGGTGAAATAAACGTGAGTTTTTTTAAATCATTTTACATCGCAGGCGTATTAATAAAAGCGTAGTAAGTAAATAGTGCATAATAATAGTAGTAGCCCATTAGCGTAGGTAAATCGCTTGGTAGGTATACAGAATACTAATAGTTTAGGTATAAAAAGTGAAGTACATACACGGGTTTGTCTTCTTTACTTTTTTATTTTGTGGTAGGTAATAATAATACTTTTTATTGTACCACATAAAAAACATTACATAACATAGTATACAAATTCATACAGCTTCACAAATTCATACAATAGGCGGTCTTATCGCTATTTATTTCATATTTTACTAGTAGAAGTACCGGTTTTGGTCATCTCGGTATCTTTTTGGCTACTTGAAATTTCAGTAATGGACAAATGTTTTCAAATTTCTATACTTACATAAATCAAATTTATAAGCATGTTGTATACATATAGAATTATTTTCATAAAAAAATACATTGAATAGCCACAAATTGTACCGAGGCCAAAACCGGTACCTCCATCCTATAAAATTATAGCCAATTAGCATGTCTGAAAACCAAGTTATAATGGTAGACAAGGTAATGCTCAAAAACTAAAGATTAAGATAAGACTAGATTTTTAGTATAATATTTGTAAAAAGTGGAAAGGTAGTAACGCTCTAAACAAAAAAGATTCAATAGAACATTTGTATATATTTTTAAATATCGCCTCTGTTGTCTAGTGGTCCAGTGTCGGCGTTTCCACATGAGTTTCCGGGTTTGATTCTCGGGTCAAGCAATTCAAAATGTGTTTTTTCAGTTTTCTTATAAAAACAACATTGCCCGGGATTGGAAAGTGTCCGGTTGGCGATAGGCTTGCCACCTATCACATTGTGTGGAACCAAGTACTCGTATCTTCATGCTAATTGTGGGTACACTTGATGTGCCTCTACTTCCCACTTCGGCGATACGGGCGTGAAGATACTAATCCTTTTAGTCATAAATACTTCGTATTGTCTACTCGCCACGCAAAAGCTAAATAGATCCTGAAGTCATAATATGCATACAACCAGCGGCGTGCACAGGATTATGATACTGAGTATGCGGCGGAGTACTCGGACACAAAAACTTTTTCTTTTATAGATTTCAGTGGCGTGCACGTGATTATGACACATTTTATTCATTTACTTATTATTAATTAAAATCATCTAAAACGTACGAACGTTTTATTTAAATATCTGTGAATGGCAAGTAAAGCACTGCTTTTCTGCCTATAAGGAGCGCACGCGCCTGCATACAACCTTTAGAATTTGAAGAGGATTATTAGATGAGAAGAAGGAACCAATTACCGACCAACCTAAACTCACTTTAGCCGTAAAGAAAATAGTATACATATGTGTATATTATCATGTATGTTATATTAATGTAGTGTGTAATTAATATTTTTATTCTTTAAGGGCGGCTTGCACCAAAATGCTTAAATCATTTTAAGTCACTAAATACGTTTAAAGTGACAGTATTTAAGGCGTTTTGACATTTGCTAAACGTATTTAAGGGACTAAGTGCATTTAAGCATTTTCGTGCAAGCCGCCCTTAATGTATATCTAATGATTTTTTTAAATGTTAGGTAGGTTTCTACGGTCCTCAGCAATATAAACTTTAATTTTTCGAAATTTCGTACTCCACCGTTCTCGTAGTTGTCCTAAAAAGGAGTTCAAAGTTATTCCTTTACTTATTAATATATAGAAGATATGATTATATTAGGCTATACTAAACAATGTCTTTGACGATCGAACTGAGTTTTTTTTACACATTATATATGTAATTTTTGTAGAACTAACTCCCAGTATCACAAATTAATCGCTGAATTTGAAGTTAGTTCATTTCGTATTATTTGTCTATTAGTATACATCCATCAAGGCAAAAGCCATGGATTTGGTAAACATTGATTATGTTCATTAAAAAACGCAGCGCTTTCCAAAATAGTCGTAGATTATTAGACTCACAAACTTCCATTTTCTTCCACTCACGAAGTTTCAAATATGTATGTTTGTATTATTAGTGTAATGTCCTGCAGACTATTATGTTTATTAAAAAAAATCTTAGGCTGCAGATAACAATTTTTATTTAATAGAAGAAATATTAAAAACTCGTTTGTAATAAATCCTGCCTATTTTGAGAAATAAATTAGTTCCAGAACAGATGGCCCATCTCGTGTTAAAGATTACCACCGCATATGGTTGGGTGGTTCCTTGGAGAATCTTAATTCCTGCTATTGTTTTTAAAAATAGCAACATTTATTATAACCTACTTTCTTCGTCTTGGTCAGGACTCCCTTTGAAGAAAAGACAATCTGCAATTCCAGGTTTTTCGTAAAAGGCAAACGATTGACTGCACGAGTCACTACCATCTTAGCCTTTAGGTATTAGGGTTGTGCATCGTCTTACCCGGGTAACAACGCCTTACCTGTTCCTGCCGCAATAGCGTCAAAGCTTGTCAAAGATAAGATAGCCGCTCATCATTAGGTTTCCGATTTAAATTCCAGACCAGATAAGTTCTTATTAATTTTTAATGTATTTAATGTTGAAACATCTCAGTAGCAGCTCGGACTATTGGCATCAACACACCTAGACATTTCAAAACATCAAGCGATTGATTCCGGTTAGTTATATAACTTATAAGCAATAGTAGGTATTTTAGATATACCTGTGGTATACCTGCGTAGCTCTCGATAGAATTTTGAAAAAATGTAACCTATGTCACTTACAAATAATGTATATTTCTATGGTGAAAAAATTTTCTAAATCCATTCAGTAATTCCAAACAGTTCCTATGAACAAACTCACAAACTTTAGCTTATAAAAATATTATTATAGATTAAAGTACAGCCTAATAGAGAATATAGCAAACAACCGGTTCTTTTCCTAATGGAAAAGATAAAAATCGCCTTAATGTTTAACGATGATGATTTTGCGTTGTCATTCGCCAATTTACCCATAATTACTTCTCTTCAATGGACAACCCGATGAATTTTGGTATATTCAGGTCCCGGGTTCGATTACTATTTTAAGATATTTTATTAATTCAGGCGTTACTTTGCAGAAATCTATAATTGAAAGGTAAAATTAAATAAATTTTCTTTTCTCGTAATCCGTTTTATCTTACCTACGCGATGCTAAAGAAAGACTCCGGTTTAATAAATAGATAAAACTCACTGGTCCAAAGAAAAAGACTGCAGTGGCACAATTATCCACCCACATCCACTACACTTTCACCCACGTCGGCAGCAAGCGCAAAAGCACATTTAATTAATTTCACCTTTTAGATTACCTTGCCTATATAGCAAGGGATATAAAGATATAGGTGTCAATCTGACAACGCCTATTTAAGTCGATAAATTACCTTTCAATAATCGCCTTAATTCTTGCACAGCAGGCTTCACTATCTCCGGGGTTTCTCTCAATTCTCGCCTGGCGATCTCTCGAACCGATTCCCGCGGTTCATCTAGTTCAAACTGTAGCAAGAAGTCTCCGAGTTGCACGGCTGGTAGAACGGAAATATCTGACAGCATGAGTTGTGAAGCTGGAACAAAAGAATTTTAATTTAAATAGATGGCAACCGTTAGCTTTTTATTATTTTTTAACCGTGTTGGTTCGGGCTCTCTTAAGTGTAATTAGTAAGTGAAATAGAAGCCCTGTCGATGATTATTTTTTGCAGAGTTTTTGTAGTGTATAAAAAACCGCACAGAAATAAATTTGATTCTACGTATGTACTAATATTTCTTGTAATATGTATATATTTTAATTTGTATAGTACTAGTCGTCCGCTGTTAAGGGGCTTAACTACCTTCTCAAGAATGGTTACTTGATACACTTGTGCCGTTTTGATACCTTTTCACAAAAATATGACTCAATCACTCCTTGATAGCTAGCACCTCACTAAACCATCACTGATATCGGATAGTGCCCACGATGTAGTTTGTTAACTAATTAGGAAGTTTAAGCTAAATGCCGTCATTTTGTTTGTTAAAATATGGCTGAATTGTAAAAAAAAAACTTGAGAGGTGTCAAGGGACACCCGGATGGAACGAAGTTCCTTTTATTATTATTTACAAAAAACCTGTATACACTCAACAAAAATAATCGTCGCGACACCACACCGATCAATGCGAAATAGAAATGAAAATATCTGGCTTGCTTTCTATAAGAGAGAGAGAGAGAGAGAGAGAGACAAACAGATAAACATCCGCACGCCGCACAGTTTACAATACCTTACTATAGCAAAAAGTGTCGTGACAACTTTTCGTGAGAATTTTTTCCGTCTAGCCCCCTTTCACAACGCGCGATAAGGTACTTCGTAGAATTTCGACCCACGGTTGAATTTCGGCACCCGGTCGCATTTCGGAACCCGGTCGAATTTCGGCACCCGGTTGAATTTCGACCCGTAGTAGAATTTCGGCACCCGGTCGAAATTCGACCGGCGGTCGAAACTCGGCAACCGATCGAAATACGACACTCGGTCGAATTTCGACACTCGTTCGAAATTCGACTGTCCGTCGAAATTCAACTTTTGGTTGAAATTCGACATTCGGCCGAAATTCTGTATAAATGTCGAACATTTGGTACTAGAAAAAAGTAAACTCAATCAAATAGTAGATAGACTTTCACTTTCAATGCATGAGCTGATATAAAGGGAAGTGGCTGGATATTTCTGTGCTTACAATACCTTACTATAGCAAAAAGTGTCGTGACAACTTTTCATAAGAATAGCAAAAAGTGTCGTGACAACTTTTGCGTACCGCTTAAGTAGTTGTTTTGATTCTACCACGCCTATTCTTTTTTAAATTCCAGTTTAGAAATGATCAGTTTAAGAAAATTGACTGCAAGTCCTAAGCCATCTTTTAAAACACGCGACATGGTTCTAGGTGCTATCTTCATCTCCTCAGATGAAATATTTTGCTTTCAGACAAGATTTCTTCGATTTCTTCCCCATGCTGTTTTGATCGCCTTTTTCGTAAGAACACTACGTGGATGGCCAGATCTTTTTCTGGCACAAAAAGATGATGTTTCATTGTACCTATCAATATCCCGGTATAAAAACATTTGACTAATACCAGCGTATGGAGAGTTTTAAAAATTGTATTTGACTTCGTACCTACATTGTGAATGCAATCACAGCAATTCGGTTCTCTTTCTTACCCCACAAAGAGTATACAATACTACGTAAGATTACCCCACTTCATTGTAATATCACAAAATATTTTACAATGTATTGGCGCCAAAATGAGATAACAAAATGAACAATCATATAAAATCACAAATTCCGAATTAAAATTTAATATTTTTTTTTGAAGTGAAAACTTCTTTAGGCGCGTTGAGCGTTTTGGTAGAGGGTAAAATCCTCGGTTCGCGTCACCGACATGCTAATGATAATAGTATATCTATAGCTATGTTTTGCATATAGTTTTAATTACTCTCAACTTAATAGTTCCGTTTTCACTTCTATCGGCAGTCCCACGACTGCTACTGTTTTTTTTTAAATTATAACACTATTTATGGCCAGACAATATTTATTGTAACAGTATAGGTATGTTGGTATGGCGTTCAGTCACATACAGACGTATAAAGAATTATATACTATATACAAAATTCTTATTTACGTCTATTTGTCTGAACGACTCCTCCTTTGATTTTTTATATATATATATATATATATATATATATATATATATATATATATATATATATATATATATATATATATATATATATATATATATATATATAAATCATAAATTTCTAATTCTGTTGCAGGTTTATAGCACTAAAATATGATTTAAAACGGTTATCTAAAATTACAGAAGTCATTTATTGTTATTTACATTGCCTTGAAGGTTAAGGTTACCATTGGGATCAAAGATTTGTTCGTAGGTTACGAAGTTATTATGCACTATTATACAATAGTAAATTAATGGCTATGGAGTAAACATAGTTAGATGCCACATCAATTACAATGTCACCCAGCCATAATTCCTATGTATATATTTTTCATTCTATTTGATAATATACTAGCTATTACTCGCGGATTCGTTCACGTGATCCAAAATCATTACTTCCCTTTGCTCACTTGAGTAAAAAATCCCTATAAAGTCCTCTATCTTTCAGTAAAAGCTCCACTAAAATCGGTCTAGGCATTCCAGAGATTATCCCGTAATAACAGAACGATAGAAAGACAGAAATAAATTTAAAAAAAAATGGCTGTTTAAGTATAAGTATCGAAAAAATAACACACTGTTCTTGAAAAAACCTAGTTAATTCGAAATCACAGAGACACTTCAATTTTATTTATATGTATAGATACTAGCTTTTCCTCGCTTCCATTTCCGTGAACCACACACATTACTTCCTTTTATTCAGTTGGGTAAGAAATAAGGCTATGCTACTCAGTAAAAGAATTTTTAATATTATTCCAATAGTTTTTTAATTTTGAGATTATCCCTTACAAAAAACAAATATTACTTCTGAATATAAGTGTAGACTACGCTTTAAGACTTTATTTGTGTATAATTTATACATGATATTTACTACATAAAAAATCAATTTTTATACAAAACAAAAAGTCAGTAAATTTTTTGGCTTTGTTGAAAACTTTGATAAAGCCCTGAAACTTATCGCTAAATTGAGGTAAGAAAATAACGTACCTTCCTACCTAGCGTAGATTTTTGAGCTCAACGAGCTAAACGATCTAAATTTTGTATAAAATGGCAGTATTTTAGTTTTTGAAATGCTGTATATTTTGAAATCAATGATCAATTTGATTTATTCCTGGATCGATTTGGATTGATTCCTGCTGCAGAATTTTACTATCGGACATCGCGACAAAATTCAAAATTTCATCCTCACCACCTCGATGTTTAGAAATCCACAACTGTGCGATTCTTGAGGTATTTTTCCTGTACTACTCCTCTTTGGAACCAAATATCCGCGGGAGTTTTCCCGAACGAATACGATTTAGGGACCTTTTCAAGAAAAGAGTTTACTCTTTCTTAAAAGGCCGGCAACGCAACTGCAAGTCTTCCGATAATGTATGTAGTTGTCCATAGGCGGCGGTGATCACTTACCATCAGGAGAGACTACTGTTCATTTGTCCCTTTTTTCCACAAAAAAAATTGATCTTTTGAGCGACATACTGACGTCATCGTGAAAATAGCTAGTTCCTAGGACCTCAAAATGTGGAGATTTCATGAAAAATCGATTTTCGAAAACAGTAGAAAACAGTAATTTCCTATAACGGGAAGTTAAAAAATTCTGTGAGATTTATAAATAAATTTTAATCACACAAAAGCTACGAGGCATTATTATCGAATATTACAAACATAATTCATGCGTCATAGGTAAGCAAAAACCATAATATGTTGGGAATTACGTTGTCCACGTCACATTAAGATCGTCGTTATTATCTCGTTGCATTACCTTCATTGAAACAGACATATTCGTATTGTATTTCGAAAGATAATGCTGTAATTTAAATCAATTTGTGTTGTGTACGTAAATTTTTAACATAGAAAAAATCTTGGCCCAAGAGTTTCCCAGAGTGAAAAATTCAAAGAAATCAATATTTTCATTGCATCTTATTTTTATATGCATTTGATACTAGCTGTTGCCTGCGACTTCGTTCGCGCGGATTTCGTTTACTCCGGACAGCTCCTCCCCCGTAGGTGATAACGTGATAATATGTAGCCTATATGTTGACCCGACCTGTTAGTAACATTCATGCAAAATTACTAACAGGTCGGTTTTGAGTTTACCCCGGACATCATTGATATAAAATACCCGGACATACATTGACTTCCCTATGATTTTATTATATGTATAATATAAAATAATATAGATATTGATAAAAATATTGACTACGAAAAAAGTTGTTCATTCGCTTGTATTCACAAGGACAAAAACAATATTTTAGTTGTAAACGTACACGCTTTTAGAATAAGGTTCTCAAAGCTATAATATGGATTAGCAGAATTATATTTTAAAAATGTCAAAAGAAAACTCAGAAAAAACGTTTTTATATAATTTCTGATTTGGATGACGAAAAAGAGAAAGACAGAGAAATACAGAGTTATAATACTTACCGATGAAATAAAATTCCTTGGCTTTAAGGCCTTAGCTTTTTAATCGACACGATAAAATTGCACAATATAGCATATTTCTATTTTTTACGATATATCTACAAGCGACTGAAATTTACACAGATTGGCTCATATAAGCGGCTACGCAATTTGCGCCCAACACCGTGTCTATTAGTATTTGTGTGGTTTGTGGATACTACATAAAAGTTTTAAATTAAAATCCTTTATTTCTTCTACTCTACTCTACTACTCTACTTTTGTATTTTGTTTCATCTTATTATTAACTAGCTGTTGCCTGCGACTTCGTCCGCGCGGACTTCGTTTACTCCGCACAGCCACTCCCTCGTAGGTGATAGCGTGATAATATGTAGGCTACATATATATGTTGACCCGACCTGTAAGTAATATTCATGCAAAATTTGAAGTAAATCCACGCAGAACTTTTTGAGTTTACCCCCGACTTACATACAGACAAAAATTCTAAAAACTATATTTTTGGCTTCGATATCGATTGTAGATGACGCCCCGAGTATTCTTTTAAAAAAATATTCAATGTACAGTATTGATTTTCCTATGATTTTATTATACGTATATAGATTATCTTATTATTAACATTTTCTAGGATTTAATCCTAAATGCGTTTTAATTACTTCCTACTGTGATATTGTCTAAGATTATGCTTCTGCCATATAAAAATTAAAATTTACTAACTACCGAATGTAAATAAAACTATTGTAGGTTCTAGGCCATGCAGAATCATACGGAAGATTTCGTAAATACACTACTGGAGGTCATACCATTATCTCTAATGACGTACATTTTTTGTGTGTTATTACTGCATTAACACAAGAAAAACACGCGCAAAATTAGTCTTTACCGTCTTCATCAGATTAGAGGGTTTTGATTGCAGATGGAAAAACTGCTGATGGAAGATTAAAGAATATATTATTTATATCAATGGTTCTTTACTTTTCAAAACTACAAAATATCTGTCTTGTTATGGAACATCAACTATTTGATATTTTTTATATCATTCGATAGCAAACAAGCAGATGGATCTCCTGGTGGAAAGAGAATCCATCGCCTATAGACGCCAAATATGTTAAAGGTGCATTGCTATTTGTGTGGTGGGATTACAATACCGCATATACGGGGTGTAAAGAAAAACCTGTTCGACCCGAAAGAGATATATAGGTAGGTCAATGGCATTGTCGAAAAAAATAACAAAATATGTAATTCTTTTTATTAAAATAAGAAAAATATCGTAATTTAAAGTGCCTCATTTTAGTACTAAAATTGAGCAACTTCCCCTTAAATCAAGCAAATATGTTGAAAAATGTATTAATCCATAAAATAATGTCACAGATATGTTTGTATGAAGCTACCAAATAATGCCTTTGACGATCGGACAGGGTTTTTTTTTTACACACCGTAAAGTCTACCGGCTACTTTACCCTACAAACCACAAGCACTGACGCTATTGCGGCATGAATAGGTAAGGCGATGGTACAATATACCTGGGTGAGACTTTACGAAACTCTACCTTGTAGTCACGATGGTAGTGATACGTCTATTCAATCGAGCGCCTTTTATTACATGCCTGGCAAACGGCAGAAAGTCTATTCTGCAAGGGGGGCTCGGACTAATACGGGTGGTAATAAATTTGTAAATAGCTAAAGAACAAACTTTGTTTTATCGGTGTAATTAAAAAACAATCACCGAACTATTTCAGTTACTTCCAGAGACCACTAGTAGTCCATGGACCGCCGGTTGAGAACCACTTGCCTATAGGCAACAATGATGGTAAAATTGCGTTGTTATCCTCGTAGCAGGCATGTATCGGCAAATGCATTATAGATTACCGACAACCATACTCCCCAAATCGAAACACACGATAACAACAAAAAGTAGCAAAATATAAAAAAAAACAAGCACAGACATTTCGCCGTGTTGGTCCCGGCCTCCTTTGAAGAATAGGCCAACTGCCATTCTGCCAGGCAGGTCGTAAAAGGCGACCGATTGGCTATCGAGTCACTAACATCGTGGCTACTAGGTGGTAGAGTTCTGCATTGTCTCGCCCGGGTCTGGTACCACCGCCTTACCTATTCCTGCCGCAATAGCGCCAGTGCTTGTCGCTATTGTGTTCCGGTTTGGAGGATAAGGTAGCCGGTAAACTTATGCATGTGGCATTAGACCTCGCCATCAAGATAGCAACGCACTATTAACATCTTTGGTGTCTATAGGCGATGGTTGACTCTTTCCATCAGGAGACCCATCTGCTTGTTTGCTATCTTATGATATATAAAAAAAAACAGACGCTATTTTTGTAGATATAAACAATAGGTACCTATACTTTAATTATATTTAAGAGCATAAATACTACATTGCAAGTACCTAATTGGTGATAAAAAGCAACGTACTTTTCATACAAACTTTAACATCCCTTTTTATCCCTATAAGAAATGTAATTCCGAAATTCCTATAAACGGAATTCTTAAATTGAATTAAAGAGCATACATACTAAATTACTTTATATTTTGATAATAAACAATATCACCCCATATTGGACCAGGCTCCTTTGAACAATAGACCGAGTCCCGCCTGAGCATTTGGTACCACCACCTTACTTATTCCTGCCGCAATCGCGTCAATATCTGTCATTATCATGTTCCAGTTTGAAGGATAAGGTACCCGGTAGATTTATGCATGTGGCATTGTCATTTGCTAGGGCGGCTTAGGGGTCTATGCACGATGGTTTCTCTTTCCATCAGGAGAGCCATCTGCTTGTTTGTTATCTAATAATATAAAAAAAATCATACAAACTTTAACACCCATTTGTACCTCTATAAGTGATGAAATTATAAAAATTTATAACAACATATTTTATTATTTTATACGAGTATAAAGGAGGCCACATAGCACAATTCATTCATTTCAAACTAAGAATGACGGAGTTTCATACAAACTATCATCTCTTATTTCACTCCTTGAGAGGACGAATTTCGAAAAATCCTTTCTTATATGACGCCTACAATATGAAATCTATATCCTTTCACAAACTTCTGACATTAGTGGTTTAGGCTGGGTGTTGATATGTCAGATGGGTTATTATTGCTATTTAATTTGATTAAAATCTTGAAATTATGTTATTCTGATGCAAAAAATATAGTTATCTATTTGAATTTATTTACATATTTATTTAATATTTAATTTGATCGTCTCGCTGCTGGTATAACGATTAGGTAGACTGTTTAGCTGGGACCTTGAAGAACCGGATATGATTCGTGAATCGAGCAAGTGTTATTGGGGGTTGTCGACAAGGTCGCTAACTATTCGACCGTCCCGTTGGCTAAGTGGTTAGCGACCGTTGCTACGTAATCAATATGGCTTGGGTTCGATTCCCGACAGGAATAGACGTTTATGTCATGAACATAATAAATGTTTGGTACATATTTCTGGTTTTGGATGTTTATTATTTACATTTCAGTACTTGTAGGTACCTTAACCTACCTATATGATTTTATTTTATTTTTAATTTTTGATTATATTTATTTATTATTTTGATTATATTTATTTTATTTTATTTTTGATTACCTATATGACTCACACTCGTAATAAAACAAACACGAAATTACAAAACAACGACTCCTCTCAAATTTTGGCAAAATGAGTTTTAGTGAAATACTACTACTCATTTTGTACTAATAATAGGCTGAAAAAAACAACTGTTTTCCTCAAGCAATAAGGAGTTAAACATATTTGATTAGATTTTAATATAGTGGTTTGAAAAAATGTATCGCCTATTAAAAATAGTTTTTGGTATATTGCCGAAAGTTAGTAATTATGAATTCGGTCGTTGTTTTATTAGTATCGTTATTACGTATTGCTTACTTTGGAGTTAGATCTATTCCTGTAATTTGTCTAGAAAGGTCTCGCTAAGGTAAAGTATTCTAAGTTCACAGAGGCAAAATTTTACGAAGCATAGTATTAAAAAAATTGTTTGTTGAAAACACTATTTTAATTTTTTGAAAGCTGACTTTTGAACATGGTAATCATCTTTGATCTTTTTAACGGCTTTCAAGTTTGAAAGCGAGTTTTTAAGTTCTAAAGTTATTTCGAAAAACAACACATTAAACCTTTGTTTTTGTAAACAAAGTTGTTTACAAAAAAACGATGAAATGGATATTGATTCAATTTGCGATATAATCAGTTATATAAGGCATAGAGATGATTATAATATTTAGGAATCAAGCGGTACATTGGCCTGGAAATGATTACTATATTAGCTATTGGCAATTATATATTATATTGGCTACTGGTTTTTGCAATTTTTAAATAAAGAGTAAAAAACCGGCCAAGTGCGAGTCGGACTCCGCGCACGAAGGGTTCCCTACTATTCCTATTCAAGTTTCTTTCTATTTGTTAAGATCGAGTAAAAGTCGTTTAAAAATTACGTTTGTTGTATGAGGTGAGCCTGTTATCCACGACTTCGTGCGCGCGGACTTCGTTTGCTCCGCACAGCTCCTCCCCCGTACCTATCACCTGATAGCGTGATAATATGTAGCCTATATGTTGACCTGACCTGTTATATTAATATATATTCATATATTCATGCAAAATAGACCTTATATATTCATGCAAAATTTGAATTAAATCCATGCAGTACTTTTTCGGTATATACATACAGACAAACAGACAAACTGACAAAAATTCTAAAAACTATATTTTTGGCTTCGGTATCGATTGTAGGCCACGCCCCAAGTATTCTTTTAAAAAAATATTCAATGTAGTTTTGACTTTCCTACGATTTTATTATATGTATAGATAACATAATATCAAGCTGCGACCAGTAGGAGCAGAGTAAACAAAGTCCGCGCGGACGAAATCGCGGGCAACAGCTAGTTATTTTATATAGAGGAAAGATTTGATTTTTAATTTGTTTTTTTGTATAATACGATTAACTCCCCCTTTTAACAATTTAATTTTCTCCCTTGTTGGTCCCGGGCTCCTTTGAAGAATAGGACAAACACCGTTCTGGCGACTGATTAGCTATGCGAGTCACTATCATCGTGGCTACAGGTGGTAGAGTTCTGCATTGTCTCGCCCGGGTCTGGTACCACCGCCTTACCTATTCCTGCCGCGATAGCGTCAGTGCATGTCACTGTCATATGTCTGCTGGAGGATAAGGAAACCGGTAAATTTATACATGTGGCACTAAGACCCCATTACAAGGATAGCAATGCACTAGTAACATATTTGATGTCTATAGGCGATGGTTGTCTCTTCCCATCAGGAGAGCCATCTGCTTGTTGGTTATCTTCTGATATAAAAAAGGTAGACAATCTCACACGTGATGGATAACTCATAACCGTTGACTAGTCGTGGTTGCGATGCACCTCTGACTATGTCTTCAGCGTTATAGCGTGATGGTATTTTATTTATTTTTTGTGTCGGTTTAAATAAATAATAGATTTTAATATTTAGATTTATGTAGATTTTAATATTCAGTCACTTAAGAGGGCAATGATACCAAAAACAAAATTTTCCGTAATTAAGCAATTGTTTGTTGAGAATTGTATGCGCCGTTATATTCCTATATCAGGCGCTTTTGTATTAAAAGTGTTTACGTTTAAGGAAATAAAAATAATATTAATTTGAAACCGGAGTTATTGTTCCAAAAATGTATTATGGTTATCATAAGATGAATATAATATTTTTAGAACAATCCGCTACTTCGTAGAAATCTATAATGTAAACTTCACGACGAGACGACGACGAGACGCTACCGAGCGAAGGTCTAACTCACCTTGAGGAAGGACCTCATATAGGTCCGAAACTAGTCGGCACCTACGCCGATTAAACGTGAGTGTAGCCGATTTCATTTAATAATGTAAACTTCAATCAAAAATAACCATATTCAAGATCGCGGTCATAAAAATAAAATAAGAACACAAAAATGTGTGATCTTATTTCACAACCTACGTACGGACGCGTCGCGTCACGTAAACTTCTTATAAGTAGCACGTGACTTATAATTTTAAACGTTAAAGCTATAAGCATAAAGTTGCATTTCGTAAGAACCTGAAAAAATTTTACGAGCTCTAGTTGGTAAATTAGAATAATAGTCGAAACTAGCTGTGCTCGCAATTTCGTTCGCGTGGAAAATTTTCTGAAATAAAAGTCTCCGGGTTTTTACCCACATAGTTCCCGTTCCTGTGGGATTTTCCGGATAAAAACTATCCTGTGTTCTTTCCTAAACTACATTAGTAGTACTACTTTGGCTCTCGTTGAGTGTAGTAGTGTTCGTGTCTCCGGAATATGCTTCGGTTGCAAAGTGAAACGTGCGTTGATTGCGTAAATTGTGTGCTTTTATGTTTGGTGCTATCATGATATAAAGTATGGTGTAAAGTTTGGTGCATGAGGGTGAATAACTGTGCCGCTGGGGTCTTCATTATTATTCACACCTACGGTGAGTTTATTCCATTTCTTACACTGCTTTTATATGTTTTCCCTTTCAGTGACATCGCGGTACAATTAAAAGTTCGCGGAAATTTGCATAATAACTGGTATTCTTCGTCTGAACAATGGATTTCCGCAAATTAACGCCTGAATCTATAAAAAAACTACCTTTGTACCAAATTGCAACTAAATCGGTTTAGTGATTTAGGCGTGAAGAAGAGACAGACAGACAGAGTACTATCGCATTTATAATATTAGTATGGATACAACTGCACTTTTGCTGCTGACACTTTCAGAAATTTAAGCTCTAAATGAGTTTGAAGGTAATTTTAATCACAAGTTATTTACAATTATCATTAAGTCGGTTCCTGTATGGTCTAGGCAGGGTGAATTGATACTCCATAGACACTCAGGTTAATCAGTTTCTCAGCTGACGAGATGGGATTCTCATTACTACATGTGTTAATATTCATAACAGCGGTTTATTATTTTTAGTAAAATGGGCTGATAAAGAATTTTGAGTCAAGCACGTTCTCTACATGTCTGGGTTATTAGTGATATTTTTATATACGGAAATCTCCAAAAATACTTCAGGATTGAATTGAAGTGCTTGTGGAATCAACCAAATGATGTGAGTAGATGATTTATTAAGAATAATCCGTAAAAGTCAGACACAAATTTGTCACCTTGAAACGTGCTAGTTTCCACAATTCAGATACCTATATTTCGTTTTAGCTTGACAACTAATCTTGTTCTATATGTGATTGTTATAAAACCGGCCTTTTGAAGCATATCTCTTCCTTCTCTTATACGAGTCATTGGTTTAAAATAAAGGATGTGATATGATGGGTGGTGATTCTGTAGTCCCAGGTTTAACTTATATTTTTAATGGGTAATGGGCCCTCTCGTTCCCACCACTATAACTTCTATAAACCAGAATCAACAGCGGCAACCGTCCTAACAACCACTGAGTTGCGAGGGGAACCTTGGGGAAAACCTAAGCTATCTTGGATCCCGCAACGCAATTAAGCAGAAGTATATAGGAGCAGTAGGAAAATACATCCTATTTCCCTCCCTTATTTGCAGGAGACAGCAAAATGTTAAAAGCATAAAATGCTACTAAATGAGAATTTTACAATCAGGTTAAGCCTGATGGCTATTGCACCACGGAAGTTTGGAAATAGGGACTTACCAGAATGGCCTATTTAATTTTGCTTCCAGTAGTAAATATGGCAAAATCGCTTGAAGGCACGGAAGTTTCCACGTGTACCCACAAGGTCGGAATAATAAATTACACCGGATATACAATGATTTTTGCCAAAGATTACACTCCCAAATAATGTGATGTGCAGTTTGTTCATATTTACAATTTCTCTCGCAAAAAGGAAAAGGAACTAATTTAAATGAGAATAATTTAGCTTTAACATTACCGTGAATAGTGAGAAACTGTGCAACACAATGATCTATTTCTATCCACGTTTTATTTAAACGATTCCGGATGCATGGGAAAAAGTTATAAGTTATATATATATATAGAACTTTAAAAACAACAAAGAAAAATATCGACACGCAGGGTTTAAATCTACGACAATCTCCCTAAAGCCTCGCGATCAGTACAATCACCGTAATCGATCATATAGCAAAGAAGAATTTCGCCACGTCGAGCCAGTCGACACTAGTTCAGTGGGAGAGCGTCCCGGCTTTAGGGAGATGGTCGCACTTCGCATTGTTGTTTTTTTAGTTTTCCCAAGCACGGGGTGAGTGCTATAACATAAAAATAATTATATGTCGAATATTCCTAGAGAGTTTGAAATGTCTACGCAGGTGTTTTATTAAAATAATGTCCTGCGGTGGATGTAGTCCAAAGTGCTGTCGGGTATATTTTTATATACTTTTTATATTTAGTTAAGACATCGCTTTATTATCTGCTACCTGTGACCGGGATTTCGTCTGCGAGGAAAAATGTCTAAAATAGAAGTAGGCTAAATTACTCCTTACTACCGTGGTTTAAAAGATAAGACAGTCCCGAAACTTTACCCGCGTAGATCCCGTTCCCGTGGGATTTCTGGGATAAGGTTATCAATTCGGCTGTGTATTTTTATATGTTTGATATCTCAGAACTATCGAAGAAGCAACTATGGTATTAATTTGCAAATTTTCCGCGAAATGTTATATGGAACTGCTGTGATGCAACAGAAATGAAAGGAAGTGTACGGAATGGGGCAAACTTATCCAAGGTCCAAAAATGAAGAAGACCACAGCGGTACAATAGTCCACCCACTTCCACCACACTTTCTTCCACGTCAGAAGCAAAGGCAGTACAAAAGACACACAAATTATTTATTTTTATTTATTTAAATTTATGCACAATTACAGTACAATTATGTACTCAAGCACGTTTCACTTCGCAACCGAAGCATCTTCAGGAGAGTCGAATAGCACTTCACTCTATGAAGAGTGAAGCATCGTTGAATTTTTTTAACTTGGTATCTTCACCAACTAATGCAGGTTTCCGGAGATATAGAAAATGGAAAGTCTATTGCTGCCGTTTTACTGCATTAAAAATTATAATTATTACATACCTAATAGCTGTGCCCACGACTTCGTCCGCGTGGATAAATATCTTAAATAAAAGTAGCTGAAGTTTAAAAGATAGACAATCATCTGATTGTCTATCTTTGTCCTTTCTATGTTTATACCAAATTTCATTCAAATTGTTTCAGTGGTTTAGGTATGAAGAAGAGACAGATAAACAGACAGACAGAAAAAGTTACTTTCGCATTTATAATATTAGGATAGATAACGAACTTTGCACAGATAATTAAATATTTGAATAAATTTGTTTAGGTACTAATTTGTTATACGTATACTTTAAAAAGAGATATAAGTTAAGCTTTAAAAATGAGTAAAATACTAGCAAGAGTTCAAAAAAAGGTTGTTTTGAAATGAGGAAAATGTTGTCTTTTCCTTATTTACACTCACTGATATTTTATCATTTTAAAACCTACTATTAATAATCTTGTAATGACTGAATCCATTATTTGAATGCGGTTGAGAGTTAAAACCACGGAGGTAGAAATGGCAAACCACGCTATAATCAAATTATTTTTTATATATAAATAACATTGTATTAAAATTAAAATAAAACATTTTATTGTACACTAGTAACAAATAGCTGATGTGTCTAAAGTATACGAGAGGAATATTATCGAGATAGGTAGGTATATCTTGTGACAAATTTAGCTTTTACTTGCAATATCGTCTCAATCTAAAATTGATACTTGCTCACCCTATGTCCTGCTCTATAAATTCTTCTATCTTTCCGTCAACTTTCATAAAAATTGGTCTAGCCGTTCCAGAGATTATCTTTTACAAACTGAAAAACATACAGACAAACATTTTAAAAATGGTATCGCAAAAAGAACACACTGCACTTGAAAAAACCTAGTCATTTTAAAATAACAGACAGCAACTTCAATTTTATATGTATAGCTTACTACTTGATTTGACTTGTGATACATGTAGCCAGGATGAGTAAATTTCGGTCAAAACGGGACATATGTGGCACAAGGGGTGCATATTTTTCATGAAGCGGTACATTCCGGAATTGAAAAGGAAAGTCGGCGAGCTGCAACCGGCTGACCGTAAGCCAGAGCCTTATTGAAAAACAATTATGCGAGTTAAGTTTCTAGGAATTAACATTGATTTACTAGTTACTTCTAATTGCGTTGCAATAAGGTCCCATTTGGATCACAAAAGAGTATTCAGCATTACTTAACAGCCAAGTCTGGTATCTATAATGTTACGATATTTTAATGTCTTTCAACGTTACTATCTGGTGATTAATACTCTGATAACAACTACATACAAATATTAATCGATATATATATTATGGATAAGTTCTTTAAGTTTTTGTTTGGTTATATGACTAATATTATATTATCTCGTTGTCTTGAACGTTGTTAAATCGGCTCACTAGGTGGAAAACACAAGCAGAACACAAGCAGAAGCAGGGTTGTGGTTGATGATGTAATGTGGGAATTATTGTATGAGATTTTATGTATATTGTATGTACTTTTATTAAGAGTGGTGGATGATGATATAAAAAGAAGAAGGTATAACATACAGCGTGAATGGAGCGTTTGGAAGACTTCGATAATACGTCCGGGTGCCTCTCTTGCTGTGACTATTTGAACGCTTTTATCGAAAATTGGGTTAATAGAACGGGCGTGAAAGAAAGATTTACGCGGTATAGCTATATAGAATAACCACAGAAAATATTATGTGGCGTATCCCCCGCGGCTCGCGTTCGTACTATCAAAGTAAAACGGAGAATAATTTTGAATGTGTCTGAATAATCTGAAGAGTCAGGATAAGACGTCTGGTTCGCGTTAAAAAATGACCGAGGTAAATGAGCTACAAAACTCAAAAAGAGCTACAAAGCTACAATAACGCGTTACTCGAAATTAATTGTGATGTGTAAATGGGATATATATATATATATATATATATATATATATATATATATATATATATATATATATATATATATATATTATATCATAAGATAGCAAACAAGCAGATGGGTCTCCTGATGGAAAGAGTCAACCATCGCCTATAGACACCAAAGGTGTTAATGGTGCGTTGCTATCTTGTGGCGAGGTCTAAAGCCACATGCATAAGTATGCATAAGTTTACCGGCTACCTTACCCTCCAAACCGGAACACGACAGCGACAAGCACTGACGCTATTGCGGCAGGAATAGGTAAGGCGGTGGTACCTGACCCGGGCGAGATAATGCAGAACTCTACCACCTAGTATATATATATATATATATATATATATATATATATATATATATATATATATATATATATATATATATATATATATATATATATATATATATATATATAGATCGAATTTCACCAACGGGGCTATCGCTTGTCAAAGTTATTATCTGTGGGGCAAACAGGGGTTTGCCGCATGACTCAGAACTTTTAATAAGTTTTTTCATAAAAGTTGTTTATCGATAGAAGAAAACTAATGATTGATTGCATTCAGACCTACGACCTGCAACCTACAAGTAAATACATGTAATTTAATGTTGTACGTTAATTATCTGTTTTTGCCATGAACATACGCTTCTTGACTATTTTAATATGTGAAATAACTAATAAAACAGTCCAGAATTATCTTGATGCTACATGACATTCTCTAATTGTCAACAACCATAATCAAATAATAACAAATCAAATTCGTTTATTATCTACCTAACTTTGTTATTAAAATAGTAATTAATATTGGGCTAAAAGAAATAACACCTTAAAGGTCAACTGAAAAGTCGAATCTTATCAAAATACACATCCCAAATCGTTATACATACTTACGAGTATATAAAACTACAAGAATTGATTAAAATGTATATTAGGTATTCCTAACAATATATTCATTGTTGTATTCACTGAATGATGTTTTGTATATATTACAACTTTTATGAATGATACTTGTAATTAATGGGATTCATACAGTTAAAAATACAATCCAATTGTAATTTATTACCGTAATTACGGTTATGGCGCGGTTAGACATATCGGGCTATGGCGAACTATCCCGCTATCTAGCACGATAATGTCGTGAACTACATGATACATCGCGACGCCATAATAATATCACTGGTCATGAAACCTCGGCCCGCAGGTGCTATTTGTGCGGCCTGCTGATGATATTTGTGCAGCTGACGACAAAGTAAACAAGAATATTGTAATATTATTTAAATTATTTTCTTCTCAAATTTTTAATTCATTAACATTTGTTCCTTAAATTCTTTAATTTTATGCTACTGTTTACAGTATTTCATTCGTCCAAAGGTTATGAACCTATGATACTTCTTCATAAATATGAAAAGTTATATCGTCATATGTCATTTTTTATATTATGGAAAAAATAAATTAGCATACGTTGATACACTAGGTCAATATCAAAATACGGCTTATACATGAAATTACCTAAACATATGTATGCGGGTAAATTATTGTTTGCTATTATTGATACTGTTTATCGCAATTATATTATTCGTGTGTAGTCGTGAGCAGCACAATATTTCCTGCGGACCGCAGTTTAACGCCCTCTGCAGTGACGCGTGCAGTTCTGCGGTAGCCCGATATATCGTGAATGTTCTTCGCAGTAGTCCGAGATGTCTAGCCGCGCCATTAAATGTTTTTTAATGAGTTATAATTATATTGTTGCTTTAATGTACTTAACTAATAGCATTATTTAACTAGTTAGCATTTTTTAATAAAATACTCTTACAGTTATATAAATGTTATGTTCTTCTTGTATTATGTATTCATAATATAAAATTATAATGCCATTGGCTGGCACATAAGCTTTGAACTTTTTATAAAACAACCATTAGTAATATTTGATTAGTATATTATTACAATTATATGATTATATTTTTATTATTATATTTGTTCATCTATACATATAATAAAATCGTAGGAAAGTCAAAACTGTACATTGAACATTTTTTAAAAAGAATACTTGGGGCGTGATCTACAATCGATACCGAAGCCAAAAATATAGTTTTTAGATTTTTTGTCTGTTTGTCTGTTTGTCTGTTTATCTGTTTATCTGTTTGTCTGTATGTATGTCCGGGGTAAACTCAAAAAGTACTGCATGGATTTACTTGAAATTTTGCATGAATATTACTAACAGGCCGGGTCAACATATAGGCTACATATTATCACGCTATCACTTACAGGGGAGGAGCAGTGCGGAGTAAACTAATTCCGCGCGGATGAAGTCGCAAGCAACAGCTAGTAAATAAATAAAATTATCATGCTATTGGCTTGCAAAGTAGGTTTTCAACTTTTTAACTCTGTTTTGAGTTAAATATACTTATTTAACTTAAAATATACCTTTTAGATTTGGTTTGAACAGAGCGAGGGTGCTAAAAGATAACTTCGGCCAAGTGTAAACCCGCACTTTACCAGCACGGAGAAGCGTGGCTAAAGTGCATGCTCAGGTCACACTGCTCTATAACTTTTAAAATCTTTATCGGTTTACTAGTTACGTTGATCTCTGTGGTATAGTGGTTCGGTGCCGGTGTTGACCACATGAGGTCCTTTTGATTCCCGGGTCGAGAAATAAAAAACATATTTTTTCTGTTTTCTGCTTATCGTTCAGGGATACGTATGTGAAGATACTAGTTGTTAACTAATCAAATAATTAATCTTCGGAATAGGTGATGAGTTTCTAATTTTTTCTCTTGAAATGACTTTAAGCAGATGATTTTTGCTGTGAAACCGGTCTTTTGGACGAGCATACTTAGCCAGAATTGGTGAACTTATAGCTCGGCCTAAGGGTATATATCTACTGTGAGACCGAACCTCGCCTAAGGGCAGTATCTTGACTATAAATAAGAAAATAAGTGGCATCAGTGTTTCGGCTCGTTATTAAATCTTAACTAAGAATTTGAATGTTTGCGGGCCGAAACAGTGGACAGCGTCGCCGCTTAATGTGTAAGCAGCTGTGATGGGAACATCAAGTTCGGATAGGAGGTTCTAATTTCGATTCCTAGTTAAATTTAAAAAAAATTTTGAAGTTTCGTTTGGGAGGTAATCATTTTTTGTGAGAGAGTTGGCAATGATCGGAATGCTTACCTAATGTGGCATAGTCAATATCAAAAAATCTTAAATTTTAGTTATCTTACTAATATTTTAAATGTGAATTTTTATGTTTGTATGCAGGGCCGGCGGGGTTTAGGTGATACGGCTGCGAATTTTTGCTTAGTGTCGCTTAAACACCGTTTAAACACAGTATACTGGAGACTAACAGTAATCAATCTACATACATGTGATATTCGAGCAAAGCACACATAGACACCTTTCACGGACGCGATATCACGGAATGGTTCGGTAAAGTTGGTTTGTACCGCACCAGTCGGAGATATCGCGTCCGTGAGGGGTATCTATGTGTGCTATGCTCGAATAATACTTGTATGTAACATTGACTCCTGGTAGTCTCTAAGTATTCTGTGGTTTAAATTCCATCGAATTATTTGTATTTTTTAACGTGACGCGCTTTTTTAATAAAGAGAGGGTAAAGTAGCTGGAGGCCCAGCCGATGGCAAGTGTTCACGACAGTTTGTTAACACCTTGGATAGTTATTTAAACAACATAAAATTAACTTTTAAAAGCTTTTTTCAATAACGCGAAGATTATTCGCACCCTCCAAATTTGGCCGCCTCTGAAAATTTGCCACCTTGGGCACTAGCCCCGAGTGTTCATATTATAAATCTAGGGCTGTTTGTATGTTTAGGTGTTCATTACTCACAACGCCTAAATAGAAATGAATTAAATTTTCTATAGACTTAATACAAATGCTACATTATTAATTAGCCCAGAAAAAGTATTGTTCCCGTGGGACTCATAAGAAAATCTTTAACCATGTTGTTCTCCCCCGTCCGCCCATGGTCCGGGCACCCTTTGAAGGTCAGACCGACTGCCGTTCTACCAGGTAGGTCGTAAAAGGCGACCGATTCGCTATACGTTTCACTACCATCGTGACTTCTTGGTGGTAGAGTTCTAAAATGTCTCGCCCGAGTACAGGTGCACTGCACCTTTGGTGTCTGGATGGATGGTTGTCTGTTTCTATCAGGAGAGCCAACTACTGATGACTCTCGTGATAGAAAGAGCCGATATAAAGGCCAGGCGCAGCTAGAAGGTTATTTTGACTAATTATGTCATGATTTCACCTATTTTATGTAGAAACTAGCTTTCGCCTGTGTGATGAAAGGTACAAAAGGTAGG
Source organism: Apodemia mormo (assembly GCA_036924255.1). Lineage (NCBI taxonomy): Eukaryota > Metazoa > Arthropoda > Insecta > Lepidoptera > Riodinidae > Apodemia > Apodemia mormo. Next base: position 37,259,569 of record JAUPFN010000003.1, on the reverse strand, counting down.
TTTTTGTTACGTTGTCATGGGTACAGAAAAGGATATACCTTTTCTGTACCCCTGACAACGTAACAAAAATAATCTGTTGCGTAGTAAAGACGCCAAAAAATAACATACAAACAAACAAACTTACATAAGCATTTTTTTATATTTGGAAATTGTTATACTGAATACGGTAGATAAAAATTAAGGGCTTGCCATAATCGTTACCTCAATTATGGAAGACCAGTTCTAAATAATTATTTTTTCTTAATAACTCTTCACTAACAGACAGAATAACTTGTTATTTATTACTATTTATTAATCATGTTAGTGAAGAACGAGGTCTCTCAAATTTGAAATATGTAAATGAATTAAACACATTAAAACAGTTAAGATTCATATACATAAATAAATATAAATCTACTCATATTTATAACGATTTTTCAATATAATAAAACAAATAACATAAAAATATATTTATTATTTAAATTCAAGCTAATATCAATAAATATTCAAAAATCATTAAAAATAATAGGTTATTTAAAAACTATTTCTACGTTTACATTGAAATAGTTCTATAATGTAAATCCAAGAATTGCTCGTTTAAAGGTGTTAGATGTACTAATATTTATAACGATCTCTTAGTATAGTATATAACAAATATCTTTATAATGGCGAGTAAATGCGCGCAATGTTATCAAATTATTAAAAATAGTAGGCAATTTAAAAACAATAGAAAAAGCTCTATAATGGAAATCCTAGCTACTATTATATTTAAAACTAGCTGGCCCGCGCAGCTTCACCCGCGAGTAGATTAGAATGTCGTCAAGATGGTCTTTGATACAAAACTCTTTAAGGTTTGATTTTTGAAAAAAAATTAGCCTATGTGGAAGTAGTTGAACAACCGGGGTCAACCCCGCCTCTTCAACTACTTCCATGCCAAATATCAGCAAAATCGGTCCAGCGGTTTACCCTTGAAAGCGTAACAGACTTTCGCATTTATAATATTAGTATGGATTAAAGCCATAATTTAGGATTTCTAGAATTGAATTCTATCTAGAATAGAATTGCTAGGATATAAACATTTTCCCCTATAACCCTGACGTGTTCGCAAAATTTCAAGACCATAGGTTTTGACGACGTGTAAGAAACCAACTTACTATCGTTTATAAACGTTTATACCCTGGCATTAGGCTTATTTTTATGAAATCGAAATTCAATTCTAGAAATCCTAAATTATGGCTTTAATTTTACTTGCTTTAATAATAATCAAAGAGTTAAGGTATAGTATGATGCAATGTGGTCTAGTAGTAGGGATCTAAACGATACATCGATTTTTTCAAACATCGATATATGGTGAATAAACATCCATGTTGAACATCATCGCCGATCAAACATCAACGATACATCGTTCTCCATGACCGATATTTTACCATAGTACCATTTCCCCCCGCTCTTAAGTACCCCAACAAATTAATAAATACAAGTGATTTGTATGGCATAACATCGACGTATCGTTTATAAACTAATAATTTTAACATCGATGTTTTACTCTAGAAAACATCGATGTCTTTACATTGATGTTTTTTATGAGCGATTTTGCAACCCTATCTAGTAGTTTATTCGGCTCAGATTTCGTGTTCAAACCTCAGGTCAGCTAAAAGTGTTATTGAGGTTTTTCTCGAAAATTTAAAATCTTAGTAGCAGCTCGGAGTCTGACGAGTGATGTATTACTATTCCCGTGTCTGGGATGAGCACGTAAAGCTGTCAGTCACAGTTATCACCAGAAATACACGGTACAATAGATAACTCGGAATTACTAAGCCAAATCTCTAAAACTTCCATCTCGGCTACCGCGCAATCCGATATCCATTTTCACTCACCGAATTTATAAAACAAATCTCGGTCATGAGTCCCTCATGCCAAGGCTAAGTAGGCTATATGGGCAGCTTACAGATAGGGAGGGGTCCATCGATATATTTAATGACAAATTAAGAAAAGATGTCACTTGACTCCTCACTAGATGTCAAGTAAATAATTTATGTTTAAAAAAAATTGCGCTTTTACATATTTTTTATTGGTATATACATATTATCAATAAAATTATAATGAGTTAATTTCCAATACGACTTCTTACATCTATAATACATGATGTAACTACTTATAAGTAAAATTATATGTTAACTTAGTACCTAATGCTCAAATATGTAATTATTATAAATCACATGTAATTTTGTTGGTGGTTCATAATAAATAAATAAAAAAGAAAAAAAGTATCTTCACAAGTAGGCAGAGGTGCAACAAGTGCATCCACGATTAGCCAACGATACTTGGTCCCACAAATGTGATAGGTGGCAAGCCTATCGCCAACCGGGCACTTTCCAATCCCGGGCAATTTTTTGTTTCTCAGAAAACTGAAAAAACACTTTTTTTTATTTGCCCGACCCGGGAATCGAACCCGGGACCTCATGTGGTAAACGCCAACGCTGGACCGCTAGAGCACAGAGGCGACTATAATAAATAAATAAATAAAAAATAAATAAATAACTCTATATAAACGTTGTAATGTCAAAGTTTATAGACTTTTTGGTACACCGCGATTCACCAAAACGGTGAATCGCGGTGTACCAAAAAGTCTATAAACTCTCTACTCCGCCTACTCGCAAGTGAACTAGACGTGATGGTACTTTTTTATAAATGAGATTAATTAGATTGTTGAACCCAGAGATTAAACAGAGAACCTTTAAAGAACGGTTAAGCTAATAAATAGTAAATAGACAACAAAACTGTAAAATAAAATACTAGCTGTTGCCCGCGACATCGTTCGCGTGACTTTAAAAATATTACTTTCTTTTGATAATAATCATAATAATTTTGATGTATATTTGGATTATAATAAAATGTAATAATAAATTTAAAAAAAACTGTTTTAACTTCTCAGTACGTATGTAGATAAGTTACTGATATTACCCCGATTTTCGAAAATCGAGTTTTCATCAGATGTCCACGTTTTGAGGCTCTAGGAACCTTTTCCGACTATTTTCACTATGACGTCAGTATGTCTGTATGTATGTATGTGTGTGTGGGTGTGTGGATGTATATACAACACAGAGGATGCAAATTGCACAAGTAAATTTACGGAAATATTTTATTAACTTACTATCAACTTACTATCAAAATTCAAACAAGGCACCTAAAATAATGCTGAAATTACTTTAGACTTACATTAGACTTTATAAACACTTTAGCTTAATCGAGAAAAAAGTAACCTACGTATTATATTATTACTCTAGAATAATGAAACTTTACATAGGTTAAAGAATTTTTAAAATCGGTTAGGTAAGTGGGAAGTAAATTCAATAGTTTATCCATAACAAACCTATAAACAATCAAATATTATAATAATAGTATTATTATAATATTTGATTGTTTATAGGTTTGTTATGGATTTAAAATTACCCTAGTAATACAATTGCTGAGTCAGGAAAAAATAGACTACCTATGTTACTCCAAAATAATGTAGCTTTCCATAGGTGAAAGAAATTTTAAAGTACCTAGGAAGTAGCCTAAAGAATACTCTATGCGAGTCGAGAAAAAATAACCTATAGTACTCCTAAATAATATAGCTTTCTATAGGTGTAAAAGGTGAAGTAGCACTTCTACTTAAGTAAGGTAAAGTAGGAAGTGAATACAAAATATTATCTATTACAAACTTACAAACAATCAAATTTTAGGGTAAATATGATAATACACAGCCTTTAGAATTGGACCCTAAGAATACTTTAGCTTATTTAAGAAAAAAATAACCAAATATTACTCATAAAAGATGTAGTTTTCCATAGGTGAACGATTTTTTAAAATCAGTTAAGTAGGAAGTAAATACAAAATTTTATCCATTACAAATACAAACAATCAAATCTTAGGGTGGATATGATAATACCCAGTCTTTAGAATTAGACCTTAAGAATACTTTAGCTGATTTAAGAAAAAAAGCCTAGGATATTACTCATAAATAATGTTGCTTATACTTAAACTGAGTTAAGAAAAAATAACCTATATTAAGTCCTCTTAAAGAATGTAGCTTTCAACGATTTTTTAAAATCGGTTAAGTAGGAAGTAAATTCAAAAATTAATTGTACATACTTACAAGCAATCATATTTTAGGGTAAATATAATAATACACAGCCTTTAGAATTGGACCCTATGAATACTTTAGCTTATTTAAGAAAAAAATAACCAAATATTACTCATAAATGATGTAGTTTTCCATAAGTGAACGATTTTTTAAAATCAGTTAAGTAGGTAGTAAATACAAAATTTTATCCATTACAAATACAAACAATCAAATCTTAGGGTAGATATGATAATACCCAGTCTTTAGAATTGGACCTTAAGAATACTTTAGCTGATTTAAGAAAAAATAGCCTAGGATATTACACATAAATAATGTAGCTTATACTTAAACTGAGTTAAGAAAAAATAACCTATATTAAGTCCTCTTAAAGAATGTAGTTTTCCAACGATTTTTTAAAATCGGTTAAGTAGGAAGTAAATTCAAAAATTAATTGATTACATACTTACAAACATCAAATTTTAGGGTAAATATAATAATACACAGCCTTTAGAATTGGACCCTAAGAATACTTTAGCTTATTTAAGAAAAAATAACCAAATATTACTCATAAATGATGTAGTTTTCCATAGGTGAACGATTTTTTAAAATCGGTTAAGTAGGAAGCAAATACAAAATTTTATCCATTACAAACTTACAAACAATCAAATCTTAGGGTAGATATGATGATACCCAGTCTTTAGAATTGGACTTTAATAATACTTTAGCTGATTTAAGAAAAAATAGCCTAGGATATTACACATAAATAATGTAGCTTTCCATAGGTGAACGATTTTTTACAATCTGTTAAGTAGGAAGTAAATTTAAAAGTTTGTCCATTTCAAACTTGCGTAGATATTATAATACTAGTGTCGATATTTATAGATGTCTTTTTTAATAATTATAATTAGAAAATACAAACTCACTTCTCCCCATTTTTTGTTGTTATGAAACTGCAAATATAACGAGCTGTAATCACGAAATACTGGTTACGCGGTGGTCCGGCCGACTTATCGCGCGTTTTCGTCTTGACTGCGTGCATGAAAGAACATCGATGCCGTTAAATATTCATTATTGCACGTTTACCCACATTCAAATACCGTCACTGCCTACAAGTATAGCTTCTCTTAGGTCCCGGGTCGTTTCATTAACAAAACTTGCAATAATTTGGAATAACTTTGCAAAACTTTGGGCTGGTCACAAAAAATAGTAATAATCTATATACATATGATAAAAGTCAATGTATGTCCGGGGTAAACTCAAAAAGTATTGCATGGATTTACTTCAAATTTTGCATGAATATTACTAACAGGTCGGGTCAACATGTAGGCTACATATTATTATCACGCTATCACCTACGGGGGAGGAGCAGTGCGGAGTAAACGAAGACTGCGCGAACGAAGTCGCGGGCAACAGCTAGTACATATAATAAAATCGTAGGAAAGTCAATGTATGTCCGGGGTAAACTCAAAAAGTACTGCATGGATTTACTTCAAATTTTGCTTGAATATTACTAACAGATCGGGTCAACATATAGGCTACATATTATTATCACGCTATCACCTACGGGGAAGGAGCAGTGCGGAGTAAACAAGTCTGCGCGAACGAAGTCGCGGGCAACAGCTAGTACATATAATAAAATCGTAGGAAAGTCAATGTATGTCCGGGGTAAACTCAAAAAGTACTGCATGGATTTACTTCAAATTTTGCATGAATATTACTAACAAGTCGGGTCAACATATAGGCTACATATTATTATCACGCTATACCTACGGGGGAGGAGCAGTGCGGAGTAAACGAAGTCTGCGCGAACGAAGTCGCAGACAACAGCTAGTTAATTAATATAAATAGTAAGTAATTATTAGTTCAAATTAATTACTAGTTTCAACTAACAATAATGGAATTTCACCAAGTGCCGACGATTGAAAGTGAAAAACCTATCAATTTATACTAATACTAACTGTGCCCGCGACTTCGTCCGTGTGGAAATATTTATAAAATAAAAGTAGCTAAGTTAATAATAATGATTATAATTTTATAAAAGCGTAACTAACAGACAGAAGAACATACTTTCGCATTTATAATCCATACTAATATTATAAATGCAAAAGTAACTGTCTGTCTGTCTTTTCTTCACGCCTAAAATACTAAATTTCTGAATGGGATCAACGATGGTTTGAGACCCGAGAACAAATATAGGATAGTTTTTATCCCGGAATCCCACGGGAACGGGAACTACACGGGTAAAACTTCGGGATTTTCTATTCTTTAAACCTCAGTAATACCTAAGTAACTTAGGCTAATTTTATTTTAGAAATTTTTCCACGCGGACGAAGTCGCCGGTACAGCTAATCAGTTCATAAATGATTGAGTTCTTAGCTGGCGAATATTAAAAATATAGAGCCGAATTGCGAACTTTTTGGTAGGTCGGTTGATAAAGCATTACACACGACCATGCATCTGACACACACACACGAATTTAAACGATTTTACTTATGGTTAAAATCTGTTATCAATATAAAAAATTTTTACGCCCATGCCATAATAAATCTACACATATAATAAAATCGTAGGAAAGTCAAAACTGTACATTGAATATTTTTTAAAAGAATACTTGGGGCGTGATCTTCAACCGATATCGAAGCCAAAAATATAGTTTTTAGAATTTTTGTCTGTTTGTCTGTTTATCTGTTGGTCTGTTTGTCTGTATGTATGTCCGGGGTAAAATTTTGTATGAATATTACTAATAGGTCGGGTCAACATAAAAGCTACATATTATCACGCTTTTAGCCACGGGGGAGGGACTGTGCGGAGTAAACGAACTCCGCGCGAACGAAGTCGCTGGCAACAGCTAGTATACCTATAAGAAAAGATTTTAATAAAGACTAGTCATTGATTAAACTGAGTCATGGTTGGTTTCACGGAATTACCTTATTATTTGTTCTGAGTTTGGTTTATCGTATAATATGAAATAATTCTTTCGCTTCTGTGGTTTAGTGGTCCTGTATTGGTGTCGAACACATGAGGTCCCAGGTTCGATTCCCGGGTCGAGAAATCAAAAATTACCGATAAAAACAATCTTGCCCAGGATTGGAAAAGTGCCCGGTTGACGATATCATAGGACCCTTGCCATGTATCATAGGACTAAGTATCTTCGGCTAATCGCGGGTTCACTTGTACCTCTGCCTACTTCTTCGTGGTACGTGCGTGAAGAAATAATACTTATAAAATTGTAATACATAAAATAGAAAAGAACAAGCCTACTGAGTTACAAATCTAAAGAAATCCAACTCGTTAAAAGTACATGCAAAGAATTATTTTTTTTTGAATATCTATTTGAATAAAAGTAAAAGTAATTGATAGAAATTTTAATTTGATATACATAATTAATGTAAATATTATACAGAAATTTGTAAATAAATAGTATAAGTTTTAATTTTGTAAACCATGTAGGTACATAGAGAATTTAAAATATTTTAATAATGCGTGATAGATATTTTTTTAGTATTGCACAGATACACCATAATATTATCATAATAAAATAATATGCTGGTATCTTTCATAAATTTTAATATCTCGTAACACCCATACTCCTGTAAATAAATATTTTTCATTTTTTTTTAATTCTTATTATACCTATATATTTATGCTTTAAGAATAATCTATACATCTTATTACACGTATTACGACTCTAACATTAATAAATAAATAACATAGCTTATGAAATAAATTAACAGCTGTTAAAAAGCACTTGGCCTTAGGGTTAACGATTAAGCGTAATAAATAATTATAAGGTACCCGAGTCGAGTATAAATGAATATTCTTAGGACAATAAAAACAAAAAGTGTTATTCAACTCCACTTATCATTAACACTTATCATTACATATAATAAAATCGTAGGAAAGTCAATACTGTACATTGAATATTTTTTAAAAGAAATTACTTGGGGCGTGACCTACAATCGATATAGAAGCCAAAAATATAGTTTTTAGAATTTTTGTCTGTTTGTCTGTGTGTCTGTTTGTCTGTATGTAGGTATGTCCGGGGTAAACTCAAAAAGTACTACATGGATTTACTTCAAATTTTGTATGAATATTACTAACAGATCGGGTCAACATATAGGCTTAACATATATACATATTATCACGCTATCATGTAAGGGGCCTTAAGGAGCTGTGCGGAGTAAACGAAGTCCGCGCGGACGAAGTCGTGGGCAACAGCTAGTAATTAATAATATAGCGGTCGAGTTTCGACTTAAGGGTGATTGATCGCTAGATTCTTTCATTGAACTCGTCTCTTGAATAAAGTTCGTTATTTTATCCATTCTTCTTTTATTAATTTGAAAAATTTTTCGCGGTTCGTAATTATGCTATTACAAGGATTAAATGGATACGCCTTTCAAGACAATATAGCTTGTCAATGTAGCTTGCAATTACATACAGAAATACAGAGTTATACTACTTACCGATGACATAAAATCACTTCAAGTGTAATTTTTAAACCTTGTCATTTCATTCGGTACGTTAAATAGTAATACATGGTTTATTTCTATTGTTTCACGGTATAATATATCTGCAAATGTATGAATTTTTTGACAGTAATATGAGCGCGCGCGACACGTTTCCTTTACGTACGTATGTGGTCCGGCCAATATTCTCAGCACTATATTTCGAGGGAACGTGTACGGGAAATATGTACGTGGGAATATGTACGAGGTGGCGCCGCGCTCGCCGCTCTGAATGCGCAACTGTTGGAGATTAGATCTAATAAACTGGTCATCAAAAAAATCGGCCCACCCTGTTTTTGTTCGTTATTTCTCAATTATTTCGTAGATAAGCCATTTCTCACAGTTGTTTTTTGTTTTGAGGGTCGGATAAGATGTTTGACACTCTGTTTGTCATAAATCCTATGGCACTTAACGGTACTTGATTATTTTTTGTTCAAAAATACTGCTAATTGTTGATTTGACGGTTTACGTCGGTACAAATTAAGCTCGTGTTTCCAGTCCGAAACAAACTTTTCTCGGGATATCTTGTTATTTACGTTAAGTTTATTTACTGAAGCTGTAGTTTTGATTAATTTTGCCTGAAAATAATGGATACTACTGAAGCGGAGGCAGCGCAAGTTGTGGCTCTACTGCAACAGGGCTTAAGTCAACGTGTCGTGGCTAGAAGATTGAATCTCAGCCGTTCTGCAGTTCGACGAGTTTACCAAAGGTTTCTAGAGACTGGGCAGTATCGAAGAAGATCTGGATCTGGCAGACACAGGGTGACAACTCAAAGGGACGATCGCTTTTTAGTGGTATCGGCTTTAAGAAATCGACACCTTTCTGGCGTCGATCTCCAACAACGCTTACGTGAAGATCGGGGTGTGGCTATAAGTGACAGTACTGTTAGAAGGAGACTTCGAGAGCAGAATTTAAGACCACATAAACCAGCAACGGGACCACTTTTGACCACAGCTCATCGTCAAGCAAGACTTCAATTTGCGCAAAATCACATTAACTGGACTATAGGTCAATGGGAGTCAGTTCTTTTTAGTGATGAGAGTCGAATGACTTTATACGGTTCTGACGGACGTCGTAATGTAATGCGACGACCGGGTGAACGTTATGCCCAGTGTTGCATAAGAGAAACAGTCAGTTACGGTGGGGGCTCTGTAATGTTTTGGGGCGGGATATCTTTAACTGGACGAACGGAGCTGGTTTTCATAAGTAGAGGTGCTTTAACTGCTGCACGATACATTACGGAGGTTTTAGAAGACCATGTGGTGCCTTATGCTGGCTACATCGGGGAAAACTTTCAACTTATGCATGATAATGCACGGCCACACATAGCGCGCAATGTCACCCAGTATTTAGAAGAGGTCGGCATTCGTGCTATGCAGTGGCCCGCCCGAAGCCCTGATCTAAACCCGATAGAGCACATGTGGGACACCTTAAAACAAAAGGTAAGAGCACGGAATCCAGCCCCTACCACATTGGGAGACCTGGAAACCGCCATCAAGGAAGAATGGGAACGAATTCCTCAAGAGACCATTAAAACCTTGATTAAATCTTTAAAACGGCGAATGCAAGCCGTTATTCGAGCAAGAGGAGGAAATACCCAATATTAAGATGAAAAAATGGTGACGATAACTTTAATGATTAAAAAAATAAGTGAGTTTGAAATTTTAACTAAAAAAATGTGAAATTAATGATTTTGACTTCAAATCCTAATTAAATTGATTTTTTTTATAATTTGAAGGTTTAAAGTACTTAAATTAGTGTAAATAAACATGATTAGTAAATCATTTTAGTTATTAAACAATATGTTTTCTTTTGCCAATGAAAACGCATAATTTGCGGTGAAAATGCAGGTGGGCCGATTTTTTTGATGACCAGTGTATCTATACATATATACAAATAAATAAAATTGGAGTGTCTGTTTATAATATTAAAAAAACTGGTTTTAACTAAATGCATATGGATGTAATGGATGTATACACGGTACATATACCTAAATAACACTTTTTTTTTTTTTTTTATTACGATTTTTGTCTGTCTGTCTGTTTGTTCCGGTTAATCTCTGGATCGGCTGGACCGATTCTGCGGGACTTTCACTGGTAGATAGCTGATGTAATAAGGAGTAATTTAGGCTACTTTAAAAAAAAAAGTCAAACGCGGACGAAGTCGCGGGCACAGCTAGTGTTAAATAATAACAGAAGTGTTTTATTATTTTCTTTTCCCCGTGTTGTTCTCTTTTGAAGAATAAACCAACTGCCGTTCTGCCAGGCAGGTCGTAACGGGCGACTGATTTGCTATAGGTACGAGTCACTACCATCGTGGCTACTATGTAGTAGAGTTCTGCATTGTCTCGCCCGGATCTGGTACTACCGCTTTATCCATTCCTGCCGCAATAGCGTCAGTGCTTGTCACGGTCGTGTTCTGCTTTGGAGGCACACCATTAACATCTTTGGTGTCTATAGGCGCTGGTTGACTGTTTCCATCAGGGGACCCATCTGCTTGTTTGCTGTCTTATGATATAAAAAAAAATAACATTATAATTTTTTGTACATTGATTCAAATTTAAATTGGCCAAAAATGGTACTAAGGTGATCGAAATCTGCACAGGTATATATCTACTACCTACTTACTCAGTGCTCGTTTACTCAATCGAACGTTGACTTTGCTTAAATCTACTTCTAATGTTTTTTTAATTTTTATGTTTTTTTTCCCTTTCGCAATATTTTTAGACATTTGTAAGTAAATTTGGTAAAGCATTTAAATTCGGTAATATGATAAATTTCAATCCATTCAATCAGAAGTAGTCATATCGTATATACATATATGTACAATTGTCGTATAGGTCACGAAATATTTAAATCTCGAATATATATTTTTTGCTAAGCTACTTTATCTCTTTGATAGACACATACATATTTTTAGTAAGGAAGACAATATTATAATTAACAAAAACATCCACGCCATTGTTAACTTGGTAAGCATTTGACCCATGAACACCTACTGGTTTAGCTTACTAATTCATCAAAGTTTTTCTTATTTCCAAAAATAACCTCAAAAATACCCCGCGAAACGCCAATATTTTTGTGGGAGTAGATTTAACGACAAGAATTAATTCATACAATTTCACGAAATGTTTTTCATCACGGAATATATTTGTTCTGTGCTTTTCGTGATAGGTATAAACAATAAACAAATATATAACAAATGTATAAAAAATAGCACCTGTTATTTAAATTTATTTTTCTTCAGAGGAAAAATCTTTTAAAAGATCTTAATTATAAAAAGCAAATTTACAAAAATATACTTAAAATTACATTATCCTTAAGCTTTCCGGTCTTATGGTATCAGTATTAATATGTTCGCCTCGTGGAAGACAATAAACAAAGACAAATAGACCTGTTTTTTTACTCACACTGCGAATGCGTCTCGGACTCACGTACGAACACACCGACGAACAAATAGGTATAAAGTCTCTGCTTAGCTAAGACGTAATGGAATTTGTTTTATTTATCCACTATCTAATTTTGCTACTAACGGGTTTCTAAATTTTTGCAGCGCAAAAATGGGTAACCATTAAAATACAGGGCACTTAGCCACCCTATATGTGATATATATAAAATCCATAATGAAGGTACAACTTAACGCAATGCCAAAGAATCAAGCCGATTAAATAGCCTGTAGATAGTTAAAGCACTATACAGAATGCGGTATGGAGAAAGTGGCTGGTACTGGGCAACTTTTGTCCAGATATGAGAATAGTTAATGGGGGTTTGAATTTGTGCCTTATAGACTATTGCTTTACTTCCTCTCAGTGTCGTACTGATCGTGTAGACGAGGTGGTGTTTGCTAGCCGGACCCCGGGAAGTGCGGGCTCCCCAAGGATTACGCTTGCAAGTTTTATTCCTCCAAGTTGCGAGGCTTACCGGCCGCCGGTAAAATCTATAATTTACCGGGAGATAGGATAGTAGGCTCGCGCAGGCTACATCCCAGCTCTTGCGGCCGAAATTTAAACTAGATCAGATAGTTCATTCATACAAGTAGAGGAAAATTCAATAGAAAGACTGGGTAATAGTATCCCGTCAACCCGGGCCCTTCCTGCCCGTCTGACCCTGCCTCCTTCAGCCTTTTAGAAGAAATCTGGTGCACATGTTAACCCTGCGTTGGTCCGGACCCCCTTTTGAAGAACAGATCAACAGCCGTTCAGCCAGGCAGATCGTAAAAGGCGACCGATTACACTTAGTGTCCCTAAATAATAAAGAAGAGTGTATTCAGGGAACAAAGTGAGCTAACGTGAAAAATGCGTTTCTATAAATCAGGGTATCATTCGCAGATCGCGTCCGTAGCATGAAAATACGAAAGAGATTGGATTTATGAGAAAATATCGGTAAAAAATTGAGAAAAGACATGCGTTGATAGTTTGGACTTGTAGAAAAACGGCAGATGAAAGATTAATAATGAAAAAAGGAGGGAATGCGAATGTACTTGGATGTAGGTGGAGATCAAGATTACAATGTTTCCTTATGAAATTGGTATACTTAGATGTAAAATTGTAGCATTAGTAAAAATTGTGACGAACACGTGGATAACGAAATAATTACGCAAACATAATTTCTTCATCAATTGCCATGTTTTTTTTTTTGTTTTTTTTTATAAAATAGCTAACAAAACTAAAAAATCTATCTGGCAAGGTGTTATTGCCAGTTGCTTATATTTAGCAGCTACCTTACCCTCTAAACCGGAACACAACAACGGCAAACATTGGCGCTATTGCGGCGGGAATAGCTAAGGCGGTGGCTCCAAATAGATGTCTCGGCGAGACGATGCGGAACTTTACCACCTAGTTACGATGGTAGTGTCATGTATAGCCAAACGTTCGCTTTTACAAACTGCCTGTTAGAACGGCAGATGGTGTATTCTTCAAAGGTTAGCGAGACCAACACGTGGAAACTGCAGAGAGGAGATAACACCAACAAATTATAAAAAATATTATTTCCAAAGGTACTACAAAAACTCTTGGGAGTCGTCTGTTTTAATACAATTAAACACTTAATACCTTTAAACATAATTTTATTAGGCAGTTATAAAATAGGTCGACTACATTTTTTTCCAAGCGTACAATAAGATGGCGTAAGTGAATGTGACCATTCATAAAATATATATTCATAAATTACAATTATCGCAAAAAAAGTTGTCATTCTATTGAAAGCATATAACTTACAATTCTCTAAAAACATTGAAGCAAACAAAAGATAAGTAAAAATTGAAATCCTCATCACAAAAGTCAATCTGAACGAACAAGACAAAGACGAAAGATTTTTTTAAATAATAAAAGATTTTGTTGAAACAATAATATTTGCTCCTCCATTAACGAAAGTATCGGTGAACATACAAAAAATATTTCTTATTTTCGTTAAAGTCCCCTGCAAATATTAAAATATATTAATTAATTGCCCGAAAATTTAATGTAGTGAGCTCATAAAGCAAACAAGGTGTTTACTTCACGGTTAGTGATCAGGTTAGGAGACTGGAGAACACATTGAACTTATATTATATACCTATTATAAGTGTTAGCGGTGGAAATACACATGCTACGTAGTAGCACGAAGGCATGCTGGTTTCGAGCAAATGCTACTTAGTAGCATATAAGTTTGACCGCCCCGTTGGTCGAGTGGTTAGCGACCCTGACGGGGACAAGCATATTTTGTGTGATGAGCATAAATGTTTGTATTTCCGGGTTTGGGTGTTTATTATGTATGTAAAAGTATTTATTCAGGGTTACCTCTAAAACACCAGCCCTCGCAGGAGTAGATACCTAACATTATAAATAACAACATTTGTTCTATGACTTTTAACATAACTCAATACATTAAATAAAAATGATTTTTTAAGTTTTCATTATCCTGTCGTGACATTTCTAACTCTTCATTCGGATGCGCTGCTAGTATTAATAATAGTAACACTTTCCTACCTATTATCTTTGCGATGCACGTAGAGTTAAGAACGTTCAAGCGAAAAATTTAATTCATATTAATTTTTGTATAAAAGTAAAATCCAACAAATTATCAAAAGCCGTAGAACAAATGTTGATGTTAGCTACCTAGTCCTGCGAGGTCGCTGGTGTTTTAAAGGTAACCCCGTGCATGTATTTCTATGTATTAGTATCGCTGACTGACACCCATGACACAACCAAATAATTTGCTTACTGTGTGGTTAGATCAGTAAGTGTAATTTGTCCCGTGAAAAAAAGTAGCACGTGTATACGAAAAGAGCATGCTTGTGATTAAGCACGCTACTTAATCGCAAGCCTGTCTATTTTTCGTGCTAATTAGCACAAAGTGTAAGGTGCGAGGGCGAAGGGGGTGGCTGCGAAGCAAGTCTGAACGTGTTCTATGCTACTTGGTTTTCTTACTAGCAGTACTCAATAGTTGTAATTTGTGGATGTTTGCGTGTAGGTATTTTGCAATGGTTCGATAGGGCAATGAAAAAACTTTAAATTCTATATCTGTTTACCAAAATTGTGAATGTTTGTGGAACGTCCGTTCACAATATAAAAACAAAATCTCAAGAGAAAATGCGTACTGTAGCATCTCACTATGTGTAACTTTTTCTTATAAATGGTTCAATTATTTTTCAAAAGTGCATTAAACTATGCTGGTTGCAATCGCAAATGGTTCTTGAAACCATCATTACCTTCCTGCCTCATTTTAATTACCACTAAAGTTGGTACCATTAGACACCAAAGATGTTGTTAATATTGCGTTGCTCTCTTGTGACGTGGTCTTAAGCTCATCACACACGGTTAAGATACTATAATATTTGATCTAATATAAAATATTACAGTACATTAACGTATCACACGCGGCTAAGACACAGGATAAGATTAGCCATGTGTGATGAGCTTTATGCCACCTGCATAAGTTTACCGGCTACTTTACCCACCAAACCGGAACATAACAGTGACAACCACTGACGCTATTGCGTCAGGAATGGGTAAGGTGGTGGTACCAGACCCGGGCGAGGCAAAGCAGAAATCTACCACCTGACTCGCATAGGCAATCAATCGCTTTTTACGGCCTGCCTGGCAGAACGGCAATTGGCCCATTCTTCAAAGGTGCCCGGGGAGACACGGGAGATTTCCTTCGTCTATTTATTGTTCCTTTTCATTAAAAGTTTCTTTATTAAGTGATAATATTACTGAATTTAATTCATTCCGCACGCTATTCCGCATAGAAACGTACATTTTAAATTCTCTAATTAGCACGTATATTTCGCATGTGCTAGAAAGAAGTGTGCTTCTGAGGTCTGCACTTTCATGAGCAAATGTACACACTCGGCGAGCATGCTATAAATGAGCGTACTATCTAGAAGCAAACAAGCGTGCTTTTTTAGTAGCACGTGCATTCTAGGCTTTAAGAATTTAGGAGGTATGATTTTGTAACGCACCATCTAGTGACAGTTTTTAAAACAATTTTGTGGTTAACGGGTTTTGCATTGAATGAAGTACCTTCATGTTTCGCTAGATGCCATTGAACGGAAAAAGTAATTTAAAAATACGCTAGATGGCAGCTTTGTTTAATATGTTGGAGCACGCTTACAAATGACAAAATTCGATTGCTTTTCGAAATAGTAATAATAAAATTTATGTAACCATGACTACACAATCAATAGCGCTCAAGTTTAATACTCGATACGGACAAACTTTTATGTGATAAGCTCATATGTCGTATTTCTGGGTTTAGGAGTTTATTAAAGATAACGAAATTTCTTGTTTACAAACACCGATTTGTCGCCGCGGCCACTTATCTTCCGCGCGGTGACCACAGTTTATGTATATTGTTACACTAATTGTGTTGAGGTTTAGCATATCTTGACTTAATGTTGGCCCCTCAGTGGGGCAGAGGGCATCCACAGTAGTCCATTTTTATCATGTAGTTAAGCAAAATACTCTTATTAGTATATTTTAATTGATCACATATGACCATTAGTTATCGGCACCCTACATATAGCAAGCGGCACCCTATCGCTTGTCTAAAAGTTATGTAGCCATCTTAAGCCGGCGCCAGACATAGCTTCAAACATTTGGTCACTTGTTTGATTGCTATGTGTGGCACGGGACTTTGGCTGTTCAAACTTTGAACACATTTTCAAAGTCCCGTGCCACACGTACCAACAAGTGTTCAAATGTTTGAAACTATGTCTAGTGCCGGCTCGTTTTTTCGCGGCTGGACAATATATAAATGTCGTGGCAGCAGGCAATGCAGGATTATTTTATTTGCAGCCAAGAAAACAATTTTTGTGATGTAAAACTTCACACTTACAGTATTGAAAAGCTTATAACTATCACTGCGGCAGGCTAACAGAAACTTTGTGAATATTCTGATAATTTATCCCTTCTGATAATATACTTTCTAATGTCCTGCTGGGGAGTTCGTAAAAGGCAAACAATTGGCCAAAAGTGACACTACTATTATATATACTATTAGGTACCTACCTAGTAAAGTTTTATAGGTTGCGCCCGGATTTTGTATTATCGCCTTAATAGGTATTTCCTGTCGCAATAGCGTCAATGGTTGACGTTGTTTTGATCCGGTTTGTAGGGAAAGGTAACTGTCAAATTTAAGAATGTGGAATAACGTTCCCGCCACACAGACGGCAATGCAGCATTGACATATTTGCTGACTGTTATAAAAAAAAAAACATTTTTTCTATTGCACGTAACATTTGTTACCAAGACAAGGTGTTAGTTTAATATATTAATATAAAACCACTAAAAATATATAAAGCTTATTCGAAGTGGTCTCCACTGGCTGCAATACAGTCTTTTAGGTTAAAGTTGAGGGCAGTTATCAACAGATTAAGCACGCACTCTTTCCATGGGAAAAATCTTCACTGTCAGTCATATAAATTGTTATAAGGACTCCAAATAATCAGGGCTTTTAGGCCTTAACCTAGAGATACTTTGACAATGTTTATATTTGGAAGTCGTCCAAACTCGACAGGTTAATGCACGATTACACGTGCAGTCCTAATATTAATAGTGTGATGGTTGTATTGTGTTCTATAAATACAATACTTTCATAGCCATATTTGCATTAGCAGTCGCTTGACGTCAATCAATACTTGCAATAGTTTTGTAGGTTGATATTAACGAAGTTTCATAAGAAGAGTTTTTATTGTGTTGTGACTATAATAATTATAATAGTTATTATTATATTACTATATAATAACTATAATACTATATAATATAATAATTATAATAATAGAGCCTTTCCAAAAATAATTATTATTAAATAAGAAAGAAAAATTTTATAGATTCAGGCGTTAAGAAGACGCAATTAAGGTATTAATTAATAATAATATAATAGTAATAATATTGCTGGACAAATTGCATGAATCGATCTAACCCCAATGTAAGCAAATTATTTGCTTGTGTTATGGGGGTTAGTTAACGACAATAAAACATAGAAATACATAAATAAATAATGTTACATACATAATAACACCAAGACCCAAAATTATAAACATCTATGTTCATCACACAAATGCGTCCCTGACGAGAATCGAACCTGAACCTCATAGATTCGTAGTTAGGTTCGCTAACCACTCGACCAACGGGGCAGACTTTAATTTGCAACATTTTTTTTTTTTATATCATAAGATAGCAAACAAGCAGATGGATCTCCTGATGGGAAGAGTCAACCATCGCCTATAGACACCAAAGATGTTAATGGTGCGTTGCTATCTTGTGGCGAGGTCTAATGCCACATGCATAAGTTTACCGGCTACCTTACCCTCCAAACCGGAACATGACAGCGACAAGCACTGACGCTATTGCGGCAGGAGTAGGTAAGGCGGTGGTACCAGACCCCGGCGAGACAATGCAGAACTCTACCACCTAGTAGCCACGATGGTAGTGACTCGATAGCCAATCGGTCGCCTTTTACGACCTGCCTGGCAGAACGGCAGTTGGCCTATTCTACAAAGGAGGCCGGGACCAACACGGCGAAATATGCCGTGAAATCATATATGTGACCTCTGCAATGAAACGAAACAAAAAGTAAGGAATGAATCTGATGGCGCAAGGTCAGGGCTATACAGAGGATTCATCAACACATCCCAGAGCTCTTTCAATTTTTGCTGCGTGGCTATAGATGAGTGCGGTCTGGCGTTATCATGGTGGAACACCACGGCCTTCCTATTCACTAGCTCCGGCTGGTTTTTTTCAATAGCTTTTTTAACCTCATCAGTTGCTGACAGTAGAGGTCAGAATCGATGGTTTTACCCGGTGGCAAAAACTCATAGTGGTCGATTACTTTCTAATCCCACCATACACATAGCATCACTTTGTTCTGAGTCAGGCCGGGCTTTGCTACGGTCTGTGGGGTTTGTTTATGTTTTGACCATGATCTTTTTCGCATATTCTTATCGTAAGTCATTCATTTTTCATCACCCGTAGGCCGTAATCAACTTTTTAAGAAATAGTTCGGAATTGTTACATTTCAACAAAGAATCGCAAATGGAAACACGTTGCATTAGGTTTCTCTCAGTGAGATCATGTAGTACCCAAATGTCAAGTTTTTTCTTGTACCCAATTTTTCTTAAATGATGTAAAACTGTTTTATGATCAACATCCAGTTCATCAGCAATGTCGTAGCTACTAATATGTCGATCTTGCTCCACTTTCTCAAAAATGGCATTGATTTTATCTGTGACAGGGCGTCCAGAGCGAATCTCATCTTCCACACTAAAATTTCGAGACTTGAAAAGCTCAACCACATTTGTGCTACTCTTATTGATACCGCTTATGTCCGTAAACCGTATAAATTTTGTTCACGGCGTTCGTCGCATTTTTACCTTTTTTGTAATAAAACTTTAAACACACACACATACGTTCATTTTGCTTGCTTGAAAAACAATTGAAAAATGGCGGAAACTAGTTTTTTTTATAATAAACTATTTTTTTTTTAAATTTCCTTCAACCTTCAACCAAATTAAAAGTGATTGTCAAAAAATATGTACTTAGAGCGACAGATTACATAAAAGTTCCTCTAGTAATTATAGGTAAATGTAAAAGACACCTTGCCACCATTAAGCTCATCACACACGGTTAAGATACTACAACATTTGATCTTAAGACGCCCTAATATAAAATATTACAGTATCTTAACGTATCACACACGGCTAAGATACGATAATATTATTAGTCTGCGTCGTTGGAGTTCTATATACAGGTTGATTAACCATGAGTGATACGGCCTTACTTCTTGATTTATTAGACAGCTCCTCAGACAACGATTTTGATATAGAATAATATGAAATATCCTTCTTGACTTATAAGTGGTGTAACTAACACGACTTTATTGACGTTTTTTACAAATTTTTTTATTGTGGAAAATATTAAAACGTTATAGGTATTATATTCTTTAATAAATCAGCAACATTTTTTGAACAAATGTTTTTTTGCTGACATTACTAATTTCACACTTGTGATATGAAGTTAATAACAAGCGCGATTCTATTCTCAGTTGAAACGCATAGTAACTATTATATTAAACTAGATGCACCGTGCAGAACGCTACATTATAAAATTTATTGGTGAATCCCGCGGGATCACCTGTTTTTTCGAGATAAAACTTTGCCTATGTGCTATCATCTACTTATGTGCCAAATTACATTCAAATCCGTTCAGTAGGTTTTGCATGATTGAGTATCCAACATCCATTCATCCAAACATCCCGACTTTCACATTTATAATATTATAATATAGATAAATTATGAGATATGGTATGATGATAATATAAATTATCCCAAAATAAAAACATCATGTATATTAAGATACGAAGAAATATACAGGGTTATTTCTAAAACACCAGCAACCTCGCAGGACCAGATACCTTATATTATAAATAACAACATTTGTTCTACGACTTTTGACATAACTCAATACATTAAAAAAAATGATTTTTTAAGTTTTCATTGTCCTGTCGTGACATTTCTAACTCTTCATTTGGATGCGCTGCTACTTGCTAGTAGTAATAAGTGTAATAACATTTTCATCGCCAGATAATAGGCTCGTGGGGCTTGTACTTACGCAGTATGTACGCTGTCACGGGACACCACAATCCCTTCATACTTTACCAGGTTTACCGTTTAGGATTGGCGACATTAAACAATTAAAACTAAATAAACCGTATGAGGGTGTGAGTGTACGTAAGTATATCGGTGATAGGTATTATTTAGATATTTATCAAGGCATTAAAAATATGCGAAAATAATTAACGTAATCATACTTTAACGTTCGCTAAATTTAAATTTCATTTATAAGTTTATTATCAAGTACTGGTAGGTATGATTCACATTTAATTGTTTGATGCAGGCGTATTTAAAAAGAGGAATGAGCGTATTTACAAAAATTAAATAATTTACTATTAAAATAATATTTGCAAATTATTACCCCTAAGGTTCAAGTCCCGGGGATGTCGGTGAGTATCGTGCACATAGCATTCAAAATAGTCATCATCACAACCAACACAAAGTCCACATCTAAATCTAAGAAGTCACGTGCGCGCATGCTTCCGAAGGACGACTGGCGGCTAGATAAATAGTTCAAGTTCAAATTGTAAAGAGTAAAGACGAGAACGCCACGTGCCGCTCCCGCCCCCACCCCTTTCTCTGTGACTCGCTCAGATTTGTTTAGGTACCTTCTCTCTGCAATGCGTGTAGAGTTAAGAACGTTCAAGCAAAAAATTTAATTCATATTAATTTTTGTATGAAAGTAAAATCCAACAAATTATCAAAAGTCGTATGTGATGTTAGATACCTAGTCCTGCGAGGTGGCTAGTGTTTTAGAAATAATCTGAACACATAGGCAGAATTGGCGAGAAATTAGTTCGCCTTCTTCAGGGACCCGCGCGTTCTGGTCTCTCGCCAAGGCTGTCTTAGGGAATTTCTCACAGCCCTCTCTTCCATCTTTGCACGGAGACGATGACTCTTTGGCCAATACCGCAAAAGAGAAGGCCGATCTCCTGGGCTCCTTCTTTGCGGCCAACTCGACTCTGGATGACCAAGGGAACGCACCGCCTACCATCCCGCAGTGTGATAGTTCCATGCCAGAACTACAATTTCGGCAGTCATCTGTGCGTAAAGCACTACTTTCCTTGGACATCCACAAGTCGAGTGGGCCGGATAGCATCCCTCCGATCGTTCTTAAAGTGTGTGCTCCAGAGTTGGCACCAGTATTAACATGCCTATTCCGGCTCTCCTACTCACTCGGCGTGGTACCGAATTCATGGAAGACAGCTTTGGTTCATCCTATCCCTAAAAAAGGAGATCGCTCTAATCGCTCAAGTATTTAGAAGAGCACCAGCTGATTAGCGACCGTCAGTACGGTTTCCGTCGCGGCCCTTCAGCTGGTGACCTTCTAGTATACCTAACTCATCGGTGGGCGGAAGCAGTTGAGTCCAAGGGGGAGGCATTGGCAGTTAGTTTGGACATAGCGAAGGCCTTTGATCGGGTATGGCACAAAGCGCTTCTCGCGAAGCTGCCTTCTTATGGGCTTCCGGAGAAATCACCAGTTTTTTGGGTGACCGGAGCATCAAAGTCGTTTTCGACGGTGCGTGCTCCGGCCTTAAATCTGTCAATGCTGGTGTTCCCCAAGGCTGCGTGCTATCACCGACTCTGTTTCTTCTGTATATCAATGACATGATGCGAATTCGCAACATACATTGCTATGCGGATGACAGTACTGGTGATGCTACATACTTCGGCCGAAGCGGTATTTCTCGGGAACACGTCGAAGAGTGCCGAAACAAGCTTGTGTCTGAAGTCGAGAATCGACTTACTGATGTCTCTGAATGGGGTCGTCAAAACCTGGTCACTTTTAACCCCAAGAAGACACAGCTTTGCGTGTTCACCGCAAAAAAGACACCCTTTGTCGTATCACCTCGATTTGGGGATACTCTCCTGACAGCCTCAGCTAGTGTCGGAATCCTGGGAGTCGACATATCGAATTACGTTCAGTTTCGCGGTCATTTGGAAGGCAAGGCTAAATTAGCCTCTGAAAAGCTCGGTGTGCTCAGCAGAGCGAGACAGTACTTTTTGCCGGCCCATCGCCTTCAACTCTATAAGGCGCAGATTCGGCCTCACATGGAGTACTGTTCTCATCTCTGGGCCGGAGCTCCCCAATTCCAGCTTCTTCCTCTAGATCGCATACAGCGTAGAGCGGTTCGAATCGTTGACGACCAGGCTATTCCGGAATAGCTCAACTCTTTGGCATTACGCAGAGATGTAGGTTCACTCTGCGTCTTCTATCGTCTTTATCATGGGGAGTGTTCCGACGAGTTGTTTGGAATAATTCCTGCCGCCGAATTCCACCATCGGACATCGCGTCAAAATTTAAAGTTCCATCCTCACCATCTCGATGTCTGGAAATCCACAACTGTACGTTTCTCCCGACACTTTTTGCCTCGCACGACTCTGTTGTGGAATCAATTACCGGCAGGGGAATTTCCGAACGGATACGACATAGGGACCTTCAAGAAAAAAGCTTACTCATTCTTAAAAGGCTGGCAACGCACCTGCAAGACCTCTGGTATTGCAGATGTCCATGGGCGCCGGTGATCACTTACCATCAGGTGCACCTCTTGCTCGTTTGCCCCCTCTTCTATATATATATATATATATATATATATATATATATATATATATATATATATATATATATATATATATATAAAAAAACCCTATTTCGTATCTTAAGATCATATCTTTAGATATGAAATATATATTTCCATATCGTTGGGTATCTTAAGATACTAAACTAGTCGCCTCTGTGGTCTAGTGGTCCAGCGTTGACGTTGACCACATGTGGTCCCAGGATCGATTCCCGGGTCGGGCACATTAATCAACAAACACATCGGCTAATCGTGGGTGCACTGGTTGTACCTCTGCCTACCCCTTCGGGGATATGGGCGTGAAGATACTTACTTAGGTAAAATATATATTATTTTAGTCGTGTGTGATGGTACATACGATTTGTATGGTGAGCGATTTCTGAAATTTGCTTTAAGATATATTATTATATTAAGGCATCTTAAGATTAAATATTATAGTATCTTAGCCATGTGTGATGAGCGTTACAGAGTTCATTCACAGGACTCAGTGCATTGAATTCATGAATTTAATGAGTTATTTTTAAACGAATATTTTTGCATTATTTTGTAATCATTTTACATTTATAATTGAAACGCACTTTCAATTCAATATTTAGTTCCTAATTTTAAAAATTTCCCGAACTTTTAAAAGTAACCATGTATAGTAGATTATGACGATGATTATGATTATGATTAGTGTTAAATTTGTTTATACCTAGGTACTACTTTGTTATTACTCTTTGAGAATTAGTTTTAAGAAATGACAGTTTCCATACATCTCTATACTCAAAAATGCATCTTATAACTGCAGTTTTACTGGATGAAAAATTAGTAAAATATGTGTGTAACGAGCCTAAAGTCTTGACCCATGGAAGGTTGGGAACATGAAAAAAAAACTATCAATATTCGGTTTTTTAAATATTTCGGAAAATTTGCGCCTAATTTACGTGAAGTATCCTAATAGTATGTTCCTTATAAAATTTCGCGTAAAATAGAAAAATGTTTAAAATTAGATAAATTGACCAATGAAAATAAATGAAATTTCTGGGAAATGTTTGTCTCAAAGTTCCTAAAATATACACTAAAGTCGGACTTTAAAAGATAATATATTAAAGATATTGCAATATAGCGACCTATTGCAATATCTAAGTTGAAAATGCGAACGTGTATAATTACTTCGATTTCTATCGATTACTATCGATTTGAGACAAGAAGTAATCGAAAGGTTACAATAGCTTCACTAGGTGGTAGAGTTCTGCTTTGTCTCGCCCGGGTCTGGTACCACCGCCTTACATATTCCTGCCGCAATAGCGTCAGTGCTTGTCGTTGTCGTGTTCTGGTTTGAAATGTAAGCTCATGCATGTGGCATTTGACCTCGCGAAAAGATAGCAACGCACCATTAACATCTTTGGTGTCTGTAGGCGATGGTTGACTCTTTCCATAAAGACCCATCTGCTTAGTGTGTTGAAATACCATATAAACTTTATAATTCAATTTATAACAAATTTAATATGGTGATGCCAATTTAAACGTTGATCAATTATTGTTCCAAGATATTTTATATGGGGTACTTTGTTAATTTCAGAACAGAAACATTGTGCATTTAGTTTATTCCATACCTGAGTATTAAATTGAAATTAGGTTGAGTCCAGTTATAATTTGTAAAACAGGCATAATTCGTTTCAGGGTGTGTAAACGCGATTTTAACCAATTATAAATTACAACAAGTCCCTTTCAGTAACAAATTGGAAAATAAATAAATATAATAACCAATCGGAACACCGAGTTCCTTTTCCCGCGCCTCAGATTAAAAAATCAAATATTATTAGTCTAGTATAGGTTGTTAATGATAAGTGGAGTTGAATAACACTCTTTGTTTTTATTGTCCTAAGAATATTCATTTATACTCGACTCGGGTACCTTATAATTATTTATTACGCTTAATCGTTAACCCTAGGGCCAAGTGCTTTTTAACAGCTGTTAATTTATTTGATAAGCTATGTTATTTATTTATTAATGTTAGAGTACTCGTAATACGGGTAATCCAGTGCTGGAACCTATAATTTGGGCTACGGACCATTGAATAGAAACATTTTTTTGTTAAACGTTTGGGCTCAGAGAAAAAATTGTGGGAAACAATATTTTTCAGAGCACTCAAGCAAAAATGTGACTTAGGTACTTATTCTTAATATTTTTGTTTTATAATAATTATAATATCACAATCTATACTAATATTATAAAATTGTAGAGTTTGTTTGTTTGGTTGTACGCGGTAATCTCGAAAACTGCTGAACCGATTTGAATCATTCTTTTTGAGTTGGATAGCCTGTTTATCGAGGAAGATTATAGGCTATATAACATCTTGCTTCGACCAGTAGGAGCGGAGTAAACAAAGTCCGCGCGGACAAAGTCGCGGGCAACAGCTAGTTAATAATAATAATATTAAAGCACCTAATTTTCGGACGCGTTTCGGATCTGGAAAAGGTGTTGTAAAACGTTTTGACGCATCAAAATAACTTGTAAAAAGTTTAACTAAATAAAGACCTTTCCATTTCAAATTTCGATTTCCAGCCCTTAAGTATGTAGTACGTGTTTTTCATAGTTTTTAAGATAAAGAAGCAAACTGCACCGATATTTATTCGTGAATAATATATATTTTTTTAATTGAGGTTATTAAGTCAAATATGGCAACATGGCGGCTTCTGTTTATTTATTGAAACTTGTGATATTATCCATTGCTAAAAAATTGAACTTAAGTTATACATTAAGTAACAAAAAAACAGCTGACGCTAAGGGGTATAAGAGTGTTGATGATATTTATTTATTTAAAGTATTGGCAACAAAGCATGCATTATAAACATTCACATATTATTATTATAGGTATCTAGTACAATAACGCAAGTTAAATGCTGCCTCAATTAAAGGCAATAACGAAATTCTTGAATTTAAAAAAAAATTGGTATTCAATTAGGATATTAAAAAGTAGTAGTTGATAAAACGGTCATAGATTGAATAAGGTAATTAAAATTAAATAATGAAAAATTAAAATTAATGAAAATTTAAATATAATGGTTATTTAAAATCAATTTACAATATTAACAATTTATTTAGCTTGAGACATTATTGATAATGGGGGTGGGCCAAAAGCTCCTTTTGAATACATTGTAAATACCAAATACTGTGTGCAAATGTCAAGTTTATGTCTTCTTACAATTTGATTATGAGAGTAGATCATTCTACTAAAAAGTGAATATTTACCCAAATTTGATTTAGATCTCGTTGCGTTAGATTGTTTTTGTTATAGCGTGGTATTCGCTTTGGAACCAAAATACCTACTTATGTCAGAAAGAAAATTAGGTAAGTCGATTTGACTTCGTAAAAGTTTGTACAGGAAAAGTACCTTTTGTCTGACAAGCTAATGTTTTAAAAGATAGGCGCCTCTCCTGTAGATAAGGAAGTTACTGATTTTGCCCCGATTTTCGAAAATCGAGTTTTTACCAGATTTCCACGTTTTGTGATCTCTAGGAACCTTTTCCGACAATTTTCACTATGACTTTAGTATGTCTGTATGTATGTATGTGTCGGTGTGTGTGTGTTTGTATGTGTATGTGTAAACATCTAATAACTTTTGAACGGCTGGACCGATCGAAATACGGTTGATGCCATTCGATTGGATTCCACTCAACTTAGACTTTTTGAAAATTTGAACCAAGTCAGCCCAGAAGATTTTGAGAAATTAAAAAAAAAACAAAAAATGTTGGCGAAACAGTATTTTTTAATATAACTTCCAGATTAATATACCGATTGAGTACAAACACTAATCAGCTCTATTCCTCAAAAAAATACGTCTAATACATAAATTGCATCAAAATCGGTTTTTCCGCATTTTTTTTACCGCATCTTAGCTTACCATCAGGCGAGACCGTGGTCAAGCGCTTCCCTATCGATAATAACAATAATAATAATAAATCCATTTTGAAGTAACTGTTAACGAAAAATTTTGAAAAATTTGTTCATTCTTTTGAAATTTTGAAATTTTTCAACCAATAATTTTTTGGTATTCTACGATATTTTAGTTTTGGAAAAGCTACGTCGAATGCCGTTTCCAAAATCAAAATCAAATCTAATTTTCAAAAGTTATAGCTTTTCAAATATTAAAAATACGTTGTTAATAGCAAACTTGCTTAATAATTTTGAAAAGTAATACACCGATTGTCTTAAAAATCTTATCAGCTTTCCTGCTTTAAAAACTGCGTCAAATACTGTTAATTAGATCAAAATTGATCAATTTGTTTGTGTTTTATGAATGACGATAGTTTTTGAAAAAAATTTTTTGATATTGCTTCGAAATTTTTCAACCTATCGACTATTTAGCTAAAGCAATATTTTAGATCCCAAAAATTAAGTTGTATGCCATTCTAAAGATCAAAATCCATCATTGTTTCCAAAATATACAGCTTTTCAAAAATCAATATTCTGTCATTTTTAACAAAATGGATGTTTGAACTGAAAAAAATCTATGCTTATAGATTTTACTCTTTTGCTCTTAAAATAACTTAATTTAGCGGGAAGTTTCAGGGGTGGCCTGCAGGGTCAACCGCTTACACATTTTTTTAGACATGACCTGCAAAATGTGGGCTATCTAATAAAACGTTTTTGGACCTTCTCGATTCTTTCTCTGTGATCTTAAGATACTTCCTTTTAAGTGACACATGCATGATCGTAATAAGCTACCAAATAATGCCTTTCCCGATCGGATAGTGTTTTTGTTACCTGCTCACTGTTGTATGTAGTGTATGTTTATTAATTTTTATAAAAGGATCCACACGTCTATTGAATTAATATTGAAACACATCATTTATTAAATTTAATTAATAGACAAGCATAATTTGGTACAGGATGGACTTAAGTGGAAAATTTCTGTCATGTCACAGGCTAAAACTTATTTTGGGTCACTATGCCACACTATTTAATTAATATTTGATAAAAAAATATCTAGCAATTTGCGTAGTACTTACGTAAGTCATCATAAGAAATGTCGGTCAAGTGTGTGATAAAACACGACATTAGTACGGTGCAATTACTATAATTTATCAATACCAAAAATATGGTTCTCCTGATGGACGAAACGTAGATAATGATGCCTTAGCATGTGTGGGCTGTGGCCGGGGCACTTAGGCTATAATACCACGTGTATACCGGCTACCTTAATTTGCCAAACCACACCCAATAACATTGTGAAATAAGAACAAAGGTGATCATATTTAAAACTAAGCGAGATGTTGAAGAATTTTGCCCTCAGTTAGTAGAGACCAGTTTGGCCGATTGTTCAAATTTTACAAACTGAATGGCAGAACAATTGGTAATTTATTTTTCAAAGAAAGCCCCGACCAACAAGGCTAATATTGCTACATGCATAAGTTTATACCTTGAAACCTATGAGGCTTAGATTATGAGATCCCAGATTCTATCTCCGGGTCAGGCAAGTTTTATGAAGATCTTTTCGATTTTTTTTATACCAGAAAATCGCAGTCGCAGCACGGTATCTGGTGATGTGTGTTAACTGTTAACACATCTTTGCCTATGTGCATGTAGTTGTCGATCTCGATAATCGCTAGAAATAAGCAATAATCGTTATCAGGTCGGTAAAATATAGTGATGGTAAAAATAGTTGAATCGTAGTGGTACTGGTATTCCAGTGTTTAGTAGGCGAGGCTACTAAACACTTTTAATAAAAGTATTTTAAATAACTAAAAATTTGAATTGAATTTATGAATTAATTTAAATTAACAATTATTTCCCCGGCTGGTTTGGGTAGCCTTGATGTGACATGATGATTTTATCGGCATTCGCTCGCAATTGTGTTATCACTTCACGCACTTTTGTGTCGCACTGCTCAATTATAATGAGGCTAATGAAACAGATATTTTTTCCCGGGATGTCCTAATTTTGTATCCGCTTTACATCTTTATAAATTGAATCAAATTACAATGGAAAGGTATTTTATGGGTTGGATTCATTGACTTACATTAGTAAGTCAATGGTTGGATTGGTATACCGTTACATCTCTCTAAGGCTTTAAGGCCTTATAAGCCATTGAAAAAAGTGTGTGTAAATAAAATTTTCAGATTTTGGATATTGTCGAATTAAACCCACTTGTATGTATGTGCTTATTTTTGCTATGTACTTTGCGGTTGCTATGATGTAAATTTATTGTTATTATGTGTGTAAGACTACGATTTAGCTCGATTTAGCTTTGTGGTGGCTGTGATAACAAATTTTCTGTGAAATAATCTATACTGAATCGCCGATCGTCGAAGCTAAAAGTAGTATGTGTGCCCTCTCTCTAAATAATAAAGCTAAAGTTAATTTTTTGTTTATTAGAACTAAGTCAAACATAAAACACTCTTTTGCGTTTGATACTTACTCATGAGTAGGTAAGGTATTAGGCTACTTTTTATCCAA
This sequence comes from Apodemia mormo, assembly GCA_036924255.1. Taxonomy (NCBI): domain Eukaryota; kingdom Metazoa; phylum Arthropoda; class Insecta; order Lepidoptera; family Riodinidae; genus Apodemia; species Apodemia mormo. Next base: position 37,229,864 of record JAUPFN010000003.1, on the reverse strand, counting down.
CCTAGCAAAAAGACATAGAATTAGAATAAGAATTGTTTTATATGCCACACAATACTGTACATATACAGTAAATAACAACAATAACAAGCGTACAAATTAGATAAAAAAACAACAAATACAGTAAACAAAGAAAAAAAACATATAACACATTTAAAATCGGACGAAAAGTTTATGAGAATATCATTTTTGGGCAAAATTTCGCATCTACACATGAAATTCCCTTAATAGACTACTATTTGACAACAAACAAAAAATCCCACAAATGGCTAAAAGTGGAGTATACTAATTGAAATGCGGGGACTGTAAGGCCACCTACATTGTACAAACAGGCAGATCTTTTGCAGCTAAAATTAAGAAACATGATAGAGGCTGTGGTTTAAAAAAAGGAGATTCTGGATTCGCACAACACCTTATTACCGAGGGCTATGTCTTTGATATTACACGGGATATAAGAACAATACATAAAACTACATAGTAGAAAACAAAGTAGCTTTCCGCTGTGTGCCTAATCCCTATGTATGCTAAGATTTTTTAAACTACGCAACGGATTTTGATGCGGTTTTTTATAGATAAAATGATTCAAGAGGAAGGTTTATATGTATAATAACATCCATTATATAGTAGAGAAATACTGTTATAAATATATTTAGCAAAAAAACATTTGCCGGGTCAGCTAGTTTGTGATAAAGGAAAAAAACCTGATGCTTTGGAGGAATTTGAAATAAACAGGCTAAAACATCAGTCTCAACTATTAAATGACCGCACAGAGCTGAACGCATCTCTATTGTTGAATATTTTTAATGATGAATTTATGTGAATTTATAATTTTTGACACAACATATTTATATGAAAGTTCGCAAACTTTGTTGTCGTTGGATCCCTCATGAACTGACAGCGGAACAAAAGAGGGCTCGCGTGAAATAGTGCTCACAGATGCTACTGAAGTACGACCACGGACATACTAATGCTGTTTAGGACATTGTCACAGGAGATGAAACGTGGATTTATTCTTTTGAATCCGAAAAAAACAGCAATCTTGTGAATGGGTGTTTGACACCATTACACCATGATAACGCTTCTTCACACACGGCCAACAAAACAGTCATTTTTAGCTTCCGAAAAAGTACATCACGTCACTCATTCTGCGCATAGCCCCGACCTAGCACCCTCTGATTTCTGTATTTTCCCCAAAATCAAAGATTTGATGAGAGGTTTTACTTTTACCAACTCCGAAAAGGCAGTGATAGCGTTCAATCAACACGTAGAAAACATACCTTCAGATCTGTGGTCCTCCTGTTTTAAAAAATGGTTCGATCGCATGAAAAAAATGGTTAAAATGTAAAGGAGGTTATTTTGAAAAGCAATAAACATAATATTTTGGTTATAACATGTTGTTTTTTTAAGTTACGCAAAACTTATAGTGTGACCTACGTATTATTAATGCAAAAGTTTGGATGTTTGGATGGATGTTTGTTAGTCAATCACGCAAAAAATACTGAATGAATTTGAATAAAATTTGGCACACCGGTAGATGATGACCTGAAATAGCGCATAGGCCACTTTTTTTCCGGACACATGAGGTGATCCCGCGGGATTCGCCAAAAACTTTTATAATGCAGCGGCTGCACGCTGCAGCAAGTATTATATAAATACTGCAGTATGTGTAGGTTTAGTATAGTACCAGTATAGTAATATTGGGTGTTTAGCCAGAAATACAAACATCTCTGTTCATACTGCAACGTTATTGAGTTTGTTATTTACCGATCACGGCATCCGATTAAATGGCTACAGTTCATCGGAGTTACACCCACTTATATCGTAACCAGTTTCTCTCTAGAGAAAACAAGTCGATATTTTACCCACTCATCGTTTAATAAATAAAATAGTTTTCGAAACTGATCATGAAAATACAAAGTATTGTATCATAATGTATTTTTGGTTGGAAATAAGAATACCATGCTCGAAGTAGTGTCAAAAAGAAGTAAAATTAACGAATTAATGTACCTATATCACATTACGTTTAGGTAGATAAAAATCTTTATTTTTCAATACTAACATAAATTAGTTAGGTATTTTTTTATAGTAGAAGGGGCAAACGAGCAGGGGGTGCATCTGATGGTAAATGATCATTAATCACCGCCGCCCATAAACATCAGCAATCCCAAGGGTCTTACAGTTGCATTGCTGGCCTTTTAAAAATAAGTAGGTAGGCCCCCTTGAAGGTCCCCTAGTCGTACCCGTTCGGAACCAACCCCTGCCGGTAATTGATTTAACAAAGGAGTAGTGCGAGGCAGATAGTGGCGACAAAAGCCCACGGTTGAAGATTTCCAGACATCGAGGTGGTGAGGCTGGAACTTTAAATTTTGACGCGATGTCGATGATGGAATTTAGCGGCAGGAATTCATCCGAACGACCCGTCGGAACCCTTCTCATGATAAATGCGGTAAAAGATGCAGAGTGAACTATCTATATATACCTAGCTAAATATATATAATTTCGACAACACAATATATTTTTAAAAGCATTGATTAATATAAAACAATTTATATCTGTAACTAGTTGTTACCTGTGATTTCGTTCGCGTGACCCGGAAACATCTTTCATTGTTCAATTAGAAAAAAACTCACACATCCTTATAAATGTCTTTCTTTTAAATCCAACAGGTTATTCGAGAACAAGCAAACATTTATGTACTTAGATATAAATAATGTAAATATTTTAAAAACGAGCATTGGTTTATATAAAACTCAAAATAATATTCATAATCAATAGGTTTTCCGAGGCTTTGCCCAGCAAGGCAACAATTGTAGTCACTCAATAGGAATGTCGTTTAAGCAAAAACACTTAGACGATTTTTCGATTGAGCGATTTTAAAATCCCTGTCATCTAAGCTCGATTGATGAATAAGAATACGAAAAGAGAAAGATGCTGTTGCTAATTCAATAGAGTGGCTTATTGCGTGCACCTGAGTGCTAAGTGTGAGTTTTTCTTTTCGCATTCGATCGTGAGCGCCTTTGGTGTTTACAAGGAATTTGTATGTGATTTGTACAGCGCCACCTAGTGGTAAACGTGAGGAACCAGTTTACCACTAGGTGGCGCTGTACAAATCACATACAAATTCCTAGTAAACTCGAAACGCGCTCACGATCGAATGCGAAAAGAAAAACTCACACTTAGCACTCTGATGCCAGCTAACTGAGAATGCGACAACTAAAATCTTGCTGAATACTACAAATTGCCACAGAACACTTTTTAAGATTTACGAAAGCAACGATGGTGTAGAGTAAAGGCAAATAAAGGCAGTTTCTGTCATATAATATATCTTTTGACTTCCAAATATACATGGTATATTAACTTTCATATACATATATTCCTTATACATATAAGGCTCCAGCTAAATCAGTCTAATTACACGTTTCGAAGCGAAACGACATGCAATAGTGTCAATATTTATTATTGCATTATTACGATTTAAGTTATGTATGTATATATTGCATTATTACGATTTATGTATGATATAGTCGTATAAATATTAATATTTTGGGCATAGGGTACAAAACAAGCAAATAACTCTTCTAGTGGAAATATATTATCATCACCTATAAAGAGCATACATGTTAATGGTGTGTCGTGAATGATGATCTGTGTAACAGAAATGTAAATACCTTAAGCATTAGTTTATCGTCGATTTTATCTTCACAAATTGGAACATGAGAGTGACAAGCATAGGTAAAAGCAAGGGCAATTGCTATAGGTAAAGGCAAGAGTGGTAATTTCAAATCCGAGCGAAACATGCATATTTCTATATCCTATTAGTCATGATGATTGTGACTAACTTGACATGCATTCGCGGTTCATCGCCTACTAGAGAAAATATAGACAGTGGTCCCAGGAATAAACTTTTTTTTATAACAATTTAAATTTTTGTGAGTAGCTTTGTTTTGACGAGACGCAAATCTTTTCTATGTTCGAAAATTCATCTTAACGGTGGAGGCCATAAGTAGTTTTCAATAATAACCGGGCAAATATAAGCCTCATGATAAAATATTTTTAAAATGATAATAATTATCTGATAGTGTCTTAGTTTCTTTTGCTCTGTCGGATGATAAACTAACCTATAACTTCTCGCATGAATGTGGCTATCCTACGCGAAAGTAATTTTTGGAACGCGATAATCGGTTTTGATATTTTTTATGGTCTTTGAACGATATTCAAGGCAGTTTTGTCTTAATTTGGTTAAAAAAATCGATTGGTTAAAAAAATTTGAGGCTATATCAATAAACACTTTTTTTACACGCTTTTTATTAGCTTCACCTGTGTGTTTGTATGTTTGTAACCGACTTCTTTGGGCGCGATTTTGACCCACTTTAAACGGCCAGATTTCGTTCAAACTTTGTAGATTTATCGAGGACCGATGACAATACACTAATTTGATAAAATTATTTCATTTTTCAATTTGCAAAATATGATTTTTGTTAATTTATATAATTTTTATCTATAGTCGATAAGGTAAGAAACTTATTTAATTTTTTTTATAATTTTTCCCTACAGTCGATAAGACAGGACTTGATGTTAAATAATTAAATATTCAAGGGACAAATTACACTAACTGATCTAACCCCAAAGTAAGCAAATTATTTGCTTGTGTTATGGGTGTTAGTCAACGATACTAATACATAGAAATACATATATAAATACAAGAATATATTTAATATACATACACCCAAACCCGGAAATACAAACATTTATGTTCATCACACAAATGCTTGTCCCCGTCATTTTACATTTACATTTCCAATAATTATCTTTAGCCGATTTCTCTAATATTGACAAATTTTTGAATACTAAGGAGAATTTAATTCTACAAAACAAATAATAGTTTTAATATTTATAGATATAGATATATCACCATCCATGTTAATTTTATATGTATATATATATATATATATATATATATATATATATATATATATATATATATATATATATATATATATATATATATATATATATATATATATATATATATATTTAAATTACTAATAACTAACTACTATAATTAACTCAAATTGATTTTTTACCAGTTACAGTGTTTTTGGAGTTTCATACATGACGGACAGGAAAATTTTTTGACCTATTTTGATGTTTTTTTCCGTTTCTATTTGCACTAAATCAATTTTTAGAAAGTATATAATTAATCTCCATTAAATTATCTCGACAATAGTATGCAAAATATCTTGATTCCGTTAACTAACAAGGCTATAATACTAAAAATAGTTGTCAAAATGAGGCGAAAAAAAATTTTCGATCGTAAAACACTCTCTGATGCTTCGCATCATGAGCCGTGCAATAGTTTAAAATTAAAAAAAAACAAGCTATTATAAATAAACTAAACTAAAAAGTAGAAAATAAATAATAGTTTAAAAAAACTAAAAACACGCATTTTATAGAAAACCAAACTAAAATATAGAAAATAAATTTTAATAAATTTAAATTAAGAATAGTGTTAAAAATTTCAATAAATATGAATTAATAATAGTGTGAATAAAATAAATTATTTTATTTTAAAAAAAGCGTGGGGTGCTTTTTAAGATATTATCAAAATGATAATCACTCTACTCATATCTGTCAATAAAATATTTATAACTATTGACACCACGCTTTTTTTAAATAAAATGTTTTTTTCACACTATTAATTTATTTATATTTATTGAAATTTTTAACACTATTCTTAATTTAAATTTATTAAAATTTATTTTCTATTTTTTAGTTTGGTTTTCTATATAAAGCGTGTTTTTAGTTTTTTAAACTATTATTTTTAAACTTTTCGTCTACAATAGCTTATGAACGAATCAACCAGTTTTGATCCAATTAGCAGCATTCATAGCAGCTTTTTTAATAAAAAATGTGATTTAATTTTGTAATCAACTAATACATTAGCCTAAAAGTTACTTTAGCGCCATCACCAAAGTAAAGTTTTAAAAAGCATTGTTTTGGCGATGTTCTGTTGAGCTCTTTTTAATTTTCTAAAAAATCTGAAAGTTTTTAGCAATACAATCAAGGCCTTCAATTCGTTCAAAATTGTGGCAGGTTTACACTAATACAAAATTCCATACATTTTCATAAAATTAGTCAGAAAGTTTTCTTAAGACCTCAAGCGTAAGACCTAATGAAAAATAAATTTTCTAAATCAAGGAGAAATCGGTAACTTTAACCTTTAGCGGGAAGTTAAGATTTTAAAAACACTAATAATACTATTGAGGTATTATATACATGTACATTGTACACATATTGTGAATATGATAATAAACATATTTTGAGAACAGACCTTTATCTACTCTATCTATATATTAATACGTGAAGAGATAACTTTGTACCCCTTTTTCAAAGAATTGCGCAAACGATGAAGTATTGGTACAGTTGAAGTTAACATTGCGGAGGCCACAGAAATCTGTTTTTCTTGAATAAAATACATTAGAAATATATTAACTTAATAAAAGTAAACATTATGCACACTACATCCATGTGACATACCTACATGATATTATACACGCATATATCTATACTAAACTATTTTCTTTGCGGCTGAAGTCAGTTGTCAAACAAAAAAAGATTTACTTCCAACAAACAAACTCACAAACTTATCAATTTTACGTTTTTCTAATCTTAATATTTTATATCTTAATATTTGTCAAGACAAGGTTTGTGGTTTTTTTGATATATCGTAGGATAAGAAACAAGTAGATGACTCTCCTGATGTAAAGAGAAACCTTCGCCTAAAAATATGTTAATGTTGCGTTACTATCCATGTGGCGGGTTAGTAATGCCACATGCACATGCATAAGTTTACCAGCTACCTTACCCTCTAAACCGAAACACGACATTGACAAGCACTGACGCTATTGTAGCTGTAATAGGTAAGGCGGTGGTACTAGATCCGGGTGAGACGTTGCACAACTCTACCACCTAAATCACGATGATAATGATAAGTTATGATAATGATAAGTAAGGCCAATCGTTCGCCTTTTACGAATTACCTGGCAGAATGGTAGATGATCTATTTTTATTTATTTATTTATTTGTACACATATCAAAAAAAACAATATTTATTTAAAAAGAAAAACATGTACAAAGGCGTGCTTATCTCTTTAAGAGATTTCTTCCAACCAGCAAAACAGGTTGTTGGGAGAAATCACAAAATATAAATAACAAATTTTAACAAAACAAACAAGGATAAATGCAAGGTGCAATTGTTTTTTTTTTTTGATAATTTCAATAAAAGTGACAATGAGACCAAATCTAGGATAAAAATAAATTAAAAGTGAGAAAGTAAATGAAAAGAAAATACGAAGTACAGAAATATTAAAATTATTCACTATCAAGCGACAAATAGTACTGCCTGACCCTAGATTAAAACAGCTTATAGTCTGGATATCCTGAATATGTTTTGGGAGATCATTCCATAAATTAGCTGCCTGAACAGCAAATAAATGACTTGCCATAAAATTTTGTATTAAACTCCGGTATAGAAAAATACTTTGGGATGATGCAAGAGCGCACCGGTCGATCACTACAAGGAGCCAATGTAAATCTGTCAGCAAGATATGTAAGACAAGACTTATGCATTGCGTTGAACAGGACATTCAAAACATGCACATTTCGACGTTGGCGGATAGGGAGCCAATGTAATTGTTTGCGAAAACTCGATATGTGCTCATATTTCCGTAATCCGAATATGAAACGAATGCACAAATTTTGAAGCCGCTTAAGTTTGGATAACAATTCTTCTATGGCATCCAAGTAGCAAACATCAGCATAGTCGAGCAGAGGGAGAAGTAGCGATTGAGCTAAGAGAATCTTAGTTTGATAAGGAAGGAAACTTTGTAATCGCTTTAGAGAATGAAGCGAGTTATGTAAGCGTTTGCTCAGTTCGTTGATGTAAGATGTCCAAGATAGATGACAATCCATTATGAGGCCTAAATTTTTAACTTTATCAGTATAATTTATAGGGACATTTTTATATTTGATATTAGGGATTTTAGAAAAGTCTATTTTATTACGTAATTGCCTACTACCTATAATTATTACTTGGGACTATTAACTAATAAGCCAAAAGAGTCTGCCCATTCTTGTATAGCTATAAGGTCTTCATTAATTTCAATAATAGAATTATGTAAATCTGAAATAGTTGTGTGACTGTAAATCTGTAAGTCATCCGCATACAGGTGGTAATTTGAGGATATGCATTCGGAGATATTATTTATGAAGACAGAAAAAAGCAGTGGAGATAAAACTCCGCCTTGAGGGATACCAGCAATCAAATTATTCCACTCAGAAAGTGTGTCGTTCAAGCGAATGCATTGTTGGCAACCTCGCAGGTATGAATTAAACCATTCTATCACAGATGGAGACAAATTTAGAGAGGCAAGTATACCAATAAGAATGTTAAAGTCAACCGAGTTAAAAGCGTTACTAAAATCTAACAGAGTTAGAATAGTAAGCTTTTTGTTATCCATCGCCAATCGTATGTCATCGGTGACTTTGATTAAGGCGGTCATTGTGCTGTGGGACTCGCGAAATCCCGACTGGAATGGGCTTAAAAGATTATTTCTAACCAGAAACTACGATAACTGCTTGTGAACTACATTTTCCAGAATTTTAGAAAGTATTGGAAGTATTGAAATCGGTCGAAAGCTTGTAGGACTAGTGGGATTCGTCATTTTTGGTATAGGAACAACGAAAGTGCGTTTCCAACATGAGGGAAATGTGTTACTCCTCAAGGAATGATTAATGATGTGAGTGATAGCTGGTACAATTAAATCCAGAATAGATATAAGCATACGTCGGTTAATATTGTCAAATCCAGCAGCCTGAGAGGAGATAGAGAGAATGCTCTTTTTAATTTCATCCTCATTAATCTCTAAAAACATAAAAGGGTCGCATGATGGGAGAGATAAATTAGAAAGAAGGCGCAGGCAAAGAGATTTTTTATGGTTCGTAATTTAACTGGAGGAGTAAAAAAATATTCATTTAAATCATCTAAATTAAGTGTAAATTGTTTATTATGATCTGTCCTACTTTATCCCAAGGACCTAAGGAATTTCCAGGCTTGACCCGGAGAAAAACGTTCTAAAGAAGAGTGAATGTTTCGACGTTTCGCATCTCTGCACATTCAATTACAAAGGTTTCGCAACTTTTTATAAGCGCACACATTGGCTTCAGTGGGTTCCGTTTACATTTACTATTCTTCAGAGGAGGCCTGGAACAACACGGGGTAAAATCTATATCAATATTAATAAATGCGAAAATTTGAATGTTCGGATATAGGAAATAGGAAATCGGTTGCTGCAGTTTTAGTGTTAATAATTTTTACAACCAAATGATCTGTTAGAAAAGTTATCATACCATCATTGACATTTTACTAATAGATATGTCATACGCTAACATTCTTACTAGCTACTTATATTGTGACATGTAACGTGCTTTGTGTATTATTTAATACTCAAAGGTGACGTGCGATACTAATTAATAAAAGCCGGGTAATGTCTTGTATTCATGATGCCATTTTGGAATGCGAACAACACATTGATACTTTTTTACATCATTTCTATACCATACAGTTATTCTACTTCGTACAAAAATCATAACGTAATGTACGTTAGCTAAAGCAGGTCAGTCCAAACCCTAGTCCGTGAGGCATACGATGTTTTTTAAAATCGTAAGTTAGCAACAAGCAGATAACTCTCCTGATGGAAATCGAAAACCATTGCCCAGTGTGTTTTTTGATTCGAAAAGTGTTGTAAATAATAAAAAAAGAGACAAAAATCTACCGTTGTACGACCATGGTAAATAATTAAAATTATAATTAAGTAATACGTCCATTCGATACGAAGATAATCCACCAATACAGAAGGTATTGGTGGATTATCTTCGTATAAATTTGTGGTTATATATAACCACAAATTTGGAAGTGAAAATCGTTTTTCATGATTTTAAACATTGTTTTTTATTAATTCATTTATCCTAGGTATGGATGAAAGTATGTTTTTTTAGATATTTTTGATTAAATGTATGAAAATTTTAAGATTTTAATGTTGTAGGCCCTATTATCTTGACTTAAGCTAATTTTTTTTATGTCAACTTTTTGTTTAAGTTTTCTATTATTTTTATTTTAAATTATTGATTTATAAAAAAATATAATATTATGTTAAAAAATCATATTACATTCATACCTATTTAAATAATGACATTTTAAACGTAATTTGAAACACGTAATTAATTTAGATTTATGCAATATTATATGCGAATGCAACGAAGAGGCGGCAAAGTCGTTATAAGCGGTGTAGAGGATTTAATGTTAGGCCTGAAGAATGAGAAAGATGCTCCGTAGGTTCGGACATATAGAAAAAATGGCAGATAAAAGGTTAAGGAAACAGTAATACAATGGGAATATAAAAAGATGTAAGTACCGGGGAAAACCAAGACTGACATACCACGATCACATTAAACGGTTGCTGCCTACAGGTGGTGACAAGAATCTTCGCATCCGACGCTTCACAAAAAACATGACAAATCTGCAAGAATCTTGACTTATGGCACTTGGTTCTCTCTGCCTACCCCGCAAGAAATCTGGCGTGAAAATATGTATGTATTTGCGTACACACAAAACCTTTTACGTAACAAATATAAAGTTACTAGGAACACCAACAGTTTTGTTGGCAAAGTTGGAATTCATAAAAATATACGAAAAAATAGAAATTTAAACTTAAGTAAATGATAATGAATAATTTATGGCAATCACCTTAAAGATATGTTTTTGTTCTGAATAGTGATATGCAGTCCTCCAGTCTGTGTTATTTTTTATTTTATGGCATGTGAACGTCTTGAACTTGGACAGCGCTGGCCTATCGTATATTTGCGTACGTTTCAAGGTTAGTTAAAAATTGATGTGCTTACAAAATTACGCTACAACTAGGGTTATCACCTATTTTAGAAAAAACGGTATATCACAAAATCGTAAAAATTACTTTTAGGAATTTCAGATAAATGTAGTACACATTTCTTTTAATGGTTTTATTTGTCATTCCACTTTTATTTTTTATTACTTATCGCTATGACCAATAAGTTGTTATTATTTTTATTATTTGTAGCCATCTGAGCTATTAACATTTTTCATTAAGTTAATAGATCTTGTTTTTCATTCTTCTCGCATTTTAAAATTTTTAACCGAAATAAATCTATCCCTATATATCTAAATGCAGTATTCGCAGAGATGTATTTTTTGTTTTAATAGCAGAAAATTAATGCTTTTCTACTTTAACTTTTAATTTATAGCTTTTTAAACAGTTTTAAGTAACTTCAAAAATGAACGATGTTAACAAATTAAAAATATTTGCCTCTTAAGTCTAGTGTGTGCAATGTTTATTTTTATTATTTTAGTGTATTTCCAATGCAAATTATTTAAAAAAATAGATTTCTGCATTACTCCGAAACATAAACTTTAACTGTGCCAAATTTTATATTCCACCGTTCGCGTAATTGTTTTAAAAAGGGGTGGAAAGTCTTTGTTTCATAATTAAATTTATAAATTACTAGCTGACCCGGCAAACGTTGTTCTGCCTTTTTAACTACTCTTAATATATATATATATATATATATATATATATATATATATATATATATATATATATATATCTGTACTGTACAGATAGTACTGGTGGCAGCCCTAGCTCCAAGATTTAAAAGAGGTTATACGAGTAGTTCGAGTGGGTAGCGTTTAAAGTGGAAAGCCTGTGTTTTTATTCCGCGTTTAGCGTCTGACACTGTAAGTTAAAGGGTAAAAGAGGGTAAAGCAGGTATAGTCGGCCAACTAATGAAAAAATTTGCTAGAGAATTTCGGTGTTATATTACACCATTTATAACTCAAGAACTGCTGGACTAATTTTTATGATTTTTGTATTTCGGGATTGGTTTTCGTTCGGAATAGGATAGTAACTATTAAAATATGATATACATCAATATTTTTTTTAATAAATATGTATCTTGCTGGCACTTCATTAAAAATACTTGATTTTTTAATTTATATTTTTATCCTAATAAAAAATTGAACTTAATAATTTGTAAGTAGTGCTTATTCATTGACTGCTAGACGGAAAGAAGTTTCTCGGTTCAAATAGTTTTCTAAAATACTTGATTTTTTAACTTCCCACTACGTATGTAGATTAGGAAGTTACTGATTTTACCCCAAATTTCGAAAATCGAGTTTTCATCAAATGTCCACGTTTTGAGGTCATAAGAATCTTTTCCGACTATTTTCACGATGACGTCAGTAAGTCTGTATGTGTGTGTGTGTGTGTGTATGTATGTAAACATCTCATAACTTTTGAACGACTGGATCGATCGAAACGCCGTTGATGGCATTCGATTGGATTCCGCTCAACTTAGATTTCCTGAAAATTTGAACCAATTCGGACCAGGAGATTATGATAAATTTTGAAAAAAACATAAAAAAATATTTTGCCGAAACACTATTTTTTTAATTAACTTCCAGATTTATGTACCTATCGATTGAGTACAAAAACTAATCATCTCTATTCCTCAAAAATCTACATCTAATACATAAATTGAATCAAAATCGGTTTATGCGTCTGGGAGTAATCGTTGATGAAAAATTTTGAGAAAAGTGTTTTTAGACATAGCGTCGAAATTTTTCAACCATTCCTTTTTCTGGTATTACTAAAAAACTAGGTACGTCAAATACCGTTTCAAAAATCAAAATCGGTCAGTTTGTTTGGGATTTATCAATGAAGAAAATTAGAAATAAAATGTGTTTTTGACATTGCATCGAAATTTTTCAACCTATCGATTATTTAGCTACAGCAATATTTTAGATCGCAAAAATTGAGTTGAATGCCATCATCGTTTCCAAATATACAGCTTTTCAAAAATTAATAATACTGCCATTTTTAACAAAATAGGTGTTTGAACTGAAAAATCTATGCTTATATTTTATATTCTTTTGAGCTTAAAATACCTTCATTTAGTGGGAAGTTTCAGGGATGGCCCGTAGGGTCAACCGTTTACACATTTTTTTTAAATTATAACTATCGCTAAGCAAATTATTTGCTTGTGGTACGGATGTTGGTCAACGATTTTAATACATAGAAATACCTACACGATAAATAATATATTTAAAAAACCATACCTTAGTTACAAATTATTATTATACAATTTTATATTTAATAATATCATTATACATTTTTGTCCCTGTTGGGAATCGAACCCAAACCCCATCGATTGTGTACTCAGGGTCGTTAACGACTCCAGCAATGGGATTCACAAAAATTTTGATAATTTAATTTTATTGACCTTACAGCTAATTTCAACCGAGCGACGGTAAACGGAGGAGGTTTTAGGACAAGTCGACGCGTATCCTTCGTCGCGTACATATGCGTACACGTATATTTTTTTGTTATACCGCTTATATATTTTTACAGAGGAGTCCGATTTTGATAACTCTTTTTTATTAGGCCACCGAATACCCTGAAGTTGGTTCCATATAAATTAAAAAAAAAATCAAACATAAAGGTGACGAAAACAAAAGATTCACTCACTGATTTTATTGGTATTTGAAATTTTGTTTTTTCGTCGGTTTAATTTTTTTGTTAATAAATTTTTATTTGTATAATAAACTAGCGGCCCGGTACGTGCTTCGCTACGTATAATGTGAAATATTTAAAATTTAATTCGAACATCAAATTCACAAAAAATATGATAAATAAAGAACCGCTCTGCCGATTTTGTGCAAACTTCACATAAACCATCTACTAAATAGTCCGAACAAAGCCTAAACATTTGGTTTGGATAGGTGAGCCCGTGCTTGAGTTATAAAATTATAACGAAAAGTGGCATCGATTTTTATATATATATACATATTTATTTCAGCGTTTGTAGTGTTAACACTATACATATAATATCATATTATTTATTATCTTCTCGTTCAAGACATTATTGCAAATAGATATATCACAACAGCAATCATGGTACAGTTAAGGTATTGCAGTGTTAAGTTCTTCCTCAATACGTTACAATTTCGTCACATCGTTCACTCAACGTTATGATTGCTTATGGCTGTACGTTGAAAAAGTTCTTAGACGACTTTATAATGCGTGTTACAATACATTGCAAGATATACACATTACATACAAATGTTACACTAAAACCCTCAGGTAGTAGGCCGAGATGATGATCCCTATACAAATTTGTTTCGTTTTGACGAGACAACCATCTTTTCTATCTTCGAAAAATCTCGTATTCTCAAAACAGCTTACATAGCTTTTGTACAAAAACATCTGTTTGAAACGTTACATCATATAACTCCCTAGCAATACAATTTATATATATATATATATATATATATATATATATATATATATATATATATATATATATATATATATATATATATATATATATATATATATATATATGTCACTTGATCATAGACTAAATAGATGACACATAAGATGATTTTGCTTATTATATAGCCTTCTGTGTTGTAAGTTTCGATTATAGTAATGCTTTCACTTTTGTTGTATTTCACATAATATAGTTTATTAAACACTAGCTGTTGCCAGCGACTTCGTCCGCGCGGACTTCGTTTACTCCGCACAGCACCTCCCCCGTAGCTGATAGCGTGATAATATGTAGCCTATATGTTGACCCGACCTGTTAGTAATATTCATGCAAAATTTGAAGTAAATCCATACAGTACTTTTTGAATTTACCCCGGACATACATACAAACAAACAGACAAACAGACAAACAGACAAAAATTCTAAAAACTATAGTTTTGGCTTTGATATCGATTGTAGATCACGCCCCAAGTATTCTTTTAAAAGAATATTCAATGTACAGTTTCGACTTTCCTACGATTTTATTATATGTATAGATTTTGCGTCCTACCTATCCAAGATTTTTCTAACTTGTTCAGTCGGTCATGAATAAAATAAACTTTATGGAAGAAAGAAAAAACTTTGCTTGTTTTAGAAGTAAAAAAAGTATGCAAGTTTGATTAGTATCATGACTTTCAATTATTTTTTTTTCTTTTTAATGTGTTCAGACGAAGAAAACTAGTTATTTTGCAAATTTCCGCGAACTTTTAAGTGTACCTTTACGATGTAATTCAAATGGAAAATATATAAAAGCGGTGTAAGAATATAATTACAGTAGAAACTCTATTAACCGGACTAATTAATGTCATAATGCATTCGGATAATCGAAAATCCGGATAACTGAATATATGAAGAAAATATGCATATTTATTATATGTCTCCTCCACGTACATATTATCACATCATTATCATTATATGATGTTATTATGTGCGGTATTCATTAACAGGTACGGCATTTGTTGGCAAGTACATCCTTAATATTATTAACATAATCACAAAATTACTACTAATAAGATCACAAAGGATACACACTACTTTCAGAAAAACATTTCGACCAATAGGTTCCTAGACCGCTTTGAATCATTGCTATTTTCCGCCGTGTTGGTCCCGGCCTCCATTGTAGAATAGGCCAACTGCCGTTCTGCCAGGCAGGTCGTAAAAGGCGACCGATTGGCTATCGAGTCACTACTATCGTGGCTACTAGGTGGTAGAGTTCTGCATTGTCTCGCCCGCGTCTGGTACCACCGCCTTACCTATTCCTGCCGCAATAGCGTCAGTGCTTGTCGCTGTCGTGTTCCGGTTTGGAGGGTAAGGTAGCCGGTAAACTTATGCATGTGGCATTAGACCTCGCCACAAGATAGCAACGCACCATTAACATCTTTGGTGTCTATAGGCGATGGTTGACTCCATCAGGAGACCCATCTGCTTGTTTGCTATCTTATGATATTAAAAAAAAAAAAAAAAGGCAATTCATGAAAGGCAAAAATTAGTCGAACGTTTCACTACCACCGGGACTACTAGGAGTACTATGTGGTAGAATGGCAAAAAGTCTCGTCCAGGTTTGGTACCACTGTCTTACTTATTCGTGTCGCAATAGCGTTAGTATTTGTCACTGTCATATTCTGATTTGAATACGTAGCCGGTAAGCCGGTAAACTTAAGCATGTGCCTGCTACACGCATAGTGGAGCTCCATAACATCGTTGGTATCTGTAGACGGTAGTTGTTCCTACCAAGAGAGCGATCTGCTTTTTTGGAACGAAGTTCCTTATGGCAGGCTTGGAGGGGATAGGGATTTTGCTGCGCGACCGAACTGAAAAAAATGTGATGGTAAAACCGTAAGAAAAATGCGTGGAATAAAAGCGTTAAATGAGACGTGCGCAGGCGCGACAGTCGCGTACACAAGCGAGTAGTGCCGTTTAGCCGAAGGAAGTTCGTTCCTACCTGGTGTCCCGCGACACCACATCATTTTTGCTGTTCTAAAATGAAATGTTTAATTTAATATAAGACATTAGGTAATTATTGAAGTTACAATTCTTTTGAAGCATTAGGGAAAAAACGATTTACAACATTGATAGTCGTAAACCTCTCCTAGTAAAGTGAAATATGCATGGCTCATGGTGTTAACTGTTACACCATGAGTCATGCGTATTTTGGTACCATTTGAAATCTGTTTTCTGCGCCTGTGTGAGCTTACAAAGAGGTTTCATGGGCCTTGGCAGCGTTTACGTATTTTATTATTTTTTCATGGTTAATAGTCCGGATAATCGCGAATCCGTATAACTGAGGTCCGGATAATCGGGTTTCTACTGTATATGTTTTTTTCCTTTCAGTGACATCGCAAAAGCATATTTAAAAGTTTGTGGAAATGTGCAAAATAATTTTCTTCGTTTGAACAATGGATTTCCGCAAAGAGCAACCCCTGAATCTATAAAATATTTTTAATATGTACCTACTTGTTAGTAAAAATTGTCCGTTGTATTCTAATATGGAGTTATTGTAAATTAAGTTAATTTGATAATTTCGGCTCAGGTTATATTCTTTTTTGACATTTAGGCTGATTGATCTCATTCATCTCCTTTTTGAAATATACTTAGTAAAGGAATTGAACGATCAAGTATGCCGTAGGTCTGGAAATTAAAGGAGACCCCAGAGGCACAAAAGTCCACCTGCATCCACCGCTCTTCATACAAAATCAGAAACACACAGTTTATGTACCTACTCAATGCAAGTTTCAGTTTCAATGCTTCAAATCTTATACAGTGAAGTGCTATTCGACTCTCCTAAAGATGTTTCGGTTACGAAAAGAAATAAGAACGCTTGAATTTATAAAAATTCACTAGCTCGTTCAACAAATATATTCACAATCTTATGAGATTTCGTTGGTATATAGATAACACAAAACAAATAATAGATAATATAGTCCTTGATATTTAGTATATATAACTCGTATTTATTCTAAAATGTCAAGGACACCTTTTCCTTGAAACACTGTGCTATATCTAAATTCATGCATAAATTATTGGAATATTGGAAAATCCCCAAAGTGCACGCCTTGTAACGCAAATTCAAAATTCAAAAACAAACCGAAGCAAATTACGCCCGTAGCCTACCTACAGCTAAACTTTATTTATTCATAGATAGAGATATACAAAATACTAGTGGAATTAAGTTTATTTTATTAATTTTAAGTTCCTTATTTTAAAGCTGCAGCGTGCAGCCCACTCCATTATGGTTGGTTGGTTCATAGGGATGGTGAATCCCGCGGGAACAACTCACTTTTCCGGGATAAAAAGTAATCTATGTGCTATTCCAGGTCATCATCTACCTGTGTGTCAGATTTCATCCAAATCCGTTTGGTAGTATTGGCGTGATTGAGTAACAAACATCCATCCGTCCAAACTTTCGCATTTATAATATTTTAAAGGTATGAATAAAAAAATTGGCTCCATATGTAAAGTTTTACGGGCGTTACGTGGTCTTGAGCCTTATATAGGAAAACATACGCACGTCCATGCGTCCACGCAAAGTCCATGGAAAAAATCATGGAACACAGAAAACAACTTTGTTTCATAGAAAAAATATAGTCACTTTTTTCATATTATCCATTTTTAGGAGTTTACTAATTTTATAAAATAAATGTTCCCATTGATATACTTAAATTCATATTACACTAAAAGTGCATATTATATGTATGTAATAGAAGCACCTTAAACCAAAATAATTGCTTGACCATGACACATTGATAGTAGAGCAGCAAACGCTCCGCGTTACGACGTGTGCGAAAAGATGAATGCATTTTTACTTAATCTAGAGTTACATAAAACCCTACACCGGCTTGAACTACGAGTAGGTATATAAATACATGGAAAGTACTTACGATTATGTCCTTGGTAGCTTCAAGATTGGTTGCGCGTTTAAAAAACAATACATTATTTTTGAACTAGTAACAATTAAAAAAAATTAGCTGTTTACATTAGATTTATATACAAGGATATAATTTAGTTTAAATAAATTAGTGATTCCTAGAAAACCTCTAATAATGAAACATTAAAATTAAACTGAACTAAAAATTACGTATTTTTATATTTTAGCATAATTTATTCAACAAATATAAATTTAAAAATGTTATCAATGAACGAGAAAAATATGTATCAACGCACGTTGCATGTTATGTGACTAACGCGCAGTAGGCGCAAGGCGCGGAAGAGGGAATAGGTACATCGCGCATGCCGTTGATGACATCACTTGGCGCAAAACGTAACAATAATGTCCAAAAACAATAACAGAAAACCGCAAATCTATGACTCTGTATAATTTAACTTGTATTGTTTCATAAATGTAATTTAAATTTTATTTATCACACAATCACTTTTCAATTTATACAGCCAACCGGTTTCGCTTATTAATAAGCATCATCAGGGCAGGGAGTACATGTGCTCGCATTTTAGCCGTATTAAAGTCGTTATGTATGTAAAATATTTAAGTTTTAAAATAGTATAATGTAAAAAGTTAATGTGAAAGCCCTGATGATGCTTTAATAGGCGAAAACATTTGGCTGAAAATTTAAAAGTGATTGTGCAATAAATAAAATTACATTTGTGAAACAGTACAAGTGTTTATATTATAGAATCTATGACTCTGTTTGACCATTAACCAAACAACTATATCTCTTCTAAGTTTGACAACAGACTCTCGCATTAAAAAAATAGTATACATGTGTATGTTATAATGTATTTATTACAAATGAATAGTAGTGTATGTTATGTTTATTTTTATTAATTTAATGTCTTTCTAATGCGTATTATTACAACATATTAAGTTTTTACCTGTATTGAAGAAGGAGTTTCTTCAATACACTCTTTACTTATTAATATATAGATGACTAGCTGTTGCCTGCGACTTCGTCCGCGCGGACTTCGATTACTCCGCACTGCTGCTCTCCTGTAAGTGATAGCGTGATAATATGTAGCCTATATGTTGACCCAACCTCATAGTAATATTCATGCAAAATTTGAAGTAAATCCATGCACTACTTTTTGAGTTTACCCCGGATATAATACAGACAAATAGACATACAGACAAACAGACAAAAATTCTAAAAACTATATTTTTGGCTTCGATATCGATTGTAGATCACGCCCCAAGTAATCTTTTAAAATAATATTCAATGTACAGTTTAGACTTTTCTACGATTTTATTATATTTAATATATAGATGATATAGACATAGAAATTCAATCCTTAAGCGGTAAAATCTTATTCATCATGATCAGCGAATCAGCTACAACTAGTTTATTTTTTCAAAAAATCTCAGGTTAATTATTATCTAAGGCACATATTGAAAACTCCCATTGGTATCCTGAATGGGAAAGGAATATACTGACACTATTCCTGCCGCAATAGCGTCGTGCTGTCACTGTTGTGTACCTGTCTGAACATTTTTATTTTTGATTAAAAACAAATTATTTTTTTGTGAATAGCTTCGTTTCGATGAGACGTCCATCTTTTTTAATTTCGAAAAATCTCAATTCTCGAATTGGGTAACTAAACTAATAAAGTTAGGTGAAAATGAAAGCTTTAGAGCGTGGGACTAAGAAAAGTTTCCACTTTACGTGTAGAATAATATGTAGGATTCTTGAACAATAATATATAATTAACAAGCTGTTGTGAAGAAATTGGGTTGTTTTTAAATTTTAAAAAATGATTATTTTTGTGTTATAGCACTCACCCCGTGCTTGGGAATCTGGAAAAACCTTAATCGACGTAATCGATCACATAACAAAGAAGAATTTCGCCGCCTCGAGCCTGTCGACACTAGCTCAGCGGAAGAGCGTCCCGGCTTTAGGGAGACAGTCGCAGGTTCAAATCCCGCGTGTCGATATTTTTCTTTGTTGTTTTTAAGGTTAAAAAATGATGTGGTGTCGTGGGACACCAGGTAGGAACGAACTTCCTTCGGCTAAACGGCACTACTCGCTTGTGTACGCGACTGTCGCGCCTGCGCACGTCTCATTTAACGCTTTTATTCCACGCATTTTTTCTTACGGTTTTACTATCACATTTTTTTCAGTTCGGTCGCGCAGCAAAATCCCTATCCCCTCCAAGCCTGCCGTAAGGAACTTCGTTCCAAAAATTAATTTTAAAATCTCTTAATTCCGATATCTTTAGAGTGGAATGGAGGACTCGTCAGAAAAACTATCGAATGTGTAGGACAATAGTTTTTTCGCATTTTTCAGAAAATAATCAAACGATTAAAGTAAAAAAAAAACTAATTATTGTTATTAACCAATATTTTTCCTTCACCAAATTAACATTTGAAGCCCTTTATTAGTTACCCGATTCGAGATTTTTCTAAAGACACCAAAGATGTTAATGGTGCGTTCTATCTAGTGACGAGGTCGAATGCCACATGCATAAGTTTACCGGTTACCTTACCCTCCAAACCGGAACACGACAGCGACAAATACTGCCGCTATTGCGGCAGGAACAGGTAAGGCCAGACCAGACCCGGGCGAGACAATGCAGAACTCTAACCACCTAGTAGCCACGATGACAGTGACTCACATAGCCAATCGGTCGCCTTTTACGACCTGCCTGGCAGAACGGCAGTTCGCCTATTCTTCAAAGGAGCTCGGAACCAACATGGGGAAAAATATTTGTGAAGTTTTTAAATGAATTGTTGTCATTGCCGTTTGACCTAAAATGTTTGTTATGCGTTATAAGTGTATGGTTTGTTATCTATAGATGGTATGTCTCAAACACAGACCACATAAATCGTCTCAAATCAGATACGATTGCGGCTGATGCCTCAATCATTAGATATTCATTAAGACTGTTTTACATAAGAGGTCAGTCACTCACTATTACAATTGTTAATGCGGCACAGTAAACTACGTCTAAGTTTGGTTTTATATTTACGTCTTTGTTGTTTTTCTTGCACGGTAAACTAACTTGCCATGACAATTAACATCTATCCATCATGACAACAGATAATTCGCCTGAAGTAACCAATAACCATTGACTATAGACACCAAACGTTTTAATTATTATTCGTTGCTAGCTGTGTGGACGGAATGCCAAATACGTAAAATCGGTTACCTTAGCCTTCTCATACTTGTATTTGGGAGACTAATAATATTGTTTATAATAAAAACATTATTTTAATAATTAATTACTTATTAGACTCAGTTCATGAGGTCTCCGGGTTTGATCTCCGGGTCGGGCAAAAGTGTTATTGAGGTTTTTCTCGAAAATCCATTTCCAATTCAATCCGTCAGTAGCAGCTTGGAGTCTGGCGGGTGAGGTTCCATCAGGTTTTATTCAATTGTAAGTAGCTAAAGGGTTGGGCTACATACTATATACATCTGTACCTCCCTATTTTTTTACATATTCGGCACTAGAATCGAATCGAGTACTGAACACCCTTCTTTCAACTAAACTGTATAGATAATGTTATAAAGAGATGATGTTTATATAATTGTGAGTTTATTTGCAGGAAGTAACCTCTGAAAACTAAATATATAATAAAAATAGACCGCCTTTATCCCAATATTCCTGTGGGATCGATTCATACTCTGGTTATACCGCGGGAAACGGCTTGCCTAATATATTTTCATTCTTGGCTCTTAAAACAAAAAAAGCATTCGTAAAAAATTATGTATTACTAGCCGTTGCCAGCGACTTCATCCGCGCGGACTTCGTTTACTCCGCACTGCTCCTCCCCCGTAGGTGGTAGCGTGATAATATGTAGCCTATATGTTGACCCGACCTGTTAGTAATATTTATGCAATTTGAAGTAAACCCATGCAGTACTTTTTGAGTTTACCCCGGACATACATACAGACAAACAGACAAAAATTCTAAAAACTATATTTTTGGCTTCGAAATCGATTGTAGATCACGCCCCAAGTATTCTTTTAAAAAATATTCAATGTACAGTTTTGACTTTCCTACGATTTTATTATATGTATAGATTCTACGATTAGGTACGTTATTTATTTTAATAGTTAAACACAATGGCAGTATGTTTATATGAAGCTCTCGGTAACACAAAACAGATGACTGTACAATAATTAATTTTATTAGTCATTTATGTGAGTAATTCAAACGCAATAGTTTATTGAACATATGTTTTTAATTAATATTTTTACTCGACTGCGCATGAAGGGAAAAGTTGAACGACTGCGTATGATGGGAAAAGTTGTTGGAAAAAGAAAAGTCGGTCGTAGAAAGAAATCGTGGTTGTGAAACATCAAAGAATTGATAGGGGTAGCGAGTGTTGCATAACTTTTTCGTCTCGCAAGAGATCGGGTCAAATATTTATTAATCGAGACCGACCCGTTGGTCGAGTGGTTAGCGACCCTGACTAAGCAATAGACGGGGCTAAGGTTCGATCCCCGACGGGGACAAGCATTTGTGTGATGAGCATAAATGTTTGTATTTCCGGGTTTGGGTGTTTATTAAATATATTCTAGTATTTATGTATGTATTTCTATGTTTTAGTATCGTTGACTAACATCCATAACACGAGCAAAAAATTTGCTTACTTTGGGGTTAGATCAGTAAGTGCAATTTGTCCCGTGAACATTTACTTATTTATTTTGAATTGACTGCCAACCTTCGAGAGGCACCTTAAGAAGAAGAAGAAGCGCGTGAAGGAGGGTTAAATTTTTCAAGTGTATGTTTGTATGTATGTATATTCATTATACGCTCTGTACCTTGCACGTCTTTATGGATTTAAGCTTGAAATGGTCATTACATCCGTCTTAATAGCAAGAGTGACATCTATATATGTATACTAGCTGACCCGGCAAACGCTGTTCTGCCTTTTTAACTACTCTTATTTTTTTCTATATTTTCTCACCTTTTAAACCTTTCCTGGACTTCAACAATTAATTCAAAACCAAAATTAGGCAAATCGGTTCAGCCGTCTCGAGTTTTAGCGAGACTAACGAACAGCAATTGATTTTTATATAAAGATAGATTATAAATGCGAAAGTTTGAATGTTTGGATGGAGGATGTTTGTTACTCAATCACGTCAAAACTATTGATCGGATTTGAATCAAAATGGCACACCGGTAGATAAAGACCTAGAATTTTACATAGGCTACTTTATATCCCGGAAAAATTAGTAGTGGGCTGCACAGTGCAGCTGGTAGATTATATTATTAAATATAATTATTATCATACTGCACTAATCTTCCTTAGGTTTTGACTTTTTTATCATAAGATGACAAAAAAGCAGATGGCTGTCCTGATGCAAAGAAACAACCTTTGTCTAAAGACAAAAAAATGTTAATAGTGCGTTTAGTTCCTTGCGGAGTGGTCTTAATGCTACATGTATAGTCTTAGAATGCGTTCGTTCTTAGAATTGCTATTTGTAAACAACGAACTTCGATATTTATACGTGGGTGTCCATGATAAAAAAATATTGGTTAATTAGATTAAAATTTACTGAATACGGAGGGTATATTCTATTCAATATGTACAATGTTTAACCAGTCAACCTTTATAATGTACCTAATTACCTGTGTAATAATATTCATTCAAATCAGTCAAACCGGTTTTGCGTGATTGACAAGGGTTTAAGAAACTTTTTCCCGTGTTAATCCGAATTGCTTTTTGAAAACTAGATCAACTGCTAGGCATTTTTTAAAAGGCGAGAGAAAGGAAGAGAGAAGAATACGTGTTACTAATACGCGATAGCTAATTAAGTGGTAGAGTCCTGCAATGTCTCGACTGGGTTCGGTACCACCGCGATACTTATTCCTGCCGCAAAAGCATCGGTGCCTGTCACTGTCGTGTCCCGATTTGGAGGCTAAGATTTTTTTTTATATCATAAGATAGCAAACAAGCAGATGAGTCTCCTGATGGAAAGAGTCAACCATCGCCTATAGACACCAAAGATGTTAATGGTGCGTTGCTATCTTGCGTAAGATAGCCAATAAATTTAGGTTTTGGCATGCCAGCCCCGTCGCTCAATTAGCAACGCTCAGTTAATATTTTTGGTGTCCATAAGCGATGGTTTAACTTAGCATTAAACGCCCTAGAGTGAAGTGCTATTTAAATTTCCTAAAGATGCTTCGGTTCTGAATTGAACATGCGTTGATTACGCAAAATGTATTTCTCTTCCTGTCTTTCCTTTAATTTTTAGACCTTCGGTTAGTTCGTTGCATTCCCTACACTTCTTTGCATCAGTAGAGTCACAGAAGTCACATAAATAATAATATAATAATATAAGATTTCGTGTAAAGTTGCAAATTAATAACCTACAATAAAAAATAGACATTTAAATATCTAAACACCCAAATAGAAACTTTCGTATTTATATGAGTGTAATCAGTGGAATAATCTCTGGCACATTTGGTTCTAATCAGCTGTAAAATTTCCAAAGCAAATAACATTTTTATAGATAAAAACTATGTCTATTATAGATGAAGCACGTAAATCAGTAATTAATCTCTGTGGACTTTGAAATTAAAATTAATGGAAATTTTCACTAGTTGAAATGTAAACAGATATATACTATTACCTATTTAAAAATATTGCGTATTGCTACTTTATTTATATCTCCCGTTGGTCGAGTGGTTAGCGACCCTGACTACGCAATCAACGGGGCTCGGGTTCGATCCCCGACGGGGACAAGCATCTGTGTGATGAGCATAAATGCCTGTATTTCCGGGTTTGGGTGTTTATTAAATATATTCTAGTATTTATATATGTATTTCTATGTATTAGTATCGTTAACACCCATAACACAAGCAAATAATTTGCTTACTTTGGGGTTAGATCAGTAAGTGTAATTTGTCCCGTGAATATTTATTTATTTATTTTATCTACGTTAGGTTAGTCCATAAATTACGTGAGGTGTTTTTTAAATGTTCTGTCCTTCCCTCCCCCCCTGGTGAGATGTCGTGAGATTTTATTCAACCCCCTCCCCCATCCCCCAATCTCACTTGAGATTTTTCAAAATGTGGGTTTCTTAAATATATAAACGCGTTGGATTGTTATCATAAAAAGTAAAAAAATTGGCTTCGTGCTTTAATTTACGACTAGTTAAGACTGTATAACGTCGAAGTATGAATGAAATTATTTTCTTTCGAACAAATTAGTGAATGATCTTAATCATATTACGATTACGCTGATTAAATCTTAAGCATTTACAATCTGGATAATGGACCAAAATAGTATATATATATTTTTATTTCAACTAGAAAAAAAATTGCATGATATTTGCCGAGACCCCCCCTCTCTCCAACGTAAGATTAGATGAGATTTGACTCGACCCCCTCATCCCCTTAAACATCTCACGTAATTTGTGGACGCCCCCTTACTCTACGTTAGATTATAGTTAACATTTGAAAGACAAAGCCTATAAATTTAAATAAAAAAATTAAAACTTTCGACAAATTCTTTTATTATAATATGTCCACTATCTTGCCTCATGTGCATTATTTGCACAGAAAAACACGAAAAAAGTAGATGATTTCTAAATAGGAATCCTGCAGACTCAGGTCAAAGTTACCATAAAATATTACTGTAACAGAATACCAAATTGTGTATCAATCAGGCTTATCCCAGTAACTTGATTTCTCTCATTTAGTAGAAAAGAGCTGATATCCTTGAAACGGCTTAACCGATTCTGATAAAACAACTATCTTTAAACCTCCGTTAGAAAACTAGCTTTCAAATAATAAAAAAAATCATCGAAATCGGTTCACCCGGTTAAGAGCTACCGTATCACAGACATACACATATACACACACGTGGTGGTCGAACCAATGGCACCCTTTGTGCGTCGGGGATTCCTACTTAGCTGTAGGTGTTTTAAATTCAGGACTATAATATATATTTTAACGATACATAAAGTTACTATTATAATGTAGTTATTGCACGTCGCATAAGCGAATTGCTTCTTCTTCTCTCAACATGTCAAGGTTAAGCATTTTTCTCTACATACATGATTCACTAACACAATATGTACACAGACAAAGAAGAAGACCCTTTTATAAATACGTTATATACTTAAAAAAAATTGTAAAGTATAATAGATAAAAAAACACTGACCTAAAAAGTTGTTCACTGGCGTCCGGAAGTCTGTTCGTATGTATGTCGATATGCTTAACATAACTGTCGTATTTTTAATAGCTTCAGCATTTCACGAAATTGTTTCCCATTGAAAATTATTATCTAATTCAGTGTCGCTTAATTATAATTGGTAAAATACTAAAAAATAATGTTATAGTATTAGTGTACCTAGGTACCCACACTCCACAACAATATTTAATGAAATAGTAGTGAAATTGATAATTTGTAAAATTAATTAATTAATGACTAATTAAAATTAATTAGTCTATAAATTATTAAATTATTAAGTTGGAGTTAAGGAACTTAATGAAGCGTTTTCCATTTTTTTTATGTAAGTACTTGTGATATTACACATTTTTAAATTAATTCAAGTAAAATTATCTTAACTGATAATTTAGAAATAAATTTTGTATTAAAGCATGAACTCTACTAAAATTGCATCTACTGACGTAAGTTAATCGACTGAAATTACGAGGTATAAAATTTAATTCTCGACTCGGATGAGCCCAGCTCAGCAGCACTTAGCAGCCTGAAGTATGATAGTTATATAGTAACTCCCTCGTGCTTCGGATATTTAGAAATCCACAACATTCCCTAAGCACTTTTTTTCTTGAACTACACTTGTGGAATCAATTACCCGAAGGGGTAACTATAATTCCACTAAAGAGTTGTCCGGTTCTTATATCAATAAAACTATTCGTTTCAGTTACAAGGAACACAACAGTAACAGTAACGTTATTTACGAGGCGTTAGCTGAAGCTGTACCTATAAATATCACATAACATAATGGTGCAAAAAACTTGTGAAACGCGTCGTTATCATTAAATTGGTTCCTAATGGTTACTTTTACGAATGACGGAACGTTGATTATACGTACTTAGCATTAAGGAGCTTCAAGAAAAGAGTTTTTTACTCTTTCTTAAAAGACTGGCAACATACTCGTAAGATTATTCCACAAAAGTATAGGGCATGACCACTAATATTGCGGAGGTCCACGTGCGGTGGTGATCATTTGCTACTTATTTTCCCCTCTTCTAATAAAAACCTTATTTTACTAGTCTACAAATATTAATGTATCCATACTAACTATACTAATATTAGAAAGAGAAAAGATTTGATTTTATTTGTTTGTTTGTTACAATTTAACTAAAAAACTACATGATAATACAATACAATGTTTTTATTGGATCATAGTTTCTCATCACACGCTACGGACTTGGCAGATGGAACTTGAAATCGTCAAAAATGCCTGTAAAGGTTTATTTGAACAATAGGCAGGGTCTAGGTATAGATTTATTATATTAGAGCCTATATTGACTGAACCTCAAACGTGTGACCCCCCCTGACCCGAAGGCTGGATCCATCCTTGATTCGGGCGTCAAAATACTCTACTTACTTTTTAGGGTAAAACGGAGCCCTAAATTTTACCTAAAATGTAAAACGGACCCTATTACTAAACCTCCACGGTTTGTCTGTCCGTCTGTCTATCACCAGGCTGTATCTCATAAACCGTGATAGCTAGAAAGCTGAAATTTTCACAAATTATGTATTTCCGTTGCCGCTATGACAAAAAACACTAAAAATAAAAGATACGAACATATTAAAGGGCTCCCCATACAATAAACGTGTTTTTTTCGTATTTTTTTATTATGATGGTACGGAACCCTTTGAGCGTGAGTCCTACTTTTTTATATATTCGGTATCAGAATGAACACTGAACATCCTCTTTCAGTATGTACAATCTTGTACCAATCAAGTTGTATAATTATCACCTTTGAGACATTCACATATTTACAATGAACTAAAGTGAATTGTTTAAAAAACAATAGCAGAAACTTTGAACTATATTCACCGACCTAAATCCAAAAATTAAATTACCATTAAGATCACAGGAAATCGCGCAATACCTGGGCTTAATACAATTCGAAACATTTATGTTGTAATGTATTTCTACAAGGTTTTGTTTAATTAAAATATTATCCTTAATCGTAAATGGTTCTTTATTTCTTTACCCGTGTTCTGGGTCAATAAAGAATGCCGTAGTTTTGTTCAATTTTCGTGTGAATGAAATGACTGCTCTACATACATAATTTATCGATCTAGGCTAAACCCATTCAGTCACTCGGGTGAATGATGATCCCGTTGTTTTGTAGCTGATACTCTTATTGCTAACTAGCTGTTGCCTGCGACTTCGTCCGCGCGGACTTCGTTTACTCCGCACTGCTCCTTTCCCGTAGGTGCTAGCGTGATAATATGTAGCCTATATGTTGATCCGACCTGTTAGTAATATTCATGCAAAATTTGAAGTAAATCCATGCAGTACTTTTTGAGTTTACCCCGGACATACATACAGACAAACAGACATACAGACAAACAGACAAAAATTCTAAAAATTATATTTTTGACTTCGATATCGATTGTAGATCACGCCCCAAGTATTCTTTTAAAAAAAATATTCAATGTACAGTTTTGACTTTCCTACGATTTTATTATATGTATAGATTTGAAGCACGGAAGTATAAACTGTTTCAATCATACAATGAGTTGCTACTGACTTTGATTAAAATAAAAATCAATAACGTTTTGCCTGCAAATAACTTGGAAAATAGGTCATTCGAAACTTAGTTGATTCAAAGAATCTGCGCGACTTGGTATTCAAGCCCAAGATGACCTCAAGCGTCTATATTGAGCCAGCCATACCACAAGCAACGCTGGCTATCGGATAGAGCAAAAACAGCGGTCGCTATAATAGGCGCAAGGTGGCAAGAGCCGCTAACATGACAAATCAGAAAAACAATTCAGTACGAATAGTACAAGGTAATAGCGCCTTTAGGAAAGCGCTGGATTTCGTGACGGGTAGGCATAGTGGACTATACGTACATTATTTGTAAATGATAAAAGTAACGCTTTTGCCACTAAAAATCGATGAGCAAAAATTTTTCTCTACTCTTCTTCCGCCTCTGTGGTCTAGCGATTCAGTGACGGAGTTGACCACATGAGGCCCCGGTGTCGATTCCCGCTCGGGTAATTCATAAAAGTGTTTTTTTAGTTTTCTGACAAAAACAACGTTGCACGGAATTGGAGAAAGTGCCGTGCCGGCGATAGGCATCTAGGCATCTATCACATTGTGGAACTAAGTATCTTCTAATCTAATCTAATATTAATCGTTTGTTGCACTTTTGTACCTCTGCTTAACTCTTCGGGGATGCGGTTTTTTTATCTTCTTCACGTGTTGGTCCGGGTGAAGAAGAGACTATCCGCCCCTCTACCAAGCAGTTCGATAAAGGTGAACAATTTGCTGTATGTGTCATTACTACCGTGTGTAATAGAGTTCTACATCGTCTCACCCGGATATATTATGGTAACATAGATAAATAATTGGTCTCGCGGCGGCGCTTGACAAGATACCGCACTATCTAAAAACAACTCCGTGAATGCGGCAACTCAATATAGTAGTGTGTGTGATATGACAGTGTGCAAATGAATGATTGGATGATGATAGTGAGTACTGAGTAGTGTGCTCTTAGAGCTTGCATTGTGATTGGTGACTGAATCGGGTACGCCGGTTTCGGCGTAGTATTTGTTGCCGCATTTGACAAGTACGTCGGCGGTATCTAGCCAAGCACAGCGAGACCAATTATTATACTTGTCATTGTCATTATCATTAATAGATACTTGTCATTGTTATGTTCCGGTTTAAGAGGGTAAAGAAGACTTATGCATGTTGCATTGCTATCCCGCTACACGGATAACAACGCACATTAACATTTTTGATGTTTAGAGGCGATAGTTTCTCTTTCCGTCAGAAGAGCCATTTGTTTGACTGCTATTTAATTTTTTATTTATTTACTTTATTTTAGGGAAATTAACAGCTAATGTAATACAATCGTGAACTTAAGTCTAGATAATGTAAGTTAATAAAAATATCTACTTTAAAAAATAAAATGAGCTACGTAAACGAGTTATTTCTTTAAGTTACAAAATATTGCTTAGCAAACAATCACTGTATATACACACATTAATTTAAGAATTGAGTACTCAACAACCTTCTCAAATTGGTATGTTTAGTTTCAAACAAATCGAACCCACGCTTAAAAACTAATTTATTAAAATTGTCACAAGATCTCCAGAGATAGGAGTTTTGGTTCTCCAGAGAATAATATAAATAATACCATAATCAAGGGCGAGGGTCGACGCAGACCACATGATCGCTTGGTATATGAAGTTCTTTATAAAATAATAATTATTGGCGAACATGCTTGTTATTGCAGTTAGTGTTATATTAACCGTGACCTAAACTTAATTCATTATGCTTTGTCCTTAACCTACTTAACAGTTTCATTTTCTTTGTCTGCTCTTCCGTAACGAAATGAGCAAGTTATAATCGTCAAAATTATACACTGCTTGTGTTAATTGGTCCGCCCCGTTGGTCGAGTGGTTAGAGACCCTGACTACGCAATCAACGAGGCTCGGGTTCGATCCCCGACGGGGACAAGCATTTGTGTGATGAGCATAAATGTTTGTATTTCTGGGTTTGGGTGTTTATTATATATATATATATATATATATATATATATATATATATATATATATATATATATATATATATATATATATATATATATATATATATATATATATATATATATTCTAGTATTAATATATGTATTTCTATGTATTAGTATCGTTGACTAACACCCATAACACAAGCAAATAATTTGCTTACTTTGGGGTTAGATCAGTAAGTGTAATTTGTCTCGTGAATTATTATTATTATTATTATTCAAATTTAATGTAGATTTCAAAATATAAACATTTATTTATTTGGTTGACCAATAGTTATTACAATTAGACACAATTAACAATGCACTTGTACTTTTTTTGTAATGGAATTTCACCAAGTGCCGACGATGAAAAATATAGAATATAGTTATATAGGTAGGTAGGTAGGTAGGTATACAATATCAGGTAAATTGAATAAAGCTTAAGAAAACATTTTTAACTAATTGTATAATTAATTATTGGTGAACACATAAAGTGCAAAATTTTTTAAGAAATGTGGGAAAGAAATGAATTAATATATACTTATTTTGTAGATATTTTAGCTTAACTCATTATTCTAATACTATCTATATATATATAGAAATTAATTGCTGTTCGTTAGTCTCACTAAAACTTGAGAACGGTTGAGCCGATTTGGCTAATTTTGGTTTTGAATTAATTGTTGAAGTCCAGGGAAGGTTTAAAAGATGAGAAAATATAAAAAGAATAAGAGTATTTAAAAAGGCCGAACAACGTTTGCCGGGTCAGCTAGTAATCTATAATTTACTAGTTTTTGCCCGCGGCTTCGCTCGGGTTAAATTAATTTAGGGAAGTGGAGGGTTAAAAACAGAAAAAAGTAGCCTATGTTACTCTTTATCCCTTCAACTA
Source organism: Apodemia mormo (assembly GCA_036924255.1). Classification (NCBI taxonomy): domain Eukaryota; kingdom Metazoa; phylum Arthropoda; class Insecta; order Lepidoptera; family Riodinidae; genus Apodemia; species Apodemia mormo. The sequence continues at coordinate 37,197,896 of JAUPFN010000003.1, read as the reverse complement.
TCTATACTTAAAAATTCGTCCGTTTTGCCGTGAAAGACGGACAAACAATCACACATTCCCATTTATAAAATAAGTAAGTCTGGATACTAAAGTATAAATATAAGTTTTGTTACAAAACTCAAAAGATTTTATTTATTCATTAAATTCTATGTAAGTCTATTAACTAGAATGAGCGCCCACTAGGCTTATTTCCAAGAATGGTATACAACGCCTATTATCATTAAAAATGCATAATCAATTTACGTCACGCAATAGAGTATTGTCAACATGCTATTTATATCAAAGAAAAAATGTAAAGTTATAACTGTATCTGTACTGTTTAATTCCCCCTTTTCCCTCTCAACTACCGCACCAAGATATTCAATACAAGTCGTTTGTATGGCAAAACAACGTTTGCCGGGTCAACTTAGTATAGATAGGTATATTTTTGTATTAGAACCGTTGAATAACACCTATATCACAAGCGAATAATTTGCTTACTTTGGGGTTAGGTCAAGTTATGTAGTTTGTCTAGCGGTAGCGATATTATCATGTAATATTATACCGCCTTTGTGTTTATCACCTCTGTCACAGAATATAGAGATTCCTTTGTGGTCTAGTAGTCCGGTGTCGGTGTTGACCAATGAGGTCACGGGTTCAATTCCCTGGTCGGGCAATTCAAAAAATTGATGCCTTAGTTCTGTTCTAAAAGTCACTAAATTATTTTTTTTGTTTTCAGATATGATCATTATAAGAGCAAAAAAAAAATTAAAACAAGGGTTATGGAAAAAATTAATTGAAGCCTACCCAATAAACCATTGTTTATTTTTTTTTTCAAATTTATTTACACTGCCCTTTTAAATATAATTTTTTTGTTCTTATAATGATCATACCTCAAAACAAAGAAAATGGATTTAGTTACTTTTAAAACTAGGCATCCCGATGCGTATTTTCAATTTTCTGATTAAATCAACGGTACCCGGTTGGCGATAGGCTTGCCACCTATAAGATCTTAGGCTGATGTGGGTGCACTGGTTGTACCTCTGCCTTCATCTTCGGGGATACGGAACAATGATGCAAAATTAACCCGTTGGTTTGGTTTAGATCTGTGGCTCTTAACTTTTCCGTGATGATGGACCACTTTACAAAATACTTGTCTTATCATGGGCCAACTGTTTGTAGAATTTGTTACGGGGGTACCGTATTGGTTTGTTTAATGGACACCATTTAATTGCAAACACGAGTACATTTTAAAAAGGAAAATATAATGAATCACGGAAGTTAATTCTTTAAACTTATGTCAACTTACTTTTGTTTCTTACTTTTAGAAGAAGCAAAGATCTTTGTGTTTTTGGCATAAAGCTTATTATTACTAACTCATTAAGTTATTATTGCCAAACGAGACAAGTTAGGAGAATGATGAATATGTAAGACGTAAAACGTACAAAAACAAAAAAATAGGTATTTATAAAATAAATACCTAGACGATCCACAAATAAAGCTGTAAAAACAAGTTATATAAGCTTAGTATCTTTTTAGAAAAAAAAGGCAAGTCTGAAGTCACATCAAATATTTTATTTTGTTTACATATATGTTTGGTTTTATAATTAAATAATTTTATGATAACATATTCAAAAAATGTACTATTTGAATAATTAGTAATAGCGTGTACGCTTTATTAATTTTGAGTAGCATTTAAAATCTTATTATATATATATTTTTTTCGAAATAGCTATTACAGCTGAACTTATGGGTCGTTACTGCGCCATCGGGCTTTTGGGCGAGCAGAGTGCTCAGCCAGAACTTTAATTAATATTAGGCCTATAAACGCCCGCGCTAAAGTCTGTCTCCTGTGAGACCGGACCTCGGCTTAGTGCGACGTTCGGACTAGTGGTGAGTGGAGTCGTGGCATTGCTCTCCGCGTTAGGCGCGGGGCAATAAAGAAGTCTTCGTCGTCGAGACCGGCGACGACGGTGTAGTATCTAAATCTGAATTTGTGTTGTTGTTGTTTGAGGTGGTAATAGGATCATCGGGATAGGAGAATCTTAAACCTAGGTTCCTCTTTATTTACAGCATTAAAAAGTGACCGTGACCTAATTTCATCTCAGGGAAAATTATTATTTGAAACGGTAACCATTTAACATAGCTAACTGTACGCAATATTATCGCCCGAGAATTCTTATATCACATAAGAATTCTCGGGCGCTAATATTGCGTACTTATATGCGTCATTATAGAAGGACAAGGAAGTAAAGTTCTTGACTAATTTCAGTCGTATTTTGTTTGTTATCGGAACCGGTTTAAGTCGGTAAAAAAATTAATACAGTAGAAAACACCAAAATATTTAAGTACAAAGTTTTTATTGAATTTTATTTTCGAAACATAAAATTGCGCACTCTGGATGTGTATTAAGTTTGCGCGCGCAATTTTACACACCTGCGATTTCTACGGTCCTCTATTATCTATACATATAATAAAAATGTAAGAGGTCGAATTCTGTACATTGAAGATATTTTAAAAATTTTTTTTGGAAGATACTCTTTAATCGACACTGAAGCGAAAAATGTAATTTTTTTAATTTTTGTCTGTCTGTCTGTCTGTCTGTCTGTCTGTATCAAGGCCGCGCATCACGCCGAATCTACTGAACGGATTCAAATGAAATTTCGCATGGTTAAAATTCATACTCCGAAGAAGGTTATAGGATACTTTTTATCCCAAAATTCAATACGGTTCCTGTGGAATAGGGGATGAAAATAAAAACGTATATTTAGCTTTAATTCATTAACCTGCAGTCCGAAATCCTTTATTATTTTTTTGTTCAAACGTAAGTACTATAAAGATTATCCCTTAAAAATTTCAAAGTGATCGGTTTTATCATTTAGAAGTTACAGACATCACAAGTTTCAAAGGTTTCCGGGTGGAGAGTCCAGTTGAACGTGACACCCGCATTGTATACAAAACCTTTGAACGCACGGCTCATTATAAGTTAGGGTAATCATTTCATAGTATTTGTATAATGGATATAACCCGAGAGATCTGTTTAGAATATATACTGTTTTATTAAAATGTTATAAATGCAATTTTAAAATATGTTTAAAATGTAAACCTAGGCATTTCATTTATTTATATAAGAATTATAATATATTTGAAAATAAAACAGGTCATTTTTCAGTTTTTTGCCAATATCTCAGAAAATATGCACCTAATCGACATTAAGTATACTAATAAAATTTGTTATTTATAAAATTTTACGCAAGGATAGGCTATTGGAAAAATTCACTATTTTGTTTTTACATTCCATAACGTAAAAAAGGGTAAAAAAGTATCTAACCGCCCCTACCCGAAATACGTAGGCAGAGGTATAAGAAGTGTACCCACGATTAACCGTATATACCATCTCACACAATGTGATAGGTGGCAAGCCTATTGCCAACCGGGCTCTTTCCAATCCCGGGCAACGTTGTTTTATCAGAAAAGTTAAAAACACGTTTTGTTTTGCCCGACCCGGGACCTCATATGGTCAACGATGACACCGGGCCACTAAACAACACGGTGAATATTTCAAAGTTCTTGGAAAATGAATGAAGCTTCTGCGAAGTGTAGATGTTGGAGTGCCTAAACTACTTAGTGTACTCATTAAAGTCAGACTCCAAAATACTTTTTAAAAAATTGTTAAGTAGAATATACGAACATATACTTATAACTTCAGTCCTGGGTAAGATCAGCATCTTACAGAAAAGCACTTTAGACAAAGATAACTTCATCAAAACAAATTCAATAAAAAGTTACTTAACTTTTTTTATTTGTGAGAATCGAAAATCAAAAATGTGAGAAAAAAATACGCGGCTCTGTTGTTTTTTACTGAAGTATCATCACTGCCGGTTCCCTTGCGGGGTAGGCAGAGTAAACCGAACGTCTATAGACTTTCCGTTTCACCGCGATTCACCGGTTTGTCGGTTGGTGATATAAATGGTAATCCTCATCGCCACATATACCGACACGTTAACGATTATCGACTATTTGTAGCGATAACTGGGACCGAAAGTTTTACGTGCTCATCCGAGGCACGGGAGTGGTAATATACCACTCCGCCAGTCTCCGAGTTGCTACTGAGATTTTAGATTTTCGAGAAAATCCTCGAAAATATCTCAATAACACGTGTGCCCGATCCGGGGATCGAACCCGGGACCACATGATCTGAGCCGAATAGGCTATCCCAAGACCACGAGGTAGAGTAGTTTGTTATTAATAAAAAAAACCCTTGACTGCTTATCTTGCTTATTGAAAATGATACAAATTTACATTAAATCTTTTAGAGATTTAAAAATAATAATAAATTTAAGAAAAGTGCAACAAGATTTTTTTACTGCAAATCGTTTTCAATGAACAAAGATAAGCTTCTTAGTCAAAAGCTATTTTGTTTTTTATTAATAACAAACCACAGAGCCATGTGTTAATTAATTTATTTTTATACTTCCCGCTACAAAAAGTGCCTTAAATAAAAATGATTCAAAAAAATAAAACTGAATAAATAACTTTTCATCTTTCTAACTAGGTATATATTGTTACGAATAATCTAGAAGCGTGTAGAATTGGAGCGCGCGCGCGGTAATTAATCTAGAAATAAAAAAAGAGATAGCTACTCCTATTGACAAACAAATAGTTGACCTGGGCTATGCCATAATGGACTTTGTGGGATATGGCATAAGGTTGAAAGCAGCGTGTACTAGGATTTATGACTCATAACATGTTTACGATAAGAAGTGATTCATTGTTTCCCGATACATTTAGATTTTTCTGGATCCAGCTAGGACTTTCCCCTGCCTATAAATACAGAGATGTTGACAAACACAAGGCAGTTTTTATCAAGCGATCGAGAGCGATACATCAAGTGACCAGTGCGAAGCGGGAAGTGTTTTATTGTGTAGTGTTCTAAGTTCAGTGATAGTATAGCGAGTGACTAGGGTGTAAAGTGTATTTTAGTATTACGTTGTGTTGTGTTGTGTAAATACACGGATTTAATATAAGTGGTGTTTTCTTACAAGTACGAACCCGAAGTACGTAACAATATTTTTAACTTCCCGCTACGTGTCTAAATAAGGAAGTTTTTGATTTTACCCCGATTTACGAAAATCGAGCGTTCACCATATCTCCACGTTTTGAGGGTCTACCAACCCTTTTCGACTACTTTCATGATGACGTGTGCGTGTGTGTGTGCGTATGCGTGTGTGTGTATGTGTATGTGTATGTGTATGTAAATATAAAAATATAAAAAATATAAAGACTTATGTCAAAAGTTAGAAAAAGAACACGAGGATAGTGAAAGAGAAGTCTTAACAGTACTTGATAATAATAAGAAATTAAAAGGGGAAATGGCTGAATTACATGCTCAGTATATTAGTGTCTGTGAAGAACGTGACAGGCTGCACCATATAGTAAACACATTTGATCAGTGCAGCAGTGAATTTGATACCACACTAAGGCGTAATACCGAATTAGAGCGAAGACTTAGTGTGGCACAGCAGACAATTGATAAAATGGAGTGTGATAGTTGGAACAACAGACTAGCGCATACCCAATTGCTGTATGATGAAGTAATGCAAAACACTTGCTCAAATTCAGCCACTTCTTCTATTCAAAAACCCATTCAATCCCATAATTCTATCCCAATAGTTACAATTGATCTAACCGATGACAACAATTCAATAAAGAACACAAATACTAAAATCTTTTCTAGTAAAAATAAACTTATAAAATATATAAAATTAAATAAAACAATAAGAAAAACACAAAAGAATATTCATAAGAATAAATTGATCTTAAAAAAATATAAACTATGCAGAGAAAGCCTAATTAAAACTAAAGGTATTTTAAATAAGTATGAAACAGACATACTATACTTACAGACTGAAATTAATAGTTTACAAAATTCTCTACAGAATATTACAATAAAATATGAATTAGCACAAAAGGAAATAAAAGAACATATATTGGCTATGAATAGTTTGGTAGATCTTTGTAAGTATAATGAAGAGAGATGCAACTCTTTGTTCAATAATTATTTACATCATAAGTCACCCACTGCACGAGACCATTTACCACCATCTTTGAATTGCATAACTTTGCCACAAGTTCAGTCTGAGGGTTTGTCTGTCAGTTTCAGTACTGCTACTTCACCTATAAAAGATCACCACAACTTGGAAAATAAAAGGATTATTATGTATTGTGATGAGATTGGTAAAAACATGGGACAAATATTATCTGAAACATTTGGTTATCCTATAACAAACTTTTGTATACCAAATGCTAGCTTTTCTTATATTGTTGAAAAAATTGTTTCTAATAATTATAGCAAAAATACTATACTGATATTATGTACTGGGAGAAGAGGGAATGCCAATATAAACATTGTAAAAAAGTATTTTAAACAATTATCTATGTTAAATGTTGAAAAGATATTTCTATTTGCATTACCATATAGCAACAGTTTGCCACAGACTGAAAATAATATTAGATATAAGTGCAATATTAGATTACAAACAATGTCATTGTATGACGATAAATTTCAATTCATAGATTGTAATTCATTTATTAGAATTAAATACTTTTTAACTAAAGATAATTTTTATCTTTCTAATTACTATAAAAGACAAATAGCAATTTCGCTATATTTTTATATTTCTAATAAAGCCAAATGCTTGGCTAACACAGCTGCTTCTATTGAGCAGCTACGTAATTTAAGTAGCATTCCTTTGAGCGTGGAACATGTTCCACATAATTTAAATTAGTAATTAAGACAATGGAGTCAACCTCTTGCAATGCATTATTTGGTACTAATAGACATTTAAATTTCAGTATAAGCGAAATTGCCATTGATACACAATATATATGTTATAAAGGCAAATGTAAAGAAAATGTACCATCAGCTAATAATAAAAAAGAATTAAACTGTCGGTTAATCCTGGTTCACCAAAATATTCAAGGGTTGATGGGTAAAGATTTGGAATTGGAGTTGTTCATGAACTGTAATAACGTGGACATTCTTTGTATAACAGAACACTGGCTTAAAAGTCATCAGATCATGTTCAGCTTCAATAATCACATAGTTGGCAGCTCGTTTAGCAGAAGTAAGATGATACATGGTGGCTCTTTAATTATTGTTAACAAACTAATTAAATTTAAAGAACGTAAAGATATTGTGAGCCTTTCTGTTGAACGAGTCATCGAGATTGCTTGTATTGAGTTTGAGCAATTTATTGTAATAAGTGTATATAAGCCTCCTTGTGCAGCTTTTGAGGAGTTTTCCAACAAAATGGAGGAGGTTATGTATAAAGCCTCAAATTCAAAGATGAACATTGTTATCTGTGGAGACTTTAACATTAATATTTTAGAACAATCTTCTTTATCACATAAGTTTATAAATCTATTCAAATCTTATAATTTACACAAAATTTTCTATGAACCAACTAGAATAACTGCCTCTAGTGCTACTTGTATAGATAACATATTTTCAAATATAACACCTACAAATAGCTCAATTATAAATACATTAGATTCAGACCATACTGGGCAATCAGTTCAATTTTTGAGGGTACCAAATAAACTTCAGAGAAAAGAAATTGTTTTTGTTCCTATAAATAGTAGTCGATTAGAACGTTTTAAAAAAAATTTAGCTGCAAAATTGCCTGAGATGCCCTTTCAAGAAAATCCAAATAATTTATATGATACATTCTTTAATATGATAGATACAGAATATAGGCAAATATTTACACCAAAATCTATATCTGTAAGTAAACGCAGAGGTTTTAGTGAGTGGGCAACTGCAGGAATTTTTAAAAGCAGGAATCGGTTATTTGATTTATATTATGAAAAATCTTTTAATCATAGTACTGAATTCAAAGAGTATGTCAAAAATTATTCAAAGATTTTTAAAAGAGCTTGCAATGCTGCCAAGTCAATACACATAAAAAATATGATAAAACACTCTTCTAACAAAATAAAGGCAACATGGAACATCATAAATTGTGAAATTGGCAAGACTAGTATTTTTGATGAAGAATACCAATTAAATGTAGAAGGAGTCAATGTTACGGGACATTTGGAGGTAGCAAAGGAATTTGAAAAATTCTTCTCTAATGTGGCCATCAGAACAACTCAAAGTCTAAGCTCTTCAGCCAGTACCGCGGAATTATTATTGAAGCAATGTGTCAACAAGTGTGAATCAAATTTTGAATTTTCTTTTATTGATTCTAAAGATATATTAAATGCTTTCAAAACACTAGAAATTAAAAAAACTGCAGATTTATGGGGCCATTCCCTTAAAATCATTGCCTCAGTAATAAATATCATTGCACCATACTTAGCTGTAATATTTAACTGCTGTATAACAAATGGTGTTTTTCCTGATCTAATGAAACTCTCAAGAGTAATTCCAATATTTAAGTCTGGCTGTAAATCAGATCCCACTAACTTTCGGCCTATCTCGGTTCTGCCTTCCCTGAGTAAAATATTTGAAAAAATAATTCTTAATCAAATGTTAAAACATTTTAACAAATTTGAACTGTTTCATCCTAAACAATTTGGATTTACAAAGGGTCGCTCAACCGTAGATGCTGGTGTGGAATTATTGAAAAAAATCTATGAAGCCTGGGAGGAATCACATGATGCAATTGGAGTATTTTGTGATTTATCTAAGGCATTTGACTGTGTTCATCATAATACTTTAATCAGGAAATTACACTACTATGGCATTAGAGGTAAGGCCCTCGATCTTCTGACTTCGTATTTGAATGGAAGAACTCAGAGGGTCGATATCAATGGAATAAGATCAAACGGTGCCACTGTCACCATGGGTGTACCACAAGGATCCATTCTTGGTCCGTTTTTGTTTTTGATATATATAAATGACTTGCCCTTCTTTGTTGGCGATAGACATGGAATCGTACTGTTTGCGGATGACACTTCACTTTTATTTAAAGTGAAAAGACGAGTTGGTAAGTATGACGAAGTGAACATTGCGATTTCAAAAGTTGTACACTGGTTCAATGTAAACAACCTCCTATTAAATGGAAATAAAACCAAGTGTATTAGATTCTCAACGCCTAATGTAAGGCATATAGATACCAATGTACAACTTAACGGAGACAAATTGGATCTTGTGGACTCTACTGTCTTTTTAGGGATTACGATAGATAAAAAACTACAGTGGGGACCACATATCGACAAATTAACGAGTAGACTGAGTTCAGCGGCATTTGCAGTTAAAAAAATGAGACAGATTAGTGACGTAGACACTGCGAAAATTGTGTATTTTAGTTATTTTCATAGTATTATGTCTTATGGGATTCTACTATGGGGAAATTCCACTGATATAAATACAATCTTTGTTTTACAAAAAAGAGCTGTAAGAGCTATTTACAATCTCAGTCCACGAGTTTCCCTAAAAGAAAAATTTAAAGAAATTAATATTTTAACCGTACCATCACAGTTTATATTTGAAAACTTGATGTATATTCGTAAAAATATTTCTTCATTTAAGAAAAATAGTGATGTACATAATGTAAACACAAGGAACAAAAACAATCTTGCTCTGCATGTATCACGTCTCCACAGAATAAGTAACTCTTTTATGGGGCAATCTATACGCTTTTACAATAAACTTCCAAATGCTATTAAAGATCTACCAATACACAAATTTAAAAAATGTATCAAATCTAAACTTTGTAAAAAAGGTTACTATAAAATATCTGAATATTTGGATGATAATAAGGCATGGGATTAATTGCTCCTCATAGCAGTCTCATAATAATTATAATATATTATTCATAAATACATTGTAATTGTAATTGTAAAAACATTGTTTAAAAAATGTATATGCACAAAAAAAGACAAGCCCGCTGAGTTTCTTCCGCCGGATCTTCTCAGTGTGTGGCCGCGTTTCCGATCCGGTAGTAACTCAAAAAATGTTGACTCGTCAAAAGTGCCTGTAAAGGATAATTTGAATAAAAATATTTTGACTTTGACTTTGACTATGTGTATGTGTATGTGTATGTGTATGTGTATGTGTATGTGTATGTGTATGTGTATGTGTATGTGTATGTGTATGTATCTATGTAAACATCTCATAACTTTGAACGGCTTGACCGATTGAAACGCGGTTAATAGGATTCGATTGGATTCCACTCAATTTTTAGGAAGTCCAAATTTTTAGGAAGTCTAAGTCTTCCTAAAAATTTTAACAAATTCAGTCAAGGAGATTTTGAGAAATTTTTAACAAACCTCACATAACGTTTTGGCGAAACAGTATTTTTAATACAATTTCCAGATTAATGTACCGATAGAGTACAAAATTTAATCAGCAATACATCTTAAAAAACTGCGACCAATGCATAAATTGCATCAAAATTCATTTATCCGTTCGGGAGTTTATAGTTGACGAAAAATTTTGCAAAAGTATTTTTTCGCCATAATTTCGAAATTTTTTAACTAATCATTTTTAATCTTCTGCACTATTTTAGTACTTACTAAAAAACTACATTAAAACATATTACATATTGTTTAAATAACTTTCAGGTTTATATACCGATTGATATAAAAATCAAATTAGAGTTTCCCTCTAAAAAACTGCGCCAAATACTGGAAATTGGATCAAAATCGTTTGATTTATTTGGGATTTGTCAATGACGAAAATTTAAAAAAAAAGTTTTTTTTTTTCGTTCTTTGAAATTTTTTAACCTATCGATTTTTTAGCTATTAAAACAATTTTGAGTTAAAAAATTGCATTGAATGCCATTCAAAAGATCACAATCGATCATCAATTTAAAAAAATATATGATGTATATTTTTCAATCATTAATTTCCTAAATATCATTTTTACAAACTAGATTTTTTGAACTCTTCGAACTCAACATAAAATTATTATAAATACCTTTTGATTAATTTTTCTCTCATGTCGATATCTTATTAGAATACTTGATAATTTTAGTATTTAGGTACATATATAACTTTGAAACGTTTACCTTTTTACGTTGAATGCTAATTTTGCGACATAAAAATATATATTGCTAATTTTCACAATATCCTACAATTAAGTGAAATTTTATAGACCAAATATAGCATGTATATTCGATCGTCGAGGCGCACAGATTCTAGGCATCGCCATATGGTGGACATTCCACATGCCCGGACAAAGCGGTTAGACTTAACATTCTTCATTCAAACCGCAAAAGAACATGCTTCCTAAATCTGTGTTCCCCGTCGACTAAAATCTGGGGATCTTCAAGAGAAGAGTGAACAGGTACCTTCTAGGGAAGCACGTTCCATCTTAGACCGCATCTTAGCTTACCTTTCAGGTAATACTATTTATTTCTCCCTGACTAATGGGTCTGTCGTCAAATTTTGCCAGGCAAACTGCAAAGGAGTCAGATATTGTTATTTATCAGACATACACCACAGATTTCAAACTAGCTTGAATAATCATCGTTGCCCATTAAGAACCTAGGTACAAGCCGATAATTTCACCTTCAATCTTTTTTATCCGGTGGAAGGATAGCCCCAGCCATGCTTAAAAATGACAATACAGTTAAAGACTTTAAAACAAGAAATACTGTGGTCAATGACTAATAATTACTCTGCAAGGATGGCCAAACGCGAACGAAGTCGCGGGTACAGCTAGTTAATTTAATAATTTAGTGAACTTATTTCTAATTTCTACTTCAAATGTGTTTAACTATGGTTGGTATTGTTTCAGATTGTCAAGAAAAGAAAGGAAAACAGATGGTCTGGTATGTTCCAAAGAGATTATGAAGGAGGCTCACAGGCGAATTAAATTGATAGGGGTGAAAGCAAGAAGCCAGTGGTCTTACCTTTGCGAATGGCAAAGTGTGAAGGATAAAAACAACCCTGATTATAATGGCTCCGGGGCATTTAAATATATATAATACCTATGTACCAATAAAGCAGTCGTGCAATCTTGTCGTCAGCAATGCATAATTTTAAACAAGTATAAATGCTCTGTTAAAATAAGTGTGTCAGTTTGTTACCTAAATAATAAAGATAACTAAATAAATGACCGATCTCGGATAACATTTTTATTTTACAAATTATAAGCGTTTGATTTCAAACTGTCTACCTTACACGTGTAAATTTTTAAGCGATATGTGCAAATACTACAACTTACGCAATCTAATCGTCTGAATCGTACAGACTTATATATTGGCGTGCCTCCCTTATCCCTCATCATTCTCCATTTTAGGGGTTAACTTCGCAAAACATAATTTCAAATATTAAAATCATCATTGAAACAGGTTCACTTTAGGCGGAGATATACCTGCATAAGAAAATATTCAAAGTATTTGGAAATATATTTATTGATAAAAGCCGGTTAAAATACGGCGAGTAATAAAAAAACCTGTCTTATCGCCAAAGGCATTGGTAGCTTGACACGATATTATGTTTGTTATCATTTTATGGATATTGATTCTCATGTCATTGTCCTCCCTTTAGCTACGTGGCATTTGCCTCTTTCGGGCTGGACAGGCTTTTGTTACTGACTGTATATGTCCAGTTTTTTTTTGCTCTTTTTTTAGGACAACGTACGTTTACACTAAGGGTTTACAAAATTGATATTAAGTAAGTAAGTTATTAATAGTGTAACCTAAACCGTTATCCTCAGGTTATTAGTTCTTAATTTACTCGACGATATAAGTTAGTTTAACTTGAACTGAATTGATGCTTATACCTATACATTACATGCATATGCGTACTGACGCATGCACGCATGTAATCATACACACATATATGAAATTATGCGTATATACATATATACATATATGTAAATATACAAAAATTTATATGTCTAAGTAGTATATAACATTAAAATTAAAAAGGCTCCTTTTTGATTCGACTAATAAAACCAAAAGTTTACTTCGTTTTTATAGTTAAATTAATAATAATAAATTGATAAAGTGCGCGCAATGTTGGGTTCCATAGTTGCCTATGACAAAAATGCGGACTAAGAAAATGACTTATATCGTTTCATACCACAACCATTTAACCTATTTAACGTCAATGACCGATATATCCGCAGGTTCACCGCCTATAAAAACTTCTCCAAGTACCTACATTTTATAAGTTGGTTGACAATTACTCAAAAACTTGTAAAGCCTTCTATAAGCCGTGATAGTTTTTCCTTTAACTTCATTATATTTACTACTACAATATTTTTTTCCAATCCCCAAATTAATCGTTTAGCTGGCAGAGGGGGGATGGAACTTGATTAACAAAAATTGGCACTTTAAAGCTTCATATTTCACAAACGAGTCCCTTAATCGAAAAATTGTTTTTATAAACCACAATATTTTCTAAAAATCTATCCTACGATCATACTCCCCCCCATGTGTGTACACCACACGAGAAAAAAATAAACATACCCACTTTACATGTGGAGGAGCTAAAAATTTTTTTTTCAAGATTTTATGTTAATACTTTCTTACTAATTCGTGAGAAAGTCTTGTTAATCCGTGGTCCGAAGATACTGTACATTAAATATTGTTTATGTATTAGTACAAAAAACTTTTTCGCATCCCTTTTATATTTTTATGTCAGCCAAAAACAATCTGCAACCTTTTGTCTACCTCTAGACGTTATTATTGTAGTCTTTAATTTACTTTAATAAAATTAGATGAGGTATTCCTGGAAGCGCTCCCATTTTCAAGCGCTCCTAATGGAGGTACCTACTAAAAAATAAACGTGATATGGGAGGTGGGTAGTCTTAAATATCACCACGTATCGCCAAGAGGGGGGGGGGAGGGGGGGTTAAAAATGCCAAAATAAACATCACGTGATTAATGGACGGCCCCAAAGCAAACTAAAAAGTTACCAGACATAAAAATTAAATTGTTGTAATGATAATCTTGTCATTGTCGGGTTCCGGTTTGGAGGGTAAGGTAGCCGGTGGACTTATGCATGTGGTATTACCATCCCGCCACACAGATAGCAACGCACCATTGACATCCTTAGTGTCTATAGGCGATGGATTCTCTTTCTATCAGAAGAGCCATCTGCTGCTGCTGCACCAAAGATGTTAATGGTGCCTTGCTATCCGTGTGGTGGAAAGGCAATGCCACATGCATAAGTCTACCCGCTTTATTCAAATTTAAATATTTCCCGCAATTCGTTCTTTCCGGGTCCAAACAGACAATCAATGATAATCCAAGTTATAGACTATATAGGAACCAAATGTCATCCTAAATCGCTCAGCCGTTTCGGCAAAGTTTAAGTTTTTTTTATATCCTAACTTCATAAGATATTAAACAAACAGATGACCCACCTGATGAAAAAGTCGCCTTTAGACACCAACGATATTAATTATGTATTAATATCCTTTTTTATAATTTAGCAAACAAGCAGATGGCTTTTTAATAGAAAGAGGAACTATCGCCTATAGACATCAAAGATGTTAATGGTGCGTTGTAATCCTTGTAGCGAGGTTTTAATGCTACATGTGTACGCGTTACCGACTACATTACTCTGCAAACCGGAATACAAGGATTTATAACGTTATAATATCGATATGTAGCGCTAGTTGGCGAACCAATCATGAAACAGCATGAAACGGGGCGAACCAATCACGAAACAGCAAACATACTGATATTATAACGTTTTAAATCCTTACCGGAATACGACAGTGACAAGCACTGACGCTGATGCAGCAGTAATTGGTAAGACGTTGGACCTAGACCCGGGCGAGACCTTACAGAACTCAACGTTCTCGCCCGGGTCTGGTGCCTTATATGGTAACTTGGTTAACTATATTATTACAAGTTTTTAAATAATATTACCAGACTACTGAAATATTTAAAAATCTGCAACTGGAATTGTTGCTTAAAGTTTTGGAAAGAACCGGAATGGACGGGTAGCGTTTGGGGGTCATGTGGTACAAAAAGAAACATAAAAATCTAGTTTTTGTTACCCAGTATATTTTAATCTATCTATTAAATATATAAGATCTTTAATATTAATATTAACCAACAATCACCATGTGATCTAATTTGACCGTAATTCTATGGCTCTGTTTGACCATCACTACATAGTATAAAACAAAGTCGCTTTCTCCGTCTGTCCCTACGTCCCTATGTTTGCTTAAATCTTTAAAACTACGCAACGGATTTTGATACAGTTTTATTAATAGATAGATTGATTCTTGAGGAAGGTTTTAGTATGTAAACCTTTCCGATATTCCCAAGGGAACAAAAGCTACGCGGGTGAAACCGCGGGCAGGTCGCTAGTAAGCTATACAATAAAATGACTTCTAAGTTTGACAACAGATTTTAGCCATAACTAAACAAAATAGTATATTTCTCAGTATAGTATCATGAACCTATGTCACATGAATGTAATGTGTGAAATGTTTACTTTTATTAATTCAATGTTATTTCTAATGCATATTATTTAAAAATATTACGGTTTCTGCAATCCTCCGAAAAGTAAACTTTAACTGTGTGATGTGTCTTTCTTTCTGTGGAGAAGAAAAGTGTGATTCTTATTGTCTAAAAAAGAAGCACATTTTTTTGTTTCAAGTATTAATATATAGATTACTAGCTGACCCGCGCAGCTTCACCCGCGAGTAGATTGACATGTCGTCAATATAGTTTTTCATACAAATTTCAGCCCTTTAGGGGTTGATTTTTGAAAAAAATTAGCCTATGTCTGGGTCTTTAGTCGTTTCGCACCACGAGCGGTTCGGACCGCGGTGTGAATTGCCCAAGAGCTCTTTTGGCATTAGTCGCTTCGGACCGCAATGTTGGAGCGGTGCGAATCGCCCAATCACTTATTGTATTGGGTTGATTCACACCGCTGTGCAGTAGGGAACAGTATTCTTTTAAATAATAAAATAAATGAGAAAGGAGCATATGATCGTTTCGCCTCGTGGTCCGAATCGACCCATTCCAAAAAATACCTTGGGCGAATCGCATGCGGTGCGAAACTACTAATGCCAAAGAGCTCTTGGGCAATTCACACCGCAATCCGAACGGTCCGCGGAGCGAAATGACTAAAGACCCCTATGTCTGACCTCGGATTTTCAACTACTTTCATGCCAAATTGCATGAAAATCGGTTCAGCGGTTTAGCCGTGAAAGCGTAACAGACAGACAGACAGACTTTCGCATTTATAATATTAGTGTGGATTAAAAGTTTTTAAATTTGTAATAATGGAGGATGAAGACTTCTGAAATATTTACAAATATGTAATTGAATCTGTTGCTTAAGGATTTTGAAAAGAACCGGAATGGACTGGTAGCATTTGCGGGTCAACTGGTACGACTTGGAAATAAATATAAAAATCTACCTTTTGTTGTGAAATATATTTCAATGTATTAAATAATATATAGAATCTATAATGAAATGTCATTTTGATTGCTAACAATAATCTTTTATTTCTTTACATAGTATAAAACAATGGCGCTTCTGCTGTAAGATCTTTTATATTATGGAAATGATTTTAATGCGGTTTTTATCAAGAGACAGGGTCATTCAAGTGGAGATTTATATTATCTGTACATATAATAAAACAATAATGTACAATACGCATATATTACAGTAGAGTTAAGCCGAAAGTTATTGTAAAAATTTTTGGCTTTTCTTTTCTTTATTGTAAAGACATATTTTTGTGCGCTTACATCGCACCCGTGTGAAGCCGGGGCGAGTCGCTAGTAAACAATATAACCTTTTACTCATCATATATATTACCCCAACGTCTCAACATGAGTCGATTATCAATTCAGCTATAAGTTTTTTTACCTCAGAACTCGATCATTTACGAACCGATTTTGCAAATACTTTTTTGGTTTGAGAGAGATACTTCCCGTGTGGTGCCATTTTAATTTGGTGAATACCTGGTTTTGGAGAAATTAAAAGTCAGTTGTTGCAGTTGTACTACAGAATACTAATTTTTTAATTTTGTGGTTTTACTGCGTTAAAATTATTGTAGATCTGTTTGCCAATCAGCGAAGGCCTCCTTCAACCTTTAAATTTTTTTGGTTGCTAAAGTGATTACTTAATATTATAATAACTAGAATAATATGGTAATTGCTATTAATGAAATATAATTAATCGTAGTATTACAATGAAAACGTATGCTTATAAATATTGCAAAATATTAAACCACTTGATTAAATGTAAATTAAATTCCGTTTAAGAGCCATTTCACCAAATCGACCAACTGAAATTTAGGTATTTTCTAATCGATGAGAGAGCTGGACGTCGTCGTCCGTATAGTGCACCTAGTGCTGGTAAAATGATAATAGTATTGATACTTTTAATATTTTAATTATATTACTACGCGGTACTAATTTTGGTACACGGACGTAGCGGATTTTATAGTATTCTCTTTATTTATTTTTGGAATAAAAAAATTATGAATATTATTTCAGTGACTTATTTTTGCACAAGAATAGAATTTAGTTTTATTCTATCCCAATTTCTATAGGAAAATATCATTATTTGATAACAAAAAAACCCAGTTAATGTTTCGTTAATTTTTTTTGTTGAAATAGGCATATTTGCTTAATTAATTAGATATTATAGTTATAGATCTTTTAGGAAAAAAGTAATGCATTCAGGCACAATTGTTGCATGTTTCTGGTATTTTAGTTTTTTTTTTAAATTAAGTTTGTTGATTCTAGCAGTAGCAATACCTTTTGGAAAAATAGCTTCCTTGCGTAATTGTCGAAACTTGATTTTTTTTTTTTTATATCATAAGATAGCAAACAGGCAGATGGGTCTCCTGATGGAAAGAGTCAACCATCGCCTATAGACACCAAAGATCTTAATGGTGCGTTGCTATCTTGTGGCGAGGTCTAATGCCACATGCATAAGTTTACCGGCTACCTTACCCTCCAAACCGGAACACGACAGCGACAAGCACTGACGCTATTGCGGCAGGAATAGGTAAGGCGGTGGTACCAGACCCGGACGAGACAATGCAGAACTCTACCACCTAGTAGCCACGATGGTAGTGACTCGATAGCCATTCAGTCGCCTTTTACGACCTGCCTGGTTGATTATGGAGAACATTTATTATAAGAAATACAATTGATGATTACAAAATCTGTTTCATTGAAGCAATATTTAAAAGATTAAACTATCTAATGGTACCATTTAATTAAATAAAAGTACCTTATAATATGAAAAATCAGGAGTTGGAAAATTTTGATTTCTCATCCAAAGTTGATCTAAAGTGTGAACTGCCTCTTAAATGCTAAAACGAATCAAACAGTTCCGTAATCAGGCAAAAAATATAACAAAATTAAAATATTTGTTAAACTGATCCAGAGGTTTGTTAAATAATTAATGTTAAATAAATAATGGAAAGAGATAACCATTGCCTATAGACACCAAAAATATTAATGTTGATTTGCTATTTGCGTGGCCGTAATAGAGTGCTTGATTTCTTTAATATATTTATTCATTCACACTGCGGCTACTACGTTACAGCTGCAGCTGTAGCCAGACAGGTTCGGTGACTAGCACACAGGTAGAATACACCGCCCCGTAGGTGTATTCTACCTGTTGAGTGATTAGCGACCCTAACTACGCAATTAGTGGAGCTCGGGTTCGATTTCCGACAGGGACAGGCATTTAAGTGATAAGCAAAGATGTTTCTATTTCTGGGTTTGTGTGTTTATTAAATATATTCTATATTTATTTATTTCTATGTATAAATATCTACCGTTGACTAACACCCAATAATAAATTGCTTACTTTGGTGTTAGATCAATTCTTGTAATTTTTTTCACTGATACCTATATAGTATAACTTCACCCATGTTTTGGACGAATTTCGCTGTGTATTTGGAGTATTCTGCTTCAGTATTTTACATAAACATAACATAAAATGATAAGGTACCAAACAAATAAATATACATACATAGACTAACTCAGGTTGCGTTCTCAGACTCCAGACGCTCAAATATGCTCCATATTCATCCATTAATTATTAAAAATTTACATATTATTGATTGTCTATAATTTACCTTGTGAACGGTAAATAAAGAATTATTATATAAAAATGTGAGCTAAGCTAAGAATAGATGTCTTACAGCTAACCCAAGATATAAAAAATATACTACAAAAAGAAATGATGTAGAGTGTAGAGACTACACTCTACTGTAGACACTACAATATAACAGCAAAACAGATAAACAAAATCTAGCTTGAAAATACTGTCTTCAGCATTTTATGTAATATAAATATATTACGATATT
The DNA here is from genome assembly GCA_036924255.1 of Apodemia mormo. NCBI lineage: Eukaryota > Metazoa > Arthropoda > Insecta > Lepidoptera > Riodinidae > Apodemia > Apodemia mormo. The sequence continues at coordinate 37,178,654 of JAUPFN010000003.1, read as the reverse complement.
ATATCAACTCGTACAACCAGGGTACAACTAGGCATGGAAATTATTGTTAAATTAGGTTAACAGTAATAATAGTTGTTAATTGTTAAACAAAATTAGTACGAAATTTAATATGTTAAATGTTAAATGATCCATGCCTAGGTACAACGGATGCTAAATTATAAGTTAACAATAATCCTGGAATTAATAATAATAATTATTATTTATTTGCTGCGCCGGTCATATAATGAATGACCCGCGCAGCTTCGACCGGTCCGGGTCTATCATATTGATGTCATCAATGTGATAGATTTCATTCTTTCTAAAAACAACCCCTGTGAAAAAATGTATCCTTTATCACTTCAGCAATTAGACCATCTTGGTCCAAAGTCTTACTTCTTGGACCGAATTGGTCCTAGTCCTTGATATGTCTATCGTGAGTCAGGACTTTTTTTATACAGGTATACTAGCTACTTTATGTAAATTACTCAATACTTGCAATAGATACAAGGATTGTTACATATCTATAATTGAAAAAAAAGTAAGACGAACTTTCAGAGAAGAAGGAAATAGAGAATGTATGTATCTTCATGCCAGACCCCTGACGAGGCAGGCAGAGATAATTGAGTGCAATATACCTATTACGGTCCAGACAGACTTGCCTTGCTTCCTATACATTCTTAACTCTCTTCATGCAAACACGCCGGTTCCAGAGACTCTTGGCACAATTTGTCTATGAGAAAATTTCGAAATTTTAAATATTATTAAGAATAGAACCCTTGTATTAATTTCATTGGTTTGAATAAATGTAAACCTACTGGTTCCCTCTACAAAGTACCACTTAGACTTATAACCAAACAGTTTATAACTAACTAAATATACATAAAATAAAATATATGTACGCAATTTAATCAAATAAACAAAAAATTATAGTGCTATCTTTAAACGTGCTACTATTTATAAACAAAGCGAATATCACTCACTCTCAGAATTTATTTCCCGTTTGATAACTTTCGTCCGGTTTTCTGTTTCCGCAGGCATTGTTCCAAATTAACCTTTTTGAATTATCACTATAACCTTAAGAAAAGATCACTTTAACTGATTCGAGTCCGAATAATTCTTGTATTTATAACTCTGTTATCTCTAGATCTTCGTTATCGTTTCGTATTTTAAGATAGAGCACAGATACAGGCGAGCGTTTTTATGTTGGCTTTGAGAGAGACTGATGAACGTAGCGCTTAATGTTTACACCGCAACGCGCACATGCCGTCAGCCGTCGTGCGCTTTTGCAATGGATTACATATACATATTGTTATAATATTGTAAGCTTGTAGGAAGTCGATATCTGTGGCTGGAGTAGATACTTATTTTCACAACTTCACAAGGAAAGTACACATTGTTTGAACACGTATGTACTTATTTTACAGTTTATTGCACACACAAAATTAATAAATAAAAGAAATAACAAATACGGTACGTAATTTGAGCTAACAACAGATGTCTTACAGCTGACCCAAGACATAGAAATTATCCTATAAAAAGAAATTATATAAGTAAATAAATATTAAAAAAACCGACAAAAATCTAACTCGAAATTAATGCGTTCATCATTTTATGTAATATGAATATATTACATAAGTTGTATCAAGAGGTAAGTACAACTACAACGGATGCTTAATATAAGGTGAAAATAGCACTGGAACTAGTCATTACATAGTATAAAACAAAGTCGCTTTCTCTGTCTGTCCCTATGTCCTCATGTCCCTATGTATGCTTAAATCTTTGAAACTACACAATTGATTTTGATGCGGTTTTTTTAATAGATAGAGTGATTTTTGAGGATAGTTTAAGTGTATAAACCTTTCCGATATTCCAACGGGAACAAAAGCTGCGCGGGTGAAACCGCGGGCAGGTCGCTAATATAATAATAATAATTCTTTATTTGCATGAAACAGAGATACAAAAATATCTTAATTAACTAAAAACTAATATTCCATACTATTTTGTCATTAGCTGGCATGCAAACTTTTCTGTATTGCTATTTCATATATTTTATATTAAAACTATTTAAAAATCATACAAAGCTTTACAAAATAATATTTATATATTAATATATTACTCCGAAAGTAATATAATTACATTTGATTTTAATTTTAATTTAATTTACAGTAATGAATTTCACATTATCCCTATACATAAAATAAATAATTAACTAAAAACTAATATTCCATACTATTTTGTCATTAGCTGGCATGCAAACTTTTCTGTATTGCTATTTCATATAATATTTTATATTAAAACTATTTAAAAATCATACAAACCTTTACAAAATAATATTTATATATTAATATATTACTCCGAAAGTAATATAATTACATTTGATTTTAATTTTAATTTAATTTACAGTAATGAATTTCACATTATCCCTATACATAAAATAAATAAGATGGGAAAATTCATAATGCGTAAAAATAATCATATTTACATTTCTTGTAATTTTTTACTAGGTGATCATTGCAATAATTGCTCACCTTATTACTAATTTAAGAGCCGTATTCGATTCGCAACGAAAACTTCATATTTTATAGTTATTTTAGAGCAATATCCTAATAATGTGAGCAGATTATTCGAAGGTTTTGCAAGATTAAGTCTTGATTATTCGATTTACCGCAGGTTCAAAATCTGATCGGCAAACGATTGCGCACGAGGAATTATAGTGTTTTTAAAATAATTCGTCTAAGTAAATGAGTTCGTATAACGGACTGAAAAAATATCAGTATATTGAGCATTACCTTAATTTACATATAATAAATATTTCTTTATTAAATTACTATTAAAATACTTCCTGATGAAAAAAAAGTTACATTGAACTAATTTTGTGATTTTTTAATATTATCTTTTAATATCTAACAATAATATTTTCGTCATTTTGACTCTGTATTGCATTTTAAGACCATATACTTTGTTAGAAAAATGCATAAAATAAAATATTTTGGCACATTACAATGGTTGAAATTGTTATTCGTCCTGAAAGATAACTCTGACGACTATTTTCCTAAAACGCTATGAAGGGATTGTCTTATTAAAAATTATATTCTTGATCTATAGTGCACTAAATCAAGACTTAATCTTGCAAAATCTGTAATATCCTTCGAATAATCTGCTCATATTATTCCGATTTGCTCTGGGAAAAGCTTGAAAACATGATTTTTCGTTGCAAATTGAATACACACTCTTAATAACCTTATAATATCAACTTATATTTTTGATAATGATAATGGTATTCTATTAAATAATGATAATAAACATTATATTTAATAATTAAAATATAACTCTGAAATAATCAACCTACGTTAGGAATGTATGCTTGTCACATTTCGTTACTGAAAATATTGCTTACATCATAGAAACATTCATTTATTACCTAGGTATGTCGTACTTCTTTCTTAAATAAGAATGATGAGACGAGTGTCAATACAAAGTTTACCTAGAAACCAATGTTGAGAGCTGGTTATCATTTATATAATACGATAAATGAATAATTTCTTCTGAATTGTAAGTTGTATCACGGACACTTTTTAGATGCTATAATTCACGAAAAACCAATAAGGATTATGGTAATATGAATTTGTACAAATGGTAATTTATTACATTCAATTTGCAACTATTTTCGCCGTAATATACCTATCGTATATCAGCAACTTGGATTAAATGCATTTTTTTGCGTTATAAGCAATTATAAGTCTGTGCGTTTCTGTATCTCCCATCATTTACTATTTGATTATAAAAGTTCATTGATGGAAATTGGAAATAAACAAAGATAATATTTTACTCATAAAAAATTTCAATCACTATATACCTACATGCCATAGATTAAATAGATGTCATTCGATTTTTTCTTTTGTAAGAAAATACCAAGATTATTATGTTTTAGTTCCATGGTTTACCTATACCATGAAGCTGTATACTTCATGGTTTATACAGTGTTGCGTATTGTACCTAAATTTCGACTATTATATTTATATATAATAAATACTTCCCTTTTTATTACATTTTCTATAATACTTAGTTAAATATTTTGCGTTTTACATATTCTTCATTTTCCTTTCGTTTGTCTATAAGTCATATTATAAAACACAGTCCCCCGCCGCGACTGTCTATCTCGCGACGATAAACCCAAAAACCACTGAACAGATTTTCATGTGGATTGCACGAATGGATAGAAGAATTCATGAGGAAGGTTTAGCGTGCGAAGCCGTAGTGGGTCGCTATACATAAATAAAACAATTAATATTTAATTTTATGGCAGTAAAGAAAGACCTTTGTTTTAAAAGGAAGAAAATATATACCAGTTTGAGGAATGCATTTTTTCCATAGACTCCGTAGAGTATTCCTTTTCTTTCTAAAAAAAGTATTATTATTTTAATTTTAAATTATTTGATAATTTCAGTTCAGGTTATATTCTTGTAGGAGACAGTAGGACTTTTAGGCCGACTTTTGTTAATTGGTAGATCCTTAATGTTATTTGATATTTTATCAATTTTTAAAGGTCATAAGATTTACATTTTCTGGAAAAAAATAATATTAAATTTGGGTAATAGTAATTTATTAGGAAGTTTAATAGATCTTTGATTATGTTTTACATTTAGTTTACAGAGAAGCGGCTCGCAGTAGCGGTCATTTGGACCAACTGCTTAAGTTCATTTCGAAAAAAAAAGAGAAGCAGGTATCTTTTAACAAATTTTACAATATCCTTAAGACGCCATTCAATTAATATGCAAGAAAATTTTTGCCAGTTTTTGTCTCTAGGATATAAGAAAAAATAAGAATAAGCTGACGCCCTAACCCCCTGTTCAATATTTATTTCGTGAGAATCGTTTTATTTTATAATGTTTACTTTTCAAAGAACCAAATTTTTATTATTTCATGGTATTAATCTTTGGTTTTAATTATTAACCTATACGCAACCAAACGCATTTCTACGTTCGCGTGGTTGTCTGCGTTTTTTTACATCATAAAATAGCAAACAAGCAAACTGCTCTCCTGATGGAAAGAAACAACCGTCGCCTACAGAAACCAAAGATGTTAATGGTGTGTATCTATCCTTGTAGATAACATGAGTATCTAATATCCGTCTTAATGCCATATGAATAAGTTTACTGGCTATCTTACCCTCCAAACCCGAATACACCAATGACAAGCACTATTGCGACATGAATAGGTAAGGCGGAGATACCAGACCTGGGCGAGACTATGCGGAACTCTACCACCTAGTAGCCACGATGGAAGTGACTTGCATTGCCAATGGTTCGTTATTACGAACTGCCTGGTAGAACGGCTAATGGTTTATTCTTCAAAGGGAGGTATATTTTACTTCATTTTTGTAATTATTTACCTTTTCGTATTTTATCAATATGTGTGTCATCTGCATATAAAGTACTAGGGTTAGGGGTAATTTTCAAACGACTTTCCTAAAAGAGGAGGTTCTCAATTCAGTTGTATATCTTTTATGTTCGTTACCTCAAAACTCGGTAATTTATGAACCGATTTTGTTTTTTTTATTTGAGATTCTCCGTGTGGTCCCATTTTTACTTTAGTCAATATTTTTTGATACAGGATTCCGGGGATTTAGGAAATGGGTCGTCGATTGCTGCAGTTTCACTGCACTACATTATTGAAATATCACTTACATATATTTGGAACAGTAGGGGTCCTAGAATACTGACTTGTGGCACCAACACCGTTTATCCGAAATTTTGAGTGCTGAGGTATATTAATTTCACCTATTTTTTTCTGCAAAACCTAACAAACACAAAAACTCTACATGTAAAACCATATTTTTTAAATTTGTTCAGCAGGTTTGAATTGTTAACGAAATCACAAGTCATGCTCATGTCAAGATATACCTACAGTTGCAATTTGTTTTCTTTCTTGTAATTACTTTAGTTAGATAACATGCCAATGTTGTTAACCTTTTATCCAAGATCCAGGTAGCTCATTTACTAGAATTTTGTATTTGCAAAACAGTTAATTAACCTACAATACATTGTTTTACCAAAATTTTCGCTGTGATTCGCTGCGTTCCGTCCTATGTGTTCGGTCCTTAAAAGATACTTGACGTCGAATATGTAGAGGCACCGTTTATAAAATGAACTTTGTGATTTCACGCAAGAATATGTGTAAACAGTAACTACATTCATCGGCCAAGTAATGATCGTAAATTGAAAAATGCTGACAATCGGACACCAAAAAAGTCATAATATAATGATGATTGTATATTAAATTTATGAACTTGGAAGTGGAAGAAGTGGAACTTGGAAGATAAATTTTAATTTGCGTAATAATTACAAAAAGAATATCTTCTAACCATAATGAAATGCGATATTGGCTTCGGTAATTCTTATCCGTGTAAAAGTTTGAGTTCGTTTTTGGACAAAAAACGATCAACGTCCATTACCTCAGGCATCTTCAATTCCAATTATTTTTAAGTTTTGCAGAAAAAAACACTCGTTTGAGTTATCACTTGTATCAATCAACCTTACTTTATGAATCAGCACAGTATAAATAAATACAGTACATAATTGCAGCATAGTATATTGTATGCTTTGCTGGAATAATATTTTATTTATATTGGAGTTTAGGCTTTCTAAGATGTGTACAAAATATATTGTATAAAGATACTTGTATGTACAGTAATCGTTAAAATTGGTATATAAGATATGATAAAAAAGGTGAATTGTCTACGCTTCAATGCAAGACCAACATGATATGTCGAACCTCCCTTGAACATCCTAAACGGACTAAGTAATTCTGATATAAAATCCAAATATAGCAATTTATGGTAAAATTAATATTACAAATAATAAATTAAAGCGTTATTGGTTAATTAAACTAAAGAAATGTGTAAAAAATGTATTTAACTAATTAAATAATTACACTTAGTACTGCTGTTACTTCCATTTAACACTTTCTTCCTTGTTCTAAATAATACGTGACACTTAACACTAAAGTTTAATACTGCTATCCGATCCCGATGATCCCACCCACGATCCCATTACAGTCTATACTTCATAATTTATACGCACAGCTGTTCCGACCCACTAACACTCGAGACCCCGGTAAAAAATTACTCACGAGTCGAAATCCACAGTGCTAAGTGTGAGTTTTTCTTTTCGCATTCGATCGTGAGCGCGTTTGGAGTTTACTAGGAATTTGCATGTGTTTGTACAGCGCCACCTAGTGGTAAACTGGTTTCTCACGTTTACCACTAGGTGGCGTTTTACAAATCACATACAAATTCCTAGTAAACTCCAAACGCGCTCACGATCGAATGCGAAAAGAAAAACTCACACTTAGCACTCTGATGCCACTTAGTATCCCACTTATCGTTAAGTTACTGATCATTGATATATAAAAACCTTACTGATACATCTCATAGGGCGGGTTCTAAGCCAAATAATTAAGTTAAACTCACTGAGGACGCTGCTCGCCAAAAAAGCCCAGTTTCGGTCATTTCGACCAACTGCCCAAGTTAAAAAAGTCCAAAAAATGCACCTGCATGCACTAAATTAAGTCAATTTTCTTACGTAAAACGATATCAGTAAAATCTGTAACACTAAATTGGAACTAGGACTACCAAACTGTTTTACTGATCGTGATATGGCACAGCTAGTAGTAGGGGAGCCCAAGATGCTAAATTGGTAGTTACTTGAGCGTCGTAGGCACCTATTGGATTTTGTTGATTAAATTATACGAAAAATAAAAGGTTATATAAAGTTTTGTCATTTCAAATGGTGGGCAAAAAAACTACAGATAAAAAAATGTTTAAAAAAAATCTGTGCCATGGTAACACTAAATCGCGTCAAATTAAGGTATGGCGGGTAAATTTCCACCTAAAATTTGAAAAATCTGCTGATTCAAGTGTAGCGTAAGTGAGTGGAAGGGTCACAAAGTTGTAGAGAGAACATTGTTTTAACATTCTCGAGCGCGTCTGGATTCTCTTTTATTATATAGGAAATGATATAAGAATAACGAAAAAAATATAATCTGACAATTTCCCCAAGCCGAACTTATCTTAATTTTGTTTTTTTTTTCTGCTCTAGTTACCCCCCTCTGTAGAAATTACCTATATTTGGTGGAGAGCCTTAACAATATGCGAGGTAGCCCCTCCTATGTTAATTTGACGCGCTCGAGTAAATACCAAAATCCCCTCTTGGGCTCTCCTACGACGAGCGCTATGACGAGCAAGGCGGTTAACCGTCACGTATTCTGCGGGACCGTCCCATCATACTGGAGATAATCCCGCTTTGCAAGAATTACTAAAATATTTCCACATAATGTTGGAAACGTCCTGCATGCCCGCATGCCTTTTCATTCAATGCATTGACGTACCATGGCTAATTTACAGCTGCTACATAACCACACACATAATACATATACAACATCCACACGGGCACACAAACGAAAGCGGAGCATCTGTTTACTTACACGCATTGTGTGGATGCGCTTACAAGCGGTTTGCGTATGTGATCGCTTTGTTTCATTTTACGCGACAAGTGCAAAAGAGAGAAATTTTCTTATATAATTCCGGAGAAATTCCTGCATCCAATTACCAGCAGGCTTAGGATAAGCAACACGATAAAATTTTATCGACCTCGTTTTCTCGACTTTTATGTCACTTTCTCGATTCGCTAACGGATTTGACACTTGATTCGACATGATACTTCAAAGGAAGAGAAAATGATCAATTTTACTCGACGGTAGTTATTTTCTCTATCGATCGAAACGTCTTGCTGTCATTTTATCGATTTGTCATTTGACACTTCGTTAAAATTTGGTTAAAATGTTGATAACCTTATCCACTATTTCATATTATTATACTTTAATTATACAATAATTACAAAACTTTTTGATTTCTATTCATTTTATTAAATATAGATTTCGGTCCAGTGTTGGCAGTAGTATGTATGGCAGGCAGTATGGCATATATGTATTTAATAGTTGTGGCAGTTCCATATTATACCTATTAGGTAGGTATGTGCTAAATATCTACGGTTAACGGCAAGCCTGCAAAATACAAAGAAGGCACATAGGAAATTTGTGTGATCTTTTTACACAACGGACGGAGCATTCCAATCACTATAGCGCTTCAATAAACTCAATAACCATGGCTCTCTAAATAATATAGACCCTTGTGAATTTTGAGGTTTAGAGAGACACACTGATCAAGGCATGCCTCTTTAGTTAAAGGTAAGTGAACATAAGAGACTTGTAATTCAGTTTCTAGTAGATATGACAGCCATCCAACTTCATTAACTGTAATAACAGAATATCTTTGTAGTAAATACTAATTTGACTTAGGTGAACTCAATAAAGTTACATTTTTTCAAAAGTTATCTGTAGTTTTTCGAGTTTCTTTTTTAAACAGTTAATATGTTACATATACATGTCAAGTGTATGTTAAATTTCAGCTGGATACAAGTAATAATCCTTTTCTTGGTGGTCAACTTTTCACAATACTTACAGCCACATACCAACAAACAACAACAATGCTTACATCATAGAATAATGATGCAAATGTGTTATTCCTCTAAGGCTTGCATTGATTATGTATTTAAGGAGTTTTTACTACCCATTCAAGTTATATTTAGTCAAAAAAGTATTTGTTTTAATCAGTTGTTTTCAGACCAAGTTCCATGTATGATTAACATACTACTATGATGAATTATTTTCTGTAATATTCATAACTTAAAATATCCAATATGACACATGTAGTTCTCAATTACCTATAATATGTATTATTATATGTATGTATATGTATTATAGGTACCTACATGTGTAAACATTATTATTTTATATTTGTCTACATTTAAAGATAATTTACCATACAGAAAGGCAGTCAGTTCTTGTTATTATTGTTTATTACAATAATATATATCAATAAAAAATATAATTATTATTTGCAGATAAGACTTTAACTGCAGAATTTTTAATATTACTGACAAATATCCTGAAGAAGAATAAATGATGCCCTCATATGGCATAATTGAAATGGATGAAACGCGAAGACTACATAATAGAAGATATTGACGGATCCTATGTATACTGGTGCAACTTGCAAAACAATGGAAACCATTTTCTTGCCTCAAAAGCCTTAAAATTACCTTATATTTGTCCTAATGTAATAAAGTATTTGAAAATTTGTACAAATTTTCAAATACTTCTATTGATTTATGTCAAAACTAGCTGTTGCCCGTGACTTTGTTCGCGCAGACTTTGTTTACTCCGCACAGCTCCTCCCCCGTAGGTGATAACGTGATAATATGTAGCCTATATGTTGACCCGACCTGTTAGTAATATTCATGCAAAATTTGAAGTAAATCCATGCAGTACTTTTTGAGTTTACCCCGGACATACATTGACTTTCCTACAATTTTATTATATGAAGGTATAGATTACAAGCTACAGAACATTTAATCCGGCCTCCAGTAAAGTTGTGTCATTGCACTTGCACAAGTATACGTAGGACCCTTCGATATGATAATTACAAGTATTTTCTTTTAGAAGTATTAACTTTGTTACTTTTGTTGTTGTTTTTTAATCGAAGTGATTTTAGTAGTAACAATACTTAGTGGATTATTGGTATAATAAAATACTTTAGTGTTGTATAAGATTTATTTAAAAAAATATATACTCTAGGCAAACCTTCTATCTAAGTATTAAATAATTTTATATAATAAAAATGAAACTTATAGTCATCAATGGCTAATTTTAAGTATAAGTTTAATGACACACTATTCATAGTATTTAATGTTTTAATGCCAAACATAGATTTTACTATATGGAAAAGTCTTGAGAAATAATTTTTATTTTCTTTAATAAAGTTACAAAATGAATAAATCACACAAAATACAAAATGAATAATTATAAAAAGTGTGTAATATGAAGCAGTCTTGTAAAGAAAATTAAATTTGAGTTTTAAAAAATATACAAACACATCTACTTTACTAAACTAACAATTATTATTAATGTTTGTACTTCTCAGAATAGATAAATAATTTTCACAATTTATCACCTTATGACTTAAATTTATTAACATGTATCTTTGAATTTTCACTAATGTAACAAACTTATAGAAGATTACACGCACTATATTAAAGCTATTATATTTTAAATTTAAATGTTTTATACAATTTAAATATCTCTTGTTATCTCGCATAATTAATCAGTAATGAAAATTCAATATCAAAAATTAGTTTACTATATAGTATGAGTAGTATGGAATTTCACTTGAAAATAAAAAATCAAGTAAAATATTTTTTCCTAAAGTAACATTAACTTTCTATTAATTTAAATTTTAAAAATTACACATATTAGGTACATCAAGACTATCATGTTATAAACTTAATTGTTTTCTACAAATTAAAATTTATTTTTCAATCTTGCACAACCATTAAAAACAGCAAGAAAAATATAATCATTTAGCATTAACTTATAAATCTTCTTAATTAACAATTTCAAAAAATGTAATAAATAGAATGGCTTCTTTATTCTATTTCCATTACTCGCTGTTTAGTCAACCTGTAAACAAATATATCTTATCAAAATGTTGTTATATATGTTTACTTAATATATTTTTTTGTCAGTTAACTCAGGACTTATGACTCCAGTCTTGCATGTTGCATTTTGTGTAGTGTTATATAGATTTGCATTGTAAATTATATAATGGGGTCGAAAAAACAATTGGTTACATTTATAAAAGGGAGTGAAAGAAGCCTACACTATTCTCCAGAGAAAGCTTCTCATATTATTCAGGATTTTTTACAAGAATCAAGTTTTTGATATAATCTTGAATTTATGATATTAATTTTGTAAAAAACCACAACTTTTACAATGAAAGAAATATATTAAAATATGTTTAAAATTTGATTCTTTCAGTCTACCTTGTTAGATGATTTGTCATGGAGATATGTATGTAAATAAATACTTACACAGTGTTCCATTGTTTTCCTTTCTTCCTCTAGAAACTATAATATATGAAGTATTTGTAGAATATATGGTGTTATATTATGCTTTCCCAATATTAAAGACTTTAATCTTTGGTGCTACAAGTCTAGTCCATGAATCCACCATGGCGACAAAGTTAATTTATGCTTATTACTTCTTATCCTGAAAAGAAAATAATAATAATTTTTAATAACCTATATAGGCTTTTAAAAAATGTAAGTATAAAGAAGTACACTACTTACGTTTTATTTTGTGTTCCCATTTCACATACCTAACACAATTTAATTTTGTACTAGAATCGGAAGAATGATGATGATTTTAGAGATGTGAGAACTAAACAGTATAAATCAATAATTCCTTGTATGTAATGGTTAGATAATTAATTAATTTATAATTAATTACAAAATACAAATTAGTTAAAGTACAATACTTTTTGACGTAATGTAAATAAACTTAATTTTTCGTATAGAGAAAATAATTCTACGAATTCTCGTGCTACTCAGTGTTACCAACTCTATTCAAAATTACAACTACTTACAAAGTTTTCTACAAAATTCAGTAGAAAACTAAATGTAAAATAAAAGGTTAATTTAAAGCTGGTGCTTATTTTGTATTATTTAATGTTACTATTAATAACATATACTCAGTAAAAATAATACATAAAAATATATTATAATAATCAAAATATTAATTAATCAATCAAAAATAACAAAAAAATCGAGTGTAGCTCACACTCGTTTTTTCGTTAGAAGTAAATGTAAGAAGACAAAATAAAATAAAATTTATATACTCTTTGAGTAAGTCTTTGAATCAAAGAGAGATAAACTGAAAAGTCGAAGAAAAATGTTTTTCGTTCTTGAGATGTAAATCACAGACCGTGCTCCCACAAACTAACTTTTTTTTGATTAACAACAAGCTGAATATTTGTGAAAAGCTTCATTTTGACGAGACAACCGTCTTTTCTATTTTCGAAAAATCTCGAATCGGGTAACTAATAAAGTTAATGCTGCGAAGACATTGGGTTCGGTAAATAATAAATATTTATTAATAACAATAATTATTTTCTCACAACAGCTTGTTAATTATTATTGTAATTCAACGGTAACTTTGTCATACACGTAAAGTGGAAACTTTTCTTAGTCTGACACTCTAAAGTTTCCTTATTTTATCTATCTTTATTAGTTACCCGCTTCGAGATTTTTCAAAGATAGAAAATATGGTTTTCTCGTCAAAACGAAGCTGTTCACAAAAATTCAGTTTGTTCTTGGAGACCACGGTCTAACAGTAAGTCTTAGGTTGGATTGCTTGCATCTGGCTGATTTTTGGAGCTATTAATAGATAACATTATTTGTAACATAAAATACTGTGAATTGTATTCTGTTCTATCTTATTTTCTAGTTGGCATAATACTATACATTTATGTTTGTTTATCGTAATGCATTTTCGTGTCATTGTCAAATCACAACAATTCTATGGAAGTTTCTCATCAAAAAAATTAATCAAAAATGTTGATTGATTAGTCTAAAAGAAGATGTTAATTTACTCAATAATGTTAGAATTATAATTGAAAGGAATAATTATAGTGGAAAAAAATAGCTTGTTAATAATAATTGTTACGCACTTTTACGCATAATTAGTTACGCAGTTATACACCCAGAAATAAATACACGCTGGCATCTTAATTGCCCTTTACATTAAAACATCTTATGAATCATAATTCATTGTTTCAGTTTTATAGAATAAAAAACTAGTTTTGATGGTCAAAACTAAAAAGAGAGAATAATTCAAAAACCTGTAAAATATCTAATTACAATTGTAAATAGGTACGGCTACACTAGGCTTTGGTTATATTTCCTTCGACTCTGACAAAGAAGAGAAATGATGACAGGAAGTTATAAATGTAAACAAAAGCTCATAATGATTAACACAAGTTAAATACACCAAAGGTGTATCTTAAAAATCAGAATTAGTATAATATCTATGTCTTCTAGTGACAACATTTATTTCTCTATTCGAGTAAACTTTTTGTTTAATTTCTCTGACGTTTTAAATGTTTATCGTGGCATGCTTAATAACGTCCATCGAGATATTAATAAATGTCAAGCAAACGTCACTTTCTCGATCGATATATATCTCGTGGTGCTTATCCTAAGCCTGCAGGAAATTGGCCGCCTTAGACGTGTAGATGGAGTTGCCTTGTAGACGAACTTCTTAACATTGACCTTGTTTTACAGGATAACATACAAGCAAATTATTTTCCTTATACAGGAATAACAATGGCCCATTGACAGTGGCGTAACAGAGTGGCAGGGCTGGCAAAATGCCACGGGCCCCCGACCCAAGAGGGCCCCGGCGCAAGAAGCTCAAAAATATTTTTTTACATTATACATGTAATTGACTACGCTGAAAATCTCGAAGTTTATTAAAATTAAACTGAGTACAACGTGACGATTTTCACTGATAGGGCAATATCAAAAGAATTTTCCACGGGCCCCGGATGGTATAGTTACGCTACTGCCTATTGACATTAAATGTGTTGACGGTGCGTTGTTATACGTGTGGCATTGTAAGAATGCCTATGTTCAAATTTACCGGCTACTTTACCTTTTAATTTCTAAACCGGTTTGCTTCTAAAGCGACAAGCACCGCTGGTCAACGTTGTTGCTATAGGAATAATAATAATACCAGTGGACAAATTACACGAATTTATCTAACCTGAAAGTAAGCAAATTATTTGCTTGTGTTATGGATGTTAGTCAACGAATGAAGCTAATTCACAGAAGTAATTTTCCGCCGTGTTGGTCCCGGCCTCCTTTGTCCGCCGTGTTGGTCCCGGCCTCCTTTGTAGAATAGGCCAACTGCCGTTCTGCCAGGCAGGTCGTAAAAGGCGACCGATTGGCTATCGAGTCACTACCATCGTGGCTACTAGGTGTTAGAGTTCTGTATTGTCTCGCCCGGGTCTGGTACCACCGCCTTACCTATTCCTGACGCAATAGCGTCAGTGCTTGTCGCTGTCGTGTTCCGGTTTGGAGGGTAAGGTAGCCGGTAAACTTATGCATGTGGCATTAGATCTCGCCACTAGATAGCAACGCACCATTAACATCTTTGGTGTCTATAGGCGATGGTTGACTCTTTCCATCAGGAGACCCATCTGCTTGTTTGCTATCTTATGATATAAAAAAAAAGAAAAAAAAAGTACCTACTGTAACATCTATAACCTTCTATTATTTATACATATAATAAAATCGTAGGAAAGTCATAACTGTACATTGAAAATTTTTTTAAAAGAATAGTTGGGGCGTGATCTACAATCGATATCGAAGCCAAAAATATAGTTTTTAGAATTTTTGTCTGTTTGTTTGTTTGTCTGTTTGTCTGTATGTATGTCCGGGGTAAACTCAAAAAGTACTACATGGATTTACTTCAAATTTTGCATGAATATTACTTACAGGTCGGGTCAACATATAGGCTACATATTATCACGCTATCACCCAAGGGGGAGGAGCTATGCGGAGTAAACGAACTCCGCGCGAACGAAGTCGTGGGCAACAGCTAGTACAAAATAAACACCCAAACCCAGAAATATAAACATCTATGCTCATCACACAAATGTTTGTGGCTGTTGGAAATCGAACCCGAGCCCCATCGATTAGTGATTAGGTTCGCTAACCACTCGGCCGGCGCGGACGGAGCGGTTAATATATAAGTGTGGCATCTAACTCGATTGAGACACTGCAGATTTTTTTTTTTTATATCATAAGATAGCAAACAAGCAGATGGGTCTCCTGATGGAAAGAGTCAACCATCGCCTATAGACACCAAAGATGTTAATGGTGCGTTGCTATCTTGTGGCGAGGTCTAATGCCACATGCATAACTCTACCACCTAGTAGCCACGATGCTAGTGACTCGATAGCCAATCGGTCGCCTTTTACGACCTGCCTGGCAGAACGGTAGTTGGCCTATTCTACAAAGGAGGCCGGACCAACACGGCGAAAATTTACTGCCTAGTTACTACTTAGTAGCTACGATGTCAGTGGAATGCATTAGACTTCTCTAGCCTTTACGAGATACCTAACTCTTAACAGAAAGGCAGCTGATCTACTCAAATTAGGGCTCGCATCAACAGGGGCTTGTATTTTTTTATCTATACATATAATAAAATCGTAGGAAAGTAAAACTGTACATTGAATATTTTTTTAAAAGAATACTTGGGGCGTGATCTACAATCGATATCGAAGCCACAAACATAGTTTTTAGAAATTTTGTCTGTTTGTCTGTATGTATGTCCGGGGTAAACTCAAAAAGTACTGCATGGATTTACTTCAAATTTTGCATGAATATTACTAACAGGTCGGGTCAACATAAAGGCTACATGAGGAGGAGCAGTGCGGCGTAAAC
This sequence comes from Apodemia mormo, assembly GCA_036924255.1. Classification (NCBI taxonomy): domain Eukaryota; kingdom Metazoa; phylum Arthropoda; class Insecta; order Lepidoptera; family Riodinidae; genus Apodemia; species Apodemia mormo. Next base: position 37,162,272 of record JAUPFN010000003.1, on the reverse strand, counting down.
GAAGTCCGCGGGTTCCGGGAAACCGAAGCGGCAGGAATAGGCAAGCGCCGTATAAATTATTGAATTAAAAAATAAGGGTTAGGTAGGATTTATTGCACCAGTTACAAGTTCGGGATTCGGACTTGGAACTAGTAAATATTTATACATTTTGGACCTCTCGCCTCCCCTATTACAATGCTATAGCTATGCCAATGTTTGATATCTATATCCATATCCATACTAATATTATAAATGTGAAAGTCTGTCTGTCTGTCTGTTACGCTTTCACGGCTAAACCGCTGGACTGATTCTCATGAAATTTGGCATGGATATAGTTGAAAATCCGGGGTCAAACATAGGCTATTTTTTTTTTCAAAAATCAGTCCTTGGAGGGCTGAAATAGGGGATGAAATTTTTATTAAAAGCTATTTGGACGACTTATTAATATACTCGCGGGCGAAGCTGCGCGGGTCAACTAGTTATTTATAGATAGCAACTTATCATACTTGTGTTTGTTAAAAAACGATTTATCATGAGTTACGTCAAGAGTGTTAACTCTTAATGCCTTGTCCTAATTTATTAATTAGTCCACATTCGCTATCAAAATTAAGATTATTATTTTAAAAACAATCATTAGATGATTAGACTTTATAACGTTTATAATTGATAAGTGATAACTTTTAGCACGTAATTTGAAAAAATAACCAGCATTTTTTTGTATATTTCGTGTTAAGTTAGCCTTTTTATGAAAATTAGTCCGTAGTTTTTCCTCCGTGTTGGTCCGGGCTCCTTTGAAGAATAGACTTTTTTTATATCATAAGATAGCAAACAGGCAAATGGGTCTCCTGATGGAAAGAGTCAACCATCACCTATAGACACCAAAGGTGTTAATGGTGCGTTGCTGTCTTGTGGCGAGGTCTAATGCCACATGCATAAGTTTACCGGCTACCGTACCTTCCAAACCGGAGCACGACAGTGACCAGCACTAACGCTAAGTATACCAAAACACGACAGTTTCAAGCACTGATGCTATTGCGGCAGGAATAGGTAAGGCTCAAATTCGGCCCCACATGGAGTACTGTTCTCATCTCTGGGCCGGAGCTCCTCAGTACCAGCTCCTTCCTCTTGATCGCATTCAGCGTAGAGCGGTTCGAATCGTTGACGACCTGGCTATTTCGAAACGGCTCGACTCTTTGGCATTGCGCAGAGATGTTGGCTCACTCTGTGTCTTCTATCGTATCTTTCATGGAGAGTGTTCCGACGAGTTATTTGGATTAATTCCTGCCGCCGAATTCCATCATCGGACATCGCGTCAAAATTTGAAATTCCATCCTCACCATCTCGATGTCTGGAAATCCACAACTGTGCGTTTCTCTCGACACTTTTTGCCTCGCACTACTTTGTTGTGGAACCAATTACCGGCAGGGGTGTTTCCAAACGGTTACGACTTGGGGGCCTTCAAGAAAAGAGCTTACTCATTCTTAAAAGGCCGGCAACGCAACTGCAAGACCTCTGGTATTGTGGATGTCCATGGGCGGCGGTGATCACTTACCATCAGGTGCACCTCCTGCTCGTTTGCCCCCTCTTCTATAAAAAAAAAAAAAAAAAAGGCAGTGGTACCAGACCCGGACGAGACAATGCAGATATTAGTTACTAAATTAGTAGCTACTCTATTAAAATACTAGCCTCGTCAGAACGAGGATTAATTTTTTTATATACTTGGTAAACAAGCAGATGGCTCTCCTGATGAAAAGAGAAACCGTCGCATATAGACACAAAAATGTTAATGGTACGTTGCTATCTGTGTGGTGAGATGGCAATACCACATGCATAAATCTACCGGCTACCTTACCCTCCAAACCGAAACACGACAATGACAAAAATTTAAGTTGTTGCTGCAGGAATACCGGTTGTACCTGTGTATAAGGTACCGGTGTATAATAGGTAAGGCGGTTGTACCAAACGTGAGACGTTGCGGGACTCTAGCACGTATAAATAGTCACGATGGTAGTGACACGTAAAGTCAATCGGTCGCCACTTACAACCTGCCTGACATAACGGCAGTTGGTCTATCATTCAAAGGATCCCGAATCAACACGGGGGAGATGAAATTAAACTATAACGACATAGAGATTCAATTATAGAGTGCAGATTTTGGAAATGTTCCATCGTTTAATATCCTATACACGTGGATACAATGTTATCATTGTTGCAAAATGTAATGCTTTTATACGCATGTCTGCTCAACTAATGAAGCGCATTATATGCAGGTGATTTAATTTTATACTCTCAAGTGCTAGGGCGAGGGTAGTGTTTTTAAGTTCCCACTACATATGTAGATAAGGAAGTTACTGATTTTACCCCGATTTTCGAAAATCGAGTTTTCACGTTTTGAGGTCCTAGGAATCTTTTTAGACTATTTTCACGATGACGTCAGTATGTCTGTATGTATGTATGTATGTGTGTGTGTATGTGTGTATGTAAACATCTCATAACTTTTGAACAGCTGAACCGATCGAAACGTGGTTGATGGCATTCGATTAGATTCTGCTCAACTTAGATTTTCTTAATATTTGAACCGATTCGGTCCAGGAGATTTTGAGAAATTTTGAAAAACACCGAAAAAAATTTTGACGGAACAATAGGTATTTATTTAATATAACTTCCAGATTTATGTACCGATTGAGTACAAAAACTAATCAGCTCTATTCCTCAAAAAACTATGTCTAATACGTAAATTTCATCAATATCGGTTTATCCGTTTGGGAGTAATCATTGACGAAAAATTTTGAAAAAAGTGTTTTTTCGACATAGCGTCGAAATTTTTCAACCAATCATTATTTGGTGTTCTACGATATTTTAGTACTAAAAAACTATCAAATCAAATGCCGTTTCAAAAATCAAAATTGAATCTAATTCTCAAAACTTATAGCTTTTCAAATATTAAAATTACGTCTTTTTTAGCAAATTCACTTAATTTTTTTAAATAACTTTCAAGTTAATCCATCGATTGACTTAAAAATTTTATCAGCTTTTCTTCTTTATAAACTGCGTCAAATACCGTTATTTAATCAAAATCGGTCAATTTGTTCGGGATTTATCAATGTAGAAAATTAAAAATAAAATGTTTTTTGATATTGCATCGAAATTTTTCAACGTATCGTTTATTTAGCTAAAGCAATATTTTAGATCTCAAAAATTGAATTGAATGCCATCATTGTTTTCAAATATACAGCTTTTCAAAAATTATAATTAAAATAAATTAATATAAATTATAATTAAAATACTACCATTTTTAACAAAATAGATGTTTGAACTGAAAAATTTATGCTTATATTTTTTACTCTCTTGAGCTTAAAATACCTTAATTCAGTGGAAAGTTTCAGGGATGGTCCGTAGGGTCAACCGTTTACACATTTTTTCAATCGTATATGTATGTGTGTGAATGTATTTATATGTGTGTATGTATGAGTTTTGTATGTGTCTCTGTAATTGGGTGCGTGTGTACATCTATACATATGTCTATTTATATAATATATGTCATGTAATGTAATATGCCCCACAACCTAAACAGTTTGACGGATTTTAGTATATTAGGGAGCATGCGGTCTCGATTGTGTGCATACTATAACAATTTAAATTACTACATGACGTAAAAGAAATCACGTATTTGCATGTAGTAGGGTTAGAGTTAGAGTTTCTTAATTTATTTTTCTGGTTTGTTATAAAAGAACAAAACACAGATACATTTATATATTAGCACACACAGATAATAATCGTTGACTGGCTAGTAAAACTTAATAAATTTAACATTGATATGATGATATTGATATGATATGAATCACATTTATACAGGGTTACCTCTAAAACACCCACAACCTCGCAGGACTAGATACCTAACATTATATATAACAACATTTGTTCTATGACTTTTGACATAGGTAACTCAATACATTAAATAAAAATGATTTTTTAAGTTTTCAATGTCCTGTCGTGACATTTCTAACTCTTCATTCGGATGCGCTGCTAGCACAGTAGAATGATAAGTGGATTGAAATGACAACAGTGACAAGCACTGACGCTATTGCGACAGGAATAGGTAAGGCGGTGGTACCAGACCCGAGCGAGACAATGCAGAATTCTATCACCTAGTAGTCACGATGGTAGTGACTTGCATAGCCAATCGGTCGGCTTTTACGACCTGCCTGGCAGAACGGCAGTTCAAATCAACATTAGTGGCTCACCTAACAAAGTTATAATGTTGTGCTGCTTCTTCCGTACAGATGGCGTTAGTTGTATCATATTCACACTAAAAAAGCAGCAACTGCAAGACGTGATTTAAATTATTATTCTACTGTGCTGCTAGTATCTACTCATGTGCTGCTAGTAGTAATAATAGTAACACTTTCCTACCTAATCTTTGCGACGCACGTAGAGTTAAGAACCTTCAAGCGAAAAATTTAATTTATATGAATTTTTGTATGAAAGTAAAATCCAACAATTATTATCAATAGTCGTACATGTAGAACCAATGTTGTTGTATATGATGTTAGCTACCTAGTCCTGCGAGGTTGCTGGTGTTTTAGAGTAAGCCTGTATTTGCAAAAATATTATAAACTAGCTGACCCGGCAAACGTTGTTCTGCCTTTTTAACTACTCTTATTTTTTTTTCTACATTTTCTCACCTTTTAAACCTTCCCTGGACTTCAACAATTAATTCAAAACTAAAATTAGCCAAATTGGTTCAGCCGTTCTCGAGCTATAGCGAGACTAACAAACAGCAATTGATTTTTATATATATAGATAGAACATAGCTTATTTACTTTTTAGTAAATATCCTATATGCACGTGCTACCGGCATTGTGTCAATAATGACGCTATCGTATGTTGTAAGCTTGCAATTATTTTTTTCCTATTACTTTTAATCACTAGAACCTAATACAATAGGTATATAAAAGTGTGTAGATGTGGAGGATCTTTAACAAGAATATAAATATTTTTATTTTTTTTTACCGATAAAAAACACATAAGTACTGAGAATATATAAATACCGGAATATTATATCAAACATAAGCGTAACAACAGTTACAGGCATCGATACTTCTATTTCAGGAAACGAAAAGTAAGGCGGGTAGTACCAAACCCAGGGATACGTTCCAAAACTCTACCATCTTGTAGTCACTATGCGTTTAGACAATGGTTGCTTCTAACGAACTGTCTGCTGGGAAATCACATAGTCTGTTCTTCAAAAGAGCCCGCATCAACAACACAAAAGTATACTTTATTTTATTTATTAAAATATATTTTATAAATGTATAATGAGTTGCTTATTAATATGTGTAAGCAACTCAATATTTTAACACCACTGCTGCATTTTTCTCGATCGTGTGCTTTGCCTCTAGATTTCAGTAGGTATATATCGATCTGTCGTGTCAACGAATAGCGTTCACTTGTGCCTAAATAGTGCCAGCGTAAATAGTGCCATCTATGTGATTACAAAAAGAATTCTTCGTTATCAAACAGCTAGTGCCACCTAAAATATGGTTATGTTAGTTTTTACTAAACGCGTAAACGTAATAATTATTTCAAACTGATGTAGATGGCACTATATTCATTAGAATAAAAAAAAAGAATTCTGTAAACAGGTTGACCCTGAAGGCCATCCCTGAAACTTCTAAAGCCGTCAAAAATATACTCAAGCATGAATTTTTGAAACTAAACAATTAAAACAACTATTTTTTTTATAGTGGCGCTATTTTTATTTTAGAAAAACTATAACTTCTGAACGCGATGATCAATTTTGATCATTCAAATGGATTTCGTCTCAGTATTTTTTGTTCTTAGTAGGTAGGTATATTGTTTTAGTTACAAAATGTATTGGTTGAAGTGCTTGTTTATCTGTGTAATCTTAGTGGTCGTGGTGTAACTATTACCATGTTAAACGGGTGTATACTTATTGTTTATTAGTAAGACTGATAGTTTTTAAAATTTTTGTCTGTTTGTCTGTATGTATCTCCGGGGTAAACTCAAAAAGTACTGCATGGATTCACTTTAAATTTTGCGTGAATATTACTGACAGGTCGGGTCAACATATATGCTACATATTATCACGCTATCGCCTATGGGGGAGGAGCTGTACGGAGTAAACGAAGTCCGCGCGGACGAAGTCGCGGGCAATAGCTAGTAATAAGTAATAAATAAATATACCATATAACATATAGGCTATGGTTTTTCTTTCTATCAGGTGAGACATATGCTTGTTTGCTATCTAATTATATATGTTAAAGAAAAATTGTTAAAATATATTCTAATTATTTGTAGAGAAAATAGAGCAGGAAAGGATCACTAGTTATAACATCGATATTTGCTAGTTTTGCTTTCACGCAATATCAGTTTAACAGATTTAGATGAAATTTGGTACTGAGATAGACTATAGGTAAATTGTAAAAATAAAGAAAACACCGAACATTTTATATATTTACTTTTATAAAAGTGTATAATTTCTTCGAGAACTTGGTTGTGATAGTATACTGAAAGTCCAACAAATGACTCGTTCATCCTATTTTTATTAGACAATTTCAGCCTAAGGTTGACCGGAGGTTTGCATTAATTTGTTTTTATTTCTTGTGTTATAATACGATAGCGAAAATTATTTGCCATGTTAAGAAATGCCGTATACTTTGACCAGTTACAAAAAGTGAAATTGTTTTTGTTGCTGCGATAATTCTTACATCTGTACGTTTTATTATAATTTGTTTAATCAAAATATCGAAACGACTTTTAAAAGTTTCAATCTTGATTTTTTGTTAGTTTTCATTGCAATATTTAATAAAAAATTTACTATCAAAATATTGTGAACAAGGAGAATCTGTTTTCTTTGAAGTCCAGTTAACAGCTTTCATTGTTGTAGCCATCAATTTATTTCCATTAAATCGACTGGAAATCTGCTAAATTAAAATGTAATTAAAATCATAGTTCACTGCATAAAAAAACTTATCCTATATAAGGTGAGGCATATTTAATCAAAATTCAAAAGAAGACGACTATAAAGTGACTTAAATATGCAACTATAAAAAAGAAGACTGAGTTGGACTACTAAAAGTAAAACATTGATATTGAAATTATCGATATGACTTGTTGATATCACTTGTTAATTCTAAGCAAAACAAAATTAAATAAATATTATCAATTCTGCCGAAAATCAATATCTCTGTTGCTCATACAATATTTATTTATTTATTTAATACTATGTACAACAATGTACAAAGGTGGACTTAATGCTAAGTGTGCACAATATTGCATACTGTTACATATTAAAAGTTTCTGATAAAAATTAGATGCTTTATATACAGTGTTACTCAATTTTGATTAAAGACAGTTCTACACGTATTATAAAACTTCGTTTCACATGTACGTATGCACTTTCCTGTATAACGAAGTTTTACTCCCTTTTAGATAGGGAAGTTTGCAATATATACGCATTTCCTAATGTCTCAAAACTTCAGAGTACACAAAACATAAACTTAGAAATTCACTAAAACATTAACAAATTGAATAAAATGGGTAATTGCTTCATAATATTCAGACTACCACGGCAGCCATATACAGAATACGTCAAAATTAGTACCCAAAACACTCGTTGGTAGTGTTTCAAATGGACACAAAAAATTTGCTGTCTTTTGTACGGGATTACCTGTCCAATGGTTTTATTATACACATCAATGCCGCCGAGTAGGCTTGAAACGTATCTTCACGCCCGTATCCCCGAAGGGGTAGGCAAAGGTGCAAGTGCACCCACGATTAGCCGAAGATACTTGGTTCAACAAATGTGATAGGTGGCAAGCCTATCGCCAACCGGGCACTTTCCAACCCCGGGCAACTTTGTGTTTATCAGAAAACTGAAAAAACATTTTTTAAGTGCCCGACCCGGGACCTCATGTGGTCAACGCCAACGCTGGACCACTAGACCACAGAGGCGATGTATCTTATCGTATCGATGTACCTTATCGCCTCTGTGGTCTAGTGGTCCGGCGGCGAGGCTTGAAAAGAGAAGTACATATTATATGAGATTGTCTTCTGTATCTATTTATTTTATAATTGAGGCATGCATTAACTTTAGCACCTATTTAATTTGCATCTTTCTGTGAATAAATTATGGATTTCCGTAAAGTAACGCCATCATTATATTCCATTTTGGCAGTCGAGCTTTTTGTTATTAAATTAACGTTGATATTTTTCTCAAAATTAATTAGGGTCACATTATTACGATCTTGACATTAAGTCTCAATCCAAAAGTGCCCTGTTATTTCACAATTCGACCTGACATGGACCTGACCCTGCATTATGAAATGCATTGTGAGTTTATTAGCGTGCAACTGTTAAACAAAACAGAAATGTTAAATATGATTGCGATATACGGTGAGTTACGAGAACTCTGACCTGAAAGTGGCATATAGGTAGGGCGATGATAGTGCCAAATAAATTGGTAAAGTTTTCCCCCGTGTTGGTCCGGGCTTCTTTGAAGAATAGACCAATTGCCGTTCTGCCAGGCAGGTCGTAAAAGGCAACCGATTGTGAGTCACTATCATCGTGACTACTAGGTGGTAAAGTTCTGCGTTATCCCGCCCGGTTCTGGTACCACCGCCTTACCTATTCCTGCCATAATAGCGTCAGTGCTTGTAGCTGTCGTGTTTTGGTTTGGAGGGTAAGATAGCCCGTAAACTTATGCATGTGGCATTAGACCTTGCCACAAGATACCATAAACATGTTTGGTGTCTATAGGCGATGGTTGACTCGTTCCATCAGAACACCCATCTGCTTATTGTTACACAAATTGACTAATCACTTATATTTTAATTTTACACACATCATACATACATATCTTCACTCCAGATTCCTTACGGGGGGCTATTGTGAAACAGTACAAGTGTTATTAATTAATAAATATTGTATTAAAATGGAGTTTCACCAAGTGCCGACCATAAAAAGAGTAGAATCTATTTAACGGTAATGACGGATATATCCACACCACTTGATAATTTGATCGACTATTATTAAAAAACTTGTAAAGCTTTCTAAGCCGTGATAGTTTTCCTTTTGACTTCATTATATTTACTACTAGCGTGATTTTTTTGCACTTCTAGTTATTCGGAACTAATTGAATTTCGAATGATATATTTTTAAAACGTTGCAACTTTCTTAGTAATAAAAAAAATTGGCGGGAAATGATTTGTCAATTGTTTTTTTATCACACATCAAAGATCTACGTACGCAACGAAAATGGAATTAAGTCGAAAAGATTGTAGAGCGATGATTTTTTATGATTTTAAAAGTTCTCTTTCTCCGCAAGACTGTGCCGCTCGTCTTCAAGATGCTTTTGGGACCTTGTTTGAGCACCGTGAGCCGATGGTTTGCTGAATTTGAGAGAGGTCGAGTTTACGTTAAATAGGCTGCTCTTGGATATCGTAGCCATGGTTTTCTTTACACACTGTTTATATAATAATAATAATAATATTCTTGGGACAACTTACTGATCTAACTACTACTGAGTAAGCAAATTATTTGCTTGTGTTATGGATGTTAGTCAACGATACTAATACATAGAAATACATATATAAATACTAGAATATATTTAATAAACACCCAAACCCAGAAATACAGACATTTATGCTCATCACACAAATGCTTGTCCCCGTTGGGAATCGAACCCGAGCCCCGTCCATTGCGTAGTCAGGTTCGCTAACCACTCGACCAACGAGGCGGTCATATATATATTAGATGAAATTATGAAATTACGTAAATTAATAAAAGCGAGTAGGTGTTAGCTAGTCCAAGTAAAATCTATGGTAGACAAATGAATATTTACTTTTCCCTCTTGTTGGCTTGATTCCATTTGAAGAATAGATTGCCGTTTCACCAGGCAGTTCACAAAAGTCAAAGGACTTTGCACTAGACACTATTATCGCCGCTACTTGGTGGTTGAGTTCTGCATTGTGTAGCCCAGATCTGATACCACCGCCCTATCTATTCCTGTTGCAATAGCGTTAGTGCTTGTCACTGTCGTGTTTCGGTTTGGAGGATAGGGTAACCGATAAATTTATGCATGTGATGTTAATAAGAGTACCTTGTCACAAGGATAGCAACGCATCACTCGTCGGTTTATCTCTTTCTATCAGGAGAACAAGCAGATGCTTGTTTGCTATGATAAAATAACAAAAACATTAAACATTAACTCTCAAAAACATGTAATTCTCAAATTTTTGCAGAAAAAAATAATTGATATTGCAAGGACTTTTTTTAGAATTTCAGCCTTGAGGAGTAGATTTCTTCGTCATAGCAAATTAAACAACTTTTTGCGTTTTTGTGCTAGTAGCGCCACCACCACCATTTCACCATTCTTTACTAAGCGTGACTCATAGTCATAAACGTCTTTAACCGATACATATAAATATAAACATTATTGGTTGTTACTGGATACATAATCGAAATAAGTTGGCATTGGCTCGGAGGCCGGGGCTGTTGCCCGAGCGTAGTCAATAGTCATTATTTTAATCCTTAGAGCTTAGTAGTGTGTGTACCGTGTACGAGCCGGCTGCGCGGGCGCATTGTGCGTGTTTTATCGCTTTGATGCTTATCTGAAGAATAAGGTAAGCCTGTGTTTTATATTAACTACTGTGAATACCTATAAGGTCCTTGATAAAAATTAGTTGTACAAAAAGAATACACAATATTTGACTTTTATTATACATTATTACTGATATTCTTATACAATTTACGTGTATTTTTGTAATAGGTATAAAATTTCGTGTATCTTATCAGGTTTTGATAATTTTTTTGTTTGAGGAGATAATTATTGCTTATTGAACAAGTACCTTAAATGTCTTTCTCTGGCTGTTCGGCACTTCTAAAAATGATATACTTATAAGAGAAATAGAACATATAACCTTCTTCAATAAATCTTTACTAGGTATACTCTACATCTATATTTTTCCATATTAATATTATAAATGCGAAAGTTTAGATGTTTGAATGGATGGATGGATGTTTGTTACTCAATCACGCAAAAAATACAAAACGGATTTGAATGAAATTTGGCACACAGGTAGATGATGACCTGGAATAGCACACAGGCTACTTTTATCCCCGAAATATTAGGCGATCTCACGGGATTGGCCAAAAACTTTTATAAAGCAGCGGGCGTGGAAATAGTGTGTGTGTATGTATGTATGTATTAGGCATGGATCATTTAACAGTTAACATATTAAATTTCGTACTAATTTTTTTTAACAATTAACAACTGTTTTTTTATTAGCAAATACTGTTAAAAGTTATATTTATGCATCAATAAAATTACCAATAACGTGAAATATAATAATAAGGTAATTCAAAATATTTAAGAGAGCGTTTTTTTGCTCACTAACTTGATTTATGATATTACTGTTATTAAAAATATTTCGAGAAACCGTGATAATAATAACTGTTAAAAGTTATCAAAACCATTCTAGAGGACCTTTTTTTTGGTAGCTTCGTGTTTTACTACTTCTAATACTTATTATATATAGGCTACTGATATAATCTATATTATTAATTATTTTAATATTATAAATGCGAAAGTTTGGATGTTTGGATGGATGTTTGTTACTCAATCACGAAAAAACTACTGAACGGATTTAAATAAAATTTGGCATACAGGTAGCTGATGACCTGGAATAGCACATAGGCTACTTTTTATCCCGGAAAAGTTAGGTGATCCCGCGGGATTCTCCAAAAACTTTTATAATGCAGCACGCTGCAGCTAGTATAACAGAAATAAATAACTGTTAAATATTAATTAACTTTAACAACATAACAGTTTATCTGATTTAACAATAATTTCCATGCCTAGTATGTATGTATGTATGATGACAGGAAGGTAGGTAGGTAGGTAGGTGTATATATGTATTCAGAGACTAGCTTAAGTGGGTTAGCTTAAATAAAAATCTTGTTAGCTTTATTGAATAGTGTAAAATACCTACTATGAAATTCCCATCTCAGTCTATATCGCTAAGGCAGCTTTAAAACCAGTTGTAAAGTCATGTTTTCAACGATAATAATTAATTATGGATGCTAAAGCTTTGTAACAATATTTACACGGTATAGCCGCCGCCGCCGCCGGTTTGTATAGCCGTTTTGAAGAATAGAAGAATTAGTATGTGTAAATTTTTCTCACATGTACATTGTACATAAATAAACGCTTTATGAGGATCATGGAGATTATGTCATCTGGTTTTATACTGTCGTATGTTAAAAAATAATATTCATTATTCTGTTGCTGTATGTTATTAAATGGTAACCAAACTGTGTTAAATTTTCATTGCCTATAATGTGAAGGAATGTACATACGTTACTGGCAATCTGTATAATTTGGTATTTTATACAATACCTAGGCAATGTATAGAATACCTAAATCGTCTAGGTAATGTATGAATTATTAATTATTTTATGCTTTGCCCAGATATTCTATACAAATCCGAATGCACAGCCGGTAACGTGTGTAAAAAAACGAAAGCAGTGTGCCAGCGGGTGAGCAATAAACGTGCCGCTAATATTACTTACTTGCTTGATTGTAATTCATTACGCTGCGCGTTTAATTTTGTTAGTGAATTAATTGAAACTGCAATTACAACTTATGAATAATAGAGCATTCCATTCAGGTATTAAAAACACCTTACGAAACTCTCTTCGAATCTAAAGTAATATATATTATATATACATATAATAAAATCGTAGGAAAGTCAATGTATGTACGGGGTAAACTCAAAAAGTACTGCATGGATTTACTTCAAATTTTACATAAATATTACTAACAGGTCAGGTCAACATATAGACTACATATATCACGCTATCACCTACGGGGGAGGAGCTGTGTGGAGTAAATGAAGTCCGCGTGAACGAAGTCGCGGGCAACAGCTAGTAATTTATATATCTTCCCTCTTGATGACACTTTTAACCTGGAAAGTAAAGAGGAGTTAGAAGACACTATCAAGTCATTATCAAGTATAACCGTTGCTTCAGAATATTTAACAGTAGACTCAGAACAAGAGTTTTGAGTAGAAATAGTAATAAAAAGTTTACTACGACCAAAAAAATGCTCTTTCAATAAAATTCTGATATTTCATTGTGTAGTACGTTGAATCTGAGCAAATATAACGTGATTTATTTTTATATCATTTTATACGTAGCTAGGGACATAAATAATATTAAAAAATGCAGTCCGAAACCTATTTATTTTACAGATGTCCGGTGGGACAGCAGGTTATCTATATAATTCCTAGGAATTGTATTAATTACCTAGGTAAAGTATGTAATAGATAATAATAATCATAATATTTCATACATGGCCAAAACGCCTCAGGTATTATATACATTGTCTGGGTATTGTATAAAATGCCTGATTTATACAGATTGCCGGTAACATATATACTAGTGTGTACATCTGGATGGAAACAAACTGGATCTGGTGGATTCCACTGCGTTTTTAGGTATAATTTTAGATAAGAAATTGCAATGGGTACCACCCATTAAAAATTTAGCAAAAAATTTAGTTCGGCAGCTTATGCAGTAAAAAAAATGAGCAAGAATTGTATACTTTAGTTAGTTCTACAACAATGTGTCATATGGGATTTTTCTCTAGGGAAATTTTGCTGAAATAAATACTATATTTGTATTACAGAAAAGAGTTATTAGGGCATTTATACAATCTTAGCTCGAGAGTTTCCCTGAGAGATGAGTTCAAAGAAATCAATATTCTGTCTGTAATATCCCAATATATATTTGAGAATTAGATGTACGTTTGTACCACTCTCATAGGTATTTTTTTGTAATATTGTGAAATTATGAAAAAAAAATATAAAGTTTCTTCCACCGGATCCTCTCTATGTGTGGCCGCGTTCCGAACCGGTAGTAATTCTTAAAAATGTCTGCTCGTCTAAATTGCCTGTTTTGTTCGCTACATAATGCTACCATAAGGCATGATGAATCATGTGATACTTCCAAACAATATGCATAAACTGTTTATTGTTCTTTGTATGTTTTGAAACAATTTTCCTAATAGTTATTTCCATCAGTAGCAAATTCTCACTGTAATATCTATTGTAATGATTGTAAATGACGAGTATGGGTATTGTTTCGTCTAACGCTATCGTACATCTTTGATTTACGTAAATGGTATTTTATTTTTCGAAAATTTAAAATGTGTACGGTAGTGCAGGGGTGATGGTTATTAAGGTGACGTCAGTTCTGAGGAGGTTGATGACTTCACATAAGTATGGAAAGGATTGTCTTTCCAGCCAGGCAAATCTGATGCGTTGAAACTTGTATATAATTGACTTTTGTAATGAAGCTTTAAAGAGTGCTTACTGCATATTTCAGCAACGTCACATACTATATGTTTGTTACCTCAACTTTACCTATTTCTGCTGCAAAAGGGCATTTTTGTTTCTGTAATATTCCGGTAAACCGGAACCGGAAGGAGAGTGATGAATTCTGATTAATTTATGTATTACGTCTTAGGGCCTTATGTGCGATTATTATTTTTCGTAATCAGGATAGACATCTATTTGTTTTTTATTTTAAGGTATGTATAAAAATAAAAGGTTCTAAGACAGTCTCTTATTCCTAGGGCACTTAAACAAAAATCGCACTGTATATATATTTCTTATACATTATAAGACAACAAACAAGCCGATGGCTCTTCTAGTGAAAAGAAAAAACCGTTGTTTATTACGACGGTTATTTATGTATCTCCCCTCGATTTGCAGTTAGGTTCGCTAACCACTCGACCAACGGGGCAGTCAGAGGGAAGTGTTATACCTATCAGCTACTGTTTTCAGTGTTTTATTTTTTGTATCATAAGATGGAGATGGAATGTGTTGTTGCGACTGCTTTGTACCATCAGAGATGTTTTCATCAGTATTCATATTCATCAGATGTATTCATCAGAGAAGTAGTATTTTTTGTGAATCCATCACGAAAGCCATCCGTTTTAGCCTGTGTAAACATCTCTGATGCAATAACGCGGTAGTCTCAACTTAACAGTATTCTAAAAGTATCGTTGTATTGGACACGTATGACATCCAGCGTTTTCTTGGAATAACTAACCCTACTTCCTGTTTAGTCTTTTAGACTTTTTGTCTAAAAAGCTTTGACTAAATACACACGCGTAGAATTAACAAAACAAACCTGGTTTCGCAGTAAAGGTCGTAACTGCTTAAGTTCATTTCGAAAAAAAACCATATCTGGTAAGTATGAGAAATGATTATTATTTACTCCTTAAATATAAATTACCTACCTAGACTTTTAATTAAGTTTTAGTACCGGTGTGTTCCATGACTCGTGTAATTACTAATGTGTGTAAAGCTGGCGCCAGACATAGCTTCAAACATTTGAACACTTCTTGAAGACTTTGAAAACATATTTGAATACATACTCGTATTGTCGTATTCCAGAATACATACTCGTATACCAGACATGCTTTGCAAACAGTTTTCAAAGCATGTCCATATAAGATGGACGTCAATTTTGTTAACGCTTTATGATATAGGTGCTTGTAATTATATTATGATACATCTGTTAAATCTATCAAAACCTCGAGGAAAAAGTCGCGAATGGATGTGAAATAACTCGTGTAATTACTCGTGTAATTACTAATGTGTGTAAAGCTGGCGCCAGACATAGCTTCAAACATTTGAACACTTCTTGAAGACTTTGAAAACATATTTGAATACATACTCGTATTGTCGTATTCCAGAATACATACTCGTATACCAGACATGCTTTGCAAACAGTTTTCAAAGCATGTCCATATAAGATGGACGTCAATTTTGTTAACGCTTTATGATATAGGTGCTTGTAATTATATTATGATACATCTGTTAAATCTATCAAAACCTCGAGGAAAAAGACGCGAATGGATGTGAAATAAATAATCTCGACCTAGCACGCACGCGGCACGACACGATCTTTCGCCATAGCAGCGGTCGCACAACTGAAGTGAACTTTACACAAGTGTGGCAGGCTACGCAAACATTTAAACCTATTCCAACTTTGAACGCTTTGATTTTCGCTAAAAAACCGAAAACGCATGGCAAATGGCAAATGTTTGTTCAAACTTTGAACTTTGCTTTGAACACATCTTCAAAGTCTCGTGCATCACAGAGCGATCAAACATTTGTTCAAATGTTTGAAGTTATGTCTGGCGCCGGCTTAAGGTATTATTACTAGTATTAGCGGTAAGTGGTCACCGGCGGGTGGCGACTAACCTTGACGTTGGCTATTCATTACATTCCAGCTGTCGAGTAATACTCCATAACGAGAATAGTAAAACGACAATCCACGCATATAAATGGATATAATCACCCCATAAGCTTTTAAATGGCAATATAAATTTTACGTAATAATTAACTTTGAAAAAGAAAGTTATGGTTTAACCTGTATGTATGCGACATTGTTGGAATAAAATTATATTGGAGTATGACAGATTTTAGGCTTCCAAGCATGTGTGCTTAATTTTGTAAATGTATGTATTTTTTTCATGAATTTCTCGGAAACTAAGTCATATTGAGTTGATCCTTTTTTTTCTATCAGGTATAGTTCAACTTAGGGAACAGTATAAATTTCCTCAAAATCAATTCACTAGTTTCTGAGATATGGGTATAGTTGACAAATTGAAGTCAATTTTTTAGGGTTCCGAAGTAAACTAGGAACCCTTATATTTTCACTATGTGCGTCCGTCCGTCCGCACGATAAGTCAGAGATCCTGAGAACAAAGTGGCAACATAAAAATTAAAAAAAAATTTTTTCAGGGTAGCTTGTAAAGTGGGGATATCAATTTTTATATATAAAAAAATATTATATAAAAAAATAATGGTTGTAGTAAATATAATACAGTTAAAAGGAAAACTATTCCCGGTTAGAAGGCTTCACAAGTTTTTGAGTAATAGTCAACCAACTTGAAAAATGTACTTCGAGAAGTTTTTATAGGCGGTAAACCTGTGGTGCGGATATATATTTGTCATTGACGTTGAATAGCTTAAACTATAAAATCCCTCTTAATCCGCATTGCACTCCACACGCACTTTACTAATTTTTAAACTTACACTTTATTGTACACAAATACAATTACAGATAAAATTAAATGACATTATATACAAAAAGGTGAGCGTATTTCATAAAATGTTCAATAATCATAAATATTAACGGATAATAACAGTAGCTGTTTTTTAGTTATTGCCAGATCCTAACTAGTTCTTTTACAAAATAGGTTACTGCTAGGCATCTCGTAAAAGGCGAGATGTGTCTGTAATGTCACTAATAACTACAAAATGGGTGGTAGAGTTTTTTTTTATATCATAAGATAGCAGACAAGCAGATGGGTCTCTTGATGGAAAGAGTCAACTACAACTCCAAAGATGTAAATGGTGCGTTGCTATCTTGTGGCGAGGTCTTATGCTACATGCATAAGTTTACCGGATACCTTACCCTCCACACTAGAACACGACAGCTACAAGCACTGACGCTATTGCGGCAAGAATGAGGCGATGTTACCAGACCCGGGTGAGACAATGCAATGAGTTCTGCAAATTCGCCAGAATTTTGGTACCACCGCTTTATTTATTCCTGCCTGAGTATTAGCCTAGTCTGAGCACCGAGCTTGACACTGACGTGTTCCGATTTGAAGAGTGGGGAAGCCTTTACTTACGCATTTAAAATTCCATGTTGGGCACATGTATTCATAAGGATTTTTAACATCAATCATTAACAACTCTGCGGTCTATTTACGATAGTTCCCTTTCTACCAGGAGAACCAACAGCTTATTTACTATAATATGAAATATGTATTTATATATAAAGCACTATTTCCGTGCTAAGGATAAATTAAAAAAATTCTAAAGAAAATTTTTGTCATTGGCTGTGTCTTAATTAATTAGCAAATTCCATCCTAAGAGCAGATGATGTCATCCCATTCAGACTTTAGTATCACACCTGTAGCACTGTGTGGGATGGGCGAGAAATGTTGAACCATTAACATACCGAAATACTTATTCCGAATTCCACGAAATGTAATTTTTTACAGATCCAACATTTTCATTGTGAATTTTTATTATATTTTCGAATGAAATTAAATTCATTGGAACAATGGCTGAAAATTTATTAAAATAAATCAAAAAACCGGTCAATTACGAGTTGGACTCGTATACCGAAGGTTCCGTATAAATTTGTATTTTTTGTGATGTAACTAAAATTTACGGTTTTCGGATTTTTCCCTTACATGTGCTGTAAGATATTGCTTCTTACCAAATCTCATTATTCTAGGTAAATGGGAAGCTGTACCCTATAGGTTTTGATTCCCCTTTGAAATCGCAAAATCCATACTACTCTATACTAATACTATAAATGCGAAAGTAACTCTGTCTGTCTCTTCTTCACGCCTAAACCACTGAACTGAAATGAAATTTTGTACAAAGATAGTTTGGGACTCGAGGAAGGACATAGGATAGTTTGTATCCTGGAAATCCCACGGGAATGGGAACTATGCGGGTTTATATTTTAATAGCACAGCTAGTATTATAAATGGGAAAATGTGTGTGTTTGTTTATCCGTTTTTCACGGTAAAACTGAGTTTGCCGTGAAAAGAGAGATAGTTGAAGGGATGAAGGTCACTCTCCATAGGCTACTTTTTGTCTCTTTCTAACCCCCACTTCCCTAAAATGTTTTTTTTCGGGGAGGGGGAAATCTGTCATGGACACCTAAGTGGTAGTGCCGGACTCGTACCGGCTAAAACCCTCTCCTCTCTTCCAACCACGAGTGTACTTGTCATGTGACCTAAAGCACTCGTAATTCTTTGTCCTATTCTTCGTTTCTTGACTCTTCTCATTTTCCTTCATCTACTCGTCCTCTTTTTCCTTCATAATTTTTTCTATAAATCCTGCAATAATATCCCAATTCTGGCTGTTTTTTAACATGATGCTAATAAGATTTTCTTTTTTGACCTTCAATTTATGTTTGTTTTCCATATCTTCTCTATCTTCTTGCCATTCAGGGCATATAAAAAGTGTATGCCCTAAGTAGCAAAAATATAGAGACACTGCCTCATCTACGTCATCACAGTACATGTGGGTAAAAGCTAATATGCAACAGAAATGGTTACGCCCTTTGATCGCGTTGAATTACATGTTTGATTTTTTACAGCTGAGAGTGACCATAGACCCGAGTATTTGATATAAATTTCAACTTGATAACTCTAGGCGTATCTCAGAAAAAGAGTTTTGACAGACGAACAGACAGACAGACGGAAAACGAAGTGATCCTATACGGGTCCCGTTTTTCCTTTTAAAGTATTAACCCTAAAAACTAAATGTCAAAATTGTCATGTAGTTCCGGATTGACTATATTGAAAAACAAAGTTCTTGTTAAGAAAACACTTTACAATACAAATAGCTTTTGCCCGCGGCTTCGCACGTGTTATATTCGGAGTAAAACAATTCCTCTTTCCCTATACCGTGAAGATTTCCTGCTCATATATTATTCATTTAAAGTGATTATAAACCTTCATCTTGAATCACACTATCTATTAAGAAATCGCATCAAAATGCGTCCCGGAGTTTTAAAGATCTAAGCATAGGTATATAGGGACAGACAGCGGAAAGCGACTCTGTTTTATACTATGTAGTGATGTAGTTTTTATACAGTTAACCCTTTATAAAACAATGAAGTTAAATATTATATTCGACTGAGATTGCCAGTTCGCGGCTTCAAACTCCGGGTTGACCAAAAGTTTAATTGAAGTTTTTTATCAAAAATCAAAAATCTTAGTAGAAGCTCGGAGTCTGGCGGTGGTGTGTCCCTACCCCCAAGCCTCGGTTTAACACATAAAGTTTTTGATCCCGAATAGCATTGTTCAAATAAACTATTTTATGATAGCGCGTTATAGACTATAAACTATATTTTTCTAGCGCGCTACATTATATACTACCCATATTATAATGTGTAACACACTGATCGCGCGAACCGGCCGAGATACGAAGCGCGTGACTCATCACAACGTCATTCAGCGAGCGACGACTGAGCGCTATAACGCTATAAACTATGTTATAATGTCTAACGTCTACGGTCTAGCACGTTACTCATTAGATCGCGTAGTTCTTAACTTCGTAGGTTATAATAAACTACGGCCAATGCTAGCCGCTAGGTATATAGCGTGGCATTATGTTATAGCACCGAATGCGAATCTAAATAGCGTACGCTATACGTTGAGTATACATAGCGCGCTATAATTTAACGCTATGCGTTATATTAACCACAATTAATCCCGAATAGGTATCGCCAGTAAGTAATAATAATTATTATCAGGTCGGTCAAAAGCGGCAATGGGAGTCATACCACTTATATCACTAACCGATAAACCGGTTAATCGTGGTGAGCCGGTAAATCTATAGATGTTCAGTTCACTCTGTCTATACCATAAAGTAAACGGCGTAATAACATTTTGTTAAGCTATAGATTTATTCTGACTAATTTTATTTATTCCTTGCACATTACTTCTATCTACCAATTTGTGTTATAAAGATCTCTCGTAGTGTGAACCTTATGTTGTGTAATACATGGAGTGCCTCTCACTCCTGTTGCCTGTATTGTGACAACCTAAATCAGTGTAGCCTTGGTTGTCATTGCAAAAACAAATAAGATGATTTATTATCTGAAGTATTTTCTTACTATTGTATGCTTATTGAAATAAAGCTTAAAATTCAAAGATTAACTTGAGCAATATAAGGTCAAGTTTACAACCGAAAAGTAAAAGGTTTTTTTGTAGCTGAAACTCATTAATCATATCCCAATGTGTCGAAACAAAATTGAAATATTGTCTGTTGGAAAGCCATGTTAAACCAAGTTATGCCATTGTCAGGAGGATTATCACAGGAAATTCACCTGACAATGACGTAACCGTCTGGCTACGGGAAATTCGCTCCCGTGAGTTTTCGTGCGGCTCCAATGCGACGGCGAAGCGTCTAGCGTTTAAAACAAAGAGGGAATGTAGTACTAAGCATGTCACGCGGCGCGATGACTGGCGTCTGGCGGGGCGACCGACCGACGAATTTCGCCGAATGAATCACGCACGCGACGGGTGATGCGGCAGGTGATCGAAACAAATATATGAATCTGTACGGCCCCCCTAGACAAGTGGCAAACGCTCAATAACTATTCAAATATTACGCTTTGGCGATATTTAGGCCAAATTGGTAGCTTGGAGGTTATAAGTTTTATTTATATGAAAAGTGCATTAAAAGCAAAAAAGACTTGCCTCCCAAGATGTGGCATCAACGCTAGTACAATATTCGTTAGAAGCGAACAATTGGGTAAACGAGTCACTAGCGTTGTGGCTTATAGTTGGTTGAGTTCTGCATTGTCTCGCCCTGGTCTAATACCACTGGCCCACCTATTCCTGCAGCAATAGCAACAGTGCTTGTTATTGTCGTGTTCCGGTTTGGAGGGTAAGGTAGCCGGTAAACGTATGCATGTGGCATTAATACCCTGCCCGCGCCACAAGGATATCAAAGCACCATTAATAATGTGCCGCCAAAAGCCTTAATTTGCGTTCATTTTTACTTTAAAATTATCAAAAATTCTCACAGATGTCATCCACGCTTTAGAACCGCTGATTGAATAATAGTAATCAACCGCCATTTTAAACGTAATCTGCAGGGTTCTAGCGTTCGCTGATTATCGGATAATTCGCTATTATTTTGCTTGTCAAAAGTGCCACTTGGCTACGGTTTTGTACGAGAATTGTCAAAAATGATCGATGCAATATAACGTTTCGTTTCACGAATGACACTTGGCTACCAATTACAAATTCGTTTACGCTCGTATTAACAGCTTATATCAAATCCATACATTTCTCTTTTTTATTCTCCTAGCGTTAATGCCACTTGTCTTGGGGGGCAGGGCATTGCACATGCCACGGACTCGAGCGGTGGTTGGGGCGAATAGTCTAGGAATCACAACGGCTTTCTCACGAAAATGTTATCTACCAGTATTTTCACTCGGCCCTGTCCTTGAAGTAAATACCTACAGCCGGCCACGCCGTGCTGTACGTAAAATGCGATAGAACTGCCCGCCTTCAATATTTTAACTACATTTGCCTGTGCTGTCACATTAGCCGTTCGTCACTGTGGCGCGACCCTCAGTCTGTTGTGTATCGAATGCATGCCGAACTCCGAACGCGAAGGTATAACTCGCGTTCCACATGTTTATATGAAGATATAATACTTGTAGATAATATTACCGTGGTTTTGTTGTAGTTGCCACGAAATATACAATGAACATTGAAACTTTAATTTTTAATTATACTTACCAAGCCAGCAATTTGAAGTCTGGTCAACCACCACATCATAAGTATAAACGAAGTCCAGAGATACAATTTTTATTTCTTCTTAAAATACTAATACTATAAATGCGAAAGTGTATGTGTATAGTTGAAGAGATGGAGAGTGACATAGGCTAATTTTTGTCTCTTACTTTACGCGGGCGAAGCCGCGGATAAAACCTAGTAAGAATATAATTAAAGTAGTGTTGCCGAAAAATCGATAGTTTTATCTAGAAACGCCATAATATCGATTGTAATGTCCACGTCGATAGTATCGACAGTATTCATCGCTGAAAATACAATATAATAAAATTTAATAAAATATAATATAATATGACTATCGATGATGACGATAACCGTTGAAAATAAACAAAATATCGATTCTATCAATAGTTTGTACAATCGCTAGCATGGGGTAGTAATAAATATAGTTGACTATCGATAGTATTAATATTTAAGACAGTTTATTTTTTAAATCATAAATACTAGAGATTGTATTGCTGTTTAACGATAGTATTGTACTTACTGAGATATTGAAACCCTATCGATAATGGACTGTCAAGCGGTAGCACTAAGTCAAAGGTTTCAACGCTCATCTATCTATAGTCTATACATATAATAAAATCGTAGGAAAGTCAAAACTGTACATTGAATATTTTTTTAAAAGAATACTTGGGGCGTGATCTACAATCGATATCGAAGCCAAAAATATAGTTTTTAGAATTTTTGTCTCTTTGTCTGTATGTATGTCCGGGGTAAACTCAAAAAGTACTGCATAGCTTTACTTCAAATTTTGCACGAATATTACTAACATGTCGGGTCAACATATAGGCTACATATTTTCACGCTATCACCTACGCGGGAGGTGCTGTGCGGAATAAACGAAGTCCGCGCGGACGAAGTCGCTGGCAACCGCTAGTGGGTTCGTGGGTTTAAGTTTGGCTTCTTAACGGCGGGAAACAGTTAATCTAAGTGAGCAACTAAAAATGCAAATGTCCGAATTCAATATTAAATTTAGCGAAAAATTATTGATTGAATAGAATAAAATAACACTGAGAGATTATTATAACCGGTTTGTGGAGTTGATTCATGAAGCGCAAAATTCCAGTTTGGGATATACCTTTTTGTGAGCGACGGTAGTAATCTATATCTATATCTTCTTATATATATAAAAATCAATGACACTTTTCGTTGTAATATTATAACTCAAGAACGGGCTCACCTATCCAAACCAAATGTTTAGGCTTTGTTCGGACTATTTAGTAGATGGTTTATGTGAAGTTTGCACAAAATTGGTAGAGCGGTTCTACATTTATCACATTTTTAATATTTCACTTTATACGTAGCGAAGCACGTACCGGGCCGCTAGTATATATATAATACTATACTATAATAACATTTGAACTAATATATTTTCTATTCTAGCGCATTTTTCTTCTAATAAAAATAGTCCACAAGATTCAACAAGCGACAACGCTGTGCAACGCGATAGTTTGGGTACACAAATATATATGTGTAAACACATTTTTTGGGACTAGCAATTCAGTTCAAACTTACAAAAATTCCCCTGGAAGCAAAACTTATACCATCCAGACGAAAAAAAAGAGGTCATTCAGCAAAGTTCAAACCAGCTCTCATTATGCAGTAATTAAAACCGAGGCTCCATAATTCTGGGAGGCGGATAGGTGGTTTATTTTTTGACAGCGGGCGCTCGCGGGGCGAAGCGTCCGCTATAAAAAAGTAAACCACCCAACGGTACAGTTGACTACTTCAGCTTTAGTTAGTTACCTAGGTTCTATCTAGATCCTACACCTAGAATTAGTAGCTCCGTCGCCTTGTGCCTAACTTTCCTTGCCTACCTTCTTACAAAAACAGGTAGTGTTTTATTGCAATTATCACGATAAAAAATATATTATACTATTATAAGTTGCTCAAGAAACGGTATTCATTATTCATATTGACCGGGATAAACGATGAACAAGCAGATGGCTCTTCTGATGAAAAGAGGAAGCCATCGCCTATAGACAACAAAAATATTAATGGTTTATTCCTATCCTAGATTTTAATGCCACATGCTTAAGTTTACCGGCTACCTTATTCTCCAAACTGGAACTCGACAGTGACAAGCACCACAGAATACTCAGAGACTAACAGAAGTCAATGTAACATACAAGTAATATTCGAGCATAGCACACATAGACACCTCTCACGGACGCGATATCTTGGACTGGTGCGGAACAAACTGTCCCGAACCATTTCGAGATATCGCTTCCGTGCGAGCTGTCTATGTGTGCGTTGCTCGAATATCACATGTATGTAGATTGACTACTGATAGTCTCCAGTATACTGTGGAAGAACTGACGCTATTGCGACAGGAATAGGTAAGGCAAGGTGCCAGATTCGGACGAGCTCGGATTAAACTATAACATTCTTAAACCTTAATTTTACAAAATTTATCTAGTCGAAGAATCAAGATGGTGCTTCGACCTTACATCATTATTATTACATCCGTGTTTTTGCCTAATATTATGTTCGAATCCGATAGAATAATTTTAACTATAACAACTTGCATACCTTGATTTTTATGCTTTAACTAGCTGTTGCCAGCGACTGCGTCCGCCTGGACTTCGTTTACTCCGCACAGCACCTGGCCGCTAGCTGATAGCATGATAATATGTAGCCTATATGTTGACCAGACCTGTTAGTAATATTCATGCAAAATTTGAAGCAAATCCATTCAGTACTTTTTGAGTTTACCCCGGAAATACATACACACAAACAGATAAACAGATAAACAGACAAACAGATAAACAGACAAGCAGATAAACAGACAAACAGACAAACAGATAAACAGACAAACAGATAAACAGACAAACAGATAAACAGACAAACAGACAAACAGACAAAAATTCTAAAAAGTATATTTTTGACTTCGATATCAATTGTAGATCACGCCCCAAGTATTCTTTTAAAAAAAAATATCAATGTACAGTTTTGACTTTCCTACGATTTTATTATATGTATATGTATGGATTATAAAGAAGATTTATATACCTACCTAGGTTTTGATGTGAAATATGTAGGTATTAGAGCGCCGTAAGCCATGACGGTGAAATGGCATGAAGCTCTCATAGCGTCATGCAGTCACTGCTTTTATAGTACACTGTATATTTTTTTTATTATTTCATAAGAAGAAGAAGCAAACTAGCAGATAGTCTCCTGATGGAAAGAGTCAAACATCGCCTATACACACCAAAAATATTTTTGATGTACCTTTTTCACATTTTTCACCGCTTGTATACACTTTGTATATTATTGAAATTAGAAAACTTTATAAATAATATTTCATCACATTTGGTTCCCTTGTAGGTAAGGCAGAGTAATCTGAACATCTATAAATTTTACGGTTCACCACGATTCACCAGCTTGTCGGTTGCGAGGAATTGTCGTACTACTTTTAGGCTATTTTTTAGCAATAACCATTCCGCCAGACAGAAAAGCTTCGAAAGACTCAATAATACTTTTTCCCAACCAAGGGATTAAACATGGGATCTCATTATCTGAGCTGAATAGGCTAATCCCTAGACCACGAGGCAGTCAGGGGGCATTAATATTTGGTTGTGAACATGCCGTATTTAATATCTTTATTTAAGCATTATATTTTTTATTGTCATACCTAATATTAATAAAAACAAAAAATTTTATCTTAAAAATAAATTTAGGGTTTTTTTTTCTAAAAAATAAATTTAGGACTACCCTTAGCATTACTAGTACTAGAGAAGCTATACTAAGTAAAAGTCGTGTTCGATTTCTTTAACTCACTGCAGCGCTGAAATAATAATAAATCGTCCAACTGAAGACAAAATTTAGCAGCTCTACAGCATATAACAGATTGTAATATATATTCGCGACAAAAAGGTCGTAACCGCCGTGAATATCACGGCCCTTATGCCTTTCATTCAACGAGCTCTGACGTAGTTGCAGTCATAGGACTGCACTTTAGTGGAACACAAATAGCGTGGCGCATGTCTTGTCTAGTACGTTGGTGGTTTTTCAGATGGCGACTTCGTAATTTCGTTCGCGTGATAAAAAAGAATTAATTTCCTCCGCTCAGTCTGATAAAAAGGAAGCATTTGTCACTCTTGGATAATGTAGCTTTTTTAAAAATAAAAGAATATTTAAAATCCGTGACGTACCTAGTTATTGAGAAAACAAACAAAAAATCATATCTATCCTCTTTACAATATTATTAGTATAGATGGAGTAGACACTAATTAATACAATTAGTAACTTGATTTCAAATTACGTATTAAAATTAAGTATTTTATAATTGATTTAAAAATTAAAAATAAATCTTAAAGTTATTCTATTCACAGGACAAATTACACGTCTTACTGATCTAACCCCAAAGCCAGCAAATTATTTGCTTGAGATATGGGTGTTAGTCAACAATACTAATACATAGATATACATGTATAAATACAAGAATATATTTAATAAACACCCAAACCCGGAAATACAAACGTTTATGCTCATCACACAAATGCTTATCCCCATCGGGGATCGAACCCGAGCCCCGTCGATTGCGTAATCAGGGTCGCTAACCACTATACCAACGGGGCGGTCATTCTATTGCTTTGAGTTTTCACTTTTCACTTCTATTGGCAGTGCTTATGACTCTCTGTTTTTTTTGTTTTAAATATGTGACGTACAAAAATCCCTCCTAATTATACCTATTAAAAATGCGAAGTAATTTTGTTTGTTACGCTTTCACGCGAAAACTACTTGACCGGTTATCATGAAACTTTGTACACATATTCTGGGAGGAATTGAAAGTAACATAGGATACTTTTTATTTTAAAAAAACTTATTTACTGGCTTAAATGCAAGCGAAGCCATGAATTAAAGCTATTGAATATAAGCATATTGAAGAAATATTATACATGTACCCATCAACCATTTAAAAACGTTGCCTAACTTGTTATTTCGCATAAATCGAGTCTGGATCCCTGTGCCCGAACATGTCTTTGTACAAATTGTCTTCGTCTAATTACTCTACGATCCACGTGCAGCACGTGATGGCAGACATTTTACGTTGTTACCACTGCAGATAGTAATCTTCATACGAAATATTCTCAATAATTAACAAAGTAACAACGCGGCTGTAATGTGGATGAACTTTCAAAACAAGAATATAGATACAGCACCTGTTAATGTTGTGTGAATAAGCTAGTTGATTAAAATTAAAAAAACTGTTTAAAATTTTTTCTTATTAGGTGTATTAACCAAAAAACTATTTACTTTGTTAGTATAGTAGCTTACGCGAAAACGCTCTGGACTGTCATGGCGTCCTAATGTCATCATGTTGTGGTAATATCTACATTACGGACCCTGTGGTTTCTATAAAAATGACATCAAGATGACGTTTTACCATGGCATGACGTAACACTTCCAGATTTGCGTTTACTGTCACGTGACTTTATGCTTATTTTGCCGAATTAATATTCTTAAAATATTATTAATAGTTATCTTGCATAACAAATGTTTTATTTTTTGACGTGACAACGTCTTATAATTCGATAGAGCTGGCTGCACGCACGAAAAAACATGACTCATGCGGTGTTACCTCGCTCTGAGGCGTTCCGTTTAAGGCTTGGAGTACAAGCGAGAGCTTAAGACGTTGTCACGTTCAACTATCGTCTGTAAACCAACTTTACAGACAACCGATTTTTTTTTGTTATATCCATATCATAATTAATCATTAAAAACTACAATATATCCGATTCATTATTAGTGGACACAAACCTATTGGAGAATCGGCACATACGTCCTTCAATGAATAACACGATGAACTTACTCAACCAATATTCACTGTGACGTTAAATATTGTAAATGTTCAATGCTTTTTCTTGATTGTCTAGTAGCTTTTTCAGTAGAGACTAATTTCTAAGTACGTGGTCTCAAGTTCATTTCTTAAATTGGACGAAATTTGTTATAAAGGCTTTAGATAAAAATTGCTTTGTCTCTGTTTTGGAATATTCGATGACTAGTCGCTTCACTTCGCTAATGCCTCCTAGCACGTGTAGTTTCAATTACGCGGATTGAATTGAGCAAAATCCTGAATTGTGTACCAAGAAAACTCTCTGTATGGTATTTGTATGGCAAAACGTGCGATGCTCATACAATGGGTAAAGTTTATTAAATCCTGGTCCATTGTTTGTCAGATATAAACTTACTCCTTTGAGCACGTAGAGCACGTGATGTTTTGTACTGTACAACAACTGACTATTCAACTAGATTCTATATAATAAATGTTCGTATGTTGATAAGGATTCAGAGGTTGACCTTGCAGGCTATCTCTGAAACTTCCCGCTGAATTTTAGGTATTTTAAGCCCAAAGAATTTTTCGGTTTAGCTGACGTGGTACAGAGTAACAGATGTTGTGTATGTTGAGAAAAAAATGTGCCTTTATAAGATAATGTGGTCGCCCAGCGACAGTCTTTAAATTAAATGAAAAGAGCTCAAGGAAGCGAAAACTATAACTAAGCAGTAAGCAAAATTTTTGTGCTGAAAAAGTTCCAAAGTCCTAAGTTGTAACAATGATATTATTTTATTATTTAAAAAACTATTTATGTTTTCAAAATCATGATCGATTTTGATTTTCGCCTTTGATAAGTGCCGAACGAATCAACCGACTTTAATCCGATTTCACGGTATTTCTTGCAGTGTTTTAAGTAAAAGAGTTGATTAGATTTTGAAATAAATCGGTATATTAGCCTGAAAATTGTTATAAAAATATGAAGTGAATTTGCTGTAAGCAACACCATTTTGGTATTTGAAAAGCTGTAACTTAAGAAAACTTGATTCGATTTTGATTTTGAAAACGGCACGTCACAAATCCATGGTCAAATGGAATCATAGAAGTGCATCGAATTTTGACCTCAGGACGATATTAATATATGACGTAAAAATTTTATACCACTTTTTATGATAATTACACTAATAGAAACGTATGAAATTTGGCACAGTTAAAGTTTGCATGAGGAACGAGTTATTCATTACAAAAGAAACACATTAAATTTATACAAATAATTAATACACACACTACTAGTCATTTGACAGTTGACACACATACACAATATACCTACACAGCATACACGTGTATATTATTTTATTTACGGCTAGTCTGTTGTCAGAACAGATTTTATTAATTAGTTAATGGTCAAATGGAACTATTGTGGTCGAATTTCAACCAGAGGGCAATCGCTTGTGCTAGTAAATCTCGGTAACCAGAGCGTAATATTCAGTTTATCTATTTTGAATGGAAAGCGACGTTTAGATATTTATTCACGTAAAAATATATATATATATACAGGATTCTGGAGGATAATTTTCTATCCTCGCACAGCTGTATAGACAAGAGGGTTCATAAGCTAACAATCTAGATCGAGGCTAGTAACCTTCGATTAACGACCTGGAGGATGATGACGCCGACTTAACTATATAAAAATATTGGAATATTTTCTATCACTTCGTTTGTTTACACTTAGTAGGGAAGTATACTCGTAAGCTCTTGTATACAGGTTGATTAAAGGAGGGATGAGTTAGTATCAGAATATGATTATATCTAAGTGAATAACAATGTTACCACTGAAATTCACAATTGAATAAGGAGATTTAGTTTAGTATTCAAAAAATTAAAAAACACATAAGAATACTAGAGTTTCTTATACTTTACGATAGCAAACATGCGGATGGCTCTCCTGGTGGAAAGAGAAACCATCGCCTATAGACACCGAAGATGTTAATTGTGCGTTGTTATCGGTGTAGTGGGATGGCAGTGCCGCATGCATAAGTCTACCCTCCAAACCGGAACATGTCAATGACAAGTATTGACGCTATTGCAGTAAGAATAGGTAAGGCACGAAGTAACTATTTAGTAATCTGTGGTAAGGCGGTGGTATATAATACCCAGACTAAACGTTGCGGAACTCTACCACCTAGTAGTCACGATGGTAGTAATACGTATGTCGTATAGCCATTCGGTCGCCTTTTACGACCTGCCTGACAGAACGGCAGTTGGTCCTTGGTGATACTAAAAAGTTCAATTTACAATATTGTGAAATAAGAATAACATAGTTTTAAATTATCTCACTATCAATCACGCTATCAATATTTTTTACTGATTCTTTAAATTTCACCGTAAACACTCATACAAATTGCAGCATATCGTTCAAAATAAATTCATGCGCATGGCCACTGGTGCACCATGGTACATGCGCAATGTAGACCTTCACCGGGACCTAGAACTCCCAACCATTATGCAATATATGAAAGAATTATCGATACGTTATTTTGACAAAATAACACATCACAAAAATCCCCTTATAAAAGCCGCGGCGGACTACGAGTAAGACGCGGCCGCTCCACTCAGGTTCAGGAGGCCACGCCATGTACCTTCCTATCCCGACGATCCTATTACCATCACAAATAACAACACCAACTCAAATGTAACACACACAACACTACACCGTCGTCGCCGGGGCGCAATGCCACGACTCCTCCCACCAACACTAGTCCGAACGTCGCACTAAGCCGAGGTCCGGTCTCACAGGAGACAGCCCTTAGTGCGGGCGTTTATAGGCCCAATTTGAATATTTTAAGTTCTGGTTGAGCACTCTGCTCGCCCAAAAAGCCCGGTGACGCAGTAACGACCCATAAGGCCATAAGGTCAACTGCAATTGGACTGTAACTGGACTGGCTGGTAATATTAGGCGTCATTGATCGTAAAACAATAAAAAATAAAAGTCATCTGTCAATAACAAAACTTTTAAGTAAGTTGTTCTACAGATTAAAACACGCCCTCTACGTAGCATAGCATGTTTATTCGCTAAAGCGATTGTTTGCTTTGTGAGTTATTTGTGTTTCCTGTGTTTATTTTTTAAATTGAGTGGATACTACCACTACGAGTGGATGATGTGATGGTGAAGGTGTTTTCGCTTCTAGAATAAAAACAATTTTTCTTTCTCGTAGTGCTATTGAATCTGACAATAACTAATATTTATATCAGATTAATATTAATTATGCTATTCGATAGTGTTAATAATGTAATAAAAAATTTTAAGAATTTAAAAAATTAACACGTCTCTTAGCGTATTGACGTATAAGAACCGTGTGAGAAGCTTCGCAGAAAAAGTTTTTTTGAATATTTTATTGGTACATTACAAAATTTTCCGGAAGAACATTTTATTATTTATTTCCAAAAAATGTCATGCCTATAGGAAAATGTTAAACTTAGCAAACTTAACAAGAAAATAAAAGAAACAAAGAAAAAAGATACAAAGATTTCTTCCCTTTGATACAAGAGTGCAAGCACTGATTTTACCTTTAGTAGATTATGTTGATACTTATTGTCCTGACATCACTGAAGAAGGCCTGATGAATAAATTTGAGTGCTTACAGAATAAAGGTGTAGTCTGAGACACGGATTAAATATTTACGCTTTCAATACAATACAATAACTCTTTATTGTGCACCTATATATATATATATATATATATATATATATATATATATATATATATATATATATATATATGACAACATATAAATTACAAAAAATGCTTCACAAGTAAAATACACAAAGACGGTCTTATCACTAATAAGGTTATTTCTTCCAGACAACCTTTATAATAAAGATAACAATATACTCGGAAAAGTGGTGCTAACCACAAGATAATTTATAGTTTTTATGCTCTTAAATAAAAGACAAAAAATTATAATAAACGTAACAACCGATTAAACACAAAGACAAAGATCAGCAAATAAAACAGTGGTAATGCGTAAAACTAACTTGAAAAATTAAACAAAACTACTAGGTACATAGAAAGTGACGTTTGATCATACTTTTGAAAGAATTTAAACTCGGCGTCTTTCTATCTTCTGGAAGAGAGTTCCAAAGCTTTCAAGACAATTTCTTAGATTGTCAGTGTAGCTTGCAATTACATACAGAAATACAGAGATATAGGTACTATTTATCGATGAAATAAAATCATCTCAAATGTAATTTTTAAATTTTGTTAATACACTTGTACTATTTCCCAAATCACTTTAAATTTTAATTAATATCGCCAACCGGTTTCGCCTTTTACGGCATCATCAGGGCTAATTAGCCTAATTAGCCCGTTTTCGCCTTTTACGGCATCTTCAGGGCTAATTAGCCCTGAAGATACCGTAAAAGGCGAAACCGGGCTAATATTATATTGAGAAAAATAGTAAATAAATCACGTTGTACTGTTTGATCGCATAGAATGAGATGGCAAGGTTTAAAAATTACTTTTTTACTCTTTTCATCGTCGGCACTTGGTGAAACTCCATTTGTAATTTTGTTAATACACTTGTACTGTTTCACAAATCACTTTAAATTTTAATTAATGTCGTCCACCGGTTCCGCCTTTTACGGCATTATCAAGGCTAATTATCCTAATTAGCCCGGTTTCGTCGTTTACGGCATCTTCAGGGCTAATTAGTGTATGAAATTTTAAGGAGCATTTGCTCATATGGCATATATTGTTGCTGTCCTCCAGAGCGTTTCCTTTCCAATGACGTGTCTATAAGTAGGTAGTCATTTTACCTATAGTCTGAGAAAATTTTACCATATTTATAAATTAAAAACACAGCTCAAGTGGCTTCCTATTCGTGACGTGAGCGCAGGAATGCCCATTGACCATGCACTTTGTTTTTTTATAATGTTTTATTTAACTCAAACTTTCCTCACTATCTTCGTAAACGCTTTAACTTCTCTCTCTCTCTAATGGTTTTGACTCAAATTGTCGCTCTCAACTACGCGGAATTTTACAATTCCCTACAAACTCTTCTTTAATCTACAGTAATTCTTTAATGCATTCTTATCTATTTGGGTTTGCTGGAACAAACCTCTTACAGAAATATGTTAGCCTTTTATGGAATGTTCATGAATCAAAATATATTTTTTCCTCTATTAGTATGGGAGCCCACGACACTAAACCTGGTCCCATAAGACTACCGGATGGCATATACATAGATAGATTCGTTGTTAATTGGAGAATACGAAATGGCCATGCTGCAATGCAAAAAACCGGGTAGCGTTATTAAAAAAAAAAAAAAGAATGAAAAAAAATCGATTTCTGGTACGATAAGACTACCGAATTTCGTTTGTTCGTCGACATAGGGGAGGGGTAGGACTCTACGAAAATGCGGTGCTGCATGTCCCTATGACATTAAAAGTGACGCCTTGTACCTAGTACCATCGGACTACCGAACGAACCAAAGCTTAACTGAAAGATCATCAATTTCTCTGTAAGAAAAATCACTGCTGCATCTTCGAAACAGTGGATGAGGTGGTTGCTGCAGCGATTGAAGGTTGCCCACTGCACAGCTTAAATCGGCGTTTCTGCTCGGTTTTGAAGGCAATTACCCGGTTTCTTTCATCTGGTACTGATGGAATACCCATGCCACGATCAGGTACGAATAATTTTACTGGTCATTAACTGTTTAAACAAATGAAATTACATATTTTATGGGAAATTCTTGGATTTTTCAACCGTTTTCACTTGGTTGTTTTAATTTAATGTCCTACTTAGGGATTTATAGGGTTCTGAAGTCAACTGGAAACCTTTATAGTTTCATATGTCTGTCCATTCGTCTGTCCGTCCGTTCGTCCGCGCCTTAGCTCAGAAATTTTTAATATTGTAACGTAATATGAGAAAGGGATCTCAGTGTATCTAATTCTGTAAATTATTTTAAACCAGTCAATGACTAATTTGAAATATGATAGTATTTAGTCCAGTAAAAAGTTTAATGAAACCATGGTCGACCAGTTTTGACGCAATGAGTAAAAAAGTGCTCATTAATACTTAAATAATGATATTATGAAAGAAATTTTGATTTAAAATTAGGGGAAAGGGATGAAAAAAATAAAAAAAGGGTTGAAAAATGCCTTTTTTTTAAATAACTTAATAACGGTAGGAAATAGAAAAAAAAGTTTCAAGTAAAAGCTGTAGAGAAAAAAATTCTACACAAAAAGTTCCTCTTCATTTTTTTTGTTATCTGCTATAGTTTAGCTACAAAAAATAAAATAAAATTTGTAGTAAAATATGTAAAAATATATAAATATGGGAATACATGTGTAGTAGTGTTAGTACATACTAATGTGATGCGCGCGCTACATGGTACAGGGCCGTAATAATTCTGGTAAGGTTTTATAATTAATTACAAAGCAAATTTAATTTTTATTTTTTGGAGCTAAACTAAAGC
Source organism: Apodemia mormo (assembly GCA_036924255.1). NCBI lineage: Eukaryota > Metazoa > Arthropoda > Insecta > Lepidoptera > Riodinidae > Apodemia > Apodemia mormo. The sequence goes on along the minus strand of JAUPFN010000003.1, from coordinate 37,127,597 downwards.
AGATAACAAAAAAATGAAGAGGAACTTTTTGTGTAGAATTTTTTTCTCTACAACTTTTACTTGAAACTTTTTTTTCTATTTCTTACCGTTATTAAGTTATTTAAAAAAAAGGCATTTTTCAACCCTTTTTTTATTTTTTTCATCCCTTTCCCCTTAATTTTAATCAAAATTTCTTTCATAATATCATTATTTAAGTATTAATGAACACATTTTTACTCATTGCGCCAAAACTGGTCGATCATGGTTTCATTAAACTTTTTACTGGACTAATTAGAGAATACCTACGTACAGTTATCCGTAGTATTGCCAGTTACAACTAACGAAACATCACCATCACAGACCACATGAGTGATCACCATGTTTCGTCACCGTTCACGTATGAACGGTGGACGAAACATGGTGATCACTATCTCGCTAGCCAACATACCCAACTGAGAAGCGTGGTAAAACAGAAATTTTTTAAAAAAATTTTATATCATAAGATAGCAAATAAACAGATAGTTCTCCTGATGGAAAGAAACAACCATCGCATATAGACATCAAAAATGTTAATCGCGCTTTGCTATCTTTATGAAAGGATGGCAATGCCACCTGCATAAGTTTCCTGGCCACTTTACCCTCTAAATCGGAAGACGACAATGACAAGCATTGAAGCTATTGCGGCAGGAAAAAAGAAAACATTAGAGTGCCGGACTAGGAAGAATTTCCACTTTAAGTGTAGGACTAAGTAACTCTTAAATTGTAATGTATTTAACAAGCTGTTGTGCGAAAATTAGGTTGTTCTTCATTAGGTTGTTAATCTCATAAATCCGAATCTTTGGAGAACTCATCAGAAATACCATCGAATGTGTAGGACAAAAGATTTTTCGTGTTTTTCATAAAATAATCAAGCGATTAAAGTAAAAAATAATTATTGTTATTAATCAATCATTTTTTACACCGAATTAAAATTTTCGAAGCCCCCTAAATTTATTAGTTACTCGATTCGAAATTTTTGAAGATAAAAAAATGGGTGTGTAGTATTGGTATAAAAAACCCAAGATGCACAATCAGTGTCTCAAAAACGTCCCCTAAAAATGAGTGCACCATTACAAATTGTGCGCTCATTTCAAATAGAATCGCGTCGACCGCGACACTGTCAATTTTATTACTTTTTGTACACTGCTTTTTTAAAATCAACTATAAATCTTGCGCTTAAGGTTGGATATGCAAAAACATATATTATTGCCATATCTATAACTACCTAAGTGATATTAGTGACAGTTTTGAGTGTCAGTTTTGTTCGGGACAGTGCATCTTGTTTTTTTTATATATCAATGGTGTGTAGTCAAAACGAAGTTGTTCACAAACATTCAGCTTGTTTTTAGTAAAAAAAAAATTTGTTCGTGGGACTATGGTCTAAAAGACTTGTGCGTAGGGGTGGTAGGGACGGCGTGCATCTAGAGGTTCGTATTCAGATTCAGATTTCAGTTCAGATTACGACGTGCTGAATTCGATAGTTTTTCCCAAAAACCCAAAATTTCAGTAACAGCTCGGAGTGTGGAGGGTGGAGTGTTACCACCCCCTGTCTTTGATAAGCATGTAAAGCTGTCAGGTTCGATTACAACTAAAAAGGGTGGTAATCGTTATCGGGTCGGTAAAATGCGGCGATGGGAATCACCACTCAACTCGTTAACTTAAATCGTAGAGTAACGTAAAGTAAAAAAAGTAACTTAGATCGTAAGTATCGTAAGTATCATAAGTATCGTAGAGAACTAGAAAGTTTAAAAACGTTCAGTTCACTCTTCCAACCCAGCAAGGGATAGCCGTGATGATACTTCTATACTAGTAGGTATAGTTAAAATGCATCTCCAAAGAATGGCAATTGTATAGTAAGCAAAATATTGAAATATATTCTACTTTGTACGAAGAATCGATATGAAATGCATGCGCCAAGCTATGTGACGAACGTTTATGATTTATTTTATATAATCGGTCACAGGTGCTCTTACAACAAGGTCAGAGCAAGTAATGGGGGTCTCTCGCGATGGAAACTTTTATCCACCTATAACATCTTTATCATTGTGTAAATCCGATAGAAAATATAAGGACACCGATTATTTGGCTTTATAGGTATGTTAAAGGCACGAATTCGATTCGTAACGAAAACTTCATGTTTTCAATTAATTTTTTTCCAGAGCAATATCATAGTAATGTGAGCAGATTATTTGAAGAATATTACAGTTTTTGCAAAATTAAGTCTTGAATATTCGATTTATCGCAAGTTTAAAATTTGATCGTCAAAAGATTGCGCGCGAGGATTTATAGTGTTTTTAAAATATATCTTCTAAGACCTAAATAAATGAGTTCATTTATTTAGGTCTTAGAAGTTAGAAGGTAAAGTTTAATATACTGTTTTTTTTCGGTCCGTTATGGACTGAAAAAAAACAGTATATTAAACTTTACCTTATTTCATATATATTTAAGTTTTTATTGAAACTTAAATATGATGAAAAAAAATGTTAAAAATGAGCTGATTTTGTAATTTTTTAACGTTATGTTTTAATATCTAACAACAATATTTTCGTCATTATGGCACCATAGTGCACTTTAGGGCCATATATCCTGTTGAAAAAATGCATAAAATAAAATATTTCGGCACATAAATGGTTGTATTCGTCTCGAAAGATAACTCTGACGCCTATTTTCGTAAAACGCTATGCAGGGATTGTCTTCGTTTTAAAAAACCGTTATCAAAATTTATATTCTTGCTCTGTAATGCACTAAATCAAGACGTAATCATGCAAAAACTGTAATATCCTTTGAATAATCTGCTCATATTATTACGATATTTCTGTTGAAAAAACTTGAAAACATGAAGTTTTCGTTGCAAATCGAATACGCGCACTTAAGTAATAACACAACATGCTAAGATCTGATGTAAGTTGTTTTTGGATAATAAAAATTGATTAATTGATGGATATTTGTAGTTGTGATTCACGACTGTCTGAAATGTTTTTATACTATAACACTGCTGACATAAAATTATCGATCAATTAATAGTTTTATAATAACCTAAAATACGATCTGTATCTCAAGTTATAACTCAGAAAGTCTTATCCGTTCTCGATAAAAAAGTATATAGTGAACTTTTTTCATCATCCATAAATATACTTACGCCCAGTGAAGCGGGCGGTTGTCAACCAGGCTTTTAAAATACAATACCCAACAAGAAGATTCTTCAGAAGATTGAAAGGGATAACTATCGCCACTAAGACATATATGTGGCAAAAATATAATCTTACATGCATAAGTTTATCGGTTACTTTAGACACCATGAAATTAGGCACGTGAAAAGAAAATATTAGCACGTCGATTATTTTAATAAAGAGCTTCATTTTCTGACAAATGCTTGTTAATAATTATTATAATTCAAGGCCAACTTTGTTCTCCTACATGTAAAATTAAAACTGTTCGTAAGAAGGAGTAATGCTACACTCGTAAATTGTAGATTTTACATTTTCAATTTCCTGATTAATTCCGGAACCTTATTTAACTCCGGAACTGTCTATGTTTTAAACCACAGTAATAAGGAATAACTTAGGCTAATTTTATTTTAGAAAATTTTCCACGCAGATGAAGTCACGGCGGGTACAGTTATTATAATATATTTTTATTGTATTTTATTTAAAAATATTATAGTCCAAGATCCCAGAGCTGCCAGACGTCACGTATTTTCTGACGGATGAAATGTGGACGATTGAGTAGTGTTAGTATGTACTATGATCGTATGCCTACCTGCTAGCTTGGTCAAACGGCCAATTTCCAGGTATCAGGTAATCAAGGTACATAAAAACATTACTTACTTCACTTAAATTCTCATGGCTGATTTTCATATATGTTTTCGAGTGTATAGTTAAAAATAAATTGTCAATTCTCCCAGACACTTTCCGCCGGCCATATTGCTTGGCAGACGCTTTAAGGGTCTCAAAATAATTAGTTAACTTCACGTAAATTCTGACGCTCCATTTTTATTTATGTTCATCCGACAACAATTTTAAAACCTTAGACAAGAAGACAGACCGATTCAAGGGGCCAATCATCCCCTAAACTAAATTTTAATATTTCTGTGAGTGGGAGCGCGAGAGCATTATCTACGCGCATGAGACTGAGTTAGACCGACTGCGCTGTTAAGGCCATGAAAATTACTTGAACAGATATTTTATAATTTTTAGAACTTTTGTTGACAAGTAAATTATGGCAACAAAAATAAGAAAAAAAATTGACCTATAATAAGTAATACTAAAGTTAGCCTACATTTTTAATTTTTTTTCAATTTATTAATTAGAACTAAAAAATATTTTTTTAAAATAACACTTATAGTTTTTCAATTTTTTTACAAATGAAAATTTTTTTTAAATAATTTTTTCAATTAAAAAAAATTCTAAAAGTTTTTAGTAGTTTCATTTTTTTACTAATTATTTTTAATTAATATAATTTTTAAATAAAATAAAAAATTGGTCAGGTGACAGCTAACTTTATTGTAATTTAAAGGCCCTCTTGAGGCCAACAGCTAAAGTCACTCCCAAATAAGTATTCAGTGTTCTGCCGTGCTAGGTAGACCAGTACACTCATGTTTAGCTGAAGATAGTTAATCCCACACAATGTGATATGTGGCAATCCTGTTGCCAACCGAGCACTAATTCAATCCCAGGCAATTCGTTTTTATCAGAAAATTGATAAAAAATATTTTTGGATTGCCTAATCCGGGAAACCAACCGGGGACTTTATATAGTCAATGGCAACACCGGGTCTACAGATAGACTGATATACAATAGACTACAGAGGTAATTAATACAATAATTTATTTAATGAACAACCAAATCAAAAATACCAACGGGATTCGAACCCGGGCCTCTTTGATTGCGTAGTCAGGTTCGCTAACCACCCGACCAACAAGACGGTCAAATATATACGACTTAGGAGAATTGATTGAATATTGAATACCTACCTAGCTTAGTGTAAGAAAATGTAAAAAAAATTGAAATATTCCCTTAATACGTTCACAGGCTTAAGACTGACAGCTTTTTGGAATTTTTAATGTATGTATTATAATATGACTTTAATGCTGGCATATTTAGCAGTCGCCCTTCGCAGTGTACTTGTCCTAAAACTCAAAGGATTAGTACATTGTATACGTATTCACGGACGCGTACGCGTGATACTTTTAAATACTCGATACTCGTAAATACTCGATACGCTTTTGCCTCTTTGACATTACTAAGTTGTATGTTGTATATGTGTAATCGGGGACGCGTACGCTTACAGTACTTCTAAATACTCGATACTCGTATATTCTACGACTGAATACTTAGTTTGGAGACTTCTTAGTTGAAACCTAGTATAGAAACCTGTTCCCGTAAATACGTCTCATCTCTACTTAACAGCGCAGTCGGTCTCACTCAGTCTCATGCGCGTAGATAATGCTCTCGCGCTCCCACTCACAGATATATTAAAATTTAGTTTAGGGGATGGATGATTGGCCCCTTGGATCGGTCTGTCTTCTTGTCAAAGGTTTTAAAATTGTTGTCGGATGAACATATATAAAACTGGAGCGTCAGAATTTACGTGAAGTTAACTAATTATTTTGAGACCCTTAAAGCGTCTGCCAAGCAATATGGCCGACGGAAAGTGTCTGGGAATATTGACAATTTATTTTTAACTATACACTCGAAAACATATATGAAAATCAGCCATGAGAATTTACGTGAAGTAAGTAATGTTTTTATGTACTTTGATTACCTGATACCTGGAAATTGGCCGTTTGACCAAGCTAGCAGGTAGGCATACGATCATAGTACATACTAACACTACTCTATCGTTCACATTTCATCCATCAGAAAATACGTGACGTCTGGTGGCCCTGGGATCTTGCTCTATTAGGTTTCTGCACTCCTCTGCTATGCAAACTAAAACTTTCAAATTTGACACTCCACCCTTCGCTCAATTGGCTTAAAAAGGGGTGCAAAGTCTTCCCTTCACTTGTAGGCAAGCATTTAAATATCGGTATTTTGTGGTAACGTTATTGCTCGCTGCATGCTATAACTTTTTTTTCAAGCATAACGTTATCCGATAATGATACAGAATTTGTCACTATTTAATAACGTCATTCATTATGTGTTCATAACGTTAATTCGTAGTGTATAACTACGAGTTAACGTTATGAAATATGATATTATGACGTTGACATTCACATCACATGATGTTGTCAAACCAATCACGAAACAACATGAAACGCGGCGAACCAATCACAAAACAGCATGAAACGCTATATTATAACGTTATTTAGCGTTAACAATTTCGTTCTGTTATTTGAGTAGCAACACATATAGTTTTTGAAAATCATTTTGTTACTGAGGTATCGCTACAGTAACAACGTTAAGTATCGTAAAATAAATTATGTTATCTGATAATGTAGAAAATTTTGACATTAATCCTTGCTTGTAGAAAATTTTTACATTAATCTCCTTGATTTTTCCATGGAAAACGTAAGTATATAAAATTAATAAATTCACAAAAAAATTGCTTTAATTAAAAATAAAAATATGCCTGAGATCATAGTAATAAGTGATTTTCTTGCGGTATTTTAATGTGATGTATATTTTTTAACTTAATTGGTCGTCCGCCCGCATTGTAAGACCGTAATGTTTTTTTGATACTTTCACGGCTTTTCATTACAAAACACCTCGTGTTGTGCCACGTGCTCTATAAAATTACAGGAGTTCTGAGAGTGAAAGTAATCTTATAGTTTATTGAAACTGGTGAAATAGTCGAATAGCCAAGACGATATTGTTTAAAAATTCCAACTGTTAATGGTTGCGATAATAATTTGCATTTTTTTTAATTTTGTTCAAAATAGTGTTAATGTTGGTCTAATAAGACTCAAATGTAGGTAAAATAATATCAGTTTAATAACACTGATATTATTTTTCTTATATTTGACTAGACAATTTTTTACATTTTTCGTAATATTTAGGCAACAAATTGCTTTCCTATCCTTATAGTTCGTAAGAGGTTACTAGCTGGTAGCGTTCTTCATTGTCTTGCCCGGGTCTGGTATCACCGCCTTCCTATTCCTGTCGTAATAGCGTTAATATTTGTCACTGTCGTGTTCCGGTTCAGTGGGTAAGGCAGCAACGAACTATTTACATTTTTGTTGTCTATAGACGATGGTAGTCTCTTTCCATCAGAAGAGCTATTTGCTTGTTTACGATCTTATGATACTAAAAGTTTTAAAAATTGTCTAGCAGTAAGGCAATTGATCTGTTCTTTGAAATGGGTCCGGATCAATACGGAGATCGGAAAATATAGTCTTTATCAAAGACTAGCTGTTCCTTGAAGCCCGCTGCATTATTGATTGTTTGTAATGTTTTTTGATGATACCGCCAGAATGCTTGTTTTCCATGTTAAAAAGTATCCTATGTGTTATTTCAGATCAGCGTCTATGTGTGTGTGTCAAATTTCATCCAAATCGGTTCAGTCTTTTTGCTTGAGAGAGTAACAAACATTTATCCACCCAAAACCGCATCAAAATTCGTTGCGTAGTTTTAAAGATTTAAACATACATAGGGACATAGGGACAGACAGAGAAAGCGACTTTGTTTATACTACGAGTATGTAGCGATAACTAATGATGGAAAACACAAGTTTGCGAACCAATTGGAAATATCCGATGTCTATTTTGTTGTTTACTTAGTAGAGTGTGACAAATAGGAAAAACTTTCCAATCGCAATTCCCAAGGGCGCGTAGGGTAAAATGAGAACAGCTTGGACGGGATTTAGTGATGCCACATTTACAGAAAAATTGCTATCGTGAAATACCTATTACACGGGATGATGAAATTGGCAGTATTGTTTCTCGAAATGATTTATTTGAGCGGCAATAATAAGCAAAAATAAACAGAAAAGTTATATTCAAGCCAATAACTGAAGCGCCGCATAACAATCAAATAATATTATTTATTTACCATTTGACTTTCCGGCAAGAATTCTGAGTGCACAAAATCATGATAGTCAAAGAAAACAGTGACATTTTGATCGACTTTAATGTGGTTTTTTCAATTTAGATTCAGTTGGAAGGCGCCACTTCGAAGCTTGCTGACTAGTTTGCATGTCAAACTCGTAAACACATCGTCTCGTCACCAGTAATAATTCGTTTCATGAATATTGGGTCGGAACTTGAATGAGGATGTTTTTTAGATGTTTTCTTTGCTTGTGATATTTGTGTGAGCCAACAGTACTAACTACCAATACATTAATACATCCAAATATACAGAAATACAATAATATACCCATATCCAGATTTGCAAAAATTAACAGAAAAATGGATTCATGTACTAGATTTCGACAAAGAGATCGAAGCCGCGAGTTACAAGTTTTTTATATAATTTACATTGAGTAAAGCTCAGTGATTAGCTAATTAGGTTTAAATTCATACTAAGTTTTCGCCTTCGACGCAAAAACTAGGGGTGTATCTGTATCTGTCTGTATCATCATAGCTCCCAAACGGATGGACCAATTAGACCGCAGTTTTTTTTTTTCATAGAAAGCTTTAATCTATCGAGATTTTTTTGTTATTAGATAACAAACAAGCAGATGGCTCCCCTGACAGAAAGAGATACCATCGCCGATAGACACCAATGATGTTAATAGTACGTTGCTGTCCGTGTAGCGGGATTGCAATGCCACATCCGTCTGTCGGCTACCTTACTCCGAAACGAAAGGCAACAATGACCAACATTGGTGCTATTGTGGCAGGATTAGTTGAGGCAGTGGTACCATATATCCGGGGGAAACGTTGCGGAACACTACCCCAACTAGTCTCGATGGTAGTGACACGTATATCCAATCGTTTGCTTTTTCGACCTTTCTGCCTGGCAGTCTATTCTTCAAAAGGAGACCTGCACTAAAACGGAGAAAAACCCACGGACTAATAAGTTGGCCATCTTTGGGACACAGTAGTATTAAGTCCCACACTTCATGGGACTTAATACTGCAAACAAAGCTCAAACTCTTTTTTGATTATACATAACAGCTTAAACCAAAAAAAATATCTTAGATGCTAGGTATATAGTATAACCACAATGGAAAAAAGAACAGTGGGACATTACCCTTCTTCAGTGTGTGGAAACTGATGAAATTTTAAATTCTTATTTATACGAGATGATGACATGCAGTCTTCCACAGCGCATTACAGTATGAACCATTATGCAATAAAAAAAAAACGAAACACTTCGCACTATTAAATTAAAAAGCGTTAACCCTGTTTGATGTGTCCCAAGCAAGTGTATGGCAGCTTGGTCTTTCTCTCCCCCCGCAAACCTCGCACGATTGCCCAGTCTAAACGCGTCCGTTGGCTAAATGTAAGTGTCATAGGCTGTGGTATAACCATTAAGTTACTAATATAAACTTGTTGGTGACGTTGAAATCGCATATTATTTTTTTCTCTCGCCTAACCTTCATACTCGTATTATGTAACTGTGTGGTAAAACATTATACATACAAAATGTTATTCAAGGTCCACCACACCCTTGCTAGTATGTATTCAAATTGCGACGTAATGATACCTACTTTGGTAAACAAATGCGTCACGTCAAAACAAAAACAAATAAGTACCTATAAGGGAAATATTCAATTACAAACACAATCGAAACCAATTTTAGCCACTTATAACATTGATATTTTTTATATCAATGACTTATAATAATGAAACACTTTTACGATTTTTCATTATCGCTCGATTAATAAAAAATACCTAGGTGTTAAATGTTTACGTGTTATGTATGCGTAGTATACAAAGCCGTGTATTATTTTTTTAACTTCCCACTACGTATGTACACAACTATGTATGTACACACACCCACGCCAACATTGCACATAATCAAATACATATAAACGAGCACACACAAACACAGACACACACACTTTCTCTCTCTCTCTCACACACACACACACACACACACGCACACACACACACACACACATACACTCTAATACATGAGAAATTAAAAGATTTACGTACCTTTTGTTAATCATGGTCTGAATGGGCGGTGACTGCCTAATACAGGTATATTTGTACTTAAAAGGTATGTCACCACAGTCTGTTGTTAAAATGGTTTGTAAAGAAATAAAATATTTTTAATTTTAATTTTTAAATTTTTAATGTAGATAAGGAAGTTACTGATTTTACCCCGATTTTCGAAAATCAAGTTTTCACCAGATGTCCACGTTTTGAGGTCCTAGGAACCTTTTCCGACTATTTTCACGATGACGTCAGTATTTCTGTATTTATGTATGTGTGTGTGCGTGTGTGTGTGTGTATGTGTGTATGTAAACATCTCATAACTGTTGAATGGCTAAACGATTGAAACGCGTTTGATGACAATCGCTTGGATTCCACTCAACTTAGACTTCCTGAAAATTTTAACCGATTCAGTCCAGGAGATTTTGAGAAATTTTGAAAAACAAAACAAAAAAAAATTTGGCAAAACAGTATTTTTTTCATATAACTTCCAGATTTATGTACCGAATGAGTACAAAAACTAATCAGCTCTATTCCTCAAAAAACTACGTCTAATACATAAATTGCATCAAAATCAGTTTATCCGTTTAGGAGTAATCTTTGACGAAAATTTTTGAAAAAAGTTATTTTCCGACATAGCTTCGAAATTTTTCCACCAATAATTTTTTGGTATTCTATATATTTTATATATTTTCGTACTAAACAAACTACATCAAATGCCGTTTCAAAAATCAAAATCGAATCTAATTCCCAAAACTTACAGCTTTTCAAATATTAAAATTAGTTGTTGAAGTGAAAACTTCTTTAGGCGCGTTGAGCGTTTTGGTAGAGGGTAAAATCCTCGGTTCGCGTCACCGACATGCTAATGATAATAGTATATCTATAGCTATGGAGAGCCAGACTAGCGCACGCGCAGTAGCCTGTGTACACGTATACACTAATACATCGACTATTTCTGACTGTATTTTATTATTTAACCCATCATATGTAACTAATAAATAAAACATAAAAAATTTCATATAATTTTTGCATATATTGTTCCGTTTTCACTTCTATCGGCAGTCCCACGACTGCTACTGTTTTTTTTAGCTAACTTACTTAATTCTTTTTTGAAGTGAAAACTTCTTTAGGCGCGTTGAGCGTTTTGGTAGAGGGTAAAATCCTCGGTTCGCGTCACCGACATGCTAATGATAATAGTATATCTATAGCTATGTTTTGCATATAGTTTTAATTACTCTCAACTTAATAGTTCCGTTTTCACTTCTATCGGCAGTCCCACGACTGCTACTGTTTTTTTTTTAATAACTTTCACCGATTAATTAATTACTAAGTTAATTCACCGATTGGCTTAAAAATCTTATCGGCTTTTCTCCTTTAAAAAATGGGTCAAATACCGTTAGTTTAATCAAAATCGGTCAATTTGATTGGGATTTATCAATGAAGAAAATTAAAAATAAAATGTTTTTTGACATTGCATCGAAATTTTTCAACCTATCGATTATTTGATTATATTTTGATCTCAATATCCTCCCATCGTTTTCAAAATATACAACTTTTTAAAAATCAATATACTGCCATTTTTAACAAAATAGATGTTTGAACTGAAAAATCTATGCTTATATCTTTTACTCCTTTGAGCTTAAAATACCTTAATTTAGTGGGAAGTTTCAGGGATGGTCCGCAGGGTCAACCGTTTACACATTTTTTTATTTTTTTTTAATGAATTTAGGCAATTGTTCCTTATGGCTACTCCTAACCTGAACTTTTTTCTGGACTCTGGACTGGACTCAGCCAGAGTTGAAGGCAAGTATACCTAAAGCCCGCCTTAAGGGTAACCGGATCTCGGTGATCTGCGACGCGGCGGCGAGGGCGGCGCGAATCGCTCGCCGCGTCCTCCGCCGCGCGCATTGAAACAAATGTATGAATCAGCACAGCGCATGCTACGACCTTTAGCGGTGGCTACGGCGAATAGTCTAGGAACCAAAATGGTTTAGTTGTAGTTACCGAGAAATACCCTATGAAAATTTTAACTTTAATTTTCAAATACTTACTAGGCCAGCAATTTGTAAGTCTGGTTACCACATCATAAGTATAAATAAGGTCCAGGATACAATTTTTCTTTCTTCTCACAATGTTGAATATTCATAAGAATATAATTAGTGTCGCCAAAAAATCGATAGTTTTTAAATCGAAAGTAAATAAACTCTCGATTGTGTCGGTAGTATCAATCGTTGGAGATAAGCAAAGTATCGATTCTATTAATAGTATATATAATGGGGGGGGGGGGGAGGTTGTACCGAAATCCGACGCCATTGCATTGACTTATCGATATATTCGATACTATGGATAGGTTGTACAATCGATAGCATCGGTCAGTATATGGAATATTAAATAGCAATACTATCGATAGTTTTCATAGTATTTTTTTAAATCATGAATACTATCGATACTATCGATTGTATTGCTGTTCATTGTTCATTGATAGTATTGTACAAAACTACTCTCTTCCGCACAATATCGAGATAAAGTTGAAAAAGTCATCTCGTTCTTGCACTATCTGGTCGCGGTGGTGAACGTAAGTTCCCGTGACCTAAAAATCCGCGCCGTGCGAATTTCGGCTCGCCCGCCGTGCCGCCGCCGCAGTCGCCGATTCGCGTGACCGGGCGGCTACACATATATTTTCTAATCGACGCCTGCCGCGAATATTCCAATAATAGAAAAATACAAATTGTTCAGGAAAAATAAAATAATATTTTTTTAATATTTACTTTTTGAATAGTTTTGTCTATCAAAAGAAAGCTAATTTTTAAGCTGTCTTCATATCGAAGCAAAATACATTTGCTTACAAAAGTTTGATGTGTTTCTCGTCGATGGAAAGTATAAATTAGATTAAAACCGTATTATTTGTTTGCATAAAGTTAAATTAAATTCGCCGGTAAACTTATGCATGTGGCATAAGACCTCGCCACAAGATAGCAATGCACCATTAACATCTTTGGTGTCTATAGGCGATGGTTGACTCTTTCCATCAGGAGACCCATCTGCTTGTTTGCTATCTTATACTATTAAAAAAAAAGTTAAATAGTATTTTCATATCTTTGTAAATATCAATAGAAGAATTGTGGAAAAAATTCTCAAGGTGAATCATCTAAATGCCAAAAAACACATAACACGAAAAACTCAGTAATAGCTTATTATCGGAATATTCGCGGGGGGCGTCGTTATGGAATTGAACTGGATTAGTCTGGTCAACAAGTGCTTTTTTGGTCAACTTTTTTCAGCAGTCTCCGAAAATTATGATTGAGGTGTCATTCGATTCGGAATGGCATCTAGATAGTTTTCGAAAAACAATGAAGTTCCGCAAATAAAAATTACAAAAGTTATTAACAATTAACTAAAAATAAAAAGGGGGGTTTAGTTTTTTGCAAATATCTCATAAACTAATAAAGATTTTTCAAATTTGAAAAAAGATTCAGAAAGAAGAGGAAATTTCCTAAAAAAGTTCTGATTCCCGGAATTGTAGGACTAATATTTATAATTTTCCCAGAGGGTTGAAAATACGCCCGAAAACGGGTACTCCGGCTTGCGCAAGCCACGCCTCCTTCGGACCTTTAATGAATAAATATTATTTAAACTTATTAAATATGAAAATTAAAATTTGGAAAAATTCAGGTGCCTACAGGACAGATCAATAAACAATAATCCGTGGTCAAAAAATTTTTATCGCAATTTTTCAATAAGTTATCCATTAATTAATTAACAATTTTTTGTAGCACGAACATTAACATTGCAAGTGCGATAATTGTTAAACTATTAATCTAGGATTTTTTTTCTTTCGTGGAGCTATTTTTCAAAGATCTTAGAATAGATTCCCGTTGGAAAAATTAAAAAATTGTAAATTTTCATTTTGTAATTAACAGTTTACTAAGGTGAAAAATTATAAAGCTTTATTAAACATTGAAAAAAAATTTTTTTTCATAATATTATTATTGATCCGTTTTCTCATGATCAGAAGTTAATTAAAAATGATTTTTTTATAATTTTTATCTCCTATTGTTTAAAAAAATGTTATAAACAAATGCGTTGTTTATGAGATAATTTAAAAATTTTTTTCGATAACATAATCTTTGATGATAATTATGATTTTTTTTAAAAAAACCGTTTCTTAAAAAAAATTTTTTATTGCTGAAAAACGCATTTGTTGATTAACAATTATTTTCTCCCACTTCTAATTAACATTAAGGAACCATTTTTTTTAAATCATTATTTATTTTTCTCTTTGATATAAAAAAAAATTATTTAATTTTTCATTGTTTATGTAATAAACAATTTGTTATAAACAAATAAATTTTTACCTTTTATTTTTTTTCTTATTTTACTTAATGTCACAAAAACTGACATGATTTTTTTTTTAAATTTTTTTTTACTATTTTTTTTTTAATTTTTAAATATTCGTTGTCTGTAATTTCGTCATTCTTGCCTGGTTTTTCATCCTTAAAATTATTATAATTTATAAACTAATGGAGATATGATGAAAACACCCAAGACTTATTTATTCTTTATCTAGTATAGTCTTTATTAATTTAAGTTAAAGAATAACTAAGTCTTGGGTGTTTTCATCATATCTCCATTAGTTTATAAATTATAAGAATTTTAAGGATGAAAAACCAGGCAAGAATGACGAAATTACAGACAACGAATATTTAAAAATTAAAAAAAAAATAGTACAAAAAATTAAAAAGAAAAAATAAATCATGTCAGTTTTTGTGACATTAAGTAAAATAAGAAACAAAAATAAAAGGTAAAAATTTATTTGTTTATAACAAATTGTTTATTACATAAACAATGAAAAATTAAATAATTTTTTTTTTATATCAAAAAGAAAAATAAATAATGATTTAAAAAAAAATGGTTCCTTAATGTTAATTAGAAGTGGGAGAAAATAATTGTTAATCAACAAATGCGTTTTTAGCAATAAAAAATTTTTTTTAAGAAACGGTTTTTTTAAAAAAAATCGTAATTATCATCAAAGATTATGTTATCGAAAAAAATTTTTAAATTATCTCATAAACAACGCATTTGTTTATAACATTTTTTTAAACAATAGGAGATACAAATTATAAAAAATCATTTTTAAGTAACTTCTGATCATGAGAAAACGGATCAATAATAATATTATGAAAAAAAAATTTTTTCAATGTTTAATAAAGCTTTATAATTTTTCACCTTAGTAAACTGTTAATTACAAAATGAAAATTTACAATTTTTTAATTTTTCCAACGGGAATCTATTCTAAGACCTTTGAAAAATAGCTCCACGAAAGAAAAAAAATCCTAGATTAATAGTTTAACAATTATCGCACTTGCAATGTTAATGTTCGTGCTACAAAAAATTGTTAATTAATTAATGGATAACTTATTGAAAAATTGCGATAAAAATTTTTTGACCACGGATTATTATTTATTGACCTGTCCTGTAGGCACCTGAATTTTTTCAAATTTTAATTTTCATATTTAATAAGTTTAAATAATATTTATTCATTAAAGGTCCGAAGGAGGCGTGGCTTGCGCAAGCCGGAGTACCCGTTTTCGGGCGTATTTTCAACCCTCTGGGAAAATTATAAATATTAGTCTTACAATTCCTTGAATCGAAACTTTTTTTAGGAAATTTCCTCCTCTTTCTGAATCTTTTTTCAAATTTGAAAAATCTTTATTAGTTTATGAGATATTTGCAAAAAACTAAACCCCCCTTTTTATTTTTAGTTAATTGTTAATAACTTTTGTAATTTTTATTTGCGGAACTTCATTGTTTTTCGAAAACTATCTAGATGCCATTCCGAATCGAATGACACCTCAAGCATAATTTTCGGAGACTGCTGAAAAAAGTTGACCAAAAAAGCACTTGTTGACCAGACTAGATGGCAGTTGCGCGGCGGTGCGGGCAGCTGTGTCAGAGCGCTAAGGCTAAGGACTCACGAAGCGGTTTTCACCCGCGCCCGCCGTGGTTGCGGGCCCGCAGCCTTTGTAGAACACAGATATTTATGTAAAAAATTAAAGCTGATCCTTCTTTAACTCATTAATAAGAGTAACAAATAATTCATAACGATATCTTTCCGCAATTAGTGGATGCACCCAGAGTGACCCAGACCCTTTAGGCCTTCTTTTTTTAATTCTTCTGTGAAGTAAGTATAACGCAACAGCTCGTTTTTGGTGTGTGTCAATGGCGGTCTGGAACTCAACTGATCTTTTAACCGCCCGTATTGCGATAATCAACCACCAAGTATGCTAGCGATAACCGCATCGGCGACGGCTGTGTAACCGTACAAAACTCCGCTCTCGTGAGTTTTGAAAACAAAACTCCATTCCGCCACCGCGGCGGGTGCGGGTGAAAAACCGCTTTGTGAGTCTTTAGCCTAAATCGCGCCGCTCTCGTCGCTGCGCCGCCGCCGCGCCGTAGATAGCCGACATCTAGTTTCAGGTCTAAGGGTGTCACCTGTAAGACTGAACCTCGGTTCAGGGCAGTATTTTGACGATAAGTCAGATATTTTTTTATTTTCAACCGACGAAAAAACGGTGGAGGTTTTCAATTCGACGTGTATATATTTTTTGTGTTAGACCACGCATAACTTTTTAAATAGTAATCCGATTTTTATATTTATTTTTTATTAGAATGGGTATACACCGAGGGTTTAATTATTATTTTTTAAATTCCAGCAATAGGGTTATGTAAACAAGGGATGATTGATTGTTCACTCACTGATTTTAATGTATGACCACGCATAACTTTTTACAGAGTGATCCGATTTTGATAATTCTTCTTTTATTAGATAACATATGTACGTAGA
Organism: Apodemia mormo; assembly: GCA_036924255.1. Lineage (NCBI taxonomy): Eukaryota > Metazoa > Arthropoda > Insecta > Lepidoptera > Riodinidae > Apodemia > Apodemia mormo. The sequence goes on along the minus strand of JAUPFN010000003.1, from coordinate 37,110,693 downwards.
GTTGTCCTATATAATTTAAAAAAAACCACCCAGAAGGGCACAAAATCAGAGGACGATTGATTATACACTCATTGATTTTAATATATGGCAACGCGTAACTTTTCGTCGATTTATTTTTTTTGTTAAAGTGATATAAAAAATATAGTACTTGCAACTTGTGATCACCGCATATTATAAAATCACTGTATTGGCACAGCACCAGCTCGACACCGCCTTATATTTATACTAGCTGCAGCGTGCAGCCCACCGTATTATAAAAGTTTTTGGGGAATCCCGCGGATCATCTAATTTTCCGGGATAGCCTATGTCCTATTCCAGTTCATCATCTACATGTGTGCGAAATTTCATTTAAATCCGTTCAGTAGTTTTTGTGTGATTGGGTTACAAACATCCATCCATCCAAACATCCAAACTTTCGCATTTAGGTATAATATTTTATTTTAATTAATATAAACTACTGTTAGTTACTTGAGTGCTGAAAAAATGTCGCCCGCGTGTTGCACGCTTGTATTCTTTGTACCTACTAGACGCGAATTGTAAAATAGGCATATCCACTTATTTTGCCTGATCTGAGGTTCGAAACAGTGTTGGCAGGTCCGCCATAAATTATTATTGAGCCTGAACCGTAAAATTATTGTACTTTAAACAAAATTATTGTACACTAATAAAGTTGTATTTAATTTCTATTTTAATACATTATTTATTGAAAATGTATGTGTAAATATAAGTAAACGACGAAGTTTAAACGGGAGGGGGGAGGGGGGGGGGTAGGTTTGCAAGTCAGGGAGCGATTGATAACAGGAAACTGACACTGGTTGGAACCCGGAACTTCATGATCTGCATCCAAACAGGGTATAGGCTAGACTTATGAGGTAGTCATATTCTTGGCTGGAGGTAGTAGAAGAAAATATATATTCATAGTCGGAGACAATAAAAGCCAAAGAAGAGGCAAAAAAAAGAAAATATTAATTAAACCGGTCAAGTGCGAGTCGGGCTCGAACACACACCCAGCGATATTAACTCGGGTTTCTTGTAGAGCGACCTACATTGAACTTATTTTTTTACTTTTCTATTTGTTTTTGTGCTATAATAACACACATTCTTCAAATTCATTCATTCATTCATTAAATTTCATATTATGTCTACATATTTCCGTTCAACATATAAAGCCCTGTGACAGACAGACAGATATCGATAGACATATTATTATGGCTCCGTGTGACAAACGGAACCTTGAAAAGCATTAACATACGAATTTGTTGTCATTGCAGAATATGCCGTGTCCAGACTACAGTGTGGAACTGGACCTGGGACCACCGTCACCAGAACTCCTAGAATACGCTCGACAAACGTGTGGTGAGGATCCAAACACACGTTTACAGGCCATAGATGAATTTAGAGATCTTATTTATGGTAAGAAAAAGTATTTAAGCATTCCCTGTTTTTGTTTAGAATCCGACTATAAGGAATGATGAATGAAAACTGGGTAATACTTTCGCTTATTATGTATATTAATCAAAAAACCAGTTGTTTTAAATATCCTATATATAAGCTTTATATTAAGATAAACAAGACAGAATGGACGCTGACTTACACACTATTCAACTTTTACGTACGTACGTACACTATTCAACTTTTTTATTAAAAAATTGCATCTTTGTCTTTTTCAGAACGTGGAGAATGCACGCCGCACCGTTTGGATGACGAATACCTAATAAGATTTTTACGTGCAAGAAATTTCATACCGCAAAGAGCTCATAGATTAGTAAGCGAATCAAATAAAATTATACTAACCCCTACTAATTATATGTATTATTCTCGAAGTTTGGAAAGCATGTAAGTTTGCCGGTCCTCCCGGGATGGTCCGGGCAACTGTTGAACAAGAGTCAATCTACCTTGTTACCAGGTAGGAGGGCATATTGTCCTTTCTATAATATCTGTATGTAAGTATAATGATTTGCTTAACATACCACTACCGTAGGCGTAACCAGATTTTTTGTGGCAGGAGTGTATACTTTCAAAAATTAACTAGAAGAAATTTAATAATTGTTTAACGTCGTAAAACTGCACCAACTGATTTTCCATTTCCTATATCTCCGGAACCCTGCATCAGATCTTCAGAGAATAAGAATTTTCTGTCACAAATTTCTGTCACGAGTTTCCATCACGAATCTTTTGCCGCTACCACGCCGATTCACCGAGCCGCCGAGTCTATCTCTAGTGTAGGAAATTTTAAAAACTTGTTAGAAAATTAGATTGTCGTTAAAAAGGGCCATATATTTGGAAAAGAGGAAGAGGACGGGGTAGAGGGTAAGGGGGAAGCAGGCGGAAACATGCCGAAACATACAGAAAGTGGTAGGAAAAAGTAGAAACAGGCAGAAACAAATGGAATGAGGAAGAATAAAGGGCCGCTAATAGAGGCAGAAACAGGCAGCAAAACGACCGAAAGAGAGGGGGAGGAAAATAAAAATTGGAAGGATAGGCCATCTACCTTTATACCAGGCAGCGCGAATGGCTAAAGGCTAACGATTGATCAAACGTATCGACTACTAGATGGTAGATTTTTTTACTTATACTGCATTATTTCGCGTGATAATGTTGGTATATAGATACCAACAACAACAACAACGTTTGCCGGGTCAGCTAGTATGTATATAGATACATACTAGCTGACCCGGCAAACGTTGTTTTGCCATATAAATTATTGAATTAAAAAATAGGGGTTGATCGTAGAAGGTTGAAAATTAAGAGTTGTATATATTTTTCAATGCTGAATCATAAAAAAATTAAAAAAATATACCTAAAATTGAAAAAAAATATTTAGGGTGGATTACCCTTAACATTTAGGGGAATGAAAAATAGATGTTGTCCGATTCTCAGACCTACCCAATATGCACACAAAATTTCATGAGAATCGGGAAAGCCGTTTCGGAGGAGTTTAACCACAAACACCGCAACACGAGAATTTTATATATTAGACTAGCGACCTGCCCGCGGTTTCACCCGCGTAGCTTTTGTTCCCGTGGGAATATCGGAAAGGTTTATATACTAAAACCTTCCTCAAGAATCAATCTATCTATTAAAAAAACCGCATTTAAATCCGTTGCGTAGTTTTGAAGATTTAAGCATACATAGGGACAGACAAAGAAAGCGACTTTGTTTTATACTATGTAGTGAAGAAGATAATAAAATCGTAAGAAAGTCAATGTATGTCCGGGGTAAACTCAAAAAGTACTGCATAGATTTACTTCAAATTTTGCATGAATATTACTAACAGATTGGGTCAACATATAGGCTACATATTATCACGCTATCACCTACGGGGGAGAAGCGGTGCGGAGTAAACGAAGTCCGCACGGACGAAGTCGCGGGCAACAGTTAGTTACTAATAACTTTATTACTTAATAATCAAATTTTTTTGATTTTGATTTGAGAACTAGGGTGGGGCAGATGTCCTAATTCTTGCCCTTCTCTCTCTGGATACACTCATGATCACTACTATCGTAACTACTAGGTGGTGAGTTCTGCAATGTTTCTTCCGAGGTTTATACAACCACTTTATCTATTCTTGTCAGCTGCAGCGTCTGTATTTTACTCAAATTTTTTTGCATTACATTAGATAGCAAACAAGCAGACAAGACTTAGATAGCAAAGAAGCAGATAGAGAGAATTAACCATCTCCTATTAACACCAAAGATATCGATAGTGGGTTATGGCGACCTTATGGCGACGTCTAATGCCACATGCATAAGTTTACCGGCTACTTTACCCTCCAATATACGGCAATGACAAGCGCTGACGCTATTGCGGCAGGAATAGGTAAGGCGGTGGTACCAGACCCGGGGGAGACAATGCAAAACTCTACCATTTGGTAGCCACGATGGTAATGATTTGCATAGCCAATCGATCGCCTTTTACTACCTGCCTGGCAGAATGACAGTTAGCCTATTCTCCAAAAGAGCGTGAACCAACCCGGTTAAATTTTGGGAACATAGCTGTATTAGTTACATTGGATTATTAAAGCGACAGCCACAATGGATCATATAAATCATTGTCCTTTTGACAATAATTTATAAGCAAAGGAAGTTTATGAATTCCGAGTTCATCAATCTCCTTTGTTTAAAAGTTTAACAAGGAAATAACCTGGACTGAAATTGTTAAATTAATAAAAGTCTCGAACTCTTCAAACTTGTATATGTACTTACTTTTTCTAAATTTAAAAACAAGCATAGATCCTTTTTACTGCCATTAACACTGTGTTATCCATAGTAATATTATAAATGCGAAAGTCTGTCTGTCTGTCTGTCTATCTGTTACGCTGTCACGGCTAAACCGCTAGATCGATTTTCCTGAAATTTGGTATGGAAGTAGTTGAAGAGCCGGGGTCAAACATAGGTTAATTTTTTTTCCAAAATCAACCCTTATAGGATTGAAATAAGGGATGAAATTTTTATGAAAAGCTATCTTGACGACATGCTAATCTACTCGCGGGCGAAGCTGCGCGGGTCAGCTAGTTGGTAATAAATGGGATAAGTTAGAAAAATTTTAGATATGTATAATACATTTTTAACAACATTTTGTATAAAATGCAAAAAAAATATTTCCATATTTATTTAAAGTAGATGAAACTTACAATAAGGATGTATCTACAAACAACAAAATCTTAGTAGGTATTTCATTTAAAAAAATGTGTAAGCAGTTGACCCCACGGGCCATCCCTGAAACTTCCCACTAAATTAAGGTATTTTAAGCTTAAAAGAGTAAAAATAAGTAAAAATATAAGCATAGATTTTTCAGTTTAAACATCTATTTTGATAAAAATGGCAGTACCTATATTAATTTTTTACAAAGCTGTATATTTTGAAAACAATGACGGCATTCAACTCAATTTTGAGGTCTAAAATATTGCTTTAGCTGAATTTTTAATTTAAAAAAAATTCTATCAATGTCAAAAAACATTTTATTTTTAATTTTCTTCATTGATAAATCCCAAACAAATTGACCGATTTTGATTAAATTTACGGTATTTGACGCAGTTTTTAAAGAAAAAGGGCTGATAAGATTTTTAAGTCTATCGGTGAATTAACTTGAATGTTATTTTAAAAAAAAATAAGTAAGTTTAGACACGATAAAACACGATTAAATAATTATTATCTGACGCAAAAGTAAAATAAGTTAATATATTAATTTTTGTTGTTTGTGTGTTATTTTTTTTTATAGTTTTTTAATGTGTAAGTGTTTTATCTTTTCTCTTTACTTTATATTTCTTTTTTGTCAATAGCTTTAAGGCCACATTTTTTGTTTATGTTGTGCACAATGTCTGTGTTTATTTATTGTTTTCTTCATATGGGTTAGCTGGAAGAAATCTCAATATGAGATAAGCTCACCTTTTGTCTTAATATTTAATTTTAATGTTTACTGTACCTGTTTTTGTGTACAATAAAGTGTTAAATAAATAAATAAATAAATAAATAAATAAATAAGTTTGCTAAAAACAACGTAATTTAAATATTTGAAATGTTATAAGTTTTGAGAATTAGATTCGATTTTTATTTTTGAAACAGTGTTTGACATAGTTTTTTTGGTACTAAAATATCGTAGAATACCAAAAATGATTTGTTTAAAAATTTCGAAGCTATGTCGAAAAAACACTTTTTTCAAAATTTTTCGTCAACGATTACTCCTAGACGTATAAACCGATTTTGATGCAATTTATGTATTAGACGTAGTTTTTTGAGGAATAGAGCTGATTAGTTTTTGTACTCAATCGGTACATATAAATCTGCAAGTTAGATTAAAAAAATACTGTTTCGCCAAAATTTTTTTGGGGTTTTTCAAAGTTTCTCTAAATCTTCTGGACCGAATGGGATCAAATTTTCTGGAAGTCTAAGTTGAGCGGAATCCAATCGAATGCTGTCAACCGCGTTTCGATCGGTCCAGCCGTTCAAAAGTTATGAGGTGTTTACGTACACACATATACACACATACATACATACATACAGACATACTGACGTCATCGTGAAAATAATTGGAAAAGGTTCCTAGAACTTCAAAACATGGACAACTGGTGAAAACTCGATTTTCGAAAATCGGGGTAAAATTAGTAACTTTACGTAGTGGGAAGTTAAAAAATTAAGACATCCAATTATTATACTCGTATAATTAAAACGTACCACAATTCTCGTAGTTGTTTAGGCGTTACCTAGGTAACAGGTTGTCGGGAAGGTAGGTATATAATGCCTGGACTTCAAAAATAGATCAAATATAAAAGTTAAGACGGTACGCTGCGAAAAAAGAAATGACGCCGGGGAAAACTACGCCGTACACAATAACACGTACACACATACAACAAAACTACACCTTGTGTTTTTAAGTTGCCAGTCGAGGTTTCGCGGCACCTCGGTCTAAACGTTGAAATCATCAAAAGTACCAAAATTTATATGTAAAACGCCGAATTATATTGTGAAAGGGTGTAAAAGAGATAAAAACCAGAATAAAAACACATTTCGTACAAATTGGAGACCAATACCAATAAATCAAACCAGCAACACCTGTCCGGCCCACGCACACATGTTTATAAAACCGACCTCACTTCGTTTTTCGGGAAGTTTCATCTAACTTTTTTAGTTGACGTTTTTTATTTGCCTGGACCAACAATTTGTGCAAAGGAGAACGGCGAGGGCCTATTCAAAGTTCTCCTAACAACTATCGCATATTGATAGGTGCTTATATTATAATACATAATTGATTTCTTCTGAAATGTAAATTGTATAACGGACAGTTTAATGAGCATTAAAACTGTCCGTTATAATTTTTATAGGTTTTTCGAGAATTGTATAATGTAAATTGTACGTACAATTTACATTATACAATTCTCGAAAAACCTATAAAAATTATAATTGCTTGAGTTCACAATTAGTACATCCGGGATTTAGCTACTCACGTCACAATATATCGGCGTGGCGGAGCGTGGAGACCGAATCCAGAAATTCCGTAACGAAAAAACCTAACACCCCCCACTCCGACCGGCACAGCGGTGATAATTTTTAGTTTTTCCATCTATCGATAAATACCAGAACTTTTAATGACTTTTTGAAATATCACGCTTGTCTCTTTAGTTCAGCAACCCGCCTTTAGGTAGCATTGGTTGTATTGGAAAACTACCGTAATCAGCTGTTTGTGAGAAAGTATATAGGTGTATAGGTATTTATCATCTACGTACAACAGTGAATATCTGTACTCGTATAATTTGTGTACAAAGTGTTTTGAATATGAATATTTTTTATCGGTCACCACGCTCAAAGTGTAACTTGAATTAATATCAAAGAAAAAAAAATACTGCAGAAATAAAATAAATATATAATTGTAATTGCATAAGTTGATAAAAAATGCTATGCAATAGCTTAACCGCGGCAGTCTCCGAGTGCCACACGTCTTTTTTTATATATTTTTATCTAAGAATGAGTCATATAATACTTTTTTATATGACTTATCCTTAGATAAAATATTTGTCTCGCGGCGCTGACCTCGAGACCAATCATTTATAGGGTCTTATAAAGATTATTTGACTTTTATATGTCACTCCGTCACAGATTAAATCAGATGATAATTGTTTTTTCCTTTTTTTGGGATGATACTAAGATTGTCTTATGTGTACAGCTTTCTGTGTTGTAAGTTTTGACTATATAGTCAGTAATAAATACTTTTTCTAACTTGTTGGTCGTCGGTTGGTCATAAATAAAAAATCATTAACTTCGTGACAGAACTGAAAAATCTTTCCTTGTTTCAGCAGTAAGAAAAAGCGTACAAGTTTGATTAGTTTCATGACTTGCTAAGTTTGTTTCTTTTTAAAATGTACATGCTATAAAATTCCGTTGAATTCTAATGTAAAAATTAAAATGTAAATTGTACCTACATAAAATTAATTTGATAGTTTCAGCTGAGGTCATATTCTTGTAGAACATTCGGGCTGTCCTCATCAATATCATATTTTTTGTTAATTTAAACATATAAACACGCCAAATCAAAGATCACGATGTAGGCAAAGATAATTGAGTGTCAATTAATATGACCTAGAAAACTTGCGTTGTATCTTCAAAATTTACCACTTCTTTCACACAAATACGTTTATGGACACTAACACGCATTCACACGCGGCATTCTCACGTGATATTGTGTATAGACGCAAGCACATACAATCACTTATACACGCACAAACTCATGCACACATACACACATCTTATGCATAAAATGCGCACAAATCAGAATATGAGTCTTGTAAGGACCTCATTGTTTTGTGTACACGTGTAATTTATATCTGCGATGAGAAAACGTTTGTTATTGCATACGTATCAGAATAAACGATATATAAGGTTGTGTCGACAAATATCTCATCCTTCGCGCGCGATAATCACACGATGTTAATCGTAAACCAGCTTGCATACATTCTATATATTTCCCCGTGACAAAAATGCGGATCAATCCATTTCTAAGTGTCTGAATCTCTTCAATTTGCAAATGTCAGCGGGCGATGGTACCACTGCCATCTGGTGGCCCATTTGCACGTTTATAAGCACATTACATACAAAAAAACGTTCACATACAAAAAAGCAGCTTTGTTATACAGATAGCAAACAAGTACATCTACTTGTTGATAGAAAGAGACAACTGTCGTCTAGAGACACCAAAGATGTTAATGGTGCGTTACATTTGTCGTGGCGGGATAGTAATGCCATGCCATGCATAAATTTATCGGCTAACTTACCCTTCAAACTGGAACACGACATTGACAAGCAATACGCTATTAAGCAAGAATTATAATAATAATTCTATATTTTTATTCTATTTGTTATTCTAATGATAACAGGGACCGACAACTTTACGTGCTCATACGAGGCCCGGGAGGGGAAATTAGTAACACACAATCTGCCAGACTCCAAGCTACTACTGAGATTTTGGATTTTCGAGAAAACCTAAATAACTTTTGATCTGAAAATCGAACCCAGGACCCCACGCCCATCTGAGGCGAATGGGTTAATTCCTAGAAAAAAAAAACATGAGGTGTCAAGGGACACCCGGATGGAACGAAGTTCCTTTTATTATTATTTACAAAAAACTTCAACAAAAATAATCGTCGCGACACCACACTGTTCAATGCGAAATAGAATTTCGGCCCCGATCGAATGTCATAACCCGGTCCAATTTCGGCACCCGGACGATTTTCGGAACCCGGTCGAATTTCGGCACAGCGGTCGAAACTCGGCAACCGATCCAAATTCGACACTCGGTCGAATTTCGACACTCGTTCGAAATTCGACTGTCCGTCGAAATTCAACTTTTGGTCGAAATTCGACATTCGGCCGAAATTCTGTATAAATGTCGAACATTTGGCACTAAAAAAAGTAAACACAATCAAATAGTAGATAGACTCTCACTTTCAATGCACGAGCTAAAGGGAAGTGGCTGGATATTTCTGTGCTTACAATACCTTACTATAGCAAAAAGTATCGTGACAACTTTTCGTAAGAATTTTTTAATGGTCTAGCCCCCTTTCACAACGCGCGATAAGGAACTTCGTTCCAATAAGTTAATTGTAATTTTATTTTCTTAATTGACTTGGTAACAATGACAAATAAATACCTACACGCAGACGTCTATAAGGAGAGAACTAAATGTTTACGTTAACCTTACCTAAGCTTTATTTAGCTACTATTCCCCAAGTTTAAATATATTTATTAAATGCGGATAAGTTAAGGAGGTGATATAGAATCTTACGGAATATTAATTTTAAGGAATTAACTTAAAAAACGATGTATGAAGTCTAGCCCGTGTTCTTTCAATAACTCATTTCCACGCGTGTGACGAGAATATAATGCAGAATGCTACATCTATAAGTTTACCGGCTACTTTACCCTCCAAAATCATATAAAATAATACCAAACACTGACGCTATTACGGCAGGAATAGGTGATTAATATTCTATTTGGGGGTTAGCCGCGCAGAGTTAAGAGTTATTTTTGAAAAATAAAAGTTAGCCATCTTTAGTCGAAATTTCATTCAAATCGGTTCAGTGATTTAGTCGCGAACGCGTTACAGACAGACAGACAGACTTTCGCATTTAAAATATGGTAGGTATGGAGATTTCAATCTATACATATATACATATATACATATATATATATATATATATATATATATATATATATATATATATATATATATATATATATATATATATATATATATATATATATATATATATATATATATATATATATATATATATATATATATATATATACATATAATAAAAATGTAAGAGGTCGAATTCTGTACATTGAAGATATTTTAAACATTTTTTTTGGAAGATACTCTTTAATCGACACTGAAGCGAAAAATGTAATTTTTTTAATTTTTGTCTGTCTGTCTGTATCAAGGCCGCGCATCACGCCGAATCTACTGAACGGATTCAAATGAAATTTAGCATGGTCAAAATTCATACTCCGAAGAAGGTTATAGGATACTTTTTATCCCAAAATTCAATACGGTTCCCGTGGAATAGGGGATGAAAATAAAAACGTATATTTAGCTTTAATTCATTAACCTGCAGTCCGAAATCCTTTATTATTTTTTTGTTCAAAAATAAGTACTATAAAGATTGTCCCTTAAAAATTTCAAAGTCATCAGTTTTATAATTTAGAAGTTACAGACATCACAAGTTTCAACGGTTTCCGGGTGGATTGTCCAGATGAATGTGACACCCGCATTGTATACAAAACCTTTGAACGCACGGCTCATTATAAGTTAGGGTAATCATTTCATAGTATTTGTATAATGGATATAACCCGAGAGATCTGTTTAGAATATATGGGTGATTCTCAGATAACTGTGATTTTTTAAATTTTAATTTTCCTAAAATTAAAAATGTTTCAAAACCCATGTTTTGGGTGTTATTGTTATCTAATTACCCACAGAATTAAGCCTGTAATGTAGTTTTACTACAACTACAACAAATCAAAAACTATGACAAAAATTGAAAATTTCAATGCCACGGTATTGACATCATTTCCAAGGTACTGGTACTGACATATAAATGAAAAATTCAAATTACTTACCTAAATTTTTTCAAAATCTTAAAGTAGCAAAATAAATTAGAGATCATAATAATCCAAAGAAATTTTTAAAGTTTTTTTCTTGATATTAACAATCTTTAAAATTTATTAATTATGGAATTAGAAGAAAATTTTTTTTATAATATTAGAACAAAACTAAATTTAACATAAGTTGATAAATGAAATCTACTACAATTTTTAACCATTATGAATGTAAAAAACAATAATACATATTTTTTTTTATAATTCAATATTATTTTACAACTTAGAGTATTTTATCACAATATTTGGTAAATTATTTTTTATTTCGTACACTCCTCCGAAGGGTTACAGTCGGAGTCACTTTTGGTTTTTTAATTTCATTATTGACTTCGGTGTCTTTCTGAGATTTTTTCAACATTTTATCATTCTGTACTTTCGGAGAATCTAATGGAAATCGATTATCATCGTAATTTATTATTCCCATCGAGAAATGTTTACATATTACGCCAGGTAGACAATCAAGACAACTTAATGAATTAAATAATATTAGACCAGGGTTTTTCTTACTCCAAGTGTATTGGTGCATTTTCATGGTACCAGTAAAAGAAGGAAATTTTTCCGGCAGTAAGGCATCAATAGTTTCGATTTGTGGAGTAGTTACAACGTCAATTTTTTTGACGGAGCAACGCAAAGTTGATACCAACATGTCAAAAGTAGATCTGTCGTTACCAAATTTCACTTTGTTCTTTCTCTCGTTCTTTTTGACAATATTTTTCATAAGCTTCGGGATCTTCTCTTATCTTCCGTCTTCGTTATCTTTCCGCTTCTCTTTTTCTTTAATCTTTCATCCTGCTGAATTTTAGTAACTTTTTTTTTGTTTTAAATTCACGTTTTTTGCTTTTCGTAGACGTCATATTATTGCACAAGTTTTGGATCCCAGGTATCTCTTTGAGTTTTGTCCGGAGTATTGGAGTCATTTTTGATTAAACTAGAACAACTAAACATAATAATAAACTAAAACTTTAAGGGAAAAAAAATTACAAAATTATTTGTTAATTTTACCATGGTACTGACATCCACGGTACTGACATTTCAATTAATAATTAACCTAACTTTTTTATTGCAGATAATTAAAAAATTTTTTCAAATAATTTTAATCTTTCACGTAAAAATGAATGAAAATTTAGTATAATTAATTTAAACATCGCATTAACACTCGTAAATTTCAATACCTTGGTACTGACTTGTAATTTTATGACTTACCTTTTTCAAAACAAAACATATTACTCTTATCATAATGTTGACACTATAAAATAAAGACACAGCTGCAAATAGTATACAAATAGTCCTTCTTTAAAATGCCACCAGAGAGGGCGCATGAAACTGAATGAAAGATGGAGCTTAGGCGGCAAACATTTTAAAATTAAAAATTCAACAAAATTCTCGGACATGAATCAATGATGATTATTTCTTTTTACCAATTAATATTTTGGTATGATTGCAATATAATTTTATGGTCTATGCATTATACTTTAGTTACAAGAGATAAAGTTTAAATTACCAAACGAATTTTAATAGAAATTTATACATATAGTTTAAAAAATGAGAATCGGACATGCCACGGTACTGACATTTTGAGTGTATTTCCGTAAGTTATATGTGATCCGTGTCCACTTATGTCCTAATTTTTCATGTAGATTGTAGAATACTATCAAATTTATCATATTTATAGTATTTTGATAAAAAAAAGTTATGTTGAATGATAAATAAAGTACTAGACATAAAAAATCACAGTTATCTGAGAATCACCCATATACTGTTTTATTAAAATGTTAAAAATGCAATTTTACTAGCCTAAAAATGAGTAAAATATGTGTAAAATGTAAACCTAAACATTTTATTTATTTATATAAGAATTATAATATATTTGAAAATAAAACAGGTCATTTTTCAGTTTTTTGCCAATATCTCAGAAAATATGCACCTAATCGATATTAAGTATATATACTAATAAAATTTGTTATTTATAAAATTTTACGTAAGGATAGGCTATTGGAAAAATTCACTATTTTGTTTTTACATTGCATAACGTAAAAAAGGGTAAAAAAGTATCTAACCGCCCCTACCCGAAATACGTAGGCAGAGGTACAAGAAGTGTACCCACGATTAACCGTATATACCATCTCACACAATGTGATAGGTGGTAAGCCTATTGCAAACCGGGTCCTTTCCAATCCCGGGCAACGTTGTTTTATCAGAAAAGTTAAAAACACGTTTTGTTTTGCCCGACCCGGGAATCGAACCTGGGACCTCATATGGTCAACGATGACACCGGGCCACTAAACAACACGGTGAATATTTCAAAGTTCTTTGAAAATGAATGAAACTTCTGCGAAGTGTAGATGTTGGAGTGCCTAAACTACTTAGTGTACTCATTAAAGTCAGACTTCAAAATACTTTTTAAAAAATTGTTAAGTGGAATATACGAACATATACTTATAACTTCAGTCCTGGGTAAGATCAGCATCTTACAGAAAAAAACTTTAGACAAAGATAACTTCATCAAAACAAATTCAGTAAAAAGTTATTTAACTTTCCTTTATTTGTGAGAATCGAAAATCAAAAATGTTAGAAAAAAATACGCGGCTTTGTTGTTTTTTACTGAAGTATCATCACTGCCGGTTCCTTTCCGTCTATAGACTTTCCGTTTCACCGCAATTCACCGGTTTGTCGGTTGGTGATATAAATGGTAATCCTCATCGCCACATATACCGACACGTTAACGATTATCGACTATTTGTAGCGATAACTGGGACCGAAAGTTTTACGTGCTCATCCAAGGCACGGGAGTGGTAATATACCACTCCGCCAGTCTCCGAGTTGCTACTGAGATTTTAGATTTTCGAGAAAATCCTCGAAAATATCTCAATAACACGTGTGCCCGATCCGGGGATCCAACCCGGGACCACATGATCTGAGCCGAATAGGCTATCCCAAGACCACGAGGCAGAGTAGTTTGTTATTAATAAAAAAACCCTTGACTGCTTATCTTGCTTATTGAAAATGATACAAAACATTAAATCTTTTAGAGATTTAAAAATAATAATAAATTTAAGAAAAGTGCAACAAGATTTTTTTACTGCAAATCGTTTTCAATGAACAAAGATAAGCTTCTTAGTCAAAAGCTATTTTGTTTTTTATTAATAACAAACCACAAAGCCATGTGTTAATTAATTTATTTTTATACTTCTACACATATTTTTATTTATACTGCTACAAAAAGTGCCTTAAATAAAAATTATTCAAAAAAATAAAACTGAATAAATAACTTTTCATCTTTCTAACTAGGTATATATTTTTAACTTCCCGCTACGTGTCTAGGTAAGGAAGTTTTTGATTTTACCCCGATTTACGAAAATCGAGTGTTCACCAGATCTCCACGTTTTGAGGTCCTACGAACCTTTTTCGACTACTTTCATGATGACGTGTGCGTGTGTGTGTGTGTGTGTGTGTGCGTATGCGTGTGTGTGTATGTGTATGTGTATGTGTCTATGTAAACATCTCATAACTTTGAACGGCTTGACCGATCGAAACGCGGTTAATAGGACTCGATTGGATTCCACTCAATTTTTAGGAAGTCCAAATTTTTAGGACGTCTAAGACTTCCTAAAAATTTTAACCAATTCAGTCAAGGAGATTTTGAGAAATTTTGAACAAACCTCACATAAATTTTTGGCGAAACAGTATTTTTTAATACAATTTCCAGATTAATGTACCGATAGAGTACAAAATTTAATCAGCAATACATCTTAAAAAACTGCGACCAGTGCATAAATTGCATCAAAATTTATTTATCCGTTCGGGAGTTTATAGTTGACGAAAAATTTTGCAAAAGTATTTTTTCGGCATAATTTCGAAATTTTTTAACTAATCATTTTTAATCTTCTGCAATATTTTAGTACTTACTAAAAAACTACATTGAATGCCTTCTCTTCTGCAATATTTTAGTACTTACTAAAAAACTACATTAAAACTTATTACATATTGTTTAAATAACTTTTAGGTTTATATACCGATTGATATAAAAATCGAATTAGAGTTTCCCTCTAAAAAACTGCGCCAAATACTGGAAATTGGATCAAAATCGTTTGATTTATTTGGGATTTGTGTATCAAATTATAATCAAATTATATATAATTTTGAAACGTTTACCTTTTCACGTTGAATGCTAATTTTGCGACATAAAAACAAATATTGCAAATTTTCACAATTAAGTGAAATTTTATAGACCAAATACATTAATATAGCATGTATATTCGATCGTCGAAGCGCACAGATTCTAGGCATCGCCATATGGTGGACATTCCACATGCCCGGACAAAGCGGTTAGACTTAACATTCTTCATTCAAACCGCAAAAGAACATGCTTCCTAAATCTGTGTTCCCCGTCGACTACAATCTGGGGATCTTCAAGAGAAGAGTGAACAGGTACCTTCTAGGGAAGCACGTTCCATCTTAGACCGCATCTTAGCTTACCTTTCAGGTAATACTATTTATTTCTCCCTGACTAATGGGTCTGTCGTCAAATTTAGCCAGGCAAACTGCAAAGGAGTCAGATATTGTTATTTATCAAACATACACCACAGATTTCAAACTAGCTTGAATAATCATCGTTGCCCATTAAGAACCTAGGTACAAGCCGATAATTTCACCTTCAATCTTTTTTATCCGGTGGAAGGATAGCCCCAGCCATGCTTAAAAATGACAATACAGTTAAAGACTTTTGCTTTACGGTGTGTGATCTTTATCCCAATAAAAAATAGGTTTTGCAAAAATTATCTTTAGTCAAATATAGTCATATGGAATGAGTATATAATGTCAGGCAAATAAAACTGCAAGCATGACTGTAGAAAAAAAAGGCGAGCTGACTTCAGTTAAACACTGCTTAAAGCCCTATAAGGCACAAGGGTCGTTATCAAAGTGAACGTGTTTTCAAATCCATAATAAAAGAATCCTTTCTTAATATTTCTCCTTTGATAAAAGTGCTTCGCCGTCCAAAGTATTGCTGAATACGAGAAATACTGTGGTCAAATACTAATAATTACTCTGCAAGGATGGCCAAACGCGAACGAAGTCGCGGGTACAGCTAGTATTTATATATGTATCTCGTTAGAGGAATAACTATTCTATGTGTATCTCCTTATTTGTATGATTGACTAACACTTATATCACAAACAATTAGCTAAATCTATACATCTATACATATAGGTATAATCGTAGGAAAGTCAAAACTGTACATTAATTATATTATATATATTTTTTATTATTACTTGGGGCGTAATCTACAATCGATATCGAAGCCAAAAATATAGTTTTTAGAATTTTTGTCTGTTTGTCTGTTTATCTGTTTGTCTGTTTATCTGTTTGTCTTTTTGTCTGTTTGTCTGTTTGTCTGTATGTATGTCCGGGGTAAACTCAAAAAGTACTGCATGGATTTACTTCAAATTTTGCATGAATATTACTAACAGGTCGGGTCAACATATAGGCTACATATTATCACGCTATCACCTAGCGGCCAGGTGCTGTGCGGAGTAAACGAAGTCTGCGCGGACGAAGTCGCTGGCAACAGCTAGTATATTAATAAGTTTACTTTGGGGTTAGATCAATTTGTGAAAAGTGCAGTGATAATTATAAGAAAAGTCAAAATATCTAGTTGGTATCGCAGTCGCAAATAATGTTAAAATTTACGTACAATAACATGAAAAACATTAAAAACAACAAAGAAAAATGTCGAGTCGCGAGACTCGAATCGGCGACCATCTCCCTCAAGTCGGTACATTCTGCCACTGAGCTAGTGTCGACGGGCTCGACGTGGCAAATTTTTTCTCTGTTATATGATCGATTACGTCGATAATAAGTACAACAACATGAATATTAAAGTATAAATCAAATAGGCATACATACGTAATTGATTTCTTTAAAAAGCGCGCTTTGTATTGTGATGTAATTTACGCTTCCATTTCTTACACAAAGGCAGATATTTGATTATTTATTGTTATTTTTTTACAAAATATGCAGATACAGCGTGTAAGGGAGGGTGTATCGAAAAATCATGCCATTTTAACGTTCTAGTCATAATGGTAATTCCATCTTTCGTGGTAAATGCAAAATTACTATTCTCACGCTATAGGCAATGTAAAGCGTATATTGTTTCGACTCGTCAAGCCCTACGGACTCTCGATCCAGCTATTTAATTGTGCGGCATGTGGCGCATAATTCATTGCTTATTTTGTGTATTTTCTTAAGTTTTACTATTTTTTAAGATTAAGCACTGTAAAGTATTAAAATAAAGCTTTGCAAAGTTAAGCAAAAGAAATCAAAAATTTCATTCACAAATTTCTAACGGCTTTGATCTCAGAATCATGGTCCAGTACCTTGATTTAAATTTTCGCTAGACCGTCCCTTATACCTTGTATATTTAATTATAATTTAGGATGCCTATTCATAGTATAACTGTTGTTACTCTGTAATTTAGAAAATTACAAACTAAATGAACAATTAAAAAACTGTTACCATCTCTTGGAGTAAATAATTATGAAAATTTTGAAATTCGCCCATTATTATTACAGGTGGTAAATTATTACAAATTCAAAGAAGAAAATCCACAACTTTTTGAGAACGTTTACCCGATTGATCTAAGAATAATAGGTGAATATAATATTATAGCCGTTCCACCGTACCACGATCAACATGGCCGGAGGCTCCTGTTGTTTAGGTTGGGTAAGATAATTCTTTGTTTTTCATCAATACTTCGTATTATAGATTTTGATTGGTCTATTTTTTTTTGTAATTGTACATATTGAACGCGAGTCAGTATTGGTAGACGTACAATAATTATTGTACATGTACCATAATTTCATGATCTTTTCAATCTTTAATCCTTAGTTTTTAGAATACAATAATTTTAATATCAGCTAATTTATGTCTATACATATAATAAAATCGTAGGAAAGTCAAAACTGTACATTGCACAATTTTTTAAAAGAATATTTGGGGCGTGATCTCTTTAAATATCTTCATGCCAAATTTTTTAAAATTGCTTCATCGGTTTAGCCGTGAAAGAGTATCAGATAGATAGACGAGTCGCATTTATAATATTACCAGCTGCAGCGTGCAGCCCGCTGCATTATAACAGTTTTTGGTGAATCCCGCGGGATCTCCTAATTTTCCGGGATAAAATGTATGTGCTATTTCAGGTCATCTATCTGTGCGCCAAATTTCATTCAAATCCGTTCAGTAGTTTTTGCGTGATTGAGTAACAAACATCCATCCATCCATCCAAACTTCGAAACTTTCACATTTATAATATTAGTAATATACGTTAATTATATAGATTATGGTGTAGTATTTTGTCCATACCTGGACAAAATACTTAAAAAAGTGAAAAACGGACCTCCCCGTTGTTGGTCGACTGGTTAGCGACCCTGACTAGGCGATCAACGGGGCTCGGGTTCGATCACGGGGACGGGGGCAAACGTTTGTGTGATGAGCATAAATGTTTGTATTTCCGGGTTTGGGTGTTTATTATGTATGTAAAAGTATTTATATATGTGTTTCTACGTATAAGTATCGCTGACTAACAACCATAACACAAGCAAATAATTTTCTTATTTTGGGGTTAGATCAGTAAGCGTAATTTGTTCCGTGAATATTTATTATTATTATTGATTATTTATAAGTAATCTATGTTTATTGCAAGACCTTAAGGCGATAGCATATGCCAAAGTACGAAATAGACTTCTCTTTGAAAGCCTACTACTCCTAAACGGTTAATCCAATAATTTAAAAAATATACATTATACGTATAATATAATTGATTTAAAATTTTAAGTTCGTTTTCTTTCAAATTTTATTGTTATTTTTGACGAAAAAAAAAATCGAACATCTCTCTTATTTTTACGCAAAAAATTTCTTATAACTTCCAAACTACTGAAACGATTTTGATGATTTTTTCACTTTATTACAGATAATTTATCGCTTTATAAAATTTAAGTTCAACATTTTACAAAATTATTATAGTGTGCCATTAAATCAATAAAAACCTTATTATTTCATTCGCGGACAGCGCTCGCGCCGAAGTCAGTCTCATGTCAGTCCACTGTCAGTCTCCCGGTAGCGTTCGTACGGGGAGACTGTGTCGCACGTCAGCGTATTCCGCTGTCCATATTCGAGCCAAAGAATAATAATACAGATAGTACGTTTGGCACAGTAATAAGGTTGTACTCTTTGAAAATTGGACATTTTGTTTACGCTTGAACGTTTTTTATAGTAGATAATAAGTTTGGAGCGGGAAGCCTGATTTTTTTACAAAGGTTGTTCTTATGATGTAATTTAATCCCTTGAATAGGTAAAAGGGGCGTTAATGATTGTATTAAAATAAATTGTTTATTACTTAAAATTTACTATTTATGCTTTTTAGTACGATTAAAAAATACGCATTTTTGAATTTCATCTCATAAAGGGGTAAAAGGAGAGTTAATTTTTTAATTTTATCCATTAAAAGGGCAAGTGTATAAGAATAAAGTTTATTATTTAAACTCTTCTAAGTACTTATTTATGCTCTTCAATTCAAATTGGAGAAACATGCGCGTAATGAAGTTCGGAGTTTCATCCCTTAAAGGAGTAAAAGTAGGTGTTACAATTCATATGAAAAAGTAATTATTTATGGTCAAGATAATTTGAAATTTGGTACTTATGTTCTTCAACACAATTTACGAATCATATATTTAGGGATTTTATAAATTTTATTCCTTAAAAGGCTAAAAAAAGCGTTTATGTTTGTATGAAAAATGGATTGTTTATTATAGAATATTGTAGAAATTATTTCAAAGTTAGTATTTATGTTTTTAACACAATTAAATGAATACGAGTTTAAGGTTTTTTTTAAATTTCTTCAAAAAAATTAGTAAAGTTTGTATAAAAAATAAAATTTGTTCATAAAAATCTTTTCAAATTTATTAGTTATGCTCTGTAATTCAATTAAATAAACGTGCATGTAAGGAAACTTTGAGTTTTATCTCTTAAAGAGGTAAACGAGGGTATTAAAGGGGCTGAAAGCTAGTACTTTATAAATAATGTTGTTTGCGAGTGGACGGTGAATAATATTTTAAGACTATTCAGGTATTTACCTACGTTTACGCTTAAATGTTTTTCATAACTATACAAAAATAAGTATTTTGTAAATATTTTGTGTAAATGTACAAAAAAAAAGAAAAAATAAAACATATAAACAACGAAGATAATTCAAACAAATGACGAACAAGTAAAACTCTGAAGAAAAAAGATAAAAACCGATACTATTTGAAGGTGGTGAAGTCTTCGCAACCGGCATGTTTGTATGGAGAGAGTAATGAACGTGCAGGAAGCAAGAGAAATCTGCAAGGATCGTGACATATTGCACTCCGTTCTCTTTGCCTACCTCGTAAGGGGACTGGCGTGAATATATATATCGTTGCTGTTGTTTTAGCAATAACCAAGACCAATGGCTTTACGTGCTTATCCGACGCACGGAAGTGGTAACACACCACCCGCCAGACTCCTATCTGCTACTGAGATTTTTGAATTTTTGAATAATATCTTAACGAAACTTTAGGTTATCCCCTAGACTACGAGGCTGTTATTATAATCATTAGTTATTTTTTCCTGATAAACAACTTTTTTCTGAAAAACGGTAGCTGATAAACATATGCATGTAACATTTTAACCCTGCTACATGAATAGCAATGCACCAATAACATTTTTAGCGTATATAGGCGATGATTATATGTTTCTATCAGGAAAACTCTTTGCTTGTTCCCTGTCTTATGAAATGAAATAAAGATAAATAAATTAAATATATTATACATACAAATAATTTAATTAATTAACCTGTTTAATACTTTCCTCTATAATATTTCAATTAAATTTTTACTTATTTCTCACGAGATTTTGAAAATAAAACTTAAATTTTTAAAAGGTTATTTAAGAGATCAATTTTTACAAAATCATATTTTGAAAGGTTTTGTTAAATATTAACTGTTAATTGTATGTATTAAAATAAAGTGCTACAAGAGCGATATAATATTTGCGCTGCGCCTGTCACTAACTCAAGGTCGTTCGCAGCTATAATCGCCTTAGGGCCGCTTGCGCGTTCCAGAGTTAAATTATTTAACTTTGAGTTAGCTGCTAACGCAGGGTTATATTTTTATTTTTTCTTGCACTGACAAGAGTTAACACCAAACCATAGGTTAAATAGATAAATATTTAACCCGCCAAAGTTGGGCGGTTAAATTTCTAACTCTGGGTTAAAAACGACAAAATTGTGAGATTATACCGCGTTGTGTTGTGTATTTGATAAGAAATAACAATTTAATTATCTTTTATTCAATTGTGAATGACTTTTTGTATTCTGACGATGACGAAAAAATTGTCGAATATATTGATTTGGATTTTTTTCAATAGAAGAGTTGCGGAATTGGCCATTTTAATTTGCAGAGAGACAAAGCATTGAACTTACTTCTAACCAAAACTTTTGCTTTTGGAGAAGATTAGCGCCATCAGTTTTTTTTTTATTTTTAATTATGTGTTTCTATTTTGATATAATATCACAAAGAAGAGAACTGTCACTACTTGTAAAACTTGAGCCACGTAAATGAGATTTTTTCCAAATTTTTGTAGAAAATAACACTGATTAAAAAATGCGAAATTATTATTTTATTAACACGAGTCATGAAGCTGACGCTTAGGTTTTACAATGTATAAAGCCCCCAAAACGCCATATTACGCCATATGACGTAAGAAAAGGATATAATAAGCAAAATAAGGTTGTGCGAAAGAGAGAAAAACTTTTGTATTTAGCCGCAGGTACCAACAGCAGATGAATTTGGATTTGACAGAAAGAAACACCACAATGCAGAGTTAAAACGTTGGGTTAGTATACCTTGGGTTAATTTCTGTTCGTGCAAGATACACCCCGAGTTAAAAAAGTAACAAATTAACTTCGAGTTAGTTAACTCAGAGTTATTTATTTAACTCAAGATTTACGTGCAAGCGGGCCTTAAAGTATCGCTATATATGGTTTGGCCGTGATAACGCCACAGACGGAGTTACTTTCATATTTATAAATACTAGCTGAGCCCGCGACTTCGTTCGCGTGGAAAAATTTCGAAAAAAAATAGCCTAAGTTACTCCCTGTCACATCAGCTATCTGCCAGTGAAAGTCCCGTCAAAATCGGTCCAGCCGTTCCAGAGATTAGTCGGAACAAACAGACAGACAAAAATTGTAAAAAATGTTATTTTGGTATATGTACCGTGTATACATCCATATGCATTTAGTGAAAAGCGGTTATTTTAATACTAGCTGTCCCCCGCGACTTCGTCCGCGCGGACTTCGTAGTTCGTTTACTCCGCACAGCTCCTCCCCCGTAGGTGATAGCGTGATAATATGTAGCCTATATGTTGACCCGATCTGTTAGTAAAATTAATGCAAAATTAGAAGTAAATCCATGTAGTACTTTTTGAGTTTACCCCGGACATACATACAGACAAACAGACAAAAATTCTAAAAACTATTTTTTTGGCTTCGATATCGATTGTACGTATAGATCACGCCTCAAGTATTCTTTTAAAAAATATTCAATGTACAGTTTTGACTTTCTTACGATTTTATTATATGTATAGATTACAAACAGACTCCAATTTACTTGTATACATAAGTATGGATTTATTATTATTTATTATTATTATTATTTTATATCATAAGATAGCAAACAAGCAGATGGGTCCCCTGATGGAAAGAGTCAACCATCGCCTATAGACACCAAAGATGTTAATGGTGCATTGCTATCTATCTTGTGGCGAGGTCTAATGCCACATGCATAAGTTTACCGGCTACCTTACCCTCCAAACCGGAACACGACAGCGACAAGCACTGACGCTATTGCGGCAGGAATAGGTAAGGCGGCGGTACCAAACCCGGGCGAGACAATGCAGAACTCTACCACCTAATAGTCACGATTGTAATGACTCGATAGCCACTCGGTCGCCTTTAGAAATTATTAAATAATCTAGGTATACATATAATAAAATCGTAGGAAAGTCAAAACTGTACATTGAATATATTTTTAAAAGAATACTTGAGGCGTGATCTACAATCGATATCGAAGCCAAAAATATAGTTTTTAGAATTTTTGTCTGTTTGTCTGTTTGTCTGTTTATCTGTTTGTCTGTTTGTCTGTATGTATGTCCGGGGTAAACTCAAAAAGTACTGCATGGATTTACTTCAAATTTTGCGTGAATATTACTAATAGGTCGGGTCAACATATAGGCTACATATTATCTCGCTATCACCTACGGGGGAGGTGCTGTGCGGAGTAAACGATGTCCGCGCGGACGAAGTCGTGGGCAACAGCTAGTTATACAATAGTTCTGTAAAGTCTCGTCACGCCTTTGTTATTGCAATAGCGTGAGCATGGGCATACCCAGGTTCTGAGCCGGGGGGAGCAACCGGAACATTTTAAGATTATATTTTTATCTTATTATATTTTTATCTACAACAGTACATAGTTAGTAGAGGGGTAAAGAAATTCCAGAGTGGAGGGCAGCTGCCCCCCCCCCCCCCCCCTCGGTACGCCCATGAGCGCGAGTTCTTATCCGTATTCTAGTTGCAGAGCCAGGTAACAGATAAACTAAAACATGGCATAAAATTCTAGTTACATGTATACCAACGTTTCTTTAACATCTTTAGTGTCTTTGGCGATGGTTATCTTTTTCAATCGAGAGAGCCATTTCATTCTCGTTTAAGACTCTTCGAATATTTTTTGTTTAATTTTAACATCATCATTTTATCTATTTTGCAGGTGGATGGGATCCAAAATTAATTCCTATTGATGACCTCTTTAAGGGAGTCATATTTACTTTAGAGTTGGGAATATTAGAACAACGTATACAAATTCTAGGAGGGGTTGCCTTGTTCGATTTAGAGGACCTGGGTACACAACATCTGTGGCAAGTGACGCCTTCCGTGGCCGCAAGAATTGTAAAATTATTAGAGGTAACAAATACCACACAATCTGGTTTTATGATAATAGTTTTGCCTGTATAGTTGGTCTAGTGATATATGAATAATTGTGTGCAGGTTATTTTATTAAATACTAGCTGTGCCCGCGACTTCGCTCGCGTGGGATTTTTTTTAAAAAAGTAGCCTAAGTTACTCCTTATTACATCAGCTATCTACCAGTAAAAGTCACGTCAAAATCGGTCCAGCCATTTCAGAGATTAGCCGGAACAAACAGACAAACAGACAGACAGGCAGATAGACAGACAAAAATAGTAAAAAAACTGTTATTTTGGTTACCGGGTGTACATCCATACGTATTTAGTTAAAACCGGTTATTTTAATATTACAGACAGACACTCACATTTTATTTATTTGTATATAGTATAGATACGCATACATAATATTCTGTCGCATACAAAATAATATAATCACTACATAGTATAAAACAAATTCGCTTTCTCTGTCTGTCCCTATGTCCCTATGTCCCTATGTATGCTTAAAACTTTAAAACTACGCAACGGATTATGATGCGGTTTTTTTTAATAGATAGAGTGATTAAAGAGGAAGGTTTGTATGTATAATAACATTCAATATATTGTAGAGAAATACTGCAATTTTTGAGTTTTCTGATGTCATGTATTATATTTTTTCCGCTTACATTGCAAACGCAGGCTAAACCCTACGAGATTTATCAAAATAATCTACTAAGCGTTTGTACACCTTGAAAAAGTCTACAGAAAACTCCGCGATGGTATATGTCTATCTCTTATGGATAACCCACAATAGCATTTTTTTGTCATTTACTTTTTACGTGAAATAATGGCTTATTTTCGAAGCAATTATAAGCAATACGGCACTAATCCTTATCCAATAAAATGCCTAAAATATATTGTTGATTTAATATAGATTATTATAGCCGTTTACAGCATGTAATTTAAATGAACATTTTCTCAGATATTACAGATTTAAAATGCAGGGGCATAGCGGTTGCGGGATTACCGGCCGATCGGCGGCGCGCGCAGTATGTTCTGAAACCGCTGGGAAACGTGTTAATTTTCGGATAAATAAATATAGGACTTAAAACCAAAATTTAGTACATTTTTTTAACTAAATATCACCATATAAAAATCATGCGGATGATTAGAAATAGTATTAACAAATTATTTGTTTTAGAGATTTTTTTAGCCTGTTTTCGGAATTTTATATGATCAAGTAAAGTACATGTAACTAGCGGCCCGCCCCGGCATCGCACGGGTATAAAATATATAGCCTATGTCACTCAGTGAAAAAAATGATTAAAATCGATCCAGTAGTTTTGATTTATTCATTACTGCCCGTGGTCCGCATGCGTTAAATATGAAGTAAAACAATTCCCCTTTCCCTATACCGTGAAGATTTCCTGCTGTCTTTGGAATATCTAAATTCATATAGGTACTACATTTTTAGTTTTTACATTTTTACCTATTTCTTTTATTTTTACAATTAATATATTACAGAATATCTTTATATACAACGTTCACAGCTTTTTTGCCATTAGACAATACAAACATGTTTTCTTTAGAGCTTACTCTTGAAAGAGTGATTATAGTTGGCCATGTGAAAAACAGTCAACGCTCAAATCTAAGCCTGCAACGTTGAGGGTTTGTGGAGTGTTCAGTGTTACCAAGTTCGCAAGTTTAATACAAGTGTTAGTGCAGTGCGTGTTCGGCGGAACTTTACAGAACCGAGAATGTGTTCGGCCTAATTTTGTGTTATTATAAACTTTACGTCCACTCGCTCGGACCCGAACATTGTAAATTATTTCTCACCATTTTATTTTTTAAAACGGATGAGAAACACCGTCTGAGGGGAAAACCAACACCAAGAGTTCCCGGCGGCTGCTCACCTGAGCAGTCGCCGTCGGGTCGCGATAACTCCGCCTCTCGAACTCGCCCCTCCAAAATGGATATAGACGACAGTGATACGCCCGGCCCTTCCCAAGGCCACCAACGCGCTCGTACGCGCACTCAGTCTCTGGCCGGCGACATGGTGACCATGCCAGCGGCCGAGGAACGTTCCCAGGTCGAGGCCCCGCAGGCCTCCCTGACAACAGGTGAAGAGTCTCCCGTCGGTTGGACTCCGCGACAACCTGCCCCACGTGGGGCTCGCGATCGCTCCGCGAATCGCGCCGCCGCGATGGACCAAACCCGACGATTGCTTCACTCTGCTTCACTGGTAGATTCTGACCACTCGTTACATGGTCTCTCACCTCGAACGTCACACGAAGCCGACATAATCTTTCTAGCCAGGGCGGCAGAGGGTGCATGCGCTACACCCGGCCTACTTAAGGCTATGAACGAGTTTATTAAGAAGAGGACCATGGAACTAGAAGGCCCCATCCCGGAAGAGGAGAAGGGAGTACGGTCACAAATTTGCGACACCCCCCTCCCACCTGGCACCGCAGTGCTCCGTAAGCGCACAGAAAAAGCGGACCCCGTAGAAGACCCAAAAAGATTTTGCTCCCAGTCCGAACTGCCGCTTTCACAGAGGGACCCACGCTTACGTAGAGCACTCGCTAACCCCTCGCTACCAGCAACGCCGCCTCCGCCTATTCCACCGCCGCCACCAATGCCACAGACGCAGTCGGCGGACTGCGCGGTCGCGCAGGCCACTTTGAGCTTCGCGGCAGCAGCATCGGCCACTGCGCCATCTACACAGCAACCACCACGAAGCCAACCAATCACAAAGCAGCGCTACCCTCCGTTAGTGGTAGAGACCCTGCCTAACTGGGCCTACCACTTCCGTCAGCTGAAAACCAAACTAGGCAGGGCCCCTAGCGCACGGCCCTTTCGGACGTGGGGTCCGATTTACCCCCTCCAGTGAAGAGTATAGAATTATCCAGAGATACCTGACCGACCTTGAAAAGTCGGAGAGGGTATCCTGGTTCTGTTATTCACTGCCACAGGACAGAAGCCTGAAAGTTGCGATCAGGGGGCTCCCAGCAGAAACCCCCCCAGAAGAAATCCTTCAAGAACTACGAGATCTGGGCTTTAGCCCGGAATATGTACGCCCGATCAAGGCGCGAGCGGGGCGCCCCGGCTGCATATTCCTGGCTATACTGCAGCGCACCGAGAATACCATCCTGGACATTTACGAGGTGACTGAGCTCCTTTGCATGCCGGGAGTCAAAATAGAGGCCTGGAGAGGCAAAAAAGGGCCGGCACAGTGCCACAAGTGCCAGCAGTTCGCCACTCCAGCCATAACTGCCACCGTCCCCAGCGTTGTGTGTGATGTAGTGAACAGCACTTCGCGAAAGATTGCCCACGCCCCAGCGACCAATTTCCGACGTGTGCGAATTGTGGAGGACCGCACACTGCGAACCACATTGCTTGCCCCGTGTTCAAGAAAGAACTACGTAACAAAAGGGCAGGAACAGTTGCCCTCACCGCACCCATGATCACCACCACCACCCAGCCGGAACAACCAGCAACAGCTCCACCGCAAGCAACGGAGACCGGGGCTACGCTTCGGCCAGCAGCGAACGATCCGCTTCCGCGTGGCACCACTACCTCCAGAAGGAGGAAGAGAGGTAAGAAGCCCCGTCAACTTGTAGTCCCCACAGCATCTGCCCAACCTGCAGTCCAAATTGCCGCTCCCACCCAGACAGCAGGAGCTGTCCAGCCTCTTCCTTCTACCTCTCAGCCCCGGGAAACTCCTCAAGTTCCCCCCAAACCTTCGGGAGTTACTGCTCAAAGTACCCCTAAACTCTCAATAGACAGCACAATTGAGCTTCTATTGGAGATTTTAAAAACCATTCGGGCCGGATTAGATCCAGTTCCCGTTATCCTAAGAGGCCTTGCCAACTTACACTCCAACAATGGATAGGCCCCTTAGGATTATCCAATGGAATGCCCACGGTATCTTGGACTGTCCCAAAGTCATGGTCAGAAACCTCCTCAGGGAAAAGGATGTGGACGTAGCATTAGTCTGCGAAACACTACTTGGACCTGGGGACTCTGTCAAATTCCCTAACTACCATACCTACAGACTAGACGAACACTCTGGCGCCAGAAAGTACCGAGGACTAATGATCCTGGTACGTCGTAGGATTATCCACCAACCGATTCCCTATACCCAATTGAACACCATGAACGCGCTGGGTGTAGAGCTCTTTGTGGCCGGCAGACCCTTACGTGTTTATAGCATCTACCGCCCTCCCCAAAACCAATTTGACATTACCGACGTACACCGACTTTTAGACTCCTCTATCCCCACAATTGCAGCCGGTGACTGGAACTGTAAACACCCAGCGTGGAATTGCGTTTCTGCCAACACGGCAGGCAGACAACTCTTTAACGACGCCGAGGTAAGAGAGTACTCAATCTGCGCGCCAGAAGTCCCCACTCATTTCCCCTATACAGACTCCCATAATGCTACTATAATAGATTTTGCCATCTACCAAAATCTCAACCGTCAGCTCATTACGGAGGTAATCCCAGAGGACATGGGCTCCGACCATCTGCCGGTGCTCACAGTCCTCCAAGACCAACCGACCAGACTGACCCCTCCGCCCCCCCGACTTCTCATCGACTGGCAAAAGTTCAAACAGGAAATGGAGGCCACCACTCCCACTCGCCCCGTGACTACCGCCGCGGACGTGAACCAGCTCGCAGAGGAGCTAACCGCTAGTATCCAAGCGGCCACCCAACTAGCCTCTAAAGCTACCAACAGCTCTAGAGCTATGCCGCCTCTTCCAGGCCACATACGAGCCAAGATCTCGAGGAAACGTGCCCTCCGTCGTCAGTGGCAAGCCACTCGATGCCCAACATTGAAAGCCGCTCTCAACCGTCTAACATCAGAGGTTAAGAGCGACCTGGAAGATCTAGCGACTGCGAGCTGGGACAGACGAATTGAGGAGGCCAGTGATGACTGGAACTCTCTCCACCGTCTTTGTCGCCAGCTCTCCAAAGCTCTGAACCCTGTCCGACCTCTACTCCACCCCGATGGGACCCCTCGGTACCGAGCCGAAGATAGGGCTGAATTATATGCCGAACACCTTGAACGCCTTTTCCAGCCAAATCCGACTGTCAATCAAGGTCATGTTGCAGCAGTCAAGCACGACTTACAGACCTACATGACACAGACTATTTCCCCTCTAGATGATCTCATTGTTTTCTCCCCTAACCAAGTTAGGAAGGAGATAAACAATGCTAAACTAAACAAAGCACCCGGTGCGCACGCAATCACCAATAAAATACTCCGCCACCTGCCATTCCGATCAGTGGCAGCGGCGACGAGTCTTTTTAATAGTTATTGCGCACGGGCGAATTTCCAGATATCTGGAAAAAAGGGAGTCATAATGATCCCAAAACAGGGTAAGAACTCCTTACTTCCAAATTCTTATCGCCCAATTACCCTGTTACCATCTCTCTCTAAAATCTTCGAAAAGCTCCTGCTGCAGCAGCTCACATTATATATCACTCCCCGGCCTGAACAGTTGGGATTCCGTGCCGGTCACAGTACGATCCTCCAACTTGCAAGAATGACGCACATGCTATCCGCGGCGTTCAATAAGAACGAATCCGCGGTAGCAGCTGACACTGAAAATCAGCGTTGGGATAAAAATCTCAACATCAGCTGAGTGTTGACCATTTTGAGACATCACACCACTCAATGCAGTTAACGTGGACATCAAACGCTAGATTAAAATAAATAGACTCTCTGTAAGTTCTAGATTATTCTATTTTATTTATGTATGCCTAATTTGTTGCCTTTTTATGTAAAATATAATACACATAGTCTATGTTTACTGCACTAGCGTTTTTTTATGTACCACTCTGATTTGTTCATAAATATATATTTTTTATTTCAAGTTTTTTGTATTTGGTGATATCTTTTTTTTATATATTGTCAAATACCTAATTATTTTGTCTTGTTTTATGTTTTTATCCTTTGTATTTTATTTTGCTACTGTATGTGTTAATTACTGTAAGTGTTGTGGTGTATGTCTTAAATAAACGATTTCTATTCTATTCTATTCTATTCTATTTCTCGATATGGAAAAGGCGTTTGACCGTGTTTGGCATACCGGTCTCCTCCATAAACTATCGCTCACCCCCACTCCATTCCGCCTGGTGCGAGTGTTGGCCTCTTACCTTATGAACCGCCAGTTTGTAGTTACAGTAGATAACTCATCCTCCTCCCCCGCCCAATTTTAGCCGGAGTTCCACAAGGCAGTTGCCTTTCTCCAATCTTATACTCCCACTACACAGATGATTTTCCCGTGGCACAAGGTTGCGTTTTATCGCTGTACGCTGATGACGCGGCCCTGATCTCTGTCTCAATCAATGCTGCCCAAGCCGTCAGATAAAAGCAGTCCAGTCTGGATCTTCTCCTAGACTGGCTTGACAGATGGAGGATAGCCGTAAATGCGGACAAAACGCAGGCCCTGACACCAAGGAAAAAGAGAGGAACCCTTCCGCAACTACAACTCTGCGGCCACTCGATAGCGTGGACTCATCAAGTTAAATACTTGGGCGTCACCATCGATTACCAGCTGAAGTTCGCGCAGCAAGCCAAAGCTGCTATCAAGAATACCCGACAGGCAACGGCCATCCTCAAACCAATTTTCTATTCCCGGCTCCCCCTGCGGACGAAGCTGGGAATCTACAAGACCTATATAAGAAGCCGATTAATATATGCTGCTCCCGCCTGGTACATTTACATTGCGCCAGGCATTAAGACCAATCTCCAAAAACAACAGAATGTCACCCTCCGTAAAATCACCAACGCCCCCCGCTTCGTCCGCAACGACGTGATTCAGAGGGACCTGGGAATAGAGAGCCTGCAGGACTTCATAGTCAACATTACCACCAAAATGTACAAGAGAGCTGAAACTTCAGATTTCCATGAGGTGAAGACCACCGCCACCTGGCACGCGCGCCCACCAGATGCGCGTCCATATCCACGCGACTTGATCGAGTCGTCCACCGGGTCTCCCCTGTAAGCCGCTGTCTTTGTTCGCTGATCGCCCCGACCAGGCTTCCCCGAACGGGGTCTCACCAGGAAGGAGCCAATCGCACGAGACGGCGTGAAGAGGGGGGGGGGGGACCGACTCGGAATTACCAACTGGACATGAATACCACGGAGAAGATTCGATTGACTACCAAAGGGTGGAAACGCCCATCACCAATGACCGGGCCGTATTTACGGTCCGCGGCTGCAACCAAGGTCAGGGGGTCCAAAACCCCGAAACCTTCTCCCCCATCGCCTTGCGGCGGTGAGAGAGTATCTACACGTGAGGGTTTGACCCTACGATTTATTAAGGCGAGGCATCGGGACAAACAGCAAAAAATGTGTAAATGGTTGACCCTACGGGCCATCCATGAAACTTCTCACTAAATTAAGGTATTTTAACGGATTCAACTCAATTTTTGAGATCCATCCAGCCATCATCGTTTTCAAATATACAGCTTTTCAAAAATTAATAATACTGTCATTTTTAACAAAATAGATGTTTGAACTGAAAAATATTTTTTACTCTTTTGAGCTTAAAATAAGCTCTATTCCTCAAAAAACTACGTCTAATATATAAATTGCATCAAAATCGGTTTATCCGTTTGGGAGTAATCGTTGACGAAAATTTTGAAAGTGTTTTTTCGACATAGTATCGAAATTTTTCAACCAATCATTTTTTGGTATTCTACGATATTTTAGTACTAAAAAAACTATGTCAAATGCCGTTTCAAAAATCAAAATCGAATCTAATTCTCAAAACTTATAGCTTTTCAAATATTAAAATTACGTTGTTTAGCAAAATTACTTAATTTTTTTAAATAAATATCAAGTTAATTCACCAATTGACTAACTCCCAAAAAAATTGACCGATTTTGATTAAATTACCGGTATTTAACGCAGTTTTAAAAGGAGAAAAGCTAATAAGATTTTTAGCTTTTCTCCTTTAAAAACTGCGTCAAATACCGTTAATTTAATCAAAATCGGTCAATTTGTTTGGGATTTATCAATGAAGAAAATTAAAAATAAAATGTTTTTTGACATTGCATCGAAATTTTTCAACCTATCGATTATTTAGCAAAAGCAAGATCTCAAAAATTGAGTTGAATGCCATCATCGTTTTCAAAATATACAGCTTTTCAAAAATGTATATACTGCCATTTTTATAAAAATAGATGTTTGAAATGAAAAATCTATGCTTATTTTTTACTCTTTTAAGCTTTAATACCTTAATTTAGTGGGAAGTTTCAGGGATGGCCCGTATTTTTCCCTGAGTGACATAGGCTATTATATATTTTATACCCGTGCGAAGTCGGGGCGGGCCGCTAGTAATTAATAATATAACGATGGCGACGATGATTCATCACGTGGCTTAGCGCGGCTCATGTCAATCCCATATTTTATTCTTTTCTAACTTCGTTATGTAAGGTCTTTCCACAGTCTTTCCAAAATAGGTATGTTCACCTCACACACACAGCGTTCGGTACGTCTAACCAAAGATAATATGTTCCATGCATAAAATATCATATACCGTAACCAATCACGACGACGCGAACATATCAATATGCTTGCACTCAAAAAATAACGAGATTTAAGGGACATTTTGATTTTTACGAATAAAATCATTTTGTCTCAAAACACAAACATAAACCTTAGTAAAAACCTTTCCGCATAAACTAATCCACGTTTTTAGTCAACCCATTTGCAATATATTTATTGATAAAATGTTTAATTAGACTAGCGATCGCCTGTGGCCGAAGTTTGACCATATACTAAACAATTAAATCTTTTTTAAGTTTGACATCTGATTTTAGCCGTAAAGAAAATAGTTTTGTATATATGTGTGTTAGCATGTATGTCACATGAATGTAGTGTGTGTAATGTTTATTTTATTAATTAAATATACTTCTAATGCATTTTATTTGAAAATTATTAGGTTTCTGCAGTCCTCCGCAATGGTAAACTTAAATTGTGACAAATTTCATACTCAACCGTTCGCGCAATAGTCTTAAAAAGGAGTCTAAAGTTTTTTCTTCACGTAGTCATATATATGTCGTGGCCCGATCGCAAAATTGCCCACGTCATGAAATGCTCGAGAATTTCATGAAATGGTGGCATTTCATTAAATGTTTCACTGTCAACTGGCCACATAATGATGTTCATTGATCAGATCAATGATAAGCAATCGTTTATTGATATGGTTAGCAAAATGCGCGACTACTTCACGAAATGGTCAAACTTAATTGATATTATCGTAAAATAGTTACAGTATCTACCGATAGAGGCGCTGGAAATGCTTTATTTATGTGTAACATGGCGACTTCCCTTATCATGTGTTATTTAGTAATAACCTGTTAATTATGTTTTAAGGACTTTTAATATTTCCTAGCATTCCTAGTTTTTATAAATGTCTGTCGTACTCAAAAACAATAAACAAGTAATATATACTAGGATTTTTAGAGATTACGATAGATAAAAAACTACAGTGGGGACCACATATCGACAAATTAACGAGTAGACTGAGTTCAGCAGCTTTTACAGTTAAAAAAATGAGACAGATTAGTGACGTAGACACTGCGAAAATTGTGTATTTTAGTTATTTTCATAGTATTATGTCTTATGGGATTCTACTATGGGGAAATTCCACTGATATAAGTACAATCTTTGTTTTACAAAAAAGAGCTGTAAGAGCTATTTACAATCTCAGTCCACGAGTTTCCCTAAAAGAAAAATTCAAAGAAATTAATATTTCAACCGTACCATCACAGTTTATATTTGAAAACTTGATGAATATTCGTAAAAATATTTCTTCATTTAAGAAAAATAGTGATGTACATAATGTAAACACAAGGAATAAAAACAATCTTGCTCTGCATGTATCACGTCTCCACAGAATAAGTAACTCTTTTATGGGGCAATCTATACGCTTTTACAATAAACTTCCAAATGCTATTAAAGATCTGCCAATACACAAATTTAAAAAATGTATCAAATCTAAACTTTGTAAAAAAGGTTACTATAAAATATCTGAATATTTGGATGATAATAAGGCATGGAATTAATTGCTCCTCATAGCAGTCCCATAGTAATTATAATATATTATTTATAAATACATTGTAATTTTAATTGTAAAAACATTGTTTAAAAAAATGTATGTGCACAAAAAAAGACAAGCCCGCTCAGATTCTTCCGCCGGATCTTCTCAGTGTGTGGCCGCGTTTCCGATCCGGTAGTAACACAAAAAATGTTGACTCGTCAAAAGTGCCTGTAAAAGATAATTTGAATAAAAATGTTTTGACTTTGACTTTGACTAGGTTTTTAGAAAATATCTTAAGGACATCCAATTTTCACGATATGGCCAATCGTGGATGATAGAATCATTAAACGTTAATGATTTAACGATCTAGTGAATTTTAGTTGCCAACATCATGAAATGCCATTTATCATTGCCACATGAAATTATCGAGCATTTCATGATGTGGACAATTCTGCGATCTAACTACGACATATAGATGTACTTTTCATCCATTAACCAGCTCGGTGAAGGTCGTTCTACAGTGGGATCATAAACTATAATATGATCATAGACATTACCGGTTTGTCGGTTGGCAAAATGGATGGTGATCCCCATCGCTGCATTTCATCGACTTGATAATGATTATCGACTATTGTATCATTGACGATGATACGATTATTGACTATATTTAACAGATGGCTTTCCTAATGTTTAGAGACAATTATCTCCTATAGAGTAAAGTCAAAAATGGTGTCAATAGCGCATTGTTACGTTTAGCTTAGATTTAATGTCACATGACAAGAGTATAATAAATAACTTTACTCTCTAAACCCGAAAGCGACGGCAAAAAGCAACGTCAATCGAGTCGAAGCGCATAAGACTCTTAGACACATAAACACAATACCATTGTATTTATGTGTGTAGAGTATTATTATCCAGCGTCGCAGTATGACGCGACATTTTGCGTCGTACTGCGACGCTGGATAATATGTAAGAAACCCTGAACATTTCGACTATTATTGGCGTTTCGTTTCGTGAATTGGGCCCCAGAACTCTACCGCCTAGTAATTATGATGGCAGCGTCACATCAAGCTTTGGTTGGGCATGGTTTATCTTTCGCGAACTGTTACAGACAATCCGATGATCTATTATTAAAGGAACTAACACAGGGAATTTGTAATACTTTTGGGCGTTTGTGTTTGTTTGTGCGCGCGTGTGTGTGTGCGTGTGTATTTATGTGTGTAAGTATCCAAGACGTCAGCTGTTAAAATACTGTTTTTTAATTATTTATAATTATTTTTTTACAGACAAGTTTTCCACAAAGAACCCACGCCATACATATTATTAATCACTCTTGGATTTTTGATAAAATTTATAACGTATTTAAACCGTTTCTATCAGAGGACATCCAATCAAAAATATTCTTTCACGGATATGACCTTACGTCGCTGCACAAACACATACCTCCAGAACATTTACCTGAAAGGTACGGAGGTGTTTGGCCAGATTACCCCTACACTATTTGGCTCGAAGCACTAAAAGATAATGTTACGGTTGCCAAGGAAATGATAGCATGTGGATACAAATTTCGGGAGGATCAAATCGGATTGAACGTGGTAAAATATTGCAAAGAAAAAGGACTTAATTTTTCTTAATAAATATATAACCAATCTGTCTGCTTTTCCCACGATAGATATGACAATTTCGATAGAAACTCTGTGGTCGAGTTGGTCTACCAACCAAAGCCTAGATAATGAAAGTATGTGTTTAAACAGTTCGTTACTCGTCGTTTCATTACGATTATTTTTTTTTTATATCATAAGATAGCAAACAAGCAGATGGGTCTCCTGATGGAAAGAGTCAACCATCGCCTAACCAAAGATGTTAATGGTGCATTGCTATCTTGTGGCGAGGTCTAATGCCAAATGCATAAGTTTACCGGCTACCTTACCCTCCAAACCGGAACACGACAGCGACAAACACTGACGCTATTGCGGCAGGAATAATTAAGGCGGTGGTGCCAGACCCGGGCGAGACAATGCTGAACTCTACCACCTAGTAGCCACGATGGTAGTGACTCGATAGCCAATCGGTCGCCTTTTACGACCTGCCTGGCAGAACGGCAGTTGGCCTATTCTTCAAAGGAGGCCGGGACCAACACGGCGAAAATATAACATTATCTACTAACTAGCGATGACGATTGACCGCCATTTAGCGCGGCTCATGTCCATGAAATACAATTTTTATTCTTTTTTAATTTCGTTCCGTACCTAAAAGGTAAAACGGGACCCTACGGGGAGCTAGAAAGCTATAATTTTCAAAAATGATGTATTTCCATTGCCGTTATAACAACAAATACTAAAAATAAAAAATGAAAATATAAAGGCGGTTCACTTACAATTAATGTGTTTTTTTCATATTTTTTTGCTATAATGGTACGGAACCCTTCGTGCGCGAGTCTGACTCGTACCTGGCTGGGTTTTATAATACCTAAAAAAAATTTTATAATGTTACTTTGTCTAAGCCCTCAAGTTATTGTTCTTCCCTGTTGCTATGTTCTTATCCTAACTTCATAAATATTGTTTAAACTTTGATAGAGTCGGGGGGAGGGGGGGGGTCAATTGTGATAAAATCTATCCTATGTTTTAACTTATACCAAACAGTAGATATCTAAAAAATTCTTATAAAAAATTGGTACAGTAGCATCAATCAACTATTTAAGGAATTATCAATGTAGTCAAAAAATTGTATGGATAAAGCAACGATATGATGAAAAATATGAAAGTTTGAGGTTTGTAAAGCATGGAGAAAATAAATATTTAAACTTGTAATAAATTGTTTTAAGTAAAATTGTACAAATTATTTAAGTGATAGCTATCATGATAATACATGACGAGTTTTATATATGTACAATTAACAAAAAAGTTATAATTCAGAATAAAGTTTTAAAATGTTCGTTTGTGATAGAAATGTAAATAAGAATGCATTTAGAATAACTAGGAGTTTTGGAAAATGAAGAACAATTGTGATTATGTTTTCAAGTAGGTACCTACTCTTATTCAGTAACTAAAGTAGGCATTTAAAAAAAATGGTAAAAGTAGAAAATTAAAGTATTATTAGTAAAGTAGAGTATATATAAGTATAGTAATTAGTAAAGTAGAAAAAGTAAATATAAGCCAACATTGCATATATTTTTTTTAAATAAAATTATTTTATTTAATGATTTTTATTATCACACAAGCTCCTCCCCACCTAATTCATGATTAAAATTGTTACAAATCCTCCAGAAATAACGCATTTATTTAGATTTAAAAGCATCCTACGTGATAATCTTGAATATAATAATACTGCCTACACTTATATCATATTTCATGCAAATCCTTTTCAGCATGAAGAAAAAACAAACATACACATATTCATACTCAAACTTTCGTATTTTTAAGACGTAGAGTTTCCGATTTTAATTGTTTTCTTTTATATGTTAAAAAACATTGAATGTTCATAAAAACACTATTGAAACTGTGGTTGTGGCGGCATTTACTTCCGTTCCCTGTTTGCCTCCTATGATTTGAAAAGCATATATAGATAATCTGGTCGATTAAAAATCTTACAGCAATTTTCCGAACCTTATTTGAGGCAAAATTATATATAAGCATTAATAAGCGAATTTATAGCAAGAAACAGTATGCCCAAGCTTTTTAACGGTCTAATACCAGTCAGTTACCGTGCGTGATTAAATGCGTCTCTAAAGGCTAATACATATTATTAAGATAAAACTGGAGCTATATCTTTTCGCACTACCAACAAATATACCACTTACTGAACGTAATTTATGTAGAGCCAAGCTTCCAAACTTAGGAGCTATTATTCCCGTAGGGGTAAAATAGCTTTTTTGTAAGAGTAGTGAAGATGGATAATGGATGTACGTATAAGAAAGTTAATATATCAAATAGATAATAACATAGATGAGTTGTGTCTATATTAATATTATAAATGCGAAAGTTTGGGTGTTTGGGTGGATGGACGTTTGGATAGATAGATGTTTATTACTCATCACGCAAAAAATACTGAACGGATTTGAATGAAATTTGGTATACAGGTAGATAATCGCATGAAATAGCACATAGTCTCCTTTTTATCCTGGAATATTAGGTGATCCCGTGGGATTCGCCAAAAACTTTTATAACGGTGTGGGCTGTACGCTGCAGCTAGTATAACGTAACATTTCTTACCGCCTAAAGACATGTGACATTTCCATTTCGCCATACGGATAGCAACTTACCATTAACATATTTTCTAGTTTCTTAAAATAAAAAAATAATTAGAAATACGAAAGTACTGATTAAAATTATAAATGTGAATTTCATCTGTAACGATGAACTCATTTAACTAGTTATACGTATGTATAGCTAGCGATCAGTACAATCGACGTAATCGATCATATAGCAAAGAAGAATTCCGCCGCCTCGAGCCTGTCGACACTAGCTCAGCGGAAGAGCGTCCCGGCTTTAGGGAAATGGTCGCAGGTTCAAATCCCGCGTGTCGATATTTTTCTTTGCTGTTTTTAAGGTTTTTCCAGATTCCCAAGCACGGGGTGAGTGCTATAACACAAAAATAATTTCTAGTTTCTCTTTCCAGCAGGGGTGCCATCTACTTGTTTGTTGTTTAATGATATAAGAATATATACCTCATATGTAGATACATACATTAAAAGTCTAAGCCACAGACCACATGAATACTAATAGACACGCCATTGGGAAGGAATCGTGTCACCGCACATATAAGCAAACGCTCCTATTTCTGTCAAAAAATTCATACATTTGTCGTTTATATTATATTGTGAAAAAATAGAAATAAACCATGCACTTATTTATCGTACCGAATGAGCTAACCTTGAAATGATTTTATTTAATTGATAAGTAGTATAACTCTATTTCTGTATGTAATAACAAGCAACGCTACAAAACAAAGAAATTGTCATCAACGGCGTATCCACTTAATCCGTGGTCTAAGCAATATGTAGTAATTTGACTTTATTATTTTAATAATACTTTAAGTATGTTATTGATGTAAAAACAACAACTATTTATTTTAGTTTGTTTTATAATTACGTAAATTAACAATATCAATGTATTGTATCATGCGTAGCACAAAGTATGGTAAAGGTAAGAAAGCCAACTTAAAAAAAATTAAATTGCTTAGCAAAATTAATTGTTAAATTGGATAAGCTAATACAAAGTGTGGCCTCCTCTATTGTTCAAAATTTATCGGCACCGATTATTCTATAGAATCGATGAGTTGTTAATAGATATTGTTCGGCGTTCGGGTTATGAGACATTTTTTATGTCATAAGATAGCAAACAAGCAGATGGGTCTCCTGATGGAAAGAGTCAACCATCTTCTATAGACACCAAAGATGTTAATGGTGCGTTGCTATCTTGTGGCGAGGTCTAATGCCACATGCATAAGTTTACCGGCTACCTTACCCATTTACCCTTACCCTTAGACATATTAAAATTTTTCAGTTCAAATGTTATTATATTACATAAATATTTATTTGAAGTTACTTAAAAAACACTTGAACTCAAAAAAGACTTAGGGCTGAACTCAAATATCAAAATTATTAGCACTGTGAATAGATAGGGGTCGAAGGACTCGAGCACCTGATTCTTGTTCTCTGGCATTAGCTGAGCGGTTCGTTGAGATTGTGATAGAATATAATTGATTTTTAGTTGCATGAATAAAAATACAAAGGTGTCACAATTTTCTAGATCATTGTAGTCTACAGGTAATGCCGGGTCCAAAAATAAAATATCTAGGCATTCATTACTAGTTGAAAAACCCGTTATATAAAATTAAACGCATAAAATATAAAATATCAATACGGCAAAGTACATTAATTTAACTATAACAAACGATTCTCATAAACAAAATGAGTAAAATGTACGTGGATTCCATACCAAAGCTTACACATACTTACCCAATAAAATCAATACGACCAGATAGTTCGTATAATAGTAGGAAGAGATAACTGTTGCCCTGAGATAACGTCTCATTTCCCACCGTTATTAATTCTCTACCCTCATGAATACTAAACTGCGAACGAACTTCTGCAAATTCGATTGTAAGTTCATTGGCCTCGTGCTAAGCTACAGGTAAAATAGTTTCATTTTATCTTGTAAGAAGATAAAATTCATTTCTTTTCAATAAAATTGCGCTTAAATGCGATTAATTAATTAACGGTTTAAATGTACCAACGTAATATGTCGTATGTACGTAACAAATTTTATTAAACTTTTTTAAATAAATAAGTAATCCATACTAATATTATAAATACGAAAGTTAACTCTGTCTGTCTGTCTGTTACGCTTTTTACGGCTAAACCGCTGAACCGATTTGGATAAAATTTAGTACAAATATAGTTAGAGACCCAAGAAAGAACGAAAGAAAAAGAAAATAACAAACTTCTTTTTATAGCATAAGGTAGCAAATGATCCTGATGAAGCTGGCTTTGACCAAGTAGGTATATTAATGATCGTGCTCCTTAACGTTACCGCTAAACTATGGCTTTTAAATTTTTTATTTGCTTATAAATATCTGTGTTAAGTTTTTCAAACAAGTTCACACCATGTATTTCCTTTTAGAGGATGCTGACCAAAATTACAATTTACAGGTGATTTGATCAATAGTAAGCAGATTTAGTATAGTAATATTAATGTCGTCGTATAGATGGCGATAGTAGTAGTGACGATTTGGATTTTGGGGAGTGAAGTAAATTTATGCAGGTGGACTGTGGTTTGTTCCATAGAACAAACTTTATAATAATTCCGTGGTTGTACCTTCCATACGGATAATGTGCCACTAAAATCTTTGTTATCCATAAGTAATCGCTTTTCTTTATGATCACCATCTTTTTGATTGCTACCCCATGACGATGAAAGCCAAATAAGTGAATGCAATAAACAAAATGCCTAACACCGTTAAGATATCTTAAATGAAGTGACAAGTATGTCGTATACATTACTAGTGGTCACTGGTCCCTCGCGGCGTCGCAGGTGCTCCTCTGTTCAAACGCCCAAATTCAGAAAAATAGATCATCCGTACCTATTTGTTTTGTGCCCGAACAAAATTACGTGATAACTTTTTAATGATTTGCAAATTATGTAATTTAATGTAATAATAATTTGGTAGTGTCATTAAAAATATTAGAACTAAGTGCACAGCCTTAGTAGTGAAGTATTGATGTAAGAATATTTTTAAAACAGAGAATCTAATATTTAATAAACATATATTTACTGCATATCTATTATTATTATGTGATTATAACAAGATATAAACAAAACACATTTGCTATATAACCTCTTCTTTAAATTGATACGAAATTGATGTAATTGTAGGAATGACAAATAATCGAAAGATTTCTTCGCATTCAACTTTAAACATTTTTTTAATTAATAACTGTTGTCACAATTTAAAATTTAAATTATGCCTTAAATTTATATAACTTAGTTAACTGTAGCTATTCTTTAATTTAGTTTCTTTTAGTTTTGTTTTTCCTCTATAGCTTTTTTCATCTATTGAAACACTCTCTTTAGATATATTTTCAGATATTGGAGTCATACATTGCTTCTTTGAAACTTTTTTAAAATTATCTTCTCTTTGTCTCGGTGGAATGTTATAAATTGGTTTATATTTAAATAAATCTACTTTAGAATTACTGTTATTAACATCTGACCGTTGTTTCTTAAATGAATTTAATAATCGGCTAAAAAAACTTTCTTTCTTTGATTTAGGAAATGGTAAAATTTGATGCATAGATAATGATTTTTGGTTTCGTTGGTTATTCTCTAATATTGGATTAGGTTTAGAACTTTGCAAGCATCTACAGCTTACCGATGGTGATTTTTGGTTTAACGAAACTGTATTACTTTTTTCTTCGAGTCTTTTTCTTAAAAAATGCACACTAGCTGTGTAAAATAAATCTGGATCATCAGGCTTTCCTAGCGCACTTAGCAAGTACTCCTTTTCAAGATATTTTGACGACGATGTCAATGGTTGGCTTTGCATGCCTTGATTTGATTAAATCCCACTGAGGGCATTTTTAAATAAATAAACAAGATAGTAGGTAAGTAAACATAAAATTTGAAAACTGAGCAATTTGACAAATGCTATTGACAGTAGTGGAT
Source organism: Apodemia mormo (assembly GCA_036924255.1). NCBI lineage: Eukaryota > Metazoa > Arthropoda > Insecta > Lepidoptera > Riodinidae > Apodemia > Apodemia mormo. The sequence goes on along the minus strand of JAUPFN010000003.1, from coordinate 37,068,309 downwards.
CATAATTAAATAAAAGGAAAAAGTTTCTAGTTTTACTTATTTATTTATTTGCATTCCACAATGTTTACAAGATGTTAGATTAAAATAATGCTTAGATCATCGTGGACCCTGTCGGGTATAGCAATGGCAAGGTAGAAAATAGGAATATACTTATATATCTTATTTAATTAAATATATTAATAAATGTAATATTAATAAATGTAGTTATTTATAAGAAATGTTTAATTAGAATTGAATTAGTTTAGCTGGATGTCGACATTATTTTGTATAGAATTTCTCTAACATTCTTAAATATATTAAAACCATGAATCTGTATTATATCTGAACGCATCACTTCTAATATCTACTTGAAACACAACTTTAAATACTGCTGTCATCTTTTAAGGTCTCACCCTCTCTTTCTAACACAGCTGTATAAAAAGAGATGGCGAGACGTCATAGAATGAGATATAGCGTAGGTATTTGCTTCAAGTGATTAATATGAGTGCTAGGTCCACTTATACCTAATACTTCATGATTACAACTAAACCGCCTGACTTTTATTTTTTTTATTTCTGTATCCCCAGAAAATTAGGTTAAAAGTTACAACTCTCCTTAATCAGTCAAGGCACAAGCAGTTGACTGATTAAAGACTGTACATACCGAAGCAGGGTGTTCAGCACTCGATTCTGATACTGAATATGTAAACAATAGGCACTTAAATGTAGACCTAATTTTACAATTAAAAAATTTAATACGGACACCCGTGCATAGATACTGCATGTTATTTATTTTCATTACCGGCAAGGTATTATTGAAGGTTATTACAAACAGCGAATTACCGCCGCGACACGCATAAGTGAAGGCGCGTGCTTGTCACCTGCATGATGACCATATTTTATTGAATATTACTACTCTAATTTCGTTCAAATTTACTCTGAAGTTCAGCAATATTTTCATTTTATTATATTTTTGCTGATTACATATAACCATTAACTATTGTGTCTTACAATATGTACAGTATTTTATCAGTCAATCTCTATATTAATCTCAAAATGTGTAGTGAGCTAGACCAATTTTGATATTTTTGTATATACTTGGATAGGGCTCTGGATGATTTAGATTCATAGTTGGATGAATTAGGTAAACCTATGAGCAAGTTAGGGCCAACATTCCTCTGAGACCGCTAGTTTTTACCCGATTGCCGTAGAAGGAGGGTTTACGAGTGTATGTATGAACACATACATATACTCGTAAATCCTCCCTCTGTGCATGGTATGTGTGTTTGTATGTATTTATAAATAAATAGGCTGTCCCGAAACTCAACGTCAAGCGGTAAAAACAAGAATAAATATCTAGGTCACTTGGTGAACCAAAATATTTTTATTTTAATTCCACGAAAATATCACTGGGATAAAAACAAATCCAAAAACCGACTATGACTTTATATCTTTATATACTATATATATATATATATATATATATATATATATATATATATATATATATATATATATATATATATATATATATATATATATATATATATATATATATATATATATATATATATATATATATATATATATATATATATATATATACACACACACACATATACACGTCTATAACATTCAAAGGTACTTACTATACCTAAATAGAGGTTTATTTCATAGCATACTTTAGCGTTTATATAGATTGATACACACATTAAAAAAAATAAGCTGCTAAAACTTACTGAAATTCCTAAAATTTATACACAATTTACAAGACAACAATTTTACTATCACAGCGACGCCTTAATAAAACAGCGCCATCTATATTATCATCTGAGAAACGAAACTTATAACCCTAGTGGAACGCTCTGCTTCTGCCCTCACAATTGAGAGGAATCTATAGCCACTGATTATTCGCGACTGATTGGCTATATGTGTCACAACCGTCGTGACTACTAGGTGGTAGAGTCCGCAACGTCTCGCCTGAGTATTTATTACCACCGCCTTACCTATTCTTGCCACAATAGCGTCAAGGCTGGCCGTGTTTCAGTTAGGAGGGTAAGTTAGCTGCTAGACTTATGCACGTGGCATTGCTATATGGATAGCAATGCACTAGTAACTTTGGTGTCAATAGGCGATTGTTTCTCTTTCCATCAGAAGTGCCATCTACTTGTTTGCTATCATCTTTGAATATAAAAATCAATTGCTGTTTGTTAGTCTCGCTAAAACTCGAGAACGGCTAAACGGATTTGGCTAATTTTGGTTTTGAATTAATTGTTTAAGTCCAGAAAAGGTTTAAAAGGTGAGAAAATATAGAAAAAAATAAGAGTAGTTAAAAGGCACAACAACGTTTGCCGGATCATCTAGTATGATATAAAAAAAAAACGCTTGAAAATACCACACTCCTTCCAGCGCAGTCGAATAAAAAGCGTCAAATGACAAGTTAATATTATATAATAACTCGGATTACGAGTGACTCGAGTCAACTCAAATGGTTCGGACCACTCGAGTGGCCTATTCTGACTCGAGTGAGAAATTTAATTCATGATAGATTTTCACAGGTTTAGCCGATGTATCTTCCATTTGAAAATCTGCTTTCTAATTGCTTGATTTTTAATATAGTAATCTTTTAATATAGCAAGCTAGGCCCTATTAGCATAAACTAGCTAAACATTAAATTTAATCAAAAATATATCTAAGAATAACATTCTTTCGCCCACACGTAGAATATACGAATTCATAAAAAAACAATATTTAAAATCATGAAAAAAGATTTTTAGTAGGTACCGAATTTAAGGTTTTAGATAAACACTAGCTGTTGCCCACGACTTTATCCGCGCGGACTTCGTTTACTCCGCACTGTTCCTCCCCCGTAGGTGATAGCGTGATAATATGTAGCCTATATGTTGACCCGACCTATTAGTAATATTTATGCAAAATTTGAAGTAAATCCATACAGTAATTTTTGAGTTTACCCCGGACATACATACAGACAAACAGACAAAAATTCTAAAAACTATATTTTTGGCTTTGATATCGATTCTAGATCACGCCCAAAGTATTCTTTTAAAAAATATTCAATGTACAGTTTTGACTTTCCTACGATTTTATTATATGTATTATATTACTAGCTGTTGCCTGCGACTTCGTCCGCGCGGACTTCGTTTACTCCGCACTGCTCCTCTCCTGTTTGTGATAGCGTGATAATATGTAGCCTATATGTTGGACCCGACCTGTTAGTAATAATATTCTTGCAAAATTTGAAGTAAATCCATGCAGTACTTTTTGAGTTTACCCCGGATATACATACAGACAAACAGACAAAAATTCTAAAAACTATATTTTTGGCTTTGATATCGATTTTAGATCACACCCCAAATATTCTTTTAAAAAAATATTCAATGTACAGCTTTGACTTTCCTACGATTTTATTATATGTATAGATAATAATTGACGCGCGTACACCATACGCGCACCATACGCGCTTTCTGGACATGTTGTAGAAGAAAGTGTGGTGGACGTGAGAGGACTATTGTATTGTACGGGGTCTTCTTTAATTTCCAGACTTTAGTAAAATTGTTCTATTTAAAGTTTAAACTACTTTTTGCTTTGGTAGCATTGCCGAAGTCACGAATTAGATTTTACGGCGAATTTCGAATTAATCACTTCTATTGCGACTTTGGATAATGGATTCCAAATTAACTCAAAAAAAAAATACAATTAACTCAAACTCAAAAAAAGTTTTATTCAAATAAACATTTACAGGCACTTTTGACGAGACGACATTTAGAATTACTACCGGATCGGAACGCGGCCACTTTCTGTCAAGGCGGAACAGCGAAACGCAGCCAATTTCTATTCTTCAAAAGTAATCCGAACCAACACGAAAAATATAACTGCATCTAAAGTTTAAACCACCAACTCATTGTTAGTAATGCATTTCCATACGCTATCATCACATGTTTATTATCTCAAAATCTTTTTAAAGGATTCACTTAAAACAACCGTAGTTAAATAAACTGTCAGTACATTGACGCGTATTTTTATTTGACTTGAAAATTCATTCGGGAAATGCAAAGATCGCGGGTCGTCTCCGTTCGTTGCTCTACCGAGAGATCGCGAACTTTGAACTCCATATTCCTATTGTAGTCGGGTCACAGTACAACATCCGCCTTAAGAGATTTATTAGGTGAAAAATATACGTTTGAGTCTTTGTGCCTTTTCTGGAACTGAAAATATTATAAGGCCTCCTTTGATGTCTACCATATTTTGTATAATATTAGCATTTATTTTCATATTTTATGAAGAAAAGTTTTATTAGTTTAACGGTACGGGAATCGTAATTTAAATAAAAATTACCGCGTTGTCTAGTGGTTAGTCGAGTTTACTCAGATCGTGAGTTCCCGGGTTCGCTCTCCGGGTCGGGCAAAATTGTTACTGAGGTTCTGCTCGGCTCTGAAGCTCGGAGTCGCGTACTCGGAGTCTGGTGGGTGGTGTCTCCACTCCCTTGCCTTGGCTGAGCAAGTAAAGCTGTCAGTTGGGGGATCACCACTCATCTCGCCAACCGAGAAACCGTGGTAAGCCATGATGAACCGAAAAATCTTGCCGTTCACTTTGCCTACCTCACAAGGAAACTGGACGTGATGTCAGTTTTTTACTACTATCTAATGCTAGGAAAAATTAAAAACTGTTTAATTAGGAACAATTTTGATATGAATTTGAATCTTACCTTTATTGGTCGATCCGGACCCCTTTAGAAACAAAAATCAACAGCCTTACTGCTAGGAATTTAAGGAATCTCGTTAAAAGCAAGAGAATGCAAATACGTGTCACTAACTTCATGACTTTAGTAGTCAGTCAGTTAGGTGACAGAGTTCTGCTACGTTTCGGGCGGGTTTGCTTATTCATCCCTCTCGTAATAGCGTCGGTATGCTTGTCGTTTACGTGTTATGATATAAAGGATAAGGTATCTGGAAGAATAGATGATTTCTCACCGATCCCGATGATCCAATAACTCTGGCCAACGGAAGACACTGTCACACGATACACCTACATACGGAACTTCATTGATTTCTCACCGATCCCGATGACCCAATAACTCTAGCCAACGGAAGACACTATCACACGAAACACCTACACACGGGACTTTGTTAATTTCTCACCGATTCCGATGACCCAATAGCTCTGGCCAACGGAAGACACTGTCACACGATACACCTACATACGGAACTTCATTGATTTCTCACCGATCCCGATGACCCAATAACTCTAGCCAACGGAAGACACTATCACACGAAACACCTACACACGGGACTTTGTTGATTTCTCACCGATTCCGATGACCCAATAGCTCTGACCAATGGAAGACACAATCACATGATACACCTGCACACGGGACTCCGTTGTCATCGGTGCCATATACTATTTTTAAGTAGTAGTAAACCCCTGTTTCGCCCATCAGGGAACTGAGACCATGGCTCAGGATCAGCTGAATGACATAACAGTGCCATTAATTCTCCCATAGCAAATTACGAACCCATCCTAAGCCGAGGTTCGGTCTCACAGGAGACAACCTTAGGGCAAAATGCGTACAGCCCCCCAACTTTAAACTCTGGCTGAGCGCTCTGGTCGTCCACGCGTTCGGTGAAATTGTGAAGGCTCATAAGGCCAGCACAGATTTAGTCATCCAAAAAAAAGTATTTTTTTTTTTTTATATCATAAGATAGCAAACAAGCAGGTGGGTCTCCTGATGGAAAGAGTCAACCATCGCCTATAGACACCAAAGATGTTAATGGTGCGTTGCTATCTTGTGGCGAGATCTAATGCCACATGCATAAGTTTACCGGCTACCTTACCCTCCAAACCGGAACACGACAGCGACAAGCACTGACGCTATTGCGGCAGGAATAGGTAAGGCGGTGGTACCAGACCCGGGCGAGACAATGCAGAACTCTACCACCTAGTAGCCACGATGGTAGTGACTCGATAGCCAATCGGTCGCCTTTTACGACCTGCCTGGCAGAACGGCAGTTGGCCTATTCTACAAAGGAGGCCGGGACCAACACGGCGGAAAATAAATTGCCTCTCTGCTAAGCGTCCCGTTAACCGATTTGTGGTGGCGCAGATTTTCCAAAAGTTTTAGTAGCGACGGCGTACAAATCTTTCATGACACGGCTACCGTGTCAAACGCCATATAAGTTGATGACACGATTACCGTGTCACCCACCATTTTAAAAGGTTCTACCCTGAACTTTTCCTGAAATCCGATTTGAAGGAGAAATAATCGATTTACAAATGATACGACTCCCGTGTCATACGCCATACGTTAAAAACAATCATGACACAGATGCTGTATCATCCGCAACGAATCAATTTAAGGCAAGAGAATGCAAATACGTGTCACTAACGTGGTGACTACCAAGTAGATCAGTGTTTCGTAACCTGTGGTCCGCCGAATGAATATATGTATGGGGGTCCTCCGTCTTATCTATGAACGTTTAAATTAATAAATTAATGCCAATGTTTTTTTATTAAGGGGGTCCTTGAAGTTGTGCTTGATTTTCAAAGAGGTCCGCGGCTTGAAAAAGGAAAAAACGCTGAAGTAGATGATTGGGTTCTGCAAATTTCCGGCCGGGTTTGGTAACAACGCCTTATTTATCCGTCTGCTTGTCATTCTCATATTATGATTTGGAGGGTAAAGTGTCCGGAAGAATAGATCGACTGCCCCAATGTTACTCATCTAATGAAAGGCGAGAGAACACAAATACGTGTCACTAAATTCGTGACTACTAATTACGTGATAGTCCTAGAACGTCTCGACCAGGTTTTAGTACTAACGCCTTATTTATTCCTCCGCAATAGCATCGGTATTTGTTGCTCTAATTTTAAGGTTTAGACCAGTGGTGGATCCTAACTTTTTGTTTGAGAGGGCTCAATTCAAAGATTATTGTTTAAGCGGAGCTTGATTAAGCTGAGGATAGACTTTATCAAGTTAATTATCAAGTTTGTCAATATTCTAGAAGAGGCTTGAGCCAGCTAGCTCCCCTGAATCCGCTATTGGTTTTGAAGGTAAGGTACCTGAAAGAATAGATCACTGCTATGCATCTTGTTAAAGGCAAGAGATTTGAAATTCGAGTCACTAACATCGGGACTACTAAGTGGAAGAATTTTATGAGTAACTGTGTTGGTCCGGGCTCCTTTGAAGAATAGACTAACTGCCGTTTTGCCAGACAGGTTTTGCCAGAGAGGCGGCCAATTAGATAAACATGGTACTACCACCGTGACTACTAGATGGTAGAGTTCCGCAATGTCTAGCTCGGGTATTGGGAGGTCAAGGATTTATAACGTTATAATATTGATATGTTTGCGTCATCGTGATTGGTTATGGTATATGATATTATGACGTCTTCTATAACGCTAGTTGGCGAACCAATCACGAAACAACATGAAACGCGGCGAACCAATCATGAAACAGCAAACATATCGATACTATAACGTTTTAAATCCTTGGTAGTTGTATCTATTCCTGTCGAAATAGCGTCAATACTTGTCATTGTCGTGTTCTTGTTTGAAGAGTAAGGAAGCCGGTAGACTTATGTATGTGGCATTGCCATCCCACTACTACTACTATTGAATTAACATCTTTGGTGTCTATAGGCGATGGGTTCTCTTTCCATTAGGAGAACCATCTGCTTGTTTGCTATCTTAGAAAAAAAAAATGCTGAACCGGCGAGCTTCGTTCTGCCGTAGAACAGAGCTATTTGACGGCTAGGAACTGTATTTGACGGCTGAATAAAAAAATAAAATTTAGTTTTTAATATTTTCCTTGCAATTTTTTCATTTTTCTCGTCATAAAAACTTTTGCCTATTTTTTCTTGAACATTTGTTGATGCATGATCAACAAATATTTAAAAAATAATTTGTGTTTTAGTTGTTTAGTAATAAATGTTTATTTCAGAAACTTACATATGTAGGTACTTAGATTAAAATCTATAATTACAATGTATTCTTACATATGTATGATAGGTATGTCAGTTCAGGTTCTTTGAGTTTGGCGCTTAGAAACACATTTAGCGATTTATTTTTATTTATATAGAATTATATCGCTGGAAAGATTGATAATGTGGAAAAAACCCTTTGGGGCTAAGCAAATTGTTTCTTGTTGTTGTTAGATAATTAATAGACTAATATATGGATAAATAGTATCCTGTGTACTATTCCAGGTTCTCATTTACCTGTGTGTCAAATTTTATTCAAATCCGTTCAGTAGTTATTGCAAGTAATCTATATTAATTAATTAATTAATATTAATTAATCTATATTAATTATTAATTAATTAATTAATATTATAAATGTGAAAGTTTGGATGTTTGGATGGATGTTTGGACGGATGTTTGTATGGATGTTTGTTACTCAATCACGCAAAAACTACTGAGTAGATCCGAATGAAATTTGGCATACAGGTAGCTGATGACCTGAAATAGCACATAGGCTACTTTTATCCCGGAAAAATTAGGTGATCCCGCGGGATTCGCCAAAAACTTTTATAATGCAGCGGGCTGCACGCTGCAGCTAGTAGTGATATAAATATGTATGACGGCGAATAGCATCAGCGTCGAAGTTGTCAACCGATATTACACGACGTGGTTTGCGTTTTTTCATCGGCGTACGAAGCTTATTTTCCTGCATGCCGCTTGTACCGTAAGCTTCGCTAGTAATTTTTGAAACAGTAGGTCCACTAATTCTTAATGCGGCCGCAATACGCTCTCGCACTTGCGACAGTGGTAAAAGTGGGCCACCATTTTGATACTCTGCTTCAAAATAAATACGAACCTTGATGACTAGTTCTTTCACCTGCCTTTTTAGAACAAATCCCCTCGGCATTTTGATATTTGACATCTGGGCAGCAATCAAGACGGAGGAACACAAAACACACAAGGTAACGTATGGATAATGTGAAAAAACTCAGCGAACAGAAATGTATGTAAATGTATGTGTTGTAGCGAGTGACAGATTAAAACAAACACAAAATGGCACTGGGCCATTGAGTGTTCCCACCTCGAGAAAATATATTTGAATGTTTTTTTTATATTAGTCTTTGTTTAAAATATAATAAATATATGCGATCGATATCATTATTTATTTGGTCACAACACTACAACTAAAATTAGAACTGTCATCGAGAAAATATAGAAATGGAAACAGTATCGGTATCAAAATTGAGTCTCTCAGTATGTACAATCTTTCACCATTGAACCTTTCATAATATACAAGCTGACCCATGTAGGTCGTCCGCAAGTAAACAGCCATCATTATAAAAAATCATATATCTTTCATTCCCTCTTTCATATATAGGTTATGGCAGTCTATGAAGGATGGTGTGCCGAAAGTCAAACTATACATTTGGACCATGACTCTAAGATGATTTTTTTTTAAATCATAAGATAACAAACAAGTAGATAGCTCTCCTGATGGAGTCAACCATCGCCTAAAGACACCGAAGACATTAATGTTGCGTTGCTATCTTGGGACGCGGTCTAATGCCACATGCATAAGATTACCGGTTACCTTACCCTCCAAACCGGAACACGACAGTGACAAGTTCTGACGCTATTGCGGTAGGAATAGGTAAGGCGGTGGTAGCAGTTTCGGGCGAGACAATGCAGAACTCTACCACTTAGTAGCCAGGATATGAGTGAGTCGTATAGCCAATCGGTAGCCTTTTACGACCTGCCTGGCAGAACGGTAGTTGGCCTATTCTTCAAAGGCGCTGGGACCAACACAGGGATAAGGAGAAAGTTGGAAAATTGTGTGGTAAATGCTTATTTTTTTAACATTATCTTTGTGTAATTTAGTTTATTGTAATAGTCTACCATGCTTATTCTAATAAAATAGTAAAATTAAAAAAAAACACAACAAAAACCAATGTATAATACGTCCATCGACATAGTACATTTATTTCGCTGAATACGCTACGTACCGCGCAAAATGAACAGAGTGCAAAGTGTGAGTTTTTCTTTTCACATTCGATCGTGAGCGCGTTTCGAGTTTACTAGGAATTTGTATGTGATTTGTACAGCGCCACCTAGTGGTAAACGTAAGAAACAAAACATGCAAGTGCGAGATTTATGTTTACTTGTTCCCTGTCGAATACGGCCATTGACGGCCATTTTGTATTCGATAGCGAGAGCGTTAACGCATGTGATTGGTAGGTTCAAGTGGAAGGTTAGTGTGAGATGCAATTTTGACGTTTCGAGTCACTAACATTGGTGAATGGTACGCTTACACCGAAGTAAAGTTATCACTTGGGTTTATCGTAGTGAGAACGTAAAAAAGAAGAAAATTTTACAATGTGTAAAAAATTTAATTTATAAATTTGACAAAAATCATAGTTGGTGCCTCTTTTTCGCTTAGACAATGTTTGCAGTGGCACAGACAGAGGTTATACTGGTTGGAGCAATGCAAGCTTTCAACCATCATTTGATGCGCTGCTGGACCTCGCAGAGAAACAATTCAGTGACGGCTATCGCCTAAATAAAAAATCCCCGTGTTGATCCCGGGCTCCTTTGAAGAAGGTAACTGCCGTTTTATCAGACAGGTCGTAAAAGGAGACCGATTGGCTATACAAGTCACTACCATCATGGGCTATTATGTGGTAGATCTGCATTGTCTTGCCCGGGTCTGGTACAACCGTCTTATCTATTCCTGACACAATAGCGTCAATGCTTGTCACTGTCGTGTTCCGATTTGGAGGGTAAGGTACCCGGTAAACTTATGCATGTGGCATTAGACCTCGCTACAATATCAAAGCACCAATAACATCTTTGGTGTTTATAGGCGATAGTTGACTCTCCATCATGACATCCATTTGCTTGTTTGCTATCTTATGATGTAAAAAAATGTATAAAAGTAATATAAAAATCATTTATTTCAAGCACTTGAAGCCTTTAATGTTAGTAACATATTTTCTTATAAACTATGTTAGTAAATAATAAATTGTATTTTAAATAAATCACACATATTAAAACTACATATAAAATGTGTTTCAAAATAATTTACTGTGGTGTGTGTGTGTGCCAGTAATGGTTGAGTATTCTACTGTTTATCATATTTAGAAACCTGTTGTTATTCTGTCGCAAATGTGAGACGGTAGTCGCAGTTTTCTTCCACATTATAGCATAGAAATCCTCAACATGTGTATAGGTACATGTACATTTAAGATAGTGTGCCAAAGAAATGTATTAACCACACAGTGATCCAACCACCTTTTACACCCCTGAGCCTCACTAACATATGAGTGTCTGAAGCTATACCAAGCCTTAAAATGTCTCTACACACCTACAGCCTTTATTACAAAAATTAAATAACTCATTGCAAAATGATGCACCTTGGTGTGCGTTGTAACACTATTTTAATGTCACTGTCTTCAATGATTGCATTTAATTGGCCCAGGCACTGAACAAATATTGACAAATTATCAGGCTGATCTGTAGGCATATACACACATGCAATCAAGATCTTCCGCATGTCCCTAGAGTAATTGCTTTTATAGTTGTTATACACTCACTTTCATATTTTAACACTGAAACTTCACTAAACACATTTCTCTGCTACAATAGTGCCACACCGCCGTGAGATCTACCGTGATGTACACCTGTTGTTAGATCGACAGCTGATTTCCCTGTGAAGCTGACCGCTGCATCAATGCCACCAAGGAGAGGCAGGTCGTGGGGCAGAAGTCAGGTCTCCTGCAGTGCCAGTGCATACACCAAATTACGTAGTGTTTTGACACACTGAACACTGCGTTTCACGTTTTTGCAATTAAAGCTAATAAATATACTAGGTTTGGTTTGATCCGTTATCAGTTAGTATTTGTTCACACTGCATGTCCCAGCACTGGTTGGAGCAATGCAAACAGTGGACCATCACTTGATGCGGTGCTGAACCTCACAGAAAAACAATTCAGTGACGGCTATCGCATAAATAAAAATCCCCGTGTTGATCTCGGGCTCCTTTAAAGAATAGGTCAACTGCCTTTCTGGCAGACAGGTCGTAAAAGGTGACCGATTGGCTATACAAGTCACTACCATCATGGGCTATTATGTGGTAGAGTTCTGCATTATCTCGCTCGGGTTTGGTACCACCGCCTTATCTATTCCTGACACAATAGCGTTTTCATTGAATTCTGATTTCTAGGAAAATTAATTGACAAACATTGCAATTGGAAAGCGCACATTTATTCCCTTTGTAATAAAATTGATAGATTTTTGTATGTTCTGAGAAGAATAAGAGAGGTTTAATTAATTTACTAGGTGGTAGAGATCTGCATTGTCTTGCCTGGGTCTGATATCACCACCTTGCCTTTTCTGTCGCAATAGCGTCAGTGCTTGTCGCTTTCATGTTCCGGTTTGGAGGGTAAGGTAGCCGGTAAACTTATGCATGTGGCATTAGACCTCGCCACAAGATAGCAAGGCACCATTAACATTTTTGGTGTTTATAGGCGATGGTTGACTCTCCATCACGGCACCCATTTACTTGTTTGCTATCTTAAGATTTAAAAAAATGTCTATATAATGTCTGTATAAGTACGGTGAATAACAAGTCAACTATTGTTTGATTACACAGTTCTAGAATTTACAGCCAAACCAGCCGACCACTAAACCGATGCAACTTGTACTATTATGTATTCTGTGCCGATGCTGTGGATATATATATTAATATCGTTGACATATTATTATGCCGTTATACAAGCGTAAAGTATATTTTAGGATCAAAGACTTTCACATATTTTTCTAACTCAATGGGTTACATCATTTTATGTAATTTGTCCCGTATTATTTATAACTTGAGAGGAAAACCAATTTAGTAAAACGTGCGTAGGCAAATTCCCGTCTAACGCAATCAATCCAACGATGAATTAGATAAAGCCATCAGAATGTAGACAAGTAGGTACCTACACACCATAACTCATCCTTTGGTCGCGCCGGCATAGTGTATATATATATGTATATATATATATATATATATATATATATATATATATATATATATATATATATATATATATATATATATATATATCCTCCATCCAAACATCCAAACTTTCGCATTTATAATCTATCTTATATATATAAAAATCAATTGCTATTCGTTAGTCTCGCTAAAACTCGAGAACGGCTGAACCGATTTGGCTAATTTTGGTTTTGAATTAATTGTTGAAGTCCAGGGAAGGTTTAAAAGGTGAGAAAATATAGAAAAAAAATAAGAGTAGTTAAAAAGGCAGAACAACGTTTGCCGGGTCAGCTAGTATACGTATATAATGTCACTCTTGCTATTAAGACGGGTCTAATCACCATTTCAAGCTTAAATCCATGAAGCCGTGCAAGCTACAGAGCGTATGTATATATATATATATATATATATATATATATATATATATATATATATATATATATATATATATATATATATATATATATATATATATATATATATATATATATTAATTTCAGCTTTCTAGCTATCACGGCTATATACAGCCTGGTGATAGACAGACGGACAGGCAGACAACGGAGGCTTAGTAATAGGGTCCCGTTTTACATCTTAGGTACGAAACCTTAAAAAGCACTTGCCGAATTTACCCACCGAATATTCATAGTCGTTAAGACAGTTTGTCTGAACGATTATGAATGAAACGATTATGCCTAGCAGGAAGGCAATTAGTCTATTCTTTAAAAGGGGCTCGAGCCAAAACGGAATATAAATGATGAATAGTCATAATTCATAAGAAATCCAAAATATATAATCCATTCTAATATTATGAAAGTCAGTCTGTCTGTCTGTTACGCTTTCACGGCTAAACCGCTAGACCGATTTTCATGCTTTTGGCATGGAACTATTTGGAGATCCAAGGTCAAATATAGGCTATTTTTTTTAAGCCAACTCCTAACGGGGTGAAATAGGGGATGACATTTGTATGAAAAACTATATGGACGACATGTTAATCTACTAGCGGACGAAGCTGCACGGTTCAGCTAGTATGATATAATATAGATCTGCCACATCTCACCCGGCTATAGTACCACTATGTTGACTTTTCCTGCCGCAGTAGTGCCAATGTTTGACCTTGTCATAATCCGCTTTCAAAAGTAAGATAGTCGATAAGTGTTTGCATGTGGTATTATATTACTGCCATTATAATAAAGGAATAGCAACACATAATTTACACCGATTATTATCGATCGATTAAGAAAACTATCTGCTTAATTGCTATTTTGGTATCTTCAAAAAGAAAAAGCTCTGTGAAGGAAACGTTTATTCTAATCTACAATAGGCTAGTTAAATTAATTTGAAAAACTATCTTATTAGGTATATTAACCAAAAAATTTTTTTTAAATATCACACATTTATCATAAAAAACCGCGTAATCATATATACATTAAATACTCTTTGGTTTCTTTGAAAATGTCAGCAAAAATATGGCAAATTACCAGATTGTGACAACACTTTCAGTTTTCTATTTGCTGTCACGTGTCTTACGAAACGCAAATTAATTTTAAGAAGCAATTAATCTGCGTATGACAGATCATTTGCTTGCATGTTAAAATTAACTAGCGTTTCGGAAATCGGTAATTTTTGCCGAAATTAAATCCTACATTTTTTGAGTCCTTATCTATTAAAATAAATATTTTAGTTTTTTTTAATCTCCATATCATAATTAACAATTGGAAAGAACAATACAAAGAAACAAGTCTATTAGGTTGACTACAAACAATGTAAAATATTTTGAAATTAATTTTGTCGTACTAAAATTTATTTCTAAATATTTAAATCGTTTGGTGCAAGCGGAAATTCGAACGTGAATATAATAATTAGTTTTTAAATAAAATTACTGAAACAGCACAAACGTTTTAGTTGATTATATGCCTTGTTTACGCACATGTCTTTGTGCCTGGATATAAAACCTATACAAGAAACGCCAGGCTAAACAACTATTCCCTTTATAAATTCGATCTATCGTAAACGATCGTTAACAATTTTAAAAATAGTACTTCGTTACTAAAGTATGTCAATCGGAAAAAAATATCTCTGAAGTATATTTAGATCTTTATTACCATTAAAGCTAGTCCAGACGATGAAACGCTACACCGCACCAAGATATTTTCACGTGCCTAATGGATGATGGACAGGACAAGTTTTAAAAACCTAGGGTATAGAAAACACATGTTTTGTATGTATATTTTTTGCCCCACACTACAGAAAACAGATACAGAATAATTAAAGTTTGAATTAGATTTCTAACCTTCATAAAAAATTATATAAGTTACATGTTGTTGGTACGTTATTGTGATCATGGATCATATCACATTTATTGTTTATAGGACTGTCGTACTCCTGGTTTAAATTTAATTAGGAAAATGTGTGGAACGTGACACATAAAACAAATGAAATATAATTTATGTATTGTAATAGCTGTACCCGCGACTTCGTCCGCGTGAATTATTTCTACAATAAAAGTAGTCCCGGGATTTTACCCGCATAGTTCCCGTTTCTAAAAAAACCATCAACATTCTAAAAACCATCCTATGTTCTTTCTCAGGTCACAAACTAATTTGCATCAAATTTCATCCAAATCGGTTTAATGGCTTAGGCGTGAAAAAGAGACAGACAGAGTTATTTTCGTATTTATATTAGTATGGAAGTGTTGATTTGTACTAGCTAATGGAAAGAGAAAATCACTCTAAATATTTCTTATAGCTTTACTGCTGACCATCTAACTCGGGGCCGTGTATGTATATGATTTTTGGATAGCTTGGTTACGTGTCTCATCATGAAACTTAATACAATGAAATAAATAAATATAGTTGAAGAAATTACACAAATTGATCTAACCCCACAGTAAGCGATTAATTTACTTGTATTACGGGTGTTAGTCAAGTATACTAACACATATAAATACATATATAAATACTGTAAAATACTTAATAAACACCCAAATCCAGAGAAACAAACATCTATGCTCATCACATAAATGTTTGTTTCTGTCGGGAATCGAACCCGAGCCCCATCGATCGTAGTTAGGTTCGCTAACCTCTCGACCACTCGACTTTCGGATGCGTTGCACGTCTGTTGCACCCTTTTTGGTATATGCTTGATTTTAATTAATATTGTTGCGTACGTATAATGGATTTGACATGAGGATATACTATATTGTGTTAACAACAATCGACCGCACCTGTGGCTTGTGGTTAATGACTGCTATTACAGGTTCATACAGATACGTTAAATATAGATTCCTATATTTACGTTGATTTCAATGTATTTTTTTGGTATTAAAATAAATACTATTACCTAGTTCCCTCTTGAACATGCTCCTGTTTAAGCTAGGTTCATCGCTGTGTTGGCTGACAGATAAGTGATAATCTATGTTACCACATTTGTATATTTTAAAGATTACTCTTTGATTTCTGCAATAATTATTGAGGCTATCATCTTCACGTACATTTCTAAAGCACTAAAATATCCTCATTATCTACCATTAGACTTTGGGTTGCTACTGACATTTTTCTAGCTCTAAATCCAAGAACTTTTCTTCCCGACTTAGAAATTGAACCCGGAATAACTAACGCACTAAGTAGTTCTCATTTTGGTATTAATTAATTCTCTTATCTTAGTCCATTATTTAAATAATACGTAGGTCACAATATAAGTTTTGCGTAACTTAAAAAAACAACATATTGTTACGTACTCGGGTTCGCAATTGTAAAAAAAACACCACTTATATTAAATCCGTGTATTTACACAGCACAACACAACGTAATACGAAAATACGCTTTACACAATTGTCACTTGCTGTACTATCACTGAACTTATAACACTACACAATAGAACACTTCTCACTTCGCACTGTTCACTTGATATATCGTTCTCGATCGCTTTATAAAAACTGACTCGTGTTTGTCAACATCTCTGTATTTATAGGCAGGGGAAAGCCCTAGCTGGATCCAGAAAAGTCTAAATGTATCGGGAAACAATGAATCACTTCTTATCGTAAACATGTTATGAGTCATAAATCCTAGTACACGCTACTTTCAACCTTATGCCATATCCCACAAAGTCCATTATGGCATAGCCCCGGTCAACTATTTGTTTGTCAACAGGAGTTTTCTAGATAAATAGCGCGCGCGCGCTCCAATTCTACACGCTTCTAGATTATTCGTAACACTACCCCCCTCTTAGTTATGTTCGTCCCGAACATCATTACTTCCATTATAGATAGCTAATCGATCAACATGAACAATCTTCAAGGTCCCTCTTGGTTGCTTCTGCACTCGGTAGGTTACGTCATTGATCCGTGTGATATCTTTGTATGGCCCATCCCAACGTCGCTGTAACTTAGGTGATTTTCCTTTTCGTCGAACCGGATTATGTAGCCAAACAAGAGATCCTTCTTGAAAACCTCGATGATTGGCGTTTCGGTCGTATCTGGTCTTCATCCGCTGACTTGATTCCAATGCATTTTCACTTATTAATGAATATACATCGCGTAACCTCTCACGAATGTCTTCAACATGTTCCGGTATACTTAATTGGGTCTCTGCATTCGGTGGCGGGCCTCCAGTCATTAAGTCTGCTGGTATACGTAACTGTCTGCCGAAGTTGGCATAGGCTGGCGTCACTTTTATGCTTTCGTGTTCCGCTGTTCGGTAAGCCAGTAAGAACAGAGGTATGTATTTATCCCAGTCCTTTTGGTGATCTTCTACCAGCTTGGCTAAGTGTCTTTCCAAAGTTTGGTTAAATCGTTCGACCATTCCATCAGATTGCGGGTGATAAGGCGTAGTTCTTGTTTTGTACACTCCTAATAATTTACACATTTCCTGGAATACATTAGATTCAAAGTTTCTGCCTTGGTCTGAATGAATCTCCAGCGGAACGCCAAATCTGCATATCACCTCATTGACTAATTTCTCAGCAACCGTCGTGGCTTCCTGATTAGGGATTGCGAACACCTCCGGCCATTTCGTGAAGTAATCCATCACGACCATAAAATACTTGTTTCCGTTATCTGTCTTAGGAAATGGCCCAGCCACGTCAATCGCTATTCTTTCCCAGGGGGCTCCCACGTTGTATAGTCTAAGGTTGCCTCGGCTTCTGACCTGCGGACCTTTCACTGCTGAGCATGACGTACATTTTCGGCACCAATTCTCGACATCTTCTCGGCAATTCAACCAGTAAAAACGCTCTCGTACCTTTACCAATGTTCGTCGTACTCCAAGATGTCCTCCAGAAACCCCATCATGCAACTCACGTAGTACGTCCTTGATGAGTTTTCTTGGCACGACCAACTGTAGATGATGTTCTCTTCCTGAAGGTTTTTCCCATTTTCGGTACAGTAAGCCGTTTTGCAACACAAGGCTTTCCCACTGCGCCCAATAACTTTTCGTAATGGCGCTGAAGGGAGCCAGCTCCTGCCAATCGGGCTTTTCCGTGTCTTGCTTCTTCCAATCTATTAGAGGCCGCAAATCTCTATCTTCGTACTGGGCCTCACGCATCTCATCGGTTTCCCACCTGTCATCCGTAGGCTTAGCTCGCAGTACTTGAACCCTTTCCTTCGTCTCCATCCTTACACAATGTTTACAATCTTCCGCACAAGGTCGTCGTGATAACGCATCTGCATTCGAGTGAGACCTTCCACTGCGGTGTTCTATGTTAAAGTCAAACTCTTGCAATTGCTCAATCCAGCGAGCCACTTGGCCTTCCGGGTCCTTGAATTGTAACAACCACTTCAAAGCAGCATGGTCGGTACGCAGCTTGAAGGGTCGCCCAATCAGATACTTCTTGAAGTGTCGAAGAGTCTTCACTACTGCCAATAGTTCTCTTCTTGTAACACAATAGTTTCGTTCCGGCCGCGATAATGATTTGCTGAAGTAAGCTATCACAACTTCTTGATCGCCTTGCTTCTGTGATAATATACCACCAATGGCAGTGTTACTTGCATCTGTGTCTACGATGAACTGCCCTTTCCGATCAGGATAGCCCAAAATTGGTGACTCACACAACCGCTTCTTAAGTTCATCGAAAGCTTGTTGACACATGTCATTCCAATCGAAACTCTTCTTTTCTTCAGTGAGCCTATGCAGCGGTTTTGCTATTTCAGCAAATCCCTTCACAAAACGTCTGTAGTAAGAGCATAGTCCTAGAAATGCAGGAACTTCGGTCTTGTCTCTGGGTGTTGGCCACTTCTGTACTGCACTAACCTTTTCAGGATCTGTCTGTACGCCGTTTTGTGATATCACGTGACCCAGATAGTTGACTTCCTTTCGAAATAAGTGACACTTCTTTGGGTTCAACTTTAGCCCTGCAGCTTGTATTTTATTAAAAATCCTTTCCAGTTGGTACAGATGATGCTGAAAATCTTTTCCTATGACTATTACGTCATCTAAATACACTAAGCAGGCATCGCCTACAAGTCCTGCTAGAACACATTCCATTAATCTTTCAAAAGTCGCCGGTGCATTGCATAATCCAAACGGCATCACTTTAAATTGCCATAATCCTTGTCCTGTGGAGAATGCTGTCTTCTCTTTGTCATTAGGGCTAAGTTCAACCTGCCAGTACCCAGATTTTAAATCTAAAGTTGAGAACCAAGACATGCCTGCCAGAGTGTCTAAAGTGTCATCTATCCGAGGTAATGGGTAACTGTCCTTTTTGGTGACTTCATTGAGCCGACGATAGTCGATGCAGAAACGTGTAGACCCATCTTTCTTCTTAACCAACACTACAGGAGAGCACCATGGACTAGAAGATTGCTCTATAACTCCGCTTCTTCTCATTTCATCTATCATCTCCTGTACCTCCTTCTCTTTGGCTATAGGGACACGTCTAGCTTTCTGCTTTATAGGCTGCGCATTTCCAGTGTCAATCTTATGTTTGACTACAGATGTTCTGCCTATATCTCTATCAGTCTTAGAAAAAATGTTGGCATAACGTGTAAGTAGATCCTTAGCCTGCTGCCGTTGTGACGTGGTAAGGTAGCTGCACTTGTTCACCAAATCCGTAAGTTCCTGTGGTACGTCTCTTGATGCTGTACTTCCTGTCGATGTCAGTTTCCTTAACGTCATAACTTCATCACTTTGTCCTACAACATCACCTGCTTTAAGCACCACATCACTGTCACTCAAGTTGACTACCTGCACCGCTGCTAAGCCCTTGTCACAAACCAAACTCCGGCCTGTAATACAGTGTGGAATTGCTCCATTGTCTTCAATTAACACACTCCTATTACCCAGGCCCTTGTAACTGGTTGGTAACTTCACGCGTACCAATGTCTTCGATCTTGAAGGTAAGATGGTTCTTCTAGCCACTGTTACCTTTCCTTTTGATCCCCCATCCATGAAAATTTCTACTAGCCCACATACGAAAACTCCTGTTTTGCAATCAATCTTGCAGGCATTCTTCTTCATGAAGTCTAAACCAAGTACACAGTCATCCATAATATCGGCCACTACGACGTCGTGAGTGTAATACTCGTCGCCTATTTGCATCACTAAAGATGCTTCACCGAAGACGGGTATTGGCTGACCTGTGACAGACAGAAGCTTGCTTTGCCCAAAATTCCTCAATCTCAGGTTGCCATTGTCAGCTACTTCTGGTCGCACCACAGTTCGTGTAGCTCCAGTGTCCAACGTTAAGCTGCAGTTCTTGCCATTAATCACTCCCTTAATGGATAAACTGTTGCCGTCGCACACCTGGGATATGACAACTTTTTCTCGTCCAGCCAGCACCTGCCGTTTGCTCCTAGCTGTTACTCGTTTCTCTGCTGGTTCAACAGGCTGTTTGACGTGCCTGCTCTCTTCAGCTGCTGAGTTTCCTCCCGCTTGCTGTCGCCAATTCATGGAACCTGTAGCCATAGGTTTGGCTGGGCAGCTAACTCTAATGTGCCCACGTCCACCGCAGGCGTAGCACATGGGGCCCAGTCTCCTAGGTTCCACTTCCTTTGTTTGAGCCACAATTTCTGTAACCTCACGTACTTTATGTGCTCGAGGTTCGTGGCGAACAGCTTCTACCTCCAGCGCATGAGCCAAAGCCTCCTTCATTGTCACGTGAAGGCGAACAGCAGCACGCACTTCCAAGTCTCGAATTCCATCAATAAACGCCTGGACAATAGTATTGTTCACTGTGTTAGCGTCGGCCGAAGGATACGCCTTCCTCACAAGCTTCTCAATTTCCACGGCCCATTGTTGAAGTCCCTCGCCGCTTCTCTGTACACGGTCCTTTAATTGGGCACGGAACACATGCTCCAAGTGACGCTCACCGTAGCGAGCTGCCAATGCCTCCATCAAATCAGCGAACTGATACTCTTTAGGCATTGCATCCAACACAGAGAGCGCCTGTCCCCGTAACGCCGTGCTCAGGGCTGTAAGGCAATGTTCGTCCGTCCAACCACTGGCCTTCGCCGCTATTTCAAATTGAGTCCGGTACGCACTCCATGACGTAAGACCGTCATAAGTGGGTACCTTTACCCGAGGACCCACCTGGTGAGAGCAGCTTGTAATGGCAGCACCCGACTTAACTCCCGTGATCTTCATTTTCATGACCTCTCTTTCCAGTTGGTCCACGTTTTCACTTAGTTTGTCGCAGCTGGCCTCTAAGTGATCAACCCTCTTCTCAACACCCTTCATGTCACGCTTGACGAGGCCCACATCGCTTTTAAGCTGGTCTTGCTGTGCCAAGATAACAGTCAATTTATTATCAAAACCAGATAAATGTTCCTTGATCTGTTCCCGTAGCTTTTCTTGTTGTTGTTCCTGTAGCTTTAGTTGTCGCTCTTCCTGTAGCTGTTGATGTTGCTGAAGTTGTTGAATAGCTGCCAGGATGACAGAAAGATCAGTAGGGGCTGCGCTCGACGATAATGACGTGCTGGCAACACTTGCGGGTTCCTCGGCTGCACGCATCTCAGTGTCCTCTGACACCCTCTGTGTCTCGGCTTGAGACCTGGTGGTAACACCTTCCTTCGGAATAAGTGGCATTTTACAATTTCACTTCCGACACCAGTTGTTACGTACTCGGGTTCGCAATTGTAAAAAAAACACCACTTATATTAAATCCGTGTATTTACACAGCACAACACAACGTAATACGAAAATACGCTTTACACAATTGTCACTTGCTGTACTATCACTGAACTTATAACACTACACAATAGAACACTTCTCACTTCGCACTGTTCACTTGATATATCGTTCTCGATCGCTTTATAAAAACTGACTCGTGTTTGTCAACATCTCTGTATTTATAGGCAGGGGAAAGCCCTAGCTGGATCCAGAAAAGTCTAAATGTATCGGGAAACAATGAATCACTTCTTATCGTAAACATGTTATGAGTCATAAATCCTAGTACACGCTACTTTCAACCTTATGCCATATCCCACAAAGTCCATTATGGCATAGCCCCGGTCAACTATTTGTTTGTCAACAGGAGTTTTCTAGATAAATAGCGCGCGCGCGCTCCAATTCTACACGCTTCTAGATTATTCGTAACAATATTATAACCAAAATATTACATTTATTGATTTTCAAAATAATCTCCTTTACATTTTAAACATTTTTTCATGCGATTGAACCATTTTTTAAAACAGGAGGACCACAGATCTGAAGACATGTTTTCTACGTGCTGATTGAACGCTATCACTGCCTCTTCGGAGTTGGTAAAAGTAAAACCTCTCATCAAATTTTTTATTTTGGGGAAAATACAGAAATCACAGATCGGGGCTATGTGCAGGACGAGTGGTGTACTTTTTCGGAAGCTAAAAATGACTTTGTTTTGTTGGCCGTGTATGAAGAAGCGTTATCATAGTGTAGGAGAATGCGGCTTTTGGGTCGTCTTTCGCGAACTTTTTCTAACACCCTGGGTAAATAAATGGTAGAATACCACTCGGCATTAACACTCTTTTAATCTTCAAGTGGAATTATACAGATGGGACCCGTAGCTGAGAAAAAAACGCGATCCTTTTTTACCCACGTTTCTCGCCCGTCTCATTTTTGTTGGCCTGTTTCACATTCACAAGATTGTTGTTTTTTTCGGGTTCAAAACAATAAATCCACGTTTCGTCTCCTGTGACAATGTCATAAACAGCATTAGAATGTCCGTGTTGGTACTTCAGTAGCATCTATGAGCACCATTTCACGCGATCCCGCTTCTGCTCCGCTGTCAGTTCATGAGAGATCCAACGACAACAAAGTTTCCGAACTTTTAATTCTTCGTGTAAAATTTTCTGAATTTGGCTTATACCAAATCCCCAATAGTCCTCGAATTGTCTCATAAGTAATCCGGGGGTTTTCTTCAATTAACCGCTTAACAGTAGCCACATTATTTTCGTTGACGGCAGTTGAAGGCCCTTCACGAAATTCGTCATGTAAAGAAACTCGACCTCTCTCAAATTCAGCAAACCATCGCCTCACGGTGCTCAAACAAGGTGCTTCTCACCCAAAAGCATTCTGAAGACGAGCGGCACAGTCTTGCGGAGAAAGAGAACTTTTGCAATCATAAAAAAATCATCGCTCTAAAATCTTTTCGACTTAATTCCATTTTCGTTGCGTACGTAGAACTTTGATGTGTGATAAAAAACAATTGACAAATCATTTCCCGCCAATTGTTTTTTTTTTATTACTAAGAAAGTTGCAACCCAAATATCAGGTATACTCAATTCACATTAATGATTTGAGCACACTTGGATCCATCGGCTTTAAGCGTGGAACGGTTGAAGTCGTAAACAAAACTTATAAATAATTTATTTTATTTTTTATCGTTTTAAAAATATAACATTCGAAATTCAAATTCCGTTCCGATTAGCTAGAAGTGCAAAAGTTTTAGTGTGTCCCATGTAGTAAAAATGTACTATGCTGGTCTTGCGGCAAACACCAAACGGTTGTTCACTGGAACTCATTTATTTGTAGGGAACAGAACCTAGTCTGGTCCTGGCCCTTCCGCCAACGGCGAAAATTTATTTAGTCTTTCGTGTCAGGTTGGCAGCCCTTTCATTCCTAATGGCCATATTTTTTGGTATTAAAATAATCCAACATTTCTAGCAAGTTACCTATGATTTTTTATTCACAGAAGACATACTTCATTTAAATTCTCTTTTAGAAATATCAATAAAAGTCAAGAAAAAATTCGAAGACATATGTTACAGCATCAATATTTTCCACATTCGTGGATATTTTTGTAAGTTACCCGAATAGCTATGGACTTTGTGGCATATGACATAAGGATGAAAATAGTGTGTACTAGGACTTGTTTTTCATAAGTTATTTATTGTTATTGTTTACGCAATAAATTTAGTTTTTTCTGGATCCAGGTAGAACTGTACCCTGGGTATAAATAGCGTTGTGTTGACTAATAGAAGGCAGTTTTTATAAAGCGATCGAAAGCGATACTTGAAACAACCAGTGCGAAGCGAAGTGACCAGTTTAAGTGAATAAGAGTAGTGTTTTCTTTAAACATAGTCAGTTAAGTTTACTGCTAGTGCAGCGAGTGTGACCAGTGTGTATAGTGTATTTACGTATTACATTTTGTTGTTTGTGTACGTGTGTTGTATATACACAGTTTTAATATAAGTGACGTTTTTTTGCAAATTGCGAACCCAAAGTACGTAACAATATTTATACCATAAACATATATATTTTCTAATATAAAGACACTTAAGAATTATTACACATATATATATATACATATATATATATATATATATATATATATATATATATATATATATATATATATATATATATATATATATATATATATATATATATATATATATATATATATATATATAAAACATTCCGCCGCGTTCTTAACGTACCGTATGGCCTAATATTTAGAATTAAAAATATCTGTCAATTGCGTTGCAGCTGAAATTTCCCGCCTCTTGTTTGTTTTCTTAAAACGTCTCAATGGAATGGAACACTCCACTCTGTAGCATCTTCCACTTCCAGTTATAAAATAAATTATTTATAAGTTTTGTTTACGACTTCAACCGTTCCACGCTTAAAGCCGATGGATCCAAGTGTGCTCAAATCATTAATGTGAATTGAGTATACCTGATATTTGGGTTGCAGGGTAGGTATATCGCTTTTAATTAATTGAAACAATCCAATATCCAAAAATAAATAAAATTTTTTATAATATTTTTTAAACTTAATTAACGTTAGTAATATAAGAAAGTTAATGATTTTATAAGGATATACAGATATATAACATCTTTAGTAATTTCAGCTAATAAACTACCCCACATATGTTAACCAAAAAGTTTTAACTTTTCGCTACGTATGTAGATAAGGAATAATTATGCTCCGATTTTTGATAATCAAGTCAGATGTTCACGTTTTAAGATCCTAGGAACCTTTTCCGAATCTTTTCACGATGACATCAGTATGTATGTATGTGTGTATGAGTGTATGTGTGTATGTGTGTATGTGTGTATGTGTGTATGTGTGTATGTGTGTATGTGTATATGTGTGTTTGTAAACATCTCATAACTTTTGAACGGCTTAACCGATCGAAACGCAGTTGATGGCATTCGATTGGATTCCGCACAATTTAGACAAATTGAAACCCAGTCGGCCCAGGAGATTCTGAGAAATTTTGAAAAAACCTCAAAAAATTTACCGAATTTCCAGATAAATGTAACGATTGAGTATTAAAACTAATCAGCTCTATTTCTTAAAAAACGTTTGGGAGTAATCGTTGACGAAAAACGATATTTTATTACTAAAAAAAACTACGTCGAATGCCGTTTCAAAAATCAAAATCGATTTAAAGAGAAAAATAACTTTTAAGCTAATACACCGATTGGTTTAAAAAATCTTATCAGCTTTTCTCTTTTAAAAACTACGTAAAATACCTGTAAGTGTATCAAAATCAATTTCAATCAATTTGTTTGGAGTTCAACAATGTTCAATCAATGACGAAAATTAAAAAAAAAAACGTTTTTTTTTTTTGACATTACCACGAAATTTTTCAACCTATCGATTATATTTTAGCTAAAGCAATACTTTAGATCTCAAAAATTAAGTTAAAATCGTTTCCAAAACATACAGACTTTCAAAAATGAATATACTGCCATTTATAACAAAATAGATATTTGAACTAAAAAATCTACGCTTATAGTTTTTACTTTTTTGAGTTTGAAATACCTTAACATAGTGGGAAGCTTCAGGGATGGCGCAGGGTCAATCGTTTACTGATTTTTTTAAATATCATACTCCTATATTAATATTATAATATTGGTATATTAACCAAATAACTATTTTTTAAATATCAAACATCTATGTTTATTATTTTATAACTGCGAAAGTTTGGATGTTTGGGTGTTCGGATGGATAGATGTTTGGATGGATGGGTGGAGGTTTGTTGTCACGCTAAAACTACTAAACGAATTTGAACGAATATTAGCACACTGGTAGATGATGACCTGGAATTGCACATAGGATACTTTTTATCCCGTGCTGCATGCTGCAGTTAATAGCAATATAATAAAAAGAAAACTTCGCTTAACCATATAGTAAACATCAAAAAAAGAGTTGCTCATAGTGGACGATTTATTTCCAATCCCACCATATACATAGAATCAATTTGTTCCGAGTCAGGCCGGACTTTGCCACGGTCTGTGGGACTTGTCCATGCTTCGACCATGATCCTTTTCGCATATTCTTATCGTAAGTTACCCATTTTTCATCACCCGTAATCAACTGTTTAAGAAATGGTTCAGAATTATTACGTTTCAATAAAGAATCGCAAATGGAAGCACGTTGCATTAGGTTACTCTCAGTGAGATCATGTGGTACCCAAATGTCAAGTTTTTTCTTGTACCCAGAAAAATCTACTCATGTATCCAGACTTTCGTAAATGACGTAAAACTGTTTTATGATCAACATCCAGTTCTTCAGTAATGTCGTAGCTACGATCGATCGATATGTCGATCTTGCTCCACTTTCTCAAAGATTGCAATTATTTTATCTGTAACAGGGCGTCCAGAGCGAACCTCATCTTTCACACTAAAATTTCCAGACTTGAAACGCTTGAACCACATGTGTGCTACTCGTCCGTAAACTGCACAAATTTTATTCGCGGCGTTCGTCGCATTTTTACCTTTTTTTTGTAATAAAACTTTAAATGTACCGAATTTCTTCGTCACATACGTTCATTTTGCTTGCTGCGCAGTGAACATACTTTTTGAATATTATTATTCAAAAAGTATGGTCATTACACGATGTACTAACACTCGTTAGACGCCAACTCAGTAATTCGCCGTGATAATGAAATTTTATGCGCTGTGCCATCAGTATTTTTATGAGAAAACTGATTGTGCCCGTGACTTCGTCCGCGGGGAAAAATTTTATAATTAACCCGCATAGTTTCTGTTCCTGTAGAATTTCCAGGATAAAAACTATCCTATGACCTTTCTCGGGTTCCAAACTATCTTTTTACCAAACTTTCCATTCGGTTCAGTGGTTTAGGCATGAAGAAGAGACAAACTAGTAAGTATGTATTAAGTCGAAATTTGAATATTTTTTTATACTTATTTGGTATCAGAATCGTACTTACGTACGTTTAATCAGAAAGTACTTCCTTCATTATGTACACCCTTTTACCAGTAGTCCACTACCTACTAGCAGGAAGGCATACAGCTTATTATTCACACACACCCCGAACTCAGTAATATAATAATCATGTCAAAATATTAATCCGCTAAAACGAAAAAAGCAAACACATCTGAATTTATGATATTAATATGGTAAACAAATTAACGCCACATAAAATAGTAAATCGGCCATCGGCGTCGAATGTTATAAACTGTGTTTATACTGCAACAAATTTATAGCTTACTTATTTATAATATGGAAACAGCCGCTAATATGGTGTTTTAAAAGTAAATTTTCATTCCATTAAAATATTTATGAAATTCTCTCGAACTGTTTCTATATATATAAATCCAACCTGTTTATATAATTATAATATAAATCCAACCGGTTTCGCTTGTACAAGAATTTCAGTGTTTAACAACTCTAGCTCCAAGTACCAAAAGACCACATGAATACTAATAGACACACCATTGGAAAGGAAATGTGTCGCCGTGCATATGAGCAAACGCTCCTTTCACTTCAAAAATGTCATACATTTGTAGATACCGTGAAAAAAATTGAAATAAACCATGTTGTACTGTTTTATCGTACCAAATCAGATGACAAGGTTTAAAAATGTGGAGTGATTTTATTTCCTCGATAAGTAGTATAACTGTATTTCTTTGTGTTAATGCAAGCTACGTTGACAAACTAAGAAATTGCCTTGAAAGGTGTATTCATTTAATCACAAATTTATGTATGTGTACGTGTATTTAGTGTAAGAATTTTTTTGGGTTTTGATGCACTTTTCTCAAAATTTTCATTATTAATTGATAAAATTATATTTGGAGTATGCTAAGGACAACTTGGAAAATTCGTAAAACTACATAAAACATATTATTTTATTTCTTGCTAATTTGTATTAAAGTAAATAAAAACACATTTTCGAAGGAACCACGCCATCTCGTGAGTAACGTTTCGTCCAGTTAAACAAAACTAGACGAAACGATTAACCTTAACCAAACATTATTTAGTTCTTTGAATATCCTACATTTTATGATAAAGGCTTCGCGTTTTAAGATTTAAATTTGAATTTACCGCATAAACGCTCTGAACTGTCATTTTTGCTGAAATTATAGCTTAAAACATAGTTAATACTATCTTTTAAATTTATCATCTAATAATTATAATATTATCTTATTTTTTAAAATAAATATACTAGTTTTTCGTTATCTCCATATCATAATTTCACCGCCCCATTAGTCGAGTGGTTAGCGACCCTGACTACCCAATCGAGCGACGGGGCTCGGGTTCGTTCCTCGACGGGGACAAGCATTTGTGTGATGAGAATAAATGTTTGTATTTCCGGGTTTGGGTGTCTCTTAAATATATTCTAGTATTTATATATGTATTTCTATGTATTAGTATCGTTGATTAACCCATAACATAAGCAAATAATTTGCTTACTTTGGGGTTAGACCAGTAAGTGTAATTTGTGCTGTGATTATTATTATTATTAAAAAAAATAATCATTCAAAACTACAATATATCTGATTCATTCTTAGTGGAAAAAGGCGTATTAAGATATGTAGAAAAGTAAAAGCTTATTAAATAATAAATGGAGTTTCGCCAACTGCCGACGATGAAAAGTGTTCACAACCATCCCCTTAATTGAGTGGCTAGCAACCCTTACCACGCAATCAATGTAACCTTAGCTCAGCTCTCGAAAGAGCTTTTTTATATAACGAACATTATTTGTTAATAGCAGGTAATGGTCTGGGTCTTAAATATATTTTAGTCTTAATGCTTATATTCCTATGTATAGGTATCATTGACTAATAACCATACCTATATTAATATTATAAATGCGAATGGTTGGATGTATGGATAGATGGATGGATGGATGTTTGTTACTCAATCACGCAAAAACTACTGAACGGGTTTGAATGAATTTTGGCATATAAGAAAATGATGATCTGGAAAAGCACATATGCAACTTTACATCCCGGAATAATGGGTTTCACCAAAAACTTTTATAATACAGTGGCCACGGTGCAGCCAGTTTTATTAAGCCCCAACGCAAAACGAGGGCTGTTATAAGTTTCAGGTGTGTATTTGTGTAAGTTTACCAAATATTACAGAAAAAAACTAACTGCAGTGTGTAGTCCGCTTTATAATAAACGTTATAAAGAAGTCTATGTATTATTCCAGGTTATTATCTACCTATGTACTAAATTTCATCCAAATCCATTCAGTAGCTTTTGTGTGATTGAGTAACAAAGATCCACCCATCCATGCATCCATCCATCCAAACATCAAAACTATGGCATTTATAATATATATATATATATATATATTATATATATATATATAAAAGAAAGTCGTGTTAGTTATTCCACTTATAACTCAAGAACGGCTGAACCGATTTAGCTGAAAATTGGCAGGGAGGTAGTTTAGAGCCAGGAGAAGGACATAGGATATTTTAGAATTTTTTCCACGCGAACGAAGTCGCGGGCACAGCTAGTATTAGTATAGATTGCATAACTGAATAAGATGGTGAAATAGACGCGTCATATAAATACCTTAAGAAAAACGAAGGACATTGCCAAAATCAGCGTGGAAAATTTGGAATTCAAGGCTATCTAAACGTATTTAACTTCCGTAATAGCTGCTTATTTGTTTTCATTTAACGTAAAATTTCCATGAATTTGCCGGATATTTATGCGACGTCGTCAAGAATCAACTTTATTGAGTTTATATCATCAAAGTGTGAGTATAAATTACAAACAGTGAACTTAGTAAATAAGAGAAATCCTCTAGACAATTTTATCTTTAATGACTTTTTCCTTTCTCCTTATGCTCCTTGTTTTTTTTTGCTCAGCCCAAGCTATTGCAAATTATGATTTTTTGTACGACAAAAATGAAATGAAATGAAAAGTACAAAATAAAATAAAGTATCATTGCGCTGATTTTTTTGAGGCAGAGAGAATCGAACGTTTATAGACGTTCCGGTTCACCACGATTCACTAGTTTGTCGGTTGGCGAGATGAGTGGTGATCCCCATAGCTTATTATATCTAGCGATAACCGGGACCGATACCTTAAGGTGATCATCACGAGGCTAACATACCGCCACTAAACTCTGAATTACTACTGATATCTGTACTTTCAACAAAAACCTTCATATCAGTTTTGCCCTACCCGAGAATCGAACTTGGGACCTTATAGTCTGAGCTAAAAAGGGTTATGCCTTTAGACCACGAGGCAAAGATAATATAAATAATACCTCATTATCATCGTCAGACGTCAGTTCTTGTACTTAATAAGTACAGAGTAATGAATGAATGAATGAGTAACGTACGTTGTTAAACACTACTCTCACAATATAAAATAAAATAAATATAAAATTTTCCCTCGTGTGTGTCCCGGGCTCCTTTGAAGAATAAACTAACAACCGTTTTGCCAAGCAGGTTGTAAATGGCGACCGATTGGCTATGCGAGTCACCACCGTAGCTACAGTACCACCGCCTTACCTATTCCTGCCGCAATAGCGTCAGTGTTTGTCGCTGTAGTGTTCCGGTTTGGAGGATAAGGAAGCCGGTAAACTTATGCATGTGGCATTAGACCTCGCCACAAGATAGCAACACACCATTAACATCTTTCGTGTCTATAGTTGATGGTTGACTCTTTCCATCAGGTGACCCATCTGCTTGTTTGCTATCTTATGATAAAAAAAAAAAACAATAACGTCACAAATATTGACACTGTAGTGGTGTTCCAGTTTGGAGGATAAAGAAACCGGTACATTTTACATATGGCATAACCATCTCGTAAAACAAACACTTACTGTTTCATTATGAAAGAGTTTATTGAGAATCTCCTTATTGAAAAAAGTAACAAAACTCCTGATAGACACCAAATATTGCGTTGTGAAATTATTGCTTTGTTATCCATAATATGGCAGAGATATAATGTCGCATGTAGGTATAAGCTCATCGACTATCATACTTTTCAAACCAATTAGCTGGTTTCGGAAGTATGATAGCTAATCCAGCCGAAAAAAGTGGTAAAAACGTGGGCGAGCCATTGCAAAACTTGTAGCAACTAGTACACTTCGTGAGTACAACGCTGTAGTCATGGTAGAAATGACAGAATTTGCCAATCATTCGCCTATAACAAACTGGATGCTAGATAGGTAAAAAGTGTATTCTACAAAATAAGCTCTTATTTACACGGGATTGGTTGATTACATATTATAAAGAATAAATATACTTTTCTGTATTGACTGGACCCCTGAAATCTGCTGAAAAGAAGAGCCAAGGTTTAACATGTCATTATCATAGTGATTTTTAGCTTGTGGAATATTGCAACTTCCGTCTAGCCCGAGTTACCTACCCATCGTCATTAGCTTTTTGTCAATTTAAGAATAAATATACTTTTCTGTATTGACTGGACCCCTGAAATCTGCTGAAAAGAAGAGCCAAGGTTTAACATGTCATTATCATAGTGATTTTTAGCTTGTGGAATATTGCAACTTCCGTCTAGCCCGAGTTACCTACCCATCGTCATTAGGTTTTTGTCAATTTATACCACAACAAATTCGAAGCGTGTCTTTGTAGTATCGTGGTTATAAGGTAAACTTAATTATGGCATAACATCGCCGTCTTAATGAGGAATAACTGGTCGTTAACTTTGATTCTTCTAAACGGCGATTATTTCCTTTCACTGAGAGAAGAACTTTCCATTTATTATATACAAGCCTCCTAAAAGTAAACTAGTCCTCACACATTTATTTTTAGGGTAAACATTTGAAAGACAGTGTCATAAAACTAGAACTCATAGAGGCATAGCGTAATATCTCCTTGTTTAAAAATTTTGTAAATATGTATTTTCATCTATTGTTTGAAGGCTTACTACATCTAGTTATCTACTGTAGACGACATGGTTGCAAACATGATGCAATTTGCTACATCAAAAGTTTAGGCAACAGTAACGATTCCTTTCAGTAGTTATGTTGTCAAATAAAGATAAACTTTTGTCGTGGTGTTTGTTAGAATTAATGAGATTTTAGCCGATATCGACAGTCTCTTCTCTCATCCGAGATATAGGTATGTCACGTTGTATACCCTTAGCAATCTGAACATTCTGTTGTGTGTCACGTGTGTCAGTTTTGTATTAATTGCACGATAAATATCTCACACGCATATATGATTGTCACTAAAACCTTCAGCTCCTCGCTACATGGGGATAATGGCCTAATAAAACTCGTGCTGTATCACATGTGCCTTAAATATCTATTTAATGATCTCAAACACTTACAGACGCAAGGGAACAACATTTCAATTTCAGTTAATTAGGTTAAGACATCCTATTAAAACAACTAAATACTAATCCTCCTAATTCCTTATTCGATAGCGTCAATGTTTTGATAATATTCCGGTTTAGAGGGTAAGATAGCTGGTTATCTTATGTATGTCACATTACCGTCTGACCTTACTGATAGCCATATACCCTTAAGATGTCCAGTGTGTATAGGAGACGGTTGTGTTTATCCGCCAAGAGAGTCATTTGCTTATTTGCTGACGAGGTGTAAACGCCATTTGCATAAATTCATTGGCTTCCTTACCCTCCACACCGGAACACGATTGTTTTTTGTTTTTTTTTATGTCATAAGATAGCAAACAAGCAGATGGGTCTCCTGATGGAAAGAGTCAACCATCGCCTATGGACACCAAAGGTGTTAATGGTGCGTTGCTATCTTGTGGCGAGGTATAATGCCACATGCATAAGTTTACCGGCTACCTTACCCTCCAAACCGGAACACGACAGCAACAAGCACTGACGCTATTGCGGCAGGAATAGGTAAGGCGGTGGTACCAGACCCGGGCGAGACAATGCAGAACTCTACCACCTAGTAGCCACGATGGTAGTGACTCGATAGCCAATCGGTCGCCTTTTACGACCTGCCTGGCAGAACGGCAGTTGGCCTATTCTACAAAGGAGGCCGGGACCAACACGGCGAGTATTGTGACAAGTATTGACGCTATTGCGGCAGAAATAGGTAACGTGATAGTACCAAATACCTGGGCGAGACGTTGAAGAGCTCTATCACCTAGTAGTCACGATGGCAGTGACACGTATTAGCTAATCGTTCGCCTCTGTGGTGTTGTGGTCCGGTTCCGACACCGGACCACAACACCACAGAGGCGAACGATTTTTCACCACAGTTGACCACAGAGGCCCCGGGTTCGATTCCTGGGTCGGGCAATTCAGAAATGTGTTTTTTCAGTTTTCTGATAAAAACAACATTGCCCGGGATCGGAAAGTGCCCGGTTGGCGATAGGCTTGCCACCTATCACATTGTGGGACCAAGTATCTTCGGCTAATCGTTGGTGCACTTGTTGTACCTCTGCCTACCCTTTCGGGGATACGGGCGTGAAGATACTTACTTACTTATTTTTCAAAATGCCTGGCAGAATGACAGATTCTTCAATGGGGGCTCGGACCTAGATCGTACGAAACACCGTTATATTGGCCTACTCTGTACTAAACTTGGCGTGAAGTTATGTATGTAGGTAGATATTATATGTACCTATATTTTTGATTATTCTTTCACCTATTACAGTATCGACTTCGTAATCGACGAGGCTCAAGTTTGATTTCCGGCAGGGACGAGCATTTATGTGAAAGGGGTAGATGTTTGTTTCTAAGTTTAAGTTAAATGTTTACTAAATATGTAAAGTATCATCACGCGCAGTTCCCTTACGAGGTGGACAGAATAAGCCGAACGTCTATGGATTTTCCGGTTCACCACGATTCACTGATTTGTTGGTTGACGAGATGAGTAGTGATTTCCATCGCCGCATTTTACCGGCCTGATAACGATTATCGCCTATTTCTAGGATGACCAGAACCGATGGCGTTATGTGCACATCCAAGGCATGGTCCATCCATGGGCATCCCGCGCCACAAATTGCTACTGAGATTTTGGAATTTCGTGAAAACTCTCAAAAAACCTCAAAAACACTTTTGTTCAACCCGGGAATCAAACCCGGGACCTCATTCTCTGAGCTGAGAAGGCTATGGGCCACTAGGCAGTCAAAAAAATATCGTACATTGACGACCGATTTACTCTTCTCATAACGCAAACGAATTGCCTGATAATGTTCTTTTAAATGTTTAAAAAAACGCTGAAAATGTCTGTACACTCTTTTTAATCTTTATCATACTTAAATTCTAAAGAGACTTCAAAGCGTTATTTATGATATTTACTCGTTAAATAACCATATTTTATCACCAGGTAATATAAAAATAATTCGTTTGCTCTATTTCGACCTTCTCATAGCCTAGAGACTTCATAAAATAATACACTTATGATCGATTAGATTTATAAATAGGTTACATTTGGTCTGACGAAACTAGAGTTATAAATGTTTGTCAGTCACGTTAAAAATAGTGTGGTATTTCGACGTTATTTCGATTAAAGATTTCCTTATCCTCCGATAAATGATATTCAAAAAAAATTCGGTACCAAACTTCTGTACTTTTGAGAGCTTTTATCATCAAAACATTGTGAGTTATAAAATGAAAAACGCTGTAAGTTAGGTATATATAGTTGTGAACAATGCGCATTCATATTCTGATGTGATATAAGTATTTATATCATACACTAACCAAAATTCGTCTGATTTACTGGGCGTAAATCCGTAAAAAATAAAGCCTATCACGGTATAAGCCTTCTTGAGTTATAAAAGGACAACCAGAAAAATAATAAACTCACAAACTCAAATAGTAAACAAATACAAAATAGTGGCAAATAGTAAGCTCTCCATTCAACTAACTAGATGGACAAGTTACAGAAAAGGTAAACTAATACTTTTTATAACTTGCATCGATCGGCGACAACACCAAATACATCTATATCAATATTATAAATGGGAACGTAAAGCTAACTGTAGACGTTGATGTTTGGATGGATGGATAGATGAATACTCAATCACGCAAAAACGGCAGAACGGCTGATGAAATTTCCCGCACAGGTATATCACAGGAACAGCATATAGGATACTTTTTATTTCAAAAAATGAGTTGTTCAAACGGGATTCACCAAAAACCTTTGTAAGTAGGCTGCACGGTGCAGCTAGTAATAATAAAAATTAAGAGTAAGGTCAACAAAACTCTTAGAAGTCGAGATCGCATTGGTAACTAACTTTTTTGTGTTGCAAAAATCCATAGGCAGTGGTGATTGCTTAGCATCAGGTGACCCACTCGCTCGTATGCTTGCAGATTCTGTAAAAATATACACTTTAATCCGTTTTACTACTTACTCCCATGACCTTAGCATCTGGGAAAGGTTGCGGCAGTGTATACTGAAAGTGAGGTACCGCGAGGAAGCAGCTCTAAATATCTCGCAACAACAACACTAGATAAATATTTGTATTACTAATAGCACAGGCAATAGGACTGTCTATTTCGCGGTTTATTGACACGGTGGGAGTTAATGTTGATCCGGATATCATCGTATTCTCGATGCAAGACTAATGTTTATAGACGAGATCCACAGATTTGAAATTTTGTAAGCTATTAAAGTGGCGTGAAAGTTACATAAATACTGCCTATTAATGAGTATTTATGTAACTTACTATTTACGTATCTATCCATATGTGCGTTACTTGCGTGGACGTGTTGGTGCGTATTAATTATGAATTTATTGGATAATTAGGTTAAAATTTTCGCTCATTGTTGACGACACCCCCAAAACGACACCCCTGGGGTGTCATTAAGGAAAAGCATTTGTTAACGACACCAC
The DNA here is from genome assembly GCA_036924255.1 of Apodemia mormo. Lineage (NCBI taxonomy): Eukaryota > Metazoa > Arthropoda > Insecta > Lepidoptera > Riodinidae > Apodemia > Apodemia mormo. Next base: position 37,031,903 of record JAUPFN010000003.1, on the reverse strand, counting down.
TAATAAATAGTGTTGTAACCCTGATTTTAATATTTTTCTATAGATTCTTTAAACTTAATAGTAAGAAAGTTAAACTTAGTAGTATACTAAAATATTAAAAATAAAATAACTTAGAAAGATAATTTTCATTTAATTTTAACGATGCTCAATAATCCTAATTATTTCAAATAAAATCTATCTTCTTTTTACCGCAGGTACGTTGTCCAGCTCTTGGCCAACATTACCATTGAATTTACGATTTGCTTCTTGCAGAGTTGCTTCATTACCCATTTCAGGTGTTTGTGTACTTACATTTTCCTTTTCACAATTGTAATTGTCAGATTGAATGCCAACTTCCTTATTTTCCTGAACTATTTGTGAAGTTTAGGGGTTAACATTAACAGCATATATGTATATAACAGCATATCAATCATTGAGACTATACAAGCCATATGCTAGCTAGATAATCTTAAACGATATGTGTCCTCTACAAATGCGACAGCCCAAAACGACACCCCAGGTATGTCGTTTTGGGGGTGTCGTCAACAATGAACGAAAATTTTAGGGTATGTTTTTTATTTACTTGGAATGAGAAATAGATACCTAATTACCCCCTTCAAGATAACTAACCTAACAGGCTGTGTATATATATATATATATATATATATATATATATATATATATATATATATATATATATATATATATATATATATATAGTGTATAAGTGTAATAAGTATAGTGACGAGGGACTGTATGTCAGTGTATAGAGGGAATAAAAGATATGATTTTTTATATTGATGGGTGTTTACTTGCGGACGAACTACATGGGTCAACTGGTATATTATACAGGATTCAATGGTAAAAGTTTGTACATCTATACTGAAAGAGGGTGTTTAGTATGTTTAGTACTCGATTTTGATACCTAATATATAAATACGAAAGTTTGAATATTTCGATGGGTGGATGGATATATATTCAATATTCACGGGACAAATTACACTTATTGATCTAACCCCAAAGTAAGCAAATTATTTGCTTGTGTTATGGGTGTTATTTAACAATGCTAATACATAGAACAACATATATAAATACTAGAATATATTTAATAAACACCCAAAGCCGGAAATACAAACATTTATGCTCATCACACAAATGCTTGTCCTCGTCGGGTTTTGAACACGAGCCCCGTCGATTGCGTAGTCAGGGTCGCTAACCACTCGACCAACGCGTTGGTCGAGTAGTTAGCGACCCTGACTACCGCTTCTCCTACTGTCTATTATCCAACCGCCCCGTTGCAACGGGGTGGTTGGATGGATGTTTGTTACTCAATCACGCAAAAATACTGAACGGGCTTGAACGAAATTTGGCACACAGGTAGATCATGACCTGAAATAGCTCATAGGATACTTTTTATCCATGTATTAGTATATTAATTATCTAACAACAACAAGAAATAATTTGCTTAACCCCAAAGGTTTATTCCACATTATCAATCTTTCCAGCGATATAATTCTATATAAATAAAAATAAATCGCTAAATGTGTTTCTAAGCGCCAAACTCAAAGACGGCTGGATCAATTCCAGTCATCCCTACAAAGTATGTCGTACGAAGAGACATATAGAATTAATTAATTAGGTTAGAGTAGACTTCAACTATTTATTCTTTTGTATCATAAGTTATATCTTTAGTTTTAATATATATATATATATATATATATATATATATATATATATATATATATATATATATATATATATATATATATATATATATATATATATATATATATATATATATATATATATATATATATAAATCAATTGTTGTTCGTTAGTCTCGCTAAAACTCGAGAACGACTGAACCGATTTGGCTAATTTTGGTTTTGAATTAATTGTTGAAGTCCAGGGTAGATTTAAAAGGTGAGAAAATATAGAAAAAAAAAGAGTAATTAAAAAGGCAGAACAACGTTTGCCGGGTCAGCTAGTATTCAATATATTCAAAGTTACACCTACTACTAATTAGGAAAATTAGTGGTATGTATACACTTAGGGGTACACGTAGTTAGGTGAAACCTACACATGGCCATGTATTGAACAAGTTAATAAACTTAATTTAAACAAAAAAAAAACACTGAACTATTAATAATTAACGCGATCTTACCGCGATTAGTTGATGGATTATTTTCCCGATATTTCATTTGGGGGTATTGGGGTGCTTTTTAAGATATTATCGAAATGATAATCACTCTACTCATATCTGTCAATAAAATATTTATATTATTGACCATTTTTTTCGCCTCATTTTGGCAACTATTTTTAGCATTATAGCCTTGTTAGTTAAGGGAATCAAGATATTTTGCATACTATTATCGAGATAATTTAATGGAGATTAATTATATACTTTCTAAAAATTGACTTAGTGCAATAGAAACGGAAAAAAAACATCAAAATAGGTCAAAAAAATTTCCTGTCCGTCATGTATGAAACTCCGGAAACACTGTAACTTGTGAAAAAATCAATTATTTGAGTTAAATTTTTTTAAATTCTAATCGACAATTGTAGGTCACCGAATGCGAATGGCTAATAAATTCAGTGTCGTTTAATTACAATTAATAAAAAACGAAAACTACAAGACTGTATATCTATATATATCCATGTAAAATTAACATGGATGGTGATATATCTATATCTATAAATATTATGTTCATTTATTTTACCTAATTCCACACTAAACGCACCTTACTCATTCCCACCCAAACTCGCGTACTTTAAGACGGCGAAAGTTCAGTTGCCCCTCCGGGGTAATCACCACTGTCCAAGGGGCTGAAACTCGCTTCGGTAACTGATCGCGCGACACACTACATCGGCCACTTTTACGAAGTGCAACTCGACATTCTCGAGGCAACTAACTTACCAGCTTGCACTTACCTTCATTACCCTGCTCACGCAACCTAATTTCGCATTCTTACTCAAATACATCACTACTGCAACGCTACATGAAAACGTAATAGAGTAGAAGGATTATCATTTTGATATTATCTTAAAAAGAGCCCACTCATAAATTAACATCAAGTCCTGTCTTATCGACTGTAGAGAAAAAATATAAAAATTTTTAATTAAGTTTCTTACCTTATCGACTATAGATGAAAATTATATAAGTTAACAAGTGTATTGTCATCGGTCCTCGATAAATCTACAAAGTTTGAACGAAATCTGGCCGTTTAAAGTGGGTCAAAATCGCGCCCAAAGAAGTCGGTTACAAACAAACATACAAACATACAGGTCAAAAAACGTCAAATTAGTGTATTGTCATCGGTCCTCGACAAATCTACAAAGTTTGAACGAAATCTGGCCGTTTAAAGTGGGTCAAAATCGCGCCCAAAGAAGTCGGTTACAAACAAACATACAACCATATAAACATATAAACATAAAAACATACAGATGAACCTAATAATTTTATCAAATTAGTGTATTGTCATCGGTCTTCGATAAATCTACAAAGTTTGAACGAAATCTAGCCGTTTAAAGTGGGTTAAAATCGCGCCCAAAGAAGTCGGTTACAAACAAACATACAAACATACAGGTCAAAAAACGTCAAATTAGTGTATTGTCATCGGTCCTCGATAAATCTACAAAGTTTGAATGAAATCTGGCCGTTTAAAGTGGGTCAAAATCGCGCCCAAAGAAGTCGGTTACAAACAAACATACAAACATACAGGTGAAGCTAATAAAAAGCGTGTAAAAAGCCGCGAAAGCTTAAAAGTATAGATACTGAAAAATACACAAACAATAATCCCCGTCATTTTGAGTTCCCGCCTACTTGGGAACCTCTTTTAAAAATTTTGTATACTGCAAATATGTGGCGTTCATACCGTCACACGAATAACTTTGTTGGAGTATATAAGTTCTAGCCTACTTGGAAATCTCATTTAAAATGCTGTATACTGTAAATATGTGGCGTTCCATGCCGTCACACGAATAACCTTCTTGGAGTATATAAGTTCCAGCCTACCTGGAAATCTCATTTAAAATGCTGTATACTGCAAATATGTGGCATTCTATACCACCACACGAATAACCTTGTTGGTTGGCGATGATTTCTTCCATAAAATACTTGTAACATGTAATAATGTTTAAGTTTATCGTCTACCTTACCCTCCAAACCATAACATGAGAGAGCCGATAAGTAACTCCGCAAGAAGAGAGGAAGCAACGACCGAAGGATAAAAAAGGCGGTAGTACCAAACCTGGCTGAAACTTTGCATAACTCTTTCTCCCAGGTTGGTCTGGACCCCTTGAAGAATAGACCAACTGACATTCTGCCAGGCAGGTTGTAAAAGGCTACCGATTGGCTATACGTGTCACTACTATTATGACTACACTAGGTGTTAGAGCTCTGCAATGTCTCGCCCGGGTATTTGGTACTAGCGTCTACTTATTATTAGTATTTTTCAAATAAACTATTTTATGATATCGCGTTATAGACTATAAACTATATTTTGTCTAACTCGCTGCGTTATAAACAATATTATAACGTGTAATTGAACACTGATCGTGTGAGGCGGCTGAGATAGCGCGTGACTCATCACAACGTCATACAGCGAACATTGACTGAGTGCCATAACGCTATAAACTATGTTATAAGTGTCTACGGTCTAGCGCGTTACTCGTAGTTTGTAACTTCGTATGTTATAAAGTTATAACTACGGCCTACGCTTTTAGCGTGGCGCTATGTTATAGCGCCGAATACGAATCTAAATAGCGTATGCCTTACTATATAGCACTATAATATAACGTTATGCGTTATATTAACAACCTACACCTATTACTGCCGCATAGCGTCAATGTTTGTCATTGTCATGTTTGTGCTTAAGGTAGCTGGTAGACTTATGCAAGCGGCATTGCTACCCGCCACACGGATAGCAACGCAGCACTAACATCTTGGTGTCTATAGGCGATGGTTTCTTTTCCCATTATGAAAGCCATCTACGTGTTTGCTATCTAATGATAACATAATTAGTAGTCACGAAGTTAGTGAGACATAATGGCCGTCTTTTGCCTTTTAAAAGATGCCTAGCAGTAAGGCCGTGTGCCTTACTTCTAGGCATTTAGAACTCTAGGGAAAGTAAAAATAATATTAATAATATTGCTGGGCAAATGACACAAATCGATTTAACCTCAAAGTAAGCAAATTATTTGCTTGTGTTATGGGTCTTAGTCAACGATATTAACAAATAAAAATACATATATAAATACTGTCACACCCAATCCCAGAAATACAAAGATCTATGCTCATCACACAAACATCTGTCCCTATCAAGAATCGAACCCAAGCCCAATGGATTCGTAACCAGGTTCGTTAACCACTAGACCAACGGGGTGGTCAAAGCTACGAATTAAAGCAAAACCTTGGATATACTCGGTATAAAGCTATCCCATGGCTATTCATCAGATGCTTATCAATTATGAGTTATTGTCGTAGCAACAGAATCACTTATTATCCGATGGCAATATCATATTATCTAGATTTGTACACGAAACCTATAGGGCTGCTACTTCTCTACACTTAATCAGCATGCTTTATTATTTTAAATAAAAATAATGCTATTAATAAAACATGCATTTTATCTCACCGTCCACGACATAGCAATGGAAGATAACGAATGAGGCAGAATAAGTGCTAACTGTCGTGATGCGATCAAACTTGGTAATTAAAAGATTGTAAGAAAAAAATTTACTACAGTCTTATTTGCCACAGTTTTCCGGTTTATCGGATGGTGAAATGAACAGCAATTCCCAGTTTTATTAAAATTATACTACTCAGTCAAAAAATACCGGTAAGAAATGTTAGTTATTCCTCGAAATTTATTTTATTTTGTTTAAAGTATGCTCCTTCACAAACGATACAGTTACGCCAACGAATAATCCAATTATCAAAACATTTTCAAACGCTTTTTCCGGATTTAAGTTCAGTTCTCGCCGCGAAGAATTCGCGTCCCGTATATCTTCAATTGAATTAAAATGAGTGTCTCGAACAGGTAATTTGAGTTTAGGAAAAAGAAAGATGACGGATAGAGCCATATTTGCTAAATAAAGTGGTTGCTCAATGGTATTTGTTGAGATTTTAGTCAATAACTCGTTTACAATTATGCCCTGTGCGAAAACGCATTATAGTGATACAAAATTCATGAATTTTCTTTCCACAAAGCTAGCCTTTTTTGTCGAATTGCTCTGCTCTGCTCTCTTAAACGCCTCTTAGAGATCAAATAATATTCTTTATTTTCCATATAAACTTCCGGCGAGAGTTCCGAGTGCATGTTGACTAGTTGGCCTGTCAAACTCGTAATGTTACGCCTCTTCACCAGTAACAATACATTTCATGAATATTAGGTCGACATTGACGCATTCTAGTATGTCCTCAGCGACTCTTGAGTTTTTGGAAAAAAATCAGGTCTTTTGGGACTAGCAGCAACATGTCGATATATTTTTTTATACAAATATTTATCTCCTATCTTAGACCCTTGGGGGGATGATTTTTGAAAAAAGTATCTTATGGTACACCTCCATGCCAAATTTAACCTAAAAACCAAATTTTAAATACTGCTGTCATCTTCTGGGGTCTTCCCTCAGAATCCCCAGAAGATGACAGCAGTATTTAAAATTTGGTTTCAAGTAGGTATTAGAAGTGCTGCCTCCAGATATATTACAGGTTTATGGTATAAACTAAATTATACTGTATATAATTTTGATAAGCCGAAGATATTTAGTCTCAAAATGTGACATGTGGCAAGAATATAAGGTGACAGGTGGCGGGTACTTAAATCCCAGTTACTTAGAAAACTGAAAAAAAACACATTCTACTTCCAAATTGCCCGACCCAGGAATCGAACCCGGGTCCTCATGTCATCACCGAAAACGAACCACTAGATCACAGAGGCGATATTATACCACAGACTAAAGAATAAAATCTCTTTTAAACAGTTGTCAAACTTTACTGTAGCCGTAAAGAAAATAGTAGTATAAGTATATTATCATATATTTCACATGAATGTAGTATGTGTAATGTTTATTTTTAATTATTTATTGTATTTATAATGCATTTTATTTAAAAATATTAAGTTTCTGCAGTCCTCCGCAATGTAAGCTTTAGCTGTGTCAAATTTCTCTACAGTTCTCCACAGTTCGTGCAATTGTCTTAAAAAGGGGGACAAAGTTTTCCCTTAACGTATTAATATGTAGATTCCATAACAGTATCTATATTTGAGCGATCCTTTGTAACCACTGATATGTATAATTAGTAAAATGTCATTGTTTGTAACCAAATTGTTCATAAATGAGAGTTGCAATTTGTTAAAATGTTTTGTCATTTTTTCTGATTCGGCGTTATTTAGTGGTAATCCATAATTCAAAGTTGACATTAATTGAACTTTCTATTTTCCGCGAACTGTTTTATCTGACCTCCGCGATGCCACTGAAAGGAAAGAGTAGTTTTTTAATAAATGAATAAAATTATGAGGGCGTGGTGATATGGGTAGATAATTGTACCGCTAGGGTCTTCATTTTTTTCCAGCCCTTGGCAAGTTTGAGGCATATACAAAATTTTCAGGTAACAGTTAATTATTATTTATCGACAACAATAAAAGAACCATAAAATTTACGAAATGGCGTTATATGCAATTGTCTTCTAGAAAATGCGTCAAAAACGAGTTTTATGAGAAGTACACCTAAATAGATAAAATTACAAATCAAATTCTTATCTTAACATTAAATTTAATCTAATTTGTTACAGCAGCTGTTACTAAAATACGCAAAATAAATACTCAAAATGATTAATACATCCACAAGAACTGCTCACTGGAATAGATAAATAATTATAACAACATCAATTTCTTTAAAAAGGTAAAGGAGGTAAAAGTCAAAGGATATACCTATTTTAGATTTACGGTGATTCACTGAATAGTTGGTTAGCAGACTGAACCTGAGGCTGTTAAAAGGACGCCTAATGCTGGGTTTGAATTAGGATATCTAATTCAAACCGCGACCACGGACATCAGGCAGATCAAATAAAATATTATTGGAGCTAACCGACTTGCCATTTTCTAAGATAGCAGCCCTAATAACACACTTAACTGAAACTAATAATTACAAAACCCTTCACTCATCAATTATTAGAAGTAGTCCATAATTTTCCATAGTGGCCTAGAAACTAATATATCTCCTTAGGCTATTTATTAGAGCTTTGTCAATGCTAGATTATTTTCACAACGAAGGCGAACGCTAATTAAAGAGATATTTGTTTTCAGACGAACATGATACAACACTCATCTCAAAATGTCGCAGCTAAAGGTGCATACCAACTGGAGGACGTAACATCGAATAACTATAAATTACAGAACACATCTCAGCGATCCTTTTTATTGCTTTACGTATATGAAGCTCTCTTATTTTAAAAATAATAGTTTAAAAAAACTAAAAAACACGCTTTTTATAGAAAACCGAACTAAAAAATAGAAAATAAATTTTAATAAATTTAAATTAAGAATAGTGTTAAAAATTTCAATAATTATAAATTAATAATAGTGTGAATAAAAAAAATAATTTTATTAAAAAAAAGCGTGGGGTGCATGGTGTCAATAGTTATAAATATTTTATTGACACATATGAGTAGAGTGATTATCATTTCGGTAATATCTAAAAAAGCACCCCACGCTTTTTTTTTAAATAAAATTATTTTTTTTTATTCACACTATTATTAATTTATAATTATTGAAATTTTTAACACTATTCTTAATTTAAATTTATTAAAATTTATTTTCTATTTTTTAGTTCGGTTTTCTATAAAAAGCGTGTTTTTTAGTTTTTTTAAACTATTATTTATTTTCTACTTTTTAGTTTGGTTTATTTATAATAGCTTGTTTTTTTAATTTTAAACTATTGCACGACTCATGATGCGAAGCATCAGAGAGTGCTTTACGATCGAATTTTTTTTTCATATACACATATCTTCACGCCAGATCCCTTACGGGCTAGGCAGAGAGAACCAAGGGCCACACATCACGATCCTTGCAGGCTTGTCTTGCTTCCTCCACATTCATCACTCTTTTCATACAAACACGCCGGTTGCGAAGACTCTTGATACCACCTTCGGAAATTTTTTTCGCCTTATTTTGGCAACTATTTTTAGTATTATAGCCTTGTTAGTTAAAGGAATCAAGATATTTTGCATACTATTGTCGAGATAATTTAACGGAGATTAATTCTATACTTGCTAAAAATTAATTTAGTGCAATACAAACGGAAAAAAATATGAAAATAGGTCAAAAAAAATTCCTGTCCGTCATGTATGAAACTCCGGAAACATTGTAACTTATGAAAAAATCAATTATTCGAGTTATTTTTTCTAATTCTAATCGGCAATTGTAGATCATCGAATGCGAACGGCTAACAAATTCAGTGTCGTTTAATTACAATTAATAAAAAACGAAAACTACAAGACTGTATATGTATATATATATCCATGTAAAGTTAACAGGAATGGTGATATATCTATATCTATAAATATTATGCACATTTATTTTGTTTTTTTTTTGTTTTTTTACTCAGTCAATTAAACTCAGTCACAGAGACGGTGGCGGACTTTTCGTGGCTCGTGAAATCTAAGTTATATGCGCAGACACTGTTGCAAACTCTAATGCGCATACCTAGTCGAGTGCCGCGGTAGAAGCACGGAACTACTTACACGCTTATACATATGTGTGTGTGTGTGTGTGTGTGTGTGTGTGTGTGTGTGTGTGGTGTGTGTGTGTGTGTGTAAGTGTGCAAGGCGTTCCTGTCGTACTCCCATACAGGACAATACAACGGGGCCAGATATGGGCCATGCTTGGCGCCATGCTGTCTATCTCTGGCCCATGCTTGTAAACCCGTTTTGGCCCAGCCTTGGTAGAAGTAGACTCGGTAAGATCCAAGGGCGTCTAGCGAATGAATCTTTTGAGCAGCGAGCTATTAGAGTTGATCTCATTATTTAGCGAACTAGCGAACTAGCGACTAGCGAGAGAACTACTAGCGAACGAGTCTGCCGAGCAGAAGGCTCATAGAATTGGTCTCATTGACGAGCGTATAGCTAAGGAGTCCGCCGAGCAGAGAGCTCGTGGATTAGTAGTGATACGAAACCGTACAGCAATCGAGTCTGCTCAGCCACGTGAGAACCACCTAGCGGTAGCGCGTCAGGCGTCACAAAGACTTCGTTCAATTACTGAGCGTAATTTTATAACCACCATAAATCAATATGCTGAAGTACCATGTACAATCTGTAAGAAATTATTATATCCAAAACAACAGACGTCATTAGTTAAAGCACGTTTTGATTTTTTTTTTGCTCGACTACCATAAAAAAAAGACAAGTTCCTTCTCAGGCCTACTGGAACAACATGGAAGTTATATCTTTACCTCTTGAACTGACCGACTTGACAGACGTAGAACAAAGACTTTTGTTAAGAGTAGTTCCTTTTATAACTAGTTTCCACCCGCATCAAAGTGCTCGTCAACATGAATCAAACGAGCCCAAACTCGATAGAGTTGTGTTATTTAATTGCTGAGCTTCTATGGTCACCTTCTGGCTTCATCATCGAACCCTGCAGGATCCTAGTTAGCACCAAGCACCAAAGTGCTCGTCAACACGAATCAAACGAGCCCAAACTCGATAGAGTTGTGTCATTTAATTGCTGAGCTCCTATGATCACCTTCTGGCTTCATCATCGCACCCTGCAGGATCCTAGTTAGCACCAAGTACCAAAGTGCTCGTCAACATGAATCAAATGAGTCCAAACTCAATAGTCTTGTTATTAACCGATTTTTAACCATTTAATTATTAAGTTCCTGTGGTCACCTTCCGATTCAGATTCATCAGATCAGCTCCATGTCATAACAAGGTTTCATTGCCATTCAATTAACATACGTATACAAAATTTCAGCTCAATCGGTAACCGGGAAGTGGATCAAATTTACTTGTGAGATTTGATTTCAGACATCGAGATAGGTACAATAAATAAAAAAATGCTCATAAAACAAAAACTACTGGGCCTACCTGAATCAAATTTTTATGGGACCAATTCGAAACTATTGCGCATGAAACAAAAAAAGAATCACGTAATTCGGTTCAAAAACCTCGGAGAAATCGGTGTACATACATAAAAAAAATATACCAGCCGAATTGAGAACCTCCTGCTTTTTTTGAAGTCGGTTAAAAATGGAATAATTTTATCAAATTAGTGTATTGTCATCGGTCCTCGATAAATCTACAAAGTTTGAACGAATTCTGGCCGTTTAAAGTGAGTCAAAATCGCGCCCAAAGAAGTCGGTTACAAACAAACATACAAACATACAAACATACAGGTGAAGCTAATAAAAAGCGTGTAAAAAGGCATCCTTCAGATCAAATAAAAAAGATTTTTATTTGGTCTGAAGTGCATCCAAAATAGCTGATATTGACTAGTGAGCTGACCGCTGATATTTACTTATTGGAACATCGTTTCGCCTAAATTTTTTAAACGTGTATGTTAAGTATCAAAGGGATTTTTAAAACTACAGTCTGTATTACTCTAGTAAAAGCGTGTAAAAAGGCATCCTTCAGATCAAATAAAAAAGATTTTTATTTGGTCTGAAGTGCATCCAAAATAGCTGATATTGACTAGTGAGCTGACCGCTGATATTTACTTATTGGAACATCGTTTCGCCTAAATTTTTTAAACGTGTATGTTAAGTATCAAAGGGATTTTTAAAACTACAGTCTGTATTACTCTAGTAAGTTGCATCATAACAAAAAACAAAAATAACAGCACACCTTAAGTAACAACTTTTATACGCAAATTTTTAGTAAGTATGTTTTTTTAAGATTTTTCAAAGAGTTAGATTATAGTAAATTTTACGATGCTTTATTTTTGCTTTTTGAACACTAGGTATACATTTTAGGTGCGACAATTACAACATTTTTTATGTTCAATACAATAATAATTTTCATAGGTAGGTTGGGTCTTTTAAAACTACAGCCTGTATTATTTGCTGATTATGTAACTATCCATCGGTGAAAAAATTTCCGAAAATCGAAAATTAAAAAATCGTGTTAGTAATTTAGGCGTGAAATCGTACAAACAAACTTACTTTCGCATTTATAATACAAGATAGGAAACGGTAGGTTTATACCGATAAATTATTATTCAACTGAACAACTCTGCGTCATTTTCACCCTAGCTAGTATACTCCCTAACATTATAACCGAAGGCTAAGGCCTCGCATTTCTTACAGCCGATCTTTCACGACATATTTGTTTTCTTTGTAACTGTTCCGTGAATTGCTTTTAGTGACTCACATTTCAATTTATTTCCCACTTATGCTCCCGAAATTATAGCGATAACATTTTTAATTTGCGTTTTAAATATGCTGGTATTCACTCTATAGTATTTTGTTTTAAATATATTAGATCTTGAAAGATAGCAACTTAAGATATACCAACGTAAAATACTTTATAAGTGAATTTTTGGAATAGCTTTTAATATATCATAGGATAGCAAAGAAGCAGATGGCTTTATTGTCCTCGGATTACAAGATTTTAATAATATGCTTCTATCCGCGTAGATCAAAGAGAAATAGCAAATATTATTAAAGTTATCAGTAGACTTTTCATCAATGACTTCACCCAATTATTGTCAACCTACCCTAAGCGTCAACAACGAACCTGGTCGCTAATGGGCACACAATATATATATATATATATATATATATATATATATATATATATATATATATATATATATATATATATATATATATCGCGACCAACGCGTTTCTATTTGAAATGAATGATGAATTTTGCACTCATTTTTTAATTTATTTCATATTTTCATCATTTTTTAAGGACGGACACTGATTGTACATATTGGGTTTTTTATATCAATGATTGTAATAGTTTTTAGAGTATGTTATATTTTTATATTTTACCCCAAAAAATTATAAAATTTTGTTTATGTAGATACACAAATAAATACGGATAGCTTATGGCACTGTCGCAAATCGGAATATATATATATATATATATATATATATATATATATATATATATATATATATATATATATATATATATATATATATATATGTATTGTAGGCTGTAATTCTTGGATTTTTCATATCAATGATTACAATCAATTCTAATTCTAATGATGATGATGATTGCAATGTACCTTTAAAATATTTGGTGTATACCCATAGTCGCTGGTTATCTTTTTCAATTAAGAGAGCCATGTCTTTGTTTTCTATCCAAAAATATAGAAAATGCCAATATATTTGCTCTCGTATAATGCTACAACTGTTTTTAAAATATTAGCTGATTCGATAGACAGCAGAATATAATAACAGCAACGTGCTGTAACGCCGGTAAACTAACATGTTAACGATTATCGACTATTTCTAGCGATAACCGGGATCGACAGTTTAACGTACTGATCCGAGGCACGGAAGTGGTAATACACCACTCCGCGAGTCTCCGAGCTGCAACTGAGGATTATATTTTCGAGAAAACCTAGAAAAAACCTTAATATCACTTTTGCCCGACCGGGGATTGATCCTGGGACCTCATGGTCTGAGCCAAATAGGCTACCCCTAGAACATGAGGCAGTCTAATAATTTAATGAAATGATTGAACTGAATTTGTTAATGAAATTGAATAATGATTGAACCTATGAAAATAATGATTGAACTGAGGTCCTTTTTTAAGGACTCTACGTTGTCCGGTCTTTTTATTAAGTGTTTACAAAAGTAAATTTCTAAATGAGACACAATTAAATAATATGTTAAAGTTAGTATATAAAATTTAAAAAAAATTGTGATTTGTAGATTTAAATTGTTTCACAATACTATATAACTATCCCTCATAGCCATGTTTTTTATATGTGTAAGCGTATCAATCTTGAATTAGACCAATTTGAGTATAATAATAAGTTATTATCATTTAAAATTACATAGCAAATAAGAAAATAAATTCAGAAAGTTTTATTAAATCAAGTTTATATTCAACACCTAAGAAAGGCACCATTTCTTTCCTGTCCAGGAAAAAAATATTAATTCTCAGTTTTTTCGTTAAAGGCAAATCGAATAATATGCAAATAATAAATACTAGAAAAGTTCCAAAGTTTAAAAGTAATAAGGAACAGAGAACACACTTTCAAATATTTCATCAAAATGTAGCAGGAATACTCGGTAAAATAGATTTATTAAAACTGATGTTATTTGAGTTTTATAGTAAAAAAGAAGAACCAGATATATTATATTTTTTTGAAACTTCTAACCTCAGGTAATGAAAATAATGTAACACTAAGTGGGTATAATCTGGTTTCCTATTGTTGCAGAAACAACAGTCAGAAAAGGGGTGGAGTTTGTATTTTTGCTAAAACAGTCTTGCAAGCAAAGAACTACAGCTTTTGAAGAGTCACCTTCAAGATAAAATTTTTAAATCTTGTGGGATTGAAATACCTGCATATAATACAATTGTAGTTTGTCTTTACAGAATACCTAAAACAAAAACAGACACATTTTTATCAAAATTAGATTTAATTTTACATGAAATTACAAAAATATATAAAAAAAAGAAAGTAATTGTAAGTGGGGATCTAAATATAAGCACTCTAAAGCAATGTAACGCAACTACAAATTTTATTAATTTGTCAAAAATTATAATTTCAACATACACATAATGGATCCAACAAGAAAGCAATCATGTATAGATCATATTGTTAGTAACGTTGACACTGCATTTAGTAAATTACATGAATCAGATCTTTCTGATCATAATACAGCTCAAATGTTATTTATTCCTATAAGAAATAATGATTATATGACACCTATATATTTTATGCACAAGCGGGATTTCAGTAAAAGGAATCTAGACAAATCAAAAATCGCTTAAGTTAGTTGTCTTTTATTCGCAGTATACGAAAGTAATGATGGTAATCTCGCAACATAAGCATTCCAATAATTACTCTATTTTATCAACAATGCTCTCCAAAAATTAGAATTAAAGTTTCAAATGATTACAAAAAACAAAAATGGATTACCAAAGGCCTAAGAATAAGTTGTTAAACAAAAACATCATTGCGCTTCCCATTTTATGAAAACAAATCTCATAAAAACAAAAGTAATTAAAATAAACAAGATGTATTCAAATATCTTGAGTCATTACATTAATTTATTACACAAATTACATTATGATAAAATTTTACAATCAGGAAAACCACATGTAAAGCTTCCTGGAATAACATAAAAATGAGACATCTAATACCAAATATACAGGTATTATAAACGACATAATATGAAATAATAAAACTATCACAAATTCTGATGACATTGCTAATGAGTTTAATGATTATCTATTTCTTAACGTAAATAAAAACACTAAGTTTCCAAACACAAATAAAAAAAATGTACCAAGTAGGATATTTTATACACCTTGCACTAATTTAAAAATCTGTGAGATTACGAAATCGTTAAAAAACACGAATGCTGAAGGATATAATGGCATTTCCACAAAGGTTATAAAATATTTTGTAAACGAGTATCCTGACATACTTAATAAAATTATCATTCAGAGAGGGATTTTTTTCGGAAATACTTAAAACATCCCGTAATATCCCGTAATCCCGTAATCGTAAAACCTCCATTTAATAGGGGAGATAGACCAAATATTAATAATTATTGACCAATAATCTTGATTTCTGTTTTTGCAAAAATATTTGAAAAGGCAATATATAGACGAATGATTGGATTTATTAATAAATTTGAAATAATTAAAAATGAACAATTTGGTTTTCAAAAAAAAATACGACATAAAAAACAGTATTAATAACAAATAGACAACTGTTGGTATATTTTTCGACATGACAAAGGCCTTTGATTTTGTTTAGCATAACACTCTTTTAAGTAAACTTGAAAACTTGGTAATAAGAGGTCCACCGCTTAAAATGGCTAAAATCCTATCTAGCTAATAAAAAGCAATACGTAGAAATAATAACTTTATTTGTAGACGACATACATTTCAATAATAATTCTAATTAATACCATAAAATTAACAAGGAAATTAATGATACCATCCAAAAAGTAATTAGGTGGTTTAATAATAATAACTTAAATGACAATTTGGCTAAAACTAATTATATGCATTTTAATAGCATGCGTAGCAAAGATAAATTGAAAATATTTTATAACAACCAAGAAATACAGAGAGTACACCAAACAACATTTCTAGGAATATTCCTTGATAATCAATTAAATTTGAAAAAACAAGTGGAAAGTATCTGTACCAAGTTAAATAAATTTATTTACGTATTAAGGAGACTAAGAGCCAATTTCACCGATGATTTTGATCGCGATCAAAGTCATAGAAAACGAGTTTAAGCGATTAAACGCGATAAATCTTGGAATTACATTTCATCGAGGTAAACGGAACCGAGTTCAAGCAAAACCGACAGAACAAATCCTGAACCTGCGATTTTCTGCGTTTAGCTTAACTGAACTCATTTAAAGAGCTGTCATTGTAACTAAAATCAGTTTAATATCTAATAATATGTTTATTGTTTATATTTTATAACATTTAATTGTAAAATACCTACTTTACTATCGATTTTGTTTATACATATTTATTATTGACGTACTATGAAACGAGCATTAACCTTAGCTTTTGACAATAATTTTGATTAAGATGAGTTTATATTTCGGCGTCCAAGATGGCTACGCGAAAGAGAAGAACATTTCAACACACTTGATGTCAAAGACTTTTTTATAAAATTTCGTCTCACAAAAACAACAGCTTTGTCTGTTTTGGAATCTATTGAAGACCAATTAGTTTCCTTCAAACATTAGGTGCTAAAGACATGTAGGAATGTCATCTTAATTTTATATAGATGTATATAATAGCCTGCATGTGAAATTTATAGTATAATTATTATTTTTATAAATTCACAAATACCAGCGTATTCCCTATTAATCAATACAAATACTAAAAAAAACGTGTGAGTAGGACTCGCACGAAGGGTTCTGTACCATCCCTATTTAAGTTTCTACCTGTTTATTAAGATCAAGAAAATAATTGTTTAAAAATTACGTTTACTGTACCCCTCCCTTATTTTTTTAATTTTTAATATTTGTTACATACATAATTTGTGAAAATTTCAGCTTTCTAGCTATCACGGTTTGTGGGATTCTGGTGACAAAAAGACAGACGGACAGACAGACATTAGAGGCTTAATAATAAGGTCCCGTTTTTACCTTTTAGGTACGGAAACCTAAAAACATCAATACGATGACAAATTTGACAGCTACTTCATACGTTCTAGGTACTATTTATTGCGTGTGAACTTAGTTTTCGTGAACGCGTTTATGTTTTACTGGTGAAATCACTTCATGTTTAATCGAGTTTAACAATGACATGTGAACACGTTTACGTAGAACTGCGTTTTGAGGCAATATCGGTAAAATTGGCCCTAAGACAAACTGCAACTATTACTACCGTTACTGCAACTATTACCGAAGGCTTATCACGGTTATGTAGCTCAAATATGCTTTACTTTTGTGGGGAAATTCAACCAACGTAAATAAAGCTTTTGTTGTACAAAAAAGAGCAAACCCCTGTTTAAACGATTAGGAATAATGACACTACCTAGCATGTATATATTTAAGTTAGCCAATTTTGTAAGGACAAACAATAAATTGTTTTCCGAGGCACGATTAATTTTTCCACGAAATACAAGAAACTCCAACAGGCTAGTCCTGGAATTAACGCCAAGTTTAGCGCTTTATTATTTTGTGGCTGTATCATAGACGTTTCTACGCTATGTGCATAAAAACATATGCAATACCCGATGACATTAAGGCATTACCTACAAAAAAGTTTAGAGGGGTTTTAGCTAATTGGCTTAAAGAAAAATGTTTTTATTATATTCAAGAAATTTACAATAATGAAGAATTCTTAAAAAAGCCAAAAATAAAATTTTGCAATTGAAGTGAAATACTAGTAAATAATTAATAGATTTTCAAGATTATATATTATAATTTAATTTTTATTTATCTTCTTGACTTTGTAGTAAATGATGATAATTGTAATTAAATGGACATTTTTAAACCTAAATCTTTATAAATAAAATTTACTAATAAGCATGTTTAAAGTGACTTTGTAAATGTTATTTTAATTAAATTGTTAATGAAGTTTAAAGAAAGAAAGAAAGAAAGAAAGAAAGAAAATATTTATTTGCAAGAATATGGGTGTTACAAGTTGTTAAAAATAAATTAAGTTACCGACATATTCTACCAATATATGGTGTGCAAATATTTTAAAAAAATATCATTATATTACATTTAAAATTATAAATTGTATCGATTTTTCAGAATTACTACCGGATCGGAACGCGGCCACACACTGAGAAGATCCGGCGGAAGAAACTCAGCGGGCTGGTCTTTTTTTCTCTAATTTATGTTCTTGTTATAAATATACAAGGATGATTCCATATTACAAAGTTATTTTTATAATTACAAGTTTCATATTTTGAGTAATTATTTTTTTTTTATAATTTACATAATGTTCACCATTTACAAAATTTTTACTACATTGAAATTTTTTTTTAAGGACAATTCAACAAACTTATATTTCTATCTATATATCTATATATATGCTAATAGGGAGGCTTTTGCGTCTCCTACTTCCCTTAGTCTTCTCAAGACATAGACAAATCTATCAATCTTATTACATAGAGATTCAATGTGTGCTTTCCAATTACAATTTTTGTCAATAATTATTCCTAAAAAGTTTGTATAATCTACATCATCTATATTTACTTTATTTAAAAATATATTTGTGTTTTTGGTAATATTACTGTGGTAGTTCTGAAATTCAATTAATTTTGTTTTAGTTACATTAACTTTTAAATTATTATTAATTAACCAGTCTGAGACTTGGAATAAGGTTTCGGTTGTTTCATTTACCAAGTCTTTTTTATTTTTACATTTAATAAGTAGGGTAGTGTCATCAGCAAATAAAAAGCAATCATGTTTTATACTATCAGGAAGATCATTGATATAAATTAAAAATAGCAAGGGTCCTAAAACACTGCCCTGTGGTACACCACAGTTGTT
This sequence comes from Apodemia mormo, assembly GCA_036924255.1. NCBI lineage: Eukaryota > Metazoa > Arthropoda > Insecta > Lepidoptera > Riodinidae > Apodemia > Apodemia mormo. The sequence continues at coordinate 37,012,751 of JAUPFN010000003.1, read as the reverse complement.
AACAAGGTAGTTTGAAGTATATATTTTTTTACGGTTTCCGCATATTTTAGATATTTCAACACATTGTTTCCTATTCTCTAAATAACTCTTTATCCAATCTAAAGACTTCCCTCTAATACCATATTTTTCAAGTTTTGATAATAAAATATTGTGTGAAACAAAATCAAATGCCTTACTCATATCCAAAAATACACAAAGTGGATACATTTTCTTATTCAGACATTCAGTTATGCTCTTTACTAAATCAAAACATGCTAATGTAGTAGACCTACCTTTCCTAAATCCATATTGATTATTTTTTAGTAGGTCAAAATCAAGTAAATAATTATAGAGCTTTTCATACATAATTTTTTCAAAGATTTTTGAAATGACTAGAATTAAAGTAATAGGTCTATAATTGTTCATATCGCACATATCTCCTTTTTTAAACAACGGTTTGACAATACACTTTTTTAATCGTTCTGGATATTTACCTTCCAAAAATGACAAATTAATTATATGGCTAAGAGGTTTTGATATTACACTAGCAACATTTTTCAATAATTCTGTGCTAATATTATCATAGCCAGTAGCATAAGTATTTCTCAATGAATGAATAACTTTTTTCACATCATGCTCATCTACTGGTGTCAAATACATGGTTTTACTACAATTTGGTAAAAAATATGATTTTGAAGTATTTGTAGATTTGACTTTTACACTACTTGATTTTGTCTGGTTTATTAAAAAATTATTAAATAGATTACAGATTGTTTGAGTATTTGTGAATTTCAGAACAAAATATTTATTTTGTTCTGAAATGTACTTTTAATCAGATTCCATGAAGCTTTACATTTATTAGAGGAATTTTCAATATATTTCAAAGCAGACTGTTTTTGTGATTCTAATATACATTTAGACAAAATTTTCCTATAATGTAAATATTTACATTTATTTTCTTTTTTATTAGATTGAGCATGACGATAATTAAGGTACAACTGGCGTTTTACTTTGCAACATTTTAGAAAACCTTTAGTTAACCATTTATTTTTTATTGGTTTATTTGAAACTTTTACACGGATCTTAGGAAAACATAACTCAAAAAACAACAGTAAAATATCATGAAATTCATTAAATGCTTCTTCACAGTTTGACTTTGTAAAAACTTCATTAAAACTTAAACTTGATAAACATTCATGAAACTTTTTAATATTTTCCTGTCCATATATCCGCTTTGTTTCAAACCAAAAAGCTCTTTTTTGTTTAAATTCTAAGACTGACTCTATATTGGCTTGTATACTCTGAGCAGTTTCATGATCAGACAAAGCAAGTGTATGAGTGTTAGACTGAACATTATTTATGTTACTTGCTATTACATCCAGACATGCATGCTTCCTAGTAGGTTTTAAAATATGTTGATTTATGTTGTTATTTGAAAGAATGCTTGTTAAAGTTTTATGTGTACAGTTATCCTGCATCAGGTCTATATTCCAATCTCCACATAAAATAATTTTCTTTTTTGAATTTATCATAATATTTTCTAATAATATTTCTAATTTATTTAGGAATATATCAACATTTGAGCTGGGAGTACGATAAATACAAATTACTATTAGTTTATAATTAATAATTTCAACAGCGCAACTTTCAAAGGAAAATGGTAAGCGTATTTGTAAATCTAGCATTTTAAAATCAAGTTCATTTCTCACTAAAATACAAGTTCCACCCCTACGCTGATTGTCACGAGAAAAATGAGATGCCATAGTGTGACCGTCAAGTTTAAAGTTTGTTTCAGAACCTTGCTTAAGAAAAGTTTCAGAAAGACATATAACATCAATTTTACCTAGTGTTTTGCTAAGCTCACTAATAGCTACTTGCAAATAATCTCGCTTTTTTAATGCACCTGCTATGTTTTGGTGAAGTAGCTTAAATTGGTAATTATTGACGAAAAAGCTGGTTTTTGTTGTTCATACTTTCTAGACTTTTGGTTTTCAAAGTAAAATAGTATGGTATTGTACCCTTCCTGACTGTTTTATTGAACAAAAGATTATTTGAATTATTTTCCGGTTTAATTCTTGGTTTAATACTAAAAAAATATGGTATAGTACCTTTCTTCGGCTTTTGTATAGATTTGTCACTATTTTTTATATTAATTCTATTAGATACCAACTTTTCCAAATTTTCTTTATATTCACTGTATGTAATTTTTTTAGAGCTCAATAGTTTATTCTCAGTTACATTGTTATTTAGTTGACTAACTTTTAATTTTGAAAATGACAAAAATTTATTTTTATATTCCTGATAATCTATCTCAATTTTTAATTTTGTATACAAGCAGTTAATATAATTTTTGTGTGTGTAACGATTATATCTAGTTAAATAGGTGTCCAAGTCAATAAGAGTACAATTATTATATTGATTTACAATTAAATTCATTTTATGATTAAGAAGTCCTATATTTAAATACCTGTTGGACTGAATTTTTAACAAGAACACTTGTTTACAATGCCTAAGTTTGTCTAAGGTATTACTTACATTGGTAAAAACAGAATAAGGATCACAACTTAATGAAAAAGCATTGCATGGTGAAATAGGAGGAATTGAATAAATAATTTATATTGGAACAACCCTAAAATGTAACTCTATTTCGAACAATAAATTATATTATTATTAACATTATCATTAATAATATAGTCAATGGTTATCACAATATAAGATAAAAATATAAGGTACAGTTACAAGTTGTTAAATATTTTATTATAGATTAAATTTAGTAGCATATCGTTAATATTCAAAACCATTTAAAAAATATTAAGTAGGTATAAACCTTTTGTAAAAAATCAGATCACATTTTTGTGAAGCTCTATAAATGGTATCAAATAAGAGTTTTATTCATGATATAAATATACATATTTCTTTTATAATGAAAAGGTTTGTGACACCTTCACATGTTACTTGGCAACTGATTTCTTTTGAATACGATATCGAATATATTATGTATTACATACATCTACCAATTTATGTTTTATTGAAATATTTTCAGATTATAAGTTTTTTGTCCAGAATTTCTCACGTATCTTTTGCTAAATTTGTAACTTTTTTTGGTATACCCGGTTCTGGTTTAGTGAGCCGGAATGTCTAACGGATATGAGTATGTTCACTCTGCCTGTCTCGGTGGGGTTATCATGCATGATCATATATTTTTTGTTTAGGGTTTCATTTATAATTAGAATCCAAAACCATAATGCTTGTAATATTGTTTAACAGGGAAAGTTTACAATTTTGGCAACGAATTTCAAGAAATTTATTTGTGTTGTTCTTCCATTTGTTTCCATTCCATTGTTTACTAATGACAAAATAAGCTAAATAAAAACAAGCCTCTAATAAAAAAGTCGCCTCTGTGTTGTGGTCCGGTGTCGGTGTTAACCACTTGTTGTCTCGGGTTCAATTCCGGGATCAGGCAATTTAAAGTGTGCTTTTTCACTTTTCTGATTAAAACAACGTTGCCCGGGATAGGATAAGTGCCCGATTGACGATAGGCTTGCCATCTATCACATTGTGGAATTAAGTATCTTCGGCTAATCGTGGGTGCACTTGTTGTACCTCTGCCTATCTCTTCGGGGATACGGGCGTGAAGATACAACCTTTAGCAAGCAAGTTAAACCCTTTTACTCAAAAAGTGTTTGTTAGACAGAGAAATCAATAGCTTTAAGAGTGAAGCATTAAATTAAACCATTAATGCTTACTTCAGTTTTTTTTCAGATCATAAGATAGCAAACAAGCAGTTTGGTGTCCTAATGGAAAGAGTCAACCACCACTTATAGACGCTAAAGGTGTTAATGGTGCGTAGCTATCTTGTGGTGAGGCCTAATGCCACATGCATAAGTTTACCGGCAACCTTACCCTCCAAACCGGAACACCACAGTGACAAGCACAAACGCTATTGCGGCAGGAATGAGTAAAGCGGTGGTACCAGACCCGGTCGAGACAATGCAGAACTCTTTCAGCTAGTAGCCACGACTATAGTGACTCATATACATATGGCCAATCAGTCACCTTTTACGACCTACCTGACAGAACGACAGTTGGACTATTCTTCAAAGGAGCCCGGGAGCAACATGGGTACGTTTATGTTAAAGGGTTACGGTTAAAGCTTTAATTTCAAACAATCAATAATAAATTCACCCTTCATAGAGTGTAGTGCTATTCGACACTCCTGGTGTTGTTTCCGTTACGAAGTGAAACATGCGTTGGGTGCACTGTGTGTTTCTATCTTTACTACTATCGTAGGTAAAAAGTGTGGTAGACGTGGGTGGACTGTAGCACCACTGCTGGGGCCTACTTTAATTTCTAGACCTTCGGTAAGTTCGTTCCATTCCTTGCACTACTTTATAGAAAGTGCGACTTTATATAAAAACGAGGAATGGAACGAACTTACCGAAGGTCTAGAAATTAAAGTATGCCCCAACAGTGATGCTAAAGTGTGACTGACTGCTGGAACTGAAACATAAATGTTTCAGTTCAGCAGTCACACTGACACATAAGTTTTCGGGGAAAGTTACAAATAATTAACCTTAATTTTATCTCGAATTATGGATGAATCTAAAAAATATGCTGCTAGTTTTACAACGTCTTGACTGGGTATGATACCACCACCTTATCTATACCTCAATAGTTTGCCTGTTTTGGTACTCCAGTTTGGGGTGTATAGGTAAACATATGCATATGGCAATCTGAACCTTGCCACACTGACAACAGCGCACCATTAATATATTTGATGTTTTCAGGCGATGGTTGCTCTATTTATTAGGGAAACAATTAAAAGGTTTGTTTTGAAATTAAAAAAATGGAAACCATGAGAGTTGTCTGTTTGTTTATTCTACGCCACATATTTTTTATATATTCAGTTTAAAAAAAAATCTGTTATTATTTATTGACAGCCCTATTTCAAGCGTCTATAAATCTATTTTTATGTATTTTATATTAGTGATGTTCAACTTATATAATAATTACAAACCATTTGTTTAAACGTCTTCAGTTTTCAACTTTTATTGTTTTTCTTATCGTATACTATTGAATAATGTTTGGCAACTGCAACGCGGAAGAGCCAAAGGGCCGACCGTCCTATTTCGACACATTTTAACACACACATATTTTTCTAACCCAAATACAAACTAGATGAGCCGTCTGTTTGTATTGATGGCTGATCGAAACTCGAAACATATAGGCCAACTGAATAGTCGTTACCAAAATAGTAAACGAAATATTTGCACACGATTAAATATGTGTTCATTGTAATAACTAGTAGGCTATGCATGTCCCTAGCCTTTTTTGGTGATATTTGGTTTTTTGCATTGTATCGAGCGGTCAAATTTTTAATCTATTAGACTCGAATCCTAGAAATACGTTGTTTAATATGGCGGGAAGAAAGTGGTGATGGTGTGCTAACACCCTCGCATTAATAAAAAATGAAACGATGGATGTATGTAATATATTTTATATCCATCACATTATTATTATTAAAATAAACAAAGGCTGAGTCGGGCGAGTCGTTACAGAAGACTAACACTATGACCGTGGTACGATTCACATAACCGGCTCGCATCGGACCGCGTCGGAATGGATGCATGCCGTGGAACAGCGCATGCGGCATGCCCGTACGTCACTTGAATTAATGGTAGGTAATATAACGCATAACGTTATATTAAAGCGCGCTATGTATACTCAACGTAAAGCGTACGCTATTTATATTCGCAGTCGGCGCTATAACATAACGCAACGCTATATAGGTACATAGCGGCTAGCGTAGGCCGTAGTTATAACTTCATAACATACGAAATTAAGAACTACGTGATCTATAACGAGTAACGTGCTAGACTGTAGACGCAAGGCGTTACAATATCCACGGTCCCTACTTATAAAGGGATATGTCAAAAATTGAGGTATGTATGTTGAGCGAAATTAATGTTTAAATCTCTCTTAAAATAATTCTATGCATTATTATATTTTTTTTTCTACAATGAGTTATCATATTTAGGAAGTTCATAATAATAGTATTTAACTTTTTTAATATTTTCCCGGAAAACTGATAGATGACTGTTTTTAAATTGACATTCATATCAGACAAGTCGGAGATACCTCTTTATACGCTGAAAACAAAAAAAGCTAAAAACATAATTCGATAAATTCATAAAATATAAATGTGTTATAAAAAACAACAACGTATTTCATTTTAAATACCATACCTTAAACAGCTAAAATCACCATCCAAATATATTAAAAATACATTAATAAAGATACTTTTGTCTTTTTATACGGCGCGGCGGCGTTTTAAATGTTAAAACGCGCATTTTAAAACACCGTACAGAACGATGAGCATAGATATCCGCATATACAACACTGTTGTTTGTAATTATTACACTTATTCTCTTATCCGATTTGTATAAGTAGCGAAATACATAAAATAAAAGAAAAAAGTCTTATATAGATATGAGCGTTTGGAAAATTTAAAGCTATATAATATGTATTTTTTTTTACATTTTTGACATGTCCTTTTATACGTAGGGACCGCCGATATAGTTTATAGTTTCATACGTTCAGTTACCAGCTCACCGCGTGCTAGCGCTCGCTATATGACGTTGTGATGAGTTACGCGCTATCTCGACCAGCTCACGCGATCAGTATTCTAGTTACACGTTATAATATAGTCTATAACGTAGCGCGCTAAAAAATATGGTTTATAGTCTATAACGCGCTATCATAAAATAGTTTATTTGAACAATACTGACTTGAATGACTCGACTCTCTTCCCGCTACTCTCCATTCACATTCTACGACAACCAAACGGCCCCGAACGGACCCGACGCATACCGTCGGAACCAGTTATCTGTCACGGAGTCCGTTCGGAGCTGTCCGTATCCGTTTAGCCACTGCGAAACGTGAATGCGACGGAAATATAAACTGTAGTTCCTATTTAGACATTCAAATTTTCTTTACCGCATTATAAAATGCCATCTGGGCCGGCCCGATACCAAACCGGCTACCGGTCGGTCTGAATCGTGCCTAAGCCTTACCTTTTCATGCCGCAATAGCGTTAATGTCCGTCATTCTTATATTGCTTACCAGGCGCGTGCGCTCCTTGTAGGCAGAAAAGCAGTGCTTTACTTGCCATTCACAGATATTTTAATAAAACGTTCGTACGTTTTAGATGATTTTAATTAATAGTAAGTAAATGAATAAAATGTGTCATAATCATGTGCACGCCGCTGAAATCTATAAAAGAAAAAGTTTTTGTGGCCGAGTACTCCGTCGCATACTCAGTATCATAATCCTGTGCACGCCGCTGTTGCTTACTATAGGTAAACTAATGCTCATGACCATGACATTAAATCCCCGTCACACATATGTCAACGCACCCTTAACATCAATGATGTTTTTTGACGATGGTTATCTCCTTCCATCTGGAATATATATATATATATATATATATATATATATATATATATATCGCATCTTCACCGATCTTCACTCTTCTGGTAAATTTACCCTTTAACTTATTCACGCGATTCACCCTTATAGACCGTGGTCCCACGAACAAACTTCTTTTTGATTAATAACAAGCTGAATTTTTGTGAACAGCTTCATTTTGACGAGATGACGAGACAACCATCTCTTCTATCTTCGAAAAATCTCGAATCGGGTAATTAATAAAGTTATGGGGCTTTAAAATTTTAATTCAGTGAAGGAAAAATATTAAAAACAATAATTATTTTTTGACGTTAATCGCTTGATTATATTATGAAAAATACGATCAATCTTTGGTCCTACACATTCGATGGATTTTCTCTTTACGAGTCCTCCACTCTAAGTTTTAATTAGTATCAAGTATCAAGTAGTAATCAATTTAAAAACAACCTAATTTTCTCACAACAGCTTGTTAATTATTATTGTAATTCAAAGGTAACATTGTCCTACACGTAAAGTTTAAACTTTTCTTAGTCCGACACTCTAAATTTCTCTTTTTTTATCTATCTTTATCACTTACCCGATTGATAGAAAAGATGGTTGTCTCGTCAAAACGAAACTGTTCACAAAAATTCAGCTTGTTATTAATAAAAAAAGTCTATTAAGCTTTATTTTTCATATTTGAAAAACAAGTTAGTAGTTTTAAATTTTCAATGAATAAAAAGGTCATTATCGCAAAACATTATTATTCGAAGACCTTTAATATTCTCTTTTAAAACTGGTATATAAACTTTGGAAAGTAAGTCTAAAAAATTACAAAGCTAGATTGAGATTTCGTTGAATAAAAATATTTTTGTTCGTACTTTAATTAGCTTACTTAACTAGGTCACGAGAATTTAAGTCACCCTTGTATTTAGAGTTAAGCAAACTTTTAATTAATACCTAAGTTAGGTAAATAAGACATAAAAACGGATTGAAACCAACTATTAGCAAGAGCGTGGAGGCGTAGTAGTAATTTTAATCCCCAGAGTGGTATTCGTGGGCGTCCAATTATGTCAAACTGAACTGAAGTCTGAACAGACTGTTAATGTAAAAAGGCAAGATTATTCATTAGGGAAAATAATTTAACTGCATCAAATGACAATTATTTTTATCAGTGTGGATTACTTAGGTGGGCTAAACTTATTAAAATAAAGCTTATTATTTAAAGTCTTTTAGAAAACTAACAAAGTGGTTTTAGTTTACAAAAAGAAATTCAATTCGCGTCGCCTCACTTTTTTATATCAAGGATAGCGAACAAGTTGATGGCTTTTCTGAAAGAAAGAAAAACCCAAGTGCTTATTATAGACAACAGAGATGTTAATGTTTCACCACTTCGTTGGTTGAAATGGTTATCGACCCGGACTATGCAATCAATGAGGCTCAGGTTTGATTCCCGACGGCGACAGCCATTTCTGTCATGAGCATAGATGTTTGTGTTTCTGGTTTTAGGTGTTTATTACATATATTTACATGTGTATTTCTATTAATTAATATCGTTGACTAAAACCAAACCATCTATACATATTTTTATTTTATTTTATTTTTTAGGGCAATGGGCCCACCTCTCGTTCCCACCACTGTAACTTCTGTAAACCAGAATCAACAGCGGCAACCGTCCTGATAACCTCTGAGTTGCGAGCTCAGGGTGCCCTGGGGAAAAGCTAAGCTGTCTTGGATCCCGCAACGAAATTAATCAGAAGTATATAGGAGGAGTAGGAAAATACATCCTGTTTCCCTCCCTTTTTAGCAGGAGACAGCAAAATGTAAAAAGCATAAAAATGCTGCGAAATACGACGTATTTTTGTTTGAGTTTGCGAGTTGATAAATTCTGGGTTGGTAAAATTCCTAGAATTGTAATACATTGAAGCCCGACGCTGAATTTCTAAATCTAATGGTAAGACGCCTGACAAAACGGGTAAAGCTTCGGAGCTTACAGTGCGATATGCTTTGCATAGAAATATTAATGCTAGACGCTGATTTTGAAGTAGTTTGCGCCGGATCGCACCACTCGTAACTTTATCAGCCCACGCTGATAAAGTTACGAGTGGTACAACAAGCATAACAAATACAACCCAAATACGTTGCGTTATAAATTATCTTTAAAGTGTTAAACTTTAAACCCCATGTCGAGGTAGATGTGCCCGCAAAGGATAAGAAATTCGTTTAGCCTTTTCACCGATATAGTTAATATGATTTATAAAAGTATAATTTTTTTCTATGACCAAACCTAAATATGTTACCGATTCTTTTCTCTTTATTGTGCTATTATTTATTTTTATACTATACATATAATAAAATCGTAGGAAAGTCAAAACTGTACATTGATTATTTTTTTAATAGAATACTTTGGACGTGATCTACAATCGATATCGAACCCAAAAATATAGTTTTTAGAATTTTTGTCTGTTTGTCTTTTTGTCTGTATGTATGTCCGGGGTAAACTCAAAAAGTACTACATGGATTTACTTCAAATTTTGCATGAATATTACTAACAGGTTGGTAACAGGAACTACATATAGGGTACATATTATCACACTATCACCTACGTGAGAGCAGTGCGGAGTCAACGAAGTCCGCGCGGACGAAGTCGTGGGCTACTTGTTGTGACTAGCTGTTGCTAGTAATCTAATAAATTGCTTACTTAGGAGTTAGATCAATTTCTTTCACTTGGCCACCGATATTATCATTATAATATAATGTTGCATTGCTATCCATGTAGCAAAGATGAAATATCAAATGCATTAGTATTCCGGTTACCTCGTATCCAAATCGGAACACGACAGAATAAATATTGACGTTACTGCAGCAAGAACAGGTAACCAAAATCATCACTATCCCAAAGGTAAACGTTTCGACAAAATCAAAAGTCGATAGTTCAAGTCAGATTTGTGTTGAAATTTTTACTTTAAAATATACGTTTATTTAACTTAGACTGCCCCGTTGGTCGAGTGGTTAGCGACCCTGACTACGCAACCGTCGGGGCTCGGGTTCGATCCCCGACGAATCAAGCACTTGTGTGACGAGCATAAATGTTTGTATTTCCTATTTTTGGTGTTTATTAAATATATTCTAGTATTTATATATGTAATTTCTATGTATTGTATATCATATATGTTTTCTTATATATCTTAATTTATATGTATATCGTTGGCTAACACCCATGACACAGGAAAATAATTTGCTTACTTTGGGGTTAGATCAGTAAGTATGATTTCTACATTTATAATATTAATAGACGAAAAGTAATATTAAAGGAAAAGTACAGTCAATGATAGAGAAAATCACATTGCAAACATTTTGCGTGTCGGACATCTTAGCCTTGTTGGCGCCTTGATACTTTTAAAAGCTCTTTCACACTATACTACTACTACTACGATTTTTTGGCATCATTCATACTTTTTCTTACTAATATTACTTATTTTTTAAATTTATATATTATAAAGCTGAAAGTCTGTCGGTCTATCTGTCTGTATTTCCGTCTGTTACGCTCCTTATTTTTCAAAAATTATCTTCTAAGGGGCTGAAGTAGAAAATGAAATTAGTATGAACAAAAAACTATATCGACAACATGGCAATCAACTTTTAAACAATCTGACGAAATTATTCATAAACTGGCTCAAACAGTATCCAATGACATATACACCTCTTAATTTTTTTAACTAAACAATCACTGGCAATAATATGCACTTTTGAAACTATTTTTAAAATAAGTTAATAATTTTTTGTACTATTTTTGGTATTTGACAACTAGTTTTTATGACGCCTCTATACAACCTGTCACAGAATTATATGTCAGAGCGAAAAGAAGTTGGTTGAGGACAGCTGCTGAATCTATTACAACGATTTTTAACATATTATTATGTTACATTTTTTTTATAAATATACTTAAAAAAACAATAAGAGACACCTTTCATAAAGAGCTGACAAATAAAAAATGGGTAAACGGTTGACCCTACAGGCCATCCCTGAAACTTCCCGCTAAATTAAGGTATTCTAAGCTCAGAAGAGTAAAAATTATAAGCAAAGATGTTTTCAGTTCAAACATTTTGTTAAAAATATCAGTGTAATGGCTTTTGAATAGTAGTATATTTTGGAAACGATGATCGATTTTTACCTTTCAAATGGTATTCAACTCAATTTTTGAGATCTAAAATATTGCTATAGCTAAATAATCGATAGGTTGAAAAATTTCCAAGCAGTGTCAAATATTTTTTCATAAATTTTCGTCATTGATAAATCCCAAACGCGTATTTGACGCATAGCAGTTTCAAAAGGAGAAAAGTTCATAAGATTTTTAAGTCAATCGGTGTTTATCATGAAAGGTAAGTTTGCTTCGATTTTAATTTTTGAAACGGCATTCGACTTAGTTTTTTTCAGTACTAAGATATCGTAGAATATAACTTGCCGACCGCGGTTTGATGATAATACGACGTCATTATGACGTAACCAGTTATGGCGATATAGTTCGTGAGTCGTGACAACATCGTGCTAGCGCGAACCTTCGCCGTAGGTCGATATATATAGGCGCTCTTTTTGTGACACGTCGTATAAGTCGCCACCGCCATTTACAAATCGTTTCTTTATCCACACAGTTTATACGTCGTCTACGCTGCGTATCCGCTATTGGAATAGTGGAAACCAAATAGTCAGTCTGAAACGGCTATAAGATGGAAAAATTCAAAATTTATTTTTCCAGTCCGCTAGAAATTCAAGTCTGGACGTCTACCGAAGTTGACCAAGCGCACCACTTGACCAACAATGCAAAAATCTGTTAATAAAATACGAGTAAAATAAATCAGATCACATCTAGATGCTACTATCATATGATACTTCCGTTCGGAATAGACTCACTGCCCTAGATAAATGATTGACGGGTCCTTAAGATAGCAGTCACGGCAGTCAATGAGTCACTGAGACGATGACAGATAAACAAATGGTCTTTCGAAGGTTCAAGTTTTTCATTCGTCGCAGAGGTAAAGAGCCAAATATTTTCTAGTCAAGGTAGCTCATAAATTTCTTTATTTAAATGTAGTAATAGACAAAAATATTTTTTTTATTTGATAATATATTTATTTGATATTAAATTTGAAACGATTTTTTTATATTTTTGTAAATTCTTTTATTTTGTCGCCTCGGTGGTCTAGTGGTCCGGTGTCGGAGTTGACCATATATTATGAGGTCGTGGCTTCGATTCTCGGATCGGGCTTTCAAAATTCAAAAAAGGGTTTTTTCAGTTTTCTGACAAAACAACTTTCTAGTAACAAGCGGCTATTCAAAAAGAAAGTACACGATCATTTACTTAACAATGATATATTTAATTTTATATAATGAGATATTTAGTATAGATAAATTGACTGTTGAAAAATTACGATAATTATTTAATGCATAATGTTTTCATTTTAAGTATTGTTAAGTATATTATAGTATGTATGTATTTATTTTATATTATTTGTTTATGTAGTCTATGTTATTACTTAATATTATATTACTATATCCGTTTAAGTATAAGTATATTATATTAGTATGTTTTATTCATAGAAGTATATATATGTAATATTACTTATATAATTATTTAAATATGTATTCTTATTTAAATTTTATATATCTATATTTTCTTTGTACCTACACTCTACTATTTCTGTTAGCCCAAAGGTTGACTGGGAGAGAATGCAACTAGCATTAAGTCCGCCTTTTGTACAATTTTACTTATGTAAGTGTACAATAAAGTATAAATAAATAAACGTTGCCCGGGATTGGAAAAAGTGCCCGGTTGGCGATAGGCTGGCCACCTATCACATTGTGGGACCAAGTACCTTCGGCTAATCGTGGGTGCACTTGTTGTACCTCTGCCTACCTCTTCGGGGATACGGGCGTGAAGATACTTTTTTCTTTTATTTTATTTTTTTATTTAAAGAAATAACAGAAATTTGAACATCGTGTAGTGAAATACTGCAACACCTCTAGTGGAATTGGCATGGTGATACCTACTTATTTTATTAACGCTAGCCATTTCCCGTGGTATCACTTACGCAGGTTTCAATTCTGGGGGAAAATTAGGAAAAATGTAGATTTTGTCACTCAAGAATAATGGAACTTTCTGGTGGAGAAAGACTTATTTTACATCGGGTCAGCAGTTCCAGAGGCTATTTTCTACAAAAAAACTTCCAAACTTACAAACTTAAGCTCTTTCTCTATATATCAATATGAATATCAATACCTTTGTACCCCTTTTTCCAACAATAACGCGAACGGTACACTACAAAATTTGGCACAGTTAAAGTTTACATTGCGAAGGACTGCTGAAACCAAATATTTTTTATTTATATGCATTAGAAATACATTAAATTAATAAAAATAAACATTTACACAAACTACATTCATGTGACATCACTACATAGTATAAAACAGAGTCGCTTTCTCTGTCTGTCCCTATGTCCCTATATACGCTTAAATCTTTAAAACTACGCAACGGATTTTATTGCGTTTTTTTTTCGATAGATTGATTCTTGAGGAAGGTTTTAGTATACAAACCTGTCCGATATTCCCACGGGAACAAAAGCTACGCGGGTGAAGCCGCGGGCAGGTCGCTAGTATATGATAATATAGACGCATGTACTCTTGAAACTATTACTAGTATCTTTACGGCTAAAGTCTGTCAGTCAAAGTCAGAGTTAGAAATGATTTTATTGTTTAGTTTATGGTGGTGTTGTTTTTTTAAATCATAAGATAGGAAACAAGCAGATGGGTCTCGTGACGGTAAGTCAATCATCGTTTATAGACACCAAAGATGTTAATGGTGCATTGCTATCTTGTGGCGAGGTCTAATGGCACATGCATAAGTTTACCGACTAACTTACCCTCCAAACCGGAACACGACAGTGACGTAAGGCGGTGATACCAGACCCGGGCGAGACAATGTAAAACTCTACCAACTGGTAGTCACGATGGTAGTGACTTGCATAGCCAATCGGTCGGCTTTTACGACCTGTCTGGCAGAACGGCAGTTGGTCTATTCATCAAATGAGCCCGGAACCAACACGGAAAAAAAAACAAGATGTTGCCACTGTCTTGCCTTGGATGAGAACGTAAAGCCGTCGGTTCCGGTTATCGCTAGAAATAGTTGATAATTGTTATTAGGTCAGTACAATGCAAAAATGGGGATCACCACTCATCTCGCCAACCAACATAGCCTAAGTAAGTAAACTTTTCATTATAGGTACGTGTTATAAATATCGTGTTTTAAAATTATGTGTGTTGTGATTTACTTTTAGTTTTGTGCACAATGTCTGGTGTTTCTACTTAATAGCTTCATAAGCTGGGTAGGCTGGAAGAAATCTTTATACTGTAGAGATAAGTCTACCTTTTGTACGATTTTTCTTTCGTTTGTAATTGTTATATTATTTACTGTTGTGTACAATAAAATATTAAATACAACCATATACTAAATAAAACACAATAAAAAGCAACAAACTGGTAAATCTATTGTTTTTAGGTTTACTCTGCCTACCCCGGGCGTGATAATATTTATGGTCGAATTACGAACACAGGGCGATTGATAGTAATATTAATTATAGATAGTAAAAAGTATCTTCACGCCCGTATCCTCGAACGGGTAGGCAGAGGTACAACAAGTGCACCTACGATTAGCCGAAGATACTTGGTCCCACTATGTGATAGGTGGCAAGCCTATCGCCAACCGGGCACTTTCCAATCCCGGGCAATGTTGTTTTTATCAGAAAACTGAAAAAACACATTTCTGAATTGCCCGACCCAGGAATCGAACCCGGGACCTCTGTGGTCAACTCCGATACCATAGATAGATAGTATAGATGAAAAATGTAATAATATGAGAGCTGTACAGTGTAATTAAATTAGTGTTTAGTGTCAGTAAATTACAATGTTGTTCAAACGTCTATAAATAAGAGAAGGGTCGTGATATAAAATCTTCGCATAAATTATTACATGTTTAAATGAATGGACGCTTGCGTAGTTATAAGCAGTAAGCACGTGCTGGCATAAACGCGAATGACAAACATTCCTTCCAAGAATATACCAAGAAAATGTTTAGATAGCAGGAAAAAGATATTTAGCACCAAATAACTCTCAACCAAATGCATAACTCTAGGGTTAGACCTATTAAGTTTACAGGAAGACTATGTATCACGCTGCGGATTATTTTATTGCTCGCCTATAAACGAGGCGTTGAGGGAGCGGTCTTCTCTCGATATGCCCAGGATCAAGCATTTTTCTGGGCTTTCGGCGTTATTTGCATAATCAGTCATCTATTTCGCTTTTGATTAATGTTGAAATCTTCTTCACTGGGACCGTCGTCAACGCGACGGTAAAAAGAAGATATGGAGATAAAAAGAACACGTTGCAATTGTTTGTTTTAATAAGAAAGTCCACGCTGCTCTTCATTCTCTTAAAACATATTAAAAATATATTCCTCATACGAAAAAAAATATCCACTATCGATTAAACTGACTTCCTGCTGTCCAGATACCCCTGGGAAGTTAATAAATAGGCATTAATGAATACTTCTCTGTGGAACCAATTACCGACAGGGGTTTTTCCGAACGGATACGACTTGGAGACCTTCAAGAAAAGAACTTACTCTTTATTAAAAGGCCGGCAACGCAACTACAAGTCTTTCAATAGTGTAGTTAGTTGTCCATGGGTGGTGGTGATCACTTACCATCAGGTGAGCCTGAGTGAAACTTCATTTTAATATTAATTAACGTTTGTAATGTTACTAACTAGAAATTTTTGTGTATAACTATATAATCTGAATATCGGAAACGACTTCCACGATTTTCATGAAATTTAGTATCTATACAGGGGGCTTCGAGGGCGATAAATCGATCTAGCTAAGTTTCGTTTTTGGAAAATGTCGTTAAAAAATACCAAGCAAATCTCGGTCATCCAGGTACTACTACTATATATAAAATGAGGACCATCAATTTCTGAATTATTGTGTCAAAATAAAGCTGAAATATTTTTCTTTACTTATTATTGAAACAACTCGTATATCTTATGGAATGTTAAAAATTATGTAATCATTATTTAACCTATTTTGAATTAATATAACTGTTGACCTAAAACACAGTCAAATATTTGATAAAGGAAATAATTAAGTCAATAATCGACTGCCGTAAAACATTATAAAAGAGTTTGAGAAATGTGTTTTCGAGTTATTCGTGTTTGTGAAATTTACAAGGGAAGTGTGGTAATTAATATACAACAAAGTGTAATTCGTTTTGTGTTTCGTATTAATATACCTACTCCTATATATTTAACAGTTGTTTAATTAAATAAGTTTTATACCTACATTACACTAAGTGGAGTTTACAAACCTAACAATGAATCGATAGAGTTCGAGTTCTATTCCCAAAAGGGACATATTTGTACGATGAGCCTAGATGTAGGTAATTCTGGATTTAGATTTTTATGTTATTATTTGTATCGTTGATTAACACCCATAACATAAGCATAATAATTTGCTTACTTTGTCGTTTAATCAGTTCGTGTAATTTGCCCATCGATATTATTATTATTAAATAAGTTTATTAACAGAACCATAACATAATATTTTTGTACAAGAAGACTATTTTTACAAGCTCGTGATTTTATGTGTTTAATTGTTGATATCGCATTGAAGTCAATGCTAGGGTTGACACAACGCCATTGAACAGATTTTTAAAATCCTTTATTTACCAATGTTACATGGCCATGACAATTTTCTTTTGAACTCCAATGCCAAGCTATCCTAAACGATCGTTAAGACTACGCCTTTCCACGACAACATCTGTGAAATCACAGCTGTAAAACGCGTTTCCCGGTAGATTCCACAGTATATTAGCTCCGTACGCATACTTGGCATGACGCCAGTTGCACTCATGCTCCGGATGCCTTTCGTTCATGTAAAATTGAATAAATTTCAAATAATCCGCCATCGTTAACAGCGTCTTCTCATTATCGACGGAAGTATTTTTGTGAATCACACTATTTAATAGGAAATACACACTTTTGTCATAATAATGAAGGATCTGATGTCATTCATGAACAATTTAAACAATCATTCGTTCACTATGTACCGTTTAAGAGCTCATTGGAGATAACTTTTTACTCCTATCCGATCCTCATAATACTATCACAACCTACACTTCATAATTTACATGCTCACGCCAATGTCACCGCCGACGCCGACTCGGTCCACTGTTTCGGCCTGCAAACACTCGCCCTATTGCACTAAGGTTCGGTCTCGCAGTAGACACCCTTAAAGAAGGCTTGTAGCCCACATTTAAACTGGCTGCGCATTCTGCTCGCCTGAAACGCCTGGTTTTACAGTAACAGTCATTTAGACCAACTGTTAAGTTAATTTCGAGAAAAAAAACTGTTTACTATCATCTACCACCAAAAATGAAATACATTGTATTTAACTCATGGATTAAGCTTTATACGCCTTTTAAGGCAATTTCTTAGGTTGGCAGTGTAGTATCCATTTACGCTTAGATATACTTAGGGATCATATCACACATATACAGTATACGGTCATGATACTTTACGGATGAAATAAAATCACTCCAGAGGTATTTTTAGGCATTGGCTTCTTATTTGGCAGTAAAAGAGCACAAAATATCGTGAAAAAATACAAAAAGTGGCATATTTGTAATTTTTCACGATATTTTTTTTATTATCGATAGGGTAGCGCTTGGTCACGATCTCTTGGAACGCGTTTCCCTAGAATGTACCAGTTCACTCTTCTCTTAAAGATCCCTAGAATGTACTCGTCGGGGAACACTGACTCAGGAAGCATGTCCCAGTCCCTTGCGGTTCGAATGAAATTCCCTTTTTTACATGCACTCTCCAAAGTGTATCCGATAAACCAATAAAGTAGCCACTCTTAGGCGATGAGCGAGGCTCTGGAGTTTTTTGCCTACCAGATCATTGTCGTTTATGAGCCTCTTGGCACGCCTCTCTGTCGCCTCTGCTATGCTGTGAAGCCTTTGAACATATTTTTATTGTTTCCGAGGTAACAGCATCTACAGAAGAGCTAAATAATATTTTACTATGTATACAATATTTTTCGTTGTTTGTTTAAATTGGTTAAATCCATTATTTCTTAAAAAAAATAGATCAATAGTATTTTCATGCTAAATACTTTACAAGGTAGATAGAAAAAACTAAGTGCCATACATGACGGTTGAGGCGGACTTGGCATGTTTTTGACATTGCTGTGTTATAATATGTGTATATTAATGCTGTTAATTTAATTAGTTGAAAAGCGGTTAATGTCGCCTTCTAGCTTAATAATGCTCTTCCAACCGAGCTTTTTGTCGCTAATTTTAATGTAGCGAAATTCCCATTTTCATTATAATCGCCTTTTTCCTTTAAAAAAAGCTTTTAAGTTCTCCCCACTACGGGATTTGTGCCATAACAAACATATTATATTATATTACACACATATGTATATTTATATGTCTATTTGCTTCGAATTCACCAAGAAAACGGAACTTTACTGACAGGATATATCGCTAGAGTCGTTTTTGAGTCTTGCCGATTGATAAACGACAGCAAAGACAGACGCTCTCAACCAACTTTATGCCGCTACCGCTGACAAACAGGGCAAAACTCTTTATGTGGGAGCGGTTGCGATCTAAATTATTATACAAATAATTATATCTCTCATACATGGATATAAACCATTTGGGCCAAGGCCTCTTTGGTTCGGTTATATCAAACAAAGTCTTTATTTGAGACTGCTGTGAATATATTTTCATTTAATATATGAAGCAGCGGTTTCCTGTGGAAATGATTATTATGTTTGTTATTATTTAGGTAAACATTAAAAAACCTTGAAGCGGAAAAGATTCTTTATATTCCAAACCAAACCACTTCTGTATAACAGCTTCGTTAGTAGTAAATTAGAATACGGTAGTGTAGACTGGCGCCCCCATTTCTCCACACTTTCTTTAATAATTGAACGTATTCATAAGAGATTTATTAACCACTTATGTTATTGTATTAAAGCAAAAGATAGATACATGTCATATAAATACAAACTAGAGAAGTTCAACATGATTTCACTTGAGCAGAGTGACGTGACTGGTTTGATTTAAAATGCTTTTGTAAATTTAGAAAAAATAAAACAGACTACCCAAAACTATTGAACGAATTTAATTTTAGGGTACCAAAAAAAATCCACGTAATCCTATTACTCTTTTAGCTCTTCTTTTACGAAGAACTGTGTTTGGTGCTAATTCTCCTGTCCCACACATTTCCTAGTTACCTTTTGTGGCTGCTTTAAGATAGTTGCTGATTAAGAGGTCAAAAAAAAAACCTGTTTTATACAATTATTGTTAACTTTCGCTTTTAACACATACTGTTATATTTTCTATGTTTACCTATAAGTAGTAATTCAATTAATTTTAAGTTGTTGTATTTAGCTTTAGTAATTGTAACATTGTAATAACTGTTAATGAACCAAATCTATACATATAATAAAATTGTAGGAAACTCAAAATTGTACATTGAATATTTTTTTAAAGAATACTTGAGGCGTGCTCTACAATCGATATCGAAGCCAAAAATATAGTTTTTAGAATTTTTGTCTGTTTGTCTGTTTATCTGTTTGTCTGTGTGTCGGGTCAACATATAGGCTACATATTATCACGCTATCACCTACGCGGGAGGAGCAGTGCGGAGTAAACGAAGTCCGCGCGGACGAAGTCGCTGGCAACAGCTAGTAAATAAGTATTGAAATAGCAACAAGCATATTATGGTTCTCGTAAAGATGGTGATAAATAAACACTAAAACACCATCAATAGACAAAAAAATTATTATTTTTTAAAAATAAGATGCAAAATTATCATAAATAGATAAATGCTTATTTTTATAGATTCAGATATTATTTTGCAAAAATCCATAATTCAACGAAGAAAACTAGTTAATTTTCGAATTTGTACATTAATTAATAAATTGCAAAATAATTTACATTTATTATTTTGTACTTGTTACTGTCGTCGTTATGGTGTGGTGGGCGAGTGTGGATATTTGTGCCGCTGCGGTCATCATTATTTTTCAGGCTTACGCGACGGTGACTTTGTTTAATTTCTTAAACCGCCTTTTTTATTTTTTCCCCCTTTCCGTGGCATCGCAAGGGTACACCACTTAAAAGTTCGCGGAAAATTGCAAATTAACAAGTTTTCTTTGTTTCGGCGCTTTTTATGATCAATCTTTCTTTCTTCACTTCTCGTTTATACAATCTTTAATTGTTTTAAATTTCATACTTTATGTTGTGTTTTAAAAAATCCACCTTATTTCTATGAGCTAAACAAGCGACCTAAAACAATAATTTTTTATTTTGACACAGAACCAATAGTGTGATTTCGTGCATTTTACTATTTTCGCGCAAAAATTTATTTGTTTACAGTTTAGTAGTTCGTTTTTTGCTGTCTGTGAACATTAGTCATAATGAACACATCCGTTATTCGAAACACGTGTCACTTTCGTTCAAATTATATTTACGCCTTTACATTAAATATGTTTGTCTAGCTATCTATTTGTAAACACTATATTTTTTGTGAATCACACAAAAAACTGCTGCATTAAATTACATATCTGAATTACATTACAAACTACAATAGAACTTACTTGTAATTGTTTATACGTTCACCAAAACTAAAGAGCTTTCAATTCGCAGTAAATTGCGGCTAAAGGAAAGTTCTTGAGCATTCTTAATCACAGAATTCTAGGCATAATAAATTTTTTCGCCCTCAATCACCCTAAGGCGAAATCCTACCGTGATTCTATTAACGTTACACAGAAATATTTATTAGACAAAAATATAGGTTAAACAAACTATGAATCAATTTAATTATAGACTTTATTAAAATCTAAGTTTGACTATAGCAGATAACAGACTTTAACCATACTATGGAACTATTGCAGAAGCATGCACAATTGAATTTATACATGTGTGGATGTGTCAATAGCATAGTTTATATAAATAACTAGCTGCAGCGTACAGACCGCCGCATTATACAAGTTTTTGGCGAATTCCGCGGGATCACCTTATTTTTCCGGGATAAAATGTAGTCTATATGCTATTCCAGTTCATCATCTACTTGTGTACCAAATTTCATACAAATCCGTTCAGTAGTTTTTGCGTGATTGAGTAACAAACCTCCATCCATCCAAACATTCAAAAATCCATTTATAATATTAATATAGATATAGATAATTGAATGTGAAAAATTAAACTGACTTAAATATATGTCAACTATATCTTAAAAACTACTAAACCGAATATATATAACTTGGACTATTCAGTAACTTAGGGCGGCTTGCACCAAAATGCTTAAATCATTTTAATTCACTAAATACAATTAAAGAGGCAGCTTTTAAGACGTTTTGATATTTGCTAAACATGTTTTAGGGACTAAATGCATTTAAGCATTTTGGTGCAAGCCGCCCTTAAAATATACCATTTAATACAAGCAAAATTATCTCGATATGACTTTTAGTTCCCAAGAAATTGGTGGACAAATACAAACATACATACACTTACGAAATTTAGTGCACGTGTTTGGATGCCTAAATAGTTATACTCAAATATTATCCTATTCCAACAATATTACATACGCACATGTCCAAGTGATTACCTCCGTTTTTCCGTCGGTTGAAAATCAATTCCTGAAATGTTTATATGCGCATAACTTTGGAATGAATGTACCAAATTGGATAATTCATTTTTGCAACCGTATCTACGTAGCAGAGTAAGGAAATCAGTAATATCAGAAAGGCAATAATAGGAAGATCGTTCTAAGCCACCATAGGCTTCTTGTTTACTTGACTAAGCAAAAGGAAGCAATGTTTCCTTTCTGCTCACGAGAATTATGTCACAAGCAACAACTAGTCAGAAATAAATGAAAAACAATATAAGAAAAAATACAAGCCCACTGAATTTCTTTTACGAATCTCTACAGAAAGTATATGTAATGTTTGTTATGCATTCATACGTGAAGTACCTCTTTTTAAGACAAGTAAGGTGGAGTATGAATTTAGCACAGTTAAAATTACCTTGCAGCGGAGTGCAAAAACCTATTATTTTAAATAATGGGCATTAAAAAAATCATTAAATTAATTAAAATAAACATTACGTATACACCCTTCATTTGATATACATCATAATATAAATAGATGTATATTATCTACTACATAGAATAGCGTTATTACTCTAAGGTCTACTACTTACTATCTTAATGACTAAAGTCTGTCATCAAACTTAAAAGATTTTTACTTTTTGTCGATGGTTAAACAAAGTCATAGAATAATAGTCGAATTTTGGCCACTGGGCGATCGCTAGTATTGCTAATTAGTTATTGGTGGCTGTGAACAATAATTTGAAATCAGCACATTTCTTATTTTTTTTTATTATACATAAATAAAATTATTAAACATTTCGAAAGGAAAATCTAATTCAATGGAAGTTCACATCTTAATTCGAATTACAATTAATTGTCTGACACTCGGCTGGTCAAACAAAACAAGGGCATGTAATGAACTTGTGGACGAAATCGTCACATGGAGCCCCAAACCGAGACGGCGTCTGGCCCTGCATGCGCTTTATAACACTGACTCATAGTGTAAAATACATCGTCAAAAAATGAAACAGGATTTAAAAAAAATGTATCTTTTATATATTAATACGTGAAGCAAAAACTATGTACCCATTTTTAGGACAGCGTGCGAAGGGATCCTCCCTTCGCGTGCTGTCCTAAAAATGCGTGTGCGTGTATAAAGGTTTTTTTAGAGTATAAGATAGCAAACAAGCAGATGGGTCTCCTGATGGAAAGAGTCAACCATCGCATATAGACACTAAAGGTGTTAATGGTGAGTTGCTATCTTGTGGCGAGGTCTTATGCCACATGCATAAGTTTACTGGCTGCCTTACTTTCCAAACCGGAACACGACAGTGACAAGCACTGACGCTATTGCTATATAATAGGTAATAGGTAAAGTTTAGCACAGTTAAAGTTTTCATTGCGAAGGAGTGTAGAAAGCTAATAATTTTATATAATACTAGCTGCAGCGTGCAGCCCGCTGCATTATAACAGTTTTTGGTGAATCCCGCGGGATCACCTAATTTTTCAGGGATAAAAAGTAGCCCATGTGCTATTCTAGGTCATCACTGTGTGATAAATTTCATTCAAATCCGTTGAGTAGTTTTTGCGTACTTGAGTAACAAACATTCATCCATCTAAACAGCCAAACTATCGCATTTATAATATTAATATAGCCCGTCCGTAGCTTCGCCCGTGAGCGGATTATCACGTCGATATAGTTGTTCATACAAACTTTCACCCCCTTAGGAATTGACTTTTTTTTAAAGTTTGCCTTGATTCAACTATCTGGCAGCTGCTCTATTTAAACAAAAACCAATACAGGGAGAAAATAATGTATTGTGTATATTACATAGCCATTTGAGAACGTACGCGTATACGTAATTTTAAAGCCAAAATAATTTTCTAAACCAAACTTACCGCAACCTCAGCAGCCTATGCGATACGGAACTAAACTAATTAAATGAGGTCGACAAACTTGGAGGTGTAGGGAAACGACCTTTTGTCAAACCTTAAATGTCATTTTCACTCAGTCTTTTTAGGGTTCCGTACCCAAGGGTAAAACGGGAGTAGACAGTTAAAAATTTCACAGTGATGTATTTCTGTTGCCGATGTAATAACAAATACAAAAAGAAATCAGAATAAAATCCCATACAACAAACGTGATTTTTTTGCTAGTTTTCGTTCGATATTGATAACGGCAATAGGTAGACGCTTTAAATATTTAGAGTAGACGCTTTAAATAAATATAAATTAAATTGAAATAAAATTGTTTTTTCAGTTATCCGATAAAAACAACATTGCCCGGGATTGGAAAGTGCCCGGTTGGCCATAGACTGGCCACCTATCACATTGTGGGACCAAGTATCTTCGGCTAATCGTGGGTGCACTTGTTGTACCTCTGCCTACCCTTTCGGGGATACGGGCGTGAAGATACTTTTAAAATAAAATTAATATTTATTTTATTATTTATTTATTAAAAGCACGATTTTTTCAATTTTTATAGCATTTATAGATAATAGCAGAGAATATACTGATCTCTGATAATAGTAAGGAACCCTTCGTGCTCGAGTCCAACTCGCACTTGGCCGGTTTTTAAACACATCTGCTGACGATGTTCTGGAAAAATACAAAAAAAACGCAGGTACATGCACAGGTTTGGCCGCAATAGCATGAGCGCTTGTCACCATCGTTTTCCGGTTTGGAGGGTTAGGAAGCCAGTAAACTTATGCAAGTGGCATTAACTCCTTGCCACATGGATAGCAACGCACCATTAACACTTTTGATGTCTATAGGTGAAAGTTGACTACTTCCATCAGGAGAGCCATCTGTTTGCTAAATTATAATAAAAAGCCAATCATTTGCCACTTACGAACTGCCTATCAGATGATCTACTCTTCGAAGGGAACCCGATCCCGGAGAAAATACTAACACTATACATGACTAATAGACGCTAATTTAGTCCTCGAACAAGACCTACAGAAAAAATGTAATTGATAAGGGTTATTGATGTAGTTTTGTTGAAACATTATATGTTTCTACGACACAAATATTCGCCGTGTTGGTCGCGGGCTCCTTTGAAGAATAGGCCAACGTAGTTCTGCCAGGCAGGTCGTAAAAGGCAACCGATTGGATTTACGAGTCAATAACATTGTGACTACTAGGTTGTTCTGCATTGTCTTGCCCGATCTGGTACCACCGCCTTACCTATTCTTGCCGCAATAACGTCAGTGCTTGTCGCTGTCGTGCTCCGGTTTCAGTGTTTTTTTTTTTTACTTTTTTAAACTGTTATTTATTTTTCATATTTTAGTTCGATTTTTTATGAAAACGTGTATTTAATTATTTTTTTAACTATATTGTTTGTTAAAATTAAACAGCGCTTAAAGAAACGTCACTGACTGTGTACTGCGCTAATATTATAATTAAGGTAATTATAGTTTAAAGCAGCAGTACTGCTTGTTCGGATCTGATACCACTGCCCTACCTATTCTTGAGGCAAAAACGTCAGTGCTTGTCACTGTTACGATCCGGTTTGGAGGGTACGGTAGCTAGTAAACTAATGCATGTGGCATTACCAACCCGCCACACGGATGCCACGTACCATTAACATATTTGGTGCCTATATGTAATGGTTTCTCTTTCCATCAGGATAGTCATCTTCTTGTTTGTTATCCTATGATACAAAAAAGTCCAACAAAGAATTGCCATGCCATACTCTGTTATTCGTGGGCGCGTCGTATATTACCGATTTTCCTGTGGATGCTCCAGTTAGGAAGTTAGATTGCATATTTTTGCAGATTTATTGTGTCATCAATATGATAAAACGTCCAATTGGCGAGAGTAGACCACTGCCACTGGTGTGCCTCTGGGAACTTCGGGATTTCCAGATCTGCAGTGTGTTAATTTTCTTTTTAAGACTGCATTATTTTAGTAGTATTACAATAGTTACATAATAATAATAATAAATTCACGGGACAAATTATATTTACTGATCTAACCCCAAAGTCAGCAAATTATTTGCTTGTGTTATGGGTGTTAGTCAACGATACTAACACATAGAAATACATATATAAATACTTTTACATACATAATAAGCACCTAAACCCGGAAATACAAACATTTATGCTCATCACACAAATGCTTGTCCCCGTCGGGGATCGACCCGAGCTCCGTGGATTGCGTAATCAGGGTCGCTAACCACTCGAATAACGGGGCGGTCAAAATATAAATATGAACGTATAACGTAATTAATAAATAAATATTGACGGGACAAATTACACTTACTGATCTAACTGAGTTAAATATAAAGATTCACGTACAAATACAACCAGTTCCTTTACACTCCAAGAAAGCATCTGATGCAATCACTATAGTAGCGGAACATGCAAAACTAGTATTTTACACATAAAAGATTGATTCCGATTATTTTCAGAAGATCAGGTACAATGTTATATCTATACAAACCCTGAAAATACTTTAAAAACAACAAAGAAAAATATCGACACGCAGGGATTTAACCTGCGACTGTCTCCCTATTGCCGGGACGCTCATCCACTGAGCTAGTGTCGACAGGTTTGACGTGGCGAAATTCTTCTTTGTTATATGATCGACAAACCTTGCATAATATTTCCTTTGGCATGTAAATATTATATGTATATTTATGTTTATAGGTATATATCTGATATTTCGAAAGAGATTTGAATCGAATGTCACATTATGGACAAGCATTCACGGCACTCTGCAAACTAGTTTCTACGACGGCAGTTGATATGTTTAACTTTGTTCTTGATTTGCTAGCTCCTTGGCAATAATGTCTTAATTAAAATCTATTTTATGCAGAGAGCCTACACCATGCCTGGGCCTATATGGGAAAACATAATAATATCTTTTTACTAAAAAAATAAACCATCGAATAGTTATGTGTATGTATTTATGACCATTATTAAGATCAATGAATGAATAATCAATCATCCTCTGCTTTCGTACATTTTGAGTGGATTTTTTTTTCACAACTTGTATGGGACAACCCTCGGAGTAGAATAAGAAAGAAGATTTTGGCTCAGCCAATGTATAAAAAACCGGCCAAGTGAGAGTCGGACTCGCGCACGAAGGGTTCCGTACCATCCCAATTCAAGTTTTTACCTGTTAATTAAAATCGAGTAAAAATTGCCTAAAATAACGTTTGTTGTATAAGGGCCCTCTATAATATTTACTTTATTTTTATTTAATTATTTATTTTGAAAGGTAATATACAGATCTACCTTTTACAGTTACTAACATTGAGCAAAAAAATATGAAAAAAAACACGTTTGTTGTATCGGGACCCCTCTTAATAATTTATTTTTTTATTTTTAGTAATTGTATTTATACTGGCAACGAAAATACATAATTTGTGACAATTTTAGGTTTCTAGCTATCACGGCTTAAGAGATAAAGCCTGGTGACAGACAGACAGATAGCGGAGGCTTAGTAATAGGGTCCCGTTTTTACCTTTTTACCTAAAAGTTAAAAAGGAACCCTAAAATTGTGAGAAAGAGTAAAATGATCACGTTTACATTAAAGTCAACATCCTAACCGATAAGAGCCAAATAATGGCATTCTAATTAAAACGTCGCCTACAGACACTTCCAGAATATACCGCATTGACTGGCACATACGTAAGGCACACGTGATTTCTGCAATACCTAATAATTGACGTGTATTCGTTACTGGATCGTGTAAATTTCTGGAACTGATATTCTTTGACAAGGAATATGTGAATCATGATAACCTGAGCTTAATATGTTTGATTATCATACTAAGTACCTATATAACTTTGTGATATCATGACACATGCATGCATAGTAGTACTTCCGATAACCCGACTTCAAATATTAACTATATTCATATCTCAAAAACTACTGAATCCATTTTGATAAAACTTGGGCCGATCCCCTATGTTGGAATATACCTGATTTAAATCAAAAATAATTATCTCGATATAACTTTTAGTTCCAAAGTAATTCAAAGATACATACATACAAACGCACAAACATATGTACAAACGTATATATATATATATATATATATATATATATATATATATATATATATATATATATATATATATATATATATATATATATATATATATATATATATATACATACAAACATACATACACTTACGAAATTTATCACACATACTTCGACGCCTAAATAGATCATCGTATTCAAATGTTATCCAATTCCAACAATATTACATACTAGCTGTTGCCTGCGACTTCGTCCGCGCGGACTTCGTTTACTCCGCACTGCTCCTCCCCTGTAGGTGATAGCGTGATAATATGTAGCCTATATGTTGACCCGACCTGTCAGTAATATTCATGCAAAATTTGAAGTAAATCCATGCGGTACTTTTTGAGTTTACCCCGAACATACATACAGACAAACAGACAAAAATTCTAAAAACTATATTTTTGACTTCGATATCGATTGTAGATCACGCCCCAAGAATTCTTTTAAAAAAATATTCAATTTACAGTTTTGACTTTCCTACGATTTTATTATATGTATAGATATAGGTACGTAATAATTATCAATCCTATTATCTCCGTGTTTTCGTCGGTTGAAAATGTTAAATCAAATGAAGTGGAAAGAGTGCTAGCGGCACCCTATCGCTATCATGCCGAACATTAATAGTTCGAAATACAAGCGCAACAACGATAAGTTAATGACTACACTACACAGTTGCATGAGTATAAAGTAGGTTTGTTAGGTAGCCCTTTAGGTCCCATTGGTAGGAAAAAAGCCGTTGACT
This sequence comes from Apodemia mormo, assembly GCA_036924255.1. Taxonomy (NCBI): domain Eukaryota; kingdom Metazoa; phylum Arthropoda; class Insecta; order Lepidoptera; family Riodinidae; genus Apodemia; species Apodemia mormo. The sequence goes on along the minus strand of JAUPFN010000003.1, from coordinate 36,983,843 downwards.
AGGACCTTGCCTGACTCGTTTCACAAATAATTGATTTAGAACTAGATCCCCATTCAACTTTCTCACAAATATGCAGTAGGCATGCAATAGGTTTGTTAGGATTTATTTATTTTTATTTATTTACTTACTTTTATGCACTAAAATTGTACAATGGTTAAACTTAATGCCATAAAGGCATTATCTGCTAGTCAACCGGGACTGATTTATACCGACCGACTCGCGTCGGCTCGACTCTGACGGCATTTTATATTGCGTTAAATGAGATTGGTCTTGAAAAATCCATACGTACTATTCACAGTAATATTGAAAATATGCAATTATAAATGTAAAAGTCTATCTGTCTGTCTGTTACACTTCCACGGCTAAACCGCTAAACCAATTTTGATGAAATTTGATACGGAGAGAGTACACTCGGGGTCAAACACAGGCTATTTTACAGTAATGCTAAAAAATAGTTTGTGTGTCGTATGTAGACAGGACAGTTGAAAAATCGCTCAGTAATCTAGCCTTCTTTGAAACCGCCCATATATTCACCATATGCATTGTATTTGCACTCTTCGCTTTACAAAAGTTTATACACTTGGACCCCAAAAACATCAAATATATTTAAAAAAAACACTAAAATGTCTAGAATCCAATATCCTTCGTTTTCCAACTTGAGCTCTTGGATTATAAAGGTAAATTGCTGGAAAATTTTCCAACTCAGGTGACCAAATCGGACGTTGTTTTCGGTATCCAGGCTATTTTCTTCGTAATATTTACTCATTGCCGCGGTGAATGACACGAGCCCCCGTTTTGGATTCGGAAAAATAAATAAACTTCTAAGAATGCTTACTTAATGTAACTTAGTATTTAATTTCTAGTGTATTAACTTACAACTAAGGTTTCTATTAATTTATTTGAAACGATTTATTCAAATGCCAATCATGGGAATTAGGAAATTTAATCTAAGTCCAAATAAATGGTTGGTTTCGATTTAATCATAATAGTTCATTGCAATTTTCGTTGCAAATCATGCCTCGTTGGTCGAGTGGTTAGCGACCCTGACTACGCGATCGACGAGGCTCGGGTTCGATCCCCGACGGGGACAAGCATTTGTGTGATGAGGATAAATGTTTGTATTTCCGGGTTTGGGTGTTTATTATATATATATTCTAGTAATTATATATGTATTTTCTATGTATTAGTATCGTTGACTAACATCCATAACACAAGCAAATAATTTGCTTACTTTGGGGTTAGATCAGTAAGTGTAATTTGTCCCGTGAATATTTATTATTATTATTATTATTATTATAGATAGTATATAGGAAATAATAGATAATAGAGACAAATAAATATCGCTGGACAAGTTACTGGAATTTTGGCATAATGTCCGATTATGAAATCCAGGAGGTGTGGTGTTGTCAATATTGTACATAAACATTTAATATCTGGTTGACCGAGCTTTGCTCGGCTTTTCACATACCCATATCTTGGGAACCGAGCTTTTCTTGGCCCTGGAACCTTGATAAATCGATTCCTGTAGAATAAATAATATTTTTTTCTGTACCTGGTTGACCGAGCTTTGCTCGGTTTTTAACTTATCCATATCTTGGGAACCGAGCTTTTCTTAGACCTGGAACCTTGATAAATCGATTTCTTGTACCCAAAAAACCCCTAATTTGTGACTTTTATAAAAATCGTTGGAGCCGAGCCGAAATTCGTTCACGAAATTTTATTCATACAAATCAAAAAGTTTTACACCCTTGAATGACATCTGTTTTTAGCAGGATATCTTTAATTAGACGTACCGAATGTTGGATTAAAATATTTTCACCTATTATGCAATGGCCTTATATAAGATGACTATATGCGACCATAAATTTCTAAAATGTTTTGTCAAAATAAAGCTGGCTATAAGGACCACCCATCAGCTGAAGCCATGCGTCCGTTTTCCGTCACGTTAACGCTGATCGACTCAGTGAGGACGGGTCGAATCAGTTGCGCCTATACGATCTGGACAGTGATACACGCTGACGTTGATGCATCTGGAGACTATTTATTGAGGGTAGCGGGATCCGAGGCACGGTGCACCGCTGGCCGACCGCTAGTCAGTATGGGGCGCAAGTAGAGTGCTAGTCACACCTGAAAGGCTGCCTCGCCAACTAGCGAAAAATCCCAAAATGTGCCATAGTGCTGGTTGGTGACCGGATGAGAGGGCCCTATGGACATTTTTGGGGAGGCTCGGCCGGCCCAGCAGTCTCCAGACTAGTCCCCAATAGTGGAACTTCCAAGTGTGTGTCAGGTCCGGAAGTAAAGCGCCTCGATTCACTGCCGTCTTCACGCCTACTTCACTCACGCTCTTAATGAATAAGACAAGGTATAAGAATAACGTTGTACAGCGGCAGCACTCGCTCTCGATGAAAGTAGAACTCACTAACTTCAGAGACTTACATTTTAATCTCGCTGCAGTCTAATCATGGAAGCTTGCTAACGTGCAGCCTGTATCTAAAAAGGGCAGTCGTGGCGAACCTACTAACTACAGGCCAATTTCAGTCAAGTCCATACTCTGCAAGACTATGGAGCGTGTACTGAACAGGAGGCTAATGGCACACCTACAAGCGAACGATTTATTCAGTGACCGCCAATACGGGTTTTACCGAAATCGGTCCACTGGGATCTTCTAGCGTATGCCACTTACGTCTTGAGTGCAGCCACCGAGAATCATGGTGAAGTGTTAGCTGTCTCCCTTGACATCTCTAAGGCCTTTGACAGGGTCTGGCATGACAGTCTTATTAGCAAGCTTCCTTCGTACGGTATACCTACTGGTCTCTGCGCCTGGATCTCCGATTTTCTGATTGGCCGGTCGATTAGGGTAGTCGTCGACGGCTGCTCGTCCGACCAAATGGATATAAATGCCGGAGTCCCTCAGGGATCAGTTCTCTCCGCAACTCTGTTCCTGCTACATATCAACGGTCTGCTGAAGCCCGGTATCTATGGATACGCAGACGATAGCACTGCTGTGAAGAGTTACGAATCCAGCGCGCGCGCGAGCCTGTACGGCACAGATCCGGTCTCTCAGAGTGGCAATGGTCGATCGTATGAACCTGTCCTTACAGGCAGTCTCCGACTGGGGCGATGCCAATCTGGTCAAGTTTAATGCGACTAAGGCCCAGGCGTGATTATTCTCCGCTAAACGGAGTCCATTTCATCTATCTCCGTCTTTTCAGGGTGTGTCCGTGCCGATAACTGACCACCTTGAGCTCCTTGGTATTACCTTAACTCCTACTCTTAACTTTGGTTCGTACATCGAATCGAAAGCCCAAGTTGCCTCAAAAAAGCTTGGTATTCTGGCCAAGGTGCGACAGTATTTCAGCCCGGGACAGTTGCTCAATCTTTATCAAGCACAAGTCCGTTCGTGCATGGAATACTACTCTCACCTCTGGGATGGATCCGCCAAATACTAGCTGGAGACGCTTGAGGCGATAGAGAAGCGTACCAAGAGGCTCATAAACGACGATGATCTGATAGGCAAACAACTCTAGAGCCTCGCTCATCGCCGCAGAGTGGCTAGTTTATCGGTCTTTTATCGAATACACTTTGGAGAGTGCGCTGCGGAATTGCACGACTTAATTCCAACATCCCCGTTTTTCTATCGATCGTCGAGGCGCATAGATTGGTGGACGTTCTACGTACCCGGACAAAGAGGTTCGACTCAACATTCTTCATTCGAACCGCAAAGGACTGGAACATGCTTCCCGAGTCTGTGTTCCCTGACGATTACAATCTGGGAATCTTCAAGAGAAGAGTGAACAGGTACCTTCTAGGGAAGCGCGTTCCATCTTAGGCCTTACCTTAGCTTACCATCAGGTAAGATCGAGGTCTAGCGCTTACCTATCGATAATTAAAAAAAATAACCTACTTTAAATTAATATTAACCTTTGGCCTAAAGTCAAGTGTTTGATTAAGGTAATAATTAAGTCCATAATCAACAAGAAATAAACATTATAAAAGGGTTTGACAAATATATTCTAGAGACATTCGTGCTTGTGAAATTGAGAAGTGAAGCGTGATAATATACAGCAAAGTTAATGAGTTTTGTATATTGTATTTAATATTAAATATAAATATGTATTTATTAGTTGTTGTTTAATAAAATAAATTTTATGCCTTTGACTAACTGGAGTTAATAGTAGTTGAGCCGAAATACTCCTCGGAACACTCCCCGTGGTAAGAGTGATAGAAGACGCTGAGAGAACCAATATCTCTTAGAAACGCCATTTAGAAAGAGCCCAGTCTTCCACGATTTGAAACACTCCGAGCTGTGTACAGTCAAGAGGAAGCTGGTATTGCGAAGCCCCTGCCCAAAGATGAAAAGAGTGCTCCATTCGAGGCTTGATTTACGACTTATAGCGTTCCTAACAAACGGCTGATGTAAAGTACCATTTCGCCTTGTTCAGAACACCATGTTTCTAAGACGCCAAGTTAGTGTTACCTAGGTTTTACCCTTAAAAATGACCACGAAACAGAACGTTATATTGTGTACTGATACCAAAAATTTCAGAGCTGATTGAAGTAGTTAACAATACAATACTCCCTGTATTGTTTATACGAGGGGACACGACATATCAAATTTCTGTCTTCTTTGAGTTGTATTTGACTAAATCTGGTCGACCCCATTCCGACACACCCCACTCAGAGAGACAAAGAGGGGTATGGATGTTTGTTAATGTTACTAATATATAAATAATCATATGTTAAATGCCCGCCGTGTTGGTCCCGGCCTCCTTTGTAGAATAGGCCAATTGCCGTTCTGCCAGGCAGGTCGTAAAAGGCGACCGATTGGCTATCGAGTCACTACCATCGTGGCTACTAGGTGGTAGAGTTCTGCATTGTCTCGCCCGGGTCTGGTACCACCGCCTTACCTATTCCTGCCGCAATAGCGTCAGTGCTTGTCGCTGTCGTGTTCCGGTTTGGAGGGTAAGGTAGCCGGTAAACTTATGCATGTGGCATTAGACCTCGCCACAAGATAGCAACGCACCATTAACATCTTTGGTGTCTATAGGCGATGGTTGACTCTTTCCATCAGGAGACCCATCTGCTTGTTTGCTATCTTATGAATTAAAAAAAAATATATATATATAATAAATGTTTTAATAACCACCCGAAATACATATATAAATACTCATATGTTTTAATAACCACCCGAACTCAGAAATACAAATATATAAGCTCATCATGTCTATCCCTGTCGGGAATAAGACCCGAGCCCCGTCAATTCCGTAGTCTGGGTCGCTTGATGTTAAGCCAGATATCTTGATGAATAAGTTATTGTCTCATTCAGCTATGTTTGATACACGAATCTGCTATAAAAATATATTGAGATTTTTAGATGGAAAATCTTGTAACACCCTAGATTCTGATGGGATACCGGGTTTCGGATGAGTAAGTAAAGCTTTTAGTTTGGGCTAACAAGTAGCAACTTCAAGGGGTTGTTTTAAACCGACGAGGATGTAAATCTGAAGCTATTGGTTAACGCTTAAACTGACTCTTTATCTCTTTATTTATTTATTTTATTTATTTATATTCATGCACACAAAAATTTAGATAGATTAAACTTAACGCCTAAGGGCATTCTATCCTAGCCATAATACTATTCTTGCCATAATTTGGTAACGATTTGCCAAACATGTCACTATCATGATGGCAACTAGATGCTAGCTTTCTACAAAGTTAAGAGTTTAGTACTAATGTGTTACCTATTCATGGCAAAATATACCTCTCTATCGAGTCGCTATAATAGCCTTAATTCGCCGTCAGTGTCATTATAATTAGCCCTGCTGGTTAAACGATTCATGTGACTACATTCATACTACTTTCTCAAGTTAGCCCTTTCCATCAGGAGAGCTGCTTGTTTGAAACTATAATCTATTTTTTTAACTAACGCAAAATTAAAACGCTCTGTTTTTTTCAGGAAAAAAAAATAATAAAAAGTATATAAGTAAGTAATATAATAACACCATTATCTGAAATCATTAATTAAACTTAATAATTAAAGAAAAGGATATATAAGGGCATTAAACTCAAGAAAATAATAATAGAAATTACTCGGATAACAATGAAGCTAACGATCATGGCGACACTCCCAGGTGAGGTTTTTGACCGGGCACATCGCGAATTCCTCAGTGGCGCCTAACAAATTAGAGCGGGAAGATTAACTTGTCAGGAAAGAATTCAGTGGGCCTACCACGGAAATCTTACAAAATTGACGGAAATTTTATTCGACACAATTCGATATAAAAATGTAGAAATTGGAAAGAATAAAGTTTTTATTTTTTACAATTTCTGCATTACACTTCTGTAATGGCTATTTTTTAAATCATATCATATAAGCTAATGATTGTCTGAATAGAAAAAAAGTAGAATGAGAAAGTATTAAATAGACGTAATGCCACAAATATAATTTTTTACCAGTAGCGTAAAACGAAAAAAGTCAACAACCACATTAAAGTATTGGATTAAACTATTTCATATGTTTTTATTATGTTATAAAAATATTTCTTCTGCTGCTGATTACTAATATATGAACCTCAGCATTGATAAAAAACAAGTGTATTACTTTTTTTTCATTGAATAAATAAGTGGATCGCACAATAGTCGAATTATTGTAAATGCGTAAGCTTATTAAAGTTACAATGTTAACATTAAAAATAAAATTATTTTCTGGTGTTGTTAATACCCAATGTGAAAATGGTCTTTTTAATGATAGCGAGATACTTTCGACTATGATAGAACTCCGTAGTATGCCTATTTGAATGGTCGCTGTTCATGAGATGATACAGATTCGTTCTATGACTACGGCATCCGATCGATCGTTGAGATTAAAATTAAAATAACATAAACAAAAACAAGCCATAAGCCATATCCGCTGCTTTTAATGAATCAAAAAATAAACTGCCACTTCATTTATTTATGAAATGTTAACTAACAACATCAACACGTAAGAACATTAGAGCGACTTTTAAAGATATATATTTTTACTATATTTAAGAAGTTATGCAGTTTATTAATTTTTATAATTGATAAACAAACAGATTTTTCTCCTAATTGAAGTACCATTGACTATTATCAATTTCTATTAGCAATTTTTAGACCCCCTTTGAAGATTAGACGGTCTGCCATTCTGCCAGGCAGTTAATAAAAGGCAAATGATTGACTAGAAATCAGAAATCAGAAGTACTTTATTCAATAAAACTTTTTACAATTTATTTTAACGCGTAAACATTTTTTTAGGCTACTACTGGATTGGAAACGCGGCGACACACTAATACGATCCGGCAGAAGAAACTCAGCTTGTTACCCTGTCACATATCATCTTTATTACTGGGTGGTAGAGTTTCGCAACTGCTCGCCCAGATTTAGTGCGGTCGCTTTACTTATCAATGGGTTAATTGTCAATGCTTGTCAATGTTGTGTTTCGGTTTGGAGAGCAAGATAGCCTAAATTTGTGCATGTGGCATTACCGTCTCGCCACACTATAGCCACCGAATATATTAATCTTTGTCAGCTCTAGACGATAGTTGCATTTTACCATAAGCAGAACTATTTACTTTATTGCTATTTTATAATTTAAAAAATATACTATCATCATATCTAGCAGGTAAAATTCTGGAACGTTTCGGTGGGATTGGTAACACCGCATTACTTAATCCTATCGAAACTGACACTTTCGTGTTCCAGTTTAAAGGATAAATACGCCGGTAAATTAAAACATGTGGTATTACGTCTCCGCCTTACGGATGACAGCACACCATTAACATGACTGTAATGAAAACGTAAAGCCACGATCTGGCAAAATTAAAACGATATGATGGTAGAGGATATTTAACTTGAAATAATTGATCTGAAAAATAACAACTATTATTAAATGTCTAACTTCGACACATAATTCTATTAACAACCAATGATTTTGCCTTTCAGTTAAAGACAGTGTTTATACATCAGCCTCACCATTGCTCTTTAGTCAAGATGGTCTACTGTGATCCAAAAACATAAGTAAGTCACACGAGTGACTCACTAAACCTCCTAGTCAGTGAAACAGTTTTAGTGAGTATTTATTTACTTTAAAAAAAGGAGGTTCCTGATTGGTTAGAATCTTTTTCATATCTGCTTTTTTTATATTATAAGAGGGCAAACAAGTAGATGGGTCTCTAGATGAAAAAAAACAAACGTCGCCTATAGACAACAAAGATGTTAATGGTGCATTACTATCTTGTGGCTAGGACTAATGCCACATGCATAAGTTTACCGGCTACTTTACTCTCCAAACCGGAACACGAAAGTGACTAGCACTGCACGCTATTACGGCAGGAATAGATAAGGCGATGGTACCAGACCCGGGCGAGCGAATACAGAACTCTACCTCCTAGTAGCCACGATCTTAATGACTCGCGTAGCCAATCGGTTACTTTTTACGATCTGCCCGGCAGAATGGCAGTTGGCGTATTTTTCAAAGAAGCCCGGGACCAACACGGGGGCTTCTCCATATATTTTTGATATATCTTTGATAAAGATTCTTTATATCATTGGATAGCAAATAAGCAGATATGACTCTCGTGATGGAAAGGAAAACCATCACTAACAGACACCTGACAAAGATGTTAATGGTGCGTTGCTATCTGTGTGGCAAAATGACAATGCCACATGTATAAACTAATGGCTACTTTACCTATCAAACTGGAATACGACAGTGACAAGGATTGACGCTATTGCAACAGGAATAGGTTTATTATATGACATAAAATAGCAAACAAGCATATGGGTTTTTTGATGGAAAGAGTCAACCATCGCTTATAGACACCAAAGATGTTAATGGTGCGTTGCTATCTCGTGGCGAGGAATAATGCCACATGCATAAGTTTAACGGATACCTTACCCTCCAAACCGGAACACGAAAGTTACAAGCACTGAGTCTATTGCGGCAGGATAGGTAAGGCGGTGGTATCACATACCAGGCCTAGACTTTGCAGAACTTCTACCACCTAGTAGTCACTATGGTTTTGACACGTAAAGCCAATCGTTCACATTTATAAACTGCGTTGCAGAATGGCAAATGGTTTATTCTTTAAACGGGCTATTTAAAAGATATTTAAAATATTTTTCAATATTTTTACGGGATATTTAAAATATTTCCTAATACTTAGTTGCTTCGGTCAATTGGACAACTTATATTATTATTTTTAGCTTAAATATCTTAGCTCTTTGAAGCCAGAAACTCACATGCATTGACGGACATTTGTGTCAAGAACGATGTTCGTAATTGGGTCTGGGTGCTTCTGTATTTTTGTAATTATTTTTAATAAACTCGCTGAAAGTCTTGTTCCGCATTTTTATATGTATGTAGTAACAAGCCATGTGATTATTAGCTCACAACCTCTAAAAGCTTAAGTTTTGTAGGTGACGATATGAAACAAGTAACCATGGTTTTCCTAGAAAAAAGAAAAAACATTTATATATGCAAAACATAAAATTAATTGCGTCAAGAAAGCACTAGAATTAGGTTGTACATGGGAAGAAATTACGAGGAAGTCTTACTGCAAGTGAGCGCTAAATAACCGTTATAATTACGGGCGTCTCCGAGGGGGTGCAGGATGAAGCAGCTTCCCCTCCAGAGGCTCGAGAATTTTTGGAGTTTTCACTTTTGTGAGACGAAATAACTGTTTAATATACTACATGACCTTTTCTCTTCGTCATATTTACGTGAATGTTTCCATTATTTTAATCCCCAGGTTCATCCTCAGCAACCTTTACACACTAATACCCTTTTGGTCCGAGTCCATAACACAGCAAGTTATTTGGATTCTTTTACGCTTACAGCAATATATCTCTGGAATATTCCCTCCTCCCATAATAGCCTCCCAAAGCATATTCAAGAAGTTTTCTCAGTAAATATGTATATTTAATTCTAGGATATAGGATTATATTATGTTAAATATCCAAAATTACTTTTAAATAGTTTTAATTACAGTATTTGTAGGTATTAATTATCACTGTTGTTGGCAACATTTTACACAAACATACATAAAATGAGTATATAAGGCCATCAATTTCTAAATTATGGTGTCAAAATAAAGCTAAAGTATTAATTCTTTAGTAATTATTAAAATCTTATGGAATCTTTAAAATTTTAGCTATTTAATTAAGGTAATAATTAGACGGTAGTCAACTAAAATAAAACACTATAAAAAGGTCTGTCAGATATGTTTTCGAAGCATTCGTGTTTGTGAAACTGAGAAGTGAAGTGTCGTAATATACAATAAAGTGTTGTATTTTGTATGTTGTATTTTGTATTTAATATTAATATAATATGATATTCCGTCAGTTTTTATTTAAATTAATAAATCTTTTACCTTTTACCAAGTGGAGCGGACACTGTTATTACTATTTTATATGATTCTATTATATCATATTCGTATGTATTATTATTTATTACGTTTTATGATATGATTGTATATGTGCATTTACGTTTATATGAATAGGCATATGATTATTGTATTTATATATATACTTATATAAATATATTTGTATGTTTATTGGTCTGCCCGTAGGTTTAGATAAATGTATTTAGCCTTTTTGTTTAGTGTAAAATTATTTGCAATTATTCCGTAAGACTTTTCTTGTGCAATACCCGTTACTACAATGTTCCTACAAGTGCAAGGTTAACTGGTATGCAAGGTTAAATGGAATGTTTTTAGATTAACAAGAGCTTAAATCAATCAATGAAAAGTTCAGAAAAGGAAAAAAAATACTGGCTGGGGTTTTCCGAACAGATACGACATGGGGACCTTCAAGAAAAGAGCTTAATCATTTTTAAAAGGGCGGCAATGCAATTGCAAGGGCTCTGGTATTGCAGATGTCCATGGGCGGCGGTGATCACTCAACATCGGGCACACCTCCTGCTCGTTTGCCCCCTCTTCCATTAAAAATAACAATCTGCAATTTTTATGCAAAGTTCCATATTCTATCGACTGTTAGCCGAAGGCCCACACATTGAGACATTTCAAAATACACATTGAGACATTTCAAAATAGTCTCAAAATTTTAAGAACTTTACAATTTAACTGTTCAAAATTAATAGGCTATTTTGAACAATTAAATTGTTTGTTTCAAATATATGATTACTTCTAGAAACGTTTGAAATACACTGAAACTAACACACCTTTTCCTTCACTAATTTAGCCTTAAAGATTTCAACTTAGCGGGAATATTCAAATAAGTAAGTACAATTGTATTTGCATAGAAACTGATCTGAAAGATCAGTTTCTATGCAAATACAAAAAAAAATCCTTAACACAAGAAAAACTTATTACGTTGAAAAGGAGTTCCTCTCACTATATCTGAGACTATGTTGACTCGACAAGCGCGCCGATATGGCGCGCAAAAATGATTTTTTAAACAAAAAAAAGTAATTTTTGGTGAATAAAATACGAAGCAAGTAATAGGAGTATAGAAACAATGAGGGGCTTGATAACTATATCAAGGCATCAAGCCTGTGAGTGTTAAGTTTAACTGGACGAACCAGTCATTTGTGTGAACACGTTAATACTTGACCAGGGTGCAAGATCCCTGTTCATAGTTGTGTAGTGATCATTATTGATTATTTGTATTGTTTTATATTACTAACAAGAGTATTTAAACGTTAAAATTATAATATATTTTTATAATCTCAAAATTTATAGCAATTTGAATCAATTAAAAAAAGATTTAATTTTCTAGAGGATCTAGAAGTTCTTCCTCAAAAATCACTGCAAAAATATGTCGATTTTTGGTGTTGCTTTTCATTGTTTCACATATTTTTATCTCTCAACCCGCATACGATAACGTGAGGTAAGGAATTCCTTAGTGAGGGTTCGAACCCACAACATTTGGCTTAACGCTTTAATCAATAAACTATTGACACGGAAACAGCGATGGAAAAATTACGAATCATATTACGCGGAAAATCTTTTTGCGAGTAAATACAGACAAAACGAATATTTCCAGAAATGAGACCTAGCTAAATCGATTTTCCCGCCCTCGTTAAACGTGTACGAATATTGCTCATTCCCAAATATTGGACTTATATCTTACATAATATTATCTCTTTAGTAATGCTGAAATGGTAAATACTGTTATCTCAGCAATTTGATATTAAACTAGCTCTTATATAACTGTAGAAGGGCGTACATTATACTTGCCAAACAGTTACAAACTTTCAGGCAGGCTTGATTAATAACAACTCTTATCTAATCAACCAACTTTACATAAAGGAGGAGTCTTTTAGGGTTCCGAAGTAAACTAGGAACCCTTATAGTTTCGCTGTGTCCATCCATCCGTCCGTCCATAGTCGAGCTCAAAGATTATTAGTATTAGAAAGATTTAATTTGGCATAAATATACATGTTAGTGATAACATAAAATCTTTTTTAGGCTCCTCAGTATAAAGTGGGGATGTTATTTTTTTCTTCTCGCTTACCCCATAGTGTGTCCCATCGTTTGTGAAATATTAAGCTTTAAATTGCTTATCTTTGTTTAAGAAACATGCCCCCCCCCCCCCCCCTCTCTACCACCTAAACTGTTGGTTTTGGGGCGTGGGAAAAAATTCACAATAGTAGCAAATATAATAAAGTTAAAAGAAAAAAAACCAATACGGCTTAGAAGGCTCTACAAGTTTTTTAAATAATAGTCGACAAACTTATAAAGAGTACTTGGCGAAGTTTTTATAGGCGAAACTGCGATTGCAGTTTTACTGCGATTTAATTATTTTCATTCATAATTCATTAAATACATATTTTAGTAAGTTCTTTATTAGCTAAATAATTATTTAGATTGGTTGGGTAAAGAATATATTTTTGAGATTAAATCATAAATTTATGGTGAATGGTATAAACATTTGAAAACTGTTTCGCTGATCGCCATTACAATTATACTAATATTATAAAGCTTTGTTTGTTTGTTTATTTTGTTGAACGCGCTAATCTCTGAATATACCAGTCAGATTTAAATAATATTTTGGGGTACGATAGCCACATTCACGAGGAAGGCTATAGGCTAGCTTTTTACCCGACTGAGCAAAAGTAAGTAATATTTTTGGGTCACGCGAACGAAGTCGCGGGAAACATCTGGTAAATAATAATATAGCGTTAATTTTTCAACTGGCTTCATGAGAGAAAGCTAATTATGTGAATTCAACTACAAATTCAAAAGGTCCCGATGAATTAAGATTATTAATTTTGAAGGTATATTAAAAACATACTTTTAAAGGTTTATACTGCTGAAGTGATTGGGGGTAGAGATTGCAATTGCTGGATCCAGCATCCAGCAATCCAGCTGGATCCAGCGGTTGGCTGTATCTAGCAGCGCGATCCGCAAACGTATCAAATTCAAAAAAAGTTACTTTGTCTTCACGCACGCTTGACTTGGGGAATAAGCTGGTGAATGCATGACGTGAGCGTTATGCAGTTCCTTGCAAAGTAGGTTAAACGATATGACTACTGATATAATGTTTTTTAAGGTTTCACTTCCATAAAAGATAAAAATCTAAATAATTTATTGTTTTTTTGTTTATATTGATTACTATTATTATTATTATTATTTTATTTAGTTTATAGAACATAATAAACAAGTGTCTGTATTTGTATTGTTTGTTATTTTAAGTCAATTATTTTGATCTCAGATATTAAAGAATTAAGAAACCAAACCAAAATTGACATGGCTATCACCAAATGATTATTTTATTAGTTTCTAGTGAAGAGCTTAAATAATAAATAAGCAAATAAAAATATAGAAATCATGTATTTATTTTGATTCCATATTTTGCTGGATCCGCGCTTGATCCAGCTGGATTAAGGCTATCTTGCAAAAATCCAACTGGATTGAAAATACTGCTGGATTGCAATCCCTAATTGGGAGCTTGATGAAAGTTGAATAAAACATTTCGCAAAAAAATATAAATATAATGCAGCTATTTAAGTTTTAATTAGTGCTGTTAAGATACAACTTTAAGATCAAGATTATTAGTTTAAAAACTGAAGCAAATATCACACTCTTAAAGGTATGAACAATTAGTTGTTTATTTAAGTCTTTATGTCATCAAGAGGGCGCCATATAGAATTTAATTTAACGAAATTATAGTATCTAACTAGCAGACAATCAAACGTTTTGTATCAATACCTTATTTTTCGTTTTATTTTATTATAATATATGGGTCCGAGCTGGTGGCGCCACCAAATTGGTCACGCTACCTATCAAACGGACGCCAGGTGAGTAACTCTCTATAGAGCTGTAAACATTTTGTAGCGGCGACTGGTTCCGCCGCCATGGCTACCAAAGTCCGTAAGCTCCGTAAGTACCAGGTCCGTAAGCTACCAAACTAGGCACCATACAGACACCAGAGTCACTACACTACACCACGCTGAGACAGTATCAAAATAGGCAATTAAAAAACAACAGTGAACACGTGTTGCGAGCAATGAGGTGGGGGTGCAAAGAATATGTATAATTATACGAATATGTACGAATATGAACGACTACGTACGAATATGTACGAGTATGAACGAATATATACGAATATGTACGAATATGTACGAATATGTATGAATATGTATAATATGTGTAATGTATTTATGAGTCACTGGCGTCCGGAGGCCGGACTGGCGGCCTAGTGAGTAAGACACCATAAAGCGTTAGTAATTAGTGGTTGCACAACCAGCGTGGTGGCGTGACCAGAGTGCTAAGTGTGAGTTTTTCTTTCCTAGTAAACTCGAAACACGCTCACGATCGAATGCGAAAAGAAAAACTCACACTTAGCACTCTGGTTGCGACGCCAAATTGTTGCGCGACCCAACGGACACCAGAGTGCTAAGTGTGAGTTTTTCTTTTCGCATTCGAGCGTGAACGCGTTTCCAGTTTACTAGGAATTTGTATGAGATTTGTACAGCGCTACCTAGTGGTAAACGTGAGAAACCAGTTTACCACTAGGTGGCGCTGTACAAATCACATACAAATTCCTAGTAAACTCCAAACGCGCTCACGATCGAATGCGAAAAGAAAAACTCACACTTAGCACTCAGGCGAGTAACTCTCTATATAGCTCTTTACATTTTGATGGTAGCGGCGATTGGTCGCGCCGGTGAAATATAGCCCTTAGTTATTTAATAAATAAATAAATAATAAATATTCATGGGACAAATTACACTTACTGATCGAACCCCAAAGTAAGCAAATTATTTGCTTGTAAGCAAGTTATTTGAGAATAAATATCATACTTCCCTTTTTGTTTTAGCCGCAGACGTGTTGATAATAATTGAAATCGTGTTTGAGAATTCAGAGATTTTTAACCCAACTTTGACATAGTTATTCAGAATTCAAAGTTCAAACAATAATTACACTATATTTGTTTGGGAAGGTTTGTAATCATTTTAAGGAAGATCAATGAATTACAAACAGTTGACAAATTGTGGGTGCCAATAATCCCATTAATGTTTACTCCGACACGTGAACGCACTAAAACTAGTTTATTCGTCCCTCTATTTGTTTTCGATTCTTTTTCGTGTACTGTAAACGCCCCGTTTATTAATGTGAAGTTAAACATTAGTCATCAAGTTCTTTACAAAATTTACTAACATTAAAGTTTAGGAATGTAATTTTTGTTTTAAGGAAGTTTTTCTAAACATTCGTTTTTAAGAATGATTTTTAACCCCCGACGCAAAACGAGGCGTGTTATAAGTTTCGTAACTCTAGTAATCTAAGCCAAATCACTAATTTTGCTTTGTTATTTATCTTATCTAAATTATATTAGTAAAGTTCTTCGAACTCTAATATGAGAGCTTTTGACAGTCACTTCAAAGACCCACATGCCCGAATGTCAGTTATATCCTCATTTTCCCGACATAGGGGACATATTTTGTGTCAAGAGCGATGTTCGTAATTGAGTCTGGGTATTTATGTGTTTCTTTAATTAATTAAACTCGTTTAAAGGCTAATTCCGGTTTTTGAATGATGAGAAAATAAACTGACGTTATGGTTTCAGATCATTATTCCGAAAAATTTTCTTTTTACACACCAAATAATAGAAACAATCATAAGGTTTTTTTTATAACTTATAAGTGACAAATATACTAATTTACCTTAGATTAGTGTTTCTATTGTTATTGAACAAAATTATATTAATTTTTGAACTCGATTAAGAGAGCTTTAGAAAGCCATACCAAAGACTCACATAGTCACATGACGGTTTTATCCTCATTTCCCGGGCAGAAGCGGACATTTGTGTCAAGAACGATATTCGTAATTGGGTTTTGATGTTTCTGTATTTTTGTGATTATTTAAACAAAATTTGTTTAAAGACTATTTCCGCATTTTTGTGTGGAAAGAAAAAAAACAGGCCTTACAGTTTTAAGAGCTCACCATCGTGAAATGTTTTCTTTTTTATACCCTTAGTATTAGAAGCAATCCTATCATTTTCCTGTGCAAAAAATACCTATAGGCAATAAATATACTTAATGTTAGTTAAGTAAACTTTTATGCAATAACGGCAAGCGTAAATGCTATTACGGCAAAAATAGGTACATAAGGGACGATAAACTGAGTCACGTAAGTTCGCATGATTCGCATCAGAGTTAGTTACCAAATACCACAAACTAAATAGTAAGACATTACATGTAAATCATACTGTAGACGAGTGTTAGTTACTTCCCCCCCTTTCCCCATCTGCGCCCTGTTTTTTCCCTTTCCACTTTTCTTCCATTTTTCCTCTCTTTCTTCCTGTTTCTCTCTGACGACCCCTCTCAGACAAATGTCCCTCTTTTAACGACTATTTAATTTTTCTTAATTTTTTGATACGAGTTTCTTTTATAACCGTATACACTAAAGAAAGACTCGCGACAGAAAGTCGTAGCACAACCTTTTTACATTTTTTTTGCCTAGACTTTACTGCTAAGACTTATCGTCAATAAAGAACTTCGATCCAAAAATAAACGATAATCTGTGCTATTTTTAGGGTTCCGTACCTCGAGAGGAAAAAACGGAACCCTTATAGGGCCACTTTGTTGTCCGTCCTTCCGTCCGTCTGTCAAGACCCTTTTTCTCACACGCGTGGAGGGATTAAGATGAAATTTATATCAAATACTCAGGTCTGCTGTCCCTTGGAGCTGTAAAAATAAAACTTTTAAGTCAAAGCAATTAAAATATACAGTCGCTCGTCTTGCCGCAAATTTCTGCAAATTTTTGAAACTCGGAAGGGAATCAAAACCTACAGGGTACTTTCCCATGAAATTTGGTAGAATGCAACGTTTTATAGTACAAATAAAAGAAAATTACGGACACTGTAAATTTTTAGTTACATCGTATAGTATAAATGTTGTTTACTATATGTACATCATATAGTATAATAGATAATGGTACGTAACACTTCTTGAATTTCGTGAAACGGCCAAGTGCGAGTCCAACTGGCACTTGATCGTTTTTTAATGATGTTACCTTTCATACGCTAATATTAACATACGAATAAAACTACAGGATCCTTAGCGAAATAAACAAATTTTTTTTTTCGAAATGAATATTGCAGTTGACCTTATGGGTCGTTACTGCGTCACTGGACTTTTGGAGCAAGCAGAGTGCTCAGCCAGAGTTTAAATTGAAATTGGGCCTATAAACGCCCGCGCTAAGGGCTGTCTCTTGTGATACCGAACCTCGGCTTAGTGCGACGTTCGGACTAGTGGTGGAGGGAGGAGTCGTGGCATTGGGCCCCACGCTAGGCGCGGGGCGACAAAAAAGTCTTTGTCGTCGAGGCCGGCGACGACGGCGTAGTGTAGTGTGTGTTCAGATCGTCATCGGGATAGGAAAGTACATGCCGGGGCCTCCTGAGCCTGGGTATCAAATTCGCGGCAGCGTCTGTTACGTAGTCCGCCGCGGCTGTGATTAACGGGTTAGTGTGATTTATTGCTTTTTCGAAGTAACGAGCCGATAGTTCTTTCATGTGATGCATGATGGTAACGAGCTCTCGGTCCCTGTGGAGATCAAACGTTGCGCACGTACTACGGGCAACCAGTGGCCATGCGCATGAACTTATTTTGAAATATTTGTAAGTGATGTAAGTTATTGTGATTGACGTGCGCAAACGCTACGTTTGCGTACGTCATAATGGGTCTAATGCACGCTTTGTAAAGTGTCACTTTGTTACGAAGTGAATTTTACTACGGCTGTTTAGTAAGGGAAAGTACACTGCTTTACTTTTCTCCGGGTTTACTTCGATTCGCCATTTTTTGAACCAGTCGGCTAGAGCGGTGACGGCCTTTTGTAATCTGGCGGTGAGATGGGACCTGTTATAGTGGGACGTGTACAGTGCAGTGTCGTCCGCGAATAGCGCCAGCTGGACGTGAGGCGTCCGTAGCGGCTCGTTAGTATAGAGGTTGTATAAAAGTGGCGAGAGCGCTGATCCTTGCGGTACTCCCGCTTCTATAGAGCGGACTGATGAGAAGGAACCTTCTAATCTGTATCAAAAACTACGGTTTGTCAGATAGTCATGAATAATACGTACGAGTATGTCTGATACGCCCATATGGTATAGTTTATAAACCAAGCCACTGTGCCAGACTTTGTTGAATGCCTTGGCTACATCAAAAAATAGGGCTCCCGCTGTGTGTGTGAGGTTTGGCTTTTTTGTTTAGTCCGGCTAGTATGTATTCAGTGATGCGGTGCACTTGGTGCGTGCAGGAGTGGGAGGTGGAACCAGAGCTGTAGAAACAGTTCGAAAGAACTATGATGTGTATGAGGATGGTGCTATTTTGATGTCGACGTTTTCGTTCTGGAAATTTTGACATTAGATCAAACTCTGTCGACGTTTTCGTTCTGGAAATTTTGACATTAGAACAAACTCTGTTGACGGTCGTAGGTCGATTTTTTTGTAGACCTTACTCAACACTTATGAAGTTTTTGTAAAATGCGGAACAATATGTCATCCCGACAGTCCTATTCTCAGTTGGAACGCATAGTATAAATACGAAGTGTATGCATGTGTGCACGCGATATGTGTGTGTTTTTATTTACGCCGCAACGGCTAAACAGATTGGATAAAATTTAGTATACCTTTAACATGGGTTATTGTCACGATACTAACATATCCGATACTAACATATACTATATATACTGAAATATATTTGATAGCTGCAGCCCACTGCGTTATAAAAGTTTTTGGCGAACCCTGCGGGATCACCAATTTTTTTCGGGATAAAAAGTAGCCTATGTGCTATTCCAGTTTATTATCTACCTGTGTGCTAAATTTCATTCAAATCCGTTTAGTAATTTTTGCGTGATCATCCAAACATCTATCCACTCAAATATTAATCTATCTAATCATCCAAACTTTCGCATTTATAATATTAATACAGAGTAGCAGACTCACGCAGTTTCACACGCAAATAGATTAGGTAACATATCACCAATATAATTTCCATACAAACCTTCATCTTCTATTTAGGCCCTTAGAGAGGGATTTCAAAAAAAGTTAGCCTTTGCTTGACATCGGATCTTCAACTATCTCCATGCCAAGTT
Source organism: Apodemia mormo (assembly GCA_036924255.1). Lineage (NCBI taxonomy): Eukaryota > Metazoa > Arthropoda > Insecta > Lepidoptera > Riodinidae > Apodemia > Apodemia mormo. Next base: position 36,964,272 of record JAUPFN010000003.1, on the reverse strand, counting down.
TAATCAAAATCGCTTCACTGATTTAGCCATAAAAGCGTAACAGACGGACAGACAAACGAACTTTCGCATTTATTATATAACTAGTAAGTATGGACTAGTACGGATTTACCTTGACCCTGAAACACAAACGTCTATGCTCATCATAAAAATCCTTGTCTCTACCGGAAGCTGGACGGATCTTTGTAAATATTTATCTATTTCTCTTTAAAATGATCAAAGTTGTTCGTATTATTATTGAGTTGCTAAATTTGACATTGAACTAGCTGTTTTCGTTCAAATTCAGAAGGTCGTTCATTTACTTGCAAAATATTTTCAGGTTTGCCCAAAAATAAGTTTTTTTCAATTTGGTAAGGTAAATTTTAAATTTTGCTTACCAAATAGTATTTTAGTCGATATTTAATTAAATTGTCTCTCTGTATATATTTTGCTTAGAAAAAAATTGCTTAGTCAACAAAAACTTTTTTATCGGTTTGGTCAGGTAAATTTAAATTTCGTTTACCTACAAGTATCAATATCGATAACAATTAATAGCCGATTTTGGAAAAAGTATAAACTAAGATTTTTAGAGGCTAAAAATCAAAATCTTAGCAGTAACTAGATATATAGGTGAAAATAACCGGGACCAAATTCATTTCCAGACCAAATTTTATCCCCTCACCCAATTTTACTCTCTCTCACCTGTTCCCTTTCTCTCTATTTTCCCCTTTCTCGCCTCTCTCTCTCTCTCTCTCAAGCAAATGGCCCTTTTTAGGATTCCAAAGTCAACTAGGAGCCCTTACAGTTTCACCATGTCCGTCCGTCCGCACGATTGCTCAGAGATCCTTATTACTAAAAAGCTGTAATTTGGCACAAATATATACATTTTAGTTACATCAACAAAGTGGTAACATAAAATCTTTAAAAATATTTTCAGGGTAGCTTCCGTACACGTAAATTGTCGATGTTAATTTATTGTGATGGGCAACTTCGGAACATTACATTGCGTGTGGCCCTACACGCACTTTGCCAATTTTTAATGGCTACTTAGTACTTAATTATTATTAAATTTTTTTGTTACAAGGTTTTTCAATTTTCTAGAAACACTAAAGATAAGCTCGTGACGGAAACTCGTGGCAAAAAATTAACTTATATATTTTTTATCCGACGCGATGCAACGATGCAACGTTTGTCGTTATTCGCATTAAACGAGATACAATTTCTTCTCATTGGTCAAACTTCTCCTTTATCACGCCCCACATATTGCACCTCTATCTTAAGCGGGCTAGTAGTAAGAGATGGCCATTACCTATAAACACATAACACGTTAACGGTGCTTTAACACCCAAGTGATGAGGATGTTATGCACGGGCATAACTTTTTTATTTATATAAAAAAATATCAAACTACCAGATGGCTCTCCTGATGGACAGAAAACCATAGCCTATAGACACCAATGATGTTAATGGTGCGTTGCTATCCTTGTGGCGAGGTCTTAAATCTAATTGCATAAGTTTACTTTACCCGCTAAATCGATACACGACAGTGACAAGCACTGAGGCTATGGCGGCATGAATAGGTAAGACGGTGATACTAGACACGTGTGAGATAATGTAGAACTCTACCACCTAGTAGTCACGATTGTTGGAATCAAACGGCTTCTATATACTTTTACAATTTATTTCCTTTAATACTTAATATTTAATTTAATACATATTGATGGTTTGAGCGACAAGAATTTACAATGTTAAGAATGAGATCCTGCACTTTCGGAATCAAGTCAGCGAATGCCGGGCTTGCCGCCGCCGAGCCTTTAGGAAGCGGGGGTATTTTAGATCACGCCACCAATAATCACGTGACAATTGGCGCCAAGTTGGCGCCGACTTGTTTCCGATTTATGCAATTTGAATTTGAAATTTAACGTTCTATAGCGTCTGTTATTATTACTAAAGTATTCGTTAGTATTACATTTATTTAACTTTATTATATTCACTTAACAGCTCGGCCATCCTATTTATAACACGTCCCCGTGTTTGATGTGCATATTACCTTAAGTAAATAATTTATAAACAATGATAATAACCTTATGTACATATATATCAAGAATTATTGTATAATTTAACAGACAGCATCTCTTTAAAAAAGAAAAATCTCATTGATACTAATAATGCAAAACTATGTTGGTATCTTAAGTCATACAATTAAATATATCGTGAATATACTGGTATCTTAATTTAAACAATTGAATATATTGTGAATTTTCTGATATCATAAGTTAAACACTATGTTGTAAAATATACTGGTTGTTAAATTATTCAACAAAATTTTATGACAAGAATTGATAACACTTAAAAAAAATGTAAATTTCAATAATTGCAATTAAATTATACAACAAAATTTTATGATAAAAATCGTTGGTATCTTATATTATACAATTAAATATATTGTGAATATACTGGTATCTTAATTTAAACAATTGAATATATTGTAAATATACTGATATCATGAGTTAAACACTATGTTGTAAATATACTGGTATCTTAAATCATACAACAAAATTTTATGGCAAAAATTGATAACACTTAAAAAAAATTTGGAAATTTCAATAATTGCAATTATGTATAAATTAACAATTCATCGCATACCTATGTCCATAGGGCTCCTGTATAATTTAACAATCAGCATTTTTGACATTTTGTTTTCTAAATTATATTGGTACTGATATATAATGCAAAAATATACTGGTATCTTAAGTTACACACTTAAATGTTTTAACGAAAATAGACAACACGGCTTTCAAAGAGAAAATTTAAACAATTATAACTATACTAAGTGATGAAAATGAAATTAATAATGAAATCAATGTAAATGTTTAACTATTCAAACTATTTTATGTATATATATGTGTTTAAGACTGAAGTGCGGCTCCCTATATATCATCATCATCAGAGGCCAGACCTTTATTTGAATCAGATTCGTCAGAAGAACTACTTGTATAATTTGCAGAGTAACTGAGCCAAGGTTCCAACTTATCTTTAGCTACAATTGCCTCATAACGACGATTGTTTTTTCGTGTTAGAGGAGTATCCTCCACTACATATCTATCATTTTCTAGCAATTTGAGAATACGATAAGGACCTTGATACTTAGCAACTAATTTTTTCGAACTACCAGTATTTACATTAACTTCCCTTTCTATGCGTACTAAATCTCCGATTTTATAAGATTTCCCGATTTTTCTCTTTGAATTAAATAGTTTTACATCTTTTTCTTGTTGTTTCCTAATTAATTCACCCGTATTTTGGCGAAGTTCTGTCAGTTCGTGTGGTGAGGCCCTATTTAAAGTGTCGTTTATCGCGTCATTTAAAATTGATTTAGACCTGTTAATAAGTTTAAAACCAAATAAAAGCTCTGAAGGGCTTTTCTTAGTTGTACTATGCACAGAAGTATTGAGTCCTATTTGAATATCTGGAATGTGTTCATCCCAACACCTATCATCATGACCATGTGATTTGGTTGCAAGAGCATCTAAAATAGTTCTATTGAATCTCTCAACTTGGCCATTTGCTCTAGGTGTTGCGACGGCGTTCAATACGTGTTTAATTCCGGTATCTTTTATAAATTTTTTAAATGCAATAGATGTGAAACTCGATCCTTGATCGGTAATAAGGCGCGTGGGTGTACCAAAGTAACTAATGTGCTCATTAAGTACCCGAATTGTTGTTGCAGTTTTGGTATTTCTAACAGGTGTTATATTAATATATTTAGTAAATCCATCTATTATCACTAATAGATATGAATTTCCACGTTTACTGCGCACAAAAGGTCCTAAATGGTCCGCGTGAACCGTGTGAAAAGGCACTTCAATTTTGGGGATAGGGTGTAATTCGCCTACTTTGGGTCCTCCTCGAGCCTTATGATGGGCGCATTCTAAACACGCATTTACGTATTTTTTTATAAAACGACGCATTTTAGGGAACCAATATCTGTCTTTTATTCTAGTTAGCGTTTTCTCAAACCCAAAATGACCGACATCGTCATGGTTCATTTTGAGTACTTGCCATCTAACTCCTTTTGGGACTAACCATCGTAAACCGTCATTGACTTTACGATAAACTCTGCCATTTTTTAAGCAGTAATTTGTGTGGGTGTCAACAATCTTTTCTGCATTAGGAGTACTTAACATGTTTTTTATAGACACGATCTCGTCGTCGGCTAACTGTACGGTACTCAACCAGTTATCTGTACCTATAACGAGTATGTCTAATATGTGAGTCTCATTTTCCGCGTTTTCTACTGGATTTCTACTAAGAGCATCCACATGATGCATGCGTGATCCTGCCCTGTATTCAATACTACAGTCAAATTCTTGAAGTTGCACCCACCAACGGGCAAGTTTTGGCACTAAATCTCGCTTTGTCAACGTTGTCCTTAAGGCGTTACAATCAGTTAGAATTTTAAATAGTATTCCAATTAAATATACACGAAATCTACCAAGTGATGCTATAACAGCTAGCGTCTCGAGCTCAAAAGAGTGTAGTTTTTGTTCCTCCGTCGTGGTTTTCCGGCTATAAAATGATACTGGTCTAAAAATTCCATCTTTACCTTTTTGTAACAAAATACCGGCTATTTCTACCTTACTTGCATCTGTATGTACTTCAGTTTCAGAATGAGGATCATACAATGCAAGAACAGGCCGCTCTACGAGAGCCCCTTTTAAAGCTACGAAAGCTGCCTCTTGTTTATTAGTCCATTCCCAAACACTATCTTTTTTTAGCAACCCTGTTAGGAGTGCTGCTATTATCGCAAAGTCTTTAATAAATCTACGGAAAAAACTAGCTAACCCTATGAACTGTCTTATATCGTGCTGATTTTTTGGGATTGGGAATTTGGAAACTGCGTCCGATTTACGAACTCCTGGGCGGATACCATTGGCGCTTACTTCGAATCCTAAGAAATCAATTTTGTTATAAAAGAAGTGACATTTAGCTAACTTGAGTGTAAGTCCACCTTTTTTGAGCAATTCCAAAATTTCTTGTAATCGCGAAATTCCTTCATCAAAATTTCTAGCTGGTATCAAAATGTCATCCATATAAACTATAGCAAATTCAATTTTGGCCTCTGCTAAGATTTTATTAATTGAACGTTGAAAAACCGATGGGGCATTAACAAGACCAAATGGCATCCTAAGGTATTCAAACTGACCATCTGGGGTTACGAATGCTGTTTTTGGACGCGATTCTTCAGCGATGGGTATTTGATAGTACCCAGATGCCAGGTCTAAAGTTATAAAGAGTTTGTTACCGGTTAGCAAATCAAGTTGATCCTCGACCCGAGGTAAAGGGTAATGATCCTTTACAGTTTTCCGATTAAGGGCCCTGTAGTCGACGCAAAGCCGTTTTTCACCTGTCTTTTTTTTCACTAAAACGATTGGACTAGCATAAGGCGATGACGACTCGCGTATTATATTAGCATCCATCATTTCCTGAACCATGTCTCGTACTAAAGTTCTTTCATTGTAAGACATTCGATATGGTCGGTAAACAACAGGTTCCGAATCTATTAATTGAATCTTCATTTCTGTTGCGTTGATAAACCCTAGATCCTTAAGATTTTTAGAAAAACATTCTCTGTAAGTATTTAATAATTTAATTAATTTACTTTTTTGTTCATCATCCAGTGTTTCACCTAAATTAATGGGTTCGTCAACATAGTTGTTTTCATCGATTAATAAATTACATACTGTTTTAAAACTTTTAATTGGGTTTGCTCGTGTAATTAAGGAATTTTTAATAAATTTTAATGTATTTATTGCTATATTCTGAACTAAAACTTGACCTAGGCCCGATTTAAGTTCATATTCACCTGGTAAAAGATAATATTCACCGCCAGCTTTTCCTCTAACTGAACCGTGAACGTATATTTTACCCGAATAATCATTATCTGTTTTTATCGGAAGCGCCTTAATTTCCTGACTAGCTACATCAGTATCGTTAACGGTAGTCAAAAATAATTTGTTAACATCTGTTAAGGTTTCAAATATTAATTGATTTGGTGTTTTGGTAACGACTAGGCTAGGGTGCTCAGTAAAGTTGTGACCTAGGAGTACGGCGTATTTTATTGCTTCATCATCTACGACATATAGTTCAATCGGCAATGATATACCCTGAACGTCTACATACGTGTTAATCCTAGCTATTGGTTCGATCCAATTACTCCCTAAACCCTTTAAAATAGGCAAGTTATTAGTTTGATAGAATGACCCTAAAAATTTGCTATCCGAATGTCTAATAAGAGAACATTCGCTTCCTAAATCTATAAATCCTATTAGAGGAAAATTGTTTACTTTTATAGTCATAAGATATTTGTTATTAGTTTTATCAAACACATTAACGTTTTGGTTTTCTTTATGATCCACCAGATGATTTTTATGTAAAATAATTTTCATTACCTGTTTTTCATCACTACTTACTTGAGTGCTTGTGTTATTATTCTCTTTAAAATTTGTACTTGATGGTATAAAAGTACAATTAGTAATTTTATGACCTAGTCTATGACAATTGTTACATTTTTCTATTGGCTTTCGACATAGGTAACTAGGATGTCCCTCAACGCCGCAGTTAAAACAGCGGATATTTTTTTTATCAACAGTTTCAGTTTTACCAGAAGTTGACCTAGTAGTCGGGTAAGTTCTAACACGCGGGCGATTTTTCGGATACTCATTATGATAACGTCCCCTAATTGGCCCCGCCTTAACGATTTTTAAGTATTGCAACACTTTTTCGGGTGTATCAAATTGTGCTGCTTGTGCCCCTAAACGTACGCCCCTGTCCTCTATACCATGCAAAATACAATCTACTGCTCTTTTACCTTTTATCTGGCATCTGTGTAACAAATTAAGTTTTGCGTAAAAGTATTGTTCGAGAGGTTCCCCATAACGAACTGTCAACATGAGCATTTCAGTTAACAGCTCGGCATAGTTTTCCTGGCATGGGAAAGATCCTATTAATTTTACTTTCCACTCATCCCAAGTGTACCGAACACTAGGTAAATTTTGATACCAATTTCTGGCTAAGCCAGAAAGTTTTGGAAGAGCATAATGAATAATTTCTTTCTCGTCCCAGTTATAAATCTCGGCACATTCCTCTACTTTTGTCAACCAATTTAAAATACTCTGGCCTCTAGATAATGGATCAAAATAGGGAATAACATTATTTACTGACGGTAGTTTATGATTATTAGATTTTACCATTTCTTTTAAGGCGTCTACAAATTGATCTAAACTTTTATTACTATCATTAGAAGAATTAATCTTAGACGTAAAATCATCATACCTCGAGCGACGTACTGGTGGTGGTGTCTCGTCACTACGTTGTGCATTGTAACGCCAACGTTTGGTCGTAGACATCTCTCTTCCACGTCTTTTATATGGTGACTTGTCATCACTAGCATAACAAGTAAGTGGCGACCAATCTCGGCTGCGGTACCGATTGCTTTGTCGCCTTTTCTCCTCCAGTGTGCGACTACGAGTTCTTTTCCTAGTTTCTCTTTGATTCTTCCTGCTATCACCACTTTCTTGGTACAACCAGTCTTTTTCTCCTCTACCAATTGAGCGTTGCTCAAGCTCATCACTCAATTGTTCTCTTATTATTTGTCGTATTGTTGTCTCTATATATTTTTTCTCAGATGGATTTGAGTGTCGCTCTAGCTCATCACTCGCTTTTAATGTCGAAGTGTTTTGGCGTTGCTCAAGTTCATTGCCAGAGTTTATTGTTCGAGGTGAATGTTGCTCTTGCTCATCATTCACCGTATCATGTTTTACTTTTTGCTTATTATTTAATGTGATCGCTATAATTTCAGAAATAGGTGTTGGTATACGCTCTGCTCTTTCTTCTTCAGTCACATCATTTAAATGGCATGAAAACAAGCCAGATAGTTCAGTCACTTCATCCATTATAGAACTGAAACTCGAAACAAAATTTAATTAGTATTTAATATAAAATGTGAATTACTTGAAAGTTAAGCTATATTTTATTGCTATACATGTTATGAGGGTACTTTTTTTATATAACTAATCTACCTGCTTGGGATGTCCGCCATGTTGGGTTTAGCAAAAAGTCTTGTTATTATTATTTATTTTTTTTTATCTTCTCGACAACCCTTACACTTGACGTCCATAATATGGCAGACCACAGAAAATAAGAAGGGGAAACTCTTGAGTCCACTACTATATTGAGTTCAGAATGACGTCATTTACGTATTATCATGTAGTCTTAACGTGCGTACCAAAGAACACGGGCAAGACTTCATACATCGTTTTTTTTTTTTTGTTAATACCTTAAAGTTTAATATATTCCTTAAGATTCTATATCAACTCCTTAACTTATCTACATTTAATAAATATGTATTTTTTTAACTTAGGGAATAGTAGCTAAATAAAGTTGGAATTTAGGTAAGGTTAACGTAAATAATCGGTTCTCTCCTTAGTAGTCTGTGGTTATTAGGTTGTTAATCTTGTCATTGGGTGGCTTCAGTACAACTGCTAATCTCAGAAATCTTAGTTAGGTTGACAGAATTCTGAGCTCAGATTTTGCAAAAACACTTTAAAAATATTTTAGAATGAACTATTCTTTAATACAAAAGCAGGGAGAATTTTCATTTGATACTTATGATGAAAATTATTATATATAAACTTATTATTGTTTTAATGAAAATGTAATTAAAGTTTTATAAAATGATAACACTTAAATATGATGATAGAATTCAATTAAATTATAGTCTCAATTATTTTTAAATGATTTTCCTAGCGATATATTTTATTTAATTAATTTAAAAATCGTAGAAAATTATTCTAGTTTATCTAATATTCAGTTACTCCAAAAGACACGCAAGGGTTGTTCAAAATTAAAATGGCCTGTATTTGAATAGCGGCTTTAAAATTCAGTTGCAATGTTTGACCTAATGAATACATATACATACATTGCAAGTTAAATAAAAGATTGTAAATAAACCGCGAATCCTTAATTAACGGATGCTTTTTTTTTTAAATTAATTTAGTGAAACAAGGGAACTACTTTAATTGATTTGGTTTCATTATTGTACATTATTTATATTTAATTAGAAGTAGCAATTAATATCGTACATTATTTTGTGTAATTAGCATTGTAACTTATGCCGGGTTTCTATAAACAACGCTTAGTTATTCGTAAAATTGACCATTAGCCACCAATTTATTAATAGTTAGCCGTTCCACAAGTTTTTTGGCTATTTGGTAATTTTAAATTATAGGAACAGTCCTAGTTTACGCCCCATATAAATGTAAGTACACGTTACTAAAACGAGTCGTTTTACTGATATAGGAGCGAGGCATTCTTTACATAATCAATTACTTGAAGTAAAGCTTGCACAAAGAAAAGACAATTATAAATAATTTCCTGCAAAAGAACAACAACTATTAAACATAGTATGTATGTAATTTTGTAATACCGTAAGAATAATCTGTTTAATGAGACAAGATCTAAATCAAATATGGATAGCTGTTCTCCTTTTTAGTGGAACGATCGATTCTCGTAATAAAATAGAATACGTAACTGGAAGTATCCAAAAAGGAGCAGTTGGGCCACGCTCATTATCAACAATTAATTTAAGTTAGTTAAATTGTTAGTGCTGTATTTAGATTGTTATTTAGGGTACGTTTTTCGATCATAAACATCTATTTAATTTATAATTTATAATAGTAAAAATTTTTTTTTTTTTTAAAACTACATTTTGTTTTTAAATTACCAGTTCAGTTCAGTATACGGCTACTCCTTTTTATTAAGGATTAATATTTTTGCTGCTGCTATGGTATGTAAATGTCTAAAACGTATGCTTCGTTGGCAATACTTAAAATAAATAAATTGCTTTTTTATATTTATTTTTTTTACAAACTTTCAATTAAAAATGCCACAAGATAACATTAAAACACTTTTTTCTGTACCTACATAGTCGTTATATGCTGTTTATAATGTAATTCATTATAAGTGCTTATCACATAAACGTTATATTTCATTTTTGTTGTTTTTTTTTTTTAATAATCAATTACAAAAATATGATTTAACACCAAATTTTTTTAAATTATTGGCTTTTCTACTATGATATGCATGTACAATACATAAACCATCTTCTTGAATCGCTTTGTCTGTTGATGAAACCCGCATTAAAAAAAATCCGTTACGTAATTTAAAAGATGTGAACATACAGTTGAAGTAATTTTTTTTTTTTTTAATATCTTAAAGCTCGGTCAATTATTCATTGGGAAAATCGGCGGGGTTATCACGTAACTCGCAATGCGAAATTATCGTAATTGTTTAGTTATTGCAAGACACATAACAGCCTTATATATTAGTGGCAGTCGTTGCCACTTGATTAGTTTTGGTGCTGTGACATTGTAAAAATTGCACCTAGGACCAGCAAGCAATTGGCGATATTTTTGATGAGTTTTTGGTTACGTTTAAAAGTCATCGCTGATCGCTGGCGGATTGCAAACGTTAGGTGATACGCCTGCGGATCAGTTACAAGTATTTTTACAGTACACAAATGCTATATTTGGTGTATATATTTTAAATATATTTAAATGTTATATATAATATATAAATATATTTTGTTATATTTATATATTATATATTTTGTTCGGCCTATTTTACACCATTAGTAATTTAAATATTTTTAAATCGAGATCACAAGCATGTTTTGTTAACGTTTCAACTGTAAATTTTGTTGCGCATTTAAAATGAATATTTACTTATGAATTCACCTTCATGACTAACTGGCCACTTGTAGACAGAGTTTAGTTGCATACTTAAGGGCATAATTTGCGCAGCATTTCGATGAGGTTGAATATTATCAACATAAAATCACATAATTATTATGTCAAAAATTATTAAATTATTAAATAGCTTATGCATACGTACCAGTAATCGCAGTTCACAATAGGCGTAGGTGAGAATTCTTTTAGAAAAAAAAATTCTTGATCCCTCTTCGGACTGTTGGAATCAAACGGCTTCTATATACTTTTACAATTTATTTCCTTTAATACTTAATATTTAATTTAATACATATTGATGGTTTGAGCGACAAGAATTTACAATGTTAAGAATGAGATCCTGCACTTTCGGAATCAAGTCAGCGAATGCCGGGCTTGCCGCCGCCGAGCCTTTAGGAAGCGGGGGTATTTTAGATCACGCCACCAATAATCACGTGACAATTGGCGCCAAGTTGGCGCCGACTTGTTTCCGATTTATGCAATTTGAATTTGAAATTTAACGTTCTATAGCGTCTGTTATTATTACTAAAGTATTCGTTAGTATTACATTTATTTAACTTTATTATATTCACTTAACACGATGATAGTGACTCATATAGCCAAATTAACGAACTGTCTGGCAGAACGGTAGGTAGATGGTTGAAGAATATCCAAAAGCGTGGGCCCCTTTTGTTTGAGGACGTCATATTGAATTTATTTTGACATCTCATACCCTATAACCAGCGATTTATCAAAACTTACGATAACTCAGTTATCATCTCTGGCGTTTATCTAACTAAGGTAAAACTAAAAGTACTTCAAAAAACAAGCTGGAGATGAAACCATGACCTTCACTTCGTTTTCGTTGTAGTGAAATAAATAAACTCCCTCCTTATAAATACAGTCTGTAAGAAACTGTACAAGAACTAGACTTACGTATTTGGAAAAGTTGGCAATCACTTCAAGAAACAGATCAATGAATCACGAGCCGCTGAGAAATTGTGGGCGACAATAATCCCGTTTAATTTTACCACAACACTTGAACTTGCTAAAATTAGTTTTGTTCGTGCCTGTATTTGTTTTTTTTTTTTTTATGTCATTCCTTTAATTTTGTAATAAACGCCCCATATATTAACATGAAAGTTCACATTAGTCATAAAATCCTTACTTTACAAAATTAATTAACACTGACTTTTAGGAAATTATATTTTGCATTCAAGAATATTTTTTATAAATATAATTTCTTTTCAACGGAATATTTTGTGCAATTAACTACATGTTATACTACTGGGCAGTTGGTAAAAACTATATACAATCGTGAATATTAGGTAAATTTCTGAAACGTCTTTACCGATTTTGACAATACCACATTTCTTGTTTCTGCCTGTGTTCATGCTTTTTAGTATATATATGCAGTAAATCAGTATGAAAGTTTTAAAAATATACATATAAATGCAAATATTTACAAAAAAGACGTAGTTGAATAGAGGAAACATTATTTTTATGAAGGCTCACCTTTATACTCGTATAGATAATTCTTCTGTGCGTCTGTATATGACTAAATTCCGCCTAAACGACTACACTGATTTTAATCCTCCCTTACAAAGTTTTCTAAATGGAAAAACCGAATATTTTTTATATCATTGAGAGCAAATTGAGAACAAACAAGTAGATGACTCTCCTGATGGAAAGAAATACCATCGCCTATAGACAACAAAGATTTTATTGTTACGTTGCTATCCATGCGACGGGATGGCAATGCCACATGCATAAATATACCGAGTACTTTATCCTCCAGACCGGAACACGACAATGACAAGCATTGACGCTATTCCGGCAGGAATAGGTAAGTTGGCGGTAACCCCAATCAGACGTTGTGGAACTGTACCACCTAATACTCACAATGGTACTGACCACAGATTATTTATGTATAGGTACAGACACGTATAGCCAATCAGTCGCCTCTTATGACGTGCCTGGCAGAATGGCAGTTGGTCCATACTTCAAAGGAGGCCCGGACCAACACGGAGTGATAAAACCTTTTACAAGCCCAAAAATTGAACCTGAATTAATTTCAGGCTCGGTTTTTGATACCAGGTTCAGAATGATCTGAGCTCAGCTGAAGTTTAGATCAATGAGGTCGTGTTAAAAATATATGAGGTCGTTTGTTATAAATGAAGGCAATCTATCTTAAATCTCCTACATATCATTGGGTATTCTAAACCAGATTGAACACGTTTTTACAGTTACTTCCGTATACAAGACAGACATTGTACAATAATAATCTCACGTAACCCATAAAACTGTGTTTATATCTGTGTGAAGGTCGTGCAAATATTAAAAGACTCAGATAGAAATTTTATTCGGATCTAACTCCGCAAAAATCAGGTCATAATAATTATAACATTTTAGTTTACAAGTAAATCTCCACATTGAATTTTTTATGCTTTAGGGTAGCGAATAAATAAATAATTCCCTTACAGGTTAAAGCCTGTTGCCTACTAGATATCTATAGGTTGCACGTATACGCGATACTGGGAGAGAATGCATCAAGCATTAAGTCCGCCTTTTGTACAATTTTGCTAAGGTATACAATAAGGTTTAAATAAATAAAAAAAATTAAACCTGTATACTGTCTTCAAGGCTAGTCATACACTGCCTCGTAAAAGCCAATACTTCATTAAAATGAATAGAATATTTTGACTTAAAATATCTGAACTTAACGAGAAGTTCAGGAATGACTGATTGTTTAGCATAGAACATTATTATACCACAACTCATGAAAATCAAACAAGCAGATGATTCTCCTCATAAAAAAAATTGTGATAACTTAAAGACAAAAAGATATTAATGGTACATTGCTATTCGTATAGCACGGATGTTTAAATTTACCGGTATTTACAAGGTATACCTAATAAACTAAAACACTTACTTTATTACGTCAACGAACGTTGCAGAACTTTAATACTAGGAATCATGAGGGCAATCATGATTTAATACTAGTAATCATACGTTTGCCTTTACGAGCTGCAAGCTAATTTCTTTTTCTTAATTTCTGTACGTTATTTCCGGTATTGCTAAAGTTTCATTCATTGAGTTATGATATTTTTTTTAATCATCTGTTGTCTTAAGACTCAGTTTATTTTGATCAGAAAAGGTAAGTTAATTTTATATGTCTATTGATTTGCATCCTATAATGCTAAAAATATCACATTCAAAACTGTTATACATTGAAATAATCATAACGTTCCATGTAAACATCATCGAACATCTTCGAATTAAGAATGTTGTTCCGTCAGATTATATGAAAGATTCAGTTTTCGCATAATTTTAAAATATTTCATATTACGTAATTTTAAAGTATTTCAGAGTTCCTGCAAATCATAACTTGTCAGAAATCAGCTATGTGCTCGATTTATCGATAGGATGGGTACCTGTTACATCATAGGACTCAATAATCGTGGATGCACTAGTTGTACCTTTTTCGCGAAAATGTTCTCGCGTTAAGTTTATGCTGATGTGACACAGAAAATTTTCAATTTGCCCAAAATCTTAAAACAAATGACAACTGAATGAAATACTTATTCAATAATATTTGCAAAGATTTTCATTAAAAAAAAATATTTTTATTATATTGTTTACAAGTGGGCATAATGAACACACTATTTATTTAAAGTATAAAAAGATATAACCCTCTGATAATTTTTTTACAACAGACTAACCATTATCAAAAGAGTATTATATTATTACATTAAATACTTTTTTGTTTTTTCTTAAAGTCTGTGGCAAAACTATGTCTATGGCCAAAATAAGTCATAAATTTATGGTCGCATTTTGATCAAAGGGCGATAGATAATAATTTAAATAAATATGTATAAAGATCAACAGCGCGCTGTTAGCAAACAAGTAGATGACTCTCCTGATGAAAAGAGATACCATCGTCTATAGACACTAAAGATTTTATTGTTACGTTGCTGTCCATGTGGCGGGATGACAATGTCACAGTCATAAGTATACCGACTACTTAACACACGCGCGCCTCCTCATCTCGTTCTTCGGAAGAACGGAGTGCTAAGTGTGAGTTTTTCTTTTCGCATTCGAACGTGAGCGCGTTTGGAGTTTACTAGGAATTTGTATGTGATTTGTACAGCGCCACCTAGTGGTAAACGTGAGAAACCAGTTTACCACTAGGTGGCGTTGTACAAATTACATACAAATTCCTAGTAAACTCTAAACGCGCTCACGATCGAATGCGAAAAGAAAAACTCACACTTAGCACTCAGATCGGACGCGTGGACAGAATGTTACTGGTCGCGCCACCACGCTGGTTAGGCAACCACTAATTACTAACGCTTTATGGTGTCTTACTCACTCGGCCGCCAGTCCGGCCTCCGGACGCCACATACAAATTCCTAGTAAACTCCAAACGCGCTCACGATCGAATGCGAAAAGAAAAACTCACACTTAGCACTCTGGTCATTACGCGACAATTCAGTAATAATTAAAACAATTGTGAACGGGGACGCCATCTTTTTAACTACACTTCGACCTCTTTTCACTTTGGTTCACAACTCCTCGGAAGGAGTCCGACAATCAAGAAAAATACAGACAATCAAAACACAGTTACTGCAGAGTGATACACTAACTATTGTTTGCCACTTGTCTCGGAAAAAGTTCGGGAATGACCTCGCAGTAAAATCCTCCCTTACCACAACAACGCCTCGTCGCACATCGCCGGGCTAACAATCGACTATTGGCAAAGTCATACGTGAAATTACTGGGTCACCTGCTGTATAGCCCTGACCTCGCATCATGCGATTTTTAATTAATCCCGAAAATAAAAGGAAAACGTTTTACGGACGCCGAGAAAGCAGTAGCTGCGTTTTAAAAGGCCGTCGAAAAGACCCCTAAAGACGAGATGAAAACACTGAAAAAAGCACTTTGCTTTCTCAGTTTTTCCACCGGATGCAGCGATGTATTGATGTGAATGGACACTATTTTAAAAAGATACAATAAAAGTAATAACTTGCTAGTTTGCTCAGTTTTTGATGTTCTAAGAAATTTCTGTTTGACCCTTGTATGCAGGGCCGTCTTAGACTATGTTGGGGCCTTTGGGCACACAAGAATTCGGGGCCCGTTTGGAATGTAAAGAAAGCAAATTATACAATATTTTTCCACTATGTTCTGCTTTAGTAATCCAATATATCATTGATGATATAAGTAATGTATGCTGCTGTTTTTTATTGTGATTACGATAATAGTTTCTTTCGAGATTTCTGTTGAGCAAAATCTTCTATTAAATCCTCAAATTCAATTTTCTGAAGAATATAATTTTCTATGACAAATTACTTAGCCATTCTTGTAACATTGTTGTTTGCAATCCATTTTTTATTCTCTTAAGCTACGAAAATGCCCGACCATAATATTTTGATATTAAATTAAATGTGAGAGAAAATGTCGATCCTTCGAAACCTCTGAGGATGGGGGCCCTGGGGACTGGCCCTGAGTGCCCTTATGGTAAAGACGGTATTGCTTGTATGTGTATCAAATGAATAGTGTAGTGAGTGTAAAGTTTATTTTTATTAGTTTAATGTATTTAATGAATGTTACTTATATAAAAAAATTAGCTCTCTGCATTTCTTGGTAAATTTAACTATGCCAAATTTCATATTCCTCTGTTCGCGTAATTGTCGTAAAAACAGGTAAAAATATTTCGCTTCACGTATTGTATAACAAGCTTATTATATAATAACATACAGTGTATAACAAAAACCCTGTACGGTCATCAAAGGTGTTATTTGATAGCTTCATACAATTATATGTATGTTATTATTTTGTGGATATAGTATCTTCAGGCTCGGATCCCCAAAAGAGTAGGCAGAGGTACAACAAATACACCCACGATTAGCCGAAGATACTTGGTCCCACAATATGATAGGTAATAAGCTTATCTCCAACCGGGCAATCCTAGGCAACGTTATTTTTATTAGAAAACAGAATCGAACCCAGGACCTTGTGTGATCATTGACATGACATGACATTGACATGTGGCGATTTTTTGTGGATATAGTTAGATAAATTTTCATCGATCAAAACATTCAATCTTAAACGACATTACAAATATTAGTATGGCAACATTAAATCCTAGGCAGAAAATGTAAACAGGCAGAGGCATCTGCCTAAGACCGCCACATCAAGGGCGGATTCCTTTGACGTGACGGTCGCCGAATCGACGTGGTATTGTCCGGTTCAAAATTGCTGCTTAATTTTAACGCAATTGAAGGGTAAATAGGAGTATTTTCAAATATTAAACTTTTTAGTAAAGAACATTGTTTTTATAGGTGTTACAATTATATAACGCTCCAATAGTAATGTCTCATGACTAAAGGTCACGAAAAATAACAATCTTCCTTCCTCCTACGCAGTTTTACTTAAACAGTTGTTAACAAATATCTTTAATACTTGAATAAAAAGTCGAATATTGTTTGAACTTGAATGTAAAAATAGCTAGACACAGTAATTTTGTACACTATATGAGTCATAATTCATTGTAAATAATCTATACGAATATTATAAAGATTAAAGTTAGTAAGTTTATTTGCAGAAACTTCTGAATAGATTTTGAATATTTTTAAAAATTTACGTTATTTCTGAGAGACTTTGGCTACATTTTATCTCAATTTTCCTACGGAATAGAAGTTTTTAAATTTATTTTTTCCAGCTATTTGTACCCCTAACATAAAACTGAGGAGTTTTTTGTTTGTTTGATGCTGAATCATGTTACTAAATGCAACTGTGCATTGCTTAAGCACCTTTTGTTTGTTTCTGTTTACTAAACTTTGCAAAATAACAAAATGCATTGTAATTCATTCACTTGATAATAGTACTATGCCAGGCCATAGTACTACGCTATCGCAGACAATGATATTGTAAACGAAAACACGACACCTGCACTTATTTTAGTAAACAAAAAGTGTAAAGTTATTTAAAGTTTTGTATGATAAAGGCAAAATAATAATAACGAATTATTTTGTTTGAAATTTGTTTTTTTATCTTAAGTATTTTACTATTACGAAGTATTTATATGGATTAGTGAAATTGGGCTAAATTATATATAATCATTAATAGTTCAACGTGGTTTATATTGCCAAAAGTAAATAATGTATATAATGTACTGACTTCACGTTAACAGTCCAAGCCTTGACTAGAAGTCAAACAAAACTCCTGCACTGCATTTAATACAACGCAAAGGCGCCTAAGTATTACTAATAAGAAGTTATTTCCATTAAATAACAACAGAGAGGCCATAAATTTAAGAGGTACACGTCAAAACAAATTTGCAACTGGTAATTTAAAGAAGAAGCAAAGAAAAACGAATCGCGTGAATAAGTGATACCGATTTCCGTAAACAAACAGACCATCTTAAAATACTTAAAGCACAAACATTCACTTCTGAACCATTGTCAAATATGTATAGAACAAAAAGATTTTAATGGTGCGTTACATGGATGTGGCGAAAAATTAATGCTCCATGACTACGTTTATCGGCTACCTTCCCCTCTAAAATGGAGCACCTCTTTGTGGTGGTTTTCCTTTTTATCAGGATGCCCATTAGTTTGTTTACTATTTTAGAAAAAACTTTAGAGAACTGCCTTTTTCAATGTCTTACATTATCAAATAAAAGAATTTGTATTCGCTGCGTTACTTATAAACAGTAGTTAAACTAATTGTAGTGTAATGACAATCTAGAAGCTTGAAACAGGCAGAACGTTTGCGGTTATTTCGTTACTGTTGCGCAGCATATGACATTTTTAAGAAAAATAATCAAGAAATATTTTAGGCAACTTGAAATTTTCAATACCTTTTTTTAAGATTAATATAGTTGCTCATAAAATGTAATCTGAATCTTAAAATATATATTTTTTTTATTATACGCTTAACATAAATTTTAGGCATTCTAAAATATTTATAACACGTTCGTTACACAATATTGAAACTACTTGTAAAACGCAGGATGAATTCTCTAACTCATTGACAAAAAAGTCATTATACGTAGGCAGACGAAATTTCCATTGTATGCGTGCGTAGCGTTCGCCCAAATTAACTCGAAAGTCTGTATTGCAAACCGTACGGAATACAACTTCTCTAAATTCTTTTATAGCTCTGGCACTATTGGTTAAAATATCTTAAATATTTTTGACAAACTATGCGAAAAGATACCATTTTCAGTTCAATAAAATGAACTATGTTTGCTACGAAAAAACCTACTGCCTACGCATTACGTGGCTACGAAGAGGCAAAAGTTAAAACCTACGCATCTTTAAGCACACGCTTATTTTTAACCAACGAGAAAACTGAGGTTATCAGTTTGACATGTTTGTATGCAATATTGTTGGAGTTAGATAATACTAGCTGCACCGTGAAGCCCGCTACATTAAAAAAGATTTTGGTGAATCCCGCGGGAACAGCAAATTTTTCCGGGATAAAAATAGCCCATGTAGCTTTTGTGCTATTCTAAGTCATCATCTATCTGGGTGCAAAATTGCATCTAAATCCGGTCATTAGTATTTTGCGTGATTGTGTAACAAACATCCATCCACCCATCCATCCATCCGTCCAAACATTCAAACTTTCACATTTATAATACAAGCTGCAGCGTGCAGCCCTTAGCATTATATGTTTTTAGTAAATCCTGCGGGATCACCTAGTTTTTTCGGAATAAAAAGTATCCCATGTTCTATTTCAGGTCATCATCTAGGTAGGTGTTTCCCAATTTCATCTAAATCCTTTCAGTAGTTTTGCGTGATTATGTAACAAACATGCATCCACCCATCCATTCATTCAACCAAACATCTAAACTTTCGCATTTATCACTCACACACACACACACATAGTATAAAACAAAGTCGCTTTCTCAGTCTATCCGTATGTCCCTATGTATGCTTAAATCTTTAAAACTACGCAACGGATTATGATGCAGTTTTTTTAATAGAGCGATTAAAGAGGAATGTTTATATATATATATATATATATATATATATATATATATATATATATATATATATATATATATATATATATATATATATATATATATATATATATATATATATATATATGTATATATATATATATATGTATATATATATATATATATATATATATGTATATATATATATATATGTATATATATATATATATATATATATGTATATATAATAACATTCAATATATAATAGAGAAATACTGCAATTTTTGAGTTTTCTGATGTCATGTCATAAATAATTATATTTTTTCCGCTTACATTGCAAACGCAGGCTGAACCCTACGAGATTTATCAAAATAGTGTACTAAGTATTTGTACACCTTGAAAAGGTCTACAGAAAACTCCACGATGATATAAGTCTATATTTTATGGATAACCCACAATAGCATTTTTTGTCATTTACTTTTTACTAAAAATAATGGATTATTTTCGAAGCAATTTTAAGCAATATAGCACTAATCCTTATCCAATTAAATACCTTAAATATATTGTTGATTTAATATAGATCAATATTGCCGTTTACAGCATAAATTTTAATGAATATTTTCGAAGATATTACAGATTTAAAATGTAGGGGCATAGCGGTTGCGGGATTACCGGCCGTTCGGCAGCGCGCGCGCTGTATGTTCTGAAACCGCTGGGAAACGTGTTAATTTTCGGATAAATAAATATACGACTTCAGTTGAAAACCAAAATTTAGTCCTTATTTTACTAAATATTACCATATAAAAATCATGTGGAAGATTAGAAATAGTATTAACAAATTATTTGTTTTAGAGATTTTTTTAGCCCGTTTTCGGAATGTTATATGATTAAGTAAAGTACATTCTATCATGTAATAAGTTAGCACATTCCTTAGATAATATCTTCAGGTATATTGTATAATTTTTGCAAAATTGTTATTTAACAATCAATGTAAAAAAACGTGATTTAACAAACCAGTTTTTTTCCGTTTGTCCCGATGCCTCGCCTTAATAATTCGCAGGGTCAAACCTTCAACGTTGCAGGCTTAGATTTGAGCATTGACTGTTTTTCACATGGTCAACTATATATCGCTCTGAAAGTAACCTCTAAAGTAAACATGTTTGTATTGTCTAATAGCAAGAAAGCTGTGAACGTTGTATATAAAGATATTCTGTAATATATTAATTGTAAAAGTAAAAGAAATAGGTAAAAATGTAAAAACTAAAAATGTAGTACCTATATGAATTTATATATTCCAAAAATAGCAGGAAATCTTCATGGTATAGGGAAAGGGGAATTGTTTTACTCCAAATTTAACGCGTGCGGGCCACGGGCAGTAATGTATAAATCAAAACTACTGGATCGATTTTAATCATTTTTTTTTTCATTGAGTGAATTTACATCATTATTAGGTCGGTCATATTTGAAATGGGATCACCTCCCATCTCACCACTCTACAATCCTGTGAATCGGGGTGAAACCCAGTTAACTCTGCCTACCCTGCAAGGGAATTACTTCTTTAATGAGTCTTAGTCTAAATGTCTTTCATATTAATTTATACACTAAATTATTAACAATTTCATATGGACAAAGCTTGAAGTTTTAATAACATTAACTGTGTCACCTTGTCGGGCCGTACTGACACGACCAATTAAAATAATAATCTCAATCGAGAAAACCACAAACCAGCGTTGCTTCAGGAAGTATACCAGATGCTAATCCCGCAGTAATAGGGGCATATATTAACATCGGGAAGTATTAGTTCTGTTTTTGAGTTAACATCTGCAAAATCTTTGAACTACGTTGTAAAAATGACATTTATTATCTTTGAGTTTATTATGCGGATTAGGGTATTGTTTTATGAGGTCGTTGAATCAGTACAGGTTCATGAGGAAGTTTTTATTGCGAAGACTTTAATGTAATAGCATAGCAGTATTAATAAAAATGCATTATAACAGTTTCTTCGGTTGTAGACTATTTGCGTTTTGCCTAAGAACAATACAAGTGTGTGATAACCAAACGCACAGACCCCATTAATACTAATAGGCACAGTATTGGGCGGAAAACACGTAGGTGCTCATATTATGAGCAAACTCAAACGTAAATTAGATCTGCTAGGATCGTGACGTGTGGCACTCGGTTCTTTTTATCTATCCTGTGGGAGATCTAGTGTGAAGATATCTTATTGCTGAAAAAATATAAATATGTTATGTTGTGCTAAATTATCGTGCCAAATAACATTGTATAATTTCAGAAACTTAAGAATAATATTAAGCTTTGGCTTGGCTTAAAAAATACCCCTGATGAGACTTTATTTCATCGGTAAGACTATTACAGTATTTTTCTGGGTGTAAATGCAAGCTATACTGAGTGTCTGGGTATAATCAATTACCTTGAAAGGCTTATCCAGTTTCATTCATGGTTATAAGTATTACGTAATTACTAGTTTAAACTGTCACTGCCTTTTCTATTTTATCCGCACAAAACTGGTGCTTCGCACTGTTGTTATTACTACTTTAAAATAATGCAATTATCAAAATAAACTTAGGTATAGAGGTTAAAAGTAATTTAACTCTGAAATTATGGACAGCATTAAAGTTAGGTTTGATCATTGATGGTTTGATATACTTTAGATGTGTTGCAAAATACAATAACGTAAGGTTGCTCACGTGTCTTGATATGACTATGTCAAAGATGTAAATGTTAGTTAAAAAGTGAAATTAATTAAATTTGCACTTTTTCGCAAACTGTTTTATGTGAACTCCGCGGTGTCGCCGAAAAGATAGACGATGGTTTAAGGTCACAACAAATGGTTCTGAGAATACGGCAAATTTAATAATTGATTTCACGTTTCTATTACGGATTTCCGCAAAGTAATGCCTGAAATATTGATATAAAAAATTCAAGATGCACAATTCCCAAAAAAAGTGACAATCAAAACTGTCGCTAATTTTTAAGTTTTTGCATATCCAAACTTAAAGGCAAGATTTATAGCTGTTTTTTACAAATCAATGTACGAAAAGTAATAAAATGGACAGTATCGCGACCGAAGCGATTCTATTTGAAATGAGCGCACAATTTAAAATATTGCGCTCAATTTTAAAAGGACGTTTTTGAGACACTGATTGTGTATCTTGGGTTTTTTCTATCAATGGCCTGAAGCAATTAAATCTTAGTTTCTTTTCGATACGTCAAATTTTCGATTTCATTTGCTATTTACGTCAAATATTTTAAACCGATGTTGCCTGTTAAGTAACAAACATGTGAAGATGCAAGCTTTAGCATTTGTAAGGTTAAAAAGGTAGTTGAAAAGGTGAAATTAATTAAATTTGCTATTATCCGCGAACTGTTCTATGTGTCTTCCGCGTGACACCAGAAAAAGGACGTCGGTTTATAAATGGATCACCGATGGTCCGGACAAAAAAGAAGACCCCAGCGGCACAATTATCCAACCACATCCACCACATTTTGCCACCCACGTCCCACGCCTATACCAAGCACGAAAGCACATAAATTGTGTGCTTTTCGTGAGTTTTACCCATTTATTACATAGACGTCTTTCTTTTTGGTGCCGTCGTGGAATACATACAGAACAGTTCGCGGATAGTAGCAAATTTGATTATGAAATCCTTTTCGCAAATTAACGCCTGAATCAATAAAATATAGTAGCAAAGTATTATGTTTTGTAGCAGACACAGACTTGGCAAATATTTTAAGTATTTATGATCAAAATGCGATGTAAATTATACAGGCCAGTGATAGACGAACGGAAAGACACACGGATTGAAAAGACATACAGACAGTGGAGCTTAAGCAATTAGTTCCTGTTGACACCTTAAGGTAAGGAACGCTCAAAATATTGTCTAAGAAATTCATACACGTACGTTTTTCCAAGCCAAATGAAATTCATTTTAAACAAAGGATCTTATTTCAATGCATTGACACGGCCTGATTTTAAACAGTCTAAAGACATTGAGTATATCCAATTAAGTTGTCGCCCGTTTCTACAGTAAGTAGAACAGTTCAGACTTAAAGTATCCATGAGTCAATCCTTCCGAGAAGAATGACCGCCAACGCACTCGTTTTACTATTCGCTATTTTTATACAACGTATATTCAAGCCACATAATATTAAAGGATGAACAATTTGTTAGTTAAAAAGCTTAAAATGAAAAGTTAAAACATTTTTATATCAGAAAATAGTAAACAAGGAAATTGCTTTCCCAATGGAAAGAGACAACCATTACTAATATACACCAAAGATGTTAATTTTGCTTTGCTATCCATGTTGCGGAATGCTAATAACAAATACACAACTTTACCGGCTACCTTACCTTTCAAATCTAAACGCGGACGAGACGTGACAGAATTCTAGTAACTAGCGATCGCCTGTAGCCGAAATTCGACTAAAAACAAAACAATAAAATCTGTTTTAATATTGACAACTGACTTTAGCCCGTAAAGAAAAATTAGAGATGTATGTATAATAAATATTAAATATAAATATTCACGTGACAAATTACACTAACTGATCTAACCCCAAAGTAAGCAAATTATTTACTGTGATATAAATAATAAATAAATAAATAAATATTCACGGGACAAATTACACTTATTGATCTAACCCCAAAGTAAGCAAATTATATGCTTGTGTTATGGGTGTTAGTCAACGATACCCGTTGATTGCGTAGTCAGAGTCGCTAACCACTCGACCAACGGGGCGGTCAAATGTGTTATGGGTGTTAGTCAACGATACTAATATATAGAAATACATATATAAATACTAGAATATATTTAATAAACACCCAAACCCGGAAATACAAACATTTATGCTCATCACTCAAATGCTTGTCCCTGTCGGGGATCGAACCCGAGCCTCGTCGAATACGTAGTCAGGGTCATAATATCATGTATTTCCCCGTGTTGCTCCCGGGCTACCTTGAAGAATAGGCCAACTGCCGTTTTGCCAGGCAGGTCGTAAAAGGCGACCGAGTGGCTATGCGCGTCACTACCATCGTGACTACTAGGTGGTAGAGTTCTGCATCGGCTCGACCGGTTCTGGTACCACCGCCTTACTTATTCTTGCCGCAATAGCGTCAGTGCTAGTCACCGTCGTGTTCCGGTTTGGAGGATAAGGTAGCCGGTAAACTTACGCATGTAGCATTAGATCTCGCCACAAGATAGCAACGCACCATTAACACCTTTGGTGTCTATAGGCGATGGTTGACTCTTTCCATCAGGAGACTCATCTGCTTGTTTGGTATCTTATAATATAAAAAAAATGTCACATGAATTTAGTGTGGGTAATGTTTATTTTTATTAATATCATGTATTTCTAGTGCATATTATTTTAAAATATTAGGTTTCACCATCGTTCGTGCAATTGTCTTAAAAAGGTGTCCAAAGTTTTTCCTCCACCACGCACATATATAGATTACGGTCATACATAGATAGATTACGGCGGATTGGCAGGTCCGTTCTTTCATGGTCTATTCTTCAAAGGAGACCCCTACAAACACGATACTGGTTATAGCAATCATCAAGTCAATAAGTCACCCATCTCACCCAATGAAAAATTAGCAAATAGTGGTGAACTGTAAAGTTAATTGACGTTTACTAAAGCGTATTCAATCGAAAACACCACACCACACCTATAAATTTGCTAACATATCATAAGTACATATCAATCATTTTCTCATAGACCTTATATGCTAAGTAAATCAAGCTTGTGACTTTCATTAGTGTAATCTATTACACATGGACCCTTACTTTTGTTCCCCAGTTTCCAAGTTTTGTATCCGCCTTTCATCACAAATTATAGAGGATTCGAAAAGAGTCCCAAATAACACAATACGCCAACATAAACTATGGTAAAAATAAACAAAAAAAAACAATCTCAAAAGTTACCTAATCTGTAGCAAAACCTACGTCGATAAGGACTAAAATGATCTAAGGTGACGATCGGGATAAGCGCCGCCTATAAATAGATTATCTAATCTCATTAAATGGAATATGTGAGAGAGCAGTTAGCGCCAGTCTGCCGCCTCTCATGTAAATTTCCATGAAAATGATATCAAAGCGAATCAATGTAAAGTAATTAAAATCTTGTTTATTTAACAAACATACGCCCAACAAGTTATAAGAATTTTATGTTAAAATATTAAACTACGTAAGAGTGTTCTATGTAATAATAATTAAACAGAAATTCGGGCTTCTTTTGGATAATGGTGAATGGTCCATTCTTCAAAGAAGATCCGGACCAATACAGGGAAAATTATATTAAACATTTGCTTCTCCAGCGCCTTCTCTCGCGTTGAATTGGGGCCAGATTTCCAAAAAAAGACGCTCGATTGTTTTGTTAGTCACAAATAATCCGCATACCAATTTTTAGCTTCCTACCTTAAAAATTGCGGAATGCTCCATACAAACGTCCACCCCCATTTCAGGGAAGTGGGGAGTTAGAAAGAGACAAAAAGTAGCCTATGTATATCTCTATCCCTTCTACTATCTCCATTTAAAAAATCACGTCAATTCGTCGCTCCGATTTGCCGTGAAAGACGGAGAAACATTTATAATATTGGTATAGATTAGCCTTATAAGACATTCAGCTATTACTGGACAGATTCTCATGTTTAACACATGTTTTATAACTTTTACGCGGTGTGTATTTGTATGCCTGCCTGTGATGTCATATCTCCCAAACAGGTGATCTCCATCTCTCTACAATCTCCAAAACTCAGGTACAAATTGAGTAAAGTTTTATTTTACAATCGAAAGCCCTGCATGTCGAGATGAATCTTAGCTATGATTCAATCAAATCTGGATTCAATCAAATTCAATCAAATTGAATGCAGTTCCGGGGTTAGGTTCACTTTTATTGAGGCTATCTAGAAAAATCTCAGAAATAGTTTCGCAAAACAGTAGTAGTTTGGTGTATAAACTTCGCCATGCATGCAAAAGTAAATAAAGCTGTTGGACGTGATACTCGTGATTTCCGCAAATATCGAGCGATAGTCGTTAAAATAGCCAAAGTTAGAGACGGGATCAAAAAAGGGAATAAAAATTTTTAAGCAAAACAGTAACATAATATTGTAGCGACGTATGTGACATCTATCATAAATCTAGATTAAAATAAATATTATTACGCTCGGTTCCGTCTCTACGCCTATAGACTTTCCGGTTTACCATGATTACCCGGTTCGACTTTTGGTGACATGAGTGGTGGTCCCCATTAGCTTAGATTGTTTCGACTTGTTAACGATTATCGACTATTTCTAACGATAATCGAGACCGACATCTTTATGTGCTCATCCGAGATGAATTTGAATTAGGAATACTGCAGCATGAAGTTTGTTCCATATCATCATTGTAATAACAATACAGCAATAACATTTCGTATCGATCAGGTTTTACAAGTTACTTGATTTATTTTATCAAATAGAAAAGTGCTTAAACGGCTATTTTGAAGCTTAGATTGTTTCGACTTGTTAACGATTATCGACTATTTCTAACGATAATCGAGACCGACATCTTTATGTGCTCATCCGAGATGAATTTGAATTAGGAATACTGCAGCATGAAGTTTGTTCCATATCATCATTGTAATAACAATACAGCAATAACATTTCGTATCGATCAGGTTTTACAAGTTACTTGATTTATTTTATCAAATAGAAAAGTGCTTAAACGGCTATTTTGAAACTGCTAAACAGATTTGATTGAATCATAGCTAAGATTCATCTCGACATGCAGGGCTTTCGATTGTAAAAATAAAACTTTACTCAATTCCGTTCACCTGTTTGGGAGATATGACGCCACAGGCAGGCATATAAATACTCTGTCCAGTAATGGCTGAATGTCTTATAAGGCTTATCTATACCAATATTATAAATGTTTCTCCGTCTTTCACGGCAAAACGGAGCGACGAATTGACGTGATTTTTTAAATGGAGATAGTAGAAGGGATAGAGATATACATAGGCTACTTTTTGTCTCTTTCTAACTCCCCATTTCCCTGAAATGGGGGGTGGACTTTTGTATATAGTAAGGATTAGTCAAAATTGTATAAAATACTTGGTAAATATAATAAGTGTAACGGCACATACGGTGCTTTTTTCTAGGATCCTGGGCTTTTGACATGCAGTTAGAAACACGGATTTGTTCATCTTACAGCTCTCGATGCGCTGATTCCAAGTATGGTCTTAACTCAATATGGTCAAAAACTGTAATTACGGTCGACTAAATTAGCAGGGCAGTATTATGGCGCTGTGGTCTCCTCTAATTTTTAGGCCTTGGATAAGTTTACCCCATTCCTTACACTACCTTTCGTTTCAGTCGAATAATAGAAGTATAAGATTTCGCGGAAATTTTGCAAAAATTAATACCACATTTTTTTCTTTAAATTATGGATTTCCGCAAAATAACGCCTGAACCTATTAAAAATCGTTGACTAATACCCGAATCATAAGTAAATAATTTGTTTATTTTGAAGTTAGATCAATTTTTGTTATTTATGCAGTGATATTTATTTATTGCATACTAGCTGACCCGGCAAACGTTATTCTGCCTTTTTAACTACTCCTATTTTTTCTATATTTTCCCACCTTTTAAACCTTCTCTGGACTACAACAATTAATTCAAAACCAAAATTAGCCAATTGGTTCAGCCGTTCTCGAGTTTTAACGAGAATAACGAACAGAAATTGATTTTTATATATACATATAGATAGAAGATCACAAAATTGTAAGATGTTACTTTTATGTTGGGATTTTGGGTTCCAACTGAGATTTTTCTAAATATAAAATATTGAGGAAAAACCCTACACGATATATTAACGTCCATCGACGCCCGACGGAACATGAACCTCAAGAAAAACACGGTCACTGATAATAAAGTAACGTTATTACCGAAGAGGATTTATTTGATCCTGTTCCTTAAATAATAAATAACGGAATATAGATTTTGAGTACACGGGGCAGGGTACCAAGGGACCACGCAATATACGATGTCAATTTATCACTGAAACCGTGTCAGGTTAGTGGTTTAGTGGTTATCTATTAATTGCGTGATTTATGCGCAATTGATTACAGAATATTGACGATACTAAAATTAAATCATACTGTGAACGTAATTTTTATTTCTTCAGTCGTGAACAAATTAATTACAAAGTTTAAGAGAAAATTATGTTAAAATATTAACACATATTTTAACTACTTCTTACTAGACTATTGAAATTTTTGTTTGTTTCTCTCGAGATTCCATGTTTATATATATACTATGCGTTTCAACTGAGAATAGAATCGCGCTCGTTATCAACTTCATAAGTGTGAAATTAGTAATGTCAACAAAAAAATATTTGTTTAAAAAAATTGAATTGATTTATTAAAGAACATATAACGTTCAAATAATATATATATATATATATATATATATATATATATATATATATATATATATATATATATATATATATATATATATATATATATATATATATATATATATATATATATATATATATATATATATATATATTTATATATATATATATATATATATATATATATATATATATATATATATATATATATATATATATCTTCTTACATATAAAAATCAGTTGCTATTAGTTAGTCTCGCTAAAACTCGAGAACGGCTGAACCGATTTGACTAATTTTGGTTTTGAATTAATTGTTGAAGTCCAGGGAAGGTTTAAAAGGTGAGAAAATATAGAAAAAAATAAGAATAGTTAAAAGGGCAGAATAACGTTTACCGGGTCAACTAGTATATATATAAAAATCAATTGCTGTTCGTTAGTCTCGCTAAAACTCGAGAACGGCTGAACCGATTTGGCTAATTTTGATTTTGAATTAATTGTTGAAGTCCAGGGAAGGTTTAAAAGGTGAAAAATATAGAAAAAATAAGAGTAGTTAAAAAGGCAGAACAATGTTTGCCGGGTCAGCTAGTTTTATAATAATAATATTTGTGTTCGATATCATACTACATGTACCTACATAAGTGTACCTATTTAAATAATGTCATTATAGCAGGGAGCCCAAGAGGGGATTTTGGTATTTACTCGAGCGCGTCAGATTAACATAGGAGGGGGTAACATACCTGTCATACTTTTAAGGCTTTCAACCAAATATAAGCCCTTCCTATAGAGGGGGTAAATATGGCAGAAAAAAAAAACAAAATTAAGATAATTTCAGCTTGTGGAAATTGTCAGATTATACTTTTTTCCTAATTCTTACATCGCTTCCTCTATAATAAAAGAAAATTCAGACTCGCTCGAGAATGTCAAGACAACATTTTTTTGCAACTTTGTGACTCTCCCACTCCCTTACGCTACACATGAATCGTCAGATTTTCTAAATTTTAGCTGGCGATTAACCCACCATACCCTTCCAACGCCATCATCGCTACCATGTCCCAATCTAACGCGCTTCAGTGTTTCCATGTCACTGATTTTTTTTTAAACATTTTTTGGCTGTAGATTTTTTCCCCACCATTGAAATGAAAAACATTATATAACCTTTTATTTTTCCTATAATTTAGTCTACAAAATCCAAGAAAATACAACGCTCAAGTAACTACTCATTTAGTATTTTAGGCTCCCCCACTATTATAATTATAATTTAAAACACGTAATTAATTTTAGATCTATGGCATATTATGTGCAACAAAAAAAAATTTACACCAATGATGATGAAACAAATTCGTGACTAGCGGTGTTGAGGATTTAAAATCCGATAGGCACATTTGATTCAGTATTTTGTTTATAAAAATCTATTTTCTATATAAAAATCTATTTGACCGCCCCGTTGGTCCAGTGGTTAGCAACCCTGACTAAGCAATCGATGGGACTCCGGTTCGATTAACAGCGGGGACAAGCATATGTGTGGTGAGCATAAATGTTTGCATTTCTGGAATTGCAATATATATAAAGAGGAAAAAATTGATAGTTTGTAACGGATAAACTTAACAGTTACTTAGACAAATTAAAAAACTCTTTCACTTAGGGAAATTTACATTAGTCGGGAGCACGGATTTAATGGATACGTTTTTCAAGACAATTTCTTAATTTGTCAGTTTGACTTGCAATTGCACACAGAAATACAAAGTTATACTACTTACCAATGAAATTAAATTATTTCAACGGTAATTTTTAAACTTTGTCATTTCATTTGGTACGATAAAACAGTACATGGCTTATTTCTATATTTTCACAATTTAATATAGCCTATAAATATATGAAATTTTGGACAGTAGTAATAGGAGCGTTTTCTCATATGTGCGATGACACGTTTCCTTCCCAATGGCATGTCTGTTAGTATGGTGTGTGATTGGGAGTAATGTAAGCTAGCTTTCGTAGTTGAAGTAACGCTTTTGGTTCACGTGAACGAAGTCGCAGGCAACAGCTGGGATATTTGTAATATAAATTGTCATTGTAAAAATATAAACAGTCAGAACCACTGTATTCTTGTAATACTGTATTACAGGACTTCCTTAACTTCCAGGCATTCAGCGAACTTGCTTCATGTATTGCTTTGTCCTGTTTGAGCAGCCATTTTGATAGCCGACGAAACAGCTGAATAAAACCTTTTGACGTTCGATTCACTCTACCTACCACTAATGAAAATCGCCATGTAGATATTTATTTTACGAAGAGTAAAATCAAATTAAAACTTATAAATTCATTCATTATTTTAGTGGTGTGATTCGGTAACCCTAGCGTTTAGGATATATCATCAAATTCGTATTCCTTGCCGTTATCACAAAACGACTCCTCTGACGGTGAAACAAAACTGTCAGTTTTCGTGGTAAGATATTATTTTTGGTGACAAAATAAATATTTAATAATAAAATAAACATTTCCTTTCATTTCTTCTTCAAAAAATATACAGACTATATTTAGGACTGTAATTATAAGCCTCTTGATGCCAGAAATAGATTAGATCCATAGTAAGTAATAGTTAAGTTTAGAAGAAAAATAGCTTCTAATTATAGAAGGTCATGTTATTGGATGGAATTTCCCAGGCGCCTACACTTTGAATTTTTATTCGAAGCATCCAGGATAAACCACTGGCTTAATCCGTTTAAGTTTCTTAATTTGTTTTAATAATTTTCCATCAATGTCAAATTTTATTGCTCTTGTTACTGGTAGTATGATGAATGAAAAATTCTAAAAATTATACAACACATAGATTAAAGACTTACTCGTCTTGATTGTCGAGTATTTAGGATACATGACGACGAACGAGATAAGACTTAGGTTCAATCTCCGATAATGACAATCAAATAAAATATTATTTTTTCTATTAGATTTTTTAGACAGTGTGTCCATAAAAATGAGTAACAGCTTTTTTCTTAATAACTATGTTAATATGTTTTTATTATATTTTTCATAAGATAAGATTTTTGTTTATCTATACATATAATAAAATCGTAGGAAGGTCAATATATGTCCGGGGTAAACTCAAAAAATATTACATGGATTATTTACCTACTTCAAATTTTGCATAAATATTACTAACAGGTCGAGTCAACATATAGGCTACATATTATCACGCTATCACCTATGGAGGAGGAGCTGTGCGGAGCTAGTAACAGCTAGTTTATAATATTTCATTACTAGCCGACTCCTGCGAAGATTTCGCACGGCGCCATCTAGCGTTTCCAAATATAAAACTCTATTAAGATGTTTAAGGTGTCACCCACAGATAGCGTTCCGGTCAATTGTTATCAAAATTATATTTAATTAATTTTTTTATTAACAAAAACGTATTTTTGATTTTTTCATAATTTTTGCCCAAAGTAGAAAACATAAGCTCTAACTGGGTATTTTTTTGTGAAGTAGTTAAAGAGATCGAGCCACTTCAGGAAAAAAACACCTTTTAGAAATATTATAAATGATTATATAGCACAATTTTCACAATCCAAGCGAATCATTGTTCCGACAATTCTCCGACTCAATATTAGTTCTATATCAGTATTAAATTAAGAGTCTATAATGTCATTTGCGACGCAGATGCATTTCCCGGAAGAGACATCTGTTCCCGTCATTCGTGGAGACCGTAATGGAATTCACCTTCAACTTACTATAATATTGACATTTCTTTGATGCGACAATATAATTCCTTGATAGGACTAATATTAGATGATAAAATAAATATAATTGCGCTAGTTTCATTGTTATGCAAACTGAATAGAACGTTAATAGGCGCGCCGGTTCACCGTGATTCACTCTTTTGTCGGTTGGCGGGATATGTGGTGATTCCAATCGTCACACTTTACTGACTAATATAGATGTGCATGAAAAAAGAAAGCAAATTTATTTGCAAGAATATAGATTTACAAGTTTTTAGTCAGATACCAGTATGTTCCACCCTTATATTATGGTGTGCAAATATTTAACAATTATTATGATAATATATGTGTAGTTTAGTAATTTACTTATATACTGATTATTTTTCTGTATATATAGAAAAATAATCAGTATATAAGTACATAGCTTGATATGTATTTTTACCATTTTGGTCCGTGTTGGTCCCGGACACCTTTGAAAAAAAAACATGCATTACTTAGCTCTTCATCAAATTAAAATAAGACCACGCATACAGTATACCCCCAAAACAAAAATAAAAATTCAAAATCGATCGAGTTAATAACCTCCTTTCGGAAAATCGGTTGAAAATTGGTTTGCATTAATATAATTGATTGACAACATAAAAATGCTTTTATATATTTCTTTTTGGCTCTGAAGATTTCTATTAATTCCAATGAAAAAAAGTATCTTCACGCCCGTATCCCCGAAGAGGTAGGCAGAAGTACACCCAATGCACACACAATTAGCCGAAGATACTTAGTCCTACAATATGACAGGTGGCAAATCGCCAATCGGGCTCTTATCAGTCCCGAGCATCGTTTTTTTTATCAGAAAACTGAAAAAACACATTTTTGAATTGCCTGACTCGGAAATCGAACCCAGGACCTCATGTGGTCAACACCGACTAAATCGACCACTAGACCACAGAGGCTACAATGAGTTCTAATAAGTTTCCCTAAATAGGAGTTCTGTACTGCAAAATAAATGAGAAATATCCGTGATATGCTAATATGGAAGCTTTTAAGTTTCCTATTTCGCCTAATTTTCTTAACACAAAGACAAATCTATCAATTTTATTTCAAAGAGGTTCAATATGTGTTTTTCAGTCACAACATTGATCAAATCAAATATTGATCTTAAAAATATATTCTATATTTTATATACTTTTTTAATGTTGTTACTCTATAAGTCTTAAGTTTAATTACTTTTGTCTTAGTAATCATTAATATTTAGATTATTATTTTTAACCTTTCTAAAGCTTTGAGCAAGTTTCAGTTGTTTAATTTACCAAATTATTTTTATTTTAAATAATTGGGTTTCTAAAAAAATATGTTTTTAGAGAAGTCCAATTATTTATGACAGGCTTGGCTGGCTTTCGGCGGATGGTAGAGAATACGAGAAAGCTATATGCGCGAATTATTTCAATTTTGTAATATATTCTAAAATTTGAACCTACAATATTCATTACGTCATGTTTAAATTAAACGCAGGTTAAGTATATAAAACTAACATAAGTAAATAAAAGTCTTATTACCTAATAATATTATAAATGCGAAAGTGTATGTGTTTGTTCGTCCGTCTTTCACGGCAAAACGGAGCGACGAATTGACGTGATTTTTTTAAGTGGAGATAGTTGAAGAGATGGAGAGTAACATATGCTTATTTTTGTCTCTTACTTTACGCGAGCGAAGCCGCGGGCATAAGCTAATTAGTAATACTTAGCTCAGTAGCATTAAGTCGATTCACTTATCGTATTATGGTTTACAAATTTTTTGTCACGAAATTATGAAAAAATAAATACAAGATTACCTTGATTATTAAATATATTTTTATTTTTTGTTTTAGTTTACATGAAAACTTACAGCTTCTATAATAATTATGTTAAATTTGTATAGATAAAGGCCAATAACAAGTTTCCACATATGACTTGAATTTTTAAAAAGTATTTAAGACACATTATACCGATAATAATTGATCGAAAGTTACAAGAATAATTATATAATTTATAAAACTACTTATGTATTACGTAATGTTGATATATAATACCAGTTAAAAAGCACCGCTAGGCTTATATCTGTTTGATGATAATCAGATTATTGTCATGATAATTCTCGCGATAATTATCAAGGAGCATACTTATCTTGGCAATTCCAACAGTAAATCAAAAAGTGTATCACACGAATGGCAGTGCGTGTAATATTTACTTTTTTTTATAAAAGAGGGAGTAAACGAGCAGGAGGTGCACCTGATGGTAAGTGATCACCGCCGCCCATGGACATCCACAATACCAGAGGTCTTGCAGTTGCGTAGCCGGCCTTTTAAGAATGAGTAAGCTCTTTTCTTGAAGGCTCCCAAGTTGTACCCGTTTGTAAACACCCCTGCTGGTAATTGGTTCCACAACAAAGTAGTGCGAGGCAAAAAGTGTCGAGAGAAACGCACAGTTGTGGATTTCCAGATATCGAGATGGTGAGGATGGAATTTCAAATTTTGGTGGATGAATGGCAGGAATTAATCCAAATAACTCGTCGGAACACTCCCCATGAAAGATACGATAGAAGACACAGAGTGAACTTTTATTAATTTCATGCATTAATAATGCATATTATAAAAAAATAGCTTTCTGGACTTCCTCACAATGTAAACTTAGGTCGTACCATATTTGATATACCTCTATTTGTGCAAATTTTATAAGAGGTACAATGTTTTCTCTTTAAGTATTAAATGTATATGTTTACTAAAGCGGAGAAAACATTTCGATTGTTTGAACGCACTAATCTAAATTTACAAGATTTTAAAAAATCTTTTTGTGAATGATACGCACATTAAAAAGGCTATAGGCCAATTTGTTACCGAACCCATACCAGCTGTTTTGGGTTATGCAAACAAATTCGTAGGTAACTACGTCGTGGTGGGTCGAAATTACTATACGATGAAACCGCTCCGTAAAATATAACTTGTTTATTCGCTTTTAATATCACTAATTAAAGTACACAAAATTATATTTCATATTTATTACATATATTTTAACGTTTACATAATTATGTGTTCCTACGACATAAGCACAAGGATTAATTAACTTCTTCACAATTAGACCAATTCGAGTAATGTATTCAATGATATTTGTTTATTACTAGCTGTTGCCCGCGACTTCGTTCGCGCGGACTTCGTTTACTCCGCACAGCTCCACCCCGTAGGTGATAGCGTGATAATGTGTAGCCTATATATTGACCCGACCTGTTAATAATATTCATGCAAAATTTGAAGTAAATCCACGCATTACTTTTTGAGTTTACCCCGGACATACATACAGGCAAACAGACAAACAGACAAAAATTCTAAAAACTATATATTTGGCTTCGATATCGATTGTAGATCACGCCCCAAGTATTATTTTAGAAAAAATATTCAATGTACAGTTTTGACTTTTTTACGATTTTATTATATGTATAGATAGAAGATAAGATACTAGCTTTCTCTCGCGGCTTCGCTCAGGTTAAATTCATTTTAGGGAAGAGGGGGGTTAAAAAGAGAGAAAAAATAGCCTATGTCACTCTCCATCCTTTTAACTATGTCCATTTAAGAAATCACGTCAATTCGTCGCCCCGTTCAACCGTGAAAGACGGAAAAACAAACATACTTTCGAATGAATTTATAATATTACTATGGATTCGTAAAATTAACCTAGTAAAATGTACCTTAATAATTATTTAGAGCTTTATGACAGATTTCTGATGAGCCATTGCAAAATAAACAAGTCAAAATGGATTTTGCTCATTTTACTTTTATAAGAATAACATTTTTTAAACACCATCACGCGCTAGGCCGAAATATACTAGTTAAACTCACGATCATTCTCAGAAATGGTGATAGACCGTGGTCCCAGTTTTTTTTATTATTAATAACAAGCTGAATTTTTGGAACAGCTTCGTTTTGACGAGACGCCCATCTTTTCTATCTTCGAAAAATCTAGAATCAGGTAAGTAATAAAGTTATAATAGGGGAGCCCAAGATGCTAAATGGGTAGTTACTCGAGCGCCGTAGGGACCTATCGAATTTTGTAGATTAAATATAGAAAAAATAAAAGATATAATGTCTTTCATTTCTACGAAGGAGAAAAATCTACAGATAAAGAAAAGTTAAATAAGGGTTCCTAGTTTACTTCGGAACCCTAAAAATGTGACATGAAAACACTAAATCGCATCAGATTAAAGTATGGTGGGTTAGTTGCCAGCTAAAATTTAGAAAATCTGACGATTCAAGTGTAGCGTAAGGGAGTGGGAGGGTCACAATGTTGCAAGGAAAACGTTTTTGACA
Source organism: Apodemia mormo (assembly GCA_036924255.1). Lineage (NCBI taxonomy): Eukaryota > Metazoa > Arthropoda > Insecta > Lepidoptera > Riodinidae > Apodemia > Apodemia mormo. The sequence continues at coordinate 36,927,083 of JAUPFN010000003.1, read as the reverse complement.
TTCTCGAGCGCGTCTGAGCTTCCTTTTACCATAGAGGAAATGGTCTCTAAGAATAACGAACTATCCGCCTCTATATAATGAGGTTATATTTAGCGGAGAGCCTCAACAGTATGCGAGGTACTCCCCCCCCCTTCCCCCCCGAGGTATATGTTAATCTGACGCGCTCGAGTAAATGTCAAAATCTCCTCTTGGGCTCCCCTACTTTTAGGAAAGCTTTAAACATTTTAATTTGGTGAAGGAAAAACATTGATTAATCACAATAATTATTTTTTTACATAAATCGCTTGATTATTTTATAAAAGACACAAAAAATCTTTTGTCCTACACACTCGATGGTTATTCCGACTAGTCTTACACTCTAAAGCATTGCTCTAAAGATTCGTAATTATGAGATTTTTAAATAAATATTAATCAATTTAAAAACAACCCAATTTTCTCACGACAGCTTATTAATTATTATTATAACTCAAGGGTATTATTGTTCTACAGGTAAAATGGAGACTTCTCAGTGCGACACTCTAAATTTTTCTTTTTTATCTTCGTTCAATAGTTACCCGATTCGATATTTTTTGAAGATTTTGAAGATTTGAAGAGATTTTTCGAAGATAGAAAAGTTGAGCGTCTCGTCAAAACGAAGCTGTTCACAAAATTCACCTTGTTGTTAATCAAAAAAAATTGTTCCTGGGACCATGTTTTATGACACTCAGAAAAAACAAAAACTTATTAATAACGAATTTCTTGACCTGGGATTCGAAACCAGAACCTCATGTGCCTAGACCAAAACTGATATCACTAGACCGTTGAGGGGTTAATAAGTTCTTTAAGTATTGATTTAATACTCAAAGAAAAATATATTCATACTAATCTATATTAATATTCTAAATGCGAAAATTTGGATATATGGATGGATAGATGTTTGTTAACCACGCAAAATTGGATGGAATTTGACACATGGTGATAACCTGGAATAGCCCATAGGCTGCTTTTATTCCTGGAAAAAAATGTTATTTTCACGGGATTCGCCAAATCTTTTATAACGCAGCGGAGTTCACGTTGACGCTTTAATATTATAAATGTGAATGACTGTCCGTCTTGCTTTTATGGCTAAACTGCTGAACCAATTCTGATGAAATTCAGCATGGAAATAGTGAAAAAGCATGGAAAAAGATCCGGGGACAAACATAGGCTAACTTTTTTTTAAAATCTACCCTAAATGGGTTGAAATAGGGGATGAAATATGCATAAAAAATGATGTGGTGTCGCGGGACACCAGGTAGGAACGAACTTCCTTCGGCTAAACGGCACTACTCGCTTGTGTACGCGACTGTCGCGCCTGCGCACGTCTCTTTTCACGCTTTTATTCCACGCATTTTTCTTACGGTTTTACTATCACATTTTTTTCAGTTCGGTCGCGCAGCAAAATCCCTATCCCCTCCAAGCCTGCCGTAAGGAACTTCGTTCCAAAAATTATATAGAAGATATGTAAATTTAATCGCCGACGAAGCTGCGCGGACCAGTAAGTGTTTTTAAAAAAAAATCAAATTTTACAGTGAAGTGTCATTTAAACAATATTCCATTTATGTTCCATCCTTTAACTTTTCTTCGTAGAAGGGCGATTATTTAAGGCAATCGTAATTTTTTGGATCAAGAGACCTACAAAAATAACGCATAAAACGTATTTATATACAAAAACAATTACAATTAAATAAGTTTTGAGAAGTTACCGGCTCTTTACGAAAATCCCTTCATAAACACAACGTGCTTTCATTTTGAAATTTACAATACTTTACATCTTGACACTTTGGAAAAATATTTAATTTTATCCGATATAACACTTCGAGATAATAAATCTTGCATTATTAAACTTTCGGATACTAAAAATTCAGGCCTATTTTAAGACATTGAAATATTTTACTGTATTAAATTATTCCTCAGTAACCTGTTTAATTCAGACCACGAAGTCCCAATTTCTTTCTGTTTTCAGACCAAATTCTATTCAATTTTTTAACTAAAATAATCTTAATAGTAGCTCGGATTCCGGTAGCGTTGTGTTTACACCACGATGCCTCAAGAAAAAATGTTGGTCTTCGACCGACTAAAATAAAAAGAGTCATTTAGAGTAGGCAAATATGGCACACTACCGATTACAACGGCTAATAAACTGAACAGTCCTAGTCGTGGTGATCTTGATTTGTTATAAAATGTTATTCTTTAAAATATTACCCTGGATGATAAATCTAACATCTCGAGTAGTATTGTTCAAATAAGCTATTTTATGATAGCGCGTTATAGACTATAAATATTTTTCTAGCGCGCTACATTATAGACTATACTATAACGTGTAACTGGAATACTGATCGCGCGAGCCGGCCGAAATAGCGCGTCATTTATCACAACGTCATACAGCGAGCACTAGCACGCGGTGACTGGCGCTATAACGCTATAAACTATGTTATAACGTCTAGCGTCTACAGTCTAGCATGAGATCGCGTAGTTAGTAACTTCGTAGGTTATCTCTATGGTTATATATTATAACTACGGCCTACGCTAGCCGCTAGGTATATAGCGTGGCGTTATGTTATAGCGCCGAATGTGAATCTAAATAGCATACACTATACGTTGAGTATAGCGCGCTATAATTTAACGCTATACTTTATATTAACCACCATAAATCGCGAGTGATTATTGTAACAATGTTCCTTATCGCAGGGTACGAACTTGGTGGATGAAATCTACGAAAGATGCTGGACGCTAAAATGCTAGACAAAAAAGTGTAAGAATTTGCTGTCATGAGTTTCCATCAGGACCCTTTCTTTAGTGTAGACGGTTATCTAGATTGCGTATTTTAAGTATTTATTTATTTCCACCCGACGAAAAGACGAAGGTTATCAGTTTGACATGTAATATTGTTGGAATTGCTAAATATTAGAGTATGATGATATATTTAAGCATCTAAGCACGTGTACTAAATTCCGTAAGTAAGCGATGTTTGTACGTCTGTACGTTTGTCGGTTAATTTTTTTAAATATCTATTATACGTATGTTTTATTTTAAAATTTATTAAAAAAATTTTGTGGCAATACAATTCAAAAAAATTAAGTAGTCGTTAAAAAAGGGTCATCTATCTGAGAGAAGGAGGTGTGAGAGTAGGAGAAGGGTGGAAGTAAAGGTTGAGAAAGAAGGATAGGGATAGGGGAGGAGAGAATGGGAAGAGAGAAAGAGAGGGAGGGAGAACGGGAAAGGGGAAAGTTTTTTCTCAAGATATCTTATTTCTAAGCTACACAATTTTTATTAACTGTTTTCTAACTGTTTAACTATAAGGCAGTCTAAACAAATATTATAAATATGATAATTGTATGTATATGTGTGTTTATTATTTCTTAGAGCTCGCATTTAGTTCTAAGAAATAATAAACTGGGAGGCGAATTGAGTGTATTTAGAAGATACTAGCAAAAAGCAGAGCTTTGTAAGGGCTCGCAAAGTTATACTATCTAGTAATATTGCTATACGGCTATGAGAATTACATCTTTTAATGTATGGACTTTATTTATAATTTTCTAACCTAAAAAAATCCAGCGTATTTTTACCCAAACATTATATTCGCATCAAAGGCGTTGTCAGGCTTTGGTCTAGGAGGGCGCAGGAAAATAAAACCAAAATAAAAAAAACATGTTTCTAAGATTAAATTTTTTTAGGTACTGAAAAAATTCTTTAAAATTTTCTTGATTTATTAAAAACACGATTTTTATTATTATCAATGTTATCCACTCAGAACAAATATAAAGGTTATCTACTAAAATTTTTCACCATATAATAATTATGTAGCAAGTCAAGATCAATCTTGCGCCACCACTTCGCTGTTAAAGTCTAATATTAATAGAAATCAATTTTTATATATGGTAGCTTTCTTGTAAAAGAGTTTTCAAGGAAAAATGGGTATTAAAATGAAAGTTGATCTTATAAAGAAAAACACATTTTTAACATTTCGCTAAGATAAATATTTTTATTCTGAAATCAGGAAGTTTCTGGTTTCACATCGATTTTCGAATCAAAAAATGTTTTATTTAATTAACCTTCAAATTTTTTAGGACTAATGGATTGGATTGGACTTACCGCAGGTACAGTCAGCATCAAAAGTTGATGACCACATTTGGATTTTTTAAAAATCGGTACATTATATCACCCATAAATCGCTCAACAAGAAGGGCGCCAGTATTGAATGAACATAATTAAAGTTCAAAATTAACTGAACACTACTCGTCAAAAGTTACTGAACACCATTTTGTCAAAAATTGCTGATCATTATAATACCCGAAAACATAACATTCAGTTTTACAAAAGTCATTGAACAATATGAAATGCTTGTTTTGGTTATCTAGAATGTTTGTGATTTTTACAGTTACGATTGAATTAGAATCTAATCTTAATATATATATATATATATATATATATATATATATATATATATATATATATATATATATATATATATATATATATATATATATATATATATATATATATATATATATATATGTATATATATATATATATAATAGACATAATAAATATATATAATAGACTCATTTTCAAAATTCACACCAATTCCATTTTAATTCAACTCTTTGGGAAACATAGTTTTGGATGTTTGAAAAACAGTTTACCCTTGAATATAAAAAGAATATTTCTACTTAACCGGTTGACAACCGAGAAAAATCAAAATCTAAAATTAAGAAATAATTTCTAGGCAAGGCGCGTCCGCGTGTTTTCAAAGTTCATGGCGTCACATCGACGGCTTTTTATATATCATAAAAAGTTTTATTACTTTACAATGAATCAATCTTTTATCATTTTGTAAACGAGCATTTACTAATTGATATATCTGTTATCTATTAGGTATCAAAATAAAGTAATATTGTTATAATTTATTTGAAAAAAAAAAGTGACATGATAACCGACTTTTATTGTTTCTTATTTCTTGTTAATACGATTTATTTCTTAAAACTAAATATCTAAATACAATAATTATAAGCAAAATAAACCTTTTATTTACCTTTTATAACAAAACAACACAGTAATTACACAAGACACACGTGTCAATAACTTTTGGCTTTAAAGTGAAATCATTTTACAGACTAAATAATCATAGACTATTTGAATATGTTTAATAAATGATGAAAGAAATATACCAAAGAGCGTAAGCCACACTACTTTTTCGTACTAAAGTATGGTATGCTATTTTTGTCAAAAATTTGTTCAGATACTTTAGAAACGAAGAATGTTATGCTTTTTTTACTATAACTTTGTTTAGCGACTTTTGTAAAGTGATGGTCACCTACATACGCACTTTTATGATAATTATTCATTTCTGGCACTTGTCATGTTGAGCGATTTAGGTTATAATACGTCGTACAGCGATTTTGAAAATCTGAATGTGGTCATCGACTTTTGATGCTAACTGTACGAAGAATTAGCGGTTGAAATTCAGCGAATAAATTTTTCGAATTTTTCTCTCAGAGAAACCCTCGGGGTTTGATTCCCGAGTCAGACAAATCAAAAATGTGTTTTTACAATTTTCTAATAAAAACAACGTTGGCCGTGACTGGAAAAGTGCCCAGTTGGTGATAGGCTGGTCACCTATCACGTTGTGGGACTAAGATGTATCTTTGGCTAATCGTGGATGCACACGTTGTATCTCTGCCTACCTCTTCGGGGATACCGGCATGAATATATCTTTTTTTAGCTTATTACCCTCGAGCTAAGATTGAAAATTGATCTCAATACAATATTAATAAATTAATACACTTGTACTGTTTCACAATAATCATATTGTAAAAAAATCTGTAAACGATAGACCTTATAGACCATCCCTGAAACTTCCCGCTAAGTTAAGGTATTTTAAGCTCAAAAGAGTAAAAATTATAAGCACAGTTTTTTTCAGTTCTAAGCAATATTGATATGTCTCAACTGCTAGTCACAAAAAACAGCAAGAAAACACTTACGAATGAACCAACGAAACAATCATACATAATACATATTTTGATAAAAATGGCAGTATATTGATTTTTGAAAAACTATATATTTTGGAAACAATTATCAAATTGATAAAATTTCAAATGGTCAAATTCAAATGGCATTCAACTCAATTTAACTATTACTTTAGCTAAATAATCGATAGGTCCAAAAATTTTGAAGCAATGTCAAAAAACATTTTTTTCAAAAATGTTCGTCATTGATAGGTCCCAAAAAAATTTACCGATTTTTATCCAATTAACGATACTTGACGCAGTTTTTAAAGAAGAAAAGCTGATAAGATTTTGAAGTCAATCGTTATATTAGCCTGAAAGTTATTTCAAAAATATTAAGTAAGTGTGCTAAAATCAACGTAATTTTAATATTTGAAAAGCTGTAAATTTGAAAATAAGATTCGATTTTGATTTTCAAAACGGCATTCGATGTAATCTTTTAGTACTAAAATATTGTAGAATACGAAAAAATGATTGATTGAAATATTTCCAAGTTATCTCGAAAAAACACTTTTTCAAAATTTTCGTCAACGATTACTTCCAAACAGATAAACTGATTTGATGTAATTTATGCATTAGACGTAATTTTTTTAAGAATAAGGCTGATTAGTTTTTGTACTCATTCGGTACATTAGTCTGGAAGTTATGTTAAAAAAATACTGTTTCGCCAACATTATTTTTGGGGTTTTTTCAAAATTTTATAAAAATCCCTTGGGCCCATTTGGTTCAAATTTCCAGGAAGTCTAAGTTGAGTGGAATCCAATCGAATGCCATCAACCGCGTTTCGATCGATCCAGCCGTTCAAAAATTATGAGATACAGATACATACAGACACACACACTCACACATACAGACACACTGACGTCATCGCGAAAATAGTCGCAAAAGGTTCCTAGGACGTGGAAAACGTGGACATCTGGTGAAAACTCGATTTTTGAAAATCGGAGCAAACTCAGTAACTCCCTTATCTACATACGTAGTGGGAAGTTAAAAAGTACAAGTGTATTAATAGATTAATATTGTATTAAAATGGAGTGAATGAAAATGAATTAAATGAATGAAATCTACCACGCCGAAGCAGCATTTTAACTCGTTAACATTTTAACATTTTAACAATATTTAGTTTTATAATAGATAGCGTTAGTAGTAATAAAATTCTAATACATGTATCTTCTATTTTTTTTAATGTTTATAAAATGTTATTTTAATGGTAGATCATATCTAGACATGAATTTAAACTTCCACGTCAAAGCACAAACCTCAATGTGCGATAATTTTTCAGTAACAGATACCACAAAAGTGCATAGAAAGTTACCTAATGTATTTAATTATATTTAAAGTTATATAAGTAAGCGTAAGTCATGTAACACTTATGGCCAATTGCACTAACATTGTCTTACCCTAGGACAATCCTAAATAGTATGCTGTCACTTCTTGTTTTAAATGAAAAGAATGTGACAGCATACTATTGTTACGTGCTTCGGATTCGTAATTTGCAAGAAAACGCCAATTATATTAAAACCGTGTATTTACAACACTAAGGTACAATAAACTACGGTGAAATACGTAAATACACTGATAAGCTAACGTAAATACACTATACACACTTGTCACACTCGCTGTACTAACACTAAACTTAACCGACTACGCTGAATCACTAAAACACTTCTCGCTTCGCACTGGTCGTTTCAAGTATCGCTCTCGATCGCTTTATAAAAACTGCTCTCTATTTGTCAACACATCTCTATTTATACCCAGGGTAAAGTTCTACCTGGTTTCCAAAAAATCCAAATTTATTGCGTAAACAATAAACAATTCTAATTGTAAACAATTCCAAGTAAGTACATGCCATGTTCACCCTTGTGCCCTATGATAGAAGATTCTTTATGGCGTAGCTGCTTGGGTGACGTCGGTTATTGTTTATCAACAGAAGCAGACTGTTTCTTTCTTTCATTTTTAGATTTTTCCAGCGTTTTAATTCTTCACTTTTCTAGATTAATTGTAACACTATTTAGGATTGTCCTAACCTAAGACAATCTTAGTACAATTGGCCAATAAGATACTTCTTCCTACAAAAACGCGTTATTACCACGTGTTTCACCGTTCACGTGGTCGGCCGGTAGTATCGACATTGTTTAAAATAAAGAAACTATTAGTTTTGATAAACGTCTTCTCTGGCTAATTACAGTAGCTAAGATTTGTTCAAATGTACGTTTTTATTTTCTGTTTGATGTGTATGAGTGTACTGCAACTACAAGTATCAAAATATTTGTTTAAATAATTATAAATATATAATAAGTGTATACGTAAATATGATTAAACAAATAATTACCACTAGATAGGATACGCGAATCTCTATCGTGCCTGTCGTGACTACTAGGTGATCTGTTTTCCGCATTTTCTCGCCCGGCAATGTGGTACTGCCTCTGATTTATCTATTTCTGTCGCAATATCATCAATGCTTATGCAAACACAGATAGCAATCTATATATACACATATACATATATATATATATATATATATATATATATATATATATATATATATATATATATATATATATATATATATATATATAATATTATTATAATATATTATATGTACGATATTTTATGTATGTATGTTATTTGTTTTTTGTTTTTATATAAGTGAATTACTTTGTTACGCTACATGCAAAGTGCGGGATTATATATAATTATATATCCTTACTGAATATATCCTTATATATATCCTTACTGAATATATATAAGTATATATCCTTACTGAAGCTTTAGGTTTCAGGAAAATGTCCAGAGTGCGATTTGTACTTTAAAGTTTTACAGTATGTGTTTATCTAACGCCAGCTGTGCTCGGCCTTGCGCGATTATACAAAAGCCACACACTTTTTCAGGAGAATTACATCGCTATACAAAATCATTACATCGATTCTATTTCATATCACATATTCATAGAATTTTTATTCAACTAGTTATGATTTGCGAAACTGCGTTACGCTTTTCTGAAGTATTTATTGATGTGATAAATGTTAAAGATTGTGGAAATATTTGTATGTTTGGTTTTTAGAATTTTTGTATGTTTTGTTTACCTATATTATTTTTATTATTTATACCTTACCAACTTAATGCGTAGTCTTTAGTAAAGATATCGTAAAAAAAAAAAAAAAAAAAAATGGGCAATGGGCCCACCTCTCGTTCCCACCACTGTAACTTCTGTAAACCAGAATCAACAGCGGCAACCTTCCTGATAACCTCTGAGTTGCGAGCTCAGGGTGCCCTGGGGGAAAAGCTAAGCTGTCTTGGAACCCGCATCGAATTTAATCAGAAGAGTATAGGAGGAGTAGGAAAATACATCCAGTTTCCCTCCCTTTACAGCAGGAGACAGCGTAAGATAAAGCAAAAACTGCTAAGAAATGAGACGTTTACAATCAGGTTAAGCCTGATTGCTATTGCACCACGGTAGTTTAGGTATTTGAGGACCTACGAAAATGGCATACTAAGATAAAGATATCATAAGTAAAGTTTTGTAACGTCTTTTCAGGGATTTTTTTATATCATAAAATAGCAAACGAGCAGATGGGTCTCCTGACGGAAAGAGACAACCATCGCCTATAGACACCAAAGATGTTAATGGTGCGTTGCTATATTGTGGCGAGGTCTAATGCCACATGGATAAGTTACCGGACACCTTACCCTCTAAACTGGAACACGACAATGACAAACACTGACGCTATTGCGGCAGGAGTAGGTAAGGCGGTGATAAAAGACCCGGGCGAGACAATGCACAACTCTACCACCTAGTAGCTACAATGGTAGTGACTCGCCTAGACAATCGGTCACCTTTTACGACCTGCCTGGCAGAATGACTGTTTCTGTTAGTGTTTTTATAATTTTAGCGTTAGTGCTTTTCGTTAGCGTTAGTGTAGTGTTCTGCTTTAAAGGGTAAAGTACGCGATAAACTTATGCATGTGGCACTTCCATCCCATTACCATACAGGTAGCAACGCATCATAACATGTTTCTATAAGCGATGATTGTCTTTTTCCATCAATAAAGCCACCACCTCGTTTCCTATCTTTAAGAAACACTGCGGACTGCGACTGATTTTTTTTTGTAGATATGAGAAATCGCCTCTATGGTCTAGTAGTCCAGCGTTGGCGTTAACCACATGAGGTACCGGTTCGATTCCCGAGTCGGGCACATAAAAAAAGTGTTTTTTCAATTTTCTGAGAAACACAAAGTTGCCCGGGATTGGAAAGTGTCCGGTTGGCGATATGCTTGCCACCTATCACATTTGTGGGACCAAGTATCTTCGGCTAATCGTGGGTGCACTTGCTGTACCTCTGCCTACGCCTTCGGGGATACAGACTTGACGGGATACTCTTTATGAAAAACCAATGATAAATTGCTCACCCTTGAATTGTAACCCAGAATCTAAAAAAATACAATAAATGTATAAATTAATGCGAAAAAACCTTTGCATTCGCCCTTTCAAAAATCAAAGATTGCGCGGTCTGAAGAGTATAATTTTGATTGAATTTGACTTAATTAAAGTATAAGATTAAATACAAAGTGGAAAGCTATATTTTTATACAATATGCATTAGAAAAAAAGTTATAAAAATAATGACATGCACTACCTTTGACTTTGACGTCTTTTTTATATCATAAGATAGCAAACAAGCAGATGGATCTCCTGATGAAAAGAGAAACCATCGCCCATAGATACCAAAGGTATTAATGGTGCGTTGCTGTCCATGTGGTAGGATGAAAATGCCAAACACATAATTCTAAGGCAAGGTAAGCTACCTTCCAAACCGGAACACGACAATGACATGCATTGACGCAATTGCGACAGGAATAGGCAAGGACATCGCCTATGGACACCAAAGGTGCTCTCCATGTGACGGAATGGCAACTCCACATACATAAATCTGAAAAATCAAAAAGGGCGATCGCTAATATATAAAAAACATAAATAAATATCGTATGAAAAGATATCGAAAGGAAATGTAAGGAAACACATAAACATATAACATATGTAAAAACAAAATGAATATGGCTCTTACATCGTAAGGCTATTTCGTCAAATCTATTAGAAATCTATACAAATAAATAAAATTGGAGTGTCTGTTTGTAATATTAAAATAACCGATTTTAACTAAATGCATATGGATGTATGCACGGAACACATACCAAAATAACAGTTTTTACGATTTTTGTCTATCTGTCCGTCTGTCTGGAACGGCTGAACCGATTTGGATGGGACTTTCACTGGTAGATAGCTGATGTAACAAGGAGTAACTTAGGCTACTTTAAAAAATCCCACGCGGACGAAGTCCCGGGCACAGCTAATATTATATAAAAAGCTTAAAGATGACATTTTATATAATACATAAAAATATTCCTGTTTATTTACTAATAAATTTTACTCAGTAATTTTCCAGATCCCTTTTTATTAAGACTAGCTATTTCAAGCAGTTCGTAAAACGAAAGCAAACTTTTAATCTCTCACTATAACATCGCCTTATATGTTTTGCCTTAATAACATCAATGCTTGTTACAGCTGAGTTTTGGTTTAAAATTTAAGACAGTTCCTTACCATGCGAATAACAACGCACATTGACTTTTTTTTACTCTATAGTCTATGGTTATATTTTTTTATCTAATGTGCTAAATGTTTGATTTCTGTCATTCGCTCTAAAGAAAATAATATCATCACGCTTAAAAGCTTTCACGACGTGTAACAATATCGTTTTAATTAATAGTCACAAAGAATCTGGTCAGCTGTCTTTCAATGCATGTCAGGGATCAATGCTCCCATTGTGTCGGAAAGGTAGTGACAGAGAAAATTAGGCTCCGAATTCCTTTGATAATTTTGTGATGAAAAACGGAGGCTGGGAAACCGAAGCTAGCCACAAGCAGCGTTTATATAAAGAGCGATACGACTGCGCGTTGCCCAGTCGTTCCCGTGCGTTAGAACGTTAATACACGTTGATTTTCTACGCAGTGGCAATACTTGGATCATTCTGATCATAAACATTTATTATTAGACTATTTATTACATTTATATGTGTGTTATAACAATTGTGTTGTGTATCTGAACATTATAGACATTATACCGGTTTCTGGTTAAAATCCTGAAAAACGAAAAGCCATTGTGAGTCGTCGATCTTTAAGGTAAGCTTTCATTCAGTCTGTTGCATTTTTATTTGGAAATTTTACTACTTTTTCAATATCTTATGATTGAAAGTAATATTTCTTTTGTTTGTTTGTTGATCCTTTACTTTTGTCTTATTTTTAAATTATTATTAAAATTATAGAATACAATCAGTAATCTTTGCAGCTATAGCATACTTTTTTGTATTTGTTTAATAACAGTTGTCATTTGTAGAGCTTTTCTATGTTTTCTGTCATTTTACACAAAACATGCTTTCAGGGATCAGGATATTTTAAAATAATTGTTATGCATAAAAAAATAATTCAAAAATATACTTTCAAGCGTTACACTTTGGTTAGTTTAATAGCATTATTTAAAGCGTTTGAGTTAGTGAAAAATGACAACTTGTTAATTGAACAAAACTGATACATCCATATCCTTCAAGGGATTGCATTAGCCAAAGATTCAACCAAAGCACCTACGATTAGCGATCGACAATAAGTCCTATGTTTTGACTTAAGTTCGGGGAAAATTGAGCACAGGTCCATCCAGTACATTTTTCAGTAAAATGAAAACTTCATTCTAAGGCCGAAATGAGCCGAAACTGATATTACTAGATCGACCAATAAAACGAAAAATCATTCAACCAATCCACCATACATATTAATCGGCCTTTTACTTAACAATATTTTATTCCAAATTTTCTTGATATTATATTTTAATAAGGCTTGTAAAATAATAATTATAGACAATCAAATTTTCCCCCACGTCGGTGCGGACTTTTTTGAAAAATAGACCAACTGCCGTTCTGCCAGGTAGAACGCAAAACGATTGACTATTACGTGTCAATACCATCGTGAATGCTAGATGGTAGAGTTCATCTTACCGGGGTATTTGGGTACTGCCGCAATAGCATCAATACTTTTAGTTGTCGTAAGATAGCCGGTAGACTTATGCATGAGGCATTGCCATGCCACCATATGGATAGTAACGCACCATTGACATCTTTAGTGTCTATAGGCAATGGTTTCTCTTTTCATCAGGAGAGCCAACTGCTTGTTTGCTATCTTATGACATAAAAAATAAAAAAGCTTGCCTTTTTTATTTGTTCATATATATTCTCTCTCTTTTCATCAGGAGACAGTCTGCTTGTTTGCTATCTTGTAAAATAAAATATAATATATACATGGGCGTACCCAGGTTCTGGGCCAGGGGGGGCAACCGCAACATTTTAAGACTATATTTTTATCTTATTATACTTTTATCTACAACAGTACCTAGATAGTTAGTAGGGAGGTAAACTAATTCCAGGGGGCAGCTGCCCCCCTGGAATAACTAAATATATAGTTCTCTTGATTAAAAGGACAATCATCGTTTTTGTTACATAAGATAGCGAACAAGCAGATTGGCTCTTCTGATGGAGAGAGACAGCCATCGCCTACAAATATCAAAAATGTTAATAATGCGTGGCCATCCGTGTGACGGGTTAAAATGGTACATGTGTAAGTTTATCGGCTACCTAACCCTCCAAATCGGAACACGACAGAGACAAGAACTGACGTTATTGCAGCAGGAATAAATTATGTGGTGATACTTAACCCGGTAACGACATTGCAGAAATCTACTACCTAGTTGCACAGAATACTTAGACACTAACGCACACATAGACACCTCTCACGGACGCGATATCTCGGAGTGTTTCGGTACAGTTTGTTCCGCACCAGTCCGAGATATCGCGTCCGTGAGAGGTGTCTGTGTGCTATGCTCGAATATTACTTGTATGGAACATTGACTACTGTTAATCTCCATTATATACTTTGCTAGTTGTCACGATGGTAGTGAAATATTTCACCTAATTGTTCGCCTCTTACAAACTGCCGTCTGCCGTCTTCAGTTTTTTATATCTTTTCTTTCTTATATACCTGGTGGTAAAAACTTCACTGAAGAATATTAAAATAACCTTCACATAAGAATATTAACAGACTGCCTGTACCCGCGACTTCGCGTGGAAAAAGTTCTAAAATAAAACCCGCATAGTTCCCGTTCCCATGGGTTTTCAAGATAAAAACTACCTTATGTCCTTTCTCAGGTCTCAAACTATAGCTGTACCAAATTTGATCCAAATCGGTTCAGTGGTTTAGGCGTGAAGGAGAGACAGACAGACTCGCTTTTATAATATTAGTATGGATTTATAATGTGTTGCCATAATTTTAATAGACTTAATAGCAACTAGACCGGACATGTTAGTAGCCCTATATAATGGTGAGAATTAAAACAACTCTCTCTACCACTTAGTTGTTACGATAATAGCTGTTATGAGTTTAACGATGTTGTTCCAAAATAAAATATAGTACTTTTAAACACTACCTAGTTTCAGTATAATGTGGAAAATTTCAATATTTGTAGTAAATATGTTTACATCTGAAAGATTTACAGCCTCTATAGTAAGTAGGTAATTGAATCATCTCGTTCGGAAAATTTCCGCAAATACTGGGTTATTTATTACTATGCATTGCAGCGTTATCGACATATCTTAATAGGTCAATCATTGATGAAAATATGTGGATAGGATGCCCATCATTTATATTTTTACTTTTCAGCATTTAAGTCCATTTGCACCAAGTACGTATTCATCCGGACTCTTTTGAAGAATAGACCTACTGCTGTCCAACTTATTGGCTAAACTTGTCATTACCGTCGTGACTACTAGGTGGTAGAGTTCCGCAACTTCTCGCCCGGATATTCGGTACCACCGCTTTACCTATTCCTGCTGCAATAACGTCAATGCTTATCATTATCGTATTCCGGTTTGCAGGGTAGGGTAGCCGGTAGACTTTAGCATGTGGCATTGCCATCCCGGCACACGGGTAGCAACGCACCATTAACATCTTTAGTGTGTATATAATTTCTTTTTCCATCAGGAGTGCCATCTTATAAAAAAAATAAAAACAAACTCCTTAAATACTTTTTAAATTAATGAACCATAGTAAAATTGACTTTTTTATATCATAAGATAGCAAACAAGCAGATGGCTCTCCTGATGAAAAGAAAAACCATCGCCTATAGACTCCAAAGATGTCAATGGTGTGTTGCTATCTTGTGGCGAGGTCTAATGCCTCATGCATAAGTTGCATGCCACATGCGTGCACTTAAATAGTTTGGTACCAGCGGACCCTAGTTTTTGTTATGATTTCTCAAGGCCAAAGTTATTTATACAGTGCTACAATTTAATGAATATACCTCGACGATTTATCGTTGTATAATTTCGCAGGCAAATAATTTTGATCGTAATACTGTAATTTATTTTGTTTCTTAATCAAAATTTCGACAGTAGCAGCTATTCTAGAGTTGATTTTTTAAGAAAATATGCATAAAGTAGAGGTTTTAAGAAAATATGCATAAAGTATATTAATTTTTCGTAAAAAAAATACTAAATATTTTTTTTTTTTTGTTTTAAATTTTAGTATAAACCATTCCCGTCATTAAAATTGAGTTTTGTTTATACGTAAAAAAATAAACAGAACTCAATTTTATAGATTTTGTTAATATTTAAAAAATATATCAAGTGCCTAAAACTCACATTACTGTCATAACTCAACGAGTGCAAAGTCGCAACTTCGGTTAAAAATAAAGGTAATTTAAAATATAGGTTCAACTTATATTTTAAATTCCGTTTAGCTTTCAACTATACAATATAATAATATCGTGATATTTAATTATATATATATATATATATATATATATATATATATATATATATATATATAATTCCGATAACTTTTCTGAAAATGTTATATACTGCATTTCTACAGACATCCTAAATAAGATACATTTACGTCTTTCGAATATATTAAAATATTCATTGCAATAAATAAATCGTTTGTTAAAGTTTATGACGTGTACTGCTAAAGATGATAAATAGTATTATCTATAGTATATTTTACGACTCACATGAAATATACTGGCCAGGATAAAATAATGAAGTACTTACAAATACATTTTCAGTGAATATAATGATTATTTTTAGCTAATATTTTCAACAACGTCGTATTATTTTTTTATAAATGTTGATATAATTAAATGAACATACGGTTAGGTTAATACACTAATAAAATATATTTCATAGAAGCAACAAAGTTTGATAAAACATCGCTCAATTTAGTATAATAAAACTTAAAATAGTCTTGATTGATTACGATTTTTTTTTAATTTAGGTTGATCTATCACTGAATGAGATAGTTGTGTAAATAAAATTTTTGTTAGGGTTTATTGAAAAATATAATTGTTTCCAAATATATCTATATCGAAAAAATAGTCTTACGCAGGCCTCATCTTTTCAGAATTTAACAACTACCACTGAACGTTGTCAGGCAACATCGAAATCACCTTCAAGTAGGACTAGGACAAAGATTTTTTTTAACTATTTGTGTATAATTCCTGTTTGATTTTGTAACAAAATGGCAACAATTAACGACTACTTAATACAAAATAAGCTTTACTTTAAACAAGCTGTACGCAGCGCAGTTTCAAAATTTTGGGAATTTTGCGTCATAGAAATTTTTAGTCTTTATGGTAAGTGGATAAGTGTTTTATGTACACGGGCTTATTCGCATAATAGATCAACTGTTTTTCTCCCGGACAACTAATAAAAGACTGCAAAACTTTTTACTCTATCGTAAGAAATAACAATTTGGTAGAGTCCTGCTATGTCTCACTCGGGTTTGATTTCTGTTTTCTTTTTATTCTCGCCACAATAGCGTCGGTGCCTGTCACTGTCATTTTCTTTTGGGTGGGTAAGGTAGCCGTATAACGTATGCGTGCGGTATAAATCCCTTCCACAAGGACAGCAACGCAGCATTGACTTATTTAGCGTCTTTAAGCGATAGTAATCCCATTCAATCAAGAGAATTTTCTCTGAAATAAAAAATAATGCTGTATACTAAATTTATGCGAATCCGTTTAGACCATAAAGCATAAAGTTGTGACGAACACGCCCATATACAAACTTTCACGTTTATAATATTAACGGAATAATATTATAAGTAAAAAAACAGACGATTATTTTGATGGTAAGCAACTGCACCAATTGGCGCCATATTAACGTCATATTAACATAGCGAGACGTTATTGTCCAAATTACTAGGAAGAGATACATGAGCGTAAGTTCTCAGACCTCCATTAAGTTTAAAAGCTCTTCGACATACGATCCTATGCCGCCGTTTTAGGAAACGACGGAGGCTCGTTGGTGCTGATTGACTGGCGAACAAAATTTACGTATCAAAAAAAAAACATGACGAGCCGCAAGTCAGTTCTGTATATAAAACCGCGGTTTTGCAACGATTCATAAAATCGTGGTTTTAGATCACGGCCTAGACGAACATAACTTTGATATGTTCGTGGTGACAGGAATAGTAGTTCCAACTTGAGCTAGTCGTTTTTAAAGGTGTTACCTTGCAGACCTTTTCGATGCCGTCTCTTTTGTAATCAGGTTTAATACAAAACTCACTCAAACCCGAACCCGTCTAACTAATGTTACGCATCTAACTGAGGCCAGCGTGGTCGTTAAACGGGCGCCACGCTGTAGCGTCAAGAATCTCACTTGGCATTGTGATTTTCATTCATTGTGAATTAAAATAAATATTGTGAGATTTTCCACTCGTTATATGACTATGAAGCTACTATATTAAACAAGCAATGTGTGTTGCATCATCATATCAGTATATACTCATGGTGGAACTCAATCGTTTTTTTTTAATCTTGCATATTTTGCATACTACGTTTCAACTTAGGTCATAGGATATGTTCTATCCCTGTGACCCGGCACGGCGGGCGGGCAGTTTCGGCTTGGTTAAATATAATACTAAATTATTTGTTAATTTCTTTTATATGCATATATATGTATATGTGAGTTAGTTCTTCTTTATTTTAAGAATTGATATTGTACACTATACCCATTGATTTTTTTATATCAATGACTGTACCTTATCTCTTCTAACATTGTACTTTTTCACTGTCTTGGGTTAGCTATAAGATATTTCTTGTTATGGATAAGCTCGCCTTTTGTACTGTTTTAGTTTTTTTTTTTGTTTTGTAATTTCTGATGTACAATAAAGTTTTAAGTAATTAAACATATTTAGCCTATTCTTCATAGGGGCCTGGTCCATTACAGGGGAAGTGACAACAATTCTGCTATATGGATACAAACGTAGAATTAACGTCTTAACCGTTTAGAAGCAATGAATATTCCTTTCCATTATAAGAGCTTTTTGCTTCATCGCTTGCTATCCTTTGCAATAATACATACGTAAATTGAATAATTCTCGATATATGCTTCAATCTATGTGCACCTAAATTTAAACAACTGACTCGACCGCATTACACAATTTAACTGGGGCAAGTTATATTGTTAGTATAAATAGGTCAAGTTTACCACAAACAGGCTGTCGAATGATTTACTGATGCACCATTATTATAAAACATCTCTCAAGTTCACATAAACCTGGTCTTGATAATGACTGAGACATTTTTCTCAAGTTCATAGGCATTATTATCTCTTCTACCAGCGTCATTTTGGAGTCATAAATAACATAACTACATTTATTTTCTAGTTTACATTAAATAAATATCGTTTGTGTATTTCGGGAATCCTATTTCTTATAAAATATGAATAGCTAACGTCCGGTCCTTGGGTGGTGTAAATAAAATATTAAATTCTAGATAAACCGTGGAATTTTTTGTCGTGTTTTAAATTCTGAAATCCGGTAACTTTTTTAATTCATATACATGTGACACTTTTTTATTTTTATATTTCAAGCTATTGTTTTTTCTAAAGCTTTTTTCTCGCTCAGTTTAGTATTATATCTCCTATTCTATTCCTACCATCTTAACTTCAAGTCTTACTGCTGTTATTTTTGACTAAGAGGATAATCTCTGAACTTGCACATGTGACATGGCACATTTCAATTCAGTCAATACACTGGCAATGCTTTTAAGACAGAAAATATTATACGTTACAATTCCCTTAAATTTATGGACGTGTAATTCTATTAAGACGGTGAAATATTTGTTGTTTAATTGTGAGTTAGTGCCAATGGATTTAATGGAAATATAAACACAGGTAGACTATCAACCGGATAATTACAAAGATTTAATATCGGTTAAAGTACTATTCACGGGAAATTAAATAATAAATAGATAAGTAAATATTCTAGTAATACGCTTACTGATCTAACCCAAAGTAAATTATTTGCTTGTGTTATGGGTGTTAGTCAACGATATTAATACATAGAAATAAATATATAAATACTGTTACTAATAATCTAGAAACGTGTAGAATTGGAACGCTGGAGATTGGAAAAGAAAGAGATAGCTACTCCTATTGACATACAAATAGTTGACCTAAGCTATACCATAATGAACTTTGTGTTATATAACATAAGGTTGAAAGTAGCGTGTACTAGGAATGATGAGTTATTGATGAGACACTTGTTTATCATAAGTTGATTACAATAAGAAGTGATTCTTCGTTTCCCAATACATTTAGACTTTTCTGGATCCAGGTAGAACTTTACTCTGGGTATAAATAGAGATGTGTTGACAAATACATGGCAGTTTTTATCAAGCGATCGAGAGCGATATTTGAAGTGACCCGTGCGAAGCGAGAAGTGTTTTATTGTGTAGTCAGTGATAATACAGTGAGTGACTAGTGTGTAAAGTGTATTTTAGTATTACATTGTGTTGTCTTGTGTATTTGTATACTAAATACACGGATTTAATATAAGTGGTGTTTTCTTACAATTACGAACCCCGAAGTACGTACAATACTTTTACATACATAATAAACACCCAAACCCGGAAATACAAACATTTACGCTCAGCACACACAAATGCTTGTCCCCGTCGGGGATCGAACCGGTTACCCGTCGATTGCGTAGTCAGGGTCGCTAACCACTCGACTAATGGAGCGGTCATTAAAAAATGTATTCGCGCTATAGTCATTTGCGATATGATGGAAAATATACATAAACAATATACAAGGAATAAACTACCATAGTGGATATTGGCAGAAAGTTCGTAGTAAGTATATATAATTCACAATACATTTAATATATTGTACATAGGAAATAATGTTCTTACGTAATGTAAATGAAAAGTATGTAAATGAATGTATAATCCTACAAATATACTCTTGGTTACAAAAAGATTTGGATGAATTGAGAATCTTGACATAATTATTTAAATACCCCTTACTTTTACACCATCTTATTATTCTTTTTTATTACACCTAAAAGTTTACGCTAAATAATGCGTCATCAGGGATATTTTAACAAAGGATTTAGGTAAGGTACTCCCCGTGTTGTTTCCGGGCTCCTTTGAAGAATAGGCTAACTGTCGTTCAGCCAGGCAGGTCGTAAAAGACGACTGATTGACTACACGAGTCACTAACATCGTGGCTGCTAGGTGGTACAGTTCTGCATTTTCTCGCCCGGGTCTGTTAACACCATCTTACCTATTCCTGCCGCAATAGCGTCAGTGCTTGTCACTGTCGTGTTCTGGTTTGGAGGATAAGGTAGCCGGTAAACTTATGCATGTGGCATAAGACCTCGTCACAAGATAGCAACGCACCATTAACATCTTTGGTGTCTATAAGCGATGGTTGACTCCATCAAGAGACCGATCTGCTTGTTTACTATCTTATGATATAAAAAAAATATAAAAAAAGTCCCTCGGAAATATGTATCTCATTTTTTCGGGATAAAGAACTCTACCACCTAGTAGTCACGAAGATACTTACTCACATAGCTAATCCGTCGCCTTTTACCACCTGCCTGGCAGAATGGCAGTTGGTCTATTCTTCAGACGAGCCTGGAACCAACACGGGGGATTCACCAAAAACTTTTATAATGCAGGGGGGTGCATTCTGCAGCTAGTCAATAAATAAGTGACAGAGTTCTGAGGTGACAAACATAACGAAATACAATCGGGAATTTCCTTATTTTTGGAAAGTCGACTAAGAATAATAAAATAAAATTAAAAAATAAATCAGAAACTCGGACTTTTATTTATTTTGAAATAAACCTAAGACATATTAGATATAAATATATTAGATAAATGTCAATCTCGTAACTACGTTCATGAAGTTAATTCTAACAACACCGCATTGAAAAATAGGTCAAGTCCTTAGGGCGTATAGTTGTAATTACTCGAATGAGAGATTAGTTGGCGTGTAATTTTACATTTGTAACTCGGCTTATTTTAGTGTTTCCAATGCCTAGCAGAGTAATTTATATTAATGAAAACGTAATAACTATCTTTATTTTTGTGCCTAATATTAAAAATACTAGTAAGAAATCACAGTAATTTGGCCTAATTCGAATAATTATACTATCCACATTTTGCTATGCTTACCTGGAAATTATCAATAACAAGAAAATGTTACTATTTTTTCAATATCGTCATTAACTACACCGCGCCGCGCCGGTGCAAAGTATTGACGGTTCACAAGTTACATATAATTTATTTTTTGCGTACTTTATTTTGTAAAGCTTAATTAAATATTGTAAAATACCATTGTAAAATACCATTTGACCAACGGGGCGTGGCCCCGTTGGTCAAATGGTAAGCGAATCTAACTACGAATTGAGGGGGCTCGGATTCGATTGCCGAGAGGGACAAACATTTGTGTGATGAGCATATATGTTTGTATTTCTGGGTTTTGGGTGTTTATTATGTATGTAACAGTATTTAAATATGTTTTTCTATGTATTAGTATCGTTGACTAACACCCATAACACCATCGAATTATTTGCTTACTTTGGGGTTAGATCGATTCGTGTAATTTGTTCAGCAATATTTATTTATTTAACTAAATTATTAGTTTTCAAATTCCCCAAATTTTTTCAGGTCCACTGTATGTCAATCAATTTAAATAAGATACTGAAGTCAATCAATCTGCTGAATTTATGGTTAACAATAAGTAGCAACATCGAGTAAACGAATTCACCAAACGTGTAGGTGTTTTGATTTAAGGAAAGTGAAGTCGTCTAATCACAGTCCCGAGAAGGCATTCACCCTTTAGTACTAAATATAAATCGATGCGCATTCATCTTAAGTTTCACAGACAAGACGACGGTTAAGAATGCGTTTAGAAATAATAAAAACGAATTTGAATTTTACTGAAAGTAAATTTAAAATAGTAAATCAGTGTCAAATAAATACCACTTTAGCGTTTACTTACCCTAGACGCAAATTTATATTCGAACTAATTGTTGTTCGCAGATTGTGACTTTGAATTCGATATTACCCGCTTAGTGTTGGAATGTACAAGAACTCTCTCTGTAGACACTATAAGATCTATTTTAATGTCACATGTAAGAATAACCTAATATAATATATGTCCTACCCTACCCTGTACACTTTGCATGTGGTTCAATAAAAATAAAGATATCCTGCCTACTGGCTTTAGCCCCGTTATCACTTTGATTAGTGCGAGTGTTTAGTGCAGGTGCTTAGTATTAAGCAAAAAATACGTGA
This sequence comes from Apodemia mormo, assembly GCA_036924255.1. Classification (NCBI taxonomy): domain Eukaryota; kingdom Metazoa; phylum Arthropoda; class Insecta; order Lepidoptera; family Riodinidae; genus Apodemia; species Apodemia mormo. The sequence goes on along the minus strand of JAUPFN010000003.1, from coordinate 36,904,369 downwards.
AAACAGCCGTTGATTAGTGCGAGTGATTAGTAATTTGCGTCTATTCACTTTTACTACGCTGAATACTAATCACTCGCACTGATCAATAGCTGTCTTCACGTATTTCTTTGCTTAATACTAAGCACCTGCATTAAACACACGCACCCGCACTAATCAAAGTGAAAACGGGGCTATATGAGATAAAGTTCTACAATGTTTTACTTCGTTTTGAATTTACCTGTTTACTTATTCTTGCCGCAATATTATAAGTGCTTATTTGCACTGATAATATATTACCACAAGGGGAAGTATCCGCTTCTTTTTTATTGCTTTTGTTATACTTATAAAAGATTATATACTTTTTAAACACACACTACATGTATTCCCATTAAATATTTATAAATAACAGGAAATACTAATCATCAACACAAAAAATAGGCCATATTCTATAAAAAATCTTAACAAATCAACGAACTTTTTTAAAAATATTAAAACGACAAAAAGTTAGGTACTCAGTTTATTTTATGCCACGTATTTAGGCGTGTTTAAAATTTTAATATAGGTAATCTGTGGGATTTAAGGGGTTAATTGTTGTGTTTATTATCATTGTCTGAAAAGTAGCGCATATCATTACATGAAACTCTTAACAAAAGTATCGTTTGAAGTTCTTTGATGTGGAATCATTTGATACTTTTTGGAACAATTAAACTCATTACGTAATGTCCGATATTATTTTAACACGGATCAGAATTCAGGATAAAGGAAAATGATGTTCTTTTTGGCTGACATTCGAAACAAAAGCAGGTTATTATATGACCATTACGATTCATCATATATAATTATGAATGTATTAGGTATGTTTAATATGTTATTTAATTGACTGTAATGATACGTACGAATCAAATACAGTAAATAAGTTTAAAGATTTACAGTCCTAACTCCTACTATTTAAGGAAGAACAACAAATTTATTAGTAGCAAATTTTTACATAGTAAACAATTTTAAATGATTTACCCATAGTAAAGGTCATTTAAAAATTAAAAATTTGGTACAAACGGATCTTAGTAGAAACCAGCATAGTCCATTATGACAAAGTTTGAAATTATTGAATAAATACTACTTTTTCCCTACACAAAACTAAAGTATTATAGATAAATATAAAAATTATTAAATTTATTTAGTACATATTATATTTAGTTTAGATAAATAAATAAAGAAAGAATCTATATATGCAAGAATGTGTGTGCTACTACAATTTAGTAAAATATACTGGTACATAATACCAACATATTCACAATGATATGGTATGGTAATATTTAACCTTTACGTAGTTTAAAACTTTTCTATTTTCAACATTTCGCATTACATCTTAAGCTTTATCAAAAATTTAAAAAATTCTTACATTTACTTTTAAATATTGATATAGGTTTATAATACTTGCAGATTTTAAAAAAAAATGTAAAAAGGAGCCGAAAAAACCAAACGGGTGATCCATTTGACTTTTTCGGCTATCTTTTCTAACTAACCGGAAAACACTGAAAGTTTTAAACTTTTAAACTACGTGAAGGCAGATGGTCTATTCTCCAAAGAAACTAAAACCAACATTGCTTCATTGGTGTATCCTTATTTAAAATCAATACTGTGAATGCTGAAAACGATAATAAATTTTCAGGCTTTGAAATATTGATTTTGGCAAACAAAATAAAACATTACTAGACCTTCTTTAACACCCACCTAAATACTTTTGAATCTCGCCCACGCCGGCTATCCTTAACTTATTGCGATTATTCTTCCTCCTACATTGAATATATTACCCTATTACATAACATTTTTATCTGTCGTGATATTTAGCAAAATGTAACTTTTATTTAAAATAATTTGGTTAAAATGCGATAACAGATTTCCAACCTCCTTTATCTTTGGAAGCCTAAATCAGATATTTACCAAGTTTATATGGGACTAAACCGAGAGTATACTCTCCCAAATTAAGAAATAATAATTTTGTAAATCCTCTTTTCTTAAAATATAACGGATCAATAAAAAAACATCCGAATTGAGATTCCTCCTTTTGGCAAGTCGGTTGATGAATGTTGACTGGCTCGTGTTTTAAGAGTTAGCCTATTCTGATCAGATCATGCGGTTTTGAGTCAAACACCGTGTTGCGCAAATGAGCTTAAGTTTTTTCGGGATTATTCTCTAAAATTGAAATAACAGAAGTGGCTCGGAGTCTCATGGAGAAGTGTAATATCCCCGTGCCTCATATAAGCACGAAAATTCTATTCTAATCAATGCAAGAATAAGCAATAGCCATTTTCGAGTCGATAAAATTCGCCGTGGAGGATCACTATCCATCTCGCCAATTCACAAACCAGTGAATTATATAATACACCGAAATATATAGAATATACAGTAAACCGAAACATTTATTGACGTACGGTCTGCTTTGCGTAACCCACATGGGAACCAGCGTGATTCTACTTTTTACATATGTATGTTATTGTTACGTGCATCTGGTTCTTTTTGTACTAGAAAACACCACTTATATTTAAACCGTGTATTTACAACACTAAGGTACAATAAACTACGATGAAATACCTAAATACACTGATAAGCTAACGTAAATACACTATACACACTAGTCACACTCGCTGTACTTACACTAAACTTAACCGACTATGCTGAACGAAAACACTTCTTTTATTCACTGTACTACACACTGGTAAGTGACCAGTGTGTAGTACACTAGTGTGCTTCACACTGGTCGATCGTACTATTGCTTCCGATCGCTGTATAAAAACTGCTCTATATTTGTCAACATACCTATTTATACTCAAGACAACGTTCTATCTCGTTCCTGAAAAATCCAAATTTATCGCGTAAACAATAAACGATTCTAATTATAAACAAGTCCATGTTCACCCTTATCCCCTATGACAGAAGAGCGATTGTGGCGTAGCTGCTTGGGTAACGGCAGCTATTGTTTATCAAGAGAAGCAACCCGTCTCTTTCTTTTATTTCTAGATTTTTCCAGGGTTTTAATTCTTCACTTTTCTAGATTATTCGTAACATTATGTTATGTAGCGTTGGTTTAACATTCTCTGGACTTCACATCATCTCTAATTTCTAATATCAGTCAAAAAGTTCAAACGATTAAGATGCAATTTAAAAAGACTGTATTACGTATCCAAATATTAACTGCCAGCATAAAAAATCATATAATATTAATATTTACATTTATATCTATACTCGACTGTACTAATAAAGTTAGTGTGATGAATTGCAGGAAGTACAGACCGATTTCGAAATTTCTTTCACCAGTTGAAAGCTACGATAATCCTTAGTGGCATAGACTACATTTTATTCTAATTGTCCTATAGTACAATCAGTAGGTAGTTTGTTATGTTTGGGCTTGGTAAAATTAAATTTTATTAAAAACTAGCTGTTGCCCACAACTTCATCCGCGCGGAGTTCGTTTACTCCGCACAGCTCCTCCCCCGTAGGTGATAGCATGATAATATGTAGCCTATATGTTGACCCGACCTGTTAGTAATATAAATGCAAAATTTGAAGTAAATCCATCCAGTACTTTTTGAGTTTACCCCGGACATACATACAGACCAACAGACAAAAATTCTAAAAACTATATTTTTGGCTTCGATATTGATTATAGATCACGCCCCAAGTATTTCCAAAAAAAATAATTCAATGTACAGTTTTGACTTTCCTACGATTTTATTATATGTATAGATATTTTAGTTGTTTAAGAGTTAAGAAGTGACAAACGTACACACACGCAAAATTTCACATGTGTATCTTCACTAATATTATAAAGAGGTAAGATTTATTTGCAAGTTAGTAATGGATAACTCAAAAACTACTACATCAATTTTGAAATTTTTAGACTTTTAAAAAGCTACGCTATCCAAGAGAATCATGGGTTTGGGTAACTTTTGTCTAATTAAGGAAAAGAAAATTCTGATTGTGGCTCACGTGAACGAAATAGCGAGTAACAGATTATTTTATAATATTAGTTGTATGTTCATCAGATATTACTTGTAAGTTTGATAACTATACATAAATGAGCATCAAAGAAATAAAAAGCTTACAAATGATATATGATATTTTAGAATTTCTTGAAATCTTAATATTATAAGGCGAGAAGATTGTTTTTGTTAGCTGGAACGTATTACTTTAGTAAGTTGAAACCAGTTTATAATGCACTTGTACTTTTATTTCACTATAAGTATAGACGAAATTATTTTAAATTTATTTCGATTCAGTTTTGATAATAATGAAATTTCACCAAGTGTCGACATTGAAAGTGAAAAATGTATTAGTCTAGATTCTAGAACTATGCCATGAATTAGAGAAATATTTATTAATTTATTAGACTAGTGAGAAAGGAAAAATTAGACTATTTAGGCTAACGCTAATGTATATTTTACATTTAGTGAAGTGAATTGTCGTTTTTTAGTGTAGACATAAAATTATGGATTAGATAGCTACTTGCTCTTTAACGTGAAATATTCTCTCTAAATCTTTCTTCAAAAGACATTATTGCGCAGTAGTGAAATGTTTTTGAGAAAATAGGTTTTCAGACTATATTTATACATCCTCAGTTTCGCATTAATTTCGTAATATTATTATTCGGTCCTGCAGTGCTCTATCGTAAATTTCCCATATATTTTTTAATATTATTATTGATTTCCGGTCTACGTCCACGCGCAATGAGAGACGAAAGCAAATAAAGCATGTATGCATTTACTCTATAATAATTTAAAAAATCCCACGTCAAGCGGTTTTTTGGCAACACTCGAGTTCTGTTCAACGATAAAACTCGGGTGTAATAAATGTTGGCGCCAAACGTAAATAAAAGTTGACATTTTCGTCGCGACGAATTCTCACCGTCGACGCCGCCGACCGCTGCCGCCCGAGACTTGGTCATCAAGCATTTTTGCCCACATGAATTATTATCATTAGGTGTTAGTAATAATAAAAATGTTACATTCCTGAACAATGTATTTATATACTCATTCAATCGTGTTGCAAAATATTTCGTCAACAAATCGTGACACAAAAATATATAGATTAAATTACAGTGTTACTTCGTGAGGTAGACACTACAACTGAAACGACAGGTTTTAGACTTATTGAACTTGACTTTGGTATTGGAAGAATGTTTTGTAGTTGTTGGCAAATCATCAAGGAACTAAAACATTTAGGTTGCCAAAGAAATTATCTCAAGCTTTTTGCAATGAGTGCATTGGTAATTGATATCTTTAAATGAAAAGGTAAGGTAACCTTTTTGAAGCTAATAAAAGTTACGACAATCTAAATAAAGTTTACTACAATTTTTATCATAAGAGAAAACTCGATATTTTTCATGAACGTAAAACAAAAAATTAATTATAACATACCTTCATATTTATTTATATGGCATATATCAATTGAATAAGACTCAAATATCATATTAAGTCAATGATACTAACAAAGTTATAAGAAATTGTACGTTTTTCTTAACGTTAATGTAATAAAAACGTTCTTATAACTTACATTAGATCAGAAAATAATAATACTTTCAAGATAATAATGGAGTTTGGTTTTAATTTGTTCCCAATAAAACAAAAGATTCGATTTCATTACTATCAAGAGAACGTTTATTAAAAAACATAAAATTATTCAAATAATTAAAGCAACATTATTTAAAACTTAAACTGAAAAGTTACATAACATATATTGAAAAGTTGCATAACTCTTACTATAAAAACTCACCAAATCGTGTAAGCTTAGCGCTTAAAACTTTTAATAAACTTACTCTATTTAACAAATTTTGAAAACGAATGGACCGTGAATTTCAAAATCATGAATATTATTATCTTGAATATTTCCACTGTATAAGAAAAAAGCTTTTAGCTCTTATATAAAACGTAAAATAAAAGCTGTTAAAGTTAAGTATTTCTCAGAACCTTAAGTTTTATACCATCATTTTAAAGTGTCTAAAGTATCTAATAAAACATTTTAGTATTAAAAATTATTTTTAAGGAATTTGTAATATAAACTTCGTTTTTACTAATAACTTATAATTTTAATATAATTTTCTTTAGATAATTAAGATAAGATAATTATACATTTTCTTCTATCGACCGTCCCGTTTGTTGAATGGTCAGAGTTGACTCAGCAATTTATGGGTTACGGATTTGATTCCCGACTTGAAAGGGCATTCTCGTGATGCCTAGAGTCGTTTGTGTTTCTAGGTTTTGGTGTTCATTGGTTATGTTTAAATATTTATATATGTATTTCTATGTATATAATTATCGGCGATTAACACTCATATCACAAGCACCCCGTGTGGGTCCGGGCTCCCTTTGTATAAACATACAATATATTAAATCATTAAAACATACCTATACCTTACTTAATTGTTTGTGTGTCATTTTTTTTATCTTCTTACATAGGTAATCAAAGATTTTACTCTGTTTTTAGGGTTCCGAAATAATCTAGGAACTCTTATAGTTTCGCTATGTCCGTCCGTCCGTCCGCACCTCAGTGATCCTTATTAATAGAAAGCTGTAATTTGGCACGAATATACATACTCGTATTAATCACGGCAACAAAGTGGTAACATAAAATCTTAAAAAATATTTTTTTTCAGGCTAGCTTTTCTACATGTAAAGTGGAGACGTTAATTTTTTTCTAACGTACCTCATTATGTGGGGTAACGTTGGATAGGTTTTTTTAAAATATTGTAGGTTTGTGAAAACGAGTTTTCGATTAAGGGAATCGTTTGTAAAATATTGGAATGAAAGGAAATCGTTTGAAGGTGGGAAAAAATATGGTAGTTGTAAATATAATGAAGTTAAACGGAAAACTATCACGCCTTAGAAGGCTGTACAAGTTTTTAAGTAATAGTCGACCAACTTATAAAATGTAATTAGAGAAGTTTTTATAGGCGGTGAACCTGTAATGCGGATATATATTTCTCATTGGCGTTGTATAGCTTAAATGTTCCTAGTATGAAACTATAAAAGTCCTCTTCTTAGGCCGCATTATTGTGATGGGCAACTTCGAAATTCTACATTGCGCGTGGCCCGGTACGCACTTAACCAATTGTTAATTGTGATTGAGTTACAACCGTCTATACATACAACTTTTAGTAGATACATATAATATTAGTAAGATTATTAATGTGTATCTGTTTATTTTATAGTAATCATTCCTCTAAACAATATTGTGTGTGTTGGGTTATTCAACTGATCGGACGGTGGGCATAACTGACGCAAAGGCTCGCGGCAATTCTATTTATAATACATGCTATATTGCGCCTGTAAACGTTGTTGACGAAATTATTGCGATTTTTTTTAACGTTACGCTGTAAACATTGTGATTAGTTTGTTTGTTTACTTGATACAATTGCATAATAATTTTCACACAAATTTAAAATCAATAAATGAATCATTTAAGTCCACTTGCTAACTTATTAACTTCTTTTTATATGAATTTTACCATATAAAAATTTTAATTATTCTATGATAAAATTCCCAAACCAAACCAAATTTAATTATTTTGGTGCAAAGGAGTCTTAATAATTTTAATTATTTATAGTCTGCATGTAATGTTGAGTAACAAGCTGCTTTTTGTTCAACTAAAAATAATCTAAAAACAAGTTTTATTTTAATATAAAATGAAGTTACGCAACATCTTTAATTTTCTTTCGTAATAGCTAAAAGAATATCTGTTTGCCATCGATTTACTAATTTTAAACGAGTCAAATGCAACTCACTGCAACTTACCTGGACTTGAATCATTCCAAGACTTGTCAATAACATTCAAACTGATATGTTTCAATGTAGATATTTCTAATACGATAAAATCTAAATCTAATAACTCTTATTTTTCACTGTAATAAATGATATATTTGAAGTATAAAAAGAGCTTGAAGATTTATTTACAATCTTACCCCAAGGATTCCCCCAAGTAAGGAGGAGAAAGGATTAAGAAAAAAAAATCTGTAAATTTTTGACCCTGCAGGCCATCCCTGATACTTCCCGCTAAATTAAGGTACTTTAAACCCAAAAGGCTAAAAAATATAAACTTAGATTTTTTTCAGTTCAAACATTTATTTCATTAACTTTTTTTAATATCATAAGATAGCAAACAAGAAGATACGTCTCCTGATGGAAAGAGTCAACCATCGCCTATAGACACCAAATATATTAATGGTATGTTGCTACCTTGAGCCGAGGTCTAATGCCCCATGGATAAGTTTACCGACTATCTTACCCTCCAAACTGGAACACGACTGTGACTAGTACTGACGCTATTGCAGCAGGAATAAGTAAGGCGATGGTACCAGACCCGGGAGAGACAATGCAGAACTCTACCATCTAGTAAAATGAATGGAATTGGTCTACCATATTAATAGGTAAAGAAATATTTCTGAAAAAGTGAACAAGTTACAGATCGTCAGACCAATGGCTTATTATTTGTCTCATGCCAAAATAGCTATAAAATACATTTTTGTTCTTATTCTGGATCATCACCCTTTTTGATGGTCGCCGCTTGGACTATTACTGGCATGTGTCTCGTCTTTCCGGAATAAGTAGCTCGTTACACGTCGTGTAAGAGGTACTAATTTGCAAACATATTTTTAACATGTTGTGTAACATATTTTTAACATTTTAAATAATCTGAAAATACTAAGCCTCTACATAAAATCCTTCTACTAAATCTATTTTTGTTAAATTCTAAAGGGTGTCTGTAAAGGATTATTCAAATATAAAAATTATAATAAGTCCTTATAAATAAGTCAGCGGGAGTATTCACTTTGCATCCAAGGCTTAGATCGTATCCGTAATAAATATTGCTTTAATAATGATTTAGTAGTCCATAGAAACAGACTATTTTAAACAAAAAAAAATATGATCATCTGAATTGTAACAGAATATTCTTTATACAAATATTACAAAATTGACAGACAGTTGGTAAGTGGAATTGAAATTAAATTTATCTCATGGCGGAATTTTCTTTTTCATTTCAGTGTTTTCCTAATTTTATCACAAACAATATTACAAAATACTTGTCTTCACAGGCCGAAATTAAAATTATATAATTTCCAAGTTAAAAATATAAGGACTTTCAAACACGTGGATGTATATTATCTACATTTTTGTTAACTCAATATCTCAATTACTATAGTAAATAAAATTTTAAATAAACTTTTCTTATACTCATAGTCCAATATAGCAAATAAGTAGGAGGCTCTGCCGCTGAATAGATATGACTATTTCCCATAGACATTAAAGACGTTAAAGGTTAGAAACGTAAACATATGTTACCGATTAAATATTTTGCGGTTCTGTCATACATTATAATGTGCACCAAAACTACGAGAGTTTTAGAAAGTAATCCTACTTTCTGATTTTTACTTTATATAGGATTTAATCACCGCCTTTTTTAAAACTTAATTATAAACTATTAATTAAATAAAACGTGAGTGTAGCCGATTTTAATTAATAGTTAACAATGTCTCACGATAGTTTTAATAATGTTATTAATTACAAACATACTAATATATATAACTATCAAAAAAAAAAAATTAATCAAATTAAAGTAAATATTTATATACATATAATAAAACGTAGAAAAGTCAAAACTGCACATTAATTTTTTTTAAAAGAATACTTGGGGCGTGATCTACAATCGATATCGAAGCCAAAATATAGTTTTTACAATTTTTGTCTGTTTGTCTGTATGTATGACCGGGGTAAACTCAAAAATTACAGCATGGATTTACTTCAAATTTTGCATGAATATTACTAAGACGTCGGGTTAACGTATAGGCTACATATTATCACGCTATCACCTACGGGGGAGGAGCTGTACGGAGTAAACGAAGTTCACGCGGACCATGTTGCGGGCAACAGCTAGTTTTTATAAAAAATTCAAATGAAGCAAACCAAACGCCGTTAGCTACGCCAATTTATAACGATCCACTTGTATGTCAGACAGCGCGATAAGTGGTGATCTGCACTTGATAATTTTAACGTATGTATTTCGTATTTTTTTTTTATGTCGTAAGATACCAAACAAGTAGGTGCCTTTCCTGATAGCAAAACACAACGTTCACCTACAGACAACAAAGATATTAATGGTGCATTGGCATCAGTGTGGGTTGAAATATCACGCATGTCATGCATAAGTTTACCGGCTACCTTAATCTCCAAACTAGAACACGTAGTGGCAAGTACTATCACCATTGTGGCAAGAACAGGGAAAACTTTACTAGTCACGATGATAGCGACATGTTTAGTCAATTGTTTGTCTTTTACGAACTGCATGGCGGGAAGGCAGATGGCATGTTCCTTAAAAGGAGCCCGAATTAACACTGGGCAAAATTATAACTATTTATCGAATTATCAAAACGTTCCACTTCCTCGTTTGCCCTTCTCAATTGCTGACGTCATAATGATTTGACGTCACCAAACCACATGAGTATACGAATGCATGAAATGGTCTAATTAAATCCACAATCATTTATAATAAAATTCTGGAAAAGGTTCAAAATAAGCAAGAAGTGACTACGATAATTATTCATCAGTCTTCGCCGTATTAAATTATACCGATGATATAATCTTAAAATATACTTCGATACATGATTTGGGGAATGTATGGTATTTTTACGAAGATAGGTATGTAATATACATACTATTATTTATTTTGTGTCGTTGTTTCGAAACGTTTTCCAACAAAGTTATTACAACCATAAGTAAACAAAAATTTTCTAATATGCAGCATTATTTTTAAATGGTTATAAATCAACTAAAATTAAAAACTATGAAATCACTTATGTATGCTTTAAATATTGCTTTTTTGTATGATTGTTAATAAGGTATATAAAATATAATAATTTCTGAATATTCAAAACCCTATTTTTTACGGCTAAAGCTACTTTCTTTTCGTCTAGACTCTAGAGTCTATTATCCAACTTAAAAGAAATTATATCGTTTAGTCTATGTTCGAATTTCGCCCACATGTCATCGCTAGTATACTTAAATGTTTATTTTTATGTTTCCATTTATTACAATCTTCCAATTAATACTTAGCAAATAATCATAATCATATAGGAAGCAAATAATTTGCTAACTTTGAGTTTAAACCAATTTATGCAATTTTTCTAGAGAAATTCATTTATTTGCGTAAGTTTCATTACCCAAATATTATAATATATACTCTTTATTTCATTATGTTAGTACTGTTTCTTTATCACAAGTTTTTATTTTATCATTTTTTATTTCTAAATTTATAAACATTAGAATGCGTTTCTTTTTGTTTCTTCTTTATAATTTTATGAAATTATTTATTAATTGCCTATGATATGTAGAAGGATATTTTGACAAGTTATTTTTAATATTATTTTTTTTTGAAAAATATATAGAAAAACACAATATTTATTAACTGATAACACTTGTACTGTTACACAATATGATAATTATATTTAATTTCCAACCGGTCTCGCTTACACAAGCATCCTCAGGGTATTTACAGTTTTTAACCTTATTATTTAAATTGTTAGGTTAATAACTGTAAATACCCTGAGGATACTTGTGTAAGCGAAACAGGTCGGAAATTAAATATAATTATCTTATTATGAAACAGTACAAGTGTTATCAGTTAATAAATATTGTGTTAAAATGGAGTTTCACCAATATGTAATTAATTATATATATAGAAAAACCCTTCAAAACCTATGTTTAGATAATAAAACACATTTGTATGTATTTGAAAGCGGATATGAACAAGTTTGTAATTTTATTAGTGGAAAAATTTCAAAAAAGTAGCCTAAGTTACTTTCTGTCACATCAGCTATCTGCCAGTGAAAATCCCGTCAAAATCGGTCCAGTCATTCCAGAGATTAGCCGGAACAAACAGACAAAAATTATAAAAAATGTTATTTTGGTATACGTACCGTGTATACATCCATACGCGTTTAGTAACAAGCGGTTATTTTATTATTACAAACAGACACTCCAATTTTATGAATTATTTGTATAGATGACATAGTTAATCAACGAGTAATGTATGTGTTGTTTTGGATGGGAACTATAAAATGTAGTTTTCAAGAAGTTATTATAATTATATATATTTTAATAATATTATATGTATACGAACTGTGAATAACATTTCCATTTTGTTACAGCGACGTCACAAACGCGCAAATTATGAAGGACGAACGGGCCAGTGCGCAGCGCGTGCGTATCGCCGTTATTGGCAGCTCTAGAGTTGGCAAGTCTGGTAAGTAAAACTATTTATTTTTAATAGGAATGTTTCTTTTTATTTAAAACGTTTCTATTGGCAATTTAACTGTAAGTGTATAACAAGGACATTGGCAAGATTTTAAAAAATTATACCGTGTGTCAATTGTTTTCCGACTGCCGAAACTAGTGATATCCCTAAAAAGACTTATCTAGTGTTTCTTATGATAACCAAACCGAAAAACACTGTAACTGATACACAGGACAGGTCTGACAGGAGACCCATCTGCTTGTTTGCTATCTTATGATATAAAAAAACATATATTTGTATATTGATATTATTTTTATTCAAACAGATTTTCATATATTCTTCATTAGTTTAGTTTTAATTTTATTCAATTAATATAGGAGAGAGAATAGTGGCAAAATACTAAACAGCGAAAAATTGCTACACAGAATTTTCACCTTACGCAGGCTCCTTTGTAGAATAGGCCAACTGCCGTTCTGCCAGGCAGGTCGTAAAAGGCGACTGATTGGCTATCGAGTCACTACAATCGTGGCTACTAGGTGGTAGAGTTCTGCATTGTCTCGCCCGGGTCTGGTACCACCGCCTTACCTATTCCTGCCGCAATAGCGTCAATGCTTGTCGCTGTCGTGTTCCAGTTTGGATGGTAAGGTAGCCGGTAAACTTATGCATGTGGCATTAGACCTCGCCACAAGATAGCAACGCTCAATTAACATCTTTGGTGTCTATAGGCGATGGTTGACTCTTTCCATCAGGAGACCCATCTGCTTGTTTGCTATCTTATGATATAAAAATAAATTTAAAAAAAATACTCGTAGCTTGCGTGGATACTCAAACAATATGTTTATAGTAATTATAACCTTATCGTGTTTGTCCCTGATTTCAATAACACCACGAAATAGATACAGTAGCTTTATCGCAAGCGGTACCTCAATATTCGTAAATCTTCCATGGTCATTGTACAGACGTGTTCATTAAAAGATTAGATAAAATTCGCCCTGTTTTATTTCAATCATGGAAAGTAACCTGACGCCTTATAGAACTGGAAAAATTCCAACAAGTAAGTTTTCTGTAATCGACTAATGGCCGGGTTCCTATCGGGTGGTAATTCCAAAAAATTCGACTTGTTAAAAGTGCATGTACTTAAAGAATAAAATATTTTTAGGATTGCTTAATGTATCTCAATATTTAATGTAAATAAAAATATTTGATAAAATTTCAATTTAATACATATAATTAAGTATGTAAATAATATTTAGATATATACATATATATATATATATATATATATATATATATATATATATATATATATATATATATATATATATATATATATATATATATATATATATATATATATATATATATATATATAAATATATATATATATATTTCTCTTAAATCACATAGAATATTATAATTTTTAAACATTTGCACATGGTATAGAATGTGCTGGTAACTTTATTATTCTGCAACCAACTGTACTATTAGCAACCAATTGATGCTGTGTTTCTATAATGAACGATCGTTCTAGCAACCAATTTACTTACAGGCACAGTTATTCGGACATTAGGTAATTTGACAGTTATAGAAATAGTTTTAGCTTACTCCTCTAGCAAATGTTACTACTCGTAACCTAAAAAAGTCGTTTTCCAGATATAAGGACCGAATACATATTAGTATTTATTAATCTGTACCAATATTATTTAGAGATACGATTTAAGGATAATCTTTGGTATAAGAGACAACCATCGCCTATGGACATAGGCGATGGTTGACCCATTTGCTTGTTTGCTATCTTATGACATAAAAAAAACTCAAAAACTACTGAACCGATTTAAAAAAAATCTTTATTATCGCTAAATAGTACAAGATACTTTTGATCAAATAATGATTTTGGGTCACACGAATGAAGTAGCGAGTAACAGCTACTGTACGTAACAAAAAAATACCATGAAAGTAATCGTAACCTGTTATTCTAATATAAAAACAAGGAATCCCGTACCAAAATATGTAAAGTAGAATACCATAACAATATTTACAATATGTGATAAAAGATCGTAAAATTGAAACATTAACGGCTGTTTGTAGCTGTCTATTGACCTAGATGCCTTGAAACGTCTATCATAAATTAAATTCCTCTAGTACAAATATTTTAAATTTTGACCCAGTTGTAATACTTTGTAATCTTAAACCATACAAATTTTGCATCACAATTCCACATGTTTTTACTCCTGTTTAAAATCTCTACGTTGATATGAAGTGTCATAAATAAAGTGTTGTGGTTCTATGCTTGCGCACTATTATTATATTTAGTGTATAGACACCAAATACGATTCATCATCTATAGGGACGATAGTAATCCCTTTCTATCAGGAGAGCCTGTCCCTTTCTATCAAACTGTTCTGTAAATTATGATGTAAAAAATTGTCGTTCAATCGGTCAGTCACAAATTTATATACATATTTTATGTAAAAGTTAACTCTACTTTAATACAAAAACATTGTCTTACCATTAAGAGACAGGCAGAGGTTCAACAAGTGTACCGACGACTAGCCGAAGATACTTAGTCCCATATTACGATAGGTGGCAAGCCTATTGCTAACCGGGCACTTATCCACTTCCGGACAACGTCTATTTTACCAGAAAACTAAAAAAATACATTTTGAATTGATCCCGGGACCTCATGCGGTCAACACTAGCACCGGACCACTTGACCACAGAGGCGACCATATTTAAGAGAATAATAAATAAAATTCACTAGACAAATTACACGAATTGATCTAACCTCAAAGTAAGCCAATTATTTGCATGTGTTATGGGAGTTAGTCTACGATACTAATACATAAATACTGTTACGTACATAGTAAACACCTTAACTCAGAAATACAAACATCTATGCACATCGCACAAATATTTATAAGAATGGTTTGAACAATTGCTTTCTGCTATTGAACGGAAATAAGGTAATAAATATCACTTGTCAGTATTTAACAAAAAAAAATAGAAAATACTACACACGCACGTAAATTTGAAAATTTGCAGACGAAGATATAAACGTGAAATGAAATAAAAAACCCACTGAACTCTTCCGGAAAATCTTAGTCGAGGTCGCGTTCGAGTTTGATAGTTTTTACGCATGATTCATTATAATAACACCGGTAGTTTCAATAACAAATACCCATGATTACTTTTACGAATGTGACACATAGCTTCTGTTTCCCCAAAATAAAACATACATACAACAGGCATAAATTTTCTTATTCTTATTCATTTGCAGTAAATTAGAATGTCGTCAAGATAGATTTTGATACAAATTTCATCCCCTATTTCAACCCTTTAAGGTTTGATTTTTGAAAATAAATAGCCTATGTTTGACCCCGGCTCTTCAACTACTTCCATGCCAAATTTCAGCAAAATCGGTCCAGCGGTTTACCCGTGAAAGCGTAACAGACAGACAGACAGACAGACTTTCGCATTTATAATATTAGTATGGATTCCTCGTTTAATAATAAAACTTATTTATTATTTTATTATATTTTGAAAGATTTGTTGCTGTTTATTCTTGAATAATAATAACTGTTTTATTTATCACATAAAACTCTACTTTTGCAGTAAATAACAACAAGAATAAACATATATAATAACATAAAACAAAAAAAAACTAAAACGACATTGATAATTAATAACAATATGTAATTATAAAATAAATAATAACGACATTGATTATGATGCTGTAATAATTTAAACCGGTTGGATGTGTAAAATTATATGAAATAAAAGTTAAATGGAAGTACAAGTGAGTTTATCTATATAAATAAACATCAATTGCTGTTCGTTAGTCTCGCTAAAACTCGAGAATAGCTGGACCGATTTGGCTAATTTTGGTTTTTAATTAATTGTTAAAGTCCAGGAAAGGTTTAAATGGTGAAAAAATATAGAAAAAATTAGATATTACAATAAGAGTAGTTGAAAAGGCAGAACAACGTTTGCCGGGTCAGCTAGTTTGTAATAACTATTTGTAATAAACATTTTAAAATGCGGTTTCACTAACTGCTGACGATGGAAAATATCCAATTTGTAATAATATCAAACTTTTGAGGTAAACTATATGTAATATTTTTTCAAATATAGTAGGACAGGTACTTTGTTACCCGTGTGATAGGATGAAATAACACATGCACGAGTTTACCGGTTAACTTAACATCTAAATCGGAACACGATAATGACAAGCATTGACGCTATTGCGACAGGAACAAAGATGGGTGGTAGTAGGTGACATTGGTAGTACCAAATCCGGCCGAAACTTTGCCGAACTCTACCGACGAGTAGTCACGCAGGTAGTGATATGTTTTGATAATTGTTCGCATTTTACGAATTGTCTGGAAAAATGGCAGATGTACTATTTTTTAAAGAGGGGCCCAGACCAAAAAACAGGATAAAAATTGTTATACTTACATTGATTTTATATAAAATAAAATAATATATAACTCTCTTGGTAACTTAAACATGAAAGAAGCAAATATGCAGAATATTATTAACTAAAGGCAAATAGTCATTTAAACGACCTAGATCTCGAACTTCTAACTTTCAGTGGCGACCTTTTCAAATAATATGTAAATTTCGTCACGACCCAAAACTTAATTCCCAGCAGACGTCTGCCATTACTTAGATATAATATTTTATTTATATATATATATATAACTAGTAATAATTTATATATATATATATATATATATATATATATATATATATATATATATATATATATATATATATATATATATATATATATATATATATATATATATATATATATATAAACTAAATATTTCATTACTAACAATAATTTTAATTAATAAAAGTAGAAATCAAAGACTACGTACATGATTCATAACATATACATACATCCTTGCTTCACAAATAGCCTCACACTTTTAGATACAGAGCCGAATGCTTATTTTCTATTATACTAATAAGTAATAAATTGATACTTACCCTTCTACATAGAAGGCGAAACATTAGATCTGAATACTCTTTTTCTTCGCTCTTTTAAAAAAGCTCAGCTCAAAAGTGACCCACTTAAATCCATAAATAATCTCGTGACAAGTAGGCACTCTAGTGACCTATTACGCTAAGTGATGTAATGCGGCTGTATTTGTTTTCATTAACAACAAATCAACACTTTTTCTAAGTTTACTTTGCCCTCGTAAACAAAGATGTTTCGTGATGAGTCACGAGCCTTGTAACCGGCGCGACCTTTGAACATTATTTGAATATTTCCTCTTAAATTAATTACTTACACAACTGTATTATATTATTTTATTGTCGTTATTATATTAACCCTTCAAAACCACAAACCACGAAGCAGCCAGAAATTACCACATTTGGTTCTGATAGAACATGTAAAATTATTATTCATTAAGTTTGACCCGTTAAATAAAAACATTATTTTCGAAGTTAAAGAAATATATGTAAACTAAATAAATCAGCTGAACTGTAGGGTTTAATATTTACGATCATCCATACTAATATTATAAACGTGAAAGTCTGTCTGTCTGTTACTCTTTCACGGCGAAACCGCTGACCGATTTTGAAGAAATTTGTCATGGAGACGGGTGAAGAATCAGCATAAAATATAAGCTAAATTTTTTTTAAGAATCAACCCCCAAAGGCCAAAATAGGGGATGAAAGATAGTATGAAAAATTATATCGATGATGTGTTAATCTACTCGCGGATGAAGCTGCATAACTGGTTTAGCTAGCTTTTAATAAATCTGTTTGATCTGGCTTATCACTCAGCAGTCGTTATATTAAAACAATTTAGTTACATGTTTAATTTAACTTATGATAAACGATAAATAATTAGCACATTACAAACTACACAAATTGGTCTAACCTTGAAATAATCAATTTATTTTCTTGTAACGAAGGTGCTCATAAAATAAGTGCCTCTCCTTATCAGTGTTTAAATTAAATTTCACTTCGATCGGCTATTAGTTCACTCGTTTATAACCGTTATAAGACTAATATATTAAAAGTATGTATTTACATATCTAATACTAGAAACTAAATAAAGCTTGAAAAAATGATAATTTACTCATGTTATTGATACTTAATGATAAAAATAATTATGAAATTTCATAAGCCAAACATGAGTGACAAAATACGTAGCTCGCTTTATCATAAGTGTGTTATTCATTACAATGTTACCAGATACCAATGAGGGACTAGAGAGCCGTCACCATAATACATGCTACGAGAGCGCTACGAGCCACTACGATATTTACCATGTTTGTGTGCAAACTTAAACTGTCATATTTTAACAAGTCTATTATTAATTGGTGAAATAATGATTAATAATAACGAAATATATACTTTTGCCATCGTTATAGCAATGTTGTAATAAAAATTAAAAAGCTTGAAATATTATTTACGCTTTATTCAACACGTAGATATTGCTGAAATCATATTGATACGTTATTATATGGAAAAATTTTGTAATTTTGAAATACCATAAATTAGAACAAAATATTATTGCTTTCCGTGGTAATGCGACATGCATAAGTTTATCGACTACCTTAACATCTTACTGAACACGACAGTGACGAGCGTTGCCGCCATTGCGGCAAGAATAAATAAGGCGGTACTTTACAACCTGGGCGAGACATTATAAAGCTGTAATATAGACATTAAAACATTAATTTAATCAAGTAGCGCAGATTAATTTTAAATTTCATTTTTAAATATGACCTGAATTTTTGAGCGTCCCGACTTCATAATCTAACATGATGTTAAAGAAAGTATTGAGGTCATTTCATATTGAATAGACTTTATACTTTAATGTATTCTTAACGATGTCGCGTGATCTGTGATACGTTTCAGTACAAATAGGCAGGCTTTAGCTTCAGTGATCTGTGAGTAAGCTGAGATGAATATAATAAGCTTAAGTTTATCTCGATCTTTGAGCCTTCTCATTGTACTCTCGGTCATCGAACCTTTGTATGAATAAATCATTTTCGGTTTGTAAAGACGTGGGTATTAGGGTCTCCTGAATTTGCATATGTATTGTAAACTAAGGAAAAGAACCCTAGCTCATCAAGTAGAAATTAAAATAAGCAGAGAAAGGGAAAATAGTCTTTTCATAAAAATATTTCGATTAAAAAATAAGCAAATATCGCTGGACAAAGTATAACGCGAATTAACCTAACCCCAAAGTAAGCAAATTGCTTGTGATAAGATTGCTAGTCGATGCATATAGAAATACATATGTAGATACTTGATATACATTTTATAAACAACCTCAACCCAGAAATACAAACATCACAATACACAAAACTATGTCCCTGTTGAACCTTAGCACTATCGATTGCATACTTAGGGCCTTTAACCAACGAGAGCATTACAAATAAATGGACAACATCAAAACTTAATACGAGCAAGACCATGGAAACAAGTAAGAGCGGATAATTTTCATCAATACCAAACATTTCTTATTAAATCATACGTATGTCCATCATCGTTCAAATTTAATTTCTTCTATTTCTAGTCGTCCGTTGTGTGTAATAATCAATAACCTTATATTTTAGTTTGTTCCTTTGAATTTGGAAAAAACCTCGTCCACAGTCTGGCCTTTGTTTTTTTTTCCGTTTAAACGTCATAAGTTAGTCCACTTACTATAATAATAGGAAATTTAAAAAATTAAACCGACTTCAAATATTAACTGTACTCATATCTCAAAAACTACTTTACAGATTTTGACGTAGCTTGGACTGCTCCCTAAGTTGGAATATTCCTAATTTAAATCAAAATCGAATAATCGAATATCTCGATATGGTTTTTAGTTCCCAAGAAACTCATGAATATACATACACTTACAAAATTTAGTACACGTGCTTAGTAACCACATATATAGATCATCATACTCAAATATTATGCAATTCCCCCCGTGTTGGTCCCGGCCTGCTTTGAATAATAGGACAACTGCCGTTCTGCCAGGCAGATCGCAAAAGGCAACCGAGTGGCTATACGCGTCACTACCATCGTGAATTCTATGTGGTAGAGTTCTACGCCAGCTCGACCGGTCTGGTACCACCACCTTACTTGTTCCTGTCACAATAGCGTCAGTGTTAGTCACTATCGTGTTCCAGTTTGGAGGGTAAGGTAGCCGGTAAACTGATGCATGTGGCATTAGACCTCGTTACAAGATAGCAACGCACCATTAACATCTTTGGTGTCTATAGGCGATGGTTGACTCTTTCCATCAGGAGACCCATCTGCTTATTTGCTATCTTATGATATTAAAAAAAACAACAATATTACATACATACATATCAAACTAATAACCTGTAAAAATTATTATAATATATTTTTTGTTTGTTACAGCATTAATTGTGCGGTATCTTACGAGGAGGTATATCGGAGAATACCATTCAAATACAGGTCAGTCACATTTACTAAATTATACTACAAGATATGTCAAAGATATATAAAATACAAATCATTTGATTGCAAACACTTTATCATACACACATATTTCATATACACATATCATACACAATAAAAGCTGATTAATCTGCAGGCAAATCGCTTATGTTTAAATATTCAAACAAGGATTTCAGTAGATTACATTAATTACTACTGATATATATTTTAATAAATCTGCGTAGATGTGAACTTGATTTAAAATCGAAATTACGTAAAAACAAGTCTATTTGCCATTTCTCAAAAAAAAAGCAAAATATAGACTTGTGTTAGTTCTACCTTTCGATTTATTTTATAAGTATTTTTTTTTTAATTTAACACATTTTTATTTCTTTTCAGACCTCTTATACCGGCAAACAGTTCCCATAAATGGGACACCGATAGAATTAGAAGTAATAGATGTATCAGGCTCCAATCTCGACAAATTTCCGGCAGAACAGGTAATCATCCTTTTTTTTAATTTTCTTGTTTAGCCTACAAATTGACATTCGGATAAAAAGAACAATGGAAGTGGAAAATAAAAGGAAAATTCTCTTCATTCGTATTAAGTCTATATCTGATGTATTCGAAGGTTTATTTATAAACCGAAGAACTTAGTCCAAGTATCAAATAACAACCTTTATGCGTCTTTACTCAAAAGCTCTGGTTTCGTGCCTCCGCAAAAGATTGAGGGTGTAGACTATAATTTTCTATAGGCTTCGCTTGGACCCGTATAAATGAGACGTCACTTGATAAAGAAAAATTGTTTTACACATACTCACGTTTTGTCACGCTATATTTAGAACAAAATTGAGTTGATGCGTTCGTGTTGTTGAAGATGAAGTTTTTTTATATAACACCATTAGTCTGTGTTATGATAGTATCTGTTTTAAAATGAACACCTAGACTGCATATATACTTCCCTCATGTTAAAAGAAAACTTGTTGCATCTAGATATCAATGACGGTATTGCTCCGGGCTCTTTTTTTAAGAATAGACGGTTGACTATTTTACCAGACAGTTGGTGGAGCAAACAATCGACCAAATGACTGTGCTGCCGTGACCTAACATTAAATATATATGTAGTCTCCTTCGGATATGATACTATTGTCTAACATTTTCATGCACTGTAAAAAATATTTTTGTTAAAGTCATGTATTTGCGCTGTATGAGGGCATCAGCTAAAAACTAACACA
This sequence comes from Apodemia mormo, assembly GCA_036924255.1. Taxonomy (NCBI): domain Eukaryota; kingdom Metazoa; phylum Arthropoda; class Insecta; order Lepidoptera; family Riodinidae; genus Apodemia; species Apodemia mormo. The sequence goes on along the minus strand of JAUPFN010000003.1, from coordinate 36,882,452 downwards.
GCTGAATAACCTTTGCAAGGCAACAAGTCCACCAAGTTACAAAATATTTTGATTAAATAAAATTTAAAGAATAAAGAAAAAAAGAACTGCTATTACTAATCACATGCAAAATTACTTTGATGAAGTTATTTGCTGTGTTCTTATTATTTCATTATGTTTTTAGCTTATGTTATTCAGAATTCAATTTATGAAATTAAGACGATAAATCTTTGGCAATTACGAACGATGAATCGGATGTAGGTTACTGAAATTCGGCGGAAACCTTGTTCAGCTCAGTTACATGACCTTCGTGGTGTTACTTACACTTTCGACCTTTGGATTATCTCGACTTAGCTCATCAATCACACACCTATAATATTACTACATGACTATCGGACAAAACCATAAAACCTAATAGCATAGCCTAAGGTTTTGTATCAAGACTAGAACTATTTGGAAATGGTACATTTTTAAACTTGTGTACTGGCTTATTATATTTAATTGTAATTTATTTATTTCCTCAATTTTCATGCTGTCTTTTTGTCTGGAAATATTTTTTTCTACGAATAATACGATAGGCGAACAAAATAAACGTAAATTAAAATTTATGTCCTAATTACAAATAGTCTTAATGAAACCAAAAAAGAGAGCCAAGATGATTTTGATGTTTGAAAGATTTTGATTGTTGATATATTAGATAACTAATCGTGTCAAACAGCTGATAAGATTTTGATACAATTTGATGTCCTCTATAATCAAAATGAACTAATTTTAATCCCATAAAATATACTGTTACCGTAGGATTTATCAAAAAACATCGATTACGCAGAAAGTTACGCGATGCAGCTAGTTAAGTTAGAGAATATTTTGGTGCCTATAGACGGCAAATGTATTAACTATTAAAAAAATCTTGTTAAACTCCTACTTTTCAATTTCAATTTTTCTATAAGTGCAAAGATTTCTATAAGTGTGCATTTGAGATTTCTTAGTACCTAAACGACTGGGCGGATTTGCATAAAATTAAATATGCGGGTAAAGGCTGTCCATACTTAGCAGGCTACTTGTTTAACTCGTGAAGCAACATTATTCCCGTGAAATGAATATTCAATGTTGATTTTGAATCACGTATTTAGAATACATAAAAAATATATCTTACAAAAATGTGAACTTTATAATTATTATAAAATCATTTCCTAAAAAATTTTGCTATAAAGCAAACCTAATACCATACTACTTACTTTGTTTTAACCTCTACTCATTTTTTTAAACCAAATAGAGTACAGAGCGTTTCAAAATACATACTACTGTAAAGTAATACTCTCTGCACTGAAATAAAAATAAGTATAAAGGAAGGATATCTTTGTTTCCAGAACAAACAAAAATAATTTTCGAGGTCAGTGCGGCTCTAACACACTCGCAAAATCAACAATATATTGTCGAGGTTCTTTCTGTTATGATTCAATTTATTACTTCCTTGTATTATGTACCATAGATTTATAGGTTAGAACGATAAACTATTATAGATATGCCATAATTTCTATTTTAGATTCTGAGATTTTGGATTGAGAATCATAATTATGTCGACATAAAAGTTTCAACAAATACGTATGCTAATTTTTATCACCTGCAATATAACTGAAGTCCCGAAAAAACATTAATGATAGTAATTAGTTACTCATGGAGAAATTCCTATAATTTTCAAGAGTTTTTCTTATGTTATTTACTATTTTTCTTTTGAATTAATTTAATATAAGGAATTTGAAGGAATCATCGGTACGACATTAAAATTCTCTTAAAATAACACACTATTCGGTCCAAACAAAATTATATTAAAATAGTTTTCATCCTTCTGATATTTCAAATGTAAAAATTTGTAACTTTATATATATGTTTTTATCCCGTAATATTTGTTGTCCCGGGGGATTCACAAAAAACTTTGATCACACATCCAGCGAGACACTGCTAGTGGAACATAAATCAAAGCCAACCAGCACGCGTGTCTGGAAAGTATCAAACTAATACAGTTGTCAGATCTTTCCGCATATTATCGTAGATTAGTATGAACCCGTTTAATGTATGTGGGTTAATCGTAACACATAAATAAGAATCGTTCGCCTGGACGACTCGAGAGCCGTTCCAGTGACCCGTGCGAGCGTGACTCATGTTTTCAGAGCTATAATAATTACGAGTCGTAGTCACCTTCACCGGCGATATTTGGGTGTTTGTAGTTTAATAAACATTGCTTCGAGATTTTCATCTCATGACCTGAAGTTTTTGAGCAAAGCTGGTACCTACCTTTTTATATTTTGTTTCATATTACGTACTATCCTAACCACCTACCACAGGCTGTGTGATCGGTGATCCTAACAATGGAATTGAAGTGCTTTAAGAATCATGTATACTTAAAACATAGTCTACTTTTAGTAACAAAATTTGTCATTTTTATGTGATAAAGCCTAGGCATAGCGAACCCGTATAAAAATGTATCCATTGGTTTTGGCCTAAAATCCAATCATACGCTCACACTCAGATATACTCATATACAATGTAACTATATACCTATTATAAAGGTTAACTACAAGTATTTTTACCTTTATGACTACTATACTAGTCAATAATAATTAGTAGTACTATAATTAGTTGTACTAAAACGGTATATTTTCTATATATTTAAAAAAATCTCGCATTTCTTTATAAAAACTAGTTCCAAGTAAATGTCAAGAAGACCATCTGCTTAAGTCATTTCATAATAAAAAATCATAAATAAATAAATATCTCTGGACAAGGTAAGCAAATTATTTGCTTGTGATATAGGTGTTAGCCAACGATTCTAATACATAGAAATACATATATAAATACTAGAATATATTTAAGAAACACCCAAACCCAGAAAAACAAACATCTATGCTCATCACATAAATGTTTGTCCCTGACGGGAATCAAACCCGCGCCCCATTGATGCCTAGTTTAGTTCGCTATCATATTTTTTTAATTTCCTCCTATTATCTCGGACCAATTGGAATAATTGATAATCTATCTACAAGGCGAATAAACCCTAAATCAGTCACTTCCATCGTGACAAAGACTTGAAAGAGCTTGAAAGCCATTAACAGTGACCTTTGCCCGTGAATCAGTGTTCAGAGCAATAAAAATTATCATTGGTAATCACCTTCACCGACGATGTTTGGGTATTTGTAGTTTAATAAACATTTCCTAGAGTTTTCGTACTATTTATAAAAGTCTTACACTTATATTTTTGGTTGATCGGAGCCGTGTTCTTTTACATCAAGAAGTTATAATTTATATTTTATATAACACTATCTAACTAACATATCTATCTATCTATCTTAATAAATGCACATAATCTTTAAACCTGTTAAGCTAGAAATTATAAAATCTTTATTCTGCTAAACTTAAAAATTAATAATGAAACGATTTCGTTGATAAGCGACCTTGTGTAGATGACTGATGTGATTGAATTTCCCGTTTTCATTCCCCGTTTTACCCGCATCCTTTTAATAAATATACCATAATATTACGTCGCTGGCAGTTCAAACCAGCAAAGGTCAAACATATCTCGATCTTTATAAGTTCTACTAGGTGATAGAGTTTTGCAGTATTCTGCTCGTGATTTATATCACTGACTTATCTTTTTCGCTTTGCGCTATAGTGTTTGTCACTATAATGTTTCAGTTCGGGAAGTAAGGCAGCCTTTTAACTCATACATTCGACTTTACGTTTCTGCCACACAAAATTTATATTTGAAATGCTTAGTTGCATCTAAGTTCTAGACTGATGTTAGTAAATTATGAATCAAAGATTGCTGATTGCCACTCTCGTTTCGTCGTTGTTAACAAAAGAATGTAAATAACAAAACCAAGCAACAAATTAATATTATTTGAATCTAAACATTTATTTGCCATAGCGATCCGTTCCATGGATTCCTACTACGAGATTCTGCTCGAAAGCGTTATTGACTTTTTTCAAATACAGTAGCTGTTGAACACATAAAGTTGTGTGTCCTGGTTATCGCTAGAAACAAACTGTAATCGTTATTTCTACGTGGCGATGAAATTCACTACCGATCTCGCCAGCCGACGAACCGGTAAATCGTTGTGAGTCGGAAAGCCTTCAGACGTTCGATTCACGATTCTACCTAGAAAATCGAAAAGGAATCAGCTTAATGATACTTCTTTTAGCAACAGCTCAAATGAGAAAATGACAATGACCTTAATGTGCACAGCGGAGATAAGACACATGGCAGCTGTATATTTGACAAAAAAATTAGAATAGTTTAAGCTACTACTACCGTAAAAAATTAATCGAAAAATCAGTGGTAATTAGAGTTTTATGAATAAACTTAGTCAAAATAAATCAAGTTTTATCCTTATTATCTGCCAAACCAAAGTTAAAAATCCATTAACAATATATCTGATTAATATTAATTTTATTTTGATCTATCTTATTAGACATTAATAAGACCGTAAATTATCTGGCCTTTTATGTTACATTAAATAATAAATATAATTTTGATACTGCCAAGGTTGAACCCTGATCTAAAGAAACGTGTTTGTAGAAAGAGTTGAAATATATCCAACATTACATATCACATTGTAATTCCTACATTTTAGCGTCACAAATCTTTGAAAAGCGATCGACATTTTAGCTGTAATTTCGTAGGTGTTAATCATAAACAACTCTATCATTATCTATTTCCGAAGTATTATATTTATCCTGCATACACTAAAGCTATATAACTTCTGAATCAAAATAGCTTTTAGCGTGAAGATATGTTTATTTCTATGTAAAATGTTCAACACTTAGTAATGGAACATCATAATTTTAGTTAATAAAATAATACTCATAATGATGTGAAAAATTAACTTTTTACTTCTAATATATATACTATGCGAATGTGAATGAATGTAACTACCGGGGGAGACCAACGGAGACCAAGGTTGACGTATCATGATCGAATAGGTCGAATGCTGTCCGAAGTTAGTGTTAAGTCTCCGAAACTGGCATGTTTGCATGAAGAGAGCTATAAATGTAGAGGAAGCTAAGTCCCGTCTCGATCGATCCATGTATATAATAAAAATATTACTTATTCTTTAATAATATCGAATTATTAGATACTTTTACAATCAATGACACATGTATGAAACAAAATCATTTTTTTTTTGTATTCTCAAGTCTCTTCAGACTTCACAAAAGTAGGAAACCCTGGGTGTTGCTTCAGGCTTCATTCTCACAGAGATATTATAATAAAGATAACCCATGTCATTATTATGGCTAATGTACTTACTGATATTTGTCAAAGTAGTCTTCCAATTTACATATTTAATGTAAATGGACGGTTATTATTTTCCACCAGGAAATCCATCCGCTTGTTTGGTATCCTATGATACAATAAGACGAACTTAGGTATTGTCTCGTAATCAACACTTGAACCAGCATAGCGCACATTAATGCCGATTTAAGGCAGAAAAAGGGTAGTATTTCACTACCAACTGTGAGATAAGCTGTTAAATATACAGCCTGATAATAATTGGTTCTGTTCGATTTGCTCGTACCTTCTTTATACGAAAACTTTTATTCTGAAATAGCTTGCCTCACACGGTTTTTCCGAGTATTTTATGTTGAAATTTTTAAGAGGTAGGTCAACAAAATTTTCAAAAACTGGCATCACATCGTCAACTAATCTTTTGTGTTGCAAATATACATGGGCAGAGATGACTGCTTTCCATCAGGCGGCCTACTTGCTCGAGTTTGTCTGCAGATACTTTAAAAAAACGTCCTAACATCAGTCCAGTATATCATTTTCTCTCTATAAATCACAATTTTAATAAAAATAAAGCATTGATACCAAGCTTCTCAACACGGATCAATAAAGCAATTGACTTAGAGCCCAAGGATATGGATATAAAAATAGCGTAGGTAGTATAATAATTTGAATTTATTCATTTTAATAATTATAAAAAAAATTAAATCATTTTGTTTTTTATAGCGGGATAGATGTTGCTGTTATTTATATTATATATAGATAATATAAATACATTCAAAGCAACTAGCTTTTATACTTCGTTGAATTATAAGTAATATATTTACTAATTAAAAATGATTACATATTAACATGTTAGTTTCGCGAGTACTAGGTGGTAGAGTTCCGCAATATCTCACGTGGGCATAGTACCACTCTGCTTTACATATTCTTGTCGCAATAGCTTGTGACTGTCATGTTCAGTTTTGGAGGGTAAGGGAGTCGCTAAACTAGCAACGCACCCTAAATATCTTTGGTGTCTATTTCTTTAGGTTTACTTTGCCTATTTCTTGTTCCTTTTGTAGTTATACTTTTTAAATTTACCCCCGTCATGGTCCGGGCTCCTTCGAAGACCAATTGGCTATACGTGTCACTACCATCGTACCTACTGGGTGGTAGAGTTCTACAATATCTCGCCCGGGTATTTGATACCACCGCCTTACCTATTCTTACCATACTCATAGCGTCAATGCTCGTCATTTTCATGTTCCGGATTGGAAGGTAAGGTAAGGTAGCATCGCACCATGTAACATCTTACGTGTCTATAGGCAATGGTTTCTCTTTCCATCCATCTGCCTTCTGCCATCCATCTGCTTGTCTGCTATCTAATGATATAAAAAAATACTAATATTTTTACTATTTGTTTCAGATTCAGTGGGCTGATGCATGTCTCTTGGTATATTCAGTAACAGATAGAACTAGTTTTGACTACGCAATAGAAATATTAAATACCCTGAAGACGTCAATGTCTGGAAGTCCAGCGCACGGACATCATGGACCCACATCTCAAATGCCTCTAGCTCTATTAGGGAACAAGACAGACCTGGACCACTTACGACAAGTAAGTAAAATTTGTAATTTAATAATTTTGTCCCGTTTATTCCCTTTTAAAGAAAAGACAACCTTTAATTGTGCCAGGCAGTTCGTAAAAGGCGAACTATTGGCTACTAGTGTATCGCGACCACTTGGTAGAGTTCCGTAACGTCTCGTCTGGGTATGATACGCCTTACCTTCCTGCCGCAATAGCGTCAAGCTCACTGTCGTATTTCAGTTTGGAAGGTAAGTTAGTCGGTAAACTTATGCATGTGGTATTTTATATACTACTCGCGCTGTGGTCGACATTCAGCCGTAAGCTAATGAACATAAACAATGAAAATAATATACACGTGTGTATATTGGCATGTATATCACATGAATGTAGTCTGTGTAATTTATATTTTTATTAATGTGTATTTCTAATACATATTATATGCAAAAAATAATAGCTTTCCACACTTCTACCATGTAAACTTGAACTGTTCCAAATTTCGTACTCCTCCGTTCGCGTAATTGTCATAAAAAGAGATACAAAGTTTTTGCTTCACGTATAAATATATATAGATATAGATTATATAGATTATGTAGTCACCTCAAAGGTTTTATGGTACCAACTATGATATAAACACATGAGGATCTGCGTTCGAATCCCAGGTGGCCAATTCCTTATAGATGAGTTTTTCAGATTTTCATAACTTGCCCAAACCTGGATATATGCTTATAGGTGACCTGGATTGGCCACCTGTCACATTATGAAACTAAATACTGTAAGCTAATAGTGGGTGCACTAGATGCACCTCCGCCTACTTATTTGGAGGTATGGCCGTGGCGATATTTATTTATGACTCCCAAATCACTTTATTATAGACCCATAAAATAGTTTTAAAAAGTGGAATCTTCTAGAAGATATAAACTTATACAATGTATTTCAAAATAAGTACAAGTGCGTTTTGACCTTAACAACATTGGAATTGAAACTTGGACTGAAAATCAATTAATTATAAGACGTAGCTTGCTCCGAAGTAAAACGCAATAAAATAAATTGTTGAACGTAATAGAAACTGTTATATGGCCGCTCTCATGAAGTAGGGCAAGTAAATAATGAAAATCTAAAATAAATGAAATAAAACATCGCCTCTCTGTACACTAGTAGCATTTTTTTTCAATATAAATATTTGAGGTCTTGAGTTCGAATCCCTGTGTCGAGAACATTCTTCTCAAGTTCTTTAGGTTTTTCTGGAAAACATAACTTGCCGTGAAATATATGTCCCTACCCGATTTATCGAAAGAGTTAGCCACTTCCGACATCATGGGGCTTTAAAAACTGTTAACTAATGTTGCATTGCGCTCCTGCCTACCTCTTTAAGGATATAAGCGTGATGATATTAATTTAAAAAAAGATTTAAATCCAGCGTACATGTTGCAATCACGCAAAAATTCTAATTAGATTAATATATGGAATAAAAAGTGAAATGTGTTGTTGAATTTTTAGATACTCGTAAAATAAAGCAAAAAAATATAATTATTATTATGCTTTGACAATACCGTCATAAATGTCTAACCTTTTTATATGGACTTAACTTTTTTAAATTGGGATTAAAAGTTTCTCACTGACGTTAAAAAATAAAAACTACTTGTTGAATATATTTACAATAAGCTGAATTAACTTGGGGTGTACCTAAAAAATTAAAAATTTTAAACGTTTCGCCCAGGTATATACTCGTAGTATCAAACCTTAACTATTCCTGCCGCAATAGCGTCAACTGTCGTGTTCCGGTTTGGAGAGTAAGGTATCCGGTAAACAACACATGTGGCTTTAATACTCCGCCACACGGATATTAACGCACTATTAACATCTTTGGTGTCAGCGATGCAATGGTTGTCATTTTTAATCAAAAGAGCCATCAGCTTGTTTGCTATCTTATGATATAAAAAATATAGATATTATATAATTCACCATAACACTGAATACTTTACAGAACCGTTTATTTTCAATTTACAACAAAATTGAAGGAAAGCATTATTTCATTAAAGACATTTGGAAATTATATCATGACTCGAATCGACGACGACGACACGACGACGCTTTTAGACAACAATACACCTATAGATAGTTAGTAAAACAAATCTTGACATTTTGTTGAGAGTGAAACATTCATCATTAGTTGAAGGAGTTGGAGGGTTGTCTTTAGTCACACTTGTCTCGATGGAAGACGGGCTGTCAGGGTGCCGCGTCGCTACGCAGAACAATAACGTGGATGTGATAAGACTCACTTTATACATGTAAAGTAGAATACGTGACTGTTTCCATTCAATTCCATGCAATATGTTTATGTGTATACATTTCCTACTTGAATTATTAGAGATAACAAAGGTACACACTTCAATGATACGGCATTAAACATAGATTTTAATGTAAAGCCTTTTCACTCGTCAAGTGTTTAGCACTTTTAGCAAAATGTTCGATCCTCAAAAAGCCTCAAAATAGGCACGAATATTCCTCCCTAAAAGTAAAATTTTCCTGAAAACTATATCTATCTTGAGATTAGATATGTGCCCAAACTTTTCGGCATTTAGGCGACTCTCCACACCATGAAACGTTAGCTATTAGAGCTTACTACTTACGAATACATCTTTTATCATATCTTCGAATTAATCTGAATGACCCTACTTATGTTATTCATTTACTTAAAACCGTAATTGTAATTTGTCTCTTAACTTATGATTATTAAAAAAAATATAAGTATACTTACTTATATGTGGGCGGTTGATTTAATTCCATGGGTCAATAACATCCATCATTTATCGACTACACCACCTTCAAGCTGAAATAGGATAACAACAAGCACCGGTGTTATGGTAGGAAAAATTACAGGAAGACAGTGGTTTCAATCCGAGCAAGATATTACAGACCTATACCGTCTAGTAGAATATAAGTTAATTAATTTATACTAGACCTAATAAGTTTTGGATACATTCACAGAACAAATATACAGGATGGGCAAAAATCGTTGATCAAACGAAACAGGGTGATAGTTGCGATTATTTGCAATAAAAATATTTCTACGGCAGAGCTCAATCTTGATTTTTTAGAAGTTACGACTGTGTTTTTGACGACAGCAATAAATGGTGTTTAATTGCTTCTAGGGAATGTATCAACACTACCAAAGTGCTTTTATGACAGTGGGTACCATGATTTATGAGTATTGGCACCTTTTTCAATTACTTGTAAGTCTCATTAAAAATTATTTGTAACTTTAGAACCTTACTGTAAAAAATGTACTACCAAAAAGTTAACTTGTATTAAAAAAAACTTGCCTATAATAATTCCAACTATCACCCTGTTTCGTTTGATCCACGATTTCTTGCCCAGCCTGTATAATAATTAGTGGATACATTCCATCGTCGACACTTGATAAAACTGCATTTTAAAATATTAAGAATAAACTTGTTCTTCTAGTTCACTTTTTCATTTTTGATAATATTATATACACCCAACCGGTTTTGATAACTACAGCATCATCACGGATGTTTTTCATAGTTATAATGTTTTAGACAATTATATAATTAGTTTCACACGCTTTACGCTTTTAATGTAGCTTTCTTCCTTGTTTTCAGGTGCCAGCGAAAGAAGGCCAGGCATTAAGTGCAGCCCATGGTGCTTCTTTCAGCGAAGCAAGCGTAGCGGATAATTCTGGAGACCTCTACCGATGCGTAGACCGCCTTCTGTCTGAAGTCAGGACACCACAGCGGACGCGCAAGTTCTCCGTCACCAAGATGCTGGGCTCGTTAATAGGTAATTTAGTGTTAAACTCTATAAAACAAATGAATATATATATATATATATATATATATATATATATATATATATATATATATATATATATATATATATATATATATATATATATATATGTGTGTGTATGTACGTATATATTATATAACAGCAAAGACAAACAAAATATATACCTCCTGATGGAACTTGTCTACAGACTAAAAACAGATTCATTTTCGTTACTATCTGCGCGGCCAGAATGTAAAAATACATAAATAAGTTGGGGTCTTAGTTTTTGTGACGAAATATGTATTTCTAGAGAAAGTCACAGAAATTGTAACACATCGTGACAATAGGGGGGAGGGGGCTAAAAAAAGCCTGATTTTAGCGTGACGTATGTTATACGACTTTTTACTAGAATTTCACAATTAAATATAATATATAATAGTAATTTATCGCCGACTCAATAAAAAATATATTAAATGTGTTTTTTTTTTTATTATAGGTAGTGCGACGAACAACAACCAAGCGACCCGCGGCTCGATGATAGCATGCCCACGTGTTCCTGCGCCTTCCAGGCCACCACTAGCCGCGGCAGCGCCCTGACCACTGTCGCCCCCACCGCACGCGCGCTGACGGCTACCCGGCGCCATGTGCCTGCCGTGTCTGCCACCCTTCGCCCACGCACCGCTGCCGGCCGCTGTATGACTACCACACCAACACAAATAAGCTGCTTCAAGCGGCTTTTGAACTTTTAGTGTTTTGTGTCTGAAGGAATAAAAGAGAATAAGGCTGCATGAACATTGTGAAGGGTGAGACTACTCACACTATTGATGAACTTTTGATGTACACTTATCACCAAAATTAATACCAAACAATATTTGATAAAAATCCATCTTTAAACGTTGCCTAAAAATTTTACATAAATCATCTCCATATGTTTATAACCTCTACCGTATTTGCCTTTGGTAAGTCGTTATGGAATCACGGTTTGTAAAATAAAAAATATTTACTAAAGTTTTTAAGAATTTTTGTAATTTTATATGTAATTGTAAGAATAAGTTCAAAAAATACAAAATTAAATCCCTCGTCGTATTTTTAATTTTGGTGATAAAGAAATATAGATGTATAAAACCGAATGGTTTTTCGTTTTAAGTAGCTACATATTACGTTACTTTCTAAGATCTCTATGTAAAAGTTATGAAGATGACATAGATGCACATCAAACTGCTAAATTTTGTAGTCATTTTTTACCAGAAACCACCACTAGCATTTTTCATTTGATACCTATAGAAATAAAATGTTATGAAACAAATTTAATAAACGAGGCACGAGGCATATCTATAAGATTATTTTCACACAAAAAATATACATTATACCGACCAAGTACCAAGTACCATTTCACTTTTCACTGTGGTCGATATTCCGTAGTAGCCGAACTGTTTACCAACATTTGGTTTGCCATTTTCTACATAAGACTTTTATTATATCGAGAATGAAATGTATTACGAAAATATGTTGTCTTTATAACTAGGCTTTAAATCGAGCCAAACTAGGTAAGAATAGCGGGAGTTTTAAGCTGAAAGCTTCATATGACCAAATTATGAACAAATGAATAAATTTGTATTGTATATAGAAAGTATTAAGCTGTATTACGTAGTAAGTGAATCACCAATGAATTAAGCCAATGAATTTGGTGTATTTTTAAGCTTTAAGGTGTTTGTGGTTCGAAAGTGATTTGTAATTTGAAAATGTAAAATGTATATAAGAATGTAGTTAGGTAGTAAAATCAAAAAGTTATCATATTAACATTGACAATAACAATATCTTTGAGTCATCTACAAATAGTTACCTGAATGTCTGTAAGACGATCTCTATGTGCCAAAGATTTACCGTTGTATATTAAATGTTGAAAATTATAAAATCCTTTAAATTCTGTAATATGCTCTTACTGTATTAAAATTTAATGCTAATAATTACTTGTTTTGAAATTTTTAGTCTATGTAAAAATAAAGAAGTTACGTTTTTGCCTTACATTTCAAAATTTATCGCCGACTCAATTAATGTAATCAATGTCCTAATATTACTAAAAGTATTTTACTATAAATAATAACATCACAATAACTTTATCCTAATATTTTTTAAATTAAAACACACTAGAACAATGAGACAAAATAAGGAAGTTATCACTTCTTTTTTTCCTCATTTACGCTAATTTTGAAACAATTTGAAACAATTTGAAAAATGTTTCTATTATAAATATACAATCTGCTATTGTTTTTATACTTACATAAGAAATGTATATACTTTTGTCCTTGTAATGATACCTGTTTTAATGTTTATTTCAAAGAAAATTACATCCAAACTCAACAGACAATTTGTAGACAGTATTATTATCTATTTTGTGAAAAATTGTTTCAAAATATTGAATTAATTATCAACATAAATCGAACTTAAATGTTAAAGAGGAAAAGTTTCTAATGAAACTAGGTATAATCAACATTTTCAATTTTGATGTTACGCAATTCACAACAATGTATCTGGCTACTCATAATTTTATTTCAAAGATATGCAACATTGCAAAATAGTGCGTACGGCCACAGCTCAGATCATCAATCCGTCATATTATCTGTATTTTTTATTATTAACAGAAATCAAGAAATTTCCACGAAATCTCTACGCAAATTTGGTTTGAAGCATAGAAAAAGTAACTTCATAAAAATGCAATAATAAAATAGTTTAATATATATTTTAAAATTTGATTTAATAATCTATGAAAAAATATAAATAAACTATGCCAAAATAAAAATAAAAATAAACAAGCAGTTTGGCAAATAATTTCAAGTTTGGTGCTTGAAATCTACACATATCATGAAATTTTACTTCAGCATTACTTTCAAAGTATCTATTCAATTCTAATCTATCACTCTTCATATCGGCCTAATTCTCAATAAATTTCATTAAATATTTACCGTTTGGCTGTACCTATATAATTTGGCCATTTATATTGTCTATAAGCGCTTCGAATTTTCCCACCTGCAGTTTGTAAAAATGGTAGTAATTTCTAGTCATTAGGGTTTAGGCTGTGAAAAGACATTGTGGTGAAGAATTAATTGAAATTTTTATGTACTTACCAACAGGTTTTTTCATGGGTGTTGTAAATGAATTTAATATCAAAGCTTTTGAATTTAAAGATATATCTACATGTTATCATAAGTTTTCATATGAATAATAAGGAAATCGGAACTGATTGGAATAAGTTGTAAATATATTTTTTATTAAATGTTTAAATAATTATTTAAAATCTTTCATTTTATTCCTCCTAATTCCTATTGATAAAACAAACAAAACTAGTTTAAATATGTATATGTATGTATAGATTACACGAAACTTTTGATTTTAAAATGGGTGAATTTGTATAATTGCCCATTTTGCAAATATTTTTCAACTGAAAAGAAGGCGTATGAATAGAAACTCGCCTTATGGTAAGAGATCACGGTCATCCATACACATATGTATGCGAATTCAAGATCTTTTCACGTGCTTTGTGGGTTCTTAAGGATAGGCTGACATTTTTCTTGAAGATTTCAAGTCATATAACTGTAGGTAACTGGAAATTAAGTCCCTAGAATAAAAAACCTTAAGAATTGCACTTTAGCGGTGAATGTAGTACCTACTGCACCTATCACATGGGGCATGTGTAAAAATCTGTCTGCTTAAGTCCTTCTCAAAATTAAGAACATACATAGTATGTTACGCACGGATTGAATGAATACGCCTTTCAAGACAATTTCTTAGTTTATCAGTGTAGCTTGCAATTACATACAGAAATACAGTTATAACTACTTACCGATGACATAAAATTATTTAATGGGTAATTTTTAAACCTTGTTCTCACTCGGAACGATAAAACAGTACAACATGGTTTATTTCTATTTTTTCTTTGTTTGAAACTTTTGACAGTAATATGAACGTTTACTCATATGCGCGCAGACACGTTTCCTTCCCAATGGTGTGTCTATTAGTGTTCATGTGGTCGGTGATGTAAAGGATATCTACGATAGTGAGTTAATGATATTGGTAACACGGATTTTGTTACCAATCGTCAGAAGTTTCAAACTAAAAAACTTCCGATTTGGAGAAAACTACATACCGCAATTAAGAGTCATTATGAATTGATACTTGGTCATCAACGACTTCTTTATGACCAAGTATCAAATAATGACTTACCAGACTAGTAGACGTTGGTCTAGTGGTACGCGATAAATGGGGCTGGGGCTCCAATTCCGACAGGTCAAATTTTTGTGATAAACATAATAGATTAATTCTAATCGCCTCTGTAGTCTAGTGGGCCAGCATTGACGTTGACTGACGTTTGACGTTGATTTGGCGTTGACTACATGAGGTCCCGGGTTCGATTCCTGGGTCGGGCACTTAAAAAAAAGTGTTTTCAGTTTTCTGATAAACACTAAGTTGCCCGGGATTGAAAAGTGCCCGGTTGGCGATAGGCTTGCCACCTGTCACATTTGTGGGACCAAGTATCTTCGGCTAATCGTGGGTGCACTCGTTGTACCTCTGCCTACCTCTTCGGGGATACGGGCGTGAAGATACTTTACTTTAATTCTGTGTTTGGTTGTTTATTTAATATGTCTTAATATTTCTATGTTTTAAGTATCGTTTATTAATATCCATGTCACGAACTTACTTGTTTACTTGCTTTAGAGTTAAACCAATTTGCGTAATTTGTCCAGTAATATTTATTTTTACTAGCAACCGCCTTGAAGTAGCGTTATTCCTCTAAGGACTAGTTTGACAACAGACATAAACTGCACAGAAAATAATATACCTGTGTGTATATCTTAATATGTATATAAATTACGTGTCACATTGTGAGTCCGCGTTAGACTCCGAAACAACTGAACCGATTTCAATGAAATTTTGTAGATGTCTACTATTTGGTCCAACTTAAAAAAATGGGATAGTTTTTATTACACCCCCCCCCCCTTCCCCTCTCAAGTCTCCCCAACACATTCAATACAAGTAATTTGTATGGCAAAACAACGTTTGCCGGATCAGCTAGTTATAATAATATATATGTCACATGAACGTAGTGTACTTAATATTTATTTTTATTGATTTAATGTAATTCTAATGCTATTTAAAAATATTATAATAAATTTCTGCACCCCTTCGTTATGTAAAATTTAACTGTGCTGAATGACATACTCCATCGGTCGCGTACTCGTCTTAAAAAGGGGTACAAAGTTTTTGTTTCACGTATTAATATATAGATTTATTTATTCATACTTTCTTAATTAAAATAGTCAAACTTAAGATCAGTCAGTTTACCTCACACACACTAACTTGGTTTTTCGAAAATATATGTTATTAAAGTCTGTTAAAATTGTTAAAATAATATATAATGTATACAATTTTTAAATGCTAGCATGCATTTACTTGTGATATTATAAAATATGTATATTGATGTCAAATTATATCTTTCTATTACTAAGGATTTCTGAGCTAGAATACGGATGGACGGACGGACGGACGGCAGACGTACTACATACAGACGGACAGACTGACGGATATACATAACGGAACTATAAGGATCCCTAGTTATCTTCGGAACCCTACAAATTGACTTAATAATCATTATCATAGTTATTAAGCTACCTCTATCGGGAATACTTCTGTTTCATGTTTTGATTTTTCCATAACGGCTCTAGCGAATACGATGGTATTGTTTCAAACCAGACTACACAAATACTAAAAGACACTGCTTTGGGTGGTGCAGCCGCTCAAATGAGCAAATTTTTGTCAGTATCAAATGCATGTAGATATGTTACATTGTGAACACATAGAAATATTCCGTGTTCTACTTCCTCGTGCCCAATAAGAAACAGAGGTTTCAAAAATACCCCTGAACTGATTTTATTTCATCAGAAAATACGTAGGTCACACTATAAGTTTTACATAACTTAAAAAAACAACATGTTATAACCAAAATATTATGTTTATTACTTTTCAAAATAATCCCCTTTACATTTTAAACATTTTTTCATGCGATCGAACCATTTTTTAAAACAGGAGGACCACAGATCTGAAGGCATGTTTTCTATGTGCTGATTGAACGCTATCACTGCCTCTTCGAAGTTGGTAAAAGTAAAATCTCTCATCAAATCTTTGATTTTGGGGAAATTACAGAAATCACAGGGTGCTAGGTCTATGCGCAGGATGAGTGACGCGGTGTACTTTTTCGGAAGCTAAAAATGACTTTGTTTTTTTGGCCGTGTGTGAAGAAGCGTTATCATGGTGTAAGAGAATACGGCTTTTGGGTCGTCTTTCCCGAACTTTTTCTAATACCCTGGGTAAACAAATGGTAGAATACCACTCGGCATTAATGTTCATGAGGGATCCAACGACAACAAAGTTTCCGAACTTTCAATTCTTCGTGTAAAATTTTCTGAATTTGGCTCGTGCCAATCCCCAGTAGTCCTCGAATTGTCTCATAGGTAATCCGAGGGTTTTCTTCAATTAACCGGTTAACAGTAGCCACACTATTTTCGTTGACGGTAGTTGAAGGCCGCCCTTCACGAAATTCGTCATGTAAAGGAACTCGACCTCTCTCAAATTCAGCAAACCATCGCCCCACGGTGCTCAAACAAGGTGCTTCTCTCCCAAAAGCATTTTGAAGACGAGCGGCACAGTCCTGCGGAGAAAGACAACTTTTAAAATCATAAAAAACCATCGCTCTAAAATCTTTTCGACTTAATTCCATTTTCGTTGCATACGTAGAACTTTGAGGTGTGATAAAAAAACAATTGACAAATCATTTCCCGTCAATTGTTTTTTTTTATTATTAAGAAGGTTGCAACGTTTTAAAAATATAACATTCAAAATTCAAATAGTTCCGATTAGCTAGAAGTGCAAAACTTTTAGTGTGTCCCATGTACTATTCAATAGAAAGTTTTACATATCATTTATAGATTACAGCAAGTCCTTTGACAATATCAGGCATAATTTCACATCGAAAATACTGAAATCATCTTAGGTTAACCAGAAATATATCAGTATCCTTAAATATATATATATATATATATATATATATATATATATATATATATATATATATATATATATATATATATATATATATATATATATATATATAAGGAAGGAAAAACGGAGGTTGTCAGTTTTGCATGTATGTTTGGAAAATTGTTGGATTTGGAGAATATTTGAGTATGATTATCTATTCAAGCATCTAAGCACATGTACTAAACTCCGTAAATGTATAGGTATACGTGGGTATGTTTTTTTTGTTTGAACTTTTGTATTTTTATTCACGAATTTCTCGAAAATTAAAAGCCAGAAGTATAGGAAACAGTCTAGTTTTCAGTTCAGTTCGGTAGTTTTTGAGATATGGGTACCTATAGTTGTCAGATTTTAGAAGTCGGTTTAATAGTTTTTAAAGTTGCAAAGAACTGCTAAGAGTACCATCAGGAGAGATCTGTGTTGTCAGACAAACACGAGGAAGTCACGAGGTTGATTCGAATAATAGAGTGATGAATGAGGAGCTTAAAATGTATGTGAGTAGATAATTTGAGGAAGAAATAATGGATCTTAATGGATTGAATAAATCACCCGATAATTCCTCACTTGTGACGTGCCAAAGTCAAGTGCAAAATGCGCAGTGTGCATTATAATATAAATATATAACAAAATAGTAAATAGAAAAACTAGCGCTAACAATCTGCTCATATTTACTAGACGGTAGCTCTGCAACGTTTTGCCCGGGTATTTGATACCAACGTTTTTCCTATTCCTGCCGCAACAACGTTAATTTGTCATTGTCATGTTCTGTTTTGGAGGATAATGTGTCCGGTAAGCTTATACATGTAGCATTACCATCCCGCCAAACTCGTAACAACGTACCTTTAACATCTTTAGTGTTTTTAAGCGATGGTTTCTCTTTCCATCAAGAGAGCCATCTGCTTGTTTGGTGTCTAATAATATAAATAAATATTGTTGGAGGGTAGTTATCGTCTTGAAGAAGAGGGTATATAAGTCTGCGCCAGCCAAGTGCCCGGGGCATTCTGCATCCTACGCGCGAGCCATCAACAATTTTAGAACGTTACTCTGCTGGATTTTAGTCTGATATTTTACATCAGGATTTAAATTGTTATTCTCATTATTTTTCTGTTAGAATTCTTTTATTTGAGTGTTGTAAATATTAGTTGTCTTAATTGTGACCGTTAAAATCAAATTCAAATTTTTAAAATAAATTGTTAAGGCTGTGTAAATTTTGATTTTATTTTTTTAGTGTATTTTTAACCAAATAGAATATGAACCAAAATGAATAGAATATATATTATTTTCGTGTATAGTATGTATTGAGAAAATGGCTCAATAAATAAATGTGAATTTCACCTGAAACGGTAACTATTTATAGATTCGTTAAATAGAGGGCATTACAATCTACGTAATCAATACGAAAGGAAAATTTCGCTAGGTTGAACCAATGACACTGTGGTGTAAATGGGATGACACTGTCTGTGCTTAGGATAAAGGTCGCTTGTTCAGTCCGAGCCATTGTCGAAATATTCCTGTATTTAAAATGTTTCTAAGTTGTTCCTTTGACTACCCCATAGGTAGTTAGGTTAGGTAGGTAGTTAGGTAACTATGCAATAAGTGGAGCTCGGGTTCAGATAACAGGAACAGATATTTGTGTGATGAGCACAAACATTTGTATGTCTGGGATCTAGTTGTACTACTATTATTAGTACGTATATAAATAACTAACGAACACCCATATTACAACCAAGTTGCTTTCTTTGAGGCAGATCGATTTCTGTAATTTGACCATTGATATTTGTTTATTATTTATTTATCCCTAAAAAGGCTTTTCCCGTATAGTTTAATTGAATACATACATTCAATGTACAATATAAAAGTATAGTGCACGCTTAAAACATGTAAAGTGTGAAAATTTTATTGACTCATTTTGTCGTCATTGAAGATATCTATCTGTATTTATCTGTTATAGCTAAAATAATTACACACTTAATTCCACTGAAGGTTCCAAAAGTCGACTCAATAATAAAGTTTAGATACGTCATGATTTGTTTATACTTTGTTTAATAAAATATAAGCTGTTTGTCGTCATCGAAAAATATCTCTTAGAATGTACATAAAAATGACGTAAAACTGACAATAAATAAATAAATAAATATTCACGGGACAAATTACGCTTAGATACTGATCTAACCCCAAAGTAAGCAAATTATTTGCTTGTGTTATGGATGTTAGTCAACGATACTAATACATAGAAATACATATATAAATACTAGAATATATTTAATAAACACCCAAACCCGGAAATACAAACAATTAATCTCATCACAGAAATACTTGTTCCCGTCGGGGATCGAACCCGGGGCTCGGGTTGGCTCGGCTGATTGCGTAGTCAAGGTCGCTAACCACTTGATAACGGGGCGGTTAAATATAAAGGTAAAAGAAAACAGAATGACAGGGTATTAATAGTCACAAGCACTAACGATATTACGACCGGAATAGGTTAAGTGGTGGTACCAAACCTGGGTGAGACGTTGCACAACTCTACCACCTAGCAGACGCGGATCTAGGATTTGGTTCAGGGGCAGAGGGGCAATCTTAGCTCATTTCATCTAGACGATTCTCAGAAGATTCTAATAATTTGAAGAATTGGACGAAACTCGTGAAGGGGGGGGGGGGGGGGAATGACGAACGTTTACGGAAAGACAAACGTTAGACGAGGATTGCTCCCCCGCGGATGGGCAGAATGTAATGCTTGCAATTGTTTGCTAAGGGTGCTTCGGAGCTTACACAGTTTTTTTATATCATAAGATAGCAAACAAGCTTCTGATGGAAAGAGTCAACCATCGTGTCGCCTGTAGTCATCAAAGATTTTAATGGTGCGTTGCTATCATGTGGCGAGGTTTAATGCCACATGCATAAGTTTTCCAGCTACCTTACCCTCCAAACCGGAACACGACAGTGACAAGCACTGAAAATTGCTCCTTTTTACCAAAACCCAACAACAGATCACAAATCTGATTGGCTAATCTATTGAAATTACCTTTTTGCTCTCGAAAGTATTGGAGTACATAACATTACAAATAACAAGCTTTTAAATCACCTAGAAGACTGTTAACTTATTAACAACAAACACTAAGTTTTCGTCGCGGCTGCTCTGCTGGCAATCTTCTAGTACATCCTCGCTAGAGCGAAGTCATTCAGAGCCAGGAGGAAGCAATGGCAGCTAATCTAGATATTGTTAAGGCCTTCGACTGCATATAGCATAAGGCAGTTCTGAGGAAACTAATTTCGTACGTATTTTCTGTGAGTTTACTTTGCTGAATTTCAGTTTTTTTATAATATTAGCATTAAAATCGTCGCAGACGGTGTAGGTACGTTCTGAAATCATGTAGATAAATGCTGGTGTCCCTAAGGCTCTATGCTGTCTCCAACTTTCCTCTATGTCGTCAAATTCTGTAAAAAAATTATAAATTTAGCAGATGCAACATTTGAAATATCTATATTTTGGAATCACCTTTCCTATCTTTATTCGTTGTTTATCTTTGAGTATCAAATCAACTAATACTCAATGTTTTTTATATATTGAATGTATTAAAAGGTTATAAATGCAAACTCCATCTAGATTCGAACCTTTACTACATTAGTGTTTAGTGTGTGTATGTGCAAATTTTTACTGTAAACAGCAACAGATGGCGTTAGAAGTAACATTTTTACATATACCTATTATTTCATCAGTTCTTCTTATGCTGCGGCTACACTTACGTCTATCGTCATGAGAGCTACGCGCAAGACGCGATACATGAAGATGTAATTGGCTTTTATCGGCAATCGTCGCAAACATTCGGATTGTGTGTGCCTTAACGCGCTAATATCTTCGGGAAGATATATGCAGGTGCGGCCGAAGGGTTAGTCAACTAAAAATATTCTTTATGTTTTAAGATGCTATTATAATAAAAATATTACTATACATATATATAGTAAGTGACAGTCTATCAAAACAGTAAGATAACATGCAATTTTTACGTTTTAGTCATGATGGTAATTCCTTTCTTTATGGTAAATGAAAATTTCTGATTTTTTCTTATTTTCATGCCACAAAATGTAAAGCGTATATTGTTCCGATTCGTCGTTCCCGCAGAACTCTCGAACCAACCATTTAGTTTGCGTGGCAAGTGGTGCACCTGCATGTGCATGTGCATCAAAAATACAAAAAATTCCCCTCACGAATTTTCAACGGTTGTCATCTCAGAATCATGGTTCAACGCTCAATTTTCGGTAGACTGTCTCTTACGCTGTATTTTTTTATGTTATGAGATAGCAAACAAGTAGATGGGTCTCCTGATGGAAAAACTCAACCATCGCCTATAGACACTTAAGATGTAAACGGTGCGTTGCTATCTACTGAAGAGGTCTAATGCCATATGCATAAATTTACTGGCTACCTTACCCTTCAAGCTGAACACGAGGCACTGACGTTACTGCGGCAGGAACAGGTGAGGCGGTGATACCAGACACGGGCGAGACAATAGTATAGTATATTATAGCGGATTTACATGCGTGGCAAGCCTCCACAAGCGTTCACAGTCACAAGCGTGTAAACAGGGTGTTTGCCTTGGCTCGTGTGTGCTTGGGAACGCTTGTCGCCGATCGGCTCGGGTGTTAGCCCATTTACATGCGTGGCAAGCCTCCACAAGCGTCCACAAGCACGAGCGTGTGAACATGTGTTTGGTTTGGCTCGCGTGTGCTTGGGAACGCTTGTCGCCGACCCACTCGGGTGTCGGTTTTGAAGACAAATCAAAGGAAGTTTGCGCCAAGCGCTCGCGATGCATTTACACGCTGGCACGAGTTTGGTATCACTTGGTATCGCTCACAAGCTTGCGCCCAACGCGACGGACGTATTTGCGCTGCGCTATATACTAAGTACCAAGTATCGATTATTAGTTGGTCAAATGATAAAATAATGGCGTTTCTCGAGGCATATCAAAACTTACATTGACCACCTGCTATTCTGACAGGCAATACCTATGTAAAAGACAAAAGGCCACCACCATGGTGATTACTAGGACAAATATCTCGCCTGGGTTATGGCACCGGTAGCCGGTAGAATTATGCATGTGGCATTGGTATCCCGTATTAATCTTTGGTGTCTATATGGAATGGTTATCCTTAACTCACTAGAATTATCTGCTTGTTTGCTAAATTATTATATAAAAAAATCATATTTTATCACTTATTGCAAGAGATGGGCATAATGTGGTTTGAACCGAATTCTGACTTCGGCCAAACATTCAGTCAAAATAAAAATTTAAATGAATAAATAAATAATCACGGGACAAATTACACTTACTGATCTAACCCCAAAGTAATAAATACTGGAATATATTTAATAAACACTCAAACCCGGAAATCACACAAATGCTTGTCTCCGTCGGGGATCGAACCCAAGCCCCGTCAATTGCGTAGGCAGGGTAGCTAACCACTTGACCAACGTCGCTGTAATTTCGGCCGAACTTCGGCTCAATTTTGGCGCTTTATCGAGAGTGACACGTCATCACTGTTTACGAATTTACTTAAATTATTTTTATATATCGGTAATGGTTTTCGCAGAGCACGCAAAATGATTGGTTATCGGCAAAGTTTTGATACTTTGGGGTACATTGTACAAATTCAGGTAGATATCTCAAATTTTTTTAGGGTTCCATATCTAAAAAGTAAAACGCAACCGTATTGCTAAGCCTCCGCTGTCTGCTGTCCGTCTGTCTGTCTGTCACCAGGCTGTATCTTATAAACCGTGATAGCGAGAAAGCAGAAATTTTAACAAATTATGTATTTTCGTTGCCACTATAACAACGAATACTAAAATTAAGAAAATTAAAATATTAACGGGGGTCTTCATACAATAAACGCGTTTTTTTTCGTTTTTTTTTGTTATGATGATACAGAACCCTTCTTGCGCGAGCCCGATTCGCACTTGGCCGGCTTTTCAAAAATATCATATAGCCTATGTTACTGGGGGATGATTTAATATCTTTCAAATGGTGAAAGAATTTTTCAAATCGGTCCAGTAGTTTGAGTTTATTCGATACATATAAAAATACGAAAAACAAATCTTTGCTCTTTATATTATTATTTATAGTATATTTCAGTCCAAATAGTGCAAATAATACATGTCAAATAGTGTGGGTTTATAATATGGAAGTGAGAGAGAGGTTAGGCTTGAAAGAAAGTGTCGGCGTAAAGATGAGAAAGGGTATGCTCAGTTGGTTCGGACATGCAGAAAGAATGGTAGATGAAAGATTAACAAAACAGTTATACAATGCGAATGTGGAAGGATGTAGGTACCGGGGAAGACCAAGACTGACGTACCATGACCAGATTGATCGAGTACTGTCCGAAGGTGGTGCCAAGAGTCTTCGCAACTGGCGTGTGTGTATGAAGAGAGTGATGATTGTGAAGGAAGCGAGACAAGCCTGCAAGGATCGTGATGTATGGCACTCGGTTCTCTCTGCCTACCACGTAAGGAATTTGGCGTGAAGATATGTATGTATGTGTATGTTAAATAGTGCAAGTAGGTACTTTTTCTATTAAATTTGGTTTAAATGCCGAAGGTTCGGCATTTAAACCAAATTTCGGCCGAATGTCGAAGTTCGGCTCAAGTTGCCGAAATTTGGTTAAACCAAATTTAAAATGAATTTCGGCCCATCCCTACTATTTACGAGTGATTTTTTATGAGGCTTATGTTATTATTGAAAAATAAAAAAAATAGAAAAAAACTTTTCCGTCATAGTTTTTAGCACTCAATAATTCTTCATTATATATTATGGTTCTGAGGTGGGGTTCCATTATTCCATTTTTTCGTTACCTTTTGGTTTTGTTTATATTTCAAATAAAAATACCTATGTCTAGCCGAACGGATAAGGCTAACACGTCCATCGTGATTGCTTGTCCAGACCACACTAATGCACTCACAAGCGTGTAAATGGCATCCAAGCATTTGTGGAGGCTTGCCAAGGCCCGGAGTTTGTGGTGGCTTGCCGAGCCCTTACAAGCATGTAAACGTAGCATTACCTAGATATATTATTTATTTTATTAACTTAAGTGCCATATTACCCCCCCCCCCCCCCCCCCGGTTGGTCCGAGCTCCTTTGATGAATAGATCAACTGCCGTTCTGCCAGACAGGTTATAAAAGGTGACCGATTGGTTATACGTACCACTACCATCGTGGTTATTATTAGATGGTAGAGTTCTGCGTTGTCTCTCCCGGGTCTGGTTACCTTACCTATTCCTGCCGCAATAGCGTCAGTACTTGTCATTGTCGTGTGCCGGTCTAAAACCATATATATAAGCCGGCAAACTTATGCATGTGGCATTAGACCTCGCCATAAGATAGCAACGCACAATTAATATCTTTAGTGTCTATAGGCGATGGTTGATGCTTTCCATCAGGAGATCCATCTGCTTGTTTGCTACCTTAAGACATAAAAAATATATAATATATTGATGTGAGGCAAATATTAAACGATTAAAGGTGTCGCTATCGAAACGATTACATCATAACCATTCTCAACTATAAATAAAGTCTACATTTATAATTTATTACGGAAAAATAATTTTATTGGCATGCAAATTGCTAAGTAACGTTCATATGTTTTCTGAGAAAAAATTGAGTGTATTTTCCTGTACCTAAATCAAATACAAAAATAACAGTTTTATTGTCTTCAACAAGGTAACAAAGTCTGAGAAAGATCAAAACAGATCAAAGTCTGTTATTTTATCATGACTCATTGGTACAACGCGATATAACAAATCCATCGCTATAATAAACCCATACTAAATGCGAAAATCTGTCAGTCTGCCCGTTATGCTTAAAAACATAGATAAATATGTGTATTACTATAGGTACTTAAAAGCGTAACAGAGAGGCGGTCTGTATGTCCGTTCCGACTTTACGAAAACGGATTGACAGATGAAGCGTTTTTGATAAAATTCGGCAAGGAGAATGTTGAAAACGGGGTCAAACACATGCAATTTTTCAAAAATCAACCCTTTAGCATCGAAATAGGGGATGAAAATTTATATGACTATATTGATGACATGATATTTTACTCACGGGCTAAACTGCGCATGTTAGCTAGTAAACTATTATTCCCCGTTTTGGTCCGGCCACCTTTGTGGAATAGACCACCTGCCGTTCTGCCAGGCAGGTCGTAAAAAGCGACTGGCTATACGCGTCACTACCATCGTGCTACTAGATAGTAGAGTTCTGCATTGTCTCAGCAGGGTATTTGGAGCCTTACATATTCCAGCCGCAATAGCCTCAATGTTTGTCTTTGTCGTGTTCCGGTTTGGAGTAGGATAGCCGGTAGACCAATGCATGTGGCATTGCCATCCCGCCACACACATAGCAACGCACCATTAACATCTTTGGTGTCAGTCGGCGAAGGTTTCTCTTTCCATTAGAACCATCTGCTTGTTTGCTTGCTAATGAAATAAAATAGATATCATTACGCCGGTTTCTTTCTAGACCAGTCAGAAGGAATCAAATGTTAAAAGCCACGCAGATTCACCTCAATTTAAAAGTTTTGTTGGCTCGCATGACATATGATGATCCGATCCCTGTACTGTAAGTTTAAACGATTATAGCTACTTGTATATACCGCCCTGTTACTCGAGTGGTTAACAAAACTAACGACGAATCGATGGGGCTTGGATTCGATTCCGACAGGGGAAATAATTTGTGTTTGTATTTCAAGGTCTAGGGGATTTTTGTTTTGTTACAGTTTTACAGTTTATACATTTATTTTTATGTATTAACATCCATATCACAAGCAAAAATAATTTGCTTACTTTGAGGTTACATCAATTTCTGTAATTTGTCCGGCGATATTTATTATTATAACAAATTTACGGACTTGTCCGCAGTCCGATATTCAATATTAATTATTATTATAACGCCTTTACGTACTTCTCTGTGATATGGTGCTGTTAGCGCACTACTTACGATAGTAACTATTATATAACCTGTGAATATTGGGATTTTGCTACGATTTTCCCGCATAAAAAAAATAACTTCGTTTTACTCGTTCCGAGCAACCTCACATGTCGGTTGCCGAAATGATTAGTTAACCATAACTTAAACTTTTTTATCCCCAATAAAAAAACTGTATAATCTTTGAATGGTTAAATACTTGATACTTTTATCTCGAGAACATACATTGCTCCCGTGAGATTCATAAAAAACTCTGGAATACATACTATACATACATACATACATACATATATATATATATATATATATATATATATATATATATATATATATATTGATCGTCCCGTTGGTCGAGCGGTTAGCGACCTTAACTACGCAATCGACAGGGCCCGGGTTCGATCCCCGGCGGGGACAAGCATTTGTGTGATGAGCATAAATGTTTGTAATTCCGGGTTTGGGTGTTCATTAAATATATTCTTGTATTTATATATGTACTTCTATGTACTTCTATGTATTAGTATCGTTGACTAACGCCCATAGCACAAGCAAAATAATTTGCTCGCTTTGGTCAGTGTAATTTGTCCCGTGAATATTTATATTTGTTTATTATATTAATACATGAAGCGAAATCTTTTTACCCATTTGTATGAATTTTGACGCAGTTAAACTTTGTATGGAGAAGAAGTAAAATAACAATATTTTTATAGAACATGTAGTAGAAATGTAAGCCGAGCCTTTTGCTAAGCCGAGTAAAGCACTATTCAAAGTACAAAGATCTATTTTTAAAGATCGATCTTGTACTTTATCCGCTTATTCGTTACAAACATACAAAAATGCAAAAATTCAAGAATACAAAGGTCTTTTCTTTATAATATTAATATAGATAAGCACCTGTTGCGTGCAATCCCTAAACTGGGATTGCTAAGCATTATATTATATTGCCCTAGTTTGATGTCAGAATTTTCACGTTTCACCCGGCAAGATACTGCGGCTACACTTAAACATATTACAGTCCCAAAAAAATCACGGTTCTTCTCGTGTTTCAGCTTTGAGACTAAGGTCCGCTAAGGTAGCCGATAAATTTATGCTTGGGGCATTACAATCCGGCAAATAGATGGTAACGCCACATTCACATCTTTTGTTTAAATAGGCGATGTAATAGTTTCTCAGTCCATCAGGAGAGTTTGTTTGTATTTATAAAAATTCACGAAATAAATTAAATGTTTTCTTAACATTAGACAACATAGAGTTTCTTAAAATTTCCTAAATATGTGTTACCTAATATTTCTCATTCAGTTTTATTTATCAACCACATCCTCATCTTTTATCAACCAAGACTCATCATTTATCATCATTCAGATCATTTTTCTATCCTAGCATTAAAATAGAGTGTCTTATTTACATTAATAAAAATATAGTTGTTATTTTTAACATACACGTTAAAAAAACAACTACATTTTATACACGCCAACGCCGCGCAATATTTTGACATGAAATTTTTACTACTGTTCAGCGTGTTTCAGAAGTTTTTGGTTAAATTTTTAGATAAACATTACCAGCATTTTGATCATGAAATCTTTTCTGTTATTATATTTTTTATTGATTTTCAATGGATATTTTTTTCAAATAACACAAAAACCCGAAGCTGTGTGGATCCGTTAGTTATCTATAAACAAGCCGGCAACCACAACAATAAGACGAATGAGCATTCAAATAATTTTCGGAGAATTTATCCTCAACGTGTGGAAATTCCCGTGTCAGATTTTCAATAGGGTCATATCATTTCAAGTGGGATATAGACTGTAATCCAGCCGGAATGATTTACGAATTGGATTCCCATATCCATTTAACCCACTTGCTAAATTGCTAAATAAATTTTCACATTGTATAATGTATGAGTCCGCCTGAATTGTATGTCAATGACCGCAAAACCATTTTAGGCTACGGGAGTTAATCTTATTACGAACCATGTGCGCTGTCTTTGGCCTGAGTATAGAGAATTTGTTCTTAGCAGTAACGCAACTTCATTTTTGTATTAAAGAGATTATTGTTGTTTTGTCTGAAATTTATTTTAAATTTTATAAAAAAAAAAACAGTTACTATTTCTATTACCATTCATATATGTGCATAAATTTATATATGTTATCGCCTTAATGGTCTTGCTGCACGGCTTCGGTATCGACATGTAGCGACATCCTGAGATTTTTCTCAGAGAGATTCAAAATAAATATTTAAAAAAATGTGTTTTTCAGTTTTCTAATAAAAAAAAATATTGCCCGGGATTGGAAAGTACCCAGTTGGCTTACCACCTATCACATTTGTGGGACCAAGTATCTTCGGCTAATCGTGGGTGCACTTATTGTACCTCTGTGTACTTCTTTGAGGACACAGGAGTAAAGATGCTTCGTTTAAAAGTTACATTTTAGGTATAACTAAAGTATTTACATGTATTCATATGAATAAATAAATAAATCCTGTGACTATGTATGTGTGAATATGTATGTATGTATCTTATCCGGTAGTAGCTATATAATTGTCAACTCATCAAAAAATTGATTTTGGCTTTGATTTTAATAATATTAAAAGTACTTATTTATAATTTAAATAATACAAATTAAAATTCATGCACTCTACTAAAACTTTATGTAATCAGACCTCAAAATAAAAAAAAAATCGATATAATTATTCCAATACAATAGAACGAACAAGTCGGTGGACCGTACACGCGCCAAAATAAATCACAATCCCATCTCCAAACAATAGCGGCGAGATCAGAGGGGTGCGCGCCCCAGCTGCGTACCCCGATCGATCTGGGGACCGCTCTAACTTCTCGCTGCTCCAAGCATCACTCGCTGTCAACTCCGGTCCATATTCATACGTCCCGGATAAAAAAATGTGTTTATTTTTCTTTACATACCATTACCATTAGAACTTCAAGTAGTGATGTTTTAGTTTAAGAAATGGAGGGGCGGCGGTCTTGGGATGGTGCGCCGTTGGGAGAATCCCACTCGCCTCCACAATCGGTACCCGGTCGACGAACACCACTCGGAGCTGTTGGGCTTGGTGGTTTTTATATGCAAGGTGGACAACCTCCACCTCCTCAACATTGCTATCCTACTGACGAAAATCAACCGGAACCAGGCACAAGTTATGCCCAAAGGTGAGTTGTGTTGTTGTTTGTATCAGCGAATGCTCAATTTTATTTTATTAAATTATGATAATATACAAAAGACAATTATTCATTTGTCAGTAAAATAATTAACAATGCGTAATGTTAGTGATAATTTTACTTCTTTTTATATGTCATAAAATTAGAAACAAGCAGATGGCTATCCTGATGGAAAAAGTCAACCATCGCCCGTAGACACCAATGATGTTAATGGTACATTGCTGTCCGTGTGGCGGGATTGTAATGCCGCATGCTTTAGTTTACCTGTTACCTTACCCTTCAAACCGGAACACAACAGTGACGAGACAGCGACACTATTGCAGCAGGAATAATTTACATGTGGCCGGGCTCAGAATCCGGGCGAGACGTTGTATAACCTACCATCTAGTAGTACATAATATTATGTTCAGCCAATCGTTCGCCTTTTACGTACTGCCTGGCAGAATTACAGAGGTCTGAGGAGCAGGAGTCTATTCTTTAAAATATATTTTTATTAAAACAAGCAAACATTTAACATTAAAAGCAATAATACAAGCGATTTGGTGTCAAATACATTTAGATGCGAATGATAACTGTTATATTAATATGCAGTGAATTTCCTGTATCCTACGCTCACGAGCAAGCCATCTTGAACAAGGACATTATAAAAAAATATAATATTAATAAATAATTAAAATTATTACATTCACTTTTTAAAATAAGTAACATAAATAGTATTTTTTGTTTTAGTTTTTCTATTACTAGTTGGTATTTTACCGCAATAGCATCAGTGCTTGTCACTGTTGTGTTTTAATTTGAACAGTAAGGTAGTCAGTAAGCTTATTATACATTGGCATTATACATGGTTACATAAATAAGAACAAACCACACATTTGAGTCTATAGTAAATGGTTACCTCCTTCCATCACGAGAGCCATCGAGTGTTTTGGTCATTATCATCATACCCATCCGGTATGATGATATTCACTTATTTTTATTTATGAATATTGTCAGGCATATATATATAATAGGTCAACAATAAAAGTACTTGTTATGCATTTAATTTACCATCTGTGCGTAATCCTATCTGATAATTATTTACCCTAGTCAAGCATTACTTTATTCCACAATACAATTTTTATTCGATTATAATCATCATATGAAACCCCTAACAGGGATCGTAATATTATCAAATATGTATATCAGTAATGGAAGTAACAAAACGTGTAGCAGTTGTCTCAAAATAAATATATAATATACATTAATATTTTCACGCCAAACATTACGTGAGACGTACAGCTATACAGGGTTACTTTTAAAAGTCTAGCTGAATTTTCAGATGCTGTTCAGAATCGATATTTTGTTTTGTTTTATGTAATACTAGCGACCTGCCCGCGGTTTCACCCGCGTAGCTTTTGTTCCCGTGGCAATATTGGAAAGGTTTATATACTAAAACCTTCCTCAATAATCAATCTATCTATTAAAAAACCGCATCAAAATCCATTGTGTAGTTTTAAAGATTTAAGCATACATAGGGACATAGGGACAGACAGAGAAAGCGACTTTGTTTTATACTATGTAGTGAAGAAATATAATTTAAAAAATTTAAAATTTAATTTTTATCCAACACAAAAAACAAAAAGCATGGATATAATTTCAATTATGCAACATGCGAACTATTTTTTTTTTCGTGCCTTTAGCCAAATTAAAAGTGATCTAGAAAAATGTACTCAGAGCGACAGATTACATAATAGGTACTATCGTAATTATAGGTAAATATAAATTGACACATTGCCAGCCTTATTCCAAGTTTCAGACTGGTTAATTAATAATAATTTAAAAGTTAATGTAACTAAAACAAAATTAATTGAATTTCAGAACTACCACAGTAATATTACCAAAAACACAAAATATATTTTTAAATAAAGTAAATATATATGATGTAGATTATACAAACTTTTTAGGAATAATTATTGACAAAAATTGTAATTGGAAAGCACACATTGAATCTCTATGTAATAAGATTGATAGATTTGTCTATGTCTTGAGAAGACTAAGGGAAGTAGGAGACGCAAAAGCCTCCCTATTAGCATATCATGGATATGTCTCTTCTAATTTACAATATGGAATTCCTATTTGGGGAAATTCTGTTGAATTGGTACGAATTTTTAGAGTCCAAAAGAAATGTATTCGAGCAATATGTGGTGTTAATCAGTTACATTCCTGTAAACCACTTTTCAAGTCTCTTAAGGTACTTCCCTTACCATGTTTGTATATTTTAGAGGTATGCGTATTTGTAAAAAAGCACCAAAAGTTATTTAAAACAAATGCTGAAGTCACTGGTAACTCATATTTTAGGAATAGTAAGAAATTATATGTGCCTAACCAAAAATTAAATATTTTTACAAAAAATGTGTATTGTATGTCTATTATTATATACAATCATATTCCTGATAGTCTTAAATCATTGCCTATAAATAAATTTCGCAAAAAGTTGTTTGATTTGCTGTTAGATAAAACTTATTATGATATTAAAGAATTTTAGCCGATAAAATTAAATGTTAATGGATAGAAATATAAGTTTGTTGAATTGTCCTTAAAAAAAATTTCAATGTAGTAAAAATTTTGTAAATGGTGAACATTATGTAAATTATAAAAAAAAATAATTACTCAAAATATGAAACTTGTAATTATAAAAATAACTTTGTAATATGGAATCATCCTTGTATATTTATAACAAGAATATAAATTAGAGAAAAAAAGCCCAGCCCGCTGAGTTTCTTCCGCCGGATCTTCTCAGTGTGTGGCCGCGTTCCGATCCGGTAGTAATTCTGAAAAATCGATATAATTTATAGTTTTAAATGTAATATTATATAATGATATTTTGTTTAAATATTTGCACACCATATATTGGTAGAATATGTCGGTAACTTAATTTATTTTTAACAACTTGTAACACCCATATTCTTGCAATTAAATATTTTCTTTCTTTCTTTCTTTCTTTCTTTCTTTACAGAGTTCATTCACAAGACTCGGTGCATGCAATTCATGAATTTAGTGGGACATTTTTAAACGAATGTTTTTATATTATGTTGTAATAATTTTACAATAATTATTAAAACGCACTTTCAATTCAATATTAGTTTCTAATTTCGAAATTTGGCCGGACCTTTAAAACTAACCCTATATATACATGACGTTCGTAACTCACTTCATACAGACACGCCGATCTCGAAAACTCTTGATATATTATTTAGTTCTATGTTATATTATTTTATAAATTTGATCTGTATAAATAAAAGGCAAAAATGACATCAACACACAGGCCCTTAGTACTAGAAACTTGAAATTTCGCATACGTATTTATCTTATGATGTAGGCATCCAATAAAGTTAGAATTTTCAAAATTCAACCCCGAAAGGGGTGAAATAGGGAATAAAAGTTTGTTGAAACTTTTTATTCCCTGGACTTTTTTGCATGAAAAAATGTTTAAGCGTTTTTCAAAATTCGATCCCTAAGGGGTTAAAATAAGGGAAGTACTTAGCTTATAAAGGTTAAATTAGTTCTAAAGTAAATATGCGTGATTGCAGCCGCGGGTAACAGCTAGTCATTAATAAATAAAAATAACTGGACAAATTACATAAACTAATCTGACCCCGAAGTAAGCAAATTATTTACTTGTAATATGTATGTCAGACAATGATACAATACATACATATATACATAAATACTCAAGGGGATCGAACCCGAGCCCCTTCGATTACGTAGTCAGAGTCGCTCACCACTCGACCAACGGGGCGGCAAAAAAATATTTTAAGCCATTTCTTCGTGCTGACCCAGACCTCTTTTTAAAAATAAGTCAACTTATTTATAGATCTCGTTAAAGGCGAGAAAAACCGCGTTTTTTCTTGCCACTCACGTCCACATTCACGTTCGTTTTTTCACGAGAGAAACGCGTCACTAAAATTTATACTACGAATCAGGTGGTACAGTTCTGCAAGTGCAACGCACTGCAAACTTGGGCCTAATTCACTTAATCAAATGGCTATCGAGCTGAGCTAAAGACTCACACATTTTCTTACACATTATGCCGCGTTGCAGCACGTCTCGTCGTTCTATAGTGTCTATGTGTGTGAGAGCCTTAAGCGCATTGACTCAATTACGTGAATTAGGGCGCTTGTGTATGTGGCATTCCTACATTGCCACATGGGTAGCAACGTATCCTTAACATCTTTGCCGTCTATAGGTGACGGTCATTTTTCCATCAGGAGGGCCATCTGCTTGTTTTGCTATCCTATTTGTAACAACGTAGCAAATTCTTTCTCGTTCTTTTTTTTTCTCTTTATTTCAAACTCAACCTCTCTCGCGTTAGCATAATAAACGCAATCTGCAAATATTACATCATAGACTTTCCGGAACGCTCACATCTGGACCTCGTTTATTTTGGCCGTTTTGACATGCCCAAATTTCGCTTATAAATAAAAGTGGTAAGATATACCTACAAGAAATCATGTAGGCAACCTGACTAAGCGTTGCGCTCTGAAGTAATTTCCCTAACGCGCCTCTCATTCGGCTACATAAAATAAAATAAGTATATAAATAAAATAAATGTAGTTCATAACGCATGTATATAGGTTTATAAATACTACTTAAATAGTAGTAAATTAGTGTAGTACCTGAGCAACTGAGTCTCTCTTAGTTTTTTTACGAATAAACATGATGTAGACTTTTCAATTTTGCCCCTTCCTTCCCCCCCCCCCCCCCCCCCCTTCGGTACGCCCATGGGTATTAGTATGGACTAGTGTGGATATGAATATACATGTACATTGTACTTATTAGATTATGATAGCACAACATAACGCCATCTTACGAAATATTGAGATAACTGCTGATTATCTACCATTCGCTTACGCCATTGGTACCACAAAATTGCAAGAAGGCGCTATTTGGCATTGTTAGAATGAAAATGGAAAGTTTTTCCCCGTGTTGTTCCGAGCTCTTTTGAAGAATAGGGTAACTGCCGTTCTGCCAGGCAAGTCGTAAGAAGAGACCAAATGGCTATGCGTGTCACTACTATCGTGACTACTAGGTGGTAGAGTTCCGCAACGTTTCGCCTGGGTATTTGGTAGGTACTACCGCCCTACCTATTCCTGCATTAATAGCGTCAATGCTTGTCACTGTCGTGTTCCGGTTTGGAGGGTTAGTTAGCCGGTATACCTATGCATCCCGCTTAACGGATAGCAACGCACCATTAACATCTTTGGTGTGCCATAGGCATTGGTTTCTCTTTCCATCAGGAGAGCCATATCTGCTTGTTTGCTTTCATCATATTATATAAAAAAAACAAGTAAGTATAAGTTAAATCCCCATTTAAATAAAACTTTCATCACAAACGTTTGAGGTGTTTCCTTGATCGAAGAAATAAATTTATATACATACAATAATTAGCTACCTACTCATTTTATTATATATATTTTAACATTCTATTAATCTATTATATATATATATATATATATATATATATATATATATATATATATATATATATATATACTCACTTTTTAAAATTCTAAACTATCTAAATTTTTGCAAAAAATATGTAGCATTGTACATAATATAATTTGTACATATGATTGATTGATTTTTAAATTAACAAAATAGCGGATACATGTAGACCAACATTTTTACACCAAAAAAATTCAATCACTTAATTATTCACCTCATCTAGTATGTTTTGTTTAGAAGCAAATCTAAAAGACTCTGGAAAATTTGGCGTTGTTCTAAGACTATCAGGGATACGAATCCATGCTATCCATACTAATCCATACTAGTCCATACTATCCATACTAATATTATAAATGGAAAAGTAACTCTGTCTGTCTGTCTGTCTGTTACGCTTTCACGGCTTAACCGCTGAACCGATTTGGATAAAATTTGGTACAAATATAGTTTGAGACCCAAGAAAGGACATAGGATAGTTCTTATCCCGGAAATCCCAAGGGAACGGGAACTATGCGGGTTTTTATTTTAGAAATTTTTTCACGCGAACGAAGTCGCGGGCACAGCTAGTGTACATATATATGAATTACCATGCAATATACACATTCTTATTACCATTGAGTTTTTGGCAACGCACCTGTACCTTCTTACTAATCCTAAAATATAAGTTCTGTTATGTTTCCCCAATTATTTAAAATTTAAAAAAGTTGATATTTTTTAAAAATAGCCATTCCGCTAAGATGTACAGACTTATGGCAAGAATTTCGGAAGTTTGAAACAGTGGTTGAAAAAAATGTAACTGATTAACATTCCGTATAGCTCTCTTTGACATTTTTTATTCTAACCATTTGGAGATGTACTACTTAATGTCCCTACTTAATGTCCCCTTATAGGGATTCCGTTACGTAAGATAGATAAACCTACCTAAAATACATATAGTTTCTAATTACATATAAATGTGCTATTTTCAGACCAATAGGTGAAGGTAAATCGAAACAAAAGCTGCGTCAAGGTAAAAATGTGAGGCTAAATATTAATGCAAGGGAGAGGCGGAGAATGCATGACTTGGTGAGTATATATAACATTTTATTCTAGCTATGACTCGTGACTTCGTTCGCGTGACTTAGCATCCTTTTATACAGTCGAGTAAAAAATAGCCCATATCTCTCCTAGATAGTGTAGCTTCATCTATACATATAATAAAATCGTAGGAAAGTCAAAACTGTACATTAAATATTTTTTTGAAAGAATACTAGGGGCGTGATCTACAATCGATATCAAGGCCAAAAATATAGTTTTTAGAATTTTTGTCTGTTTGTCTGTTTATTTGTTTGTCTGTTTGTCTGTGTCCGGGGTAAACATAAAAAGTACTGCATGGATTTACTTCAAATTTTGCATGAATATTACTAACAGGTCGGCTCAACATAATACCTACATATTATCACGCTATCACCTACGGGAGAGGAGCAGTGCGGAGTAAACGAAGCTGGCGCGGACGAAGTAGCTACAGCTACTAGTAAAATAATTTTTAAGATCGGTTTAGTAATTTTTGAGGTTTAGTAATTATTCCATACAACATACAATAATACAAATGTTTCCTATTTATTATATTAGCATAGAAATACTAGTGGTTTGATTTGTGAATACACGATGGCATAGTTTTAACATTTGATTTTTGAACGCCTTCTTACAACTCCTATATCTCGGCAACGCTCTTACCGATTTTTCTAATGTTTAAACCTAAAAATTCTTTTTTGTTTCATTAATTTTCCTACTAAATTTCACGACAATCTAGTCTAGTCATTAGTACACCGTGATTTGATTAGCCCATTAATCAACTGCACTCACTGCATTCTTAACGCGGACATACTATAAGCACTTACAAACGCCTGATTGATCCAGTGGACTTGGTGAACTTTATTTGATTCGTTAGCTCGCTCGATAAATGTCATTTAATAACTTCCGTTGTCAAGTGGTTAGCCTCTTTGGATGGGTCTGTGACGTCCTGGGTTCTATGCCCAGGTTGAGCGAGCTTTCTTCAGGGTTATTCTGGAGAATAGAAATCTCAGTAACACCTCATAGATTGATGGTGTGTTAATACTCTTGTACTTTAAAGGGTGCGTAAAGTTCAAGTTGCAGTTATCGTAAGAAGCAAACGATAGTCGTCATCAGGGCTATAAAACATCGCGATAGTGATAATCACTAATTTAGTCAACCAACAAATCATGATAAAATGGAACATCTATTGACATTCAATTCAATCTGCCTACCCGTCAGGGAACTGCATGCTGTTATTTAACTAAAGAGCTAACTAAATGTATGGTAAAATATATTTTCCTACTCCTCCTATATACTTCTGATTAATTTCGTTGCGGGTTCTAAGACAGCTAAGCCTTTCCCCAGGGCACTCTAAGCTCGCAATTCAGTGGTTATTTACAGTGGAAATTTACAGTTACAGTAGTGGGAACGAAAGGTGGTCCATTGCCCTTTAAAAAGAATAACTGAATCAATAGAATAAATAAGCAGACTTTATATTCAAATTCAATACATGCGTTTACACCGTCCACTACTAATGTATAAGTTATATATAATTTATTGTAATATTTTCAGAATGATGCACTAGACGAACTTCGAAGCGTAATCCCCTATGCACATTCTCCTTCGGTTCGAAAATTGTCCAAAATAGCAACTCTATTGCTAGCCAAAAACTACATATTGATGCAGGCCAGTGCTTTAGAAGAACTTCGCAGGTACGGTGAATTACCCTAATACCATTTTGTTTTTATAACAAATTGTGAGATCTAGGCAAAAATCCTAGATAAAGCGAAATTGTTGAGGACTTTTACCTATAAGCAGGTCAGTACATTGACTCAGTAAGACAGTGTAGAAACTTCAACGTACCTGTGAGGCTTGTTATGTTGTGGATCAAAGTTATTACCATTGACTAGTGATAATGTTAAGACTGGTACCATGGGCGTACCCAGGTGGGCCAGGAGGGGCATTACCGTAGCATTTTAAGATTATATTTTTATCTAAAACTGTAAATAGTTTTTAGAGACGTAAACAAATTCCAGGGGGGGCAGCTGCCTCTCCCTGCCCTATTTTATTTATTTTGTTTTGGATATGTAAAATGTAGAGTTCGTATAGAAAGAAGAACGTATATACAATTTTTTACCTGATCCACATATATTGTCATACGCACTGTTTTATACGGCAGGAAGGCAGGGGTGATATATTTATCAAAGGGGGCCCCATATCAAAACTAAGAAATTAATGAAATGGAGCTTGGCAGAATAATTTACTCCTACTGCTTAAAATGATCCTAAAGTTAGTTAGGGTGATATTACAACCCTGCTTGAATTTTTGTTTTTCCTATTTTCGCACACGTATTTCTCTTATTAGGTAGGCATACATTAAGGAAGGATTTTTCAAAATTCAACCCCGAAGGAGCTGAAATAGGGAATAAATGTTTGTATGAAACCTTTTATTCCCTGGACATATTTGCATGAAATTTGGTATGAATTGAGTATAAAGAAAATGAATGACGTGTTTAAGCGTTTCTCAAAATTTAATCCCTAAGAGGTTAAAATAGGTTATGAAAGTTTTACATGTATAATCGCACAGGTTAAACTATTACACTTGAAATTTTGCACATTAATTTCTCTTGTGACATAGGTATCTACTAAGGAAGGATAATTAAAAATTTAACCTTCAAAGGGTGAAATAGGGGATAAAAGTTTTAAACTTTTTTTAATATTTAAAAATAAACAAATAAAGTAAATTCGTGCTATATAAATCAATAAAATACCTGTGGCACATCTAGTGAATTGCATCTATGTAAGCTGCCGTTGAACGGCCTTTTGTTAGTTGTTACATTATTTTAAACAATGTTATTTTAGAGTTACCCACTGTTAAGTAATATTTTACTAAATGTTAATTTGTAATGATTTTGTATGTTTTATCCGAAGAGAAATATGTGTTTTGTCAAAGTATGTTAAAATTTCTCAAACCAAGTGAATGTAATTCTTATGAGAAATAAATGTTCTTTAAACCTTAAACATTTTATTCCTTGGACATATTTGTATGAAATTTCGTATGAATTGAATATGACAAAAATAATGAGTATTTCAGCGTTTTTCAAAACTTAGCCGCTTAGAGAGTAAAATAGGGCATGAAAGTTTTATATAAACGTACAGGCCAAACCTTTAGAGCTAGAAACTTGAAATTTCGCATACGTGTTTCTGTAATGACTTAACCACCCACCAAAGAATGATTTTTCGAAATTCTACTTCCAATGGGATGGGAAATAAAGAAAAAAATCATATGAAACGTTTCATTTCTTGGACATATTTGCATGACATTTCATATTCCTCCTATGGCGTACGTACCCACTAAAGAAGGACTATTAAAAATTCAACCCTTAAGGGGGTGTAATAGGGGATGGAATTTCTTTGAAACTTTATATTCCTTACACATACTTGTATAAAATTTCGTATGAATTGAGTACGGCAAAAATAATGGCTTACGTATTTTCGCGTTTTACAAAATTCAACCTCTTACAAACTAAAATAGGGGATGAAAGTTTTATATAAACTTACAGGCCAAACCCTTAGGGCTAGAAACTTGAAATTTCGCAAATGTATTCCTCTTATGACGTAGGCATCTACTAAGGACGGATTTTTCAAAGATTAACTTTGATGGGGATTAAATAGAGTATAAAATTAGTATGAAACTTTTTATCCCTTGGACATATTTGCATGAAATTTCGTATGAATTGGGTATGGCAAAAATGATGAGATGTATTTCAGCGTTTTGCAAAATTCGGCGTCTTAGAGGGTAAAATAGGGCATGAAACTATTATATAAACGTACAGGCGAAACCCTTAGGACTAGAAACTTGAATTCGCACACGTGTTCTGTTTATAACGGAAGCATCCACTAAAAAATGATTATTCAAAATTCAACCCCAAGGGGGTGAAATAGACCAAAAACAATGTTATACAAAACTTTTTGTTTCTTGGACATATTTGCACGAAATTTTATATGAATTGACGAAAAATTAAAAATAAAAGGTTTTTTCGACATAAATTCTCAAGTTATTTTTTAAAAAAAAATCTACCAATCATTTTTCGTCTTTATACAATATCATTTATTTAAGAACTACGTTAAATGCAATTTCAAAAATTTAAATCGAATCAAATTTTCAAAAATTACAGTTTTTTAAATATTAATATTTTGTTGTTACCTTGAAACTTAGTGTTTTTAAAATAATTTACAGACTAATATACCGATAGATTTTAAAATCTAGTCAGCTTTTCTCTCTGAAAAACAGCGTAAAAAAATGTAAATTCGATCGTCCAATTTATTTGGGATTCATCAATAACGAAAATTTTTAAATAAAATTGTTTTGATTTTTTTTCAAACAACTGTCATTTATAAAAAAATTAAGTTTTTTGAAACTGAAACTCAAAAAATTATTTTTTAAGTACAGGTTTTGTTCCTTTGAGCTTAAAACACCGTAGCGGAAAATTTCAGGATGGGCCATCCTGATGGGCAGGGTCAACCGATTAACAGATTTTCAACTTTTCGCTATGTATGTATGTAAATAAGGAAGTGACGGTTTTTGCCCTGATTTTCGAAAATCGAGTTTTCACCGGATCTCCACATTTCGAAGTCATAGGAACCTTTTTCGATTATTTTCACGATGATGTCAGTATGTATGTATGTGTGTGTGTATGTGTATATGTGAATACGGTTGATAGCATTGGATTGAATACTACTCAATTAAGTCTTCCTAAAAATTTGCATCGATTCTACCAAGAAAAAACCTCGAAAAAAATTTTGGCGAAACAGAATTTTTTTAATATAAATTCCAGATTTTTTTTACCGATTGAGTACAAAATCTAATCAATTCTTTTTCTCAAAAAACTGCGTCCACTGCATTAATTGCATCGAAATCAGTTTATCCGTTCGGGAGTTATCGTTGACGATAATTTAAAAAAGTGTTGCTTCGACAAAACTTCGAAATTTTTCAAGCAATAATTTTCTTTATCTTCTACGGTTATATAAGTACCAAAACTACGACAAATGCCGTTTCAAAAATTAAAATTAATTCAAATTTTCAAAAGTAACAGTTTTTAAATATTAAAATTACACTGTTACAGGAAACTTACTTGGTATTTTTAAAATAACTTTCAGGCTAATATTCATTCATTTTAAAATCTGATCAACTCTTCTGCTTAAAAATACTGCAACAAATACCGTTAATCGGTTTAAAATCGGTTGATTCGTTCGGGATTTATCAATGACGAAAATTTAAGGAATTTTTTTTTGACATTTTTAACCTAATAAAACAATTAAGAGCTCAAAAATTACTTTGAATTTTATTCGAAAGATCAAAATCATAGATCATTTTGGAAAAATATACATCTTACCAAATACTGAATAACTAAGTATAATTTTTTTAAACTAAGATTTTTGAACTCTTCGAACTCATAACTCTATGCTTAGGTATAGAATATGCCTTTTTGTGGTATTTTAAGATCAAAGAAAATAACTATGCTGCATTTTGTCATATGTAGTTTTAGGTTAGGTATTTCCTATTAATTAAAATAATTACAAATACAAAGGTATAGGAAGTTAAGTTATAGGAAGTTTAGGTTAGCCTTAGGTTTTTTACTTAAATTTTTGATAACAAAGATATCGTATAAAAATAACAAAGATGAATGTTAATATTATTTTTTTATAAATGGCCCGCTCGGTTATTTAAAGATTTTTAGTAAAGTAGCTTATAAAGAAAGGTTAAATAATTTCTAAACTAAATATTCGCGAGCGAAGCCGCGGGTAACAGCTAGTTATTGTATAAATGTAAATATTGCATATTTTAGAAAAATATTAATAAACAAAAGGAAAAATATATGACTGTTGCTCATGAATATCCTAAGTAACATCCTATATCCTTCAACAAGCTAAACAAACTTTTTTAGGTATTATCTATCTACGTTATTATAATGTCTCTTTTATAGATAAGTCAAGTTTTTTTTATACCTTTTTATCATAAAACAGTAAACAGACAGATGATTCTCGAAAAAAGTTATAACTACGGCCTACAGTCACTAACGCTGTCCGCGTGGCAGGAAAGGATAATTCGTTGTATAAGTTTGCCGACTACATTCCATAACAGCGACAAATACTAACGCTGTTGCCGTGGGAATAGGTAAGGTTACCTAGTACCAAACCCGGCCAAAACTTTGTAGGACTCTACCACTTAATTGTATAATATATATAATTGTATATATAACTGATGTATTAGCACGAAGTTGTCTTTTCAAACGTGTTGGTCCGGGCCTCCTTTGAAGGATAGACCAACTGCCGTTCTACCAGTCAGATCGTAAAATACGAATGATTGGCTATACCTGTCACTATCATCGTGATTACTGGAGGTGGTAGAGTTCCGCAATATTTCGCTCTGGTATATGGTACTACCGCCTTTGTATTCCTACCGCAATAGAGTCAAGGCTTGTCATTGTCATGTTCTGGTTTGGAGTGTAAGGTAGCCGTTAGACACATGCATATGGCGTTGCCATCCCGCCATACGAATACCGACCCACTATTGACACTTTTGGCTACAGGCGAATAAGCAGATGGCTCTCCTGATAAAAGAAATCAGATTCTATCAGAAAAGCCATCTGCTATCTAATGATACAAATAAAGAAGATTATTTATTTAAAGAGTCATGGTGTACACATAAAAATATTTGCACACCATAAGTCATAACATGGTAGAATATGTTGATAACTTTGATTAGTTTTTAATAACTCATAACACCCATATTCTTGAAACTAAATATTTTTCATTTCATTTCAAAAGCATGAACTAACAAAACCTATAATTCATAATTTCAGATTAGTTGCATATCTTCAAGGCACAGCAACTGCAGCCGGCATTGTTCCTCCACCAGGATTCGACTTGGCTGGCTTCCCTGCCGCTGCTAAACTACTCCAACCTCCGGCTACAGGGCCACCAGCACCCCCTGAACCACCTTCTTGAGATATAGTCATTAAGAATGATATATAGCTACATTAAAGGTGTCATTTTCAAGAATTTTAGCTCAATAGAAATAGAGATTCAAAATACTTAAATAAGATTGCCATTTTGATAACGTCCTAACATGTTTACGATTATATAGAATTAAGGGTATCGTCAAGTACTTATAAAGCAATGTACAATCTGTACTCTACTTGAATTTTAGGTATAAAACTATATACATAATGTTTAATCACTGACCCCGTGCCTGGGAAAACGAAAATAAAATGAATTACGAAAAATCCAGTCATGTCAAAATTGATCTTTGTTTAGTTTTTGAGTATATTTACGTACTTTATAAAATTTAAAAATAAACTACAGCAAAAAGAAAGCAAAATGTTAAAAAGACACAAAGCATAAAATCTTGTATTGATATTTTGATATTGATGATTGATATTATATAAATGTAGATTTTTAGGGCTGTCTAAACAGGAAAGGTAGTGCAACATATGATGAAGTAACCCGAGGTTTTAAATAAGGTATGACGCAAATGTTGTCTAGCGTTTTATTTGAAATTACGGATCTCTGCAAAATAACCACGGATCTCTGAAAAAAATAGTATAAATAATATTACTAGTAAAGTAAAGACATCTCAAACTCAAACAAATTAATAAATTTCATTCCATTTTCTTCCATTTCACTCTATTTCACTCCATTCACTCCATTTCATTATTTTTCATTCCATTTCATTCAATTTCATTCCATTTCATTCCTTTTCATTCCATTTTATTCCATTTCATTCCATTTTATTCCATTTCATTCCATTTCATTCCATTTCATTCCGTTTCATTCCGTTTCATTCCGTTTCATTCCGTTTCATTCCGTTTCATTCCGTTTCATTCCGTTTCATTCCGTTTCATTCCGTTTCATTCCGTTTCATTCCGTTTCATTCCGTTTCATTCCGTTTCATTCCGTTTCATTCCGTTTCATTCCGTTTCATTCCGTTTCATTCCGATTCATTCCGTTTCATTCCGTTTCATTCCGTTTCATTCCGTTTTATTCCGTTTCATTCCGTTTCATTCCGTTTCATTCCGTTTCATTCCGTTTCATTCCGTTTCATTTCGTTTCATTCCGTTTCATTCCGTTTCATTCCGTTTCATTCCTTTTCATTCTGTTTCATTCCATTCCATTTCATTCCATTGCATTCCATTTCATTTCATTTCATTTCATTTCATTC
Organism: Apodemia mormo; assembly: GCA_036924255.1. Classification (NCBI taxonomy): domain Eukaryota; kingdom Metazoa; phylum Arthropoda; class Insecta; order Lepidoptera; family Riodinidae; genus Apodemia; species Apodemia mormo. Next base: position 36,837,864 of record JAUPFN010000003.1, on the reverse strand, counting down.
CATTTCATTCCATTTCACTCCATTTCATTCCATTTCACTCCATTTCATTCCATTTCAAATCAACGTTTATATTATCATCACAAGAATAAAGGACTTAAAGACTTCATGTTAATCTGGGTCTCCTTTGAAGAATAGAGTTACCAGAATTCTGCCAGGCAATTCATAAAAGTTGAACGATTAGCTATACCTACGTATCATTACCATCATGACTACTAGGTGGTAGAGTTCCGCAAAGATTCGTCTATATATGGGGCACCACCGCATTACCTATTCCCGCAGCAATAGCGTCAATGCTTGTCGTTGTTGTGTTCCGATTTGGAGGGCCCGGTAGCCGGTAGACATGCATGTGTCATTGCCATTCCACCACACGGATAGCAACACACCATTAACATTTCCGTGTCTATAAACAATAGTTTATTCTTCCATCAGAAGAACCATCTACTTGTGATGATCTATGATATAAAAAAAATCTCTAGACTGTATGTAGGAAATCCAGTTTTTTTAGAACCAACAGATTCTTAAGAAGTCAGATAATGGCTCAAGCCGATAGGTGTAAAACTTGTTTTCGTAAAGCCTATGGAAACAATATATAATTTAGTTTCAATACACTGTTTTTAGGAAATTAAGGTCATTTTTAAAATCAAGTTTTTAAAATGTCAGATATATAATATTCCTTCAGACTAATAGGTGATTTTAAATTTCTTAGAAAACAACAGATATTTTTGTTTCCTTAGACTTTTTTAAAAAGTTTGAGACTTATTTAGGATCCATCAGATAAATATATATCAGAAGATGGCTCAAATTCATGGGGGTAAAGCCGAAGGCTAGAGATAAATTTGAAGCCTTAAAAAATAACATAAAATTTTGTCTCCTTGCTGCCTGTTTTCAGAATATATTTTTTTAATTTTATAGATTATAAAGATTCAGACGTTGACTTAATTCATTGGTAGTAAAGTTAGTTTCCTAAGTCTACAGATAATTTTGTAAAGGCTCAGGAAAACAGACAAAACGAAATTGAAGGTAAGAGCTAGTGTAAAAATAATTAGAGTATTTATACTTGTAATAATTTAAGTTCGACATTATACCAAAGCAGTATTAATTGTATAATATTTAATGTACTATATAGTATATAACGTATTACTAAGTTAAAATATATAGGTATACATGTTTAAGTCTCTCATGATGTAGAGGCTAATCTAGGTAGTAAGGTAGAAGCAAAGGCCAATGCAGATAATTAATGCGTCAACTCCTGTTGAGTACATCACTCGATTCTTGCGGCGTGTATCCATTCAATTCTCTCATCACACAATTAAAGTTGAGGCAGTAATTGTCTACAATGTCTACCGTAAATACTGTCACCAATAAGGTGATGTCCTTATTAAGTGGATACCTATACAGGGTTATTTTTACAGGCATGGCCAAATTTTAGATAGGAACTAGATATTGAATTAAAAGTGTTTTAATTATTATTGTAAAATTATTAAAAAATATAAAAAAATATTTGTTTAAAAATATCCCACTAAATTTATGAATTCGATGCCCCGTGTCTTTGAATGAACTTTTAAATGCTGGTAGTGAGTTATTTTACACATTTTACCTATAATTACGACACTTTTAATTTAGTTGAAGGCACTCCAATATTTTGGTTTGAATTTTGCGTAATTATTATATTCATGCGTTTTGTTTTTTGTGTCAAATAAAAATTAAATTTCGATTTTTTAAATTATTTATTTTATTACATAAATCGACCGTATTATCGATTTCGACAGCCTCTAAAAATTTGGCTGGTCATTTAAAAATAACCCTGTATATTTCGTGTACAAAAATGTTGCTAGATTTGAGAACATGAATACCTACTATAGTTTGGCCGGAACCGCTGTACCGCGCCCTAGGTCTAGGCACAAAACAAAAAGGGACAGAAGATGTATATACTTAACTTTTCATAGGTATGAAAGGTATCCTAAGATCGACGGCCGCGCTAGGGTTATCAACTTCAGCTTATGCAAAAAAATCTGGTAGTTGCAATCGGTGTTTGATTTATTATTGAGAATAAAACAGGAAGACTGGAAATGTAAACAAATATTAACTAAAATATTTTAATGTTATTTTTATACCTATTACAAATTTTCTGAACAAAAAGTTCACTGATGCGTGTCTCAAGCGTTTGGCACTCGCGCTTGCAAATTCTCAACCATTCCGAAATATCGTGTCCGTGAGAGGTGTCTATGTGTGCGATACTAAAACACCTTTTGTATGTAGATTGACTTATGTACCTATTTGTTTTGTGGTTTAGGTATGCGCGCGGCGAAATGCGTTAAATATTGGCTGCATAGATTATATATATAAAAAATAGATTGATGGTCACAAATCGCTCATTAGGTACATTGGCGTATTTACAGATTTACGTGTTTTACAGGATATTTAAAAAAATTAGTTTATGGTCTTATTATGGCATTTCATGCTTATTGTTTTATTTAAACGATAGTAATAGTATTTTAGTATTATTAAAACTTAACTTTTTTATCATAATCAATCAATCAAGCAATCTTTGTCATATTTACTTCGATTTAAAAATAAAATGCATTTCAGCAGATATTCCACCAAATGAGCGAAATATCTAATCGTAATGTACATATTTTCCGCCTCGTTCGCCTTGTTCGATTGACTAGCGAGTCTGACTACGCAATCGATGGGACTCAGGTTCAATTCAAGGACAAGGATTTGTGTGATGAGCATAAATGTTTGTTTTTCTGGGTTTTTATTAAATATATTTTCAGTATTTATTTATGTATTTCTACGTATTAATACCGTTAATTAACATTCATGCCAAAAAGAACACAAGCAAATAATTTACTTACTTTGGAGTTATATCAATTTATGTAACTTGTCAGGCGATACATCGTTTTAAGAAATCGTACTAAGGCAAGATTTTTTATTACTAGGTTTTTTTAGAGTTTTACTACACGTTAAGATATTATTTAGCTTGTAAGTTAAGGCCTTTTATATGAAAAATAATAAAATTCACTATCAATTTCATTAAAATATATTAATTGTTAAAATAATAACTTCTGTAACTTAAAAGATGATTATTGTTAAAAAAGGTTTAATATAAATAAATGAAAAATTTAAATAAGCATCATCAATTAATTTATTACGTATAATCTATGCAGCCGATACTTCAACCCGTCTCGCTGCGAGAATACCTACAGCCCCTGGTGTAATGGTTACGTGATTGGTATAATATGTATGGTTTATGGTTATGTGATTGCTTAAATAACAATAGTATGGCTTTTGTGACCGCTTAAATTATTTTTGATATTATGTTATTATTAGGTAGGGTGTAGCTAGTACATTATTAAATAATAAATCAAAACGTAATAGCGTAGATTAAGAAATAAACCTTTACTTTAGTAAGGGGAACGTGGATCCATGTGCCAAATTAGTAGCTGTAGCATATAAAATTGTAAAATTAATAGGTATGTATTGTAGTATCCATGAACTATGATATTATAGATAATATTTATATAATATAAGAAACAACAATTTATTATTAACATTTCGAAAGAAAATGGTCTTAAAAATAATTAAATTAAGGCTATTTTTCAATCAGAACTCAGAAATAGCTAGAGTGCTTCCACATTGCTTGATCATTGCCGGCAGTCGATAAGATATCGGGGCAAGTCCAACGTCCACTCCAATATCGAATATCGGAGTTGTTACCCGATATATTGGCAGCACCATCGAACGCGCTTTTGTTGTCGGATGATTTTTTATGCATGCAATACGTGTAGGTACCTACGTTTGCTCTATGTGTGTGAATGTGACCGATGTAACAGTGGCGTGAAGTGTCGCAATGTACTATATATACTGTATTAATATAACAAAATATTTCCAAAAATTACTTTTGGGCTTTATATATATCCCGTAGTGTTCAGGAAGTAAACTGTAAACTAAATAGCAGTGATGAAATAACAAAAATCTATCTTTGTATGTGATTCTATATTTCTTTAGATTTATCATAATGTTTGTAATTTGACCGAGAGCTTAGATAGTAACCAAGAATACAATAAATTTAGTTTTCTTTTATAGTGTGTCATAATTATAGTAGGGGAGCCCAAGATGCTAAATGGGTAGTGGGACTCGAGCGTTGTAGGGACCTATTGGATTTTGTAGATTAAATAAAAGGTTATATAAAGTTTTTCGTTTCAATGATGAGACAAAACTACAGATATTTTGTTTTTAAATTAATCTGTGCCATGGTAACACTAAAACGCGTCAGATTAAGGTATGGCGGGTTAATTCCCACCTAAAATTTGGAAAATCTGCCGATTCAAGTGTAGTGTAAGGGAGTGGTAGTCACATAGTTGCAGAGAAAACGTTATTTTGACATTCTCGAGGGCGTCTGAATTCTCTTTTATTATATAGGAAATGATGTAAGAATAACGAAAAAAATTTAATCTGACAATTTCCATAAGTCTTTTTTTTTCTGCCCTAGTTACCCCCCTCTATAGAAATGGCTTATATTTGGTGGAGAGCCTCAACAGTATGAAAGATACTTCCCCTATGTTTATCTGACGCGCTCGAGTAAATACCAAAATCCCCCCTTGGGCTCCCCTACTATTACGACATATCCGTACAAAGCTATTGATAAAATGGCCAAACGCGAACGATAAAACGGAAACGAGGACGGGATAGATGTCGCAAGGTATCGTATATAATAGATATGTCTGGCGCCGATATAGTATCAGACAATCTGGGAAGGCGCTTAGGATGAAAGTTATGTTATTTTAATATATGTTTATTAATAAGATTACTAATGTATACTTATTAAAATGTGGACAATTCAGAACAAAAAAAGAAAATATAAAGAAGGCATAGAGGCTCTTTCAAGTACCTATAAATATAAATAAAATATAAATATTCACGGGACAAATTACACTTACTGATCTAACCACAAAGTAAGCAAATTATTTGCTTGTGGTATGGATGGGTGTTAGTCAACGATATTAATACATAGATATACATATATACATTCTTTTACATACATAATAAACACCCAAACCCGGAAATACAAACATTTATGCTCATCACACAAATGCTTTCCCCGTCGGGAATCGAACTCTAGCCCCGTCGATTGCGTAGTCAGGAGTCGCTAACCACTCGACCTACGGGGCGGTCGTATAAGACATAATACACCAGTCATTACACTGTCAATTAATTAATTAAAAAAATCATAATTACACTGTCAAGTAATGTACGTGGTGCTTTTATATGATAAATCGAGAATAAAAAGTTTTTCTTCATTATAATGTATTTAAAACACATTGTTTTATAATTTTCTTGTTCCTGATTTCAGTTATCTATTCAATGAAAACTAGAAAAATTGGACTACATAAATAGAAAAATATTTGATATTTTTTTACTTATTACTTATAATAATACTCAACATTTTTACTAATCTTAATGTCCGTAAAAACGTACTTATTTTAATTAATAATTAAAATACACATTATAGCGTACTTAATAGGTAATTAATTCTATATTACAATAGTGCGTAATTACATGTAATTAATATTGAATATTAATTTAAGCGATAATTATTAAAATTTAGCAATAATATTTAATAATATAAGCCAAAGTAAAATGTGATTGTTATTAGCAATATCCAAAAGTTATAATAGAGCCTAATGGTAAGCGAGGTAATAAAGGAGTTATATATAACTAGTGATTATTTTCTTCACTAAATAATTTAGTTTATTTATTTTATTATTTTTATTTCTCATATAGGAAGGCAAGCCCGGTGAGGCTCTTTTAAAAAAATCTATTTACCGTCACTGTTGTGTTCTGGTTTGGAGGAGAAATTATCCAGTGAATTTACATCTTTATCACTTGGTTTTTTAAGAATATTATTACAAACAAGCAGATGGCTCTCTTCGCTTATAGACAACGAAGATGTTAAGAGTGCATTGCTATACGAATGGCGGAATGGTAATGACACTACATGCTGCAAGAACATGTATACTTAACTTTATCACCCACACTAAGAGCAGTGTGGGTGATAAAGTTAAGTATACATATTGGAGAGTCCAAACCGGAACACGACAGTGACAGGCGTTGACGCTGTTGCGGCAAGAATGGATAAGACTATAGTATCAAACTCGGGCAAAAATCTATTAGTCACGATGGTAGTGACACGCTAATCATTTTCCTTTTACGAACAACAACAAAAGTATGGCATATGGTCTTATTTTGAAAAAGATGTAAGGTATGAAACCCGGGTAAGGCAAATAGTATAAAATGAAAATTTTGTTTCCAATAAACTAAACTTGCCCAAGGATAAAAAAAAATATTGAAAGTTTGGCCAACTTTCACTTTAGTTATGGGATTTAATACATTAGATATATCCCTGTTTACGACTGTGTTCTTTATGAATAAGCACTTCAACATCGATAGTCATTTATGATTCGGAACAATTTAGACAAATACATAAACAGCCAGACGTCTCGATGTCGTCAAAATGCCAGACGTCTCGAAAAAGGCAAGAGAAGACTGATAGTACGCTTTTAAATATACCACAATCCACCATTGTTAAAATATAAACCCCTTGTAGGTCCGGATTGATTTTGATATACACATCAACGACCACACTACCAGTCACCTCGAGAAAGGCGAGAGAAGGCGGGATTCCACTGCCTTTCTATTCCGTCTGTAATAGGTAAAGCGTTGCTTCCAAGCATCTAACTGTCGGGTTCCAGAATGGAAGGTAAAATAAACTACTGCTAACTGGTTGGTACAATAATTTATAAAAAAATATATATTATACGTATAATATAATTAAGTTTAAATATTAAGTTCGATTTTTCAAACGTTATTATTTTTGACGGAAAAAAATCGAATATCTTTCTTTAAAAAATTTGCTTATAACTTCTAAACTACTGTAACGATTTTGATGATTTTTTCTTTTTATTACAGACAATTTATTGCTTTATAAAATTTAAGTTCAAAATTTTACAAAATCATTATAGTGTGCTATTCAATCAATAAAAACCAAATTATTTCATTCGTGGACAGCGATCGCGTCGAAAGTCAGTGTGTGAGTGTGGTCAGTCTTGGTCAGTCTCCCGGTAGCGTTCATACGGGGAGGTTGTGTCGCATGTTAGCATGATCCGCTCTCCATATTCGAGTCAAAGAGTAATAGTACAGATAGAACGTTTGGCACAATAGTAAGGTTATGCCGTTTAGAAATTGAACATTTCGTGTACGCTTGGATGTTTTTTTTTATAGTAGATAATGAGCTTAGAGCGAGAAAGCTGTTTTTTTACAGAGGTTATTCTTATGATGTAGACAAGGAATAAGAATTTTTTAAATTCATTCCCTAAGATGGTGAAATAGGGGGTGAAAGTTTATATGAAACTCTGTCATTTTTGAGTTGTAATGAATGATATGCCGTAATTAAATTATCCTTTAACTGAATAAAATTAAATACAAATTTAATATTTTTTTGAATTATAGCGCATAGATGGGTAAAAAGAGGCTTTAAAGTTTGTAGCAAAAATGAATTGTTTTTTTATTGCATTTCCATAAATTCTTAATTATTTTAATTTAGTATTATTTATAGCTATTTTTATTTATTATATATATAATATAATAGCTATAAATATAATTATATTATATATAGCTTTTTAATACAATTAAGAAGTACGAATTTTAGTACGAAGTACGAATTCATGTCTTAAAGGGGTAAATAGAAGTGTTTAAATTTGATAAAATATAAATAGTTTATAGTCGACATCGCTTGAAATTTATACTCTTCAATCCAATTAAAGAAATGCATGTTTTGAGTTCGATTCCTCAAAGGGGTAAAAGGGGGTGTTAAAATATGCAAGAAACAATAAACGTTAACTGTCAAAATCACTTGAAATTTTGTATTAATACAATTTAGGAAACATTTATTTTAGATTTTTTAATTTCATCCCTTGAAGAGATAAAAGGGGTGTTAATGATTGTATTGAAATAAATTGTTTATTGTAGTTATTACTTAAAATTTAGTATTTATGCTTTTGAATATGATTAAAAAGTACGCATTTTTAAATTTCATTCCTTAAAGGGGTAAAAGGAGCGTTAATTTTTGTACGAAAAATGAATTGTTTGTTGAAGAAATTACTTAAAATTTAGTATTTATGCTTTTTAATACAGTCAAGGAAATACGTATTTTAGAATTTCTTATAATTTCATCCATTAAAAGGGTAAAAATAAGTGTTAAAATTTGTATGAAAAATAAAGTTTACTATCAAACTCTTATAAAATTTAGTACTTATGCTCTTCAATCGAAATTGAAGAAATATGCGCGTAATGATGTTCGAAGTTTCATCCATTAAAGGAGTAAAAGTGGGTGTTACAATTTATATGAAAAATCAAACGTTTATGGTCAAAATAACTTGAAATTCGGCATTTATCTTCTTCAACACAATTTAAGAATCATATATTTGGGGATTTTTTTGATTTAATTCCTTAAAGAGCATTGAGGTTTGTATAAAAAAAGATTGTTTATTGTAGAATATTGTAGAAATTATTTAAAACTTAGTATTTATGATTTTTAATACAATTAAATGAATACGAGTTTAAGGTTTTTCAAATGCCATCTCTTCAAAGGATGAAAAAAGTGGTAAAGTGTGAAGAAAAAAATAAAATATGTTTTATCAAAATCTCCTCAAATTTATTAGTCACGCTCTTTAATTCAATTAAACAAACGTGCATGTCAAGATGCTGTGAGTTTGCTGTCAATTTTTTTATAAAAGTAACTATATATGTATACAACATAATTACAAGTTTGATTAATTTAAGTTCGAAACTTTGGAAATCTGATAAATATATTCAACATTATGATTTTTGTTCTGATTGCCAAAAGAGGTATGTACCTAAATATGTAGGTAGATAGGTAGTAGAAGTACACGTATTTGCTACACGGCTACCACCTATGTTATAAATTTAGTAACAAAATTGAGGCGGTTGTTCTCGAATGGTTTATGTCTAAGATGACTATAATAATATTATGTTTTACACAACTATACTAGATGGCTCTTTCAGAAATCAGAAATCAGAAATACTTTATTGAATAAAACTTTTTACAAGTTATTTTGACACACTTTTACAGTCAAACCTACCTACCAATAATTTATTACCCTTCGACGCAAAAACGAGGGTAGTTATAAGTTTTTAACGTGTATCTGTGTATCTGCCTGTCTATAGCGTGGCAGCGCCCAGACGGATGATCCTATTTAGATGCAATTTTTAGTTGAAAGCCCTATCATACGAGATGGTTCCATAGAACCATCTTGAAACGGCTGAACAGAATCTATATATTTTCTAGGATCTGACGATGAAACTGGAAGGTAGCCATCCAAGCTTGGGCTGATATAGTTGGTCTTTATTTTTAGAAGATTTGCAGTGATTGGTAATGAAACTAGAAGATGGTCATGGAACTCCTAAACTAAACAAAATAAGCCCATCGAGTTTAGTCTCATTCGTTATGTCCTTGGAAACACTAAATCAAAATGATTTCCAGGGTTACATGGTGTAACTGAAAGGAGGCTAAGGGAGCTTTGCAATAAAACGACGAATCATATTATCATGATGCTGCAAGATTTCCTTTTAAAAATCATCAGCTTCATTAATGTTTTGCTAATAAATTGATGCATACGAGGTAGGATGGTGATCTGATGTAAAAAACCGGCCAAGTGCGAATCGGACTCGTGCACAAAGGGTCCCGTACCACCGTACCAAAAACAAAACGAAATAACACGTTTATTGTTTGGGGACCCCTCTTAATATTTTCATTTTTTTTGGAACGAAGTTCCTTACGGCAAGCTTGGAGGGATAGGGATTTTGCTGCGCGACCGAACTGAAAAAAATGTGATAGTAAAACCGTAAGAAAAATGCGTGGAATAAAAGCGTTAAATGAGACGTGCGCAGGCGCGACAGTCGCGTACACAAGCGAGTAGTGCCGTTTAGCCGAAGGAAGTTCGTTCCTACCTGGTGTCCCGCGACACCACATCATTTTTTTATTATTTTTAGTATTTGTAGTTATAGTTATATATTCCGTTGTATATATAATTAGTTTTCACTAATTATATATACAACGGAAATATATAATTAGTGATAATTTCAGCTTTCTAGTTATGACGATTTATGAGATATAGACTGGTGACAGACAAACAGACGGACAGCGAATGCTTAGTAATAGGGTCCCGTTTTACCTTTCAAGTACGGAACCCTAATAATGTGTCCCTGATTTTTTTCCAAATTTTTAATTAAGAGTTATTAACGTAAAATCTCGTATGTTTGGATGTTGGTTACTAATGCCGGGTTCCTATAAAGTCGTTCGTAGCAGTAATCTTTGTGTGGGCATTTGGTAACTTTACATTTGTAAGAACAGTTTTAACTTACGCCTAGTAGAAATGTTACTACTCGTAACTAAAATGAATCGTTTTACTGATAAATCACCAAAAAAATCGCGCAAGAACAGTTTACCGATATTGGATGAAATTTAGTATACCGGTACGATATTGGATGAGTATTTCCAGACATACCCCGTTTACACCGTATTAGTCCGGGTCTCCTTTAAAGAATAGACATTCTGTCATTCTGCCAGGCAGTTTATAAAAGGCAAACTATTGGCTATTCATGACCCTATCGTTGTGAATACTAGGTGGTATAATTCCACAACGTCTTGCCCTACTAACTAGTACCACCGCCTTACCTTTTTCCCGTGTTGGTCCTGAGCTCCTTTGAAGAATAAACCAACTGCCATTCTGCCAGGCAGGTCGTGAAAGGCGACCAATTGGCTATACGAGTCACTACCATCGTGGCTACTAGGTATCTTTAAAATCGAATAGATATAAAGTGTTCCTCGAATCACACTCATATGCATTTTTCTACGGAAGTTTAGAGAACTAGAACTATTCTTGAAATTTACATAATATCTTACCTTTTAATCTATTTGTAATAAACCTTGCCATGGGCATACCGAGGGGGACGGGCAGAGAGAGGCAGCTGCCCCCCTTGAATTTTTTTTTTTTATATCATAAGATAGCAAACAAGCAGATGGGTCTCCTGATGGAAAGAGTCAACCATCGCCTATAGACACCAAAGCTGTTAATGGTGCGTTGCTATCTTGTGGCGAGGCCTAATGCCACATGCATAAGTTTACCGGCTACCTTACCCTCCAAACCGGAACACGACAGCGACAAGCACTGACGCTATTGCGGCAGGAATAGGTAAGGCTGTGGTACCAGACCCGGGCGAGACAATGCATAACTCTACCACCTAGTAGCCACGATCGTAGTGACTCAATAGCCAATCGGTCGCCTTTTACGACCTGCCTGGCAGAACGGTGGTTGGCCTATTCTACAAAGGAGGCCGGAACCAACACGGCGGAAACCTCCTACCTGAACCCGGAACCTGTTTACCTCTCTACTATCTACTTGTGTAGATAAAAATATAATAAGATAAAAATATAGTCTTAAAATGTTACGACTGCCCCCCCTGGCCCAGAACCTAGGTACGCCCATGAACCTAGCCATTATATAACACAGAATCCAGACATAAAAATTCAACTCCCGAGGGAGTAAAATAGATATTTTCATGATTAAGGCTGCATACAGCACGGTCAAGCGTGCTATTACACTGCATATTTTCAATCATACTCTAGTATAGTAATACAATGGCAGAGTTCCGCTACAACTTCCCGTGAATTTGTTACCACCACCTTTCCTCTTCCTTCCTTCTTGCCGCAATAGCGTCCATCCATCTATGTAACCGCGATGTAATACTATACTGCTGAATTTGGAGTTTACCAACAAAAATACAACAAAAATAAGACAGTAATATCAAACACGAGAGAAACGTTGCATAATTATACCATGTAGTCGTCACCATGGTAGTGAATAGTGCCACATTTGTCTTAAGTCCGCCTTTACGAAATACTTGGAAAGGCGGATTGGCTTAATAAACCCAGAACCACATGAAAGCTCATAAAATTTGCATTGGACGTCACAGAACACATGAATACTCATTGTTGGATACGTGTTAGCAATTGTAATATTATAAGCTCGTACTTTTGTCAGATGTTGCTCTTATATGTGTAATTGATTTATTTTATTTATTAATCTAGTTTTCAACGTATACTTAAAAAAGTCCAATTGTGAAATACTTATATTTTGGAAATTGTATTTACACTAATAGTTATATTGACTTGTAAATTAGAAAAAAAATATTGCTAGTAAACTGATTATATTAATTACAATAATATGCATTAACTATTATTCAATATATAGACAAATTTTAATAAATAAAATAATAGTTATATTGACTTTTGAATTAGAAAAAAAATATTGCTAGTAAACTGATTATATTAATTACAATAATATGCATTAACTATTATTCAATATATAGACAAATTTTAATAAATAAAATAATAGTTATATTGACTTGTAAATTAGAAAAAAAATTATTGCTAGTAAACTGATTATATTAATTACAATAATATGCATTAACTATTATTCAATATATAGAAATATTTGGATTATTGGAATAATAACTGTAATTTAATATATTTATAAAGGAGAATAATATGTTAATTTACTAATTGTAGGCTTATTAAATGTATTTAAGTGATAACAGATAGTCGATCGTTGCTCGTTTAAATGGATAACAATTATTATTAACTAGCTGCAGCGTACAGCCGCTGCATTATAAAAGTTTTTGGGGAATCCCGCGGGATCATCTTATTGTACCGGGACAAAAAGTAGCCTATGTGTTATTCAAGGTCATTATCTACCTGTGTGCCAAATTTCATTCAAATCTGTTCAGTAGTTTTTACATGGTTGAGTAACAAACATCAATCCAAACATCCAAACATTTGCATTTGTAATATTAATTTAAATTATACGCTTTGATTATACGGTTTGTGGGTAACAAATGAGTTTTATTGGTGAATAATCACACACGATAACAATTTTTGTTAACACTTGCATCGCGACCGTTCTACCGGCGATGTCTTACGCAATTATGACATATTTGTATCCTTTCATTTTCATATTTACGTAATACTTTTCGACATTCGAACATTCAAATCAAACTGTAATGGATTATATTTTTTTATCTTCGATATATATAAAAGGCAAAAGTGTCTGACTGACTGAACGTACAGGCCAAACCTTTCGGGTTAGAAATTTGAAATTTCGCACACGTATTTCTCTTATGATGTATATGTAGATGCATCCACTAAGGAAGGATTTTTCAAAATTCAACCCTGAAGGGGGTTAAACAGGGTATAAAAGTTTGTATGAAATTTTTTATTCCCTGCAGGCTTAGGATAAGCAACACGATAAAATTTTATCGACCTCGTTTTCTCGACTTTTATGTCACTTTCTCGATTCGCTAACGCATTTGACACTTGATTCGACATGATACTTCAAAGGAAGAGAAAATGATCAATTTTACTCGACGGTAGTTATTTTCTCTATCGATCGAAACGTCTTGCTGTCATTTTATCGATTTGTCATTTGACACTTCGTTAAAATTTGGTTAAAATGTTGATAACCTTATCCACTATTTCATATTATTATACTTTAATTATACAATAATTACAAAACTTTTTGATTTCTATTCATTTTATTAAATATAGATTTCGGTCCAGTGTTGGCAGTAGTATGTATGGCAGGCAGGCAGGCAGGCAGGCAGTATGGCATATATGTATTTAATAGTGGTGGCAGTTCCATATTATACCTATTATGTGCTAAATATCTACGGTTAACGGCAAGCCTGCAAAATACAAAGAAGGCACATAGGAAATTTGTGTGATCTTTTTACACAACGGACGGAGCGTTCCAATCACTATAGCGCTTCAATAAACCCAATAACCATGGCTCTCTAAATAATATAGACCCTTGTGAATTTTGAGGTTTAGAGGCACACACCGATCAAGGCATGCCTCTTTAGTTAAAGGTAAGTGAACATAAGAGACTTGTAATTCAGTTTCTAGTAGATATGACAGCCATCCAACTTCATTAACTGTAATAACAGAATATCTTTGTAGTAAATACTAATTTGACTTAGGTGAACTCAATAAAGTTATATTTTTTCAAAAGTTATCTGTAGTTTTTCGAGTTTCTTTTTTAAACAGTTAATATGTTACATATACATGTCAAGTGTATGTTAAATTTCAGCTGGATACAAGTAGTAATCCTTTTCTTGGTGGTCAACTTTTCACAATACTTACAGCTACATACCAACAAACAACAACAATGCTTACATCATAGAATAATGATGCAAATGTGTTATTCCTCTAAGGCTTGCATTGATTATGTATTTAAGGAGTTTTTACTACCCATTCAAGTTATATTTAGTCAAAAAAGTATTTGTTTTAATCAGTTGTTTTCAGACCAAGTTCCATGTATGATTAACATACTACTATGATGAATTATTTTCTGTAATATTCATAACTTAAAATATCCAATATGACACATGTAGTTCTCAATTACCTAGGTACCTACATGTGTAAACATTATTATTTTATATTTGTCTACATTTAAAGATAATTTACCATACAGAAAGGCAGTCAGTTCTTGTTATTATTGTTTATTACAATAATATATGTCAATAAAAAATATAATTATTATTTGCAGATAAGACTTCAACTGCAGAATTTTTAATATTACTGACAAATATCCTAGAAGAACAAATGATGCAAATATATGAGGATATAGCATAATTGAAATGGATGAAATGCGAAGACTTCATAATAGAAGATATTGATGGATCCTATGTATACTGGTGCCACTTGCAAAACAACGGAAACCATTTTCTTGCCTCAAAAGCCTTAAAATTACCTTATATTTGTCCTAATGTAATAAAGTATTTGAAAATTTGTACAAATTTTCAAATACTTCTATTGATTTATGTCAAAACTAGCTGTTGCCCGTGACTTTGTTCGCGCAGACTTTGTTTACTCAGCACAGCTCCTCCCCCGTAGGTGATAACGTGATAATATGTAGCCTATATGTTGACCCGACCTGTTAGTAATATTCATGCAAAATTTGAAGTAAATCCATGCAGTACTTTTTGAGTTTACCCCAGACATACATTGACTTTCCTACGATTTTATTATATGAAGGTATAGATTACAAGCTACAGAACATTTAATCCGGCCTCCAGTAAAGTTGTGTCATTGCACTTGCACATGTATACGTAGGACCCTTCGATATGATAATTACAAGTATTTTCTTTTAGAAGTGTTAACTTTGTTACTTTTGTTGTTGTTTTTTAATCGAAGTGATTTTGGTAGTAACAATACTTAGTGGATTATTGGTATAATAAAATACTTTAGTGTTGTATAAGATTTATTTAAAAAAATATATACTCTAAGCAAACCTTCTATCTAAGTATTAAATAATTTTATATAATAAAAATGAAACTTATAGTCATCAATGGCTAATTTTAAGTATAAGTTTAATGACACACTATTCATAGTATTTAATGTTTTAATGCCAAACATAGATTTTACTATATGGAAAAGTCTTGAGAAATAATTTTTATTTTCTTTAATAAAGTTACAAAATGAATAAATCACACAAAATACAAAATGAATAATTATAAAAAGTGTGTAATATGAAGCAGTCTTGTAAAGAAAATTAAATTTGAGTTTTAAAAAATATACAAACACATCTACTTTACTAAACTAACAATTATTATTAATGTTTGTACTTCTCAGAATAGATAAATAATTTTCACAATTTATCACCTTATGTCTTAAATTTATTAACATGTATCTTTGAATTTTCACTAATGTAACAAACTTATAGAAGATTACACGCACTATATTAAAGCTATTATATTTTAAATTTAAATGTTTTCTACAATTTAAATATCTCTTGTTATCTCGCATAATTAATCAGTAATGAAAATTCAATATCAAAAATTAGTTTACTATATAGTATGAGTAGTATGGAATTTCACTTGAAAATAAAAAATCAACAAGTAAAATATTTTTTCCTAAGGTAACATTAACTTTCTATTAATTTAAATTTTAAAGATTACACATATTAGGTACATTAAGACTATCATGTTATAAACTTAATTGTTTTCTGCAAATTAAAATTTATTTTTCAATCTTGCACAACCATTAAAAACAGCAAGAAAAATATAATATTCAGCATTAACTTATAAATCTTCTTAATCAACAATTTCAAAAAATGTAATAAATAGAAAGGCTTCTTTATTCTATTTCCATTACTCGGTGTTTAGTCAACCTGTAAACAAATATATCTTATCAAAATGTTGTTATATATGTTTACTTAATATATTTTTTTGTCAGTTAACTCAGGACTTATGACTCCAGTCTTGCATGTTGCATTTTGTGTAGTGTTATATAGATTTGCATTGTAAATTATATAATGGGGTCGAAAAAACAATTGGTTACATTTATAAAAGGGAGTGAAAGAAGCCTACACTATTCTCCAGAGAAAGCTTCTCATATTATTCAGGATTTTTTTACAAGAATCAAGTTTTTGATATAATCTTGAATTTATGATATTAATTTTGTAAAAAACCACAACTTTACAATGAAAGAAATATATTAAAATATGTTTAAAATTTGATTCTTTCAGTCTACCTTGTTAGATGATTTGTCATGGAGATATGTATGTAAATAAATACTTACACAGTGTTCCATTGTTTTCCTTTCTTCCTCTAGAAACTATAATGTATGAAGTATTTGTAGAATATATGGTGTTATTTTATTTTATTTTATTATGCTTTCCCAATATTAAAGACTAATCTTTGGTGCTATAAGTCTAGTCCATGAATCCACCATGGCGACAAAGTTAATTTATACTTATTCTTATCCTGAAAAGAAAATCATAATTATTTTTAATAACCTATATAGGCTTTTAAAAAATATAAGTATAAAGAAGTACACTACTTACGTTTTATTTTGTGTTCCCATTTCACATACCTAACACAATTTAATTTTGTACTAGAATCGGAAGAATGATGATGATTTTAGAGATGTGAGAACCAAACAGTATAAATCAATAATTCCTTGTATGTAATGGTTAGATAATTAATTTATAATTAATTACAAAATACAAATTAGTTAAAGTACAATACTTTTTGACGTAATGTAAATAAACTTTTAATTTTTCGTATGGAGAAAATAATTCTACGAATTCTCGTGCTACTCAGTGTTACCAACTATTCAAAATTACAACTACTTACAAAGTTTTCTACAAAATTCAGTAGAAAACTAAATGTAAAATAAAAGGTTAATTTAAAGCTGGTGTTTATTTTGTATTATTTAATGTTACTATTAATAACATATACTCAGGAAAAATAATACATAAAAACATATTATAATAATCAAAATATTAATTAATCAATCAAAAATAACAAAAAAATCGAGTGTAGCTCACACTCGTTTTTTCGTTAGAAGTAAATGTAAGAGAACAAAATAAAATAAAATTTATATACTCTTTGAGTAAGTCTTTGAATCAAAAAGAGATAAACTGAAAAGTCGAAGAAAAATGTTTTTTGTTCTTGAGATGTAAATCACAGACCGTGGTCCCACAAACTTATCTTTTTTTTGATTAACAACAAGCTGAATATTTGTGAAAAGCTTCATTTTGACGAGACAACCGTCTTTTCTATTTCCGAAAAATCTCGAATCGGGTAACTAATAAAGTTAATGCTGCGAAGACATTGGGTTCGGTAAATAATAAATATTTATTAATAACAATAATTATTTTTCGACTTTAATCGCTTGATTATATTATGAAAACTACGATGAAACTTTTGTCCTACATATTTAATGATTTTTCTGACAATCCGACTTTTTAAATTGATATTAATCAATTTTTAGAAAGATTTAGATTTTTAAATTGATATTAATCAATTTAAAAATAACCTAATTTTCTCACAACAGCTTGTTAATTATTATTGTAATTCAACGGTAACTTTGTCATACACGTAAAGTGGAAACTTTTCTTAGTCTGACACTCTAAAGTTTCCTTATTTTATCTATCTTTATTAGTTACCCGATTCGAGATTTTTCAAAGATAGAAAATATGGTTGTCTCGTCAAAACGAAGCTGTTCACAAAAATTCAGTTTGTTCTTGGAGACCACGGTCTAACAGTAAGTCTTAGGTTGGATTGCTTGCATCTGGCTGATTTTTAGAGCTATTAATAGATACCATTATTTGTAACATAAAATACTGTGAATTGTATTCTGTTCTATCTTATTTTCTAGTTGGCATAATACTATACATTTATGTTTGTTTATCGTAATGCATTTTCGTGTCATTGTCAAATCACAACAATTCTATGGAAGTTTCTCATCAAAAAAATTAATCAAAAATGTTGATTGATTAGTCTAAAAGAAGATGTTAATTTACTCAATAATGTTAGAATTATAATTGAAAGGAATAATTACAGTGGAAAAAAATAGCTTGTTAATAATAATTGTTACGCACTTTTACGCATAATTAGTTACGTAGTTATACACCCAGAAATAAATACACGCTGGCATCTTAATTGCCCTTTACATTAAAACATCTTATGAATCATAATTCATTGTTTCAGTTTTATAGAATAAAAAACTAGTTTTGATGGTCAAAACTAAAAAGAGAGAATAATTCAAAAACCTGTAAAATATCTTTAATTACAATTGTAAATAGGTACGGCTACACTAGGCTTTGGTTATATTTCCTTCGACTCTGACAAAGAAGAGAAATGATGACAGGAAGTTATAAATGTAAACAAAAGCTCATAATGATTAACACAAGTTAAATGCACCAAAGGTGTATCTTAAAAATCAGAATTAGTATAATATCTATGTCTTCTAGTGACAACATTTATTTCTCTATTCGAGTAAACTTTTTGTTTAATTTATCTCTGACGTTTTAAATGTTTATCGTGGCATGCTTAATAACGTCCATCGAGATATTAATAAATGTCAAGCAAACGTCACTTTCTCGATCGATAAATATCTCGTGGTGCTTATCCTAAGCCTGCTGGACATATTTGCATACGTATGAATAGAGTAAAAAAAAAATAATTATGTTTTTAAGCGTTAGTATGGTAAAATAGTAGTCACGATGGTATGGACTCGTATAACCAATCATTCGCCTTTGGAGAATTACCGTCAGAATTGTAGATGGTCTATTTGCGTAAAAGTATCATCGCGCCAGTGCCCTACTGGTCTATAGAGAGAGTGAAGTGTAAACCGAATGTTTATAGAACGGTTTATCAGTTGACGAGATGAGTGATGATCCCCGTCGCTGCATTTTATTTATTTATTTATTTATTTAATACTTTATTGTACACAATTAAAAGAGAAGTAGTACTTTTACTGACCTGATAACGCGCCAATTTCTAGCGAAATTCGGAACCGACGACTTTACGTGCTCATTAAAGGCACATGGTGGCAAACACACCATCACCAAACTCCGAGCTGCTACAGTTATTTAGTTTTGTGATTTAGAGAAAAAGCACGAAAAATTGTCAATAACATTTTTGGCCGACCAGGAGATCAAAAATGGGACTTCATGTTCTGAGCTGAATAAGCTTACCCCTAAACCAGGAAGCAGTTATAATATTGATTTTATTTATTGCATGTTTTTCGTTGCGTAGGATTTGCATATTGGTATTGATTTTAGCATTCGCCATCTCACCTAACGCAAAATTTTCGATTATATAGGAAATTCAATTTGGGTAAACCTGCCCGAAGTCATGTAATTTATACGTAGACATATAAAAAATGTATACACATATACATATGTTTGAACTTGCCTCGAGGCGAAATTATCGTGATGGACGTAGGTGACAGTGAAGTTTAATGTACAATCATGTTGATAATGTTTTCGTATCTTCACGCAAAAATTTTATATAATAGAATAAGGGAACTAGGCAGTGTCTAGGCGAGCCTGCTTTGCTTTCCCCACCTTCGTAATAGGTGTTCTTCGTTTTGTGTTTTCATAAGTTTCAAAAATTCGTGGCACACATAATAGCAATTCACCAATTTGATCATGATGGTCTTATCTTGGCCTCCCGTTTTTTATATTCATGCCCAAACTCGCCTTATATACAGGTTTAGCTAATCTTTCACCCACAATTTTTAGGGTTTCTTAGTTTATAACGAACTTATATTTTCGCCATGTTCATCTGCCCTTTTTAGACAGTGGTCCCAGAAACAAACTTTTTTTTTTATTAATAACAAGCTGAATTTTTATGAACAGCTTCGTATTGACGAGACGCCCATCTTTACTATCTTCAAAAATTTCTGCAATCGAATCTCGTCAAAACGAAGCTCTTCACAAAAATTCAAATTGTTATTAAACAAAAGAAATTTTGTTTGTGGAACCACGGTCTATTTGTCTTTCTACACTTTACACTTGGATAAGTAAAAGCTGTCATATCCGTCATTGGCTTTGAAAATATTTAATTGTTCATAGCATAAAAAAGTGAAAAAACTATTTCCGTCTGCAAAGTCCGCATTCTACAGAACCCTACATTACGCGTGGTATGACACATGTTTGGTCAATCGTTCAAACTACCTGGTAGAATTGCAGATGGTCTATTCTTCAAAGGGGAATACATATACTCTCTACTAGGTGGTAGAGTTCTGCATTGTCTCGCTACTAGGTGGTAGAATTTTGCATTGTCTCGCTCGGGTCTGGTACCACCGCCTTACCTATTCCTGCCGCAATAGCGTCCTTGCTTGTCACTGTCGTGTTCCGGTTTGGAAGGTCAGGTAGCCGGTAAATTTATGCATGTGGCATAAGACCTCGCCACAAGATAGCAACGCACCATTAACACCTTTGGTGTCTATAGGCGATGGTTGACTCTTTCTGCCAGGAGACCCATCTGCTTGTTTGCTATCTTATAATATATTATATATATTAGGGTGGATCGAAAAAAAAAAATTTTTTTTCTTAGCATGGGGGTAGAATTTGTAGCTTATAAAGAAAAAAAATGTTTTTTTTTTCAACGTTTGGAGGTAGTCCACTCGTTTTTTTAATAAAATAATGGATCAAATGGACTTATTCTAGCGAAAAAAATTTTTTTTTGAAAATTTTATTTTCTTTATAAGCTACAAATACTACCCCCAATGTTAAGAAAAAAAAATTTTTTTTTAGATCCACCCTAATATATATATATATATATATATATATATATATATATATATATATATATATATATATATATATATATATATATATATATATATATATATATATATATATATATATAATCAAAGTGATTTAATATTAGTTAAATCACTTTGAGTTATATGTTGACGTCCGCTCGCATACATGCTTTGTAGTTCTAATACTGCAACGCACGCAGCATTGGCCCATCTATGAATTACCCATTCAGGTGGTCTGTGAGTTACCCCGTGTTGACCCAGGCTCCCAGAAGAACAGACAATCTGCCATTCTGCCAGGCAATTCGTAAACGTCCGATACGGAAGAAACATAAAATAATACTGCTTGTTGCCCGATATAGACAAGGCCAGTTTTCTTATACCCGTGTTGGCCCAAGCCGCTTTGAAGAATAGACCAACTGCCGTTGTGCTAGGCAAGTCGTAAAAGGCGACCGATTAGTTATGTGTATATCACTATCATCATGACTACTAAGTGGTAAAGTTCTGCAACGTCTCACCGGGGTATTACCACCGCCTTACTTATTCCTGCCGCAATAGCGCCAATACTTGTCATTGTAACAGAACACTGGAGACTAACAGAAGTCAATGTTCACATACAGACACCTCTCACGGACGCGATATCTCGGAATGGTTCGCGACAGTTGGTTCCGCACCAGTCCGAGATATCGCGCTATGATGTGTTGCTCGAATATTACTTGTATGGAACATTGACTTCTGTTAATCTCCAGTATTCTGTGTCATTGTCGTGTTCCGGTTTGGGGAATAAAGTAGTCGGTAGAATTATGCTTGTGGCATTGCCTTCCCGCTACATTGATAGCAATGCGCCATTAACATCTTTAGTGTTTATAGGCGATGGATACTCTTTCCATCGGGAGAGCCATCTGCTTATTTGCTATCTAATGAAATAAGAAAAAAATATTAATAGAATAATATCATTAATGTCATAAAGTTCCACTTAGTGTCAACGTGTATAAAATGTAAGTTGTATTTTTTCACTCGCAAAATAATAATAGCCAATGTTCGTATCAACAACCAAGAGATGAAATACGCCGGAAAGCAATTGCAACCCTAACGATGATGAATACAAGCAAGCTTGAAGCGGCGGGGCTGCGCGGTATGAAATTTAATCTACCTACCCGTCTGCCTCCCCCAGTACCTCCCCTTAAAGTGCCCTACACCCACTGCTATGATAAAATAATAATGTGAATTAAAGAAATCTTTATAAGAAATTGGCTCTTACATCACTTATAAAATTTTGTTATTCGTTATCGCTATAAAAGCGTTTGTCGTGATGATTAAAGGTCGGGTCGGGTCGGGTCAGGTCGGGAAAATAAAAAACATGTCTTTTTCAGTTATCTGACAAAAACAACATTGTCCGGGATTGGGAAAGTGTCCGGTTGGCAATAGGCTTGCCACCTATCACATTTTGGGACTAAGTATCTTCGACTAATCGTGGGTGCACTTGTTGTTGTAGGCTGGTGTTAGTGTCACGCTGACAGCTCGCTGGTGAGTCAATATGTATATAGTCATAAGTGGGATTTTGAGTTGCGCCTTCGATCAAGAAGTTGCGCTGACCGCTTAGCGCTGACAGCCGTATTTTTTATATCATAAGATAACAAACAAGCAAGGATGGGTCTCCTGATGGAAAGAATCAACCATCGCATAAAGACACCAAAGATGTTAATGGTGCAATACTATCTTGTGGCGAGGTCTAATGTCACATGCATAAATTTACCGGCTACCTCACCCTCCAAACCGGAACACGACAGTGACAAGCACAGACGCTATTGCGGCAGGAATAGGTAAAGTGGTGGTACCAGACAAGGGCGAGACAATGCTGAACTCTACCACCTAGTAAAAGTACCGTAGGCTACATACATTAGCGCCGACCGTCAGTGCGCGGTCAGCGTGACACTAAAACCAGCCTTATCTCTTCAGGCAATCTGGCGTGAAGTTACTTTATTAACAAATGTGTTTTTTATTTTATTTTATAAGGTAGAATAAAAACAAATGGCTCTCCTGATGAAAAGAGACAACCATCGCCTATAGACACCAAAGTTTAGTTTACCGGCTACCTCAGAAATGATCATGATAATGACAAGCATTGAACATTATAAATAAACTCACTTGTTCACATTTTATACTATTTGATACATCCAACCGGTTTCGTTAATTATAGCATCATTAAAGATGAAACGTGCGTTGGGTGCGTAAGTTGTGTGCCTTTATGCTTGCTGCCAACTTGAGTGAAGGTGTGGTGGATGTGGGTGGATAATTGTGCCACTGGGATCTTCTCATTTGACCTGTTGGTTTTATGATGATTAAAATTTTTTGCCCTTAAATAGGAATAATTCCTTAATTAGTTGACATAAAAAAAGCTTTTCGTGGGTCGTACGTATCTTTGCGAGACACACAATTATAAAAAGACAGGTTTCAATACATTAATATGAAGAAACAGTTCCCAGTACCTCTACGAGAAAGAAATCTAATCTAATTCAAGATTCGATTTTTTGTCCATCCAGAAAAAACTTTTTACTGAAGAATCGATTTTTTAATCATTTTCCTGGCTAAAAAACACGGGTTCTGTCAAAGCCAAATTCAGGGCATATTTGTGAGGATCCATAACTACTTACGAAAAATTGGCTATGCGTTGTTGTCTTAAAATAGAAGACAATGGTAATTATGTATATTCCGACTGTTGTGACAAGTTGAATATATGAATGCCTAACCCTGTGGGTAATCAAACCCGAGCCCCAATGATTGCGTAGTCAGGGTTGTTAACTATTTGAATAACAGAGCGGTCACAATGGCTTCACTCACATTAAACAAAAACTTAAATTTAACCACAAATAAGTCATGTTGTAAGACTGTGTACTTTTATGTTACTGAATATATGTACATATAGATACGTAAATTACTATGATCCCTTGAGGAGATCGGTTCCGATTTGATTAATTTTGTGATACATTAAAAAAAAATTAATACTTTTGGTCGATTTTAATATACATTTAATTTACGTACCATGGCTCTGTATTATATTCTGAAGTATTAAATATTTAAGGAATTAAGTATTAGTACTTAATCGCAGTTTAATCAAAATTATATAGTATCAATCAGTTGTGAATAACATAATGTATCATTGTGTTGCACAGTTTCTCACTAGCCACGGTAATTTTAAAGCTAAATTATTCTCGTTTAAATTCGTTCCTTCTCGTTTTTGCGACTGCTCTACATTAAATTGTAAATTTGAACAAACTGCACGTAACATTTTTTAGGAGTGTAATCTTTAGCAAAACGAACGGCGTCAAATGCTTGATAGTATCCAATGTATATCCGGTGTAATTTATTACTCCGACCTTGAGGGTACACGTGGAAAATTCCGTGCCTTCAAGCGATTTTGTTATACTTACTACTGGAAGCAAAATTAAGTAGGCCATTCTGGTAGGTCCCTAATTTGCAAACATCCGTGGTGCAATAGAAATCAGGCTTAACCTTATTGTAAAAGTCTCATTTCGTAGCATTTTTATGCTTTTAACATTTTGCTGTCTCCTGCCAAAAAGGGAGGGAAGTTATCGGGACGGTTGCCGCTGTTGATTCTGATTTACAGAAGTTACAGTGGCGGGAAAGAGAGGTGGGCCCATTGCCCTAGTCCGATATATATTTATAAGATTTATGTAGGTTAAGGCCATCGGGAGTGTTAATTGTTTTAACTAGTTTTAAACATAACATAGAAAAATATGTGATATCACACCAAGAGGACAGGGATTCACAAAGATGACAACATGTGACAAGAAACCTAACATTACTGTGACGTAATGAAATGAATGGTTCCTAAGGCAGTAGATTTATTCTTCGAAAGGGAACACGGGGTAAATATTAGGTATGTCCTAATACCACACCACCACACACCCTAACAAGAATAGCTGCGAGCAACAGCTGCTAAGTCTAAAACAATCTTGTTCGGTGAAGTTTGAATTATCACCATAATTCAAGCTATGAAAATGACCGTGATAGTAAAGTTTGTTGTCGTGGTTGCCATGTGAACATTAAACCAATTCGATGCAAGCTCAGTTACATAGCTAGTATTTAGACGCCTCGATACTACAACTAGGTATATACGTGCTACACAATCCTACACCGTACATAGCACTGGTAACGACGTATTACATGCAAGGATAACAGATAAAATATTACATTATACCAATTCGGTTTACTCTACTACATAGATAGTATTTTTATGATATATATTTGTATGTTTTAATACCGATTCTGTGTTCGGAAAACCTTTAAAACTTTTTAAACAAAGATTCTTTTTTTTTGTTTAAATTTTCTTTAAAGAATTTGACGCTGACATTACAGTTTGGTTTATACGCACTTCATAATCCTACACAGTACATGGCCACTGGTAGCCATGTACGAGTATCCACGGTTAGCTGATAAACATTATATTATACTATATAATCAATGTTTAGATTATATAGCTAGTGTTTAGATGCCACGGTTGAGTAAATACATGCCACACAATCCTACATCAAACATACTATGATACTATGATGATAACTACAAATTACAAATAAAATCTCTGGTTCCTTTATTTCGTAAGATTGCAAACAAGCAGATATCTTTCCTAATGGAACGAGACTGCCATCGCCTTTAGACACTAAAGATATTAATGGAGCGTAACTGTACGTGTGGCGGGATGGTAATGCCATACACATACATATTACGTTTATCGGGTACCTTGTCATCCAAACCAAACACAACAATGTCAAGCCTTAACGCTATTGCGGCAGAAATTGCCTAGTAAGGCCTTGATACTAAGCCCGGACGAAACGTTACAGAACACTAGTAATCACGATGATAATGGCACATTTATATTTTATGAAAGGACTGATAGAATAGCAGATGATCTATTCTTTAAAAGGGGCCGGGACCAAAATCTATTATTACCAGGGTCACTCCATTTTACAACGAAACCCTTATCAATCTAATCGGTTACCCTTCATGTACGTATAAAAGCTAGCAGTTATTATCAAGGCCATATTGATTTTTTTAATAATAAGGATCGCTGTCATGGGTGCAAGTCCGTTGGCATTAACTGAGGGAATAAGTTTTTAAAAGCAAAACATTAAAAACATAATATCTAATCTCTCCTTAAAGAAATCTGTGAAAAATTAATTATCGTTTTCTCTGTACATTTACGTTGGCGTATATAAATTACAGGCGAGAGCGAGAAAGCCCTATGCAAGCGTCGCGTCTGCCCTCCGCGAAAGCCTCCTGAAAATATCTATTGATTATCGTATACATGCTGGTTGGTATAGCGCGCTATCTCGCCCTATATTATGTCTGCTGACGAGTGCCAATTTATTTGAAGAACTTTCACACATTGTCAAGCTGATGAGTAAAAATATGGCTAATGAAGTAAGGCTATAGGCAAATGACGTTTAGATTAATGATTGCTTATAGAATCAAAATCCTGGGTACAGATCCCAGCTTATACAATTTTTTCTTGGTATAGTAGGAAGAGTGAACTGAACAACTAAAGAATTTATGGTTCACTACAAAATATCGGTTCATCATGTGATAAATTTTAACTATTATAGTTTATTACTAATGATTGCCGGAAATAACCAGAGCCGGAGTTTCACGTGCTCTCTGAAGCTCGGAGATGGTAATAGACAACTGATTTTCTTGACGGCTATCGTTTATTACTTGCGATAACTGGGACCGGAAATTTACGTCCTAATCCGTATGGGGGTACACATGACCATGACAAAAATATTCATAATATGTTTCGATCTGAAAGTTAAGGTAGTGGCCGCTACGTGGCAATTCGCTTTACATATCTGGCTCACGAACGTACATCGTTGATGTATATCGGTGATGACTGATGATTATTCTTTTTGGTACTGTTAGGAGATTAATTTTTATTTGTTAAACTGATTGAACTACGGGCCATCCCTAAAACTTCCCACAAAATTAAGGTGTTTTAAGCTCAAAAGAGTAAAAAATATAAGATAATTAACGGCTAAACGGTCCTGCCATCTTTCTAAGGTCTACTTGCATCACATAATTTAAATACTTTTTAAATGACTTTTACTATGGTAAAATAAATTAACCGTAGTAAAAGTTTTTTCCCCGTGTTGGTCCCGGGCTCCTTTAAAGAATAGGCCAACTGCCGTTCTGCCAGGCAGGTCATAAAAGGCGACCGATTGGCTGTGCGAGTTACTACCATCGCGGCTACTAGGTAGTAGAGTTCTGCATGGTCTCGCCCGGGTCTGGTACCACCGCTTTACCTAATCCTGCCGCAATAGCGTCAGTGCTTGTCGCTGTTGTGTTCCGGTTTGGAGGGTAATGTAGCCGGTAAACTTATGCAT
Organism: Apodemia mormo; assembly: GCA_036924255.1. Lineage (NCBI taxonomy): Eukaryota > Metazoa > Arthropoda > Insecta > Lepidoptera > Riodinidae > Apodemia > Apodemia mormo. The sequence continues at coordinate 36,810,267 of JAUPFN010000003.1, read as the reverse complement.
GTGGCATTAGACCTCGCCAAAAGATAGCATCGCACCATTAACGTCTTTGGTGTCTATAGGCCATGGTTGTCTCCATCAAGGCATGCGCCACGCTACTTGTTTGTGCAGTCCATGGTCTGCACCCACTTCATAGCTTTCATAGCTCGTTGAACGAAACGCGTAAGCGTCATGTAATTCACGGCGGTTACGACCATTTGGTCACACACACACACACACACATATATATATATATATATATATATATATATATATATATATATATATATATATATATATATATATATATATATATATATATATATGCCTAGCCTATAGCCTATGTGCTATTCCAGATCATTATGTACCTGTGTGCCAAATTTCATTTAAATTCGTTCTGTAGTTTTTGCGTGATTGAGTAACAAACATCCAAACTTTCGCATTTATTATATTATAATATAAAAATATAGATTTGAACATGTTTTCAACATATGTTCAAATAATTTATAAATAAACTAAAAGCCCTGATGATGCTAGAATAGCTATAACATGCTATTATATTTAAACATGTGTTATATTATGTTATGTTATATTATGGCGAAACCGGTTGGCTTTACACAAATTAAATGTTAGTTGTGAAATATTTATTTATGAAAAATAGTACAAGAGTTTGACGAAATTGAAATATAAAAAAGTATATACCCAATTAATATAGTAATAAATAATAACCGAAAAATATTGTAAAAAACAACATTATAAACGATTACTCGGGACTTTTTTCTATATCTTTAAATTAAAAATGTATAAATACGTTTCCGAGATAGATTAACCATATTGCTCTGCATGATTCTGTACTAAAATTCTTAAATGAAAGCGAAAATATGTCATAAAAATAAAAATAGATCCATTCACGCCCATATTTCTAAAAGGAATCTTGTAGAGCTCGTCATGCCGGCGATCTCGGATATCGCAAGTATCTATTTATAGTCGTTTTTATAATATTGATGATAATGATTTAGATTTATCAAGCAACTTGTTGAACTGAAAAAAAATCTACCACGATGTGGCCGTGGTAGATTTTTCTTTTTAATATCATAAGATAGCAAACAAGCAGATGGGTCTCCTGATGGAAAGAGTCAACCATCACCTATAGACACCAAAGATGTTAATGGTGCGTTGCTATCTTGTGGCTAGGTCTAATGCCACATGCATAAGTTAACAGGCTACCTTACCCTCCAAACCGGAACACGACAGCGACAAGCACTGACGCTATTGCGGCAGGAATAATGCTTTCCTCGTGTTATTCCGGGTCGATTTGTACAATAGATCATTTAAAATTCTGCTAGGCAGATCGTAAAAGCCGAACGATTGGCTATACGTGTCACTACATTCGTGACTACCAAGTGGTAGAGTTACTTGCCGCAATAGCATCAGTGCTTGCCACTATCGTGTTCATGTTAGAAGGGTAACAGAGCCGGTAAACTTATGCAGTTGCCATTGCAATATCGCCTGACGGATAACAACGCATCGTTCCCAACCCCTCTTCGATCGTCAAAAAGGCATTATCTTATGGTGTGTAACTGTATGTTTATGATGACTTTGTAAATACTGATAGATACATTTTCCCATCAAAATTATAGGGAAATCGGAGGAGAATACACATAAAATAGGACAATATTTGTATTTATATAAACAGAATTAAAAAAAAATATATTTCTTTACAAACCATTTTTTTTATATTATAAGATCGCAAACAAGCAGATGGGTCTCCTGATGGAAAGAGTCAACCATCACCTATAGACACCAAAGAAGTTAATGGTGCGTTGCTATCTGCTGGCTAGGTCTAATGTCAAGAGCCCGGGACCAACACGGGAAAATTTTAACAATAGACTGTGGTGACATACCTAGTAAGTAAAAATATACCTGTATTAGGCAGTAATTAAGTAGTAGAATATTTACTATTTTTTTTGATAATGTCATAACAATATCTACATACCGACTCTTTTACCTATCTATCTACTCACTGTATATCGTCACAGCGTCGTGTATCTTGGAACAGTAGTCGTTGTATCGCTAGTATTAATATACACACAATATGATCTCCTTGTTAGTCGGATGGATAGTGGTAGCAAGCAATTGGGTGGTTCTTTTTATATCCTTAGCAAACAAGCAGATGAAAGCTCTCCCGATGAAAAGATTCAACCATAGCCTATGCGGAGGGATCTTAATGACACATGCATTAGCTTATCGGCTACCTAACTCTCCAAACTGAAACACGTTAGAGACAAGCACTGACGATATTTTAGAAGAAATATGTAAGATGGTAGTATAAAACCCGGGTGAGACATTGCAGAACTCTACCACCAGCCGCGATGACCCGTATAGCCCATCGTTCACCTCATCTAAACTGCCTCGCAGAACGGCAGATGGCCTATTCTCCTAAAGGGGCCCGGACCCATACAGGAATAAGGGATAACCATAGCTCATAGATACAAAAAGTTACTGATCTATTGCTATCCGTGTAGCAGAGATATTTGTACAGAACTCTGCAATATAGTTAGTAATCACGGAGGTAAAGAGATGGCAAAGTCTCTCGAGCCTTTTACTAAATGCCTAGAGACATTTATTCCTCAAAAGAGGCCCAGAAAAATTAAACTTTATGTAGGTATTGCTATTTCTACACGAGACCACAGATGTATTCAGTTATTAAAACAAAAACGTAGAAACAGTGCGTTGTACTCAATTTTAATGTTCTCCGCTTGAATCATTCAAACATATAAACGTACCGCACCTCGAAATAGACTAGTACGTCGATTACCTTGAGTAAAACAGCTATTTTTAATTTAATGTGGGTTCATGTGACTCAATTAGAGCTCCAAATTCTTTTAAGAGTTAAGTTTTTTAACATACTGTAAATTGTTAGGACTTAATTATTTGATGGATGACTTCTAAACTATCCTTTAGTATTTACCCAATGTTGGGCCAGGCTCCTTCGAAGAATAGAGCAACTGTCGTTCTGTCAGACTTGTCGAAAAAGCGACCGATTAGCTATAGGTACGTGTCGTGACTAATAGGTGGTAGAGGTCCTCAACGTCTCGCCCGAGTTTTTAGTACCACCACCTTACTTACATATTCCTGTCGCATTAGCGTCAATGCTTGTCATTGTTGTATTCCAGTTCGAAGGTTAAGGTATGTGGTAGACTTATGTATATGGCATTGCTATCCCGCTGCATGAATAGCAACGCACTATTAACATATTCGATGTCTATAGGTGATTGTTTCTCTTTCCATATTCAGGAAAGCCATCTGCTTGTTTGCATCTTATGATATAAAAAAACCCTAAATATACGAGACTAAAAAACTTTTTGAAAATTAGATATGCTCATTAAGTTATTACATAAATGTAAGTAATAAATATCGTTGAACCAATTAGAAAAATTAGTCTATTAATCAACGATACTAATGCATGTAAATCCATCTACGAGTAAGTAGAAATCTAACCCCAGTGCTCGTAGAAATCCATACTAATATTATAAATGGTGTGAATATTTATCCGGGTATCGTACGAACAATTTCTAATAATTAGTCCGAGTACTGTTCAAATAATTTATAAGTATTGGTCCGGATGCCGTACGAATCTATATTAATACTAGCTGACCCGCGCAGCTTCGCCCGCGAGTGTATTAATAAGTTTTCCAAATAGCTTTTAATAAAAATTTCATCCCATATTTCAGCCCTCCAGGGACTGATTTTTGAAAAAAAAATTAGCCTATGTTTGACCCCAGATCTTCAACTATATCCATGCCAAATTTCATGAAAATCGGTCCAGCGGTTTAGCCGTGAAAGCGTAGCAGACAGACAGACTTTCGCATTTATAATATTAGTATAGAGTATCTATATTATCTATATTACTATTATTATTATAATATTATAAATGCGTAAGTTTGGATGTTTGGATGGATGTTTGGATAGATGTTTGGATGGATGTTTGTTACTCAATCACGCAAAAACTACTGAACGGATTTGAATGAAACTTGGTACACAGGTAGATGATGACCTGGAATAGCACATATGATACTTTTTATCCCAGAAAAATTAGGCAATCCCGCGGGATTCAACAAAAAATGTATAATGTAGCGGGCTGCACGCAGCAGCTAGTAGATTATAAATGCTAAAGTTTGGATGTTTGGATGGATGTTTGTTACTCAATCACGCAAAAACTACTGAACGGATTTGAATGAAATTTGGCACACAGGTAGATGATGACCTGGAATAGCACATAGGCTACTCTTTATCTCGGAGAATTTTGGTGATCCCGCGGGATTCGCAAAAAAACTGTTATAATGCAGCGGGCTGCACGCTGCAGCTAGTAATTTATAATTATTGGTCCGGATAGCGTATGAATAATTTATAATTATTTATCCGGGTATATAATATTTAACGCAAAACCGGATAATTTTGACAAATATAGACAAAATGAAATGGTAGGTCCAAGTGCTTATAACAATAAGTAAATACACGTTAACATGGAGTTTTACGGTATTACTTTTATCAAGTGTTGGCGATATTCATATGATTGTTGAAAGTAGCACAGATATCGATAAACATATTTTTAAATTGAAAATTTTTGAGCTACCTCAGTGCATAGGTACCTACTTAGTAAATTGTCAAATTGACATTTTTTTATTAAACAGTATTATTGTTTCGTTGCCCTGATTACAGAACAAATTCTATAAACATATATTCGGCATAGAAATCTATAAAATCTGTAAAATTATCATAATTGATTCTTATCACTAATTTTATATATAAATTCCAGGGGGGTAGCTGCCCTTCCCTGCCCCCTATAAATAAGGCCTACCAGTTTTTCGTATGTAAGTATGTTAATTTACATATTTAATTTATTATATAAAAAATTAAAATAATATAAAAAATTAAACGCAAAACCAGCACTTATCACTGACAATAATGTAATTTTTTTAAACGAGTGCAGGCCTATTTTAACAAAGATTAGTTAAAACGTTCGTATTTAATTAAAGCCAATTTTGCGTATTAAATTATATGAAAGCGCGAGACTCTTTACTAACTAATTTAAAACTAGACAACATAAACATTTTAAGCTAAGTATTTGGAAAATAAATGAAATAAAGAATATATGTTTTTTTATAAAATGTAATATTAAAATAATATTACATTTTATATAAATAAATATATATATATATATATATATATATATATATATATATATATATATATATATATATATATATATATATATATATTACCTACCGGTTTTGGTAGGTAATGAAAAAACCGGTAGGTATTAACGTAATATCCTATTCCTAACGCGCGATACTGGTGCATTCTATAGGTTAAATAATTTTTAAAATCAATGTTAATAACTAATGTTACTTTTTATATATCCTAAGTTAGCAAACAAGCTGATGGCTCTGCTGACAAGATGGTAATGTCACACGCATAAGTTTACAGGATACCTTATCCTTAAAACCAGAACACGACATTCACAAGCATTGAAGCTATCGCGGTAGGAAAGGTTTTGTTTCCAAACTTAGGCAAAACGTTGCAGAACTCTAGTGCCTGGCATAAACGATGGTAGCGTCAATACCATCGTTTACACATATACCTAGTCAAACTTTAGACTTTTACGAACTGACTAATAAAATTTCTGACGGTATATTCTTTTAACTGACCTGAACCAACGAGGAAAAAGCATACAATTTTGCACTGCCTTATCTTCACTGTTTTTAATTAATTGAAGCCAATACAATTTAACAGATACTGTTTACTTACTAATAATGAGTTTTTTATAAGTTTAATAAAAGTATGGGTGTATATTGTACTGTATTTTCAAATAGTTTTTTTTAAATTTCTTATTGTTCAATATACCAAATTATATCATACTGAGATTTACTACACTCAGTACATTGATATTGCTTTCACTGTTTTTAGATAATTGAAGCGTACCGGTTTTGTGTGCTAGCACACCTTAATTGGTAATTTTTAAATTAATTAAAACAATGAAATTAGTACAAATTTATTCCAGGTAATTTTCTCTTGACCACCTGCACAGCTATTACCTTAACGGAATTGGTAATTTTTAAATTAATTAAAACAATGAAACTAGTACAAATTTGTTCAAGGTAATTTTTTCTTCACCACCTGCACAGCTGTGCCACTCACAGTTATACTTTTTTATATCATAAAATAGCAATCAAGGAGATGCCTATAGGAACCATCGCTTATAGATACCAAAGATGTTAACAGTGAGTTGCTATCAGTGTAGCGGGATGGCAATGATACATGCATATAAGTCTACCAGATACCTTACAGATTGCGACAGGAACAGACGGTGGTACCAAATACCCGGGCGAGTCGTTACCGAACTCTAACACCTAGTAGTCACGATAGTAGTGGCACGTATAGCCAATCAGTCGCTTTTTACGATCTGACTGGTAGAACGGCAGTTGGTCTATTCTTTAAAGGAGCCCGGAGTAACACGGGGGAAACTATTGATATCCTCACACTATTGTTATCCTCACACGGGTATTAATAAAATAAATTATCGCATAACGAAAGCCATCGCGTAATTCCCTTCCTCTTCCCACAGAAGTTTACATTTATTTTTAGCAATAACACAAACACTGGCTCTTATAAACTTTTCAAGTGAGTTTTCTGTAGAAGATACAATGAAGCAGGACACTAACCTGGTGGTAAGTAATCGCTACTGTCCATGACAATTCTTAACACAGAAATCCTGCAGAGGCGTTCCTTGTCTTTTAATACATTTATGGCCAATTGCACTAATATTGTCTTAGCTTAGGACAATCCTAAATAGTATGCTGTCACTTCTTGTGTTAAATGAAAAGAATGTGACAGTTTACTACTTAGGATTGTACTAAGCTAAGCCAATTTTAGTGTGCAATTGGCCATTAAATATTGAGTGAGCTCTTTTTTAAGCTTCGTATAGATCAATGCTGCTGAGAAAAAGTTCTTCGAGAATCGATTTGTATTTTTCCAAACATCAAGATAGGGAAAGTCGAAACTTCATTTATTCTCACCACACAAAGTGTGATTTCCCGAAACAAAAATATCAATATCTAAATGTATCGTTGGACATCTACATATTATTTGAATAAATTATGCTTATTTTTCATTCATAAAGGGATAAATCTCATATCCATATAAATGAAATGCCGTTCGTTGGTGAGTACGACTCTAGAAATGCGATGCGGCTATAGATGAGATGCGATTTGGGCATTGTTTCTTATTATTTGTTTGAAAAATTAGAAAAGTTACCTTAACTGTAGTAAATTGGGCTTTATTTTATCCATTTTTTTATTTAATCGTTTATGCCACGCTTCTGCTAAGTTGATTGTTCTATGGTTAAATTTTTACATTCCATTTTATAACAAGCTTATTTCATAACAAACGGGCACACGTGTGCAGGAGCATAGATTATGCCTCAGCCGCACTTGCGTGTATCGTCACAAAGCTTCGTGCAATGACACGATATATGCAGATGTGACTGGCGATTATTGGCTATTTTGCACACATTCCGAAATCTGGACTACGTGTGCCTTAGCGCGCATATAACTTTAGGACGATAGAGGCAAGTACGGCCCCAGCATTAGTGAAATATGATAGAAAAGTGAGGTGCTAAAACTTAGAATTTTGCTTGCTGACACTACTTTCTAAAATATTTATACAAAATTAAGACATGTGGCAAATTAACAATAATGGCTAGAATGTACCTGTGGTGAATTTACATATTTTTTTTATTATTTATTAATACCAGTGGCGAGTTCACTTACAATGGGATACAATGTATAATAAACACATACACAAAAGAAATGAAATCTCGTCGATAAAAAGTTTGTAGGGCTAGTTATGAAAAACTTATAAATAAATATGCTACGGATTAAATGGATACGCTTTTAAGACAATTTCTTAGAATGTCAATGTAGCTTGCATTTACACACAAAAATATAGAGTTATATTACTTACGGATGAAATAAAATCAGCGGCGTCACGTTTCTTTCCCAATGACGTGTCTATTAGTATTTATGTGGTCTGTGAAATATTGTAATGCTGGTTCCTTTATAATATATATATATATATATATATATATATATATATATATATATATATATATATATATATATATATCGGTTCATTTGCAGCGTCTAGATCATATGAGGCGTATATTTTAGTTCTAGTAGGTACTGGATGTCTTTTTAGACAAAGTATCATTCTTTGTGAAACGATATCTAAATTTGTCATCGTCTTTAATGATAAGGATGCCGATTATTCCACCAGTTGGTCCAGGCTCCTCTAAAGAATATACCTACAGCCGTTCAACCAGATAGATCGTAAGAGGCGATCGATTGGCTATACATGTCACTACCATTGTGACTACTAGGTAGTAGAGTTCCGCAACGTCTTACCCGGGTATTACGCATTCCTGCCGCAACAGCGTCAATGCTTGTCATTGTTGCGTTCCGGTTTGGAGGACAAGGTAGCCGGTAGACTTATGCATGTGGCATTGCCATCCCGCCACACGGATAGCAACCCACCATAAACATCTTTAGTGCCTATAGGCGATAGTTTCTCTTTCCATCAGGAGAGAAATCTGCTTGTTTGCTATCCTATGATATAATAAAAGATGATTGACAACGTGACTTAGCGTGGCTTTTATCAATCCCATACATTTTATTCTTCTCTAACTTCGTAATCGTTTTTATGTTGTTACTTTTTCTAAACTAAGCCCACATAAGATCTACAATGATACACCATTTCGTAGGCTTGCGTGATAAGTTAAATCATTATGATCAATATTCCAAAAACGACTATAATACACTTATATATACACTTGCGATATCCAAAGCAAACGCCATGACATTCTCTACCAGACTCATTTTAGATATATGGGCGTGAATGAATCTAATTTTATTTTTCTGACATACTTTCGCTTTCGTTTACGAATTTTAATACAAATACATGCAGAGCAATATGGATAATCTAGCTCGAAAACGTGGTTTTAAACCATTTTTAAACATAGTAAAAAAACGGCCATTTTTCGGAATTTTCATCAGGGGTGTTTTACTTAAATAATACATTGCTGATGCTGTAATAAACTGAAACCCGTTGTATATGAGCGGACCTTGTTGCGAAGGAAAAATTCAATTTCAGTGAGGCAGTCCAAACCACCTTTAAGGCTTTATTGATTTTCGCTACCTACATTTTTTTAGCAGAGCAAATATTAAATTGTTTTATTTGCGGACAATATGGCTATTATTACACCAAATAAATACAATATTTTTGATCTAAAAGGAAGACAAGGACTATAAAAAATAAAAATAAGGTATACAACTTATAAAAGTAATAATCATATAATGAACATATATATGAGAATTGATTTTTTAGGTGTTAGGTAGGTTATCAGATGTCAGGCGACAGCCACTTATATCTCTTCCATTGTTATTACCAAAAATTTTAAAATGTTGAAATTGAAGAGAATTGAAAATTGAAAAAAATAACAAAACTTTACTTGCCTCCAAACTTTATCAGCGTAAAAGTTTTATCTGCACTGGAAAAATTATTAGTTATTACACTAAAAACTTTTTACTTTGTAATAAAAATTACTGCGAGAGATATATAATTACAAAATACAAAATATGTTATGAGTCTTACAATTAAATATTTTTAATGAAAACAATTTTTACTAGAAGTACTTAGAGAATATAATAACATTAATTGAACTCAACAATGTTATATACCTACTTACCTGGTTTTAAAATCGCGATCAAATTCAAGCTTTTCGAGTGAGATCATAAAAAACACCATTTTGATTTTGTACATCCTTTGCGTGTCTTTTGGAGTGTCGAATATTAGATAAACTAAAATAATTTTCTACGATTTTTAAATCAATTAAACAAAATATATCGCTAGGAACAATCATATAAAAACATTGAGACTATAATTTGATTGAATTCCATCATCATATTTAAGTGTTACCATTGTATAAAACTTTAATTACATTTTTATTAAAACAGCAATAATTTTATATGTCATAATTTTCATTATAAATATCAAATAAAAATTCTCCCTGTTTTTGTATCAAAGAACAGTTAATGCTAATTTATTTTTTGTTCTTTTAAGTACCTATAAAGTGTCTTTGCAAAAATCTTAGCTCAGAATCCTGTCAATGTAACTTAGATTTCTGAGATTAGCAGCTGTTGTACTGCAGACACCCAATGACAAGATAAATACCTAATCACAGACTACTAAGGAGAGAATTGTTTGTTTACGTGAATCTTACCTAAATTCTAACTTTATTTAACTACTATTCCCCAAGTTAAAAAATATTGATTAAATGCGGATAAGTTAAGGAGTTGATATAGAATCTTAAGGAATATATTAAACTTTAAGGTAGTAACTAAAAAAAACAATGTATGAAGTCTTGCCCGTGTTCTTTAAAACCATTAACCGTTAAATATGTAGTATGCAAGAAATAAATAGGCCTATTGTTTGAGATAAAGCAATCGGCTGATAACAGGGGCAACCTTTTGAAGATTGACGAAATCTCGCCCAAGCGGCCGCATACCGCTACCTGGGTAAATCATCTGGCGTGCTCCAAAGTCCGATTGAGTAATTTAATGTCTACCGGTAGTCCCATGGCTACCATAAAACTTTTTTTTTAATTCACATTCAGTATCGGTTAATATGTCTGGTATTGAATGAGTATTTCAGGGCTAAAATGTTTGAGGCTGTATAGTTTAACTTTAGTTCATTTGATTAAGTCATCAGATATCAGTTATGATCACCCTGCTAGGGGAAAAAATTACTGAAGTTAGGTAATGTTGTCAAGTGAAACGGCATAATCTTATTCATTTTTAAGGGCATATAATGACAACTTTTTATAGTAATCTACCGTTGTATAAAGGAAATTTTATTTTTTAGATATATACGGATAGATAAAATCATTTATCCAAAAAAAAATTTTATAGATTAAAAGCAGAAAAACTGCAAAAACTAAGGGTCAACTCACATTAACAAAGTTTAAAATTATGACTCGTGCTTCACCTTTTTTTTTCGCATCTCTTCGCTCACATTAACAAAGTTTAAAAATATGACTCGTATCTTCTTTTCGATTCTGCATCAATGTGTGTAGACCCTAACTTTCCCTAGTTCCTTGTTTCTTCCAAAAATTGGAATCTAATAGGAAGTATGCAAAGGGCATACTACAAACAAAGGAAAAAGTATTTTCTTTGTCAGTTCTGACGCGATTTCTGAGACCAAACATAAGAAATATCAGTTGACGTAAAGATGAATAATATCTATTAACGTTTGTTTTTCTGACTGTTCCTAGATTTATTTCAATTCTAGCTGACCCACGCAGCTTCGCTCGTGAGTAAAATCAGGTCATCGATATCTTTCATCCCTTACTTCAGACCCTTAGGAGTGGATTTAAAAAAGTAGCTTTTGTTTAATCCCGGGTGTTCTACTACCTCCTTGCTAAATGCCATTAAAATCGGTACAACGGTTTAGCCGTCAAGGCGTAACAGGCAAACAAACGTTCGCATTCAAAATTCAATTATGGATTTCTTAATGAAAAATACTATTTTAAATTAAGCGGTAATAAAGAACAAACTCACAGGTTGCCTCTTTGTAGAGCAGTTAGCAATACCCCTGAACAGGTGCAAATGCAGCGAATGCATCGTTTGGAAACACCTGCATAGTTTCAACAGTCTTTTTGATTGTTCATATTAACTGAATTATATTTTACTAGCTGTTGCCTGTGACTTCGTCCGCGCGGACTATGTTTACTCCGCTCATACTGGTCGTAGCAAGATGTTATATAGCCTATAACCTTCCTCGATAAACGGGCTATCCAACTCAAAAATAATTATTCAAATCGGTTCAGCAATTTTCGAAATTACCGCGTACAAACAAACAAACAAACTCTACAAATTTATAATATTAGTATAGATTCTATACTGTCTAAATTATAATATATAAATTTCCTGTTGGTCTAAGCTGTTCTGAATAAAAGACATTTCTTCCAGGTAGTTTCTAAAACGTTAGCCAAAAGTATCTATCAAAAACTTACATTACCGCTACTAGGTGGTAGAGCAAGGTCTAGGCAGTAGGCACCAAAGATGTTAATGATACGTTGCTATCCGTATAGCAAGATGGTAATTCCACATGCATAAGTCTATAGGCTACCTCATCCTCCCAACCGTAACACGACTACGACAAGCACTATTAGGTGGTATAGTTCTGCATTGTCTCGCCCGGGTCTGGTACCACCGCCTTACCTATTCCTGCCGCAATAGCGTCAGTGCTTATCACCCTTGTGTTGGTTTGGAGCGTAAGGTAGCCGGTAAACTTATGCATGTCACATTAGACCTCGCCACAAGATTAACATCGCACCATTAACGTCTTTGGTGTCTATAGGCGATGGGCGATCGTTGACTCTATTCGTCAGGAGACACATCTGCTTGATTGCTATCTTATGATATAAAAAAGCATCAACGCTATTATGGCAGGAATAGATAAGACGGTGTTATCATATACACGGGCGAGAAGTTGCAGAACTCTATCACCTAGTCAGTCAGTAGTAATAACACATATAACCAATCGATTGCCTTTTACGACCTGCCTGGAAAAAATGGGACCCAGACCAATACGGGGAACCTATTGACAAATCGGGGACATATCCAATAGTCATGCGAGTACGCTATAGTGGTATCGTGTCGTCGTGTCTTTCCTCCTACTCGTCCTACTTCTTCTATATACTACTGATTAATTTTGTTGCGCGTTCTAAGAAAACTTAGCTTATGCCTGAGGCATCTTGAGCTCGCAAATCGGTGTTTATCGGGACAGTTGCCGCTGTTGATTCTGGTTTACTGAAGTTACAATAATGTGTACGAGAGGTGGGCCTATAAAAAGTAGTTTCTTTGGGAGTAATTTATTTATTGCGTGGATACTAAAGAAGGCCGGGAGGTCTTTGCTTTGCTTTTTTTTGATCACATTTCGGATTGAGGGTCTCAATGTTGATTACGTCAAAAATATTCATTACTGAAATAAATATTAAATGTGCATAAAATTCTCTGTATTTTTTTTAATTTCCTATATCTAGACTATAAGAACCTAAACAAAAGAAATACCTGCACGTACCAATGTTTACGTTATTAAAAGGAGGAAGTAGCTTTGCTTTTGCCGACGAGAAGGAGGGAAAATTAAATATTACAATAAAAATGCTTATGTAATAATACTCGAATGACCCCTTTCCATCAGATGAGCCATCTTTTTTTCTATCTTAAGATATGAAAAAAGTTACGGTATTCTAAGACTTGTGTCACAGTTCCTTATTGAACTTGCCTTTGGCACCAATTTCTCACAAAAAATGGTATTATGAAATACATTTTGCAGGTTGAGGTTGAAATTTAACATGTTCTGCATTTCTGTGATGAAATAAATAAGTTTTAAGAAATCAAAATCTGTACTACTATATGAACCTCCAGTGAATGTGCGTACATTACTTTTTTTATTGATTCTATAATATAAACACTTGTACTATTTCACAATACATTTAATGTAATTTAAATTTTATTTATTACACAATCACTTTTAAATTTACAGCCAACCGGTTTCGCCTATTAAAGCATCATCAGGGCTTTCACATTAACTTTTTATTATAAAACTTAAATATTTTACATACACAAAGACTTTAATACAACTAAAATGCGAGTACATCATACACACAATGCGAGATGCAGTTTCACCAAGTGCCAACGATGGAAAGCATTAATTATATATATCGCCAAAACACGAGAACGACTGAATCGATTTGGTTAATTTTGGTTTTTAATATAATTGTTGAAGTTCAAGGAAGGTTTAAAAGGTAAGAAAATATAGAAAATAAGAGCAGTTAAAAAGACAGAACAACGTTTGCCGGGTCATCGAGTTTTAAATAATTTTTGGTTTTGGGCCAGGCCTCCTTTGAAGAATAGGCCATATGCTATTTCTGCTGGGAGAAAAGACGAACGATGATGGCTATACGTGTCACTACAATCGTGACTACTAAGTGGAAGAGTTCTGCAACGTCTCGGCCTGGTTTCAGTACCAACGCCCACACTTATTCCTGTCGCACTACATATTGAAGCTAAATATATCACTACCTGCGTGACAAATAGACGGTAGAGTTCGGCAATGTTTAGGCCATGTTTGGTACCACCGTTATGTCTATTCCTGCCGCAATAGCGTCATTGCTTGTCACTATCGTGTTCCGGTTTGGAAGGTAAGGTAGCCGGTAATCTTCTGCATGTGGCGTTACTGTAGCCAAACTAATAGCCACGCAACATTATGTAACATCTTTAGTATCTATAGCGATGGTTATCTTTTCCATCAGGACTGCCACCTGCTTTTGGGCTATCTTATGATATAAAAAAGTACTAACACCTCTCTCTCACCTCTTCTATTCTATACATATAATAAAATCGTAGGAAAGTCAAAACTGTACATTGAATATTTTTTTAAAAGAATACTTGGGGCGTGATCTACAATCGATATCGAAGCCAAAAATATAGTTTTTAGAATTTTTGTCTGTTTGTCTATTTGTCTGTTTGTCTGTATGTATGTCCGGGGTAAACTCAAAAAGTACTGCGTAGATTTACTCCAAATTTTGCATGCATATTACTAACAGGTCGGGTCAACATATAGGCTACATATTATCACGCTATCACCTACGGGGGAGGGGCTGTGCGGAGTAAACGAAATCCGCGCGGACGAAGTCACTGGCAGCTAGTATTACTATAAAATTTTCTGAGTGTGTCTGTATGTCACATTATAACTCGAGAACGGCTTGATTGATCGTAATAAAAATTAGTATATAGTAGTATATAGTGAGAACACGCGATTGCTCAAATAAAAGGCCATATTATGATGATTTTTGTCTGTATGTTTGTATAATTCAAGAACTGCATAACTGATCTTGATGATGATGCAAGGCCATATATTTTTTGTCTATCCATAAGTATATATATATATATATATATATATATATATATATATATATATATATATATATATATATATATATATATATATATATATATATATATATATATATATATATATATATGTGTATATATAACGATACTAATACATAGAAATACATATATAAATACAAGAATATATTTAATAAACATCCAAAGCCGGAAATACAAACATTTGTGCTCATCACACAAATGCGTCCCCGTCGGGGATCAAAGTCGAGCCCCGGTGATTGCGATAACCACTTGGCCAACGAGGCGATAATACTAAAAACATCCTCGATATTGCAGCTCCATCACACAAATTTGTTTTTTTAGGGTTCCGTGCTCAAAGGGTAAAGGAGCCCTATTACTAGACTCCGCTGTCCGTTATAAATATTTTAAGATAATAAATTTTTATGGGGGCCCCATACAACAAACGTGATTTTTTGCCATTTTTTATAGATAGGTACGGAACCCTTCGTGCGCGAGTCTGACTCGCACTCGGCCGGTTTTTTTATAGCGTTCTAGTAACCAGTTCCTACTTTGTACAAGTAGTAGAACATCTCCGCCAACATTTGCTATCTGTCATAGTGTTGCATTAGCTTGTCGGTGGTTACAACATCCGTCAGTGTGATATTACTTGAATTTGTTTTCTCGCACGTTACTTTTTTTTCTATCTTTTTATACTTTTTTATTTTGCGATAATCGAAGAGATTAATTTACTGAAAATATGTTCAGTAGTTTTGAGTTTACTCCAAATAGACAAACGAAGATTTTTATTGAAACATCTCTGGAAATAAAAACTAATGCATGCAGACTTCAAAGATGTTAACGGTGCAGCGCTAGTTTAGGAGTGTTGGGCAATTACTTTACTATATATAGTGTTGGTGATATGACAGTATATTACTAGTTTCAGAGTTAAATGCTTTAGATATCATATATTCATCATTTTTGTGTTATAGCACTCACCCCGTGCTTGGGACAAGTTGAAAAACTTTAAAAACAACAAAGAAAAACATCGACACGCAGGAATTGAACCTGCGACGCGATAATCGACGGAATCGATCATATATCAAAGAAGAATTTCGCTACGTCGAGCCTGTCGACACTAGCTCAGTGGTAGCAAACAAGCAATTGCTTGTGGAAAGAGATGAAAAAAGAAATATAAATATAGTTTTAAATGTATCATCACGCCCGGTTACCTTGCGAGGTAGGCAGAGTAAACCGAACGTCTAAGACTTTCCAGTTCACCATGATTCACCGGTTTGTCGGTTGGTTAGATAAGTCGTGATCTCCATCGCCTCATTTTACCGACTTTATAACGATTATCGACTATTTCTAGCAATAACTGGGACCGACGGCTTTACGTGCTCATCCGAGGCACTGGAATGGTAACACACCACCCGCCAGATTACGAGCTGCTACTGAGATTTTTGATTTTCGAGAAAAACCTTGATAAAATCTCAATAACACTTTTGCCTGATCCGGGGACCGAACCCAGAACCTCTTTATCTGAGTCGAATAGACTATACATATATACCCTAGACCACGATGCAGTAAAAAGGTAGTTTATTTGCATGAACTATTGTTGTTTAATGTGTAACAAATTTTCAAAATTAAAATGTATTATTGGCACATATTTCACAAAATACATTGAACGAATATTTAAAAGATTTGACATTATCTGTGGACATTATTATAAGATGAAAAGTTAAAGCGTCCAAAACTGCCTTTTTGACACTTTCACCGCATTGCTATACGGATGGAAATAAATCATTTAACATTTTGTCATTCTCCATGACACAAAAAATACATTTATTAATAAATTTATTATATATATATATATATATATATATATATATATATATATATATATATATATATATATATACAGTAATACCCCGAACTTACGCGATAGGTGGGACTGAGCGACAACCGCATAAGTCGAATTCGCGTAAATCGGGGTATAATTTTCCAAAAAAATATTTTTGATTAAGGCTTTTAAAAATACACGTAGACAAAAAATGTTTATAAAGATCTCAAACTATATAGCAGAGCATAAAATCAGCAGAGTATAAAATCGCCAGCCAAATTTATGTTGATATAGAAGGCTTCATAAAATCTAACAAAGTAGTTTGTCGACTTGATTTTTTTTCCGCAAAATTTCCAAACCCAAAAAAATATATATTCCTTGTTTTGTAGAAGAATTACGCTTTCATTAGAGTGCATATTTTCTACAATTTGTCTTTCAATTGTCTGAATACGTACATTGGCTAAGCAATAGTGTGGAGCAACTAAGTCAAATAAAAGATGAATCAACGAGATTTGAAAATCGCGTAACTCCGGGTTCGCGTAAGTCGGGGTAGCGTAAGTCGAGGTATTACTGTATATATATATATTAGAAATCCATAGCGAACAAACAACGTGACACGTAATTTATCGTACGGGACGGTCCTTCCAGACAGCCGAAAGGGCTTTATATGGTGGTTAAGTATTCTTGAATTTTCTAATTTTCCGCGCAATTTTTTTTTATAAGAACCTTCTTCTGACAATTACAAACACAACAAAAAAAGAATTTGGGTCCAGCCATTCACGCGTGATGTCCTGACCACGGAAAATAGGGATTGATTTTTACATATATAGATATAGATAGATTAGGTTTTACGTGGACATATATAGATAGATTAGGTTTTACGTGGACTACACGTGTACTTACGTGTACTCCAAACACGAAAACACTGCTAAAATACAGCATGTTAAATCTTTTTTTTATTTTTGTAGCCAGAATATACATGCTACAATAGAGCAAATCTCTGCTGTAAACTTTTTGCTCTTCCGAGTGGGTGACCTACGTCGCTACAGCGCCCTAAGCCTCAGACTAATTTTAATATCTAAGCCTTCATATTACATTCCACGTTGCACGATGAAGTTTCAGCTAATTTTTATAAACCCGGAGTCATAAAAACTAAATTAGTTACTACGTACCACGGCTTATCGTATTAAATGTTGTAAGATTTATATTACTTGTGTGTTGATAGCTTTATGAATCCAAAACAACTAAGTATTTCATACTCGTACACATATATATATATATATATATATATATATATATATATATATATATATATATATATATATATATATATATATATATATATAAATATAAATATTTCATACATATCGGAGCACTCAGAGATTTAATTGCTTGGGCCAGAGCAACACACAGTCTGCGAGCCGCGTGCGGCCTGTGTCCTGTAATTAACTGTGCGGAGCGCGAAAAGTGTTTTTAATTTTTTAATCTGTATTACAAGATGTTAACGGTAAAGGTGTGTGTGTGTGATTAGCGCAGGTAAGAAAACTACATGGGTTCAAAATGGCCACATTTTATAGAGTGTTATTGCTTTGATACTGTGTCTGGTTATAAATTAACGATTTTTATAACATAAGATAGTAACAAAAAGACAATTCGTTCGTTGCTATTCGTATGGCAAGATGATGATGCAAAATGTATAAGTTTACCGGCTACCTAATCCTTCTTATCAAAGCACGATAGTAACAAGCATTGAAGCCCAGGCGAGACGTTGTGGAACTCTACCACTTATTAGGCGCGATGGTAGTGACATGTAATGTAGGTAGTGTAGGTAGTGTGTGTTTAGTAAATCGTTGGCTTTTTACAAAATGCCTGGCAGAATGGCAGATGGTCTTTTCTTCTAAAGCGGCCCAATTCAACAAGAGCATAACTTTTAAAAATATCGTGGAGAATCAGAAGCTAGGTACAAAGTACAAAAAAAATATGTGTTATTTACATTGACATATTATTACTATGGACATCGGGTCTCATACTTAAACCACGATAAAAATGTCCCAGTTACACTTCACAAGAATAAATATGTTAAGAAGGTAATTTAAACACTATATCATTCTATCAAGGTTTAATTTCAACTAACGCGGAATTGTAGCTCTTTTTACGTTTTGTAGCTCATTTGCTTTGGACATTTTTAGGGTGGACCCGGGGTTATTTGTATATTGTATTGACTTATTATTAGTAAGTCAATGGTATATTGAAATGAAAACTACTATTCTAAAAAGCCTAGATGTCACTTGTGTACTTTTAACACTTGTTCACTTGTGAAACAAAGACTTTACGAAAATTCCACGAACTGAGGACATTGATATAAAAATATATCAATGACTGAGGAGTATAAAATTTGGGCACAGCTAAGGTTTATTTTCGCCGCGTTGGTCCCGGCCTCCTTTGAAGAATAGGCCAACTGCCGTTCTGCCAGGCAGGTCGTAAAAGGCGACCGATTGGCTATCGAGTCACTACCATCGTGGCTACTAGGTGGTAGAGTTCTGCATTGTCTCGACCCGGGTCTGGTACCACCGCCTTACCTATTCCTGCCGCAATAGCGTCAGTGCTTGGCGCTGTCGTGTTCCGGTTTAGAGGGTAAGGTAGCCAGTAAACTTATGCATCAGGAGACCCATCTGCTTGTTTGCTATCTTATAATATTTTAAAAAAAACGGTAAAATTGTGCGACCATAAACACCGTGACACGAGATTTTTGTATATTAGACTAGCTGACCCGGCAAACGTTGTTCTGTCTTTTTAACTACCCTTATTTTTTTCTACATTTTCTCACCTTTTAAGCCTTCCCTGGACTTCAGCAATTAATTCAAAACCAAAATTAGCCAAATCGGTTCAGCCGTTCTCGAGTTTTAGCGAGATTAACAAACAGCAATTGATTTTTATGTATAAGACTAGCTGACCCGGCAAACGTTGTTCTGTCAACTTTGTGTCTACATTTCCGTTTTTTTCTACATTTTTTCACCTTTTAAACCTAACCTCCATGAATATTTTAAAACCAAAATTAGCCAAATCGGTCCAGCCGTTTTCGAGTTTTAGCGAGACTAACGAACAGCAATTGATTTTTATATATATAGAAGATAAATTAAAAGATATAATGCTAGATAATGGTAGCGGATTAGCTTATTTGAAATGGAAAATTAGATGAAAATATCTCTATCAGTGAAATATTTTTTATAATGGATTGAGTAGATTTTTACATATTTTAAGGAAATAAATCCCTGCTCCATATAGAGTGGAAGTACCGGTTATGGCCATTGTACCATTTGTAGCCATTAAATTTGAAAATTTAATTAAAATATTATTTAACAATATATTTTTTGTAGGTTGATTCAAATTTCGTGTGGCCAAAAGACTACTAAAATGGCCAAAACGGTAATTCTACTACAATACTTGAATAAATATAAATTTCTCAAATATATTACAATTATAGATTATGAATGCTCATATTACAATTATGGTATTTCTTTGCAAAAACGTTACGTTGGCAATTTTTGAAATTGCTTTACAATGTGTACTATTTATTAATTTGCACTAAAATTGTTGTAAGTAACTAACAAATTATTTTTTTCTTGTTTAATGCATATGAAGGTTTTTAATGAATGCATATTTGATTTTATTTTTATTTACTTAATTTTTGAAAAGAGTGCCTAAGGAAATTTCAATATTATAATCTACGCTAGGACCTAAAAATTTGAATAGGGGTTTTACCAAGATAAGAAAAAATTGCAAATGAAGCCGTGAGTCAAATCGCCACCATTTTTACAAAAAAATTACAAAAAAATATTCTATTTTTGGTAAGTATATTTTTTTAATTTATAATATAACAAAATAGCAAACGAATAGCTTTTCTGATGGAAAGAGACAACCATCGCCTTCAGACACCAAAGATGTTAATGGAGCGTTGTTATCCTCGTAGCGAGATCTCAATGCCACATGCATAAGTTTACCAGCTACCTTATTGGAACAGGACAGTGACAAGCCCTGACACTATTGTGGCAGAAATAAAAAAGACGATGGTACCAGATCTGGGCTCCCACAGCCACTTGTTCGCCTCTTATGACCTGCAGAACGGCAAAATATGGTCTATTCATTCTTCAAAGGGAGCCCGGACCAAAACAGGGTTAGCTTTGTTTTCTTTCCTGGATTTTTTTATCTTATAAAGCTCAGAGCAACTGTACTTTTGTTGGTTACAGACCACAAATTGGTTGGTTACAAAGTTTAAAAATATCTAAAAACGTAACTTTAGCGTTAACTGTAATTTTGTTGGTTACAGACCACCAATTGGTTGGTTACAAAGTTTAAAAATATCTAAAAACGTAACTTTAGCGTTAACCTTACAGTTAATTCTTTGTGTCGATCACTATCATTTTGCACTTTAACACAAAGAACAGAGAATACAAAAGGTCTCTACGACATCGATTTAAAAGTTTGTATTGAACAAGAAAGGTCAGTGTCAATGTTTAACACGGTTTAAATAGCATAAAATTAAGTACCGATAGGCATTCTTATTATTAATTTTATTATAAACGAGAAAAAAGAATATCGATTAAATATAATACATATTATCTTACATCTATAGTCAAAGACACCTTTATACGTGAAAGGATTATAAATGTCACGATGTATCATGTAAACATAATATAAAACATATATCTAACATAAAACAATATAAAATTTAGCGTATATTATTAATTGCATGGTAAGAAAACTTGAGGAAGTTCAAATGTAGAGCTCGGCGCTACTCAGCATTCGCTAGCATTATTACTTTTTGAGAAACAAACGCGCTTGCGCGAGTTGATAGGGTGGGTGCGGTGAGGGGGGTACAAGGCCGAGGGGAAGAGTGCAAGGGGTGCAGGGACGGGTAACGTCACGACAAACAACGCAAGTTTTATACTACTTAATTCAGAAGTCACGTAAAACCGCGTTATTTGCCGTGTTTGAGATCTTTTCTATTCAGTCGTATTAAAACTTGCCTGCGTCGCTCGACAGCTCGAGAGTCGACCAACACGATTACGCGAGGTGGGAACGGCGAGCTTGGTGTGTTGTAAAAGTGATTATTATAAATAAACGATTGTGTGTAATCTTGGTGGTGTATTATCATATTGGAACTTGACCATGGCTAGAATAATGGAGTGATACTGTTCAAGTCTTAAAAGTATTGTGAGATTAACTATTATAATGCAGTAAATAAATAAACCAGAAACAACGGCGCGACTTCGCATTGCAAGTGATAAAAAACCTTATTACGTTTAATATTGAATTGATGTTATCTTGTGCTGTTGCTGTGACTTCGATATAAAAATATGAATATGACTGATGTGTCGATGTTACTAAATTCTGATACGATGTCTTGAACTGCTTAGAGTCATGACCTGGGCAATTCAGGGACAAGTCTCAACCAGCCGATGGAGACCGTTAAGAATATAACCTTTTGAAGCAGGTACCTACCGGTTTTATATTATTATTTTTATTTGGTTACTAATGTAGTTCTTGATATCTTTGTACAAAAATTCTTAACGATCAGTTTATTATTTATTCCAGAATCATATAATCGCGTATATTTTTATTATTATATTTATATACGTACATTGACTTGTCATAATTAGACTGATAACTAGTTGACCTTGACTTAAGCGCTAACAATTTTTTAATTTGAAGTTTAATATTATATTTATTTATTTTCAGATCATGGAAAATATTCCGCAATACGTGGACCAACAAAGTAGTGATGTTTTAAAAACGATGGACGTTAATAAGAACGAGTGTAATGTGCCTGTGATAAAGAACGAAAAAAGTGATAGTGACGCTAATTGTGAGGATGATTCTTCTACCAACGAGCAAAGTAGTGTTAATTCTCAGTTTTATGAGACTAGTGATAGTAAAATAGACTATGCTGTAAAGTTAGATGATAATGACACACTTAGTGATATTGATGATATCAAAACCGACACAGCATCAGCTGATAGTGAAGATTCAGCTCTTGGCAGTTTACCGTCGGATATAGTTTTGAATGATAGAGAGGATGATGGGCAAGACAGATCAGACGGCAGTGACTCTGGTATAGGTTCAGAAACCACAGAAGACGTAAAATTGTCCAGTTACGATAAAGAAGTACCAAACGAAAATGACCAAAACAATAAAGATGCACAATTTGGAAAATATAATGTTAACAAAATGAATAATAAGTCAGACACAGATAATATACAGCCACGACGAAGTAGCCTAAAAAGAAAATGTGACGAGGAAAATAATGATGAAACTCGGGTTAAAAGGAAAAAATCAAATATACAGTTTAATAACGTCACTGTTTATTATTTTCCAAGAGCTCAGGGATTTTCATGTGTGCCATCTCAAGGAGGATCTACATTAGGAATGGAATGGGAACATACGCATTCACAAAAGTTTACTTTAGCTGAACATGCTTTAGAACAAAGAAGATTACATAGACAAATACTACAGCAACTAAAAAATGAACGTAATTCTGAGCAAGGTGTACCTCTATCTTCAAGTGAAGATAGCGACACTGAAGAAGAAACTAGTGACATTTCAGAATCAGAGCTAGACTTAGATAGTTACTATTTTCTTCAGCCAGTGCCAACAAGACAACGAAGAGCTCTACTTCGTGCTGCTGGCGTCAGAAAAATCGAAGGATTCGAAAAGGATGAATGTAGAGACATAAGAACTTCTCGTGAATTCTGTGGTTGTGCATGTAAAGGGACTTGTAACCCTCTTAATTGTTCGTGTAGTATAGCAGGCATCAAATGCCAAGTTGATAGATTAAATTTCCCCTGTGGTTGTACAAGAGATGGTTGCAGTAATACAACAGGCCGAATCGAATTTAACCCCATCAGGGTAAGAACGCATTTTATAAATACACTTATGAGAATTGGACTAGAAAAGAAAAATGAGGAGAATCAAGAAGCTGCTAAACGGCAATGGGCTGAAACTCTCAACTCAAATACTACAATGCCATGTCTGCCTAACACAAACTTATGTTATGAAACAGAGCGTTGCAATAGCACTCCCGGACTCTCAGTACAACCTTGTGTCAGTAATACTGAAAACTTAAATAATCACTGCAATTTAAACAATACGACAACGACCAATATTCAAGGAGATCCATTATATAATTACCAGCATGACCCAACAAGCCATAGAAACATAAAATCTCAAAACACTCTTAATTTTGAAGATAAATCAAAACACAGAAATCACGATCCTTATACATCAAACATACTTCAAGGTAAAGGGCCGCCTTATCCGCCTTCTAACACAATGGAATTCAACACAATGTCCAACAATCTACAAAGATACTCATGTGATCTTAATTACATGTACGAGCAACAATCAGATGGACATCAATATAAAGCCTCACAAAGTTATTCAGCATCTAGTTTTGAAGAATTTGCACATAACTCACAAATGACAATGTTTAATCACTACGGCCATATGTATCTTCCAGAATACGTTCACAAGCAAAGCACGAGCATGACAGAGCACAATAATTTACATTACCACCCGATGCCACAAAACCATTACGATATTTATAAAAACACTGCAGAGTGTGCAAGCTTAGAAAATAAATCTGATCCTCACTATACTAATTTATTGCCATATCAACACAATAATAAACTACAAACAGTAGAAAATGATGAAAATTGGTTTAGTCACAATACGTTGTTAAATTTAGATAATTCCGACCAAATAACCCAAGTTACTCCTAGTATACAAAGTGAGCCTATGCAGGCGCCAGTGGAAGCCAATGTTAGTGATACGACAGAAAATTTAGGTGAACTTATCAAAAAAACTATGGTAGAGTCTGTTACAGTGTAGATAAATTCTTGTTGTATTTAAATTAAACATTTCATTAAATTATCATGTTATTATGTTTTTAAATATATTATTTCGACAAGACATTGTTTTTTATCACCATTTTTAATTACTTTTTATTTAACGAAGTATACAATATAAAAAGTTTATTTGCGTCGTATGTGAATTGATAATTTGAGAAAAAATATCGTAACGCAACATCGTTACTTAAACACGTTATTATTTACGTATTTTAAAAAATATATACTTACATACAGCTTTTTTTATATATATCATAAGGTAGCAAACAAGCTGATGGGTATCCTCATGGAAAAGTCAACCATCGCCTATAGACACCAAAGATGTTAATTGTGGGTTGCTATCTTGTGGTGAGGCGGCTACCTTACCCTTCAAACCGGAACACGACAGCGATAAGCACTGACGCTATTGCGGCAGGAATAGGTAAGGCGGTGGTACCTGACCAGGGCGAGACAATGCAGAACTCTACCACCTAGTAACCATGACGGTAGTGACTCACATAGGCCATCCGTCGCCTTTTACGAACTGTCTGGCAGAACGGCAGTTGGTCTTTTCTTCAGAGGAGCCCGGACTAACACGGAGATAAAACAGTTAATTCAAAAGAAAGGTTTCGAAATAATAAATAAAAACTAATAAATAAATATTGCTGGACAAATTACACGAATTGATCTACATAACTCCAAAGTAAGCCAATTATTAACTTATGTTATGGGTGTTAGTCAACGATATTATTACATAGAAATACATACATAAATACTGTAACATACATAATAAGCACTTAAACCCAGAAATGCAAATATCTATGCTCATCACACACATGTTTTTCCCTGTTGGAAATAGAACCCAAGCCCCCTCGATTCGTAGTTAGGCTCGCTAGCCGCTCGACCAACGGGGCGGTCAAGAAACCTTAGGGAGCTTTAATTCTGGACATCATCATTTCAAAATACTAGTCTTTCTTATAAAATTTACGGTCACTGAAAAAAAAAATTACCACTTCGTAATCATGATGATAGTACATGTTTTGCCAACCTACAACGAACTATCTGGCAGGAAGGCAGATACACTATTCTACTAAAATGGTCCTTACCAAAACGAGAAAATGTTAAGTACAGGATGCAGCTTGCTGTTATTAAGTTTAATGCTCAGATTCAGATTATATGACATTACGTGATTATTTCTATAACAAAATTTTAGCATTTAGTTTTAATCGCGTTACACAAATTTGTACAATTATCG
Source organism: Apodemia mormo (assembly GCA_036924255.1). Classification (NCBI taxonomy): domain Eukaryota; kingdom Metazoa; phylum Arthropoda; class Insecta; order Lepidoptera; family Riodinidae; genus Apodemia; species Apodemia mormo. Next base: position 36,784,281 of record JAUPFN010000003.1, on the reverse strand, counting down.
AAAAAAAACGAAAAGTCCTGGTCAATACAAAAATGCGACCTGATTTAACTAATAGAGGCCGCTCTTTTCTTGACAAAGGTCGTGGAACAGCAAACAAGTTGACAGCTAACCTGAAAGAAAAGACCATTGCCTATAGCAATTAGAGGTGTTGCTATCCCTGTGTTGGTCCGGGCCCCTCTTTGAAAAATAGACCATCTACCGTTCTGCAATAATTTATGTACGGTTTAGAGCGTAAGATAACTGGTAGACTTATAGATGTGACATTGCCTTCCAATCACACGGATACTAACGCACCGTTAACATCTTTGGTATCTATTTTCCTCGTGATGGTCCCCGTTTGAAGAATAGGTCAACTGCAGGTCTGTCAGGCTGTTCGTAAAAGGTGACCGGTTCACTATGCGAATCACTAACATCGTGTCTACTAGGTGGTAGAGTTCTGCATTATGTCGCCCGGGTCTGGTACCACCGCCTTACCTATTCCTGCCGCAATCATGTCAGTCACATTAGACCTCGTCACTAGATAGCAACGCACCATTACCCATCTGCTTGTTTGCTATCTTATAATATAAAAAAAGCGATGGTTTCTCTTTCTATCGGGAGAGTCATCTGCTTGTTTGCTATCTAGTGATATAAAAATGCTTGTGACCAGACGATAATGCCAAAGTTTATCGGCTACCGAACTTAAAACTAAATCACCATAGTGACAAGCATTGACGTTATTGCAGGTCTAATAAGTAGTACTAAACACGAACAAGAAATTGCATAACTCTATTGCCTATCAGTCAAAATTTTATTAATATACTAGCTGTTGCCAGCGACTTCGTCCGCGCGGACTTCGTTAACTCCGTACTGCTCCTCCCCTGTAGGTGATAGCGTGATAATATGTCGCCTATATGTTGAACCGACCTGTTAGTAATATTCATGCAAAATTTGAAGTAAATCCATGCAGTACTTTTTGAGTTTACCCCGGACATACATACAGACAAACAGACAAAAATTCTAAAAACTATATTTTTGACTTCAATATCGATTGTAGATCACGCCCCAAGTATTCTTTTAAAAAAATATTCAATGTACAGTTTTGACTTTCCTACGATTTTATCAGGGCGAGCGAAGCGAGCCCTACACTAGGCCACTTTCTATGCACTTTTGTGATACATTTTACTGAAAAAATATCGCATTTTTAGGTTTTAGCTTCGACGTGGTAGTTTATATTCATGTCTAGATTTGTTATCTACCATAAAAATACCATTTTATAAAAATAAAAAAATAGAAGTTACAATTTGTATTAAAATCTTATTACTACTAACGCCATCTCTTATTAAATTAACGAGTTAAAATTGATGGAGATACATTTTCTATTAGAATTTTTGAACTTATTAAGAGACTACCTACTTCATGAATTGTTTCTTCATATTTGACTGGCGGCGCGCGGTTATCGTGCCCTCGTATAAAGGCGAGGTTCAAGTATAAACTGCAATAGTTATAGGTCCATCAGTTTGATCAGTTTGGCATCAAAGGTGTATGATAAAATCATTAAATGGAGAATGTAAAGGAAGTTCGAAGTAATATTGTGGGAGGCACAAGGAGAATTTAGGTCTAGAGCAGGGATGTTTGCTGGGAACAGAGTAAATAGAGCGTTAGAGAGTTTCACAATATGCTTATTCAGAAACAGTACATATGTATTAATTGATTTATATTGTATTGAGATCAATTCCCAATCTTAGCCCTAGGGCGAGGGTAAAAGCTAAAAAAGGTATATTTACGCCCGTATCCCCGAAGAGGTAGGCAGAAGTACAACGTGTGCATCCACGGTTAGCTGAAGATACTTAAGTCCCACAATGTGATAGGTGGCCAGCCTATCGCCAGTAGAGTACTTTTCCAATCCCGAGCAAAGTTGTTTTATCAGAAAACTGAAAAAACACATTTTTTTCATTTGCCTGACTCTGGAATCGAACTCCGAGGGTTTCTCTGAGAGAAAAATTCGAAAAATGTATTCGCTGAGTGTCTACCGTCAATTCTTCGTGTTTGCGTAGTCCAAAAATTGTGAAGGTTTATTTAAATAAAACGAATTTTTTGATTTTAATTTCGTAAATCGACGTAAAACCAGGAACTTCCTGATTTTAGAAAAAAACAATTATTTCAGCAAATTGTCAAAAATGTGTTTTTTATAAGATCAACCTTCATTTTTAATACATATTTTTCCTTGAAAATACCAACAAACAAAAACCAAATATTCCTAGTCTAAAGCCTGACGACGCGGGCCTTTGATGCAAATGTAATGTTTAGGTGAAAATACGCTGAGTTTTTTTAGGTTAGATAATTATAAATAAAGTCCATACATTAAAAGATGTAATTCTCATAAAAATACTTTTATAACAATATTACTAGATAGTATAACTTTGCGAGCCCTTACAAAGCTCTGCTTTTTGCTAGTTATATGTATAGATTAGGAATATCTTTTGTTTTTTACGAACTACCTGGCAAGGTGACAGGCAGTTTATTCAAATTGTACCCAAATAAACAAGAAAAATCATAAGATAACCTAAATCTCTAAAACTGTAAAGTATTAACAGGAGTTAAAACATACATTTTAATTAACACAAGGCACTCTAAATAACATAAATGTTGGGGCACTAATTAAATTAAGCTAAAATCATATACTTGTTATATGGGCCAGTTTATTTTAAAGATTTTTATAACGCTATTGTATGGAAGTGAAAGTTGGTTATGTAAGAAAGGGCAATAAGTAGAATCAACGCGTTTGAGATGAGATCGCTATGAAAAATATGTGGCGTAACACTCGCGGACCGGGTTTGTAATATTGAAGTGAGAGAGAGCTTGAAAGAGGGTGTCGGTGTACAGATGAGAAAGGGCATGGGGGGTGGGTTCGGAAATGTAGAGCGAATGATAGGTTAATAAAACAGATATACAATACGAAGGTGGAAGAATGTAGGTACCGGGGAAGCCCAAAACTAACGTACCATCATCAGATTGATCGAGTAATATCCGAAAAGGATGTGAAGAGTCTTCGCAACCGGCGTGTTTATATGAAGAGAGTATTGAATATGAACAAAGCAAGACATGTCAGCAAGGATAGTGTGATAATAGTGATGTATGGCACTCGGTTCTCTACCGATGATGACCGTGAAGATGTATTTTTTATAATCCACATTATAATTTATCTGTTTTATATTTTTCCCTGATCTAGCACCATATGCATTAATTGATGAGCTACCCCAGCTCTACAAGTCGAAACACGACAGACACAAACACTGATGTAATCGCAGTGGAAATATTTAAGGCCGTGGTACTAAACATAGCAGAACTAAAGTGTGTTTCTAGCGCAACGTCTCACTTGAGTTTAGTACCTTACTTTTTCCTGTCGCGTGAGCAGCAATGCTCATCACTGTCATGGTGTAGTTTGAAAGATTTATTAAACATTATTAGGTAGGTTATGAAAAGCTTTTTCTGATATAGAAACAACCATCTGTGAGGTGGGTTAAAATGCCACGTGCATGAATTCACTACATGTGTGAATTCATGCACGTGGCAGCGATTATATCAATGATTTACCAGCTACCATTACCGGGACACTACATTACAGGATACAGTACACATACATACAAGCACTGGCGCTATTTCGGCAAGAATAGCTATGGAGGTGGTACTTAACCCAAGTAAAACATTGCATAACTCTACCACCTAGTAGTTACGACAGTAAAGATAATATTAAATAATAATGAAATTTCTATTAGAAGTTGGATTTATCTAATAGATATTTCATTTTTAATCTTTGTTTTATTAAAATATCTCTAAAAATGGAGTAATTTTCAGAAATAAAACAAAAATCGCATTTTTTAAGTTACGACAACTTACGTAGGACCCGTCGATATGTTAAGCTTATTGTCTACATTTTACCAGTTTCCTGGCGAAATAGATGTGGCAACTCTCATTTTAAGCTCTTTCCACCAGGAGCAGCACATTTTTTAATGTTATTTGGATAGGAAAACTGGCAGACGTGCCACCTGATAGTAATCAAATCAAATCAACGGTAGCCAATGAACATAAACTAGTTTACTTCGAATAGGCCAGGTAACCAACTCATTTGTTCAAAGCTGCTTCACGGAAAGAACAAGTAAGACGGTGGTACCCACGCAGCCGGAAGCGCGGCACAGCGAATCCCTCGTAAGATAAGCGTAAGACGGTAAAATATTTCTAAATTATATTTTATGTGACATAAAAAGAAAGATTAAATTTAACTCCACCAAATTCCTTTCGATATGACTTCATGTTCCCCGTGCTGTTCCCTATGTTGCTCCTGGCTCCCTTTGAAGAATAGACCATCTGCCTTTCTGCCTAGCAGTTCCTAAGAGGCAAACGATTGGTTATGCGAGTCTCTACCGTCGTGGCTATATGGTGGTAGAGTTCTGCAACATCTCATCCGGGTCTAGTACCCCCACCTCACGTATTACCACCTACCTACCTACCACAATAGCGTCAGTGACTGTCCCTGTCGTGTTCTGGTCTGGACGATAAGGTAGTCGGTAAATTTATGCATGTGGCATTAAGAGCCCGCCACAAAGATAGCAACGTACCATTAAAATATTTGGCGTCTATAGGCGAGGATTATTTGTTTCTATCAGGAGAGCAATCTGCTTGTTGGCTATCTTATGAAAAAAAGGTTTTTATTAAATAATAAACAAGCAAATGTTACTCCTAAGAGAAAACTATCGCCTGTAGACGCGTAAGTTAATAATGCGAATATGTTAATAATGCGTTGCTATCTATGTGACAGGATGTTAATGCCACTTAAGTTTATCGGCTACCTTAACTTCCAAAAATACGATAGTGTCAAACATAAAGCTATTGCGGCAGAAATAGGTAAGACGGTAGTACCAGACCCGAGTGAGATGTTGTGGAACTCTACCAGTAGATCTAGAAAAATAGCTGGCTTTGAACACCAGAAGTTTTATTTACATATACATATCATACAAACTGGAACATGACTATCACAAATACTGACGCTATTACAGCAGGAATAGGTAGGGCCGTAGTACTAGAACCGGGCGAGATGAATATGCACAACTCTTCCATCTAGTAGTGACTCGTATAGCCATCGTTCGCCTCTTACGAACTGCCTGGCAGAACCACAAATGGTCTAATTTTCAAATTAGAATGGCCAACCTTCGAGCCCGCTTTGAAGAACAGATACGGCTATATGGTATACTGTTGCTATTGAATATTGGTCTAGGGCAGGAGGCGGCAACCTTTCGAGAGGAAGGGACAATTTTAAAGATTTTTTAAGAGCCACAAAAAAATTCTTGCAAACAATAAATAGTACCCGCATAGATATTTTTTTGAAAAACATATATATATATATATATATATATATATATATATATATATATATATATATATATATATATATAATAGCAAGCATCGTAGAAGGTCCAACACTACCCGGCGGGAATCGACACACTTGTCCCTGCCCTAATTGTTTTTTTGTTTTTTCGGCAGTCTGTCGGAAGTTCTCGTGTACCATATACTTCCTAGTGAATTTCTTATTGTAATTAATTACTATAATATATTTATACAAGAGGAACTGAGTTTTATATCTAACAATATATATATTTCATAAAAAACTAGATAATAATAATTATACAAATATATGATGTAGCCCGCTGCATTATAAAAGTTTTTGGCGAATCCCGCGGGATCACTTATTTTTCCGGGATTAAAAGTAGCCTATATGCTATTCCTGGTCATCATCTACCTATGTACTAAATTTCATTCAAATCCGTTCAGTAGTTTTTGCGTGATTAAGTAACAAACATCCATCCAAACAAACAAACTTTCGCATTTATAATATTATAAATAATAAATATAAATATAAATAAATATAGATTGGGTAATCACTTAATAATAACTAAAAAATTAAAACAGTTAAACTTTTGCTTATAACATTAACTTGTAATTCAATAACAAACATTTAAACAAAAAATTTAATAGGAGCAACGACTGCATATTGTTATACAAGTGGAAAATTTTCAGGTGTTTCTTTTTTTAATAATTATTTTTGCGTATGGAACTAAAGAGCCGCAGCTTTTTCCCCGTGTTGGTCCAGGGCTCCTTTAAAGAATAGGCCAACAGCCATTCTACCAGGCAGGTCGTGAAAAGCGACCGATTGGCTAGGCGAGTCACTACCATCGTGGCTATTAGGTGGCAAAGTACTGCTTGTCTCGGCCGATTCTGGTCCCACCGCCTAACCCATTCCTGCCGCAATAGCGTCAGTGCTTGTCACTGTCGTGTTCCGGTTTAGAGGGTGATGTAGCCGGTAAACTTATGCATGTGGCATTAGACCTCGCCACAAGATAGCAACGCACCATTAACAACTCTGGTGTCTATAGGCGATGGTTGACTCTTTCTATCAGGAGACCCGTCTGCTTGTTTGCTATCTTATGATATAAAAAAATAGAAAAACTTCACATCCAAACAACAGCATGTGGCTCGCGAGCCGCAGGTTGCCGGTCGCTGGTCTAGTGATAAGGCTTCGTCACAAATGCATGAGTTCTTGGGTTCAAATTCCGAGTCGGATGATTAATTCTTAGAAAATTATAGAGTTTTTTAGGAAACATTACTTGTCTGATACTACATATGTGCCTGATTTGTCAACAGGTTACCCCTATGTTACATCATGCCATTTACCTGATGATATAATACAATTGGCTAATCGTAAGTGAATAGTTGTTTCTTCTGTATCAGTATAATATTATATAGTGGAAGTACCGGTTTCGGCCATCTTAATACCATTAATAGCCACTTGAAATTAGAATCAATATAAAAAAAAATAATGGTAAAATATATATTTGTCACATCTATATTATCTACATATGTGTATATTAATATTATAATTTATGCGAAAGTTTGGATGTTTGGATAGATGTTTGTTACTCAATCACGCAAAAACTACTGAACGGATTTGAATGAAATTTGGCACACAAGTAGGTGGTAGCCTGAAATAGCATATAGGCTACTTTTTATCCCGTAAAAATTAGGTGATCCCGCGGGATTCGCCAAAAACTATTATAATGCAGCGGGCTGCACGCTGCAGCTATGTAGTTGTATTTATCACACGCTATTTATCACACGCATTTGCACTTTAATGAATAACATTTATAGTGATGTTGAGCACATATAAAATTATTTTTACTTGTGGACTCGGACTCCTCGGACTAAAACTTGACCATAGACTAAACAATAAATCTTTTTTTAAGTTTATCAACAAATTTTAGCCGTAAAGAAAACAATATACAAGTGGGTATAATATCATGTATATTTATCATGTATGTTCCGGTTTGGAGGATAAGGTAGGCAATAAACTTGTGCATGTGGCATTAGACCTCGCCACAAGACAGCAACGCACCATAAACACCCCACCTGCTTGTTTGCTATCTTATAATATAAAAAAAAATTAGAAGAATAAAATCCTGGTATTGATAGCTCCTCATATCAATCTCATTATTTATCGTTACATAAGATAATTGTTGTAATGTATATATTTTAAAAAATATAAATAAAAAAGGGCCAAGCACGCTGAGTTTTTTTCACCGGATTTTTTCAGTGTGTATCCTGTAGTAATTAAAAAAATTTACTCGTCTAAAGTACCTGTGAAGTAAAACATTTTTTGACTTTTGATTTTGATTCTACCTACCTGTTCGGGAATAATAGGCGTGACAGTATATTATCAATTGCGCTCGGTGTAATTTTTCCTTGAAATTGTGTTTATTATTGTCTGCCTGGGCGTTTTCATTACTTTCGATACTATGACGACGTGTTAGGTAACATATTTCCTAACTATTACACATTAGGTCAATAATAATTATTATTCTTGCGTTAGTATAGTTCCACTTTCAAAGGTAAAATTAAAGTCTACGTTTTCTTGTTTTTATAACACGAAGTAGCAAATAATTTTATGGCTCTTCTGATTATTAAATGAGATTGGTAGTTTTCTGATCTGGTAAAAATTGTTGACGAGTGTAACAACTTATAAAAAATTTAATTGAATGAAAAAATTCTTACTTGAAAAGTAAAACAAAAAGTATCTTCACGCCCGTATTCCTGAAGATGTACATAGAGGTACAACCCGTACACCCACGATTAGCCGAAGAAACTTAGTCTCACAATGTGATAGGTGATGTGATAGGTCACCTCTGACACCAGACCACTAGACCACAGAGGCAACAAATTCTAATTTGCGATAAGAAAAACGAAGGTTTATAAGATCCCGGATTAGATCCCAAAGACAGGAGAATATTAATAAGATTGTTTCTAGGTTCCCCTGAAACATTGAAATCTTGAAATCAGCACTAAGTATTGTGATAGTGTATTAAAACTACCGTATCTAGATGAACACGTAAAACTCTCGGTGCTAATTATCGCAAGAAATAGTCGTTATGAGGTCCATAAAACGCAATGGCGGGGATCACGACTGATTGCAATCGACAAAACTTGAATAATGGTGGTTCAAACATTTATTGTTGTTCGATCTAATGTGCCTAACCATATATAAAAGTAATAGGGGAGCCCAAGAAGGGATTTTGGGATTTATTCGACTATGGCAGATTAACATAAGAGGAATACCTGGCATACTGTAAAAACTGTATAATATTTTTGTTTTGCCATACAAATTACTTGTATTGAATATTTTGGTGGGGTACTTGAGAAGTAAGCCTCTTCCCCTCTCCCCGGTTAATTGAGGTAAAAACTATCCAATTTTTTAAGTTGGACCAAACAGTGGGTATCTACAAAATTTCATTGAAATCGGTTCAGTAGTTTCGGAGTCCTTCGCGGACAAACAACGTGACACGTAATTTATATTTATTAAGATGTAATAATGGATAGTTATATTTTACCATCAGGAGTGCTATCTGTTTGTATCATATAAAAAAAAAAACTACAATCTAATTTAATTCCACCATGTTCGATTTGACGTCATAATATATCAGATAACCTAAGCGAAGAGATTTACGTCAGTAATTAAAATCATTCCAACACAGACAAAACCTTTTGATCAAAATAGTACCTATCAGATTTTCATATAAATATTATTTTAATAAGCTATGACTTGTATATTTTTATACCTACTACAAGATAAAAGCAAAGATGCTGATGGTCCTTTTGATCTGTAACCCGGTTGACCTTTCAGCACAGAATACTTAGAGACTAACAGAAGTCAATGTTACATACAAGTAATATACGAGCATAGCACACATAGACACCTCTCACGGACGCGATATCTCGGACTGGTGCGGAACAAACTCCCGAACCATTCCGAGATATCGCGTCCGTGAGAGTTGTCTATGTGTGCGTTGCTCGAATATCACATGTATGTAGATTGACTACTGTTAGTCTCCAGTATACTGTGCTTTCACGCTGTCCATATAACTTCCCGTTTCTGAAAATTGATTTTTTTTATGCTAAAAGCAATCAAAAATACACACAACTGTCTTTTAGGTCAGTGTTTTTTTATGTCATAAGATAGGTAAACCTGATGGAAAGATAAACCATCGCCTATATACACCAAAGATGTAAATGGTACGTAGTTATGTCAAATGAATAAGTCTACCGGCTATATTAACTGCCCCACACTTGCTTGCATGCATGATTGCCATGCCCAGCCATGTTGCCTGAATTAAATGGTAAAATAAATATGTAACCAATAAAAAATAGCATGACCTTCTAAACCGGACCACGACAATGACAAATATTAACGCTATAGTAGCAGGAATAGGTAAGGTGGTGGTACCAAATACCCGGGCAAGACGTACCCACGACTTACTTATTCCTGCCGCAATACCGTCAATGTTTGACACTGTCGTGTGCAGATTTGAAGCTCAAGATAACCGGTAATACATATAGCCACACGGATAGCAACGTAGCTTTAACATGTTTGATATCTATAGGCAATGGTTGTCTCTTTACATCAGGATAGCCATGTGTTTGTTTAATACTTATCTCAAAATAAAAAAGAGCCATCTGTGCTGTGTAGCGGGGATGTAACACCGCATGTATAAGTTTGTATGTTACCTTACTCTCCAAGTCGGAATACGACAGTGACTAGCACTGATGTTATTTTGGCCGATATAAACGAGTTTTTATAGTACTGATTACTCATCTAATTAGTGTATTGATACCGAGTTACAGACAGGGGTCCCAGGAACAAACTTTGGTTTCGATTAATAACAAGCTGAATGCTAGTGAACAGCTTCGTTTTGACGAGACACCCATCTTTTTTTCTATCTTCGAAAACTCTCGAATCGGGTAACTAATAAAGATAAATAAAGAAAACTTTAGAGTGTCGGACTAAAAAAATGTGATGGCCCGTAGGGTCAACCCTACGGGCCATCACTGAAGCTTCCCACTAAATTAAGGTATTTTAAGCTCAAAAGAGTAAAAAATATAAACATAGATTTTTCAGTTCAAACATCTATTTTGTTAAAAATTGCAGTATATAAATTTTTGAAAGCTTATATTTTGAAAACGATGATGGCATTCAACTCAATTTTTGAGATCTAAAATATTGCTTTAGCTATTTTTTAATTTTTTTTTTAATTTTTAACAAAAAGCAAAAACATTTTACTTTTAATTTTCTTCATTGATAAATCCCAAGCAAATTGGCCGATTTTGATTAAATTAACGGTATTTGATGCAGTTTTTAAAGTAAAAAAACTGATAAGATTTAAAAGTTATTTAAAAAAAATTAAGTAAGTAAAGCTAAAAACAAGCTAAAAACAACGTAATTTTAATATTTGAAAATCTATAAATTTTGAGAATTAGATTCGATTTTGATTTTTGAAACGGCATTTGACGTAGTTTTTTTAGTACCAAAATATCGTACTATACCAAAAAATTATTAGTTGAAAAATTTCGAAAATATGTCGAAAAAACACTTTTTTCAAAATTTTTCGTCAACGATTACTCCCAAACGAATAAACCGATTTTGATGCAATTTATGTATTAGACGTAGTTTCTAGAAGAATAGAGCTGATTAGTTTTTGTACTCAATTGGCACATAAATCTGGAAGTTAAGTTAAATACTGTTTCACATAAAATTTTTTTTTGGTGTTTTTTCAAAATTTCTCAAAATCTCCTGGACCAAATCGATTCAAATTTTCAGGAAGTCTAAGTTGAGCGGAATCCAATCGGATCCAACCGTTCAAAAGTTAAGAGATTTAAAAAGTTTACATACACACATACACACTCACACATACATACAGACATACTGACTTCACCGTGAAAATAGTCGGAAAAGGTTCCTAGGGCCACAAAAGGTGAACATCTGTTAAAAACTCGATTTTCGAAAATGAGGGTAAAATCAGTAACTTCCTTATCTACATACATAGTGGGAAGTTGAAAATCCACTTTACGTACGTAAAGTGGATTTTTAACTCATAATTCCGAATCTTTAGAGTAGAAGGCTCGTCAGTAAAACCATCGAATGTGTAGGACAAAAGCTTTTTCGTGTTTTTCATAAAATAATCAAGCGATTAAAGCAAAAAAATATTGTTATTAATATAATGTTTTTCCTTCACCGAATTAAAATTTATTACTTCACATAAGGTTTTGGCCTCGAATCCCAGGTCAGTCAATTCTGAGTTGAATTGTAACACGAGGATAAATTGATATACAATACTCGTTTTTATATCATACGATATTAAATGAACTGCAAAAATATTAATGACTAGCAGTTACTCGCAATTTTGTTCACGTGTCCAAAAATCATTTATTTCCTTTGCTCAGTTGGGTAAAAAAGTAGTATAGTTTTTCATGGATAATGAAACTTTCTGATTGTGAAAAATATAGAGTTATAATACTTACCGATGAAATAAAATCACTCCAGAGGTATTCCATAAGCCTTAGATTTTATTCGACACTAGCTGTTGCCTGCGACTTCGTCCGCGCGGACTTCGTTTACTCCGCACTGCTCCTCCCCTGTAGGTGATAGCGTGATGATATGTAGCCAATATGTTGACCCGACCTGTTAGTAATATTCATGAAAATTCGAAGTAAATCCATGCAGTACTTTTTGAGTTTACCCCGGACATAAATACAGACAAATAGACAAAAATTCTAAAAATTCTAATATTTTTGGCTTCGATATTGATTGTAGATCACGCCCCAAGTATTCTTTTAAAAAATATTCAATGTACAGTTTTGACTTTCCTACAATTTTATTATATGTATAGATTATAATCTCTTTTTAGTGAAAAGCTCGCCTTTTGTACTTTTTTACCTGTTATTTCCTTTTTTATTAATTTTATGCATTTTGCGCCCAACACCGTGTAATGAGTCTATTAGTATTTGTATGGTATGTGTGTATGCCTTACTGACATAGTCTTTTATACTTGTTTTAGTAAAACAAGTACCTATGAAATCGACTTAGCGACGTGATTTCATACAGAGATATACCTAAAAACATACAGAAATATAAAAAAATATTATCGCACCGGATCCAAACCGAACGTCGATAGACTTTTCTCATCACATTTCACCAATTCTCTGGTTGGTGAAATGAGTGGTGATCCTCATTCCCACATTTTACCGACCTCGGCGATTTTCACTTGTTTTTGTTTTGCGATAACCGAGACTGATGGCTTCACGTAGTCCTCCGAGATACGGGAATTTTATACTTTGCCCCTGACCAGACTCAAGCTGCGACTGAAACTTGGATTTTAGAGAAATACATAGCAGTCATAATCTGAGCTGAATAGACTAATTACTAGACTACGAAATTACCTATCTATATTAATATTATAAATACGAAAGTTTCGATGTTTGGATTGTGGATATTATTCAATCACGTAAATGACTATGAAAAAATTTTACAAACATTTAGATGATAACCTGGAATAGAATTTTTTTCCCGGAAAATATATCGTTCCCGTGAGATTTACCAAAAACTTTTATAACGCAACGGGCAGCGGGCTGCATGCAGTGTGCAGCTAGCATTTTATACTTATATTAAACTGGGTTTTAATTATTAATTTAAAAAAATCGAAATGTCTTGATTTCCTAGGTATACTGAATTGTTTACACATAGAATATATATAATAACGCATACTTTAAGTGTTTACATTTAAAATAAATCCGAATTGTTTATGATATGAACATAGTGAGTTCTAAAATGTGCTTATTTTAATTATTACGTAATTACTTATGCAATGCAAAGCTGTTTCTCAAATTAGTAGAATTACTTAGTAGTAATTTGCAAACTACGCATGGCCGCACTTATATATGGCGATTGGCGCTTTATTTATTAGAAAGAGACACACTTTGGACACACTCCACCCATGTCGTGGTACTCTTCGGAACGATTTTGAAGCGCGTGTGAACATCCCGGATAGAATGTAACTTCCTTGGTAACTACATACCACATACAGGCATAGACAAACACGTTTTGTTTATAAATACATTCTAATAACAGTAAGGCGGCCCATAGACCTGCAATAAAATTGCGCAATATTACGTATTATGCAATATTATTGACCTTTTAGGCTTAATATTGAAGATTGAACGAAAGTTTGAGCGGGTTTAATTTTTATTGTGCAATATTTTTTCTTGCTCTGTGTAGGCTTAATATTGCACAATATTTTTCGCTTCAGAGTTTGGAGCGGTCGCGTTCGGTCAGTCACGGTGTTTAATGTATGGTTGCGTCGTAAATTTAAGAAAAATAGTGAGCAAGAATGCTATAAAGGTTAAAAACGGGAGTTTTTACTTGAGTGTATAGAATTGTATACAGATTTATTTAACAAAATTACCAGCATGGTTGCCGCCAAAACTTCGTCGTCAGACATGTTGCTCGCACGAAAATATTGATCAGACTGGTTTGTCAATTTTATTGAGTGCATTTATTGTACGTTTGGAATCAAAGGGGAATCAAATATTATTGCACAGTAAAAATATTGCGCAATATTATTGGGACACCTCAGAAGCAAATGTGGGTAGATTTAAAAAATTATAGTAGAGCTGAAAATGTTGCAGAGATAAAAAGTTCCACTGAATTATAGAAAAAATAAATAAATTGCTATAGACGTTATTGAAGTGCTCAAATATTTAACAAAAATCTATTTAAATAATCAAAGATATATACAAAATTTTGCGATAAATAATAGTAACGGATTTGACAGTACATAATGTAACTGAAGAGCTTCAAAATTATATTACAGAATTAGGTCAGAGCTTTTTCAGTTAAGACCTTACACTGCTGAAAAATTTATGTTCTTATTACGGTGATTTGTCAATTTGAATGTTGTATATACCTACGTTAATTTCAATTTATGATTTCACACCTAAAACTCTTTAATATCTTGGTATTTAATAAGCAAAAACGTACAGATGACTGCTCACCATACTTATAGAACCCGAACCACCACAAACATTAGCAAAAATCTGTATTGCTTACCTTCGAATAGAAGTAAATCCACTGAAAACAATTTCTTGAGTCTTAAAATTCTATTCTTAAAATTCGAACAAATAGGCGCCCTATCCTTATTTTAAAATACCTGCTGACTATATAGACCATCAAGATGCAATATACATATATAGGTACCTTATCGTCATAAGTCATAACTTAAATAAAGTGTGACCCGTGTTAAAGTGCAACCCCGAAAATGGGTAAAATGAGACCGAAAACTATCGACGAAAATGGATCTAAAAAAGTTCTAAAAAAAAACTATTTTTTTTATACGCCGCTGAACATTTGTTTCCCCAATTTTGACCTCTATGTACAAATAAATTTATTCCTCCCAAACTAGCTGGCCGATTTTGATGAAATAAACGACCAATCAATGCCAAGTATGTAGCAATGTGGATAAAATAAAAATAAACGACAAAAATGGCCTTAAATGTGAGTGGTTACGCAAAAAGGGACCTCAAGGGAAAATAATTGATTTCGAGTAAATCACGTTTAAAATGTTGAGTCGAAATGAGGATAAAATAAAAAAAAACACAAAAAATGGCTTTAAATACTTCATTTTTTTAAATACTCGTGAACAAAATAACTTTTTTCCACTGTTTTTTTTTCAATCAACTCAAATTTCTATGAAAAAAACTTCTACATTTTGATTTGTTTTATAATTTATTATTATTCTTGACTGTATAAGCTTTCGAGAAAAAAATAATCAAACATTGTATCTCTAAACATACAGGAGTTACGAATTTTTAAAGTTCACTACTCAGAGTGGGCAAATCCAGGTAGAGGCACATTTTTTATTCCTTTGTTATACCTGTGGCCGGCTGCTATTGTATTTAATGTTTGGGGTGTGTAACGAAACGAAATAAACTTCCAATGAGCTTATTCCGTTTTAGATGACAGATTAAATAAAACAAAAAATAACCAAAAACAACGATTTATTGTTTATTATTAATTATTGTTGACTTACATTATAATGTATTAGGTTTTCGAAATGTGCTCCGCGTTGTTGCAAACACATTGCCACGCGTACTGAAATGTGTTGTGTGGCCCTTCGTATAAGTTGCGGTTCATTTTTCAATGCTTCAGCGCACCTCATGATGCGGTCATGAAGCTCAGCCTCTGAATTCACGGGTTCACTGTACACCTTTTGCTTCATGTGGCCCCATAAAAAGTAGTCGAGCGGTGTCAGATCAGGAGAGCGTGCTGGCCAGCCCACTGGGCCTTCGCGTCCAATCCAGCGATTGGCATAATTATTATTTAAAAATTCACGGACATTGCGGCCATAGTGAGCAGGGCAGCCGTCCATTTGCAAGTACATGCCCTGTCTGGATGCCAGCGGTACATCCTCTAACAGACGGGGAAGCTCATCCCTTAATAAAGTTAGGAATCGTTCCGAATTTAGTGTCGCTGGTAAAATTACTGGTCCTATCAACATGTCGTCGAGTAGACCTGCCCAAACATTTACTGAAAATTGCACCTGGAATGACGAGGTCCTCTTCAGATGTGGATTATCATGTGACCACTCGTGCATATTCCTAGCGTTCGTGATGCCATTCCTGGTGAACTTCGACTCATCCATCCATAAAATCTTTTTTAAAAATTGTGGATTGCGACGGATTTGTCGTTGTAGCCCGATCGACATAACGCACCTTGATTGGAAATCCATATCCCCGTGCAAATCCTGGACTCTTTGGTAATGATATGGATGTAGACCTTCTTTCTTCAAAATTCTCCACGCTGAGGTTTGTGATATACCGTGAAGTAAAGCTAAACGCCTCGTACTAATAGTAGGAGTGGCAAAAACGGTACTTAAAACCGCTTCTTCCATCTCTGTGTCGATTATAATGGATTCTTGTTCACGTCTTGTGTGTTGTAATCCAAGTCCGATGTCGGAGAGCTTCCGATGAACTTCCTGGAAGTTCCTTACCGACGGTGCAAGTCTGTTCGGAAATGCATTTATGTATGCCGATCGAGCGACAGTTGTGCGTCCAGCATACATTCCATAATAATAATGGATGTCAGCGATTTCTCGCGGGGAGAATGCATTTAATCGCAGCATCTCAACTCAGCACAACCACGAAAACAGTCGAGTACTGTAACAGTCAATAACAAAAACGTAACAGTCAATAACAAAAACGTAACAGTCAATAACAAAATCGTAACAAGTAGTCAATAACGAAAACTCAACGAAAAACTGTAATTTTAATGCGAGAACAATACGTCAGCAGCAGCAATGTGATCGGAGCGGACTGGTGAGTGGCGACTGCCGGACCTTCCTTTTGCCTGTTCCTTTGCCCCAAGCATTGAACACAATAGCAGCCGACTACCGGTATAACAAAGGAATAAAAAAGGGTCTACACCTGGATTTGCCCATTCTGAGTAGTGAACTTCAAAAATTCGTAACTCCTGTATTTTTAGAGATACAATGTTTGATTTTTTTTTTGAAAGCTTATACAGTCAAGAATAATAATAAATTATAAAACAAATCAAGATGTAGGGGTTTATTTCATAGAAATTTGAGTTGATTGAAAAAAACAATAAAAAAAGATTTTTTTTTTCAAAAGTATTTAAAAAAAAATGAAGTATTTGTGAGTGGTTACGCAAAAAGGGACCTGAAGGGATTGGAAACGGTTTTTTTTTTTGATAAATTCTGATTCTATGGTCCTTCATCTTTGTTTTGTTCTAATCAAAATAATTTTAGGTGCCGTAGTTTTTTTTAAATGTTTTTTTATGTAAGCCGAGGCAGTTTTGAAAATATTACACCTTATACACAGCGCACACTAGTTTCTTTTTCTAGCGCGCACATAAAGACAAGTAAAAGACGAATAAATAAGTCACCAATAATACAGCTATCGCAAACACGTGCTATTTCTCACTAACGAAGTCGCTCACTAACGACACTAACATAAAACACCCCGCGCCTCTCTCCCGCACTCGTGGCGAAACTCATTTCGACTCAACATTTTAAACGTGATTTACTCGAAATCAATTATTTTCCCTTGAGGTCCCTTTTTGCGTAACCACTCACATTTAAGACCATTTTTGTCGTTTATTTTTATTTTATCCACATTGCTACATACTTGGCATTGATTTGTCCTTTATTTCATCAAAATCGGCCAGCTAGTTTGGGAGGAATAAATTTATTTGTACATAGAGGTCGAAATTCGGGAAACAAATGTTCAGTGGCGTATAAAAAAATTTATTTTTTTTTTAGAACTTTTTTAGACCCATTTTCGTCGATAGTTTTCGGTCTAATTTCACCGATTTTCGGGATTGCACTTTAACGCGGGTCACACTGTATAATCACGCAAAGCATAATTAATTCTAATTTATCAATGATGCCATTCGTAGTAAGTAGCAACGGGGTCATGGCGCTGACAAAATCAATAGTGACTTGGGCGTACTACAAGATAGCTGTTTCTGTGGCGAGTAGGTGTGACACGCTAGATATTGAAGGACTAAAAAAATACATATTTATATAATTAAAGCTACAATTAAGATTAACGTTAATGTTAAGGTTGATTTGATTAATAACTTATGAGTCATAAGTTATGACTTTCAGAGTAACGTTCCTAATCTAATCTTTTAGAAGGAAAAGATTTTTTTTTATTTTTTTCGGCAATGGACTGATTTTATAAATTCTCTCACGTAAAGAAAAATAGATGATCAGTAAGTAATATACCTAAGTGATATTTCACTTATAATAAAATATTCGAAGCCATAAAAATTCCAATTTTTAACCCGTAATATTTTTCCCGTGCTGGTCAGGTCTCCCTTTGAAGAATAGACCATCTGCCATTCTGCCAGGCAACTCGCATAAAAGAAATGATTGGCTATACGACACTACCACTACTACTATCTATACACTAATGCATGTGGTATTACGTTCCTGCTACAACATACTATTAGTATATGTGAGATCTGATTATTTACTTCCATATGTTATCAAAAAACTAACTACCCACTTCCTAAGTCTTTTAAAAGATGCGCCATCATTAAATCTTTAAATTTACCTCGTCATAAGTGTCTAAATATATTAAATATTTCAGCAGTAGCGAGAACGTAGGTACTATTATCTCGATTAATATGATAATAAGATCAAGAAATTCTGATAGCAATTCTTTATGCTTCATCACTTTTACTTTACCAAATTATACTTCTTGTATGAATAAGGTCAACATAAGAACTTTCACCTTTTTAAATCATTTGATAGTGACATATCCCACACCAGTGATCCGGACCAACACGGGGGATCCGTGTTGGTCCGGGTTGCTTTGAAGAAGAAACCAACTGCAAGGCAGGTCGTAACAGGCGACTGATATGCTATATGTGTCACTACAATTGTGAACCCTATGTGGTAGAGTTCCGCAACGTCTTGCCCGGGTTTTTGGTACCACCGCCTTTCCTATTATTGCCGTAATACCGTCGATGCTTGACATTGTCGAGTTCCGGTTTGGAGAGTAAGATAGCCGGTAGACTTATGCATGTGGCATTGCCATCTCGCCACACGGATAGTAACGCACCATTTGACATATTTGGTGTCTATATACGATAGTTTCTCTTTCCTTCAGGAGATCCATCTGCTTGTTTGCTATCTTATGATATAAAAAAAAGTTAATAAAACGGCCAATCACAGTGAGCTATAAAGCTCATTCAGATTATTTTGCCCACTCAGTCAGAGAATCAGCGGGATGGTGAAAACTAAGATATTTTTTTACTTATAAGTTATCAATATCTGGTTGACCGAGCTTTGCTCGGTTTTTCACATACCCATATCTTGAGAACCGAGCTTTTCTCGGACCTGGAACCTTGATAAATCGATTCCTTGACCCCAAAAACCCCTAATTTGTGATTTTCATGAAAATCGTTGGAGCCGTTTCCGAGATCGTTGATATATATTCATATATATACAAGAATTGCTCGTTTAAAGGTATTAGATAACATTAAACGAATGGACAACACTGTGCGAGCGCTTTCATATTTTATATCATAGGATAGCACACAAGCAGATGGCTCTCCTCCTCCTAAGGAAATAGATATCATCAAACGATGCGTTGCCATCCGTTTTGTGGGATGGGATGGAATACCACATGCATTAATAATTGTGTGAGGGAAACGTAATTACATTACTTATTGAACGTTACATAAGCTGCTTGTGTCGTAAATGCAATGGAGAAAAACGCCATCTAGCACCTACTCACTGATTTATTACCAGATTGAGCTCGCGAAAATTCCTGTCACGTTACTTTTCACTTTTTGAATTCCTAGAGATTTTTTTTTAAATTTTATAAGTTTACCTACACTTTAAAGTTATAATAAGCTACACTGCAACAAAAGAGGTTTGTCTATTCAATAAACAAATTATTGTCTGTATATCGCAATTTTACTATAACGTGAAAATGTGTTGAGCGCTCTGATCGCCCATGCGCCCGGTGAAGCTGTGAAGGCTCTTATAGCCAGTAGCAATTCAGTCATTCTGAAAAAAAGTCTACGTAGGTATGTGTGTTCTTTATGATCCTTGACAACACAGGTTACTTATAATATTTCAGATAAAAAGTTTTAGACAACTGGGGCTTGCATATGAAAAAACATTTAAAAGTAATGCATACTTTGAGCACAGGGTTTAAAAATTCGTCTCAGTAGTCTTTTTAAGAATACACTGTTTTCTTCTTGCCAAAAGCTTCATAAAAGGCGAACAATTTTTGAAACGTATCACTAAAGGTGGATACTACTCAATACTCAGTAATATAATTCCGCTACGCTTTCCCAAATTTGGTACCACCGCTTTACAACCCTTATGCACATTAAGCTGAGTACTTGTTAATGTCATGTTTTCATTTGACGAGTAAGGTAGTGTGGGGTGCTGGTGTGCCACTGAAAATTTTAGTGGTAGAACCAACGTGCCACCTACTGTCAGGGTGACGTCTCAACTGTGGAAGTTTATGAAGTTACACAAAGATGTAAGAAAGGAGAGAGAAATGTTAAAACTTGTATATAGTGTTACAAGATAAAAAATTGTAATATTGCTATTTAAGATTTTACTTTGAATGATTTTCATTTTATTTATTTTTTATATTTTTTCTTGTAGCGTTGCAGATTGCTTGACCGCTTTTTGTTGCATCGTTAGTGTGCATCATATATTATCATTTTATTTCTCCTTCCATCAGGTGAGTCATCTTCTTTTTGTCAACCTATAATATAGAAAACTTTAAGCCCAAGAAAATATAGACAGGGGCCATTCACAGACCAAATATATTATGTAGTTAGAGAATGTCTGTATCTGTCCGTAACGTGGCCGTTTCTGACAACCGTCAGTGATGATATTCGAAAGCAAAAAACGTTAGTTTTAAAGGAATTCCTTTTCACATCTTTTGTAGATTCAAGCGTTACTTCGCGCAAATCCATAACTCAAAGATGACATCGCAACTTTCCGTGGACGCGTGACCTCTACGAAGCTATTGAAAGGGAAAAAAGCAGCGTTAGAAATGAAATAAACTCCGAAGATCTGGAAAGTAAAGAAGACGACCACAATCCACCACTTTCCAGTCAGTAGCAACAAAAGCACACAGTCTGCGTACTCAACGCACGTTTCACTTTGCAAACGAAGAATGTTCAGTAGAAACGAACACTACCTCGTTCAACAGGCTTATTCCACAAATCCCCATTGACAAACCCCGTCAACGGGGATTAGTGAACTTTTTGTTCATTAATCCCCGTTAAGGACAATTGGAGCTTATAATGGGGATTTATGAACTAAAAAGTTCATTAATCCCCATTACGTTAAAAATAAAATACTAATGTAAGAATCAGGTACCTTTTATTTATTATTGAAAAAGAACTCACTTATTTTATTAGAGAATAAACAATCGGCCGATTGTTTATTCTCTTAGATAGGTAATTGGACAAATAAAATAAAAAGCTCACAAAAATAATTTATTTAATCACCTTATTCTATATAATTCGTCTTTTTCATACACTGGAATCTAAGGCTAATTTTTTAAACTTTTCAATACAAAATAGTCAAAAAAATATATATAATACTGAAATAAAATATACGCACAACAAAACGGTAAGCCACAGTCAGATGGCGTCGACAATTCGCCATATTTTAATTGACTTATCATCGCTAGCGGTTATCACAGTCTTGGATGACAGGTTAAGGTAAATGCTTCGGATTAAATCTGAAACAAAAAGTATAGATTATGTGTTGGTATATAAAAAATACTAGCTGCAGCGTGCAGCCCGCTACATTATAACAGGTTTTGACGAATCCCGCGGGATCACCTAATTTTTTCTGGATAAACAGTAACCATAAATCTATTCCAGATCATCATCTACCTGTGTGCCAAATTTCATCCAAATCCGTTTAGTTTTTGCGTGATTAAGTAACAAACATCCATCCATCCAAACATCCAAACTTTCGCATTTACAATCTATACATCTATACAAATAAATAAAATTGGAGTGTCTGTAATATTAAAATATCCGGTTTTAACTAAATGCATATGGATGTATACACGGTACGCATACCAAAATAACACTTTTTACGATTTTTGTCTGTCTGTCTGTTTGTCTGTCTGTCTGTCTGTCTGTCTGTCTGTCTGTCTGTCTGTCTGTCCGTCTGTCTGTCTGTCTGTCTGCCTGTCTGTTTGTTCCGGTTAAACTCTGGAACGGCTGGACTGATTTTGATGGGACTTTCTCTGGTAGATAGCTGATGCAATAAGGTGTAACTTAGGCTACTTTAAAAAAAACACACGCGGACGAAGTCGCAGGCACAGCTAGTATTAAATGATCTATCTTAATAATTTCTTATCTAAATTATAAAGCGTAAAAAAATAATAAATTTGAGTCGACAACATATATCCGCAAAATTCGTAATGTCGAGTATTTTGTGAAAATACTGATTAAAAATTCTAACCGTGCCGACAGACAGACTGGTGTGGCGTGAACAAAGTGGAATGGCGTGAACATTTATTAAAGTAACGTAGAACGAAGCGCAGATTATCGTGAAACTTATTTCTCTTCGCTCATAAAAAGAGAAAATAAAGAGTAGAAATTAAAAAATAGCAACACTATAGTGATGTCTTTATTAAACCAACGTAATAGTTGAAAGAAAACGTCACTACAGTGTTGCTCTTTTTAATGTCTACTATTTGAGTTAGTTTCAAAAAGTAAAATACATAGGGCAATGGTTAGTATATAACATTGCGTATTACGAGACTTCCGAGCGAAGCCGGGTTTTTCATCTAGTAATAAAATAATATGGATTGCCGATTTAAATAAAATAATTAAAATACATATGTAAAAAAAAGTATCTTCACGCCCATATCCCCGAAGGGGTAGGCAGAGGTACAAGTACACCCACGATCAGCCGAAGATACTTGATCCCACAAATGTGATAGGTGGCAAGCCTATCGCCAACCGGGCACTTTCCAATCCTGGGCAACTTTATGTTTTTAAGAAAACTGAAAAAACACTTTTTTTATGTGCCCGAACCGGGAATCGAACCCGGACCTCATGTGGTCAACGCCAACGCTAGACCACTAGACCACAGAGACGATACATATGTAGAATATTGATAATATGGCTACTTTACTCATCAAACCGAAACGCGACAGTTACAAGTACTGACGCTGAATAGGTGGGGCAAAGGTAACAAACCCAAGCAAAACCTTACATAACTGTACCATCTAGTCGACACGAAGATGTAGACACATTTAGCCTTCGCTCGCTTTTTACGAACTGCCTGGCAGGAAGTCAGCCGGACTGTTCATCAAGAGTGGCCAGGACTAACATGCAAAGTTTTGAACATATAAGAACAAGATTTTTTATAAGAATCTTGATACTAGCAATTGTATCTTACCATCATGAATCTTCTGTTGATTTAACTGTGTGACGGTGACCATATTCCAATGCAATAGAGTCCCGGAACAGCCTCCTAACCAGATCACATTGGAACCATCACCACACAGAGCCGATACGGTTGAAGATACATGTTTACTAAAAACCTAAAAATATATTTTAAATGTTGTATTAATATCCCTATTGCATTAAATCTATACTTATAAGTAACGCTGGACAAATTACTCGATCTAATCCCAAAGTAAGCAATTTTTTTGCTTGTTATGGGTGTTAGTCAACGATATTTACATGGAAATACATATAACACCCAAAGCTAGAAACACATTTGTGTTTATCGCATAAACACTATCTCTGTCGGGAATCGAATAGGCAGAGTGCTGACGACTCGAATAACGGGGCGGTCTTAACGACCGAATGACTTTAACAGTCATATGACCACCCCGTTGGTCGAGTGGTTAGCGAACCTGACTACTCAATCAATGGGGTTTGGGTTCGATTCCCGACAGAGGCAGGCATTTATGCGATAAGCACAGATGTTTATATTTCTGGGCCTTGTTGTTATTAAATATATCTAAGTATTTATATATGTATTTCTATGTATTGATATCGTTGACTAACACCCATATCAAAAGCAAATAATTTGCTTACTTTTGGGTTAGATCAATTCGTGTTTTTTTTTCGTGTAAAATTGTCCAGAGATCTTTTTTTATTTATCCTGACACACTATCAACACTTAAACAATTTTATGGATCAGACTAATTTTTTTATACTGATAGCTCTTATTACATAGGCATACGCTGAGAAGATATTTTGAACAAGAATATTAAACTAAACGCGACTGACGAGTAAAGACGAAAGTGAGTATTGAAAGTTAATATATTAGTGTATGTGCATATAATACTCATTAATTTACAAAAAATATCTTCACGTCCGTATCCCCGAAGTCGTAGGCAGATGTACAACAAGTGCACCCACGATTAACCGAAGATACCTATCCCAACACAATGTGATAGACGGCAAGCCTATCGCCAACCAAGCGTATATCCAAACCCGGGCAACATTGTTTTTATCAGAAAACTAAAAAATAACCATTTTGAATTTCCCACATGGGAATCAAAACCGGGACCTCATATAATCAATACTGACGTCGGACCAATAAACCACAGCAGTAACATTTTCATTAATTTAAGCACGGATTTTCCGCCGTGTTGGTCCCGGCCTCCTTTGAAGAATAGGCCAACTGCCGTTCTGCCAGGCAGGTCGTAAAAGGCGACCGATTGGCTACCGAGTCACTACTATCGTGGCTACTAGGTGGTAGAGTTCTGCATTGTCTCGCCCGAGTCTGGCACCACCGCCTTACCTATTCCTGCCGCAATAGCGTCAGTGCTTGTCGCTGTCGTGTTCCGGTTTGGAGGGTGAGGTAGCCGGTAAACTTATGCATGTGGCATTAGACCTCGCCACAAGATAGCAACGCACCATTAACATCTTTGGTGTCTATAGGCGATGGTTGACTCTTTCCATCAGGAGACCCATCTGCTTGTTTGCTATCTTATGATATAAAAAAAATGAAAACGCCTTTCAAGGCAATTTCTTAGTTTGTCAGTGTCGCTCTCATTTACACAGAGATATCGTGTACAAAGGGTAATTTTAAAATCGTGTCATCTCATTCGGTACGGTAAAATAGTACAACATGGCTTATTTCTATTTTTTTTACAATACAATAAATCTACAAATGTATAACGTTTTTGACAGTGATAGGAGCGTTTGATCGCATGCGCGGCGACACGTTTCCTAGCCAATGGCATCGATTAGTATTCATATGGCCTGTGAATTTAAGAACACCACATAGGAGCTTGCATAAAATATCTCACCGTGCTTAACACACTGATATCAGTTACATTCAAATGTCCATCTTCACAAACGGTAACGATTCTGTCCTGGGAGAGCAGACAAACACCTGTCAATGGCCCGTGGTGCACAAAAATCTTATTGAGCAGCTCCTTCGTTGTATAATCCCAAATGAAAACATCACCATCTACGGTACCAGCTATTATGTCAAACTGGTAACGTCTGTATCTGTAAGGAAATATCACTGCCTTTGTAATAAACATAGAGGAAAAATATTATTAGATAGCAAAGTAAATGGATCTCATGATGGAATTAACAGTCGCTTATAGATTCTTTTTAGGTTGTCTATTTTTTTATTTAAGGAAAATTACAGCTAGTTTTACAAACATATATCTTTTTATAACATAAGATAGCAAACAAGCAGATGGGTCTCCTGATGGAAAGAGCTAACCACCGGCTATAGACACCAAAGATGGTGCGTTGCTATCTTGTAGCGTGGTCTAATGCCACATGCATAAGTTTACCGGCTACATTACCCTCCAAACCGGAACACGACAGAGACAAGCACTGACGCTATTGCGGCAGAAATAGGTAAGGCGGTGGTACCAGACCCGGGCGAGACAATACAGAACTCTACCACCTAGAAGTAAATATAAGATAATGTGATTACGAAGGCCAATTAAAAGTTTTCACAAGGGAAACAAAGAAAATGTTGTAAATAGAACACACTCTCGCATTCAATTAATAGCTTTTAGTAGTATACATAAGGCTCTAAGAGGAAGATTATAGGATCTGAGCCAATCGTACCCCTACTTTTCAATTTGCTTAGAACACTAACAAGCGAAATCACCAAAACAAACCATAATAAACATTAGGAGGAGACGAAAGGATCTAGACCATCCAAATTAGCACTTCCCAAACTTAATCCTAAACTCAGCAGAAAATTACTCAGACTACCCGGAGCCGAACTGAGGAAAATATGTGATCTGATACAGGACACTGTCTAATAAACAAACACATGCATAAGATGGACTTAACAGATAGGGACTATATGTTAGTCCATCGTACATGTGTAGAGCTTGCTTAAACAGTGAGGAAATACCACACCGCGTGCTACTGGAGTGCGTGGAGCTAAACTATCTAAAGGTTCAGTTTCTGAAGGACGGGACGACATATGTGGAGATGTTTGAGCATCCCATACTGTCCTGAACTTCTGGAGGGAGCAGGGTTGGCAGAATTAGCCACTATACGAAATACGCACAATGCCCCGCAGTGCAGCTAAATGCGGTATAACCCGCTTTGATAGATAGATAGATATACATTAAAAAAAATTAGGCTCAACGTGTGCTTTAGCTTGCATATGCTGATGTTAAATAAGTCTACGTCCAAATTACGAAAGAAAATGTTGAGAGATTTGCTCGCTCTTATAAAGAAAGAGTTTGCCCTTTACTTTGACTTTGCAACTGGTACATGCAGAGGCGCTTGTATTCTGAATGACCGTGGTATGCCGAAGATGTTAAGGATGCGTTGCTATCCGAGTAGCGAAGTGCCACTGACATCTTTACCGGCTATCTGGCTTTACCGGCAAACTGGAACACCACAACGACAAACATTAACGGTATTACGACAGGAATAGATTAAGCGTTATTACCGAACCAGGGCGAAACGTTGTGGAATTTGACCACCTATTCGTCACGACGGTAGTGACTCATAAAGCCAATCGTTCGCCTTTTACGAACTGCCTGGCAAAAAAGGCAGATGGCCTATTCTTCAAAGGGAGCACGGACAGCAATAAAAACTTGATCCCATTTTAAAGTTGCAATATCTGAAAGTGTCAAATGTATGATCTCATCTGATGTAACAAAACTTAAAAACCTTACCAAAGATGACTTAAGTTGGCCGGTGTTAAGGTGTTTTACCTAATTAAAGCAAATTTTTGAACAAAATCTAAAGATTTAGTGAATACGTTCCTATAGACGATGGTGGTATCTTTCCATCAGGAGACACGTATGCTTGTTTACTATGTAATGATATAAAAAAGATCTTTCAAACAATGTTATAGAACTTAAACATAATGACGACCGAGTCTACTTTTTTACTGCATCTTCAGGGCTATGATTCGCCGTCGGTACACTTCGCTGCGTTCCATATCTGCCACTCGGATAGTAATGCAAGAATAACATCTCTGGTTTCTGTAGGCGACAGTTTTCTCTTCCCATCAGGTAAATCATAATCTTGTTTACTGTCTTGTAATATTAAAAAAATGATCAAATCTTACCTACAAGTAAGCACGTTAACCTTGTTGTCGTGGTCCAGTTCGGCCTTAAGACCGCGTAAAGCTTGTCCTATTTTGCCGACATTTCCCCACACTCTTACCACCCCATCCCAACCACCAGATAAAAGGAGACGATCTGGAAAATTATTTAGAATGTTCATAAACTCGGGCCTTACTTTACGGAAATACACAATTTAAATAATAAAACTAATGCAATTCACGTATCGGTACTGTAAACGGATGAAATGGATACGCCTTTTAAGACAATTTCTTTGTTTGTCAGTGTAGCTTGCACTTACAAAATCACAGAGTTATACTACTTACCGATGATATAAAATCACTTCAAGAGTAATTTTTAATGCTTGTCATCTCATTCGGCACGATAAAACAGTACAACATGGTTTATTTCTATTTTTGACAGTGATAGGAGCGTTTGCTGATATGCACGGCGAAACATTTCCTTCCCAATGGCGTTTCTATTAGTATTCATGTGGTTTGTGGTACTATAGATATATCAATGACATAATATTTTTCTAATAACATAAGATAGCAAACAAGCACATAACTCTACTGATGTAAAGAGAAAACATTGCCTATAGACACCAAAGATACTAATGGTGCGTTGATATCTGTGTGGCGGGATGACAATGCCACATGCATAAGTCTACCGGCTAACTTACCCTCCAAACCGGAACACGACAGTGACAAGCATTGACGCTATTACGGTAGGAATAGGTAAGACTATGGTACCAAATACCCGCGCGAGACGTTGCGGAAGTCTACCGCTTAATAATCACGATAGTAGTGATACGTACAGCCAATCGATCGCCTCTTAAGACCTAATATGAACATGGGTAAAAAAAAGAACAGGGGGTAAAAAAAGGACAGGAAAAAAGGGGCTCATCGACAAATAAGGACTTTTAAACTGATTCGCTTACATATGCATCATCAGGACATTTACAATAGCTGTAAATGCCCACACGATGCTTAATTAATGATAACATTAACAAATCGGATATTTACAACTATTGTAAATACCTTGATGATGATTATGTAAGTGAGACCCGTTGGACATAAATTACATTTACTTTATTGTAAAACATTACAAGAGTTTTACCAAGTGCCGCCGATGGAACAAATCGAAAAAATCTATAGAATATATTTGTTCAATTTGTTTTCAAAAATAAAAAGTCTAGATTTAACTTTTTTGTTAAAAAGTTATTAATTTACTCCAGGCCTACTCATTTTCTTCCATTTTTTAAATTCTCCTTTAACACGTTGGCAGAAAAAACTCTATAAGTAGATATAATTATAGTTATGCTACATTTATTAACTCTGATTTTTTCTACTTTGTTTTTTTTAATAGAAGCAGGTAGTATACAAGAAAGTGAGGACCTGATGTTAAGTATGGGCCTCTGGACATTTGCAACGTAAGGGATTTTTGCCAACGCGAAAATAATAAATAATAATAAATAATAAATATTCACGGGACAAATTACACTGACTGATCTAACCCCAAAGTAAGCAAATTATTTGCTTGTGTTATGGGTGTTAGTCAACAATTATAATACATAGAAATACATATATAAATACTTTTACATACATAATAAACACCCAAACCCGGAAATACAAACATTTATGCTTATCACAAATGCTTGTCCCCGTCGGGGATCGAACCCGAGCCCCATTGCTTGCGTAGTCAGGTTCGCTAACCACTCGACCAACGGGGCGGTCAACAGCTTCGGAAGTGTCTGTTTATTGACATCTTAAAATCACCTAAGGCCCCAGTTACACTTTAATTAGTGCGAATACGAGTGTTTCATGCAGGTGCTTATTATTAAGCAAAATACACGTGTAGATAGCCGTTGATTAGTGCGAGTGGTTGTAATCAGCGTCTATTTACTTTACTACGCTGATAACTAATCACTCGCACTAATCAACGGCTGTCTACGCGTGTTTTTACTTCATACTAAGCACCTGCATAAAACACTCACATTCGCACTAATCAAGTGCGAATGCGAGTGCGAATTCGCACTAATTAAGTAAGTCATAGCTCCCCGGGAAAATGCGAGCTAGGATATTCCATAGATGACTTCACGGACGAGAAATGTACGCGAAAACCGGGTAGTAGATGTCAACAACGTATAGAGATGGTTCTACGCAATCAACGGGGCTCGGGTTCGATCCCCGACGGGGACAAGCATTTGTGTGAAGAGCATGTTTATATTTCCGTGTTTGGGTGGTTTATTAAATATATTCTAGTATTTATGTATGTATTCCTATGTATTACTATCGTTGACTTAAAACCCATAACACAAGCAAATAATTTGCTTACTTTGGGGTTAGATCAGTGTGTAATTTTTCCGGTGAATATTTTTTTAGTTATTTAATTATAATATTTTTGTCTTCGTCTGCCCAACAATAACTAAAAACAAGTATCTGTAAGAAGACTTACCTTTGGGTAACCACTGCAAACAGCTAACAGAGTCATCATGTGCCCGAAAACTTTCCACTACCCTTCCATACTCCACGTCATATAAATATCTGTAAGTCATATTAGTTAATGATAAACCTCACTACGAACCTCACTCACACTAATTATACTAATATTATCAACAGGTAAAGTTTGTATGTTTGTGAATTTGTTTAAAAGCAAGTATTCTATGGTACTACTGAAACAATATTAGAAATAATAACAATAATAATACAATATTCACGGGACAAATTACACTTACTGATCTAACCCCAAAGTAAGCAAATTATTTGCTTGTGTTATGGGTGTTAGCCAACGATACTAATACATATAATACATATATAAATACTGTTACATACATAATAAACACCCAAACCCAGAAATACAAACATATTATGCTCATCACATAAATGCTTAGGAATATAGGAATGCACTAAATATATAGGAATGCATTATATCGATTATAAACAATTTCATACGCCGACTCTTACTTGGCCAATTTCCGGGTGGCTGTGCCCACAACTTTTTTTGTACGCTGGATCCGCGTCTGGTCTTATCTCAGTTTAAAAATAAAGGTATCTGGTAAACTTATGCATGTAGAATTACAATTTTGCAACACAGCAACGCACCATTAACAGATTCCATAAGCAGAGCCATCTGCCTCTTTTTCACATTTTTTTTATATCATAAGATAGCAAACAAGCAGATGGATCTCCTGGTGGAAGAGTCAGCCATCGCCTATAGACACCAAAGATGTTAATGGTGCGTTGCTATCTTGTGGCGAGGTCTAATGCCACATGCATAAGTTTACCGGCTACCTTACTCTGCAAACCGGAACACGACAGTGACCAGCACTGACGCTATTGCGGCGGGAATAGGTAAGGCGGTGGTACCAGACCCGGTCGAGCCGATGCAGAACTCTACCACCTAGTACATGATATAAAAAAACTTAAAACCCATTTCTATAGATACTTACATTTCATTATCCCACGAGCCAACCGCAACAGTATTCTCATCAATCATCACACACGAACTTAACGACGTGGAAGACAATATAACACTCCGTATCTGTTTCCCCTGCACCATGTCATACACCTTCAAAGTACCATCTTTACCAACTGAGATCACTCTATCACCCGCACAGATCACGCAAGTCACAGCTTCTTTATGTAACCTTACTGTATCAACTAATTCTAAATTATATTCACTGTTATTACAATAATCTGTATTCAATAAGACCTTAGGTAATTCCTGTAATATACGTCTAACATGAGGCTTTGTGAAAAGCTGCTTTGGGACTTGTCCAAATTCCATTATTTGTACTTCTAATGCATGTCTATCGTTCATATCACAAATATCTTCTAAGTCTACTGCACCTTCGTAACATACATGATGAAAAACTAAAAAATATTTAGATATTTTAATATGGATGCTAATGATAATGCTAATAATAAGCACGAAATTTGTAAGGTTGGATCATGGATAAATGGATATGATTGTTAAATATTACAGCGTTTTTTTCCCGTGCTAGTTCCGGGCTCCTTTGAAGAATAGACCAACTGCCGTTCTGCCAGGCAGGTCGTAAAAGGCGACCGATTGGCTATGCGAGTCACTACCATCGTGGCTACTAGGTGGTAGAGTTCTGCATTGTTTTCGCCGGTAAACTTATACATGTGGCATTAGATCTCGCTACAAGGCAGCAACGCACCATTAACATCTATGGTGTCTATAGCCTATAGGCGACAGTTTCTCTTTCCATCAGGACACCCATCTGCTTGTTTGCTATCTTATAATATACAAAAAAGCGAATCTCAAAATAATACAAATCATACATTAGAATATCGCATTTTTAACTTCCCGCTACGTAGTACGTAATGTACGTAGTGTGTATGTGTGTATGTAAACATCTTATAACTTTTGAACGGCTATACCGATCGAAACGCGGTTGATGGCATTCGATTGGATTCTGCTCAACTTAGACTTCCTGAAAATTTGAGCCAAGTCGGCTTAGGAGATTTTGAGAAATTTTGAAAAAACCCCATAAATATTTTTGGCGAAACAGTATTTTTTAACATAACTTCCAGATTAATGTACCGCTTGAGTACAAAAACTAATCAGCTCTATTCCTCAAAAAACTACATCTAATGTATAAATTGCATCAAAATCGGTTTATCCGTTTGGGAGAAATAGTTGACGACAAAATTAAAAAAAAAAGTTTTTTCGACATAACTTCGAAATTTTTCAACCAATCATTATTTGGTATTCTACAATATTTTAGTACTAAAAAAAATAGGTCAGGTGGCATTTTAAGAATCAAAATCAAATCTAATTTTCAAAAATTACAGCTTTTCAAATATTAAAATTACGTCATTTTTAGCATATTTACTTTATATTTTTAACATAATTTTCAGGCTAATACACCGATGGATTTAAAAATCTTACCAGCTTTTCTCGTTTTTAAAACTGCGTCAAATACCGTTAATTTAGGATTTATTAATGATGAAAATATTTGAAAAACATGTTTTTTGACATTGCTACGAATTTTTTCAACCTATCGATTATTTAGCTAAAGCAATATTTAAGATCTCAAAACTTGAGTTGAATGTCATTCGAAAGATCAAATTCAATCAGCGTTTCCAAAATATAAAACTTTTCAAAAATCAAGACATCTACTGTCATTTTAACAAAATAGATGTTTGAACTGAAAAAATCTATGTATATATATAATAAATATAAGCTATAAAACTATAAGTTTTTACTCTTTTGAGCTTAAAATACCTTAATTTAGCGGGAAGTTTTAGGGATGGCCTGTAGGGTCAACCGCCTGCACATTTTTTTATTTCATAAGGCAGCAAGTAAGCAAATGACTCTGCTGAAAGAAAGAGAAACCATAGCCTACAGACACCAAAAACGTTAATGGTGCGTTGCAATACTCACCTTATGCCAGATGGCAAAGCCACTTGCATAATTTTACCAGCTACCTTACTCTCCAAACACTGACGCTATTACGGCAGGAGTAGGTAAGGCAGTAGACCAAATACCCGAGCGAGACGATGTAGTGACGAGTCACGATGGTAGTGACACGTATAGCCAATCATTCGCATTTTACGAACTGCCCGGCAGAATGGCAGATGTTCTATTCTTCGAAGGGGTAAACTGACCAACACAGGGGGAAAGTTATATAACTAGCTGACCTAGCAAACATTGTTTTGCCACACAAATAACTTCTATTGAATATTTTGGCGGGGTACTTTAGAGGAGAAAAACTAGTGAACGGATTTGAATGAAATTTGACACATATATGATGACCTAGAATAGCACATAGGTTACATTTTATCCCGGAAAATTAGGAGATCCCGCGGGATTCACCAAAAGCTTTTACAATGCAGCGAGCTACACGCAACAGCTAGTGTCTTAAAATTTAAAGCAATATTGCTTTTTCACTTTTTCAGTTCACGAGACTTATTCTTAAGTAGCTGTTGCCTACGGCTTCGTCCGCGCGGACTTCTTTTACTCCGCACTGCTTCTTCCCCGTAGGTGATAGCGTGATATTATGCCTATATTTTGATCCGACTTGTTAGTAATATTCATGCAAAATTTGAAGTAAATCCATTCAGTACTTTTTAAGTTTACCCCAGACATACATACAGACAAACAGACAAACAGATAAACAGACAAACAGACAAAAATTCTAAAAACTATATTTTTGGCTTCGATATCGATTATAGATCACGCCCCAAGTATTTTTTAAAAAAAATATTCAATGTACAGTTTTGACTTTCCTACGATTTTATAATATGTACAGATTTGAGCTCTTAATTTAGAAACTACGAAACCGATGAAATACAAACCATTGTTAGCCTTCACAGCCTCTTCACCACGTTGTTTATAACCAAATATGAGATCTATCCACAAATGCAAATGTCTGGACACGTACTCAGATTCCAAAGCATCTCTCATTTTATTAACGAAATCCTCCGGCGAACTTGCCCATGGGGGAAGGAACACATCACCGACTTTACTCCCGTCATACCGTTCTCCGAAATCAATATTATATAAATTCGTTAAAAAGTCTCCCTTTGTACTCGTATCATAGAACTCTGGAACTAGTTCCTATAAAATAATGACATTATTGATATTATGGAATTTTTCTTACTATAGGATTCCCCTGTTGGGAAAGAAAACCTTTGCATATACTCCAATCGTGTCCGCCGTGTTGGTCCCGGGTTCCTATGAAGAATAGAGCGCCGCTCTGCCAGACAGGTCGTAAAAGGCGACCGTTTGGCTAAACGACTCACTACCATCGTGGCTACTAGTTACTAAGCAGAGTTCTGCATTGTCTCGCCCGGGTCTGATACCACCGCTTTACCTATTCCTGGCGCAATATCGTCAGTGCTTGTCACTTGTTTTCCGGTTTGGAGCGTAAGGTAGCCGGTAAACTTATGCATGTGGCATTAGACTTCACCACAAGATACCAATGCACCATTAACATCTTCGGTGTCTATAGGCGATGGTTGATTCTTTCCATCAGAAAACCCATCTGCTTGTTTACTATCTTATGATAAAAAAGGTGTTAATGATGCGTTCCTATGCGGTAATGACGTAATATCATATCTTTTAATATCCTAGGATAGCACTCAAGCAAATGGCTTCCTTAATGGAAAGAGACAACTATCACCTATAGATATGAAATATCTTAATGTTGCGTTGCTATCTAGGCAGCGGGCTGATAATACCACATGCTAAGTTTACTTACTACCTCATAGTTCAAACCAGATTACGGCAAGTGAATAACAAAGGTCACCTATCCCTCATAATCGAAATACGATAGTGACTTAAAATACGTTATGGTTCAAACCAGAACGCTACTACGGCACATGAATAAATTTAGAGATCACCTATGTCTCATAATCGAAACACGATAGTGACTTAATGCAACACGGCTGGGTCAGGAGGTGATTCTTCTGAATTTAGTATATTCAAAAAGGCTTGGCCAATCAAGAGGAAAACTTACAATATACAAATAGGTTTGAGATGTAATTGTCACGTAACGTTAATTCCTAACTTCACATGCTCATGGTATGCAATCCTAACTTTGGTTAACACTGGCTTTAATAAAAACGAAATTTACTACGCGATTGTATATTTCATAACGGTCAAATTTCTCATACTACTGTATAGATAAGTTTGCTGATAGTGAACTCCTTGCTGGCACTTCTGTTGAACTTGTTGAGCTTGAACTTCGGCCTGGAATCAACTATTGGCAATAATATCCTAGCAAACATTACGAGCTACTTGTACATTTATGCATATAGTTAGCGGCACGTTTCTTGAGCGCTGACCTTGACTTGCACAGAAGTGAATATTGTTCATTATTATTTGCCGTTCGCAAAGCGATTTCCACTCCGCAGCCAAGATCTTCAGAACCATATGATTATATGAATATAGACGCATATACTGTATGTGTTAAAGTGGCGAAATAAAAGGTTTTAAGTAAAAAACTCGAAATTTAAATAAATTAATTTTTACGAGAGATAATAATATTGCATATATAAGATACATTTAACCTTGCTATCGATTTTATGACGAAGTATAAAAAATTATGACATATAATGGCACTTATAGATAATTGTGATAACAAAGATAAGTAGGCAGAGAAGTCTATACTCTGCATTCACATTTAGAATATTTTATAAGCAACCTAAATAAAAAATTAACCAAACGTAAAATGTTTCATATCAATAAAAAACTGTTTTTTCTTGAGCTCACAAGCGTAATTTCATCACCACGCAAATAGGTATATGCCGTAACATATTTGATGTTTAGAGACAACGGGTACATCATAGCACCAAGAGCTCACGACCATTCGCCCCGTTGGTCAAGTAGTTAGCGACCCTGACTACACAATCGACGGAGTTCGGGTTCGATCCCCGACGGGAACAAGCATTTGTGTGTTAAGCATAAATGTTTGTATTTCCGGGTTTGGGTGTTTATTAAATATATCCTAGTATTTTTATATGTATTTCTATGTATTAGTATCGTTGACTAACACCCATAACACAAGAAAATAATTTGTTTACTTTGGGGTTAGATCAGTAAGTGTAATTTGTCCCGTGAATATTATTATTATTATTATTATTGTTTACTATACTATGCTACAAAAAAGCGAATTAGCTAAAGGATTATATAAATCCTGATTTGTCTCCTTATCTTCGCGTTTTAAGACTTTTTATTTATAACAGACAAACTGGTCACTTGGTAGACAATTCGCCAGAAGCAAGCAACAGCGGATTACGTAATACTACTTATGAGTGCTTGTCAATACCGTATTCCGGCTTGTTGTGTCCATGGGTGTATATAAGGGAAGGGGGAGTTATAAATTCGTATCCGACATAGGAATCTGTGTTTATATATGAAATTAAATGAGTTATTGCACATTGCTGTGCTGCGTAGTTCCACTTGGCGAGATATCAGTGCCACTTGCAAAAGTATAGTAATATACCGGCTATTTAAAAATACAAACGGGAACACGACAATGACAAGCATTGCACAGACGTAAGGTGATGGTACCATATACCTGAGCGAGATGTTGCGGATCTCTATCACCTAGTAGTCACAATGGTAACGACACATATAGCTTTTACGAACTGCCCGGCAGAATGGCAGATGGTCTATTCTTCAGAGGGCCTAGACCAACATGGTGGGAATAAATTAAAAGCAACTAAAACCAACAATCCACATTCACTACCTAGAATCGATTTCACACACCAAGAAAGCCGGGAGCAACTGCAATTATAACTTACCTTAAAATCGGACATATTTTTTAAACAGTTGTTATACACATCTTTCACCGAATTGAACATTCGATCAGGATGGTCGAATCGACCATTTTGTAAGCATAACATATATTGTGGATATCTCCTAACCTGGAAAACATAACACGGTTTTTATATTTATTGTTGAAATAATAATCCATATATTATTAATCCAGGATGAAAGCTTACAAGAAGTTTTTTATAGAAGGAACAAACGAGCAGATATCTCACACATCTCAAGACGACAGTGATTAATATGAACAATTCCTCAGAACCTACCACATAATATGTGATCACTTTTATTTGAATCTGACAGAAATCACAAATAAGAATTGTAAATTAAATTACCTAAATATATTAGTTCATTGTGGATTTCCAAGTTAGATTTTCGCAAAGTAGCGCCTGAATGCTCTTTTGCTATTCTATTCAAGAAACAAAGTGATTACAGTAATGCTGTGGCCGCACTTGCGTCCATTGTCACAAAGCTTCGTGCTTTGACACTAGTCATACAGATGTAACCGGCTATCGTCGCATACGTTCGGATTGCGTGTGCGTTATCGCGCGGTTGGCGGTACGTCAAAGTGTTTTAGCACGCTAACATATCGCGCTGCGTGGTTAGACTAGCGTTGTTCATTTCAGCCATTTTCGATCAGTTCAAACGTATGCGCGTGGTTATGTAAAATGGAATGATAAAATGCCATCATAGCCCTTCATACGGGATCGAAAAAATGTGAATCATCAAAAAAAAACATTTTAGTTATTAATTGTTAGCACACATGTAGTAGCACACATGTACGTTTGAAAATGATTTCAGCCATCTTGAATTATTGCACGATAGTTCGTGCAAAATATTATTGCTGCTAATATGACCACAGCTTCTATCGCGATAATATTTTAGTGTCAAATCGTACAAAGCTTCGGCGCATATTACTTCGGGACGATAGACGCAAATGCGACCCCAGCATGAGTAAAACGCCAATTTTATATTAATTGGGGGCCCAATATAAAAATCATTAATTATTTGTTTAAATCTCCTTTGAACTAAAATTTTTAAAATTACTTTAGAGGAACTTTTAATAAAAAAAATACTTACTAAATAAAACAAGACTAGACCAGGTGCCGAATAATGAGATCCATACAAGAACTTTGGTTCAGACATTTCTTGAAATCTGCTTAATAACTTTTCCAGACGGTCAGGATTGAGCGCCCCCATTGGTTTTGATAAATCTCTAAAGGAATTTACACACTCCAAGTCTAATGTTTCAGAAGTATAATCTGCCAAAATCCATGGAAAAACGGGGTACTGAGTGAGATCATTTTTGCTTCTATCTGCAAGGCTTAAAAGACAAACAACTTTCTAAATCATATAGCATCATGTATTATTAGTCATAATGCAAATGTAAGACAATGCATGCATTATGCATATTAAAGTGATTCTTTTGCAGTGTGAAGAGTGAACTGAACATAGATACACTTTGTGGTTTACCATGATTCACGATTTAGTTACATACATACTTTCAGGCCAAATCCCTTATGGGGTAGGCCCAGAGATTTGAGTACCATATGTCTTGGTCCATACAGACTTGCCTTGCTTCCTGCATATTCATAACTCTCTTCATGCTAACACATCGGTTTCGAAGACTCTTAACACCACCTTTAGACAGCACCCAACCAATTTGATCATGGTATGTCAATTTTGGTCTCCCGGGGTACCTACATCCATCCACATTCACTTTGTATATCTGTATTATTAATAGTTTATCTGGCATTCTTTCAACATATCCGAACCAATGGAGAATGCCCTTTCTCATTTTAACACCAATAATGTTTTTCGATCCCAACCTCTTTCTCACTTCAGTAGGTATTAGGAACGCAATCTATGAGTGTTACACCACAGATTTTTCATAACAATTTATTTTACCAACAAAATAGCATAAAACTCAATAAGTTTACACCCGCAAAGTATTTATTTATAACTAATCTCTAAAGAACCTGTAACATATTATGTAACTAAGCTAAGAAGCTTGAAATTTGTTATTTACCAGTATGGAGACAGCTGCAGCACTCAGTTGTGTACTTTAACCTGTTATTGCTATGTAATTTTTTAAATAAAAGATAAAAACTGTCCTATTTACCAATTAAGATGTGTTAAGTAATCAAAATTTGATATTATTCCATTTTGCCATCGTAGAGTCATTTCTTGTATATGTAATATTTCTAAATTAATATTCGAAGATGCTGCAAGACATTCAAATAATCTGTCCCTGTCTTCCTCACAAGGGAAAGACAAGTAGATGTGATTCATGAGACTTCCTTCTGAACAATAGATTTCCAGGCCCTAGAATGACAACACTTGTTAAATTAAGGAGTTACATTTCATTGTTCTCTATAACATGATTTTACAGGCAGTCCATGCTTATACATAAACAAGAACTCTTCTTAATTTCACATTAAACAGTCAATCAAGATTATATAACATATAAATATCATAAGTTTAAATCTAACTAACCACTTTTCCCCATGAAATGCATACTGCAACTGTTCACTTAAACCAAACAGAAATTTCAAAACAAAAAGCCATTTATAATAGTTTTATAGTTTTCTCAAATCTATAATTTTGAGCATGGAACTATTTATTACTAACTTTCTGCAATACCAAGAAATCTTCTTTTTTCCATTAAGGTATCTCTTTTTCTCTTTTAACAACTACAAGTACCACAATTGGTACATGGCAATGATCTTTCATTTTGTGCTCATCTTGTTTACAACTAAATTTAGTAAAGATGAATTTGATTTAATGTTCAATATTGCATTACAATACTTGCATTAGGTCACGTCACAGATTACTTCCTTTAGAGAAGTCTGTTAGTAACAATTTAAAGAAAATTTTGTTCATTATTCAATCATTTTCATATTTAAATCACATTTACATATAACTTCCAATCCATGATTTTAATGCTAATAAGTGTGTGTGAAGCAAAAAAAGACCCATTTTTAAGACAAAACCAGAGGTGTCAACTTATGTCTTAAAACTACATATAAAACATTACAAAGGGTTATAGCAATTCATTAATGATTAATTTTTCTTTATTTTTCTACATTCAAAGAAATTTTAGAGCTGGTTGGTTTTGGTGGCTGCAGTGTGAGCCTGCATTCACCAAAACCAACGGTCTGGCTGGCGTTTAAAGCTCTGAACATTAAACAACAGCCGAGACCCCGAAAATAAACTTATGCAAATTTGCACAAATTGTAAAAAAATAACACTAAATAATAATGAAATCTATACAGTGTACTGTTATAAAAATTCTCACAATGACAATAATTATTTTGTTCCTGTGGTTCAGGCTTTGACTTTTAGGTTTTGTTCTTGGCAATCAAATAATTTAGCCAATATATTTCATTCAAATTTAATTTGAATCCCTCATAAAAAGATGATAACGAAAACAAATTTTTTGTGGTGTGCACTTTTGGATTTTCTAAACTATTTTCATTTACTGGGTATGTAGAATAAACTAAACATCTATAGACATTCCAATTTACAACCAGTTCCCAGTTTGTCAGTTGACATTTTACTAAACCCTCATTGCCTTATTTTACTGAGCTGGAAAGAACTATTGATTCTGTCTTGTGTTGATTGAAGGGATTCTATAAAATTTTAATTTCTCCTCTAATAAATGTAAAAAATATTTTGGAATTGTGTCATAGTAGTGTTGAGCAAGGACTGCCTGCATTGATTATTTAAGACATCAAGATACATACAACTTGCCTTAGTAAAAATCTTCTTTTATACATCTTAACCATATCTCCGAGCTTTATTTTCAAAATGGGACTCTGTAAATGAAATCATTAAATTACATGCTTGGAAATATGATATGGTCACATTATCTGCAGACCTAATGCCAATAACATTTTTGGAGCTTGCAAGCAGATATTGTACTGCACATCTATACAATAACACAATCAGGTGAGAAGCGGAGGTCAATATGAAAATGAAGAAAGGAATTTATATTTATATTATACATAATCATAAAATTACATATTTTTTAAACAAAACACACATGCAGGTAAATAAGGAAAATTGAGAACTTCCTTTTTATTAATCTGGGTAAAATGAATAGTTGGAAATTTATTTCTTTCTCTTTGAAAGAAAAGTTCTGATTATACCATTCTACTTTTTTTCAAAAATAAGGAAACAAGTTTAAAGCTTACTCAAATAATTACAAATGTGAAAGTTTGGATGGATGGATGTTTGTTAATCATATCAAAACAGCTCAATGGATCTGGATAAAATTTGGTATAGAGATAGATTAGTGTTTTTTTTTTTATATCATACAATAGCAAACAAGCAGATAGGTCTCCTGGTGGAAAAAATCAATCATCGCCTACAGACACCAAAGATGTTAATCTTGTGGTGAGGTCTAATGCCACATGCATAAGTTTACCTTACGCACCAAACCGGAACACGACAGCAACAAGCACTGAAGCTATTGTGGCAGGAATAGTTAAGGTTTTGGTGCCAGACCCGGGCGTGACAATGAAGCTGTCTACCACCTAGTAAATAATAGAGCATAGGCTTCTTATCCTGGAAATATACATTGTTTCCATGGGATTCACCAATAACTTTTATAATGTAGCAAGCTGTTGCGTAATAGTTGAAAAATACTTTAAATTAATCTCATAATAAAATTCAATGAAACACAAATATAAATGGTTTTGTAGGATTATGCTTCTTTCCATTACAATTAAAATATGTGAAGTGTACTCTTATTTTAAATAAATAACAATAAATTTTGATGAATTCTATCAAAGATAAATAGTTCAATATAATAATTTATAATCGGAAATGTATTTCGAGAACAAAAATGTAAACAATGGTGTAACCAATTTAACGTAACAGCTGCATTTTTGAAGTTTGTCAAAAAGTATTAAAATATATTGAAAGATTATATGTATACCTTACATTCATAAAATCAAATTATGTACATAAAATACCTAAAAATATGAACCAATAATAAAACTAAACTGTTCGAAATATAATTTTATTTAAGATACAGGCAATAGGAATGGAGCTCTAAACCATAGGCTCTTCTTTTAAAAACTATAAATATTATTCCATAAAAATTGATAATGGAAGGCTATATGTTTGATGGACATCTATCATAGACGATGTGTATTGCAGGTCACCATTTTGTTTGTCCTTTCCAGAAATTATAATCAACCCCGAATACTATAAAAGGGTTATAAAATAATTACTTTTTTTATTTTTATTATTAAAAAAAAACATGATGTTATTACACTGCCTAAGAAAATGTTGAGTATACCAATTGATATAAAAAACCTAAGATACACAACCAGTGTCTCAAAAACGCCCTCTAAAAATGAGTGCAAAATTTCAAATTGCACGCTCATTTCAAATAGAATCGCGTTGGTCGCGACACTGTCAATTTTATTACTTTTTGTACATTGCTTTGTAAAAACAACTATAAATCTTGTGCTAAAGGTTGGGTATGAAAAAACATATATTTTTGCCATATCTATAAATAACTATTTATGTGAAATTAGTGACAGTTTTGAGTATCAGTTTTATCAGTATACTTGAATGGTGGATTTGGCGGCAATTGGAAGTAAAGGTGGGTCGTTTCGCTATTTTGACGTATCAAAACAAAACTATTTATCGCCACGCGATAGCAGTTTCTGAAACTATTTATTTTGAAAACTATTGATTACAGAATAGCGGCTTTGGTTAGCTGTTCTGATACCTGCCTCATTTTCATGCAATACAGTTTTGAGCCCTTCCTATCAATGGATCGAGTTAAAATTTTGTGATGAAATTATTTTATGTTAAATATTACTTATTTCAAATATAATATATTTAAACATATTTTATGTGAATATATTTATAATATACTAGCGTACCCAGCCCGCTTCGCCGGGCTTTATTTAAGCATACAGGAATTGAATTATTAACTAAGGGCTTAACCAAACTTATCTTTTTAATACACTTTGGACCTCGATAAATAGTTTCTGTAAACCTCAATAGTTTTCAGTATTGCGCCGATAAATAGTTTTTGAAACTGTTTATGGTTTGAAACGTCAAATTGGAAGTGACATTGACATATTTACATTTTTGATCTCAAATTCCATTTCAGACTACCTATAAGTAATAAAATTTTTAAAATACTTAATAGTATAAAGGACATATGTTATATATATATGTACGTGGTATACGTTAGCATCTGTAGTAGTCTGTGATAAAGGATTTTATAGGTTCAGGCTTCTTTTCTATAATGTTTATAGTAATTCTGACAAAATCTCTCAAAAAGATGACCTACAAATATTTTATTTTTATTCATTTAAAATTTTAATCACATCTAATTGTATTCATGGAATTTATTTTATGCATTTTAAAAATTTAAAACATCAAATGTAACACAAATAGAGAACAAAACCAAGTAACACACAATTTTCAACTTTAATTAGTCCCAACATAACATTGGTCTAGTAAATGAAGAGTAACAGAGTGCCCTGGTTGTTATTTAAATGTAATTATAATAGTGAATGCATGTTGCAATAAATTAACATTTTTAGTTCATACTTACAATTTCTATATTACTGAATGGTTGAAAATAAAGTGTTGTAGGTGTTAACGCAACTTTACCCTGATGTCTCACAAGTGGAGATATTTTTTCAGCTTGGAATTCACAAATAATCTCCTCTGAAAAATCATCCATCATAACTGGATCAAAAACCATTCTCATGTATCTTGAGTGAAGTATTGTTGCTATCATGCTATTATGTTCTGGGGCATGCAGTGTAGATGCCCTAAGCAGCTGTTGCATTTGCCCCAAACATTCCTCAGCCGATGCAAAGTCAAACACAAAATAAAAATCTTTACTGGTATATTTAAACTGGTAAGGAGCTAAAATGTTTTCTTTTAACATTTCACAATATTGCTTAGCACTCACTTTAATTATATTCATGGAATTATTTGACTTTGGATGAACTATAGAAATATCACCACATTCTTTATAATGTAATTTTATCAGCGGTTGTGACCAATCCCGTGGTTCAAACACTAACGATTTGGAGCAAAGTTTCAAGCGACCCTGTTGAAGAGATCCTATCTTTAGTGTATCTTTGTCATGCATAGAGCATGAATAGTCTTCAAAATATATTTCTCCTGGTTCTAATAATAACATGGAAAACCTAAAACAAATTATTATATGATAGATAAATAGAGAACATTTTTAATATAAAAAAGTACCTACTTACCTAGACTTGGACTTGTTCATTTCGGTATTCTTATAGAAAATTTAGAATTTTTTTTTTCGGAAATATCCTTAATGAAAGGACTATAATGCAAACACAAAACAGCAGTTACACCATTCACTCGTTTCTCTTGTGTATATAAAAAAATAAACAATTAGTTATTAGGTACTTGTCAAGTTGCAACAAAATAACAAATAATTTCAATTTAGTCTTGGGTAGTTCGCGAGCGACCTAGGTGGGAAGAGCGCTCTTTTAGGTGAACTATGCGAACTAGTTCATTGAAAATCCCGCTCTTAGTTCTTTTTATATTTCTGTTAGCGTCTACTTTACTAGACAGTGGCACTATGTGACCAACCGAGTTATTTACTTTTACTGTGCGCGCCTTGATATTTCAATAATCGATATCGATACTAAACAACTTCAAATCCCCATGGTTAAAATTTTATCAAATCATATGAAATCATTGAAGTGATTTTTCGTTCACAAAAATGACAAGAACCAAGAATCATTTTTAAATCATTAAACAGTATTAGTAGTTACACTTCAAGTATTCAGTATTTAGATTAACTTGTAAAAATATAGATTTATGACAATTATATAATAGAACTCTAGTTTTAGAATCTAACTTCAAAATCAATTATCTGCTGATCTCTTATTATGTGCAACAAAACTTCATGACAATAAGCTCAGGCATAGGCAACAATTATTAAAAAATATTATTATATAAAGGTTGCCCCAGAAATCAGCGTCAAGCTGAAAAC
The DNA here is from genome assembly GCA_036924255.1 of Apodemia mormo. NCBI lineage: Eukaryota > Metazoa > Arthropoda > Insecta > Lepidoptera > Riodinidae > Apodemia > Apodemia mormo. The sequence continues at coordinate 36,739,502 of JAUPFN010000003.1, read as the reverse complement.
AGATGACGGGCCAAGGGATGGTGGTTCTCAAAAAATATGAAAAAAAAATTTTTAACTGCACTCTAAATATTATAGCCATTTAAAAAAAAAATGTGAAAATCAACCCTTTGTTATGATTTTTCAATTACTATGACTACAAAATATTTACTTAGCTTAATTATTGGGGGGGATTTGTTACTGAATAATGCTAGTATAAATTACAATTCAAAATTTGAACACAACTATCTTGGTTTCAGAGGAAATATTCCTAATTTGCCCAAACATGTACTCAACATTTTTACATTATTCAACTTTAACTGGCTGTGCTGAAAAAAAAATGTGCTATGCTATTTCAGCATGTGGCATTAAAAGATGGGACATTTAATGGGCTTTCTAAAATGCTATAACACCTACTACATTTTATACTAATAATGTTTTTTTTTACAAAACTGGAATTTATTTATTCTTTGTTTTATTCAAAAAATGCTTCTAATGGCCTGCAGATTATCTTTAAAGCTTACATAAATTAAAGTAAGACGGCACAAGTTTGGGTGAAACAGAGAGGGATGTCACTTCAACGAAAAGACGATTGTTATCGTCAACTGAAGTATTGCTGGCTAATTATCAAACAGAATACTAATACTATTTATGTCTTATTTTACGGTAAGTTTAATTAAAATAAAAAAAAAATCTCTTCTATTCCCATTTATTGTCACAAATAATTGACTTTATTATTATTATATATCACGTTAATTATGACTAATTATTAATATAAATCATTTTATTTTTTCGTTTTTATTTCGATAAAAGATTTTATGTGTCATAACAAAAAAGTCAACTTTAATTGTAAAAATTCATACTTTTTAAGTATTCTAATATAATTACACATTATACTAGGAACTAGCCTAGCTGTTGACTAATCATTAATATAAATTATTTTATTTTTCATTACTTAAATAAAAAATCTCATATTACATAAATGGACGTGTAAAATTTTCATGTAATACTTTGTATTTTTTAAATAACAATAAACAAAACTTACGATAATCATAACTATATTTTTTCTTTATTTATTGTTCTTAATAAATTATTTCAAAAAAAGAACTAATGAACTAATAGAACGAACTAGTTCATCCTTGGATTTTTAACTAAATTGAGCGCTCTCTGTAGTGACCGGTTAGGCCCAAGCCTATTTCAATTCTTATTTCTTACGTAGTATTGTATACTCCTTAGTCCTTGGTATACTCTTTGAAATAATTATTAATAACAGTGTTTGACAGATGTGTTCAGCACAACTTGTAATCACAGAAATTTAAAAATAAGCTTTTTCCTAATGGTGTGACTGATATATTAATATTCGTTAAGATATTAGTAATATTGAAAGGATTCGTGGATTAGTAATCCACGAATCCTTTCAACGAACTGTAATATGCTAATATTTCATATTCGCCTAATATCTGTAACAGCTATTCAAAATGAATGGATAATATCATTCGGAATAGTTCGGATTCACTAGATTGGCGCCCGTCGGATTCATGAAAATATTAAAATATTATCACGATACGCCGCGCCGTACGTACGAATGAGACAGACGTATTTCCTGCAGTATCAGTATCAGATCTTATTAACGTTGTTTTAAGGTCCAAACTTTAGTGAAGTATTAGTTAATACTGATATATTAGTTAAGATATTTTTCTGCCGTATTAGTATAAGATCTTATTGCTGTTGTTTTAAGGTCCAAATTACAGTGAAATAATAGTTAAGATATTTTCCTGCCGTATCAGTATCAGATCTTATTACTGTTGTTTTAAGGTCCAAATTACAGTGAAATATTAGTTATTACTGATGTATTAGTTTAAGATATTATAATATTTCAAAGTGAATATCGGTATTAACCCATATCTACTTTTTCCTCTTTGCCCAGAAATCTGAGTTCTTTGAGTAATCTACATCTGAGTTCTAGCTTGGTTCGTACCCATTTTAAGGCAGACATTATATATTATTATTAGACAGATATAGGATTATGTTTATTGTAAATCAGTGTAACATGGAAATATTTTAAGATGACTTTCAAAAAGAGATTGTAACTAACCATATTTTGAATAAAAAAAAATGATTTTGACTTTGGAATAGGAAAGGAGGTGGTACCAGACCCGGTCGAGCCGATACAGAACTATACCACCTAGTAGTCACGATGGTAGTGACGCGCATAGCCACTCAGTCGCCTTTTACGACCTGCCTGGCAGAACGGCAGTAGGCCTATTCTTCGAAGGAGCCCAGGACCAACACGGGGAAATTAATTAATTTTAATAATTTTATTAATTTTGCCATTTTGTATTTTCTATCCGTTTGTTTATCTCTGTGTGCCCGATTATAATTTAATAACACTCATTTTAATATCATAAGATAGCAAATAAGCAGTGGCTCTCCTGATGGAAATCGACACGTTACGTTGCAATGCATGTGCTGGAATGGCAATGCTACATATATAAGTTGACCGGCTATCTTAACCGGAACACGACAATACAAAGCATTGACTGCGGCAGGAATAGGTTAAACGATGGTACAAAATACCCGGGCGAAACTTTGAGGAACTTTACGACCTAATAGTCTACAAAATTTAGCACACATGTTTTGATACTTAAATAGAACATCATACTTAAATATTATCCTACTTCATAAATATTGATTTCTAGATGTTTAGTTCTTAACATATTTAAATTATATGTAGATCTGCTTATAAATTCACACTTTACCATTTAACACTACTTAAAAAAACTGGCCAAGTGCTAGTCGGATTCCCGCACTAAGAGTTCTGTACCATTATTTAAAAAAAAAGTATTTTAACGCCTGTATCTCGTAAGAGATAGGCAGAGGTACAACCAATGCACCTACAATTAGCTGAGGATAATTTAGCCCCACACTGTGATAGGTGGCAAGCCAATCGGGCACTTATTATATTAATTACTAGCGACCCGCCCCGGCTTCGCACGAGTATAAAATATTTATATAGCTTATGTCACGCACTGAAAAAAATGTGTAAACGGTTGATCCTACGGGCCATTCCTGAAACTTCTCACTAAATTAAGGTATTTTATGCTCAAAAGAGTAAAAAATATAAGCATAGATTTTCAGTTCAAACATCTAGTTTTTTAAAAATGGCAGTATACTAATTTTTGAAAAACTGTATATTTTGAAAACGATGATGGCGTACAACTCAATTTTTGAGATCTAAAATATTGTTTTAGCTTCTTCGTTGATAAATCCCAAACAAATTGACCGATTTTGATTAAATAAACGGTTACACATTAAATACGAATACAGTGATTTTAAAAATAAGTTAAATATTCAAATGCATACATAATCATCCTTCTAGAAAGTCGATTTGCTATTTTGCGTAATCAATAATAGCATTGACTACATTCTCGCTAGAAACACAAACCTGTTTTTACAAATCGTTTGCATAAACGAAGCATCAGAGTGCTAAGTGTGAGTTTTTCTTTTCGCATTCGATCGTAAGCGCGTTTGGAGTTTACTAGGAATTTGTATGTGATTTGTACAGCGCCACCTAGTAGTAAACTGGTTTCTCACGTTTACCACCAGGTGGCGCTGTACAAATCACATACAAATTCCTAGTAAACTCCAAACGCGCTCACGATCGAATGCGAAAAGAAAAACTCACACTTAGCAGTCTGCTCACAACGCGTACTTCTTGAAATAATACCTTTACATAGATTCATTTATTTAACAACGCGATTAACCAACTTTGAATAATGACGAATATTTTATTTTACACCTTTTACTTAAAATTATATTATTTTTTATTTTTATTTTATTATTCTCTCTCTCCTTTCACAATGTCGTATAGGATTAAATTTATATCTTTACAAAAATCCGAATTAAAATACGAAGTCAAGATAAGCGGTGAAACACGTTTTTCGCCGTGTTGGTCCCGGCCTCCTTTGAAGAATAGGCCAACTGCCGTTCTGCCAGGCAGGTCGTAAAAGGCGACCGATTGGCTATCGAGTCACTAACATCGTGGCTACTAGGTGGTAGAGTTCTGCATTGTCTCGCCCGGGTCTGGTACCACCGCCTTACCTATTCCTGCCGCAATAGCGTCAGTGCTTGTCGCTGTCATGTTCCGGTTTGGAGGGTAAGGTAGCCGGTAAACTTATGGATGTGGCATTAGACCTCGCCACAAGATAGCAACGCACTATTAACATCTTTGGTGTCTACGGGCGATGGTTGACTCTTTCCATCAGGAGACCCATCTGCTTGTTTGCTATATTATGATATAAAAAAACACCTGATAGCACGGTCATTGAATTACGGAAACAAATAAATAAATTAGCGTTCACCATTCCCATTGAGAATATATTAGATTCACCTTTACCCCTAGAAGAGGATTTGAAAGGCATCAAGGATTCCTTGCACAAGGTTAGGTCACAGTTAGATTCCTCACAGGACAACAACTCTCTATTAAGAGCTGAAAATAATTTATTCCACTTATATCATAGAATCAATAGAATCGTAAGACCCCACTACGGAACCTTTATTAAAGCCTTACAATGAATGCGTTAATAACTTTAAAAATTTATTTTCTCAATTAGATCATTTAAGCCGGCAAAACACAAACCCTTTAATACCGAGAACTAGTGACAAAACAGTTAACATTACGGTTCAATGCGAACGTAATTTACTTACTTACCTACATAAAATTAAAATCGATGGTAAATCTTGTGTCCGTTCTTTTCTCCAACGCGAAATAGAATATGGTAAAAATAAAGGTATAACAGAAAGTCAAATATTATCGCACGCAGGCGAATTGTTCAGCAATGCGTTACTATTGTATGGAAGTATTAAGTTTGAACCCCAAACTTGGGAAGAATTTTCCTAAAGATTTTGATGTTCCACGCTACGATTATCGTTTATTATCAAAAATTTGTGCTAGAACCCAGGGAGAGAACATAAACATAGTAATTTAGCTTGCGGTTATGGAAGGATTGTTTGTACGGTTATCAAAACCCTTAGAGGAAACCGAAAACTTGGAAATATTATTACACAATATTAGGCCATGCTACGCTAATATCATTGCAGCGTCTAACTGCATTAATACAATAGAGGAACTAAAACTTATTTGTCGTAATTAAGAAGCCGTTCAAGATAGACTTGAACATTTTCACGAACCACCCAGGGTCACAACAAATACTCTAGCCCCAGAACTTGCGTATAAGCATCCTTATAATCAACAACCAGTCCTTACTAACTCTCAATTAAAAAATAATGATAATTTTAAACATAACCGCGACTAAAATTCTTTTAATAAAAATAACCTCAACACTAAACATTTCAAAAAGAAAAGCAGTCTCCGAAAATTAATGCAATTCTGAATAAAGACTCAACCTCGGGCGACCTTAAACCTTATACAAACATTACTATAAAAATCATTTAATAAGGGGATTATTAGATTCGGCTCCCGTAATAACAATACTAGGCAATAACTTTCACCAAAAAATTATAACTTTGGGCTATCCAATAATCGCCAGCACGGAAGTTTCGATTTTAGCTGAGGGTGGTCAAACCTTAGAGTCTCTCGGCTATATTTATTTATCTATTTCCTATGAAGATCAAACTCACATTATCAACACTTATGTAGTACCTAAAATTAACACTGATCTGATTCTAGGCATTGATTTCTGGCGTTCATTTAAAATAATGCCCTTAGGTTAATTTAATTTAAAGAAATAGTAATTAAGTATTTACTTAAATACTATTTATTTAAATGGCAATTATAGCGATAACGAATTAATTGTACACGGTTATGACAATTTAACCGACCTAGAAAAAGGTATAGCAGACGACATTATAAACAATTCGAATCCATATCTTTTGAACAGAAGGGTTTAGGCTTAACTTCTTTGACAACACATAGTATTGCCACTGGTGACGCCAAACCAATTCAGCAGCTTTACTACAGAATGTGTCCGGAAAGACAGAAAATTTTAATTGCGCAAATCGATGAAATGCTAGCTTTGAATGTGATTGAACCTTGTATGAGTGCGTAGATATTTTAACTTACCTACATTGACAGCGTATTCTGGTAATGGCGTTTTGGCCGAAAGCTGTTTATAGTGACGTTAATTTTCTTAAATTATTTGAAATTAGAACACTGACAAAATTGTTGTAGCTTTGTCTATTATGAAAATTTTAACTTGATAAAGCCATTCTTATTTGTTCAGCGTCAGAATGCATGCAATTTTATAATTCTGATTGTTTATAGAAATAAATGCCTAGTTAATGCCTATCTTTCTCTTGTCAAAGAATTGACCTAATTCGTGAAGTATTAGGTATAGGTGGAGCTAGCACTCGTATTAATCAATTGAAACAAATATTTACGTTATATCTCTGTCTATGAGGTCTCCTCATCTTTCTTTATACAGCTGTGTAAGAAAGAAAGAGAGACCTCAGAAGATGACAGCTATATTTAAAATTTGGTTTCAAGTAGGTATTAGAAATGCTACCTCCAGATATAGGTAATACAGCTTCATGACCCAATAACGTGTATAATGTTACCACTGGACTTGCTGCTGTCAAAGAATTTTTGTGCCTATTTGAATATCGCCATTTTGGCGCTGTTGACTGATGCGTGCGTCCATGGAACTAAAATTAGTGATTCCCAACATGTCGACATCTTCGATAAGTTTATCGATCGTTTAATATTTACAGCTAGGTGGGTTATAAAAATATTATATATGTAGGAAGTGGGTCAGATATGATAAATAAAATGCGGATGTGGTAATATAACAACTCTTTATATTTAGATCAGAATAACATTAGATCACTATTAAAGCTTTCCATCACTAATGAATAGTTCTGGTTTAACAATTCCAAGTAACTTAATTATTCCCTATTACAAATAAGTCATAATTTAAGCAATAGATAGTCAATTATAAATTGTACTGCGACTAATTTATAGTTGACAATAATAATTAACTTGTTTGCACAAATTAATTATCCGAGAGTCAAGGATAAGCTACTAGCAAGATACAACAAGTGTACCGAGCCACGCCAGAGCCTAGACTGCCTTATCGGCGGGCGCTCAGAGCCTTTTATACAGGTAGCAAAACAAGTTGAGTGGTAGGGATATCGAACGATGCGCTTGCCGGCCCGGGCCGTGCATTTGTTGTTTACACTTTACAATATTCTTGCATTTGACGACGCGGACGCCGTCACGGCCATACTGACATGCACACGTCCTCGTGTGCGCATCTTTATACATCTGAGGACAAGGAACGCCTCGTTCATCCTGACATATCTTTTAGAAAACTAAACATAATCTTTTTTTTTACAACTCTATAATTAGCGTAATCTTTTAGCGAAATGTTACAATAGTGTGCTGGTCCGGTAACCCCTTCAGCAACTACAACTATTAAACCTTTCTCGTCAGTTTTGAAACCGGAGACTGGATCCTACTAAGCTAGGAATCCCTCATCAATTGAAAAAACCGGAGACTCGATTGTACTAAGCTCCCTCTCATCAGTTAAAAACCGGAGACTGGAGTATATTAAGCTCCCTCTCATCAGTTAATAACCGGAGACTGGAGTGCACTAAGCTCCCTCTCATCAGTTAAAACCGGAGACTGGAGTGTACTAAGCTCCCTCTCATCAGTTTAAAACCGGAGACTGGAGTGTGCTAGGCCGGAAATCCCTTTAGCTAATGTGCTAGACCGGAAATCCCTTTAACTGAGAGTGCTAGACCGGAAATCCCTGTAGCTAATGCTAGACCGGAGATCCCTTTAGCTGAGAGTGCTAGACCGGAAATCCCTTTAGCAAACAGTGCTAGACCGGAAATCCCTATAGCTAATGCTAGACCGGAAATCCCTTTAGCTGACAGTGCTAGACCGGAAATCCCTGTAGCTAATGCTAGACCGGAAATCCCTTTAGCTAATGCTAGACCGGAAATCCCTTTAGCTGACAGTGCTAGACCGGGTTGCAATCCCTGTAGCCAAAAGGCTAGACCGGAATGAACCCCTTTAGCCGAGTCATTGGACCGGACACTCCCTTCAATGACTCTAATCTTCCTACATTTTTTGTCAATCCTACATTTTTTGTGTCAATCCTACATTTTTTTGTGTCAATCCTACATTTTTTGTGTCAATCCTGCATCTTTTGTCAATCCTGCATCTTTTGTCAATCCTGCATCTTTTGTCAATCCTAAATTTTTTGTTAAATTACTTCTTTTACATTTTTTTCCATTGATTTCTTTTCATAGTTTTATAAGACTCCCATTTCCTTTAATTATTTTTTTTCTTCGCTTCCTTTTTTTTTTACTTACATTTTTAGTGATATTTTATCATCATTTTACTACATTTTTTTTTCGTTTACTTAATATCGTATTTTTTTTGCTGATGATGTAGCCTCATGAATAGTGGCATTAGTTATTACAAGATTAGAGAATCTCCTTCGCAGGTGGATATTAAAAATTCTGACTGTTATAACTATTTACAATATACACTGCATTTCTATCAATATTGTTTGGACCAGTTTTATGAACAAGATCATTATCATGAGTATACGCCGTCACGTCATCCTTGTTATAATTTTCATATAGGTACCTCAAGAAACCCTACAGGAATATGGGGAACTTCGCAGAGGCTATCATGGGCGCACTTGTTTTCTAAAATTGCGGTAAATTTTAAGGAGCCCTTATATTTTGAGTCAACAATAATTTTCGTTTAGTGTCGTTCTACATTCCTAACAAAGACAAAGTCACCTACACTAAAAGGTTTAACGTTTCATTACCTCTACTCAACCATAAAATGTCCGATTGGGCTGATTTTTTTTTTCAAAGTTTGTAGATACTTTCGCGAGTTTTTGTTAGTTGCCGAATGTCAAACCTAATGCTGCTGAGTGCGTGTTAAATATTACCTAACCGCTTTTGCCATGATTTGTCAGAGAATTATACTGCGCTATCATTATTAAACCCTACAGGAATCGCATTACATATTCGGACCGACTGTTAGCTCTATATGTGCCTGTCGCAAGAAGATGTAAATCTGTATTGTTTTCTCTTTTTTTTAAAAAAAAAAATTAGTTTGAGTTTAGTTGGTAACAAACTTTAAGATTGCTTATTAACGATCTTCAAAGGGTCAACTAATTCGATTTCAGCTCGACGAATTTAAGCCCGACGGTTTTAATTCAATTGGTTGTCAATTGTTTTTTTTTAAAAATATCTACCAAGCGCTCTCTATCTTTACCTACAAAGTCAGTATTTACCATACTCTCGCTAGCAGATTTTGAAACTGAGCAGGATTGTTTTTTTTTTTTTTTTATATCATAAGATAGCAAACAAGTAGATGGGTCTCCTGATGGAAAGAGTCAACCATCGCCTATAGACACCAAAGATGTTAATGGTGCGTTGCTATCTTGCTATCAAGATTGTGTTTAAGTATTGCTAAGCATTAATCTGTTTTCGCTTACTTCCTATTCTACATTGGTCCAAATTTTGCGGCCTAACGAAACATTAAGACTTATCAGGTCAAACGTGAAACTACCTCCAAATTTAAATTTTGCCTTGTGGTTAAGCATTTGATTTGTTCAGTGGAAACTACATCAAAACAAGCGACTATTTATAGATTCTTGTTCATAAAACCGTTCTCTTACAAAGGAATCACAACAGATTTGTTTGATATGGCTACATTCTAAACCAGACTCAAATATAAAAGATAATTAAATTCTACTTAGTGTAATACACCATGTAACGCTCTGGAACAGATGTTGACTGGTTTTCTGTTTTTCGGAACTCGAAGTGGCAACTTCTTTCTTCTTGTAGCTCATCGGAAAAATGGAAGCTTTGTGGCTGGGCCGGGGTCACAACACACATAGCAGACCACTGGTGGTCGGCCACTGGACACGTCACCAGAGATAGTGGTAGATGACCTGCTTTCGCTGCAAGCAAAAATTATTTGAGATAAGTTTCTGTTTATCACGGCAATAGTTGTTACGATGTTCGATTCTATCACAAAATTGTAACTTCCTCGAAATACAGTGGTGCTCTTAAATCGGTTCATATTTAAGTCTAAAAGGAAGAGATCTTCAAGTCCTAATATAGCTTGCCAAGACAGCAGCTTGTGAAGTAGGTGACGGCATGACTCTTAAGTGAGTGAGTAGCTACAATGATCAGATCAACCCCGTCTAATTTTTTCTTTTCTATATTAATTTTACTTAAGGTACACCAGCTAGTAAGTTACACGACAAAAATCCTACGAGTCAGATGAAGGGTCTTTGGAACGACAGAAGCATCTCATTAAAAACAAAGCAGAGGCTGGTTTGTACGCTGGTGTTCTCCATATTTACGTACGGCGCAGAGTCATAGACACTAAGAGCTGCAGACAGACGTCGCATTGATGCGTTTGAAATGTGGTGCTGGAGAAAATGTTACGTATCCCTTGGACAACACACAGGACCAACACCTTCATACTAAAACAACTTGGAGTAAAGACCAGACTGTCTGCTACGTGCCTTCAAAGAATTCTATAATACTTCGGCCACATCTCTATAGAAAGCAAGGAGACAATCTCGAAAAGCTAATAGTGACCGGAAAAGTAGAAGACAAAAGACCACGTGGTCGTACTCCTATGCGATGGTCGGACCAGGTTTGCACCAATCTTATGTCTAAAATGTTTTATGATGCTCTGCACGTCGCTGAAGATAGAGTCCAATGGCATAATATTGTGCTATCAAGAACAATCTAATGAGGAGGTTACGACCCTCAGTAATGAAGAATACGAAGCTAGGAGGAGGACACCAGTTAGTCATATCGTCTGCTTCATCAGAATCAAAGTATATCAACTTAAGGGGAGTAGATGTATTTACAGAACGTGAATTAATATTTTCTGCTATTTTTCAAAGAATAATTTCCATACCACAAGTGAAAAGAGACATTTACTGCTCTACATAATTAACCGAAATAGTTTGATGCTGAAGTGGGAGTGAATCCGATCCCACTTCTGATGTAGGAAGTGGGTCAGATATGATAAATAAAATGCGGATGTGGTAATATAACAACTCTTTATATTTAGATCAGAATAACATTAGATCACTATTAAAGCTTTCCATCACTAATGAATAGTTCTGGTTTAACAATTCCAAGTAACTTAATTATTCCCTATTACAAATAAGTCATAATTTAAGCAATAGATAGTCAATTATAAATTGTACTGCGACTAATTTATAGTTGACAATAATAATTAACTTGTTTGCACAAATTAATTATCCGAGAGTCAAGGATAAGCTACTAGCAAGATACAACAAGTGTACCGAGCCACGCCAGAGCCTAGACTGCCTTATCGGCGGGCGCTCAGAGCCTTTTATACAGGTAGCAAAACAAGTTGAGTGGTAGGGATATCGAACGATGCGCTTGCCGGCCCGGGCCGTGCATTTGTTGTTTACACTTTACAATATTCTTGCATTTGACGACGCGGACGCCGTCATATATATATATATATATATATATATATATATATATATATATATATATATATATATATATATATATATATAATGAATTCGTAGGAAAGTCAAAACTGTACATTGAATATTCAATGTATAGGCTACATATTATCACGCTATCACCCACAGGGGACACGGGAGAGGAGCTGTGCGGAATAAACGAAGTCTACAGCTAGTACTAAATAAAAAGGAATAATAAGAAATGGAGTGATTCATATATGAAGATTTCCCCGTGTTGGTTGGCACTCCATTGAAGAAAAGACCCACTGCCGTTCTGCCAGGCAGGTCGTAAAAGGTGACCGGATGGCTATTACATGTTACTACAATCGTTACTACTAGGTGATAGAGTTCCGCAATGTCTCACTTCAAGTATTTGGTAACATCGCCTTACGTAGTCCTACCGCAATAACGTCGATTCCGTCATAATCGTGTTTCAGTTTGAAGGATAAGTACAAATAGCAATGTGCCATTAACATATTTTTTGTCTATAGGTTATAGTTTCTCTATCAGATGAGACATGCTTGTTTGCTTATAATATATGTAAAAGAAAAATTATTTAAATATATTCTAATAATGCGTAGAGAAAATTGTGCAGGAAAGGGTCACTAGTAATATTATAATACCAATTATTTGTTTGTATTTCCTTCAAGCAATATCGGTTAAACATATTTAGATGAAATTTGGCATTGAGATAGACTATATTAAGTAAATTGTAAAAATAATAAAAACACCGAATATTTTATACATTTAATTTTACAATGTATAATTTTTTCGAGGATTTGATTGTGATAGTATACTGAAAGTCCAACAAATGACTCGTTTATCTTATTTTTCTTAGACAATCTTAGCCTGAGGTTGACCGGAGGTTGCATTAATTTGTTCTTATTTCTTGTATTGTACTACGATAGCGAAAATACTCCTTTCATGTTTCTTTAAAATATTAATTTGTTTACAAATTTCTGTTTAATAAAAATAATACAGACAAGCCCAAATTATTTGCCATGTTAAGAAATGCCGTATACTATCACCAGTTACAGAAAGTGAAATTGTTTTTGTTGCTGCGATTATTCTTACTTATCTTATCGAAATGACTTTTAAAAGTTTCAATCATGATAGTTTCGATTGCAATATTTGATAAAACATTAACCATCAAAAATATTGTGAACAAGAAGAATCTGTTTTCATTGGAGTCCAATTAACAGCGTTCATTGTTGTAATCATTCATTTTTTTCTGTATTAAAACGACTGGAAATCTGCAAAAATAAAATGTAATTAAAATCATAGTTCGCTACATGAACAATACTATTCCTATAAGTTAGGCATATTTAATTAAAATGCAAAAGAAATAAGACGACTACAACTATAAAATGCAAAAGAAATAAGTGACTTAAATATGCAACTATGAAAACAAAGACTGAGTTTGACTACTAAAGTAGAATATTGATATTGAAATTATCGATATGACCTGTTGATATCACTAGTTAATTCTAAGCAAAACAAAATTAAATAAATATTATTAATTCTGCCGAAAATCAATATCTCTGTTGTTAATAAAATATTGTATTAAGAGTTTCTAGTAAAAATTATATGCTTTAAATACCATGTTACTTAATTTTTGATTAAAAACAGTGACTACATACACGTACCTGTAAAACGAAGTTTTACACTCCTTTAGGTAGGAAAGATTGCAATATACGCATTTCCTAATGTCTCAAAACTTCACAGCATACCAAATGTAACTTAGAAATTCACTAAAACATTAATAAATAATTCACTAAAACATTAAAAAATAATTAAAATGGGTAACTGCTTCATAATATTTAGACTACCATGGCAACCATATACAGCATACGTCAAAAATAGTTTCCGAGATCCTCATGTGCAGCGTTTCAAAATGAGATAAAAAATTAGCTGTCATTTGTATGGGATAAACTGTCCAGTGGTAATATTATACACGTCATTGTCATGACCAAGGAACTTATATACGATAACTGGAATTATTACGAAGCAATATTTGAAAAATAAACATGTACTTTATTTCGTTACTCATAAAGTTGACATTTGTTTCTTACTTAACATAGGGGAAAAACATTCTGAGCAAGACAACGACAAGAGTCGATGTTGTCCCTTTCTTGCAATTGTCAGTGTAAATAAAACTATCTGATGATAGATTTTTATATATGCGGTAATCGTTAAATCCCTTTTATTCATACACGTCGATAAATACATTAGCATAAAATGTATTGTAATTAACACAGTGAGTTCTAAATGTACTTATTTTAATTATTTCGTAATTCCTTATGCAATGCAAAAACTGTTTCTCAAAGTAGTAGAATTACTTAGTAGTAATTTGCAAACTACGCATGGCCGCACTTATATAATATGGTGATTGGCGCTTTATTTATTAGAAAGAGACACACCCCACCCATGTCGTGGTACTCTTCGGAACGATTTTGAAGCGCCTGTGAATATTCCGGTTAGAATGTAACTTCCTTGGTTATGACCTTATTCGATACTTTTAGCGACAGATTAAATAAAATTATTCAATGTTGTCTTTCAAAAAAAAATAAGGCTTTATAATTCTAATTCTTTAGACTTTCCTTTTAACATAAAAAAGTATCTCCCAGAATCCTCTATTGACGTGTAATCTATGGCCTATGCCTCTATTGGTAATTTGTAATTGACAAATGGCGCGAAATCTAAAAAAGAGGTCGAATAAAAGTTTATTACCTAATACTTATTTGGTGTTTGATTGATAATTGATATGAATAAAGCTAAACGTTGACAAAGTGAAAGTAAATTAAAATTTACTTTATCCAGCCGAAGTAAATTGCAAATACTTTTTAAATGTTCGCTATTCGCTAATGATAATTATATAAATATGCAAGAAGTAACAAATGCAATTTTTCAAATGAGATTTCCTCAAAAATTGTGGTATCTACTTAATTTGCAAACTGATGCAATATTATGGGGTGGTACTGGACGAACAATCCTGCTTAATTATAGGATTTTACATAGTTATTTACAATCTGATCATTCTATTTTTAAAACAACGAATATATCTAGTTTCGTAAGACAATTAAATTTATATGGATTTCGGAAAGTTACATCTCATCTACAAGACCCTTTGTGTAATTCAAGTAACCCGTATATGCATGAGTACATACACGACTTTTTCCAATCCGGTAGACCTGAATTAGTAAAGAAAATAACCAGAAAAGCTTTAACTATGAAAAGATGTTTTAAACCCAAGGTAAAACTCATAGATAAGTTATCAATACATGTTAGATCAGGTGTAAATAAAACAATACGTTTTTTTAGATTTTATGTAGCAATTCTGAACAAATACATACACCGTTGCAAAAAGCTCGACGAGCGTTCCATATTGCATTAAAGAAAGCAGCACAAGACCTTTTGTTACAAAGCTCTTCCAATAACAATTTGAGACCCGAATATGAAGGTAAGTTCCTCTTAAAAACACAATTCTGCACCTAAAGACTTGTGTATTATTTTGTTAGTATAATTTTATTCAAACATTATACATGCAAACTCGGAGTGTAACTAATACAGCCTTTTGGAGATTAGCACAATTATTAGTGCAGTACCCAATGTTAGTGCATAATACCTATGTAAATGAACTGAAAAAAAGTAGCAAAACTATAATATTTTACAGTTGGCAATAAAAGTAAGTACCGACACAAGTAAATTGAGACAAACACATTTATATCAAATACATGGTTTCTTAATTACAGATGCAACGGATGAATTTTGTGAAAATGATGATAACGGAGAGCTGGAGTGGCTTATTTCTAAAGAAAATGACAACCAAAATGCTCCACCCACAGAAGGTCTCTATTTCCTTTCCTTTTTATATCCTGTTATTTATGTTCAAACTGTAAATCTTTATATTCACCATTTCATATCCTGTGTCCTTGATCCCATACTTTAATCTGATTTACACAGATTCAATTGAAAAATTAAAACAACCTCAAGATAATGCTGTGTGTGTCAACATGGGGTATGTCATTAAATCTTCTTATTTATTTCCATATCTCCTAATTAAGTGCTTCGATTGTTATAAAATAACTTATTTTACACACAAATGTAAAAAAAATAAGAAAAACCGATCCAGTAGTAGTTTTAAAAAATGTTGACTTGCCAAAATAACTTCTAAAAAGTTTTATTGAATAGAGTTCTTCTGATTTCTGAAAAAATATATTATTTATAAAAAAAATGCAATCAACTTAGAAAAATGATAAGTATGAACAATGTCAGATTTACCAGCAGCCTGAGTAGGATGGAGCTAAGGGCAACAAATTTTGGAGAACTAAAATGTTATTAGGTATGCAATAACAATTCAAGATGTATAAATATGTTTCAACATTAAAGTTTTTTTCCTTCAATTTGTATATGCTTGCTTTTTGGAATAAGTGACATGCCTGTTCACTAAGTGTTGTCAGGCCTATGATACCTCACTATCAACATTTTCATTATTCCAAATAATGGGGAAAAATGTGGTTAACTAAAGATTCTAGTGTAGAAATCATAAAGTAACAATCTGCTGATGAAAATTTGTAATTAATATAATGGTGGCATATGTATAAATCCAGCACTTTGTGTAAAGTATTTATATAATCTTTTTAAGTTGATCTAATTTTTCTAGAAAGATATACGTAATGACAGTCATTACGTACATCGTTCTAGAAAGTTCTCTTCTCAAATATGACCAACTGAAAACTACGGAAAAATCAATACTGCCATCTATTGTAGAATAGCGAAACTATTAAGATTATAGTTTCACTATTGTACAAATAGATGAGTCTATTTTCAATAGACTACAAAAGGACGTAAATACTCTTTTTTTTTATTACACGCTTTTTATTAACTTCACCTGTATGTTTGTATGTTTGTATGTTTGTTTGTAACCGACTTCTTTGGGCGCGATTTTGACCCACTTTAAACAGCCAGATTTCGTTCAAACTTTGAAGATTTATCGAGGACCGATGACAATACACTAATTTGATAAAATTATTCCATTTTTAACCGACTTCAAAAAAAGAAGGAGGTTCTCAATTCGGCTGGTATATTTTTTTATGTATGTACACCGATTTCTCCGAGTTTTCTGAACCGAATTACGTGATTCTTTTTTTGTTTGATGCGGAATAGTTTCGAATTGGTTCCATAAAAATTTAATTCAGGTAGGCCCAGTAGTTTTTGTTTTATGAGCATTTTTTTATTTATTGTACCTATCTCGATGTCAGAAATCAAATCTCGCAAGTAAATTTGATCCACTTCCCGGTTACCGATTGAGCTGAAATTTTGTATACGTATGTTAATTGAATGACAATGAAAACTTATTATGACATGGAGCTGATCTGATGAATCTGAATCGGAAGGTGACCACAGGAACTTATTAATTAAATGGTTAAAAATCGGTTAATAACAAGACTATTGAGTTTGGACTCATTTGATTCATGTTGACGAGCACGTTGGTGCTTGGTGGTGACTAGGATCCTGCAGGGTCCGATGATGTAGCTAGAAGATGGTCATAGGAGCTCAGCAATTAAATGACACAACTCTATCGAATTTGGGCTCATTTGATTAGTGTTGACAAGCACTTTGGTGCTTGGTGCTAACTAGAATCCTGCAGGGTTCGATGATGAAGCCAGAAGGTGACCATAGGAGCTCAGCAATTAAATAACACAACTCTATCGAGTTTGGGCTCGTTTGATTCGTGTTGACGAGCACTTTGGTGCGGGTGGAAACTAGTTGTAAAAGGAACTACTCTTAATAAAAGTCTTTGTTCTACGTCTGTCAAGTCAGTCAGTTCAAGAGGTAAAGATATAACTTCCATGTTGTTCCAGTAGGCCTGAGAAGGACCTTTTCTTTTTTTATGGTAGTCGAGCAAAAAAAAAATCAAGACGTGCTTTAACTAATGACGTCTGTTGTTTTGGATATAATAATTTCTTACAAATTGTACATGGTACTTCAGCATATTGATTTATGGTGGTTATAAAATTACGCTCAGTAATTGAACGAAGTCTTTGTGACGTCTGACGCGCTACGGCTAGGCGGTTCTCACGTGGCTGAGCAGACTCAATTGCTGTACGGTTTCGTATCACTACTAATCCACGAGCTCTCTGCTCGGTGGACTCCTTAGCTAAACGCTCCTCAATGAGACCAATTCTATGAGCCTTCTGCTCGGCAGACTCGTTCGCTAGTAGTTCTCCCGCTAGTCGCTAGTTCGCTCAATAATGAGAACAACTCTAATAGCTCTCTGCTCAAAAGACTCATTCGCTAGACGCTCTTGGATCTTACCGAGTCTACTTCTACCAAGGCTGGGCCAAAGCGGGTTTACAAGCATGGGCCAGAGATAGACAGCATTGCGCCAAGCATGGCCCATATCTGGCCCCGTCGTATTGTCCTGTATGGGAGTACGACAGGAACGCCTTGCACACTTACACACACACACACACACACACACACACACATATGTCTATAAGCGTGTAAGTAGTTCCGTGCTTCTACCGCGGCACTCGACTAGGTATGCGCATTAGAGTTTGCAACAGTGTCTGCGCATATAACTTAGATTTCACGAGCCACGAAGAGTCCGCCACCGTCTCTGTGACTGAGTTTAATTGACTGAATAAAAAAACAAAAAAAAAACAAAATAAATGTACATAATATTTATAGATATAGATATATCACCATCCATGTTAATTTAACATGGATATATATATATATATATATATATATATATATATATATATATATATATATATATATATATATATATATATATATATATATATAGATATACAGTCTTGTAGTTTTCGTTTTTTATTAATTGTAATTAAACGACACTGAATTTATTAGCCATTCGCATTCGATGATCTACAATTGCCGATTAGAATTAAAAAAATAACTCAAATAATTGATTTTTTCATAAGTTACAGTGTTTCCGGAGTTTCATACATGACGGACATGAAAATTTTTTGACCTATTTTCATATTTTTTTCCGTTTCTATTGCACTAAATTAATTTTTAGCAAGTATAGATTAATCTCCATTAAATTATACATAAAATAGTATGCAAAATATCTTGATTCCGTTAACTAACAAGGCTATAATACTAAAAATACTTGCCAAAATAAGGCGAAAAAAATTTCTGAAGGTGGTATCAAGAGTCTTCGCAACCGGCGTGTGTGTATCAAAAGAGTGATGAATGTGGAGGAAGCGAGACAAGCCTGCAAGGATCGTTATGTATGGCACTCGGTTCTCTCTGCCTACCCCGTAAGGGATCTGGCGTGAAGATATGTATATATGAAAAAAAATTTTCGGTCGTAAAGTACTCTCTGATGCTTCGCATCATGAGTCGTGCAATAGTTTAAAATTAAAAAAACAAGCTATTATAAATAAACCAAACTAAAAAGTAGAAAATAAATAATAGTTTAAAAAAACTAAAAAACACGCTTTTTATAGAAAACCGAACTAAAAATATAGAAAATAAATTTTAATAAATTTAAATTAAGAATAGTGTTAAAAATTTCAATAATTATAAATTAATAATAGTGTGAATAAAAAAATATATTATAATTAAATTATAATTAAATAAAATTTAATATATAATAAAAATTTTATTTAAAAAAAAGCGTGGGGTGCTTTTTAAGATATTACCGAAATGATAATCACTCTACTCATATGTGTCAATAAAATATTTATAACTATTGACACCATGCACCCCACGCTTTTTTTTAAATAAAATTTTTATTATATATTAAATTTTATTTAATTATAATTTAATTATAATATATTTTTTTATTCACACTATTATTAATTTATAATTATTGAAATTTTTAACACTATTCTTAATTTAAATTTATTAAAATTTATTTTCTATATTTTTAGTTCGGTTTTCTATAAAAAGCGTGTTTTTTAGTTTTTTTAAACTATTATTTATTTTGTATGAAAATAAATGGTATATTTTTAAATGGTCTGTTTGTGTGTTTCGGATTATTGTTGTTCAAAATGAAAACGACCAATGAAACAGTGTTTGCATTAGTAGTTTATATGCAATAATGCTTATTTTATGTGTGAGTATGGCGATCGCGGTCCTGATACAAATGTTTGTACTTGCCAATTCCGCTTGTTCTATGTTCCATGGATGGAACGCGCTTCCCTAGAAGGTAATCTGTTCACTCTTCTTTTAATCTGTTCACCCATTTCCTGTATCCCCGAAACCCTGCATTTAATCTTCACCAGATTAAAATGGTACCACACGGGAAGTATACACTCCCAAAAATTTTTTCAAAATCGGTTCATAAACGACCGAGTTTTGAGAAACCAAACATGAAATAAAAAAATCATACAGCTGAATTGCGAAACTCTTTTTTTGGCAAGTTGGTTAAGAAAGTAGTTGTCATTAAATAAAATTATGTTCTTTTCGTGCGTTGCTCTTCTTAACCTAACGACTCGTTGCCTTTTTTAAAAAAGACTGGATGACTTCTCATCCCAACTCCTCTGATAAGCCCAACAATTGCTTGACATTAAAGAAGATTCCTAGATTAATCTCCGAGAACTGAAGTAGGTACTTGACACTTTTAATTGCCACGCCTTCGCACGCGAATACGTGGACAGCCGTTTCTTGTTTTTTTATGCAGGCTCTGCATCGACGACTGTTACTGCAATATAATTGCAGGTTTACTAGATCAATAACATGTTTGTCCGCAGATATCACGCTTATAGCCCATTAAGTTATTAATTTAATGGTGGCGGACATTGAAATACCTAGTCGCGAATTTAGCCACCTCAGTCCTCATTACTATCCATCCCTTAGATATTTCGATCCCTTGAACTCTAATGTTTCTTTGACTGCCTAACCGTACCAAACTACGGGTCGGGTGTTTAGTGACCCCGATTTGCGATCAAAGGATTCCTTTCGATTCCTGGCAGGTTCGGGTTCGGTCCTAGGGCATTTTCCATTCGATTCGAGGCATAACGCAAAAAGGCTAGTAGAAGTTAGCTAAAAAAGTAAGTAAAGCTAATACTAAGTAGATTTAGTTTTTATGTTAAATTAGCTGTTGCCCGCGACTTCGTCCGCGCGGACTTCGTTTACTCCGCACAGCTCCTCCCCGGTAGGTGATAGCGTGGTAATATGTAGCCTATATGATGACCCGACCTATTAGTAATATTCATGCAAAATTTGAAGTAAATCCATGCAGTACTTTTTGAGTTTACCCCGGACATACATACGGACAAACAGACAAAAATTCTAAAAACTATATTTTTGGCTTCGATATCGATTGTAGATCACGCCTTAAGTATTCTTTAAAAGAAATATTCAATGTACAGTTTTGACTTTTCTACGATTTTATTATATGTATAGATTAGCCAATGTTTCAAATATCAGTAGGATTTCACTAACGCTATTGTATTATCCAGGGATACACCTCAAGATAATCTTATGAATTTTTCCGATGATCCGTGTCAACAAAGCAACGAAAATTTTCCAACTCAATTTCTGAGTATGCCAGATTTGGATGTAGTGACCACTGAAGAAAATAATGGTGCAGAATTACTGGCAGAATTTAACATTAATAATAACAATAACGAAGATACATTAGTAAAAGCAGAAAAAAGTAATGAATGTAATTCACTAAATTGTGTTCTGCCATCTATTAGCATCAGTGATCATAATATAGACGATGCACCATTTGCTGAGGTATGTATTTGTTACGTTTGATCACGGTAACGGAAAAAAAAAGACCTGGAGTCATTTCTTCATACAATATCATCATTATAATTCATCACATTTGCTTGTAAGATACGCAGAGTTTACCAGACATTGGAAAGCAATTAATTTCATAAATTGCTACTATTTGTCCATTGACAGAATAGGCCATTGCCTAATTATCTACCTCAACGCTTTTTCCTTGTTATTTGCGAATACCAAGATTGACAGTTTTATGCGTTGTCGCAACCATGAGGAAGTTATGCATGTGGCATTAGACCTCGCCACAAGATAGCAAAGCACCATTAACACCTTTGGTGTCTATAGGCGATGGTTGACTCTTTCCATCAGGAGACCCATTTGCTTGTTTGCTATCTTATAATATAAAAAAAGTTAATGATTTACCAGTTTCGCGACTGGGCAGCTACTACGGTTTTTTTCTAGGTAAAGGTTAATATCAATTATCAGGTTTTATTGGTCCCAATCAAATCCAAGACTTCATGATCGCATTTTAATAGCATCACTAATAGATCGATGGGGAAAGTGAATGATAAAGCTACTGCGTACGTTAATCTTCAATACTAGAGATCTCGCAGGTTTGTTGTTGAGTTTTGTATTGAAAATCTTTCCCTTTATCTTTCTGCAAGGCATACATACATATCTTCACGCCAGATCTCTTACGGTGTAGGCAGCGAGAACCGAGTACCATACATCATGATCCTTGCAGGCTTGTCTCGCTTCAACATTTATTACTCATACTCATGCAAGGTAAATAGTGATCATATTTTGACGTGCTAATGTGCGCTGTGCAAAATAATCCATGTGGGTACGCTAAGTACTTGCGCCCTCTGTCTGGAACAAATATCTAAAAAATATTAAAATTTCTTTTTAAATCATCCGTATGACAGATTAATATAACAAAGGTGAATGCTTATACGAGTATGTTTCTCTTGTTAGCCTTGCTATAATTAGATGTAACTATAAGTGTATTATTTTATTGTGCAAAACATCACCTGCTTACTAAAAACAATTTTCGCGCCACCCATGGTGATAACCGGTTACGGAAGTCAGCATCAGGAACTTATATTATTATTAGCAAACAAGAGAATTAGAAAATTGTCTAAAATAGCTTGCATTATCTTACGCAAGTCTCTTTTTTTTCAATCATTGCGTACAATATATAAATACACATATATATTAATAAATTTGATTTTAGAAAAATAATCAAGATCATTATAACGGAGAATGGGACCAGATGTTTAACGAAATGATGACTACTAAAAGTTCTAACCCAGAAGGTGTCTCGAACCTTAAAGAGCTGTACTCACAAATCTCTTTAACTATCGATTTATTGAATCCCTAATTTATTGTAAATAAATGATATTTTTCAATAAAGGCAAATATTATTTATTTTGAACTAATGCATATTTACTACAATTTAGTAACGTCTATATTTATTGTAGTAATTATCCATTTGTTTAAATTATTCGTTATATTAATTTTAGGTATTATTATTAATTTTAGGTTAATTTAATCTTTTTTTATATACTTAAGCAAGCTTACATCCGCCCGCTTCGCTGGGCGTAAACTCATTGCGATAAAAAATACACAGGTTGGCTTGTAATGATTATAAATACTGTAGAAGTACTCGATTCTGATACAGAATATATAAGGAATTCCATAATAGGTGAAAATATTTTGACCCAGCATTTGATACGTCTATTCAAAGATATCCAGCTAAAAACAGACATCATTCAAAGGTGTAATTTTTTTTTTTGATTTGTATGAATAAAATTTTGTATAGGTACGAATAAAATTTTGTATAGGTACGAATAAAATTTCATACAAATCAAAAAGTTTCAAACCCTTGAATGACGTTTGTTTTTAGCTAGATATCTTAGTTAGACGTACCGAATGCTGTATTAAAATATTTTCACCTATTATGTGATGACCCTATACCTATAAAAAACATGTACTTTTTTGACCTCATTATCTGATAATAATTTTCAAAACAGTAAAATTGCAGCAATTGACTCGCGGTTACCTATATCTGCGGTACACTGCATGAGATCGTAAAAAAAATTAAATCCACGCGGGAAGTATACCATTACAAACAAAATAATAATTTTCAAAATCCGTACCAATACCAGTATTGGAATTGCATTAAGCTTGCCATTTGTACCATGTACATTTTGTATGTGGTTCAATAAAGTTAAATCATTTTTAACGCAATAAAACGGCAACAACCGACTTCCCATTTCCTGCATCCCCAGAAACCCTGCATCTAATTTTCACCAGATTAAAATGGGACTACACGAGGAGTATACTCTTTTATTCTATTGTCCTCCCGAACAAAAAATAATTTTCAAAGTCGGTTCTTATATGACCGACTTCTGAGGTAACAAACATTAAAAAAACATACAGCCAAATTGACAACTTCTTCCTTTTAGGAAGTCGATTGAAAATTTAAAGTGCGGGCATCCGTGCATCGTTATTGAAATTCATTGTTTATAAATAGCGATTTGATGACGCGGTACGTATAAGACAAGGCGCGTGCCTATCGCCCGCACAGTTGCAGTTTTTTATCAATCCCCGTGTTGGTTCCGAGCTCCTTTGAAGAATAGGCCAACTGGCGTTCTGCCAGGCAGGTCTTAAAAGGCGACCGATTGGCTACGCGAGTCACTACCATTTTGGCTACTAGGTGGTAGAGTTCTGCATTGTCTCGGCCGGGTCTGGTACCACCGCCTTACCTATTCCTACCGCAACAGCGTCAGTGCTTGTCACTGTCGTGTTCCGGTTTGGAGGGTAATGTAGTCAGTTAACTTATGCATGTGGCATTAGATCTCGCCACAAGATAGCAACGCACTATTCACATCTTTGGTGTCTATAGGCGATGTTGACTCTTTCCATCAGGAGACCCATCTGCTTGCTTGCTATCTTATGATATAAAAAAAGAAACCTGTATATTATGTTCTCACTGTATACCATAACAGAATACACTGATCATGGTTAAATTGATGACAGTAAGTCAAAACTAATGCATATCAAGACATTTGGCATAGAAACTGAATGCGTAGACAGACACTACAGATTTATATCATAAATAGAACTACCCTGTCAAGAAAGTACCGGGAAACGATCAATGATACACAAAATGTTAGTTATTCTTCCAAATTTCGCCTTCGAAGTAGGTATGCTTCTTCAGAAACAATGCACTTGTGCTAAATATTAATCCTACATCAAAACATTTTTAATCGCTGTATTGCTCCTTTATGTCTTCTATCGAACGAAAACAGGTGCCAAGAAGAGGTAGTTTGAATTTATGAAAAAGAAAAAAGCTGGAGCCATATTTGGTGAATAAGTAAGTTGCTTGATGGTATTTGTTGAATTTTGGGCAAAAAGTCGTTCAAAATGACGGTAATTACATTACCGTGGTGCAAAATCGAAGAATTTTATTCCCACAAATCTGATCTTTTCCGTCGGATTTGTTCTCTTAAACTCATCTCAAGCCTCAAATAAAATTCTTTAACATAGACTAGTCCTTTACCGTTTGACTTTCCGCAAGAATTCGGAGTGCACAACACCCCGGTAGTCATAGAAACAGTCAACATGACTTTGAATTTTGATCTTAACTCTAGCGTGGTTTTTTCGGTTTCGGTTCAGTAGGAGGGCGCCACGCCAAAGCTTATTTATTTAGGTAGTTTAAATGTCAAACTCGTAAACCCATATCTCGTTACTACCTAGTAAAGTTTATTGAGTCGGAATTTATTGGTTCTAATATTATGTCCTCAGTGATTTATGTGATTGAGTTTTTAGAGAAAATTCAAGTCTCTCTTTTGGGAGTAGCAAGGCGCAACCAAGTAATTATTTAGGTAAAATGCTATGGAATATGGATCGACTCGTGAGACAGAAAGTTCAGCGGCTATCTCTCTTAAACTTGAATGAGGATTTTCAATCTAAAGATGGGCGATTGATACTGATTCCAATAATTAATCGAATGGTTTGATACTATTAATATTAATATTCAAATGCAAAAACAATCGATCGCTAGTTTGCAAAAAAAAAGAGCAAGCTACATCGATATAAAAGATCTCTCTTCTTTTTATATCAATGGCAAGCTAGCTAGCTAAGCGTTCATTCGCTTTTCCATATAAAATTGGTCTTTATTCTCGTACAATAAAGTTTTTATTCTCGTAAAATAAAATTGACATTCGTAATAATAAATAGTTACCGATTTGCAAACCGCTAGTTTATTCATTCAGTTTGCCATACAAAATTTACCATTTTTATCGTACTACAAAGATTATTTTTAAGTTTTATTTGATAGCAATAATTAGTTAAGTTAGGTTTTACAATCCAAATATTTTACCTATAATATGAGCCCAATAAAAGCTATAAATATTCGAATACAAATCAGTAAGTTTTCATTAAGTTCAATGATTTAATTTGCCATACGAAACGGTATATTTCTCAGTACCTACGGGGGCATCCCCCCGGGCGTTGACAGTTCTATAAACAAAGGTATAGGTTACAGATTAAATAAAAATTCCAGTGTTTTCACGGCAGTAGCTGGTGCCATTTTAGCTGCTTAAACATATCAAAAATAAAAACAGGGACTTGAAAATGGCTCATTATTAGTGATAGCATGAGTGTGTTGTCAAATTTAAAAAACAACAAACTACCTGTTAGTGTTAATTATGTAATATACCAAATTAAAGAAATTTAGCATTATCTTTACAATATTGACAACATTATACGTAGGTCACACTATAAGTTTTGCGTAACTTAAAAAAACAACATGTTATAACCAAAATATTATGTTTATTGCTTTTCAAAATAATCTCCTTTATATTGTTAACATTTTTCCATGCGATCGAACCATTTTTTAATACAGGAGGACACAGATCTAAAGACATGTTTTCTACGTGCTGATTGAACGCTATCACTGCCTCTTTGGAGTTGGTAAAAGTAAAACCTCTTATCAAATCTTTGATTTTGGGGAAAAAACAGAAATCACAGGGTGCTATAGATGTACTTTTTCGGAAGCTAAAAATAACTTTGTTTCGTTGGCAGTGTGTGAGGAAGTGTTATCATGGTGTAGGAGAATGCGGCTTTTGGATCGTCTTTCGCGAACTTATCCATAAAAAGTAAAACTTTCGATGATATCTTACCACCATATTCTGATGTTGCTACCATATTGTGTTGTTGGATGAACTAATCGAAATGTATGGTAGTCCTGATTTGGTTCTGAAATTGACCACTGATTTCCTTGTTAATAATTATACGTACCTATGTGTCTGTACAAATTTATTATTAATACGGTAAGGGAATTGTAAATAAATCTGTTTCTATATTATTGTTTTAAAAATTTATTTTAAAAAAAATCGAAAACATTTATCCACGGAAGAAATTAACAATTATTATCGCTGTTACCCACGAAATAAGATAGTAGGTACGTAACGACTGATAAGGCAGCATGGCGTTTGGTCTTAGCCTGTCCCTTTGGGACAAAAGAAAGAATCAACAACTTTAAGGTGCCCCCTCAGAGGAATTAAACCATGGAGGAAACTTGGAAATTACGATATATTCTAAGCTCTTTTTCCTAGAACGCAGATTGTGCAGTTAAAAGAGACAAACGCTAATCTATCACCCATGCTTAAAAATTAAATAGTGGTATAACTGGTAGGAGTATATTGTTCTGTGATGGTATAGCTGTTGCTATATTTTAGCTGTTGCCCGCGACTTCGTTCGCGCGGACTTCGTTTACTCCGCACAGCTAGCTCCTCCTCGTAGGTGA
Organism: Apodemia mormo; assembly: GCA_036924255.1. Taxonomy (NCBI): domain Eukaryota; kingdom Metazoa; phylum Arthropoda; class Insecta; order Lepidoptera; family Riodinidae; genus Apodemia; species Apodemia mormo. The sequence continues at coordinate 36,712,487 of JAUPFN010000003.1, read as the reverse complement.
TAGCGTGATAATATGTAACCTTTATGTTGACCCGACCTGTTAGTAGGTAATATTCATGCATTTGAAGTAAATCCATGCCGTACTTTTTGAGTTTACCTCGGACATACATACAGACAAACAGACAAAAATTCTAAAAACTATATTTTTGGCTTCGATATCGATTGTAGATCACGCCCAAAGTATTCTTTTAAAAATATTCAATGTACAGTTTTGACTTTCCTAGGATTTTATTATATGTATTGATAATATAGATATAGTAATATTGATAAGATAGAATATTAAATTTAGAAGACTAATTGCTCACATAAAATTATTATGTTGCAGATCCTACGACACAAGTTTAGCACTTAGTGTAGGTTCTGCGTGCCAATGTACACTCATTTGTATGTAAACGCTCTAGTATAGATTCTAAAGATTTTTGATATGTACAAAAACATGTAAATCTTGGTTTCGAGAAAATAAACGTAGGTATTGTATTTTTTGTAACACAAAAATCCCTTAGCAAATTGGTTAACATTGAAGAAAAATTCATTAAAAATCGATATTTCCTTAATCGATACTTTTTGCATTCCTAACAAGTTGATAAGATGAGACCTGTGGCGTGGCTGTGACAATATTGTTGTCACAACCAGTGTCAACAGACGTCAAGGAAGTTACATTCTAACCGGAATTTCACACGCGCTTCAAAATCGTTCCGAAGAGTACTACGACATGGGTGGAGTGTGTCTCTTTCAAGGAACTTATATACTATAACTGGAATTGTTACGAAGCAATATTTGAAAAATAAAAATGTACTTTATTTCGTAATAAATAAAGTTGACATTTGTTTCTTACATAACAGAGGGGAAAAACGTTCTGAGCAAGACAACGACAAGAGTGGATGTTGTCCCTTTCTTGTAATTGCCAGTGTAAATAAAACTATCTAGATGGTAGATTTTTACACATTCGGTAATCGTTAAACACTTTTTATTCATACACGTCGATAAATAAATTAGCATAAAATGTATTGTAATTAACATAGTGAGTTCTAAAATGTGTTTATTTTAATTATTACGTAATTAATTATGCAATGCAAAAACTATTTCTCAAATTAGTAGAATTACTTAGTAGTAATTTGCAAACAACGCATGGCCGCACTTATATATGGCGATTGGCACTTTATTTAGTAGAAAGAGACACACTCCACCCATGTCGTGGTACTCTTCGGAACGATTTTGAAGCGCGTGTGAACATTCCTAGAATATAACTTCCTTGGTCTCTCTCTGCTAAATAAAGCGCCAATCGCCATATATAAGTGCGGCCATGCGTAGTTTGCAAATTACTACTAATTAATTCTACTAATTCGAGAAACAGTTTTTGCATTGCATAAATAATTACGTTATAATTAAAATAAGCACGTTTTAGAACTCACTGTGTTACTCACTACAATACATTTTATGCTAATGTTTTTATCGACGTTTATGAATAAAAGGGATTACCGAATATATTAAAATCTACCCCCAGATAGTATTATTTACACTGGCAATTGCAAGAAAGGGACAACTCCACTCTTGTCGTTGTCTTGCTCAGAACGTTTCCCCCCTCTGTTAAGAAATAAACAAATGTCAACTTTATGATTAACGAAATAAAGTACATTTTTACTTTTCAAATATTGCTTCGTATACAAGTTCCTTGGCAGACGTACAATAATTATGGTACGCGTACCATAATTTCATGAATTTTTTAACCTTCAATCCTAAGCGTACAATCTCAAGGAACTTATATACTATAACTGGAATTGTTACGAAGCAATATTTAAAAAATAAAAATGTACTTTATTTAGTAACAAATAAAGTTGACATTTGTATCTTACATAACAGAGGGGAAAAACGTTCTGAGCAAGACAACGACATGAGTGGATGTTGTCCCTTTCTTGCAATTGCCAGTATAAATAAAACTTTCGGATGGTAGATTTTTATATATATTCGGTAATCGTTAAATCCCTTTTATTCATACACGTCGATAAATATATTAACATAAAATGTATTGTAATTAACATAGTGAGTTCCAAAATGTGCTTATTTTAATTATTACGTAATTACTTATGCAATGCAAAAACTGTTTCTCAAATTAGTAGAATTACTTAGTAGTAATTTGCAAACTACGCATGGCCATACTTATATATATGGCGATTGGCGCTTTATTTAGTAGAAAGAGACACACTCCACTCATGTCGTGGTACTCTTCGGAACGATTCTGAAGCGCGTGTAAGCATTCCGGGTAGAATATAACTTCCTTGTACAATCTTGACAAAAAGTACAATAATTTTAAATGATAGCAATTTTCTACACAAAAAAATTATAAAACAATTTTTTTAAACATAATTTATCAACCCACCATGAATGCTGGGTAAATGTTTCCTGTTATCAATCGCTCTCTGACTCTTGCAAACCTACCCCCACTCCCCCCCCCCCCCCCCCCCCCTCCGTTACATTTCACATACATTTTCTATTAGTGTATAATAATTTTGTTAAAAGTTCAATAATTTTACGGCTCTGGCCAATAATAATATATTGTGGATCTGCTCATGGTCACAACACTCACAACACTATTGTCACAAACTTTTACAAACTCTTATTTTGTTTGTGCGGAATTTATGGCGAAAAATAACTAACTACGTAATCTAAAAATAAAAGTAATGGAGTTTCTTTATTTATAGTAAGCTAAATAGTAAAAATAATAGCAGTTTTGATACTGTGATTCTACATCCTATTCTCTCAATAATCAAACTAAGACTAGGTAACTGAACAACCCTCCAAAATGTCGGGGTAAGTGTGAACTATTGTTATTTCTTACCCTAAAATTAGAAATGTGATGCTTGCATTTCCCATCATGACTTACACGTACGATTTACCGTTAATTGCATTTCTTTCGGTTTTTAATAATATAGGTTACCTACAACTTGGAATGGAACGGGACGAAAGCCGGTTTATTCTTGTAAGATGGCGTTATTTATATACCGCATAGATAAAGTTCTCGAAGTACATGATATAACTCGAAGTTCGTTTTCTTCTTAATACATGTTACTAGTTGTTATAAGATACACAAATTCGAACGGTAACATTAAGGATAATACATTCTGAATTATAATGTTTTAGGTTATGTTATAATAATATTTAGTGACAGTAAATGTTTGAAAGACCACTTCGAGATATGATTGGACAATGAACAGCTGTAAATGTTTGTGTTGCGTTTACGTGGTTAGGGCGAAAGCTTGTTTGTACTTATAACCCTCCCCTCAAGTTGATCAAGGCCCTAAAGGCCAAGGTTTCATAATGTTGTTCCAGGCTCCTTTGATGAATAGATCATCTGCCGTTCTGCCAGGCTGTTCAATAGAGGCGAACAATTAGTTATGTGAGTCTGCCATTGTGACTACTAGGTGGTAGAGTTCTGCATTGTTTCGTCTGGGTCTGGTATCGCCGCCCTACCTATTCCTGCTGCAATGGTGTCAGTGCTTGTCACTGTCGTGTTCTGGTTTGCAGGGTAAGGTGGCTGATATACTTGTGTAAGTAGCATTAACACCTCCCCAGTTGAATAGCAATGCACCATCAACACCATCGGTGTCTATGTGATGGATGTGTCTTTCCACCAGTAGAGTCATGTGCTTGTTTGTTATGTTATTAAAAAAATAGAACATTTGCCTTCATGCTTAGCAGTTGGTATAAAATGAACAATGGCCTAAAATGTAGTTAACATTTTGTTTATTGAGATGTAGAGTTTCCCAATATTTTGCTATGGTTTTGATTCCCTGTCACAAAAGCCTTAGTGCCTCGTATAGTCGTTTTACAGTTTAGACTTTAGAGAGTAAGGGTGCCTCCCTTACTCTTAAACTTAGTCATGTGGCAATTTCACCTGCTAGATAGATACTTGTGGCCCTCCCTTTCAGTCAGGAAAACCATCTGCTTGTTTGCTAGACTTAAACTTAAAAAAAATGTTTTATTCAAATAAATTTTTACAGGCACTTTTGATGAGTCAACCATTTTTGAATTTCTTTTAGAATATCTCAATCAGTTTGTTTCCGCATGCTAATCCTGTTCTAGAATGCGACCACACACAGAAGATCCAAGTCTTTGTATTGACCTAGTACTACACAAGTACTACAATTAATTATATAAAAATGTAGCTTTGTTTATAGTACACAGGATTTTGAAACTGAATTTTGGAAAAGGCTCTGGAAAAATTGTAAAACTCTCTATTCCTGTTTTTTTTTATGTGTACTTATAAGGCAAATGATGAGGATCCATGCAAAGTTCGTCTCGAAACCATCCCATGTTTATAGATGCTTATCATATTCTAATAAATTATTGATTTCTTCTAAAATGTACGAACATTCACGGTCACTTTTTTAATGAAACAAATTGCTAAAGAATCTACAAGTATTACGATTACTTAAATTCACAGTTATTACATACTATTTGAAGCTGTTCACATCGCAATATATATATATATATATATATATATATATATATATATATATATATATATATATGTGTGTGTGTGTGTGTGTAGGTGTAGGAAGTGGGTCAGATGCGATAAATAAAAATAAAATGAGGATGTGGTGATATATATTCAGGTCTTTATATTTTGATAAACTTTTAATCAAAATAACATTAGATCACTATTAAAGCTTTCCATTATTAATTATTAGTTCTCGTTAACAATTCCAACCATAAGTAACTTAATTATTCCTTATTACAAATTTACAAATAAGTCATAATTCAAGCAATGGATAGTCAATTATAAATTGTACTGAAACTAATTTATAATTGAGAATAATATTTGATTTCTTTGTACAAATTAATTATCCAGGAGTCAAGGATAACATACTAGCAAGATACAACAAGTGAACTAAGCCATGCAAGCTCAGAGCCTTTTATACAGGTAGTAAAACAAGCTGGGTAGTAGGGATATCGAACGATGCGCTCAGTGGCTTACACAGTACACCTGTTGTTTACAATATTCTTGACAGGTGCATTTGATGACGCGGACGCAGTCATACATACATACATATATATATATATATATATATATATATATATATATATATATATATATATATATATATATATACATTACATATTGCACATTAACTGTGAAACGTACATTTCAGATAAACAAACAAACAAACAATTAGATATCACTGTTAGATAGCAACGCACCATTAACACCTTTGGTGTCTATAGGCGATGGTTGACTCTTTCCATCAGGAGACCCATCTGCTTGTTTGCTATTTTATGAAATAAAAAAAAACATAAAACTTTAATTTTTAATATTTAAGGCAAAAATTAGTATGCATATTATTAAATTTATTGAAGAGCGTATCCTACAGCAGCAGCAAAATATAAAAATCTGTTAACTGCTCGACCTTGCAAGCTATTCCCGAAATTTTCTGATATTTTTTTTTGCTTAAAGGTGTAAAAAATATACCTAAGCGTAGATTTTTGTTCTTTTTTATTTTAATTTATGAAAATATGTATTTTTAAGAACGATGATTCATTTTTTGAGCTGTAAAATGTTGTCTTAACCACAAAATTGATTACTTAAAAAATATCGATATACCTAATGGAGTAAAAATTTGTTTCGAAAATTTCCGCCATTGATAAGTGCCGAACAGATAAACCGATTTTGATGCAATTTGCGATATTTGACGAAATTTTAAAGGAAACTTCTTTATAATAGTTGTGATTTGTACTCGAAAAAAAAAATGAAAATGCGCCACGATAAAAAAACAAACACATAAATGTATAGAATGATACGGGCTCATGCATTCTCATGAATGAAACAGAATACCTTAAATTACACAGTATTTCATAATTAAAATATCATCTAATTAATGATTCCAACCACGGATTAAATGGATAGGCCTTTCAAGACAATTTCTCAGATTATCAGTGTAGCTTGCAATTACATAATACTTACCAATGGAATAACTCAAGTCTAATTTTTAAAAATTACTTCAAGAGTAATTTTTTAAGCTTTTAATCTCATTCCTTACGATGAAACAGTACAACATGGTTTATTTCTATTTTTCACAATATAATATAACCTACAAATGTATACAAATATTGAAATTAATAGGAGCGTTGCTCATATGTGCGGCGACACGTTTCCCTCCCAATGGCGTGTTTATTAGTATTCCTGCGGTCTGTGGTTCAATCAAGGTAGGTACAATCAAGGAGAATTTACTGTAACTTTTTACTTACAAAATATGAAAAACCTTTGTCTCGACTCCATCAACTTATCTATGTCTTTCGTTCTTTCCTATTTCAATTATTAAAAAATCTGGAGAAGAGCGAGTCGTAATATTATGTGTATACATGTATTGTAGTATAAAATAGTATACACAATCTTTTAATATATTATTTTGACAGCAGCAAAAATAAGTTTGTATTTCTCAAAGACGTTATGAAAAGAAATTTATTTTGTACAGCTTGTATTAAAAATATAAATTACAAAAGCGAATCCTTATAATACAAATATAAAAAAATAATAATTGTGTTATTATGCCTGGACGAGGTGTCAGTGTATTTATATAAGGAAGGTAATAATGGTCTGTGTAACGGGTATGATGGTTTGGTACCTGGTGGATTCTAGGTGTTGTTTATGTGTAACAAGCGCCACACCCAGATGCGCCACACAGACTCCCTCCATATAGCCAGATAGCAAAGGGAAGTTGGAACCTTTAATCTCGAGGCGGGCTGATGGAGTAATCACTTATCAAAAAAAAAAAGTTCAGAATCTGAAAGGCAAAATCGCACAATAAGGCAGGAGATGAAATGAGAAAGGCTGACTTGGATAGATGGTATAAATTGGTCTCTAAGTTAGATTTGCATTTTACAATAGGTTACGAACTAGAATTATGGTAAGAGAGTTTAAAGTTCATAGTCATAAACTGCTTCACAGATTGTCACATAAAAAAAATTTGGTTCATACCGGGAATCTGCAAACCTTTACTGCGTGGCCGGAAGATCCTAGGCCTTCGGAAAATTGAACATGTGTCAGATGGTGTCCGTGGATATCTCACCCATCGTGCTCGGTATAATTGGGGGGTTCTCATTCTAGGCGATCTTTAACGTCCCCTTTTTCCTTTCTCAAGTATATTTTCAGATAGATGTTGAATTTACCGGCACATGTTGGTCATTCGGTCATATTCGGCATCCGCACATAAATCGTTTTCAACACTTCGGATCCTCATGCAGTGCATTTTGTTATGAATTCAGGCAACTAGTTAATTCGTGTTGAACATGTGTATGAAGAAATATCACATTTTTGATAAAATAGTAAACTCTTGCAATTATTTAAAATTTATATGGCACACATCTTGCAGTGCCGTCTTACAAGTTTTCAGACTAAATTAAGGCGAAACTATGCCCATTATCTACTTTTAAAAGATTTAAACATTTTAGACAAAACTTAACTGAATTTCATTTTGACAGCAAAAAGCCAGGAGAAAAAATTTGACGCTATGACATCGACAAAGGGATGCAATACGTAAATTGTATCTATGCCATTTAAGGATGTATTCAGGACAACTCAAAATTTTAAGTCTCAATTGACTATACTAAATGCAAAGGTTATTTTGTCCGAACATTATAACGAATTATTAGGTAATGGGATTCACACGTTACAAGCTACCAAAACATTTTATGCAATTCTCGAAATGATCCTATATCTTATAAACTACATGATCAATATTGTTCAAATAAATTTTCGTCTGAAGCTTCCCAATTTTTATCTTCCTTCTGATTGCCCTGATTTCCGAAAATCGAGTTTTCAGATTTCCATGTGTTGAGGTCCTTGGAAGATTTTCCGACTATTTTCACGGTGACGCCAGATATTTGTATGTATGTGTGTGTGTGTGTGTGTGTGTGTGTGTGTGTGTGTGTGTATGTGTATGTGTATGTAACCGTCTCGTAATTTTTGACCGATCGAAAAACAGTTAATAGCATTCGATCATCGACATTTTTACGTCGACATTCATCGACGATCAGTCATTTAATTGGATTCCGCTCAACCCAGACTTTCTGAAAATTTAGACCAATTCGGTCCATGAGATTTTGAGAAATTTTGAAAAAAGCTTCAATTTTTTCGTGGAACAACAATGTTTTTAGACAAATTTCCAAATTAATGTACGGATGGATTACAAAATCTAATCACCTCTTTTTCTCCTAAAGCTGCGTCCAATGCATAAATTGCGTCAACATCTGTTTATCCGTTTGGGTGTTATGGTTGAACAAAATTTTGAAAAAAGTTTTTTTTGACATGACTTTTCAACCAATCGTTTTTAATTCTTCTTGTATACTTTAGTACTTAAAAAACTACGTCGATTGCCATTTCAAAGATTAAAATCGATTCAAATTTTCAAAAGTTATAGCTTTTCAAATACTAAAATTACACTATTTACAGCTAACTGTTACAGCTCACTATTACAGCAAACTATTTACAACTATTTAAAATAACCTTAAGGCTTATATATCGTTTTTTTCAAAAATCTGGTCTACTCTACTAATTAAAAAAAAGCATCAAATACTTTTAATCGAATTGAAATGAATTAATTCGTCCGAGACTTATCAATGGAGAATTTTTTAAATTTTTTATTGACATTTTGTCAACATTTTTTAAACTATCGATTTAAGCTAATAAACGAATTTAGAGCTCAAAATTGCGTTGAAAGCCACTCCAACGATCAAAATTTATCATCATTTTGAAACTATACATATTAGAAAATATAAATAGATTTATCGTATTTTTTTATTGACTGAGACTGTAATTAAAATTAAAAGTTACTTATATTTTTACTTAAATTAAAAACAATAATTATGCCAACTAATTAATATACAATATCATCTCTGTTGTCTAGTGGTCCGGTGTTGCTGTTGACCACATGACCTCATGAAGAGGGTGCGATTCCCGGGTCTAGCTATTCAAAATGTATTTTTTCAGTTTTCTGATAAAAACAATGTTGCCCGGGGTAGGAAAAAGCCTTGTTAGCGATATGCTTGCCACCTATCGCATTCTGAGACTAAGTATCTTTGGCTAATCGTGGTTGCACTTGTATCTCTGCCTACATCGGGGATACGGCCGTGATAATACTTTTTGGACAAATACTGAGTAATAAATTGCTCAGAAAATCAAATTAGCTATAAGAAAAAAACTAAAATTATACGACTGCCTTTAAATGAAATAATTAAAATACTTTTTTATAATAATTAAAATACTTTTTAACGTCTGTCTTCATGGCTCTGACCGCATTCGGGTCTCAATCCAGTAATAGTAGCCGCGGCAGATTACGTCATCGACGCAAATCCCGTTCTTAGGTACAGGAGGCCGCGCAATAACGTACTAACCGATATCGACGATCCCATAATGGTGGCTATCACTGCCAACCCACTACAAAACACACGCACTATCACACCATCGCTGCCGCCGGTCTCAACGGCGACGAAGACCCCTAATCCGCCCTGCGCTAAATGCCACTACCCCTCCCCGCCCCATATACTTAGTGAAAACGACGCACTAAGCCGAGGTCCGGTGTCGCAGGAGACAACCCTTAGCGCGGCCATTTATTGCCCAAATTTAAATTTACTGACTGAGCACCCTGCTCGACCTCTAATACGATATCGCTGTTACGGACCTTGGCCATTCGGGTCGCGGACACGGCGGTATAAAAAGTAGTGATTATATGCTCTTTGGCGGTATCGCGCCATTGCTTGGACGCCTGTCATTCGTCCATCTTCGTCGGTTTGCAGTTTGCACGCCACACAGCATAAGAGGCTTCATTCTTATTGTGATAACTTTTTAATTATTCGTCCAAATTTCTTAGTGTAAATGCTGAAAGCGGCAATTGTATTAATTTTAATAAAAAAATAATAAATACTCCGAAATATGCTTTGTACAAAAGTATAATAATTTAATTGTATTTATGGATCACTATTTTGGATATTTGGATTCCACATAAAAGGTAGATATATGCTGTCGCGGACTTTTATTTAGAACTATTTAAGACAAACAAATCTTTGACCTCCCGCATTTTAAGGTTAGGGAACAGAAAGAAGTCTGACGGTGCCAGATCAGGTGAATAAGGCGGATGTGGTAGTAGTTCAAAGCCACAATTGTGGATTTCAGCCATTGATTGCACAGACGTGTGAACACGGGCATTATCTTGATGAAACAGGACTTTTCTTCTGAGCATTCCTAGATATTTTTCTTTTATTTCCTCTTGTAAATGACATAGTAAGACAGTAGTAATCAGAGTTTATAGTCTGACCCCTTTCAAGATAGTCAATCATAATCACACCCTTCTAGTCCCAGAATACTGAAGCCATTAACATATTTGCGTACAAAAGCGCCTTAGCCTTTTTAGTGGTGAACAAGGTTTTATCCACTGTTTTGATTGTTGTTTTGTTTTTGGCATACAGTAATGAACCCATGTTTCGTCCATTGTAACAACTCAATTCAAAAAATCATCTGCATCAGCTTCAAATAACTCCAAACAGTCACGTGAAATAGTCAATTGCATCCTTTTTTATTCAACTGAATGCAGCCGTGGAACCCACCTCGCAGAAACTTTTCGGAAACCCAATTCGTCGACTATGATATTTTGAGTTTGTTCATAAGAGATGCCTATAATCTCGGCTATCTCTCTAAATTTTAATCTGTTAACTGTTTTGATTGTTGTTTTGTTTTTGGCATACAGTAATGAACCCATGTTTCGTCCATTGTAACAACTCAATTCAAAAAATCATCTGCATCAGCTTCAAATAACTCCAAACAGTCACGTGAAATAGTCAATTGCATCCTTTTTTATTCAACTGAATGCAGCCGTGGAACCCACCTCGCAGAAACTTTTCGGAAACCCAATTCGTCGACTATGATATTTTGAGTTTGTTCATAAGAGATGCCTATAATCTCGGCTATCTCTCTAAATTTTAATCTGTTAACTGTTTTGATTGTTGTTTTGTTTTTGGCATACAGTAATGAACCCATGTTTCGTCCATTGTAACAACTCAATTCAAAAAATCATCTGCATCAGCTTCAAATAACTCCAAACAGTCACGTGAAATAGTCAATTGCATCCTTTTTTATTCAACTGAATGCAGCCGTGGAACCCACCTCGCAGAAACTTTTCGGAAACCCAATTCGTCGACTATGATATTTTGAGTTTGTTCATAAGAGATGCCTATAATCTCGGCTATCTCTCTAAATTTTAATCAGCGGTCTCCCATAATTAAATCAAGTACTTTTTTAATATTTTCGTTAGTAGTGGGTTCATCTTTCACACTCTCGCTGCCACGCTTGAATTCTGCTATCTATTTTTTGACGGATGAATAAAACAGAACAGAATCCCCTAATGTACTGACCATATCATCATGGATGGCTTTCGGTGATAGCCCCTTCTTATGGAAGTACTTAATGACGGTACGCTGCTCGATTTGCATTATTTGCAGAAAGTATGTCCGATTGCTTTGTTCAAAAATGTATAAAATCACAACAAGTTATTGCACACATTTTGAACTTCACACAATTTGCTACTCTGAACTGAACTAAATAATGTGGGGAGATTTGATTTTTAGAATTGAATGGATCTCTGTTAGGCCGAGTACTTTTCAATCCACCCTCATACTTATACATTCATCCCACTCATACCGAAAATTTATCATAGTAGCAAAACATTGCACGGGAAATTCGTACAATGCTTCTTGTTCGTCATGTTGCCATGCATTAAAAAATCACAAATTGAGAGATCAGTGGTAAAAAAATATATTAAAGGTATTTTATATAAACAATTAAGGTATTCTGCATTCAATCGTAGCATTATGATACTATGCACATTAAGAAAATGTGGTACAAATAGTATGTATAAATATATTACAAAATCCAACTATGGGCATACCCAGAAAAACATGCCACTCACCGCATCGCAATTTGTGCTGCAGGTAACCATGGGCAGGTCCTTAAAGAACAGTCTAAGTTTCATCAAAATCGTTTCCATAGTATTTAAGATATCAGTATAGTTGATATTTGAAGTCAGTAACATTTTTTAAATTGCTACTATATTTTCCAAATTATGGATATGTTGTAGTAATAAAGTTATATTTTGCATTCTGATCCAAGAGTACGTAGAAAAAAATATAAAGGTTTTTTTTTAATGAAACATTTTTGACTGTATTAGTAATTCTCACACTTAAATGAATTGATACTACCACACCACTTACATTTTGTAGATGATTTATTTGCCATTTCTATATAATAAACACCAAATGCATAGGTGTGTTAAAAACCAGACACACTATATTATATATTTTATTTCATTAATAAATCAATATTTTGATTATTTCATGCTTCATTTTTATATTGGACAAACTAGGTACTGTGTACTTTTTAGTCATAATGTTTTATTGATGTATATATTTTTTATCTGTTTAAGTAATATTTGTTTTGTTAATTATTCTTGCAGAAAACCATACACAATGAAAGAGATGAAAGAGATTGTAGATTATCTGACAGAACATAGAGTGTACAGTGAAATAAGAGGTAGAAAAATGTGGATGGACTTTGCCAGCTCTAAAGTATGTTATTCATACTTATTTGCACTCATAAAATTGTATTTTATTTGCATAATGCAATGCCTCTGTGGTCTAGTGGTCCGGTGTCGGCATTGACCACATGAGGTCCCAGGTTCGATTCCTGGATTGGGCAATTCAAAAATGTGTTTTTTCAGTTTTCTGATAAAACAATGTTGCCCGATATTGGAAAGTGCCTGGTTGGCGATAGGCTTGTCATCTGTCACATTGTGAAATTAAATATCTTCAGCTAATGTTGGCTGCACTTTTTGTGCCTCTGCCTACCTCGTTGGGAATACAGGCATGAAGATTCTTTTAATGAAATAAAAATTATCTTATTTCATTCTAAACCAAAAACATGTTTCTTCATATAAGAAAACATTTAGGGTATTTCGGCAAGTGATATGTAACCACCTATTCCTATTACCATATAATTATATTTTGTAGGTAATATAGGTGTTTTGTGAAACTGGCAAATTTGAGCATATGGCCCTATATCTCAACCATACATTAATTTTGTTATAAGCAATTTTATTGCGTTCTGATCTGAAGAAATCTGTCTACTAGTTAGCTATCATATTACATTAACAAAACTAATTTATTTATTTATCCATGATAAATGATTTAATCGTTTATTTTAAGTTCGATATTTTTCCGTTTTTGTTTTAGTTAACAAACAGAACATGGCAAAGCCTCAAGGAGACATTCTTAAAAAGAATATTACCAGATATTCACAATCCTTATTATAATCTTTCCTTGCATCAGATTTCTAGTTTTAGACAAGGGTAAGCATTACCATGTTTTAATTTAGGTTATGTAAGGCTTTAACTTGATATACAGCAGTTGAAGGAAATAATTGATGATCAGAGAAGCCTGCATGTTTTCCATGAAACCTCTTGCTAAGTTGAAATATTCTTAAGCTCAAATCAGTCAAAAATTTAAGCATGGATGTTTGTGCTACTTAAGTTTAATGATATTTTTGGGCTAATCTAAATCTTCATCTTTTAAACATAAACACCGTGATGGTCTGGGCCCCCTTTGAAAAATAGACTATATGAGATTCTGCCAAGCAGTTCCTCAAAGGCGATCAATTGGCAAAACATGTCACTACCCTTGTAACTACTTGATAGTAGAGTTCTGCAATGTGTCGCCCGGGTTTTAGTCATCACCTCCTTACCTGTTTTAGCGTATATAGTGTTAGTGCTTGTTATTTTCGTGTTCTAATTAGGAAGGTAATGTTCTGATAAACTTATGCATGTGGCATTACCATATCGTTAAACAGATAGCAATGCATCATTAACATCTTCGGTGTTTATAGGCGATGGTTGTATCTTTCCATCGTGAGACCCATCTGCTTGTTTTGCTATCTTATTATTAGCTTGTTATGAAAAAAAAAACTAGTCAAATCAAATTTTGACCTAGATATATATTCCAAATGAAATAAATGAATTGTGTAAATAATTGTCTGTTAAAATTTAAAAATTAATATTAATTTTAAAGTAGTTAACACTGTGGTAGTACCAAGAAATAATAAATTGTTATATAATTTAATTTTAATTATTATGTAAAGTATTTTGAGCTCTAAAAGTGTTGTCTTAGATAAAAAATCGTTTAGTTACAAAAAATTGTTATAAGTAATGGTTCAGTCAAATCAGTCAAGTCTGATATGATTGTATAAATTATCTGAATAACTTTCTAGCACCTAAAAATGTTAAAATGATGAAAATCTGATTTTAGAAAATTCGGGTTCAACTTCCCGATTTTCGAAAAAATTTAATTGTTTTAATGGGATGTTAAAAGAAACAACAAATTTGAGAAACAGTTATTGAAAAATCTGATAGGGAATTTAAAAAAAAAAAACAAAAATATATCAATTTATGTCCTTACATTGCTTCTTAACACAGCATATGAGATACCTAATTAGATTACTTGATATAAGAAAAGCTGTCACCGCATTGGTTAATCATCCCATTATTATGTAAGTGCTTGCTACTGTTTTGTTCTGAATGAAAATGTTTTTGTGAAATAAAAAATTGGCCACTTGATCTCTTTCTTACAAAAATCTTGATTGTCCCACATTAGTCGGGCAAATGTATAGTATAAATAGTTTAATAACATCTGCTAAATTTATAATGTTAAGAAATATTGAAGGGAGTTTTTTATCCATTTTGTATATTTTAGGTATGACATTGAAGCTAAATTAAAAAATAAACTTGAAGTTCGTCCAGTGCATGAAGAAAAATCAAATATAAATGGTTAGTTACTCATTAATTATTACTCAATATTTTATTTATTGAAATGGGTCGAGATTTTGATTTTCGCAATTATGAGACTGTTGATTTAAATTTTAGGTGACAGCAAGAAAGATATGGAACATCCTGATAAAAGTAATGACAAAAATGAAGAAAATGTATCAGGTGAGGATTCTAAGCATTCCAAAGTTGTAACGGATCATAGAGCTTCTGTAGATACAGTAATATTGGAAAATTGCAATGAAGCTACTGAAGAAAGCAAAGCAGATATAGCGTTACCTACAAATAATGAAGAACAAGAAGATGAAGTCATTTCTACAGGTAAATCTTTAAGAGACATGATAGAATATGAACCAATGACACCTATGTTGCAAAAAATTATCGACGATTTTGATGATGGAGATAGCTCAGACAAAGAGCCGAGAATGGAAATAGATGAAGATGCTATCCAGAAAAATGGCAATGGTGACAATTC
Organism: Apodemia mormo; assembly: GCA_036924255.1. Taxonomy (NCBI): domain Eukaryota; kingdom Metazoa; phylum Arthropoda; class Insecta; order Lepidoptera; family Riodinidae; genus Apodemia; species Apodemia mormo. The sequence goes on along the minus strand of JAUPFN010000003.1, from coordinate 36,697,158 downwards.
ACCAATTGTTGTCTCAGATTCAGAAGACATTCTTGATAAAAATATAGATAACAATGACAATAAAGACACAGTTGTTAATGATATTATTAAAAATGAAGAATCTCGGAATAATGATATTCAAGGCAGTGAAAATAAAGTTCCAGTTAATGAGGCAGTAAATATTAATGAAGCCACTAATAAAAATCGTGAATCAAATTCGTCTGAAATAATGGCTCAGTCTAATACAACTAATGATACACCTCTTCCTAACAATCAAGAAGTTTTGAATACGGATTCTAAATTGAAACAATCTGGCAACTCACCAAAATTGAGTCTTAAGAAGAAGGGAAACAAAAGAGATCATTCCACAGAATCTGAGACTGGAAATTCAAAAAAAAAGAAAGAAAATAAAAATCCTGTATTAGATACAGTAAACAGTGATCAAAGTGGCAATGCAAAGAATAATTCACCTGTTATACATATTAAATCTGATACTACTAACAAAATTGAAGAAAACTTAAAAGAAACTAGGAAAAATGTAGATAGTGAAAATAATGAAAGTTTAGAAAATCCATGCTTGAAAAGTGTAAGTTTATACGAAGAACAGTTAACGTTCTCTAAATTTAGTAGTGACGAAGAAATAAACAACAAGGCATCAAAAATTCCTAAGAAACAAAATCAGATCGAGAAAAAAAATGAGAATGTGACAAATGTATTATTAAAGTCATATTCTGACTCATCGAGTGAAACTGAAACTGAACTGAAAATAAAGAAAAAAAGTCATGGTCCAGCTTTTAAATCACAAAGAAATAAAACATTAGCTAGTATGCTTGGATTTAGCAGTGGTAAGTGCAGGAAGAGGAAAATGTTCATATTTGTTTGCTTTACCCATTAAAAATTATTAACATTGCCCCAAAAAGAAATATGCATGTTGCTTATGTTGTGCATTATCAGGTGCAATTGAGGATCAAGAATAATAAATATTCTCATAAATGAAGAAAGTCATATACAAAATATACAGATTGAACAGATAATTGGCTATAAATATAGCTATATAAAATAAATTATACTTGCAACTGTGTGCTAAGCTCTTATAACTAAACCCCATTATCTATGTAGCATATTGGTGGCAACTGATATTAGGAATGGGGTAATTATAATTAAATACGTCTGTTTTCATTTTTAAATATATGACATTTGTTTAGTATGTGACACTCATAGTAAATGACTTGAATACATTCCATATTCACGGAAGTAAGGCTTTGTTTCCTACTCGAAAATATCCAAATGAGGCAAGAAAATTATCTTCTGATGTCACTGGCAAAAAGTTCATAATTAAAATCAATATCAATAATATATTATTGTAATTATTTATTTTGTTAGGTAAATAAAAAAAGAAAACAGAGATTTATTTAATTATTACCCCAACCCTAAAATCAGTTGCCACCAATATGTTACATAGATAACGGGGTTTCCTTAAAATATTCAATGATTAGGCTACAAAATTATTTACACAACTGTCATAATATATTCTTACTAATTTTGAGTAGGCAATTTTTTACCAACAGAAACATTGTAGAACTAATCTTAGAGCAGACAGGCCGATCACTGCACCCTTATATAATTCTTTAAGTTCTACTTTATTTTCTTAAATGTTACAGTCAAAAGAAGCACTGGTTAAACTTTTATTCTTTACATAAATTACGTCTATTAAATTTTGTAAGTTTTTTTTTTTCATTTTTTCTTTAAGCAAGATTCCTTCACTCTTTCGACAATCTTGACAGTCACCAATGTGTTGCTGCATATTCTTTATTTTCTATTCATACTTATTTAATTCAACGATAATGTGTCCAAATAAAGAAAGATACATCTAAATAGTTGCTATTGAATTTTACCAAGTTTATTATAGTGTTACACCTCAAAAAGCGAATCTTAACTGCACTAGCTGGAATTCAAACGACATATCTTAAATCAAAATTTAAGTGATTTTGAAGTGAAGTCCCTTTCTCTCTAATCAGAAAGACTTATCGTCACATAGGCGAACTGTAGGTTTGTTTATCATTCCTAACCATGATAGACTGTTGAATTACAAAGAATGTAAAGTTGAAAAGTATTAAGATTTAATTAGATTGTTGATTCACAAAAGTATCCAGCAAACTGTATGTAATCACTTAATAGTCAAGCATTGAAACAACAATGATCACAATGATTTGTGCTATGACTGAACTGAATATAACTATCCATCTCCTTTGCTTAGCATGCCAATTATGGATGACTGCCTGAAAATTGATGGGAGGCTTTGAGGTAGAATACATTTAAAAATCTGTATAACTATAAAGACTATAATAAACTGTAAGGTGGAGGTAATTAGGACACTATTACTACTGAATCAATTATCATTTTTTTAAATAAATGCTTAAAGGTGCTGTGAGTGAACCCCATAGACGGAGAGCGAGTTTGAAGAAACAAGTTTCGAAAAGCGGTAGTAAAATAATGTGAGTTTATTTTATATTGTTAATGATTTGGATAATAAATAAAATCTAGTCAAGTCAGCGACATGATAATCTCAGACATGGAAATATATAGACCCTCCTTGAGTAAAATCAGTCGAGATCTATAATTAAGATTCTTAGGAAGGTAATTTTTGAATAGTGTATGTAATGAAATTTATTTCATCTGATAAATAGAGGAATCTTAAAGTATATAGGGTGGTAAATAGTCTAAGATAAATAATAGTAAGATATGTCGTCTCCAACAATGTCAATACTGGTTTCGAAAACTAAAGAAAAATTTGTGTAAGAGAAGGTAATTTATGTAAGAGAAGGCCCCAATGAATAGTCCATTGCTTTCCATTGGGGGAATCACCTGTTTATTTTCTATTCTATAAAAAAATCACCAGCTTGATACAAAACTGTTATGCTTTCAGAGGCATTAGTTCAGACTCTAGTGACAATTCGTCATACTCTGGCTCAGAATACATATCTCCACCACGCGGACGCAAAAACAGAGGATCAAGAAAATATCTGTAAGTTAAAATTTTTATTAATATAACAAAATAATATATAATAATTAGCTATTGCCCACGACTTCGTCCGCGCGGACTTCGTTTACTCCGCACAGCTCTTCCCCCGTATGTGATAGCGTGATAATATATAGCCTATATGTTAACCCGACCTATTAGTAATATTTATGCAAAATTTGAAGTAAATCCATGCAGTTCTTTTTGTGTTTACCCTGGACAAACATACAGACAAACAGACAAAAATTCTAAAAACTATATTTTTGGCTTTGATATCGATTGTAGATCACTTCCTAAGTATTCTTTTAAAAAAATATTCAATGTACAGTTGTGACTTTCCTACGATTTTATTATATGTATAGATAATAAATAAGGTTTTTTCAACCTACTTTCTTAAAAGGAGGAGGTTAAAACGAGGGCGTCAGTATTTGTGCTTGTGAATGTGTGTACGCGTTATTTTTTTATATATAAGATAGCAAACAAGCAGATAGGACTCCTGATGGAAAGAGTCAACCATCACTTATAGGCACCAAAGATATTAATGGTGCATTGCTATCTTAAGGCGAGGTCTAATGCCACGTACATAAGTTTACCGGCTACCGGTAAGTTAACCAGAACCGGACTGGAACGCAACAGTGACAAGCACTGTCACCCTTTACGACCTGCCTGGCAGAATGGAGGTTGGCCTAATCTTCAAAGGAGCCCGGGACCAACATGGGGAAAAATTTATATTAAGCCATATCATTAATTTCATTTTTAGGAAACCAAAGCCTGCTCGTATTTTATCTCTGGAAGAAGAAGGAGGGCTCTTTGTAGTGCATGGCAAGAAGATTTATCCTGTTATTAAAGATGGTGGCATTGTTAAAAACTTCACAGCATTTTCACCAGGTATGAGATTTCTTTAATTCTATATTATAGTATGTATATTAGTTGTACTTTCTTCAGTATACAATAAAATCAGCAATGGTCGTAGCTTAGATTTAACACATTAAACGTGAATCATCAATTACATTCAAAACACTTGACATTCACTTAACAGATAACATAGTATATACTTGTATTTTTTATAATTTTCAGATGAGTCAGAAGAAGAAAATTCTCATTGGAAATTGAAATATTTAGAAGAAAAGAAAAAAAACATGGAATTGTTGAAGTAAGCTATCTTTGAATACATTTAAGTTATTAATTATTATAAAATAAATAAAATGATCATTAATAACATTATAAAAAATATGCCGTAAGGAAATTATTTTCGTTTGTAGACAATGGTTAATGTATAATGTTAAAAGTAAAAAAACATACCCAAGAAAGTAAAAGGAACTTAAAAAAAGCAGTAGAAAACAGTAAAATAGTAATTTTAAATATCAAATCCATTGTCCGACCTTACATTTTAGAAGTGATAAATAGATTATTTAGTAAACTTCATTTGTTATGTATACTTAAATTTACTTAAAAAATTTGCTTCGATTATATGAATTTCTGGGAATCGTGAAGTAAATAAGTGAAATAAAAAGAATAATTAATCATTTTATCATGCAAAAATTACTTATTAACATTGACGATTTCTCAATCTTCGACGTTTTTGAACTCATTTCTTTTTGTCAAAATTGTACATAAAACATGTACGATTACAATTTTTCATATGCATCTCGATTACAAAGACATAATTATCCGTTAAATTATATACATAATTTTAATATTATATCATTTGCATTATCCTGTTCTACTGATGTCAAAAGCATAGCGTCACGGATGTTTTCTGTGCATAGCGTCATTATATTTTTAGTCCCCTATACCACAATAAGCCTGCTAGATATCAATTGTGATAAGACGCGTGACCAACGCATACGAAAACTATCTTTACTGCGTTTATTAAAAGAGTTTAATGTGTTGGTTTATGCCAAAAATTACAATTAGAGGCTCTAATTTTGAGCGCGCAATGTTTTTAAAAATCATCTATATTTGATCTTTCATATGAATGGTTCTGTGCCACCATACACTACATAATATATATTTTTATTAATTTAATAATTTATTACTTGTTTAGCTTAAGAGTTTGATATATTTATTTAAGATGTATGTGTTTATTGCCATAAAAATAAAGAAAAAACAAGGATAATACATGTTTCTTATATGGGGGACATCTTTTAATAGTTGGTGTAATTCTATGTTTATCAATCGGCAATGGTTCGTTAAGTAGTTTTTAAGTTTATCCATTACAAATAATTTGTCAAAATTACAATCATATCTTACAAATATTAGTGTAAATAATATTTCTTTATTCATTAATTAAACTATTCAATTTATTTAATATTTTGTGTTACCTAAAAAGGTTACTGAAACGCAAAGAGTCACAAGAAGCAAAGAGTGCATCAGAAGTACCACCTCAACCGTCAATGTAAGTATGGTTCAATTTTTTAGTCTTTGATAACAAATGAATTGATAATACAATAAACAAGATATTTTAGAATGATAATGATAATTATACAGGTTGACCGCTAAAAGACTACATACTAGGGCTTGAAATGGGTTTAATAAATACTGGTTAGAGGTATTTATCGATTTTTATAAAAGGTTTCGTTCGGAACGCATCTGAGATGAGAGCACTTCATAAACCTATATAAATCGGTTTACGCCAAAACAATGGAATTGTACGATACATACAATGCAGACGAAAATTGGGAGCGCCGAACATCAAAGAAATATTTTTAAAAAACCTCTATAAACCTGTTTATTGATTCAAAAGCCTTGTATTTTGCTTCATAACAAAACCGGTATTTTTGAGGTTAAGGTAGAACTAAACTTATACACAACGCTCCTTATGTACTTGCACTGATAAAAATTTGAAAATTAACTGGTTATCAAGCCTTGGTACATACTGTATTGAAGGTATTCAGTATTCGGTTCAGTACTGTGAGAGTACTCGGTTTTGATATCGAATATGTAAAAAAGGTACTTGAATTTTGACATAATTATTGAATAAAAATGTTTATCCAGTATTTATATATTGGTTCAGATTGGTTTGAAGAACAGTCCATCTGCCATTCTGTCAGGCAGTTCGTAACAGACGAACGATTGGCTTTGTGTCACTACCATCACGATTGCTTAGTAGATTTTCGCAATATTTCGCCTGGGTATTTGGCATCACCACCGCACTTTTATTTCTGCTCCAATAACACCAATGCTTATCATTATCGTGTTCTGGTTTCGAGGGTAAAGACTCAGTAAACTTATGCATGAGGCGTTGCCATCATGTACCAATGATGTGGTATGTCATATGTTGACTATACATTGCCAAAATATTTTTGATAGTATATATTGCCAAAAGTATATTTTTGGAGCACTTTCGTAAAATATATTTGAAGGGGTTTGGTAATAATACTTCATAACAGACTAAAAAATCTTTTACTTTATTTTTGAACTCTATAAAAACTAAATTCAAAGATGAAATAAAAATTGAATTGTCAAAAATACATTTTTTGGTATCTTTTTTACAAATGTATACTGCGTGTTACGGTTCTAAATAATAAATGCTAAAAAATCATAATAATAATGTGATTCAAAATAAAACCCTAAGTTGCGATATCACAAATTTCGATATCTTGAAAACACAGAGTTTCAACGCTTCTCAGATAAACTTCTGTCCTCAGGCAGAACACCTTAACTGCCTGGAAAGATCTTCATGTTCCACATCCACGGGTCACAAGTGTGACGTCATAAACTTCCACAGTTATGACGTCAAGCTGACAGTATTTGTCATGCTGGTTCTACCGCTAACTTCTTCAGTTGTACGGATCAGCGACGCCACACTACGCAGTGACCAAATTTTATAGTTTCAATTTGCCAAAAGAACCTTCCCAAAATTCATTGCAAGCTCCCCGACTAAGCTAGTAAAGTCATTCATTTAGAAGTCTAATACAAATATAGCAATGCACCATTTATTTATAGTTATCTTTATCCATTACAAGATGATCTGCTTCTTTGCTAACTTACGAAATAAATAAATATTTTTGGACAAATAACATGTATTGATCTAACACCAAAGTAAGCAATTTATTTGCTTGTGATATGGGTGTTAGTTAACAATATTAATACATAGAAATACATATATTAATACTCAAAATATATTTAATAAATACCCAAACCCAGAAAGTGAGGACATCACACTAATGTTTGTCCCTGTAAAAAATCGAATCCAAGCTCCATCCAATTGTAGTTAGGTTTGCTAACTACTTGTCCAACTGGACTGTCAAAATATAATAATACTAATATAATAATTATAGCTTATAGAAATATAATTTTAGCTGAATATTCTTTAGTTTGTGATCAACACCAAACATATTTTGTATTTTATCCATATTGTTACAATGGTATATCCATATTTAATATTTATTATGTTAATATTTATCACATATATTTTAGAGCGCCGCAATCTGATTGTCAGATGAAATGTTGTTCATAACATATATTTTTCTATTTCAGTTCTGAAGTTTCAAATACGAAACCAAAAGAGTCAAAAGAAATTCAAGGTAATGTCTATAAATTAATTTGAAAATAAATAGCTTCTACTTGATACGTAAAGCAAATCCGTGTTGTTCCGAGCCCCTAATGAAGAATTGACCGTCTGGCATTCTACCAGGTATTTCGTAAAAAGCGTATTGGCTATATGTGTCACATCCATCGTGGTTACTAGGTGATAGAAATCTGCAAAGTCTCGCCCGGGTATATGGTACTCCCGCCTTACCTATACCTGCCGCAATAACGTCAACGCTTTTTACTCTCTAGTTCCAGTTTGGAGGGTAAGGTAGCTGGTAGACTTATGCATGTGGCAATGCCATCCCACCACAAGGATAGCATTGCATCATTATCATCTTTGGGTGTCCATAAGCGATGGTTACTCTTTCTATCATTTTTTTTTTTCATGAAAGTCAATTCAGTCGTAAGTTATAAAATAGTATGACTTTTAACACTTGACATTAATATATATTTTTTCAGATAAACAACCTAGAACTGGTACAGAAGGAAATCAAGGTGACGAAGTCAAAACTGTCAAAATAAAAATGATTCAAACATCAGACAATAAGGTTGGTCACAGAATAAATAATAATATTACATATAGAATTTGCACTTCCTTGATGTTGAAGAAAACCAATATTTTAAATTAAAAATTTAACTACTATGTCGAAATAGTGTGTCTAAGCTAAATTAAACATTAACGCCATGCGTTAGCATATTATGTTATTATCTATAGCCGATGTAAGACGTATGAACAAATAGGATTATTTATCACTAATGATAAAAATGAAGTAATCAAAATTTTTACATACATATGTTCACGACTAATCCCTGGGGTGAGCACAGGAAACGATACAATTATTAACTTGAATTCAATCTTGTGTAATTTATAATTACCTTACTTAAGTGCAGTGTCTAACATGTTTTTTCCTTTTCTAAAATATATTATTTAATTTAAAAAAATAGACTACAATGTACTTGATAATGGTGGTTTTAGGTTTATTTTAAAGTTTAGTGAAAGTTTTATTTGGCTCGGGGAAACTTCAGATCTATATATATATATATATATATATATATATATATATATATATATATATATATATATATATATATATATATATATATATACATATATATATATATATACATATATATATATTAATAAACCGATTTTGCCGTTTTTAAGTTTTAACGAGACGGACGAACACTAATTTAATTAGTAATGGTATTCAGCGAAATCATGTTCCCTCCCCGGTAATATTAGCGACTATTATATTCGCCAGAGAGTGGATCCTCCAACTCTACTAACTATATATATATATATATATATATATATATATATATATATATATAGTAATACCCCGGACTTACGCGATAGGTGGGACCGAGCGCTATCCGCGTAAGTCGAATTCGCGTAAGTCGGGGTACAATTTTGAATATACCTATAAAGTCATACAAAGTATGTTTAATTGGGACCGGAGACTATAATTTAGGAAATATAAAACAATAATTTAGGAAATAAATTTTAATTTAATTCTAGATAATATGACAAACTATATTAATAAAATGTATAAACACAATCTGAAGTTATTTTGATGTAGAAGGTTAAATCGCGTAACTCCGAATTCGCGTAAGTCGAGGTAGCGTAAGTCGGGGTATTACTGTATATATATATATATATATATATATATATATATATATATATATATATATATATATATATATATATTGCATCAAATTCGCATTTTTGAAAAGCTGTATATTTTTTGGAAATGATCGATTTAGATCCTTCAAGTGGCATTCAATGCAATTTTTGAGCTCTAAAAATGATTTTCTAGCTACATAATACATAGGCTGAAAAATGTGAAAGTAATATAAAAAAACAGTTTCTTTTTTCAAAAATTTTCGTTACTCTAATCTACTAAGTGTCTGGCTAATCGTGGTTGAACTTGTTGTACCTTTACCTAGCCCTTCGGGGACACGGACCTTAAGATATTTTTTAATTAAATAAATCCCAGCACAAATTAAACAGATTGATCTAAAACTTTGGTAAGCAAATTATTTGCTTGTAATATGAGTGTTAGTCAATGGTACTAATACGTAAAAATACATTTATAAATACCGAAATATATTTAAAAAACACCCAAGCTCAGAAACAATCGAACCCGGGCCTCATTGATTGCATAGTCGAGATCGAAGATGCGATCATTAATCAACTCACTATTGAAAATTATAGAAAATAATAACTAAAATATCAGTGCTGTAAACATTTTCGAAATATCAGTTGTCGAATCTTAGGGTTCCAACCAGATAATATTTTAGAAATACCATCTGATTGGATTCCCAGAATTTTATTCAACTTTCCAAAATTCTTCAGCTTAAGTATCAGATGTATTCAAACGAGTATAATGTTATTAGGAGGTTAAATTCTATGATTTTTTATTTATAGGAAGTACAAGTAGAGGGCCATTGGAGTCAAATACATCCCGTTTTAGCACAAGTGGCACAATTACTTCAGACGGAACCTCAACCAAAGAGAAGTAGTAAAAAGAATTCAACAGACACTGAAATATCCAGAAATAAAAGTGGAACGTCTACTCCAGTTATAATGACCGATGAAGGTATATTTTTTTATCTTAAAATTGCAAACAAACAGTGAAAAGAGACAACCATCTTATAGCACACCAAAGATGTTAATGGTGCATTGCTATCTGTGTAGCAAGATAGTAATTCCATAGATGTTTAAGTTCGCCAGCTACCTAACCCTCCAAAACTGACACGATACTGACATACATTGACGATATGCGGCAAGAATAGGAAAGGCAGTAGTCCCGAAACTAGTAATAATGATGTTAGTGACATGTTTGGTCAATCGTCCTACTTTTAAACTGCCTGGCAGAACAGCATTTGTCTTTTGTTCAAAGGGGGTTGGGGTCATCCAACTTCATACTCATATTAATATTATAAATACGAAAGGATGTTCGGATGGATAGATGGATGTTTGTTACTTTTTCACGCATAAACGGCCAAACCGAATTGGATGAAATTTGGCATACTTTTATCCCGGAAAATAAATTGTTCCCCTGGGATTTACCACAGCTACTATGCTATTAGTAATTATTTTTTTGATATCATAAGATAGCAAACAAGCAGATGTGTCTCGTGATAGAGAAAGTCAACCATCGCCTATAGACACCAAAGATGTTAATGGTGCGTTGCTATCTTGTGGCGAGGTCTAATGCCACATGCATAAAATTACCGGCTACCTTATCCTCCAAACTGGAACACGATAGTGACAAGCACTGACGCTATTGCGGCAGGAATAGGTAAGACGGTGGTACCCGACCCGGGTGAGACAATGCAGAACTCTATCACCTAGTAGCCATGATGGTAATGACTCGCATAGCTAATCGGTTACCTTTTACGACCTGCCTGGCAGAGTGTCAGTTGGCCTATTCTTCAAAGGAGCCTGGGACCTACATGGGGAAAAAATATGTCAAACCAATAATAAATATGTCACAGTAGTATTAAATACTGCCTATGTCTTCGAGGATACGGGCATGGCGGATTTTATTTATTTTATGTAAGAATATGCCTGTTTGTTAAATTTATACTTATTTTTTATAGTTTCTGAGAAGGTAAATCGTCTGGAAGGTGAAATATTTAAAGAAATAGAAGAAAGAGATAAAATAGAGAACGAACCAACTATAGCCAAGAAATCTGATGAAAATGTTACAATCAGGTGAGAATAAAATTTAACCAGTACTACTGAACTAGTAGACTTCTGTCAAACTGAAATCATGTTCTTATGATTGATTACACTACCGTAAATATGTATATACAGTTTTAAACATATAATGATCAGAAAACAGAGAAAAATCCGTAATTGGCTAATGTTCAATGTATATAGTATTGTATTTTCTGTAAATTAAGCTGTGGATTTTTGTTTATCTATATTATATTTAATATTATAAATGCGAAAGTTTGGATGTGTGGATGGATGTTTGTTACTCAATCACGCAAAAACTACTGAACGGATTTGTATGAAATTTGGCACACAGGTAGGTGATGGCCTGGAATAGCACATAGGCTACATTTTATCCTGGAAAAACTAGGTGATCCCACGGGATTCACCAAAAACTTTTATAATGCAGCGGGCTGCACGCTGCAGCTAGTGTAAAATAAATATTACTCCGCCGCTTTTGGCCACGACCAGTGATTTATTAATACCGTGGACTCTGTCTCGAACAATGCCCAGTGATTTATTAATACTGTGGACTCAAGTGATTTTTTTTTCTATATTAGAAAATAACTAACAAAGAGATGCTGAAATGATGAAAATGACAACCATCGCTAATAAACACCAAAGATATTTATATTGCATTGCTATCCTTGTAGCAGGGTCTTAATGTCACATGCATATGGGTCATTCCATGTCAAATCGACCAATAGTTGGAATCGACCCCTTTCGATTTGGATGAATTTTGGTCAGAAGTTTTCTTTTATCACAAAACGAAGTTCTGCCAAAAGTAAAAAAATTTAAAAAAAAATTTTCGAAAGATATACAAATTCAAAATTTCGCGATTTTGCGAAAACTTCTGACCAAAATTCATCCAAATCGAAAGGGGTCGATTCCAACTATTGGTCGATTTGACATGGAATGACCCATATAATGACCAGCTACCTTACCCTCCAAATCGGAACACGACAAGCGAGTGTTACTGACACTATTAGTATCGGATTCGGGCGAGACAATGCAGAACTAAAGTGTAAAATAGCCCGTCCTGTACCTATGTTTAAGTTACTTATACTATTATTGTTCTCGCTCATCGCGTCATCATATTTTTTTTTATTTTTTTAATGTCATAGCTTTACCTTTTTGTGCAACAATAGTTTTAATGCTTGACATTGTCAAATTCTTATTTCGAAGGTAAAGGGTGGTAGAGTTCTGCATTATCTCACTCAGGTCTGGTACCACCGCTTTACCTATTCCTGCAATAGTGTCAATGCTTGTGACTGTAGTGTTCCGGTTTGGAGGGTAAGGTAGCCGGTAAACTTATGCATGTGGCATTAGATCTCACCACAAGATGGCAACGCACCTTCGGTGTCTATAGGCGATGGTTGACTCTTTCCATCAGAAGACCCATCTGTTATCTTATGACATAAAAAAAGTATCTTGTAAACTTATGCTGTGGCATTATCCCACCATATGGATAATGATGCACCATTAAAATATTACCAGACAATAACTCTATTAAATATTACAGTAAAATCTTGTGGTGAGCTGTGATTCCATGTGCAGACATTTACCCTCCAAAGAGGAATGCGACAGTGTCAAGCTTTGATGCTGTTGCTGTTGTAAAGTGCTGGTGCTAAAGCCAAGCAAAACGTTGCAGGATTCTACCACCTAGTGGACTAGGTGGTAGAATTCTTTTTTTTTTAATTTAGCCTTAATATTATTAAACTTTAATTAATAAACTAGCATTCGAATAAATTATTGATTTTATATTTAAAAAAGTAAACCATAATGAAACCCGAATACGACATCACTTATTTTACGTAAACCTGTTGATAATTTGAATTAATAAATGTAATGAACCACTCTTAAATTAATAATAAAATAATTATCCTCTTATGTAGTTTTATCTTAACACTTATTAATTTATTGTTTGGGAAGCTTTCTGGTTGTTTAATTTAAGACATGTACCTTAATTTAAAATATGTATTTGACCGCCCCATTGGTCGAGTGGTTAGCGACTTGACTATGTAATCAATGGGGCTCGGGTTCGATCCCCGATGGGGACAATCATTTATGTGATGAGCATAAATGTTTTTATTTCCGTGTCTGGGTGTTTATTAAATATATTCTAGTATTTATATATGTATTTCTATGTATTAGTATTGTTAACTCACACCCTTAACACAAGCAAATAATTTGCTTTCTTCAGGGTTAGATCAGTAAGTGTAATTTGGCCTGTGAATATTTATTATTTATTTATCAACTAAGTAGTACTACTACTTAAAAAATTATTTACAGAAGTACTAGAACCAGAAAGAGCCAACCGGCGGCAACTGTGCATAGTCCTCCAAAAAAGACTAAACTCAATGTTGAAACAGCAACCGAAAATCTTAAAGAGGAAGAAACAAAAAAACCAAGTGCTAGTGGAAGAGGAAGGCGTAGAACTAGGACACCTAGAAAACATGGTAGGTCATAGCTTTAAATTCAATATTTTGATCCCATTCGTTCTTTCTACAGATTATACTGCTTTTTACATATAAGTTTATGCCTATAAAATTGATTATAGGATAGTTATAATAAAACTTTTTAAACGGAACCAGAATACCCACTAAAACCCCTGCGGTGTCCCTCCTCGATGCTTTTGTAGGCGTGGAGATGGATACGCATTAGCATTCTTCCACTACCCCGCCAGCATCCACATCCGACTAAGGCCGGAGTTGGTTAGAACCCTGGCGGATTACTTTTGACCATTTTCTAATGAAGTGACCTTCCTCATACTCGTGCGCAGACGAGGGCAGAACCCCAGCTTTTGCACAGCGGGCCTTGGAGCCGCCACATCACGACCCGGAAGTATTCTAAGTAAATACCCCTCCAGTGGCCTTTTTTATTGGCCTTATTAGTTTTGTGGTCTTTTCGAGCCCCCGCCACGACAAGACATTATGATGTTATTTCTGTTGAAATAACATCATAATATCATTTAGTATCGTTGCTATCCAATGTCATTTTAATAAATGTATGACGTCCAAACAAATCTACATATTAAACCAAAAAATTGTGACGGAAAAAGTAAAAGTGAATAATATGACTTAAGATTAGACACTCTCTAAATTTAAAAGACCCATTTACCCAAAAGTGATATAAATATCACACATATATTATTCGTGTATTGATACTGTTATATCAATTTTTATTGAGAAGTTGCTTTCAACACATAATATGTTTACACATCTGTTAAATGGTGTAAGAGAGATAGAGTATGCATATTTGATCATCTCAGTAACAGTGATGTACAAAATACCCTGTAAAAAGTATTTGGGATACAAAATACTTTTAAATTAAGTATTTCAGATACCAAATACAAAATACTATCGGGAAAGGAATTTGAAATACTAGATACAAAATAGGTATTTTATAAATACTTTATAAAATACAAATACTTTTGTAAGAAAACAACATTTGAATTTAAGGTTTTTTATTATAGCTCTCATTATACATAGATCAGCAGACCAATTGTTGTAATTTTAAGTTGGACTTAAGTAAAACTAGCTCTTCAAATATTTTATCCGTCATTTTCCTTTGATTTGGCCTCATGATCATAACCCCAAAAGAAAAGAGTCGTTCCATAGGGGCAGAGCTCGGCAAACAGAGTACAGACTATAAGTAAATCAATCAAATTAGCTTAATAGCCGATGTCAGAGAGAAAGAGTCGCCATCTACCAATTTTTTCTTACATTATTAACGGCACATTCAGTTCTACGCATTTATTTTATAAATGACACCAAATAATATATTTCTTATCAGAAAAAGTATTTTATAAGAAAAAGTATTTATTAAATACTAAAATACTTAACAAAAGTATTTAAATATAAGATACAAAATCCTTTCTAAAAAAGTATTTTAGATACAAGATGAAAATACGTATTTTGTATCTTGTATCTGTATTTCAAATACTTTTATCTTAGATAAGTCACATGCCTGCTCAGTAATCACCTTTCATTTATATCTCTCTTACTTCTTATTGCCGACACGACCTCTTGCAAAATATTGTCCTAGCATGCTTCCATCATCTGTAAATCACGTATTTATACAGAGATGGAGATAACGTCCTGATAGCCTCTTACACGTCTCTAAAATATTCACTCTATCGTTTTAACATACTTTCGGTGCTCGTAAGAATGCAACCAACCTTAAGACTTAGTCCTATTAATTCTGGAGGCGAACAACTCCTAGTCTTCTTCACTTACCTCCAAAAGAGTTTGGTGTTTGTTTGTAGCTGTTTGCCAGTATGTATTCTGCTTTCAGACATTTGACTGCCCCGTTGGTTTAGTGATTAGCGAACTTAACTACGGATCGATGGTGCTCGGGTTCGATTCCCGACATAGACAAACATTTGTGGGATGAGAATAGATGTTTGTATTTCTGGGTTGCGTGTTTATTTGGTTGTATGTTATAGTATTTATATTTTTATATATGTTGGTTTTATCTCATGGTTATCCTGGCTCCTTTGAAGAATAGACCAACTGCCGTTCTGCCAGGTAGGTCGTAAAAAGCGACCCTATGGCTATGCGAGTCACTACCATCGTGGCTACTACTTGGTAGAGTTCTGCATTGTTGTTTCGCCCGGGTCTGGTACCACCGCCTTAACGTCTGCCGCTATAGCGTCAGTGCTTGTCAAAGTCATGTACCGGATTGGAGGGTAAGGTAGACGGTAAACTTTTGCATGGGGCATTAGACCTCGCCACAAGATCTACGCATCATTAACATATTTGGTGTCTATAGGCAGTAGAAGAATTTCTATCGGGAAACCCATCTGCTTTTTTACAATATGATATAAAAAATGTATTCTTATGTATTAGTATTGTTGACTGACACCCATAACACAAGCATATAATTTGCTTACCTTAGGGTTAGATTGATTTAGTGTAATTTGTCCAGCAATATTATTTTTATATAATATTTATAATTATAAATAATGTTATATTAATATTCTCTTTAACATATTTCTGTCGCAATGGTTTTAGAGATATTCCTACAAGATAATAATAATAATAATAATTCACGGGACAAATTACACTTACTGATCTAACCCCAAAGTAAGCAAATTATTTGCTTGTGTTATGGATGTTAGTCAACGATACTAATACATAGAAATACATATATAAATACTAGAATATATATAATAAACACCCAAACCCGGAAATACAAACATGCTCATCACACAAAATGCTTGTCCCCATCGGGGATCGAACCCGAGCCTCGTTGACTGCGTAATCAGGGTCTCTAACCACTCGACCAACGGGATCATATTCTATGATCATATCTTTCATTCTATCATTTGTTTGCAAATATGATACATAGGTTTAGACTATCTTTATTTTTTCTGTCAATTCAATATTTCACTTCATTATTCCACAATGCATCTCCTTCCATTGACTTGCAATAATTTTCACTACCCAAATACTTTTTTATGCGTGAACCATCATAATGTCTAACTTACCAACATACATCTACGTTACTGTCCAGTTCATCTCAAAATGGTATCTCACCCACACTCCCAACATCTTGTAATTTTAGGTTCTTTATCCTTTCAATCACGTTCCATTCTTATCAGATCTGGTAATAATTATGAAAAATGTTGATTTGTCATAAGTGCATAGATTCATTTGAATAAACATTTTTTGACTTTGAATGGAACGCGCCGTCGCCAATGTCTCCACCTTTTAAACAGACTTCGATGTATATCGGCTGCTTACCAAATAGTGAACTGTTTCCACATAGGGATCTAAGTAGGCGCGCGTATCTATTATATACTTGCGGAGTGTGCTATCAATCAAAATCAGATCTATCACACTCTTAAGGTTATTTCTTTTCTATCTATACAAATGTATATCCTTATATGGGAACTTTGTGTTAGCCACTAGGAAATTTTTCCACACATAAATCCATAATGTGTTTATTAGCATCATTCACTCTAGTGTCATCAGACGAATCAAATATAGCATCAAAACCAGGTAGCTTAATTCCAAACCATCCATTCAAATCACCACATAAAATAACTTTTTTACTATTGTCAATAATATCCAGAACATCTCTTCCAGCATCCCAAAACTTCCCCAAAATACCAGACGTCGACAATCTCACTAATGCGTATAATGCGACCGTAAAGACTCTCGTGGTTCCCAGTTTGATACGGTCCCAGAGAAACCTTAAATCAACTATACCATAAGCTTTCACACTAGAGACTAAGCGTGAGGATTGTGAAGTGCATCTCTACTCCGGCGTCAGTATGATCACTCTGGGGTACACCAGACCAATAGATCCATCATACCACTGTGGAGATCAGTGGTTTCACTATTTTTACGCTTAGGCTCTGTTACACATAAAACGTCCAAGCATCAGCTCTTATTCATAATGTCTATCCATTTATTTTCCAATCTTTGTTTCACATTCCATGTGCCTATTTGGCACTCCACACTCGCCAACTAGTCTTCGGGTACGGCGTGATGAGTGGCGGCCCCCTTAGCCACATTTACCACTTTGCATACCAACCGCCCCCCGCCCTATCTGCACTGCAATATGTTTTCTGGCCAGAATTGCAATCCAGTGGACTGGCAGCTCATCTCACCATATTATTAATAGTTTAATCGCGGTTAAATATTCAGTTTACTAACTTTGCGAAGAGCCTGACATGATATATTACAATTTTTGCTTACAGAAAATGTGGAGAAGCCTGAAATAACACCCACAAGGACAAGGAGGTCATTATCAAAGCCACCTACAGTAGATACAAATATACCTGAGAAAGCTATAGAAAAGGTTAAAGAAAATATTGATGAGGTGGATGATGAAGATGTCAGATACAAATTCCCATCACCAGTTCAAACAACAAGTAAAACTGCAACAAAACAGAATAAAAATAAAAGGACTGAATCATTGAATAGATAGTGAGTAGTTTTAAATAGTTTTCGTTCAAATTTTTATAAAACAATAATAAATTTTTTTTTATATACTTTCTAGGCCGCACTATCATAACGAGACGTGCGGTTTTATACACATGTCATATCTATTACCTGTTGATATCCATAAACTTTCTAGTAGGCTAGTATATAGATGAATTACTACTAACTTGGTTTGGAAAATTTTGGCAACATTTGCTTATTATTTCTTGTGATACTGTGTAACATATTTTTTTCTTTCTCACACATTGTCTTTAGAGTATATGGTAATATATTATACATAATTAGATCATTTTAATAAGTAAATGATCATGGATGATGTTACGTTTACATGATTTAAAAAAAAAATATCTGAGAATGCCTACAACAATAAACAGTGAGATATCTTTTATCATGGCTGTAATATTACTTTTTAATTAGTGCTGATCAGCAAATTTTAAATTGGTTACAAATTCTAAAGTCAGATAGAAATTACGATTTTCTCTAGTTAGTAATTGGCATTTTTAAAAGTTAGTGATTGACATTTTATAAAAAATATCGCCTCTGTCTCTCTTACTAGACTTTCTATTAAACTCTCTTAAATTTCGAAAAAAGTAAACCAAACATTGAAGGTTCTTTAGTTCACCACAATTTATCAAATAGGACATCGG
This sequence comes from Apodemia mormo, assembly GCA_036924255.1. NCBI lineage: Eukaryota > Metazoa > Arthropoda > Insecta > Lepidoptera > Riodinidae > Apodemia > Apodemia mormo. The sequence continues at coordinate 36,678,300 of JAUPFN010000003.1, read as the reverse complement.
CGGTAATCCTATATTCACGTTTGCCCACCTTGACGACTATTGCTTGTTCCTTGTGATAACCATTCTTGATATTCTTCTAACTCACCATTGTATATATTGCAAATATGTATATTCATGCAAATGAACATATGCATGATGACAATACAATTATATAAAAAATGCTATAAATTAATCTAAGGATTCCTGCAAAATAAATAATAGAATAGCTAATGCAGTGATTTTCTTAAAATCACTCGTAAAAAAGACACTTAATTTATGACTAAAAAAAGATTTACAATATAAAAATTTAAATCAAAAAGTCAATCCCATGGCTTAGATTTTGTGTATTTTTGTTGTATTCCGAATCTTTCTCACTAAGTATAAATATTTAGATCTATACTAATGTGATTTCTCTATATTTATAGTATTATGTGTAAGTAGAGATATTGTACCAAGTATACCCCATACTTCGAGTAACAATGCAAAGCCTAGTATTTATCAGGATTTTATGTGATTATTTTTTCTTGAAATTGCCATGTTGAAAAAAGTTTATTTTGTCAAAAAATGTAACACATGCAATAGGTTGATGCACTTTATATACATTTAATTACTCAGTCGGAGTCCAAATCTCTGACTGAGTAATCAAATGTACATAAAGTGCATCAACTATAGCCGTTAGTGTTGTCACATGTACCTGTCGACAAACCGGACGTATATCGAGTAATTTTTATAATAATAATTTTAGAACTATCTGCTCACACACGTCATAATATGTTTAATATATTCTGATCTATTTTCCCAAACGCACCAAAAGAAGTATATTTTCAAAAACCCAAAAACTTATAACTACAAATTCATATGTACACATCAAAATGTAAGGTCATTTCAAAATAGGTGAATAAATTTTAACCAGCATTTGGTTCGTCTAATCAAAGATATTCAGATAAAAACAAACGTCATTGGAGGGTGTAAAACTTTTTGATTTGTATGAATGAAATTTAGTATACAAATAAAATTTTATACAAATCAAGTTTTAAGCCCTTAAATGACGTTTATTATTAGCTGGATTACTTTGGTTAGATGTACCGAAGGCTGTGTTAAAATATGTTCACCTATTTTAGAAAGACCTTATATATAACACATTATATTGTTTGAGTCTTCAAACACATTGAAGGTCCATAACTTGTAAGATAGTTGGCCAAATTTCAATATTTATATATATACGTTTTTATGTCTTAATACTGAGATATAGGTATGAGATGTAGGTATTAGTCAACAAGTTGACTAATACCTACATCTCAAACAAATAATTAGATGATTTAATAGTATTTTTTCCATTGATCTTTTACTTATTTGTGTGTATATATTGAAAGCCTTCCTTGTTTTGTGTTACATTGAAGAATGGTTTATATTCATTCCTTAACACAAAGTATAACAATTCATTTCTGTTACGCAAGTAGTATTAGGTCAAATCTAAATTTTTTAATCTGTGGCTAAGAATTTTACTCTTCCCAATAGACAAATATGCCTTTGTAGAAGCCGGTAGAATTAACAAAATAGTAATATTACGTAAACATAACAAATCTGTCAAATGAATGTAAAGCTTTAATGATTCACTGATGCTTTACTGGTTTATGTATATTATATTAACAAGACTTACTTATACAACAATGAAATATAAACTAAGTTACTTGAGGCAGTAATAATTTGTTATGTCTATGAGTATTTTATGTAAATTATTGCTCCCTGGGTTTCTAATTACTTTTATTTTAAACTTTTAATTTTATTTAATATTGAAGCCATAGGATTATTTTATGTATTAAAATCTTATATTTGAAAATAAATTTATGGGCCCATTGCTTAACTTTCACATCATTTTATTTAAACATGATATATACACATTACAATGGATTTTATAGTCTGATGTTAAAAATAAATTGTTAAATGTGATTTTTAATGGAAAACGGAAACACTTAAAAAATCATTGTATACCGTTCTTAATTATTTTAAAGTTTTTTTACATGTTATATGTATTAAGAGTAATAATAAATCATGCGACAAAATATTAATTGTAATTTTAAAATTTAAATTTTACCAACTACATTGGTTCATTTTCTAATACAAATAGTCGTAGATAAAAATAAAAAATGCGAGAAACAGCATTTAGCCCATGCAAACCTATTACATCATATGGGCCTATAACTCTTTCTGTTTTAGAAAATTATACCAGTCCCTTTTAAAATAATAGTACTTATTATTATTAAAATACTACATAGTTACATCTACTATATATTTTTCGCAAAAATTGCTTTATATTTTAAATGAAACTACAAGTTGCACTTTAAAGGAATATGAAACCAAATATCCTATATTACTCACGATAACCATATAGCTAAAAAAATCTTCATGTTTATATAAGGTTTGAGTTGTATTGTCCTCTAAGTTCAATTTCGTAGAACTTAACTTAAAAAGTAAAGTCTGAACTTAACGTACACACATAGACGGAGGCGTGGCGTGTTATATCGTCCGAGTGTTGTTATTGATCGATATATATGTTTCAAAATGATTTGCCTCCCAAGTTTTCACTAAAATACCATCACCTCATTGTATTTTAACTATTTTTTGCCTTTAATTTTGACATTAATAGCCCTGACTTTGTTCCGCATCATCTAAATTAATTTTAGGGTATTGCTATCTTTTTCTTGACAAAATGAAAAGAAAGAAAAGAAACATATTTGGCCATGTCAAAATATGATAAATACTTGTATTGTAAGTACTTATTAATTTGACAGAATTATATCCCATCCCTTTTTATTAACTGAAGATAAAGATAGCAAATATTAGTTTAGATGACTTACCAAAGTATTGTGGCTTTTCTAGTCTAAATATTGAAAATCGCATGTCTATTTTAAAACGTATCAAGCCGTGTATAAATGAATTTTATTTACAACGCTAATCATTCTTGTTTTATAAAACTATCAATTAACCTAGAAGATATAATAGATTTGTACATATGTTTATATTATATGTGGTTCATATAAATCAGCATATTTTTAGTTAAAGGTGTAACATATCATCATTTGGTCAATTAAACTACTGAAAATTATTGTTTTAGAAATTCATTATGATGAAAATGTTAAAGAAGGCAATTAATAGTTGCATTCGAAAACACTATTTTACTAGGTGCAAACACCCACACAATTTGTATAGTATAATAACTAATTTCAAAATATAGATACATATATGCTAGTGCATTTAAAGAAAATTGTGCAATTTTGCTTATTACAAGAATGCACTGTTACTTATATGCTCTAAAGTTGATGTATTGATTGTATAGAACATGCGGTCAAAAAGACATGTGTGCAATGACACATTTACCACATTTTTTTAATGTATTAGTGTAATAGAAAATCCAGTTCTTTTTATATGAATACATACATGCTGATTGACATGACCCTTAAAAAGTAATTGATGTAACATTATAAGAAAAATAAGATTTTTATGTGAAATTGTGTACAAGTATTTTAACAAATTTTGTTTTTTGGGACTTTATAAGACTTAAAATGTCCTACATATTTCTGTTATCAATTTTTATACTTTTACAGTAAGTTAGAAGCTAGATAATACATTTCAAATTACATTGAAATCAATGGGAGCAGGTATTTTGCAAATAAAACTTTCAACCATTTAATTGTGTATTATTTAATCACTTATATGTTATATAATTATTAATAAGTTCAAATTTAATTATTAGTTATATTTTCATCTATATAAATGCATGTAAGTATATTAGTATTTTTAATCACATTCATGGATAACATTGGTTATTGTTGGCACTTTGATAATGTTTTTTTCGTGTTCTAGAAATAACTAAGAAATGTGTGTCCTTAGATTTGTAAGATTCAGTTTAACTAATGTGGGAGCGTCTATTTTATTTAATTCATGTTTTCCATTAAGCTTGATTTCATGTAAATATTGTTTATATATTATATATGTTTTCCTTTCCTATAATAAATTGTTATTTAATAAAGTTTCCAATACATATTCCCCAAATCTTTCCAAAGTGTATTTATTATATGTAAGTATAGAATTTTTTCATTAGTTTTAGCCTGCTTCCATTATTTTCATGCATGTTCTTTTAATGAAATTGAATGGTATTTTAGCTTCTGCTTTTTTTTTAACTTCGAAAGTATAGCTTCTGTCTGCAATTTTGAAATATTTTAAAATTCGTAATCGCAATAAAATTATAATACCACTGTAATAAACTTTTCTTGCGATTAAACTCTTTATTGAGTCCGTGAAATTAACATATATGTTTCACTTCTGGGCGTTCAAACCTTGCGCATGCACATATGTCATACATATATATACAAAGTTCATATGCTTGATGGTTTTATACAGGTGCACTAAATATTGTAATGCTGATTCGCTTACGGTGTAAGCAATGAGAATCGAATTTCTAAAAGCGCTCCTAGTTCATGATTCACCATCTGGCGAAGTGGTGATCCCCATTATCATGTTTGCTAACTTTTAACGATTATTGCTTTGTAGATTTGTTATTTGATACCTGAGATCTCTAGCTTTACATACTTTTCTGAGAAGCGGAGGTGTGCCAGATTCCGGACTGGTACTGCAATGTTTATTAAAAAAAAATGATGCGATGGGAAAATCAAATCTTAGACCTTATGTTTAAGCCAAATATTAGGGCAAGTCTTTCAACCTCGACCAAGAGTCAGTCAAACAAAACAACTTCCTGTTAAAAAATTGACATTTGACTTCAAGAACCTGCTACTAAAATTGTTTCGCTTGGATTTGGACTTGCTTACTAGCAAACTATGTTATGCAACATCATTCACCCATAGCTTGGCGTCATTTTAATCATTTTTTCATAATTTGACCCATGTCTATAGTTTATATGCTATTACTATCTATGCAATTATTTAGATATGCAAATATAGCTTGTCCTACGCTCTACGTGCTAAACCGTACTCGGTTTTAGTTTTGTGAGCTACCTCATGTCAGTCCTTAAATAAAAGTAATTTGTAACATTTATACAACCTGTTCATGTAGGTTATACAGTTCTATTACGTACCTACCTTAATATTGCTTGTCAAGTGCTAGGATAGCATATATATATACCTAACACGTATGTGTCACTAATCTCCATTCTCCAACAAATCACACGAAAATTATAAAGGGCAGTCGCCTTCTGAGCTGCCTAGTGTCAAAAATTGTTGGAATGAGTATTTACTTCATAAGTAAACGTTCATAATCAAAAAGTTCATAATTAACAGTTGCTTGTGCATACTTCACATAACAAATTCCATGGGCTACTTATAAATATAATTTGCTCGCGAGCAAAGGAGGTCTTACGCATATAATATGCTCTCATTACTTTATACTGCGACGTTGTTCTAATTTAAGGGCACACATTGTCTTCAGTCTATTAATATTTTTTAGGGCTCCGTAACTGAAAAGGAAAACGGAACCCTTATAGGATCTTTTTGTTGTCCGTCTGTCAAGACCCTTTTCCACGAGAATGTGTAGGGGTATCAAGTTGCAATTTAACATTAGGTGAATTGACGAGAGGCTAGTTCGCTTTCCGTCAGGAAGTCGTGCGTTCTGGTCTCTTGCCAAGGCTATTCAGGGTAGCTTCTGTAAAATTTTTTCTAGTCAATACCACCTTTACGGAAAACGGATGCATTGCTAGCCCACAGCGCTATGGAGAAAGCAGATTTACTGGGCTCTTCGCGCGCAATTCGCATCTGGATGATTGGGAAAGCTTCCACCTACCATACCATCCTGTGGACTTTCAATAGTCGACATTTCATTTACGCAGAAAAATGTTCGGCGAGCTTTGCTTTCTCTCGAGCGATGGCAATATCTCGATAGTATCCCTGCAATTTTACTAAAAGCATGCGCTTTCGAGCTTACACTAGCAGTAAAGCACCTTTGCCGAGTCTTTACAAGCAGGGCATTATTTCTGTAGCGTGGAAAAACTGCTCTTGTCCACCCGGTTCCTAAACAGGTGACAAAATTCTGCGAAAAAAGGCGGCAAACACTTGCTGGAGGTTTTAGACAGTTCAAAATTATATATTTGCATTCTGCGTCCATTTGTTTTATCAGTTTATTGTCTGATTTTGCAGGTAACTAATAACGAATGGTTGGTAAATAGATATAGGTATACGAAAACTGATGAAATGAGTCACATGCTTATTTTGCACTGACGAACCAGCTTATTATACTCTGTTTAGTCCTAGAAATAAATTCTAGCATTCGTATGTATTACTGTATTGCTAAACTAAACATAAGCACCTGCGTGTTTAAATTGCATGACGTGCCATCTAATGCTGAGTTAATTGGAAACTTTTTTAATAAAAAGTAGTTATGTAAATTAAAAAATCTATATGGTATTATTGCAAAAAAATATGAATTAATAATCCAGCCCTAGGAAACACATGTATGTTGATTGTGATCCTTAATAAGTTTAAAACTGTCTGCATGTTTGCTATTTATACATGTTATAAAAATGCAAATCAATGAGTTTATTATCGGCATTATTTGGCTATATTTTATTGCAAGCATTTATTTTACAATTAACTCACTTTTGCTTAATTTTATTTTGCCTTAACAGCATAAGAAGATCAAGCTCACCTGAGAAGTTGGAGTCTAGTCATATGCAAACATTTCAAAATTCAATGAATATGCCTGAAGGGAGAAGTAAAAAGATCCTTTCTCTCATCCCAGCCAATGATAAAACTCACAATCCTTCAATATCCACTAGCTCTAAATCTACATTAGAGTTGACAGATGACTTAAGTGAAACAAGTAATTCATACCAAGGTGATATCTTACAATCTGTTACTTTTGAAAATTCGTCTCTTAATAGTGAGATCTATAGATCAGAATCATATCAATTGCTTATGCCAAAAATTCGCAGCGCTTCACAACATTTGGAAAAAATTATAGAAAATAGTCCTTGTGGCAAATTTGAAGAAAAAGTAGACGCAAAAAATGAAGGCGAAGACTATAGTATGACTTCATTACCTACATCACCCGTCCTGTCTATAGTTGAAAATATTTCTATAAGTAAAAGTATGCTTAACAGTTTTGATGATTTTCCGGATACTGATAAAATGGATACTAATTTTACTCCTAATCTGGTTACTCTGAACGAATTCTTGACACCTGAGGTTAATCAACCCGGGCCGTTAATGGAGCAGCTATGTGGTATAGAAGAATGTCGTCGAGAAGGACAAGAATATCATTATAACTTAAACATTCATAATGTTCTCACACCCACAACAGAGTCGCTGGTTAACAAATTAGATAAAGTAAACATTGACAATCAAACAATATCAGATTCTTTAAATGCTAAACTGGGTGATATGATTTTAGATAGTAATAAGAAACCTGAGAAGAAAGCCCAAACTGGTGATAAAGTAACTGAATCATTAGATAAGAATAATAATAGCAAACCGACGAAAACGAGAAAACGCAGTTCAACGCCACGGCGAAACCCAACTACCAGAAAAAAGAGATTTACAAGTGCAGAAACTGCAATTGAAGAGGAGCATATGGAAACATGTGCACTTGGCCGTAAATCATGTCCTCCAGTAATCCAGATTTTTGATGTTTCGCGAGATACTACTAATAATAATTCAACTGAAGTACAGAATAAAAATCAAGAAAAATCTAAAACAAGAAAAAAGAAAGATATTATAAAAGTTAAAATACCTCAACGTAAAAACACATCCATTGATAGAAAACAAAATGTTAAAAAGACTTTTAGCAGTAGTGACATTAATTTGGTTGAAATACATAATAGTCCTAAATCTAGTATGCTCTTACAAGAATTAAATGACAGCGTAGATTTAATACATAATCATTCAGAAACATGTCTACATACGAATGAATGCGTTGGGGACAGTAGTGTAGAAGTTTTAGGGGGATCTCACGAGTCAATTATATCTATAGCCTCTAATTCTGATGATGAAGGAAACCAAAATTTAATTACGGTGATTGCAGATAAGCATACACAAGAGTTATTATACGATAATAATGCTCAAGATGAAACACAATTCTCTAGAGGTAAGCACAAATATTTCTAGGAACAAAATTCGTATTTGCATAATCCATTTGTCTAGTCCAATATTTAATTTTACTTCCGAAACTTATTATCTTCCTTAATAATGATCAAATCATGTAGACCCACAATACCATAAAGCAAACAATATAAAGATATTGTGTTAATAACGATAGATATCTTTACTCCATTCCTTACTAAACTAACTGAAGACTAAAAACCAATTATGCTAATCTATCCGGTTTCGGTAAATTGTCCCACCTTGTTTAGCAAATCAACAAATTTTTTTTTCTATCTGTGTGTCAATCCCAGCGCTCACTAGCGTTCTAATTATGTTTCTAAGTTTTTTCACATAGCTCTAGACTTAAAGTTTCTTTTTTTAGATTAGTCTGTAATGTAAAATTTGTTTTCGTAATTCTTCGTGTTGTATCAGATTTTTGAGAACGAACCGTCTATACCTAACAGACCAACCTAGTAATACCTGAAGGGACTTTATATATTTTTCTTGATGCTTAACCCTTGTATTCCAATTTGGACATTAACAAGTAATCTTATGCATGATGCTTAACTTCCACACCTCAAGGAGAACATGATATCAGTTACATTTTGAGCATTTGTCAAACATCTTGGCAGCCTTATTGTTTATTATTATTATTATAAATCTGTCAATTTGTTTGCTTTCCTCTTTATAAATTAATACTCCTGCATAACTATCCAATCCGATTTTTCTTTCAGCAAGGAATTTCACGGGAACCGAACTGCCTATTCAAACTGACACAGTATTTCACACGGCCATGTCCAGTTTATCTTCAGCAAACAGTCTAATGACTGAGGATCTAACTGTAGATATTCCCAGCAGAACAGTGTCAAGTTCTAAATGGTATCTTCTATCGGAAGAAGAAAATTCTAATACTAATTGTTTTGATATTAATCATAATACTCAAAAGGGAGACTATTATGGGTCGAATTTGAATCAAATTTTTCCTATTACATTGGCAGTTCCGGATTTGTCGACTATCACAGAAGGATCCAAGGATGCTGACGAAAGTACACGCAAAACCAACGATTCTTGTGGTAAAAGTATTATAAATGTTAGTAAATAATTTTTATGTAATATTTTTTATATAGATGATGTAATTTTTTCTTCGCATAGTACATTTTTACAAAATATATGACAATTTAGTGTATTTCAATTCTCTGTAATCGTAATAAAATATTCTATTATTCTTTTTTTTATTGATTCCCCATGTTGAAATGGCTATGCTGCGATGCGAAAAACCGGGTGGTGCTATTAAAAAAGAATTTAAAAAAATCGATTTCTGGTATGACAAGACTACTGAATTTCGTTTATTCCTCAACATACGACTAGTACTAGTAGTAGTAGTAGTAGTAGTAGTAGGACTATACGAAAATGCGGTGCTGCATGTCCCCATGATTGTCCTTATCAGTGGCAGCAGCATTATAAATAAGGTCTTGTACCTAGGTATCTAGTACCATCGGACTACCGAACGAATCAAAGCTCCTCTGAGAGATCATCACTTTCTGTGTAAGAAAAACCACTGCTGCATATTCGAAACAGTGGATGAGTTGGTTGCTGCAGTGATTGAAGGTCGCTGACTGCACAGCTGAAATCGGCGTTTCTACTCGTTTTTGTCAGCAATCGTCCAGTTTCTTTCGATTGGTACTGATTGAATATCCATGCCACGGTCAAATACGAATAATTTTACTGATCGTAATTGTTTAGACGAATGAAATCGCATATTTTATGTAATATTGTCCGATTTTTCAACCGTTTTCATTAGGTTTGTTTAATTTTATGTACTCTACTTAGGGATTTATAGAGTTCTGAAATCAACAAGAAACCCTTGTAGTCCATCCGTCAGTCCGTTCGTCCGTCCGTAGCTTAGCTCAGAGATTCTTAATACTAGAAATCTGTTTCCATTAGATTGTTTTAATTTTATGTACTACTTAGGGATTTATAGGGTTCTCAAAAAACAAGAAACCCTTATAGTTTCATATGACCGTTCGTCCGTCCGCAGCTTAACTCAGAGATTCTTGGTACTAGAAAGCTGTAATTTGGCATTTATGTCTATTAGTCATACCATCAAAAACATGAAACAAAGAAAACAAGTGGAAGTGAAAAGTGGGCGTGCCGCGTGCATCACTATTATGCGCTGTTACTCTAAATTGCCTTAGTGATACTTACCATATCTTTAGCAGATAGTCGTCGTGCGAAAATCTATTATACACTGAATTATGCCGTATTGTGCCATTCTTGAATGCAGAAATGATAGTAGAATACAGATGATTAAAAATGGAGATATTTCATGTCATCCGAAAGTACAATTTTCATTTTATTTTAATAAAATTCCTGATTTAATATAATCTCTAATGATATAATAGAAAGTCAAGCTAAAACCAGCCGTACTTACATATAAAATTCATTTTAGGTTGACCTAATTTTTCTAGAAAGATATACGTAAAGACAGTCATTACGTATATTGTTCCACAAAGTTCTCTACTCAAATATGACCAACTGAAAACTGCGGAAAAATCAATACTGCCATCTATTGTAGAATAGCGAAACTATTAGGATTACAGTTTCACTATTGTACAAATAGATGAGTCTATTTTGACTAGACTACAAAAGGACGTAAATACTCTTTTTTTTGTAGCAAAATAAAATTTATTGTAACGTAGTTTGGTATATTTTTAAATGTTCTGTTTGTGTGTTTCGGATTATTGTTGTTTAAAATGAAAACGACCAATGAAACAATGTTTGCATCAGTAGTTTATATGCAATAATGCTTATTTTATGTGTGAGTTTGGCGATCGCGGTCCTGATACAAATGTTTGTACTTGCCACTTCCGCTTGTTTTCTGTGTTCCATGATCAAAAAGGTAAAAAAAATCTTAAAACATATATTTTTAGGATACCCTCTACAAGTAAAGTTTTTTCGCTAACCTCGTAGTGTAAGGTATCGTATAGGGTTCTTAAAAAAGATTGCGGGTTTTCACGACGATTTTTCAATTATGGGATCCCTTTGTAAGATATTATGTTTTGAAATGCTAACTTTTGTTAAGATTCGAGTGTCTTCCACCCCGCCTCTGCCAGCTAGCTGCAGTAGCTGGTTGTTCCTGGATTTGTGAAACAATTCGCGGTATTAAGATATATTTTAACGAAGTTAAAAGGATGTAATTAAGTTAGGCTAAGTACGCTTTACAAGTTTACAAGTAATTGTCGGCCGATTGATAAAATATACACTTGGAATTTTTTTATAAGCTGTGAACCTGTATTGCGGATATACTCGTATCATTGACTTTAAATAGGTTAAATGTTCATAGTACGAAACGAGAACATAAATGCCCTCCTCTTAGTCCACATTATTGTGATGGGTAACTAAGAAATCCCACATTGCGCGTGGTTCAACAAGCTTGATTTTTTGCTGCAACAAGGATTTAAGAAATTTTAGGGAAAAGTATAACTTGCTGTGATAAGTGATAGCCATGTTTATTTTAAGCACTATGCGCTATGGACTCTATTTATTAGGAAAATCCCCAATTTGGTTTAGTGTTATAGTTCGAAGAATTAGGTCCCGGTTACACTTTGATTAGTGCGAGTGTGAGTGTTTCATGCAGGTGCTTAGTATTAAGCAAAAAACACGTGTTGATAGCCGAGTGATTTACCGTTTTGATGGCATGACTAATATGTATAGGTACAAATGCCAAATTACAGCTTTCTAGTACTAACAATCTGTGTGCTAAGCTGCGGACGGATGAACAGACTGACGGATGGACGGTCATACGAGTATGAAATTATAATGGTTTCTTGTTTTTTCAGAACCCTATAAATCCCTTAGTAGTACATAAAATTAAAACAATCTAATGGAAACGGTTGAAAAATCGAACAATATTACAGAAAATATGCGATTTTATTTGTTTAAGATAAAATCGCAATTCGTATCTGATCGTGGCATGGGTATTCAATCAGTACCAATCAAGGAAGTTATATTCTACCCGGAATGCTTAGACGCGCTTCAAAATCGTTCCGAAGAGTACCACGACATGAGGGGAGTGTGTCTCTTTCTACTAAATAAAGCGCCAATCACCATATATAAGTGCGGCCATGCGTAGTTTGCAAATTACTACTAAGTAATTCTACTAATTTGAGAAACAGTTTTTGCATTGCATAAGTAATTACGTAATAATTAAAATAAGCACATTTTAAAACTCACTGTGTTAATTACAATACATTTTATGCTAATTTATTTACAACGAGTATGAATAAAAAGTATTTAATGATTACTGAATATGTAAAAATCTACCATCTAGATAGTTTTATTTATACTGGCAATTGCAAGAAAGGGACAACATCCACTCATGTCGTTGTCTTGCTCAGAACGTTTTTCCCCTCTGTTAAGTAAGAAACAAATGTCAACTTTATGAGTAACGAAATAAAGTACATTTTTATTTTTCTAATATAGCTTTGTAACAATTCCAGTTATAGTATATAAGTTCCTTGGTACCAATCAAAATAAACCGGACGATTGCTGACAAAAACGAGTAAAAACGCCGATTTCAGCTGTGCAGTGGGCGGGGCGACCATCAATCGCTGCAGCAACCACCTCATCCCCTGTTTCAAATATGCAGCAGTGGTTTTTCTTACACAGAAATTGATGATCTTTTAGATGAGCTTTGGTTCGTTCTGTAGTCCGATGGTAATAGATACCTAGGTACAAGGCGTCACTTATAATGCTGCTGCCATTGATAAGGCCAGTCATGAGGACATGCACAGTACCCTATTTTCGTATAGTCCTACCCCTCCCCTATGTCGAGGAATAAACGAAATTCGGTAGTCTTATCGTACCAGAAATCGAATTTTTTTCATTATTTTTTCTTTTTTTTAATAGCGCCACCCGGTTTTTCGCATTGCAACATAGCCATTTGGTATTCTCCAATTAACGACGAATCTAACTATGAATATACCATCCGGTAGTCTTATGGGACTAGATTTAGTGTCGTGGGCTCCCGTACTATAATTATTTGAGAAGTCGCTTTTCTCGAAGTATTAAAAGACAGGTAGGAATTCTATAGAAGCTTAGAAATAAGCTTGACTTAACTAACGAATATGCCAATAAAAGCTGTCTAGTGACCTCCTCTTTGCAAGGATAACATTAAATTATTTATCATGACAGTATTATATAAATATCATTATAGTTTTGAAAACAACGTTCGTACGTCGTACAGCAGATTTTTTAATGTAAGTACAACATACAGACAGCCAAACAAAACTATTTAAATTATTATGTGCATAAAAAGAATGGCCGCACTTATATATGGCGATTGGCGCTTTTTTAGTAGAAAGAGACACACTCCACCCATGTCGCGGTACTCTTCAGAACGATTTTGAAGCGCGTGTGACATTCCGGGCAGAATGTAACTTCCTAGGTCTCTTTCTACTAAATAAAGAGCCAATCGCCATATTTAGGTGCGGCCAAGGAACTAATGTAACTTCCTAGGTCTCTTTCTACTAAATAAAGAGCCAATCGCCATATTTAGGTGCGGCCAAGGAACTTACATAATTGGAATTACTACGAAGCAATATTAGAAAAATAAAAATGTACTTTATTTCGTTACTCATAAAGTTGATATTTGTTTCTTAACATAGGGGGAAAAACGTTCTGAGCAAGACAACGACATGAGTGGATGTTGTCCCTTTCTTACAATTGCCAGTGTTAAAATAAAACTGCTGATGGTAGATTTTTATATATTCGGTAATCGTTAGATCCCTTTTATTCATACACGTTGATAAATACATTAGCATAAAATGTATTGTAATTAACATAGTGAGTTCTAAAATGTGCTTATTTTAATTATTACGTAATTACTCATGCAATGCAAAGCTGTTTCTCAAATTAGTAGAATTACTTAGTAGTAATTTGCGAACTATGCATGGCCGCACTTATATATGGCGATTGGCGCTTTATTTAGTAGAAAGAGACACACTCCACTCATGTCGTGGTACTCTTCGGAACGATTTTGAAGCCCGTGTGTACATTCCAGGTAGAATGTAACTTCCTTGGGTGCGGCCTTGCGAAGTTTGCAAATTACTACTAAGTAATTCTACTAATTTGAGAAACAGTTTTTGCATTGCATAAGTAATTACGTAATAATTAAAATAAGCACATTTTAGAACCCACTGTGTTAATTACAATACATTTAATGCTAATGTATTTATCGACGTGTATGAATAAAAGGGATTTAACGATTACCGAATATATAAAATCTACCAGCAGCAGTTTTATTTTAACACTGGCAATTGTAAGAAAGGGACAACATCCACTCATGTCGTTGTCTTGCTCAGAACGTTTTTCCCCTTTGTTAAGTAAGAAACAAATGTCAACTTTATAGATAACGAAATAAAGTACATTTTTATTTTTCAAATATTGCTTCGAAAATTCCAGTTATCGTATATAAATTCCTTGGCTGTTAATGGCAATTGATTGTGATTTGTGACTTGTGAGATGTCAGAGTAGTACTCTAATTGGTCTGTGGATGTCAGATAAGAAATTGACGTACCTCAAAGAGTATGACCACAGACTAGTATGACGTACCCGTACGTACGTACGTACGTACATGCTATGGTAATTTAGTACTATAAAATATTTGATAATTGTTTTGAAAATAGCGTCATCTAGGAGACGAATTGAAAAAGATTTTATTTCTAAAGACTTAAGATCTGGATTCAAGGTTTTTGCCACTACATACGATTATTAAAAATAAAATTTTAATGTCTTAAATATATATTTTTAAATAAGATATTACATTACATTATATATTTTAACTATCTGAACTATAAACATGTATTGTTTTGTGGTAAATACGCTAATTTTTCAAAATAACAAAGTTTGGCCAATCTATGAAACAAAAAACAACACAATCACAAATGGCGTCGTCATGGTGTTAAATGTTGATACTCGTGCGCATTTTAATATTGAAATTCAATTTGTTTTGTGTGTATTAGTGTTATTTTCGTTGAGTTTGAACTTTTATTCTCCGGATTGCTTAATCGTGACACAAAACTAATATATTGTGCTATTTATTGTTAGTTAATAAAATCTTAAATTATAATATGAATGTTTTAATTCTCAATATATAATATTATACAGCGTGGCAATCAAACTAAGTTGCAAAAGGACTTGTCAGAGTTACATTTTGTTTGAATGGCACGCTGTATAGTGTTTGATAAATTCCTATTTACTATTAAAATTTCAATAAAAAAAGTAGGTACCTATATTAAGCTGCCGAAACAAAATAGTTCTCATGCTATAAGATAGATGACGCCAGTAGTACGCCATTATAGATTTAGAAAGTTGCCTATCTATATCTATAGTAATCAAGGAACTTATATATGATAACTGGAATTGTTACGAAGCAATGTTTGAAAAATAAAAATGTACTTTATTTCGTTACTCATAAAGTTGACATTTGTTTCTTACTTAACAAAGGGGAAAAACGTTCTGAGCAAGACAACGACATGAGTGGATGTTGTCCCTTTCTTACAATTGCCAGTGTTAAAATAAAACTGCTGCTGGTAGATTTTATATATTCGGTAATCGTTAAATCCCTTTTATTCATATACGTCGATAAATAGATTAGCATAAAATGTATTGTAATTAACATAGTGAGTTCCAAAATGTGCTTATTTTAATTATTACGTAATTACTTATGCAATGTAAAAACTGTTTCTCAAATTAGTAGAATTATTTAGTAGTAATTTACAAACTAAGCATGGCCGCACTTATATATGGTGATTGGCGCCTTATTTAGTAGAAAGAGACACACTCCACTCATGTCGTGGTACTCTTCGGAACGATTTTGAAGCGCGTGTAAGCATTCCGGGTAGAATATAACTTCCTTGATAGTAATACACATATTTATCTATGGACGTACCTTCCGTTAGTTATATTGTTCTGTGACGTACCTATACAAAATCATTATAATAATCAATATAAATAAAAGTTGGTAAATACTAAATATTAAGAATGTAGGGTTATGATTAAATAAGCAATATGTGTAGAAGCTTTCCTTTGCGAATATCTGTCAGAGATTCATTTGTTCTTATTTTATTAATAATATTTAATACTGTTCATGTCACGGACTTGGGTAAGTAACTATTTATCACGAAATTTGTTGTTTACACGATTTTAATGACTTAGGTATCGTTTTAACCTATTTCCAAGTCACTTTTGGAAGTAAGTATGTACTAAGGGACTCGAATCATTAAAATCAAGAAAAGGTAAAAATATGTCACTGTTGTGAATATGGCTATGTCGTGTCATCATTTATTTGTTCAGGGCAAAATCACATCTATGTTTGGCAGTAACAAATAACAATGATAACTAATTACTGACCACATTTTAACCAAATACAAAGCAATGCATTATCAGCATTTTAAATGTCCTTATGTATAACAAATCATTGTCATTTGAAGATTTTAGTAGCCCGGATTATTTGTTATCATTCGGAAAACCTTTAGAATTTAGAACATCCTGCTATCACCTAACAAGACTGTTTTACTGTCAGTTTTCTCATAGGAAGTCTATTTCAATTTCTAACTATTCTTTATCATAAATTTTACTATCTCATGATTGACGGTCCCATTGGTTGAGTGGTTAGCGACCTTGACTACGCAATCGACAGGGTTCGGGTTCCATCCCCGACGGGGACAAGATTTTGTGTGATGAGCATGAATGTTTGTATTTCCAGGTTTGGGTGGTTATTAAATATATTATAGTATTTATATATGTATGTATATGTATTAGTATCGTTGACTAACACCCATAACACGAGCAATTAATTTGCTTACTTTGGAGTTAGATTAGTAAATGCAATTTGTCCCGTGAATATTATTATTTTTATTATTTATTTTTTATAATTTAGTCAAGTAGGTTTTCGTAAATCTTGCAGTATTCATGAGGTGGTATCTCTTACTATAGATTTTTGAATGCAATTTTTACAGCCAACAATGATATGGATATTCAAAACAAGCAAAGTAAACTAAAAGAAGACACAAGCAACAAAATAGTCAACTTCAATGGTAATGAAGATTATTTGAAGAGTTGTCCTATTGAACAAGACAGTGTGTCTGATTGTTCAATGCTTAACTACCCATGTATAAGCTGTGATAGAAGCATAGACTGTGTGTATGGGGGAGAATACAACTACACATGTGTTACGAAACCTAAAATAGTTTGTAATGTGAGTATTTCTAATCTGTAGATCTTTTTATATACATTATTTAAGCTATTCTGGTCTATTTATCCCTGCATTGGCACTGTATTTGGAATATTTTATTGCCCTAGATCTTATTTACTATCGCACCTCCACTCAAATAGTGTTACAATTAAAAAAATCGTAAAATTACTTTTAATGTACCATTCGTATCGTATTATGCCATAGTTTTATCGCGAATGGTGATTTACTACAGTTTTCAATGATTTGATACTAGATGGTGTTAGTGACATTAGTGGAGTTGATTGGTAAGCGATAAAAATAGGCAGGAGCATCTTTAAACCCCTTTCACTCGAGAATTAGTTTTTTTGACTTGTGACTTGAGCGGAGGTGCGATACACATAATGCCTAATGTAAATGGGGCTTGTATAAAAATATATTGTACAGTTATTAACAATATTTTAGGACCTCAAACCCATGCGAGGGGTGTAGTTCTGTAGTTTTACAACATACTCTATCCTAAAATACCCCTGTTAAAGTGCTTTATTTACATATTATGTACAAGATACTTATACAAATATATTCAATTATAGACAATAGTTAGCACTTTTATGAAATCTGGTCTGTGTGTATTTAATTAGTCATGAGAGTCAATTTTCTTACATATCGACCACACAAACCATCTATGTACTATATGTATTATTATATACAACATCTGTTGCTTTTTAAGCACACAACAAAGATACATACAGCCTTGTCCTTTATATCTAAAGCTGCATGTATTTTTTAGGGCAATAAAATGCCTTTAAGAATAATGTTTATTATGAAACTTATGTTCAACTTATGCTACTTAAAAACCCTACCTTACATCTATATACAATTTTAACATAATTAACTATTTACAAATGCGGCAAATGGTTCTATGCTGTACACTAGTGCCTCACTTTATATACTTAATAAAGTTGACTTTTTTATATCATAACATAGCAAATAAGCAGATGGCTCTCCTAATGGAAATGGACAATTATCGCCTATAGACACCAAAGATGTTAATGGTGTGTTGGTATCTACTTCACCAGTTACTTACCCAACAAACTGGAACACAACAGTGACTTGCACTGACACTACTGCAGCTGGAGAGGTATGGCGGTGATACCAGATCCAGGCAAGATAATGCAGAACTCTACCACCTAGTAGCCACAATGGTAGTGACTTATATAGCCAAACTTTTTCCACTTACAAACTGCCTTGTAAAACTGACTGATTGTTCAGTGTTCAGAAAACACCAAGTAAGTTACAGATTAGTAAAATAATAAATCCTAGTCAGCCATAGTATAATATATTTGATATTTATATGTGGTGTATGTATATGTATGCAAAATTTTGTAGTGAAGAAATAAATACCAAAATGCTAGCTTATGACAATGAAACGTATGGCCCTTGTTTATCTATAGGTATAAAATATTTTTGATACATTTCGCTGCATTTATTATTTATAACCTTTGTCTTAAGATTAAAATATATTTTGTCAACATATAAACTACATATATAACAATATAAACTATAATTAATGTACCAAATTACAAACACTTGTAATAATAATCCTGTGGTGCACTTTTTGCTAAACAATGTTAATAATGCAATTAGCATTGTGAAAAACAGATCATTTGATCAGATCGCCGTGTTAGTCCTGGCCTCCTTTGAAGAATAGGCCAACTGCCGTTCTGCCAGGCAGGTCGTAAAAGGCGACCGATTGGCTATTGAATCACTACCATCGTGGTTACTAGGTGGTAGATTTCTGCATTGTCTCCCGGGTCTGGTACCACCGCCTTACCTATTCCTGCTGCAATAGCGTCAGTGCTTGTCGCTGTCGTATTCCAGTTTGGAGGGTAAGGTAGCCGGTAAACTTATGCATGTGGCATTAAACCTCGCCACAAGATAGCAACGCACCATTAACATCTTTGGTGTCTATAGGCGATGGTTGACTCTTTCCATCAAGAGACCCATCTGCTTGTTTGCTATCTTATGATATAAAAAAAAAGATAGACATATCTTCATCAACACTGTACTCTTCTACAGTCTATGAATATTTCAAGATAAGTTAAAAAACAGAATTTTACATTTGATCATAATAATACATATGCATTGTGCATATACATGTAAAATTTTTTGTAATTATCACTTTCTGATCTAAGGCCACAGTTCATTATTTGTTTGAATTAAACCTATTTTTCTTATTTATGCTTCAGGGTTCTAAAACATTCAACAGAACTGCTATGTGCCGGTTTTGTTATCAGACTGAAAAATGGGAACACAGGTGTGATCAAAAAGCTAGCTGCAATTCGTTAGCTTCACCAACAAAATACTACTTGTAAGTGTGACTGTTTAATTCATGAATTTGGCTTCTGTTGATTTATTTGCTTAGACAAGAAAAATATTTCAGAGCCTTTGTGGTCGCTTGAATGGAAATAGAATGAAGAAAGTGGAGTGTTTTTGAAGTAGAGGGGTTTGCCACCCAAAATATTTGGACTACTAGCATATGTGAACACAACTTTTTTACAAACCACTCAATACTTCTATCATACTTACTATTGATCAGCATGTACTTTTGGAGTACTAAGGCGAGTCTTGAATACGTTGTGTGACATAAATTGCACTGCTTTATAAAATTACTCTTTTTGAGGAATCTTTTCCGAAACAGTATAATGGCCATACTTTTTTTCAAACCACTTAATACTACTATTATACTACTGATTAGCTAGTACTTTTGTACTATGGGGAGTCTTGAATCCATTGTGTGACTTTAAATAGCACTAGGTACTTTATGAGATGACTCTGCATTTATATTAAAATTTTAGTGTTGGTGGCATCCCTGAGTTCTTGGAATTGCATTAGCATTGTATTTAATCAATATTTATATCAACTATTTTTATTATTATTATTCGCCTTATATTTATCCATATTCATAATCTAATAAAAATAAAATAATGAAATTGTAAAGATTTATCTACAGGTGCTGTATTTTATTAATACACATTCATATGGTATACCTTATAGACTAAATTACACATTAGAAACGGTTCACATATGCCAGATAATAATTTACCTACTTTTAAGACACTCGAAAACAATATGTCGCACCTCCGTTCAAATAGTGTCACAAGTCAAAAAAACGATTCTCAAGTAAAAGGTTTTAAAGTTGCTCCTGCCTATTTTTTTCGCTTTTCCGGCCGACGCCACTAACGTCACTAACGCTATATAGTATTAAATCATTGAAAATAGTAGTAAATCAGATCTATTCGAGATAAAACTATGGCATAATACGGTATGAATGGTACAATAAGTGATTTTTTGAATTGTTACACTATTTGAGTGGAGGTGCGATGTGTTTGACCTTTCTACTTTAAGAATCTAAATGATTGTTTTCCTTATTCTATTTCCTGAAGTATGCAAACCATTTAACCTATTCATTAATTATGTCATTCTAATATATTTGCCTGCTATGTTATACATTGTGGATTTAAGCAAATATATTTTCTGTATTTAGTATTTTTTGATCTAGTCTACTCTATTATATCAATTGCAATCTGGCAAGAGTGTACAAATGACCATGCATATGAATGGATATACTTGTTACTGATAATATGTTTCTCTCTATAATGCAATCAATTATATGTACAGTTTATTCAATAATAGCTGTTGCCCGCGACTTCGTCCGCGCGGACTTCGTTTACTCTGCACAGCTCCTCCTCCGTAGGTGATAGCGTGATAATATATATCCTATATGTTAACCTGACCTGTTGGTAATATTCATGCAAAATTTGAAGTAAATCCATACAGTACTTTTTGAGTTTACCCTGGATATACATACAGACAAACAGACAAAAATTCTAAAAACTATTTTTGGCTTAGATATCGATTGTAGATCACGCCCCAAGTATTCTTTTAAAAAAATATTCAATGTACAGTTTTGACTTTCCTACGATTTTATCATATGTATAGATTAATCTTCAAAGTTGTATAATTTTCAATAAAATTTATATGAAAGTGGTGGATTGAATGCACGATGCATTCTTTATTGTAAACTACTCATAGCCAAAATATAAATATATCTATTATGAATAATTTATGAACTTATTGAATGAACAAACTATTTATAATATTTATGCTTTTTAGGTGGTCCCGATCTGTATATTAAGTTTACAATTCTATGTTATATCTATGTGGTTATTCTTTATTTACAGAACAAACTGTACAGTCTCTGATGATGTAATTTGTTTGGGTAAAAGAAGATTTCTTAAGAAAATTCGATGTTCATGGACATCTGGTACAAGGTGGGGCACAGCTCTTATATTAGCATTAACGCTGGGAGGATTTGGTGCCGATAGATTTTACCTTGGACATTGGCAGGAAGGAATTGGAAAATTGTTCAGTTTTGGAGGACTGGGAGTTTGGACACTTGTTGATGCACTTCTCATAGGAATTCATCACCTTGGACCTGCTGATGGATCCGTTTATATTTAGTTATTTAGATTATTAAAGTTTAACTCTTTTCTTTGTGATATATAATAAAGTTAAAATAATTTTCAATTTGTTTTAAAGTGATTATGGGAGTGTTTTTTAACAGTACTTGTTCCAGAATATGTTGAGGTTCTACTAAACAATGTGTTAGAAAAACCTATCTGATCTGAAAGAGGTATAGGTAAATCAATGACATCAAAAAATAATAAAATAATTCTTTTTATTAAAATAAAAAAAATGTGGTATTTTAAGATGCCCCATCTTGGTATTAAATTTGAGGAACTTACCTTTAAATCAAGCTAATATTTTGAAAATATTTATCAATCGATATCCATGAAATAATCACATATATATATATATATATATATATATATATATATATATATATATATATATATATATATATATGATTTTATTAAGCTTCTAAATAATGCCTTTGACGATCAGATAGGGTTTTTTCACACGGTATATACCAAGCAAGTATATTCTATAGAATACTAAGCTCCTATTTGGCGTTATGTTAAAAAAATAATTTATTTAGTTAACACTAGTTGTGTTTGCGACTCCATCCGCATGGAAATATTTCTAGAATAAAAGTAGCCTAAATTATTATTCCTTATTACCATGGTATAAAAGATAGATCGTCCCGGGATTTACCCCCATGACTCCCGTTCCTGTGAGATTTCCGGGATAAAAATTATCCTATGACCTTTCTCGGGTCTCAAACTATCTTTGTACCAAATGTCATCCAAATCGGTTATGGTTTAGGCGGGAAGAAGAGATAGACAAAGTTAGGTACTTTCGGATTTACAATATTAGTATGGATTTACAGCAAGATAGTTTTAGCTTAAGGTGATTGGATATTTTAATCTATTGAAGTCAAAACAATGTCGATTGTGAATATGCCTTTAACAGGTGAATATTAATTGACATAACATCAGAGGTTTGAAGGATCAGCGAAGATGTCCGTTCTGGTTATTGCTATACTTGATTAAAGACATGTCACAAGGCTTAATTTCAGACTGTGTGTTGCAACTAGTCTGCCTTCACTATGAACTTTTGAGTAGTAGTTGTTTAGAGTTGTCAAAAGAATAAAATATATTCGACAGTAGCTTTGCTACTGCCTATTTGTAACCACAGATATTAAGTATTAGTTGTTTTGAGGTGTCACAAGAATTAATTCCAGATAGCAGCTCAATTTACCGCTTATTTGCGAAGACAGAATTTAAGTAGAAGTGGTTTTAAGGTGTCAGAAAAATAAAGAGCCATTTGCAACCGATACGGATGAGCAGTTATTTGACGCAGAAAAATATTTTTCTCAGAAAGCCTCAAAGCAACTACCAGAAGAATAAATTTCCGACAGTACCTTTGCTACTGACCTATTTGCAAACATAGATAATATGGAGTAGTAGTTGTATTGATGTATAAGAGCACTTACTAAAATTCAGAACGTAGGTTTTCCACTAGGTGGTTTACGCACACCATTGGTCATGTGTGACAGTGTTCAATCCCTGTCTCAATAGTGGGCGAGAAAAAAAAGATCGTAGCTGTGTAATATTTTTATGACTATACTAGAGTATTTTATCATGTTGATGGCAAAATTAACTTCTGTCACAACAGCCTAAGTGCTAAAAAGAACGACCATGACGGTCGTTCTTTTTTATATCATTAGATAGCCAACAATCATATGGCTTTCCTGATGGAAAGAGAATCTATCTCCTATAGACACCAAAGATGCTAATGCTGCGTTGCTATCCGTGTGACGGATGGCCGCACACATAAGTCTACCCGCTATCTTACCCTCAAAACCTGAACACGACAATGACAAGCACTGATGCTATTGCAGCAGGAACAGGTAAGGCGATGGCATCAAATACCCGGATGAGACTGGACGAGACGATGCAGAACTCTACCATCTAGTCGTTTCATGTTAAATGAGAAATTTATGGACTTAGCAATATATTTCCCCACAGGAATAGCAGTGTTTAATTTAATTTAAAGGTTGCCAATCGTTCCTTAGTTTTTGATCTGAAAAAAGTTTTGTATCCATTATAGTACGAGGGTGGATTGAAAAGTACTCGGCCTAACACAGATCCGTTCAATTCTAAAAATCAAATCTACCCACATTATTTAATTCAGTTCAGAGTAGTTAATTGTGTGAAGTTCGAAACGTGTGCAATAATTTGTTGTGATTTTATAAATTTTTTAATAAAGCAATCGGACGTACTTTATGCAAATGGAGCAAATCGAGCGGCGTGCCGTCATTAAGTACCTCCATAAGAAGGGGCTATCACTGAAAACCATCCTTGATGATATGGTCCGTATATTAGGGGATTCTGCTCTGTCTTATTCATCCGCCAAAAAATGGATAGCATAATTCAAGCGTGGCAGAGAGAGTGTTAAAGATGAACCCCGATCTGGAAGGCCCTCGACGTCCACTACTGACGAAAATATTAAAAAAGTACTTGATTATTGGAGACCGCAGATGAAAAACTAGAGAGATAGCCGAGATTAAAGGCATATTTTATGAACGAACTTAAAATATCATTGTCAACGAATTGGGTTTCCACAAAGTGTCTGCGAGGTGGGTTCCGCGACTGCTTTCAGTTGAACAAAACAGGACGCGATTGACTATTTCACGTGACTGTTTGGAGTTATTTGAAGCCGATGCAGATGAATTTTTGATTCGTTATGTTACAATGGACGAAACATGGGTTCATTACTGTACGCCAGAAACAAAACAACAATCAAAACAGTGGAGAAGACCTGGTGTTCACCACCCACCAAAAAGGCTAAGGCGCTTTTATCGACAAATAACGTAATGGCTTCAGTATTCTGGGACTCGAAGGGTGTGATTATGGTTGATTATCTTGAAAGGAGTCTATAAACTCTGATTACTATTGTGTCTTACTACGTCGTTTACGAGAGGAAATAAAGGAAAAACGTTCAGGAATGCTCAGAAGAAGAGCCCTGTTTCATCAAGATAACGCCCGTGTTCACACGTCTGTGCAATTAATGGCTGAAATCCACAATTGTGGCTTTGAATAATAGTTCAAAGCCACAATTGTGGATCGCATCCGCCTTATTCACCTGATCTGGCACCGCCAGAGTTCTTTCTGTTCCCTAACCTAAAAAGCACTTGGGAGGTCACAGATTTTCGACAAACGACGAAGTCAAAACAGCAGTAGACGCATATTTTGACTCTATGGAAGAATTATTTTTTCAACGGTCTAAATGCTTTGAATGGGAAATGACAAAAGTGCATCGAACTTGATGGTGATTATGTAGAAAAATATAACTGATGTATTCTCTTGGTTATAGGCCGAATACTTTTCAATCCACCCTCGTACTTAGACCTTTGATCGTCTACTGTCATACATGACAGTAGGTACATAATCAAATTATACCTACCTGTCTACTGCCAGAGTAGTACATTTTCATCACTCCTGTATGTATAGGTGGGCCAATAGGCAGGTATCCGACAATAAACATATGCATATGGCATTCTGCCTCAGTGATTATGTGTGTGGCATTCCGTCCCTGACACGGATAACAGTGCACCATTGACTGCCAGGCAGTTCGTAAGAGGCGAACATTGGCTATGCGAGTTACCACCATCATGGCTAGGTGGTAGAGGTCTATATTGTCTCGTCGGAATCTGGTACCTACTTTTACCTAAATAAATTAAAAAGATGAGTATTTCCTGCATAGCACGCGTGTCGTGACACCATCAACTCGCCAATGAAATAAATACTTCCAATCCTCTACACTCACTGCAATGAAATAGAATGTAATCTTTTAGCTGCGAAAATTGTAACCTCTAGGTAACTAGCATTGACCTTCTATCACGTGTAGTAGTTAGATAGATGGCGACTAGATAAATCTGCACCGAATATTCGGGCAGGGGCCTCGCCCCATCAAAATCACTATTCGTAGCATCTCTATTGTTGCACATACCACCACCAACCCCCGAGGTGCTATTGAGAACAGAAAACTTCGAAAAACCCACACTTGTGCCTAGGGTGGCTTAATGCCCCGTATTTTACGGGTTACCCCATTTTTCGCACTACAGCAATGTATGAACCTGTAATTATCAAAATAATTCTACTTTATATGGTACAAATACAGGTTCTGTATTTCTACACATTTCGTCATGGCTGGCCAGTACGGCTAAACACGTGGGTATATACTGTCTAAATCGCTAATTTTGACTCTGTATTATACTAAAAATCAATTGGATATATTGTAATTTCTAATGATTAAGTATGATATGAAAATAAAAATATATATTTATTTTAAAATATAAGGATGAATAATATTAATTTAAGGTAGGTACGATTTCGGTATAAATATCATAGAAATATGAATAATGGTCAATGATAAATATACAGTATAGTCACGTGACAGTAAACGCAAATCTGAAAACGTTACGTCGCACTGTGGCACAGACCAATTAGTGCACTGTGGTAAACGTCATAGATAGGGGAAAGGCGTACAAATTGGCATACTACTTGTAAAACAGTCATAAAATCTTTATTTTATTTTATTTATTAAACACTCTCTCGCATTTATTTTTGTTATTGTTAGTATTATTATTGTTAGTATTATTATTGTTAGTATTATTATTGTTAGTATTATTATTGTTAGTATTCATGGCAAGTGAACGAAAAAATTGAAGAGTACATAACTTCAAAAAAAACTTTTTTTACATAACTAGTTTGTTTTCTATTACTATCACGAAGTATAAAATGATGGGTTTGTGGAGTGAAGAGAAGAATGACCAATTTATATATAGGGAAAGTTGTGAGTGTCCAGCCGTTTATTGAAAAAAAAAGTGTCCTTGAAATACCTACCAGAAGGGCGCTGGCGTCCGAAAAACTACGATATGAACGTTGCTGTTGTAGACGGAGTGAAAAGTGCTGAGCATAAGTATTTAACTGCACTTGTAGCGCTGTTTTTTAATAGTGCTGGAAACGTTTTTAAAAATGCTTTCTTACTAAAAATTGTTATGCAAAGATGGCGCAACTTCTACTGCTTTTTGATGGATACTTTCACAGATGGTTCATCTTACTCCATGGTAAGCATAGTTACCACGGAGTATAGGAAGGATGACCAAATTACGAGTTGAGGGGACGAAAGTTGTAAACCAGTCCAGCTTTTTACTGAAAATTAACTTTCAAACACCTACCAGAATGGCGCTGGTGTAGAATAAACTACGAAATTGTCAAAGATTGCCACTATCATGCTCCAGTTTGGGGTTAAGGTAGTCGGTAAACTTATGCACGTGGCATTACCATCTCGTCAAGTAGTTAGGAATGTAAATTTGATAGACAAAATATGTAAAAAGATTTATTTAATTCAGAATAACTCATAGTGAATAAGTAATATGTTGTTCAAAATAAATAGGAAACTATTTCTTTTGTTTTTTCTTCTCTGCTTCTTCTTCCTTTTCTTTTTCAATAATTGATACATAAGAGTTAATTGTGTCCAAATCTAACATTTGCATGGGTTGGTTACGTCTCATCACAGCAATTTCTAGATTTTTTTGACCTGATTGGACCACTTCCAGAAGAGCTCGAATTGCAAGCTAAAAATTAATTTTAATTAATAAGTAGCTATTATTGGCCATACAAACATGGACATTATAATATTTTTATTATAGTGTTATATATTTATTTTGCTATGTATGCTTATTGTCTGAAATGAAACCTATCTATACCCATATTTCAGACAAATCCATAAATGGCTTCAGCTTTGTTCAAACAGATTAGTCATCCATCTTCCTTTGTTTTACATTATTTGTTAAAAATCATTTAAAAGGGGACGTCTAATAGTCTAATCTAATTTAATTAATTCTAATTTGGTACCGTTACAGCTAGTTTTAATAATATCATATCTTTTATAAATTGTAGATTGAAATTTTTATATGTAGTTTGCTTACAATATGCAATGAGATAACTGTTTGTCAACTTGTTTTCTCATTATTTTAAGAACAAATTTAGGTTAGTGTTAGTTATATTTGTTCTTATAATAACTGATGCAATACTGTTGCCAATTTATAATAGATTTAGGTGTTCTTTTCAGGTACTTAGAAGTGATAAAGGTTTCCACTGGTGAAATAATTTTTAAAATTGGTTTAGTAGTTCTAAATATTACTTCCTACAAAAACTTACAAATGTAACGACTTTATTTATATATATATATATATATATATATATATATATATATATATATATATATATATATTTTTTTTTTTCTTTTTTTTTTTTTGAGAATTTGCAGCACAAAGAGGAACAATTAAGACAATGTTCTTGATGACAAATATTCTTGCAACTCAGTTTATGACAGATTTAAGTTATTTTAACAAGCACTTCTAACAGATGATGAACTGAAAATTGAGTAAATACCATTTAAATCAAATTTAGAAACACCACAACTCATTTCCTAATCTGAAAGTCAATAATAAGCATCAATAATTATTTCACACAACTTATGCATTTGGCATCTTAACATTCTTATGAATTTCAATACAACATTAATAATACTTGCCTACAAGTTAATGGTGGTTAATATAACACATAGCGCCATATTATAGCGCGCTATGTATACTCAACATAAGCGTACACTATATAGATTCCCATTCTGCACTGTAATATAATGACATGCCATATATACCTAGCGGCTAGCGTAAGCCATAGTTATAAATATCTGTCCAGAATAGAGCAAGACACACTATGGCATATAGCGAGCGCTAGCACATGGTGAGTTAGCATATATATATATATATAAACTATAAGGTGTTATAGGTTATAACATCAAGCGTCTACAGTCTAGCATGCTTCGATCATTGCTTGTTAGATCACATAGTTTTGTAACTTTGTATCATATTCTCCCAATTACATGCTATAATATAGTCCATAACATAGTGCACTTGAAAAATATAGTTTATAGTCCATAGCACCCTATCATAAAATAACTTATTTGAACGATACAACTCCAAGTGGTAGTAGTTTTTTTTATTAAGAGTGCCATATGATTATATAGACAAAGTAACATATAATGCCCATTATTAGCAATTGGTTTTACACATGTATGCAGCACCAGTACTAGGGATGAGCAAGAAGAGTGGTTGCTCAATACAATGGTCAAGAAAATTGATTAGAGGGTTGCCTTGTGTTGGTCTGGAAACCGTTTGTCGAAGACCATCTGCCATTCTGCTACAGTAGTTCATAAATGAAAGGTTGGCATTACCAGTCACTATTATTGTGACTACTAGAGTTCTGCAATGCCTTCTAGTTTAGTTCTCACCTAGTAACTTTGCGTATTGTAAATACATATGAACTAGCTGGATCGTGCAGCCCTCTACACTACAAAGGTTATTGTTGAATCCCATGAGAACAACTCATTTTTCTGTTATAAAAAGTAGCATATGCACTATTCCAGGTCATCATCTACCTGTGTGCCAAATTTCATCCAAATCAGTTCAGTAGTTTTGGTGTGATTGAGTAACAAACACCTAAACTTTCACACTTATAATATCTTAGTTAGATCATGACACAGGCTATTGAATAAATTTACAATTTGTAAATTTAAATGGTAATAAATTGATATATTTAGTATACCTTTACAGCACCATTTTCCGTTGAAACTTCATCAGGAGTGTAATTTTTCTCTAAGAATTCTCGAACAGTTTTTGCTGATCTTCCTGTAGCATTTGCTTTCCATTCAAAGAATATTCCTGATGGTTCTGTTTGGAATAAATGAGGTTGTCCATCGTAATCAAAACCACCAATTAGACACGATATACCGAATGGACGACGACCATTACTTTGTGTATATTTTTGCTTCAATCCAGCAATATATCGTGTGATATATTCTAGTGTTACTGGATCCTCAACCGTCAATTTATGTGACTGGCACTCGATTTGTGCTCTATTTATAAGAATTCTAGCATCGGCTGTCAAACCGGCAAATGCCATGACAACATGGTCATCTAAAAGGCAAATTTTTCGTACTGTTCTTTCTTCTTGAAGTTTAGCGACGGACTTCTTTTCAACGCCCAACACGACAACATCCTTTCCTCTAACCCCAACCTGCAAGTACACAGGTATGTATAGAATATAAAGGTTTTTTTCACGACAATAAAATTGCAAGTTTAGCTTACCGCAGTAGAACCTTTTCGTACAGCTTCTTGAGCATATTCTACTTGTAATAAATGACCATCAGGAGAAAAGACTGTGATAGCTCTATCGTATCTCGCTGACATGATAAATATTCAATGTTTCTAATGTTTTAAAAGATTTAACTTTTGAAAATTATACCCAAATCCGAAGACGCGAAGTCACGATTCATGCCAAAACAATGACATTTGACAAATGACAATGTGAATTTCAAAATTGACAATGGAAGTGTTCGGCAGAACTACAAATTAAAGTTAGTTACTCAGACTTATTAAATAATTTTACCTCTACGACACGATAGATATTTAGATACTTTCAAATGCCGCCTTTTTATTTAGTATGTTACGGTGCTAGGTACTATATAATTCGGATCATTCTCCTATAGCTTTTGCTTTTGACATTGTTAAATACCAAAAGATAGAAAGTATGTCCAGGCCAAACTGATTCTCGGGGCGCTCAGAACAAAATTTTGTTTATTCTTACTTAAAAGTCTTGAAATTTAATTCCACCAAACATGACCAATAAACAAGACAGACAGTATAACACAGAATACTTAGAGACCAAGGAACTTATATACGATAACTGGAATTACTACGAAGCAATATTTGAAAAATAAAAATGTACTTTATTTCGTAACAAATAAAGTTGACATTTGTTTCTTACTTAACAGAGGGGAAAAACGTTCTGAGCAAGACAACGACAAGAGTGGATGTTGTCCCTTTCTTGCAATTGCCAGTGTAAATAAAACTATCTGATGATAGATTTTTATATATTCGGTAATCGTTAAATCCCTTTTATTCATACACACCGATAAATACATTAGCATAAAATGTATTGTAATTAACATCGTAAGTTCTAAAATGTGCTTATTTTAATTATTACCTAATTACTTATGCAATGCAAAAACTGTTTCTCAAATTAGTAGAATTACTTAGTAGTAATTTGCAAACTACGCATGGCCGCACCTATATATGGCGATTGGCGCTTTATCAAGGAACTTATATACGATAACTGGAATTATTACGAAGCAAAATATGTTCGCGAGATATGTT
Source organism: Apodemia mormo (assembly GCA_036924255.1). Classification (NCBI taxonomy): domain Eukaryota; kingdom Metazoa; phylum Arthropoda; class Insecta; order Lepidoptera; family Riodinidae; genus Apodemia; species Apodemia mormo. Next base: position 36,647,249 of record JAUPFN010000003.1, on the reverse strand, counting down.
CTACCATTAAAATACCATTTTATAAACATTAAAAAAAAATAGAAGATACATGTTGTATTAGAATTTTATTTCTACTAACGCCATCTATTATAAAACTAACGAATTAAAATGTTACAAAGCTACACTAGGCGACAATCTATGCCCTATTATGGTACATTTTACTGAAAAAATATCGCACTTTTAGGTTTGAGCTTTGGCTTGGTAGTTTTAATTCATTTTCATTCACTCCATTTTAATACAATATTAATCTGTTAATACACTTGTACTTTTTAACTTCCCGCTACGTATGTAGATAAGGAAGTTACTGATTTAGTAAGTAAGTGTTTTCTTGCTGTTTTTTGGTGACTTAGCAATTGAGACATTTCAATATCTCTTAGTACTGAACAAATCTAAACTTATAGTTTTACTTTACTCTTTTGAGCTTAAAATACCTTAATTTAGCGGGAAGTTGCAGGAATGGCCTGCAAGGTTAACCATTTACAGATTTTTCACAATTTGATTACTGTGAAACAGTACAAGTGTATTAATTGATAAATATTGTATTGAGATTAATTTCCAATCTTAGCCCGAGAGTAAAAAGCTAAAAAAATGTGTTTTTCTTTATAAAATCAACTTTCATTTTTAATACCCATTTTTCCTAGAAAACTCTTTTACAAGAAAGTTACCATAAATAAAAATTCATTTCTATCAATATTAGACTTAAGGGCGAAGTGGTGGCGCGAGATTGATCTTGAGTTGCTACATATAGTTACGTACTCGGGTTCGTTGTTGTAAGAAAACACCACTTATATTAAATCCGTGTATTTACACAACATAACACAACGTAATACTAAAATACACTTTACACCCTAATCACTCGCTATACTATCACTGAACTTAGAACACTACACAATAAAACACTTCTCGCTTCGGAATAGTCACTTGATGTATCGCTCTCGATCGCTTGATAAAAACTGCCTTGTGTTTGTCAACACCGTTGTATTTATAGGCAGGGGAAAGTCCTAGCTGGATCCAGAAAAATCTAAATGTATCGGGAAACCATGAATAACTTCTTATCGTAAACATGTTATGAGTCATAAATCCTAGTACACGCTACTTTCAACCTTATGCCATTTCCCACAAAGTCCATTATGGCATAGCCCAGGTCAACTATTTGTTTGTCAATAGGAGTAGCTATCTCTTTCTTTTATTTCTAGATAATTACCGCGCGCGCGCGCTCCAACTCTACACGCTTCTAGATTATTCGTAACAATATTATAGGTAGATTGTACTATATTATAGGTAGACCAGAAAATATGGTGTAAAATATGTTGATAACCTAAAACCTAACCCTAACCTAACCTAACCTAAATATATAGAAATCGTGTTTTTAATAAATTAAGAAAATTTAAAAGAATTTTTCTTGTAAAGAACAAAAAAATTAGTCTTAGAAACGTGATTTTCTTTATTTTGGTTTTATTTTGCTGCGCCCCCCTAGACCAAATTCTGACGACGCCTTTGATGCGAATATAATGTTTTTAGGTTAGATAATTATAAATAAAGTCCATACATTAAAAGACGTAATTCTCATAAAAATACTTTCCTAACAATATTACTAGGTAGTGGTCGCGTTTCCTTAGTAGTTTTTTATAAAAATATGTTGACGTGTCAAAATAACTTATAAAAAGTTTTATTGAATAAAGTACTTCTGATTTCTGATTATAACTTTGCGAGCCCTTACAAAGCTCTGCTTTTTGCTAGTATATTCGGTAAACGTTAAATCCCTTTTATTCTACATTTTATAAAGAAAACTACGTAGCTCTAAAACAAAGCCACCTCCTCCCCCCCCCCCCCCGTCACGTAGCTCAGCGTAGCATTCAAGCTTATCTCCCCCCCCTCGATCAGGCTACGTGGTTTATGGACGATCCCCTACGCATGACCGCACTTATACAGGGTATAACAAAAATAAGCACTAACTTTCAAGGGTATACGTGTACATGAACTAAACAAACACCTGGTAAAATATTATACCAAAAGGCACACATTTTTTGTTTCATATAAATTTAGTAAAATAAGAAATTAAAGTTTATTTTCACACCCCTACCTTGAAGATGGAAGTGATGTGACGTCAGCAACACGTTGAATGAATAGCGTGACGCACACATAGACATGAAGAATACCGCGTACTTGTACTTACACACATTTAATAAGCAATTTTTTACATATCACTTTCGTCACTGATTAATTATTATACATTAATCCAAATTCACTATTTACAGGCAATAATAAAACAACACTGTCTTCAAATTAATTTATAAGTAAGGTTCAAAATGACCACCACCCTTCTCAATGCAAAGAGCAGTTCTGCGTAACATTGATAACCTTACATTATGCAACATATGTGGGGTTATGGACCTAAATGCTGCATTAATTTTACCTTCCATCTCTTCACGTGTATGACATTCCACAGAGTAAACTTTATTTTTCACATAACCCCATAAAAAGTAGTCTAGGCACGTGAGATCTGGAGAACGAGGTGGCCAAGGCACCGGGCCACTTCGACCTATCCACTCTGCAAATCGATCGTTTAAATAATCACGCACAGGGCGTGCAAAGTGAGCGGGTGCTCCATCGTGCTGAAAAATTATATTACGGTATACATTCAGTGGAAGATTTTCCAGATGTTCTTCTAAATCCTCTCTCAGGTGTTGTAGGTACCTTTGAGCGTTAAGACCGTGAGGTAAAATAGTCGGCCCCAAAACATAGTCCCCAACGATGCCTGCCCAGACATTAATTCTCCACTGGTGCTGAAAGCTACTTTCACTCGAGGCATGCGGGTTATTATGTGCCCACACATGCTCGTTGTGCAAATTGAGCACACCATTTCTTGTGAAAGAAGCCTCATCTGTCCATAAAATATTAAAAGCAAATTCGGGATTTGCTTCAGCACGGTTCTGGTACCACCTACAAAAGTCCATTCTGGGCATATGGTCTGCAAGTCCTATCTCCTGAGTCCTTGAAAAATGGTAGGGATGTCGTCCATCATCCTGCAGAGTACGCCACACCACCATATGGTTTACATTTAACATAGCACTGCATCGGCGTGTGCTGGTCCGAGGATTCTCGTCAAAATGATTTAGAATTCGAGTCTCAATAGCAGTACCTACTCTTGAATTAGGACGTCCAACGTTTCGTTCGCGGTGGAAGGAACCAGTACGCTGAAGTCGTAAACACATGTTACGGAATACTGAGTACGGAGGTAAATGACGTTGTTCTGCTGGTGGCCTTCCATCAATAAACCGTTGTCGGTAAATCTCCCTCGCTTCATTAATGCTACCATTCCTAGCAGCACCAACACATAGCATCATTTCGTAAAATTCACTATTAGTGTAAAGGTGACGGTCATTATTATTTCTACGTGGCATTTTTAAAATCGCGATTTCCAATCAATGGGTATTAAGTAAGATTCATAAAAAATCGGCAATAATAGCAATAGTTACGCTCTCCAAAGACAAACGGCAACTGAATAAAAAAATAAAAATTCCTTTACAATTATCTAGGTACTTTTCCGAACTAATTAGGGTTCAGTGAAACAAATTTAAAAATAATCTTCTTCATCTTAGAGTTTATTCCGGTTATTCTCCACGCTTGCGCTAGGAACGAGTTTGAGTTTGCCGTAGCGACTGTCGTCTAACCTCCGAACCTCTCTGGAGGAAGCCGGTGCCAGGACCTCTTTCATTGTACAGCAGTCAGGTTGTCTTAGGTCCCGAAGGTGGTGGTGGGACCCCTTGCACCATAAATAAAAAAAAATCATTTCCCGTGTTAGTTTGAGTGCCTTAAGAAGAATTACCCTCCATTCTACCAGGCGAACTGAGAATCGAACCCAGTACCTTACGAATAAACCCCTAAACCGGCATCACTCTTATCATAAAAGTGACAAAAATGTTGACTAAAACTATACGGAACTACATATTAGTATGATTTTACATAAAAACAAAATGGCAGAAAAAAGGGAGTGTCTTGTCTCTTTCCGAAAGTGGTCTTTTCGCCAATCAAAGCGTTTCGTTGCACTTTGTATAAGCCGCAAAACACGTGTAAGTTCTAAAGGCCTGTACAAACGACCGGCGGCGGCTTTAAAGTAACTTAATACTTTTTCATTTCCAGTATGATAAACAATATTTTGATGAAAAAGATTAATTTTTCTGAATGAATGAACAGGTTGATATGTAATCCCGGCAATCGCTAAAATTAGCAATAGTTTTCGTTGGTTTCGCTTGCGTGGTTTATTTTTGACATTCACAAAAAACTCTAACCACGCGTGCGAAGCCGCGAGCAACGGCTAGTATTTTATAAAATCTTTGATCTAAAATGTAATCAAAAAAACGTAGTCAAAAATTATCTTTTTCCTGAAATAACTACTACTTAGAAAGGTCTTGCCAATTTCTCCCGTGAAACAGCTTTGCTGTGTTTCGGAGAGAAGGGCAAGACAGGCACTGTAATTACTGGCACCGAGACTTAACATCTTATGTCTCAGGATCTTAACATCTTATGTCTCTAACACATGAATGGAATACCTGGGCTAGTTCCAGCCCAGGTATCCCATTTTTGTTCATTAGCGACGTCGACCACTTACCATCAGGTGGCACGTCTGCTAGTTTGCCTATCTCAATAACATAAAAAAACGTAAGAAGAGGCGCACCTAAAACAAACTTTAGGTAGGTACTAAGTTCCATCAGCCATGTAGTGATAGTGACAAACGAGCCTATCAACTCACCGGGAACATTCCGATTCTTGACATTTTTTTAGCAGTGCTAGCCATGTCAAATTTCATATGTAACGAAAATTAATTTGCGCAATTAAAATTCCCGCGGAAAATATTCAGTAGTGTGTGTGAGCAAGGCCTTAAGTCGGGCGCTTCGTTGGCCGCGTTGAGACGCCTAGCGCGATGTCGGTAATACTTCAAATCAAAGGACTTCTAGGCTAATCAATGCGTAGGTTTATTTGTCAAAAATGCTTATAAAAGGTTGTGTTGTGTCTTAATTCTTAATGATAATGCATATTTATTTTGCGAAGTGTCGTGTTATCAACGAGAAAGTTTTACTAAGTTTTTAGAATTGTGTGTAAAAAAAGTGATAATAGCTATGATTTACCTGCTCAAAAACTAATTACCTATTTAGACACCTTGTTATGTGAAGTTAGAAGCAAACAGGGTAGGTACTAGAGGTAAGTATTATGCCATTAAAACAGTTTGTAAGTTGAAACCATGCCAGATAATACATTGTAAAATGCCTATGAATCACGGAATAGATTTAGGTACCTACACTGAAAACACATGTGAATAGTTGACTTTGAAGGTGGATATTGTGTGATGAAGTAATTTATGTAATGTGTTTTCATAACAAAAAGATACCTTAATTAGTTATATTGGATTATTTGCCACGATTGTTTTAGAATGTATGTACCAAACTAATAGTTTCACTCAGAGTTAGAAATAATAATCCAGGTCACAATAAATTTTAGGTACACAGCTGATATAATTTTGTTGCCAGGCGGGAGATTTTCCTGCATGAAATGCCTAATAGCCGCAGGTTTGCCTTACGTAAACTAGGTATGAGACTACTAGGTAGGTATTTACGATTAATAAAATTTTATGAGATTTTTTTTATTGAATATGAGTATAGTAATTAATAATTATTTTAATATGATCGTAATATGCTATCGAGTGACACCAATAGTCGGACAGTGTTTTTTTTAACATAATGTAATAATTATGGCTATCAAAACCCAGTTAAGTTACCTATGAATCAAATTGTCCAGCCTGGTAATCAAACTAAGGACCCTCATGGGTTTATTCCAACATCAGTCCTGGTAGAAAAAAATATAAAAAAACTCTTTAAATAATATCTACATTATTTACTCTGTCAAGTAATTAGTACTTTGTTGTGCGTCTAGCAGTTCATTGACATCTATCATATGATTGTGACCTTTCATAGCTGCGTAAACCGTGCGCGTACGTTACTGCGTGCTATACTTCAGGGCTGCCACAGATCATTTTGAAAAAAAACTTTGACATTCATTTTCTCAGAAATTTCATAGTTTTTATTTATTAAAAATGTATAATTAAAGAGCTAACCACACATCCTGAACGCTCCTTCAGTATTAGTGCTTATTTTTGTTATACCCTGTATATGGCGATTGGCGTTTTATTTAGTAGAAAGAGACACACTCCACCCATGTCGTGGTACTCTTCAGAACGATTTTGAAGCGAGTGTGAACATTCCGGGTAGAATGTAACTTTCTTGCGCTTATTTAGTAGAAAGAGAAAAACTCCACCCATGTCGTGGTACTCTTCGGAACGATTTTGAAGCGCGTGTGAACATTCCGGGTAGAATGTAACTTCCTTGTGCTTTATTTAGTAGAAAGAGAAAAACTCCACCCATGTCGTGGTACTCTTCGGAACGATTTTGAAGCGCGTGTGAATATTCCGGGTAGAATGTAAGTTCCTTGGTCAAGCCCAAGGAAGTTACATTCTAAAGAGTACCACGACATGAGTGGAGTGTGTCTCATTCTATCATATAATAGGGGGTTTACACGGGTCGATTTTCGCCGTGCGGCGAGTCGCTTCACTAATTGCCTCACCAAGCCGCATCGCTAGCCCATTTACACTGGTTACTAAAATCGCATGCGGCTCTGTCATTTCCATCGAAAATGTTGAGCAGAATAGCCGTTTGTGCCGGAATTGAAATAATTAATTATTCAATTATTCAACAATTGCTTAAAGAACAAAGAGTGAAGAAAAAACAAAAGGAAAGAAGAAAACGTAATGTTTGGGTACGTGGATGGATTTCTCGACGTAAGGACTTGGGTGCTTCGGATACTTTATTGGTTGAGTGGAGTTTAGAAGATCCTGATTATTTTAAAAAACGATTAAGAATGACTACTGATCAGTTTAATACTTTACTACATAAGGTTACTCCGCTTATACAAAAATACGATACCAATATGCGAGTAGCACTTTCTCCGAAAATTAAATTAGAAATAACCCTGAAGTTCTTGGCTACCGGTGATAACTATTCAAATCTTGCAGAGACATTTAGAGTTCCAGAATGCACAATTTCCTTGTTTTTGAAGGATGTTTTGGATGCTATATACAATGTTTTACAGGAGTTCATTATGGTAAGTGAAACTAGTAATTAATTATAAACGATTTATTTATAAATTTTCCATTGTGTTTTCATCTAAGCATGACCTAACAGCTTGAGATAGAATATCGTCGTTCACTCCGTATTGTTTGCCCGTAGTATTTTCTTGTGTAAGTAAACAGCTGGCAAAATAGTCTTCTTCATAATCGAGGTGCCTTCTAGAAGTGGAAGCTTCGGGAGTCGAAGTTTCACGCTGGTTTTGAAAAGCTGAGTTTCGGGAAGTAGTAGCTTCGGCTTCTGGAGTCGAAGTATAGCGTGTATACTCTGAGAGTGAACTTGTAGGTCTAGCAATTGGAAAATGTTGTGTATTTAAGGTTTTCAGTCTTTCTTGTGACAAATAATTATTGATGAAATTTTGACAAACAATAGCATTTCTTAATGGCAAACTACGTAATTGGCTTGCCACATGTACTCCGAATGTATCAAATTCATCTTGACGGATAGTTTGAGCCAAAGTTTCTAATCTATTGACTGCTTGTAAAACAGGTGGGTCCATTTTAGGTGCGTCCATTAGAGCACGCTCCGCCTTTTTCTTTGGAGACAATTTTTTTTTCTTTTGTAAGGGCGCAATATTATCTTCTTGTTCCGATTCATCAAAATATGAAGATGCGTCGGTGTTTGTGTTCACCGCTGAATCTTTTCCCTGTAACCATACACTAATATAAGTTTATTTCTTTTAGGTGCCATCCACCACAGATCAATGGAAGAAAATACAAAAGGATTTTTTAGATCGCTGGCAATTTCCTTTTTGCTGTGGGGCTATTGACGGGAAACACGTATTAATCGAAAATCCACCACACGGAGCATCAGACTATTATAATTACAAAGGCACTTATAGTGTGGTGTTGTTTGCTATAGTGGATGCACATTACCGTTTCATATATATAGATTTCGGAACTAATGGACGCATGAATGATTCGCATATTTGGAAAAAAACAAAGTTCTGTAGTGCTCTTGAAAGAAATAATTTAAAACTACCTAATAAGGCAGTTTTCGTTGGTGATGATGCTTTCCCTTTGGCAACCTATTTAATGAAACCGTATTCAAGACATGAAGGTTTGGAACACAAACAAAAAATCTTTAATTACAGACTATCAAGAGCACGCCGAATCGTAGAGAATGCCTTTGGCATAATGGCTTCACGATTCAGAGTATACAGAAAACCTATATCTGTTTCATTGGATAAAACTGATTCTATTATTAAAGCGACCTGTGCGCTGCATAACTGGCTTCGGACTAATCTCATATACATGAATACTCCCGAATTAGTAGACGGAGAAGACTTCAGTTCAGGGACAATCAGAAACGGAAGTTGGAGAAGCATTCCTACGGCAGGAGTAGACGAATTAATGACACCGCTATCTTCTAACAACTATTCACGAAATGCAAAAGATCTGCGCGATAGATATGCTGACTATTTTGTCGGACCAGGAAAAGTTTCATGGCAAGATAGAATGATTGCGTAAATATTGTATGTTTATTTAAGTAATATTATAAAAATGGCTCTGTTCACGATTTACCTATTATAATTTGTAATATGCGAACAAGAATAACTATTTAATAAATAATAATAAGACTTACCATGTTATCTTTACTGTTTCTTCCTTCTATCACTGGCTTTAAAAAGCGGTCAGCTACAGAAAACCAAATTAATTGAGGTCTGTATATATCATCCTTTCCCGCGCCACTCTTCTTTGACTTTGCTACCTTACTGGCCTCTCTATTATACGTGGTTCGTATATTTTTTGTCTTCAATTTAAGCTCTTCAACTGTTATGGACAAACGCATTTCTTGAATAATAGATTTAAGAGCCGCTAAACGTACATTATTGTTCCTATAATCTTGTTCTCTTGGGTTCCATAAGCATGGATGCATTTCATAGCATTCCAAAAACTGTATGGTGTTATTTTTATTCATGGTTGTTACGATAAATGTACACAGAAACGCTGTAGTAAATAAATACACGTGCGTGCGCGAAACACCTTCATGCGGCGGGCGATCGCCTGCAACTGATCGTTTACACGGTCGATTTTAGTCACCAGTCGCATGCGGCCGGTTGCCGCGCGGCCAAAGTCGGATGCTACCCAACTTTGGGGCTTGCGGCTTTAGTCACTTGCAACTTAGCCGAATAGCCATTTAGATGGTCGATTTACGCCGCGCGGCAAAAATCGTGCGGCTTTAGTCATCCGTGTAAACCCCCCATAAAGCGCCAATCGCCATATATAAGTGCGGCCACGCGTGGTTTGCAAATTACTACTAAGTAATTCTACTAATTTGAGAAACAGTTTTTGCATTGCATAAGTAATTACGTAATAATTAAAATAAGCACATTTTAGAACTCACTATGTTAACTACAAAACATTTTATGCTAATTTATTTATCGACGTGTATGAATAAAAAGGATTTAACGATTACCAAATATATAAAAATCTACCATTTAGATAGTTTTATTTACACTAGTTATTGCAAGAAAGGAACAACATCCACTCTTGACGTTGTCTTACTCAGAACGTTTAAGAAACAAATGTTAACTTTATTTGTTAGGAAATAAAGTACATTTTTATTTTTCAAATATGGCTTTGTAGTAATTCCAGTTATCGTATATAAGTTCCTTGGTCAAGCCACTTTAAAAAAATCTCAAGTTTTAAAAAATTAAATATGGCGGCAGCGGTGAATGATTTTGAGCCATGGTTAATTGATAAATTAAAATCTCTTAAAACTGATGAAAGTGTTTTTGGTTCATATATATCAGGCATATTAGAAAGTGAAGAATCTATAGATGAAAAAAAAGATGCATTGGAAGGTATATTATCCGAAATAGTGGTAAGTCGTACAAATGAGTTGCTTTTGGTTTTGTTTTGGAATTATATTATTTTTTCAGTTTTACCATTACTTTTCTCTTTACAGGAAAAAGATATAACTGTTCACGTTAATGAAATTATTGATAAATGGGAGCTATGTCGACCGAAAGATGAAGCTCCAAAACCGGCAGCAGATGTAGACATACAGCTTACAAAGTTATTAGAATCTCAATCTTTGGCTACCACAACTCGCAAAGAGTATACAGATGAAGAGAAAAAAATTCGAGAAGCAATATTGTCCCAGTATAGTCAGCTGTCGGACAAGGAGGTGAGTTTCCTATCATCTGTTGATTTTGAAAAACCTAACCTGTCTTAAGATCTTAAAGTACATATTACTTCCAAACTCGAAAAAGACCTACGATTTGTTTTTTAATCTCGTATAATTGCATTGTAGCCTGCAACTTTTGATTGCAACACACAATACAACAACACTCAATGCTTGTTATTAAAAGAAATTTTATAAATAGCTAACAATTTTTAATCTTTGGAAACTCAAAGGCAATTTATTCACTTTTGATTGTTAATATATAACCTTTTAAATAAGGCATACTATAATGAGGTGAGATTACTTTCAGAGAATGTTTACTACTGGAGTTCTTTATTTTAAATGATTGACTAATCTATGTATATAAAAATCAATTGCTGTTCGTTAGTCTCGCTAAAACTCAAGAACGGCTGAACCGATTTGGCTAATTTTGGTTTTGAATTAATTGTTGAAGTCCAGGGAAGGTTTAAAAGGTGAGCAAATATAGAAAAAAATAAGAGTAGTTAAAAAGGCCAAACAACGTTTGCTGGTATAATTAGGTATGTTGTTATGTATTTAATATATGAACTGTAAACAAGCAGATCACTCTCCTGATAAAATTTATCTATTGCCTATGGAAACAAAGATGTTATCATTGCTATTCATGTGCTGTACCTGCAATGTGACAAGCATAAGCTTATCAGCTACCTTACCCTCTAAATTCGAACACAATGTATAAAATACACTGTTGTGGCCAGAAAAAAAACATTTGGGATACCAAACCACGGTAAGATATTGCAAAATCCTACCACCTAGTAATCACAACCTTGTCTGCACATTAGGCCCTTTATGAACTGTCTGACAAAAATACACATGGTCTATTTGCCTAAAGGGATCTGGACCAAGATCAGGAAATAAACAAATAATTAATTTTTAATAACAAATTTAAAACTAGCTACAGCTTGCAGCCCGCTGCTTTATAAAAGTTTTTGGCGAATCCCGCGGGATCACCTAATTTTTCCGGAATAAAAAGTTGCCTATGTGCTATTCCACATCATCATTTATCTGTGTGCCAAATTTCATTCAAATCCCTTTGGTAGTTTTTGTGTGATTGAGTAACAAACATCCATCCAAACATCAGAACTTTCACATTTATAATATTTATATTTAATATAGATTAATATAGATTACCAGAATTACCTCTCTGTACTAGTAATGGGTTGTTAAAAGTTTTTCATTAACATAGATCTATGTTCATCAACTAGTGAAATTCTTTAACTACTTAATATGCTATTAATGTCAACTTGCAATGTAAATTGCAATTTGACATTTACTAGGTGGTAGAGTTCTGCATTGGTACTACTGCCTCACCGACAGTGCTTGATACTGTCACGTTCTGGTTTGGAGGATAAGGTAGATGGTAAACTTATGCATGTGGCATTACACTTCACCACAAGTATTAATTTAAAATAAAATGTGTATTTTAAAAATAACCTTCTGCGTACATTACTTAGAGTACGAATTTAAGCGATGCTCACAATCTATGATGATATTATCAATATAAATTTGTTTTAGTCGTTTGTTATATTTATTTGTTAGATTGCATTCCCGAATTTAGCCATTATTTAATGAGTTGTTTGCTATCATAAAATGCTGATCATAAACTGTTAACATTGATACGTTGCCAGGAGATTAACGGTTGACTCAATACCCATTCCTACTCTGTACTGTGGGGTAAAGGAGTAATGAAAGAGATTTTGTTTTCATTGCAACTTATTTAATCTAAATAATAGAAATAGTAATTGATACCTTTTTTTTCTTTATTTCTCAGGAAGATGAGGAAAGTGAAGATGTTATCGAAAGCTCTGATTTAGTAAAAAATACTAATGCTTCGGATGTAGCAGCAGCTGCCCGTGAGCGTAGAGAACAAGCACGGCTTGATGCACAACGTAAAAAGGAAAAGGACAGAGAAGACAGGTATAAGTTTTTAAAATCAAATGCCATTGTGTGGCATATTTAGAGATTTTGCCATATTACAGAGAGCCCTTTTTAATATGAGATCTTTGATAAGATAAATAATTATTTTTTACTCTTAAAAATTCCCACTGTTGCCCATTTACTAAAAGTTTTCTGGGTACTTAATGATAACACGCTTTTGGAGTAAATACTTGACTATATCAATTAATATTCTGATTATCTTGATAACTTTGCCAATTTTTCCATGCTTTAAATCCTTCTATTCTATCAATATTCATTGAAGCAAAGACAATTTATACTTTTTGAGGTTTGTAGATCACTCTGGTATATCAATCCCAGGCCAGCCCACTATCACACAAATATGAATCTAATATATTTAAGTATTATTAAACTACTAGTTTACCTATATTTGTAAATATAATTATAACACATTACACATCTAATTACAGCTGTTGCCTGCAACTTTGTGTGACCTACACACATTACTCCCATTTATTCAGTCCTGTAAATATGTTCTTAGTGATAATGTAGCATCATAAGTGGTGAAAGATTTTTTTAAGATTAAGTTTATCAATTATAAATATATAATCAAATCCTATCTCTTTATAATATTGATGTAGATTTTTATTAATATGGTTATAGTTATTAAAGGAACATCACAAATCACATAGACTTGCAGAAGCATTCACTTTCAGTGTAGAGAAAATAGAGTGTGTCATTTGGTACTGGTTTTGATGTCATTATTTTAATATGATTATCAATGTTAAAATCAGTGTGTGTACATGTTTGTTATAACAGATCAATATTGATGACATTTTGTATAAAAGCAGTCTATGTATAGGAATACGCTACTTGTATACAAAATGTCAGTTAGACCAAACTAATTTTGTGCCAGAAAAGTGTTTGATCCTGTTGGATTCACAAAAACTAATCTCCCAGCAAATTATGGAGTGCAGACTGCAGATAGTTTTTGATAAATGTAGCAATAATTTCACACAGTCCTAATATTTGTTTGTTATTATAAAATAAAAGGTATACTTTTTTACCTTTTTATTCTAAGACATTCTATTATAATTCCAGGGAGAAACAAAAGCAACAGAAAGAAGAGAAGAAAGAAAAGCGTAAAACACAAAAAAATGAACGGAAAAGGTAGCAACATTAATACCCCAAAAGATACACCAAGCTGCTTGTTTAAGATTTTTATATTTGTAAAGATGTTAGTGTTAATAGACATGTTTTAACTGTGTTTCAGTTGAAATACTGGAGTATAAATATAGAAAGATCATCTTGCATTCAGTTTTATATAAATATGTATGAACTATTATAAGACATACTGTTGACTTACCATTTGATCTGATACTTATCCATGATGATGAAAATTGTACAAGTAAATAAATAAATAAATATTGCTGGACAAATACACAAATTGATCTAACCACAAAGAAAGCAAATTATTTGCTAGTGTTATGGGTGTTACTCAACGATACTAACACAGAAATAAATATATAAATATTGTTATATGCATAATAAACACCCAAACCCAGAAATACAAACATCTATGCTCATCACATAAATGTTTGTCTCTGTCGGGAATCGAACCAGAGCCCTTCGATTCGTAGTTAGATTCGCTAACCACTCGATCAACGGGGCAGTCTAAGAAAAAGTACATCAGTTTTATAGGTACTAATATTTCAAACAAGAGAAAGTGGTGACCATATTTATTTTCTTATTGATCTATTCATAATAATAAATCAATAAAAAGCTGCCTTGAAACATTCTAGATTAAATTTCATATTATTTGTTATTCTATTTTAGCTAAATTTTGCAACTTTTATTAATAGAGCAGACCCACTTGTTGCGGGTTTCAATAAAATTTTGCATTGTTGCATTATCGACTTTATCTGATTATAATGTTTAGTAAAATTCGTGGTAGCACAAACTAGTTTGAATCTAGTCGAATATATATGATTTGTAAGATTTCCCAACAATTGTATATGTCATAGGTATGTCCGATTATAAGCAGTGTTGGAATACTGGGTTTCATTGTGTAAGCAAGATTTGAAATATGACAACACGGAAGGTTCCTATTTTTACTATTGTATTTTATCCTTTAAATGAAACTAGTTTCTGATTGTGTGTGGCGATTTCAAAGATTTGTATTTGTAGGTTATTGCTTATAAAATATTCTGTAATTATTAATTAAAATCAGCTACACTCACGTTTAATCGGCGTAGGTTCCGATTAGTTTCGGACCTATATGAGGTCCTTCCTTAGGGTGAGTTAGGCATTCGCTCAGTAGCGTCTCGCCTGCAACTGACTGACTGAACTTCAAACAAGATATTACTGATATTACTAAACGTGAGTGTAGTCGATTTTAATTAATAGTTAACAATCTCACAATAGTTTTAATAATTTTATTGTGTAATTCTGATTTTGATTATAGTTTATTATGATAGATCAAGCTGCACAACAGCCAAAAATAATTAAAGTAGTGCTCATACAAATATCTAAGATTATTATTATCAAAGATAATATGGGCTAGAATGCTGGAAAAGTAGTAAAGACCATAGTCCATCATATGCTTTGATAATTGCCTTAACTTTTATCCACTGTGCCTTGTTCAAGTAATTGCATTATATTTACAAAAAAATTTAGAATACAATGAAAATTTAGGCACTAAAAGTGCTTGACACTTCGGTGTGAATTGAGTCCAACAAATAAAAAAAAAATGTTTAAACAGTGCTGGTGATGGTGAAGCTACTAAGTAGCTTATAAGAAACACATAATATATTGCGATAATGGTGATTTTATTTATATATATGGTAAAATAAATGTCAATTTCGTCATCATTACTAGCAGTTGCGACTTCTTAGTCTGCAATGGCTATTTGTTGAAAAAAACTTACCAGCTGTAGCCATACAATTAGAGGCGATATTGTGACAATAAATATGTAAAGAATTTGTTCAGTTGTACATTGCGTGCGTTTCATGATTAGTGATGGAATGATGGGCTAACTATATTTATACTCTAGCAATACTGAGACTATGGGGGAGACTTATGTGATAATGTATCTCTTAAAATTCATTCTAATTTTTCACACCTCAATATTGGAATGTGTTTGTTTTACATTTAAAAAAGAATATGTTTGTCATTTTTATTTTATTGTCACTGTATTTTTTTGGCCAATGTAATAAAATACTTTGGGATATCGTCGAAATGTTATAAAGTGTCGTACTGTTGAGTATTTATTATGTGTACACATTATAATTAGGTTCTTCAAATATATTATTTGATCAAATTACAATATTTGTAATATGGCATTGGTTATATTATTTTAGCCTCGGAGAAGAAACGCGTCATAATTCTAGTTCTGTTTAGTGACTATTTTTTTTTAATTAATGAAAGACAAGTTGTGCTTTTGGATTCTGTTTGTTGTGCTTCTGGGTTATTTTTTTTTTCATTAAGTAAAAAGAATGATATCGGCCGAGTCGCCGCCGCCGACAATTTTTTTTTTAAATAGAAAAGGGGGCAAACGGACAGGAGGCTCACCTGATGGTAAGTGATCACCACCGCCCATGGACAACCACACCATTAGAAGATTTGCAGTTGCGTTGCCGGGCTTTTAAGAAAGAGTAGGCTCTTTTCTTGAAGGTCCCTAAGTCGTATCCGCTTGGAAAAACCCCTGCCGGTAATTGGTTCCACAGAGGAATAGTGCGGAGGAAGAAGTGCCTCGAGAATCGCACAGTTGTGGATTTCCAGACATCGAGATGATGAGGATGAAATTTTGAATTTTGTCGCGATGTCCGATGGTGAAATTCTGCGACAGGAATTAATCCAAACAGTTCGTTGGAACACTCCCCATGATAGATCCGATAGAAGATGCAGAGCGAAGCCACATCTCTACGCAATGCCAAAGAATCAAGCCGATCAGAAATAGTCCTGTTATTGACGATTCAAGTCGCTCTATGTTGAATGCGGTCAAAAGGAAGGAGCTGGTACTGAGGAGATTGATATTTAATATAATTGATAACCATATAGGCCAGATTTGTGGCATTTTTCATCACTCTGACCAGAACTTCCCGCGTTAGGTTCCCGCATTCCTGACGGATATTCTCTGAGGGCTTTATGAGTCTGAGTAGTGACTTAGCATTTATAGGACTAGCCGGGGCAGTGTACTGGGGCCCTTTGCCCCCATGCTACGTTCACAGTAAATGTATACACAATATGTTCAAAATAAATTGGTATTAGTTGTCCAATTGTAATTCAAATTATTAAACTTCTGTTATTTCTTAATCATTATGTCTTATAGTGAACATCAAAAAGCTATTATTGAAATTGTTTTGCACCTTCAGAGAGCTTAGTTTAGTTTAATTAGAGCCCAAATTTCATATGCCTTTGCCCCAGGGCCCTTGCTTGCGTAGCTACACCAATGAGTCTGAGGCGTGTTGACAGACTCCAGACTCGTTACTTTAAGAAACCCCACAAAAAGAAGTGTAGAACGGTTAAATCGGGAGATCTTGCCGGCCAGTGTGAATTACCAAAATTAGAGATTAGGCGTTTTTTCAGCTTTCTTGAGTATAGCGATGCATCTTATTGACGTGTATTTTGTATATCTCCTTTACAAATGTCAAAGCAGATTTAACATTTACTGCCATTTAAAAAAATTATACCATCTTCCGATAGGGTGTATATAACTTGCGATATTGTATTGATTGATTGATTGTAATGATTTTTATTTTGTATATTTGAATGTTTTTTACACTTGAACTAGATCGTTGCCATTTTGCTATATAAATATTTTTTTCTTTCTTGTGCAAAAGGCAATTAACTATTTAAATAATAATCTGAATCGTGAGGTTCTACTTTGATTTTTTTCGGATGTATCCTTTGCAGGATTTTTGGTGGATATTATTTCTTTGTACAGAAATATTGCTTTACAATGAAATAATATATTGATTATAAAGTATGCAAATGAAGACAAGTCTATCAGGGGCGTGCGCTCCTTGTTGGCACAAATGCAGTGCTTTACTTGCCATTCATAGATATTTTAATAAAACGTTCGTACGTTTTAGATGACTTTAATTAATAGTAAATAAATTAATAAACAATATATAATAACTTAAAAACGCTTAATGTTTTATAAATAGCACATATTTGCAAGTAAACAAACATTATGTTTGGCAAGCGTTTGGCAATTCCAACCAACTCCTGCCGTCGCGTTGCGCAGGACATTTGTTCGCATGTGTGTAGTAATTTTGGTGTCCGTGCATAGTTTGCAAACGCAGACACCCATGAATATCGAAAGCCGCGACTGGCGCGACTCCATCCGCAGGCTACGGAGTTCGGCACTTGTCGGGAGTAATCGGAAATATTCGTTGTCTAATGCCTATAATCCGATTAAAAATAATAGGCGAAATCTAATAAATCACATGTGCGCATTATGCATTTTTGTTAATAAGGTTTTGTTTAAATAGCAGAAATGTTTTGTTTCGCGGGGGCCATTTTGCATTTTTCATAAGGATTGTATAGTATTTTGTTTGCGCCAGTATATTTATAGTTAATAGTTTCTTAGAAGACTTTTCATTTTAACATTTGAAAGTGTGTACATTTAACAATTTATTACTGAGATTCTATAATAATTGTAGTGATTTGCTTTTACTAAAGCGTTTGTTAATTTTTTTTAAATTTCATTTGATTGTGAGGTTTGTCTTGAAAATGTATGTTTATTAAAAATAACAAGTTCAAGGGATATAGTAATCTCAAGTAACAGGAACCTTGAATATGTGAAAATTGAAGTTGACTAGGTGAGTAGTTATAATATTTTAGCTTATTTTACTTATTAGAATTTCTTCCGCCGCGACGATCGATCGCTATTTTATCTGCGTTGCCGTAGAAGATGTACATAAATAGTAGTACATCTAAGACTTGTTGGCATGGTTTTCGACATAGAAATTCGTCGCGTGGCTGTGTGGAAAAGTTTTTGTGACCGAGTACTCCGCCGCATACCCAGTGTCATAATCCTGTGCACGCCGCTAATGTCTATAATTAGCCGGTTCGAGTCTTACCACCTAGATGTCTGGGATGTCCACAATTGAGTCGTTTTCAAGCATTTTCCTCACACTACTCTTTTATAGTGATAATCGTAGTGGGGTTTTTCTGAGCAACCGAACCTTCGAAAAAACAGAGCTTACACTCATTCTGAGAAGGCTGTCATCCCAAATGCATGACAAAATAGTGAAAAGGCCAAGGACTTCAAAAGAGTTTGAGTTCTGGAATAAACCATGGGCTGACGTCAATAATACATGTAACTGTCGTGTTCCGTATTAGAAGATAGTATTATATCCGGTAAGGATTATATGACGTATAGTATTAAATCTCCTGTAAAACTGATGGCAACGCGGTATAGAGTGTGTAAAGAAAACCCTGTCTGATCCGAAAGAGGCATATAGGTTGGTTAAAGGCATTACTGAAAAAAATATTAAAACGACTTTATTTCTGAAAATAAAAAAAGATATCGTTTTTTTAATTTCATATTTTTACTTTCGCACAAACACCTCGCGAAGGCGCGCTATTTGTTTTTCGGCTTTTCACAAAGGGCCTTTAAACGCGTTTCACACGCGCCGCGTGTCCTTTGATAGCATCCGACTTGCGCGGCATTCTTTGATAATAAAATTTACTTATTTGCAGGTGTTGTCATACTCAATGTATGAAAACACCATTTAAGATTTTTTTTATTGGGAAAACTAATTATTTAATATCCATAAAATAATAACACATATGTAACCGTATTACGGTACCAAATAAAACCTTTAATTATCCGACAGGGTTTTCTTTACACAGTATATGTGTGTTTGCGGCGTTTTAACTTTTTACGTTGAGATATTATGTTATGAGGTTACGTTGAGGTTGCGCTCAGCGAGGATTTTTTTATACCACAGATAGCAAACAAGCAGATGGGTCTCCAGATGGAAAGAGTTACCCATAGTCTATAGACACCAAAGGTGTTAATGGTGTGTTACTATCTTGTGGCGAGGTCTTACCGGCTACCTTACCCTCCAAACTGGAACACGACAGTGACAAGCACTGACGCTATTGCGGCAGGAATAGGTAAGGCGATGGTACTAGACCCAGGCGAGACAATGCAGAACTCTTACCACCTAGTAATAGTGGGCTTTTTCGTCGAGGCAGGCGACGATAGAGTCGTGTTTAGTGTGTGTGTTTGACGTTTATTGGTATTAGGATCAACAGTGTACGAAATTCTTTGTCAATTGTCTTGACTACAAATCCAAGGGGGTTGAATTTTTTGCTCGTTTCCGATTTGGACAAGCATTTGTGTTATAAAAAAGGTGGTATTTGAATTTTGGTGGCTTATGTAATTTTACTTACACTCATCAGACGGGCACTGGTAAATAGTAAATGTATGCATGGGTGTACCCAGGTTCTGGGCCAAAGGGGGGCGGGGGGGGCAACCATAATATTTTAAGGCTACATTTTTATCTTATTATCTACAACAGTATATTCGTAGAGGTAAACAAATTCCAGGGGTGAGGGCAGCTGCCCCTCCCTGACCCCCCTCGGTACGCCCATGGATGTGTGGTTAGGTATTAGGTTTGATTAAATGGTCTCTCGCAAAACTTGAGGTTATAATCTCTTCTGGATAGCTTAGTACTACACATTACAAACTGGAAAAATTAATTTTCTAGGGAGTAGTGTTCCTATTTTGGTAACAAAACTCAATCGAATTAAATCGTTGAGGGTTTTGCCACATTTCCTTGCATATTATGCTGCGTCGTAGCTCGACGTTGTTGATGTTGTATTGTTTTAATGGGTGTAAAATTCTTAAATGCTTCGATCCAATTGAAGTTTTATTATGTGAATCAGGATACTAGAAGTCTTTATTGTGACAGTAAGTACGAAGAAATAAATATAGAATTAACAACAATAAACGTTTTTATTAAAATAATTTTCAAATATTCAACATTATTCATTATTATTTTCATTTTCTTCTTCAACTACAAAATTATGAGCTCCTCCAGCGTAAATATTTGATATCTTTATATTAATTTCCACTGGCACTAATGTGGGTTGAAAAATACAATCTTCCGATACAGTTCCAGTATTTGCATGTTCATTCCAACCCCATGCCCAAAGTGTATTGTCAGTTGCTAAGCAAAGAGTATGTTCAGAGCCCAATACAGCATCTTCAACCTGCCTGTTCTCTGCAAATAGTATTGTTGTGGTTTATATTGTTATTCAGTGATAGATCCTTATCTGAGAAAAATAGTTTTTATCACTTTAATCATATTTGTCATTAATTAAAAATAATTAATATTATTATTATTGATATCATCATCATTATTTACGCTTCGCAATATCCACGATACTGCAGATGCTACCCCTTAATTTCGCCTCAGGTCTCCTCAATTATTTGTTAACGAAAAAAAAACGTGGGTATGTAGGTACTTATGTATGCACGTAAGAAGTTATTTTTTGGCTTTTGATTTTAGCAAGATAAAAATCTTTGTAAATTTTTTATTCTTCATGTTATCCTATGTTTGTAAAAATAGTAAATGATTAAAGGGTTGCCATTAGAGCTATACATAAAACATACCACCAGATCTAGGGACTACCAGTTAAAAACCACTGCTCTAGTAAAATGGTATTCAAGAACTTATGCCGGTTTTAGTGTGTCTGTCAGTTATAGTTTTAAAGTTAACTCGTTACTTTATCATCATCAGCTGCCTTGGTTTTTTTGAGCTTCTGAGCTTATACATGCTGACGTTGTGGATACCGATGTGCTGAGTTTAGTTCTAGTATACATAATTAGTGAATTGTGAAACAGTACAAGTGTAAAATTTAAAACAATAATAGTGGGCTAAACTATAGATTAAGTAACTTTTCGGAATTATAATAGAGTAATACCCTGAACTTACGCAATAGCTGGAACTGAGCGATAACCACGTAAGTCAGGGTATAATTTACCATATATAAATACATACAAAATGTTTTTGATTGGGGCTTTTAAAAATACACGTAGACAAAAAATGTTTATTAAGATCACAAATTATATAAAATATCTGGTTGACGGAGCTTTGCTCGGTTTTTCACATATTTTTGGAAACGATCTTTTCTTGGACTTGGAACCTTGATAAATCGATTCCTTGACCCGAAAAACCCCTAATTTGTTACTTTCGTGAAAATCGTTGTAGCCGAATCCGAGATTCCAATTATATATATATACAAGAATTACTCGTTTAAAGGTATTAGATTAGATATGAAATTGTCAACCAAAGTCATTTTGATATAGAAGGATTCGTAAAATCTAATGAATTAGTTTCATGACTTGATTTTTTCTTCTGTAAAATTTCCAAACCCAAAAAAACTTTTTATTCCTTGTTTTGTAGAAGAATTACGCTCTTCATTGGAGTCCGTATTTTCTACAATTTGTCTTTCAATAGTCTGAACACGTACCTACATTAGCTAAACAATAGTGTGGAGCCATTAAGTCAAATAAAAGATAAATCAATGAGATTTGAAAATCACATAACGTGTCGCATAAGTCGGGGCAGCGTAAGTCCAGGTATTACTGTATACACTTAACTGTAATAATTTCTAAAACGAATTATACAGGACCTAGGAGGAAATGACAACGTATTAGGTAGTTGAGTTCTGTAATATCTTGCTCACCAGCTCTGATACTACCACCTTGCCTAACCCTGCTGCAAGAGCATCAATGCTTGTCACATTTGTGTGCTGATTTAACAGAAATGTAGCCAGTAAACTTATGCTTGCAGCATTACCTCCCCAATACATTATAAGGATGACACCAAACTATTCACATCTTAGGCATCTGTAGGTGAAGGTTAGCTCTTATCATCAGGAAAATCATCTGCATGTTTACTATCATACAATATAAAAAAAAAACTACTTATAATTTGCATCTTGGTGAGCTAGCTTTTGCCAGTAGGCATATCTATGAACATTTTAGAGCTCTTGTTTCCATCAATTGCTTTTTTCTTCTTCACACATGGTGTTATAAGTCGTTGTCAGGAAACTAGGTAGCTTCTTTGTGTATTTTAATGCAGGTGTAAAGACAGGTAGACAGATTTTCTAATCAATGTAATTTTCATTAAATGCCATCAGTGGAGAACTGCGGTAACAAAACTTTTGGGATTGCTATCATCAATACCATTGGACTAGTAAGAAGTAAATGACGATAAAGAATTGTATCAGTTCAGACAAAGGTGTCATAATCAACAACTGGTTTCAATTAAGAATCTAGGCTACATGAACCCAAATTTGTGATGTTTTAAGTAAATTATACGTATATCTTTCACTACAAGTAATAAGTGTGCTATACCATGCGGATCATAAGAGGTTTCATTACTATCATGGTTGCTGTTAGTAGTTGGTGGTAGGGTACTACATTGTCTCACCTGGGTCTGGTCCCACTGCCTTACTTATTTCTGCCGCAATAGCTTCAGTGTTTGTCATTGTTGTATTCAGGTTTGAAAGGTAAGGTAACCATTGAACTTATGCAGTTGGCATTAAATCCTGCCACATGAATAGCAATGTACTATTAACATTTTTGGTAGGCGAGGAGGCGATGGTTGCTTTCCATCAGGAGATCCATGCGCTTGTTTGATATCTTATGATATAAAAAATAAAGGAAAGATGTATCTAAAATATGACTCATAATGTACTGTTTAAATTAGACCCAGCTGTAACCATATTGGCCCTGACTGTTGGCTTTAGAAGAAAGTATCCACTGCTCTATTTCCTGCTAGGTAGTTTGTAAAAAATAAAAAAAAATTAGCAAAATGTGTGCTATTGTGACAATACGGTGGTAGCAGTGCCGGATCAGCCATGTAGCAGGAGGCAGCAATGCTACGGGCCCCGCGCCTGTGCACAAAAAAACCACAAATATGTGAAATATGTAATGGAAAAGCACAAACCCTAGCTATTCTCAAGTGAGCGTCGGCCACACTGTAATTATATAGGTATATTGTTATGCTGCAAGTTGGCAATGCCACAATACTTACAGGAGGAATCTCCTAATATTGTTTTCGATTCGAGCTATTTGTATAACTCGACCATGTAGAATAATTTTCAAATGATCTATACATATAATAAAATCGTAGGAAAGTCAAAACTGTACATTGAATATATTTTTAAAAGTAAATATAATACTAATTTTTAAAAATAAATACTTGGGGCGTGATCTACAAACGAAGCCAAAAATATAGTTTTTAGAATTTTTGTCTGTTTCTATGTTTATCTGTATGTATGTCCGGGGTAAACTCAAAAAGTACTGCATGGATTTACTTCAAATTTTGCATGAATATTACTGACAGGTCGGGTCAACATATAAGCTACATATTATCACGTTATCTCCTAGCGGCCAGGTGCGGTGCGGAGTAAACGAAGTCGGCGAAATCGCTGGCAACAGCTAGTAACCAATAAAAAAAGACAAGCCCGCTGAATTTTTTTCGCTGTGTGGCCGCGTTTCCGATCCGGTAGTAATTTTAAAAAACATTGACGTGTCAAAATAACTTGTAAAAAGTTTTTTTATTGAATAAAGTTATTATGATTTCTGAATAACAAAATATTAAAATGGATACTTAATTTGATAAACCTACTTTAAAGTCAGTTGACTCAACTATTCGTTCCTACCACATTTACATATCTAAGTTTATTTTCTTTTGATTTAAAAATGAAATTTTTTTTGTTGTTTTTTAACTTCCCGCCACGTATGTAGATAAGGAAGTTACTGATTTTACCCCGATTTTCGAAAATTGATTTTTCACCAGATGTCCACGTTTTCAGGTCCTAGGAACCTTTTCCGATTATTTTCACGATGATGTCAGTATGTCTGCGTGTGTGTGTGTGCGCGTGTGCGCGTGTGTGTGCGTGCGTGTGCGTGTGTGTGTGCGTGCGTGTGTGTGTGCGTGTGTGTGTGCGTGTGTGTGTGCGTGCGTGTGTGCGTGCGTGCGTGTGTGCGTGCGTGCGTGTGTGTTTGTGCGTGCGTGCGTGTGCGTGTGTGTGTGCGTGCGTGTGCGTGTGTGTGAACATCTCATAACTTGAACGGCTGGACCGATTGAAACGTGGTTGATGGCATTCGATTGGATTCTACTCAACTTAGATTTCCTGAAAATTTGAAAAAATCGGCCTAGGAGATTTTGAGAAATTTTGAAAAAACCTCAAAAAGAATTTGGCGAAACTATTTTTTTAATATAACTTCCAGATGAATGTACCGATTGAGTACAAAAACAAATCAGCTCTATTCCTCAAAAAACTACGTCTTATGCATACATTGCATCAAAATCGATTTATCCGTTTGGGAGAAAACGTTGACGAAAAATGAAGAAAAAAGTGTTTTTTCGACATAACTTCGAAATCTTTCAACCAATCATTTTTTAGTATTCTACGATATTTTAGTACTAAAAAAAACTACGTCAAATGCCGTTTCTATAATCAAAATGAATCTAATTTAAAAAAAATTAAGCTTTTCTTTTCAAATATTAAAATTACGTTGTTTTTAGCAAATTTACTTAATATTTTTGAAATAACTTTCAGGGTAATACGATTTACTTAAAAATCTTATCAGCTTCTTTCCTTAAAAAACTGCGTCAAATACCGAATATTGCATAAAAATCGGTCAATTTGTTTGAGTTTTATCAATGACGAAAAATTTTGAAAAAAATGTTTTTGACATTGCTTCGAAATTTTTCAACCTATCGATTAAATAATCTATCGATTAAATAAGCTAAATAGCTAAAGCAATATTTTAGATCTCAAAAATTAAGTTGAATGTCATTCAAAAGATCAAATTCAATCATCGTTTCCAAAATATGCAACTTTTCAAAAATCAATATACTGCCATTTTAATAAAATAGATGTTTGAACTGAAAAAATCTATGCTTATAGTTTTTATTCTTTTCGGCTTAAAATACTTAATTTAGGAAGATTCAGGAATGGCCTGTAGGGTCAACCGTTTATACATTTTTTTTATTGCCGGACTATTGAGGTACTTCGTGATATAGTCTCTTAGTTTTTACATGCTTTTCTGTTTTTGTTTTGCCGACCGCGGTGGACTAATACAAAATTTGTATAATCCTATTGTTTTATAACAGTAAAATTCTATATAATATGACAACAGTGAGAACAACGAAAACGATTAGCTCTGAAATATTTGGTAAGTAGCTAACTGTTCTGTTCATTTACCTACCTACTGTAGAAAGATCATGAACCGAGACATCTATGTTTTAGAGCCGAACATTAATGGGGGCGGTACATTAGAAATAGGAATAATGATTATAGCATGCAATTAAATTCTAGATTGCTTACAAGCCACTAATGCCTCGTTACAGTCGTCAAATCAAGACCTTAATACAGGATACGTTCTCTATAAATCATTACATGGCTATATCCAAGCAATGTAATCCACATTTTCAAATATAGAGACAAAAGCCAAAGTCTTGATTGTTTGTGAAGAATATCAGCAATTGACTATGAGAAAACGCAAGCAAATTACAAAGTACGACCAATTTAGCAACTCTACTTCACCCAATAAAGTTGTAGAAAATCAAACACCTGGGC
Organism: Apodemia mormo; assembly: GCA_036924255.1. Taxonomy (NCBI): domain Eukaryota; kingdom Metazoa; phylum Arthropoda; class Insecta; order Lepidoptera; family Riodinidae; genus Apodemia; species Apodemia mormo. Next base: position 36,621,387 of record JAUPFN010000003.1, on the reverse strand, counting down.
AGCGATTTGAAATTCAAGTGTTTCTTGTTAGAGTCGATAATGTAGTGGCTGCATTATTTAAACACATGGAAGCTTATCATCAAGTGACCAGTGTATTTGGAACACTTTGCCTATTAACGTCTTCAAAAGCGGAAGAAATCAAATTATGGTCAGCTCTTACCCAGATGACGTGGAAGATGGTTTGCGCGATGAAATGGTGCATTTTGCAGAGCTGCTGAAAACAGATGTGGCTGCTGATATTGACAGCAAAAAGCATGAATCTTTGGAACTCCAATTTTATAAAATTTTTACAAAAAATTCATTGGAATCATTTTTCCAAATGTAGAAATAGTGTTACGCATTTATTTGAGTTTGATGATTATAAACTGCAGTGGACAACGTTATTTTTCAACATTAAAACAAATGAAAAATGTCTTAAGGAACACAAAGGGACAAGAACGTTTGAATGACTTCACTATAATGAATATAGAAAATAATTTACTTAGAAATATTGATTTGATGAGTGTCATTTCTAAATTTGCATGCATTAAATCATGAAAAGTTTTTTGTAAATGTTCTGTTTTATTTACATCCTGAATTTCAATAGGCAATGTAACTCAAGAGACTCATTTGCTACGGGCTCCGCACCGGCTTTATCCGGCACTGGGTGGTAGAATAATTTTGCAGTCACTATTAACATCTTTGGTGTTTGGTGTCTTTGGTCTCTTTCCATGTCTTCATATTTTCTATCAAAAAAATGTATACATTAGTTTTTTTAACTATAACATATAACTCACCTGGTAGTCTAATATGTACTATATTTCCCATAAATGGAGCATTTGTTCCAAGTTGCCCGTAATTGTTTCTTCCCCAGGTTAGAAGAGAACCGTCAATTAACAACAATAAAACATTTGTCCAACCACTTAACAGTTTCTTTACATCACTTTTTACACCAATATCAATTTTTTCAGGCTTGAAAATTTTTCTGTATTTTTCAGAACTTAAAAGGAGTTGACTGTGTTTATTGTCTCCCCATACAAATAGTGATTTTTCATTTGAACTCCAAGCTATGGTATGGTTTTGTCCACAAGCTATGTGGGATATGTTTTCAATCTTGGAAACTTTTTGAAATCTGTCTGAAGATAATATTTCATTTCCTAATCCTAATTGTCCATGTCTACCACACCCTGTAGCCCAAACATTACCCTGTGAATTTATAATTACTGTATGCCTTAAGCCCATAGACACAGAGGATACTTTTACCTGTAATTTTATTGGAGTTACCGCTTCTGAGAAGTGATCTTTAGGTAAACCTAACTGTCCATGACTGTTTGAGCCCCATACAAATAAAAAATTGTCATCGGTTACACCACAGCTGAAGTCCCATCCACAAGAAATATTTGTAAATTTGACACCACTCAAAGACCACACTCTTTCAAATATATTTACTTCCTTTTCGAGCGCTGTTTGCTTTTTATTATTCCATCCACATGCATACAGATCCTTGTTGTTATCAAGGAGTAGTGAGTGTCCTCCGCCACAAGCAATTTTAAGAATTCGAGTCCATTGATTATTAGGAATTCTCGTAGGTTTATCGATTTGTTCACTAACGTTACACAATCCTAACTGACCGTGCGAATTGGCACCCTGGAAGTGAGATATTTTAAATTAAAAACATAAGAACGAAATTTCATAATTAATATGTACTTACCCAAGTCCACACTGCTATTTTTGGTGAAGTCATACTATAAAACTATTACTTGATGTATTGAACATCTGGAATCCCCCTTTGTTTACATGAGCTGGTCGTTGAATCAGTTTATTAAGTATACATATAAAGCTTGTATATAGATGTCATTGACAAACTGTTTGATCACAATATTATTATCTTTATGATTACATACGTGTCCTTTTGAGTATCTTATTTTTGTACTTATTTTTAGTACAAATTTACAATACAAAATATAAAAACAGTGTGAAGCGTGAACAGTACAAGGAACTTATATACGATAACTGGAATTACTACGAAGCAATATTTGAAAAATAAAAATGTACTTTATTTCGTTACTCATAAAGTTGACATTTGTTTCTTACTTAACAAAGGGGAAAAACGTTCTGAGCAAGACAACGACATGAGTGGATGTTGTCCCTTTCTTGCAATTGCCAGTGTAAATAAAACTTTCGGATGGTAAATTTTTATATATTCGTTAATCGTTAAATCCCTTTTATTCATACACGTTGATAGACACATTAGCATAAAAAGTATTGTAATTAACATAGTGAGTTCTAAAATGTGCTTATTTTAATTATTACGTAATTACTTATGCAATGCAAAAACTGTTTCGCAAATTAGTAGAATTACTTAGTAGTAATTTGCAAACTACGCATGGCCACACTTATATATGGCGATTGGCGCTTTTTTTAGCAGAAAGAGACACACTCCACCCATGTCGTGGTACTCTTCGGAACGATTGTGAAGCGCGTGTAAGCATTCCGGGTAGAATATAACTTCCTTGGAACAGTTATATTGTTCTGTGGCGTGAACTGACAACTGGCATTTGACAGCGAAACAGCTGATATTGACATTTCATATATATTTTTTTCTTTCGTCCTAAAGGGCAGGCTAAGACCAGAGGCCATGCTGCCTTATCAGTCGTTATCTTATTTCGTGGTAATAGAGATAGATAATTGTTATTTTCTTCCGGGGATAACATTGATATAAATTACCCAAGATACACAGTTCTGAACAAAGCTGACATTCAAAACTGTTGCTAATTAAGTCTAAAAAGTTTATAGTTATGGAACAAACGTGTTTTTGCATATTCAACCTTGAACGCAAGAGTTAAAGTTGTTTTTAAAAAGCAATGTACAAAAAGCGATAACATTTTTGACTTAAGTTAGCCGGTAGGACAAGACATAAGTGGAGTCGAATATAAATATTTTTATGCATTGACTTAGGTAGTATTTTAAGGGTTTGTAAATTTTACATAAAAAAATCTGATCGAAAATCTGTTTTTGCGTAGAAAATTAATCTATACATATAATAAAATCGTAGAAAAGTCAAAACTGTACATTGAATATTTTTTTAAAAGAATACTTGGGGCATGATCTACAATCGATATCGAAGAAAAAAATATAGTTTTTAGAATTTTTGTCTGTTTGTCTGTTTGTATGTATGTCCGGGGTAAACTCAAAAAGTACTGCATGGATTTACTTCAAATTTTGCATGAATATTATTAACAGGTTGGGTCAACATATAGGCTACATATTATCACGCTATCACCTAGCGGCCAGGTGTTGTGCGGAGTAAACGAAGTCCGCGCGAAGTCGCTGGCAACAGCTAGTGTATCAATAAAACAAATAATGACCATTAAAATGATTTATTTAGATTTCAAACATTGTAGGTTATTCATTCTGTTACACAGAACCTAAACATATCGGCAGACTGTGGGTACGTAGCCATGTAGTATTTAGTTATGTTAGCCAAAAAAATTCTAACAAAGAAATACTTTAAAAAAATATTTTTCATTTTAATTGGTATATTTTTTACTTAGATTCCCATCAGATCATGTTGTCATGTATTAAAATATGGTGTAAAATAATTAACACGACTACACGACTTTATATATATATATATATATATATATATATATATATATATATATATATATATATATATATATATATATATATATATATATATATATATATATATATATATATATATATATATATATATATATACTTTTTAGCCTGTTTTGGACAACGGGAACCCAAACCCACAAAAATCGCAACAAAATTGGCTCTGTCATTTTTGACTTATACCTAAGTGGTGTTAATAACACGACTGTTTTATATCATATATAGATAGTATAGATGAACAGCTAGACTGATGTCTATTACTAATTTTTATTGATGAAAAATGAAAATATTATTAAAACGTTATTTGTTCTTCAATAAATCAGCAATATTTTTTGAACAAATATTTTTTTGCTGGCATTACTAATTTCACACTTATGGTATGAAGTTGATAACAAGCGCGATCCTATTTCTATTTGGAACGCATAGTACAGGCGTACGAGCGAATATTGCACACAGACATTTGCAACATGAAAGGTTAGTTGCTAATGCGATGCCGGCTTCTGAAAATTTTATTGACCCTCCTGTTAAAAATTCCAATATCAAGGCTGGTCGAAAAAACTGAGTGAGGTAAGCTGATCAGAAATTTGTCTGTTTGTATAAAAAAGGTACAAGCAAATTAAACTAGATGTAATCTCTCACTACGGCGTAAGCCAAATTCGGCAAAAGAGTACGACAAAAATAATGACTTACCTACGTATTTCCGCGTTTTCCAAAATTCAACCTCTTAGAGGGTAAACTAGGGGATGAATGTTTTATATAATTTCACAAGTAAAACGTTTAGGGCTAGAAACTTGAAATTTCGTAAATGTACCTATTCTTATGATGTAGGGATCCTCTAAGGAATAATTTTTCAAAATTCAACTGCGATGGGGATTAAATAGGGTATAAAATTTGTATGAAATTTTTTATTCCTTAGAAATTTTTGCATGAAATTTCGCACTAATTGACGAAAAATTAAAAAAAGTGTTTTTTTGTTATAACTTTTTTCAACTTAGCATTTTTCGACTTTCAACAATATTTAAATTAAAATTACGCTGTTTACAGGTAACTTACCTCGTATTTTTAAAATAACTTTCAGACTAATGTACCGATATACGTAGGTCACACTATAAGTTTTGCGTAACTTCAAAAAACAACATGTTATAACCAAAATATTATGTTTATTGCTTTTCGAGATAATCTCCTTTACATTTTAAACATTTTTTCATGCGATCGAACCATTTTTTAAAACAGGAGGACCACAGATCTGAAGGCATGTATTCTACGTGCTGATTGAACGCTATGACTGCCTCTTTGGAGTTGGTAAAAGTAAACCCTCTCATCAAATCTTTGATTTTGGGAAAAATACAAAAATCACAGGGTGCTAGATCGGGGCTACGCACAGGATGAAGGACGAGATGTACTTTTTCGGAAGCTAAAAATGACTGTTTTGTTGGTCGTGTGTGAAGAAGCGTTATCATGCTGTAGGAGAATGCGGCTTTTGGGTCGTCTTTCGCGAACTTTTTCTAACACCCTGGGTAAACAAATGGTAGGATCTTTTGATCTTCAAGTGGAATTGTACAGATGGGACCCGTAGCTGAGAAAAAAAACGGGATCATTTTTTTACCAACGTTTCTCCCCTGTCTCACTTTTGTTGACCTGTTCTCATTTTCAAACACCCATTCACAAGATTGCTGTTTTTTGGGGTTCAAAACAATAAATCCACGTTTCGTCTCCTGTGACAATGTCATAAACAGCATTAGAATATCCGTGGTTGTACTTTAGTAGCATCTGTGAGCAGCATTCCACGCGAACCCGCTTCTGCTCCGCTGTCAGTTCATGAGGGATCCAACGACAACAAAGTTTCCGAACTTTCAGTTCTTCGTGTAAAATTTTCTAAATTTGGCTCATACCAATCCCCAATAGTCCTCGAATTGTCTCATAGGTAATCCGGGGGTTTTCTTGAATTAACCGCTTAACAGTAGCCACATTATTTTCGTTGACGGCAGTTGAAGGCCGCCCTTCACGAAATTCGTCATGTAAAGAAACTCGACCTCTCTCAAATTCAGCAAACCATCGCCTCACGGTGCTCAAACAAGGTGCTTCTCTCCCAAAAGCATTTTGAAGACGAGCGGCACAGTCTTGCGGAGAAAGAGAACTTTTAAAATCATAAAAAAATCATCGCTCTAAAATCTTTTCGAGTTAATTCCATTTTCGTCACGTACATAGAATTTGATGTGTGATAAAAAAACAATTGACAAATCATTTCCCGCCAATTGTTTTTTTTTTATTACTAAAAAAGTTGCAACATTTTAAAAATATAACATTCGAAATTCAAATAGTTCCGATTAGCTAGAAGTGTAAAACTTTTTGTGTGCCCCATGTATTTTAAAATCTGATCAGCTAGCTCTTCTGCTAAAAAGAGTGCGTCAAATACTGCAAATCGGATTAAAATGATTTGTTTCGTTCGGGATTTATTAATGACGAAAATTTCTGAAAAAACCTTTTTTACATGTTTCCGACATTTTTCACCTATTAAAACAATTTAGAGTTAAAAAATTGCGTCGAATGTTATTCGAAAGATCAAACTCGTTGATCATTTTATAAAAATATCCATCTTTTCAAATACTGAATAACAAGTATCATTTAAAAAAAAAAAACTTTGGATTTTTGAACTTTTCGAACTCAGAACTCTATGCTTAGGCATAGTTTTTTTTCTTTGAGCTCAAAATAGTCAAAATACCTCAATTTAGCGGGAAATTTCAGGTGACCTGTAGCTTACAGATTTTTTAAATATAGTTATTATTAGTTGGTTACATAGCCGTGATACATACATAGCAATTCTAATAGATAGATATATTTAGTTTGGGGTATAGTTTGGTACATATAATATTTTTGCCAAAGGTAATTTTAGGTTAGATATTTCCAGTTAATCATAAATTTATTTTATAATTACGTTAGTTTGTTCGACAGGTGTGTTACCAATAGATATTTTCAGTTTCAGGTATAGTTAGTTATGATATTAGGTATAGAAAATTTAGAAGTTATAGGAAGTTCAGGTCTTACGTTTTTTACTTAAATTTTAATAACAAAAATGTCGTATATAAATAATTAAGATGAATATGTAAATATGATTTTTTTAAAGTACTAGCGGCCCACCCGGTAATGTAGAGATTTTCAATAAAGTAGCTATAAAGAAAGGTGAAATAAGTTCTAAAGTAAATATGCGCGAGCGAAGCCGCGGTTTACGGCTAGTATGCAAATAAAACAAACCGTACGTATCAACAGTTACTTAAGATTTTTACGAGACTAGCTGCATACCGCTGCATTAGCATAAAAAGTATTTATGTGCTACTTGACCGATCTCAGTTACAAATATTTTTTTTAAACAATTTCCTGGAAATGAGAGGTGGAAGGGGAACATATATATATATATATATATATATATATATATATATATATATATATATATATATATATATATATATATATATATATAATATATAAAAACTGTAAAACCTTATACTGGATACTGATCCAGGGCTAGTTAATACATCTGTATAGCTAGTGTTTGTAAGCATTATTCTTTATGAACTGAAATAAAAAAATCACGAAATAAAGAAAACAAGGGGAAGTGAAGAGTGGGCGTGCCGCGTGCGTCACTATTATGCGCTTTTACTCTAAATTGCCTTAGTGATACTTACCATATCATTAGGAGATAGTCGTCGTGCGAAAATCTATTATACACTGAATTATACCGTATTGTGCCATCCTTGAATGCAGAAATGATAGTAGAATACAGATGATTAAAAATGGAGATATTTCATATCATTCGAAAGTACAATTTTCATTTTATTTTAATTAAATTCCTGATTTAATATAATCTCTAATGATATAATAGAAAGTCAAGCTAAAATCAGCCGTACACCTTACATATAAAGTTTATTTTAGGTTGACCTAATGTTTCTAGAAAGATATGCGTAATGACAGTCATTACGTATATCGTTCTAGAAAGTTCTCTACTCAAATATGATCAACTGAAAACTACGGAAAAATCAATGCTGCCATCTATTGTAGAATAGCGAAACTATTACGATCTTAAGTTTTACTATTGTACAAATAGATGAGTCTATTTTGAATAGACTACAAAAGGACGTAAATACTCTTTTTTTTTGCAGCAAAATAAAATTTATTGTAACACACTTTGGTATATTTTTAAATGTTCTGTTTGTGTGTTTCGGATTAATGTTGCTTAAAATGAAAACGACCAATGAAACAATGTTTGCATTAGTAGTTTATATGCAATAATGCTTATTTATATATATATATATATATATATATATATATATATATATATATATATATATATATATATATAAATATATATATATATATATATATATATATATATATATATATATATATATATATATATATATATATATATATATATATCTATATCACTCCACTCCACTCCACCTCTCATTTCCAGGAAATTGTTTAAAAAAAATATTTGTAACTGAGATCGGTCAAGTATTTTTTATTTCAGTTCATAAAGAATAATGCTTACAAACACTAGCTATACAGATTTATTAACTAGCCCTGGATCAGTATCCAGTATAAGGTTTTACAGTTTTTATGCCTTACGGTATTCCACCGCTAGAAAAATTGAAGACCCCAGCGGCTGAATTATCCGTTCACATCCACCTAGTAAGTAGCAAAAACAAAAGCACACAGTATAAACTATAAGTACTCAATGCTCGTTTCTTTTCGTAACAGGATTGTCTTCAGGAGAAACGAAACCACTTCACTAAGCGAAAGCTTAAGGAACAATGTTTTGCGCCGCGATTTAACATTTTTAAAAACGTATAGGTGCTCCCTCACCAATGAAAGGATAAAGATCATATAACCTTTTTTCTTTCTACAATTTAATCTTCCTAAATTCATTACGTCTCCATAATGCTCGTGAGAGATCTATTCGAAACCTAATGGATTTTTAAAGATATAAAGACATAAAAATCATTGCCTATTAACGCTGCAGTTAATAGACGTTCCGGTTCATCATAATTCACCGGTTTGTGTCGTGGTGAAATGAGTGGTGATCCACATTTTTATTTATATTCGTCATAATAGCTAGACAGTCAGACTGCCGCACTTATTAAAAGCATCTCAATACACACATATACACACACATACATGCACACACGCGCGCGTACACACACACACACACACACACAAATACACATATGCGTATAAAACAGATTCTTTAAAATATCCCGTAGAATTGACGGGGAGGAAAACTAAGGGAAACTTAATCCTTCAGTCCTGATATTTTAAGCAAACACGAAGAAATCGGGGATTCATGAATTTTTCATGACACTAACCTCGAGCTGACCTCTTGGGAATGGCCTTGACTAATGTTACCAGAAAGTACGATTTAGGGGCGGATGATTTTATAAGGTCAGTGTTTTATTTCAACGTCATTTTCTAAGTAGTTATTCATTTCTGAATATTAATAGTCTGCTCATTCAGTCTGTAAAACGGCAAATCCTCGAAAACATTATCTTCATTATCTTCTAAATCATGGTATAAGCACCGTGTTTTATCCGTACCTTGGTCAGGACTCCTTTGAGGAATAGATCATATGTCATTCTGCTTCAGTTCACAAAAGGTAACCAAGTGTCCAAACATGTTATAATTATCATCGTGACTACTTGATGGTAAGGCTCTGCAACGTCTCGCCCGGGTATGGTATAATTGCTTTATTGAAGTACATTACCATTCTGCCATTAACATCTTTGGTGTCAATTGACAATGGTTGTCATTTTCCGTAATGAGAACCATCTATTTGTTTGCTATCATATTATGATAATTAAAATCAGACCTAGCCTTCGATATCTTCAATTTCCATTTGTATAGAGGTGAGAGCTGATTTGTGAGAAAAGGCATGAAAGCAGGATTAACACGGCTGACTTAAAAGAGTGTCAGAAAAAATGTAACGTACCTATATAACACTCGCGGATCGAGTTCGTATTTCTATCTCTATACCTAGTAACTATCTGTATACCTAGTAACTATCTGTATACCTAGTAACTATCTGTATACCTAGTAACTATCTGTATACCTTGTAACTATCTGTATAGCTAGTAATATTATAAAGAGAAAACGTGTGTATTTTTGTATATTTACAACGAATAAACACAAAAACCAAAACACAAAATTTACAAATCTTCATACAAATACAATGTTTCGGAAATAGTGCAAACTGGCGATCAATACCCCGGTCAGTTTGACCAGGTCTCTCCATGTACGACTCAATTTTTCAACCGGCTTTCCAAAAAAAAAAAAAAATTCTAAATTGAGCTGTATGTTTTAATGTTTGTTACCTCAGAACTCCGTCATTTATGAAAGGATTTTGTTTTTTTCCCTAATATACCGTTATATTATAGTTTCCGATTATACCGTTATATTATAGTTCCCGTTTGGTCCCATATAAATTTGGAAGATCCGAGATCTAGCAGGGTTCTAGAGATGCAGGCAGTTGTTGCAGTTTTTCTGCATTAAAGTTATATAGCCACATGTACATCCGAACTTTTTAGAGTACATTTTTAAATCGATCAGTTTTCTTTAAAACTCAATATCTATATCTTTTCTACTAAGTTTTACTCGCGGCTTGTTCACGTGATGCCAATCGAATAATTACGTTTACTCAGGCGGGTAAAAAGTAGCACGTGACACTTCTAGATAGTGTAGGTTTCAAATGTTAATTTTTTTTAAATACATAGGGCACACCAAAAGTTTTGCACTTCTAGCTAATCGGAACTATTTGAATTTCGGATGTTATATTTTTAAAATGTTGCAACCTTTTTAGTAATAAAAAAAAAACAATTGGTGGGAAATGATTTGCCAGTTGTTTTTTATCATACATCAAAGTTCCACGTACGCAACGAAAATGGAATTAAGTCGAAAAGATTTTAGAGCGATTAATTTTTTATGATTTTAAAAGTTATCTTTCTCCGCAAGACTGCCGCTCGTCTTCAAAATGCTTTTGGGAGAGAAGCACCTTGTTTGAGCACCGTGAGGCGATGGTTTGCTGAATTTGAGAGAGGTCGAGTTTCTTTACATGACGAATTTCGTGAAGGGCGGCCTTCAACTGCCGTCAACGAAAATAATGTGGCTACTGTTAAGCGGTTAATGCAAGAAAACCCCCGGATTACCTATGAGACAATTCGAGGACTATTGGGGATTGGTATGAGCCAAATTCAGAAAATTTTACACGAAGAATTAAAAGTTCGGAAACAATCTTGTGAATGGGTGTTTGAAATTGAGAACAGGCCAACAAAAGTGAGACAGACGAGAAATGTTGGTAAAAAAATGATCGCGTTTTTTTTTCTCAGCTACGGGTCCCATCTGTACAATTCCACTTGAAGATCAAAAGAGTGTTAATGCCGAGTAGTATCCTACCATTTGTTTACCCAGGGTGTTAGAAAAAGTTCGCGAAAGACGACCCAAAAGCCGCATTGTCCTACAGCATGATAACGCTTCTTCACACACGGCCAACAAAACAAAGTCATTTTTAGCTTCCGAAAAAGTACATCTGGTCACTCATCCTGCGCATAGCCCCGACCTAGCACCATGTGATTTCTGTATTTTCCCCAAAATCAAAGATTTGATGAGAGGTTTTACTTTTACTAACTCCGAAGAGACAGTGATAGCGTTCAATCAGCACGTAGAAAATATGCCTTCAGGTCCTCCTGTTTTAAAAAATGGTTCGATCGCATGAAAAAAATGTTTAAAATGTAAAAGAGATTATTTTGAAAAGCAATAAACATAATATTTTGGTTATAACATGTTGTTTTTTTGTTACGCAAAACTTATAGTGTGGCCTACGTATTAGACCAGTGGTTTTTGCGTTTATTCGTTGTAAACATAAAAAAATACACACGGTTTCTCTTTGATAATATTACTAGGTATACAGATAGAAATACGAACGCGATCTGCGAGTGTTATATAGGAGGGTAGATACGTTATCTTTTTGCTGTCACGCGTGTTAATCCTGCTGTCATGGCTTTTCTCACAGATCAGCTTTCACGTCCATACAATTGGAAATTGACGCAGTCCATAACAGGCGAACAAAAACTAAACTTTAAACTAACGTCATAAATTCATAACAATTCAGCCTACATTTTTGCGTTCCTTCACAATGCATCACTTTATGTTAAGCCTTAAACCTATCATAAATTTAATTTCCTAAATGTATAAAAAAGAGGATAATTTTTTTTTAAGTATTTTCATATGTTATGTTAGCGACCCTGACTACGCAATCGACTGGACTCGGGATCGATTCCCGACAGGGACAAGCATTTATGTGATGAGCATATATGTTTGTATTTCCAGGTTTGGGTGTTTATTAAATATATTCTAGTATATATATACTTGCTTACTTTGGGGTTAGATCAGTAAGTGTAATTTGTCCCGTGAATATTTATTTATGTAAACCTGGCCACTTCTTATAAGTAAAAGTTTACCGTAGCCTAAAGGTGTCTGTAATACAAAGGTGTCTCGGGCGTACAATTCGTAGTGATTTACCGAGTGTGCCGTGGGCAAATTACGTGTTCAAAAACAGTTGAGGTAGAGTCAAACGTAAAGGTTTGACTCTACCTTTACTTCATAAATACCGACTTCCTTATGGGGCAAAATTATAAGGGTTTTGAATCAATAAACCGGTTTATAAAGGTTTTTCAAAAATATTTCTTTGATGTTCGTCGTTCCCAATTTTTATCCGGATTGTCCGTATGATACAATTCCACGGCGTTAGTTTAAACCGGTTTATATAGGTTTATGAAGTGCTCGCATATGAGATACTCTTGTCGTCTATCTTGTTCAGATTTGGAGGGTAAGGTAGCCGGTAAACTTATACATATGGCATAGAGACCCCGCTACAAGAAAAGCAACGCACCATTAACATCTTTGGTGTCTACAGGAGATAGTTGTCTCTTTCCATCATGAACACCATCTGCTTGTTTGTAATCTAATGGTATATTGATAATAAATATCTTTTTAACAAAAATTAAACCGACGTAAAGTTATGCGTTGTCACACATTAAAATCAGTGAGTTTAAGCACGGAATTTGTTATCTGTGAGTGTGAGCACGGAATTTGTTATCTGCGAGTGTGAGCATCAATCATCCTCTCTTTTCTTTCTCTTTTGCTGCGGCCAGGGCCGGATTTAAACTCAATGCCGCTCCTGGGCACCGGAAAAAAGTCCGCCCTATTACTAGAATTTTACTTAAGGGGGGAAATACGTCTAGAAAGACGTTTTCATGCTGATTTTTTAATGTTTTTAAGGTATGAAAACTAATGTTATATATTAAAACTATCAGGTTATTTATATTTTTCCAAATTTTACGACAGTATAACTTGAAAAGTAGTGGAGATTTCAGCTGATGCATATCGTAGGTTGTCTTCCGACTTAACAGTTGGTGTTTATCTGAAATCAATGGCACAGAAAAATTAATTTTCTTTATGCAATTACGCTGAATATGGACCTCCATCATAAGCGACATTTTTATTTAAACAATTTTTCTGTGCTATTGATAAGTTATATTGTTGTTTAATACGAATAAATACTTATAAATATATGTATGAAATAACCTGATATTTTCAATCAATAATGTTAATTTTTTATACCTTAAAAAAATTAATAAAAATCAGCATGAAAACGGCCTTCTACACGTATTTCCCCCCTTAACCTTATAGTTTATGTATTTCATTTTTTTAAATCTTCGCAATCTAAACGCTGAAGTATTCGAAAATATGTCAATATTAGAGAAATCGGTTAAAGATAATTATTGGAAAATAAAATTAACATCAAGTCCTGTCTAATCGACTGTAGAGAAAAATTATAAAAAAATAAAATTAAATTTCTTATCTTATCGACTATAGATGAAAACTATATAAATTAACATAAATCATATTTTGCAAATTGAAAAATGGAATAATTTTGTCAAGTTAGTGTATTGCCATCGGCCCTCGATGAATCTACAAAGTTTGAACGAAATCTGGCCGTTTAAAGTGGGTCAAAATCGCGCCCAAAGAAGTCGGTTACAAACATACATACAAGTGAAGCAAATAAAAAGCGTGTAAAAAATATACGATTTTTCGTTTAAATTAAAATTAATTGGTGAAATTGATAAATTATAACATTTTTTTAAATTGATTGATTGTTAAAGTTGATGTTTTAGTTAATGCAAAAAATAATTCCGATTTTTTTTTTTCAATATTTCAAAAATAAATGCTAATTAGATTTCTTTAATACCAGAAAATAGAAAAATCGATTATTATTTGAAATCTCCAAGGAAACAAATTGATTAAATCATTTTGATTATTAATTTTTACTAAAAAGTGCCAAAATTATAATTCATAAATAATGAATGAATTGAATTTCTTGAATTAACAATTAAACAAAAGATTATAAATTAATAGAATTAATTAATTGTATTAGGGAATCTCGATAAGACTAAAAAAAAATTATCACTTTCAAAATTTTGCCGACCTAAAACATTTGCCGCCTTGGGCTTGCCCCGACTGCCCCTAGTGTAAATCCACCGCTGGTTGCGGCCGCACTTGCGTCTATCGTCAAGAAGTTATATACGCGCTAAAGCACACAGGAATGTATGCGACGATAGCTGATAATAGCCGGTCACTTCTGCATTTATCGTGTCAATGCACGAAGCTTTGTGACGATAGATGCAAGTGCGGCCGAGCCATTGAGTGTATTTTTTTTTCAAAAATTATATGACACATCCTTCGGGGAATATTTTATCCAACAAAAGAGTTATCAAAATTGGATTACTGTAAAAAGTCATACCAGGTCATATCGCTCATTTAGCGGAACATCGGCGGAAATGTAATTTATTTTTAAATCGTAAATATAACAAAGATTGCTTGATTGATTATGATGAAAATGTTAAGCTTTAATAATACTAAAATACTATACTATTGTTTAAATAATAATAAAAAAATAAGCATGAATTGCCATAATAAGACCATAAAATTAAATTTAAAAAAAAGACTAATTAAAAAAATATATCCTGTAAAATACGTAAATCTGTAAATACACCAATGTTCAATCAAATGAGCGATATATTAAAATCAGTGAGTATATAATCAATAATTCCTTGTTTTCCCACCCCTAATGAAGGAATTAAAAAAATCGAACAAAAGTGGGATCACTCTCAGGGTATTCCAATAAAAAATAATGATCAAATTTAGACAGTCTGTAAAAAGTTATACGTAGTCTAATATAAAAAAAATATGGAGAACCTCCTCCGTATTTTCGTCGGTTGAAAAAACAACGAAGTACTTGCATGAATAAATGTTACGCATTTTTTGTCTATGTTTGGGAAAAACTAAAATTTTAAACAAGCCACCATGCGCAGCTCGCTAAATAAAAGATGTCAGCCAAGCCAACTGAATTTTTCACACAGGTTGATCCTCAGAAGTCTCATGTGCCTAGTGTAATTTCAAACGGTCAACGCTCCCTTCGCATCTTGCACGTTTTTATTCACCCCGACCTTTTTCTGAGACTTTAGACGCCATTTAGTAAGCTCGTTTGCTGAGACGAATATATTTTTAAACGTGATGTAGACTGATGTCTGCACTGTTTGATTAAGATTCTACAAAAAATGGTTGTCCTTTTGCAAAAACTTGTAAATAAATAAAAAATCTTTGAAAATCTAAAAGTGTGCGGCTCATAACGCACGTTTAATTAAAAACACTAAACGACACTCCCCTAATTCACGCAATTGAATCAAAGCGCTTAGGGCTCTCACAAACACGATAGAACGTCGAGACGTGCTATGACGCGGCATAATATCTAAGAAAATGTGTAAGTGTCTTAAATGCTTCGACTCGCTTGCCGCTTGATTACGTTAATTAGGCCCACTGAATTAGATAGTAATTTTCAATAGGAATCAAATTCCGCGTGACGTTAAAAAAATGGTACCGATACGTTAGGTATTTTGAGTGTAATCGTGACACATCGTGATGATACATACTGACATCCATATCCCCACGAAAAGTTTTTTAAATCAGATTTTGTTTATATATCATGCTTGACAAATATTTTTTAAAAGTATTAATTGTTTCTTATAAAGTGGTTATTCTTTATGTATTTACTACTAGCTGTGCCCGCGACTTCGTTCGCGTGGAAAAAATTCTAGAATAAAAACCCGCATAGTTCCCGTTCCCGTGGGATTTCCGGGATAAGAACTATCCTATGTCCTTTCTTGGGTCTCAAACTATATTTGTACCAAATTTTATCCAAATCGGTTCAGTGGTTTCGCCGTGAGAGCGTAACAGACAGACAGACAGACAGACAGACAGAGTTACTTTCGCATTTATAATATTAGTATGGATAATATTATAAAACTACGAATACAGTAGAATATACAGTTTAAAGTCTAAGTCTAGAAAAATACATGACCTTGACTAATTAAGAGTAGAATATGTAGAGCGTAGTAGTAGATCACCTCAACACTCCACTGATGAAGCGTGCAATTTATACGCACGTCATTTATACAAGGATAAGCTTGTAGAAGTAGAAGCCCGCATGCTCTACGTTTATTATATACCTAAACTGTATAATTTCTCCTTTGTCTAATTTTATATACTTCTTTTCATAAAGAAATATATAAAACTAGCTGTGCCCGCGACTTCGTTCGCGTGGAAAAAATTCTAAAATAAAAACCCGCATAGTTCCCGTTCCCGTGGGATTTCCGGGATAAGAACTATCCTATGTCCTTTCTTGGGTCTCAAACTATATTTGTACCAAATTTTATCCAAATCGGTTCAGTGGTTTGGCCGTGAAAGCGTAACAGACAGACAGACAGACAGACAGACAGATAGATAGATAGACAGACAGACAGAGTTACTTTCGCATTTATAATATTAGTATGGATTACGCGTTGGTGACATCGGTATGTGATATATCCTATGTTTTATAGACTAAATAGTATAGATGATTAAATTATCACTTGTACATTAATTTCACTTTTTGATATGTTAAAAATAAAGTCAAAAAGTGAAATTAATGTACAAGTGATAATTTAATCATATAATAACAATGGAATTTCACCAAGTGCCGATGACGATAGAAAGTATAGAATATATTAAATAGTATAGAGGTAAGATTTGAGTGTAACTCAAAAACTAATTGGCCGATTTTAAAACTTTTATCGTATATGAAAAGCTTTATTTCAAAAAATATTTCAAGAACGTGTAAATAGTTATAAAAGAAAATAAAATTATGATCTTATCCTTGGGATATTAATCTAAAATCAAAATTATTAGTCGATTTACCCTTTCCAAACCCGATTCATCCCGCCGCCGGCTACGTGGTTCGGCAGGATGATTCCAGGAGCAGCAGGGCATCTCTCTGTGTTTCCATTGGTGGAGGCTCACTCTCTACTCTCTGTGGCAGTAGAAGCCGATGCAGAAAGGAGCCTGAGCCCTGAGTTGTGCTGCAGCCAGACCTACCGTTGACGCCTACCCCCTGTTTTCTATTATCGCTAAGTCAACTAGCCAGCCACCAAGCTACGCCAAGACCCTTCAGCTCATTGCGTTGCCGGCCCAAGTATTCCTCGATTTCTTCGAATTCTCTTTTTTTATTTTAAATTTCTTTTGAATGTTCTAGTCAAGTTTACATAACTTTTACATTTTTTTTAATATTATAAGATAGCAAACAAGCAGATGGGTCTCCAGATGGAGAGTCAACCATCGCCTATAGACATCAAAGACGTTAATGGTGCGTTGCTATCTTGTGGCGAGATCTAATGTCACATGCATAAGTTTACCGGCTACCTTACACTCCAAACTGGAACACGACAGTGACAAGCAATGACGCTATTGCGGCAGGAATAGGTAAGGGGGTGGTACCAGACCCGGGCGAGACAATTCAGAACTCTACCACCTAGGAGCCACTGTCGCCTTTTACGGCCAGCCTGGCAGAACGGCAGCTGGTCTATTCTTCAAAGGAGCCCGGGACCAACACGGGGAAAAGTATTACATATTTTACATATTCCTTTTTTTAACAAAAAGTGCAATGTTTTCTTTTCTATTGCTAAAGAACCCACGGCAGTGGTACATCTCACCAGATTCTGGTACCACCGCTTTAGCTACAGGCGCCGATCTAGCCTTCAAAAAAGATTGTGGGCACAGGCACCTGAAAATCGTCCAAGTGCGAGCTGGCGTATTAACTAGTTTTTAATTGATGTAGTGCATTTCTGTTATTATATAATACATGACGCTCTGAACAAGATTTGTACTAAGATAATATATAAAGTAAGATAATATATATATATAAAGAAACTAAAAGCCCTGATGATGCTGTAATAGGTGAAACCGGTTGGCTTTACAATAATTAAAGGTTAGTTGCATTGATATGAAAAAGCAAAAGCAAGAGCGTCCCTAATTTCATTTAAGTAGTTATAGATATGGCAAAAAATATGTTTTTGCATATCGAACCTTAAGCGTAAGTTTTATAGTTGTTTTTACAAAGCAATGTACAAAAAGTAATAAATTGACAGTGTCGCGATTCTATTTGAAATGAGCGCACAATTTAAAATTGTGCACTCATTTTTGGAGGACGTTTTTGAGACAGTGATTGTGTATCTTGGGTTTTTTATATCAATGGTTAGTTGTTAAATATTTATTTGTTCACAAATACATATTTGTGTTTAGTACAAGTGTTTGACAAAATCAATAATTTACATTGATTAACATTAATTTACATTGTACAATGATGTGTAAAAATTGCTTGTTAAAATTAATTTGCGTTTCGGACACCGGCCGTTAGTCTCACAATGTGATAGATGGCAAGCCTATCCTTAACTGGGCACACCAATCCCACGCAACGTTGTTTTTATCAGAAAACCGATTATTTTTTTTAAATCGGCCCGACTCGGCAATCGAACTTGGGACTTCATGTGGTCAACACCGACACCGGATCACTTAAGTCTAGTCTAGCGACTAGACGACAGAGGCAATTTTGTGAAACTTGTTCTTCCTTTTTCACTTGTTTAAATCGGTCTTTAAACAAAATTTAAATATTGCGCTTTCAAGTATAAGTACGTACTAGGTGCATTTAACGTCGTCGTTTTCTTGCGAAGCCTGTAAGAACGCTTGGCTGCATCTTAGCTGCATTCAACTTCTTCCGCCAGAATGCTCGGCATAACGTTCCGACGTTTTTCATCGTCACCATCTCAATTACGAGGATTAAGCTGTGAACGCGATATTTTATGTTTTAGAAAATACTTCAATGGTTTGTGCTTTGTCAGTACGTTTACTCAAACCATTTAATCAATCTATTAATCCAACAAGACATTTAGTTGGAAGATAATTTGGATATAAGATTTTTTAGTCCGTGTTGGTCCGGGCTCTTTGAAATAATACACCATCTGCCGTTCTGCCAGGCAGGTCGTAAAAGGCGACCGATTGGCTATACCTGTTACAACCATTGTGACTACTAAGTACGGGGTGGTAGATTTCCACAACGTCTCGCTTGGTATTTGGTGCCACCACCTTACCTATTCCTGTCGCAATCGCGTCGATGCTTGTCATTATCATTCCAAAACAAAAACATAATTTGTGTTCTTTCGTCTATGAGAATATTTAATTTATCTACGATAACTTCTGTACTTTCATAATCTAAAGATTGCAATCAACTTGTAATCTTACGTTAACATTCTTGAACTGAAAAATTCTTAACATCACAGAAATTAAGTACTATATTATAAATACATTTATGGGCAAAAAACTCAAAACGTTTTGCAAACGAGGATCTTATAATTGACAAATCTACTCTAAATATTCTTTTTTTTTAAAAGTGATTTATAATTGGTAGAAGAAAGTAAATTTCTGTGAGTTGAGATGCATGTTCTAAGGATATACAGCTGACGCACTCTCGAAACTCCGATTTCCTTGTACAGCGCATTTGTGAAAAACCAAGGGGGTTTACGCGTCATGACCTTTAAAACGGCACGTTGAGCTCTTTCAACAGGAAGCATAGAGGTTTTCGCTGCACCACCCCAAACACCAATGCAATATAGGTGAGTAATGGCTAGCAGACCGCAAAATACTCAAGTTTACGGATTCGAGTGCAGGTTGAATTTTTCAATATTTTCATGATACCTATAACCTTGCGTACCCTAGTTGATTTTGCGATGTGCAATTGAAAACCTAAACGTTCGTCCAAATGCAATCTCAGATATTTAATATCCTTCGCTCGCTTTATAGTATCACAAATGCGTGCTAAAGGGTTACTATTAGCACATGTGAGTGTTTTAAGATACTGTAAAGCGTATATTTTTGAAGAGATCTTGAGTACTGCAATACACTGGTGTGAGAATTGTTCAACTTAAATGGTTTAAACTACAAAATAATTCAGATGTAACACGATACTTTGAAAAAAATATAACTACTTATTAGTCGAGGATTTTTAATTCAAAAAGTAAATCGATGACCTATTTTTTTATTCCATTTATTAATCCCTACTCCACATTTCGGGTCAGGTTAGATTAGGTTAGATTGGGTTGGAAGAAATCTCCGCTAGTTTAATAAGCTCACCTTTTGTGCAATTTTAGTGTATTTTTTATTAAATGAACAACAAAGTATTAAGTAAATAAAAATACTGTATTAATGAAACAGGATCGATAGTTTTTGGTGTAGGGATTGCAAATTGGCGTCGATTTTTAAACGACTTCTAAAAGGAGGAGGTTCTCAATTCGTCCGGTATATTTTTTTTAATCTAGCAATTTTAAATGAAACAATTATATACTACATACTTCGCCCGCACCACTCCCGCACAATCTTTTGATGAAAAATGCAAATACATATTTGTTGTGATTTGAAACTCATTTGGGATCAAATGAGTTCTTTGTTAAATTAGTACCGGATGCGGAAAATGTCTTATGATGTCAGATTCACTAGGATTACCGGATCCGGTTTTTATTGTTTGCAATTCCTAATTGAATATAATTATATGGAGCATAGCTTCTTAGCTAAAAGCGTAGTATAATTAATTATAAAAACTAACCAGAGCGTATTGTAATTAATTATAAAAACATACCAGAATTATTACGGCCCTGTACCATGCAGCGCGCAAAGCAAATTTAATTTTTATTTTTTGTACCTAAACTAAAGCAGATAACAAAAATATGAAGAGGATCTTTTTTATGTAGAATTTTTTTCTCTATAACTTTTACTTGAAACTTTTTTTTCTATTTCCTATCGTTATTAAGTTATTTAAAAAAAGGCATTTTTCAACCCTTTTTTTGTTTTTTCCCCTAAATTTAAATCACAATTGTTTTCATAATATCATTATTTAAGTATTAATGAACACATTTTTACTCATTGCGCCAAAACTGGTCAGATCATGGTTTCATTTAACTTTTTACTGGACTATACAATCTTCTATTTAATCGCTCGAATTTTACGAACTGCCTGGTAGAATACAGATGACCGATACCGGGAAAATGTATTTGCGATAACCGGTTCTTTTAATAGTTTTACGTAATTTTCTAAGGATCGGAAAAACATATTTTTTTTTCATAGAGAAAAATTATAACACACTTCCTGACCTATGAATTGAAACAATCTGATTCGAACAATTAAACCTCTAGTTTTTTAGTGAAGAGATATATAGTATGTGTAAAGAAAACCCTGTCGGATAATTAAAGGTGTTATTTGGTACCGTAATACGGTTACATATGTGTAATTATTTTATGGATATTAATTAATTAGTTTTCCCAATAAAAAGTAATTTTAAATGGTATTTTCATACATTAAGGATGACAACACCTACAAATAAGTAAATTCTACTATCAAAGAATGCCGCGCAAGTCGTATGTTACCGAAGGACACGCGGCGCGTGTGCGGCGTGTTTAAAATTTCTTTGTAAAAAGCTGAAAAACGAATTCGCGAGGTGTTTGTGCGAAAGCCGCCAAAGCGAAACAATGAATGAAACAGCGACAATGTGTTGTCATTTTTAAAATATTTGTTTAACTCTAGAGAGATATATGTAAAAATACGAATATTAAAAAAAAAAACGATATCTTTTTTATTTTCAGAAATAAACTCATTTAAATATTTTTTTCAGTAATGACTTTAACCAACTGATATGCCTCTTTCGGATCGGACAGAGTATAACAAGGAATTCATTCAAATTGTAAATTCTCATATTGTAAACATATAAGACATAAAATGAGACTAGACAAGAAATGAAATAAGAAAAGTGCCTTGAAAATATTTAAATGGACTATGAAGACAATTTTTACGTCATAATGAATTAGTATTAATTTATCAAATGCGTCAGCAAAATAATTTACGAAGATGTCTGTCCATTGCTTTTGAGCTGAGGCGAGCGTGAGTAGGTTTACCAACTTCACATCTAATAAAATCGGGATCTTTACTTTTGTAGTCAGAATACGGTTCAGAAATTTCAGAGAAAAATTTGTATTTCTCTTATTAGGAGTATCGGGTATAGTATGACACATTTCGTGGTAGACGGATAAGTGGTTCTTAAATGGGATTATTTGGGATACTTGAAAATTAATGTGCGCAGAGACCGGTAGCAAAATTTTATACAACTTTTTAACTCCAAAACAGTCTACGAAATAGCATTAAATACGGAAACCAAAATGGCGCTCGTGTAGCAGAGTGTATGATTTGAAGTGAGTTGTTTTAGTAGACTTGAAATTTGCTGACTAGTCCCAATTTCAGCTATATTTAGCGCTTTCGTTAAACATTTTCATTTGTAACAGCAACGGTATCTTTCTCTAAGGGTTGTTTTAGAGAAAGTTATTTTACAATGAGATTGTGCTCCATATTAAAAAATAAGTTATTTTCAAACAGACGTGAGTCATAAATGCTAAATTAAAACGATTAAATTGAAAATACTTCATATATACTTATAGCTATGTGAACAAAAGATCAGATACACTAATTAAGATAGTTATTAAATACCTATTTATTATTTAAAATATAAGTTACATTATTTCAGAATAGTTTATTCATATCTTATTATATATTATACAGTTTTGCACCCAACAATTTATTAAGCTCATAATTTTTCAAAATTTTTAGCAGAAATCTCTGAAAAGGTTACATAAGGATTCGACAGCAGCTTATTTTATTTTCTACTCAAGTAAATCTCGAATTAACCCCTACTAAGTAAAGTGAGATTGTATTTTGCCAAGTTTTTAAAAATTTCCTCCTTATTTTTCAGATGTATTTAGTATACTTTGTTCTGACGAACTGTTAAATTTTGTCTATTGTATAAACGTTTATGTAATTCACTGTGATTATATCAGTGTTTGTGTGCTTAAGAATTAATAATTTCTAAAATTAAAATATAGCAGTTTATATGTTTAAAAAATTACAATTACATACATATACGGTTTGTATCCCAAAAAACATATATGTATTTAATTATAATTATTGTTGGTCTTACGCAAATGCTAAATAAACACTTTATAAGCCAGCTTGCATACCTAAACTTGCTTAATACCTACTAGAATCCATACTTATATAATTTTTGATAATTCTATAGAATCAAATATTTATATCATTATATTTTTCAATCAGAGAATAGATAAAAGTAGATTTCTATATTTATTTCAGCATTTCAGCATTTGTGAAGTGTTTAGGAGCCATACAATTTTCTATATATAAACTTTATTTCATAATGACTAACTTTATGGAACACTAAAACAAAATAAAGTTTAATTGAATGCCTATTACTTGCTTATAATGAGGATTTCACATGCTACAATTTTGAGACATATTATTTTTTTCTATATTATTTCTTATTTTTTTATTGTTTCTTATTTTTTTCTATATTATTTCTTACATATCTTCATATCAATGTAAAATGATGAAATGAAAAATGATTAGATAGACGTGAGGAGGTTTCGTATATGATTATCTAATAATTGCGTTTTTTTTAAATATTATCAACTTTTGTAGGTAAAGATCCACTTTTTGTAATTTTCAAAATTTTAGGTTCAGAAAATTCAGAGATAAGAGGGAGGGAAAATAGATTGGAAGAAGAAATAACATTACTGACTATTTTCTTATCTTCAAAACTATTTAGCGTAAAATTATAAAAATGTTATGTTTATAATTTTGATAATGATTCCTTGTATTTAATACTACTTGACCTACGCAGCTTCATCTGCGAGTAGATTAACATGTCGTCAATATAGTTTTTTAAACAAAGTTTATACCATAACTGAATCAATTGGCTGTCCGATCCGGTAGTAGTTTCAAAAAAATGTTAACGCGTCAAAATAACTTGTAAAAAGTTTTATTGAATAAAGTACTTCTGATTTCTGACATACGGACTGGCAGACAGATACACGAGTGATTTCTTATGTCATAAAACAGCAAACAAGCAGCTGGCTCTCCTGATAGTAATCGACAACCATTGTGTATATGTAGATAGTACTAAAGATGGTAATGGTGCGTTACAGCCATGTAGCGGCTTTGTAATGCCACTCGCGTAAGTTTTCGGCTATCTTACCCTCCAAATCGGAACACGACAGTGACTTTGTCACTGTTGCGGCTGAAATAAGTAAGGTGGTGGTACCGAAGCCGGACGAGATGTTACAGAGTTCTACCAAATTGTGATCTTCTGTGGGTTTGGTTTTTTCTATTGATGTACGAAACTCTAGTAATATTATTTTCAATAAATCTATATATATATAAATCAATGCCAACTTTTCGTTGTAATTTTATAACTCAAGAACGGGCTCACCTATCCAAACCAAATGTTTAGGCTTTGTTCGGACTATTTAGTTGATGGTTTATGTGAAGTTTGCACAAAATCGGTAGAGCGGTTCTCCATTTATCACATTTTTTGTAACAAATGAATTCAATAAATGGCGATACGTAGCAAAGCACGTAACGGGTCGCTAGTTGACTATAAATAAAATCGAGTTATATGCCGTTTATACGACAAAAAGGAGGAACTATGTATAATGTATGAACACAACATGTAAGTTACATATAGTTACTTATGCCATTACTGATTATTTAATTGTAAATGTAAACACTTGACATCTGATAAATGTCCTGGCTTTTTAGAGTAGGTATATGGCAACTCTACACAAGACGATTATAAGGCAACATTTTAATGTTTCTTATCTTTTTCGCGTCGGGAAATATTTTAAGGGTCAACATAAAGTGATCAAAGGAACAAGCCATTTCATTAATTTACTGAAACAGGATATTTCATAAAAATACCTTGGATGTTTTTCAACATAAATGTCTCATTAAAATTATATAATGGAAGCGATTTATTGTCAATCGAATTAAAAAAGGAACAGATGTCGCTTTTCACTGCAAAGTTTTTTTTTTGTCATAGAATAAATAGAAAACTAGCAGATGGTTTCCTAACGGAAAGATTATCCATCATCTATAGACACCAAAGATGTTATTGATGTGTTACTAATAGCAACTTGCTATCCGTGTGGCAGGGTAGGTTGGAATATCACATGCGTAAGTTTATCGGTTAACTTACCTCCAAACCGAAAAACGACATCTCCATGCGTTATGCAACGCTACTTCGAAAAGAATGGATAAGACCGTGGTACTAAAATCCGATAGAGATGTCGTAGGCAAATTCTATAATTCGTCCATATACGAATGGCATCGTCAGATTGCAAATATAAATCTTTGATAAAGATCACAATGGTAAAAAATTATTTAATAAACACACAAACCCAGAAATACAAACTTCTAAACTCATTACATAAGTGTTTGTCCCTGTCGGGAATCGAATCGAAGCCCCATTGATGCATATTCTGGTTCACTAATTACACTACCAACAGGGCGGTCAAAATTCAGACGACTGAGTTGATATGTGTATTATGACCTATATATCTAGGCTTTTAGTGTAGGACATTGTCGTAATTACATTTTTGTACCCTCAACCATGAGTTATATACTTACGTAACATTTAATTACAAAAATAATTGACAAAATAGGTTGTGTAGTCAGAAAGCTGTAAAAATTATCCCCATCAGTTAATTGAAAACAATACTTCGCAAGATTTTGAGTCATACTCAAATGTTAACACTATGGCAAACACTGTGTTTTGGATATATATTTTGTTCTGTTTAGTTATATATCATAATATTAAGTTTGCTGAAACCTACTTTAAGCATTTCTTTATACAAGGTATCTAACGGTAAGGTATCCTTACATTTTATAATTAACTTGTTTGGCTTCCTACTTTTCGTACCCTACCATATCCATTTTGTACCCGGTTTGGGTATTGCTGTTTGTGTGATAAGTACCTATTTTTTTCTGATAAAAGCAATTGTATATTTCTTTTTTATCAAGATTATTCTAGTAAGTTTATGGTTTTTCGGTAAAAATAATTGTGTTCTTATCCAGATTGTTCTGCAACAACAGTTAAGCATATTATACCACCCTACTGATAACCTTCCTACCGTAGTCTTCTTACTCTGCCTATCCTACACTATCCTTACTACCATACCTTTCCTCCCTGCCCATCCTCTCTTACTCTTCATTCCCTATTTGTTTTATTCTAACCCTCCTACCCTACTCCTCCAATCTTAAACTTCCTACATTACCCTTCTTATACTATCCTTTCTACCATAATAGTTACCATACTCTTTCACTACCATTACTTTTCTACCCTACCTACCCTTTTTATACTATCCTTTCAACCCTAATACTTACCATACTCTTTCACTACCATTACTTTTCTACCCTACCTACCTCACCATTTCACTACCTTTCATTTCTAATGCTACTCTTCTTCCCTACCATTCTAACATAACCCCTCCTGTACCCTTATAACCCTACCTTGTTAACGCTATCCTCCTCTACCTACTTTTTCTCATCCAAATTTTTCTCATCTATTCTTCTTATCCTATCCGTTTTACCTCACCCTACTACAAACCTAAATTATATCCTTCTCTTCCACTACCCTTGCGTCCTTTGCACCTTTAATACCTTTCCCAATCTACTCTTCCTCCCGTCTCGTTTTACTATACTTCCTCTAACTTTCCTTGCCTATTCTTCCTACTCTACCTTTTTACTACCCCTCCTACCCTATCATTCCAACCACGGAATTACTGTTTTCTGTGATTCCAACAATACCTAAAACTGCACAACAAGTAAACTATATACGATGAAATTAATTAAATTTGCTATGATCCGCGAACTATTCATGTGTTTTTCGCGATGGCACCAAAAAGAAAGTCGTCCGCGTCAGTTTAATAAATGGAAGTGCCATCGCAAAAAACACATAGAATAGTTCGCGGATCATAGCAAATTTAATTAATTTCATCGTTTTTAATAATGGATTTCCGCAAAGTTACACTTGTGAGCCCAAGTCGCGTTATGCCGTTACGTTTATTTTCACTGCAGGTTAATATTAAAAATATTTTTTATACCTGCTCTTTTCACTGATGTATTTTCATACAACATTTTGACCTATTTGTATTATTTTAACTTTAGCCTTTTTAACAGTGTATTTCAAAAGCAGCTACGATTCTCTTTGCTTATTTTTTAATTCATAGCGCATCTTTTCAAAACTATAGAAAAGCCGATCTTAAGTAGATTGCATTCATTCACAGGTCACTGGGTTATTTCCGTTCTCACAAGCTCGGTGTAACTAAAAACATTTTTAATTCGTTTATGCATTTTGAGATAGATTTAGAATAAACTAGCTGTTGCCAGCGACTTCGTCCGCGCGGACTTCGTTTACTCCGCACAGCACCTGGCCGCTAGGTGATAGCGTGATAATATATAGCCTATATGTTGACCCAACCTGTTAGTAACCGAGTTTACCCCGGACAGACAAACAGACAAACAGACAGACAGACAGACAGACAGACAGACAGACAGACAGACGGACGGACGGACGAACAGACGGACGGACGGACGGACGGACGGACGGACGGACGGACGGACGGACGGACGGACGGACGGACGGACGGACGGACGGACGGACGGACGGACGGACGGACGGACGGACGGACGGACGGACGGACGGACGGACGGACGGACGGACAGACGGACAGACGGACAGACAGACAGACAGACAAACAGACAAAAATTCAAAAAACTATATTTTTGGCTTCGATATCGATTGTAGATCACGCCCCAAGTATTCTTTTAAAAAAATAATCAATGTACAGTTTTGACTTTTCTATGATTTTATTATATGTATGTATGTTAAATTCAAGCTCTTCCTGCTCCTACTAATCTATATTAATATTATAAATTTTTATAATATTAATATAGAATAATATTAAAAAAAAGTTTGAATGTTTGGATGGATGGATATTTGGATGGATAGATGTTTGTTACTGATAACCTGGAATAGGCAATTTTTATGTCGGAAAAATTAGGTTATCCCGCGGGATTCACCAAAAACTTTTATAATGTAGCGGGCTGCACCCTGCACCTAGTATTATAAATACGTAAGTTTGGATGTTTGAAAACTACTGAACGGATTTTGTTGAAATTTGGCAAATAGATAGATGATAACCCGAAATAACACATGGGCTACTTCTTAACCTACAAAAATGCAGCCAAACCTAATTTTTTTTATAATGCAGCGGGATGTACGGTGCGGCTAATATTATAAATGCATAAGTACTTTTGGAAGAATGGATGGATGTTTGTTACTCTTTCACACAAAAACGGTTAAACTGATTTGGACAAAATTTGGCTTACTTTTAAACATAGGTTACTTTTATATCTCGGAAAAATAAGTATCACCTCCGTGGTCTAGTGGTCCGATGTCGATGTTGACCACATAAGGTCCCGGTTTCAATAATTGAACGGGCCTTTTTTCCGGATAGGGCAATTACAAAATGTGTTTTTTTTTTTCAGTTTTCCGATAAAAACAATGTTGCCCGGGATTGGAAAGTACCCAGTTGGCTACGCTTGCCACGTATCACATTGTGGGCTTATCGTAGGTGCACTTGGTGTACCTCTGCCTACCACTTCGTGAATACGGGCTTGAAGATATTTTTAAAAATAAGTTGTTCCCGTGGGATTCGCAAAACTGTTATAGAAGGAAAGAAAGAAAGAAATAAAGAAAAAAGGAAGGAAAGAAAGAAAAAAAGAAAAAAGAAAGAAAGAAAAAAAAATAAAGAAAGAAAAAAAGAAAGAAAGAAAAGAGAAAGAAATTAGATATTGAAGCGGGCTGCAAGGCGCAGTTGGCATAACGTGAGGCAAGTCATCCTCCTAAAAAAGTAGCTTATGTTTGACCCCGATATAGTTGAAGACCTTCAACTATATCCTTGGCAAATACCACCAATATCGGTTCAACGACTTAGCTGTAAAGGTGTAATAACAATAAAACTTTCGCATCTATAAGGCCTCAAACTGGATGTCGGCTATCTGAGGCGCGGCAGCGAGAACGCAGCGCTGGTCAGTAATCTATATTAATATTAATAATACGAAAGTTTGGATGTTTATTACTCAATCACGCAAAAACTACTAAACGGATTTGATTGAAATTTTGCCCATAGGTAGATGGTAACCTGGAATACCACATAGGCTTTTTATCCCGGAAAAATAAGTTGGTACCGCGGGATTCGCGAGAAACTTTTGTAATGCAACGGGCTACATGCTGCAGCTAGTAATTAAATAAATGTAGGATTGTGGGGCAGGCAAAGTGCACCGAACGTCGATAAACCGTTACATTCACCGTGGTTCACTGCTTTGTCGGCTGGCGAAATGAATGTCCCTGTCGTTGCGTTTGTCATAATCTTACTAGGTGGTAGAGTTCTGCAACATCTCGCCTGGGTAGTATATACCCAGCCACCGCCGCCTTACCTATTTCTGGCGAAATAGTGTAATATGTTAAGAGCCATTCGAGGCTCTTTGGTATTTTCAACTCAATGCATATGGATGTATACGTAGTGTATATAGAAGAATATTTTTTTTACAATTTTCGTCTGTCTGTCTGTTTGTTCCGGCTGGACCGATTTTGATGGGACATAATGGGCAGATAACTGATGTAGGAAGGAGTAACTTAGGCTAATTTTATTTTAAATAATTTAAAGAGCTCCACCCTTTTCATTTTTTAGTTATTTTTTTTACCAGTGTTATTTTATTCATAACTAGCTGTGCCTGCGAAAATATATGCATGTATTAATAAGGGACCGTTCGAAAAATACGTCACACTAAAATCAGTTTTTTTTTAACCCTCTCCTCCCCTATAGTCACGTTGTCTCACATTTTCTGTGACCCGCCTAGAAAAATACTAAGACCCTCCCTCCTAAGACGTCACAAAACTAAGACCCTCCCCCTCCTAAATAAATTTCAAATGATAGCATACATATTTTGAGAAAGAGAAAGAGAAAAAATCCAAACCAAAAAAACTATATTTATTTAATGTACTTATTTTTCTAATTTTTATTTTACAAAAGGTTTGCAATATCTGAATAAAATACGTATTAACCTTCCATTTTCAAGAAAACACTCAGTAAACCTACTCAAAAATAACTTAATCTTCAGTTTACACCCGTGGTTTGGTTTCAACTAAATTAATCAAGTTTTTTTTATATCGTGAAATAGCAAACAAGCAGATGAGTCTCCTGATGGATAGAGTCAACCATCGCCTATAGACACCAAAGATGTTAATGGTGCTGTTATATCACCTAACAAGTAAGTAAGTAAGCTAAAGGGCTTGCATTAGACCTCCGTCAACAAAACCCTCAAAAAAGTGCTTCATCAGCACTTTTGACCCTTATTCCATTCCCTAGTCCGCATCGGTCAGTCTCCGTCTAGATTCCTACCAGATCAATCAGACGTCTTTCCAATTCATCCTCCAACCAAATGTCTTTCCAATTCATCCTCTACTATTTCTTTACCAGTTCTGTTATAATTAATGTCAATTAATAAAATATATTTTCAGTGAAAGTGAATAAACAATTAAATAAATAAAAACCTTTTTATAAAACATAAATCTCGGGGCCCAGTGTAACAATGCGTTGCTATCTTGTGGCGAGGTGTAATGCCACATGCATAAGTTACTAAGTTAATGTTACCTTACCCTGCAAACTGGAACACGGCAGTGACAAGCACTGATGCTATTGCGGCAGGAATATGTAAGGCGGTGGTATCAAACCCGGGCGAGACAATACAGTACTCTACCACCTAGTAGTCACGATATTAGTGATTCACGTAGCCAATCCGTCGCCTTTTACGACCTGTCTAGCAGAAAGGCAGTTGGCTTAGTCTTCCCGAGCTTAAGGAGCCCGAAACCATCACGGGGACGGGGAAGTCTATACACGTGTAAAACAATAAATCTTTTTTATATATGGCTGGTGGCACGGCAGCCGTGTATCAACTTCTATGGCATTTGATACGGCAGCTTTGTCACGAAATATTTATACGCCGCCACTACTAAAACATTTGGAAAATATGTGCCGCAACGAATCTGTTTAACACATAAGTGCCTTCCAGCGTCAGACTGGTCATATAATTGAAATGGCGTTTGCTAGCTGGATCTCAGCCTGCGCGGGCCCTCTACAGTTGTAGAGGGCCCACGCAGGCTGAGTGTGTCTAATGTAAACAAGATCAGATAGTTCTTTCGTACAATTGCGGAGAAATGAAATAAAAACACTGTATAATTAATATTCTACCATTATCCAGTATCGGGCTCCAGATTTACGGGGAGCCCAACTAGGCCCTTACGGCCCAGTCCGACCTTGATTTCTTCTCCAATAAAGGCATAGTTATCTTGATATTCACAAAAAACTTATCATGCAACGGACTACATGGCGGGTCACTAATTATAATTGTCTCTTTTTAGGAATTTTTTGGACTAATTGTGCTGATAATAAGGGAATATGTATAAAAAGCGGAACTTGTCCTCTTGAGGTTCTTCATGAAAACATTCATGACTGTTTGGACCCTTACAATGATTACGTTTGCTGTCCAGCAGCGAGAGTTATATTGCCAACGACTATATTTAAAGATTAGACAATAAAAATTATTATAATTAATCGCTTCTTTTAATTATATGAAAAGTTAATTTTTTTTTACGTTTCTTCGTCATTCATTTTTTATATCATATAATAGCAAACAAGATGGATCTCCTGATAGAGGCAATAATCATCGCCTATGTTATGATGTTAAAGGTGCGTTGTTATGTTGAGGATAATCCCACGTGCATAAGTTTATCGGCTTTACCTTTCAGACCAGCAGGTTTAAGATCTCGATCAGGTCTCGATCGAGAAAGTGACGTTTGCTTGACCTTCACTAATATCTTGATGTTATTTTAATGTGCATGCTACGACAAATATTTAAAACGTCAGATATAAATTACTTAAAATTTACTCGAATAGAGAAATCAATGTTAAATAGCACATAATTGTAATATGGCACTGCCATCGTTATTAAATAATTATAGAATGGACCGAAGTCTCCAAAATAACCTTACTAGGTTCTCAATTAACTTATAATAAAACGAGTGAATGAATAGAAGTTTATAATACTATGAAACAATTACCAATATCTTAACATAGTGTCAAATCGATAAAATGACAGCAAAGTTTTCTACCGGTAGAGAAAACAACTACTGTCGAGAAAAGGGATCATTTTTTTCTGCCTTTGACGTATCATGTTGAATCAAGTGTCAAATGCGTTAACGTATACAGAAATTATGACAATTTCTCTAATCGCAGCGCGATAAAATTTTATCGACCTGTTTTCTCGACATTGACATCTCGTTATGTCGAGAAAACAGGTCGATAAAATTTTATCGCGCTGCTTAACCTGAGCCTGCAGAACATGACAGCGGC
This sequence comes from Apodemia mormo, assembly GCA_036924255.1. Lineage (NCBI taxonomy): Eukaryota > Metazoa > Arthropoda > Insecta > Lepidoptera > Riodinidae > Apodemia > Apodemia mormo. The sequence continues at coordinate 36,588,928 of JAUPFN010000003.1, read as the reverse complement.
AAGCATAGACGTTATTGCGACAGGAATAGGTAAGATGATGCTATCAGACCCGGCTGAGACATTGCGGAACTAAATCATTCTGTATTCATGATGGCCGTTTTGGCCAATGATCTATTGCAGATGGTCTATTCTTAAAGGAGGCCTGGTTTAACACAGAAAAGACGCCTTACTTTTCAGACCAATAGTTTATATTTGACATTATTACTGGATTCCTGTTTTGCAGGACTTTTGAAAAAAAATCGTTAATAGAAAACTTTACTGGAAGCATAATTATGAACTGCCGTGGTGCAATAGCAATCAGGCTTAGCCTGATTGTATAAGTCTCATTTCGTAGCATTTTTTTATGCTTTAAACATTTTGCTGTCGCCTGTTGGGAAACAGGATGATTTAAGCTTGCAACTCAGCAGTTATCAGGATGGTTACCGCTGTTAATTGTGGTTTACAGAAGTTTCAGTGGTGGGACCAAGAGGTGGTCCCATTGCCCTTTTAAATAGAAAATTTGTTAGATTCGTCAAAAAAAACCCCACTCATATTGAGTAAGCATACTAGAGACTTAATAATAGACCAATTCTTCTGTCTACACATAGATGATAAACTTATAACAATCCGAAAGAATTAGAACCGACCAATTCAGTGAGCTGTAAAAACGCGCGAAAAAATACCGATTTTGAATTAGTCCCCGTGTTGGTCCCGGGCTTCTTTCCAGTCCAGGCAGGTCGTAAAACGCGACCAATTGGCTATGCGAGTCACTACTCACTACCATCGTGGCCGCTAGGGCGTAGTGTTCTGCATTGTCTCGCCCGGTCTGGTACCACCGCCTTACCTATTCCTGTCGCAATAGCGTCAGTGCTTGTCACTGTCGTGTTGCGGTTTTGAGGGTGAGATAGCCGGTAAACTGATTACTTTTATCGATCTTTTAACCGACTCAATTAACATTTTCAAAAAAAAATTATGTACAGAAATTGCTTTTCTGGCCTTTTGTCATATTATGTATAGATAGATGTATAGATAATCGGCGTTATGCTATCGTAAACTGAGTTACTACATGCTGCTGTCTGAACTTGACTAATGAAGTTAAGTAAAGTCTGCTGGAGCAATCCAATCTCCACTAGGCCTAATCCATTTGATATAGTGTTACCTAGACGAGCGGCTTTTCATTTCGTATATTTGCTACTGTTAAGCAATGGTTACTGCTAATACTAAACCGGTTAATTATTTAAACTGGTTTCGGATTTCTTCTTGAATTGATTGCAGTTTAGGTTACAGTTATCGGCATTTAAGGTGTCCGATGAAATACGAACGAGAAACTCAGAACTTATTTCTCCTGACGTAACGCAAGTGCGCGAAATTAATATAAATTTAAACCGGTTAACCAAATTTAACCGGTTTAAATTTATACTTTCTGAGCATTAAATGATAATGGTTACAATTTTAAACGGTAACAAACCACTCATTTGATTTACCTTTTAACCAATGAGTGGAATTTATCAGGTAAACAGAACTATATTAACGGCTATATCAATACCGGTACCATGCCCTGCTACTAAGTAGCAGAGTTCTCCAACGTTTTTCCGGATTTGCTCTCACCGCCTTACATATTTCTGTCGCAATATCGTCTGTACCTACTTGTTACTATCTGCTCAAGTTTGGTGGTTAAGGTAGTCGGTATAAGTAAAATATTGCGGTATTTCATCGTTGCCATACGTATGGTAATACACCATTAACATCTTAGATGGCAATGTTTATCTTTTTCCGTCAACAGAACAATCAGTTTATTTATTAACCTGTAATATAAAATAGGCGTGATGGTCTTTATTATGACTTTCTGCCTTAGTTGTGTCATTCTGCGAAAGGTTTGATTATATGTTCCTAATCAAAGGAAATTTAACTGAATGGCAAGCGAGCAAGTGGCATGAATATTCCAATTGCTATCAAGGAAACTCGTACGTAATTAAAGAGGGATATACAGATTAACTAGTTAAAGACTGTATTTACTGAAGGAAAGTGTTCAGTACTCTTTTTTATATCGTAAGACAGTAAACAAGCAGAAGGGCTTCCTGACTGAAAGAATCAACCATCGCCTATAGACACCAAAGATGTTAATGGTGCTTTGCTATCTTGTAGCGAGATCTAATGCCACATGCATAAGTTTACTGGTTACCTTACCCTCCAAACCGGACCACGACAGTGATAAACACTGAGGCTATTGCGGTAGGAATAAATAAGGCGGTGGTACCAGAACCGGGCGAGACAATGCAGAACTCTACTACTTAGTACTCGATTCTAATACCAAATATTTAAAACATGGGTATTTAAATTTTTACCCAATCATCAAATAAAAATATTCATGAAACCTGTGCCATAACTATTATGTAATCTGTGTTAACGCTTGGATAACGAAAACTACCAACAGTGATTTACTGCCATCGTGACTAAACTCGAAGCGCGCAGAAAGGGCGCTCGAGCAACGCACCATAGACTTCGAAGTTTTTTAGATTTATGCATGTGACATTACCATCCCGCCATAAGAATTGCAACGCACCATTAAAATCAGTGATGTCTATTGGCGATGCTTTCATTTTCCTTCAGGAGAAGCCATCTTCTTGCTTGCTATCGAGATATAAAAAATATTTCAATTTGCCGTAATTTATGCTTGTTTATGTTTTTAAATTTTTTTTAAACAATATTTTACCAGAATTTTACCGAAGAGCGACTTTTTGAGCCTAAGAACCACGATTTGCCCACGGTATTAAGCCCCATACTGTGATTGGGACCAACTTTGGGGAATATCGGAAAAAATTGAAAAGCTTATTTAGAATTAAAAGCCCGATCCAGTAGTTTGTACTTTACACAAATACCAGTAGGTACTGCCTAATCATTGACTACATTTTTACCTAAAGTTAAAACAAGTAATCTATATCTATATTAATTATTATTATTATTATTAATTATTATTAATATTATAAATGCGAAAGTTTGGGTGTTTGGATGGATGTTTGTTACTCAATCACGCAAAAACTATTGAACGGACTTGAATGAAATTTGGCACACAGGTAGATGATAATCTGGAATAGTACATAGGCTACTTATTATCCCAGAAAAATTAGGTGATCCCGCGGGATTCACCAAAAACTTTTATAATGCAGCGGGCTGCACGCTGCAGCTAGTTTTAATTAAATAGGAATCTTTAAATGATGTTTTTTATTTCGAAGCAATATAATAAATAAATATTAGCAAAAAGTATTTAGGGCGCGTGTTAGCTAGTTTAAGTAGGTATACCTACAATAGGATTCACTCTCCATATGTAATGACATGCAAGATACGTGATATTTACTACAAAGTATTGTGGCGCCGCTGGTCCGTACCGCCGAAGGGTAATAGTGATGGAATCAGCGGGCCAGCTTCTTGTCAGGTGACGTCATTACTGTAGAGGTTGATGATGAGGACGTCACACAAGGACAAGTAAAGGGAAAAGGAAGATCTTCCCAGCCAGGCAAGGTGTACTGCCTTGGGACCGAAGTCCATTTGAAAAACGTTGAAACTTGTATATAGTGTTACAAGATAAGTAATTGTGATATCGCAATTCAGGAATTTATTTTGAATTTCATTTTTTCCATTTGTTATTGATTTTTCTCCATTTTTTATTATTTTTTCTTGTAGCGTTTGTGATTGTTTGAGCCGCTACAGTATCAATAGTGTATATCCGTGTGGCGGGATGGCAAAACCACATGCATAACTCTACCGGTTACCTTACCCTCCAAACCGGAACACAATAATGACAAGCATTGACGCTATTGCGGCAGAAACAGGTGGTACCTAATACCAGGGCGAGTTGTTACGGAACTCTGCCATCTAATAGTCACGATGGTAGTGACACGTATAGCCAATCGGTCATTTTTTATGACTTGCGGGCGGAACGGAAGTTCGTCTATTTTTCAAACGACATTCTACTTAATTACTTGGTCATTTAAAGTTACAAATAATGTATATTTTCTCAAAATGATCGATTTTGATATTTCGAAAGGCATAAACGCAATTTTTAAGCCTTGAATTGTTTATTTGCAAAACAATTAAAAAGAATAAAATCAATAGTTAAAAATTTCGAAACAATGGAAAATAAAAGTTTTTTCAAAAAGGAGATTGATGAGATCGGCTTAAAAGGGCTACAAAATTATAACGTTAGCCGAAATTATTAAACTAATTTAATTTACAATAAATCAATATTAGAGTTCAACGGATACTTTTTTTTAAAAGCCAGTTAATTTTAAAAGGATTTTAGTTAGAAAGTCATGAAACTAAATAAACTTGTACGCTTTTTTTAAATTTCTAAATCAAGTAAAGATTTTTCTTTTCTGCCATCAAGTTAACACTTTCTTTTATTTCTGATCAATTAAACAAATAATAAAAATGTTGGATAAGTAAGACGCATAATTTTAAACAAACTATTGTATAAAATACAACAAAAATGAAAATATTTATTACTATTAGTCGAAATTTACAACATAGAAGGCTGTATAAATAAGTACTCTTTGTGTCATTCTAAGGAAACAATAAAAAGTATCAACAATCATCTATTTAGACTGTGAACGAGTAACAAATATTTTAATATAAACAAAAGTTATTTTCGTTTTTTAACTTTAAAGTGGTTAAAATCAAATAATCTTAATGATGAGTGATACAAAAATTAATTATATTTATGTTGACGATATATTGCGATGAGTGGCTTAAATGGAATGTTACAATTGTAAATTCAAGTAATATTAATCTTTGAAGGAGTTTCCTGAATTTTAGTATTATAAAAAGTGTCCATGATACAATTTACATTTCAGAAGAAATTAATAACGAAAAAATTAAAAAAATAACAATACGGTAAGCAGCTGTCATCATGTCTTACGTTTTAGGCCAAATTTCTATGGAGCCTCATCATTCTCCTTTCGTCATTGAAAAATCCTGAACGAATCAATCAATTTTAATCCGATTTACTGTACATCATGTAGTTTTTTAAAAAGAAGAGCTGACTAGATTTTTAAAGAAGTCGGTGTATTAGCCTGAAGGTCAACGTAATTTTAATATTTGAAAAGCTGTAACTTTTGAAAATTTAACTTAATTTTAATTTTTAAAACTACATTCAACGTAGATTTTAAGTACTAAAATATAAAAGATCAAAAATAATTGGTTGAAAAATTTCGAAGTTATGTCGAAAAAAACATTTTTTTTTTAAATATTTCGTTAACGATAACATACGAACGGATAAACACATTTTGTTTGATGCAAGTTACGTTATTAGAGACAGTTTTTCGTGTAAGAGAACTGATAAGATTTTGTAAGTACTTAATTGATACATTAATCTGGAAGCAATAAATCTGAAAAAAAAAATTGTTTCGCCGATAGTTTTTGAGGTTTTTGTCAAAATTTATCAAAATTTTCTGGGTCGAATCGGTTCAGATTTTTAGGAAGTCTAATTTAAGCGGAACAAACACACACACACACACGCACACACACACACACAGAGATACAGACATAGTGACGTCATCGTGAAAATAGAAAAGGTTCCTAGGACGTTCGAAAATCGGGGCAATATCAGTAACTTCTTTATCGACATACGTAGCGGGAAGTTATAAACATATGACGAGTATTTATAATAAAATTTGAAAACTGAATGCACAGGCAGACTTTACAAATTTAAATAGGACTATAAAGTCTACAATATTACTCGTATTATGTTACAGAAACAATATTTGGTCACTGATAAACTTAGGCTAACATCAAGGTTACTCTACGAATTTCATACAAATATGCAAGAAATTATAGTATTCTTACAAGAAAGTATAATATTATTACAGAAAAAATCTATTATTAACTTATTACAATAAAAATATAAATATCGCTGGAAAAATCACACGTATAGATCAGACTCCAAATTATCAAACGAATTGCTTGGGATTTAGGCCTTAGTCATATACCTACAATAATACATAAAAATACATATACCTAGAAATACTGATCTGTAAATAATAATAAATAAATAAATATTCACGGGACAAATTACACTGACTGATCTAACCCCAAAGTAAGCAAATTAATTGCTTGTGTTATGGGTGTTAGTCAACGATACTAATACATAGAAATACATATATAAATACAAGAATATATTTAGTAAACACCCAAACCCGGAAATACAAACATTTATGCTCATCACACAAATGCTTGTCCCCGTCGGGGATCGAACCCGAGCCCCGTTGATCGCGTAATCAGGGTCGCTAACCACTCGACCAACGGGGCGGTAATAATAACATCTCGAACCCAAAAAACAACCATTTGTGCTCATCAAATAAACTTCGGTCCGTGTCGGGACTCGAACCTGAGCCCCATCGACTCTATATTCAGGGTCGCTAATCACTCTACCAACGGGGTACTCTTTAGTTGGGTCTAAATGGATTTGATAGAAAATTGATAACATTGAAATAACCCTCGCGAGGTAAACATTAAGCCACGGGCAAAGTTGAAGGTTGCTTGTTTTGTAGAGTTAATTAAAGCCTCCCGTAGAAAGTTTCTGGCAGCAGACTCAGCAAAATGAAATAAAGTAGACACATCCAGAGAGCTAGTCGGCCGGTGAGAATAATTTATCTGGCTCGGATATTGCAATTTCCATCCAGCTCGCGCCCACTGCCTCCCTTCCATTTCGTTTCATATCAGGCTGCAGTAACAACATTTGACGTTTATAAAGCAATTTTCGCTTTCCAGGTAGCCTTAGGGAGATATCCATTTAGTATCATTGCTGTATATGTGTATTATTGATAGCGTATGGTATGGGATTGAATAATTTGATTTTGCGGCCTTTATTTTTAATATACCGGCTTCTGCATAGATGTGGTTACGTATTCGAAATCCGAGGTGGGCAACTTATTTTAAATGAGTTTTCCAGTTTAGAAAAAACGCTTTTACTTAAATCTAACAAACCGATTGGCTATTGAGTCACTACCATCGTGGCTACTAGGTGGTAGAGTTCTGCATTGTCTCGCCCGGGTCTGGTACCACCGCCTTACCTATTCCTGCCGCAATAGCGTCAGTGCTTGTCGCTGTCGTGTTCCGGTTTGGAGGGTAAGGTAGCCGGTAAACTTATGCATGTGGCATTAGACCTCGCCACAAGATAGCAACGCACCATTAACATCTTTGGTGTCTATAGGCGATGGTTGACTCTTCCCATCAGGAGACCCATCTGCTTGTTTGTTATCTTATGATATATATAAAAAAAAAATCTAACAGAGTATGTGTTTGGTTCTTCGATATATTTATCATTATATTTTTTTCTCGCATATAATAATATAAGGAAACAGATGGGTTTCCTTATGGAAAGACACAACTATCGCACTTTGACACGCAGGTAAGAATGTAATGCCACATGGGTACGGTAGTTTAGAGACTAACATACCCTTCAATCCGTACCACAACAGTGACCAACAGCGTTGCTGTTGGAATGAATATGAATATCATATAGTAGGGAAGCCCAAGATGTAAATGGGGAGCCTAAGATGATAATTTATTTGAGCATCGTGGGGACCTATTAGCTTTTGTGGATTAGGTGCTACGAAAAATAAAAGCTTAATTATATATTTTTCATTTTAATCGTAGGTAAGAGACCTACAGATTTTCAAAAGTGTAAAATAGTGACATGGAAATAATGAAGCGCGCCAGATTAAGGTGGGGTGGGTTAATTACAAGCTAAAAATTACCTAGAAAGATCTAAAAATAAAAGCTTAAGTATATGTTTTTCATTTTAATCGTAGGTCTTTACCTCTACAGATTTTCAAAAGTGCAAACAAAAGTGACATGGAAATAATAAAGCGCGCCAGCTTAAGGTAGGTCGGGTTAATTGCAAGCTAGGAAGGTATTTGGAAAATTTGACGATTTGGAAGGTGGCAGGATCACAAAGTTGCTTTTGAAAACTTTGTCTCGAAGTTTTCAAGTGCGGTTGAATTTTCGTTTATTTTATAGGAAACGATTTAACCGCTCATATCACTTTGGTAACGAATGAGAAATCTCAGTAATTTTCTGGTCAGCTTTAATTTGACATCATTTTATCATTTCCCTGTGCTTTAGGTCGTTGGTAATTTCCCTTAAAATCTAATACCTTTAAGAATAAAGGAAAAGAAAAAGATAGGAAAAATTATTAAGTAATAATCATACAATCTTCATAAGTCGAAGTTAACGGTTTATTTTATTTGCTCTAGATGTCCAACTCTTTATAAAGGGTTTATATTTGGTGGAGAACATTAACAGTATGCGAGGTTTTCCGCCAATGTCAATCTGAAGCGATCGAGTAAATCCCAAAATACCCTCATGGGCTTACTCGTAGAACTAACCTTACCCTTACTCGTAAAACTTAGTGACTTTAGCAAATCGTGGGTTCACTAGTTACACCTACCGTTTTTTGTAGGAAGTTTGACTTTGTCAACGCATTTTCCTGGCCTATAACGACTATACTAAAGTTTCCAGCACGGTTCTTGAGCGCTTAGCTACGGGGTGGGGATTGATTTGCGCATTGTAAAATTAACCGTATTACTGATGTTATACGTTATAATAGTCACTTCTGCGCAAGTCAAGGTCAGCGCTCAAGAATCATGTCGATACCAATACTTATTTCTTTCTATATCCGGGCGCGACAGTTTTACGGGTCCCTCTGTTCTCTAATAATTAACTACCACTGGACACCGAGTTGCTATTAGGATCCCCGTGTTAGTCTCGGCCTCCTTTGTAGAATAGGCCAACTGCCGTTCCACCAGGCAGGTCGTAAAAGGCGGCTGATTGGCTACGTGACTCACTACCATCGTGGCTACTAGATGGTAGAGTTCTGCATTGTCTCGCCCGGGTCTGGTACCACTGCTTACCATTTCCTGCGCAATAGCGTCAGTGCTTGTCACTGTTGTGTTCCAGTTTGGAGGGTCAAGTAGCCGGTAAACTTATACATGTGGCATTAAACCTCGCCACAAGATAGCAACACACCATTAACAACTTTGGTGTTTATGGGCGAAGGTTGACTCTTTCCATCAGGAGACCCATCTGTTCGTTTGCTCTCTTATGATAAAAAAAACGCTAGTGTGACAGGAATAGGCAAGGCGGTGGTACCATAAATTTGAGGGAGACGTTGCAGAACTCTACCATATAGTAGTCAGGATGATAGTGACACCTATAGACAATTGTTTGCCTTTTACAAACTGCCTGGCAGATTGACAGACGGTCAATTCTTGAAAGGAGACCGGACCAACATAGGAGTATTTTACAGTGGTTAGTTTTCGCATGGTCTAATGCGAGATTTATCTGCCTTGGTCTCATACATAACGCAACAATTAGTATCTAATTAATTTAATTATAAGCTCGCAGTAGCTTGACGTAGGAAAACATAGGTTCCGGTCTCTGATTGTTCCATGAGCTAATGGAAAGAAACGTAAAAAATATTCCATTAGATTATTTGCTTTCGGAAACCAGGAAATAAGTAGAAACCTAATACATAAAGCCATTTTTAGTTCCTTTAATTTCTATTTTCAGCAAACTAGATTTTTTTATTTTAGTGATTCCTCCTGAAAAAGCTTCAGTGCCGAAGTGCAACGTGCGTTGAGTGCGGAAATTGTGTGCTCCTGTATTTGTTGCTGTTATGGGTGAAAGGGTAGTGGATGTGGGTGAATAATAGTGCCGCTTGGGTCTTTTTTGTTGTCCGGACCTTCAGGGAGTTTTATCCATTTTTTACATCACCGTCTTTCTTTTCGATGACATTGCGGAGGTCACATATATAAGTTCGTGGAAAATAGCAAATTTAATTAATTTCACCGTTTAATTATGGATTACCGCAAAGTAACGCCTGAATCAATGAAATATCTGGGATGTTTCTTTTGGTTACCAAAAGGAACATCACAAAATGTTGTGTAGAATAAATTTTGAGCGATCTGAACATCTGCTCCCAACGCCAATTTGGCCATTATCTATTTGTTATTAATAGTTACGGGTCACGTAGTAAGAAACTTATAACGAGGGGAATAGATATTTGCTGAGTCAGTACAAGGCCGCTTCAGTTTGGGAGGCGGTCACGTCCCAAATGGCGCCATTACTACATTACGATCACAAAGATACAATGCAAAATTGTTTGAGTGAACTATTTTCTGCATTTGTTTCACATTGGTACAATTTATTAATTACTAGCTGATCCGGCAAACGTTGTTCTGCCTTTTTAACTACTCTTATTTTTTTCTATATTTTCTCGCCTTTTAAACCTTCCCTGGACTTCAACAATTATCTAATTCAAAAACCAAATTAGCCAAATCGGTTCAGCTGTTCTCGAGTTTTAGCGAGACTAACGAACAGCAATTGATTTTTATATATATTATATAGATTGAAGATATTTAATAATCCTTTTAGTAATTATTTCTTCTTGTGCTATTTTATCGCATTAGTCTGAATCCCTTTTAAAGTATAAGACTCTCCGTTTATCTGCCAGACAGTTGCAAAACAATAACGCGCGTATCCCCGAAAGGGTAGGCAGAGGTACAACAAGTGCACCCACGATTAGCCGAAGATACTTGGTCCCACTATGTGATAGGTGTCAAGCCTATCGCCAACCGGGCACTTTCCAATCCCGGGCAATTTTGTTTTTATCAGAAAACTGAAAAACACATTTCTGAATTACCCGACTCAGGAATCGAACCCGGGACCTCTGTGGTCAACTCCGACACCGGACCACTACACCACAGAGGCCTTTGGCCAAATGTGTCATTATAGGGTTGCTGTAAAAAATGTTAATGGCTATAAATAATTCATCATTACCTCTGTGGTCTAGTGGTCTGGTGTCGGAGTTGACCACGTGAGGTCCCGAAGTCGATTCCTGGGTCGGGCAATTCAAAAATATGTTTTCAGTTTTCTGATAAAAACAACGCTGCCCGGGATTGGAGAGTGCCCGATTGACCATAGGCTTGCCACCTATCAAAAGTATTTTCGGCTAATCGTGGGTGCAATTGTTGTACCTCTACCTATATCTTCGGGGGTACGGGCGTGAAGATAATTTTTTATAATTAATTAGCTGCTTCATCTACGACATACATATGTGCCGACAATATTAAAGTATTAAAAACATCTATCTACACTTTCATGCAGTAGTTCTTATGCTATGCTACAGATGAACAGTAATCTAGCATTCTATATACAAATAAATAAAATTGGAGTGTCTGTTTGTAATATTAAAATAACCTCTTCTTACTAAATGCATATGGATGTATACACGGTACATATACCAAAATAATATTATTTAAGATTTTTGTCTATCTGTCTGTCTGTTTGTTACGGCTAATCTCTGGAACGGCTGGACCGATTTTAACAGGACTTTCACTGGCAGATAGCTGATGTGATAGGGAGAAACTTAGGCTACTTTATTTTCGAAAATTTTCCACGCAGACGTCGTGGGCTCAGTTGGTTTGAAATATTTGTACCTATATTTAATTTTTTTCAATATTATTTTTCCCCTCTGTTTAAAATTCATTTATGTACGAACCCTTTCTTTAACTGTGCTAAAATTAGAAAAAATAGTTTTTTTTTATATCATAAGGTAGCAAACAAGTAGATGGGTCTCCAAATGGAAAGAGTCAACCATCGCCTATAGACACCAAAGGTGTTAATGGTGCGTCGCTGTCGCGTGGCGAGGTCTAATGCCACATGCATAAATTTGCCGGCTACCTTACCCTCCAAACCGGGATACGACAGTGACAAGCACTAACACTATTGCGGCAGGAATAGGTAAGGCGGTGGTACCTGAGTGCTAAGTGTGAGTTTTTCTTAACGCATTCGATCGTGAGCGCGTTCCGAGTTTACTAGGAATTTGTATGTGATTTGTACAGCGCCACCTAGTGGTAAACTGGTTTCTCACGGTGCTCAAACAAGGTGCTTCTCTCCCAAAAGCGTTATCATGGTGTAGGATTTAAAAATTTTGAAGACGAGCGGCACAGTGTTGCGGAGAAAGAGAACTTGTAAAATCATAAAAAATCGTCGCTCTAAAATGTTTTCGACTTAATTCCATTTTCGTTGTGTACGTAGAACTTTGATGTGTGATAAAAAAACAATTGACAAATCATTTCCCGCCAGTTTTTTTTATTACTAAGAAGGTTGCAAGGTTTTAAAAATATAACATTCGAAATTCAAATAGTTCCAATTAGCTAGAAGTGCAAAACTTTCAGTGTGCCCCATGTATTTTAAGACTCGAACCCAATTTACAAGTCCAGCCATGTAAGGTCTGTGGCCGGTGTTCTTTAGTGAAGTCAACATTAATTAGCAGGTTCACCTAAAGCCGACAGTAGAATTAAAAAGAAAACCTTAGAAATTAAGATATTGAGATTTTTAGATAGATATTTTCAGTAAGATTCAATAATGTAAAAAAGTGTTTGTAAAAATAATTTTCTTTGTCCCTAGATGTTGTGTATAAACGACTTAACGGGATTTCCAGGTTCTTACATTCAGTAACAATTTTTTATTCGAGATTAATATTGACATTTCGAAGTGTCGAATGTATACAGTGAAGACTGGTCAAAGGTAAAAGGAAAAGATGGATCACAAAGAGGATAAGAGGACACTCGTGAGCCCATCCAATCGTGTTCTCGAAGTATTACGATCGCGTATTGCTTTAAATGTAATTCTTTTGTAACTTGGCGGCCTGGAGATTGAATTTATTTTGTATAAGCTTTATCCCGTTATTTTATTCCCAAAAAAAGGAAGAATGTATAAAAAACCTATTTGGTAATATAAGTACTGAATATCTGATTATGTTTTGAATTTAATTTGATATTGACTTTGCTCGTTTTGATCATCTCTTATCTAACATAGCACTTATCAAATGGTGTAGAATCTTAAGTGTAAAATAGTGGTTTCAAGTGGTAGATGAAATTTGTATTAATTTATTGAGACAATTCGAAAATCATCAAGTAGATTTGATAAATAATGGCCAATAATTTAATGTATCTTCATTTAAGTTTTATTTATACAGTTGAATACATCATTCTAATATTCTATCTAGGTTGGAGGCTTTGAACATAACGCATAGTATATTTATGGTTGGAGGTATTCGTTTAAATAGATATTTTTAATCATAGAATAGTAAATCAGTAAATGGATTTTCTGATGAAAAATAAAAACCATAGCCCATTGACTTAATATAATTAGGGTGGCCAGTAGTAGTTTAAAAAAATGTTGGAGCGTCAACATAGCTTGTAAAAAGCTTTATTGATTGAAGTACCAACTTTTGATTTCTGATTAATTGAACGTTGTCATCCACGATGTAAGGAAATACGTTTAAAGATAAATTTCCGAACTGGTGCTGCTTGGAGACCTTCAAAAAACGAATTTACTTCGAAGTTCGGGAATAGACTTGTAAGACCCTAAATATTCAAGCTGTTCATGGAATAAAACTCAAGTAAGATAATATATCCTATCCAGAGAGTTTAATGTACTACGTAGAAGTCTTTGATTTAATCCTCCTTGGGTAGTATCCAGTGCTACAACAAAATTGAGTGATTACTGGAGTCTCTACCCTACTATTTACTTCGATTCAATACCTGGAAAAATCCAAAATATAAATATGGCGTGTGAAAACACACAATGCTGAAAGAAAAAATTACTATTAAACAATACTACATAAAAATGCGTGTCCCAACGACTTCATTTTGAAAATTGATTTGTGTGAAGTACAGCGCCCAATGTTACAACAAAATTGATTATTGGAGTCTCTACCCTACTATTATTTCGATTCAATATCTGGAAAATTACAAAATCTAAATATATGAAAATAAATCCCTATTTTCCGTGGTCACGACATCACGCGTAAATGGCTGGACCGATTTCGCTAATTCTTTTTTTGTTGTTTGTAATTATCAGGAGGAGGATCTTATAAAAGAAAATGTTAAGAAAATTGCGCGGAAAATTAGAAAATTTAAGAATACTTAACCACCATATAAAGTTTACCTTTTCGCCTGCCTGAAAGGACAATCCCGTATACTTATATAAATTATGTGTCACGTTGTTTGTGATTCCTAATATGTACGGCAAAACAAAATTTGCCAGGTCAGCTAGTATGGAAATAAATATAGCATGTGAAAACACAACGAAAAAAAATATTACATAAAAAATGCGTGTCCCAAAGATTTCATTGTGAAAAGTAATGAAACGATGTCACGTACTGATGGTGTGCTATCAATCATAATATTACGCTAGCGATTCAATTTTTCATATGTATAGGTACTTTGGGAATAAGAATTGCTCTTGAATGTGTGTGGACGTAATCAGCGCAGCTACGCCTACTGGTGGATTAACTTGTCGATATAGTCTTCTATACAAACTTTCATCCCCTTAGATGTTGATTTAAAAAAATGCGTTTGTTTAACTTGGAATCTTTAATTACTAACATGCCTAATTTCATCAAAATAGGTTTAGCGGTTTAACCGGAAAAGTATAATAGATATACTGACCAATAGACAGACTTTCGCATTTATCTATATTAATATTATAAATGCGAAAGTTTGGACGTTTGGATGGACTGATGGATGGATATATCGACGGACGAACGGATAGATGATGGATGGATGGATGTTAGTCACTCAATCACGCTAAAACTACGGAATGGATTTCGTTTTAAGTATTTGAAATACTATATACAAAATACCTCAAAGACAGGTATTTACGAAATACCAATTACAAATTACTTTGTAATTCAATGTAAAGAAATTGTAATGTAAAGAAAATGGTATTTGTATTTCAATTACATATAATTGAAATGCTACCCATCCCTATTAATATCATGTACTATATTACCATTATCACTATTAGAGTTCATCATTCACGGCGATGTTCCGGTTTGGGATTAGGTGTAGGGCAGGTCGTGAAACTTATGCATATAGGGCGTTATAGTATCGCCCTTTTACCTGTTCAGTAGACATAATCAGAACTACAGGCGCTATATTGTGAAATCATATTCCGCTACAGTTTCTCTTATTAAAATTCTTCTTCTTAATAAAAAACATAAAAAAGTTCATCAACGATAAGTTGGCAGTACGTCTCTTACTATATAAGCGCCATTAATATAGTTTCTCAAGTACCTACTTGTATCTTCTCGTTCGTAGATAATAATGGTATTTTCTTTGCAGTAGACTAGCTGACATCAACCGTGTTATTATCTCAAAATTTTATAAAATTCCCGCAAGTGTAAGCGATAAGTAGACAAAGTTTTATCCCAATCGGATGAACGCGGTGAACGAAAATCTATAGAAACATTCCTAGCGCTCAAAATTGACTTAATTTTTGATTGTGCCGCGTTAATACAATTGTGCCTCTAAAGGAGTGGTATTATGCTCAATGAAATAAGTTAATTATTGTTGATATTTTCCAGTTTGAAATACAAGATGTTTGTGTGTTCTCTTTGCTACATTAAAAACGAATTGGTCTTTTAAATAGATTCCGACAAAATACACTTGCTAGGCTAGGTATTTAAAGCTCAAAGGAGCTAAAAGTATACTAAACATAGATTTTCGAAACTCAAAGATTTCATAACTCTAGAATTTATTTAAAATATAACTATTTTCGTTTTTGAACAGTTGTCACCTCTGTGGTTTAGTAGTCTGGTGTCAATATTGACCGCATTAGGTACTAGCTTTAATTCTCGTGTCGAGCAATTCGAAAAATGTGTTTTTTTCAATTTTCTGATAAAAAGAACATTGTCCGGGATTTGGATAAGTGCTCGGTTGGCGATGGGCTTGCTACCTGTCACATTATGGGGCTAAATATCTTCGGCAAATCGTGGGTGTACTTGTACCTCAACCTACCTCTTCGAGGATACAGGTGTGAAGGAACTTTTTCTTCTTTTTTTTTTTGAACAGTTGTGTATTTTCAAAACGATTATCGATTTTGACCCTTTGAATGGCACTCAACTCAATATTTGAGCTCTTAAACGTTGTCTTAGCTTCAAAATCGATTAGTTGAAAAATAACAAAATAACGTCAAAAAGATTTTTTTTCAAAAAAAAAAGAATGTCGTAAATAAATCCCGAACGAATCAAGCAAAGCAAAAGATTCAAGTAAATTAAATTTATGTTATTTGACCAGTTTTTTAAAATCAGATTTGAAAAACGTGATATTTTAATCTTATTTTAAAAATATGAAGATTTATTAGGTTTTGGTCGCGTAAGTCAGTTTCGATCTCAATTAAAATGGTTGGACTTGCGTAACCGTCGGAATGATCATATTATTATATTGTTGTTTTAAATACGCATGATTCTTTCTCTCCATTTTATTTACGTGAACGGTTTCATTACTTTTATACCCAGGGTCGTATTCAGAGTTCTATATACACTAATGCCCTTTTGGTCCAAATTCACAACACAAAAAGTTATTTGGAATCTTTTACGCTTACAGCAATACGTCTCTGGAATTATCTCCCAAATTATATTCAAGAGGTTCCATCAATAAATACAGGGTTACATCTAAAACACCAGCAAGCTCGCAGGACTAGATACTTAACATTATAAATAACAACATTTGTTCTATGACTTTTGACGTAACTTAATACATTAAATAAAAATGATTTTTAAAGTTTTCATTGTCTTGTCGTGACATTTCTAATTCTTCATTCGGACGCGCTGCTAGTAGTAATAATAGTACTTTCCTACCTCTTAATCTTTGCGATGCACGTAGAATTAAGAACGTTCAAGCGAAAAATGTAATTCATATTAATTTTTGTATGAAAGTAAAATCCAACAAATTATCAAAAGTCGTAGAACAAAAGTTTTTGTATATGATGTTAGTTACCTAGTCCTGTGAGGTTGCTGGTGTTTTAGAGGTAACCCTGTATAATTCAATCTAGAATATATAATTACAACTTTAAGGGTAACTGGTAGAAAATGTCTTCAGACGTTAAGTTTACCTTTTGTACGTTTTGTGTAATAAATATTTTAAATAAATAAAATTTGTTGTAAATTGCAAAATTTTTATAACTAAAAAGGTGTATGTCACAAAACTTAATTCGATTTTTAGCAGTTTTAAGTACATATTAAAAAAAACGTAAAATATTGAAAATCGACTGGTTAAAAAATTAAGTCAAATCTTTCATTGCTACCTTTCATATAGCACCCTCCTTAACTCTTTTATCAGGCCGTCAAATTGTTGTTCTTATTTTAAACTTCATGCACCACTGATTTGAATATAACAATGCGATGTTTACCCAATCAGGGACGAGCATTGATCATACCGCCAATCATTATTACTTGAGGGTAATAAAAACAAACTAGTTGTTTAAAGAAAACAAACGTCATAGGGCCGTTTATGAAAGACATTTTGTTTGAAGTACGAGGTATTCTATGTCGATGGATGAACGTAATAGGAATGAAATGTCGCTCTTAAATCGATAGATATTTTTTCGAGTTTTGTAAAATAAACTAAATCTAGATGACCACGAATTGCTCTAACACACATAGAAATATGTCTTCTCAAGAATGTGTTTTCTACACCTCCACACAATTCTAATTGAAACTATTTTCACATTCGTTAATGTAATTTTGGAGAACATGATTCCAAACCGGAACACGACAGTGACTAGCACTGACGCTATTGCGGCAGGAATAGGTAAGGTACCAGTCCCGGTCGAGCCGGTGCAGAACTCTACCACCTAGTAGTCACGATGGTAGTGACGCGCATAGCCACTCGGTCGCCTTTTACGACCTGCCTGGCAGAACGGCAGTTGGCCTATTATTCAAAGCAGCCCGGGACCAACACGGGGAGAGCTCGTGTTGGTCCCGGGCTCCTTATATATGTTTTCACATCATAATACAGCATATAAGTAAATGGCTCTCCTGATGGAAAAAAAGATAACCGTCTCGTATTGACACCAAATAATATGATATTGGTGCGTGCTATCTGCGAGGCGGGACCAGGGTTAGAATCAGAATCACACAAAATTATTGCCAATGGAAATAAAAAAATACTATTAATCAAATATTATAACTACTACCTTTTTTAAATTTAGATTTTTTTTAATTCAATTAAATAAATAATTAGTTCTCGAAACATTTTTTTAATTGTATCACTTAAATCTAATCTAGTTTAATACACCGAAACTCCGCACTTAATTTGAAAACTTCACTGGACTTTTCAATTCTATGTTGGCTCGCTTCAAATGTATATTTATCTCCTTTATGCTCATACAAAACTAAAACATCTTATTACATAAAAAACGATCATACTTGCAAAACATAGTACGGGAAATCCCTAAAATGCTAAAACCTGTTTGCATTTCATATTGGGATATCTCGATTTAAGGCATCAATGATAAAAAAATATATACTTATATGTAGTTGAGTATCAAAAATTATGGTGTTTTCGTCTATAGTTCTAGTTCTAGCGAGACAAGTCTGCAAAGATGATGTATGGCACTCAGTTCACTCTGCCCACCCGTAAGGGACCTGGCGTGAAATATGCATGTATATGTATGGATGTACGATTTTGTATAGGTACATTACAATTTTCGAAAGATACGTGTCTAAGGGAATTGGGAAATGAAAGGTAAGTTTTGTACGTATTTTCTATTTTATTGATAAGGGCGGGTGTGTAGCCTCTTATTTTGAAAACTTGAAAGGGCAAGACGTCTGGGACGTGGGCACGTTACATATCTGATGTCAATTTATATTTGTAAGGCCGTTAATAATATCTGACATTAATATGACTTTAACAATACCTTTTTCAGGGTAACATTGTATATCACGGAAAATTGGCGTTGGGATTTACATACACTGAGTAATATGATGCCATTTTGGGACGTTGTATTACTTTTTTGCATTATATTTTTTTGTAAATCTATTGAACATCATTATTTTGCTCTTAACAAAATTTTGCTTGTTTTGTGTGGGGTTCGTCTCAATAAATGTATTTTTATTCTTATTCAATAGAGTACATTTCTTTAATATTCTTAATGTGTTGCTCCAGATGCCTTTTTAATGAATAGATTAGTTATTGCTTTACCATAGAGTTCGTATAAGGTGAACGATTGACCAACTATTTGTATATTTGGTGGTAGTGTTTGGAACTTCTCGCAGTTTGATACATACGTCCTTAGAGGAATAACGCATGCGTTATTATTCTATGTATACGTCTTATTAGTTTTTGTTGTACAGCGCCAGTTATTGTCACGATCGAGTTCCAGTTCGAGGTTGAGGTAGAAGTAAGCTAGCATAAGCATTACGATTCAATTTCTTTGAGGATGTATTCGAAAGTAGAGAACATAGTAGCCATTATGTTGGTAGTGATTTATCCGCTCTTCATACTTCGGATGCCATGATCGATGAAATGAGTTGATGTGGATCCTTATCCATCTCACCAATCGACGAAGCAGTAAACCGTGGTGAAGCGGAATATTTACTGATATTCAACTCAACTCTGTCAATCTTACTAGGAAACTGGCATGATAATGAAGATACTTAACATAAGAGCGAATCGTGTGTATTAAGCCTTAAATACTAAGTACATGTATATTAAATTACACAATTAGTGCTTTTAATAAACTTGAGCTGTGCTGATTTGAAATGTCGATTGTCACTGCCTTTAAAATAATCGTAAGAATGAAACTTATAGGAAAAGCAGCGAATCAAACATGTATTTTAAAGTCCAACATCCATTTAGTCGTCCCATATTTGAACAATAAGATCTAAATCTAGGTATTATTGCTTAACGTAGCGTACATATTTTAAGATTACACAGACAGGCTATTGGGCACCGATTATCTCTTTTTACGTCCAATGAATTCTATGCTCTATTGGTTTCTCTTTGAGTTTATTGTTAGAAGGCGTATTAGTATCCATCCCAAGGGACTTCTAAGGTAGTTTTAGTTGAGAAAAATAACTACACATTTAGCCTCAGAGGCTTGGGTAAACATTCGAAAGAGAATTTATGATCATCAATCCCGGCGGACGTCCTGCTATAGATTCTTTGTAAATTGGGTTTTTGAGTATTTATGAAACTGCGAGTATAGGGTCAAGGTGAATATCCACGATCCAATAGTGAATGGCAGCTTTCCTAATTCTGACTAAAGGGCATGGACTAACGAAACGTTGTAACAAAAAGCTTTATAGTATTTTGAATAAAAATGATATGGTAGTTGGTATGGAATTTAAAATTTCGTTATTTAAATGTTTTATTATAAGTAGCGCTGTCATTAAATAATTTTTGTTAGTCCACGGGATAGTATCCATTTTGTTAAATTAGCAATACATACTTAAAGCTTCGTAAGTGGTTTCCTTTTGGCGAGTGCACCAAATTTTTATGTAATATGAGTATCTTCACACCAGTATCCCCGAATATTTAGGCAGAGGTACAACCAGTGCACTCAGGTTTAGTCAAAAATACTTAGTCCCACAACGTGATAGATGGCTAAATAATGTGACTTTTTTCAAATTGTTCATTTGATTAAATACGTTGAATAAATGCGTTTTTTTCTTTATTGATATATACTTAGTTCAAACTTATTAGTAGATATTTTAATAAGTAGTTCGGAAAATGTTTTGTACGATAAAAATACTGGCCAGATAAGTTTGTCTGTCACCACAAACTTGCCGTATTTAAGGTATTCTGTTTAAGACAATAATCAAAACATAAATAGTTCAATTTTGCTGAATTGCTTGATAATTATTGATGTTATTAAGTATTCATAGAGTCCGACTTTTTTCCTGCTGCGTTGTTTCAAACCAATAGGTTAAATAGTACGTTATCAATAAATTATATTTCACATAACTTTCGAAAAAAGTCGTAGAGAGAAGTCGTTTCTCGGACTCGCCTGAAGCAAGTTACATACGAAGTATTAAGTACATACTTATTCATCATTTAGCAAAAAAGGTGGTGTTCCAAGATGGGCTTTTTATGCCATAAGACAGTAAATACTCAGATAGATCTCCTGATGCATGCATTTTATGCCATAAGACAGTAAATACTCAGATAGATCTCCTGATGCAATGAGGTGATCCAACCCAAAGGAGTTTCAAGGTCATTTTAGTAGAGCAATATGCAGCCTCAGTGGCTTGGATAAACATTTGGAAGAGGATTTATGATCATCAATCCCGGCGGACGTCCTGTTGAAAATTCTTTGTAAATTGGACTTTTGTGTTTTTATGAAACTGCGGGTGCAGGGTCAAAGTGAATATCGATCATTCGATAGAAAATGGCAGCTGTCCTAATTCTGATCGAAGGGCACGGGTCGCCGATCTTTTCAACATAAAGCTTTAACGGTTTAAATTAAAATGCTACAGTATGGAATTTAATATCTGTTCGTATATATTATTACGTGGAGCAAAATCTTTTTGTGTTAAATTTCATGCTGTAATCAAATTCTATAAATAAGCATATACCAATATATATAAGTATATATATATATATATATATATATATATATATATATATATATAGATATATATATATATATATATATATATATATATATATATATATATATAGATATACATACATAAGTCTATTGGTTACTTTACCCTCCAAACTAGAATACGACAGTGAAGTATTGACGATATTGCGACAGGATTAGGTAATTTTTAAACTAACGCGGTCTCCTATCTTTTTTAAAATATATAAACGGGTCAAAAACTCGTACATATACAGAACTTACTTGTAAAGCTCGACGTTTAGGCCAAGTTACATTGACCGTGGTCACGAGCGGACTGGAGCAGCGAGTTTCCTCCGTCGTTCACGTCGGGATCTATTTCCATCTACCCCCTTCTGTACCTCTAACATGAGTTGCTATAGAAAAATTACTGTAGTCGATCGCGCATAAACAAGCATCGAATAGATTTCAGTAAATGTCGTACCATGAGTCAATAAAGTTTTTTTGCACTCGTTACGGTTAGCTCGATACCATCGAATAGTTTAGGCGATCATGTTGGTACTCGGTTAATAATGTATCTAACTTCAAACCGAATAAAGCTAGTAGCTAATAGTTAGCGGATTGATATATATATATATATATATATATATATATATATATATATATATATATATATATATATATTTGTTTTGACACATTGGTTGGACGTTTGCTGTTGTTGTTTTACCAAAATGTTTGTTAATTTTTATAAACTACAATGCATACCAGTACTTCGCAATTTCAGTTTATGGTGGAAAGGTATGTTTGATAATTTTTTATTTTATTCGAAACAGAAACCATTTTTTATAGCTGCATTAACATACTACCTATTATTCAATTACATGTTTTTACGTAACGAAACTAATCGAAAATACAAAAAAAATTACTTTATTTAAAAATTTATAAATTGTGCATACAAAAAACACGTTATTAAATACAGTGTTACGATTTTGTATGGTTGTTAGCCAGTTTTGTGACTTTTTCTAAAACTACTTTGTTCCAAGTGGCTCTTAAGTAGAATTTTAAAGTTAGGAATGCGGTTTCGAGTTCCTATGCTTTAAGGTATCTTTTTTTTGTAGAAATGGAGACCTTAGTAAACCCACTGAACGACCGCATTTTATCAAAATATAACTCAAAATATCAAAACGCTATGGAATAGTGCTTTCATGCTGTAATTCGCAAGTGAAACAGTTAACTTACCTCGATAAGGTATTTCTCACTGTCATCTGTCAAAATTGTGACTCATGGTACGGAATTTGTATGCCAACAACTAGAATACTTGAGTCGCTGGAGTAATGAATTCGATAGGTTTTTTTTATATTCGCATTGACTCATGGTACTGATTTTAGTTCTTCAGGTGACCGCCAGTGGCGCTGCACAGTTTTCCATACAAAAATTAGTCACCGTCGCTAGCGAGAACGATAGTTAAGAACTCATGGTAGCGGTACAGGTCTTGTTTTTTCGAATTTAGCCTACAAACAATATTAACCGTATCTTGAACTTTATTCGTTTGCAGGTGCAGAAAAAAACGATAAGGTAAGGCGGTAATACCGATACCTGGGCCAGAGTTTGCGTAATATAAAAAGAAAGGATGATACGAGTATAAAAAAATCTACCACCTAGTAGTTGTAAGATGAGTGAAACGTCTATTTTTATCAAATAACTAGCTGACCCAGCAAAAGTTGCAAAAGCAACAATTAATTCAAAACCAAAATTTGCCAAATCAGTTCAGTCGTTCTCGAGTTTTAGCGAGACTAATGAACAGCAATTGATTTATATATATATATAAGATTTGCAATAGTAATACACAATTTAAATTTTGAAATTTGTCGCTTATTAACTGTCTCGCAAAACGGCAGATGGTCTGTAGAAGATGGATGGATTCATTCTTCAAAGGAGCCAGAATAAACACGGGGAAAGCGATTATCGACTATTTCTAGCGATAGCCGGAATTGACGGCTTTACTTGCTCATCCGTGATACGGTAGTGGTAACACACTATCTGCCAGACTCCGAGCTACTACTGAGATTTTGGATTTTCGTTAAAAACCTCGAAGAAACCTCAATAAAATTTTTCAATCTTGATCGGATCGGATCGAACCAGGGACTTCATGATCAGAGTACTAAGTGTGAGTTTTTCTTTTCGCATTCGATCGTGAGCGCGTTTGGAGTTTACTAGGAATTTTTATGTGATTTGTACAGCGCCACCTAGTGGTAAACGTGAGAAACCAGTTTACCACTAGGTGGCGCTGTACAAATCACATACAAATTCCTAGTAAACTCCAAACGCGCTCACGATCGAATGCGAAAAGAAAAACTCACACTTAGCACTCTGAGCCGAAAAGGATATGGGTTCGAGTATGGTTTAGATTCACAAGAATCGGGTAGGGGGCACTGCGATTGGATTTTAGTAGTTTCCTATATAATGCATTCATGGCTAAACCACTTAACTGATTTAAATCAAATTTTGCATCAAGATAGACGAAGATCCGATAGTAGAACCTAAGATAGTAATTAAAAAAATATTAAACCAACTTCAAATATCTGTCAACTATACCCATGTCTCAAAAACTATTGAACCGATTTTGATGAAACTTAGATAGTTCCCTAAGTTGGAACATATCTGATTTAAATCAAAAAGATATTTTTATATGGCTTTTAGTTTCCGAGAAACCATACAAATATATGAACATACATACGCTTACGAAATTTAGTACAGGTGTTTGAACTCATCATACTCAATTATTATCCAAAATCAACAATATTACGTACATACACATGTATACACACACTGATAGTTGATACCCTCCGTTATATCGTCGGTTGATAACACTTTTTTTTATAAATTAGATCCAATATATCAACTGTACGTAACGAAAAAACAGACACCATCCGACAATCAGGCACAGCGAATGGCAATTGATTTCATTGTGATAGAACAATGTCATCCGCTGATGGCGTGTTATCAATCAATTACTTTGACAATTCGATTTATTATCTGTGTTCACAGAGAAAGAAAAATGGTTTTTATAACGTATTCGTATTAAGTTGTGAATGTATTTGCAAAATTGTGTCAGCGTTTCACGCTCGTTTTGAACCATACATGTTGATGCACCGGACATCTCGTAGGTACCTAAAAGGTGCTTAGTGCATAACTGCCACCATGACTCCTAACTAAAGTTCTGCAGCATCTCACTCGGGCTTAACATTCTTACACATTTCTGCCAGGCACATCTCAGAAAAACCGTCTGAATGTTCTTTCTTATGATATAAAAATCATACTTAACAGCCCCGTTGGTTGAGTGGTTACCAAAACGAACTACGAATCGAGGAGGCTTGGGTTTGATTCCCGACAGGGACAAACATTTGTGTGATGAGCATTGATGTTTGTATTCTTTTATTTTGTCCAGCAATATTTATTATATCCGTATTAATATTATAAATGCGAAAGTAAATCTGTCTGTCTTTATGTGGCGTTATCACGGCCAAATCACTGGGTTGATTGTAATGAAATTTTATATAAGTAACAAGCCTTGGGAAATAGGCTACTTTTTTCCAGTTTTTTTACTTATTTTGTCCATACTTTAACACTAATGTTATAAATACCAGTCTGTTTTCTGTTACTCTTTCAAGCCTACTACTACTGAACTGATTTTTATGAAAAATAACCATAGAGATATTTGAAGAATTAAGCATTGGCTAACTTTTTTTTAAATCAATCCCTAAAGGGGTGACAGTTTGTATAAAAAAATATTTCGATGATATTATAATCTACGCGCGGATGAAGCTGCGCGGGTCAGATAGCTTTATATATATACTTATTGATATAAAAAATCCAAGATGCAGAGTCTCGAATAAAATTGACACTCAAAACTGTCGCTTAAATTTCCTTAGATGAAGGAAACTACTACTAGATATGAAATAACCAAGGGAAAACCATGTCATTTCGTCCATAACAATGTCGGACTTATGAAATTTGGTCCAACTTAAATGATAGGATAGTTTTTATCTCAATTAACCCCACCCCTCTCTTAAGTACCCCACCAAATCTATACATATAATAAAATCGTAGGAAAGTCAATACCGTACATTGAATATTTTTTTAAAAGAATACTTGGGGCGTGATCTACAATCGATATCGAAGCCAAAAATATAGTTTTTAGAATTTTTGTCTGTTTGTCTGTTTGTATGTATGTATGTCCGGGGTAAACTCAAAAAGTACTGCATGGATTTACTTCAATTTTTGCATGAATATTATCAACATATAGCCTATATGGTCGGGTCAACATATAGGTTACATATTATCATGCTATCACCTACGGGGGAGGAGCAGTGCGGATTAAACGAAGTTCGCGCGGACGAAGTCGCTGGCAACAGCTGGTATTCAATAAAAAAATTGGATGGCAAAATAATGTTTGCCAGGTCAGCTAGTTAGCTATAATAATTTAAACTTCCTTGGTAATCACATTGCTTCGATGCAATTTTCGGGCAATCTGATAAATACCTAATACACCGGTACATCGTACGGGATGCGAGAAGGAGGACAAAAGCGTGACAGACCCTGACTGAATTAGATCTCGCAGCAGTTACGTGTGTTAAAAATTTTCATATGGAATAGGAACCGAATAGAGAGTTAATGTTTTTTCTTATAAGATTGCAAACAAGCAGCTGGTTCTCCTGATTTAAAGAGATAACTATCGTCTGGCGGGATGGTAATGCCTCTTGCATAACTTTACCGGCTACCTTATCCTTCAAACTGAAACGATAGTGACATACATTGACGCTATTACGACAGGAATAGCTAAGTCGATGGTACTAAAACCCGGATGGGACATTGCAAAACTCTACCATCTATAATTAGGCAAGATATTAGTGACACAAACTGCCTAGAAGAATGACAGTCGGTCTATACTTTCCGATATACATAACAAATGAACCAAGACGTTTTTCTTCAAAGTAAATTTTAGCTTTGTAAGACATTACAGCTCTACCAAGTTTAAGAGCTAAAATCCCAATGCCTATTACAACTTAACCTACTTTTGCAATCCTGAATGTTGTCTAAGAATTTGTTGAATTTGCGACATGTTTAAGTTTGCCAATACTTTGTTAACAATTCTGATCACAGTTTGTCTTTAAACTTAACTTTTATGAAATTTGTATTTTTAAATTTAAATTTAAAGTTTAACAGACTTTGAAATCCAAGGTTCTTACCGAGGACTTATTTGTAGACTTGCAAATTTATAGTTTTGGAATTATTAAGAAACTAGCTGTTATCTGCGACTTCGTTCGCATGCTTCAAAATCATTACTTTCTTTTGGTCAATCGGGTAAAAAAGAAGCCTACGTCATTTTTCGATAGTGTATATCTTTCTAATCCATACTAATATTATAAATGCGAAAGTCTGTCTGTTACGCTTTCACGGATAAACCGCTAGACCGATTTTCATGAAATTTGACATGAAAATAGTTGAATATCTGGGGTCAAACATAGGCAAAAATTTTTTCAATAATCAACCCCTAAAAGGCCTAAATAGGGGATAAAATTTATATGAAAAACTATTTAGATGACATGCTAATTTACTCGCGGGTAAAAGCTGCGCGGATTAGCTAGTGGTAATATAATTTTTAAGATCGGTTTAGTAGATTTTGAATTTACTCATTACAAATATACAAAAATACAATGTTTGCTATTTATAATAGGAAGTATCTAGTCTGCCACCAGTGGCTGTCCAATATAAAGAATTATCTTGCCATTGGTGGTCAGTTAAAAAAAATAATTTATCTGACACAAGTAGCAGAATGAGAAAAAATATTATTCTGCTATGAGTGGGTGATTTATACTAAATATCTTGCCACTTGTGATAAGGCTAAACAAGTGTCTAGTCTGCCACCAGTGGCTATTCAATGTATAGAATTATCTTGTATATTATATTCTGTTAAATTACCACTAGTGGCAAGATATTTTGATTTCAAAACAGCCGTTGGAGGCAGATTAGTCACTTCTTTATATATTAACGTTTTGACGTGGATAAGTTTTCTGAGCGTACGTCGAATAAACGCTATTATAATATTTGATTGATTAATTTCCAACCAACCAACCGGTTAATTCTGCTCTGCGTATTTCACAATGAACCGCCGTTATGGTATTTTTTCTACCTATTTAGCCTTGTTATCATGTAAAAAAGAATTACGTAATTGCTATATAATATATACATTTAACGTTGATGTCTTCTTGTTACGAAGTTCAGTAACTAGCGAATTCGAATACGTGAGCTGATTGTACGTAATTTTAAGTAAACTGCGCCACGGTTCGCAAGTTTGCGGTACAACTTCGGGATTGCGGGATTTAATTTACGACTACGCTAATGTGCCGTGTGATTATTACAATGTATGTTCAGTAAATGAAAATGAAATTCATTTTCCTATATGTGGAGTTCAGAAATTTAAATTCTTATTATTTCAGTTTTTGATAATTAAAACAGAATGAAACAATGATAATACAATCTATATCTCTTTTAAATCTCTTTTAAATTTAATTTTTGGAGAAAAAAATAAACTTGTTCAGTTTTAAAACGACAAAGAAAAATATCGACACGCGAAACACGAACCCGCGACCATCTCCCTCAAGCCGGGACTCTCTGCCATTGAGCTAGTGTCGACGGTAGTGCCACATCGAGCCCGTCGACACTAGCTCAGTGGCAGAGCGTCCTGGCTTGGGGGAGAGGGTCGCGGGTTCGAGTCCGCGTGTCGACATTTTTCTTTGTTGTTTTTAAATTTTTTCAAGTTTCCCAAGCACGGGGTGAGTGCTATAAAAACAAAAATAATTGAAACTGGTTCAGTTTTTAGTTTTCTGATAAAAACAACTTTGCCCAGGATTGGAAAAGTACCCGATTGGCGATAGGCTTGCCACTTATCACATTCTGGGACTCACGACCAGTTTCCGAAAACTTAAACAGATCATTTGCTTGTAAAAAAATATATTAAACACAGATTAATTGCTAGTTAAAATTAATTCTTGGAACCCGGCCATAAGTATCTTCGGCTAATCGTGGGTGCACTGGTTGTACCTCTGCCTATCTCTTCGGGGATACGGGCGTGAAGATATTTTTATAATAATTATGCTTCGGCCAAGTGACATTGATCGTGGTGTGGACTGGAGTAGTGAGCTTCTTCTGTGGTTCAGGTCGGGGCTAATTTTAAATCTCCCTTTTTATAGTCTGCTTCGTGTTAGTCGCGGGCTCCTTTGAAGAAAAGGCCAACTGCCGTTCTGCCAGGCCAGGCCTTTAAAAGGCGATCGATTGGCCATACGAGTCACTAACATCGTGGTTACTTGGTGGTAGAGTTCTGCATTGTCTCGCCCGGGTCTGGTATTCCTGCCGCAATAGCGTCAGTGCTTGTCACTGTCGTGTTCCGGTTTGAAAGGAAGTAGCCGGTAAATTTATCCATGTGGCATAAGACCTCGCCACAAGATAGCAACGCACCATTAACATCTTTGGTGTCTATAGGCGATGGTTGTTTCTTTCCATCAGGATACCCATCTTCTTGTTTGCTATCTTATACAATAAAAAAATACAATACTAACAGCATCATTGAATGCCATTTGTTACTAATTTAATCAATCAATTTCTTATTATAAATTTTTTTAGTTATCCATACTGGAGGTAGTAATAAATATACTAGCGCTATTCATAAAAAATTAAAATTTTTAGGTTTTTGACGTAACGTATTGTGCTTGGTAAAGAGCTAAAGTCACAAATTAAAAACTACCTATTAAGCGAAATTACTCAAATAGGTAAGTATCTCCCAAAAATAATTTTATTATTCTACTGACAAATTTGGCACATACCAGACTCGGGTGATTTATGTTTTCCAGGAAAACTAAAAAACTTTATTAGAACGAATTGCCTACTCGGGATTCGAACGCTGGACACACCTGTCTACGTAAATACTATAAATCTATATACTCGTATTAATACGTGAAGGAAAAACTTTGTAACTCTTTTTAAGACAATATCACGAATGGTGGAGAGTGAAATTTGGTACAATTAAAGTTTACATTGCGGAATACTGAAAAAATCTAATATGATTTTAAATAAAAAGCATTAATAAAAATAATAATCTATATATATAAAAATCAATTGTTGTTCGTTAGTCTCGCTAAAACTCGAAAAAGGCTGAACCGATTTGGTTAATTTTGGTTTTAAAAAAAAATTACTTGTTAAAGTCCAGGAAAGGTTTAAAAGGTGAGAAAATATAGAAAAAAAATAAGAGTAGTTAAAAAGGCAGAACAACGTTTGCCGGGTCAGCTAGTAAACATTACACTGCATTCATATGACATACAAGACATTATACACACGTCATGTATACTACTTTTTTACGGCTGAAGTCAGTCGTCAAACTTAAAAGAGATTTTATTTTTCAGTATATGGTCGAATTTCGGCCACAGGCGATCGCTAGTAATATATACTAGGTACGTCATACGTAGCCAGCCCCCCAAGTAAGTGGCATCAACGCTAGGAGAATAGAAAACAAAATGTATGGATTTGACATAAGCTGTTGATACGAGCGTAAACGAATTTGTAATTGGTAGCCAAGTGTCATTCGTGAACCGAAACGTTATGTTGTATCGATCATCTTTGATCAATTTCATACAAAACCTTAGCCAAGTGGCACTTTTGACAAGCAAAATTGGCGATCCAATGATTAGCGAACGCTAGAACCCTGTAAATTACGCTAAAAATGGCGGATAATCACTATTATTTAATCAGCTGTTCTAAATCGTGGATAATACCTGTTAGAATTTTTGATAATTTTAAAGTAAAATGAACGCAAATTGCCATAATTTAAGAGTCCTAACCTAACTAGGGGGTTTTCAATACATTTTATTTTTTTAAGTCGCAGACGCCTTTGTAATGAATTTCGGTTTTCATCCCCTAACTCCACGGGGAATTAACTCAGAGCAAAGTGACCTTGACAAAAGTTGGTGTGCCTTACCCCCTCCACGTAATGGTGCAACAAAAAAGGGGTGTTATATAGGGTTGAAATTTTCTATCAAAATTTTTCTGTCCTGCGCACGCTCTGACCGCCAACCGAGCTCTCTGTTCATTCTAATATAACGCATTGGCGTCACTTCGACCAAATTGGTAGCCAAGTGGATTATGGCTTGTTTAACGTTCGTTCCATACGAACTTTACGAATTATATCGAATATTGTCTCTGAATTGAATATAATAAAAATAAGAACAGAGTCGCTATATCTGATTCAATTTTGATTGTATGTACCGCGTGAGTGCGAATAAGATAAAATATACTATCTTTTCTTCTTAATTACTGTCATGCCGTAAGTTTCTACATAGCTAACATGTTAATTGAACTCTGTCAGTACTACGGACGACCAATTTAAAGAGTTATAAAATTAAATACTGTCACCAAGATTTATGTATTTATCTTCATTGCTATCAAATTTGATTGTTTTAACATATTTTAAGTAAATCCTCTTTACCTACCTTACAAGTGAACGTAGAATTGTGCAAAATGTTATCGATAGTCACATTTTAAAACTTATGTTTCAGATTTATGAAAGCTGATGATAAATTTATTATTAAAAATGAACAAAAATATGCAAAACTGAACATATAAAACTTCTTTTTTACGTATTTTTTGGCATACATATTTACAGAAATGTAAAATTGATCGAAATCTATTGCTACACTGAAAAATAAATTATCTTTCTTTGTTTCATTAAATTTACAAAATACAAGGGTTGTAACAAGAATATAGTGTTTATAACTTGAACTTATAGTGTCTGTAAAATATTTAAAGACGAAATATTATATTTATCATCATTAAGATATTGTCAGCATTTTGCAAACCTATCACTACTTACAATGTGTCTAGGCAGTTCGTTAGAAGCGAACAATTGGGTAAACGAGTCACTAGTATTGTGGCTTCTAAGTGGTAGGGTTCTGCATTGTCTCGCCCGGGTCTAATACCACTGACCCACCTATTTCTGCAGCAATAGCAACAGTGCTTGTTACTGTCGTGTTCCGGTTTGGAGGGTAAGGTAGCCGGTAAATGTATGCATGTGACATTAATACCCCCCGCCACAAGGATATCAAAGCACCATTAATAATGTACCACCAAAAGCCTTCTTAATTTGCGTTAATTTAACTTTAAAATTATCAAAAATTCTCACAGATGTTATCCACGCTTTAGAACAGCTGATTGAATAATAGTGATCAACCGCCATTTTAAGCGTAATCTGCAGGGTTCTAGCGTTCGCTGATTATCGAATAATTCGCTACTATTTTGCTTGTCAAAAGTGCCACTTGGCTACGGTCTTGTACGAAAATTGACAAAAATGATCGATGCAATATAACGTTTCGTTTCACGAATGACACTTGGCTACCAATTACAAATTCGTTTACGCTCGTGTCAACAGCTTATGACAAATCCATAAATTTCTCTTTCTATTGTACTAACGTTGATGCCACATCTTGGGGGGCAAGTCTTTTTTGCTTTTAATGCACTTTTCATATAAATAAAACTTATAACCTCGGTGAAAATAATACTTCAAAGTGACGTTTACCGTCAATTCAGAGACAATATTCGATATAATTCGTAAAGTTCGTATGGAACGAACGTTGAACAAGCCATGATCTACTTGGCTACCAATTTGGCCTAAATATCGCCAAAGCGTAATATTTGAATAGTTACTGAGCGTTTGCCACTTGTCTAGGGGGGCAGTACCGTTAAACCATAGAAGCGACAGTCATCTATATTATATTATATTAATATTATAAATGCGAAAGTTTGGACGTGAGGATAGATGTTTGGATGGATGTTTGTTACTCAATCACGCAAAAACTACTCTACGGATTTGAATGAATCTTGGCACACAGGTAGATGATGATCTGGAATAGCATATAGGCTATATTTTATCCCGGAAAAATTAGATGATCCCGCGGGATTCACCAAAAACTTATAATGCAGCGGGCTGCACGCAGCAGCTAGTAATAGATAAAATAACATTATCTAACGTAATTTAATTTTACTAAAATCCAATATTCATGTTTGCATATACGCTTTGTATACGAATTAATACGGGCGGAAAATATGGATGGCACGAAGCACTGTCAGCTTTGTGTAGGAGATTTAATTAAATACGAGCAAACACGTAATATTCAATTAGTCGTATCGATAAACGTCGATTAATATAAAATTAATTTTATTCTGAATATTTGTCAAACAAAATCATCACGTACAAAATGATAATGTTAAATATCCTCTATCGTAACTTGTGATTGATACCACCATATTGGATCTCTTATAGCCAACTTCCCAAAAGGAGAAGGCTTAGAATTCCTCGGAATCTATATTTTTTCCGTATGTTATAACCGATTACTCGAACTGATTTGAAAAAAATCTGTAAGCGGTTGACCCTGCAGGCCATCCCTGAAACTTACCGCTAAAGCTCGAAAGAGTAAAAATTATAAGTATGGATTTTTTTAGTTCAAACATTTATTTTGTTAAAAATGGCAGTATATTGATTTCAATTCAATTTTTGAGATTTAAAATATTGCTTTAGCTAAATAATCGATAGGTTGAAAAATTCTGAAACAGTGTCAAACAACATTTTTTTCATAAATTTTCGTACTAGATAAATCCCAAACAAATTGACCGATTTTGATCTAATTTACGGTATTTGACGCAATTTTAAAAGGAGAAATGTTCATAAACTTTTTAAATCAATCGGTGTATTAGCAGGAAAGTTATTTCAAAAATACAAAAGTAAGTTTGATAAAAACAACGTAATTTTAATATTCGAAAAGCTGTAACTTTTTAAAATTAGATTCGATTTTGATTTTTGAAACGGCATCCGATGTAGTTTTTTTGGTACTAAGAAATCGTAGATACCAAAAAATGATGGGTTGAAATATTTCGAAGTTATGTCGAAAAAACAACTTTTTTCAAAATTTTTCGTCAACGATTACTCCCAAACAATTTAACATTAGACGTAGTTTTTTAAGGAATAAATCCGATTAGTTTTTGTACTCATTTGGTACATAAATCTGGAAGTTATATTAAAAAAATACTGTTTCGCCAAAACAATTTTTAAGGTTTTTTCAAAATTTCTCAAAATCTCGCAGGCCGACTTGGTTCGAATATTCAGAAAATCTAAGTTGAGTGGAATCCAATCGATTGCCATCAACCGCTTTTCGATCGGTCCAGCCGTTCAAAAGTTATGAGATGTTTACACATACACATACACACACAGACACACATACATAGAGACATACTGACGTCATCGTGAAAAAAGTCGGAAAAGGTTCCTAGGACCTCAAAATTTGGACATCCGGTGAAAACTCGATTTTCGAAAATTGGGGTAAAATCAGTAACTTTCTTATCTACATACGTAGTGAGAAGTTAAAAAACTTTTTTTAAAGTATACTCTCCATTTTAGCTTATTTATTATTTTATTTATTTTTATTTATTATTTTACAGTGTAATAATGTAGTTTTTTTTCAAAATTTCCTGGGTGATTTAATGTGTTTATACTTTAAAGTCATCGTAGGTTTAGCCTATAGGTATTATGTTTATACGTGACATCGTTTGACACGGTTGTATTCGTTCGAATCCCAGTCATAACACTACAATACATAGGATAACAATATTATTACTTAACACGCCAGCAAAATAGTTGGTATTAGATAATATATCATTTTTATGCTGGTACGAAGTGTGAGTAAAAAGTTGTAATTGTAGCAGAATCTAGAGGCTGTGTCAGTTGTATCAGCCGCCGGATGCTCTTTATTGCGAGGACATGAGAGACGGCTGCCTGGAGCGTCACATTCAATAGCATTATTGCAGCGCGATATTAACAAAACTAGCTGTCGCATTTTGGTTGAAATTCGACTGTAATTCTGTTAACGTTAAAGCCAAATATATTTTAAATAAATCATGTGATAAATAATCAGTTTGATCAAAGACTATATTAAAATTTCTTCTAAGTTTGACAGCAGACTTTAACTAGAAATCCTCGTGTTGGCCCGCTTCCCCTTTGAAGCGTAGACCATCTGCTATTCTGCCAGAAAATTCGTAAAGGGAGTTTTACGTGCAGCTTATCACTTTTGTGGTCTATAGGCGACAGTTATCTCATTTTATTAGGAGAACTATTTGCTTGTTTATAAAATAGGATGTTTGCTATTTTATGGTGTAGATATAAAAAATAAAACCGTCCAACCGTCCAAAACGTCGCGTAACGAGTGTTCCGTACAAACTTTGATTTTGTTACAGCCTAAAGGTATTACAGACCAGAGTCGTAAATTCGATTAAATGGTAATCTAAGAATAAGAGATGAAGCATATATGACGGGCCGCAGCGGGGCGGAGCGGGCCACATCATAACGAAAAATGCTTGCTTGACAAATTTGTGATGTGCCGGGTTGCAGTGCATTGGTGGATTTTGATTGCAACCTACTCACGTACGTGGGTGACATAATGTGCTTATGGATGGTTTTAGCGAAGGTCCTTTTTGGTTCGTCTATTATTTGAAGTCGAAGTCACATAAACCGGCGAATATATGTGCGATAGCGAAGCAAGTTGCGGTAAAAATGAGAAAAAAATCCAAATAAAAATATTTTTGAAAATTTTGAAAATCAGTAACGTTGAGTAAGTAATTGATGAAGACTATCACAAATTCTTAATATTTGAATTTTTTTTTTCATTTAATTCTTGTTACCTACGAGAAAGCTTTTTTTATACAAATTAGTTTACCAACTTGAAAAAGAGAAATTCAACAGAGTTCATTTATTCATTAGACGTTATAATATGTAAGTACTTATAGATATTGTGTTTGCAATACAATATCTATAAGTACTTACATATTATAACGTCTATTAATAGTTTTATTTGTTTATAAGTACTTATTTATACTACTGTATAAATCGGTAGCGTCTTTCTAAATTAAATTTTTGACAAATGTGATAAATATTTGCTTTGACTTATATTTATTTTACTAATTTGAAAACGTTTGTCTGTCTGTCTGTATGTATGTCTGTATATCTAGCTCAGACTTAAGAATGGCTGAATGGATGTAATTGAAAATTGATATACAGCTTAAACACGCGGTTGCTTAAGCGATAGGCCAGAGATAATTTTTATACATGTATGTAACATAACTATTTGAATTTTAGAACGATTTTATACATTTAACTAGCTGTGCCTGCAACTTGGTTCGCGTGGAATTTTGAAAAAGAAAAACTTTTCTCAGGTCTCAAACTATATTTTTATCAAAATTCATCCAAATCGGTTTATTAACTTAGGCGTAAAAAAGAGACAGACAGACTAGACAGAGTTACTTTCGCATTTATAAAATTAGTATGGATTAGTATGGAAGTATGGACTAGTACGAATAACGTTCGTTTTTCATTATTTAAATAATATTTTGAGTGTAAATTTACTATAACTACTTATTAATAACTGCTTACAAAAAGAAAATCCTTAATTGGCCAATGTAATGATAATATTATTGTACCTATTTTGATCTTCGGCTGTGGATTTTTAGTTGAAATAAATAAATAAATAATTTAAATTTGTTTTTTTTAATGACGTAAATCAACAAAATGTGTACTGTATCATGCTTAGTACAAAATAAAGTATCTAAGAAACTTAACTTTTTCAAACAAAGTTAAATTGATAAATATGTATAATTAATTTATTGTTAATACATTGGATAATTTAATGGAAAATGTAGCCTCTTCTGTAGTTCGTAAAACGCAACTGATTAGCTATTTACGTGTCACTACCATCGTGACTACTAGATGGTAAAACACTGCAACGTCTCGCCCGCTTATTTAATACCACCGCCTTACCTATTCCTGTCGCAATAATGGCAATGCCTGTCATGGTCGTATTCTGGTTTGGAGAGTAGGGTAGCCGGTAAATTTATGTATGTAGCATTGCCATTCCGTCACACAGATAGCAACGCACCATTAACACCTTGGTTGTCTATAGACGCTAGTTGTCTCTTCCCATCAGGAGAGCCATCTGCTTGTTGTTATTCTATTATTAACAAAATAAACAAACGCAGCTCGGTTACTTAGAGTGCCAAAAAATTTAGTTTTAGGCATTTCTGACAGTTTCGATATGCACGCCAACTTTTGTTGAGCAGATTTATGTTGAAGTGTTTGTTTTAATTTGGTTCATACTGTGATAACTATCGCAGGTTTATACGATCTAGTGAGTGGATGGAAGAAATTGGTTATTATGTCATACATAGTTATTTATTTATTTATGTATAACAAAATCCACAGCTCTTGATCTATTTTAAATTTTACTTACTAGAATTATTCTAAAAGCTAATTACGGACTTACATTTTTTAATATTTATGTATAAGTTCGTCACTAAGTAGTATTTATGTGCGTGTGAGTGTGTGTATATGGATATGCGTGTACTTGCGTGTGAGTGTGCATGTGTATGTGTGTGCATCATGCATGTGATCTGCAATGTGGTTAAAAATTATACATGTAATTATTTTACATACATATTATTAGTTTTATCAAGGGGCTCGGTAATTTGAATAGTTATAAACGAGAGTTATGAAAGTGCACAAATCGAAACAGGTGAGTCTCGGTAGTAATGCATGGAACTGGGTTCTCTCTGTCCGTCGACTAGGGGTAGTGAATATATTCATACATACATTATGTTATCATAATAAGTACAAACAGCGATCAAAGCTGTGTCTTCCAAGTATTGAATGGTAAAAGAAAAAAAAAATAACAAAAATGAGACAGGTAAATTATATTAAAAAGATTTGTCTTTAAAGCTGCCTATTTGTAGATATGACTTGTTTGATTTCTCTTTCCTGCAGGTCTTAGGATTTAGGTTTTTAATTTCAGCCTCTATCCATTGCTTGAAATGCACAGCATCAGTGTACATAGACGGAGTCATATCAGAGCCGCAATATAAATCACGTCCTGCTGAGACTACGCCTACAATGTGTCTGGAATCACAAGTAATTGAATTTAAAATTATCATTTCAATAATCGTTTGATGGCTAGTTAGCAAATGCGGCGATGATTTTTTTATATCATAAGACAGCAAACAAGCAGATGGGTCTCCTGATGGAAAGAGTCAACCATCGCCTATAGACACCAAAGATGTTAATGGTGCGTTGTTATCCTGTGGAAAGGTCCAATGCCACATGTATAAGTTTACCAGCTACCTTACCCTCCAAACCGGAACACGACAGTGACTATGGTTTTATAGCACTGACGCTATTGCCGCAATAGGTAAGGCGGTGGTACCAGACCCGGGCGAGCTATTGCAGAATTCTACCGCCTAGTAGCCACGATGGTAGTGACTCGCATAGCCAATCGGTCACCTTTTACGAACTGCCTGGCAGAACTGCAGTTGGTCTATTTCTTATTTATTTTATTTATTTATTTAACACTTTATTGTACACAAAAACAGTTACAGTAAATATTAAAATGAAATATATTAAGACAAAAGTTGAGCTTATCTCATACTGAGATTTTCATATACTTCAAAGGAGCCCGGGACCAACCCGGGGGAAAATGATCGATATCTTTATAGCTAGCCGATCGCCAGAAACGTCATCGGACGTTTAGTTCAATCTTTCTTTGGCATAAGGGAACGGACGTTTTTTATATCATAAGACTAGGTGTGCCCGTGATTTCGTCCGCGTGGAAAAAATTCTAAAATAAAAGTAGCCTAAGTTTAGCCTGTGAAAAGAGTGATTGTTAAATCCAGCTTTATTTTAATAGTTATTTTTATACGCGAATTATAATATAATAGATTTTTCAATTTCCCCAACATGTCAACGGTTAAACTATACAATTTACAAAAACGCTATTTATAAAACAATATTTTTATTTAGCTCGCATTCTTAGCAGTATACTGTTTTCATTAACAGTATTGTTCAGTACGTTATTATTCACTAGTTTTAGTGACACTTTTTAGCGGTGACAAAAATAAATTTAACAGCATTTGTTCGTATGAATAGCGATGGTTAATTGTTAAGGCGAGGCATTGGGACAAACGGAAAAAAATTGGTCACGTTTTTTTTGTATTGATTGTTAAATATCAATTTTGCAAAAATTACACGATATACCTGAAGATATTATCTAAGGAATGTGCTAACTTATCACATGATAGAATGTACTTTACTCGATCATATAAAATTCCGAAAACAGGCTAAAAAAAATTCTAAAACAAATAATTTGTTAGTAATATTTCTAATCTTCCACATGATTTTTATGTATTTCTGATGATTTCTGACAATTTCTATTATTTTTATCATCATTTGATGAGCCGATTCTTGTTAAGATGTTTATTTCAATATGGTTAATTGTTTTGCCGCTCCGTTGGTCAAGTGGTTAGCGAATCTGACTACGCATCAATGAGCGAGCTTGGGTTCGATTCCCGATAAATATTTATGTGATAAGCATAAATTTGTGTATGTCTGGGTTTGGGTTTTCACTAAATATATTACAATATTTATATTCGTATTTTTAAGTCATAGTATCGTTGACTGACACCTATATTACAAGTAAATAATTTGTTTACTTTAGGGTTAGATCTATTTGTGTAATTTGTCCGGTGATATCTATTCATTATTATTTATTTTACTAATGTCCGTAAGCTTCATTTATATAAATTAAGTTTTGTATTATCCAGAGAGAAGATTAGATTCAGCTTTGCACTAACTAGCGGGAGTTTAATTGTGAATTTAACTCCCAAATACATAAAAGAAATTCAGTGATAGAAATCTTTCTGAAGCGATATTATAGAAAACTATTGGATATATTAAAACTTACCTCTTCCAGATAACTCCAGAACCAGAATCTCCTGAGCAATCGCCAGACCATTTTTGTCCGATGAGACAGAACCCGTGTTTCGGAACCATGAGATTTAACTTAAGCTTTGTTTGGGTTTTGTCGCACGTGTCAGAATCCACAAAGAACAAGGGAGTGGCGTGCAAACGTTTTGCAGACGTTACGCCATTTGTCTAAAACGTAATTGTTTCTCTAATAATAAATTAAGCTAGTTCACAAATTTTCATTTTGTATGTTACTTGGTGTTACTCGCGAATACGTTGGCGTAACCGAAAATCTTCTTTTTGCTCAATCGGGTAAGAAGTAGTCTACGTCGCTCTTCGATAGTGTAGCTTTTCTAATGTTACAAACATGTTAGGGTAAGTCCGGGATATATGCCCAAGCGGGATAAACGCCTCATTACAATTATGAGAAATATAAAACGAGTGAGCAAAATAATGCCCTATGATACGAATGTGTCCATCCCCCACTACAGTCTGCCATAAAATATTGGTGCGTGAAGCTATGCATAGGAGCGTTACTGACAGTGACGGGATAAACAGTCGTGATTTTACTTTTTGAATGATTTTCGGCCTTCCATAACTTTGGATGTGACAGGTAAGTTTATTTTATTTTTACTTTTGTATTAAGACTATGGTATGTGCATTACTATTAATTACTTAATAAAGTTAAGATAAACATATTTTATATTTTTTTCGAAGGCATTTGTCCTAGTGAAAAGGGATATGTGCCCCAATGTGTTTTGGGATAAATGCCTCTAAGGGCATTTATCCCTACTTCACTTTGATGTTTACTATCTGGATTCTAATGTTTCAGACAGTACCTCAGTCATAACAAATTAGGCAGCTGAATACAATCTGAAACCTGCAGATAATTCAGTGGATGCAGGAAATTGTTAATAACAGTGCTGAATTCTGATTAAAAAATAACAAAAATTAAAAATAGGATAAGCTACGAAAGGAGTACAAGTGAAAAGAACCAAAAAGACTAGCAAGAAAATAAAAAAATAGGTTAAAAAAAACAAAGAAAAAACAATAAACTCTGTCAAACAATAAATATAACTTAAGATAGTATTAGAAGTGGTAAAAATTAAAAAAAATAGTTGCATTACACTAACAAAAGATAAAAATAAAACACAACTAAAACTAACGAAGCATTTTAAATTTTAAAAATATATTTAACTATAATGTGTGTCTAAGTAGTAAAAAAATAATGTTTAATAAAGACTTATTGGTTTAAAATATTTGTTTTCTTGTAAAGGGCATATATCCCCTCCACGAAATTGAGTTATGGGCATATTCGCCGCATTCGAGGCATTTATCCCTGTACGTAGTTTAAATTTAAATTTAAAATATACGATTTATTTATTGACCAGTCTACAAAAAACAATGCAAAATGATTAAATAGAGAACCCAAAAATAGTTTACATATAAAAATAATGTGCGTAATATTTGTATATTAGGACGTATAAGCAAAATCAAAAAAGGTGGGCATATATCCCAGATTTATCCTAAGATCGGTTGAGTAGTTTTGAGTTTATTCGTTACAAACATACGAAAATACAAATATTTTATCTTAATACTAGTACAGATACAGATTTTTATTTGAAAACCGACCTTTCACAAATTGAAAACAGTTATTAGAAATATCCTCATCGTCACGTTTTTGTTTTTAATTTTTATACCTATATACGGACTGAATATAAACATTGTATTCCACTAATTTGAAATAATTAGTAAAACAAAAGCACATCGCATGGCTGTGTTGAGTTTTAAGTTTTTTTTATCAACATTATTTTTTTTGTAAAAATTAACCTTTATAGGCACTTTTGACGGGTCGACAATTTTATAGATACTAATGGATCGGAACGCGGCCTCATACCGAGAAGATCCGGTGAAAGAAATTCAGCGGGGTTGTTTTTTGTTCAATTACAATTTCTAATTAATTACAACAACTATCAGAGAATGGTATGAGGAGCATCACTCCAAAGCTTTATTGTCCTCCAATTAATCTGAAATGTTATAACTTTTTTTACATAATTGTATTTTAATACCAACATTTATTAAATTTATTTATTGGTAATCCTTTTACACCTTCAGGAACCTTAATATAAAAGCGTATATATACATTGCCCTATAAATGAGTTGCTTATCCTGTGAACATAAGATGCATGCACAATAAGATTGTTTTTGTTCCTTGTATTTACCTTTAAAAACATCCCATGTTGTTTTAGGCTACCTTTGAAGAATAAACGATCTGCCATTCTTCCATTCAGTTCGAAAAAGGCGATTGGTTTTACAAGTCGCTATCACCGTAACTTCTAGGGGTAGTTAAAATCAGAAATCAGAAGTACATAAAACTTTTTACAAGTTATTTTGACACGTCAATGTTTTTTAAAATTACTACCGGATCGGAAACGCGGCCACACACTGAGAAGATCCGGCGGAAGAAACTCAGCGGGCTCTTTTTTCATATCATCTATTTTTTAACAATCACAATATTACAAAAAATATATATGAGATCGGTATAAGGAGCAATTAATCCCAGATTTTTTGTGTTCTAAATAATCTGAGATTTTATAATATCCTTTTTACACAGTTTTGTTTTAAT
The DNA here is from genome assembly GCA_036924255.1 of Apodemia mormo. NCBI lineage: Eukaryota > Metazoa > Arthropoda > Insecta > Lepidoptera > Riodinidae > Apodemia > Apodemia mormo. The sequence goes on along the minus strand of JAUPFN010000003.1, from coordinate 36,547,031 downwards.
ACATTTTTTAAATTTATTGACTGGTTTCTGTTAAGTCTCTGTAATAGTTCGGATATAAACTCTTATAGTTTTAGGAAGTCGAGTTCCTACTCCAGTCGCAATAGCGTCAATGATTTTTACTACCTTGTTCAGGTTTGTAGGGATAAGGTAGCCGACAAACTTATGCATGTGAAATTAACATCCCACCACCCGTGTAACATCAGACCCATTAATATCTTTGGTATCCACAGGTACTGTCCGTCTCTTTCCCTCAAGAAACTCATCCACACTATTATTGTCTTATAACAAAAAGTATTTACTTACACTTGTAACTCCAAACCCCGGTACAATGAATTTAGCTTTACTGTGCTTCCAGCTTTGGTTTGGAGCTAAGCGAATTTTCTGAATACGGGGGCCATATCGAAATGGTTTTGTAGTGAAGACGAGTCCTATATCATAATTTAGACTGAACATTCGATACTTTGGATGGGGTAGTACGCGACAGATTTTGTAGATCTTTCCTTGCCCAGGAATATCAGTACCTTAAAAAAACATCGTAATCTTATTAACATATATTCATGCATATCTTCACGCCAGATCTTCTAAAGGGTTGGCAAAGAGGACCAAGTGCTATATATCACGTCTATCTGTGTAGCTACGCACATCTAAGCCTAGCTTTTAAATATATACCACTTTATATCTCAGTAAAATATATTGTTCTATTTAGTTTAACAGTTCATACAAAAACACACATGTATTCTTTCACAAGTAAAGTAAAATATGTACATGTATATAATTATATATGTTTGATTTTCTCCTGTAGGCAGAAATGTAATAATGCCATGCACAGTAGTTGCGAAGCTTCGTTACCCTACTAACAGAACAAGAGGCGACAGGATAGATAAGATGCTGCAATAAACCCTGACGAGACATTGTAGAACTTTACTAAGTACTAACTGCAGCGTGCAGCTCTCTTCATTATAAAGGTTTTAGTAAATCCCGCGGGATTATCTGATTTTTTTGCAATAAAATGTAGCCTATGTGAATCATTCGAATTTCATTCGAATCCGTTTAGTATTTTTTGCGTGATTGAGTAACAAACATCCATCCAAACATTCAAATTTTTGCATTTATAATATTAAGTAGCTGTGCTCTCGAGTTTGTCCGCGTGGGATAACTTCTAAATAAAAGTAGCCTAAGTTACTTCTTATTACATCAGCTATCTATCAGTGAAAGTACCGTCAAAACCGGGCCAGCCGGTCCAGAGATTAGCCGGAACAAACAGACAGACAGACAAACAGACGGACAAAAATTGTGAAAAATGTTATTTTGGTATATGCCGTGTATACATCCATATGCATTTAGTTAAAATCGGTTATTTTAATATTACACACTTCTATTTTATTTATTTGAATAGGTATAGATATACCTAGATATGACAAAATTCTAGTGAAGTGTTCATTGTTTTTTTTTTTATAGTAGAGGGGGCAAACGAGCAGATGGTGCACCTGATGGTAAGTGATCACCGCCGCCCATGGACATCCGCAATACCGGGGGTATTGCAGCTGCGTTGCCGGCCTTTCTGTCGTATCATTGTTCTGTTTTCACTCGCCTTTTACGAGATGCCTAGTAGTAAGGCAGCTAATCTTTTCTTCAAAAAATCTGTAAATGGTTGACCTTGCAGGCCATCCCTGAAACTAACCGCTAAATTATAATATTTTAAGCGCAAAAGAGTAAAAGCTATTAAAGCACAGTTTTTTTCAGTTCAAACATCTATTTTGTAAAAATGGCAGTATATTGATTTTTGAAAAGCTGTATATTTTGGAAACGATGATCGATTTTGATCTTTTGAATTGTATTTAACTCAATTTTTGAGATCTAAAATATTGCTTTAGCTAAATAATCGATAGGTTAAAAAATTTCGAAGCAGTGTCAAAAAACACTTTTTCAAAAAATTTCGTCATTGATAAATCCTAAACAAATTGACCGATTTTGATCCAATTAACAGTATTTGACGCAGATTTTAAAGGAGAAAAGTTGATAAGACTTTCCAGTCAATCGGTGTATTAGCTTGAAAGTTATTCCAAAATTATTAAGTAAATTTGTTAAAAACAACGTAATTTTAATATTTGAAAAGCTGTAACTTTTGAAAATTTAATGCAATCTTAATCTTTTGATTAAGATTGCATTTAATTTTTGAAACGGCATTCCACGAAGTTTTTTTTAGTAAGTACTAAAATATCGTAGAATACCTAAAAAAGTTTGGTTGAAAAATTTCGAAGTTATGTCGAAAAAAAAAAAAACACTTTTTTCAAAATTTTTCGTTAACGTTTACTCCCAAACGGATAAACCGATTTTGATGAAATTTATGGATTAGACGTATTTTTTTGAGGAATTGAGCTAATTCGTTTTTGTACTCAATCGGTACATAAATCTGAAAGTTATATTAAAAAAAAAATACCCAGACGAAGAAAACTAGTTATTTTGCAAATTTCTGCGAACTTTTAAGTGTCACCTTTGCGATGTCACTAAAAGGGAAAACATATACAAGCGGTGTACGAAATGGAACAAACTCACTCTTAGGACTGAAAAATAATGAAGACTGAAATAGTGTGGTGTAAAGTGTGGTGGACGAGGGTGGATAACTGTGCCGCTGGGTTCTTCATTATTTTCAGACCGACGGTGACTTTGTTCCATTTCTTACACCGTTTTTATATTTTTTCCCTTTTAGTGACATCGCAAAGGTACACTTAAAAGTTCACGGGAATTTGCAAAATAATTAGTTTTCTTCGACTACAATTTGCAAATTAATTACTTACACTTTTTGAAGGATTTGTTAAGATAATATTTTAAATTTACCAGCATAAACCGCCATTTCTGATCGAGACAAAAAACTATTCTCGTCGTTCTGGAGACAATGGGCAGCTGTTAGAACCGCTCGATCGGCAATTATAGAGCCTCCACAAAATATCATGCCGGATATACCAAGTCCTACCACATGTGGGTACATGGATATGGGAACTTCTACACCGCCAACTATTTTTCCTTTCATACGATCTAAAAAAATATAAATAAATAAATATCACTACAAATTAATCAAATTACTATATCCCGATGGAAGCAAATTATTCCCATTTGATATGGGTATTAATTAAGGATACTAATACAAATATATTTAAAACAGATATGTCTTTGCAAACCCAACCTTATGCGCAAGATTAATAGTTGTTTTTACAAAGCTATGCATAAAAGGAAATAAAATTGACAGCGTCGCGATCGACGCCATTCTATTTGAAATGAGCGCACAATTTTGAGACACTGAAATGCTTGTGACTTTCGAGAATCAAACCTAAACCTCATCCGATTACTAATCATGGCATAAACGTCAAATGATTTTCATATACATGCCTAACATATGAAAACAATTCGACAAAAGAGGTGGATATATGAAAAATAAATCTTCTTGTAATAAATACCTCTAGAACTGAAAACCACGTAACGGAAACCCGCTACGAAACGTTTTTGAATAACCATTAGTATCGATAAAAAGAGATGGAAATGCGGTCGCAATACTGTGACCAGAGTTTATGATGATAATTTTGTATGGCATATTAAAGCAATAAGCGATATAAAATTATCCAAAGATTTGAAACGATGATATTTTATGTCACGAAGACGAATAAACAGGATACATGTTATTAAGTTGGCTATGCGAGTCCCTGCCATCGCCGCTACTAGGTAGTAGAGTTCTGAACTGTCTCACCCGGGTCTAGTACTACCACCTTACCTATTCCTGCCGCTATAGCGTCAGTGCTTGTCACTGTCGTATTCCAGTTTGCAGGGTAAGGTAATCGATAAACATTTGGATGCGGTATAATGCCGCAAAATAGCAACGCAATAATTAACATCTTTGGTGTCTATAGGCGATGATTGACTATTCCCATCAGGAGACCCATCTGATTGTTTGGTATCTTATAATATAAACAAACATAACAAAATCCTTTCGTAGCGCACAGCCTTGCTGAACTCTTTTTCATTATCATCATCATCAATTTAGACCTGTAAAATGTTAATATATTTTGGTTTGAACATAGTTTAAAGTATATTTGAGGCACTAAACTCAACGTGAAATCTACCAATAACTGCTCCGCAAGAAGCCTAATTTTATACAAATAACGTAAAACGACGCACTTAAGCTCATCACACACGGTTAAGATACTATAATATTTGATATTAAGATGCCCTAATATAAAATATGACAGTATCTTAACGTATCACACATGGCTAAGATACGATAATATTAGTCTGCGTCGTTGGAGTTTTATATACAGGTTGATTAACCATGAGTGATACGGCCTTACTTCTTGATTTGTTAGACAGCTCCTCAGACAACGATTTTGATATAGAATAATATGAAATATCCTTCTTGACTTACCTTTAATACCTTTAAACGAGCAATTCTTGTATATATATATATATATATATATATATATATATATATATATATATAATTGGAATCTCGGAATCGGCTTCAACGATTTTCACGAAAGTCACCAATTAGGGGTTTTTCGGGTCAAGGTCGATTTAACCTCGGTCAATCAGGTATAGAAAAAAATAATTATATATTCTATAGGAATCGATTTATCAAGTTTCAAAGTCCAAGAAAAGATCGGTTTCAAAAATATGTGAAAAACCGAGCGATTCTCGGTCAACCAGATATTATGTTCTTTAATAAATCAGCAATATTCTTTTAACAATAGTTTTTTGCTGACATTATGAGTAAGATGTGCAAAAATAACAAGTATTGATGAAAATTATATTATTAAAAAGTTATTTGTTTTTCAATAAATTAGCAAGCGATCTTATTCTTAGTTGGAACGCATAGAAACTACTAGATGCACCGTGCAGCCCGCTGCACTATAGAAGTTTTTGGTGAATCACGCGGGATCACTTAATTTTTTGGGATAAAACGTTTCCTTTGTGCTACTCCAGGTTATCGTCTCCCTATGTGCCAAATTACATTCAAATCCGTTCAGTAGTTTTTGCGTGATTGAGTAACCAACATCCATTCATCCAAACATCCATCCATCCAAACATCCCAACTTTCGCATTTATAATATTAATATAGATAGATAAATAGATAATATAGATTATGAGGCACTGCGACCGCGCATATCCCAAAATAAAAACACCTGTATTTATATTAAGATACGTAAAAATATATATTTCGTATCTTAAGATCATGAAATATATATTTTTTCGCATGAAATATATATTTCTACGTCGTTCGGTATCTTAAGATACTAAAGGTAAAATATATATTATCTTATTCGTGTGTGTGTGTGTGTGTGTGTGTGTGTGTGTGTGTGATGGTTCATACGATTTGTATGGTGAGCGATTTTTGAAATTTGTTCTAAGATATATTATATTAATGCATCTTAAGATCAAATATTATATTATCTTAGCTATTTATACTTTCACTTGTTTGGTGCGACATCTACAACAAGCTGAACTACACATAACGCAGTTTTACATAATAGTCTCAAACAACGCCCTCATAAATCACAATGTCTATTTACATTTAACTTCCATACTAGGAGCGATCTGCACTGCAATATACAGTTAAGCGCCTGCAGTCTTGCATTTGTCTTTCAAGTGCATACCTACTTGGCTCACACTTGAATTTATGTTTATATGCAATAAATAAGATTTTAAATAATGCATGTTAAAAAAATGTTTTCTAGTATGTGTCTAATGTCTGTGTTATGTTATTTTAGTGTTACTTATTTATCTACACGTGAAAACCTGTAACTGGCTTCGAAAAAAATTTAATTTATAATTCTAATCTGTTAACTATGGTGGATGGTTTTCCATAATAAAATAAAAAAATATATGTATTTGTGTGTATAACATTTACATTTCTTACCCGCAAAACAGATTACATACGTCTCGAAGACAATAGACAACCTTCGCCTAAAAAAACTACATAGATTAATGGTGCATTGTGATCTTTGAAGTAGGGATGAATGATTACATGCTTACAAGGAACGAAACACGAAAAAATCTCTTAACCGGAACATGATCCTGAAAGTGCAGCGGTAAGATACACTTAGGTTGTGGTTCTTTGTACGGCGACTTCTTGCACGGTCGACATGTAGTCTATGCTCGTTAGCTTGACTGTCTGCTCCCGCTTTTGTTATACTATATCACCATATCAGCTGCTAGCTTATTTCAGTCCAGAAATCGGAAATATGTGAAAAATTATACTCACATTTATTATTTCTAAATCGTCTCGCATTAGATACTACGACTAACATTAAAAAATAAAAGAAATGCGCATTAATTTTCATTATTTAAATATTCATACGATGGAAATTACGGAAATTACAAGTCAGTTGTACTTTCTTTACTTTACTCAACCAGATAAAATCAATTAACTCTTTTAATGCGTAGGAAATGCTTATAATTGATTTCTAATTTTTAATTACAATCAGTTATTTAGTTGAAATAAAGCGTATATTATTTTTTTTTATTAGTTAAAGCACATTTGAGAAAGTTTTCTGCCATATTAGAAACTAAACGTTTTTTGGAAAGCCAACGGCAACTATTCTTTTTCTGAGATAATAAGCAGTTTATTAAATTACCCATAACGTCTTAGAAGTCTGTGAATCTGTTAAGGCGTGAACAAATAATACACAAACATACATACAGACTTAAATTTTAACATAGAATTATGCATTATTATGGTAGCAGGATTATAACAAAATCATCAATGCTGTCGTTATACCTGTGCTGCTGTGAAAATTACAATTAGCCGATTACCAGCTTCATGCTTAGCTGGAAGCATGAAATTGTTAATTGACAAATTATAAATTTACTTATATGTGAAAATGTTAGTATCATAGTAATATGTTTTAGCCACGTTCTTCGTCGAAGCAAATATATGCATAGAAAACTGACTGTCAGTTTCAACTCAATAATCGTTTTTCAATAAATTTAAAACGTAAAAACAGACGAACTCGTACAATCTCGCTCATGATATATGTCTTCAGTGGATGAAGCGAAAGTGAAACACACGACGAGGCTGAGGCCTTAATGGAACATACACGTTTCCTTAATGGTTGCATACTTTACTTACATAAACACACTGCCTCTTAATTGACTCTCACGCTTTTCTGATAAATATTTAAAAAGTATGTTTAAAATGTTATTATTTGTTTACCTATACGTAACTAGCTGTTACCCACAGCTACGCTCGCGTATATTTACTTTAGAACTTATTTAACCTTTCTTTATAAGCTACTTCCCTTATTTTACCCACTTAAGGATCGAATTTTGAAAAACACTTAAACACGTAATTTATTATTTTCTTTATACTCATTCAATTCATACGAAATTTCATGCAAATATGCATATGCATGCAGGGAATAAAAAGTTTTATACAAACTTTTATCCCCTATTTCACCCCCTCCGGGGTTGAATTTTGAAAAATCTTTTTTAGTGGATGCCTTCATCATAAGAGAAATACGTGTGCAAAATTTCAAGTTTCTAGCCCTAAGGGTTTGGCCTGTGCGTTGATACATCAATCAGTCACTTTTGCCTTTTATATATATATATATATATATATATATATATATATATGTATATATATATATATATATGTATATATATATATATATATATATATATATATATATATATATATATATATATATATATATATATATATATATATATATATATATATATATATATATATATATATATATATATATATATATATATATATATATATATATATATATATATATATATATATATATATATATATATATATATATATATATAGATTAATTTTTGCTTTAAAATGCTATTGCATAAATACTATTGTATCGATTTAAATTAGAGTGCTTCAAAAGTCAATTAGGTCTCGTTCGAATCGATATCTTTGTCAAAATTGACATATGTTACGCAAATTTGACAGTTTCACTTTCCATGGTATTTTAAAGCCGTCAAAAAAACATGTCTTAATAAATTGGTTTGTTCGTAGCTGGTGTAGATTTTGGTCAATAGTTCTGGAACCATCGCCTTACCTATTCCTATCGCATTAGCGTCAATGTCGTGGTCAGATCTGGAGTGTAAGGTAGCCGGTAAACTTATGAATGTAAACTTATAATGTAAATAGCCGGTAACTTACCATCCCGTAAAAGGAATATCAACGCACCATTAATATCTTTGGTGTCTATAGGCGATGTTTTCTGTTTCCAACCAGGGAACCATCTACTTTTTTGCTATTTAATAATATCAAAAATCATGTAATTATCTATCTAACTAGCTGTATCGGGTTGGTTCGTAATGACTTAAAAATATCTTGCTTGTTATTTCCTAATAAATATGGTGTTCATAATCATAATCATTTATTGTATTAAATATTACATTAAACTGTTATAAATTTCAATTGTTCACACATTTGACCTCATGATATGCAACAGGTATAAAATTGATAATCAAATCTTTATAAAATAAAACCAACCTCATTAAATTTAAACAGTTTTAAATTTTTCATAAATTTAATTTAAATAAGTATATATTTCAAATTTGTTATTTTAATTAAATTTAATTTTATTCAAAAATTACGTTTCTAAAATTATTTAATATATTATTGGTAAAATTAATAAAAATACAATTTATAGTTCTTATACATCATTATTTGTAAATTAAATTAAAACTTATTTTTAAAATATAAATAAAATGTATTTTCGTGGTATAATAAACTACCTTTATCTATACCTAATGTAAAATAAAACTAATAACCACGCCACATTTCATGTTGCAACTTGTCCTATCATTGTTATTCTTAACCCATTAAAACACAAATGTGAAATGAAAGCCAAGTTCAATATAAGAGTATGTGTTTCCGTCGACTTCACAGACAAAAGAATCGGATACCTATATTTGGGTGTCAAGTTTTGTAAAGAAACTCCAAAAATTTTAGTTGCGAGAATCTGCAATATTCTAAAATAAATTTATATAACATTATATATTTATTATTTCTTGACACTACCAAAGTGTTTGCTACTTGAAAAGTAATATAAGTTCTTTAATTTTAAGAAAAAATTATTTACACCATTCGTTTATTTCACTTTCTATCTGTATCTTAGAATATATGTCATATATATGTCATTAACACATGTTTACTATGACAATGACATGGTAAAATGACAATGACAATGTATGTATATGTATTACTTACACTCGCATTGAGTGAGGTAGAGTTCATTTCTCCTAAAGACGCTTCGGTTTCGAAGTGAAACCTGCGTTAATTGCGTAAATTGTGTGCTGTGTGCTTGGTGCCGACGTGGACGAAAGTGTAGTGGATATGGGTGGATAATTGTGCCGCTGAGGTATTCTTTTTTGGTTGGACCATCGTCCATCTGAGAATTTTATCTATTTATAAAACCAGCGTCTTTCTTTTCAGTGCTATCGTGGAGGTCACATTGGATAAGTACTTATTTTTAGTACACTACTCAACCAGTTTTACTTTTTAAGCATTTTCAGGATGTTAACATACTTAATTATAATAACTATATTACATCTTGATCTGATATTACATTCTGAAGATTCCTTAAAAAGTTAAACTGGTTGAGTAACGTATTAAAAATATATATTTATGTTGAGAAGTGAAATTAGAGTAAATGTGCATTTTAAATTGTGTTTAGCAGTAATGGGATTTCATCAAGTGCCAATGATGGAAAGAATATAAAAGTTAATAGCAAACTTTTTAATATCGAACATTTTAATATTTTCCAAATTTCTCCTTTTGGCTATTTTAATATTCGGATTTCTGGTTTTCGCTGCGAATTGGAAAATACTGAATGAATGAAAGTTGTCGGATGACGTAAATCGGATACAGTCTTCCATGCATATGATCAGTTCAGTACATATTAACAGTGACATACTAACAGTGACATATTAACAGTGACATATTAACAGTGACATATTAACAGTGACATATTAACAGTGACATATTAACAGTGACATATTAACAGTGACATATTAACAGTGACATATTAACAGTGACATATTCACTCGTTCAGATCGGATGCAGTACGTATCCCCTCTTAATGTTGTAGTAATAGTTGGCCAAAAAGTAATTTAATTATTGAAGCGAAAACTTCTTTAGCCGCGCTAGATGATTTATGGCAGAGGAAATTCATGTCTCACTGCCTCTGATTTTTTTAATTTAATCAGTCAGCACTCCTATTGACATCTCAAACCTTAAATATCAATACTGTTTAAATACTATTTAAATTATATTTCAATTCCTTTAAAAAGGATTTAATTAGCTTAGTGCAAGCGGACTTAAATAATTCAATCACTGCAGTATGTCTATGAAGTGATGCATGACATTAAATACTTTTTTTTTTTTATATCATAGCAAACAAGCAGATGGGTCTCCTGATGGAAAGAGTCAACCATCGCCTATAGACACCAAAGATGTTAATGGTGCGTTGCTATCTCGTGGCGAGGTCTAATGCCACATGCATAAGTTTACCGGCTACCTTACCCTCCAAACCGGAACACGACAGCGACAAGCACTGACGCTATTGCGGCAGGAATAGGTAAGGCGGTGGTACCAGACCCGGGCGAGACAATGCAGAACTCTACCACCTAGTTGCCACGATGGTAGTGACTCGATAGCCAATCGGTCGCCTTTTACGACCTGCCTGGCAGAACAGCAGTTGGCCTATTCTTCAAAGGAGGCCGGGACCAACACGGCGAAATATATTATTATCGTGTCTTTCAGATCATCGGTTATCGGTTGCCGGCTTGTCTATATATGATTTCTGTGCGGCTAGTAGCACATCATTAAGGTGGTCCTTATGTAGTGTCATATTATATTTTATCGTATAATTAATACATTATAATTTCTTAAATTTAAGTATAAGAAATAATAATATAATATAATAGTATTTAATAATATATTATAATTTCTTACTAATATAATAAATAGATTAAATAAATTCTAATAATAATCGTATGATTTATTATAAATTACATTAACAAGCATGTTTATTCGAATGTACTTTGGATGCAATCTCTCATGATTACCTTAAAATTCACTAATCATTTCTATGAAAACAGATATATTACCTATCCTAATTTAACTTTGTTGTGTTTGAAAACAGAGCGCTTTTACACAAAACAATTTCCAGTGGTATGTAAAAATGTCATTGGCAATTTCTGATGCCTCTTTAATGTATTTTAAACTGAGAAATTATATTTTTATGGAATGATTAAAACACAGATAAATAATGGTCATGTAGTTTACCTGAATAGTGCATATGCGGCGGATATTCTCGTATGTTCTAAGTCTTCTGGTTTTAGTCAGGCAAAAATATTATTGAATTAAAATCTCAGTAGTAGCCTGAAGTATGGAAATATAATTATTATCAAAAACTTTAAAGATAAATTCTAAACTAGAACTCATTCTAATTATGAATAGATTTAGAGCAAAGAAACTAAACCTTTACCGGAAACTACCGACACAGCACGTATTTCACCAATTTTCAATATTAACCTGCTATAGACTGCAGGTGCCTTTCACAAAATATAATAATAACAGAAATCACGTATCTGTGGTTTAAAGTGTAGGATACTCGCACATTAGAGTTCAAAATATCGCCCCTGCGATTTCGATGATATTTTTTGATCACTGGCGATCATACGAGTATCTTTTGACGTAAAACATCTTTAAAATTACACCGAAACATACGAGTATAGTCACTTTAATTACACATAAAAAATGATTATTATCATTAATTGATTGTAAGTGTTGTTAGATACGTTCATATGTAATTTATGTATATATTAGCAACTGCGTCAATGCATTTATTTGTCAATGTATCAATGCGTTAAACAAACTACATTGCATGCATACTATTACAAGCATAGACCACATAAATACTAATAGACACGCCATTGGGAATGAAACGTGTCGCCGCGCGTATGTATGCGTCTGTCAAAAAATTTATGCATTTGTAGGTTACATTATATTGTGAAAAATAGAAATAAACCACGCTGAACTGTTTTGTCGTACCGAATAAGATGACAAGGTTTATAAATTACACTTCAAGTTGACTTTATTTTATTGGTAAGTAGTATAAAATTAAAAAAAAAGGCAAATAATGGTGATATAATTACTATTATTTATTATTTACGAACAATAATATATTTAGCTAAAGTTAATGATAATTGGCGTTTGTACTAGTCAAAAATATTAAAATGGATACAATAATAGCAAATAAGAGTAGTAATTCAAAAATTTAATTGAGTAATAATTAAAATATCTTAGTGTATAAGAGTTATATACTTACTACACTTTGGTTGACAACTCTTATTGGTCCAATCGAAAATACTATTTAAATACAGTTTCATTTATATTATTTAAATCAGTTTCAGTAAGAATCTACATATCATCCGCACACAAAAGATAAGAACAATTTGAATTATCAGTAATTTAGGACTGTTGAAAGACAAAGGGAATTTATACATATTATAATAAAATCGTAGGAAGGTCAAAACTGTACATTGAATATTTTTTTAAAAGAATACTTGGGACGTGATCTACAATCGATACCGAAGCCTAAAATATAGTTTTTAGAATTTTTGTCTGTTTGTCTGTTTGTCTGTATGTATGTCCGGGGTAAACTCAAAAAGTACTGCATGGATTTACTTCAAATTTTGCATGAATATTACTAACAGGTCGGGTTAACATATAGGCTACATATTATCACGCTATCACCTAAGGGGGAGGAGCAGTGCGGAGTAAACGAAATCCGCGCGAACGAAGTCGCAGGCAACAGCTAGTTTAAAATAATTTTCTGGGACTCTCTGGGACGCTAAATTATAGCGTGTTTAATTAGTGTGATAATAGGTCACTTCAGAAGTAATGAAAGAACTTTTTACAGATAACCGGTAACATAAAGCTATTTCTGTACTAATATGCTATATCTAAACTAATTAATGTAAAGGAAACCAAGATGAGCATGAGCTGCTTCCATGCATTCCATGCATAAGATAATAATTTAACTGCATTTTATTACAGAATCAAAAATTAGGTTTTGGTTTTAGTATTGAAATTTAAACATTGTTTGTTTATCATTTTGCACCCCAAAGGAATTTGTGTCTCCATTTTTCCAGTTTATGAGACTTCTTACTGCCACATGTAACAGGATTAAGATTTTTGATTTCAGACAAAATCCATGATCTAAAATACATTGTATCAGTGTACATAGCCCGAGCTAAGCTATATCCACAGTATAAATCTCGCCCAGCTGAGACTACTCCCACTATGTATCTGAAAATAATAATAAATATAGCTGGTTACATGAATTAATTTAACTCCGGAGCAAGCAAATTAACTGTTCTTGATATGGCGACGAATTTCGAGAAGGTCCTTTTCACAGATTGAAAAAATAAAATATTAAATAAATAAATAAATGTGAAATAAATTTATTGAAAACTTTCGTAAAATGTATTTCAAGATGTCTGGGAATACTTTAAAACTGACAAAATGGTCTGGCATATTTTTTTGAATTCAACAAAAACTTCCATAAAAAATGAAATAAAAATCAAGTTGCCAAAAATACAGTTTTTGGATTTTTTTGCATATGTTATATACTGTGCAGTAGCGAAATAACCGCGAACGCTCAGCCAGACTCGCAGGCCTGATATCGCCATTTGACGAAATTATATTTGTTCGCAATTTCAATCTGTCAAAATGACCTTGCCAAAATTCGTCGCCAGCTTACGGTCTAATATGGATGTTGGTCAACGGCATTCATTCACATATAATATACTAAAATATAATTAATAAACACTCGAACACATCACAAAAATGCCTATGTCTGCAGTAAATTGAACACGAGGCCCATCAACTGCATAGTCAGCATCGCTAGCCGCTTGACCAACGGAGCAGTCAACATAAATATATAGTAGGTACGTCAGCAATCTAAATTTGCTCAGGGTTGTAAAACTTAAACGCCATTTTTTAAGAAAATGAAAGTGGTTGCAAATGTGCAGGAAGCTTATCTGATGGCAAACAAATGATTATCTCCGTTAATAAACATTTGCAATACCAGAGATTATGCAGTTGCGTTGCTGGTCTTTTATAACTGACCAAACTATTAACTTGAAGGTCCCTAAGTCATATTCCCTCCGAGAAAGCCCCGCTAGTATTTTTTTCCAAAAAGTTGTATGCGAGGCAAAATGTGTCTAGAGAATCAAGAAGGTGAGACTGGAAATTTCAACGCGATGATGAAATTAAAGAGCGGGAATTAACCTCAATTCATCGGAACAGTCCCCGAGACATTATTTATCATAGATATAAGATTTTTAATTGACATGGGAGATACTGATAGGTCTACACAGAACATGGCATTGAAATCGGTAAGTAAGCAATCGATCATCCCTTATTTTCCTACCCTTTAGGTTAATTTTTTGTTTAAATATATGAGACCAACTACGATTACGAGATATGAGAGGCGTACACCCAACTCAGCATTTAAATCAATGAGTACACGACGAATCACCCTCTGTTTTCCTATGCTTGGAGGGTTGGATTTTTTTTTCCAATTTGTATCATATAAATATATACGACAAATTCGAGACTTATTCTATCTAATTAAAAAGAATATCAATATTGAGGTGTATTAAATATTAATATCATTGGTCATACATCCAAAATCAGTGTGAAAACCATCAATCATCCCTGGCTATAGTAAACTTATGGTTTGATTTTTTAGTGATATGGGACCACCCTCGGGATATACTCTGTCGAATAAAAACAGAATTATCAAAATTGGACTAGTCTGTATGAAGTTATGCGTGGTCGTTAAAATCATCCCCTGGTTTATATGCCTTTTACGGTTGGATTTCTTTACAAAAACGAAACAAAAGATTTATCAAAATCAACCTGATTTGTAAAAAAATAAGCGTGGTCTAGCATAAAAAAATATATATGTCAAATTGGAAACCTGCGTTTTTTCGTCAGTTGAAAAATGACGATGTAATGTCAAAATAACGCTTATTCCAAAAATGTTCATCATTGATAAATCTCGAACGAATCAAGCGATTTTGATCAAGTTGACGGTATTTGACACAGTTTTTATGAAAAAAGCTAAATGAAATTTTGAAATTCATCGGTATATTAGTCAGAAAGTTAATTTAAAAATGTAAAGTAAGTTTGCTGTAAACAACATAATGGTAATAATTGAAATCTCTAGCTTTTGAAAACTTGATTCGATTTGATTTTTGAATCGTCACTTGAAGTTATAGCAAAAAATACTTTTTTCAAAATTTTTCAGCAATGATAGCTCCCGAAAGATTAAACCGATTATGATGCACCACAGTTTCTTAAGGAAAATAGCTGATTAGATTTTTTAATCAATCGGTATATTGGCAATCTGGAATTTATTTTAAAAAAACTTTATTTTTTTGGGACAAAACGGATGACTTCCTTTTACTACTAATAGACAGTGGTCCCAGATACAAACTATTTCTGACTAATAACAAGCTGAATTTTTGTGAAGCTTTGTTTTGATGAGACGCCCATCTTTTCTATTTTCGAAAAATCTCGAATCGGGTAACTAATAAAGATAGATAAAAAGAAACTTTTAAGCGTCGGACTAGAAAAGTTTCCACTTTACGGGTACGACAAAGTAATGCTTGAATTATAATAATAATTAATAAGCTATTGTGAGAAAAATTGGTTGTTCTTAAATTGAGTAATATCAATTTAAAAATCACATATTTCAGAATCTTTAGAGTGGACTCGTCAGAAAAACCACCGAATGTGTAGGATAAAATTTTTTTCGTGTTTTTTTATAAAGTAATCAAGTGAATAAAGCAAAAAAATCATTATTTTTATTATTATAAAATATTTTTCCTTCACTGAATTAAAAGTTCGAACTTCATTAGTTATCCGATTCAAGATTTTTTGAAGATGGAAAAAACTATTTATTATTATATTTTTAAGAATCAATAATTTATGATAAGCAACTTCGGAACCCTATATTGCGCGTAGCCTGACATATAGTTTACCAATTTATTTTGAGTTTCCACGCACAGGGAAAACGGATTTCTTATTGCAATATGATGTGGTTAGTAGTGCATTGTAAAAACTTAATTAAATCAAAGAATAGGCTTCCATTTCGTTTTTTGATGATGCTCTATTTTTTATTATTTATAATTATACAGTATACTCCGTGTTGGTCCGTGTACCCTATAGAGATTAGAACATCTGCCATTCTGCCAGGCAGTATATAAAAGGCCAACCATTGTACAAATTTTTCACTACTATCCTGACTCTTTCGGGTTTGGTACCTACGCCTTACTTATTTCTGCCGCAATAACGTCATTGCTCCGGTTTTGAGAATAAGGTACTCGCTAAATTTATGGATGTGGCATTACTAACCTACCACATGGATAACAATGCACTGCTAATATATGTATGTCTATAGACAATGGTTTCTCTTTCCACCAGGAGAACCCTCTACTTTTTTGTTAACAGTAAATATCAATACACTGTTTTTAGTAACTGGATAATAAGCATCTTATTGCCCTGATTCATTAAAATTTACTAGATATTTAATATTTTAATATCCTAACCTTAAAGTCACGCATGTGTAGGTTTTACCTATCTTCCAATAGAATAAAGCCAGTAGAAATAGACAATACAATTTTTTACTTACTTTTCCCAGATAACTCCTGAACCAGTTTCTCCAGCACAATTTCCATTAAAATTTCTCCCAACTAAGCAAATCCCATGTTTTGGAACAGCAACACTAAGATTTGATTTAGTTTTCAACGTGGTGCATATCTTATCATCCAAAAGATTTAAATATGTAGCGTATAACTGTGTTTTCTTTTTACGACCGTTTACCTAAAATAAAAGGGACTTTATTAATTAATAAATGGGGAATACACACAACCTGTGTCAGGCATAACGCTGTTAACAAAGTAAGGAATAAATTTGAGAGACAATTAAAACGCAGTAAAACTGCAACAATCACCTGCCGATTTATCTGGATATCAGATCTTAACCAAATTTCAATGAATCACACGGGAAATATCATCTCGAAATAAAAAAAAATAATTTCGAAAATCGGTTCATAATAGACCAAGCTCTGAGGTAAAATATAAAAAACTATATAAGAACCTCCTCCAATTTGGGAAGTCGGTTAAAAATTCTGGCAAAATAAATAAAAAATCAACTCAATAAATAATAATAATAATAATAAATGAGAAAATAAATATCTCTGGACAAAACACACTAATTGATCTAACCCAAAGCAAGCAATTATTAGCTTGTGTTATGGGTCTTAATCAAAGATAATAGAAATACATATATAAATACTGTAATACATAATAAACATCCAAACCTAGGAATACAAACATCTATGTTTATCAAACAAATATTTGACCCTGTTGGGAATTGAACTCGAGCCCCATCGATTCGTAGTTAGATTCGCTAACCACTTGACCAATGGGGCTAATTCCGAATAATAACTAAACCATTACTCTCATTTTGATCACCTTATTTTTACTTTCATTCCCTTTCTGATATACCCAGCTCTCGCTTCTACTATAGATTTGGAGTGGCCCAGAATTATGTCGGGTGAAATGGGAACCTTGACTTAAATCGTACTTTAAAATTGTTTGCTCCATTCACTCAAATTTTCGTTAGGTTTTACTTTAAATCCCTACCGTAATTACCATTATAACCTTATTCAAATTGAAAGCTAGGGCCTGCTTTCCTTATCTGGTTGTTTATTTATTGAAGCAGAGGGTAGCAGTCAAGTAGATGAACTGGTGGTAAGAATTATCCATCACCTATTATAGTAGAGGAGCCCAAGGGAGCCTCGCATACTTTTGAGGCTCTCCATCAAATATAAGCACTTTGTATAGAGGCAGGTGACTAGGACAAAAAAAAATCCGATAACTTCGACTTGTGAAAATTGTCAGATTATACTTTTTTCGTTATTCTTACACAATTTCTTCTAAAATAAAAAAAAATGCACACGTGCTTGAGAATGTCAAGACAACGTTTTCTTTGCGACTTTATGACCCTCCCACTCCCTTACGCTACACTTGAATAGGCAGATTTTTTAATTTTTAGTTGGCAATTAACCCACCATACTTTAATCTGACGCATTTTAATATTTCCATGTCACAGATTTTTAGCTGTAAGTTTTTCTTCACCATTGAAATAAAAACATTATTTAACCTTTTATTTTTCCTATAATTTAATCAACAAAATCCAACAGGTCCTATCGACGCTCGAGTAACTACACATGTATCATCTTGGACTCCCCTACAATTAATATCAAAAGCGTTATTCTATTGGCGTATAATTCTCGCCTGACTAGGGTTCAAATTTATCTTAAGCGATACCTGAATTATAATTATGACAGAAACTTACATTTTACGAATACGAGTACGGATTAATTTAAGGTGATAGCACAGTACTAAATCTAATCGACACAAAAATATATTTTTCATAAAGGATACTTTTAGCCTTTTGATCTGCTTAACATGGAAACAAGGTGCTAATCGACATTCAAGCAAATAAAAATATTAAGTACCTAATCGTCAAAGCAAGTTCATTACTTACAGTAATTACTCCAAATCCCACAATATTCAATTTTATTTTATTGTTCTTCCATCCTGCGTGTGGTGCTACAGTTACTTTTTGAATAGTATTAGTAAAACGAAAAGGTCTGTCTATAAATATGAGACCTATGTCGTATTCAAAGGACCCTATTGTATAGTTTGGGTGCAACACACTGCGACATGCTCTATATATCGTTCCTTTTCCAATTCTATCCGATCCTGTAAAAATACTTTATATTTTATCTATTATATATATTTTATAATGGACAAAAACCTCAAACAAAGACAATGAAGAAAATTTGTCATTATTTTGACAAAATAAACAAAGATGCTACGGTTGCAAAATAAAACGCGCATTGAGTACATAAGCTGGGTAGTTTTGTCCTTGTTACTGTTGTGGCGGAAATGTGGTGGACGAAGGTGAATAGGTGTGCCGCTTGGGCTTGGCTTGGCTTCTTATATTTTAAGCCGTTATTTACTTTGCACCGTCAATGGAATTTCTGTAAATAAAAAAGACGATATAAACGACCGCTTTTAACAAATACGTTAGTAGTACAAAGCGTTCCAAGCGGTCGAGATGAGATGGAAGGTTCGTCTTGCTCTGGTAGGTTATCGACAGTTAAATTTTAATAAGGAACATACTCGGATGTCATGTCAAACTATCAATCAAGCAAAGATTTTTTTCTGCCGTAAAGTTAACACTCTCTTATTTATGACTAACCAAACAAGTTAAAAAATGTATAGGTAAGATGCAAAATATTAAATAATTTATAGTATAAAATGCAATTAAAAGGAAAGTATTTATTATTATAATCCTAACTTAGAACATAGAAGGCTTAATTTCTGAACGAGTGACATTAAATATTTTGCTTTGTTATTTTAAACCAACTTTGTTCATTTTTTAACTTTTAATTGGTTAAAATCAAATAATCTTCATAATAAAAGATACAAAAACGTATTATTCCTATGTTAACGATATATTGGGACGTGAATAACTTAAAATAATATTCAAAAATTGTGAATTCAAGTAAGTAATATTTATTTTTAAAGGTTTTACGTAAATAGCATAGCAATAGCATTAATATTTTACGTTTAGCATTCTGAAAAGTGTCCGTGATACAATTTACATTTCAGAAGAAATTAATAATATATTACAATACGATAATCATCTATAAACATGCATTGTTTTCGAGGCGTACTTTGTATATACTATCATCATTTTCCTTCCTATCTACGACATTTTTGTTAATTTTGTTCACAGTCACAACATTCAAAATGATCAAGCTTGGAATCAAGTTATGTTTACACATGAGTCTAAATTTTACCGTAAGTCAGATAAAGGAAGGACTAAAAAATTATATGAAGAAGAGGTACACACAGTGCAAGTATTGGAAAGAGGCATATCTTATGTATTTTTGTTATGGAATTTGTATGGTGCCCCCATGTACAGAATTACAGGTCATACAAAATAGGTCTTTAACAGTAACAATGTAACTGTTATAATAGCAATAGGTACAACAAGGTTTTGAGGGAAACTGAAGTGCCATTTATGTATACAAGAGGATTTGTAATCTACGGTTGCCGATATCTTTCCCGTAGAAACAGCCTTACGTTTTTACGTTGATGATTTATAAACAAGTTTTAGAAGTTTATGTGAATGAACAAATGTTTATAAATTACCAGCATATATAGTGTTCATGCGCGGTGAAATACAGTGAGCAGCCGTTAACACGGCGCGATCATCGACGATTGTACCTCCACAGCCTACATCTCCATTAGCACCAATGCCCACCGCGTAAGGGTGTGATGTTATTAAAGCTGGTGCGCCATCTACTACTCTTGGTTTCATGACAGCTGAAAACAGATCACATATTTTACTTTTAACATTTGAACTCTAAAAATCTTGATAAGAATAAAAAAAATATTATCTTTCATACAATCTATATTACTATGGTGACATATGTTTGATGAAAGATGAGGTAAAGTTGAACATATAATCCATTTCATTAAAAAACTCGTGGTCAATTTTTGAGTTTAATTTTTTTTTCTGATCCTTACATTCCATGTTTTTTATATCATAAGATAATAAACAAGCAGATGGGACTCCTGATGGAAAAGTCAACCATCGCCTATAGACACCAAAGATGTTAATGGTGCGTTGCCATCTTGTGGTGAGGTCTTATGTCACATGCATAAGTTTACCGGCTACCTTACTCTCCAAACCGGAACACGACAGTTACAAGCACTGACGCTATTGCGGCAAGAATAGGTAAGGCGGTAGTACCAGACCCGGGTGAGACAATGCAGAACTCTACTACCTTGTAGCCACGATAGTAGTGACTCGTATAGCCAATCGGTTTTACGACCTGCCTGGCAGAACGGTAGTTGGCCTATTCTTCAAAGGAGCCCGGGATCAACCCAGGGAAAAATGTATAGATAAGCGGTAGGTTCTATGGTGCAGGAGACATCTCAATTTAGATATAAAATCTATATATTAATGCATGAAGGAAAATATTTGGACTTCTTTTTAAAACAATTGTGCAACTGGTAGAATATGAAATTTGGCACAGTTAAAGGTTATATTGTGGAGGACTGTAGAAACTTAATATTTTTAAACAATATGCATAAAGAATATATTAAATTAATTAAAAAAAAATTACACACACTATATTTATGTGACATATGATAATACACACACATGTATAATATTTTCTTTATGGCTAAAGTCAGTGTCAAACTTAAAAAAGATTTTATTGATAATCTATGGTCGATCGCTAGTCTAATTAACACTAGCCTCGGTAATAGTTCCATGGTACTAGTACTCTAGTACTCATTCTTTCATTTTATGTCTCATTCAAATGTAATGCCATGTAGAATTGACACGAAATGATCACTTATATTTACAAGTAGAATCGAACAAATTTATTAATAGAATTTTTTTCACTTGGCTTAAACATAATTAAGTTTTTACTCATCTATCTTTTCATAGAATTCACGTTATCTATATATATTTTAATATTATAAATGCGAAAGTTTGGATGTTTGGATGCATGTTTGTTTTGTTGTGGCAGCACTTGCGTCTATCGTTACAAACCTTCGCGCAATGATGCGATACATGCAAATGTGACCGGCTATTATTGGCTATCGTCGTAAACATTCGGACTGCCTGTGCCTTGTCGCGCGGTTAGCGGTACAAATGGCTTTAGCGCGCTAATATCACCGGGGCGATACACGCACGGCGGCTGAAGGGTAACTCAATCACACAAAAACTGATGAACTGATTCAAAAATTTGCCACATATGTTAAGGCGATAGGTAATGCCAAACTACGAAATAGACACCTCTTTGAAAGCCTACTACTGCTAACCGGTTGGTCCAATAATTAAAAAAAATATGCATTATGCGTAGAATATAATTAAGTTTAAATTTTAAGTTCGTTTTTTTAAATTTTATTGTTATTTTTGACGGAAAAAAATCGAATATCTTTCTTATTTTTACGCAAAAATTTCTTTTTATTACAGACAATTTATTGCTTTATAAAATTTAAGTTCAAAATTTTACAAAATCATTATAGTGTGCTATTAATTCAATAAAAACCTTATTATTTATTTCGCGGACAGCGCTCGCGTCGAAAGTCAGTCTCCCGGTAGCGTTCATACGGGGAGGTTGTGTCGCATGTTAGCATGCTCCGCTCTCCATATTCGAGTCAAAGAGAAATAGTACAGATAGAACGTTTGGCACAATAGTAAGGTTGTGCCGTTTGGAAATAGAACATTTCGTTTACGCTTGGATGTTTTTTTAGATGCTTGAGCTTGGACCGTGAAGGTTGTTTTTTTGATGTTGATTTTTTACAGATGTCGTTCTTATGATATAGACAAGGAATAAGAAAGGATTTTTTTAAATTCCCTAAGATGCTGAAATAGGGGGGTGAAAGTTTGTATGAAACTCCGTCATTTTTGAGTGGAAATAAATGATATGTCGTAATTAAATTATCCTTTAACTGAAAAAAAAATTAAATACAAATTTAATATTTTTTTGAATTCTAGCCCATAGAGAGGTAAAAAGAGGCTTTAAAGTTTTTATCAAAAATGAATTGTTTATTTATTGCATTACTATAAAATCTAAATTATTTTAATTTAGTATTTATGATTTTTAATACAATTAAGAAGTACGAATTTTCGGATTTTTTAGTACTTATACTCTTTAATCGAAATTGAAGAAACATGCATGTAATGTTAGAAGTTTCATCCGTTAAAGGAGTAAAAGTGTATGTTACAATTTATATGAAAAATCAAACGTTTATGGTCAAAGTAACTTGAAATTCGGCACTTACGTTCTTCAACACAATTTAAGAATCATATATTTGGGGATTTTTTTAAATTTCATTCCTTAAAGGGTAAAAAAAGCGTTGATGTTTGTATAAAAACTAGATTGTTTATTGTAGAATATTGTAGAAATTATTTAAAACTTAGTATTTATGATTTTTAATACAATTAAATGAATACGAGTTTAAGGTTTTCAAATGTCATCTCTTCGAATGATGAAAAAAGTGGTAAAGTTTGTAAAAAAAATAAAATATGTTTAATCAAAATCTCTTCAAATTTATTAGTCATGTTCTTTAATTCAATTAAATAAACGTGCATGTAAGGATGCTGTGAGTTTTATCTCTTAAAGAGGTAAAAGAGGGTATTAAACGGGCTGAAAGCTAGTACTTTATAAATAGTTTTGTTTGCGAGTAGACGCTAAATAATATTTTGAGACTATTCATGTACTCACCTAGATTTACGCTTGAATTTTTTATTAGCTATAGATAGATAAGTATTTTGTCAATATTTTGTATAAATTAACAAAAATAAAAAAAAAATAAAACATATAAACAAAGAAGATAATTCAAGCAAGCGAATAAAAAGCAAAACTCTAAAGAAAAATAAATAAAAACTGGTACTATTTGAAGGTAGTAAGGATTTCGCAACTATAAATAAATAAATTAAATATATTATACATACAAATAGTCTAAATAAACCAACTTATTTAGTAGTTTCCTCTATAAACATTAAATCAATTTATATATCTTCTTTTTTATTACGAGATTTTGAAACAAAAACTAAGAAGCTAGTTAGTTTTAAAATATTATTCAAGAGATTACATTTTACAAAATCAAATTTTGAAAGGTTTTGTTAAATAATAATTGTTGATTGTATGTATTTAAATAAACTGCTACACGGGATGTATTGTATATTACAACACTTTCAAAGAAATAGGATACGTAACTGTTATTATTGCGTAAATTGTTATATAATTTTTTGTCGATTTTCGGTATATTTTTTTTCTTTAGATATTTATCGTTTTTTTAAAATGAATGTATATGTAATCGATAAATGAGTGATTACTGGTTATTGGTTTTGAGTTTGACAACATTCAGTCGATTCATGATGACAAAAGTTCATATAGGTGAACAAAAATGTTAAAACGTAGGTATCTGTATCCACTGTAAATACTCTTTGACTTTGGACCATGCCAGCGCGCGAAATAATATTTGCGCTGCTCCTGTTAGAAACTCAAGGTCGTTCGCAGCTGTAATCGCCTTAATTGATAATTTTACTCCCGCAAAAATAAGTTGTTCCCGTGGGATTCATCAAAAGCTGTTATAATGCAATGGGATGCAGGGTGCGACTAGTAAAATATATTATGATCGGCTCTTATACCAAACGCCGTTATATGTATACGCCGGGTTTTGGTGAACTATAAAAACTCAAAATAATTATAGAAAAGGCTTCTATTCCACTTAATGATTATGCCCAATTTTTATCTTAAAGCCTTTTAGAATCATCCAGTATGAAATCAAATAGTAATGACATCTTATATTCTAATAATATTTTCATTTGTGACTTACAAACTTTGCTTTCTAAGTCAACTTTTGATTCTTGCATTGAATTTACAAGTAACGTGGAAAAAATTGAAAATATGGCGCAGGTCTTCATTATTCAGATTTGTTTATTTAGTAATAAAGCGTAAAATTTCAGTTATAAAAAGGTGATGTGAGATTATGGCTCAAATTTAAGTATTCTGTGCATTAACCAATGAAGTCATTTTTCTTCATTTAGTTTAACCATGTCTAATCAATTTAAAACACATAATAGATTTTAATAACTTCATAGCGTAATGGAAATTAGTAATGGTTATTTATTAATGAAAATTTAAAATGTGAAAAATGTTCAGGGGATTACACTTATTAGTTAAAAGTTTAAAGTTTAAATTGAACGTACTCGTAAAGCAGCTTGCACCAAACCATTTACTTATTTTTTGAATGAACTAAAACCCGCCCCGGCTTCGCATGGGTGCAGGGTAAGCGCACAATAATATGTATTTATAGCAAATTTTTGAAATTTCGACTTTAGTCTACATAAGATGCATTCCCCGTGTTGGTCCCGGGCTCTTTTGAAGAATAGGCCAACTACCGTTCTGCCAGGCAGGTTGTAAAAGGGTCGCCTTTCGATTCTATACTTTCTATTCTATATTCGATTGGCTGTACGAGTCACTAACATTGTGGCTACTAGGTGGTAGAGTTCTGCATTATCTCGTCCGGGTCTGGTACCACCGCCTTACCTATTCCTGCCGCAATAGCGTCAGTGCTGGTCACTGTCTTGTTCCGGTTTGGAGGATAAGGTAGCCGGTAAACTTATGCATGTGGCATAAGACCTCGCCACAAGATAGCAATGCACCATTAACATCTTTGGTGTCTATAGGCGATGGTTTCCATCGGGAGACCCATCTGCTTGTTTGCTATCTTATAATATAAAAAAAATCATAACATGTATAAATCTTCTTGAATCACTTTGTCTATTGATGAAAAACGCAACAAAATTGTTGCATAATTTAAAAGATCTAAGTAAAAATACAGCGAAAACGACTTAGTTTTATACTATGTAAGATTTAACTATAACAAAAGTCATTTAAAATGTATTTAAATATTTTGGTGCAAGTGGACTTTTGTATTGTATAATTAATAGTGGCGCAACGTCCCAAGCAGTGAATGAGATTTTTCAAAGCAACATGTTAAGTAATCTATTTAGAAGTCATAGATTGAGAGATAGAGTCATATATATTCTTTCACAAGAGTACAAGAGCGTCACAAAATTTTATTTAAAAAAAATAACTTCTGAAATAAGCTATATTATATTTCAATCGATTGTTTAGGGTGCTAAAATTGGGTTCACTTTCATTATACCTATGTAACACACGAGCACGAGTGAATGATAAAAAAACAACGCGCGTGTGCTTGAAGTAAGCTATCTAACACTTACCAACATAACATAATATTATGTTTATAATACACACGCCTGCATTGGAATTGAGCACCACCCTTTCTCCATACGTTTTCTGTGTGAGCGTAATAGGATGGAGCTTACAGGAGAGTTTTGAAGTTTTACCAGAGCTTGTTAACTGGTTAATTTTCAAACCTAATCAGCGCAAATATATAAAGAGCGTTTTGTTTGGCTCTACCTTAACCTCAAAAATATCAGTTTTGTTACGGAGCAAAATGAAAATAGTTTTCAATCAACAAACTGGTTTATAGAGGTTCTTTAAAAATATTTCATTCATATTCGCCGCTCCGAATTTTAGTCCGCACTGTATATTATCTAAGAAAAATTCTAGGGTTTTGGCTTAAACCGATTTATATAGGTTTGTGAAGCGCTCACATGTCAGATACGCTTCGAGCGAATCTTATATAAAAACCTCTAAGTACCTCTATTAACCAGTATTTCTTAAACCGGTCCTGTTTTTGCAGTAAGTAAGTAAAACTCAAACCAGAGGCGAGACTCTACCCGCGGTCTCGTTCTTCACAAAACTTTGATGACTTACCAGAACTTAAACTTATCAGAAGTGGTAAAGAAGTAAAGGACAGAAATCTAGTATCTTTTAAATAGAAACTTATTAAGGCACTTGAGGAAAATCCGAAAATTCTAGAGCAAATAAGATGTTACGTCTTGCACTCTGTCTTCCTTTAGTAAAATAATGAACATTAGTTTATCAGAAAATAAGAAAGGACCTGAAGCTTAAAATTAAATTATTAATGGACACAATTCTTAAGTCGGGTGACTAACTAACACCGAGATTCCATATATTATACATTTTCGACTGTTAAACAAAAGTATCTGAAAGATTAGTAGTAGTGGTAGAAATAGAAAGAGGATAGACAAACTTGTTTATTCTTAGTTGTCAGCAATCTGCATGGCTTCAGTAACCCGTGACCATGACGCTTCTAATAGCGTCAAAATATAGAAACGAAATGCGATATGAACACGTTTATTATTAATACAAAAATGTGTTATAATAACCGTGAAAATTTGAAAGTGCATAAATCTAAAATTTACAATATTAATTAGAAGTAACTTGCCTTGATATATTAAAATTAGTAAATAGCGTATGTTAATTGGAACCCAAACTAAATGAGCATTTATTTAGTTTGGTTTCCAATCAGATCTTATCCCATCCTATCAGATCTTTCAGCTCGAAGCTAGTTAGCTAGTAACTTCAGGGTGTTTCTTAATGGTAATTGAGTATCCATGGTAGGTAGAACACGAACCGCACGAGTAGCGAATGGTAATGGTAAGTGGTAAGAATTAGCATCTCCTCGCGTCGGCAACTTTGGACGTCACGGGCACTAAATAACGTAAAACCTGCGGGCTGGTTTACTTACTTTTACAAATTGTAATGAAAAATAAATAATAGTTTAAAAAAACTAAAAACACGCTTTTTATAGAAAACCAAACTAAAAAATAGAAAATAAATTTTAATAAATTTAAATTAAGAATAGTGTAAAAAATTTCAATAAATATAAATTAATAATAGTGTGAATAAAGAAAAAATATTTTATTTAAAAAAAAGCGTGGGGTGCATGGTGTCAATAGTTATAAATATTTTATTGACAGATATGAGTAGAGTGATTATCATTTTGATAATATCTTCAAAAGCACCCCACGCTTTTTTTAAAATAAAATAATTTTTCTTTATTCACATTATTATTAATTTATATTTATTGAAATTTTTAACACTATTCTTAATTTAAATTTATTAAAATTTATTTTCTATTTTTTAGTTTGGTTTTCTATAAAAAGCGTGTTTTTAGTTTTTTTAAACTATTATTTATTTTCTACTTTTTAGTTTGGTTTATTTATAATAGCTTGTTTTTTAATTTTAAACTATTGCACGGCTCATGATGCGAAACATCAGAGATTGCTTTACGATCGAAAAATTTTATTCGCCTCATTTTGGCAACTATTATTAGTATTATAGCCATGTTAGTTAACGGAATCAAGATATTTTGCATACTATTGCCGAGATAATTTAATGGAGATTAATTCTATACTTTCTAAAAATTGATTTAGTGCAATAGAAATGGAAAAAAACATCAAAATAGATCAAAAAATTTTCCTGTCCGTCATGTATGAAACTCCGGAAACACTGTAACTTGTGAAAAAATCAATTATTTGAGTTAATTTTTTTTAAATTCTAATCGACAATTGTAGGTCACCGAATGCGAATGGCTAATAAATTCAGTGTCGTTTAATTACAATAATTAAAAAACGAAAACTACAAGACTGTATATCTATATATATCCATATAAAATTAACATGGATGGTGATATGTCTATATCTATAAATATTATGTACATTTATTCTACCAGGGGTGCTTGTGCAGTACCTTCCTAGCATATAATAGCTGTTTTTTCGGCAACTAATTTTGAACAACTTTTGTTTTTTTTAATATATAATAATTAAATGAGCATTATGAATCGTGCACTTTTGGATTTTCCAAACTTTTTATTTGTTCTAATCGACTATTAATTCCGTGATAACTATAAGTAACTGTAATTATTGTCCTGTCCTATCGACTGTAGAGAAACATTATAAACCTTATCGACTATAGATGAAAATTATATAAGTTAACAAAAATCATATTTTGCAATTTTAAAAATGGAATAATTTTATCAAATTAGTATATTATCATCGGTCCTCGATAAATCTATAAAGTTTGAACGAAATCTGGCCGTTTAAAGTGGGTCAAAATCGCGCCCAAAGAAGTCGGTTACAAACAAACATACAAACATAATAAAAACATACAGGTGAACCTAATAATTTTATCAAATTAGTGTATTGTCATCGGTCCTCGATAAATCTACAAAGTTTGAACGAAATCTGGCCGTTTAAAGTGGGTTAAAATCGCGCCCAAAGAAGTCGGTTACAAAACAAACATACAAACATACAAACATACAGGTGAAGCTAATAAAAAGCGTGTAATAATAAAAAGCGTTAAGTCGATGCTGACATTTATATTTTAGTCTAAGGATTCAGTAAAACAATAAGGTTTATTTTATAAACTTGAGTTACTTTATGTCTACAAATTAAAACAAAGTACGCATATTAAAAAAAATAAAATCTAATTATTATAATATATAATTTCTATTTATTATTTAATATTACCGTTTGATTTCAACACAATTATATGTTTTCTCTCTACTCAGAAAGGATATTATTAAATAATTACTTGTAGTTGTAATTTCTTTCATGACTAAATTATAAGGTTTATAACATAAAATAACTATTTACAATACATGCATGAAACAAATTTATATGGATTATAATAATTGTGTGATATAAATAATACAAAAAAAAAACATATTTATACTTGCTTGTACTTTTGTTTGGATACAGATATAAAACATTAATTGCAAATTAGATTGCCTTACAACATTTAAAAAAAATAACCTGAATAAAATTCTAGATCTGCCTGGTTTCTATATCAGTGGGATAACTCGTTTTGGTTGCAAGTCATGGCAGATTCTACGAGGCGTGCGCTGCCATTGTTCCTGTAGATGTCGAGGTATCAAGTATCCAAACAACTTGCGGAATGCCTAATTATTCTTATTTTTGAAAATATATATTAAAAGTTCATAATTGTTCTTAAATTGGTTGTTGATGGTTGCTACTGCGAATGATCTGCGTTGCGATCTGCAAATGCGTTGTGATTGCGACTGATCATTGAATGAAACTTGTTGATCGTTGAACCAGGCATTAATAATATTACACAAATCGCCTTGCTATGCGATTGGTTACGGATGGATACTATGGTTACACACAAAACATTGCACTAAGTACTATGGTGATAGTTTGAGAAGTGAAGAAATGGCTATAATAATTAGCTTCTTTTAAATCCTCATAGAAACTGCCAAGACTTGCTATCAAAACGAGTCATCCCAAAAAAAAAACAATTTGTATTTTGAGTTGGCTCTAAGAGAACGACTATCAGTCGATCTCAGATATTTGTGTTCATTAATACGGAAAGTAAATCTTTCTTTCAAATATGAGAATTTGGATCATTGAGAATAGAGTAAATCTGTGAGAGAATATGAGTATTACGACGAAGATGAATTGGTAACTATTATTTTGAGCTTGATGCGAAATTCGGAAACGTGATCATATGCGCAGACCAAATATTGAATCGTATACATAGATCTTAAAGTCGTTTAAAGTTATCGATCTGTTCTGAAGAGAGATTTACATAACTAGCGTCCACACAATCTAAAATAGAAAGAAGCATTGAATCTACTAGTATAATTTTGGTAGGAATAAGAAGCAAATATTTAAGGTGCCTTAATGAACTCCAACTACAGAAAACTTTTTTACTAAGCGTGTGGATCTGCTTGGTCCAAGAATAAGTATTATTTTTTAACGTAATCGCTGTAAGGAATAGTGACACCACTAAGTTTAATTCTGCTGATAAATTTTTTCAATCCTGTTTACTAGCCCCGGGCCTGCCAATTATATTAACCTGAGTCTTAATTGGATTAAGTTTGAGGCCAAATGATTTGCACCATGCTTCAATTTTGACCAGGCCATTATTTATTGCAAGGACCACATTTGGCAGTTCAGAATCGTGGCTTGTGAATAAATTTGTAAATCATCAGCATGATTATGGAATATGACAGTTATAAAATTAATAAAAATTGCGCACAAAAACAGCGACAAAACACCACCTTGTGGCACACAAACCATTAAATCCGACCAAGCTTACGTATTTGCGTAAGCTGTTTAAATGTACTGTCAACGCCGATGAAGGTACCTGCTAAACTAATCCTAGACAGGTGGTGATATGTTAAGAGACTTTCAGAAGCCCAACAGCACGTCATCGTCTACTGTAAATGAATTGCTAAAGTTTAGCACTGCTCAGAAATCAGCAATCATAAGAACTTTATTCAATAAAACTTTTCACATGTTATTTTGACACGTCAACATTTTTAAAACTACTACCGGAGAAAACCATAAAGTGTTTTCCATCCATGTTCATATTAAAACGAACGTCATCCGTAATCTTTATTATGGCTCTTGTGCTGCTATGACCGGAGCGGAAACAAGATTGGGAATCAATTAAAATCTTGTTAGCACTTAAAAAATAGGATAGCTGTTGTTTGATTACTTTGGACAGGAAAGGTAAAATTGAAATAGGACGATAATCTTATAGAGCATTAGAAGTCATCTTTTTAGGTGATTCAAGCAACTTTGCAGATTTTAGAAAAAACTCCCGTTGCGATGGAGTGGTTGAGAATGTGGGTGAGAATAGAAGAAACAATATCTAGTATGGGATTGATCCTATTGCGACCTATCTCACCACAACCGACGGCGTTCGATGATATAGACAGTATATTTTCCATAACGTCAGCTTCAGTGAACTCACTAAATGCGAAAGGAGTGTAGTCAGGTATGGGAAGAGAAGCAAGATGTTGCAAAGTTTGTAATTTGGCATTAATATTAAAGCCCAGATAATGTTTTGAAAAATACTGATTTAAGTTATCTACACGGACACCTGAACTAAGGTACGATCACTCCGAACTTTTCAATTTCTGTCCCAACAAAAAACGCACCTCGAATAGGCAATGCTCACCTTTTGGGAGTCAAATACTGTGTTATATACTACTAAAAATTTAAATAAATAACACGTCAATTTGGTAAGCTACTTAAATGTAGATTTTGTATAAGCAAAATTGATCGAGAAGTGGCAATTGTACATGTTTCGTGACAGATATGACAATGCGCGCACGCTATCTTTAAAATTATACGTCGTAACAATGGTCAGATATATATTTTATGCGTTTTCAGTTATTCTGTATATAGTATTCGTATTATAGTATTAGTTATTAGTCAGTTAATTCTAGCGTTAGCATAGTGAGTATTATTAGTATCTATCAGTGTATTTATGTATTGCATTATGGTGTTTGGTATATTTTGTAGTAAATACACGGTTTTAATATAAGCGGTATTTTAATGTATAATACGAACGCGAAGCTCGTAACAATGTTTAAATTTTCAGTTAACCACCCCCACCCTTTAAATTACGGAATGGAAGTATGTATGGGTTTTCCCATACAAACATAATTTCATGATAGAGATCTGAAAACTATACAGACATTTTACTACAAATAAAACATACCCTTTTTTAAAAATTACTACCATAATTAATTTACAGAAACAAGCGAAACCCCACAAAAATATTTTCATGTAAAATGTTGCCACGACGAGACCATACAGTTTGTACTGTCACAAAGCTATTAGATCTCTAGTAGAGGCTTAGAACTCTACTTGTTACACATGTCACAAACTCTACACCTTAGTAAAATGTAGATTGGCCGTTTCGCTACCGCCACATGGGCATGAGGTGAAAAATTTCACTGTTCATTACTTTTCTGCTATACAATAGTTTTTGTAGTAGGGAAACGGCGAAGCTATAACTTTTGACTACGGTGTAGAGTTTGTGGAGTTGGGAGTTGTAGAATGTATAGAGTTAGAAGTTTACATACATAAAACGTTTCGGGAATAGATGTTTTATTTGTGGTTCCAAATTCTGTTTTTTTTTTGTTGTTTGGCAAAACTGTTTTCCATTTTGGTGGGGAGTTCGAGTTGCATTTATCGTTTGGATAAAATACTGTGATGTTTTTATTTAGATTATATCCAAAATGATTGCGTAATTTATTTCCTTCAGTTTGCCTAAATTTTGCATCACCAATAGAATTTCGTGTTTGGAGCCCCCAAAAATGTTACAGAAGGCTTACAGTGAATCGGTTTCATCACAAACACGCTTATAAGTGGTGCCAAGCGTTCACAAGTATATGAGATCGCAAAATGAAGAAAATAGTGACTGAAAATCCATTCAAATTTTAAAAGTAATAGCCGCTGGACTTTCTGTGTATCACGAGTTAATCCGGATTATTTTAAATAATCGACTGGGTACAAGACACGCTGCTGCTCGGCTAGTTCAATTTTTTTTTAAATTGTACCAGTCCTATAAGGACGCCAAGATGAGCATGAGCCGCTTCTGAATATAAGATAATAATTTAACTGTATTTTATTATACAATAAAAAAATAGATTTTGTTGAAAACGACGCTTGTTTATCATTTTGCACCCTAAAGGAATCTGTATCCCATATTTTTCAGTTTATCCAATTTCTTACTACGACAACTTCTAGGATTATGATTTTTAATTTCTGCCCGAATCCATGATTTAAAATACCACACATTAGTATACATAACTCGAGATATACTTAATCCACAGTATAAATCTCGTCCGGCAGAGACTACTCCTACTATGTATCTGAAAATAAAAATAAATATAGCTGGATACTATAATCTAATATTAATATTGGCTGGAAATTAATGTACCTATTCATAACTCTTAAGCATTAATTATTATTGTTATGGTTGTTGGTTAAGAATATTATTATATATTATGTTATCCTAATAAACTCGTTGAACTAATGGTTTAATCCCCGTCGGAAATTGAACCCGAGCCTTATCGATTGCGTAGTCAGCACTACTAGTCGGCAATCTAAATTTACTCTGGGCTGTAAAACTCAAACGTATCTTTTTAGAAAATATAAGTGGGTGTAAACGAGCAGGAAATTAACCTGATGGCAGTTGATTATCACCGCCAATATACATTCACAATACCAAAGGCCTTGCGTTGCGTTGCCGACCTTTTATAACTGAGTAAGCTTTTTTCTTGAAGGTCTCTAAGTGTTATTCATACGAAAATATTACCGCTAGTAATTTATTCTACTAAGGTGTATGCGGGTACAAAGTAAATAGCGGTGAGTTACACAAAGAAGTTGCACTCTTTTGATATTTAGGAAAACCGATGTTAAAACTCAAATTTAAAATTTAGACTCTTTATTGATTTAGGACAGCAACTTTGATGTTTTTAAGTGATGGTTGTCTCTTAACATCAGGGAGTGTCATCTGTTGGTTTGCTATCTTATTATATATAAAAAAAATTCTTGGGTTAAGTTGTTAGTTCATGGTCTTAAAAAATATTCCCAAGGCAGTATCAATTAGGTTGATCCCGATTTCGCCACTTTATATACTGGTAATTATAACTGATTGTAAAAGGCACAAAAAAAAGTTGATTAGCAAACGAGAAAAAGCTGTCTTATGGAGTACATAGTCCTATTTTTTGTTTCCCGTGCATAGTAAAAACGGGATCTATTTACCATATACGTAGTGCATTCAAAAAACTTAATAAAATTAAGGAATGGGCTTCCATTTCGTTTTCTGATGATGCTCATTTTTTTTTTCAAATTCAACAAAGCTTGTAGAAATAGTCAAAACTCTTCATTTCTCTAACTTACTTTCCCCAGATAACTCCTGAACCAGCATCTCCAGCACAATTGTTCATCAAATGGTCCCCAACTAAGCAGATTTCATGTTTTGGAAAAGTAACACCAAATTTTAATGTAGTTTTCAATTTGTTGCATGTCTTAGAATCCAAAACATTTAAACGTGTGGAGTATAAATTTGTTGTCTCTATGTAACCGTTTGTCTGAAATAAAAGGGGTTTAGTGTATTAATTAATAAAAGGGGAATACATAAGTCATATGTTGAGCAAAACATAAATAAAACTAAACGTTTTTTTTATATCACAAGATAGCAAACAAGCAGATGGGTCTCATGCGGAAAGAGTCAACCATCGCCTATAGACACCAAAGGTGTTAATGGTACGTTGCTATCTTGTGGCGAGATCTAATGCCACACGAATAGTTTTACCGGCTACCCTACCCTCCAAACCGGAACACGACAGTGACAAGCACTGACGCTATTGCGGCAGGAATAGGTAAAGCGGTGGTACCAGACCCGGGCGAGACAGTGTAGAACTCTACCACCTAGTAACCACGATGGTAGTGACTCGTATAGCCAATCGGTCGCCTTTTGCGACCTGCCTGGCAGAACAGCAGTTGGTCTATTCTTCAAAGGAGCCCGAGACCAACACGCGAAAAATATGACTTTGAAGTTTTTAGCAAAGTGAGGAATAATAATGTTGAAATATATAATTAAAACGCAATAAAATCACAATAATTGACTTTCCACTTCCTATATCATTGAAACCCTGTATCGGATCTGCAACAAATTTAAATAATTATTTAATTGATAAGGTTGGAGGTTACAGATCTATATAAACAAAAATCACTCGCTAAATGTGTTTGTTGCTAAGTGTAAAAGTCGAGATCGACTAGATCATACATACATATCTTCGCTTCAGATCCCAGTGACTGGATCAATTCGCCTAATTTTATTTTTGAAACTAGCTGTTGTTAGCGATTTCGTTCGCGCGGACTTCGTTTACTCCGCACAGCACCTACCCCGTAGATGATAGCGTGATAATATGTAGCCTATATGTTGACCCGGCCTGTTAGTAATATTCATGCAAAATTTGAAGTAAATCCATGCAGTACTTTTTGAGTTTACCCCGGACATACATACAGACAAACAGATAAACAGACAAACAGACAAAAATTCTAAAAACTATATTTTTGGCTTCGATATCGATTGTAGATCACGCCCCAAGTATTCTTTAAAAAAATATTCAATGTACAGTTTTGACTTTCGTACGATTTTATTCTTTGAAGTCAGAGGAAGGTTTTTGTAAGAAAAAAAAATGGAAAAATTAATAACGATAAATAATAATAATAAATATTCACGGGACAAATTACACTTACTGATCTAATTCCAAAGTAAATAAGTAAATTATTTGCTTGTATTATGGGTATAAGTCAACGATACTAATACATAGAAATGCATATGTAATAAACACCCAAACCCAGAAATACAAACATTTGTGCTTATCACACAAATGCTTGTCCCCGTCGGGAACTAAACCCGAGCATTGCGTAGTCAGGGTCCCTAGCCACTCGAACAACGGGGCGGTCAATTGCGAGGAACATATTTAAAACAACCCCGTAGACACATTTCCTAGTCGTCAAACATTTAACAATTTTTAATCTGTTGTATTAGGCAGAACACAGGAAACATCAGAGTATGTAGTTGAAAACATAACTTGCGCCAGGTCCAATAGTGGGTTGACCATCTTACACACAATGGGCCTTAATACCAATCGTGGGTATACTTAATGCACTTTTCGAAATCACTTCGGGGAATTGAAAGTGAAGTCATAAATATAATCTTGCATATAAACATTCATCTCCTGTTTTCGCTCTTAAGGGACTGATTTAAAAGAAAAATTGTTTGGTTTGACTCGGTCTCGAATTGCCTCCGTGCTCAGTTTAATTAAAATCGGTTTAGTCATGTAATTGTAAAAGCGTAACAGACAGACAGATAGGCTGTCGCTTTTGTAATATATGAATGTATTTAATTAATAAACATGTTTTAACGCCATTGTAACTTAGGCAAATACCCAACATCGGGCAGTCAGAACATTTTCAGCTAAAATACAACTCGACTAGAAGTCATGAGGATTCAAGCAAGGAAGTAGAGTGGTTACAACGCACAGGTGACTACATCGAAGTGCCCCTTCACCTATGTAATAAAACAGATTAAATTTAAAACATTAAATCCACCACCAAACACCAAAAATATACATTTTTACACAAAAAGTGAACGTAATGACTATTGTCATTACCCACCAGTCAAGTTTTGGGCCATCTGAAAGCTGCTATAAAAGGTGCCACTGAACAAATTATCATTGATTGCAATGCTTTGTTACTTTTTACAGTTTTACTCGAAATCAAATCTCAGTACCAGCTCCAAGTCTAGTGGTTGGGTGTGGTCAGGAATTGGGCAATTCGATCTTAGAACATCAGTCTTTGTCACTCCCTCAGTACCATCATCTTTCTACATTTGTATTGTATATCTGTTTTGTTAATCGTGCATCTGCCATACTTTTGACCTGTCCGAACTAACTAAGTGTTTCTTACGTTTACCCTTTCTCGTATTTATACTTATATTATCTAACACATCTAAATTTCTTTTTCTTCAGTCAACTTCAGTCACGCTCTAACTACTTTAATTTTAATTTCATGCCCTTTTTGACATACCTTGCTCTCGCTTCAACTATTAGTTTGGGGTAAGTACAGAATTATGTCAGGTAAAACGGGAATCCTGAATAAGAATGGTACTTTAAAGTAGTCCGTCCGATTCATTAACATTTTCTTTAGGTTTAGCTTTAAATTCCTTTCGTAATCACCATTATTAACTTATTCCCATTAAAAACTAGGTCTTGTCTTCCTTATTTTAAACCTCTATGTTTATTTCTTGAAGGATAGGGTAGTGGACAAGTAAATGGACTGATGGTAAGAGTTACCCATCGCCTATTTAGGCGTTATTCTATAAGCATATAATTATTGTCGTTACTAGGATCTGATAATGTCTTAATCTATACCTGAATTGTGGTCATAACAAGGTATTCATACTTTTAAACTGTATGCAACGTTTTAGGAGTACGAATATGTAAGGTGATGGCGTAGTGCTAAATTGAATCTCTTTAAAAATATATCACCCGTTTTCATTATTCACTACTATAGTGAAAATGAGTGATATATTTTTAAAGACACTTTTAGCCTTTTGAGTTGTTTGATATGGAAGTAAAGTACTGATCAAGATTAAAGCAATTAAATATATTAATTGATCGTCAAAACAAGTTCATTACTTACACTAATTACTCCAAATCCCGCAACAACCAATTTTGTTTTATCTTTCTTCCATCCTGGATGTGGCGCTATGGTTACTTTTTGAATACGATTGTTAAAACGAAAGGCTCTATCAGTAAATATGAGTCCTATGTCGTATTCAAAGGACCCTAATGTATAGTTTGGATGTAATACACTGCGACATGCTTTATATTTCATTCCTTTTCCAGGCTTATCCGATCCTATAAAATATTTTTATGTTATATGTACATTTGATTATTATACATAATATGTAATCTAC
Source organism: Apodemia mormo (assembly GCA_036924255.1). Lineage (NCBI taxonomy): Eukaryota > Metazoa > Arthropoda > Insecta > Lepidoptera > Riodinidae > Apodemia > Apodemia mormo. The sequence goes on along the minus strand of JAUPFN010000003.1, from coordinate 36,509,106 downwards.
GAAGTTATAGATATATAATATATATCTGCTAGGTAGTTCGTAAAAGACTACCATCTTGACTACGTACTAGATGATAGAGTTCCGTGACATCTCATTTGGGCTTGATACTACCGCTTTATCATTGTCATGTTTCGGTTTAGAAGGTAAACTTATTCAAAACAGAATCAATTTTAGCAATACAATATATATATATATATATATATATATATATATATATATATATATATATATATATATATATATATATATATATATATATATATATATATATATATATAAATTAATTAATTGAAAAAATCGTTGAAGTCCATAGAAGGTTTAAAAGATAAGGAAATATAAAAAATAATGGCATAGTTAAAAAGGCAGAACAACGTTTGCTGCGTCAGCTAGTCTAGCAATAAAATATTAGATAAGTAAGCAACATTAACTTTAGATGCTGTACATGCTTGCATAAAAGAAACTTTAAAGGAAATAAACCATCAGCCTGTAAAAAAATAAATTTATATTAACAGTTGTTAAGCTTGGCACATAAAGATAGAATTGGAGCTGTTCGTGAATTGTTATTAAGAAGATATGTCTATGTCTGTGTTGCAAAGGATTGCATAACACAATATTGGCCAAACAGCCATCAATCAGTTCATGCTCAATTTCTAAAACCAACAGTTTAGGGAAGCGCGTTCCATCTTAAGCCGCACTTAGCTTACCATCAGGCGAGATCGTGGTCAAGGGCTTCCCTAACAGTAATATAAAAAAAGTTTGGCAGTTCATTCTCCATTATACACGCTGTCGTTAGAGATAGTACCTAAGTTGGAAAAATATATAAAGGCTGACAATACCTTTCTATAAATATTGAGATTGTTTAAGTTTAAGTATTTGATGCTATAAGTTTCCCCGTGTTGGTTCCGAGCTCCTTTAAAGAATAGGTCAACTGTTGTTCTGCCTTGCAGCATGTAAGAGGTGACCGATTAGCTATGCGAGTCGCTAACATCGTGGCTACTAAGTGGTAGAGTTCTGCATTGTCACGCTCGGGTCTGATACCACCGCCTTACCTATTCCTGCCGCAATTGCGTCAATGCTTGTCACTGTCGTGTTCTGGTTTGGAGGGTAAGGTAGCCGGTAAACTTATACATTCAGCATTAGACCTCGCCACAAGATCACAACGCACCATTAACATCTTTGGTGTCTATAGGCGATGGTTGACTTTTCCATCAGGAAACCCATCTGCTTGATTGCTATTTTATGATATAGAAAAAAGCGTATGATGGGACGTTCTCTAGTGGCTTTTCAGCCAAATAAAAACAAGTGTTTGGAAAGCAGGTCTGCAATAACGTCTTATATAAGAAAATATATTTTAAATCTACATTAATATTATAATTGCGAAAGTTTGGATGTCTGGATGCACGGATGGATGAATGTTTGTTAATCAAGCATGCAAAAACTACTTAACGGAATTGGATGAAATTTAGCACACAAGTAGATGCTGACCTCAAATAGTACATAGGCTACCTTTTATTCCTGAAAAACGAGTTGTTCTCGTGGATTCACCAAAAAATTTTATCTAAAATAAAGAACAGAACATGTAATTTTTGCATACTATATTTATGCAAAAATTACATGTTCTGTTCTTTATTTTAGATAAAATTTAAAAATATAAATCACAGTTTCGTGATCTCTGCAAGTAGCACCTTGTACCGTACAGGCTTTAATAAAACGTCTAGCATAGCTCGGTTTTAAAATATCTGGTATCAATTAAACATGTAGTGGTTTGAACGTTCTGGAATGTCAACACAGGGTTCGTCAGGCCACCCATGGTAGCTGAAGCACTAAATTGAGTTTTCAATACAGTCCTCTGAGTAAAGTCTGATATTTTTAGCGATATGTCAGGATGTGTCTGGAATAAGTCATTGTAAAAATCGCTCATTTGGAGTGACAGTGACACGCTACGCTAGATTGTGGCTGTTGTTGCCCATTATTTGCGCGCCAAAACGTAATATTTCAATAACGTATTTTCGCTTTCTAGTGGGCATTTTACGAATTTACATGTGTAACATTTTTATTCTCAACATAGATTATTATTGGGATAATTTTGGTGCGATTAGGTCACTTTCGCATTTTTTGCAGTTGTGTCACTGTCGCTCCAAATGAGCGAAATATCTTTTAGGATGACTTTAGGCAACGACTTCTCAGTGTGTGGTCGCGTTTCCGATCTGGTAGTAGCTTTAAAATTAATGACATACCAAAAGTGCCTGCAAACATTAATTTGAAAGAAAAGAAATTAATTTGATTTAACTTTACATAATTTGTCGACAAAAATAGACCAATGCTAAAAAATCATAAGTATTGGCCACAAACATTAATATACATTTAAAAAAAAAGAAGTATGCAATGCTTTTTTCCGAATTCAATTTGTTTTTACGTTGTTACTATGTAATACTAAGTTTTTTCAAATCGTGAAAAATCAGGGTTATGTTTATATTTTTAATAATTACTGTTAATCGTATAACGCGTGAATTGTTACTAAAAATAAACTGAGGATATAAGTGTTGGCTAACTTTATTGAAACTACGATTAGGCAGGTCTATAGAATATATCTTCACAATATTATGAGGGTTAATACTCAAAGATATAAAAGAATACGAGTGCTTAAATTTGTAGTGTACCAAGTTGTCAAGAAGTATTGGCAAGCTGGGTAGTGCTCGATGGCTACAAGGAACGTAAATGGTAAAATGACCTAAGGTAATCGTTTCAACGTGCTTAGAAATCCCCTAAACCCTAAAGAACCCGAAATTTTTCTGAAGTAAACTTGAAGCTTCAACAAATTAGAGGATTTGTAATAAGCAAAACAGTCAAGTGCAAGTCGGACTCGAATACTTTGGCATGCGTTCCATTTCATTAGCGATATTTACCGGAGAAACTTATATAAGAACCCTGTTTGGAATATAACTTATTGCTTTTTCTTATTTGCTGTGATAGTGTCATAGTAATACATATTATGTGGTAGTAGATTTCAAGTGTTCATCTATTTCCGTTCAAGAGACAGAACCCTGTGATAAACAAATAATCAATCAATCATTTATTGCAAAAAATGTTGTTCATGAAGTGACAGACATACACATAACCGAAATATATTAATAAAGTTCCATTTGCTACCCTTGTGATGTCAAAACTTAAAAATTGAGAGAAGATTGAAATTGCCCAAGTAAATTTATGATTTCTCTGCCAGAAGCCCTTTCTTATATATATGACATCGTTCGGTCGAATTAATTTTATTCGCAATCACAGTAATTGAAATGATGAAGTCTGGAATCAAGTCCCGTTAACATACTTGCCTTGATTTTACTGGAAGGCAAATGAAGGAAGGACTAAAGTATGAGATGAAAAAGAGAGAGTACACATAGTGTAATAAAAATGTTGGAAGAGAGGCACATGTTAGAGCAGCGGTTATGGAATTTCAGGTAAGAGCAGGCAAGTACAGAACTTCGGGTCATAGAAAATATGTAATTGACAGTGGCTATGTGTCTGAAATATGTTAAATGCAATAGAGGTTGTGGAGAAAATTGTTTAATGCATGATAATACTCTTCCCCAGGCTATAAAATAGAATAGCTATTCGACAACTACGACTGTCGAATAGCTATTTTTGAAAAGCCAGTTTTAAACCAATTGGTTTAAAACTTAAAACTGGTTCAAAACTGATTAAAACTAAATTCAAGTTTAAAATGATTGATCTGGCAACATCGCAGCGATGAGGCCTTGAAAGAATAATTTTGTCTTTTTCATGCGTAAGTCACAGAAGCAGTATCTATATTTAAACGTTTTCGTGTAGTTAATGTAGGTGTCTATTAAGTTGTACAACATATTACAGACCATATTATAAGTTCCACAAACTAAGGAAAGCAAACCTAACGTCAGGTGACTAAAAAGTGCTCACAATCTATATTAATATTATAGATACGAAAGTTTGGACATGCATGATAATATACACACATGAATACTATTTTTTTTACGGCTGAAGTTATTTGTCAAACTTAAGAGATTTTTTGTTTAGTCTCTGGTCTAATTTAGGCCACAAGCGATCGCTAGTATAAGTAATTATATCATGTATACTTTGCAAAATGTAATGAAAGGAACAGCTGCGAGGTATCTTGCAAATAACTTTTCCTCCGAAATAGCCTTCTATTATTATATTGATAATCTATAAAGGCCTTTTAAAAGCTTTTATGAAAGTATTTATGAATTACCAGCATAAATAATGTTCATACGCGGCGAAATACAGTGAGCAGCCGTTAACACGACGCGATCATCGATGATTGAACCTGCACAGCCTACATTTCCCTTAGCACCGATGCCTACCACGTAAGGGTGTGAGGTTATTAAAGTTGGTACTCCATTTACTATTCTTGATTTCATAACAGCTGAAAACAAACCGTATAATTTACTTCCAACACGTATATGCTTCTAAGATTATTGATATCTTGATTAGAATAAAAAATATACCTTAAGCAAGTATGTTTCATACAACTTATATTACTACGATGAAATAAAGTTGTATGTCTGATGAGAGATGATGTAATGTAGAATATATTATTCATTTCATTAGAAAATTTATTCAGAAACAATGATATTAGCCATCTTCGACAGTAACGTTATTTCTGATGAATACCAGTTTCATTAATTAATTTTAATGATATATGGACGAAACGGTAGCATTTAAACGCTATTCAGTTCAAATTACTGAGTCTGGGTTTCAAGTTTTTCAAAAGATTATTTCATTATCAGCTCCGAGTGATGTGTTAATACCCTTGTCCCTTAGATGAGCAAGTAAAACTGTCACAAGAAATAATGACGTCATTACAGGTTAGTAAACCGCAACAATGGGATAATAATTATCTAGTAAACGATAGCTCTTGCTGGAATCCGTAGATAATAATGTATGTGTAATCGTAATAATCCGGAGCATCTATTAAAGTTCCGCTAATTCTGCCTACTTCACAAGACAATCGAAATGATGGTGTTTATTTAACATTTCAATCTTTACTTATTTTTGTTCAATGTTAGCCCGTAACATTAGTTATGAATTACTTAATGCTAGACTTAGGTTTTGACGCAAATAGAGGGATATTAAAAGTTTAATGTAGGTATGTATCTCTGTGTTCTTCTGTTTGCCAGTGGCACCGTAGCTTCTAATTGGATAAACTGATTTTGAATTAATATTATATTGATAGAATAATTAACAAGTTGTACCCCGAAATTTTAAATAGTACAATAAATAATTTAATTTATATACATGCATATCTTCTCATCGGATCATTTGTAGGATAATCAGAGGGAAACGAGTGGCAATTGTTATGTTTTGTCTTGCTTCCTCCACATACTTTTGGAGAAACTGCAAAGCACGTATATGGATTAAACAACACGCAGCAAAAGTCCATCTACTCGAGGAATAGGTAGTATCCCAACGTTTTTTTTGTACAACTCTATCAAAGATTTTCTCCAAATTCACAAAACCGCAAAAAGCCTTCTGGCATATAGCCAGATACTAATTGCTACGATGTTACGGAGTGAAAAACTTGATCAGCATTCTTCCTTCTTAATTTTCTTTCTTCAGGGACAAACATTTGATCATGTGATGAGCATAAATATTTTTTTTCTGGGTTTGGGTGTTTATTATGTATGTGATAGTATTTAGATATGTATTTCTATGTTTCGGTATCGTTGATTAACACCCGTAACACAAGTAAATAATTTGCTTACTTTGGGGTTGGATCGATTTCATGTAATTTGTCAAGCGTATTATTATTATATAAACCTGTTTTTTTTTATTATCGATAGGTAAGCTCTTGACCTCGATCTCGCCTGATGGTAAGCTAAGATGAGGCCTAAGATGGAACGCGCTTCCTTAGAAGGTACCTGTTCACTCTTCTCTTGAAGATCGCCAGATTGTACTCGTTCGGAAACACAGACTCGGGAAGCATGTTCCAGTCCTTTGCGGTTCGAATGAAGAATGTTGAGTCGAACCACTTTGTCTGGGTACGTGGAACGTACACCATATAACGATGCCTAGAATCTGTGCGCCTCGACGATCGATAGAAAAACGGGGATAGCGGAATTAAGTAGTGCAATTCCGCAGCGCACTCTCCAAAGTGTATCTGATAAACTAGCCACTCTGCAGCGATGAGCGAGGCCCTGGAGTTTTTCGCCTACCAGATCATCGTCGTTTATGAGCCTCTTGGCACGCCTCTCTATCGCCTCAAATGTCTCCAGCTGGTATTTAACGGATCCAATCCCATATCGGATATGAATTATGAATAAATATATTATAATTTCACATTTATATATCATTCGCTAAGGGGGGAGGGTCCGAATCTCCTAACCCCTTCTTTTGCATACGCCCATGTGATTGAGTAATCGTAGCGGTTTGCTTAAAAAATATTAAACGGTATAAATAATTTAGTATTAAACATGAGAAATTAACGTTGGTTTGGGTTCTCGGGTCTACAAATTAATAGTCCCTACATGTTGCCCTAACGATGCATTATTACGCAAAACCGATTTGAATTTGTTATCTATGTAGTAAGTAGTATGTTATTTATGTAGTAAATAGTAAAAGTTTTTAATTACATAAACATAGGTTTTAATAAAATAAAGAAATATTTTTTTATCTCAGACTTATACATTTTTAAGGTTTGTTTATATTTTTCTATTTTCTGAGGCCCCAGCCATAGGTTTCGGGCTCCTGTGAAGAATAGACCAACTGCCGTTCTACTAGGCAGGTCGAAAAAGGCGGCCGATTGGGTATGCGAGTCACTGCCCTTCTAACTTGTATATAATTATGTAATTAAATAGTGACGTGTTCTTAAAAATATTTTGATACGTTACTTACAAATTTTAATCTCTGGTTCGAATTTTGATTGATGCATTGAATTTGCAAGTAATGTAGAAAAAAATAAAATGATGGCATAAGTCTTCATTATTCAGATCTGTTAAGCTAGCACTATAGCGTAGAAATTCAGTTATAGAAAGGTAATGTGAGATTTTTGCTCAAATTAAATTATTCTGATGCAGTAACTAATGATGACATTTTTGTTCACGTTTATGTAGTTTAACCATTTCTAATCAATTCAAACATTAAATGTTCACAATTTCATAGCGCATTATTTATTAATGAGAAGTTTAAAATGTGAAAATGTTTTTTATGGGTTTACAGATAACAGTTTAAAATTTTAATTGAATTTGTTCTAGAGCTGGCGACGAATTTTGGGCATGTCTTTTTGGCAGATTGGTCTTACGACAAAATATAATTTCGTCAATTTGCGATACCAGGTCTGCGAGTCTGGCAGAACGTTCGCGGTTATTTAGCTACTGCGCTGTATATAATATTTGCAAAAAGAAAAAAAAAGAAAAAAATATATTTTTACTGTACTAAGTTACCGAACATTTTTATGGTCAGGCGAGTTGACGACAGAAATATTAGGTAAATTCGAAACGTGCCAAGTCGCCCGATCGGGTGAGTTTTTAACAGGAGAGATGACGAACAACCCCTTCAAACACATTTTACGAAAGTTTCCAGTAAATTTATTTCACATTTATTTATTTGTTTAATATTTTATTGTACACAACAATATATAAAATAAATAAATAAATATCTCCGTGTTGGTACGGGCTTCTTCGAAGAATAGGCCAACTGCTGTTCTGCCCGGCAGATCGTAAAAGACGACAGATTGGCTATACGTGTCACTATCATCCTGACTACTAGGCCGCAGAGTTCAGAGTGCAACCACGATTAGCCGAAGAAACTTGGTTTCACAATGTTGGTGGCAAGCTTATCGCCAACCGGGCACTTTCCAATCCCGGGCAACGATGTTCTTATCAGAAAACTGAAAAAACACATTTTTTAATTGCCCGACCCAGAATCGAACCCGGGGCAGGGACCGGATCACTAGACCACAGAGGCGATTAAAGTAATTAGCTTATTTCTACTTGATGACAGAATTAAGCAAAATGTACAGGTCTGAACGATGCGAAATTTAAATATTGCAATAATATGGTAACTTTAACCTGAAGCTGCAGGATTCCCATTGGGTTTACTCCACTAAATATTTAGGTTTAGTTCATTATATCAAGAGAATACGGCGTCTCGTAGAACCTTTCATCGCAGAGAGTGAGACCGTTTGAACTTCAGGTTCCTCGTGGGTCTACATTCTGCATGAATATAAGAAAATATTATCCGTGACATACATACAGATTAGAGATGTGCCGGATCATTAAAATACTAGATCCGTGGATATGGATATTGGATACGGATACGAATCATTGCTGTTAAGATCCGCGAATACGGATACGGACACGGATCTTGACTTTCTTACAATTATTTTGTTACTCAGTCAGGCATTTAAAAACTACAAGTGTATAAGATAATATAATTAATATTTTATAACTTTCTATTATCAATATTTCGTTATGTTTATAAGCCCCCTGTTTTGGCCCGGGCTCATTTAAAGAATAGGGTAACTGCCATGCTGCCAGGCAGGTCATAAAAGACGACTAGTGTTCCGCAATGTCTCGCCCGGGTATTACCTTACATCGGCCTAACCTATTCCTGCCGCAATAGCGTCAATGCTTGTCATTGTCGTGTCCTGTTTCGGAGGGTAAGGTAACCGCTAGATTTGTGCATGTGGCAATGCTATGCCACTACACAGATAGCGACATGCCATTACCATATTTGGTCTCTATAGGCGATGGTTTCTCTTTCTATCAGGAGAGCCATCTGCTTGTTTGCTATCTAATGAATAATTATATAAAAACGGACCAATTGCGTGTAGGACTCGCGCACAAAAGATTCCGTTCCATCATCTATAAAAAACGGCAAAAAACGCGTTCGTTTTATGGGATCCCGTCTTAAATATTTATTTCATTTTAATTTAATTTTTTATTTTTAAACTGAATGTAGAACTTAAAATATTCTGTAAATATTTCAGGCGGCTGCCAGTTATTAAGATCGCGCAACAAATTGCAAATAAAATCCCTTTGTTGTATGGAATAATATTACTCTCCTTAAATATTTTTTATTCTGTTTTTAAATAATGTTTACATACCTATTTGATTTTTGCAAATCAAAAGCAGTTGTGATTATAAGAAATAAGAAATATTTTAAATGGAATTCCACTCTTTATTTAAAATTTTGCACATGTGATGCAATTTAATAATATAAAAGATACGTTCAAGATCCGCCTAAAAAGTAACGGATACGGATACGGATATCCGGTACATCACTAATACATATACATACAGACATACAGACATGAGGCAGGAAGGTGGTTTTATGATAAAGGAATGTGTCAGTGGTTTTTTGAATTTTCAATTTAGCGTTATGAGACTAAAAAATGAATAACACAATATGTAGTCTGTATTACTGTAGACAATTTCATACTTATGAGTTGAAAATATCACTAGCAAGAAAAGGAAAATAGATTTGGTTTATTTAAAAGACAGAATGAAAGGGAATTGAATACTCACTACAAATTAACTATCAAAAACAGTAATGAAACATTTACTCGTATTAGGAAAGATATTGATACATTAAAACAACAGACGTCTTACAGTCAGACGTTAACTCAATTATAGTCCACCGAAGATGGTTCCGTTAAAAACATTTTCAGTTAGAGCAATTACTATCTAAAAGCTTAGGATTGTCATTGTTAACGGATTTGTTGACAGCTAAATTCTTTTCTGGCCATCTTAACTTGCCTCTGGATTCTTACAAACTTAAATCAATATTACGGCTGTTTTCTGCTTTTGTCTTATTATACAGTGTGTAAAGAAAACCCTGTCGGATAATTAAATGTGTTATTTGGTACTGTAATACGGTTATATATGTGTAATTATTTTATGGATATTAACTAATTAGTTTTCCCAATAAAAAAATAATCTTATAAAAATATATATACAAATAAGTAAATTCTACTATCAAAGAATGCCGCGCAAGTCGTATGCTACCGAAGGTCACGCAGCGCGTTTAAAATTCCTTTATAAAAAGCCGAAAAACGAAGACCACCACTTCGCGCGGTGTTTGTGCGAAAGTCGCCAAAACGAAACAATGAAACAAGCAGTGACAAAGTGTTGTCACTTTTAAAATATTTGCTTAATGCTAGGGAAATATAAGAAAAAATACGAATATTAAAAAAACGATATCTTTATTTTCAGAAATAAAGTCATTTTAATATTTTTGCAGTAATGCCTTTAACCAATCTATATGCCACTTTCGGATCGGACAGGGTTTTTTTTTACACACCGTATATCATAAGATAGCAAACAAGCAGATGATGATATAAGATAGACTGATGGAAAGAGACAACCATTGCCTATAAACATTAAATATGTGAAAGATGCGTTACTAACCGCGTGATTTTGTTAAAACTTTCTAAAAAATTTAGATTCACGTTTTAGAAAATATATTATTATTATTACATTTAGAAAATTATATTATTTCATTGCAATAATAGTTTTAATAATATTAGCAAAATTGCTCAAATTTTCAGCAAGTTTAAACAAAAAATAAAATTAAAAATATTTCAAATTAATTAAAATTAGGAAGTTTTATTTACTCACAGTGAAAAGATGCTTCAAAGCCATTGATATATTTTATATATCAATGTTCAAAGCTCCCCTCTTAGCATTTTTAGAAGTAAAAAGTTGCAATAAAATCTCTTTGGTTATACTGTTTGTATCTGGATGGTTTTGGAATCATTTAGTAGTTGATATTTTAAATATAAAATCCTGTGTAATGTATTCTATTTTATTCTCTCGTTGACTCTCGGATGAATTATATGTGTTGGCTTAAACCAATGACGTGTATAATATCATAGTACTGCATATGTTGTTTCTCTATTGTGACCAATTTCATTTTCATCGTGTTTCAAATTACGATTTTAAAGAAATGTCACGTCAAAAAACTTCTTTCGTCGTGATTGTAAACTAGCGTTCATTCTAATTAATAATCAGAATCAATCACCTATATCCTTTCATCCGTGCTGACTTGCAATTTCAACAAATCAAGAAAACTACAGAAAATGAAACAAACAAAAACGGTTTGTAAAAGGCGAAAGATTGGCTATACATGCCAATACCATCGTGATTACTAAGTAGTCGAAATCTGCAAGGTATGGCTTTGGTAGCACCGCTTTCCTATTACTATAAATAAAATAAAATAAAAATAAAATAAAAATAAAAATGATTATTTTTCAGACAACAAAGATCCATAAATGTTAGTTACAAAATTACCTACAGCTAAACTATATATTATATAATATATAGTACAAATACGCCCATACACACTCATACGCACACACACATACATACACTTCTAGTGGTGGTGGGAAAGCAATAAAACTGAATTAGGAATCGTAATATTTATCATAATATTCAATACTGTAGAAGTAGTTTTTAGCTATGGTTTTTTTCGGATAGCCTATTTTCATTTCATCACAAGTTTTGTGATTAAACCTTTTGATTTCAGATATAATCCATTTTTTAAAATACACTGCATTTGTATACACAGATGGAGTCATGTCTGAGCTACAATCTTGTCTCGCTGAGACTACCCCCACGAGATATCTGAAAATATATAAAATATATGAAATGTGTCACGTAGTACATCGTCTATCTGGTTGTTAACCTGTTTGACTCAGAAATTATGGTTACTATATTTTACACTTTTTGTCGTCGGTACTTGGTGAATCTCCATTTTTAATTGTGTTAATACACGTTTTTTAAGGAAGAGGGGGAAAACGAGCAAAATGTGTGAAAATGTGTGATCACCGCCGCCCATGGACATCTGCAATACCAGATATCTTGCAGTTGAGTTGCCGCCCTTTTAAAAATGAGTAAGCTCTTTTCTTGAAAGTCTCCATGTCATATTTTTGAAATTTGTGATTTCTGAAACAGTAAGTCTTGTACTGTTTCACAAATCACTTTATAAAATATAAATAAATATTCACGGGACAAATTATACTTACTGATCTAACCCCAAAGTAAGCAGATTATTTGCTTTGGTTTATGGGTGTCAGTCAACGATATTAATACATAGAAATACATATATAAATACTGGAATATATTTAGTAAACACCCAAACTGCTTGTCCCTGTCGGGGATCGAACCCGACGGTAGGTAGCCCTGAGGATGTCGTAAAGGCAAAACCAGTTGGCGATATTAATCAAATATAAAGTGATTTGTGAAACAGTACAAGTGTATTAACAAAATTGAAAAAATATGATGGTTAGATTTAGGTTCAGGTCAGGCAAAGTGTTATTAGCTTTCTGCCTAAAATAATAATACATTTTACAGACTTGCGTTCCAGAAATCAGTGGCAGTCTTTTCCTTCAAACTGCGTGGCAGCTGAGGCTACACAAGGAGTGCCGGAGTCCTATGAAGTACGACTGACCGGTTTAGCACTACAGTGACGGGTCAATTGCCGCTACCACCACCAGATAAGGCTACACGCTAGCTCATGCGCCGTGGGGACATTAGCGTTTTCTGTACTAACATACATTTTCAACCCATACCCGTGAAGTCTCTAGTCAACTCCGAGTTTACTGACATTTATTTATTTTCCCCGTGTTGGTCCCGAGCTCCTTTGAAGAATAGCCCAATTGCCGTTCTGCCAGGCAGGTCGTAAAAGGCGGCTGAGTGGCTATGCGCGTCACTACCATTGTGACTACTAGGGAGTAGAGTTCTGCATCGGCTCGAGCGGGTCTGGTACCACCGCCTTACTTATTCCTGCCGCAATAGCGTCAGTGGTAGTCACCGTTGTGTTCCGGTTTGGAGGGTAAGGTAGCCGGTAAATTTATGCATGTGGCATTAGATCTCGCCACAAGATAGCAACGCACCATTAACATCTTTGGTGTCTATAGGCGATGATTGAATCTCCATCAGGAGACCTATCTGCTTATATATATGCTTAAGCATGTTCTAGTCCCTTGCGGTTCAAATGAAGAATGTCGAGTCGAACCACTTTGGCTGGGTACGTGGAACGTCCACCATATGTGCAGCTCGACGATCGATTCGAACCGCAAGGGACTAGAACATGCTTCCTGAGTCTGTGTTCGACGAGTACAATCTTCAAGAGAAGAGTGAACAAGTACCTTCTAGGGAACCGGGTTCCGTCTTAGGCCGCATATTAGACTACCACCAGGCGAGATCGTGGTCAAGCGCTTCCCTATCGATAATCATAACACTAAAAAAAACTAGAACCCGCGACATCTTTTCAGATACCATTGTCAGCGATAGCGTAAAACTGTATTGTAAGTAGGGTAACGATTTCATTGACTAACTCGACATAGCATGGTACTAGTTTATTGTTGAATGCGCTGTAATAACGCATTTAGTTGCATTGACGCTTAGTTCAAAGAATATAAAACGTGTCTCAAAATTATGAAATCTAAAATTTTATCCTGTGTTGAAACTATTAAGTTTCTTAAGTTTTTTTGTTCACGCCCAAATATAACGATTATAATATTATGTTATTGTATACCTAATATTATGTTTTAATAGTAGATTATTAACAATTCTTTTTTATGATTAATTATGTACACAAATTTTAAGGTTTCTTAGGTGAACTTAGGTCCCCGCTTCCCACGAAACGCACATTATTTCACCATTGTTTGGCATCATCATACTTTACAATAAGTCAACAGGCTTCCCTTCTGACAAGATCCTTAAGTAATGTGAACTAACTTTCAGTAAATCGGATTATTTGTCTGTAATAATTTCCTTTAATATACATTATCTGGACTGATAAAATTTTTCAAAATGTCAAATATTTAAAAAAATCTCCGTCTGTTTGTATGTTTTAGTAATGGTTTGACTAAACTCGAAAAACCTAAGAACAAGAGATTGCGCAAATGATAGGTCCTATAACTTTTTGTCGTCACTGAATTTATACCCAAAAATAATTTATAATAGATAAAATTATTGATAAACTTAATTATTAACAAAAATGGTAGTTGTTTTGAGCGAACACCAAATTTACATTTTTATACTAACCTTTTCCAAAAAGCTCCTGAACCAAAATCTCCAAGACAAGTATCTGTCCATTTCTGTCTGATTAAACAGAACACGTGTTTTGGTATAGAAGGATTATCACTGAACTTTGTTTGTGTTTTGTCGCATGTTTCAAAATCCAGTAATGATACGCGAGTCGCGTACAAACGACTTCTTCCAGTTTCACCAGTTTTCTATAATCAGCAATCAGAAGAACTTTATTTAATAAAACATTTTAGAAGTTATTTTGACACACTACTTTTTTTTTAAAACTACCTACTATCGGATCGGAAACGTGGCCACACACTGAGAAGATCCGACTGAAGAAACTCAGTGCGCTTGTCTTTTTTCATACACTTCTATATTTTTTCAATATGAGATTGATATAAGGAGCAATTAATCCCAGGCTTGTTTGTATTTTATAAAATCTGAGATTTTATAATGCCCTTTTTTTCAGAGTTTTATTTTAACACATTTTTTAAATTTATTGACTGGTAGATCTCCTATAGTTTCGGGAAGTTTATTGTAAAAGCATATACATTGCCTCATAAAAGAGTTAATTATTCTGTGGAGACGAGACGCATACACAACAAGATTGTTTTTGTTCCTTGTGTTTAGTGAGTGTACGTCCCCATTTTTTTAAACAAGCAAATATTTTTACGAACGTACATCAAGTTCTCAAATATATATTGGGATATAACAGTTAGAATATTGATTTCTTTGAATTTTGCTTTCAGGGAAACCCTCACCGTAAGATTGTAAATTGTCCTAATAGCTCTTTTCTGCAATACAAATATAGTATTTATTTCGGCAGAATTTCCCCAAAGAAGAATTTCATATGACATAATGCTGTGAAAGTAACTAAAATACACTATTCTTCGACATCTGTTTATTGTCTCATTTTTTTAACTGCATAAGCATAATGGTTCAATCCACGGAATTATATTTGTTCTGTGGTTCATACACTCAGTACGTTACCATTTTTTCACCAATAAAACTGATTTAAAAAAATAAAATAATGTAAAAATACAAGAAGAGCGTGAATAGGATAAACGTAATTGAGATATGAGCATAACGGAAAATTTGTGGCGTCAGTCGCGTTAGTATTAAAATTAAGATTGGGCTTAAAATATATTTATCGGTTTAAAAATGAGGAAGTGATGCTTTATTCGCTCGGACACTTAATACTTAAGAAAGAAAAGGAAGATGAAAGATGCCGAAAGTAGATAGGTATACCATGTGAATGTAAATGATTATACATATTTCACAGGGTCAATTTTTTGGGTGATGTCCAAGAGAGGTGTTAAGTTTTGAAAATCTGCGCGGCTGTATAAAGAAAGATATGAATGTGGTAGAAACAAGAAAAGTTTTTGATCGTGATGTAATAACACAACAACATAATTTTAATATTTGAACAACTGTAACTTTTGAAAATTTGATTCGATTTTGATTTTTAAAACAGCGTTCGACGTTGTTTTGAAAGTACTAAAATATGTATATAGTCAAAAAATGATGTGTTAAAAAATCTCGAAATTATAACCCCAGAACAGATAAAACGATTTTGATACAATTTACGGCATCGAACGCAGTTTTGCAAGGAAAAGAACTCATTAGATTTTGTACTAAATTGGTACATTACTCTGGAAGTTATTTTAAAAAAGTGATTCGCTATTTTTATTTGTGGCTTTTTTAAAATTTCCTGGGTTGAAATAGATCTTTATGAAATCCAAATTTTGCGGGACATAATCGAATGCCATCAACCGCTTTTTGATCGGTTAAGGTATTCAAATTAAGTTATGAAATGTTATGAAATGTTCCTTAGGCTTCAAATTGTGGAGATCTGAGATGATGAGATACAAATATTAATTTTTTTGAGAAAATAATTTTAAATATAATTTGTATATTTCTCCTCTAAATTCTCTTCAAATATCATATCAAATATATGTTAAAACTCAATCATTTATATACCTTTTTTTCTTTTTTTTACATGGGGAAACCCTTTATGTGTACCCTTTATATGAGCTTTGCGAAAGGATTATTTTTGACTGTCTCTTACGAAAGCCTACCAATAAAATCCCATCTTCTCTCTGCTTTAATAAGGGGGCTATGGGATCGGTATGCCTATTCTTCCATGGTCGTCTATCAGTCAGTATCGTCAGGTATCTACTTCCGCAGATTCGCCGCTTTTAAACCGCTCTTCGATGTCAAGCATTGAGGATGTGCTGGAACACAACGGCACATCACTCAATCTCTCAACTCAATTCAATTGTTTGCATACCTGTTTTAACTCTTTCAATTATTGTTAAGGTATTTTAATAACGTTATATTTGTTAAATATCTTAATATTATTAAAATTTTTTGAAATCACATACCAGCATTTAAAGTTTTCCTTATTTAACAATGTAAGTTAGCATATACTTTTTTACTATTATCGCCGCAAAATTAAATTTTGAATTCCCCTCTATCTTCACATACTCGTTTTTTAAGTTACCCTCGGGCAGCGTATAATTTGAATATGTTATTTAACCTTTGGTGGTCGTACCTTTACACCTACATTCACATTGCGATTTAATTTCAATAAAATTAACTCACACTTATTATTCCAAATCCTGCAACTGTAAACTTCGTTTCGCTTTTCTTCCATTTTTCGTGTGGTGCTATATCCACTTTTTTAATTCGCGGGCCAAATAAAAAGGGTCTCACAGTAAATATGAGCCCAATATCATAATCGAGAGATGTGTTATAAAAATTTGGATGTGGCAACCTTCGACAAATTTCATATCTCTCTCCTTTACCAGGTGAATCAGATCCTACAAAAAATATGTTTGAACCAGTGATATGTAAAAAAGTAAAATGTCATTGGGTTGAACTAGCTGTTGTATCTGAGATTGTCCACAGCTCACATTTAATCCCGTTTTGCGAGATAAAGAATAACTTATACGTAATTCTAGCGTTAAGGTATTTACCAAATTAACACATATTTTTAAACTTAAAATTGTCTGAATAAACCTATACATAACAAAATATTTTTTATCAAAATATATTAAAATCACATCTTTTTTAATGTCATAAGATAGCAAACAATGATTCTCTTGATGGAAACGGAAAACCATTGCTTATAGACCAAAGATATAAATGGTGCATTGCTATCTTTGCGGCGATATCTTAATGCCACATGCATAAGTTTGCCGCCTACTTTATCCTCCGAACCGGAACATAACAGTGACAAGCACTGACGCTATTTAACCTGGAATAGTTAAGACGATGGTGCCAGACCCGGGAGAGAAAATGCAGAACTCTACCACCTGACCACTCTACAGTAGCAACGATTTTAGTGACTCTAATAGTCAATTGTTCCTCTCTTAAGAACTGACTGGCATAACGGTAGGTAGTCTGTTCTTCAAAAGGGGCCCGGACCAACTGATGAGTTTGGTAAACTAATAGAGATTATAACTATAAATTTAAAAATTATAGTGGGGTGAAATTGCTTAATAATTTTAAACAGATTATTTTGTCCAAAAATGCACGTTACATTTCATTTTTATCAAAATCTCTCCACTGTGTATGAGTGTGTTCTCTTTTATACCTCACCGTCTAAACAGATTTTGATAAAATTTCATATACAATAGAAAATAATATATCTTTTTCCTATACTTACAACTTTTGTCTCGAAAAAAAAAATATTCATATGGGATTAATAAAAAACTTTATCCACTTTTTTAATTGGTAAACTAATAGAGATTATAACTATAAATTTAAAAATTATAGTGGGGTGAAATTACTTAATAATTTTAAACAGATTATTTTGTCCAAAAATGCACGTTACATTTCATTTTTATCAAAATCTCTCCACTGTGTATGAGTGTGTTCTCTTTTATACCTCACCGTCTAAACAGATTTTGATAAAATTTCATATACAATAGAAAATAATATATCTTTTTCCTATACTTACAACTTTTGTCTCGAAAAAAAAATATTCATATGGGATTAATAAAAAACTTTAATAACGCAACTAACCGGCTCTTCGTCTCGTCGTCGAAATGTACTTGGCTTCCTGCCAGTCAGTTTGTAAAGAGTGCACGATATGCCAAAGGTGTCACTATCATTGCGACTAGTGTAATTTTTATACCGTGTATATTTTCACCGTGTTGGTCCCGGCCTCCTTTGAAGAATAGGCCAACTGCCGTTCTGCCAGGCAGGTCGTAAAAGGCGACCGTTTGGCTATCGAGTCACTACCATCGTGGCTACTAGGTGGTAGAGTTCTGTATTGTCTCGCCCGGGTCTGGTACCACCGCCTTATCTATTCCTGCCGCAATAGCGTCAGTGTTTGTCGCTGTCGTGTTCCGGTTTGGAGGGTAAGGTGGCCGGTAAACTTATGCATGTGGCATTAGACCTCGCCACAAGATAGCAACGCACCATTAACATCTTTGGTGTCTATAGGCGATGGTTGACTCTTTCCATCAGGAGACCCATCTGCTTGTTTGCTATCTTATGATATATAAAAAAAAATTTAATACCGGAAAGTAACATTGTTTACGTAAAATTTATAATAAGACTTAACGCACCGCGGGTTGCAGCTTATCATATATATAAATAAAATAAATAATAAAAAAAGCCTTTTTGACCTTACTACAATTTTTCTATAACTATCTTAATTTTACTTTTAATACTATTTTTTTAAATTTCATTTCATAACTAAAGAGTGTGTGAGTGGTAGAGTTCTGCATTGTCTCGCCCGAGTCCGGTATCACCGCCTTACCTATTCCTGTCACAATAGCGTCAATGCTTGTCACTGTCTTGTTCCGGTTTGATGGGTATGGTAACTGGTAAACTTATGCACCTCACATGAAGATTTCGTTACAAAGATAGCAACGCAATGTTAGCATCTTTCGTGTAAAGACGATGGTTCTCGCTTTCAATCAGGGAAGCAATCTTCTTCTGAGTATGCTATCGCCTATCTATCTTATGATATATAAAAAACTTTCTATCGGTCCTCTTGCACAGCAGGTAGAGTGAAGTAAATGTCGTACGATATTCTGTGTTCACCATGACTCCTCGACTTAATTGGTTTTAATGACATGTACTGATTTTATTGCTACAGGAATAGGCCAAAAAGTTTATCTTAAAATTGGTTCGCAAAAATATTTCATCGGAAACAAAACAGACAACTCCCTGGAAACCCTTTAGAAATACAGCTGCTCTTTATGACTAACTTACCTGCATAAACAACATTAACTTTTGGTTCGTGGGCAATACAATGGGCAGGAGCTAATACCACATGACTAGCGATAATTGAACCTCCACATTTTATTTTACCATCATCGCCTCCTATAGCAACCACATGTGGGTACATGGTTATTGGAACTGCTATGACATTTGTTATTTTTCTTGTAGAATTGGCTGAAAATATAATCAATTCAGTTTTTATCTTAATGTAATGTTATTTTTCTGACAAAAACAACATTGCCCGGCATTGGACAATGTGCCTGGTTGGCGATAGGCTTGCCACCTATTACATTGTGGGACTTAGGATCTTCGGCTAATCATGGGTGCACTTGTACCTCTGCCTACCTTTAAGAGGATACGGGCGTGAAGATACTCAAACTTCTTCTCGTGTATTTATGTATTATGTTAAGGTAAGTAAGCTATTTAGATTAGTTTCAATGACGCTATGATAATTTTTGTAAGACCTGTTAACAAACGCATAAATAAAATAAAACTGTCACTATTTTTTTATTTTCTTTAATTTTATACGAAGGCAAACAAGCAGATGACTCTCTCTCTGAAAGAGACAACAAATCCCTATTCCAGTACCCATTTGGGAAAGTAGGAATGCCATATGCATAAGTTTGCCGGTTACCTTACCCTCGAAACCGGAACGCAAGAGCGTAAAGCACCAACGCTATGTAAGTAGGACTTAGGCATGGCACATTTCACGCATCACTGGTTATATCACTCGTTATAAAATAATTCGCGTGTCACACTAGTTATATGCATCGAAACCGTATGTTACATATAACGCGAGTGGAATTTAATTTCATGCGGGCCAAGCTATTACTCAAGCTTATAATTCGCAAAATTGATGGAATTCTACGAAAAGGGTACGAAAGAGACAATGTCACAAACATTTGAGCGACAGCGTTACTTTACTTCACTAATCACTTATAAATTGTAATCGTATAAATAACTATATCAAGTCGTGATCACTGCGACATGTAACAAACGGAAAAAAGGTACCCACTGTGACAATAATAGTCATTAATAAAATATAACGGTTGTGATTTATCACCCGTGAAATAACAGTGACAAAAAACAAATAACTTCACGAAGTGATAGTGAAATGAAAGTATAACTATAACTCCTATCCCTAGTAGGAATACGAAAGGCGTTATATATAGGCGATATTGGTGATACGTATTAGCGTTCTTTTGCCTTTTACAATATGCCAAGTAGGTATAAGGCAGTTGATCTATTCTTCAACGAGGGGCCCGAATCAACACGGGGACGTCCTATTTACACCCCAAGTTACTGGCATATGAAATCAATATATGTATACATATTCACTATACAGTATACACTGGATTACCATAAAACTGCAAACTAACGTTACTTTTCATTGATGCTATTTTTATAATAATCTATGTTTATTATTGGTATTAATAATGATTTCAGTAGAAAAATTATACGAATTGATCTATACTAACGTAAGAAATTTATTCGCTTGTGATATGAGTGTTAGTCAACGATACTAATACATAGAAATACATATATAAATACTGTAATATATTTAATAAACACCAAAACATATAAATATACACCCAAACCCAGAAATACAAACATCTATGCTCCAACTCAACACACAAATGCCGTTCGCCGTCGGGAATCGAACTCGAGCCCCATTAATTACATAGTCTGGTTCGTTAAACTTTCGACTAACACCGAAAGTCATTACGTCTAAAAAAAAACCAGTGAGCAGTTCAAACACGGCAGAAGTTCCCGGACATTATATTTCGAGAGAATGAAATGAATATAGAGCACCCACTCGGAGTAGGATAATAAACATACACATATAAAACGCTCCGACTAGAGCAAGTATTAAACTATAGGTACCTACATACAGATACTATACTCTTAATAGGACGCCTTGTCTTTCCGTTCGACTCGGAAATATAAAGGCGTACACAAGCACACATGCATATGCATATAAGAAGAGAAGAGAATACATATAATAAGAATGCAGAGTGTACGAAACGTCGCACAAAAGGGAGGCCGTGTTATATGTAACAGTGTATAATATATTATACAGTGTTGCATAATATATTATATATTAATCTCTCGCACGTAATATCCTATAAATGTATGCACTTGCCTCTTTTTGCTGTTAGTTTTTGGTTTAATGCTAAATAAATTACACTTTGAAAATATTAGTAACAGCCAGAAGTTTAAAATGTGATAATGCGTAGACACCACAGGTTATTAGGATCACACGCAAAGATTTTAGTTAGTTCAGATGAATAGTGATTAACCATAGCGTCAAGCTACATTCAGGTTTCTGTTCTATTTCCACAGGGAAGCTGTAACCTTTGATATACAGCTTGTAAGGGATGCATAATACTTTGCTTATTTTGTGTGTTTCCTTAATAATCACAATTTAGAAAAATATTAGAATAAATCAAATTATACAAAGTAAACATTCCAAGAAAAACTTCCTTAAAAAATCCCACTCAAATTTCCAACGGCTTCCTTCTCAAAATTATAATCCAAATTCATGGTAATGATTTTCGGTAGACCGTCCCTTACATCCTGTATTTTAAAAGTAATAATATATTGGTGAAGCCATAAATATTAAAAACTAATGTCTCTTACAGCTTATTTTCGCAGCGCCATTTCTTATTTGTTTAGAATTTGAAAGTATCGTTAGAAAAATTAATAGAAAAACGTGTATCTTCATTAGAGGCATATTTTGTTTTTAATCATTTGATTGGACACGGTTGATACCATGGCCAATTTAACAAAATCGTCAAATAAACGTAAGTAATCCATTACAACGTAATGAAACACGTCTTAAGATTTAGAACGCTTGAAAGAAAAAAGTAAGATTTTTAATTATATACCAGGATCATTTTAATTACTTAATTATATAGTATTTTTTATTTAATAGAATACAAACAAGCAGATGGTTTTTCTGATGGAAAAGAATAACTATCGCTTTTAGACACCAAAGATGTTGATGGTGCGTGATGCCGTATAGTTTGGCTAGAGTGCCACATGCATTAGTTTACCGGCCACTTTATTCTTCAAACTGGTAATCAGTGACAAGCGTTGATGTGCTCGCGGCAGGAATAGATATTAGTTATTCTTACGCAAGAATAGGTAATAATTGTACTATTCACCGCCCATATAGTGTGCAGTTACGAGTTTGTCCATGTAGAATGTAGAGGTTAAATTTCCAGTAGGTAGTTTAAAATTTATAACTTCTTTTTACTACTCTTCATCATATCTTGCCTCTGTGGTCCAATGGTCCGGTGTCAGTGTTGACCACATGAAGTCCCGGGTTTAATTTCCGGGGTTTCAAAAGTTTTTTTTAGTTTTACTGATAAAAGGAACTTTGCTCAGGATTGTATAAGTATGACGACAGACAGATGACGATAGACTTTCCACCTATCATATTATGGGACAGAGTATCTTCGGCTAATCGTGGGTGCAATGTTTGTCCCTCTGCTTACCTCTTCGGGGATATGGGCGTGAAGATACTTTTTTCATCATATCTGGAATAAATTTCTATGGGTGTCCTTGATTTTGTTTTATATTTATCTTGGTTTGATCATGTGCCACAGCAGTGATAATCTAATTAAAGTATTTTAAGTACCTCCGCTATTATAATGTCTCATGTTTTGGTACCACTATCTTATTTTTATGATGGTGGTAACGAACCAAACTGCACTGGCATTATGATTGTGCTTCTCACTGTCGTGCCTGATTTTTAGGTAAGGTAGTTAGTAAACTTAAACTTACACATGAGGAATAATATCTCTACTAGTGGAAGGCAACGCGCAATTAGATATATTTGATGTATATGTATAAACGATGGCGATATTTTTCATCTAGAGAGTTATATGCTTATTTGCCATCCCATAATTTAAAATGAAAATTTGTTAAGGCATAAAAAATTTATTTAACTATTGACAACCTACAGCAGACCAATCATGTTTGATATTATATCATGGAACATAGAACAAGGGAAGTGAAGAGTGGGCGTGCCGCGTGCGTCACTATTATGCGCTTTTACTCTAAATTGCCTTAGTGATACTTACCATATCATTAGGAGATAGTCGTCGTGCGAAAATCTATTATACACTGAATTATGCCGTATTGTGCCATCCTTGAATGCAGAAATGATAGTAGCATACAGATGATTAAAAATGGAGATATTTCATATCATTCGAAAGTACAATTTTCATTTTATTTTAATTAAATTCCTGATTTAATATAATCTCTAATGATATAATAGAAAGTCAAGCTAAAATCAGCCGTACACCTAACATATAAAGTTCATTTTAGGTTGACCTAATTTTTCTAGAAAGATATACGTAATGACAGTCATTACGTATATCGTTCTAGAAAGTTCTCTACTCAAATATGATCAACTGAAAACTACGGAAAAATCAATACTGCCATCTATTGTAGAATAGCAAAACTATTAAGATCTTAAGTTTCACTATTGTACACATAGATGAGTCTATTTTGAATAGACTACAAAAGGACGTAAATACTCTTTTTTTTTTGTAGCAAAATAAAATTTATTGTAACGCAGTTTGGTATATTTTTAAATGTTCTGTTTGTATGTTTCGGATTATTGTTGTTTAAAATGAAAACGACCAATGAAACAATGTTTGCATTAGTAGTTTATATGCAATAATGCTTATTTTATGTGTGAGTGTGGCGATCGCGGTCCTGATACAAATGTTTGTACTTGCCAATTCCGTTGTTCTATGTTCCATGTTTGATTTCTTGTACCAAATAAATGAGGCGCGGGAAAAGGAACAGGAAAAGAAATTGGAAATTAGCTAATTCAAAATTGGTATTTTATCGCGTGTGTTTACAGCCCATTGGATTGGTCGGTACTAATTCTTTCGGATGATTATTATTTGTGTAACTCTGATGTGTTGATAGAAAAATTGGACTGTTATTAATTTACTAGTCTGTTTACTCAATGGATTTAACAGAACAACCGTGAATGGTAAAAATTGACTTATTATGCGCACCATGAATGACTACCATCCATCCAGATGAAAATTGTGACAAATAGAAATCAAAAGCGGAACACCATTTTTTCATAAATTTTGATAGAAGTTACAGTAAAATACTTTGATTTGCCAAAAGCTCAAACCTATTTGAAATATTCGGGTCATTGATGATTCAAGCTGAAATCTTACTGTTGAAAAATAAAATTTGAAATTGAAAACACTTGAATTTAGCTAAAGTACTCACGGTTGTAACATACCGTTAAGTACGTTAGTAGTAAATGGAAGTTAATGATTATAGTGTATGTAATGTTTATATTTATTTATGTAATATATTTCTAATGGATATTCTTTTAAATATAAGGTTTCTGAAATATTCCGCAATGTATTTTAACTGTGCCAAATTTCATACCCCAACTTTCATGTATTGTCTTAAAAAGGGGACCAAACTTTCTGTTTCACGTATTAAGTACAGATAATCATACTCGAACTGTTTTCCATAATTACATAATTGTTCCCGCATACTTACTATACAGAGTATAGCGATGTACGATAATAATATTGTGATGTCCGGTCGAGCGAATGGCAGGCACCGATGAAGCGCTGGTGGATCACACGCTCCGCTAGATTTCATGCATCCATAAGCCTTCGGGTTACTGAAGATATATTTTTATACAAGGTCTGAAATAACTCGTGCATATTTCCATATGATTTACTTTATGTTATAGCTTTTCAATTTGTTTTTATATGTGTATATATGTGTGTGTTTTTCACTGTAACAAAAGTTCCTTATTATTATTTGACAAGATTTAGCTTTGGTGTCTATAGGCAACGATTTGCTCTTTACATCGAAAGAGCCATCTACTTGTTTGTTTTCTTACGATATATAAAAATATACATAATATATGGACAGTTGTACAGATATTTAATAATTTTTTAAAGCAGTAAAATTGCATCAACTGACTCCCCATTTTCTATATTTTCGAAACTCAGCATCAGATTTTCACCAAATTAAAATGAGACTACGGCGAGTATACACTCTCAAAAAATTTCAAAATTGTCTTATAAATGACCGAGTTCTGAGGTAATAAAAATAAAAAACATACAGCCGAATTGATAACCTTTTGGGAGGCGATTGAAAAAATACAAAGAATCTAATTGTATCCTAGCGTTTAATGAGGCTTTCTAAAAGTGTATTAACTTTTTGAAAAATAGCTCGGTAGCTACTATTCTTCCATTTGGGTATTTCCTTGTTTTAAAATAGACCCACAATCAAAGTAATTAGTAATCCCTATCTAACTTATTGCTAATACATTCGCCAGAATGTTGCCCCAATTCATGTTCTTCCAAAATCCAAAAACATTAACATAATTTAAGCCTTACAAATTCCACTGGACCGCTATCCATATCAAGGTATAAGTTGATACATACGTGGACAGTTTTACGGTTATTTAAACAGGATTTATTTGAGTAGGAGCGGAATTTAAGCAGATTATCGCTGATGCTCGCGACCCCTGTTTATCTTACTACCCGTACCAACAGTTTTTCTGTCGGATTAATCTAAATTAATGCGGACGTAATAAATATATTACTTTTTAACCAAATGGTTGTGTTTTTTAAACAAATGAAAATCTTTGGCATTATTTGCGTTTGTTGGATTTGAACCACAGAACAAATATAATTCCGTGGATTGAATAATTTCCAACACAACCTAAATTTTTAACTCGGTAGATCTTTAGTAATTTCTATAAATAAACGCAACAACTTACCAGATGTTTTTACGTGGCATTTAAATAAATACACACCATGAATGTAATCTGCGTTGCAAACAAGACTCCAGCAAGTTTTATGGGCGTTACTAGTCTACACTACTATTAAAATATCTGTATGCATATTAATTTTTTCTCGGTTTATGGCGCACTAATATTAATTTATAAAATTTTTAAAATGTTTGTCTATCTATCTGTATGCGTGTGTGTCTTTTATATCATTAGATAGCAACAAGCAGACGACTCTCCTGATGGAAAGAGAAACCATCACTTATAGATACCAAAGATATTAATGGTGCGTTGCTATCCGTGTAGTGGGATGGCAATGACACGTGCGTAATTCAGCCTTAACCTCCAAACCGGAACACGTCAATGACAAACAATGACGCAATTGCGGTAGAAGCTAAGTAAGGCGGTGGTACCATATACTCAGGTGAGACGTATACCTAATAGGTTGCTTTTTATGACCTGCCTGGCACAACGGCGGTTGGCCTATTCTTCAAATGGGGCCCGGACCAACACGATGTGTATCTGAAAGGCCTCTTGTAATGTAACTCAAAATCGCCAAAAAAATTGTGATCTTGATGAAAACTGATAGACCGTATAATATTTGTTTATTCGTCTATCTATATCGATTCATCCAAAGAACAAAGTTATACGTGATCATAAAGAAAATTAACTTTTTTCTATACAATTCTGTATATTGTTATTCAATATCTACTAAATAGTGTTAAAAGCGTATAGACCTTTTTAACAAGATGGAAACATCAGGAAAACCATATTCTTGTTTATTACCTTCTATAAAATTACTTCTAGATCGATCTTGGCGAAAATTGGTATATGCTGAAAACATGTTTTTTTATATTATAAGATAGCAAACAATCAGGTGGGCCTCCTGATGGAAAGAGTCAACGATCGCCTATAGACTCCAAAGGTGTTAATGGTGCGTTGCTATCTTGGGGCGAGATCTAATGCCACATGCATAAGTTACCTTACCCTCCGACCAGAACAGTGACAGGCACTGACGCTATTGCGGCAGGAATAGGTAAAACGACGGTGCCTGACCCGGGCGAGAAAATGCAAAATTCTACCACGTAGTAGCCACGATAGTAGTGACTCGTATAGCCTATTCTTCAAAAAAGCCCGGGACCAACACGGGGAGATGTTAGTTCAGCAGTATTTTCTGTCTATATTGATTTTCTGTCATCGAATAATTCACGCTTAGCGAGTTTTGTAATAAAAGTGCATGCACAAACTAATCTCCATAATATACTGTAGCACAATGAAAGCAGCCGTATGTTGGTTTTAACACGTCTCGCGAACTACTCGAGTACGGAGAGCTTATCGTCGTACCAACTTCAATTCCCTACTTCAAAGAATGCGCATACATATTTCTGAGTAGACTGCTAAGAACCACTCGTAGAGAACTGTTGAAACTAAAAGGTATTGTTAGTAAGAGTAAACTTAGCACAAAATAATATTTTATCTTTATTTATATTTCTCTGTGTTTGTTGGAGCACCTTATTGAAGACAATATCAATTGCTTTACGGACAGGCATCTCGTAAAGGCGTGAGAAGGCGTCCGCCACACTTTACCAGCAGCAGCAACAAAATTACACAGTATAGGTACTCAACGCACTGTTACATTCCTAATTTCCTTGCTATGATTCTCACCTGTATGTAAGCTTGTAAGTCAACATTATTACTGTATAAATACTCGCCGTTTCCATAATTTCTTTCAGTTAGATATTAACTAGTATAATTGCTGCCCAGCTACGGACCTGGCTTCTGCCCAGCGGCTGACCTTCAGCAAACTAGCTTTATATACTACTAACTAAACTAGCTTTATATACTCCTCCTGCCCTTTATCAGGGCATTGCGAAGTATAATCCAAGTCTAAGTTTTGGTGAATTGGTTTCTGTGTCCAAATCTATATACATATAATAAAATCGTAGGAATGTCAATGTATGTCCGGGGTAAACTCAAAAAGTACTACATGGATTTACTTCAAATTTTGCATGAATATTACTAACAGGTCGGGTCAACATATAGGCTACATTTTATTACGCTATCACCTGCGGGGGAGGAGCTGTGCCGAGTAAACGAAGTCCGCGCGAACGAAGTCGCGGGCAACAGCTAGTTAGTTATAAAATTATGTATAAAAGTAATAATAAATAAGCTGTTGTGTCCGATAAAGTAATTTTTTATAAGTTTAGCACTTATGACAACAGCACTTTATTGAAACTTTTTTGAAGCTCTTTCTTTATAGGTGGTGCAACCCAACAGCACGTTTCACTTCGCAACCGCAGCATCTACAGGAAGAATGCCTGAAAGTTATAAATATTAATATTTAAAAAGCTGTAACTTTTGAAAACTTGATTTGATTTTGATTTTATTGAACTGCATTTGATGTAGTTTTTAAGTAGGTTCTAAAATATTATAGAAGGTCGAAAAATAATTGGTGAAAAAATCTCGAAGTTAGGTATGTCAAAAAAAAACACTTTTCAAAACTTTTCATCAACGATAACTCCCTAACAGATAAACCGATTATGATGCAATTTATGAATGAAACGCAGTTTTTTATGGAAAAGAGTTGATTAGATTTTGTATTCAATCGATTTGTATATTAAAAAAATACTGTTATAACAACATACACACACATACATACATATATATATATATATATATATATATATATATATATATATATATATATATATATATATATATATATATATATATATATATATATATATATATATATATATATATATATATATATATATTGATTTTATCGTAACATTAGTCGGAAAATGTTATTGGGACCTCAAAAAGTAAAGATCTGCTGAAAACTCGATTTTCAAAAATCGGGGCAAAATCAGTAACTCTCATATACATACGTAGCGGGAAGATAAAAATTGGCTGATCCGTTGTTTATTATACTAAATTTGCTTTAGAATTACATAAGAAAGGCGTATAGCTTGTTAGACCACACCACCGGGGTCTATTGAACCACTAAAAAGGTCACTCGAGACAATTGGTATACACAACATTTTACAAATGTATGAAATATAGAAATACAAACATACTAAAATTTCTGATATTCCTTGTAGAAATAATAAAAAAACTGAAATAAACTACTGAATAAAAGAAAAGCATTAAATTTGCCATTGTTAAACATAAACTGCATTAGCACCAAAAATGCATTATTATGAGTTCACTAGCTTTTGCCCGCGGTTTCGCTCGCGTTAAACCCATTTTAGGGAAGTGGGGGGTTCGAAAGAAACAAAAAGTAAGTTCACTCTCCATCTCTTCAACTATCTCCACTTAAAAAAAATCACGTCAATTTGTAGTTCCGTTTTGCCGTGAAAGATGGACAAACAAACACACACATACATTTTCCCAATTATTATATTAGTATGGATTCTCTCATGAGAACAGTGGGTCAATGTACTGGACCAACTGTTCTTACGGTAGATAGTTTGAATAAGACAGGTCTGACTCAAAGCAAAAGTAATTGACCTTTTTAGTGTCTAATGGATGTTTTCTTATATCATACGATAACAAACCACAGATAGTTATTAGTTTAGTCATTCTCACAGTTAACGTATATATAAACTGCACTGGCATCAAAAATGCACTGATATGAGCCTCTTCGTTTATGAGAACAGTGGGTACTGGACCCACTGTTCACACGGAAGGCTGTCTGAATAAGGTACGGTTCACACAGGGCAAAAATAATTATCCTTTTAGTGTCTGGTACAGATTTTACTACATTATACGATAGCAAACCACAGAATATGATTCTTAGTTTAGTCTTTGTCACAGTCAATATAAACGTAAAGTGCATTGGCATCAAAAATGTACTATTATGAGCCCATTCTCATGAGAACAGTGAGTCAGTGTACTGGACCCACTGTTCTCATGGAAAAATATCTGAATAAGGTACGGATCACACAAGGCAAAAATGATTATCCTCTTCAGTGTCTGGTGGAGGTTTTTTATATCATACGACAGCAAACCACGTATCATTATTGGTTTAGTCAATGTTACAGTTCATGTAAACATAAACTGCACTGGCACTGAAAATGCACTCTTATGAGCCCATTCTCATGAGAACAGTGAGTCAGTGTACTGGACTACTATTCTCATGGAAAAATGTCTGAATAAGGCACGAATCACATAAGGCAATAATAATTATCTTATTCGGTGTCTGGTGGAGGGTTTTATATCATACGATAGCAAGCCACAGATGGTTATTAGTTTAGTCACTGTCATAGTTAATGTAAACATAAACTGCACTGGCACCGAAAATGCACTGTTATGAGCCCACTCACATGAGAACAGTGAGTCAGTGTACTGGGGTCCAGTAGTACTGTTCTCATGGAAAATGTCTGAATAAGGCACGGAACACATAAGGTAAAAATAATGAATTATCCTTTTCAGTGTCTGTGGAGATTTTTTGTATCATACGATAGTAAATCACAAATAGTTTTCTCTTTATAGTAAAAATCATCTCCATTTAGACACCGAAGATGATAAAAGCGCATCGTTATCAGTGTGGCATGGTAATGTCACATGCATAAGTTTATCGGCTACCGTACCTTCCAAATCAGAACATTAAAAAATACTATATATAATATAATAAATAAATATATTTAAATTAAATTTTATAAAAATGTATTTTCAGTATAATGTGTCCAATTATCTAATACCTTTAAACGAGTAATTCTTGTATATATATAATTGGAATCTCGGAATCGGCTCCAACGATTTTCATGAAAGTCACAAATTAGGGGTTTTTCGGGTCAAGGAATCGATTTATCAAGGTTCCAGGTCCAAAAAAATCTCGGTTCCCAAGATATGGGTGTGTGAAAAACCGAGCAAAGCTCGGTAAACCAGGTACAGAAAAAAAATTATTTATTCTATAGGAATCGATTTATCAAGGTTCAAGGTCCAAGAAAAGATCGGTTCCAAAAACATTTGAAAAACCGAGCAAAGCTCGGTAAACCAGATATTATTAGGGCGAGCGAAGCGAGCCCTACACTAGGCCACTTTCTATGCACTTTTGTGGTATCTTTTACTAAAATAGTATCGCACTTTGAGGCCTGAACTTTGACGAGGTAGTTTAAATTCATGTGTAGATATGATCTACCATTAAAATGCCATTTTAAAAAACACTAAAAAAATAGAACATACATGTAGTATTAAATTTTTTTATAACTACTAACGCCATCTATTATAAAATTAACGAGTTAAAATGTTAAAATTGAACGAGTTAAAATGTTAAAATGCTATCGAGTTAAAATGCTGCTTTGGCGTGGTAGATTTAGTTTATTTAAATCATTTTCATTCATTCCATTTGAATACAATATTAATCTATTATTGCACTTGTACTTTTTAAATTCCCGCTACGTAGGTATGTAATTAAGGAAGTTACTGATTTTGCTCCGATTTTCAAAAATCGAGTTTTCTTTACATATCCACGTTTTGGGTCCTAGGAACCTTTTTCGACTATTTTCGCGATGACTTCAGTGTGTCTGTCGGTATGTGTGTGTGTGTGTGTGTGTGTATGTGTGTCTGTGTGTGTCTGTATGTAAACATCTCATTACTTTTGAACGGCTGGACCGATTGAAACGCGGTTGATGGCATTCGATTGGATTCCACTCAACTTAGACTTCCTGAAAATTTGAACCAAATGGACCCAAGAGATTTTGATAAAATTTTGAAAAATCCCAAAAATAAATTTTGGCGAAACAGGTTTTTTTAATATAACTTCCATTCAAAAATGTTGTTATATTTTTTTTAATATAACAACATTTTTGAAAGAAAAAAATGTTTTTTTGACATTGCTTCGAAATTTTTAAACCTACCAATTATTTAGCTAAAGCAATAGGTAAATTGAGTTGAATGCCATTTGAATTTGACCATGTGAAATTTGATCATTTGATCATCGTTTTCAAAATATACAGTTTTTAAAAAATCAATATACTGCCATTTTTATCAAAATAGATACAATAATACATGTATGATTGTTTCATTGGTTTATTCGTTAGTGTTTTCTTGCTGTTATTTGTGATTTAGCAGTTGAGACATTTCAATATTTCTTAGAAATCTATGCTTATAGTTTTTATTCTTTTGAGCTTAAAATACCTTAATTTAACGGGAAGTTTCAGGAATGGCCTGCAAGGTCAACCGCTTACAGATTTTTCACAATATGATTATTGTGAAACAGTACAAGTGTAATAAGTGATTAATATTGTATTGAGGTCAATTTTCAATCTTAGCCCAAGGGTAAAAAGCTTAAACAAAGGTATATTCATGCCCGTATCCCCGAAGAAGTAGGCAGAGGTGCAACGATTAGCCGAAGATATGTCTTAGTCCCACAACTTGATAGGTGACCAGCCTATCACTAACCGGGCACTTTTCCAATACCGGGCAACGTAGTTTTTATTAAAAAATTGAAAAAACACATTTTTGATTTGTCTGACTCGGGAATCGAACCCCGAGGGTTTCACTGAGAGAAAAATCCGAAAAACTTATTCGCTGAGTTTCAATCGCCAATTTTTCGTGCCTGCGATAAGTCCAATATTAATTAAAAATGTTGAAGGTTAATTAAATAAAACATTTTTTGATTTCGAAAATCAATGTGAAACCAGAAACATCCCGATAGAAGAATAAAAAATATTTATAAAAAAAGTATCTTCACGCCCATATCCCCGAAGGGGTAGGCAGAGGTACAACAAGTGCACCCACGATTAGCCGAAGATACCTGGTCCCACAAATGTGATAGGTGGCAAGCCTATCGCCAAACGGGCACTTTCCAATCCCGGGCAACTTTGTGTTTCTCAGAAAACTGAAAAAACACTTTTCTTATGTGCCCGACCCGGGAATCGAACCCGGGACCTCATGTGGTCAACGCCAACGCTGGACCACTAGACCACAGAGGCGACAAAAAAAAATTATCTTAGCGAAATGTTGAAAATGTATTTTTCTTTATAAGATCGACTTTCATTTTAATACCCATTTTTCTTTGAAAACTCTTTTACAAGAAAGCTACCATCTTTAAAATTTGATTTCTATCAATATTAGACTTTAAGAGCGAAGTGGTAGCGCGAGATGGATCTTGAGTTGCTACATATTATAGACAAGTAGACCGTACTATATTATAGGTAGACCAGAAAATATGGTGTAAAATTTTAGTAGATAACCTTTATATTTGTTCTGTGTAGATAACATTGATAGTAATAAAAATCATGTTTTTAATAAATCCAGAAAATTTTAAAGAATTTTTATTGTAAGTACTAAAAAAAATTAGTCTTAGAAATATGTTTTTTTTATTTTGGTTTTATTTTCCTGCGCCCTCCTAGACCAAAGTCTGACGACGCCTTTGATGCGAATATAATGTTAGGGTAAAAATACGCTGGATTTTTTTAGGTTAGATAATTATAAATAAAGTCCATACATTAAAAAATGTAATTCTCATAAAAATACTTTCCTAATAATACTACCAGGTAGTTAACTTTGCGAGCCCTTACAAAGCTCTGCTTTTTGCTAGTTTTATAATAAACTATAAACTATTACTTTCTTATTTACTTTAAGTGTAAAATTGAAACCTTTGACATAAAAACATTTTGAATTTTAAACAACACCTGAGCAGACTAACCACTAGACCACAACGCCATCAATAATATTTATTGTAGCTCCATAATAAAGCAGTCATTTGCTAAAATATATTGCGGCGAAAAAATGTAATAACGTGTTGTAATTTCTGTCCAGTCACGAACACTTGGCGTATACAGGCTGATATTAGAAAAGTTTTGATAGGTTGTTTCCTTGTTAGTTTAGTGGTTAGCCGGTTAGCCATTCCGGCTATAGATCATAAGTTTCTAAAGATATTTCTTGTGATGTAAAGTTTTAAAATCTCTATGAGAAAAATGATTTTTTTTTACAAAAACAGCCAGAAAGCAGCCAAAAAGAATAAAAATTTGTTATTCATAAACTACCCAGAGACTTTTGAACTATAGAGCGTAGAGCAATAATAGAAATTTAGACACACAAAATTTCGCTGTTATGGATTCTATCGCTTGCTTATATAAACCATAAATATACCCCGTTTTGGTCCAGACACCTTTTGAAGAACAGACCAACCGCCGTTTTACCAGGTAGGTCGTAAAGGGCAATCTAAGTTACTGCCATTGTGACTACTAGGTGGTAGAGTTCCATAATATCTCGGCCGGGTATAATATGGTACTGTGAATACTTTCTCCTTCACCTCAGGGGCATCTCTGCTTGGTTGCTTTCAGTTGGATACCGGTGCTCAATGTACTATTTATTCTTATACGTGCTTTATACTTTTTATTTAACAGACCAGTCGTCCGTAATACCCGTGTTGATCCCGGGCTCCTTTGACGAATAGGCTAATTGCCGTACTGCCAGGTAGATCGTTAAAGGCGACAGATTGGTTATGCGACTCACTACCATCGTGACTAATAGGTGGTAGAGTTCTGCATTGTCTCTCCCAGGTTTGCTACGACCGCCTTACCTATTCCTGTCGCAATAGCGTCAGTGCTTGTCACTGTCGTGTTCCGGTTTGGGGGATAAGGTAGCCGGTAAACTTATGCATGTGGTATTAGACCTCGCCGCAAGATAGCAACGCACCACTAACATATTTGGTGTTTATAGGTCATGGTGGACTCTTTTTATCAGGAGACCCATCTGTTTGTTTGCTATCTTATGTTATAATAAAAAAAAACCGTATTATATATATTAAAAATCATCTATTTCATAACAGTACTACACATTCAAAGTCAGTCAAGTGGCCAGCGTTCGCAATAAATTATAACACCAAAGAGGTATTACAGTACCACCGACTTACCTATTCCTTTTCCAATAGCGTTATTACTTGTCATTGTCGTGTTCCGTTTTGAAGACACATGCATGTAGCATTCCCATCTCTCCACAATAGCTGATAGCAACACACCATTAACATCTTTGGTGTCTATAGGTGATGGTTTCTCTTTCTATCAGGAGAACCATCTGCTTGTTTGCTATCTTATGATATACAAAACCGTCCCTTATACGCTGTATGTATAATGGATATTACGGATCAAACTTAAGTATAAAACCTTGCGCATTCCAAAAAGTAAGCGAGATAAAATTTATTGAAATGAAAATCATCAAGTTGTATATGCTTACGTATTGCGTATGAAATTGATATAATGTTTGTACAAAAATTACTAACAAAAATAGAGACACTTTTCACGCAAGTACATTGTTTTAAACCTACTATATATTTTAAACACATGCGAGATCAGCTATATTTTATTTATTCTGTTTTAAGGAGTAAGTTTTTTAATGGCTTTGTTATACGTTACGTTATATATACGTTTTTGTTATAGAGGCTATAGAATTATATTTTACCAGCTGCCATCTTAAAATTAACATATCTTTAGTGAAATCATTTATCGATGTCGCTGCATATCATCGATCAGTGATATGTAAAAAAATAATGTCAATTGTCATCGATATACTTTTTTATAAAAAAATATAGGCTTAGTAATAGGGTCCCGTTTTACCTTATAGGTACGGAATCCTAAAAAATTGTTTTTATCTATTATAATGAAATTTTTTGTAAGTCCAGGTTTGCCTATTTAGCTGGGGTTCCGAGTTTTGATTACATAAGCATAAAATAAATTGAGATGTTTTAGTTGTTAAAAATCAGTAGCAGTCTTAAGAGTAATTTTTTAATAGACTTACATACTTTTTCCTTGAAAGTTACGCAAAGCTGTTCATCTGGGTGGTCGCAAATAACAAATATACCGAGGTATACAAGATAATATTGCAATAGAGGTCACCACAAAACTCATTAGCTAACAACCCATTGAATCTTAATGTGCTAAGTTTGTGCTAAGTTCCCCTATCTATAAGTGCTATCCCCTATCATAATCAAATGGATGAACATTTGATTTTTTTTTAAAAAAAAAACAGTCTTGTGCAAGTTGGACTCGCATACCGTGGTTTCCGTATAAACATTTATTTTTGTGATGTAATTATACAAAATATTTTTGCCTTTACATGTGCTGTAAGAAATTGCTTCTTGCCAAATTTCATACGTCTAGGTCAACAAAAATACTATATCGGTTTTGATTCCCTTTTGAAATCGCAAAATATGCGACATACATCACCATAATATGTTTTGATCATGTTGACTTGAAAGTTCAAATTTTTTTATATCTGAGGTTGAATATTTTATATAAATTTCAACTTGATACCTCTACGTGTTCTTGAAATAAAGGGCCACACGAATAGACGGACAACGAAGTGATCCTTTATGAGTTTCGATTTTCCTTTTCAGATACGAAAACCTAAAAGTGGCGTATGTTTTGTAGATATTTATATATGTATATGTATTAGTATCGTTGACTAACATCCATTACACGAGCAAATAATTTACTTTTTTACTGAGTAATCAATTCATGTATTTTGTCCACCGATATTATTATTGTAAAATATCAGTATGGATATTCCTTAATGTAGTTTAGGGAAGCAAACAAGCAGATTTCTTATGTTTGGAAATGACGTATTGTAATGAAATGAAAAACATTTATTTGCAAAAATGTGGGTGTCACAAGTTATTAAAAATTAATTAAATTACGAACACATTTCACCATGATATTGTGTGCAAACATTTAAATTTCGGTTCATTGCCTTATAATTACTACCGGATTGGAACGCAAAATCCGGCGAAAGAAACTCAGCGGGCTTATTTTTTTCTATTTCATATATTAGAATTATTTTATGTCTTACAATATTTACAAGAATCATTTTACAACAAAAAGTTATTTTTACAATTTATAAAATATCATCGTTTGCTTAATCTAAATTTTAAAATTTGCAAAGAAATTTTACCATTTACAAATGTATTTAAAGCTATAATGCGTCAAAGCTATATTGTACCTTTGATTCCAGCGAAATATACTAGTCCCGTTGGATTTACAAGAAAACTTTTATCTTAATTGAAAAACGCAAACGTCTTTGTAAGTAGGTTATATTATTTCTCCTTTACGCTAAAATGCCTGTACAGATTTGGATGAAATTTTATACACACAGATAATCTATCACTCAGAACAAACAGATGAGGTAGTTTTTATTTGGAAAAATTCGTTACCCCCGAATGATTTAAAAACTTTGATCACGCGACGGTGCATTATTATATTTAAAACTTCTTCAAATTTTTTTTGTCAATCATCCCGGGATTATGGAATACCACCTATAGACGAACAAGTTTACTAGTAGTAGTAGATCAATAAAACGGTAACTTAGAAAATGTTGGTATATAACTAAACATTTAATGTTAACCTCATTTTTCACTGTCTTGGAAGTTGAAGCAGCTGAAAAATCTCTCCGTTAAGATAATGCCTTTTGTACGGAGCTTTTCATTAAAGTTCTTTGACAAGTTAACAATACTTTAAGTTTTAAAGCAATGTTTCACCTTGTGAAAGCGGAGGATTTTAATTCAAACACTTTATGTACTATATTAAGATGTAAAATTTTGCATTTTAACTTATGTAATTGCCTCTTTGGTCTAGTGGTCCGGTGTCGGTATTTGACATGAGGCCCCGGGTTTGATTCTCGTGTCGGGCAACTCCAAAATGTGTTTTTCAGTTTTCTGATAAGAACAACGTTGCCTGGGTTTGGATATGTGTTCGATTGACGATAGACTTGCCACTTATCACATTGTGTGACTAAGTATCTTCGGCTCATTTTTGGTGCCCTGGTTGTACATCTTCCTACTTCTTCGGGAATACGGGCGTTAAAATACTTTATTTTTTAATTGGAACGAAGTTCCTTACGGCAGGCTTGGGGGGGATAGGGATTTTGCTGCGCGACCGAACTGAAAAAAATATGATAGTAAAACCGTAAGAAAAAAATGCGTGGAATAAAACCGTTAAATGAGACGTGCGCAGGCGCGACAGTCGCGTACACAAGCGAGTAGTGCCGTTTAGCCGAAGGAAGTTCGTTCCTACCTGGTGTCCCACGACACCACATCATTTTTTTTATAGAAGAACGTACAGGAGGTTTACCTGATGGTAAGTGGTTACCATAGACAACTACATCACCAGAGGTCTTGTAATTGCGTTGCCGGCCTTTTAAGAATAAGTAAGCTCTTTTCTTGAAGGTTCCTAAGTCGTATTTGTTTGGAAAAAAATCTGTCGATAGCTGGTACACACAGCACATAGTAGCACATAGGAGTAGTGCAGGGCAAAAAATGCCTCGAGAATGGATTTCCAGACATCGAGATGGTAAGGATGGAATTTCGACATTTGTCGCGATGTCCGATGGTGAAATTCGGTGGCAGGAATTAATCCAAACAGTTCCTCGGAACATTCCCCATGATAGAGCCGATAAAAGATGCAGAGTGATGTCACATCTCTACGTAACACCAAAGAATCAAGCCGATTTGAAATAGTCCCGTCATCGACGATTCGAGCCACTCTACGTTGAATCCGATCAAAAGGAAGGAGCTGGTACTGTGGAGCCCCTGCCCATAAATGAGAGCAGTACTCCATATGAGGCCGGATTTGCGCCTTGTATTTTACCTATCACAAAGCTATCGCAGTCATTCGATCAATGGCATCATGTGTTAAGTTGGGGTAGGAATAAGTACATATAGGTATGTCAGCTAAGCCCTAGAGAAAGTTTTAAATAGAGAAGTGAAGAATAATAAATAGCCAAACCTAGAAATACAAACATCTATGCTAATTACACAAATGCCTGTCACATGGTCACTAACCAGTCGATCAACAAGGCGGTCAAATCTCTAATATCTCCATGCCTTAGAAAAGCCCGTACAGCTATTGGTCCCAGTTATCGCAAATAAGAAGCGACAAATCGTTAAAAGATCGTTCACGTAGCGTAGGATTCAGGGGATCACAATGTATTTCGCACGTCGACAATTTGATAAATTCTGATGAATATCTCGTGCGCTGTGCCTACCCACAAGTAGGCAACACTGGTTATATCACTCGTTGTAACATAATTTAGTGCCACTGTGCCACACCAGTTATATACATTAAAACCGTCTGTTACATAGATGGGGCACACTAAAAGTTTTGCACTTCTAGCTAATCGGAACTATTTGAATTTCGAATGTTATATTTTTAAAACGTTGCAACCTTCTTAGTAATAAAAAAAAATTGGCGGGAAATGATTTGTCAATTGTTTTTTATCACACATCAAAGTTCTTCGTACGCAACGAAAATGGAATTAATAATACGATACAAATATAAGTTAAAATGGAATTAAGTCGAAAGATTTTAGAGCAATGATTTTTTATGATTTTAAAAGTTCTCTTTCTCCGTAAGACGGTGCTGCTCGTCTTCAAAATGCTTTTGGGAGAGAAGCACCTTGTTTGAGCACCGTGAGGCGATGGTTTGCTGAATTTGAGAGAGGTCGAATTTCTTTACATGACGAATTTCGTGAAGGGCGGCCTTCAACTGCCGTCAACGAAAATAATGTGGCTACTGTGAAGCGGTTAATTGAAGAAAACCTATTATTTTTACCTCGATTACCTATGAGACAATTCAAGGACTATTGGGAATTGGTATGAGCCAAATTCAGAAAATGTTACACGAAGAATTAAAAGTTCGGAAACTTTGATGTCGTTGGATCTCTCATGAACTGACAGCGGAGCAGAAGCGTACTCGCGTGGAATGGTGTTCACAGATGCTACGGAAGTACGACCACGGACATTCTAATGCTGTTTATGACATTGTCACAGGAGACGAAACGTGGATTTATTGTTTTGAACCCAAAAAAACAGCAATCTTGTGAATGGGTGTTTGAAAATGAGAACAGGCCAACAAAAGTGAGACAGGCGAGAAACGTTGGTAAAAAAATGATCGCGTTTTTTTCTCAGCTACGGGTCCCATCTGTACAATTCCACTTGAAGATCAAAAGAGCGGTAATGCCGAGTGGTATTCTATCATTTGTGTGTTAGAAAAAGTTCGCGAAAGACGACCCAAAAGCCGCATTCTCCTACACTATAATAAATAAAATCTTCACACACGGCCAACAAAACAAAGTCATTTTTAGCTTCCGAAAAAGTACATCTCGTCACACATCCTGCGCATAGCCCTGACCTAGTACCCTGTGATTTCCGTATTTTCCCCAAAATCAAAGATTTGATGGGAGGTTTTACTTTTACCAACTCCGAAGAGGCAGTGATAGCGTTCACTCAGCATGTAGAAAACATGCCTTCAAATCTGTGGTCCTCCTGTTTTAAAAAATGGTTCGATCACATGAAAAAATGTTTAAAATGTAAAGAAAATTATTTTGAAAAGCAATAAACATAATATTTTGGTTATAACTTGTTGTTTTTTTAAGTTACGCAAAACTTATAGTGTGACCTTCGTATAACGCGAGCGTGATATGTTTCACGCGGGCAAAACTACAACTTAAGCTTATAATTCGCAGAATTCTATCGTGCGAAAGAGACAAAGAAACAACATTTGAGCGACACCGTGTTATCAGCTAGAAGAATCCATTTGTTCAATAAATGTTATTTCACTTTACTAACCACTTATAAATTGTAATTGCTGCGTGGTCATGTAACAGACGTAATAAAATGCACCCACTGTGACAATAATCGTCATTAATAAAATATAACGGTTGTGATTTATTACGCGTGATGTAACAGTGAAAAAAACAAATAAGTTCACGACGTGTTAGTGAAATAAAAGTAGCTATAAC
Organism: Apodemia mormo; assembly: GCA_036924255.1. Taxonomy (NCBI): domain Eukaryota; kingdom Metazoa; phylum Arthropoda; class Insecta; order Lepidoptera; family Riodinidae; genus Apodemia; species Apodemia mormo. The sequence continues at coordinate 36,468,303 of JAUPFN010000003.1, read as the reverse complement.
TCCCACCCCTATCCACAAGAGAGCCGATGAACGTAATATAGATCATTTATATTGTTAGAAGTCGTTCCCCGCCACCTGTCACGCAATTAAATGTTTGATTAATCACATGGGAATAGCTAAAAATAATATTATAGTAAGCTTAGACTTATACTGCTTGTAAACCAAAGTTCATACAAAATAAGTTTATTTATTGGGATTGAGAAACATTGAAACATTCAAACACACACACACTTAGATTTATATACCTCACTGCGTTAGAAGGAGAAGAATGTTTTTTCAGATTGGATTATGACTTATGGCCCGACCTTGTTGTTTTTATATAAAATTTTGTTGAAATTTTCGAATGATCTTAATTATTTTTCAACTACGATTCGTTTGTTTGGTAAAAGTCTGTTGATGAAAAGTCTGGCAAATGCCCAGAATCTGATTTAAATCGGTTAATTTGTTCAGGAGTAATTTTCTTCGTTATATCAACATATCTTCAGGCTTTTTAAATTATCTTTAGAAATCAAAAACTGAGTTGAATTTGAAAGACAAAACAAATCATCGCGTTCAAAGCTATGGCATTTCAAAAATTAAAATATTGTCATTTTTAACAAACTAGATTTTTGAACTCCACGAACTCAATAATCTATACATAGGCTTCGACCAAAGGAAAATAAATACATAGGTATATTTCTGATGCCTTTGAGCTTAAACCACCTTCACTAAGCGGGAAGCAAGGATGAAAGCCCTGCAGGAGCAACCAGTTTATAGTTTTTAAACTACTTTTTAAGTTTAACAAAATTATGTATTAGCACTTTTTTTCACGATAATTAATTAAAAATATAAATTCAAACAAAAACTTTCATAAAATGTTTGCTGAAGCACCTGTGATCATATTATAATTTGTAGGTACAATTACCTGGAGAGTTCTTCTAGAGACGTGCTATTAAAATGTTTTATCACAGGAAAATGTTCATAATAGCTTGTTTGATAAAGGTGTCTTTCCTGCAGATTATCATCACTAAGTACCTTCGTATAATTATGGAGCAGAAAAAGTTCCTGTGAGATAAGCGCTGTGCTCATAATTTTAACCTAATTACAAAAACTCCAGTGTGACACAGTTAACGCAGTTGTAGATTTAATCTTTATTTAATTTTGTAATGCTTTTATAATGACATCTATGATAAAAATTTATATTTTCGCTACAGGCATAATCATGCTCCCGCAAATCCGAAAGACTATATTCAGCTATCGTTGTATATTGTAAATCTTGAATGAGATTACACTAAGTTTGGAAATCCATCGTTATATTTCGAAATCTATTTATGGGCTAAACATCATCCACAGGATGTAAGAGTTGTGGTCGATGATGTAGTGCTGGAACAAGTGGATGAGTTTGTATATCTTGGATGTGCTTATAGCAGGGATGGAAGGTACACCGCTGATGTTGAAAGAAAAGTGTGTGCAGGGAACAGAGTTTAGGGACAGAGCGTTAGGGAGATTACTTAATAGCACAATTTTAAGTCAGGGTGCCCGTCTAGCCTTGCATAATTATGTGCTTATCCCAACACTATTGTATGGAAGTGAGAGTTGTGTATGTCAGAAAGGGCATGAAAGTAGAATCAACGCGGTCGAGATGAGATCGCTAAGAAAAATATGTAGTGTAACACTCGCGGACCGTGTTCGTAATGTGGAAGTGAGAGAGAGGTTATTAGGTTTGAAAGAAAGTGTCGGTGTAAAGATGAGAAAGGGCATGCTCCGTTGGTTCGGACACGTAAAATGCTTAATAGCATGAAGTTACGCCTTTGTACCATTATGTGCAATAAAGTATTTAAATAAATAAATAAATATAAAGAATGGTAGATGAAAGGTTAACTAAAGAGATATACCATGCGAATGTGGAAGGATGTAGGTACCGGGGAAGACCAAGACTGACATACCATGACGAGATTGATCGAGTACTGTCCGAAGGTGGTGTCAAGAGTCTTTGCAACCGGCGTGTGTGTATGAAGAGAGTGATGAAAGTGAAGGAAGCGAGACAAGCCTGCAAAGATCGTGATATATGGTACTCGGTTCTCTCTGCCTACACCGTAAGGGATCTGGCGTGAAGATATATATATATGTATATCATCCACATCGGTCCAGCCGCTTAGCGAGATCGAGTAACAAACATTGAAATATCAAAATTTTCACATTTATATGACGTATGGGATATATTATGGTATGAATCTATACAATCAAAGTTTTTAAGGTTTTAATAATTTAAGTGTTAGTTTTATGATGATAACTACAAAGCGAGGTGTCGCCGGCACCATATTTAACCTCGTGAAAGAAGAAATATTGGAGGTGTTTCCGTCTAAATCTTTTTTCTTAAGTTTGCTAGATTCACCATTTCTCTCTTCTAAAATTACGTACAAATTCCGAACAGATCTTGCAGACATCCGGTAGCCCTTGATATCGCTTGTAATACTTCAAATTACAGAGAAAATGCTTACTTTATTCGTTCAGCGAGACTCTTTAATAATTTGGTTAATTATCCAGAAATAGACCTGTTTATACTAAGCCTGATACATTCAGAAGCATCCTTGCTTGCTTCGTTTAGTAGTTTCTCAACTGTTTTGAGGGGTTTTAAGGAATAATGTCAGGGTTATAGTACGATTAACGTCACTTTTCTACAAATGCAATATATAACTTTTACTTTAATAAGCAAGTTTGTCTCAAGATATATATAATGCAAAAACATTTAATTGGTTTAAAGTCTTATATAGAGTTGTTTATTTTTTTTATCACTGTTTGTTCTCCTAATAAAATAAAAAATGAAGTGAAATAAAAGTACAAGAGAATTTTAAATAGTGTCTCTCAGTACTGGAATTTTACCAAGTGTCCGAAATTTCCTACTGATATCAGCACCGGTTTCCGAGCGTGAAGATATTTTTTATACCGAGTTTAAATGAACATTTGGTCAGGTCCTAACATTAAATCAACCATTTTGTTTTTAGCTTCCCACAAAAAGCCTTTGCTATCAACACAAAAAGTTTCAAATAAAGTTTTCTAAACGCTACCGCCCTACTTTATTACCCAACCGTGCCATAAATACACCACATTCAAATGATCCTCTCACTTGAACCTCGCTAACATCGACGTTTGCACAAGTGTTCTCGGCTCGACCTACGACCCAGTTATTACCACCAGCGTGTCCGTTTTTCTAGAAACGGAAATGAGATTTTCACATTGTTATAATAGCTTTCTGTATTATGCATGTTAAAATAGGATATGCCATATGAATAAATTACGAATGCATCAAAACTTTATAATGGAACGCGAAGTTATTATTTTAGGATTTTAGAATTAACTTCTGATGTTAAAGGGGAACTATAAATCTATATCTATATACCTCGGCTTAGTGCGACGTTCGGACTAATAGTGGTGGGTGGAGTTGTGGCATTGCGCCCCGCGTTAGGCGTGGGGCGATAAAGAAGTCTTCGCCGTCGAGACGACGACGGTGTAGTGTAGTGTATTAATCCATACTAATATTGTCTGTTAAGCTTTCACGGCTAAACCGCTGAACTGATTTTTATGAAATTTGGTATGAAAATAGTTAAAGATCTGATTTTTATAGAAATTATCCCTACAAGGCTGAAATAGAAAAGTTGTATGAAAATTTATTTAGTCGACATGTTAATCTACTCGTGGGCGAAGCTGCGCGGGTCTGCTAGTGGTATTATAATTCGATGGACGTTTATAGAGGACATGTAGTCTTTAATTTTTGTATGATTTATGTTGTTTGTGGTATATGGTATGTGTCTACGTATTGTTAAACTAAGTCATAAAAGAATTGTCAAATTTCGGCCAGAGGGCAATCGTTAGCGGTTTTTTTTTTATATCATAAGATAGCAAATAAGCAGATGGATCTCCTGATGGAAAGAGTCAACCATCGCCTATAGACACCAAAGATGTTAATGGTGCGTTGTTATCTTGTGGCGAGGTCTAATGCCACATGCATAAGTTTACCGGCTACCTTACCCTCCAAACCGGAACACGACAGCGACAAGCACTGACGCTATTGCGGCAGGAATAGGTAAGGCGGTGGTACCAGACCCGGGCGAGACAATGCAGAACTCTACCACCTAGTAGCCACGATGGTAGTGACTCGCATTGCCAATCGGTCGCCTTTTACGACCTGCCTGGCAGAACGGCATTTGGCCTATTCTTCAAAGGAGGCCGGGACCAACACGGCGAAAAAAAAATATGCCTTAGGTAGATATAATATTATGCAAAAAAAGAAAGATTGAACTGATACAAACCTTAATAATATTCGAAGTGATCAAAATGGTAGAAATTTTATTTGAAACCACATTTCAAAACCAATATTTCAAAATCAAAATCCATTATAACTTCAACAAAATTATTTGGGCAGTCATTCATAAAACCATGTCACTCAAATTAACACGCAAGTCGAACATTTCCTATATTTTCGTGGTAGGAAATTCGTGCCGCCCGCAATGTTAATCGAAAAAAGCAATAAATATGGAAAACATCTTCGATCAGTATTGGGGTACTGACATAGCGGGTACTGAGAGGGTATTTCATTCACAACGCTCAAGAGTACGCCCCGATGAAACCACTCAACCATTTTGTGCTGAAAATTCTCTTTATACCAGTTTGGTGTGCAATCAAAACTTACAGGATAGATTGAGTGTTACAGGATATCTGAAAACACAAATTTCAACTAAGAACAACTATAATAATGACTTTATGTCTTCATATTTTTTACACAGTCATGCCGTCATCGATTTGAATAGAATATATAGATACTAAATAAGACAACAATCTGGGGTATAAATTGTATAATCATAATATTTTACTATATCCCATCAATACAAAGAAAATCGAGTTGGTTTCTTTATGAGATACTAGCTATGGCCGCGACTTCGTCCGTGTGAGAAAAAAAATATAAAAGTAGCCAAAGTTACTCCTTATTACATCAGCTATTTGCTAGTGAAAGTCTCGTTAAAATCGGTGCAGCCGTTTCAATGATTAGCTGGAACAAATAGAAAGACAAAAATTTTACAAATGTTATTTTGGTATATGTATTGTGTATATATCAATATGCATTTAGTAAAAAAATCCACAATTTTGCTGGATAAACGTTGAAAAATATTTTACACTCCTCCATTTTTATAATTACTAACATCACAGACTACATAGTCTCTGCATGCTTGCATAAAAATATGCAAGTGGCTCTCCTAATAAAAGGAGATAACCTTAACCGGTAAGATGCCTTAGGTAGATAGTGCTTTGTCATCCATGTTGCTTAAATTTTTAATGATTTATGCTAAAGTTAAGTCGCATGAGAATGTCAAGCATAGATGCTACTATAGCAGGAATAGGTAAGCAAGACCACACACATGCTACTTTTAGCATCGGCGATCAGAGATTCAGTCGCTTTTTGTAGCTGAATATATCGACCGATCGTTTGACCCCGCATACTTGCAAACGCCGATTGCGGCGATCGAGTTGCTAGATGCCGCAACAGGTCGCTAAATTCCGCACAAATGCGGATGCCGGTCGTGGCTTCCGCTGAATGAGAGTGTTGTACTCAATATCGAAGAAGCTACACTCTCACTATAAACTTAATATAAATAACACCATGTGAAGAATATTTTTTTGTTAAAAAATAACCTTAAGAACTAAAGAATTTCTACTACCCACCTTTTAATAAATATTAAACAATGATTTCGATGCTGCTGAGAAGAAATTTTGTAAAACCCACAGTACAAACTTTACGAACGAAATGAAAAAGGAAAAAAATATGAAAAAGTTATAACTTTTTAAGTTTTAGCCTTGAAATTAATATCGAATGGTGAATAAAGTAATTTAAAAAATTAAACCGATTTCAAATATATGTCAACTATAGATTCCCCATATCTCAAAAACTACTAAGCCGTTTTTGATAAAACTTAGACAGTTCCCTAAGTTGGAATATTGATAGAACTTAATTGAAATCAAAAAGTATCATCTCGATATGACTTTTAGTTCCGGACAAGTTTGTGGACAAACATATAAACATACGAACATGCATGTATAAACATTTACGGAATTTAATACATGTGCTCAAAATCATACTCAAATATTATCCAATCTCAAAAATTACATCATATATTATGTCAAACTGATATCCTCCGTTTTTTCGCCGGTTGAAAATAATTGTCATTTAACGTGTTTTAAAACGAAAAACTCAACTGTTCATTCAACTGAACTTTTCATTGTCATGTTCCGGCTCGGACATCAAGTAAGCAGGTAGACTTATGCATGTGGCATTGCCATTCCGCCACACAGATAGCAACGCATCATTAACATTTTTGGTGTCTATAGGTGATGGTTTCTCTTTCTATCAGGAAAATCATCTGCTTGTGTGCTATCTTATGATATAAAAAAAAAACTCAATTAATTGAAGCTTAGTGGTAAACACAATAATCAAAGGTCAGTTTATAATATGAATGAATTATGATGATGGTGACGTGATGGAATATCAAACATTTTATCGAAATTGTCTAAACTCTTACAGCCAAACTTTTTTGATTATTACATACCTTGCTAATCTAATTACCATCTTTGTTGTCTATGGACAAAGGTTATCTATTTTTAAGGGGAGATTTATCCGCGTGTTTGCTATATTATAACATAATAAAAAAATCGATAACTTTTAACAAGTATCGACATTATTATTTGTCTTGGGCTTAAATAGGCCAATCGATAGTCGGCTATTGATAGTTTGTCAATTGACTGTTACTGGTAGGTACTATTCGGTATATTTTAACAGCAATGTAATTTAACAAAGACCATAAAGTTAATTCAGTATATTTTTATATTGATACCAACTTGGGTTACTGTTACGATTTTGTAGGGAAAAGAAAGACATTAAATATATAATATTAGGTATGAAATTAAGAAATTAATTTGTATAAGCAAACAATACTTTTACAAATCGGCAAATAAACGATAGTCGATTATTAAACGGCATCACTACTGCTGACTCGATCTATTATCGGAGCAGTCGCTGAAATGCGCGATTCCAATACCGCGACCGCACGCAGGAAGTAGCAAAATCGCGATGCAGCATTGATGCAGTCGCTAAAACGCGCAATTTGGATGTCGCGATCGATCGCAGAGAATCGCTAAATCGCAATGCAGCATCGATGCAATCGCTAAAACGCGCAATTTGGATGCTAAGAGTAGCATGTGTGCGGTCTCTCCAAGATAGAATGTTTTAATATTTTTTTATAGATACTAAAACCCATATTTAGCAATACCTATAGGTTTCTATAAAAATATATAAAGCATCTATAAAAAATTCCAAAATAATAATAGACTAGACTTGAATAGATTTATCAGTAATTCATCTTCTAAATGTAATTTTTGATCGTTGGGTTAGACATTAGTTTCATGGACGTATACAGTGTAAGAGTAAATATGATCCAGAAAGTTTTCTTCATAAATCTTACCGTCAAAACTTTTTATTCATTATAATTTTATTTTTTTCTGATTTTAGTTTCTTTAACGCTTTCTCTTATTTTACTTTTTTTTTTTAATTCTACTGAACTCCAAATTTTACTTCAAGCATGCTTTTGTACTTACCACATTCATTCAATTTTTTGCTTAATACCCAAATACTCTGAAATATTTTATTCTCGATGTTCCGATTTTAAAAAGTCTGAATTGCACACCTAGGAATTATAATGTCTATCATTAAAAATCACGAAATGTATATTATTGAAAGTCGTAAATGCGATGTGTTTGTTTTCCGATTTTTCGATTTAGTAGAAAAAATGCCCATTTTATTATTTATGCTGGCAATCAAAGAAAATATTTGTTTAGTTTTTGTTGATGATAATTAAATAACATGGAGTTAGACAGCCATTTAAAATGGTAAACTATTCTAGGATATTGCAATTCTATTAAAAAATAAAATAAAATATTTTTTCTCAAGATATTATGTTTCCAAGCTACATAGCAAGCTACATCCATCAAGCAGTAAAATAAATTTTACTGCTTGACGGATTTTTTTTTAAGTTTTCGCGATCCTTACATTAAATGATTTTTAAAAATTGTAACTTGGTCTTCAACAATTTATCTACATATGTAGTGGTGTATAAAATAAGTAGGTTCTAAGCACTAAAAAGAGAATAACAATTGAAACAGTTGCAAAATAGGAGCCGAGAATATTTTTTGATCGTAGAGTTTTGCATTATGAGTCGTTCAAAAGCTACAATTATTACCATAGTCATTATGTTGAAAATATTTTCCATGGGAACATTAAATCGATACTAATATTATAAATGCGAAAGTAACTCTGTCTGTCTGCCTGTCCCTTTTTCATGTCAAACTACTAAACCGATTTAGATGAAATTAGCTACAAAGATAGTTTGAGACTCGAGAAAGGACATAGGATAGTTTTTATTCCGGAAATTCCACGGGTACGGGAACTACGCAGGTAACTCCGGGAATATATTAAGATTTTTTTTTCACGTACACGAAGTCGTGGGCACAGCTAGTAAAAAATAATTTCATTATATAACAATGACCAAGCTTAAGGTATTTATAAAAATAAATATTATGATATCAGGAAATGTCAAGTTATCTGTCTGTAACATACAATACAGATAAAAAACTCTGCGCTCTGCTTTCTGTTGTATTATTTTCTCTACAGTTTGTTATTCATTAGCGTTTTAAAGTTATGGAAAAGTGGCATTCATATTTTTAGTTTGATAGTGCTTATGCACATTTTAATATTTTTCAGTTTAACTGTCGAAATTTCATTTTAAATTCAACATTAATTCAATGTAAATATTTACGAATAGATAGGCAACTCGAACTAAATGTCCAATGAGGCTTCTGATGCATAGTAATTCACTTTTTGGCAATGAAGTGATGGTAATATATTATAGACGTCATTGCTTTTTGGCAGCTAGTGAATTACGTGGTGATCCTCATCGCCGTTATTGTCAAATGTAAGTTGTTTTTTTATATCATTAGATGGCAAATAAGCAGTTGGGTTTTCTCTAGCACGGGAACATTGCTAAAACTCAGATATTAGTTACTAAACAGTTTTTAGTTACGACAGTAGTTACTAAAAAAATTATAGTCACGATGGTAGTTACTAAGTAGTTGTTGTCACGATGGTCGTTACTAATTAGTTATAAGTCACGATGGTAGTTACTTAGCAGTTATTAGTCATGATGGTAGTTACTAAGTAGTTATTAGTCACGGCGGTAGTTACTTAATAATTATTGGTCCCAATGACAGTTGCTAAGAAGTTATTAGCCACGATGGTAGGTACACGTTAAGCCTTTTTCTCGCCTTTTACGAAATGCTTGGCAGTAAGGTAGTAGATCTAGTTGTCGAAAGGGGCACGGGTCACGAGGAAAATACGCGGTTCATCTTATTTCGACCGATGTGTCTACTATGTAACTTATGCATGTGGCATTAGACCTTGCCACAAGATAGCAACGCACCATTAACATCTTTGGTATCTATAGGCGATGGTTGACTCTTTCCATCAGAAGACTCATCTGCTTGTTTGCTATCTTATGATATAAAAAAATACTAAAAACAGTCTTTAGATCCGCTTTCACAAACCAGTTAAATACTTTTCAAATCACTATTACTATGGTTAAGTTTATTTGAAAAGTAATTTTATTTATTTAGTTCAATTGGAGTGCAAAAAATGATTTCTTGCACTCCAACCTGCTTTAATAATTCTTGTTCTTCCATTTTTTTAGCTAAGAAGTCAATGAACTACGTTTAAAATGGTGAACGAGCATGGATAGTTCGTACCTACTTTGATTAAATACATAATTTACATTTATTTTTCGCTCTGTTTTTCCACATAAAACGAATTTCATATTTATAATATTTTATAGATATTATTCGATTTTGAAATATTAAATTTGAAATATGAAATTCCTTTTATGTGGAAAAATAAAACGAAAAATAAATGTAAATTATGTATTTAATCAAAGTAGGTACGAACTATCCATGCTCGTTCACCATTTTATACGTAGCTTATTGACTTCTTAGCTAAAAAATGGAAGAACAAGAATTAATAAAGCGGTTTGGAGAGCAAGAAATTATGTTTTTCCTTTGCAAGATTGCAGTTCCTCGAATTTTATTGTCTGTTGTGCAGTGTATTCGTATTGTGTTGCGATGTTGTGCCACAACGGGCTAGAGCAATTGATCATTCTCAGCTGTTTAACGGCTAACTTTTCCATCATATCTTGCAATTGTTTACAATACAGATCTGCCGTGCTCGTCTGGCTGGATACAGATCTCAGAGAGCTGTGGTGGATCATATTAGCGATAGTGCACGTGATAGGTAACTATTAGTTGTTATTTTCTTTTTTAATCAAATTTCACTTAGGGCAGACTCTGGCTATCCTGCTCAACCATTGTATACTATTCTTAGGTGGTTGGTGTTGGATCTGTTTCATGATCACTTTATTCTTTATTGTCAGCTAAGGTCTTTGACCCTATGTGTATTTCGAACATACATACGTCTAACTTTGATTTTAAAAATTCTTTTCAGAATAAATGTAGGGCAGTAGATTGGAAAAAGATATTTCAAAACTCTACTGCATACTTAGTTATGTTTTTAGAAAAACTAAAAAATTCAGTCCCGACGCCTGACCCGGAGATAGAACTCAGAATATCTTACGTATAAATCGAAGCCGATACTAATGCACCAAGGCGACAGATTGAGATGACAGTAAAAAGTAATTATCTTAACTTTTTAATTACGGAGTTACTAAACGACCCGTAGCTGTTAAGCCAATTCATTCTCTTTGAGACGCAGATAAAAATTTTAAACATTCCCTTCACTTTGTTTATGAGGGTTTTTGTAACACGGGTGTAGGCTTCTCCATTGACGGGAAACATAAAAAGGTCAGTCAGGAGATCCTTTGAAGGATAAAAATAAATTGCGATGGAAAATGGACTAGAGGATCAAGTTTAAAAGTAATTTACGAGCTTTGTAACAAAGGTGAAAATACTTTTCATTTAAAATAGACTATATACCAAGATAAAAAGCTTTTATTAGGTAGGCACTTTGTAATTTTATAGCTTAACGAAGGAGGCTATGATCTTCAATATTAACAAAATGACCGGCGTTTCGATGTAATTAAAACAATACAGCAAAAACTACAAACAGTGCTTTTTTTGTAGTACCAATAATAATAGGGCAGAAAAATAAAAAGTATTCTTTTTAAGCAAAAAAAAAGTTCATAACAAAAAAATGGAGTAATAATAAATTTTTAATGCATTTTAATTAAAAAAATATTAGGTTTTTGCGGATCTCCGCAATGTAAACTTTCATTGTACGTTTCATACTCTATCGTTCACGCAAAAGGCGATACAAAGTTTTTACTTCACGTATAATATAAAGATAACAGAAATGAATCAAATGAAATGTTTAAAATATTAATACATTTAAAAAGTTAAAGCCTGAAAAAGTAAATCCTAGATAAGGTGTCGTTTGGCACCCGGGTTTCAGCTAGCGTGGACCGCGGTTTGTAGGAAAAGGGCCCTATGTAGGCTTGGTCACAGCTCTTGCTACCTAAGACCTAAGACGTGGTCTGTTTAACCAGATAGTTTGTTCATACATTTAGAGAGAAATGAATTAACGCTATCTGCCATTATTCAGTCTCAGGTCATAGGTCACCCAGGCTCTTCCAGCTCTGTACAACTCTGGCCTCATTTAAGTAGTATATATCTACATACACGCAAGGACAAGTTCTATAATTTGTCTGGCGTTAGATTTTTATGTTATATCATAAGATAATAAACAAGCAGATGGGTCTCCGGATAAAGAGAGTCAGCCATCGCCTATAGATAGCAAAGATTGTTAATGGTGTGTTACTATCATGTGCCAAGGTCTATATATATGCATGTGACTATAATGTCACATGCATAAGTTTACCGGTTATCTCACCCTACAAATCAGAACAGACAGTGACAAGCACTGACACTAAGTCCATAGATAAATAAGTTTTAAAAATGTATTACATCGAATTTAAAGTATCGTCATTTTATTATATGCTCCATGACATTAACGCAAGACACTAAATATTCGAATTACTTAGTAATAAAGTAAGTAAATGAAGTAAGTAAATAAGTTAGTAAGTAGTTGATTGACAACAAGAAATCTATCCGACTTGTTACATAAATATGAGCTCCGTTTGTTAGATTGTCTTTATATGTCACACCAATGACCAAAGACTTCTATGTACTTACGTCCTAGACAAGACTTGCGCTACGCCACTTATGTTTCACTAAAGTGGAGTCTATGCATCACACCTACTTCATTCCGTCGTGGGCTGTAGTGGGACGTGTTGTTGTAAACTCGCCACAATAGTAAATTTGCCACACAAAAATGACATAAAAAATAAGTGTAAATTCGCCACATTTCTAATTTTGTGTTGTAAACACGCTACACATCTTTTTTAACTATTGTAAATTCGTCACACTGATTTTTCGGTACAGATCGCAGAAAAATTAAATAACAAATTGAATAATATATTTATTTATTATTGTAATAATCACAGCAAGTATTCAAAAGACTTTTCATCTACATTAAAATCACAGTTTTAATTACAGAATCGATTGGCTAATTTACCTGAGATATACAACCATTAATAACTCCTACTATAATTATAAAAAACTATTATAATTTAAAAAAAGCAAATCATAAATAACTAAACAGCAAATAATCACAGCAAAAACTACCATCTTTTTAATAGATTCTTATTAGATCCTTATTATCCACAGAGTAATTTGGCACGAATATACATAGGTATTAGTCACGTCAACATCGGATTTGTTAGGGATTTAACAACGAAGAAAATTAAAAAAAAAATGTTTCTTGTCATGGCAACGAAATTTTTTACCTATCGATTATTTAACTAAAGTAACATTTTAGATCACAAAAATTGAGTTGAATGCCATCATCGTTTTCAAAATATACAGCTTTTCAAAAATTAATATACTGCCATTTTTAACAAAATTGATGATTTAACTGAAAAATCTATGCTTATATGATGGCCTGTAGGGTCAACCGTTTACACATTTTTTTATTTATACTTATGTACCTACTATGAAGTGTTTAAATTTAAGCTATAATAATAAACCATTCAGTGTTCTTTTTATGTTATCAGCATATTATGTGATTCCGTTATAGCTATGGAATAAACTGATATATCTTTTGGGTATTTTTTTTAATATGTATAAAGTTAATAATTACAAATACTTACTAGATTCTTACCATATAACTCAAGATCCAAAAGTTAATTAAAATAACGAAGGGGAAAATATTTTTCATTTAAAATAATTACCTAATTAAATCATAATGAAGGTTTTTTGCAGTAGAATATACTAAGTAGGTGGTAGAGTTTTTCAACCGGTCGGTCTCGACCGGTCGGTTTTCAACGTTTTCCTTATACCTGCCGCAAATAACCTTTTTGCTTGTACTGTTCTGGTTTTGTGGGATTAGTAAGCCATTAAACTTACGCATGTGGTATTTCAACGTGCTACACAGATGGCAACGTACATTTAACATATAGTGGTGTCTTGGTGACACGGAAAACTTTTCATTTTTTTTCTATCCTGCAAGAAAACTGGTATTATACGTCAATTTTGATGTCCGAAGTAATTACTAGCGATAAAGATAAGATAAGATAAGATTTATTACTGTACAATCTATATTATATATTATTATTATTATTATACTAATAATTATATTTATTATGTGAAAGTTTGGATGTTTGGATGGATGTTTAGATGGATGTTTGGATGGATGTTTGTTACTCAATCACGCAAAAACTACTGAACGGATTTGAATGAAATTTGGCATACAGGTAGCTGATAACCTGGAATAGCATATAGGCTACTTTTTATCCCGGAAAATTAGGAAATCCCGCGGGATTCACCAAAAACTTTTATAATTCAGCGGGCTGCACGCTGCAGCTAGTAGTTTATATTTCTATTGGACTCCACACTAGACAAAGCCCGTGGCGTGGATACCATGCAGTGATTTCCGTAGATACAATTAACAAAAAATTCACGGGAGGCAATAAAATCATACAATAAAACAAGAAGAAAAAATAAAAGGAAAATTTGAAAAAAAATTGACAATAACAGGCACAGTAAGTTAATTTTAGATTGCTGAGTACTTTGCGTGACTTAGGTATGAATAAGTGAATGTTTCGTTTGTGCGTGAGTTTTTTGTGTTTATATGTATACGAGGGAGTGTGTGTGTGTGTTGTATGTTATGTGTGTGTGTGCTTATGTGTGTGTGTGTGCTTACGTGTGTGTGTGTGGATGTGTGTTTGTGTGTGTTTGAGTATGAATGACTAAGATTAAAAAGATTTTTTTCGGTTTCTCTTTCGAGAAAGCTCTTTAATATTGCGGCGTTGACACACTTGATTGTAGATATGTGCGATCACTGTATACTCGTCACACTGCCCACGTTAAAGTTCCTACGAAAGCAATGCAATGTGCTTAGATAGAAAAAGCTTTTGTATTAGGTCTTGATATATTATTTTACTTAGTCATCAAGTTTATCAAACCTGTCCTACTTTTACAGTGTGAAGATGTAACAAACATATTATACACTTCAAAGACGTAAGACAGAGAGACGTAACAAACATATTATACGCATTAAATTAATAACGCACTTGTACTTTAATTTCACTTAACAACATATACTAGTTTATAACTAGTTGTTTTTGTTTTAATGTATATTCTTGTTGACCATAGACTTTATAAAACTGTTTCACTCTTTTTGTTGTGTTCACCTATACACTAGATTAGGCATATACACTAGATTATTACTACTAAACTACTAGACCTTGAGTCGTACTTATAATTTGTATCTTTTGTGTATTTGCTGTTGGTGTTCTATTGAAAATAAATAAATAAATATATATTTTTGGTTATATTTCTCAACCGGTTTCACTTTTTAAGCATCTTCAGGATGTAATATACTTTAAGGTTAAGTATAAGTAGTTAATTATGTCTAACGTTTATTAATATAATTTCACCAAGTACCGACGATGGAAAGTATAGAATATATTAATTTGATTAGCTTTGATAGATAAAAAACAGAGTCGGTCTAGTAGTTTTGAGTTTGTTGTTAATTTCTTTAGTTCTAATGCCGTCTTGCAGACCGCTACTTGATTGAAATGTTTTTGTGAATTCTATAAAATCTTCTCGTATTTTTGGGATAAGAAGTAGTCTATATGTTAAGTTTAGACAAAGACTAGCTGAATACCAAATTTGTTCCAATTCATCCAGTCATGTTTAGCGTGAAGTAACAAACATACACACAAATAACACACACAGAGACACACACAAACTTTCGTATTTATACTATTAAAATTGCTACCTATTATATGATTAGGATTGTAAGATATTTTTGTAGATAAATGAATAGGCCACGATTCATATAATTTCGGGAATCCTTAAAAGGGAACATCATTACGTTAGCAGGAAAATATAAGATGACGGTAATAAATGAATTGCGTCGGGACTTGGCTATAAGTCGAGGAAGTCTTCGCTACAAATGGCTTCAATAATGGCAGCTCCGTTTTTGTGAATCTGATTAAGTAACTCAAGTTACGACGTCATTTCTCTTCATATTGCCTTAATAAATATTGTCATATTTGTCGATCTGATGTTTATTGCATTATATTTACAAGGTTTTAGAATATTATAGCTGATTATGTTGACTTTTTTCGTAAAGAAAACAAATGAGACGGCACTTTTTATGGACAGAGATAGCATCCGCCTACAGATATCAAAGATGGTTGGTAACTATGTGTGCGGCTGGATAGCAATGCCATACGAAAGATTTCCTACCACAAGTAAGCTTTCGTTGCAGCAATAGGCAAGGCAGTGTTACTAAACCCGGGCGAGACGTTGTAGAGACTCTACCGTCTAGTATATTCTATTGCAAAAAACCTTCATAATGATTAATTTAGAGAATCACTATTTTAAATAAAAAATATTTTCCAACCAACCAACTGGATTCGGAATAACGTTGACGTGTGTGTGTGTGAATGGGGATTTGGTACTGAAATGTTCTTTTCGAAACTTCTGCTATGTAAAAGTGAATCGAATAAATAGAGCTGTGGTACTTTTATTGCAGCAGTGGGCCGAGACCGTAGTTCCAGTACGCTATATCTACGGTTTTATGAGTATACTATCTGACATATGTTATTCTTGAAGTATTCTTTATTTATCATTTTGATCCTCGGCATACAATATGGTACTAAGGATTGTACCAGTACCAGTGATCGCTTAGTGGTCGAATTGGTTTATGGCACAAAATATGCAACTTTATATTGTATCAGACAGCCGCGACGGACTTCGAATTTATGATTGTTATATAATGTTGAATATTTTATACCGTAATTGTTTAAACTTAGGTTATTGAATAGACTCTAGAATAGAATAGAATAGAATAGAGCCATCTGCTTATGTGCTATTGTATGATATGAAAGAAATATGTCTTATAACTTATATCCCCATTCCAGTAGCGTACGCAGTTTTTCTATAATATTAATATTCATAGAAACTTTCCATTGAAAATGAGGTTGCAGAAAATTTAGATATTGCTAGTCTCATAATAAATGGGCCAGAAATGTAAAGTTTTAGCTTTTAGTTTGTTAGGTTTTCATTAAAAGTTTCTTCAAGCTGTATTCAATGTAATAAAAATATGGTATCCAATTAAAGTTTTTATTAAGTAGGTATATCTATATTAATAATTTCGTCAAGGGGTACGGTAGAGTCGATCAAAACCTTACCTGAATTGTTTGTCTGTTTGTCGAGTATTTTGTTAAATTCTTATGGTGAAATGCCAGTCAAAGTACAGACATTTGTAACAGCTCAGTCAATGTCATCATCTTCTTCTTTATTGTACGAATGACAATTATCAGTGAACTTTGCCAGTGTCGAGTGAATTAAGGAAGGGACACATGTTATTCGTTCCTTGAAAAAGGAATTAGGAGGGCTTCTTTTTGGATTGGCTTCATCTAAATAAGGTTAACAATGTCAATGTATGGCACAATGCTATCAATTGTAACATTTTAATCGCGCATGTCCCGTCAATCCTTTTCGTCAATGGTTGGCGATAATTAACGAAAAATGTTGCATATGTATTGAGAATTTTTCGCAATTATTCTTTGCTATATGATCAATTACGTCGATTGTACTAATCGCTAGCTATACATACGTATAACTAGTTAAATGAGTTCATCGTTACAGATGAAATCCACATTTATAATTTTGATCAGTACTTTCGTATTTCTAATTATTTTTGAAATTAATTAGGGAAAGGTAAGAGGAAGGTAGGGAAAGGTAGAAGGAAGGTAGGAGGATGTTAGGAGGAAGGTAGGGTTAAGGTAGGGGAAGAAAGTGAGAAGGTAGAGGGAATGAAGGGTCAGGAATTGTGAAGGTAGGGGCAAGGTAGGAGCAAGGTTGGAGAAGGCAGGTACAGGTAAAGGAAGGTAGCGGCAAAGGTAGAGGAGGTAGGGAGAATATAGGGAAGAGGTAAGGGAGAGGCGAGGTGAAGGTAGCAGGAAGAAACGGGTAGGAAAAGGTAGAAGGATGGTAGGGGAAAGTTAGGGGTAGTAAGGAGAAAGTAAGGGAAGTTAGGGGAAGGTAGCGGGAAGCTAGGGAAAAGTAGAGATAAGGTAGGAGAAGACAGGGGCCAGTTTAGAGTATAGATGGGGGAAGGTAGGAGTAAAAATGTTGAGGGAAGATAGCTGAAAAATAGCGGAAAGGTAGCGGGAAGCTAGGGGAAGGCAAGATAGGGGCAAGTTAGAGGGAAGATTGCAAGAAATTGCGAGACGATATGGGAAAGGTAGAGACAAGGTAGGACAAGGTAGGGGAGAAAATAGGATGAAGGTAGGAAAAAGTAGAAGAAATGTAGGGAAGTAAGAGGAAGGTAGCGGGAATGTAAGGAAAAGGTAGTGGAAAAGTAGCTAGAAGGTATCATAAACTTCAAAGCTATTTCTTTTGCTAATTTATGTTGAATTGTTTTGAAAGTTAATTTTAAATAGAAAATATTGATGTTAAAACTTTAGCAGTTTACATGTATTATACCTAATTATTAAACGTAATGAACAATGTTGTACGAATCTAATATGATTGCCTGCCTTGCCTAATATTCCTTCAAAACCGATAACTACAAAAACCTATATTTTATAAAAGATTGTGTATTATAAGTCACATTTCACCCAAACGAAGCCGGGTTTTCATCTAGTACTGTCATAAAATTAGGGGCGCCAAATGAGTGACGCTCCTGGAGCGCCTAATTAGCTAAAGCTAGCACTGACTAAAAGACTACACGTAGTCACGCAATTATTCATAATATCCATTGCTATTCTCTTTAAAAACAAATAAAATTAAATATTTTTTTAAAATTAATATAAAAATTTATATTTATAAATGATGGCACAGAACCCTTTGTGTGCGAACTCGACTGGCAATTGGCCCATTCTTTTGTATCATAGATTCGCAAACAAGCTCTCTTGGGAAGAGAAAACCCTTGCATATAAATACCCGAGATGTTAATAATGCGTTGCCATATGCATACGTTTACTGACAACCTTACCCTTCAAACCGGAACACTACAATGACTACCCTCGGCCACCTCCTAATTAATTCGAACACTACTTGTACCTAAATCCTTACTTAGTATACATTGTATATCACTATTACACTCCAACCGACCTATCCATACTTTATTTGCTAAGAGTGAATAGAATAAATAAATCGAGATCCGATACATTTTATTGCGGCGGTGCACCGAGACCGTAGTTCGAGTACGCTATCTCGCTCGTTTTACGAGCACGCTATTCTCAAAGTTCTCTTTATTTATCAGGGGATATAAATTTCCCTATCTAGAAAATATTACGAGTGATCCGTCGCATGTATTACTCGTAACTCAAGGTATAAATGAATAGCGATTATTATTCGTGATAATATGAAGTAATGGTGAATGTTATTGGAGATTGATTTTAAGTATATATTCATTTATTACTTACGCATTTTAGATATCAAATTTATTAGTTCAACTCCCGATGCATATGGTGTTATAAGTTGGGCCACTATGTGGATATGTGCATGCGTGTGAGCGTGTGCGTGTGCTGTGGCGTATGCGTGTGCGTGAGCGTGCGTGTGCGTGCGCAAGTGTGCGTACGCGTGCGTGTGCATGTGTGGGTGCGTGTGCATGTGTGGGTGCGTGTGTGTGTGCGTCTGCGTGTGCGTGTGCTTGTGCGTGTGCGTGTGCGTTTGCATGTGCGCGTGTACGTGCGTATGCGCATGCGAATGCGCGTGCGTATGGTTGTACGTACGCGTGTGCGTGTGCGTATGCCTGTACGTGTACGTGTGCGTGTGCGTGTGTGTGTACGTGAGCATGTGATTACGCGTGCGCGCGCATGTGCTTGAGCATATGCGCATGCTCGTGTTTATGTATGTGTGTGTCTAAATGTATATTAGAATCTTTGAAATATATTGAAAATTCCTCTAATAAATGTAAAGCTTCATGGAAAAGAACATTTCAGAATAAAATAAATATTAGAGAAATAGAAAGAATCAAGGCAAACATTTTAAAGTACATATAAATAGTCAAACAATCTGTAAACTATTTCAAATTTTTTTATAAACCAAACAAAATTAAGTAGTGTAAAAGTCAAATCTACTAATACTTCAAAATCATATTTTTTACCAAATTGTGGTAAAACCATGTTTTTGACACCAGTAGATGAGCATGAGGTGAATAAGATTATTTGTTTATTGAAAAATACTTATGCTACTTGGCCATGATAATATTAGCACAGAATTATTAAAAAATGTTGCTAGTGTATATCAAGACCTCTTAGCCTTAATTTGTCATTTTCGGAAGGTTTTCCAGAACGATTAAAAAGTGTATTGTCAAACCATTGTTTAAAAAAGGAGATGTGTGCAATATGAACTATTATAGACTACTAATTTAATTCCAGTCATTTCAAAAATCTTTGAAAAAATTATATATGAAAAACTCTTTAATAATTATGTAATAATAAAATTACTCTAATAAATGTAAAGCTTCGTGGAAAAGAACATTTCAGAATAAAATAAATATTCTAAATGTATATTAGAATCACAAAAACAGTCGTCTTTTTGAAATATATTATTATTTATTAGGTTTATTATTATTTTTAGGTTTATTTAAATAAATTAATTTTTATTAGGTTAGGTTAGGTTAGGTAAGGTTATTATTTACTTGATTTTGACCTACTAAAAATAATCAATATGGATTTAGGAAAGGTAGGTCTACTACATTAGCATGTTTGGATTTAGTAAAGATCATAACAACAGACATTCAGTTGAATGCCTCAATAGTAAAATATATCCACTTTGTGTATTTTTGGATATGAGTAAGGATTGAAAGTGTAAAATCTATGAGTAAGGCATTTGATTTTATTCCACACAATATTTTATTATAAAAAGTTGAAAAATATGGTATTAAAGGGAAGTCTTTTGATTGGATAGAGTTATTTGGAGAACAGGATACAATGCATTGAAATATCTAAAATATGCGAAAACTGTAAAAAAGTATATATTTCAAAATACATTGTTAACAATTGCGGAGTATCACAAGGCAGTGTTTTAGGGCCTTTGCTATTATAATTTATATTAATGATCTTCCTAATAGTATAAAACATGATTTCTTTTTATTTTATGATGACACTACCCTATTTATTAAATGTAAAAATAAAAATGTTTTGGTAAATGAAACAACTGAAACCTTACTCCAAGTTTCAGACTGGTTAATTAACAATAATTTAAAAGTTGATGCAAGTAACTAAAACAAAATTAGTTGAATTTCAGAACTACCACAGTAATATTACTAAAAACACAAATATTGTTATATTTTACTATATTTAATAAATATAGATGATGCAGATTAACAAACTTTTTAGGAATAGTTATTGACAAATATTGTAATTGGAAAGCACACATTGAATTTCTATGTAATAAGATTGATACGAGTATATTCGTCTATGCCTTGAGAAGACTAAGAAAAGTAGGAAATGTAAAAGCCTCTCTATTAGCATACAATGGATACGTCTCTTCTAATTTATAATATTTAAGGAAATTCTGTTGAATTGGTTCGAGTTTTTAGAGCCCAAAAAAAATGAGCAGTATGTGGTGTTAATCAGTTACATTCCTGTAAACCGCTTTTCAAGTCTCTCGAGGTACTTTACTTACCATGTCTGTATATTTCAGATGTATGTGTATTAGTAAAAAAGCAGAAAAATGTATTTAAAACGAATGCTGAAGCCACTGGTAACTGGTTTGATTAGGTGAAAAATATTAGAAGATAGCAAAGATAGACAAAGGGACTTCAAAAACTTCCAAATATTATTTTGAGAAAAGTTAATTATATTGTTATGAATGTAAGTCCGTTTAGCTGCTCTTACCATCTAGTTGCAGCGATTCCCTTAACTTTTTAATTGAACACCAGTTCGTATCACATCTATTTCTTTTGTAGCCAGCAAAGGCTCTATCACGATTAGCCATAGTCATACGAATGTCACGGGTAATCCAAAGAGCCGGGGGACGTTTTATATATACAAACTTGTAATTATAAAAATATTTTGTGATAGGAAATCATTCTTGTATGAAAATAAGACACGCCCGCTGAGTTTCTTCCGCCGGATCTTCTCAGTGTGTGGCCGCGTCCCGATCCGGTATTAATTCTTAAAATCGAAACATAGTTTTCAATGTTATATTATATAATAATAATTTTTAAATATTTGCACACGATAGAATATGTTGGTAACTTAATTAATTTTTAACAACTTGTGGATACAAGTTTTGCAATAATTATTTTCTTTCTTTCTTTCTTCTTTCGAATATACTTATTAGTTTTTATTTACCTTAGGGTTGGTCTAGGCCCCCTTTGAAGAATAGACCATCTGCCGTTTTGCCACTCAGATCGTAAGAAGCGAACGATTGGCTATATTTGTCACTACCATCGTGGCTACTAGGTGGTAGAGTTGCACAACCTCTTGCCTGTGTATATTGTACCACTGGCTTATCTAATCCTGCCGCAAGAGCATCAATGCTTGTTATTACCGTATTCCGGTTTCAAGGATAAGGTAGCCGATAGGCTTATGCATTGCCATATTGCCATACGGATAGCAACGCACCATTAGGTAGAGTTGTGTATTATATTGCCGGGGTCTGATACCATCGCTTTAGCTATCCCTGCCTTAATAGTGTCAGTGCTCGTTGCTGCCGTGTTCCGATTTAAAGGGTAAGATAGCCGATAAAATTCAGCATGTGACATTAAAACCCCGCCACAAAGATAGCAATGCGCCATTAACTCCTTTGGTATATATAGCCAATGGTTGCCTATTTCCATCATCTGCTTGTTTGCTATCTTATGATACCTACTAATAAACTTAACTGTTGTTTACCTCTTACATGCTGTAGGGTTCGTGAGTTTATATTTTACTAGCGACCTGCCCGCGGTTTCACCCGTGTAGCTTTTGTTCCCGTGGGATTTTCGGAAAGGTTTGTATACTAAAACCTTCCTCAAGAATCAATCTATCTATAAAAAAACCGCATCAAAATCCGTTGCGTAGTTTTAAAGATTTAAGCGTACATAGCGACATAGGGACAGCCAGAGAAAGTGACTTTGTTTTATAGTATGTACTACATACTATGTAGTGAAGCTCCTTTAAGTATGCGGAACAATATGGAAAAATAATTTAAGTGCTTGTATTCTTTCTACTTACCGTGTAAGATTATAGCCGTGAAGGTAAAATTAAGTATGATATATATGATCACTTCACATATAATATAAATCTTTAAGTAATATAAAATTATCGATGAGTTTGATAAAATTATATAATGCGTGAAATCCGGTTCACGTGTGAATTGTGACGTAATGATTTCGCCATAAAGGTTGACGAACTGTAACAGTATGTACCTAGTTTTAGATATCTGAATAGGTGTTTCGATTTTGTTTAATATTTTTGACGCTAGCTGCAAGTGGCTCGTTGGTCTAGGGGTATGATTCTCGCTTTGGGTGCGAGAGGTCCCGGGTTCAAATCCCGGACGAGCCCGCTTTTTTATTTTGTTTTTTAAAATTTGCATATTTTTTATATTATTACACTAGCTGTTCTCCACCACTTCGTTCACGTGATCCATACACTTTTTTTATTCAGTCGGGTCAAAAAATAAACCTATATATAGGTAGTCGCTAGTAAATTGATCCCGAGTTATATTTTAACTTATATTTACTCAAATTTGTATAAAGAGGAAGGTGTTTGCACCTATGACACTCGTATATGATCTATGTCTAAGTGTAGGTATGTGTTTTAATTACATTAACTATGGAGTCAATAGTCAATAATATATAAGTCAAAGACTTACTAATATATAAGTCAAAGACATTAACTGAAGATTCGTTTTTCAGAAAGAAATTGAAGCGCAGTGCTGATTGGCGCAGTTTTGCTAGAAAATGCATTCAGTGCAGTTTTGGTGCATATCAGATGAATTATGTCCCTGCTGCCCGGATTGTATCTTAGTGTCTATACTCGAGGTGGTAGAATTCTACAATGTTTGGATCAGACATTGAACCTGCACTTTCGTGCCGCAAATGCAATAGTGTCAGTGCTTGTCATGTGTAGCTTATACTTGTTTAGACCTAGAGCAGCTGTAAGTTAATATATATCTAATTATTGTTATTATAATTTTAATAATAGAGTCGGGTCCAGGAATTTTTAGTTTCTGAAGCAAGCCAATTGGGAGAGTTTACTTACTTCTTATTCACTTTGTCGACTTCTTATCTAAATCAAGTTGGATGTACCTCATTAAGTAGATTTCTTTAGTTAAGTGATCACGAACAGAAATTCTAGTAGTCTCATTTGTGCATCAAAATCCCCTTTTAAGAAATCTATGCTAAGATGTCTGACTTGTAGTGACTCAATTGACAAAAACAGCAGTACATAATGGATTAAAGTGAAATATTGATTAAAATAAACAATAAATATCATCACCCGCCTTTTCTTATAGTATAGAAAGTGTGAATTTAACGTCCAAAGACGTTTTTAATTAGTCGCTTTTGTCAAACTAAAAGAAATATCCCAATTTATTTGGGATTTAAAACGAGTAAACAATTTGACGACAGACGAACATTTCCAAGGAACACGAGTAGATTTGAAAATGGCGGTAGGGGGTAACGGGGGATTAATCATACCACCACTAAACTACAGGCTACTACTGAGTTTTGTTAGAAAAAAAATATATATTGGCAAACTAAGCTACAAGTAAAAATTACAAAAATGTATAAAATCATAATTTTCCTTATGTTTTTGATATTGTGAGATTAAAAAAGAGTTTGGGCTCGTCCGGGATTTGAACCCGGGACCTCTCGCACCCTAAGCGAAAATCATACCCCTAGACCAACGAGCCGGTTGTATTCGATGATGAAAATTTCCAAACTTTCTTAAGCACCGAAACGATAAACCGAAAGACATGATTCACACGATCACCTAAAATATGTCGATGTTGATTCTTTCTCGTCAGTTTAAATTTAGCAGGTGTATAATATAATGAGTAGAAAGATAGCTTACGTCTCCGTTTCTGTTAAGGTTTTGATTGAATGCACGTAAATGCCTTATATTTTATATAATAATTTAAAAAAAGTAAAGTATCTTCACGCCCATTTCCCCGAAGATGTAGGCAGAGGTACAACAAGTGCACCTACTACTATCCGAACAGACACAATGTGATAAGTGGCAAGCCTCTTGCCAACCAGGCACTTCTCCAATCTCGGGCAATGTTGTTTTTATCAGACTGAAAAAACAATTTTGAATTGCGCGATCCGGGAATCGAACCTCATGAGGTTAATACGGACACCGGACCACTATAACACAAAGGAGATAACGATACATTACTTATTCACTATTTCAGCCATCGACATAGTAATAGCTGATTTCAGCACAATAAAGTGAATAACATATATCGTCACGCTCATATTCACAAGAGATAAGCGCAGTTGCAACAAACGTACTTGCGGTCATTTGAAGCCAGGCTAACCAACTTCTAATTATGTGTTTTAGCGTTAAAACCGAGGAGTTTAGAGGCAAGGAGGATTAGTCTGTGGACAGAAGTTTCCATCAAAAAGCATCAATACCTATTGGCTGCACCAATTTTTAGAACATAACAATTTTTAGAAAGAAAGTTGTAAAAGCGCTTTTTAATATGCTTCCAATAAAAGAAAATCATAAAAGCGTTTTTAAATGTTTTCGATAAAATAAAGCGGTAAAATTGTTTTTAAATATGTCTTCAATAAAAGAAAGCGACTGAAAGCGATAAAAGCGCTTTAAAATGTTTTCAATAAATAGATACCCATTATTAGATTTTTTTTACAAGTGCAAACTAGTAGAAAATGTCTTTAGACGTTAAGTTAGCCTGTTATATATTTTGTACCATAAAGAGTTTAAATAAATACATAAAACAGCACTCAAGCCCTGTTATTGTGCCCAGCATACTTAATTCCTTCTACAGCTGATAACTTCAAATCGTAGTTTATTCTGAAACTTTATTTTCAGTATACAGCTGGCCACTTTTACAACCTTTCCCCCTATATAAGTTGGGTCTCTTTATCTCTATACTCCATGGATGCGACGTTTCTATCATAGCGGTAGCAACGTCGCGTCGTCCAACTACAGCAAGCAGCAACACAGATGCTTTATCAAAACGCATAATGCGTTGACAAAGCAGATGTATGGATATGCACTAATGCTGGTGTCACACTAACCGGAAATGCCGATAATTATCGTGATGATAGATGTTTAACTTAGGTGTAGCCATGACTTTACGCGATTTTATAACAGCATTCACATTGCCGTTTGCCGTTCTTTTTTTTTGTTATTTTTTCTTCGTTCAATAATGATATTTATATTCATATTAAAAAAATGTACGCTTATCAAATACAGAATAGCATCCACGACGTCCATCTTGCTTGAAATTCAAGGAACATTAGCGGCAATTTTATGGCCAAAAATGAGCATTTCACGTTATTTAACTTCCCGGCTACGTATGTAGATAAGGAAGTTACTGATTTTGTTCCAATTTTCAAAAATCGTGCAGATCTCCACGTTTTGAGGTCCTAGAAACTTTTCTGGCTATTTTCACGATGACATCAGTATGTCTGTATATTTGTATGTGTGTATGTGTTTGTGTGGATGAGTGTATGAAAATGTAAACATCTTATAACCTGCTTTGCACAAAAAATCTATGCTTAGGTGTAGTTTATATTCCTTTGAGATTAAAATACCTCAATTTAGCAGAAAGTTACAGGGATGACCTGAAGGGTCAACCGTTTAACATATTCTTTATCGTCATGGAGCCACAGCCTAATATAAAGGACACACTATCCTTCAAAAGGTTTCTGAACCAACACGATACAGATTTGCTTACTCATTCATAAATTTCTTTGAATTTGCTACGACGATTGAATTGATAATGACGACAATCCTATTATACAAATATGTTTTCAAAATAAACATGAGACTAAAAAAATTGAGGTTCTATAATATTATGTCATATGTATGTTACTTTTCTTTGTGGATGTGTGCGTGTGCCTGTGTAAGTGCGTGTTCGAGTATCTTAGATTAAAAAAACTACCTACTGAATATGAAATAACTAAAAAAGGCGTGTAATTTCATCGCGGGTAGTGGCGGATTTAAGTACAGCTGTCTACAATGCACAAAATATCAAGACTTAAGTCTAAACAATATCGAAATTTTATCGATATCTTTAACATAATTTTTATTCAAACAGAATTTAATAAAACGCCGGCTATAAACAGAACACGAAGACGTTTTATTTACGTATCAAACACATTTAAATAAAGATTTTGCTCTACATATTTATGTAGAGCGAAATCATTTGACGTTTTATGTACATCGACAGCGTGCAACAGTAATGGTGAATGGGCTGCAAGCTGTGTAAGGTGATGTTATTTTCATAAATGATTTGAAATTAGAGCAGCGACAAAATTTTTGTAACTTTGTCTATTACGAAAATTTGAACTTGTTAAACAAAGATAAAACTATTTTTGTATATTCAGCGTTGGAATGCATGCTACGAGTATTTTAAAATTTTGATTGCTAATAAAATTAATTCCAAGTCCTTATTTTCTTTTGTCAAAGGCGAGTACGTGTGTGTATGTGTGTGTGTATGTGTATGTGTGTGTGTATTTGTGTGCGTGTCAGTTCGCGTACGTTAATTTCCAATCCATATATTTTGTAAAGATCTGATCCACTTGTATTTGTGTGCCGTAACATTTTAAGACTATATTTTTTTCTTGTTATATTTTTATCTACAACGGTAGATAGTTATTAGGGATGTAAACAAACTCCAGGGGGGCAGCTGCAGCCCCCTTCGGTACACCCATGAATATAATCTTTAATTTATAAATTTAAAAAATCAAAAATGGATTCCTGGATATTCAAAGGCTTAGGTAGCCAACATGAGAAATACCGTATCATCGTCACGCCCGTCTCCCTTGCGGGGTAGGCAGAGTAAACCGAACGATTATAGAATTTCTGGTTCACCACGATTCACCGGTTTTTCAGTTAGCAAGATGAGTGGTTATCCCCATCTCCACGTAAAAATACAGCCTAATCTTTAACGTCCATCTTTTTTGAAAGTCGTTTTAAAATGGAATCTAGTTACGGTTACAGCTAGCTTAATCATTAACGTATATTAGAATTAGGCGTAACTTTGTGGACATCAATAAATTAAACGTAAAGTGGGCTCATGTAACTCCAGGTTTAGTCCAATTAGCCTCGCCCTAATGGATTTTCTATTAACTTAAGTGCTAATTTACCAGACAGGCTTCCAGAGGAAATCTAATTTGTAGGGATTAGTGTGTGATTTGTTTAACTATACATTATTTTTATGACATATACGTATTTCAAAAAAGTATTTTCACGTCTGTATCCCCGAAGTGTTAAGCAGAGGACAACCAGTGCACGATAGTCCGAAGATAATTATTAGTCCCACAATGCGATAGATGGCAAGCCTATCGTCAACCGAGCAATTCTCGAATCCCAGGCAACGTTGTTTTTGTTAGAAAACTGAAAAAAACACAATTTCGATTTGCCCGACCCGGGAATCAAACCCGTCCCGGGTTGTCAACACCGATACCAGACCACTAGACCACAGAGGCGACTACATATTTCAGGTTTGGAAAAATTTTAAAAACTTCTAGAAATTTAGTTTTTTTTGTGACTTTTGATTTGACTTTTACTATGATTACTTCTACTAAAATGAAGTTTAAATTTTGCCACAGTAACGTCTGTGCTCCTGCGTTTGGAGGGTAAGGTAGCCAGTAAACGTATGCATGTGTAATTTTAACTCAGTCACACGAATAGTAATGCACTATTTATTAAACTAAAAAAACAAAGTCAGCCTGTATATAAAGAACCTATTTAAAAACTTTTTTCGTGGACGTCCATATGTCTGTATGTGACAATACTATGCTCATAACCACAGACCGCATGAAGACATGCCATTGGGAAGGAATCGTGTCGCCGCGCATATGAGGAAACGCTCTTATTACTGTCAAAAATGTCATATATTTGTAGGTTATATTATATGGAGAAAAAATAGAAATAAACCATGTTATACTGTTTTATCGTACAGAATGAGATGACAACACGTTCAGACCAGCACCTCATGAGTAGGTACTTGGTATTCGACAGGGCAAATCTTCATGTGGCCACCGGTGGACATCACCGCCCTATAAACCAAAAGTCTTGCCGGGCGGGGTGCGCCACCGGTGGACACGGCTAGCAATCAGCGAAAGGGTAAGAAATACCCGAAAAAGATACAGACCTTGTTACGACCGTTTTACCACAACCGAATCAGCAACTGTAGCTAGAAAAAAAAGCCACTATATATACATTTTGCTCTGCTTGTAAGAAACCAATGTTTGGATTGTTTCAATGCGATTCATAAAAAATAATTGCAATTTTAAGATATTTTATTAAGTTTTTGTTAAGTTTTGATTTGGTTTTGCAAATATTACATTTTCTCAACATACTTTCATAAATAATAATTGAGATTTCTTACGATTTATGTCCTGTTTATCTGTTTTTTTTTTCTCTAATAAATACTATTTTTCAACACTGATTTTTTTACTTCTCGAAACAATATCAATCTCCTGAGCTACACTTTGAAAATTCGTCATTCATACTAAGCGAGGATGGTAAGTACAACACTTTCTCTCAAAACGGGATGAATTTCTTAGTACATTAAGTCTTGTATGACGTGGCCACCGGTGGCGTACCCCGCCATATCAGCACATCCGTTGTGCTCTACCGGTGGTACACGCTGGAGTGAAAGTGTTAATAATAATCTTGAAATGTTTTTATTTCATGGTAAGCAGTATAACTCTGTATTTCTGTATGCAATTGCAAACTACGTTGCCAAACTATGAAATTGTCTTGAAAGCCGTATCTATTTAATCCGTGCTTATAACGTACCGGTATCATTATTTTAACAGTTTCAGTATGTCGGCTATTGAATACTACTATCTAAATAAGTGTCATTTAATTATAATTCATATAATTCTAAAAAACAACCTACCTGTTAAATTAAAAAAAATATATGTGTACGGTTGACCCTGTGGGCCCTTCCTGAAACTTCCCGCTAAATTAAGGTATTTTAACCTCAAAAGAGTAAAAACTATGAGCATATATTTTTCTCAGTGCAAACATCTATTTTGTTAGAAATCGTAGTATATTGATTTTTCAAAAGCTGTATATTTTGGAAAAGATAATCGATTTGGATCTTCCTAATAGCATTCAACTAAATTTTTGAGATCTAAAATATTGCTTTGGCTAAATAACTGATTGGTTGAAAAATTTCGAATCTATGTCAAATATATTTTTTTTAATTTTCGTTATTGATAAATCACAAATTGACCGATTTTGATCCAATTAAGTGGCGTTTTACAAAATCACCTAACTGAAATTTAGATATTTTCTAATCGATGCGAGAGCTGGACGACGTCGTCCATATAGTGCACCTAGTGCTGGTAAAATGAAAATAGTATTGATACTTTAAATATTTTAATTATATTACTACGCGGTACTAATACTAATTATGGCACACGGACGTAGCGGATTTTATAGTATTCTCTTTTATTTCTTTTTGAAATAAAATATAAATATTATTTTAGGTGAGTTATTTTTGCATAAAAATAGAACATAATACTATGTTCTAAATTTCTATAGGAAAATGTCATTTTTTGATAACAAAAAACCCAATTAATTTTCGTTGAAATAGGCATATTTGCTGTTGTAGATCTTTTAGGAAAAAAGTGATCCATTCAGGTACAATTGTTGGATGTTTCTGGTTAGGTATTTTGTATTTTTTCTAATTAAGTTTGTTGATTTTAGCAGTAGCAATACCTTTTGGAAAAATAGCTTCTTTGCGTAATTGTTGAAACTTGAATTCGGAGAACATTTATTATAAGAAATACAATTGATGATTAAAAAATCTGTTTCATTGAGGCAATATTTAAAAGATTAAACTATTTAATGGTACTATTTAATTAAATAAAAATACCTTATAATGAAAAATTAGGAATTGGAAAATTTGATTTCTCGCCAAAAGTCGGTCTAAAGTGTAAACTGCCTCTTAACGGCCTTTGACGCAGTTTTTAAAAGAAAAAGCTGATAAGATTTTTAAGTCAATCGGTGTATTAACCTGAAAGTAATTTCATAAATATTAATTTAGTTTGATACAAATTAAAAAAAAAGGTGTGTGTGCGATTCACACACGATAGAAGTGAAACTTCACTAAATCGAGAAAAGAATGAGATGGCATCTTACTAAAAAGCTGTAATACGCAGCCGCATACAGTGTAAAGTAGTATTAGCTCACGTACTTTTCACATATACTAACACACGTTAAATGCTCAAATACAAGCAAGTATTAAACAGTGTGCAGTATACATACACACCGACATTTGCTCTCTCGCTTTGGCTCACTAATTACAGGCGACTATGCTTAAACGACGGGAGTGGGGACGACGCTACGAAGTACGGAACAAAGAGGAGAGACCGATAATATAAAATAGTATGTATATTTCTGTCTCATTCTTTACCGGCTTCATTCTACACATTTTTGTATTTGTGTCTCTTACCTGTCGTTTTTTTCCGTTGCATCAGGTTTGAAATCACAACGATTCTAAAGAAGTTTCACTTCAAAAGTTTCACTTCAAAAGTTTCACTTCAATAATAAAGTATTTTATCTCTCGCATTGTATATCTGTTTTGTTAATCTTTCACCTACCATTCTTTGTACATGTCCGAACCAACGGAGCATGCCCTTTCTCATCTTTACACCAACACTTTCTTTCAAGCATAACTTCTCTCTCACTTCAACATTACGATTACATTGGTCCTGCGTTGATTATACTTTCATGCCCTTCTGCAAGAGGGGCACCCTGACTTAAAACCAACGCTCTATTCACTCTGTTCCCCGCCAGCCAGCCAGCCCCCCTCTCTCTCCCTCCCCCCTCCCCCTCCCCTCCCCCCTCCCCTCCCCTCCCCCTCTCCCTCTCCCCCTCTCCCTCTCCCCTCCCCCCCTCCCCCTCCCCCCTCACCCTCTCCCCCTCTTCCTATCCCTCTCCCTCTCTCCCTCTCACTCTCCCTCTCTCCCCCTCCCTCTCTCTAACTCTCTCTCCCTCTCTCTCCCCCTCCCTCTCTCCCTCTCTCCCTCTCGCCCTCTCTCCCCCTCCCTCTCTCTCCTCCCCCCCTCTCCTCTCCCTCTCCCCCTCCCCCTCTCCCCCTCCCACCCACCTCTCCCCCTACCCTCCCCCTCTCCCTCTCTCCCTCCCCCTCTCTCCATATCCCTCCCCTCCCTCTCTCCCCTCGCTCCACCTCCCCCCTCCCCCTCCCACCCTTTCTCCCCCTCTCCCTCCCCCTCTCCCTCTCTCCATATCCCTCTCCCTCCCCCTCTCCCCTCGCTCCACCTCCCCCCTCCCCCTCCCACCCCCTCTCCCCCTCTCCCTCTCTCCCTCCCCCTCTCCCTCTCTCCATATCCCTCTCCCTCCCCCTCTCCTCTCTCCATATCCCTCTCCCTCCCCTCTCCCCTCTCTCACCCTCCCCCCCTCTTCTCTCTCTTCCCCTCACTCTCTCCCCCTCCCTCCCCCTCTCCCCCTCTCCCTCTATCCCTCCCCCTCTCCCTCTCTCCATATCCCCCTCCCTCTCCCCCTCCCCCCCTCCCTCTACCCCTCCCCCTCTCCATCTCCCCCTCCCCACCTCCCCCTCTCCCCCTACCCCCTCCCCCTCCCCTCTCCCCCAAACCACTCTCCCTCCCCCTCCCCTCCCCCCTCTCCCTCTCTCCATATCCCTCTCCCTCTCCCTCCCCCCTCTCCCTATCCCTCTCCCACTCTCCCTCTCCCTCCCCCTCCCCCTCTCCCTCTCTCCATATCCCTCTCCCTCTCCCTCCCCCCTCTCCCTATCCCTCTCCCACTCTCCCTCTCCCTCTCCCTGCCCCCCTCCCCCTCCCCCTTCCCCTCTACCTATCCCTCTCCCCCCTCCCACTCCCCCTCCCCCTCTCCCTATCCCTCTCCCCCTCCCCTCTCCCTACCCCTGTCCGTCTCCCTCCCTCTCCCTCTCTCCCTCCCTCTTTCTCTTTCCCTCCCTCTCCCTCTCTCCCTCCCTCTCCCTCTCCCTCCTTCATTCTACAGATTTTTGTATTTGTGTCTCTTACATGTCGTTTTTTCGTTGCATCAGGTTTGAAATCACTCCCCCTCTCCCCCTCCCACCTCCCTCTCCCCCTACCCTCCCCCTCTCCCTCTCTCTCTCCCCTCCCCCTCTCTCCATATCCCTCCCCTCCCTCTCTCCCCTCGCTCCACCTCCCCCCTCCCCCTCCCACCCCCTCTCCCCCTCTCCCTCTCTCCCTCCCCCTCTCCCTCTCTCCATATCCCTCTCCCTCACCCTCTCCCCTCGCTCCACCTCCCCCCTCCCCCTCCCACCCCCTCTCCCTCTTTCCCTCCCCCTCTCCCTCTCTCCATATCCCTCTCCCTCCCCCTCTCCCCTCTCTCACCCTCCCCCCTCTCCTCTCTCTCCCCCTCACTCTCTCCCCCTCCCTCCCCCTCTCTCCCGCTCCCTCTCTCCCTCTCTCTCCCTCTCTCCCCCTCCCGCTCTCCCCCTCCCTCTCCCTTTCCCCCTCCCCCTCTCCCACGCCCTTCTCCCCTCCCCCTCTCGCCCTCCCCTCCCTCTCCCCCTCCCCCTCTCCCTCTCCCCCTCCTCCTCTCCCTCTCCCCCTTTCCCCCTCCCCACCTCCCCCTCTCCCCCTACCCCCTCCCCCTCCCCTCTCCCCCCAAACCCCTCTCCCTCCCCCTCCCCTCTCCCCCAAACCCCTCTCCCTCCCCCTCCCCCTCCCCCCTCTCCCTCTCTCCATATCCCTCTCCCTCTCCCTCCCCCCTCTCCCTATCCCTCTCCCACTCTCCCTCTCCCTCTCCCTGCCCCCCTCCCCCTCCCCCTTCCCCTCTACCTATCCCTCCCCCCTCCCACTCCCCCTCCCCCTCTCCCTATCCCTCTCCCCCTCCCCTCTCCCTACCCCTGTCCGTCTCCCTCCCTCTCCCTCTCTCCCTCCCTCTTTCTCTCTCCCTCCCTCTCCCTCTCCCTCCTTCATTCTACACATTTTTGTATTTGTGTCTCTTACATGTCGTTTTTTCGTTGCATCAGGTTTGAAATCACAACGATTCTAAAGAAGTTTCACTTCAAAAACGTCATTTTAATACTTAAAAAACTGTAACATTTGTAAATTAGATTCGATTTTGATTTTTGAAACGGCATTCGATGTAGTTTTTTTAGTACTAAAATATCGTAGAATACCAAAAAATGATTAGTTCAAAAATTTCGAAGTTATGTCGAAAAAACTCCCTTTTCAAAATTTTTCGTCAATGATTTCGGATAAACCGAATTTGATGCAATTTATGCATTAGACGTAGTTTTTTGAGGAATAGAGTTGATTACTTTTTGTACTTAATTGGTACATTAATCTGGAAGTTATGTTAAAAAAAAACATTTCGCCGAAATTTTTTTGAATTTTTTCAAAATTTCTCCAAATTTCCTGGGCCGACTTGGTTCAAATTTTTAGAAAGTCTAAGTTGAGCGGAATCCAATCGAGCGCCGGCCGCGTTTCGATCTGTCTAACCGTTCAAAAGTTATGAGATGTTTACATACACACACACGCACACGCACACACACACATCATGACAATAGTCAGAAAAGGTTCCTAGCACCTCAAAACGAGGAGATCTGGTGAAAACTCGATTTTAAAACTCGGGGCAAAATCAGTAACTTCCTTATCTACATACGTAGCGGGAAGTTAAAAATAGAAATGAAATTATTAACCTGTAAAAAATTGATTCGTCAATAAATTATTAAATTATATTTTTGTAATTAAACGAGCAATATGAGGCGTGCACTATTGGATTTTCCAAATTTTATTTATTATTAAGACTGTTAAAGATTCAAAATGTATAGGTAAGTAATGATTGGCCGTTTTAACATTGGATAGCAAACAAGCAGTCAGCTCTCCTGGTGAAATCAGATACCATCGCCTATAAAGGCTAAAAAATGTAAATGTCGCGCTGCTATTTGGTGGCGATGTTTTATGCGGCTGTGTCTTGGATGAGCATATTAAGCTAAGTTATCGCATGGCAACTCCCAAGACATTCCAATCCCGCCTCAAGGTTCGCCGTTCGCAACACATGATTAACGTCTTTGGTGTATATAGCCGATGGCTGTCTCGTTACATTAAGATAACTTTCCGCTCATTTGCTATCATATAAAAGTATCTTCACGCCCGTATCCCCGAAGGGGTAGGCAGAGGTACAACAAGTGCACCCACGATTAGCCGAAGATACTTGATCCCACAAATGTGATAGGTGGCAAGCCTATCGCCACCTGGGCACTTTCCAATCCCAGGCAACTTTGTGTTTATCAGACAACTGCAAAAACATTTTTTAAGTGCCCGACCCGGGAATCGAACCCGGGACCTCATGTGGTCGACGCCAACGTTGGACCACTAGACCACAGAGGAATATACAGTAAATAAATAAATAATAATAAATAAATAAAACGGTTCACCTACTGACAGCACTGTTTTGGATAATAATCGCAGTATTTAGAAGTAACATAGTTATCCCTTGGTCTACGGAAGTTCATATATTATAAGTGAAAGATGGTGTAACTTCCGCTTTAGTTATTCTAATTAGCCCCTCTCTAATGGATTTTCCATTAACCACTACTAAATTACTAGACAAGCTTCCAGATATAATGTAATTTATTTGTGTTAATGCGACCCTACTTTGTGATACCATTTTTGTCTCATCCTTTGTTTTATTTGAGCTATCGGGTTGGTAAAATGTATACTATAAAATAAATAGATTTTGACATTTACCTTAATTTTTTAATTTACTTCAAGCCACAATTCACATGTTTTTGTACATTGTTTATGTATTTTGAAGTATTCATTAATTAATTTTTATCTATTAATCTATATTAATATTATAAATGCGAAAGTTTGGATGTTTGGATGTTGGTTGGATGTTTGTGCTCAATCACGCCAAAACTACTGAACGGGTTGATTTGGATGAAATTTAGCATATAGATAGATGGTAACCTAGAATAGCACACATGCTACTTTTTATCTCAGAAAAATTATTTGTTCTTGAGGGATTCACCAAAAACTTTTATAATGGAGCGGGTTGCATGCCTATATTTTCCATTTGGGAAAAAATTAAAATATTAAAAATTTTGTTAAATAATGCAGTTAATTGGGTATTTTATTTTAATTACGTAATTACTAATATTAATTATTAAATATTAATTTGACATCATTTCTCAGTATTATTTAATATTTTATATAATTTGACATAATACTCTACATTGACCATAAATAATAATTATTATTCATATCTTATATAATTAGTTATTTTTTTATATTTTGACAATTTTTCATATTTGTTTATTATGTGTATTAATGATTATGTGTATGTATAATTAAACTTAATTTTTATTTCTAATTAATGGATTTGTTATTTTGCAGTTTTAATAATATCAATATTTCCCTACGTTGGGGAAAAAACAACACGGGCGAGACTTCATACATTGTTTTTTTTAGTTATTTCCTTAAAGTTTAATATATTCCTGAAGATTTTATATCAACCTCTTAACTTATCCGCATTTAATAAATATTTTTTCAACTTGGGAAAATTTAGGTAAGGTTAACGTAAACAATCAGTTCTCTCCGTGGTAGGTAGCAGTCTGTGGTTAGGTATTTATCTTGTCATTGGGTGCCTTTAGTACAACAGCTGCTAATTTCAGAAATCTAAGTTAGATTGACAGAATTCTGAGTTAAGATTTTGCGAAGACACTTAGGTACTTACAAGGACAAAAAATTAGCATTCACTATTCTTTAATACAAAAACAGGGAGAAGTTTTATTTGATACTGTTATGAAAATTATGATATATAAACTTATTGCTGTTTTAATGAAAATGTAGGTAACTAAAGTTTTATACAATGGTAACACTTAAATATGATGATAGAATTCAACTCAATATTTATACGATTGTTTCTAGTGAAATATTTTATGTAATTGATTTAAAAATCGTAGAAAATTATTCTAGTTTAATAAATAAATATATATATATATATAAGTGTTATATATATATATATATATATATATATATATATATATATATATATATATATATATATATATATATATATATATATATATATATATATATATATATATATATATATATATATATATATATATATATATATACAAAACTGTACATTGAATTTTTTTTAAAAGCATACTTGGGGCGTGATCTACAATCGATATCGAAGCCAAAAATATAGTTTTTAGAATTTTTGTCTGTTTGTCTGTATGTATGTCCGGGGTAAACTCAAAAAGTACTGCATGGATTTACTTCAAATTTTGCATGAATATTACTAACAGGTCGGGTCAACATATAGGCTACATATTATCACGCTATCACCTATGGAGGAGGAGCTGTACGGAGTAAACGAAGTCCGCGCGGACTAAGTCGCGGGCAACAGGTAGTATCTATATATATATATATGTACCTTTTATTTAAATAGCCAACCGGTTTCGCATTTTACTGCATCATCACGGCTAAAGCTTAAATTATTGTACCGGACTGTTTGTATTTTGTGCGACAGAGATAACGCTCTACGAAGCCGAAATTAGCCGATTGTCTCTTTCCAAAGGTCGATGTGCAATATTTATCGCCGGGTACTGTAATATTTTTACGTATCTAATATTCGTCACTCCGAAAGACACGCAAGGGATGTACAAATTAACCAAAATGGCCTGTGTTCTTTTCACATATCGGGTAACATATTATCTTAGGTCTGTTATTCTTTGCATAAATCTTTAAGTATATAAACCTCCTATAAATGTACTCACTAAAGAATAAGCAATATTTTTTGTGAATTAGTACACTGTATGTCTTGTTTAGCTATAAGTCCTGATGATGCGTTAATACGCGAATATGTATATTATTTCTTTTTTATTAAGAACTATAAAAATAGTTCGTTTATTTGGGAACTTAAACTTGATGGTCTAAAAATGATGTTGGTGTTGTCCGAGTTTAGAAATAAAACTACTCTAACTAGCAAATTGATAT
Source organism: Apodemia mormo (assembly GCA_036924255.1). Lineage (NCBI taxonomy): Eukaryota > Metazoa > Arthropoda > Insecta > Lepidoptera > Riodinidae > Apodemia > Apodemia mormo. Next base: position 36,430,502 of record JAUPFN010000003.1, on the reverse strand, counting down.
AGCTAGTTAGAGTAGTAAGCTGTTTACTGACGCTTCTCTCGTGTGGGCCTCACATCACTTCCTCTTAATTAGTCGGGTAAAAAAAATAGCTTAAATCTGTGATAGTGCAGTTTTTGTTGACGTAAGATTTTTAAAAATCAGTTCAGTGGTTCTTGGTTACAAATAATAAACTCTCATAACAAACAGACAAATATTAACGCTTTATGTTAGTATTGGCTGTGCCCGCGACTTCGTCCGCGTGGAAAATTTTCTAACACAAAAGTTACTCCTTGTTACATTAGCTATCTGCTAGAGTGAAAGTCCCGTCAAAATCGGTCCAGCTGTTTCAGAGCTTAGTCCGAACAAACAGACAGACAGACAAAAATGGTAAAAAATGTTCATAAAAACATATAGTAAAAATTGGTTATTTTAATATTGCCAACAGACACTTCAATTTTATTTATTTATATAGATAGATCAGTATAAATGTATGCTCAAAATGTAGTTAGGTTTAGGTAACCTACTTGCATAAATCTGTGATATCAGAAACTTGATTTTTACCGTATGCAATGCTAGAGAATCGCTTTAAAAATATGTATGCAAGTATATAATTAAATATAATAGAGTAGATAATTAAATATAATATAACTTGAAGTGCACTGTAATATACTTTTGTGTAGTGTAAAGACTGTTACCAGTAGTTTGTGTAATTTTCTCGCTGGACTATTAATTCGAAGTTCGCAGAAGCACAACTCGTAACTACAATGTGTTACGCTCAATTTAGAAACGGTGTTAGAATATTTCCTAAAGTTTAATGTTTAAAAATGTACAAGGATAGAGTTTTGCGGCGAAGCTTAACTGTGGAATAATAAATAACTGTTTACAGCTAAAACGGTTTGACATGAGTTAAGGAAACGTTTGTTTTTAAAAGCTTCGTTCTGCTAAAGATTTATCATTAAAATACCATTGTCTAACCCCCTAATGCAGCAAAACAATACGAAAAAATCTAATATAGTTGACCCTGCAGGCCATCCCTGAAACTTCCTGCTTAACTTAAGAGAACGCTTCTTTTGCCTATAAACCTATGCCTAAGCATAGATTGTTAAGTTCGAAGAGAAAAAAATTTTGTTTATAAAACTGTTTTAATAGCTACAGAATCGATAGGTCAAAAAATTTCAATGAAATGTAAAAACAACTTTTTTTAAATTTTCGTTATTGACAAACCCAAATAAAATAAACCGATTTTGATCCAATTTTCGGTATTTAACGCAGTTTTTTAGAGATAAAATCTCATTCGATTTTTATATCAATCGATATATTAACATGAGTTATTTAAAAAATAGGCAATAAGTTTGCTGTAAACAACGTAATTTTAAGGTTTGAAAAGCTGTAACTTTTAAAATTTGACTTGATTTTGATTTTTGAAACGGCATTCCATATAGTTCTTTTAGTACTAAAATGTTGCAGAAGATCAAAGAATAAATGGTTAAAAAATTTCGAAATTTCGAAGTTAACAAAAAATTTTGATAAAACACTTTTTTCAAAATTTTTTGTCAACAACTCCCGAACGGATACCAATTTCATTGCAATTTATGCACTGGACGCAGTTTTTTGAGAAGTAGAGCTGATTAGAATTTTTACCCTATTGGTTTAATATGGTAATTGTATTAAAAAAATACTGTTTCGCCAAATTTTTTTATATAATTTCTCAAAACCTCCTGAACTGAATTGGCTAAATTTGCAGGAAGTCTAAGTTGAGCGAAATCCAATCGAATGTCATCAACCGCGAATCGATCGGTCAAGCTGTTCAAAAGTTATGAGATTTTTACATACACATATACACATACATACACATACACACACACACATACACACACATACACACACATACACACATACATATCTACAGATATACTGACGTCATCGTGAAAATAGTTGAAAAGGGTTCTTAGGCCTCAAAGGGTGAAGATCTGGTAAACACTCTTAGATGAAGGAAATGAATGCTCGATTTTCGAAATTCGAGGCAAAATTAATAAATTCCTTAATTACATATGTAGCGGGAAATTAAAATTGCTTTTGACTAAAAAGCTTATTTTGTTCATTGAAAACGATTTGCAATAAAAAATGTGTAAGCGGTTGACCCTGAGGGCATCCCTGAAACTTCTCGCTAAATTGAGGCATTTCAAGCTAAAAGAAGTAAAAACTATAAGCATAGATTTTGTTGTTTAACCATCTAGTTAGTTAAATATGATTGACAGTATATTGGTTTTTGAAAAGCTGTGTATTTTGGAAACGATGATCTATTCTGATTTTTTTAATAGCAATCAACTACATTTTTGAGATCTAAAGTATTGTTTTAGCTACATAATCGATAGATTGAAAATTTTCGAAGCAATAAAAAAAATGTTTAAAAAAATTGTCGTCATCATTAACCCCAAACAAATTGACCGATTTTGATTAAATTAACGGTTTTTGACGCAGTTTTTTAAGTATGCGAAATTAACCATGTCTGTTGAGTGTGACGTTATTACAACCAAATCGCTGGGCCGATTGCGACATAATTTCACACAGCTATTTTGTTTTAATTTTCTTATTTCAAATTTTTTACAACGACATGTTAATCTAACCGCGGGCAAAGCTAGTCCATACTAATATTACAAATGGGAAAGTGTATGTGTGTGTTTGTTTGTCCGTCTTTCACGTCAAAACGGAGCGATGAATTGACGCGATTTTTTTAAAAGTAGAGATAGTTGAAGGGATGGGAAATAACATAGGCTACTTTTTGTCTCTTACTTTACGCGAGTGAAGCCGCGGGCAAAAGCTAATATGAAATAAAATTAACAAGAAATAAATAAAAAATGTATACTCCGCACACCGTAGACAGTTTATCCTTTAAAAGGGACTCGGACCAACACGGTGGTGATGGTGTGTTCTATTTTTGTTAAAAGTATCATCATCGACATTGGCCGCAAATGCTGAGATTTGATACCTAGGATAAGTTATGGGATCAAATGGAAGGTCAAGGAAATCAAATTTGATATAAAAAACAGTTTTATCACAAGGTTTGAATAATTGTGCACGTCATTTTATTTAACATATCTTTTTTTGGAATAATAACTTAAATTTGTCGTTAAAAGAAATATTAATCAATATATCTTAAATAAATGCACGAGAGTTTGAAAGTTATCTTTTTTTGCTACGGGATAAGCTTCTGTAAGTGCTGTTCATTGTAGCATTTATTTATTCTAACATTTTACCTCCGTAATTTGTTTTGTATGTTTGTGTCAGTCTTAATATCTTTTGCCTTTGTTACTATGAAGTTAAAATTAGAATAATTTCAAGCTATCAACATTAAACAAACGGTTCTCAACTCAACATTGGAATTAACTTTATAAATTAACTTATCTAAGGCTTTTCAAAACTGACTAAACATTTGTTAAATCCGACTTTGAAAATACTTAAGATTTAAGCTTTAAAGTAATATTAATCGGACTTTAAACTTTATTATTTTGAGACAATTTGTCAATATTTCAGATAATAATTAAATAAAAGTCATCATCGTACAGTTTTAAATTAAATATATTACGCCAGATTCCTATAAAGTAGGCAGAGTAAACTCAGTGGCGTTGCGTTTGGGAAGGGCCAAATGAACAGCGGTGGTAACATGCACCAAAACTCTGTTTTGAGTTGCGCATGCGCTGACACGAGCCTAGCTGAACCGTGCGGTTGCCATAAGGCGCATCCAAAGCAGGAGGATTCACATTCAGTCTGCACACATACACGATACGGTGATACAAATGGTTCTCTTTGGAAATAGCATATCGACTAGGGAAGCCTAGTTTAAGAAAATTTACAAACTAAGAAAGACACTTAGGGCCGACGACGCGACGTGCTGGTAGATCAGGTATTTATCTTGGCAGGCTAGCTGAGGTGACTCGGTGAAAAGAAACGGGGTTAGGGAATTTCCGTCGGTGGTTAGTATGTATAGCGCGATTCAGGAATCTGATACCATTTCCGTGGTTTCTACTGTCCACACGAAGTAGAGTGAAGTGCCCGCCGTCCACAAAATCCGGTACCAGCTCCTTGCTTGTAGTTGCGTCGGTTCGTGCTTGTTCGAATGAGTGAAAAGAACATGAGGAACGTACTAGGCGTGTGGAACTAACGAGGGAAGTCATATATTGATCTCTGCGCGTGGTCATCAGCCCAATAAAAGGCCGTTTAATTTCGTGTAGAAACTAAAATTTCGACGTAACAAATGAATGATCTTCCAAAAACATGACGTGAACTGGTTATTCGGCGCGATTGATATTTTCGCTTTTTTAGTAAAGCGGTGCAGTAGCAGTCCAGCTTCGTTATAATCAACAGTAAGGGTGTAGATTCGTCAAAATTTAGGTAAACATTAAGTCTCGTTCCGCAGAAGCCAAACGACGCGACCGGCATACGAATAATGTGTGCGGGGTGTACTATTCAGTCGTGGTATCGAGCTTCCGAATAGCGACTTAATCGCCGAATTTGATGTTTTTAGGTGTGCGATGTAGAGCGTTTGGTCGTTGCATGTAGCATCCAAATTAAGACTAAATCATCGATCGCCGTTGCCAAAAGTAGCATGTTTGCTGTGTTTCTTAGAAATATTTAGTAGCATATAATAGGGCATACAAAAAGAGTTTGACTCTATAAGAATGAGATTATACCTATGTAATACCTGTTTTGGTCAAGTCTCTTTTGATTTCTCTTACGTCATTTCATAAAAGCAAACGATTAACCAAGGGTGTCACTATATTTGTGACTATAAGATCTTACGCTACATTTCGCCTGGGCTTTATACCACCGCTTCGATAGAGTCAGTGTTTTTCACGGTCGTGTTCAATTTTAAATGTTAAATTTGTTGATAATCTTATACATGTGGCATTATGCACTTGCTACAAACAGAGCAATGCTCCATTTACGTATTTGGTGATGGTTATTGGTTACCTTATTTTACATCAGAACAGCGATTTTCTTATTTTCTATCCTGTAATATAAAAAAAACACTCTAAATATTTATTTAACTAGTACAATTTTAGTAAATATTTGATAATAGAAAAGGATAAAAATATTTTTTCATGATTATTTTTTCTTTCGCAAAGTAACGAACACGGCCATATAATTGTGTTATTTCATAAGCCCGGCCATATAATTGTGTTAGTTCAAAAGCCCATGTAATGAAGACTGGTTTAATTTCAGGTTAAATATTTTTCCATCTACCTTAATTCACTTAAAAAGCAATTTGTCGCTTCTCTTATTACAAAATCAAATAACCGGCGGAAGAGAGAAATATACTTCTCAATTATAAATTCATTAGCTTTTGCTCTTGCCCTTTGTACGCATGGCATTTCTAATTTTACGTGAAAAATTTAAACCCTTTTTAGTCTCTGAATAAATTATTACGAATCTAAAATTACTACTAAAGTCTAAAAGCTTTTAATTTTTTATCAAAGTTGATTTGTGTTCGTCTGCTTCGTCACAGTGAGATACACAAGATTATTATAGAAAATCGACAACATTTTAGCTTTACGATAACTTAATAATTGAGCTAAAAAAGGAAGCGCTTTTGTCAGCTAAATTTTACGCTAAAATTATGAATAGTTACGCAAAATATATTTAAGCATAATAATATGACAATAAGTAGTCATATTTGTAGGACATTTTAATAGTAATTTTGAAAAAAGTGCCTTATTATTTCGTGTCCACTTATGTAAATTATTATTTAACTTCGTATATTAATTTTAGTTTATGTTACAAAATCTATTCACATAGTCAGAAGTCCGTGAGAATTCCTAAGCTATACCAGATAACCCCATCGAGTGTGGGCTAATTCCTTTTGTTTTGGCACTTTTTAGTGCTAGATGATTTCTAAGTTCCGATGATGGAACTGAAAGATGGCTATGGGAACTCCTGAACTAAACAAGATAAACCTATCGAGTTTAGACTCATTTACTTTGTTTTGACAAATACCCTGGTGCTACATGACTTCTAGGTTCTTATGACAAAGCAGAAAGGAGGTCATAGGAACTTTGACTTACAATTAAGTATAACTATTAATTTTAGGCTCGTTTGATTTGTTCTTTTAAGATCTTTGGAGCGGGACAGTTTTCAGTATCTGTTGATAGAGCTGGAAGAAGTTGAGATCTCCTAAGTTCAGCCAGATAAACCCATCGAGTGGCATGGTTCGATTTATTTTGGTATATTGGGCAACTTAAATAATAAATAATGACCGATCGAGACTGGATTTTCGACCGAAACCGAAACTTCTGCTTCTGTTTCAGTTCCGGCAGAAACCGAACCGTTATTTTCTAAGAATATATTTTTATCGACATCGACGACAGTAGATAGTTAGAAGGGAGATAAACTAATTCCAGGGGGGAGGGGGCCAGATGCCCCTCCCTACCACCCCCCCTCGATACGCCCATGTATTTATGTCAATATTGGTCATTCAGTTCATAAAAGGCTCACATTTGGCTATATATATCATTACCATCGTGACTAATATGTGGTAGAGTTCCGCAATGTCTCGTCCGAGTATCTGTTATTTAATCCTGCCGCAATAGGGCCAATGCTTGTCATTGTCATGTTCCGGTTTGGAGGGGTAAGGCTGCCAGTAAACTGCGTATGTGGCATGTCCAATGTCTATCCTGCCACACAGACAGCAACGTACCATTAACATCTGTGGTGTAAATAGGCAATGATTTATTATTTCATGATGAGACCCATAAGTTTCTTTCCTATCTAATGATATGAAAAGAAATCATATATACATTGGTTAGCTGTCCCTAGGTTTCCTTGCACGCTTTCTCTCGTGCATGTATAGGATATATATACGTTTTACAGCTATTATATCCAGCAGAACAGTAAATAGTAAAAAAGCATGTCTGAACAAAAAAGTTTATTTTTATGAAGGTAATATTTCCAGAAAATTTATTTGGGTAACGCATAAAAATAATCATGAGTCATGCACCACTGAATCCAATCTTTTTGTACACCATAACCAACGGCTTCCAACATTAATGCGTTTCTTCACGACACTCGACACGATACTCAAACGTTTTACTGACTACTCAGTTAGTAAAGCATTAGGCAAGTAGTATATTTCAACGTTTAAAATAGTTACTGTTATAAAAGTTTTTTATAACAGTAACTATACAATTTTATTTTTTTTCGAAATTATATTAGCTACATACCAAATGTATGGCTGTTTTTTTTCGAAATTGGGCTTTTAGACACGCAGAGTGCACATTCAGAGTTTATGTTAGTGGGCTTAGAGCGGGTGGGAGAGACCGAAGCTCTGTTTAGGGCAGTATTTTGACGATAAGTTGAGGAATAAATGGCGTCAGAATTTCGACTCATCATCAAATCTTGACCTCGGTCAAGGTTTAACGTGTTTATATAAATTGTGATTGTATGTGTGTCAGGAATGTATAAATGATGATTTGTATATATGTATGCTATTGTTCAGAAAGTATGCATTTAAATCTTATTTAGTCATATAGTTATATTTCAATAAGATTCCATTGCATAACTGCGTAGTTTTCATGGTGATGTACACACTAGCTAGCTTGATGAGGAATGTAACTTTATCCCCATTCAGCCCAACATGTACATATACAGTCCTGCTAATATTATGAACGCAATCTTTCTAGTTGGATTTTTTTTGTACGGTACATTTTTTGTAACTATTTTTCAAAAGCTTGTCATTTTGGCATTTTGATTTGGTATTGTACATATACATTTTTTCCTTTGAGTATTGGTACTTCATTATAAATGACTTTTTGTATGAAATATTTTAGTCAGACATCTTTTCTTTTATATAACTTGTAGATAAGCAACATAATAAGAGTAAAAATTTAATTTATATCACAACTATTATAAATTTTATGAAGCCGATAAAAGGTGTTCCATGAAGACCCGGCCTTTTGTTTCAGCTTAATGCCTTTGTCTAAATTGAGTTTGGGGCCTCAACATTATTCCTTAAGTAAGAAGTTATTTCAATGTACCACGGTCCGCAGTTGTTTTGTTCTTTAAAAGTTAGATATAGACTTATTATAGGTAGTAACAAACAAATGTGTCTTCTCGCGGTTTTATTCGTAACAAAATACACGATTTTTAGTGATTTTTTTTAGTTAATAACCACTGAACAAATAACACTAACACTAAAGTAAGCATGTATCATTTGTGATATGGGTGTTTGTTAATAATATTAATACACAAGAATACATATTATCTTGACGATAAGTCGAATAATTTCGAAGTTATATCGAAAAAACACATTTTTTTAAAATTTTTCGTCAACGATAACTCCCGAATGGCTAAACCTATTTTGATGCCACTGAAGAGAAAAAGGGCTGATTAAATTTTGTACTCAATCGATACATTAATCTGGAAGTTATACTAAAGAATACTATAGTTTCACCGAATTTTTTTTAGGTTTTTTCATTACTTCTCAAAATCTTCTAGACCGAATTCATTAAAATGTTCAAAAAAGCTAAGTTGAGCGGAATCCAATCGAATGGCATCAATCGCGTTTCGGTCGGTTATGCATTCCAAAATTTTTGAAATGTTTACATACGCAATACACATATACACACACGTACATACATAAATGCATACTAACATCATCGTGAAAATAGTCGGAAAAGGTCCCTAGGACCTCAAAACGTGAAGATCTGGTTAAAACTCGATTTTCAAAAACCGGGGCAAAACCAGTAACTTCCTTATCTACGTTAAAGTTAAAAAGAAGGCTTCATTGTCAATGGCAAATAAATTGCTGCCCTACTATTGTAACGATTACGGTTATCTGTTACATTCGCGGTCCCAATGGGTCAACACTAGTAGTGATGCGTCGACGTCGGAGTTCTCCTCCGCCGCCGACGTATCAAGAATGCACTTAAGAGGCTTTCGGCTGAGATTAAAAAAGACTTGGGCGAAGGCATAGGCGAAGGCAATATTATTTATTGATTATTTATTTGTTTACTCTTAAAAAAATTCTTTTAAATTGGACAAATTATATCGGAACCTCAAACATAATTAAGACAAAGACAATAACCATCAAGCGTAATGCCTGTTTTCGTGTTATACACGATGTTGTTGATGGATTATTCATAATGAAATTAATTTATGTTTAGTTTTGTTAAAATTTATTGACTAAAATGGAAGAGTTCTACTCAAAAGAGAATAAAAGCTTTGACACATTTTATAAGTGGGACATGGTGTTAATAGCAAGTATACAAATGACTCTCCTAATGGAAAGAAACATCCACTGTCTAAAACACACAAGGGATGCGTCGCGTGTGAGACGGGTGTAATAATTTCATATTATGCGTCATGTCAAATTTCGAATGTTCATACACTTACACCTGAGTTGTTAATGTAAACGGTCGAAAGAGCCACCCTTTTATTTTTTCTGACCCTAATTCGGTATTTTTTCAAATTACTATTTATATACTTACATACATATCTTCACGCCAGATTCTTTACGAGGTAGGCACAGAAAACCGAGTGCCATATGTCAAGATCTTTGTAGATTTGTCTTGCTTTCTCCAGATTTATTAGTTTCTTAAAATATTTTCAGCTGACGAAAAAACAAAGGTTCTCAATTCGACGTGTATATTTTATTTTAATGTTAGACCACTAGGCCCGAGTATTTGGTACCACCGCCTTACATATTCCTGCCGTATTAACGTCAATGCTTATCATTTTTGTTTTCCGCTTTAGAGGGTAAGGTAGCCAGTAGACTTATGTATGTGGCATTGCCATCCCGCTACACCGATAGCAACGTACCATTAACATTTTTGGTGTCGATAGGCGACAGTTTTTGCTTGGTATCTTATTATATAAAAAAAACAAAAAGTTATCAGACGCCCTTCCGCTTCATGCATCAAGCTCACATGACTAGAAAATTCCTTGATGTTGGAATATGTTAAAGGTAACGAAAGATTCCTGAAAACATAGGTGTTAGTCATAAGTAGATAGCTTCAATTACGTAATCTTAAAAGCGAAATGACTGGATATTTTCCCGTGTTGGTTCCGAGCTCCTTTGAAGAATAGACCAATTGCCGTTCTGCCAGGCAGGTCGTAAAAGGCGACCGATTGGCTATGCCATCATGACTACTAGGTGGTAGAGTTCTGCATTGTCTCGCCCGGGTCTGGTACCACCGCCTTACCTATTCCTGCCGCAATAGCGTCAGTGCTTGTCCCTGTCGTGTACCGGTTTGGCGGGTAAGGTAGCCGGTAAACTTATGCATGTGGAATTAGACCTCGCCACAAGATAGCAACGCACCATTAACATCTTTGGTGTCTATAGGCGATGGTTGACTCTTACCATCAGGAGACTCATCTGCTTGTTTGCTATATTATAATATAAAAAAAAAAAATTGTTCTAGAAAAAAAGAGAGCCGGTTCCGGGTGAAGCGGATTAAGGCTGGACTCATACATCCGGAATTCCTCTTTAAATTATTCAGAGTCGGAATTCATAATCTGATTGCGGTGTTGTGTGTGCTCGCGTGGCGAAATATAAAGAAAAACGTGCGTTCATGAAATCATAATCTTATTTAAAGAGATCTAACTAAATTTTTTAATTTTTAATAAAAAAATTAAACCGACGCAAAGTTACGCGTGGTCATACATTAAAATCAGTCAGTGAATCAATCAATCAATCATCCTTGTTTACGTACTCTTATGGTTGGAGTTACAAATCATCACCACCAACGTCACCACCACCACCTTCAAGGTATACCCATTCTATTAAAAAATAATGATCAAAATCGGACTACTCTGTAAAAAGTTATGCGTGATCTAACATAAAAAATATATCAATACGCCCGACTCCCTTGCGGGGTAGGCAGAGTAAACCAAACGTCTATAGACTTTCCGGTTTGCCGCGATTCATCGGTTTGACGGTTGGCGAGATAAGTGTTGATCCTCATCACCGTATTTACCGACATGTTAACAATTATCGACTATTTCGAGTGATAACCAGGACCGACAGCTTTATGTGCTTATCCGAGGTACGGGAGTAGTAATACAGCTCCGAACTGATATTAAGTTTGAAGATTTTCGAGAAAAACCTCGCAAAAACTGAACTCGATTGAATCCGGGACCTCATGATCAAAGCCAAATAGGGTACCCTTAGACCACGAGGCAGTCAAATTGAGAAAAATATACGCGTCGAATTTGAAACTCCTCCGTTTTTCAATCGGTTCAGAAATAAGAATGTGCGTTGAGTTCTTAAATTCAAGCATTTCTCTTCTTGATTAATCATCAGAATTCAGAATACGAATTCAGAGAGGCATTTGAATGTATGAGGCCACCCTTAGGCTATACTGAGAGAGAAAATCTGATAAAAATGAGAACGTAAAATCCTATGTGTGTGATTCTGTTCTCTGTGTCTTATATATATTTGTTTACGAATCCTGTTATGGTACCAGTTGGGAATACTGTTCGCTATAATGGCTCGTTTCAGTAAAGTGCTTTTACGAGAATTGCGATGAAAATGATTTTCAAGCTAAATATTACTTTAGTTATATGTGTGTACTTATTAAAATAATTCGACGACCTTGTTGCTTGTGCGGTTAGTGTATATAACGAAAGATGCCAATTGTAATCTGTTCCTAATTCGATTCCCGATAAGGGCAGTCATTTTTGTGATAGCATGTATTTTTAAGTCTGGGTCTTTAATATTATAATATCATTAGTAACAAACAAGCAGATGGCTCTCCTATGGAAAGAGCATCGCCAATAGGCACCACAGATGCTAATGTTATGTTGTTACCCGTGTGGCAGGACAGTGATCTCTCATGTATAAGTCTACCTTCTACCTTGCCCTCCTAACTGGAACACGACATTGACAATCAATAAAATATAGATATTAACAATGACTTAGCTGTGTCATACAATATTTTATATTAAAACACTTGTACTGTTTCACAATAAATTATGACATACACTATCGCGTTTCGCTTCTAAATAAGCATCTTCAGGGCATGGACATGGCATGGAGGGAAAGCATGCTTTCAAATTATAAAGTGTTAAATCATGACAGCTAGATATTTTTTTGTTTTTAGTTATAGGTTGTGTTTGCCCTGAAGATGCTTATTTAGAAGCAAAACCGGTTGGATAGTGTATGTTATAATTTAGTGTGAAACAGTACAAGTGTTTTAATATAAAGTATTGAATAAAAATGGAGTTTCACCAAGTACCGACGACAAAGAGTGTAGAATAGACTTAGCTGTGCTTGATCTTTTATAGTCCAGTAAAAAGTTTAATGAAACCATGATCTGACCAGTTTTGGCGCAATGAGTAAAAATGTGTTCATTAATACTTAAATAATGATATTATGAAAGAAATTCTGATTTAAATTTAGGGGAAAGTGATGAAAAAAATAAAAAAAGGGTTGAAAAATGCCTTTTTTTAAAATAATTTAATAACGGTAGGAAATAGAAAAAAAAGTTTCAAGTAAAAGGTGTAGAAAAAAAAATTCTACCCAAAAAAGTTCCTCTTCATTTTTTTGTTATCTACTTTAGTTTAGCTACAAAAAATAAAAATTAAATTTGTAGTAAAATATGTAAAAATATAAAAAATATGGGAAAACATATGTAGTAGTGTTAGTACATATTTATGTGATACGCGCGCTGCATGGTACAGGGCCGTAATAATTCTGGTAAGTTTTTATAATTAATTACAAAGCAAATTTATTTTTTATTTTTTGTAAGTTAACTAAAGCAGATGACAAAAAAATGAAGAGGAACTTTTTTGTGTAGAATTTTTTTCTTTACAACTTTTACTTGAAACTTTTTTTTCTATTTCCTACCGTTATTAAGTTATTTTTAAAAAAGGCATTTTTCAACACTTTTTTTATTTTTTTTATCCCTTTCCCCTAAATTTAAATCAAAATTTCTTTCATAATATCATTATTTAAGTATTAATGAACACATTTTTACTCATTGCGCCAAAACTGGTCAGATCATGGTTTCATTAAACTTTTTACTGGACTATTATCTCCGTGCCAAATTTTATCAAAATCTCTTTAGCGGTTTAGACGTGAAACAATAACAGGCAGTCTTACGCATCTATGTATTCGCACCTTGACCAGCGTATTCACTTATTATCGTCGATAAAGATTTGCATACAAACTTTCATCCACTATTTGAGAATAGCCCCCCTCGGCCCATTAAATTTGTTTAACGAATAAATTTTTATTCCCCTAGTTGGCAATCCACTCGCGTTACATTTTTAATGTGCTGACTTTTAAATAAAATACGCAGTTGGGTGAAGGTCAACTTAGTTCGGATCTTTATAAATAAGAAAGGTTAAATTTCATTCTTTCGCCGTTATAAGCACAATAAAGTCAGACAGTATGTACCTACGCGTTTACTATTTATTATAAAAATGAATATCTTTACATTTTTTCATAAAGTCAAACATGTTTTATTCAAATCAAACATGTTTTATTCAAATAAACTGTTTTAGGCGTTTTTGATAAGTTGATATTTTTTCTAATTTCTGCCGGATCGGTTCGCGGTCACACACATTGTAGACCCGGCGAAAGAAACTCAGCGGGATTATTTATTTTTCAAATCCATTTTTAATTATGTTGAAATGCATTTGTACAGTTTGACAAAACACTTTTTATTTAGTTTATATCGCCAACCGGTTTCGCTTTTCCAGACCATATAAACCAAACATATGATTATGTCTTGACATCCGTGTGGTAGGGATGTGCCACATGCATTAATTTTACCAGTCACTGCTTTGTAAACCAGAATATAACATTACAAGCTCCGACGCTATTGCAGCAAGAAATGTTAAGGCGTCTAAAATCAGTGGATGAAGCTTCAAAACCTAGATTCTAGACCTATTTTAAAAGCCGGTCCAAAAAAATGATACAGTAATATTGATTTAGGCCGATAATAATGATTTAGCCGCCATACCTATATTTCAATATACCTAGATATGACAATAGATGTGATAAGCGAAACCGGTGTATAAAATTACATAAAATTCATGTGAACTGGAAGTACAAGTGAGTTTATTTGTCATATCTATTTCAAAATGAAGTTTCACCAAGTGCCGACGCTGGAAAGTATCCAATTTATTTCAATACTAGACCTGCCCCCGGTTTCACCCGCGTAGCTTTTGTTCCCGTGGGAATATCGGAAAGATTTATATACTAAAATCTTCTTCGAGAATCAATCTATCTATTAAAAAAACCGCATCAAAATCCGTAGCGTAGTTTTAAAGATTTAAGCATTGGGACAGACAGAGAAAACGACTTTGTTTTATACTATGTAGTGATAAACTGTTTGGATACGGTGGCCAGCGACGTCGCCATGGCGCCTTCATCTCGCGGTTCAATTGAAGTTGGTCCAAACAACCAAGAAGCCTAGTCCTGACTTTTATGTTTAATATTGGAAGGCACCTTTAAATCTTAAGCCTTAGTTGATTGAAGTAAAACAGAAAGTGTTAGTTTTTTTATTAATGTGAATGAATGCTTATTTATACATCAATATATTCTTTGGCTAAAATTAGTACTTTTTATCAGAATCATACTGAAAACCCATGTATGTCCAAGGCGCGAGTGATATTTTTATATTCTTTTAGGATTTTTTTACATAAGATTCAGTTGACAAACATGTTTTTTTGTAAAAATTTGACCACCATTTCTTATATTTGAAAACTATTAAGTTATAAAATTATTGTAAAATTGGAGATTTGAATTTGGTTAAAGTAATCGGAACCTTAACCGGAACAATGAAAATTTAAAACGTGAAATTAAGATATAATTACTCCCGTCAAATGCAGTAGTGCATGCAAAAACCTCATAAGTCACTGACTTATTCACGAGACAAATTACACTTACGGATCTAACCACAAAGTAAGCAAATTACTTGCTTGTGTTATGGGTGTTGGGTCAATGATGCTAATACATAGAACTACATATATAAATACTTTTATATACATAACTAGCTGTTGCCAGCGACTTCGTCCGCGCGGAGTTCGTTTACTCCGCACTGCCCCTCCCCGTAGGTGATAGCGTGATAATATGTAGCCTATATGTTGACCCGACCTATTAGCAATATTCACGCAAAATTTAAAGATTAATCCATGCAGTACTTTTTGAGTTTACCCCGGACATACATACAGACAAACAGACAAAAATTCTAAAAACTATATTTTTGGCTTCAATATCGATTATAGATCACGCCCCACGTATTTTTTAAAAAAATATTCAATGTACAGTTTTGACTTTCCTACGATTTTATTATATTATGTATAGATATAGATAAACACCCAAACCCGGAAATACAAACATTTATGCTCATCACACAAATGCTTGTCCCCGTCAGAGATCGAACCTGAGCCCCGTTGATTGCGTAGTCAGGGTCGCTCACCACTCGACCAACGGGACGGTCATGTTACTTATGTTGTTTATGTAATGAACTTTTTTACGCGGCAAGTAATACACATATTTATCTATGTTACGCGGTATTATTTAAAGAGGAAGGAATGTATTGACTAACTTGGTTTTTACTCAGAATATGCAGAGATCATTTTCAGTAATAATACAAATTTGAAAAAAGTTACCTAAGAGGTTTTTGAAATGACCGATTCAATTATATGTCCAATTTATCCAGTACGGTTTGCAATCTTAATCTCGAGAGGTTTGGGACCAGGACATCAGAGTCGTACCCGCATACAGATTAGGGTTGAGTAGGGATAGCTAAGAGAGTAGTAGGTACTTTTTTTACTGATAAGAGTGAATAAACGATAATGCTGTACAATTTTGTCCACATTAACTTGATTGAATGCTACTTTAGATGTTTGATACTAAATCACGCAAACTGTAAATGAACGGAAACAGATGAAATTTTTTGTTTATATTAGATTTGACGATTTGGCAAGCTGGCCAATTTGATCTTAAAGATCTGGAAATTGGTTTGGAATTCCAAATTGTTCAGACTTCACAGCTAGCGATCGCCCTCTGGTCGAAATTTGACCTTAATTCTATGACTCCGTCTGACGATAGACTTAAAAATAAAATTTCTTTTAAGTTTGACAGCATCCATAAACAATATCTATACATATTGTTTATGGATGTTGGACCCGGGCTCCCCTATGTTGGTCCCGGGTTCCTTTGAAGAATACGCCAACAGCCATTCTGCCAGGCAGGTCGTAAAACGCGACCGATTGGCTATACGAGTCACTACCATCGTGGCTACTAGGTGGTAGAGTTCTACATTGTCTCGCCCGGGTCTGGTACCACCACCTTACCTAATCCTGCCGCAATAGCGTTAGTGCTTGTCGCTGTCGTGTTCCGGTTTGGAGGGTAAGGTAGACGATAAACGTATGCATGTGGCATTAGATCTCGCCAAAAGATAGCAACGCACTATTAACACCTTTGGTGCCTATAGGCGATGGTTGACTCCCATCAGGAGACCCATCTGCTTGTTTGCTATTTTATGATATAAAAAAACACATATAATAAAATCGTAGGAAAGTCAAAACGGTACGTTGAATATTTTTTTAAAAGAATACTTGGGGCGTGATCTACAATCGATATCGAAGCCAAAAATATAGTTTTTAGAATTTTTGTCTGTTTGTCTGTATGTATGTCTGGGATAAACTCAAAAAGTACTGTATGGATTTACTTCAAATTTTGCATGAATATTACTAACAGGTCGGGTCAACATATAGGCTACATATTATCACGCTATCACCTACGGGGGAGGAGCTGTGCGAAGTAAACCAAGTCCGCGCGGACGAAGTCGCGGGCAACAGCTAGTAGATAATATACTTAAATATTATTTTTGTGTTCTCCCCATAAATGGGGAAACATTCACAAACGTCGGTACTTTTTACGTACCCACTTTATTTAAACATGTTATTGTTATCTATTGAATTTTGTTCAATTTTAAAACTAAAGTGAAAGGTAGTAAAATAATTGGGCGAGCGAAGCGAGCCCTATACTAGGCGAATTTCTATGCACTTTTGTAGTGCAATTTACTGAAAAAGTATCGCACGTTTAGGTTTGAGCTTAGACGTGGTAGTTTAAATTTATGTCTAGATATGATCTACCATTGAAATACCATTTTGTAAACATTAAAAAAATAGAAATTACATGATGTATTAGAATTTATTACTACTACCGCCATCTATTATGAAAATAACGAATTAAAATGCTACACTAACATATTAAAATGCTATACTAAACATAGCTACACTAGGTGAAGATATCTATGCCCATTTTACTGAAGAAATATTGCACTTTTAGGTTTGAACTTTGGCGTGGTAATTTAATTCATTTTCATTCACTCCATTTTAATACAATATTAATCTATTAATACACTTGAACTTTTTAACTTTTCGCTATGTATGTGGATAAGGAAGTTACTGATTTAGTAAGTAAAGTAAGTAAGTGTTTTCTTGCTGTTTTTTGTGACTTGGCCATTGAGACATTTCAATATTTCTCAAAACTGAAAAAACAATATTATTTTTGTGAAAACGTACAAGTGTATTAATTAATTATTTATTATTGATTAATGTTGTATTGAGATCAATTTCCAATTTTAGTCCGAGGGTAAAAAGTATCCCGTATCCCCAAAGAGGTAGGCAGAAGTACAACGTGTGCATCCACGTTTAGCCAAAGATACTTAGTCCCACAACGTGATAGCAGTGACCAGCCTATCACCAACCGGGCAATTGTCCAATCCCGGGCAACGTTGTTTTTATTAGAAAATTTAAAAAACACAATTTTTATTTGTTTGACTCAGGAATCGAACCCCAAGGTTTTCTCTAAGAGAAAAATTCGAAAAATTTGTTCGCTGAGTTTCTGTCGCCAATTCTTCGTGCCTGCGGTAAGTCCAATATTAATTCAAAAAATTTTGAAGGGTAATTAAACAAAACATTTTTTGATTTCGAAAATCGATGTGAAACCAGGAACTACCCAATTTTAGAAAGAAAAACTATTTATCTTAGCGAAATGTTAAAAATGTGTTTTTCTTTAAGAGCGAAGTGGTGGTGCGAGATGGATCTTGAGTTGGTATGATATTATAGGTAGAACGTACTATATTATAGGTAGACAAGAAAATATGGTGTAAAATATGTAGATACCTTCATATTTGTTCTGTGTAGATAACATTGATAATTATAAAAATCGTGTTTTTAATAAATCAAGAAAATTTTAAAGGTTGTCTGACTCGGCAATCGAACCCCGAGGGTTCCTAAGAGAAAATTCGAAAAATTTATTCGCTGAGTTTCTGTCGCCAACTCTTCGTGCTTGCGGTAAGTCCAATACTAATTCTAAAAATGTTGAAGGTTAATTAAACAAAACATTTTTTAATTTCGATAATCGATGTGAAACCAGGAAATTCCCGATTTTAGAAAAAAAAAACAATTTATCTTAGCGAAATGTTAAAAATGTGTTTTTCATTATAAGATAAACTTTCATTTTTAATACCTATTTTCCTTGAAAACTCTTTTTTATTTAGTTAGAAAGTTACCATAAATAAAAATTGATTTATATCAATATTAGACATTAAGAGCGAAGTGGTGGTGCGAGATGGATCTTGAGTTGCTACATAATATTATAGGTAGACCAGAAAATATGGTGTAAAATATGTAGATAATCTTTATATTTGTTCTGTGTAGATAACATTGATAGTTATAAAAAATGATGTGGTGTCGCGGGACACCAGGTAGGAACGAATTTCCTTCGGCTAAACGGCACTACTCGCTTGTGTACGCGACTGTCGCGCCTGCGCACGTCTCATTTAACGCTTTTATTCCACGCATTTTTCTTACGGTTTTACTATCACATTTTTTTCAGTTCGGTCGCACAGCAAAATCCCTATCCTCTCCAAGCCTGCCGTAAGAAACTTCGTTCCAAAAATCGTGTTTTTAATAAATCAAGAAAATTTAAAAGAATATTTATTGTAAACTACTAAAAAAAATTAGCCTTAGAAACATGTTTTTTTTTATTGGAACGAAGTTCCTTACGGCAGGCTTGGAGGGGATAGGGATTTTGCTGCGCGACCGAACTGAAAAAAATGTGATAGTAAAACCGTAAGAAAAATGCGTGGAATAAAAGCGTTAAATGAGACGTGCGCAGGCGCGACAGTCGCGTACACAAGCGAGTAGTGCCGTTTAGCCGAAAGAAGTTCGTTCCTACCTGGTGTCCCGCGACACCACATAATTTTTTTGGTTTTATTTCCTGCGCCCCTTAGACCAAAGCCTGACGACGCCTTTGATGCGAATATAATGTTTGGGTGAAAATACGCTGGATTTTTAAGTTAGATAATTACAAATAAAGTCCATACATTCTCATTCTCATAAAAATACTTTCCTAACAATATTACTAGGTAGTATAACTTTGCGAGCCCTTACTAAGCTCTGCTTTTTGCTAGTGTAATGTAATTTATAAATTACTTGTTAGAAGTGTAACTAATAACCTAATAACCTATAAAATAAAGAATATTTGAGTTTTTGAATTGGAAGAATAAGGCAGCCAGCAGACTTATTCATGTGACATTACATCTCTGCCTCACGGATGACAAAGCACAGTTAAAACCTTTGGTGGCTGTAGACGATATATCTTTCTATCCATCCGACTAACAATCAGTTATTTCGCTTTCCTTCAATGAAAGACTTCGCACTTCGTCAAATATAACGACTATGTTGTTACTTTCATACGTTCAAAATAAAGTAAGCGTAACAGCAGGAGGTTATTATAGAATTACGCCGACGCAAGCTGTAAGTGACGCGTAAAAGCTCCATTATTAAAATTAATAGGCAATCAAACAAGATAAGACATCGGCAGTATTTCCCGTTCTTAATGAAAATATGTATTATATCGAAGCTTCACGGGAAATTTTCGTATTAACTTAATGGACGCTTGAAATAAACCACTTAATTGTATTATTCTCATCTAAAAATAATCGAATTTTTATCGGAAAGTTTAATTGAGCCGAAGGAAGTATTGGTGTAAAATTGAGAGTTATACATATTACTAGCTGACCCGTCTAACGTTATTTTGCCATATAAATTATAGAGTTAAAAATAGGGGTTGGTGATAGAAGCGTAAAAATTTAGGGTTGTATGTATTTTTTAATGCTACATTATAAAAAAATTAAAATGTTGACCCAAAAAATTAAAAAAATATTAGGGATGAACAACCCTTATCACTTAAGGGTTTGAAAAATATATAGTAGTCGATTCTCAGAGCTACTGAATATGTATGTAAAATTTCATAACAATCGGTCTAGCCATTTCGAAGGAGTATGGTAACTAACTTTGTGACACAAGAATTTTATACTAATGTAATAAAGCAGAAAAGTTTTTTGTTTGTTTGTATGGAGGCGCTAATCTCTGGAACTACAAGACGGATTAAATCTTAAAGTTTTAGAGAATAAATTTAAGTATCATATACATTTAAACAATACACACCGGTGCAATCATTCATTTGGCGATTTCGTTCTATTATTCGTTCTACCCGCCTGGCCACAGTTCGCGCGGCACGACCGGCGACGCGAATTGCGGCGCGGCGAGCGAAAACAAACGTAGGAAACTGTATGAAGTATGCCACAGCTATCGGCGACGCGAATTGCGGCGCGGAAAACGCGCGACCGGCCGCGCGGTGTGATGAGCGAATAAAACAAAAGAGTACTTTTGTTTTATTCACTAGTAAGCCAGGATTGGAATCAGAATAACACAAAATTAATACCAATGGAAATTATATAGATACTATATTTTATGAAAATTTTTACTAGGTACTATTTTAGCCTCCGACGCAAAAACGAGGGTTGTTATAAGTTTCAGAGGTGTGTCTGTGTATCTGTCCGTGCATCGTAGCGCCCTGGCGGATGGTCCGATTTAATTGCGATTTTTTTTTACTTGAAAGCCCTATTTTGCGAGATGGTTCTTAGCTCTGATTCAATAGAATCTGTGCAACCGTTGAAAGCTCACCAGCTCTTTTCAGCTTGAAAGGAATTTAGCAACTTGTAAAGGCTCTATCGATGCTAAATTTTGTGTTTTATTATTTCAATTATATTGTAATGACATGGTGACCTAGACCTGATGCTACAAAACCTTCATTCGATGATATCAGCTTTTATTTAACTAGCAATATTGTGTGTAAATAAAAGATTTTCTAAATATTGCAAACCATATTTATCGACTTCCTGATATATATTTGTACTCAAACTTGGCAATTATTTTTAAGTTCAATGACAATGCAATGGCGGATGGTCCGATTTAATTGCGATTTTTTTTTACTTGAAAGCCCTATTTTGCGAGATGGTTCTTAGCTCTGATTCAATAGAATCTGTGCAACCGTTGAAAGCTCACCAGCTCTTTTCAGCTTGAAAGGAATTTAGCAACTTGTAAAGGCTCTATCGATGCTAAATTTTGTGTTTTATTATTTCAATTATATTGTAATGACATGGTGACCTAGACCTGATGCTACAAAACCTTCATTCGATGATATCAGCTTTTATTTAACTAGCAATATTGTGTGTAAATAAAAGATTTTCTAAATATTGCAAACCATATTTATCGACTTCCTGATATATATTTGTACTCAAACTTGGCAATTATTTTTAAGTTCAATGACAATGCAATATGATGATTCTATCCAGCTAATATCATGATGTAGCCTGGTAGTATCATGATAGTAGCAAATTTTGGATCATTGGTTTTGTTGCTATAAGTACTAAGTTAATTAGTGCTCATAACAACGAGAAATGGAACTCACAGAAAGAAAGTGTTAAGATAGTTAAGATAGTAAGTAGAGTTTGGAGCCGTTCGTTTCGTTGCAATAATATATTTTTCATTACTACGAGACTCTGAAGATGGAGCCGAAAAAAGTAATATCGAAACTTTTCGCATCCAGATGCAAAATGCTTAGATAA
This sequence comes from Apodemia mormo, assembly GCA_036924255.1. NCBI lineage: Eukaryota > Metazoa > Arthropoda > Insecta > Lepidoptera > Riodinidae > Apodemia > Apodemia mormo. The sequence continues at coordinate 36,408,588 of JAUPFN010000003.1, read as the reverse complement.
TAAACTTCTAAACTCAACAAGGTAAGTTTATTGAGTTAGCGCTCAATTGTCTTGTACTGACAAACATTTTGATGCTGGATGATTTCTAGGATCTGATGCTCATCATGACTTAGGATTTAACGATCAAACTCGTTTAAATATAACTTCAAAAATCTCGAATGGATGGATCAATGATAAGGTAATTAATATATGTAAGTATTAACAATAATGGTATTATATATATATATATATATATATATATATATATATATATATATATATATATATATATATATATATATATATATATATATATATATAATGGTATAATAAATACTATGCATCAAAAGAATATAGTAAAAATAGTATTACAAAATCCGACCCTGGTACTAGCTAGTATCGAGGTGTGACAGCTCAGCGGCACGTCGCCGCGGTCGCAACAAGTCGAGCTGTGGCATACCCAGATGGTCGCGCGACTCAGCGGCGGCCCGGCCACAGCTACCGCTGTGTACATCCTATATTGCTGCAATTAGACATCAGTCTTTTTCACGTTTATATATTTTAAGGTACACATCACAATTATGGAAAACTACAATAATTTAATTAAAATCGGTAAATATTGATGTAAACAAACATCATTTGACGTTTTATGTACATTGACAGCGTGCAAGAGTAATGGCGAATCGGCTGCAAGCTATTTCAGGTGATGTTATTTTCATAAATGATTTGAAATTAGAGCGTTGACAAAATTTTTGTAGCTTTATCTATTATGAAAATTCGAAATTGTTAAAGAGAGATAGAGCTATTTTTATTTACTAAATATAATATTCAGCGTTGAAATGGATGCTATTTTATAATTTTGATTACTTATCGAAATTAATGCCAAGTCCGTATCTTCTCTTGTGAAAGCTTATTTTACATTATGATGTTCGATTCGTCGCAGTGGGTCAAGTCAAACAATTTTTTTTCATGAAATATGAAACTTACAAGTAATAAAATAAATAAGCATAATAACAATATTAATCAAATTTAAATCTCTATTTTTTCAGGCATCCATCCTACTAATATTATAAATGTGAAAGTTTGTAAGTTTGGTATTTATTTTGTACACGAAAATATCACCTATATCTATCTATCTATCTGTATACATATAATAAAATTGTAGGAAAGTCAAAACTGTACATTGAATATTTTTTTTAAAAGAATACTGGTGGCGTGATCTACAATCGTTATCGAAGCCAAAAATATAGTTTTTAGAATTTTTGTCTGTATGTCTGTTTGTCTGTATGTATGTCCGGGGTAGACTCAAAAAGTACTGCATGGATTTACTTCAAATTTTTCATGAATATTACTAACAGGTCGGGTCAACATATAGGCTACTTATTATCACGCTATCACCTACGGGGGAGGAGCAGTGCGGAGTAAACGAAGTCCGCACGAGCGAAGTCACTAGCAACAGCTAGTTTGATATAAATGTGTATCATGTGTGACTTTGTACACACATAATAATGGGTGTGCATTATGATCTTTTTTTTTGAATGAATGAATGAACGAATGTTTATTTTATATTATACTATTTAATACTTTATTATCATAAGATGGCAAATAATCAGATGGTTCTTTTAATAGTAACAACCGTCGCCTATAGACTCCAAATACATGGGGCACACTAAAAGTTTTGCACTTCTAGCTAATCGGAACTATTTTTAAAACGTTGCAACCTTCCTAGTAATAAAAAAAAAAAACAATTGGCGGGAAATGATTTGTCAATTGTTTTTTTATCACACATCAAAGTTCTACGTACGCAACGAAAATGGAATTAAGTCGAAAAGATTTTAAAACGATGATTTTTTATGATTTTAAAAGTTCTCTTTCTCCGCAAGACTGTGCCGCTCGTCTTCGAAATGCTTTTGGGAGAGAAGCAACTTGTTTGAGCACCGTGAGGCGATAGTTTGCTGACTTTGAGGGAGGTCGAGTTTTTTTACATGACGAATTTCGTGAAGGGCGGCCTTCAACTGCCGTCAATGAAAATAATGTGGATACTGTTAAGCGGTTAATTGAAGAAAACCCCCGGATTACCTATGAGACAATTCGAGGACTATTGGGGATTGGTATGAGCCAAATTTAGAAAATTTTACACGAAGAATTGAAAGTTCGGAAACCTTCTCGTTGGATCCCTCATGAACTGACAGCGGAGCAGAAGCGGGCTCGCGTGGAATGGTGTTCACACATGCTACTGAAGTACGACCACGGACATTCTAATGCTGTTTAGGACATTGTCACAGGAGACGAAACGTGGTTTTATTGTTTTGAACCCGAAAAGAAACAGCAATCTTGTGAATGGGTGTTTGAAAATGAGAACAGGCCAACAAAAGTGAGACAGGCGAGAAACGTTGGTAAATAAAATGATCACGTTTTTTTCTCAGCTACGGGTCCTATCCGTACAATTTCACTTGAAGATCAAAAGAGTGTTAATGCCGAGTGGTATTCTACTATTTGTTTACCCAGGGTGTTAGAAAAAGTTCCCGAAAGATGACCCAAAAGCAGCATTCTCCTACACCATGATAACGCTTCTTCACAGACGGCCAACAAAACAAAGTAATTTTTAGCTTCCGAAAAAGTACATCTCGCTACTCATCCTGCATATAGCCCGGACCTAGCACCCTGTGATTTCAGTATTTTCTCCAAAATCAAAGATTTGATGAGAGGTTTTACTTTTACCAACTCCGAAGAGCCAGTGATAGCGTTCAATCAGCTCGTAGAAAACATGCCTTCAGATCTGTGGTCCTCCTGTTTTAAAGAATGGTTCGATCGCATGAAAAAATTTTAAAATCTAAAGAAGATTATTTTGAAAAGCAATAAACATAATATTTTGGTTATTCGCTGGGTGCGTAAGGCATAGTGGGGGGCACAAAAGTGATGTCAGCGCCCGTTGCGGGACAATATAGAACTACGGGTGGCTCTTTATTATGTATTAAAATGACCTACAACCGTATTCTATAGAATAATGTCATATACATGTGTATATCGTGTAAGAAAATGGAGTAATAATTTAATTAATTTTTTTTTGTAAAATATTGATGGATCGTAATGGTCTCCAAAACCTATGGATGCTATATGCAGTGAACACTTCATTGGCGGTGAAAAATCAGATGTTGAATCAAGTCCTATATACGCTCCAACTATTTTTCCATCAGTTTATAGAAGACGTAAAGTCAACGAATCCGCAGTTTTGAGTAGGTTCGTAATAAAATTTAGTTTTGATTAAAATATTAAGATTAATAGAAATAATCGACTAAAAAAATTAAGACATCATATTATTTGACATAGTTAATGATTTAGCAATACCTGTTTTATTTAATTTAATTTTTATTTATATTATCGTAATTTATTTATTTAGACACAAACGCTTCATGGACAGGAGAATAATAAAAAAGTCAACAGCTGAGATAGATCCGGTGATGAATATTATAGAACCGTCTGAAATAACTGATCAACCTAATACATCCATGAATCAAACTATTTGTTATTTGATATGATGAGCTATTTGTTATGTTATATATTATTTTAGATTGGTTTTTAATATTAATAATGATTTTTATTCAATATTAATTTTACAATAAACATTTTGACAGATTTTAACACTGCTTAACCTAATTTAGTTATTGAGACTTGTTTTAATTGTTGTAATTATTTTACTTACTGTTTTTCAGCACGAAAAAAAATTAATTTAATATTCACTCTCACTAAAATGTAATATATCATATTTTACATTGAAAAAAAATTTTTTTCAATAGCTATTTGACATCCAATACATGTTTATTTTCTCAAAAGAGCCACCGTAAGTTGTATCGTTAGATGGCGCTGGGGTCACGCACCCAGCGAATAACATGTTGTTTTTAAGTTACGTAAAATTTATAGTGTGACCTACGTATTATGTATTGCCTATTGACACCAAAATGGTACATTGCTATTCTGGTGGCGAGATCTTAATGTCACATGCATAAGTTTACCGGCTACTTTACCCTCCAAACTAGAACATGACAGAGACGAGGATTGACGTTATTGCGGTAGATATAGGTAAAGCAATGGTACCAAACCCCTCCGAAACAATGCGGAACTCTACCACCTAGTAACCACGATAGTAGTGACTCGCATAGCCAATCGATTGCCCCTTACGAACTGCTTGGTAGAACGGCATATGTTTTTTTTTCAAACGGGGCTCGGACAAATACGGGGACCAACATATTTTTATCCAGATAAAGAAATACGTTATAGTAACATTTATATACCATTAAAACACTCGACAAATGGAACTAAACAACAGGCCAAATAATGGCTAATTGTGTTTACCCTCGCGAGTTCGTTACGCGAAGTTGATTGCGGACCATAAGTCGATGTTTGTGTCAATATTTGTGACTGAGGGCGCAAACAAGGCGGCGGCTGGTAAATATTTTGCCTAAGACGGCTTATGGTTCAAGTGAATTACGTTTCGTGGGCGGATCATTACACGAAACTTTAAACAGCTGTAATACATATGTATTTAAATTGTCTTATGAATTCACAAGTTTAATCATGTACCTAAGTCAACGCTCATTTGCAATCTACGTTGCAATCGATGACAAATGGGTGCTCATGTATACGTATGATTAAAAGATTTATTAAGGGTCCACACTTGTACTTGTACACATGACGACGGACCGGACTACGTGGCATTGCTACAGGACATGTTATACTAAATGTAGACGATATAGGTTGTACTGACATGGTTACAAGCCATGTACGATGCAATGTTACAAGTGCAGACGCATGGTGTCGAACTAGATCGCGTGGCATGGCATCGCTACATCATCCACTCCATGCCTAAATAATCAATCGTCGTAATAAAAATAAAACAACGTATACAACGATGTTTATTATGTGCGCTGCGTGAATGAGCGGCGGCAAGGTGTGGATGGGGGACTTATTGACAGGGACACGTCATGACTTGATCCACTCCTACCCCGTGTCTGTGTCCGTGTCATCGGGCGTACTTCGACGCGTGTCATAAATACAAGTGTGGACGTCTCCTGGTCCACGGACAATAGCGAAAATACTTTGAAAAAACCGACTTTCGATGTATCGGCTCGTATCACGTGGCTTACATGTGTAACAGTACACAGACCAGCATCCACACTGGGCCCGGCTAGTAGATCCTAACTCCGTACATTGTTCTGCCGTTTATGCTATGTTCGGCAGTTACTTTCAGTTTTCGGAATAGATTGAACCTTACTGCAGCTCGTGGCAATTGTTCGCGTAACAAAATACGACCGCATTAATCGGTGGCTCATACGGTCACGGTGTAATGTTTGGTAAATTGTTACAAGTGTGGACGCACCTTTACAGTATCATAAATATTTAGTAAACAAAAATATATTCTTCGTTCGACACTTTTATACTCTCGATATGTCGCTCTGTGTCGATTTTGCTGAATTAAATCGTTGTTATATCGTAAATTAGGCACTAAATTAATAAAAAACGGATGTTTCACAAACTAGACGTAGTGAACTATAAAGTCGGAGGAATCTGTTATGTCAAAGCTGATCCAAAACTATGGCTAATCTGACATATTATGTCAGTTTAGCCATAGTTTTCGATCAGCTCTATTTTACTTTTCTGCTTCAAAAAATCTTACTAATAGGTACTTAAGAAATAATTTTTGTATGTCCAGTTTTTTTTATTGATACACTAGTTACAGCGTACAGCCCGCTGCATTATAAACGCTTTTGACATATCCCGCGTGATCACATCATTTTTTCGGAATAAAAAGTAGCCAATGCGCTATTCTAGGTCATTCTCTACATGTATGCTAAAAAATGTCATCCAAACATCCAAACTTTCGCATTTATAATATTACTGGCTGCAGCGTGCAGTCCGCTGTTAAATCCCGTGGGAACAACTTATTTTTTGGGATAAAATTTCATCCAAATCCGTTTAGTAGTTTTGACGTGGTTGAGTTATAAACATACATCCATTCATCCATCCATCCAAACGTCCAAACATCCAAACCTTCGCATTCGTAATATTAATATAGTTTTGTCTATTTCGTACGCATAATCTCATCTTTTATAAATCTGCAACATAAGTCTTAAAGTGACTATGTTTACATTTTGAACAATACTAATTCTACTTCAAATGAAAGAATTTACTTACAATATGTTAACACGACCACTTTGATGACAACTAAGATGAATACGTAATTTTACTATGACAGTAATTTTACAATTCTTTAGATTAGTAGTGTCAAAAAGGGACCAGGGAAGACCATTCGACACTATCCACATAAAAGCTTGTGACACGTCAGTGACCAAGAAGAAAAGATACGATATATTGTCTTATTAGCACTCACACAGTAATTGTATACTGTCTGTCGTTCTGTGGTACATAGAGTCAAAATTAAATGATATGTAGCGGTTCTGTTTTAATTTTTTATATTCTTTCCATAACTATTCTTCATCATAGATATTTGACGTGTTATTTGTTTAAAAATGATGAATTTTCGCTGATATACAAATAAGATAAGAATAAAGTAAGATTTCAGTTCTCTTTAAACTAAGCTGAATTTTAGAATTAATAAATTTTAATGGTCCCAGTCAAGTGATAAAAACAATTATATTATATTTTTATTCAATTTCTGATGACAAGGACGAATGCTAAAACGAAAGCCGTAGTTAAAAGCTAGAAATAAATTAATTATTTAGTTGTCAAATTTTGGTTATTTGTTACAGTTATTTTTACTTTGCTTAACATTAATTGTGTGTACGATTTTTACATATGAATACTTTGTAATAAAATAATCGTTTTTATTTACAATAATTTCAGTAATTCGTTGATATATTATGCAAAACTTTTCAATATTACTAAGTTTACTAACATTAAGTATATTATCGTCACGTACGATTCCTTATCCATTGTTTTGGTCACCGTAGTATTGGTAATCGACGTAGTACTAGAATGTTATTTAAAGAATTAAAACGACATGTCAACGTAATATAAAGCGTGTGTAAAAATTGTGAAATAGAAAAAAGCTCCATCACGAGTTCTCTTTTCAGTTTTGTTTTAGTTCCTTGAATCACATTATTTTTTGGGTGGATATATTTGTGTCGTCTCCCAGAATTCCAATACTGGCTGAGGCTGTCAGGGAAGTGTTCTTGAACCGAGGTGACACGACAAAGGGTGTTTTTTTACGATGAACGCGCAAAGTTACGTTTTTTGGGGTTAAATGTAACAAGGTTTTGACGGCCCTATTCTGAGTCCGCATAGTTACTAATTCGCAACATATCCTTGATATGCAGAAGAAACAGTGTCGGTGATAGCACGCAGCCTTGGGGAACACCAGCATTGACAGGTTTGAGGTCGGAACATGCACCGTCGACTTGATGCTCTGATCAGCCAAAGAAACTGGTGATCCACTTGCATAATTTCTCGGGAAGCCCATAGGAAGGCAGCTTTGAGGGAAACGCTTTATACCATACCCGATTGAAGGCCTTTGCTATGTCTAAACTAACTGCCAATGCCTCCCCCTTGGACTCAATTGCCTCCGCCCAACGATGCGTCAGGTATACTAGAAGATCACCAGCTGAGTGGCTACGACAGAAACCGTACTGACGGTCTCTAATCAGCTAACTCTTCTAAATACTTCAGGAGCTGACAGTTTATAAGTGTCTCCATGATTTTGGAGAAAATAGAGGTGATACCCCTAACCCTATAGTTTGACGGATTAGATTTCCTTTAGATCTCCTTTTTAAGGATGCAATGCATCAAAGCTGTCTTCCTTGAATTCGGTACTACGCCGAGTGAATAGGAGAGCCGAAATAGGTGCGTCAATACTGGCGTCAACAGTGGAGTACATTCTTTAAGCACAATCGAAGGGATGCCATCAGGCCCACTCGACTTGTGGATTTCCAAGGAAAGTAGTGCTTTACGCATAGATGACTGTCAAAATTGTGATTCTGGCATGGAACTATCACACTGCGGGATGGTAGGCGGTGCATTCCCTTGGTCATCTAGAGTCGAATTGGCCGCAAAGAAGGAGCCCATGAGATCGGCCTTCTCCTTTGAGGTGTGGGTCAGAAAGTCATCGTCTCTGTGCGAGGATGGAAATGAAGGCTGGGAGACATTCCCAAAGACAGCCTTGGCGAAAGACCAGAACGCACGAGTGCCCGAATGAAGGCGAACTAATTTCTCACCAATTCTGCCAATGTGTTCCGCTTTTGCCTTGGCAATAGCTCTTTTAAAGAACCTCGAGGAAGAATTGTACCCCTTTCGTAATGCGCTAGTTTTTACATCACGAGCCAGCAGCCCAAGTTCGCCGCTTTACAGTAGCGACCAAAGCAAGGCTGAGACTTGCCACCGATAGGCACTGCAGAAGAAGGAATGAAAAGTTCCATGCCCTGCAGCACCACAGCACACTCCGGCCCGCGGTACAAAGGAACGTTCCAGTTTGTACCCCGGGTTGGAGACGTAGGAAGTATCAGCTGGAGAAAATATTTGTGTCTCGGTCAAGAAGAGCAAAGCTGGATTTGAGATGGTAGTGGACTTGCCCCGGACATGATTGTCTATGAGCGCAATTTTGCCCCCTTCCCATTTCCCCCAGAATACGCAGGGCAGTCTGAGCATCCATGATCTAGCTGGAATCCAGAGCACGGACGCCTAGGAGGGAATTTTCCACTGCTGGTGTAAGTGGTACCCCCTGGAGTAGATTTTTTTTGGCCTCCAGCACTCTCACAAATGGAACGAAACGCAGCAGCAAGGCTGCTACTTTACGTTGTGTTGGTGTCAAGTTTGAGAGTGGCATGTCCCTGGGCGTGCCGGCTTATTCAGTTGCGAATGCAGTATGGCACTATCACTAATTTGGTTGACTGACTGCACTGGTGCTAAATAATTTTTGTCACAAAAATTATCCCACCAGTGAGTAATGAGGTCGTCAAATCCCCACGCCGGTTTTCAATTTATTTATTAGTAGCGATGCCTACCTACACACTTTACTTCGTGTCACTCAGACAAGTAAAAAATTATCTTATAATATTCAGTGATATTGTAATTTTATATTGGTGAAAGAATTTTTAAAACGGGTCCAACTATTCGTTTTTGAGTTTTCTAATCCAAGTTTTACCTCTATATAATATTAGTATAGACTAGTATAGACCAACAAAGACACAAATCTTTTCTCCTTATGATATTAGTGTATGTTCATATACGGATCATAACTCAGCGTCACAACAGAGAGGTTGAGTTAACGCGGCGTGACCGAGTGGCACAAGCTAAGTGCTCCGCTAAATTGCTCGCAACGTCGCAGAAAACTGATGTACGAGTACACCTGTCTAATGCGCCTTTCCTTTTACAGCCCCTTTACGCTTTCTTTTCTGTTTCTCATAAAACTGTTTAAAGTTTAAGATCATACAACAACATATTCCTAGTTTAGGTGTGGAGAGTTTTTGAAACATAAACCTACTGATTTCTTGTCAGACAGTTTTTAAATTTGAAATAAAGTTCTAGATTTCCGATTTGCTGAAATATGTATCCGGTAAATCTGTGACATAACATCCTCGCCTGGTCTTTCAGAGCCATCTCTGTTTACATTCTCATAATGTTTATAAAAGTATTAGTTTGGGGAGTAAGGTAAACGCTAAATATATGCATAAGATATTTCATTCTATCATCAGCTGACAACGCATCATTAACACAATCATCTATAGCACAAATGATAAAAAAAAATATTTATTCAAATTTTAAACGCCAACAATTGCACAAATAGACATAACGCCGTAAAGCGTTCTCTGGTCACCAACTTAAAATTATATAGAAAAGAAACTATGAAAATCTATATTATTAATATTATAAATGCGATAGTTTGGATGTTTGTTACTCAATCACGCAAAAACTACTAAACGGATTTGAATGAAATTTGGCATACAAGTAGATGATGACCTGAAATAGCACATAGGCTACTTTTTATCCCGAAAAACATAGGTGATCCCGCAGGATTCATCAAAAAATGTTATAATGCAGCGGGCTGCACGCTGCAGCAAGTTAAAAATAAAAGTAACTGAGTAAATTTAAGAAGGTAAAGTAAATCTCAAAATTTAACTCAAAACTTAACTTTAACTTAAATTCTATGTACAAAAATAGGCATACCTGAAAGTTTAAAGGCTTAGGTCTTTCGATATAATGTATTTATGTATTTTTTCATCTATGTTATTATTATATATGCGAAAGTTTGGATGGGTGCGGATGTTTGGATGGCTGGATGTTTGTTACTCAATCACGCGAAAACTATTGAACGGATTTAAATAACATTTTGCACATAGGTAGGCACATAGGCTACTACTTATCCCGGAAAAATTTGGTGACCACGCAGGATTCACCAAATACTTTTTTAAGGCAGCGGGCTGCGCGCTGCAGCTACTAGTGTGAAATCATTTTCAGTTGAATATAATTTTCAATAATCGACCTTTTTGAAAAAGGAGAGCAACTATGTGGTCTATCGCCTCTGTGGTCTAGTGGTCTAGTCTTACAGTATCGGAGTTGACTACATGAGGTCCCGGGTTCGATTCCTGATAAAAGAGTTTTCTGATAAAAACAACGATGCCCGGGATTGGAAAGTGCCCGGTTGGCGATAGGCTGGCCATCTATCATATTGTGGGACCAAGTATCTTCGGATAATCGTGGGTGCACACGTTGTACCTCTACCTACCTCTTCGGGGATACGGGCATAAAGATACATACTAAATATAAATTTTATAAAAACATCTCTTATAGAGATCAAATTAATATCAATAAAAGTTATTGGTAAATACAACGGAAATCTTGCTTTCTTTTTACACTATGTCTACACTATACCTACACTATGTGTTATAACTAGTATTCATCTGGTCTATGGTTATAACCAAGGATTTATAACGTTATAATTTTGATATTTTTGCTGTTTCGTGATTGGTTCCCTGCGTTTCATGCTGTTTCGTGATTGGTTCGCCAACTAGCGCTAGAAGACAACGTCATAATATCTTATACCATAACCAATCACAACGACGCAAATATATCGAAATCATAACGTTTTAAATCCTTAGTTTTAAATGAATATATCTAACATGTATACCTATCCAATGTCATCGCAATTCAGGCAGCCGATTTGCGTGATTAAATTAAAGACATAACGACTCTCATCTAAAATATTAGTGACACTGGTAGGATTGAATAATGTGTAAAATGAGCTTAATTATATGTATTAATATTTAAAATATCGAATTACACTGTTTCAATATTTTAGTTAAGAGTTTTACCCTTTACTCTTTTAGGATAAATTATAAAGCAGGTGCGCTCGTCCCAGATCACCGAGTTAGTTAATTAGTCAATTACGCCACGGTGGAACTCGGATTCTAATTGCTCCTGTTGCAAATCGGAGGTAGGCTGTAATATTAAAAAAGGGGCAGCTGAACTTTGTTACTTTATGAAGCCTGATAGAATAATTTCAAGGCAGTAAAATTTCGTTAATGCTTGAAGGACTTTATGGTCTTTCTTTGTAAAAGTTATAAAACAAACTTTAAATTCAGTTTAGTTGGCTAGTTATTAAAGCCTAATGCTGAAATTAGTTTCGTTTTCTTATATATTCTTCTTCTTATGTAAATCTATCAATTTGTCCCTTTTTTGTAAAAATTAACTCCACCTGTGTTGAAATGCACAAAAATTAGAAAATAATATGTTTTGTGTTATGTAGTCATAGCACATTGGTTTGTCTACTTGAATAAATTGTTTCTGTGGCAAAAAATGTTTGACATGTATGTTAGAATAATAGCATGTTAGTCGGAATTTAAATATTTCTCTTCTTTCCCGCGATATTTTCATATATCACTAGCTGTTGCCTACGACTTCGTCCGTGCGGACTTCGGTTACTCCGCACAGCTCCTCCCCGTAGGTGATAGCGTGATAATATGTAGCCTATAGGTTGACCCGACCTGTTAATAATTAATGTTCATGCAAAATTTGAAGTAAATCCATGCAGTACTTTTTGAGTTTACCCCGGACATACATACAGACAAACAGACAAACAGAAAAACATATAAACAGACAAACAGACAAACAGATAAACAGACAAACAGACAAAAATTCTAAAAACTATATTTTTGGCTTCGATATCGATTGTAGATCACGCCCCAAGTATTCTTTTAAAAAAATATTCTATGTACAGTTTTGACTTTCCTACGATTTTATAATATGTATAGATTGTCGTTATTGTAGTAGTAATAGATAAAGTGGTTGCTATCAAACCATGTATAGACGTTGGGAAACTCTACCAACTGGTAGTGATACATATAGCCTAACGTTCACCTTGTACGAACTGCCTGGCTGAATGGCAGATGGTATATTCTTCAAAGGGGGCCATAACAAGCACAGGGGAATACATATTAATATTTATTCATTATTTTATTCGTATCTAAATATTTTTCTGAGAAAAACGTTATTTAAAAATATCAAACGAATTTACAAAAAAAGCGAGCCCAGGTACTAGGCTTAAAATACATCAATGATTTTTACCCTTGCCTTTAGTTTATTCAGGATAATTATAAAGCTGAAACAATCGTCTCAGATCACTAGGTTTGTAAATTAGATAAATACATCACGGTGCGACTTGGGATCTAATTGCGTCTGTTGAAAATTGAAGGTAAGCTGAAAAATTGAAAATAGGGCAATCAAATTTCGTTATTATATGAAGTTTTTGTCTCGTTATTTAAGAGCATTAAAATGTAAGGCTATTTAGTGATTAGCACCACTTTTCAGAGTTTGCTATTCTTATTATATTTTTTTCTAGAAGAAACTGTTTCTTTAGTGATAACACCACTATTACGTCGACTAAATAACAGTCGCACGTCGATTAATAAATGTGTTTTATTAACTGTAATTTACTAGGATTTACATTAAACTTATATACTAATAACTCACGTGTATACTGCATGATAAAATGTCATAATGATGGTGCGATAAGATATCTGTGCGCGAGCGTGTTCTATCGTTACCACCACCTTTATGTATTTTAAACGTACGAAAATTGTTTTATAACATACTTTTTTACCTATATATTGTCATAATATGTTTTGGTGCACAATAAAGTGTTATTGTATTGTATCAAAGTTGCGATTTACACTAATTCTGTTACATTTAGGAATATTTAGAAAAAGTCTGTAAAGGTAGAAAAGGGATTGATATTACAAATTTTTAAAAATGTAATTTTTAAACGGCGCTCCAAACCACTAATATAATCTTTTAAATATATGATGTGGTGGCCGTGTTCTTATCCGGTTTTAAAAATGTCGACTCGTCAAAAGTAAATGTTTATTTGAATAAAACAGTTTTGGCAAAGCAGTTAGCTGTCATGAAAATAATCGATAATTATCAGACCAGTAGAAGTGATTGAATATAATTAAGCTACACTTGTTCTTTCTATCGATAATAATGCATAAAATGGTGATGGTAACTTGCTATCCATAACACTACATGCTATGCATAACACTACATGCAGTTGTTTATTGGCTATTCCTTGTTTTTCGAAGATATAAATTTTCCATGACGTCGACATCGACGACCACGTTTTGACGAGACAAACATCTTTTAAAGATGGTTGTCTCGTCAAAACGAAACTGTTCACAAAAATTCAGTTTGTTATTAATCAAAAAAAATTTGTGTGTCTATTATAGTTATGTCTGTAACATTAGCTGTCTAATTCAACTCATGCTCATTAAACACTTTTATTTTGAAAGTGTTATTTAAAATCTATGCACATACATTCATACTAATATTATAAATGCGAAAGTATATCTGTCTGTCTGTCTCTCCTTCACATCTAAACTACTGAACTGATTTAGATGAAAATAGTTTGGACCCGAGAAAGGATATAGGATATTTTTATTCCGGAAATCCCACGGGGACGGCAGCTATGAGGGTAAAAACTTGAAACTTTTATTTTAGAATTTTTGAAATAAATAAATAAATAAATATTCAAGGGACAAATTACACTAACTGATCTAACCCCAAAGTAAGCAAATTATTTGCTTGTGTTATGGGTGTTAGTCAACGATACTAATACATAGAAATACATATATAAATACAAGAATATATTTAATATACATACACCCAAACCCGGAAATACAAACATTTATGTTCATCACACAAATGCTTGTCCCCGTCGGGGATCGAACCCGAGCCCCGTCGATCACGTAGTCAGGATCGCTAACCACTCGACCAACGGGGCGGTCAAATGCGGACAAAGTCGCGGGCACAGCTAGTAAAAAATAATTATTCGAATCATGGAACTGTTAGCTGTTACAATACATAAGAGCACAGAGTATAACACCTTTTTAATTTAGTATCTATGAAATTTAATATAGGTTCTTCATGGATGACGAAGATTTTATAATTTAATTTTACGATATATTAAAATGCGACCAAATTAAACTTTTCTATTTTTCATTGAGTCACCGTTTATATTAAACTTATGTAGAAATAATTCTGCTTTTAAAATTGTAAAGAAAGATAAAATATACTAAATAAATAGGATAGTAAGAAACTAGGATAGTAACACATAGGGTGTTACTATCCTAGTTTCTTTTGGAAAAACAGAGTCAACTGAACTTCAATAAATGTGCTAGCAAGTTACCGGTTGATTTACAACCACAATGTACCGGTTTGTCATTTGGTACTTTTTAAATTTTATTTCTAATAATGAACTTAACTACCTAGTTGTATCATAAAAACCTATCATACATATTGTTATTATTGTCATTAGCTAAAATCATTACTTACTTTTGTCAGAGTCAATGTGTAAATAAGTAGCCGTTTCCCCTGCATAGTGTAAATTTCTAATTGTAAAATAATTCTTAATATTGCTCCAGTTTTTATGATTTTTACCGTTAAAGACATACAAAAATAGAAATATTTTCTCTTTGTAATATTAGTATAGAGTACTGGAGACTACATTTGTGCTGATTACTTATACTAATAGCAGTAAGTAATCAGTTAAGACTATAAATCTTTCTTGTGTTTTAGTTATAATTCATTAATGATAAATAATGTTATCATAAATAATGTTAAATAAGAAAAATGTACCAATCAGCACTTTTTATTTAAGTTAAGTTAACTTTTTAATTAAGTTAACTTAGACTTATCGAGATGACCTGTAGAGTACAGGTCATCTCGATAAGTCTAAGTTAAGTGATGTCAGTACCACACTCAACGAGGGCAGAAGTCAGGGTTCCCAACTTAGGGGTTTTCCCCCCAAATTTAGGGGGAAAAAAAGTGGGATGGGATTTTTTTAGGGGTGTTATATTTTTAGGGGTATTTTTAGGGATTTTTTTAACTTCAAATATGTATGACTTTAAAAAATCAGAATCCGAAGAAAATGATTTGTTACTTGAAGTTTTAAATAATTTATGAATAAAAAATATAAAAAAATGTTGCTGAATAAAATTATTTATTGATTGTTTTGAATTTATTATTTGTTTAATGATATTTTAGTATTTATCAATTATTTTTAATGTATTATTTATGTAAAAATATTTAATTATTTATTTTATAAATAGTGAAATTTTTTAGGGGGAATTTCTAGTAATTGTAGGGATTTTGGGGGTTTTTGATTGGGGCTATAGGGAGATAAATTTTTGAGAGTTGGGAACACTGGCAGAAGTAGTACTCACTGATGTCAGTACTACTTCGGCTCTCGTTGAGTGTGGTAGTGTTCGTGTCTCCTGAAGATGCTTCGATTGCGGAGTGAAACGTGCGTTGAGTGCGCATATTGCGTGCTTTTGCGTTTGCTACTGTCGTGGTGTAAAGTCTTCATTCTTTTTCAGGCCTACGGTGAGTTTGTTCCATTAACACATTTTGTAGATTTTTCAGATTTTGTTCAAGTACAATAATTATTATAAGCAAAGTATGATTTTTTTTCTTTTATGGCATGATATTGTTAAGTATGTATATATAAAAGGCTCCGAGAAGCGAAAACTTTTTTGGAGCTTCTTAAATATTAATAGTTTATGAAATATTGGCAGAAAACGAAATGCCATTTTTTTCATCTTTCATTGTTTATAACTTTTGCAATTTTTTATGTCCTAATACACGCTGTTAGCACATTTTTCTATGCGTCATTTCGGATCTAATGAGCTATCGCACATTATTTTAAGAGTAGTATCTCTATTTTAGACGATTTTCAACTTGTCAAGCAGACTATAAATTCACCAAGAATCGATCTGGCAATGTTGGATATTGGCATTCGGTATCATTCACTTTCATGCGGAATGAATGAAAAAGGAACAGTTGAACTCAAAAGAGGACTTTCACTCGCACTCGGCCATTTTGTCTGTCTGATATCGTTCGGATGTCTGAATCATTTGTTTGCTTCTTCTTATATATACTAACAATAATGGCGCAAAAATAAAATGTAGTACATTTTAACATATCATTAATAGACATTAAAATATTGATGTCATCTATAAAACTACAAAGTGTCATTAAATCAAAATTAAGACAAAGTGGAAGCTATTGCCTCCATCGACATAGTAATACCTCTACGAAAAACATTATTCTATAATTAGAAAGTTATCCATTAGCCTTTTATATCTGACCTTTGCTTTTAAAACGGACTTGAAGGTAATAATTTTAAAATAGGTGTTCCTCGCTTTTAAATTTAATCGTAAACACAGGGAAAAATCGTTCTGTCTAGATGAATCTTAGTAGGTACCAGCAATCGTATGTCTCCGGGGTGCATATGAGGATCACGTTATGTGCAAATAAACACATATTTGCCGGAAATTCGCATACGTCAGGCTTTGGTTCTTAAAACGTGGCGGAATCTGGATGTGAACAAGGCCCTGACCCTGATGGTTAGTGGTTAGTGGATGGATAGTGCTTAAAATTTTTGCGCCTGAATTCGCTTCTGTTTTAACATGGTTCTTTCGCCTTTCTAACTACTGGTCTCTGCGCCTGGATCTCATATTTTCTGAGTGGCGGTTGATTAGAGTAGTCATCGACGGCTGCTCATCCGACCAAATGGCTATAAATGCCGGAGTCCTTCATACTCTATTCCTGTTACATAACCGTCTGCTGAAGCCCGGTATCTATGTGTACGCAGACGATAGCACTGTTGTGGAGAGTCATCACGCATCCAGTGCGCGAGCCAGCCAGTCTCTCAGAGAAGCGATGGTTGATCGTGTGAACCTGTCCTTACAGGAAGTCTCCGACTGGGGCGATCCCAATCTGGTCAAGTTTAATGCAACTTAGATCCAGTCGTATCTATTCTCCGCTAAACGGAGTCTATTCCACCTGTCTCCGTCTTTTCAGGGTGTGTCTGACCACCTCGAGCTCCTTGGTATCACCTTAACACATACTCTCAACTTTGGTTCGTGCATCAAAACGAAAGCCCAAGTTGCCTCAAAAAGCTTGGTATTTTGGCAAAGGTGAGACAGAGTTTCAGCCTAGGACAGTTGCTCAACCTTTATCAAGCACAAGATTGTTTGTGTATGGAATAGTGCTCTCACCTCTGGGATGGGTCTGCCAAATACCAGCTGGAGATGCTTGAAGCGATAGAAAGGCGTGCCAAGAGCCTCATAAACGACGATGATCTGGTAGGCAATTACTTCTTGCCAGCTCATCGCTTGCAACTTTACAAAGCGCAAATTCGACCTCACATGGAGTAATGTTCTCACCTCTGGGCGGGAGCTCCGCAGTATCAGCTTCTTTCTCTTGATCGCATTCAGCATAGAGCGGTTCGAATCGTTGACAACCAGGTTGTCTCCAACCGGCTTGACACCTTGGCTTTACGCAAAGATGTAAGCTAGCTTAGCATCTTTTACCGCATCTATCATGAGGATTGTTCCGACGAACTGGTTGAATTGATCCCTGCTGTTGAATTTCATCATTGGACATCGCAGAAAAGTTAAAAGTTCCATCGTCTGGAAATCTACAACTATGCGATTCTTTAGGCACTTTTTACCACGCAATACTCCTCTGTGGAATCAATTACCGGCGGGGGTGTTTCCGAACGGTTACGACTTAGGGACTTTCAAGAAAAGAGCAAACTCTTTCTTAAAAGGCCGGCAACGTAGCTGCTAGACCTTTGGTGATGTGGCTGTTCATGGGCGGTGGTAATCACTTACCATCAGGTGAGCCTCCTGCTCGTTTGCCCTTTTTTTCTATGAAAAAAGAGCAAAAACTCCAGAGCTTCGCTCATCGCCGCAGAATGTCTAGTCTATCGGTTTTTTATCGGATACGAATCCCCGTTTCCTATTGATTGTTGAGACGCACAAATACTAGGCATCGCCATATGGTGGACGTTATACGTACTCGGACAAAGCGGTTCGACCCGACATTCTTGGCCCGAACTGCAAGGGATTGAAACATGCTTCCTGAGTCTGTGTTCCTCGATGATTACGACCTGCGGATCTTCAAAAGAAGAGTGAACAGGTACCTTTTAGTGAAGCGCATTCCATCTTAGGCCGCATCTTAGCTTACCATCAGGCGAGATCATGGTCAAGCGCTTCCCTATCGATTATAAGAAAATATCTTTAAGCCAGAAGCTCTCCTATGGCTTCTAGATAAATCAAAATCTAGAAAAGAAAAACATATCTAGCTTAAAGATATTTTTTTTCGTACCAGAGTAGAGAATCGAGCGCCAGTGTCACGATTCTTGTAGATTTATTTTATTTCCGCCGTATTTATTACTCTCTTCATATAAACACGCCCGATAGAAAGTCTCTTGACACTCTCTTCTGTACTTTTTATGTACACCCATTTTAAATTGGTGAAAATCTGATGCAGGTTCCAGAGGTACCAGAAATGGGAAGTCGGTTGCTGCAGATTCACTGCGTTAAAAAATATGTTAACCTTTCATTTACCGTTCTTTCTACATCTTCGAACCATCGAAGCATGTCCTTTCTCTTTTTTACACCGAAACTTTATATTAGACCTAACCCGTTTCGTGAGCGATTTCGTTTCGCTGTTTTGATTCTACTTACATGCTCTTTCACCCTACTTTGCCTTTTATAAAATAGCGTTGGGCTTTCACTTTTATAAAATATAAAATAGCGCTCGTCTTTCTCACACATACTTATGCATGAGAAAGACGGGCGCTTTTCTCATTCTTTCACTTAACGCTAATTTTAAACACACACTCTTTTAAAAGCAAATACAAGATACACAAAATCACCCACTTGTTCCAACACTACATCATCAACCATTACTTCTACATCCATTCTAGTTACTTTCTTTTCACATACTTACTAGTACTTATTTTTAAATTCAAGTTTAAGCGTCATCTGCATAAAGCAGACAGTTTACCACTAGATTATCCAAGTGCGTTCCTACATTTAACGACCTTAATCTTTGAAGATACTTATCTAGATATAGAATAAATAAGCGAGCTGATAACACATATCTACATGACGCCAAAATTGACATCGAATCGCAGCGACATGTTGCCGTCCATCCGCATATATCTCAATATAGGGATTATACAGCAGCACGCAGCAGAGGCATATCCCTCTAATAACTAAAAAATGAAGTTTCAAAGATTTTTGTACCACTTTATTTTATACAAACGCTTTCTGTAAATCCACAAAACCATAGAAAACCTTTTGTCCTACACTCTACAGCGTTCGTTCTAATATTATTCGTTATTGCTTTTGATTTAATGCATAATATAAAATGGTAAAATCAGTTATACTACTTCAAAGATTTGAGTATAATTTGACGATAAAATCAATATAGGTATAATTCACATCGAAAGTTTTGAGTTGACTCCGCGAACCCGATCTTCATTACTAAGGCAAATATTCAACCTTCATCACAACCAATTGTATAACTAGAAATATAGCGTATTTACCACTAACTGGCACAAATCGCACCTTTGGTAGAACAAGGGCACAATTGTCAAAAATTCCAAAAATGAGTTAAGCATGCAGAAATGCTTTAAAGATTCTCTGTTAACTGGAGAGACAAATACATTCATGTAGTTCCTTAAAAAGCCGCCAGGCGAAAATAGTGGCTTTGTCTTATTGACACTTTTTATTAATCTCTTGGCGTGACATTGTTTCATTGGTCAGTTGCGCCGTCGGTGGACGGCAGCACTTGGAGCGCTAACGCCGTAAAGGCAAATATGCCCTATGTATTTGATTTCTGAAGCGACAAGGCCACATCTGTTTTATACTTACACCTATCAAATATGGTCATAATTACACAATAATTTACAATTAGGTCGAACAAGGGTCGACAACAAATGAACCCCTACCTTAAAAATCAATTTAATAAAAAAACTGTCAGTTTTTAATTCTTGTTAACTGAATGGTTAAAAAGAATACTGAATGTAGTTTATGTCATGCAAAGAAGAACAACATAAGAGCAATATAAACAGAGCTAGATCATATCGAATGCAAGAAATATCTTAAAAAGGCTCTCCTGTAAAATTGCAAAAGCTGCAATTGTGCCCCGGTGTGAAATGTAGTATTTTCTCTAAAACATAAGTTTTGCATAGTAAGACGTATATGATAAGTTTTCATTATTAGGTCAAGTATTAATATACAAAATATATGATTGTAAAAATAATATTTACTATCTTTCAGCCGCGGCTTCACCCGCGTGGTATTAGTAATAAGTAGCCTATGTCCTTCCCCAGAATTAAGACTATCCATATGAAATATCACCACAAGCAGCTTTTCAGATTAACCGTGAAACATACATTTACAAAGATAAACAAATATACAGGCAATTAGACGTCACTTTAATTTTTTTATGCAAGGAAAACATTAGTGTGTGTAATATTGAATTTATTAAATACAGCAGCAGCAAAATATAAAAATATTTGTTTCGAAAATTTCCGCCATTGAAAAGTGCCGAAGAGATAAACCGATTTTGATGTAATTTACTATTTATTTGTATTTCTCAAAGACGCCATTAAAACAAATTTATTTTGTACAGCTATCAAAACGTTTTATGCAACTATCGAAATTATAAACTACATGATCGATATTGTTTAAACCAATTTTCGTTTCAAGCTTTCGTTGAATTCTATATTCCTAATTTTTATACAATTTTACTCGATGTTTCAAAAATTAGCGGGAGATGACTTCAGAAGCGAATATCCAACAAAATATTGCAAGATCAAAATCTTTTTGAAACCTCTAAATGCACACGGCTATGCTCTCTGGAAATATCTTTTTATCTCTCAGTTATAAGTATGGAGAGGTAATAATTTTATTTTTCGTTATCGTACTGCATTATTGTGCAGCGGTTTATAAAATGCACCTATTTTTCAAATTTCAACCATACAGCTGTACCCATAGTCTCCAAGCAAAAGGACTGTGACATACGGACAGATAAACGGACTAACGGACATACAGATGGACATGACAAAAGTATAAGGGTTCCATTTTAGCCATAATATAGCTATGGAACCCAAAAAAAACTTATTAAATTAGAATACAAAATTTCAAGTCCACCGCGTATGAGCTAACATTCGATTTGTTTGATGGAATAAGAATTTTGAAACTAAATATTAGGTATATTGGAGACTATGGGTACAGCTGTATGGTTGAAATTTGAAAAATAGGTGCATTTTATAAACCGCTGCACAATAATGCAGTATCCATAGTCTCCAAGCAAAAAGACTGTGACATACGGACAAATAAACGGACTAACGGACATACAGATGGACATGACAAATGTAAAAGGGTTCCATTTTAGCCATAATATAGCTATTGAACCCAAAAAAAACTTATTAAATTAGAATACAAAATTTCAAGTTCACCGCGTGTAAGCTCACATAATATTAGGTATATTAGTTTGAAAGTTATTTTAAAAATCTGCAGCGTGTCTGCGAGATTCAGCCGTTTTAAATGATTCTGTGGCTTTTTAGAACAGAATGACTCTTTTGACCTGTTGCCGATGTTGATTTGGTACTGGTACGATAAGGACTGTTATGGTGAGATGCCAGCCACTCCGCATGTTTTGTCATGTTAGAAACTATCCTGGAGTCTCAGAAGCACGTTGAGACACGATATACTCAGCGTGCTGTTAACGCAGATCTTGTACATCTTCTGGCCTGGTGCACTTCGTCAAGATGCCAGATACTCAGTATGTTGTTGTCGCCAATCTTCGGCCACGTTTGGTATCTCCGCAGCTTTATAAGCTGCCCCAGTCTCCGCCTGCTCAAGCCTTTGCCGTTCAACTTGTTGAGACGTTTTATTATTTCTAGCTATGTTCATGGCTCGGGCTTTATCAGAACTTTGTGAAATACTAGATTTACGCTTAGCGCCATAGTTGCGAGCAGTAATTATAAAAAAAAACAAAATCGGTAGTAATTTTAAACAAAAAACTGAAATAATTCCATTAGCTAACTTATATGTAAAAAATCTTAAGCTAAACGTTATTTTCATTATAACTAAAACCGTTCGTTATAGGTAACTTAAAAAAATATAGTTATCCAATGAAAACCAAAAATAATTTACTTTACTCAATATTCACAAATACATCCCAAATGACTAAAACTATACTCAAATACATAACTAAGACAAACCAAAAAAAATCATATACGACTGTAATTAAATTAAAAAGTAATTTGTATTTGTTCCTAAAAAAGCAATAATTATGCTTACTGTAGGTACTCATATATAGTCCGGTGTCGGTGTTGACCACATGACCTCATGAAAAGAGGGCGATTCCCAATTTTCTGAATAAAACAGCGTTATCTGGGATAGGATAAAGCCCGGTTGGCGATATGCTTCCCACCTGTCACATTGTGGGACTAAAGTATCCTCGGCTAATTGCGGCTAATTTTGTTATACCTCTGCCTATATGGTGTGGTAGTGTGTAATTAGTCAAAACGACGCACTAAGTCGAGGTCCGGTCTCGCAGGAGACAACTCCTAGCGCGGTCGTTGATTGCTCAAATTAAGATTCAAACTCTGGCTAAGCACTCTGCTCGACTGCTAGTAACGTACGGTGTTACTGTTACAGCCCTTGGCCTTAAGGCCACCAGCTTTTGTCATTTCGAAAATTTCTTTCGTCGTTTCTTGGATCGCCTGAATAACCTTCGCAGGTTGAGGCTCCATTCAGTTTAATCTTGTCGTGATAACTTTTAACTATTCATCCGAATTTCTTGGTGTAAAATACAAAGTTCATCTATATAAAATGTTAAAAGCTACAAATGTATTAATTTTAATAAAAATTTAATAAATACTCCGAAATATGCTTTGTAAAAAAATATTTAATTTAATTGTATTTATGGCTCACTATTTTGGATTTAATGGATACGCTGTCGCGGACATTTATTTAGAACTATTTAAAACAAACAATCCTATTGTACATTATCTTCGTGTAAATCCATCGGTTGAGGCAGCGCACGCTAAGATAGCTCTCAGAAGGCACGAATTTTTCCGACTTATTTTCTACTTATGGTTATATTACCGCCAAATTACACAACATCTTTATAAATTGTAGCCTATGTGTTATTCTGATATATAATTTATGTTATTGTAAAGTTACATTTAAATCCGTTCGGTAATTCATGCGTGAAAGAGTAACAAACATCCATACATACATACTCACAAACTTTCGCATTTATAATATTAGTAGGATATGTTATTATAAACGGAACCTAGCAGATATCGTCTTGTTTAAAAGTTTCGAATGAATCGTCTATAAATACTTATTAGGTTATCTAGCTTGTAATAACACCGACATCCATGTAGGCAAACTGTTAAGCTACAGTAAAATTATAACACTAATTAGTGTTGCCCATCGATAGTCGACTACTGCTAACCTCAGTGCCGGATTAAGCCTGCGCGGTACCTGTAGCAAATTCTATTTAGAGGTCCTTGGATTGTTGCCAAATTTATTATAAGGGTGATTCTTCAAAAATGTGTTCTCCGTGTAATTTCCATGGTATTTTTGAAATCGCTTAATTAAAGCAAATTACACAAACATTTTAAAAGTTTATGCAAATTTAAAGAACATATGAAAATTTGGCACGTAGTGGATCTATACTTTTCCTAAAAAAAATATTGAACATTTGCGGTCCATGGAAATTATATTACAGCCCACGGAAATGACCCAGCAGGTAAAATTTTGCTAAATACCGTATCAGATATGAAAATAAGATTAGATAAAAGTGGTTTGGGGAACTATAAACGGCTGCAATATATATATTAATACGATATTATGCACATTTTTTTCAGCAACTCTTTTTGTCTGAATTTCACCACTCCGCTAAACTTAGATACGACAAAACAAATTAGCGATAAAGTGCGTGTGCTACAAATGTGTGAAATGTGTACATTTCCTATTACCTTTTGCTTTACTAAGCCATGTAATTGAAAGTGTGAAAAACTTAGTGTTTCGTATTTTCATAAAAATCATTGCAATTGTAGCGACGATGTAATCATATTAGTACATAAGTAAGCAGACGAGTAACGAAGAATTGCAGGATTAGCGAAAAATATGAATGTATGCTCAACCGAGCAGTTAACTGGCCTAGCTTAGGCGTGGTACTACACTTTACGTTGAATACTTTCCTTAACATCAAAACTTTAATAGTAGACTCATTTTCGGTACTTTGAGCATGATAATAAGACGCTTTAAATGATTTCGAATGAATGAAGCTTCGGTTTAACAAATTTAAATAAAAAAGGTAGATTAAACTAAACGTCTGTAGACTTTTTGGTTCACCGTGATTCAACTGTTTGTCGGTTGGCGAGGTAAGTGGTGATCCTAATCGCCGCATTAATCGATATGCTAACGATTAACGACTATTTCTAGTGATAACCAGGACCGACAGTTTTACGTGCTCATCCAAGGCACGGGAGTGGTAATACACCACTCCGCCCGACTCTGAGCAGCTACTGAGGTTTAAGACTTTCGAGGAAACCCCGAAAAAATTTGAATAACACCTTTGCTCGACCTGGGGATCGAACCTAGCACTATGAGCAGTCTAAATGATAAGCTTTGGTTTAACAGATTTAAATTTAAAAAAATAACTGACAAAAATATTTATCACTTAATCTGGTTATTGCATGAATTACAGTACAAACTTTGAATATTTCATTATTTAATTATTGCAAACAAAATGAAATAAAGTAATTTCCATGGGTTTTATGTAACTTCCATGGTGTTTTATACATGGAAATTACACCATGGAAATCACCAAAAAGCATATATTTTGAAATTTCTCGCCATTGGAAAAATATAGGCTACAAGTTTGTTATTGGCTATTTACATTTAGGAGTTAGGTATAAGACCGCAATACCCGTTTACTAAAAATAGTACGATTACATTCCAAAAATGTGACATGGAAATTCTTAAAAATTGCGAACCAAAAATTGAAGAACTTACTCTGCACCGAAATTGAGGGATTTAGGGCTACGAATACCTGATCCATAAGCTGCAGCATAAAAGCAGAATCAGAAAAACCAATCCCGATACCTCTAGACCTCGCCAGTTCAGAATAGTACCTGTCGCAATAAGCGAAGCTAAAATTTTGCCAAGCGTGTGACATACTTACTTACACTCATAAAATAAAAACTTTCACTGCAATTGGATTAGAAGTTTGGCCAGGATGTAAAATGATTTGTATTTTTAAATTTTGTGTATAAATCTGATTAAAAGCGTTAGTGAATTAAAAAAATATCTGCGATTGATCAGAAGACGGAGCGCGTGTTACGCGTGTAAAACGTGCAAAATTAACCGGATTTGAGGTGTTGAGGGTAAATAACTCTTATATACATGATTATTACATAACGAAATCTATATGACACGATGCATATAGAATGTATAAACATGTTATAGTAGATTTATATAAACATTATTTGTTTATATAGGAGATAGAATCTGTTACGCTCAAAAATTATACTCTGAAGAATGACCCATAAATAATAAACCATATCACAGCTGCGCCTGCATAGCATGAGCTCGGCTCGGACTGTGTCCGGTAACATTTTCAAAACATGAATTTTTGATGTATTTTCTTTTTAAGTACGTTTGTAAGATGACCCCATCGATAGGCAGAAGCGGAAAAATGTATTGAAATTTTTAATGAAATTAAAGAAGTTTGATGCTTCTATTCAGCAGTCTGCAGTGCACCTAGCAACCAAGGAACACAGGCGATTTTGGTTTTTTATATCCCTTGTATGTTTTTCTTCGTTTTTTTGATTAATTAAATAAAATATATCGCTAGGAACAATCATATAAAATTATTATTGAGACTTTGATTGACTTTAATCACCATATTTAAGTGTTACCATTGCATAAAACTTTAATTACATTTGCACTAAATCAGCAATAACTTTATAATATATTATATCATAATTTTCATTATAAGTATCAAATAAAAATTGTCCGTGTTTTTGTACTGAAGTATAGTTTAAAGCTAATTTCTTTTTTGTTATCTTAAGTATCTAAAAAATGTCTTAGCAAAATCTTAGCTCAAAATTTTATCAATCTAACTTAGATTTCTAAGATTTGCAGTTGTACTAAAGACACCGAATGACAAGATAAATACCTAAGCACAGACTACTAAGGACAGATCTGAACATTTACGTTAACCTTAGCTAATTTCCAACTTTATTTAGCTACTATTCCCCTAGTTTAAAAAAATATTTATTAATTGCGGATAAATTAATAATAAAAAAAACGATGTATGAACTCTCGCCCGTGTACTTTAATGAGTGTGTAAGACATGGAATGTATTTTATGTATATTTAATAGTATATTTACTTAATGCGTGCTTATTTATAAGCCGTTATATTTACTACTCATATCTCTTTTTTTACAATTACAAAGCCACTTTTTTCAAGAATGACACAATCGAAAATACTATTATTGTTTTCCAAAAATAAATATCGATCATTTCATATTGATTGATAGTCAATATAACTAACCCTTTTAAATTCGTTCAGTTATTACAACTAGCTCAAATATTAGACAATGCTCCTGGTAATTTTGCAAAAAATTATATAATTTTTGTTATGACCAGCAGATAGAAGTTTAAATTATAGATGGACGATGATATGATGCAACTTTCTTTCTTGTAATAAAAATTGTATCTGTACAGATTGAAAAAAAATGTTAACATTTCAATCTAACCAAAATACTTTTTTATGGTCAAAAAAGCTGGTGCGCGGGGACCTTCAAACGCGCGGAACAAGAGAAGCAAGTATTGCAGTACTTGCTTCTCTTGTTCCGTGGCTTATCCGGCACTGGATACCCTAGCGATATAATTACTTGATAAAGTCCGAATGTTAAATATCGATAGTTCTATTGATAAAAGTATCTTTACACTCGTAACAACGAAGAGTCTGATGTTTAGTTTACGCCCTGTCTGAAGTTTATTGTTAACACTGAGATACGTATGATGTATGTATCATTTCATGTGAATAAAATCTGCAGTGTCTCGTCCAAATAGATGCCTTATTTATAACCAGCGTTGAAAATTTTCTAAGTCTCGAAGTTTTACCTGCATAGTTCCTGTTCCCGTGGGATTTCCGAAATAAAAACTATTCTGTGTTCTTTCTCGGGTCTCAAAATATCTTTGTACCAAATTTCATCCAAGTCGGTTCGGTTATTTACCACTGATTAGCTCTAATACAGCTTGGTTGGAAACTCTAAACTTTGAAACTCCGGATAGCGCGTATATCTTAAGCTGTCATGTTTGCTAAACTATGATTTACACCACAATTTTCGACTACACTGTTTTGATTTATGAACTTGACAATACGTATATAACTATCTGTTCGTTCTATATTCTATATCTCTTCTTTTTTTTTCAATCAAATCGAATCAGTATTACTTATATTCGCGTTGAGTGAGGTGGTGTTCGTTTCTCCTGAAGGTGCTTCAGTTTCGAAGTGAAACATGCGTTGAGTGCGCAAAATTGTATGCTTTTACGATTGGTGGCGACGTGGCTGAAAGTATGATGACTGTGGATAAATAATTGTGCCGCTGGGGTCTTCTTTTATGCCCGGACCATTGGCGAGTTTTATCCATTTATAAAACCGGCATCTTTCTTTTCGGTGCCATCGCGGAGGTCACATAGAACAGTTCGCGGATATTAGCAAATTTAATTTCACCTTTTTTCTATAACTCTTCTGTGTTTATTCAACGTCAAAATACTGCAAATCACCAGTTTGGAAGACTGCTTCTACGAGAAAGTAGAGGCATTTTTATAATTATTACTTCAGATAAATTAATTGTTAGAATGATTTCAAAAATATATATAAAAGAAGTAAATAAGCGTTTGACTATTTTGGATTTTTCTACAAATTTCAATTCATGTACTTTGAATGTTTCTCTGGTTTTTTTTTATATTTTGGAACTTGGGGTTGATTCCTGACAGGGACAAACATTTGTGTGATGAGCATCTAAGATGTTTGTATTTCTGGGTTTGGATGTTTATTATGTATGTTACAGAATTTATATATATATATTTCTTTGCTGGTATCGTTGACTAACAACACCCATAACACAAACAAATAATTTGCTTACTTTGGAGTTAAAATAATTCATGTAAATTGTCCAGCAACATATTTACTTATTTCTCAAAAATGCTATTGTGTACATTTCATTTTTATAAATCTCTCCTAAATTTGAAGTTAAAACCTTTTTAATTTAACTCTAATAATTTTATCTATGATGACGTATTATTAAATTATAAGATCCGTTACCTCTAATTACGACGATTACTGTTCCAGTCGCTAGGCTATTATAATCTGCTAATTTAATTAATCATTTGTTTCTGAAACTTGGCAATTTCACTGCCTTCAAAACTGTAGTTAAAATTTATGGGTTTGTAAAATAAGTATAGTAAAAAGAAATGTTGCATTGACGCAAGTTTGTTTTCTTTACCTAATGGTTATAGGTGTACAGTATAGAACAAATCCATAGTAATGTTATAAATGTAAAAGTAACTCTATCTGTTTGTCTGTCTCTTCTTCACGCCTAAGCCACTGGATTGGATGGAGAAGATATTTTGAGACCTGCGAAATGACAAAGGTTATTTTTATGTCGGAAATCTAACGGGAACGGAAACTATACGCGTAAAACTATCTTTTAAACTACCTTAATAAGGAGTAACTTTTATTTTAGATTTTTTTTTCACGGAGAAGAAGTCGCGGGCACGTCTAGTAAACAATAATTGTAAATAAATAAAATATTGCGTAGCCAGACAAAGTTTTAATCAATCACAATTAAAACACAAACGAAACAGCCAAGCTTTACACAACGCCATATCAAATTGAATATAATGAAAACTTTTTACATTTTCTTAACTTACTGGCAGCTTTTTCTTTCGAAATCGCTTTATTAAAAAAAATTTTAACTTTTTTAGTTGGTTAATTGAAAAAATTAAAGGTAAAAATATTCGTCTTTTATTGTAAATCACATAAAAGAGTAATTTCAGGTCTTTATTTTCACGTACTCTTATTATCAAAAGAAAGAGCATAAATGTAGAATTATCGCGATTGAAAAAAGAGCGTTACGAGAAATCTGTGGTGTAACAGTCGGGGATCGCGTTCGTAATTATAAAGTGAGAGAGAGGTTGAGATTGTAAGAAACTATCGGTGTTGTTACACTCTTATATCAAGTCCTGAATTGGAGGACTAGCGGCAATGGGGCAGCGATGAAGTCTTTAGCTCGCCTCTAGGTGAAGTCCGTAGTACTTACTGGAGTACCTTAGGTTACTTTAAGCATCGCCTTACCGTCAATATATAATATGTTACGATAAATATCGTTATAGTTTAATATTCAGGAATTCTATAGTGTGTTTGTATAGTATTAAAGTTAAAAATGCAAAAGAGACTGGTAAGGGGAAAATTTGCCGATCCATTGAAAAATTTATTTAGCAATGTTAAGGGGAGTTCCTGGCCCCGAAACTGCAGTCACGTATGAAGTTTTTGTTAATCCAGTTCTTTATATTATCTAAATGTTAACGGCAATCTTTAAGGGAACCACTTCAAAGTACTCTCACAATAAAATATTCTGTCAGTCAACTTCAGTTTGATTTAGAAAAACCTCAGGATATCCTGGTTTTTTCAAGTGGTTTCGATATCGGGATTTTAAAAAAGAGCCACAACAAAATTTTCTGAATCCGGCATCGCATTGTCAACTAACTTTTTGTGCAAATGTCCGTGGAAAATGGTAACATTTTTTTTTTCAGTCTATAAAATCTTATTACATTTATTTACAAACTTTGATAATGCGCTAATACGCGAAACCGGTAAGTTCAAAACTATTTTATAAAATTAACGAATTATATTAGTAAACTTGTAAAAGTATACTTTAATAATAATTAAAATTTTTTTGTCTGTCTGGTCTGTAAAGTTCACGTAGTATAGAACCCTTTTTTTAATTATTATTGTTTGTTTCGCTGCTATATCAATTTCGCTGTTTGTGTAGGTCATGTAACAATGTATCTCTTATTAGCGAATTGATACTTAGAATTCCAGTTTCAAATTCAGTGAAGGTCGCCCACTGCACAGCCTAAATCGGCGTTTATGCTCGGTTTTGAAGGCAATTACCCGGTTTCTTTCGTCTGGTACTGATGGAATACCCATGCCACGATCAGGCACGAATAATTTGACTGATCATTAACTGTTTAAACAAATGAAATTACATATGTTATGGGAAATTGTTGGATTTTTCAATCGTTTTCATTGGGATGTTTTAATTTTATGTCCTACTTAGGGATTTATAGGGTTCTGAAGTGAACTGGAAACCCTTATAGTTTCATACGTCCGCCCATTCGTCTATCCGTCCGTTCGTCCGCGCCTTAGCTCAGGATTCTTAATACTAGAAAGCTGTAATTTGGAATTTGTACATGTTAGTCATGCCATCAAAAACGGCAAAAAATAAATAAAACGTATATTGTATAGGGTATCCTCTACAAGTAAAGTTTTCTCGCAAACCCCGTAATATAAAGTATCGTTGTATAGAGTTCTTAAACAATATTGCGTGTTGTCACCGTGACTTACTTAGTCAGGCAATACCTTGCTTTCATTATGCCATTTTGGAATGCGTATATAAAGGTAAGGGTCTCACCTTACAGAATCACTTCGTTGTCCGTTTAATTGTCTGTCAAGACCCTTTTTCTTAAGAACACATAGAGGTATCAAGTTAAAATTTTTATCAAATATTTGGTCTACGGTCCCTCGCAGCTGTGAAAAAATCAATTTTGTAAGTTAACGCGATTTTATGTTTCTTATTTCCTCATCCGCTGTTGGCAGTAGAGATCTAAATCGGTGGCTTTGCCCTTCGTTAAAAGCTCATAATGAAAGATGCCCTTCCAAACCCACCATACACACAGCATTAAAAACAAATGCCAGAAAACCGTTTTTTTATTGTTATTTATTTTATTGTTATTAAAATGTAAAATGAAATCTAATAGTAACACCAGCTAGGTGCAAACAGTACAGCCAAAGAGATCTTATTACAAGGTTATTCTTATAAAATACGAAAAACCTTTTCCCCAACTTATATAAAAATACAAATATACTAACTGTGCCGCTCAGCTCTCTGCGTTACTGAAGTTTTTGTTAATCACACGGGAACAATATATTATTTTGGGGAAAAAGTATTGTTTTTATGTTGAAACCTGGATATGTATTACCTATCAAACTTGTTTCAGCTAAATTTAAGACGTGGTCCGGTAAAAAATACACATAAGTACGCACACACATTTACAAACTTTTAAATCTACAGTATTAGTGGAATCTATATATTAATATGGAAAGCGAAAACGTTGTACCAATTTTTATGACAATTAAGCGATCCATCGTTCGCCTAATTGTCATAAAAAGGGGTGTAAAGTATGAAATTGAAACATAATATTTTTAAATTATGTGCATAAGAAATACATAAATTTAATAAAAATAAACATTTTACACACACTACTCATACTACATTATAATAAAATCTATTTGTTTAGTTTATGGTCGAATTTAGACCACTGGGCAATCGCTAATCTATATACTAATATGTAAGCAAAAATGTTGTGCCCCTTTTTAAGACAATTACGCGAACAGTGGATTATGAAATTCGGCACAGTTCGAGATGAGATTGCGGAGGACTGCAGCAACTAATAGAGTCTATGGTCGAAAATTGACAACAGAGCGGTAGCTCGTTAGTATAAAACCTCGTACGTCTAAAAATCAGTTGCTAGTTAGTATCTTATTATATATAAATCACGTGTCACGTTGTTTATCCGCGATGGACTCCGAAACTACTGAACTGATTTCAATGGAATTGAAGATATCTACTGTTTGGTCCAATTTAAAAGACAAGATAGATTTTATCTCAGTTTGCGTTTCAACCCATCTCAAGTACCCAAAATATTCAACCAAAATATTCAATACAAGTAATTTGTATGGCAAAACAAAGTTTGCGGATCAGATAGTAAAACAGTATATTTCATGTGAAAATTTACTCGAATAAGTATTTCTAATCCGTGTCGCTCTGGGGCCTGGGCTACTATAAGGAGTAGGGCATCTTCCTTCCGCTAGACCATTCGCAGGAGGTAATACCTAACCAGATAAGTCGCTTCTGTCACTATTATATATTTTGTGCTTTTGTCCTGATCAGATCAGATCAATTGATAGCGGAGTAAAAGCTGCTACTATTACAAGTTTGATTCGAAATTTATGGGTTTTAAATACGGACCAACAGTCTAACATCTATATAGTAGAAGTTTAGGTTTTGGTCATTGGTTTTTTGGCTACTAGAAATTTAAATCAATGTACAAAAAATTATAATGTTAATTAATATTTTTGAGAGTACGACTAAACACCGACAGACACTACATCGACAGACTGAACACCGACAAGACTTTACTTCGACGAGACTCTTCGCCGACAGGAAGCTTCGCCGACAGGACACTTCGTACATCGACAGACTGAACACCGACAAGACTTTACTTCGACGAGACTCTTCGCCGACAGGACGCTTCGCCGACAGGACACTTCGCCGACAGGACACTTCCCCGTCAGGGCATAATATAACATACATACTTTATGTTATATCATGCTCTGATATTTAAATATTTTTTATTAAATAAATATTTTTTTTAATTAATTTTTTTTTTATATTGCCCGACCCGGGGATCAGACCCGGGACCTCAGGCGGTGAACGCCGACAACGGACCACTAGACTATAGAGGTTATTTATAAATACTTTCAACTTTAGAAAAAAATTTTCTCCCCGTCTTGGTCCCGGGCTCCTTTGAAGAATAGGCCAACTGTCGTTCTGCCAGGCAGGTCGTAAAAGGCGACCGAGTGGCTATGCGTGTCACTACCATCGTGACTACTAGGTAGTAGAGTTCTGCAACGGCTCGACCGGGTCTGGTACCACCACCTTACCTATTCCTGCCGCAATAGCGTCAGTGCTAGTCACTGTCGTGTTCCGGTTTGGAGGGTAAGGTAGCCGGTAAACTTATACATGTGGCATTAGACCTTGCCACAAGATAGCAAATTAACATCTTTGGTGTTTATAGGCAGTGGTTGACTCTTTCCATCAGGAGACCCATCTGCTTGTTTGCTGTCTTATAATATATATAAAAAAATATAAATACTTTCCTTTGCTTCGAAATATAACTATTAATCTCTTCAAGATTTTAAAAGCTTTTTACTTAGTTCAGAAACATAATATGTCATAGTTTTCAGAAATCAGAAATCAGAAGTACTTTATTCAATAAAACTTTTTACAAGTTATTTTGACAGGTCAACATATTTTTTAAAAACTACTACCGGATCGGAAACTCAGGCACACACTGAGACAATTAAACAAAAGTGGTTTATTTTAATTCGATAAAGCAAAAGCTATACTAAACAACCGGGAGCTATCCTCACAGATAGGTACATCACTTTAACGGTATTTGAACAAAGATACGAATTGCCAGTTAAATAAATATGACTATTTACTCAACGAGCTTACTTAATTGTAAATACCTAAGACTAAATCAAATACAACAACGTTTGAAGCAAATTGAACTTGTCTTTGGTAAACAAATTTATTACTCTGGTAAATCTATTCTACATCAACTTAATTCATATTAAGCAGTTATTAATATACCAGCTATTATCTGCGTCTTTGTTCGTTTATAACATTATCCATTTTACTTATTTGGATAAAATATTTGGATATAAGCGTCCCTGCCTTGGTGCGGCTTCCCTCTGAAGAAAAGACTATCTGGCGTTATGCCAGGCAGTTCGTAAGAGGCGAACGATTGGCTATACGAGTCACTATCGTCATAGCTACTAAGTGGTAAAGTTCTATATTGTCTCGCCCGGGTCTGGTAGTGGTAAAAATTGTACTTAACGCCCGGAAGCGATCATCATAGATGCATTGTTTTAAGGTATTTGAAGAAACATACGAATTGCCAGTTAAATAAATATATGACTATTTATTCAACGAGATAACTTTATTGCAATATACGTAAGGTAAATACGTTTGAGTCAAATTGAACCTATCTCTGGTAAACAAATTTATGATTACAATAAATTTATTCTAAATCGACTTAATTTATATTATCCATCCTATACTTGAAACGAGCAATTCTTTTTTATTTGTACATAATTAGTTTTTCCAGACCGGCTTTAACTATTTGACGAAATTTTATATTTAAGTAGTTCTATTAAAATTGATTCAGGTAAATGTAATTTCCGTGATAATCTGTTTTCACATGATAAACATTACCCGAACGAAGTTCGGTCGCCTAGCTAGTTTATTATGATACTATCTGTTATATCCGTCTTTGTTCGTGTGATCTAAAACATAATTGCTTTTGCTCATTTGGATAAAAACGTAGCCTAAAGCATACATGAAAAAAATGCATGCGGGTATCACACACACGTCCTTCGTATTGATCCGGGTCGCCTCTGAAGAAAAGACAATCTGACGTCGCGCCAGGCAGTTCGTAAGACACGAAAGATTGGCTATACAAGTCACTACCGTGGTAGAGTTCGGCGTTCTCTCGTCCGAGTCTGGTACCACCGCCTTATTAGGGCGAGCGAAGCGAGCCCTACACTAGGCCACTTTCTATGCAATTTTGTGGTACATTTTACTCAAAAATTATCGGACTTTTAGGTTTGTGCTTCGACGTAGTAGTTTAAATTCATGTCTAGATATGTTATCTATCATAAAAATAGAGAGAGGGAGAGGAAGAGGGAGGGGGCGGGGGAGCGAGGGGGAGGAAGAAGGAGAGGGAGATGGGGAGGAAGCGGGAGAGGGGGAGGAAGAGGGAGAGGGGGAGGGAAGGAGGGAGGGAGAGGGAGGATGAGGGAGAGGGGTAGGGAGAGGGGAGGGGGGAGAGGGATAGAGAGAGGGGGAGAGGGGGAGGGGGAGGGGGAGGGGGAGGGGGGGTGGTGGGGAGGGAGGGGGGATGGGGGAGAGGGGAGGGGGGAAAGGGAGTGGGAAGGGGAGACGGAGGGGGAGAGGGGGAGAGAGGGAGAGAGAGGGGGAGAGAGGGAGAGAGCGGGAGAGAGAGAAGGGGAGAGAGGGAGAGGGAGGGGGAGAGAGGGAGGGAGAGGGAAAGAGGGAGAAGAAGAGGGGGAGAGGGAGAGGGGGGAGGGACAGGGGAGAGGGACAGGGAGAGAGGGAGAGGGAGAGGGAGAGGGAGAGAGAGATGGGGAGGGGGAGAGAGGGAGAGTGATAGGGAGAGAGGGAGAGGGGGAGAGGGAGAGGAAGAGGGGGAGGGGGAGAGGGAGAGGGGGAGATAGAGATGGAGAGAGGGAGAAAGGGAGAGAGAGGGGGAGAGAGAGGGGGGGCTGGCTGGCTGGCGGGGAACAGAGTGAATAGAGCGTTAGTTTTTAGGGAGGGGGGATGGGGGAGAGGGGAGGGGGAAAGGGAGTGGGAAGGGGAGACGGAGGGGGAGAGGGGGAGAGAGGGAGAGAGAGGGGGAGAGAGGGAGAGAGCGGGAGAGAGAGAAGGGGAGAGAGGGAGAGGGAGGGGGAGAGAGGGAGGGAGAGGGAAAGAGGGAGAAGAAGAGGGGGAGAGGGAGAGGGGGGAGGGACAGGGGAGAGGGACAGGGAGAGAGGGAGAGGGAGAGGGAGAGGGAGAGAGAGATGGGGAGGGGGAGAGAGGGAGAGGGATAGGGAGAGAGGGAGAGGGGGAGAGGGAGAGGAAGAGGGGGAGGGGGAGAGGGAGAGGGGGAGATAGAGATGGAGAGAGGGAGAAAGGGAGAGAGAGGGGGAGAGAGAGGGGGGGCTGGCTGGCTGGCGGGGAACAGAGTGAATAGAGCGTTAGTTTTAAGTCAGGATGCCCCTCTTGCCCTGCATAATCATTCCTATGCCTGCCTATGCCTATCCCAACGATATTGTATGAAAGTGAGTTGGGTATGTTAGAAGGGCATGAAAGTATAATCAACGCAGGACCATGTTCGTAATTTTAAAGTGAGAGAGAAGTTATGCTTGAAAGAAAGTGTTGGTGTAAAGATGAGAAAGGGCATGCTCCGTTGGTTCGGACATGTACAAAGAATGGTAGGTGAAAGATTAACAAAATAGATATACAATGCGAGAGATGAAATACTTTATTATTTATTTTTCTACACATTAAAAGATTATAGACTTTAATATTATAAATAAAGACTATACATTAAAAGATGTAATTCTCATAAAAATACTTTTCTAACAATATTACTAGATAGTATAACTTTGCGAGCCCCTACAAAGCTCTGCTTTTTGCTAGTCTATTTCTGTCGCGGTAGATTTAGTGCTTGTTACTTTTGTGATTTTTAGACCCCGCCGCAAGGTTAACAACGCACTATAAATGACTTTGGTGTCTATAGTATTCATGTGGTGTGTTCTATAGACGATCGTTGTCTCTTTCCATCAGGAAAGTCATCTGCTTGTTTATTTGCTATCTTACGAAATAAAAAAGGGCATTCAAACAAGCAAAAACCTCTTCAAATTTATTATGTTATTATAGAGTATAGACTATTGAATGAGTTATTTCGGGCCAATACTTATAAAAATCTAAAAAAACATCTTCATGCCCGTATCCCCGAAGATGTGGGCAGATGTACAACCAGTGCATGCAGATTAGCCGAAGAAACTCAGTCCCACAATTTATAATAATAATATAGATTTAGACCATTTTTGTTTTCACAACTAGGTACATCTTCGTTAATAATGCGTGTATTCAACCTACATCAAGGCTAAATTATTTTAATTGAAACATAACGCACATACCACGGATTTTCCTTTAATGTAGCGTGGTTAGAAACTTAGATCATATGTTTCAGGTAGTTGATATATCCATACTAATATTATAAATGGCGGCAAAACGGTTCGACGAATTGAAGTGATTATTTAAATGGAGATAGTTGAAGGGATGAAGAGTGACATACGCTACTTTTTGTCTCTTTTTAACCCTCCTCCCCCCACTTCGCTTGAATGCATTTAACTCGAGCAAAGTTGCAGGCAGTCTTAAATATTCATGATGGCCACATCTATTATATTCGTAGTAATAATTAACTCACGAAAATAAAATTTATTAAGTAAAAAAGCGTTGGATTATTAGTCCTTGCCCACAAATTTCACTTGATGTGCCTTAAGTATCTCTGAATTTTATAGGTTTGGATATTGTTTCTTTAATAAAAACCCTAAAATATTACAATAAATACAGCAATTGATTTTTATATTATAGATAAAGCCAAATTATGCTAACATTTATTTGGATATTTTCTGAAGTTGGGGAAGTTGTAACTTCCTGCAGTGGATTTTATTGCGCAAAGACTATTATAGTAACAAAATTCCAGTGCCTACATGTAACAAAGTTTACATGTAAAATCTACTTATTGGTAAAACCTTGAAAACCGAATTCTCTTCAAAGGTTAGATTAGCTACGAGCAGAATGCTAATCTTTACTTTTTCATATATAAAAATGGAGAAGTCAAGAAGTTGTTGTGAAAAGAAAAATTACGGCCAAAAGGCGGGCGCAAATAAAATGTAATACTGAGTCTTTGAAAACACTGCGTGAAAAAGACTGGGTAACTTAAAATTCTTTTATTATTTGACCTGTTTATATTGTGAAAGCTTGCAACTTAATTAGCTATTAACTAAACATAAGCTTAACAAAGTTATAATAAGTGTTGTAGTAATTTTAAAAATAAGTAAAAATAAATGATTATTTTTGGGTACATTAATATAAATATACATTAATTTTTTTAAATATACCAACCTTTGACATAAAATTACATTAAATTTACCAAAATATCCTAAACCTTCAGATAAGAGTCGTTTAGCTTGAAATACTACCCCAATTAAAATTTTAATTATCAACATCTCGGTTCAGCCATTACGACTCCGGACTCCAGTTCTATATTATTTATCTTATATTATAATGTAATTTATAAATGCAAAAATTATCAGTTTACTTCTTTCCCTC
Organism: Apodemia mormo; assembly: GCA_036924255.1. Taxonomy (NCBI): domain Eukaryota; kingdom Metazoa; phylum Arthropoda; class Insecta; order Lepidoptera; family Riodinidae; genus Apodemia; species Apodemia mormo. The sequence continues at coordinate 36,370,171 of JAUPFN010000003.1, read as the reverse complement.
GGTCATAAGCTGCTTAAGTTTTCCAAATCTATAACTATGAAGATGAATTGGTTTTGGCGCCTCTTTGAATGGTTTGCATAAGCTGAGTTATAATGTTCTTATAATAAAAAAGTATTATTAGTGAGGTTTAAAGGTTATTTTGGAAGTGAAACTAAAGACATACGTCATTTCTTGATGGTATAAGACATTTATTAAAATAAGTACACTTTACAATTAAAGCTTTCGAGGATTTTTTCGAGAAAAAAGTTTCAGCAGCACCTTAGAGTCTAGGGGTAGTGTGTTAATATTCTCCTTTACTTCTATCCTTTGGATAAGTACACAGACTTGTCACTTACAGTCAACTATTATTTATTGCTCGACAGTCTAACGACCGTTACTATTCGTTAAAATAGATATGGGGATGGGATCAAAAATGGGATCAAATAGCAAGCAAATACAAAGACGAAATCCAAGTATTTAATTTAACTAGATATCAAATATTCTTTTTTAGTTTAATTCTAAGAAGTACATCTATAGGTATTATGTTTAAACTTTTTTACTTTGTTATATATTTTGGTACTGATGAGAACAAAATTTCAATCATCTGCCTCCGTTCTACAATATTGTATTTCAAATAATATCTTATCAGAGCGGAGTTTAGTAATACAAATATTTGATTATCTACATGCCAACTTCCTGTGTTTACGATGAGAAATTGGAAAACAAATATCTGTCTAATAGAAAGAAATGACAAAATGATGCAGTCCAAAAACTAATCGATTTAAAAGCTGCGATTTGCGGGCGTTTAGCCCGTAACATAGTTATTTTATGAGATCCACGGCCTCCACCCTATACTGCAATGCAATAAATTATAATGGACAAATTAATTAGTGAAGAATATATAATAGTTTTAACGGTGCTAAAATTCAACACTGACCCAAGTTTTAATAAACGAAAGGAGTGACAATGACACAATTTGTGGTTTCCAGTTTAAGTGGCTGCTATTGATAAATGTAAGATATTTGATAAATCCGGTACTGCTGCAGTTTCTTTCCCAAGTGCTTTGTGGAATAAGGTTTGAGATATATTGGTAAACGTAATGTAATTTTACCTGAAGGTTTTAATATTTTGAAAAATGTAAAGTTACTTTATTTTAACGTACCTACTAATTTTGCTCCACACTACTACTATATGGAACCAATTATCGGCAGTTTTTCGAACCTTTGCGGATAATTGGTTACGCACGACTAAGGACTCTTTGAGAAAAGGACCGGCAATACAATTGTATGACTCCTGATAGTGTAGTTGTCCACGGGCGGAAGTTATCATTTACAATCTACCAGACAGAAGACCAGTACAGGTCGCAATTATATGTGCCTAACCAAAAACTAAATATTTTTATAAAAATAGTATGGTGTATATCTATTAATTTTCCCCGTGTTGGTCCCGGGCTCCTTTGAAGAGTAGGCCAACTGCTTCTTTGCCCGGCAGGTCGTAAAAGGCGATTGATTGGCTATGAGAGTCACTACCATCGTGGCTACTAGGTGGTAGAGTTCTGCATTGTCTCGCCCGGGTCTGGTACCACCGCCTTATCTATTCCTGCCGCAATAGCGTCAGTGCTTGTCATTGTCGTGTTCCGGTTTGGAGGGTGAGGTAGCCGGTAAACTTATACATGTGGCATTAGACCTCACCAAAAGATAGCAATGCTCCAATAATATCATTGGTGTCTATAGGCGATGGTTGACTCTTTCCATCAGGAGACCCATCTGCTTGTTTGCTATCGTATTGTTACGTACCTCGGGTTCGTAATTGTAGGAAAACACCACTTATATTAAATCCGTGTATTTACACAACACAACGCAACGTAATACTAAAATACACTTTACACCCTAGTCACTCGCTGTACTATCACTGAACTTAGAACACTACACAATAAAACACTTCTTGCTTCGCACTAATCACTTGATGTATCGCTCTCGATCGCTTGATAAAAACTGCCTTGTGTTTGTCAACACCTTTGTATTTATAGGCAGGGTAAAGTCCTAGCTGGATCTAGAAAAATCTAAATGTATCGGGAAACAATGAATCACTTCTTAGCGTAAACATGTTATGAGCAATAAATCCTAGTACACGCTACTTTCAACCTTATGCTATGCACTACAAAGTCCATTATGGCATAGCCCAGGTCAACTATTTGTTTGTCAATAGGAGTAGCTATCTCTTTCTTTTATTTCTAGATAGTTAGCGCGCGCGCGCTCCAACTCTACACGCTTCTAGATTATTCGTAACATTATGTTATAAAAAAATAATAATATATACAACATATTCCTGATAGTCTTAAATCATTGCCTTTTAATATACAACATATTCCTGATAGTCTTAAATCATTGCCTTTTACTAAAAATCTCCAAAATAATGCTTGATTTGCTATTAGATAAAACATACAATGATATTAAGGAATTTTAAGTGATAAAATTAAATACTTAATAGATAGAAATATAAGTTTGTTAAATATTCCTTAAAATTCAAATTAAAAAAATTTGTAAATGTAAAATAACTTTGTAAATTATGATCATTTTGATTAAACAAAAATGAAACTTTGTAATTGTAAAAACAACTTTTATGATGTAAAATCATTAATATGCATTAGTAATAAGTACAATAAAACAGAGAAAAAAAGACAAGTCCGCTGAGTTTCTGCCGCCAAAACTTCTCAGTGTGTGGCCGCGTTCCGATCCTGTAATAATTCTAAAAAATCGATATAAAAGTTTTAATGTAATATTATAATATATAATGATAATTCTTAAATATTTGCGCACCATATTATGGTAGAATAGGTAACTGAATTAAATTTTAATAACTTGTAACACTCATACCTATTCTTGTAATTAAATATTTTCATTTCATTTCAATCAGTTAAGCGACCTGTCCGTTTGCTGCCTCTTTTCTAAAAAAAAGTAATTATGAAATACAAGGTTGAAATGGATTCGGAATATGAGCAGAAAAATAAGGGGAAAAGCTGGTAAAATCTGTTTTATTGATATTCAGAGTTAGTAGTCTATTTTTAGTGTTTTTATAATAGTTATTTCAAACCCATGCTCAGGACGAGCTCCAAATTTTCAAAAGTATTGTTCTGATCAAGACCCTAAGCAATCGGAGCAGTTCGATACGTTACCTGACACAATTCATTTGGACGTATTCATTCATTCATAGATTCATAGTATGGGGCCCAAAATACTGCTTCGTAGAAGACGGAACGTAAGTGACGTTTCATTACTTAGCCATTTATTGATTTGCTCAAATTGTGTATATCTATGAAATAATTTTAAACAGTTCCAGAAATTAACCAGAAATAGGACAAAGACAGCATTAAAGGCTTTGGAATAGACAGTAAGAAAAGCAAACTTTTGTAGCTTATTTTTCCAAATATCTGAAGAAATAGAACAGAGACGACTTTATAGTTAGGAATACTCTGTATCCTGATTTGTAAATAGAATAGAGTGCAGTTTTAAAAACTTCCAAAAAATATTTTGATCAAAGCAAAGATTAAAAATGTGAACAAAGCCTGAGATAACTTTTTGTTCCCCTCATAACAGAGCAGAAATCCTGTCCAATCCAGCAAAATATTAGTGCATTATTATCGGTTTTAAGAAAATGTATGGCTCTACCAACTTCAATCACACTCAGTACCTGTTAAATTCATACATTAATCTATATATATAAAAATCAATTGCTGTTCGTTAGTCTCGCCAAAACTCGAGAACGGCTGAACCAATTTGGCTAATTTTTGGTTTTGAATTAATTTTTGAAGTCCAAGGAAGGTTTAAAAGGTAAGAAAATAAAGAAAATATAAAGAGTAGTTAAAAGGCAGAACAACGTTTGCCGGGTCAGCTAGTTTGACGTAAAATGTATTAAGAGAAACCTTATTTTTTCAAATTCTGTAAACTTTAAGCCTTTAAAGATAGTTAATTACTTTTAAAAAATCTAGTTGAAAAAAATGTTGATGGCCATCAGTTGATTATTTTATGTCTGTAAACACGAAATAGGTTGATTGACTTCATGAATTCACTTTATTTTATTATCAGTATTATCTAATCCACTCAGAATAGATCCTTATTGAAAGTCACTTCATTTTTTTATTTTTATAATAAATAATTAAAAGAAGAAAAAAATGCGGGATGCACTTTTGGATTTTCCAAACTTTTTTAACCTTAATACTAAAAATTATACTATCTAATCCACATTTATCCAAAATATGCATTTCCTTGGATTTTGATTTATTCAACGCACCTAATAAAAGTCAAGTAAACATAATATACACGCTTATCTCATTCGAGAATTTAACCCGAGCTCCCTTGATAGTGAATAAGAGGTTATTGTAATCATAATATTTAGAATTTCCTGTGTAGTGTTTAATTATTAATATATTTAGATTTTTAATCGAGCTACGTCTAGTTTTATCTATTTAGTATTTTCATTCCTACTCACATGGTCCAAATAGATAGATATCATGTACCTATCGTTCAGGTCGACTAGATTCCTAACCCAATTATTGCGCCACTTACGCTTGAAGTTCCGATGAATACTCTTACAAAATCCATTCAACTGTTTGTACAGCAAACGATGTGAATTGTCTGGGCTGTAGTTTTAACAGGTATGCAATTTACGTTTGTTGTATTTGGAATATCTACGGTATTGCTTGTATATCGCAATAGTTATTGAAGATGGCAGTTCCACGTTGAATATTGATAAATTAAGTTTATTTACAAGGCATAATCATTGTTGAATCACTTATGTGACAATATTCATGTAGGAATGTGTTACCCCGTGTTGGCCCATGCTTCCTTTGAAGAATCATTCGCTGTTCTACCAGGCAGGTGGTGAAAAGCAACCGATTGACTTTACATATATCTACCATCAGGACTACTAGGTGGTTAAAATTCGCAACGTCACCCCCGTGCCGTTGATGGCACCACAGCTTTACTTATTCCTGCCGCGATAGCGTCAATACTTGTCATTGTCGTGTTCCGGTTTGGGTAATGTAGCCGGTAGACATACGCTACCATTGCCTATAAAAATTCTCCAAGTACATTTTATAAGTTAGTCGACTATTACTCAAAAATTTGTGAAGCTTTCTAAGCCGGGATAGTATTCCTTTTAATTTCATTATATTTACTACTACATTGAATTTTTCCCATCGCCAAAACCAGTCGTTTAGCTGGCAAAAAAAGGGGAGGGCATGATTCTAACAAAAATTAGCACTTTTAATAAACTAAAAATTGTTTTCACAATACTTACAATATTTCTTAAAAATTCATCCAACGATACCCCACACTATTGTGTATATGAGAAAAAAATTAACAGCGACCCTGACTACGCAATCGACGGAGCTCGGGTTTGGTCCCCGACGGGGACAAGCATTTGTGTGATAAGCATAAATGTTTGTATTTCCGGGTTTGGGTGTTTATTATGTATGTAAAAGTATTTATATATGTATTTCTATGTATAAGTTTCGTTGACTAACACCCATAACACAAGCAAATAATTTGCTTACTTTTGGGTTAGATCAATTAGTGTAATTTGTCCCGTGAGTATTTATTTATTAATAACTACATTATAAATATCTAATTGGTATAATTATTGAACATTCTCAAGCAAAACAATCATTACAATTTTTGTAAACTATTGAAAATTGTAGTTTTAAATATTTTATGGTGGTACTGATTTTTTACCTACCTATACCTTGATGATTCATTCTTGACCGTCATAAAATGTGGAGATGGGAATAATTACCCACCTCCCTAAACGACACATTGGTGAGTTGCGGTGACCTGGATTGCCTTTGTAGGTTTAATTTTATTTTGTCTACCACAAAATAGAACCGAAGCAATAATCTTTATTATGTTATTTTAAAAATTATTAATTGCTTTAACAACCTCACCAATGTGCAACATGCATAATGTAACAGTTACTGAGAATGGTATCGCCATAATTACCATACTTTGTGATAATACAACGCTACTGCATAACATCGCAAATTAAGTTAATTATCCTTACATTATTAAACTTGTCTGAAGTTTTAGTATTCGAAACTTTCATATTACGTACCCGTACGGTACGTACCTATACTATTTCTAAACATTTCAATTAAGTTTGTATTTTTTTTATAGAAGAGGGGGCAAACGGACGGGAGGCTCACCTGATAGTAAATGATTACCTCCGCCCATAGACAACTACACTACCGGCCTAAAAGGCCGGCAACGCAACTACAAGACCCATGGTCTTGTTGTGCGTTGCCAGCCTTTTAAGAATGAGTAGGCTCTTTTCTGGAAGGTCTCTAAGTCGTATCCGTTCGGAAAATTTTCTGTCGATAGCTGGTTCCACATAGGAGTAGTGCGGGGTAAAAAGTGCCTCGAGAATCGCACGGTTGTGGACTTCCAGACATCGAGATGATGAGGATGAAACTTTGAATTTTGTCGCGATGTTCAATGGTGAAATTCGGCGGCAGGAATTAATCCAAACAGTTCCTCGGAACATTCTCCATGATACAGCCGATAAAAGATGCAGAGTGATGTCGTATCTCTATGTAACGCAAAATTTTTTTAGTGTTATTCGTGAATTTCCTCTATCAGTTTGTAGTGTTTTACTTTTGTTGTGTTAGTATTTTGTACCTATGGTGTTGTACATATCATTATAATAATTTATTTAATAAGTTATAAGCGTGTTATAGTGAAACCGTCGTTATTGCTATGTCTGCTGATCTAAAAGTTAGCTGGGAAAAAATCCTAAATAGCATTAGCTTACATTTTGTAAAATAACTGTTCAGTATTACTTACTCTCGCGTTGAGTTAAGTAGTATTCTTTTCTCCTGAAGATGCTTCGGTTTCGAAGTATAACCTGTGAATAGTGCGTAAATTGTGTACTAATGTGCTTGATGCCAGCATAAGCTAAAGTGTGGTGGATGTGGATGGATAATTGTACCGCTGCGGTCTTGTTTGTCCGGACCATCGGTAAGTTTTATCAATTTATACAATCGGCGTCTTTCATTTCAGTGTCATCACGGAGGTCACATAAAACAGTTCGTTGATAATAGCAAATTTAATTAATTTCACCTTATTTAAACAATTTGGTTTTTGCGTACAAGGTAAAAAATAAAATAAATATAAAAAACGAAGCTTTTGATGCCATTTCGCAAAATTGATTATTTACATCCATTAACAGCTGCAGCAGCTCCACAAACGTGTATGTATGACAAGACGTTTCATAGTATATGCTACAAAGAAATCTGTCTGTCTGTTACACTTTCACGGCAAAACCACAAAACTGATTTTAATGCAATTTAGGAAATAGATAGCTGAAAATCTAAGATCAAACGTAGGCTAGCCTTTCAAAAAACTTATCACTATCATCGTGACTACTAGGTGGTAGAGTTCCGCAACGTCTCGGCCGGATATTTAGCCCCATCATCTTATCTATTCTTGCCGCAATAGCCTCAATGTTGTCAGGTTCCAGTTTGGAGAGTAAGGTAGTCGGTAGACTTATGCGAGTGGCATTGCAATCTCGCCACGGATAGCAACGCACTATTAACATCTTTGGTCTCTATAGGCGATGGTTTTTTTTTTCCATCAGGAGAGCCATCTGATTCTGCACAAAAAGATAAGTGTCCATGTTAAATCATTTTTGATACCAACCATCCGATTCAAAAAATCTATTCCTCACAATTTAGACTGGAATTTTTGGGTAGACACTCAAAGGGTTTTTTTTAGAAGCGTTCTTTACCAATGCCGCCTTAAAATAAGGAAATATTTATATACTTCCAATACAGTTTTTGTTTTGCGAAAAGTTGTAAAGATGTAATTTTAACGCAGAAGTTAATTATTAATATAACATAAATATAAAGTGATTTCGGTAGCTAACAACATGGGACCCAAGTAAAGCAGGTCATTTGCATAACGCTTGTAGTTATATTGCCGCCAACCGTTTTGGCCTACGGAAATGTATTTTGGAATTGCTTATATATTTAGATGCATTAACATACAAAATTTAAGCTTATGTAATATGTTATAGAGTTAATTATGCGGTATTCGTGGTCTAGGCTTTATTTGGCTCAGATCGGGAGGTCCCGGGTTTGATTCCCGGTAGCAAAAGTGCTATCGATATTTTTTGAGGTTTCAGTAGCAGCAGGAGTCTGGCGGAGTGGTGTATTACTACTCCTGTCGGCGGTCCCGGTTATCACTAGAAATAGTTGATAATCTTTATCGGGTCGGTAAAAGGCGGCGCTAGAGATCACCACACATTTCGCCAACCGACAAACCGGTTAATCGTGGTGAGCCGAAATGTCTATAGGTATTCGGTTTACTTGCCTACCCCGCAAAGAAAACGGGCTATTTATCTATCTATCAAGGTGGGCTATATACACTACGGGCCATTGTGCGCAAAGGTATAGTGGCTATTCCTCCCAACCCAGCTCATTTCAGAGGTCTAGTACCGTAAAATAGTTCTGAAATAGCTCCTTAAATACGTTGTATTCAAAAAGGATACGGGCATGATGATACTTTTTTTAAATTATGCAGTAAATAACAATAATAACAAATATCTCTAGACAACTTTACACGAATTGATCTAACTCCAAAATAAGCAAATTATATGCTTGTGTTATGGGTTTTAGTCAAAGATATAAATACAAAGAAATACAAATGTAAATACTCAAATATATTTAATAAACACCCAAATCCAGAAATACAAACATATATGCACGTCACATAAATGCCTACACCTGTCGGGAATTGAACCCGAGCCTCATTGATTGCGTGGTCAGGGTGGCTAACCACTCTACCAACGGGGCGGTCATAAGTACGACCGCCACGTTGGTCGTACAAATGACCGCCCCGTGGTTAGATCTTATCTAATACTAGCACACCTTGGCTAAGTACGGGTGGTTTAAGTACCTTTTAGTTTAGTTATAAATGTAAAACTATGCTGTAAAATAATTCAAGTCTCTTTAAAGAGTTTTGAGTATTTGAAACACGCAACGCATCTCACCGCGGCCCGTAACGAAATGAAGTAGGTGCAGTCCATGGACTCCACTTTAGTGGTTTCCCCGTGTTGGTCCCGGGCTCCTTTGAAGAATAGGCCAACTGCCGTTCTGCCAGAGAGGTCGTAAATCGTACGACGGATACTTTTTAATCCTTAATTCTCAAAAAGCCTACAAAGATTAGTTACCATGATGGTTACCTGAAATTAATTAATTCTTGAAAAGCCTACAAAGATTATGTAGTTACTACGGTAATGGTAGTTACATAAATTTGGACAAATAACAATTATTTAATCACTTATTTTTTTAAAAGATGCACAGATTATCTTGTTTATGCAGCCTTGCACAGCAGCCTTGTATGTTGAAAGTGTCGACTCTTTGCAATAAATGCAATAAATATTTATATATATTTATTGCATTTATTGCAATGAGATTGCATTTATTGCAATGAGATTGCATTTATTGATAAGATATTTTCCAACTTGGTATAACATTTGGTAAACATTTTGGGTGTTACATATATCCGACTTTTTTCTAAATCGTTTCGTTTAATTTAAATAAAATAAAGTAATTTAATTAAATTAAACAAAACTTTTTTGCCAAAACAGTATTTATGTATGAATTGAGTACACATCCATTGTTTTTAAATTAATCAATCGGTTTTGCTTCTTCTTCAGTGCATTACTTACTGAATTTACCTCTAAATAATGGAATTTCAACAAGTGCCGGCGATGAAAATATAAAATATACTCATAGTTCTTCTTTAGTCTTGTTCCTTCACACACACAACTCTCGTAATATTTTTTGTAGTATTATTCTCGTAATATTCGTCTAATTATAGCTTTTTTGAACTCTCGGATGATATAAAATGATGATATTGTGACATCTGAAACCAGTAAATAAATACATCACTTGTAATTACGAGTAGCATTCTGCTAAAATCTCTGAAATTTGGATTCAGCGAATCTCGTCTATTTGCATAACTTTGTCGTTACATTACCGCAAGCCACTTCAAGTTAGGTTTAACCGACAGCTTAATAATTTTAGTGACAGCCGGCGGGGTAAATTGCTTGTAAATATTTGCACTTGAGGCAAATGGCTAAATATGGAAGTTGCAGTTTCGTGTTAAATTTTAAACTAAATTAGTGTAAGTAATCTTAGCTATGGTATGAATTTTCGAGACAAAAATAGGGAATTTAGTGTTACTGATAGAGGAAAGTAAAGGAGCAGGCCCTCCTGATGAAAATAGACAACCATCGCTTATACTGCCTGTTAGGTAAGTCGACCTTAACCTTGAAGGGGGTAATAAGGTATCTGATTTTCATTCTAAATTAATTAAAAAAACATACCCTTAAATTTTAACTTAATTATCCAATAAATTCATAATTCATACACACCAACACGTTCGCGCAAGTACCGCGCATATCAATAGATAGATAAATAGGTAGTTACGTAAATACTGCTTATTACTGCCTTTTTATGTAACTAGTGTAGTATAGTGTAGTGGTAGTGCCATACTGCATTTGCAACTGAATAGGCCGGCACGCCCGGGGAGATACCACTCTCTCACTTGACACCGACGTAAAGTAGCAGCTCTGCTGCTGCGTTTCGTTCGGTTTGTGAGAGTCCCAGAGCCCCTCCACCCCCGACACACACACTATGGATGCACGATTTGACAAAAATCTACCCCCGGGGGGTACCACTTGCACCTGCAGCGGAGAATCCCCCTGGGCATCCGTGCTCTTAATTCAAGCTAGATCAGGGATGTTTAGGCTACCCTGCGTACTCTTGGGGCAAAATTGCGCTCATAGACAACCCTGTCCGCGGCAGACAGAGCAAGACGGTCATGGTACCCTCTACCACGCTTACTGTGGGTTTCTATAACATCAGAGAGCTTCATTTCAACCTGAACGCCGTCCACTACCATCACGAGCGGCAAAGCCAGCTTTGCTATTCTTGACCGAGACACAGATATCTTCTCCGGCTGATACTTCTTACCTCTCCTTCCCGGGCTATAAACCGGAACATCCCTTTGTACCGCGGGCTCATGTGTGCGCATACGTCAGAGAAGATATCTGTTACCGGCGCCTCGGCAGGCTTGAAGATCAGGACCTATCCATCCTTTGGTACGCGTAGCTTGCGACGACCATCCACGCAGCTACGGGTGCCTATACAGGTCCCATAGCGGAAATGCTGAAGTTGACCGGCTCGTCGAGCATTTACAAATGGCTGTAGATTCCGTGTTAGAGCAGACCCCCTCCGCAGAGATCGTGATCTTGGGCGATTTTAATGCCCACCACGCTGAATGGCTATGTTCTCGCACCACCAATCATGCTGGGAGGTCTGTTCACGATTTTGCCTTGAGGTATGGTCTAACACAATTGGTAGCCTCGCCTACGTGAGTTCCCGATGTGGATGGCCATACGCCTTCACTGTTGGACCTCCTGCTAAACTCACCCAGATCGTTATCAGGTATCGATTGACGCTCCACTTGGTATGTTACACCACTGCCTGATCCGGAACAAAGTGCCGGTCTCGCGCCCATCACGGCCTCCTTTTGCAGGCTGTCGTCGCGTTTAGCGTCAGCAGATTGGGACGGGATGTGGTCTTTCTTTGCATTCTACCTATGGAGGCGGTTGTGCTGTGCGGAGTGAGAGTGCGGAGGCGCTGGATGATCCGAATGCTGTCGCTGACTCTGTCGCCGATGTGGTGCTGCAGGGCATGGAACTATTCATTCCATCTTCTGTGGTGCCCGTCGGTGGCAAGTCTCAGCCTTGGTTTGGTCGCCACTGCAAAGCGGCTTTACGCCGAAAGCAGGAATGCTACCGAGCTTAGGCTGCTGCGTCGGCATCTCGTAATGTAAAAACTAACGCATTACGCAAGGAGTACAAGTCTTCCTCGAGGTTCTTCAAAAGAGCTATCGCCAAGGCGAAAGCGGAACACATTGGCAGAATTGCTGAGAAATTAGTTCGCCTTCCTTCGGGCACTTGTGTGATCTGCTCTCTCGCCAAGGTTGTCTTAGGGAATTTCTCCCAGCCTTCATTTCCATCCTTGCACAGAGACGATGACTCTCTGGCCCATACCGCAAAGGAGAAAGCCGATCTTCTGGGCTCGTTCTTTGCGGCCAACTCGACTCTGGATGACCAGAGGAACGCACCGCCTACCATCTCGCAGTGTGATAGTTCTATGCCAGAACCACAGTTTCGGCAGTCATCTGTGCGTAAAGAACTACTTTCCTTGGACATCCACAATTCGAATGGGCCTGACGGCATCCCTCCAACTGTGCTTAAAGTATGTGCTCCAGAGTTGGCGCCAGTATTGACGCACCTATTCCGGCTTTCCTATTCACTCGGCGTGGTACCGAATTCATGGAAAACAGCTTTAGTGCATCCCATCCCTAAAAAAGGAGATCGCTCTAATCCGCCAAATTATCGGCCAAGAGCCATAACCTCCTTGTTCTCCAAAGTCATGGAGACACTTATAAACTGTTAGCTCCTGAAGAATTTAGTAGAGCACCAGCTGATTAGCGACCGTTAGTACGGTTTCCGCCGTGGTCGCTCAGCTAGTGATCTTCTAGTATACCTGACGCATCACTGGGCGGAGGCAGTTGAGTCCAAGGGGCATTAACAGTTAGTTTAGACATAGCGAAGGCCTTCGATCGGGTATGGCATAAAGCGCTTCTCTCAAAGCTGCCTTCCTAAGGGCTTCCCGAGAATTTCTGCAAGGGGATCACAAGTTTTTTGGCTGATCGGAGCATCAAGGTCGTAGTTGACAGTGCATGCTCCGATCTCAAATCTGTCAATGCTGGTGTTCCCCAAAGCTGCGTACTATCACCGATACTGTTTCTTCTGCATATCAATAATATGTTGCGAATTAGTAACATACATCGCTATGTGGACGACAGTACTGGTGATGCTACATACTCCGGCCGTAGCGGTATTTCTCGGGAACACGTCGAAGAAGGCCGGCACAAGCTCATGTCTGAACTCGAGAATCGACTTTTGTGCTTTGTACGTGCACCGCTCAAAACCCTTTGTCCTATCACCTTGGTTTAAGAGCACTCGCCTGACAGTCTCAGCCAGTATTGGAATACTGAAAGTCGACAAATCGATCAACGCGGTCATTTGGAAGGAAAGACTAAACTAGCTTCCAAAAAGCTTGGCGTACTCAGTAGAGCAAAGCAGTACTTCATGCCAGTCCATCGCCTTCAACTTTACAAGGCCCAAATTTAACCTTACATGGAATACTGTTCTCACCCCTGGGCCAGAGCTCCTCAGTACCAGCTTCTTCCTCTTGATCGCATTCAAAGTAGAGCGGTTCAAATCGTCGACGATCAGGCTATTTCTAATCGGCTTGACTCTTTGGCGTTACGCAGAGATGTAGGTTCGCTCTGCATCTTTTACCGCATGTATCATGGAGAGTGTTCCGAAAAGTTATTCGGACTAATTCCTGCCGCTAAATTCCATCATCGGACATCGCGTCAAAATTTAAAGTTCCATCTTCACCACCTCGATGTCTGGAAATCCACAACCGTGCGCTTTTGTCGGCACTTTTTGCCTCGCACAACTCCTTTGTGGAATCAATTACTCTCGGGGTTGTTTCCGAACGGATACGACTTAGGGACCTTCAAGAAACGAGCTTATTCATTCTTAAAAGGCCGGCAACGCAGTTGCAAGAACCCCGGTATTGCAATTGTCCATGAGGGCGGTGATTACTTACCATCAGGTGCACCACCTGCTTGTTTGTCCCCTCTGCTATATAAATAAAAACTAACTATGTAATTATCTATCGATATGTGCTTTACTTACGTGGACGTGTTGGTGCGTATTAATTATGAATTTTCTAAATAATTAGGTTAAAATTTAAGCGTAATTTTTAATTGTTATTTATTTGGAATGAGAACCAAATACCTTATTACCTTCTTCGGTCTAGTCTACATTCGAGAGATTCTACTTTTTGGTACTAGATTACTACTTACAACATGGTCTAGTATTGACAGATCCTATGTTTGACAAATTCTACATTAGACGGATCTACATACTACACATTCTACATTTGACAGATTCTACATTTGACAGATTTTGAAAAAGTGTAATAAATCACGTAAACTGCCTGGTGGTCTAGGGGCTAGCCTATTCAGCTTAGACCATGATGTCTCGGGTTCGATTCCCGGGTCAGACAAAAGTGTTATACGGGCATTGCCATTCCGCCACAATGATAGCAACGCACCATTAACAACTCCTTCGGTTTAGTCTACATTCGGTAGATTCTACTTTTTGACATCATGGTCTAGTATTGACAGATTCTATGTTTGACAAATTCTACCACCGGGTCATTTTTTTTTAAAGGGCAATGGGCCCACCTCTCGTTCCCACCACTGTAACTTCTGTAAACCAGAATCAACAGCGGCAACCTTCCTGATAACCTCTGAGTTGCGAGCTCAGGATACCCTGGGGTAAAAGATAAGCTGTCTTGGAACCCGCATCGAATTTAATCAGAAGAGTATAGGAGGAGTAGGAAAATACATCCAGTTTCCCTCCCTTTACAGCAGGGGACAGCGTAAGATAAAGCAAAAACTGCTAAGAAATGAGACTTTTACAATCCGGTTAAGCCTGATTGCTATTGCACCACGGTAGTTTAGGTATTTGAGGACCTACGAAAATGGCCTACTTAATTCTGCTTCCAGTAGTATGTATGACAAAATCGCTTGAAGGCACGGAAATTCCCACGTGTTGCTACAAGGTCGGAATAGTAGATTACCCCGGATATACATCGTATACTATCAAGCATTTGGCTACGTTCATTTTGCCAGAGATTACACTCCCAAAGAATATGATGTGCAGTTTGTTCATATTTACAGTTTATGGTGGAACATTCGCAAAATGGAGAAGGAACTAATTTGAACGAGAATAATTTAGCTTTAAAATTACCATGAATAGTAAGGAACTGTGCAACACAATGATCTATTTCTATCCACGTTTTACTTAATCGTTCCCAGACGCAGGGGAAAAAGTTATATAAATGCCGTCCTTTAGGTGAGCAGCACCAACGCGACTGCCATTCATTTATTAATTCATTAGTAACATCCATCACGGGATTAAAGAGGCGACGTATTTTTGTTTGAGCTTGCGGATCAATAAATTCTGGGCTAGTAAAGTTTTTAGAATTATAGTACATTGAGGACCGACGCTGAATTTCTAAATCTAATGGAAATACACCTGATAAAACGGGTAAAGCTTCAGAGCTTACAGTGCGATATGCTTTACACAGAAATATTAAAGCCAAACGCTGGTTTTGAAGTAATTTACGCCGGGTCGCGCCGCTTGTAACTTTATCAGCCCATACTGAACATGCATAAGTAATACAACCTAAATAAGTTGCGTTATAAATTGTCTTTAAAGTGTTAAAGGTTAAACCCCACGTTGAGGTAGATATGCCGGCAAAGGACAAGTAATTCCGTTTAGGTTTTTCACTGATATAGTTAATATGATTTATAAAAGTATAATTTTTCTCTAAAACTAAACCTAAATATGTTACGGACTCCTTTCTCTTTACTGTGCTATTATTTAATTTTATGCTAGGAGACGATAGAAGCGAACCTTTTAGTATTAAGTAGAACGTTTTATGAGGCGCAAATTTTAAATGATTTCTGAATCCCCAGTTGGATATTAAATTAAGACTAATATAAGCCAGTGACTCTATCTGTGCTCGTGTGTTTGCTTGTATTATTAAAGCAACGTCGTCCGCATAACCTATAAGTGAGCATCCTTCAGGCAAGGCTAGTGAAAATAAATCATCAAATCCTAAGTTCCATAGATATGGCGAAAGTACTGATCCCTGTGGGCAGCCCAGAGTAAGGCGTTTAGATGCAGCGTAATAGCTGTAATTTCAAGTGACCGTTTTCTAAATACGATTTAATTACTTGATATATATTAGAATAGCATCCCCTTATTTTTAGTTTTAATAATAACATCGGCCACCACGCGTTATCAAAAGCACCTGAAATATCCAAAAAGATACCCACAACATAATTATTTTGTGATAGTTCTACCGTTTTTCTCATGTTTAGCACTGCATCTATAGTGGATTTTCCGGCGGTAAATCCAAATTGTTGTTTATTGAATGTGGGCCCTTGCGGTAAGAGTCGAGGAACTACTTATCTTTCTAGCAGTTTACCAAGAGAAGGTAGAAGTGTAATTGGGCGATATGATTTAGGGTCATCAGGAGGCTTGTCACCAGATTTTGGAATAATTTTGAGATATCCTTGGCGCCATATTTTAGGGAAAACACCTTCCGCAATGCAACGATTTATTACTTTTAGAATAGAGTTTGGGGCTGCTATACACGCTTACACGCTTGTTTTATCATATAATTTGAGATTTTATCCTCTCCGGGCGCTTTTTTCAATGGTAAATTGTTAACGGTATTTAACAATTCATCTAAGGATACCAGACTCGATATGGGGGACACAGGTGTCACGTCAACTTGTGATCTAATTTCACGATGATATTCATTATCCCGCTCTAGATTATCGTCTGGAATTAGCGTCTCCAAAAGAGCGTTTGTTGTTTCTTCTAAACTAAGCGTATACGTATCGTTAAGTTTTATGTTATTATAAAAAGAAAAGTTATTTCTCGTACGATTTTTAATTTCGTGATACAGAGAAGACCAAGGGCCTTCTTTCTCTAATCTATCCGTTATTTTTTGCAGAAATGTTCTCTTTGCTAACGTAGTAGCGACTCGATAGTGTGACCGGATCCTTCTTAAATCAGCCTTTAAATCCTTCTTAAACCACCGGGTCAGCCAAAAGTGTTATTCGAGGTTTTTCTTGAAAATCCAGAATGCCAGTAACAGCTTGGAGTCTAGCGGGTGGTATGTAACCCCACCCCACCCCACCCCACTCTAGTGGATGAGCACGTAAAGCCGTTGGTCCCGGCTATAGTAGAAATAGTAGTTAATCATTATCAAGTCGGTAATATGTGACGATGGGGATCACCACTTATCTTGCCAAATGACAAACCGGTGAATCGTAGTGAACCACAATGTCTATAGACGCTCGACTTACTCTGCCTACCACGCAAGAGGACTGGGCGTGATGATACTATTGGTAATAGTTAAGTGAGCATTGTGGTATCAAAAATAACTAATAGTTCACTAGTAGTAGTTAATATGACAGTTAGTGAACTATTAATAAGACAGTTGATTTATTATCCTGAAGAGCTTCGAATCAACACGTAAAAACTTTATATGATATGTAAGTCTTCACACCCATATCCCCAAAGAAGTAGGCAGAGTACAACCAGTGCACGCGCAATTAACTGAAGAAGTCATAATATATTGTGATAGGTGGCAAATCAATCGTAAGTCGGGCACTTATCCGATCCCGTGCAACGTCGCTTTTATCACAAAACTAAAATAAACACATTTTTGATTTGCTCAACCCGGGAAACGACCCTCATGAGGTTAACACCGACACCGGACCACTAGACCACCGAAACGATAAATATATTACGATGTCTCTCTATACTATGTATAAGTCAATGATTATTTATGATTTTTTATACAATTTATATCGATTGTAACAAACTAATGTCGTTACCAATAAATCTAAATAATAATATATTGGAAAGGTCGCGTGCGACCTTTGTCCCAATTTCATCGGGCAAGTACGCTAAATGATTCGCCCATAGATTCGACCCTCCTTCATTGTCAATTTGTAGACACGTCAAAACCAAGTCCTGATGTTTCATATTGTATTTATATAATATAGATTTGGTTTTAAAAGATTTTTTGTTAATAAATGGGAATTTTATTTATTTTTATATATGATAAGATGGTAAATTTAGCGATCCAGGCAGACCTACATTGTTCCCTCGTATACATTTTTTTTGAATAAACACGCCGTATTGAAAATTCTTGATCAAGATCTTGATGAAATTGGTCGTTGGACTGCACCTGACCAATTTCATCATGTTGTCAGTCTTGGTCTAACTCGGCACTTAGCACTATTACACTTACTTTTTGTATCTATTTTGTCACTTTTTCTTCTGCTATGATTTCAGTATGCCAGTAGGGGGGGGTATAATATTACATTTTTTTCATTCGCATATAAATAGAAAAAATTATTTACATAAGAGCATTATAATAAGACGTGGAGATATTCACATATAAATTTTTTTTGCTTTGCGTTTCTAATTTTTTCTTATGTACAGAGAGAAACTTTTTTAAGCTATTGCATAGCTTCTATCGCGGGCCTTGAGCGTGGAGACCGAATCCATTAGTTTTTCCATCTATCGATAAATACCAGAACTTTTAATGACTTTTGAAATATCACGCTTGTCTCATTAGTTCAGCAACCCGCCTATTGGTGGCATTGGTTGTATTGGAAAACTACCGTAATCCGCTGTTTGTGAGAAAGTATATAGGTGTATAGGTATTTATCATCTACGTACAACAGTGAATATCTGTACTCGTATAATTTGTGTACAAAGTATTTTGAATATGAATAAACAAAGAAAAAAAATACTGCATAAATAAAATAAATATATAATTGTAATTGCATAAGTTGATAAAAAATGCTATGCAATAGCTTTACCGCGGCAGTCTCCGAGTGCCACACGTCTTTTTTTGTCTTTGGTGTTTATAAGAAATAACAAATAATTGTTGTAAGTTTCTATATTAGTTGAAACTGTGGTCGAATATATCCGTCATTAGCGTTAAATACGAGTAGGTTAAATGTTCATAGTATGAGACAGTAAAAGCCCCTTTCTTAGTCCGCATTATTGTGATAGGAAACTTCGGAACCCTTATATTGGGCGTGGCCCGACACGCACTTTACTAACTTATTCCTTTTATGATTACTCATGTTCATCATGTTCAACGCGACTAGTAATTACTTATTAATTTACCTACATTACATTAGATTCATTTACATTTTCAATAACTATAAAACGCTCTTTATATGTGTATAACTTTGTTAGTTGTAAGTTTTATATTTTTCAAATAAATCGAGTCAAAGTTCTAAAGTAACGCATGATCCGGTTTATTTGCTGTCCAGTGTATTTCTCCCTTGATTTCCTGTTAACTTTACTTTGCATATCATACAAAGGAATGGGATTGATTTGATTTTATAAATATTTTGTTTATTGAACACGAAATCTTATTTTCCAAAAACTTCGAAATAAATTTCAAGAACACTCTATCCTATTACGATTATATTCTTGTGAAAAGAAAAAAAATATCCTCTCAAAATTCGCCACAAATATTATGTTTTTATTGAACAAACATCAAAGTTATTAAGTTATTTATAGACCTGTATTCCATTGTGTTTAATTTTGTCTGTATAAATGAATTTACGCAAGATTATAAATTCAAAGACAAAGTCATAAATAACAATCAAATTCATGAAGATCAGTCATTATGAAATAATGATTGAATAAATTTTCAATAACTTAAATAACATTTTTTAATAACCACTAAACTAAACTCCATTAGATGAAGTCTGGGCTCTTTAAGTAAGAACATCCTGCCTTTCTGTCTGATAACTCATGAAAGAAAAGCAAAACATTAAGCCTGTTTTTTTCGATATTTGGTGGTATTTTTCACTATCAGCTTGCTTCAGATATAGAATTGACTATTGATCACACCTTCTAGTGCACGAGAAAAAAGATTCCGTCGATAATTTAAAGATTCAGGTGTAACTTTGTTAGAAATCCATAACTATCAGTAGATACATCAGTTAGGAAATGAACGTGCGTTGAGATTTTTTTTATCATAGGGTAGCAAACAAGCAGATGGGTCTCCTCATGAAAATAGTCAATTATTGCCTATAGACATCAAAAATGTTAATGGTGCGTTGATATCTTATGGCAAGGTCTAATGCCACCTTTTTCAGTTAACTGGCTATCTTGCCCTTCAAAGCAGAACACGACAGTGATAAGTGATAAGACGCTATTGCGACAGGAGAAGGTAAAGGGGTTGTACCAGACCCGAACAAGATAATGCAGAACTCTACCACTTAGTAGCCACGATGGTTGTGACTCGCATAGCCAATTGGTTCCCTTTTATGGCCTGCCTGGCAAAACGGCAGTTGGCCTATTCTTCAAAGAAGCTCGGAACAACACAGGGGAACACAAAAACCTTATACACTGTGCGTTTTGTTGCAACTGGCGTGGTGGAATGTGATGAACGAGGCTGAATAATTTTGCCGCTGGGGTCTTTTTTATTTTCCGGACCTTTGGTGTTTTTTTACATTTCAGTAGCATCGCAGAGCTCACATGTCCACGGATCTATGGATATTGACTAATCTCTCGTTTATTAAATGGAGCTTCTAAGCAGAATATTTTAATCTAAAAATAATTTTAAATGACAATAATATCCCTTTGATTTATTGAATATAATTTGTTACAATTACTTATAACTAATACCATAATGTTTTTGGTTAAAATTTTTGAAACATTTTTCTATTTTTTTTTCTAAATGACTATTTTACAGTTAACCCTACGGGTTATTACCCTACCCTACCATTATTCTGACAGCGGAGTTTAAAGTTTCTTTTTTGTAGATACAACGATAGTTGACAAGTAAACCTTACCAACCATTATGTATGTCACCATCTTAGGTACAGTGGACAAGAAGAAATAATAAGTTTAATAACTCGAAAAAGAGTTGACAAAATTTTGTTACAAGCGGACTTTTCATAAGCTTGTTTATTAGTTATAGGTATAGTGTCCAGCGACAATTTTATTTATTCCTGCCTGCAATAATGGTGTTGCCCGGGATTGGATAAGTGCCAGATTGGCGATAGGTTTATCTTCGGCTAATCGTGGGTGCACTGTATTCCTCCTGTTTCTTTGCAGATACGGGCGTGAAGATACTTTATAAGACAAACACGAGTTTAAGCAACGTAAACAAAAACACAAAATACACACGTTTAATGACCGTTTCAACTAGCAACCTTCAATTTTGAGAGAATCGCATTGACTGAGAATCGCATCTAGGTATACACCATTTATTTGTAAGGGTTTACCTTCAAGCGTGCCTACATGATTGCAAGAGATCTGTTTGAGAAAATAATTAATAATGAACTACAATAAGTACGATGGAGATATATAGCATAATAGATTTTACTCTTTCTATCTTCGGCTAAAACTAATTTCAACTAATAATAATGGAATTTTATTAAGTAAATTCCATTATTATTAGTTTATAACGCACTTGTACTTTTATTTCACTATATAAATATTAGCGAAATCGGTTGATTAATTTAAAATAATTTAGTCTATACCTTTAGTGAATAAAAGTACAAGTGCGTTATAAGTTTATCGACTACCTCACCCTCCAAATGGCATACGACAAGAAAATTTGAAAATAATAATACGCTTGAAATACTTACTTTTTTTTATATCACAAGTTAGCAAACAAGCAGATGGCGTTCCTGAGAGAGAATGATCGCCTCCAATACACCAAAGATGTAAAGGTGCGTTTCTGTCTGTGTAACAGAGTGTGGAGAGATGATGCAGAACTCTACCACCTAGTAGTTACGAGGATAGAATCCCTCGCCGGACTACCTGACAGATAGCAGATGGTATATTCTTGAAAGAGAGACTAGACTAATACACCAAACTTATTCGAATTGTGCAGTAGGTAGCTATTACGCTACAACCAATGATAAAATCCAGCTGCGAGAAGTAAATCCATTCCTCGGAACACCATGCATTATAAGTGAGTTAAAAAATGCAAACAAAGTTAAAACCTCAATAGAATAACTTGATTACAAGATACAAAAAAATCAAGCCGATTAAAAGATCGACGAACCGCTCTATGCTGAATGAGAATGATATTAAGAAAATTATGTTGGGTTGACCTTACCCAAAATTATAAGATTTTTATAACATGTAACGTCTATTTTGTGCCTTATAGCGTCGCAAGCAATGGGTCGTAACAAAAAGATTCTTTGCCTTATTAAGGTATTAAGAGATAATGTGTAATTTCGACTCATGTATTCCCTTATCAAAATATGAAGATGTAACAAGCGACTGCCAGAGAATCACGTTATACACAATATCTAATTATCAGAGTATCTGGCCTTTTATATAACTACGTTATCTTTAAGTAATGGAGTTATTCGTTTGTAACTATTATACTCGAGGTCTAGGGACTTTTTTGAACAGTTTAATATCGTGACTTTTTATTTTGTGACGGTTTTTTACATAATATTTGTGCGTTTTTTTCCTTTTTCTTTTTCTAATAACATTAAATTTATTTACATATGTATATATGTGTACATGTTCTATATCTGAGCTGAACTTGGCCGGCCGGTAGGTATATTTGTTTTCTTTGCACACGTCTTCATGATTTTTTTGCATCTGCCATGAATACGCTGCGTAAGTTTGGGTTTGAAATGAAGTTTCCCGCTTCTTTTGCATTGCATTTGCATTGCGTACGTTATTGTACTTTATACTTAATCAAATGTAATAAAGCTTTATTTATGTGAAGATTTTGCTCTTACTGCTGTCTAATGCAGTCTTAAACTTGTAACTTTATCGTAAGAATATTCGTGTTAAATGAAATATGTCCATTATGTCCCCATGTTTGTCTAAGCTCCTTTTGAGTAATAAAGTATTCGCTTTTCTGCTAGGCACATTGTGAAAAGCAAACGGTTGCCTAAATGTTTGAATACCAGAGTGTCCACCAGGTGATAGAGTTTAGAAAAGTTTTGCTGGGGTTTGGTATCACAGTCTTACTTATTCCTGGTTGGAGGTAATCTTACATGGTCTGGTGTGGAGATTTTCGAATATCCCTGTTACCCGGGTAGCCAATATTTTTGGTATCTAAAGACGATGGTTGTCATATTTGTTTTGAAGGTTGTATCAGGAAACCATCGGGTGGTTTGCTATACTAGGGTGTAAAAGTAAAAGTAAGCTAATTAAACCAGAATCTTAGATATCCAATAAATTTTATTTGCCAAGATTGTACACACTATTAATATATTATAGAAATATAAAGAGGGCCGGTAGCGGCACTATATCTATATCGTTTAGATCCGTTAATTTGGCGTAACCTCAAAGCGTATGCACTTTGCATATGTTTTACGGTTCCGCTAAATTAACAAACCGTTTATATATAAAACCGAAAAATATAAGTGCCACTTATAATTTTCGGTTTCTTTAATGTGTGGAATGGGCCTAACAAACCTACTGTTTATTTGTGTATAAAGTCGGGTAAAGTTCTAGTAGTAAATTCATTTATTGATTAAGTCTTAGTCAACGGTGCCCCGCTGCTCATTTTTCAAGATTTGGAACCTAAAGGCAATGTAACAAATCTACTTCATATTTACGACAAAATACGGCTTGCTATTTCCGTGCGGCTTTTTCGTGTAATTTACGGCACTATTACTGATAGCGATACAGTCCTGTTTATAGCATTCTAAGGCTTTCTTACCATATTTGGCATCTGTAGACGACGGTATTTTTTTAAATTTCATTGGAGAGGAAGGATTTTAAATTATTATAAACAGTTATTAACAGTTTGTAACTATTTGTTACATGAATTTTATCAATAAAAGTTATGTTACATTTTTGCATAACATATAACAAAAGTGTAAGAAACTGTTTGAAACAATTATAATAATCTTCGGTGTGGGAGCACCTTAAGACATAAAAAATATAATAAAATATATAATTTCTTGATATAAAAGCAGGCAATATTAAAAATCTACAACCTGTAATAATATCGTAAATGTAATAATATGATTTATGTGCCGCTCAAACTCTCAAAGTGGGATTCAGGTGATTTGAGCGATTAACATAAAGCTTGTAGTTATAACGCCATAAACCGCTTTTGGTTACGGAGGTGGAAGCGACAGCTTAATAATACTAGTGACAGGCGGCAGTCGGTAAATCTTCAGCTAGTAAATATCCGCACTTCAGATGCTTCAGGTGAATTACTACATAAACGATTTAGACTGCTTATAACTAAAATTTTAAACTTAAAATTATAACTTTGATATACATATATTACTTATATAATACAAACGTTCAATTTTAGAGTTCCGAGGTCTTTTTTTTATTTATTACTGGCTGACCCAGCCAGCGTTGTTATGCCATATAAATTATTTAATCAAAAAATAAGGGTTGGTGATAGAAGGATAAAAATTTAGACTTGTATGTATTTTGAATACTGAATCATAAAAAAATGACCATAAAATAAAAAAAAAATATTTTTAGGGTTGGACAACCCTCATCACTTAGGGGTATAAAAATAGATAGTAGCCGATTCTCAGATCTACTGAATATGCATACGAAATTTCATCAAAATCGGTCAAACCGTTTCGGAGGAGTACGGGAACGAACATTGTGACACGAGAATTTTATATAGGGTTCGATTCCCGACAGGTGCAGGCATTTATGTGATGAGCATATATGTTTGTATTTCTGGATTTGGGTGTTTATGGAATATATTTGAATATTTATATATGTACTAGCTGACCCGGCAAACGTTGTTCTGCCTTTTTAAGTACTCATTTTTTTTCTATATTTTCTCACCTTTTTAGCGAGACTAACGAATAACAATTGATTCATATAATATATATATATATATATATATATATATATATATATATATATATATATATATATATATATATATATATATATATATATATATATATATATATATAAGAGTAGCAAAAAAGTCAGCTAGTCTATATATATATAGACTAGCTGACTTTTTTGCTACTCTTATATTTTTATACTTTCTCCTTCCCTGGACCTTTTAAACCTTCCCTGGACTTCAACAATTAATTCAAAACCAAAACTTCATTTCAACAGTCATTGACTAGCACTGATACTGTTGCGGCAGGTATAGGCAATAGGTAAGGCGGTGGTACCAGACCCGGACGAGCCAATGCAGAACTCCACCACCTAGTAGCCACGATGCTAGTGACTCGCATGGCTAGACCCCTGGCAGAACGGCAGTTGGCCTATTCTTCAAAAGAACCCAGGACTAACACGGGGAAAAAGACGGGGAGTCTACAAGAAACCCTTATGGTTTAGCTATGTCCATCCGTCTGTCCGCAGCTTAGCTCAGAAATTCTTCGTACTAGAAAATTGTAATCTGACATGAATATACATATTAATCACGGCAACAAAGTAGTTATATAAAATCTTGAAAAAAATTTAGCGTGCCTTCTCTACGTGTAAAGATAGGGTGTTTTTTCTTGCATAGCCTGAAATAAAAAGTGGGGTATCGTTGGATAGGTCTTTTAAAAAGACCCATCACTTTTTTAAAGACCTATGCAAAGGTCTTTAAAAAAGTGATGGGTTTATGAAAACAATTTTTTGATTACGAGATCTGTGTGTAAAATATTATCCTTTAAATTGCTAAGTTTCCTACTCTCCACCAGCTTAGTCTATCAGAAAAAAAACTAGACCGTGATATGTGGCACTCAATTCTCCCTGCTTACCCCGTAAGCGAACTGGCGTGAAGATACGTATATAATTGTGGAATAACAATTGCATACTTTTTTGTATTGTTTTTAATATTTTGATTTTATTTCTTAACATAGCAAATAAGCAGATGGCTCCCCCGCCCGGTGGAAAGAGAAACCATTGGATATAGACAACAAAAATGTGAATGGTGCGATGCTATCACCGATATGGCAACGTTATATGCTTATGTCTCCGGCTACCTTACCCTCCAAACCGGAATACGTCAATGACAATCATTAACGTTATTGCGGTAGGAATAGTTAAGGCGGTGTTGTTATCTATATTAATATTATAAATGCGAAAGTTTGGATGTTTGAATGGATGATGTTTGTTACTCAATCACGCCAAAAATATTGAACGGATTTTTATGAAATTTGGCACACAGGTAGTTAATGACCTGCAATAACACATAGGTTACATTTTATCTCGAAAAAATAGCTGATGCCGCGGGAGTCGCAAAAAACTTAAATGCATCGGTCTGCACGCTACAGCTACTAGCTGTGTATAATATATATTATAATATATGTATATATATATTATAAAAGTTTCATATATATATATATATATATATATATATATATATATATATATATATATATATATATATATATATATATATATATATATATTATTATTATTATATCTTATTGAACTGGTAATTTTAGTATATAAATTATAGCAACTAAATAAAAATAATTAAATATCACTAGCTGGCCATTACACGATCTAAGTAGGGGTTAGTAAGCCTATCTACGGGGCGATAATTAATTATAGTTATTGTGACAATAATTTAACTTTTAAACTCTGTGGCAAGAGATGACTTTAGTACTAAAAAATTGCGCAAGAAAAATCCATTACAAAGTTCACAGATTCATCAATCTACTCAGCACCAACTTCTGATCGTCCCGTCCTCGCGAAGTCAAGAAACTTTAAAGTATTCATTTACAAGAATTAACAGTCCGGTTTCAGTATTAACCAAGTATAGTCCCGGGTTGGATTCTCGGGTCGGGCAATTCAAAAATGTGTTTTTTTATAAAAACTTCATAAAACAACGTTTTTCCTAATTGGATAAGTGCCTGAGTGCCACCTATCACATTTATATCTTCGGCTAATCTTGGGTGTACTGGTTTTACCTCTACATACCAATTCGGGGATACGGGCGTGATAATACATTTCAAGTACAATGTTTTTATTAAAGTGTATTATTACATCAATTCCATTGCGGAAATGCATACTGAGCCGAAAGTGAATATTCGCGTCGATTTACCATGAATCGCCGCTTAATTGGTTGACGAGATGGATAGTAATTCCTATTGCCTTATTTTGGTGGCCTCATAACGAATACCTTTTTTTATAAAACAAGATAGCAAACAAGAAGGTGGCTCTCCTAATGGAAAAAGAAACCATCGCCTATAGACATCAACGGTGTTAATAGTGCGTTTCAATCCATGTGGCGAGATGTTAAAGCCATTTGTATAAGTTTACCGGCTACTTTATCTTCTATACTCGAACACGACAGTGACAAGCACTGAAGCTATTGCAGCAGGAAAACGTAAAGCAGTGGTACCGAAACCCGGGTCAGACGTTGCAGAACTCTACCACCTAGTAGTCACGATAGTAGTGACTCGTATAGCCAATTGGCCGCCTTTTACGAACTGCCTGGCAGAACGGTAGTAGGTTTATTCTTGAAAAACGGCGTGGACCAGCACGGAGAATATTATGGGGGGTGTATATTACCTTACAAATTAAACTGTCAGTTGAAATATTATCCTGAAGATGCTTTAAAAAGCAAAAGCGGTTGATTAATTTAACAAACTACGTATATGTGAAATGAAATAAAAGTATAAGTACATTGTTTACTATATTTACCTCTAAAAAATAGTATCTTCCCGCCTGTATCCGAACATAGTAGGCAGAGGTACAACATGTGCACCCACGGCTAGTCAAAGATCCCACACACAGACAACATGAAAACTAACAAACACGCCATTGGGAAGAAAACGTGTCGCCAAGCATAAGAGTAAACACTCCTGTCAGTGTCAAAAATGTTATACATTTGTAGATATATTATATAGTGAAAAAATAGAAATAAACCATGTTGTACTGTTTTATCATACCGAATGAGATGATAAGGTTTAAAAATTACCCTTGAAATGGTTTTATTTTATCGGTAAGTAGTATAACTCTATATTTCCGTATGTAAATGGAAGCTACACTGAAAAACTAAGAAATTGTCTTGAAAGGCGTATCCATTTAATCCGTGGGCATTACCATCCCGCCAAACGAATAACATCTCTAGTGTCTATAGGCGATGGTTGTCTCTTTCCATCTGGAGAACCAACTGCTTGTTTTCTATCGTATGATAGAAAAAATAGTGGCATAGGAAGTTATTATACATACTCGTAGTTTACATATCTATACAAATAAATAAAATTGAAGTGTTTGTTTGTAAAATTAAAATATCCGCTATTAACTAAATTCATATGGATGTATACACGGCACATATAAAACTTTTGTTTGTCTGTTTGTTTATTCCGGTTAATCTCTGGAACGGCTGGACCGATTTTGAAGGTACTTTCACTGGCAGATAGCTAATATAATAAGGAGTAACTTAGGCTAATCTTATTTTAGAATTTTTCCCACGCGGACGAACGCGCGGGCACAGCTAGTTATATATAAATTTTTAATCATATTTTAACTGACTTCTCTATAGACGCACGACGTACTCGGTCAGGCAATTAGTTCTAACAAGGGGTTTATTCATGGATTAAACTGGATACGACTACAAGGCAATTTCTTAAGTTATCAGTGTCGCTTGTACACCCAAAAATACAGATTTATAATACTTTCCGATGAAATAAAGTTACTCCAGGAGTATTCCTTAAGCCTTAGCTTTGTATTCGATACGATAAAATAGCACAATATGGCATATTTCTATTTTTTTACGATATAAAATATCTAAAATCATTTGACATTTACATTTACTTATATGTGCGCCGACGCATTTTACGCCTAACACCGTGTCTATTAGTATTTGTGTGGTCTGTGGTTTTAGTACTCTTGTGCTTTTTAGATAAACCTAACACTCGTATCCATCTATTGAGACAGTTACATATATTTATACAATGCGAATGTGGAAGGATGTAGGTACCGGGGAAGACCAAGACTGACATACCATGATCAGATTGATCGAGTACTGTCCGAAGGTGGTGTCAAGAGTCTTCGCAACCGGCGTGTGTGTATGAAGAGAGTAATTAATGTGGAGGAAGCGAGACAAGACTGCAAGGATCGTGATGTATGGCACTCGGTTCTCTTTGCCTACCCCGTAAGGGATCTGCCGTGAAGTTTTGTATGTATGTATGTACATATATTTATGTTATAGGTTAAGATAAGCACCTAGAAATATTTAACAAAATTCATTAATCTAAAGTGAAATTAATACAAACCTTCTTGGGATCTAAATCTTAAACAAAATTGATTAGTTTGCATTCACTGTCCATTGATAATGAAGTTCTTATATAAATCGAATAAAAAAGTTAAGTTTTAGAACTAAGGTATAGATTCTATATTTAGCACTTATAGATAAC
Organism: Apodemia mormo; assembly: GCA_036924255.1. Lineage (NCBI taxonomy): Eukaryota > Metazoa > Arthropoda > Insecta > Lepidoptera > Riodinidae > Apodemia > Apodemia mormo. The sequence goes on along the minus strand of JAUPFN010000003.1, from coordinate 36,341,081 downwards.
TAGCTTACCCGCGCAGCTTCGCCCGCGAGTATATTAATAAGTCATCCAGATAGCTTTTATTAAAAATTTCATCCCCTATTTCAGCTCTCCCGGGACTAATTTTTGAAAAAAATAATTAGCCTATATTTGACCCCGGATCTTTAACTATATCCATGCCAAATTTCATGAAAATCGGTCCAGTGGTTTAGACAGACAGACAGACAGACAGACAGACAGATAGATAGACTTTTGCATTTATAATATTTGTATGTAAGTATGGATAATTACAAATAGAGGAAAGATTTAATTTTTTGTTTGTTTGTTACGATTTAACGCAAACACTACTTAACCGATTTTAAAAATTCTTACAACTTTAGAAAGTTACATTATCCACGAGTAACATAAGTTACTTTTTATCCCGACTGAGCAAAGGAAAGATATGATTTTGGTCACGAGAACGAAGTTGCAAGTAACTGCTAGTAGATAATAACACAAAGTAAAGATTCAGTGATTTACTTTACCGTATCTTTAAAAAGTTACAAAATATTTATAACTATATTTTGTTTTAATTTCTAGCCAGCCGTGAAATGACAAAACGTGTTTAGCCTCAGATTTCAGAACGTTGTCGGAATTTATAAGCACTGTAAAGTATTTTTGCGAGAACCCTCCCCTTATAACTAACCCTCAAGCTACAACCTGTGTTATTTAATGCAAGACAACGACTTTTATCAGCCAACGGCAAAGATAAAAAGAAAGTTACGTACCTTACTCTACGTTGTATACATATTTATTTATACATATATTATATACGTAAAAATGTAACACATGTATATGTCGCAGTGAAATTGTCAATAGCCGTTAGATTATAATCTACCTAGCGATTTTACAATTTGGTTAGGTTAGGTTAGCAGTTAAATTATAATATCCCTTAGGTAGATTATAATCTAACGGTATTGACAATTTCACTGCGACATATACACTATATGCATTAAATATATTCTATATAATCTGCAATAAATTCTGCGGATTTATCTGGTTTCCTTTACATGGATTGTTCTTATCAAACAATCAAGCCGGTTACGGAGACTCTTGAAACAGTCTTTAGATATCACTCGACAAATGTGATCATGGTACGTGAGACTGATCGAATTAATTTATCCGATTTCAAATTACTTTCAATGGAATCTTTCAGTTCCATTGAAAATAAGAGTTATTTTTTTATAACATAAAATAGTAAACAAGCAGATAGCTATCCTGATGGAAAGAGAAACCATCGCCTATAGACATCAAAGATGTTAATGGTGCGTTGGTATCTGTGTGGCAGAACAGTAATACCATATGCATAAGTCAACCGGCTACCTTACCCTCTAAACCGGAACACGACAATGAAAAGCATTGACGATTTTGCGACAGGAATAGATTACGCGGTGGTACTAAATACCCGGGTGAGAATTTGCGAAACTCTACCACCTAGTAGTCACGTTGGTAGTGACGCGTATAGCCTGTCAGTCGCCTTCTACGACCTGCCTGGCCTTTGGTTTATTCTTCAAAGGAGCGCGGATTAACACGGGGACTTATCTTCGGCTAAAGTACAACACATTAACAACGTATTGAAATCATATATAAGTATGTTTATAAGATTTATTTGTCTAAGACCACATTATAAACAAAATGAATGATTCTTCTGACAGAAAGAGATTAATGGCAGAGTTCTGCAATGTTTCGCCCGGGTTTTATTGCCATTGCTTTACCTATTCCTGTCGCGTTAACTTCAGTGCTTGTCACTATCGAGATCTAGTTTGAAGGGCAATGCATGAGGCAGTAGCATTCTGTCATATGGATAACACAAACAATTAAAATCTTTTAGCGTTTATGGACTATGGATGCATCTTTCCACCTGGAGAGCCATCTGTTTATTTGCTATCTTATGATATAAAAGAAATCGCCTATCGCAACTAGCAACGAAACAATAACGAACGAAACGAAAACGAATTTACAATGAAATAATAACGAATTAAAACACTAATACCTAACGAATTACAAATGAATTGTTAATTCAACCTTACACAGAAAGCAAAACAAAAAACTAACAATTTAAAATTATTACTGCATGTAAGTATTTTGCAATGACCGGGAGCGATAACTAAGTAATTATCCGTGGCAAGGGGGTGTAAAATGTAAATATATGATAATCAGACTATAGATGATCAAAATATAGCCATTATTACCTAACAAATTAATCGAATCAGTCGATTGTTCAGATTATTCGATTAAAATAAAATAAAAATAGATGTTATTCGATTGTTAACAACTAACGGCGTGCGATGAGCGATAATAATGATCAATAATAGGAGAGCTACGAAACCATATCACTAACCAATTTCTTACAAAGCTAGATACTTTTAAATATTGTTTTATTATCCGTTAATTAAGAAAAGGTTGTTCAGGCAGGCAATGAGACAATTGACAATATGTGGCGCAACGCGTGTAAGTACTATACTCCTAGGTACCTACTACTAAAGAAGTAATTCTAAGAACAAAAGATGAAGCGGCGGATGTGCGCTGCAAAATAATTATCTATATGCCCCGTTATCTTAATGGATAGGCAAAGTAAACCGAACGTCTATAGACTTTCCAGTTTACCACGATTCACCAGTTTGCCGGTTGGCGAGATGAACTGTGATCCCCATCGCCGCATTCGACCGAACGAATAACGATTATCGACTATTTCTAGCGATAGCCGGGATCGACAGCCTTACGTGTTCTTCCGAAGCATGGGAATAGTAACACACTACCGCGCCAGACTCCGAGCTGCTATTAAGATTTTCGATTTTCGAGAAAAACTTCAATAACACTTTACCGACCTTATGATCTGAGCGGAACAAGTTAACCCTTAGTGTGAAGCGTGCGCTGCGCTACAAAAAAATCAATATCAAGACAAAATCGTCGTGCTTGCAGTTCATTGTTTATCAATTTATATTTGAATAAACATGGCGAGGAATCACTAAATTGAAGGTGAATGTACAGTAAAACAACTTTCGATTCAGTCGATTGATTTTTTGTAACAATCGCCAATCGCTACATTAGATTACGACCAGTCCCATAATTCACCTAACAAAATTTCAATCGAGTCGAAGCGCTTAGGGCTTTTACAGATATAAGCAAGATAGAACGTCGCGATGTGCTACCACGCGGCATAATGTACGTATAAAAAAATGTCTAGGAGTCCTTTATAGAGTAGAATGACGTTTTGTTACGTGAATCGAGCCTCTGCTACTGATATTTCGATCATCGAGGATAACTGAAATATCAGTAGCGGTTAAACATAACCTCAAGAAACCTTTACAATTGTTCTCAACCGAAATCCGAGACTTCATTGAGCCGGATGCAATCACTACTAGTTAATAATTATTTATAATGAATTAATTAACCCTTTTAGCAAGTATACACACTACCCAGAAAAAAAACTACTATTTCCTTTACAATTAGATATTAAATTTATAATCTCGAATCTGAATACGATTTACAAAACATAAGTATATAGATTTATTAAACAATTCCGGTAATTTATTTCGATTAAAAAAACAAAAGCTTTACTAGACGCCCGGGAGCTATCCTCACAGATACGCCGTTGTAACGGTATTTGGACATCGATACGACTAGCCAGTTAAATAAATATGACTATTTACTGAACGGTTTCACTTGATTGTGAATAGCTAAAGCTAAATCAAATACAGCTGTATCGAGAGCAAGTTAAAGTAGCTAATACATGCTTAAGAAGTTTTTCTAATTATTTTTAGCTTCCTGCTAAAAATATTAATAAATTTTAAAACACGGAAAGTTGTTGGTTTCGTTCAGACATGCGAAAATCGACTTTTCTTTAGGTCTTGATATTTTGAGGTTCTTAGGAAACTATTCTAACAATGACGTCGTCGATGTCGATGACGTCAGAATGCATATATGTGTATTTGTATGTATATATATAGCCCTCATAGCATTTGATCGGCGGTATTCAATTTTCAATTTGGATACATCAAAATTAGATTATCAGAAAATTTCAACCGATTCAATGTTTCCTTAAAATAATTTCCAAACTAATATTCCTATTATTCTAAACTCTCAGTTCTGTCTACTTTTGAAAACTACATTGATTTTTTGGGAGTTTTAGAAGAGAAACGAAAAATTTTAGGAGACATTTTTTTCGCTGTTATTTTGAGATTTTTCAACCGATTGATTTAGTACCATAAACATGATTTATGGTCAAAAAACTGCTTTAAAATCAGTTTAAGAGATCAAAATAGATCTTCGCGTTTAAAAATAACAGCTTTTCAAAAGTTTTATTAGTTTTCTTTAAATAAATTACTGGTAAGTTTTTCATCATCCATACAAAATAATTCTGTGTGTGACGTTATTACAGTCAAACTACTGGACCGATTGTGATGAAATTTCATATAGCGATACTTTAGTCTTGGGATGAATATAGGTAATTTTTTCCATATTTTTTATTATTTTTGTCCATACTTTCGTACTATTATTATAAATGTAAAAATCTGTCTGTCTGTTACCCTTTCACGGCTAAACCGTTGCACATATTTTGATTAAATTTGGCATAGATATATGAAGATCCAGGGTCAATTATAGGCTAACTTTAAAAAAATCTAAGGGGCTGAAAGTTTGTATGAAAAGCTATATCGACGACAATGTTAATTTATTCGCGGGTGAAGCTGCGCAGGTCAGCTAGTAATTGGTATTTGTGAGCTTGAAATCTAACGTCAAAAAAAAAAAACGGTGAAATAAAAATTATAAAATGACGATGCCGTATCATATAATGGTCCCGGAGCTGGCGACGAATTTCGAGAAGGTTCTTTTGGTAGATTGTAATTGCGAAAGTGGCGATACCAGGCTTGCGAGTCTTGCAGAGCGTTTGCTGGTATTTTGCTAATGCGCAGTATGTTGCAAAAAAAATTCCAAAAGATTTATTTTTGGCAACTTGATTTTTATTCATCTTTTAATAAGGTTTTTTAGAATTCAAAAAATATATGCCAGACCATTATGTCGCCTTCAAAGTGTTCTTAGCACCTTCAAATACATTTTATAAAAGTTTCCAGTAAATTTATTTCACATTTATTTATTTAATTTAATATTTTATTGTACACAACAAAATAAATAAATATCCCTCGTATTGGTCCCGGGCTCCTTTGAAGAATAGACCAACTGCCGTTCTGCCAGGCAGGTCGTAAAAGGCGACCGAGTGGTTATGTGCGTCACTATCATCGTGACTACTAGGTGGTAGAGTTCTGCATCGGCTCGACCGGGTCAGGTACCACCGCCTTACCTATTCCTGCCGCAATAGCGTCAGTGCTTGTCGCTGTCGTGTTCCGGTTTGGAGGGTAAGGTAACCGGTAAACTTATGCATGTGGCATTAGTCCTCGCCACAAGATAGCAACGCACCATTAACATCTTTGGTATTTATAGGCGATGGTTGATTCTTTCCATCAGGAGACCATCTGCTTGTTTGCTATCTTATGATATTAAAAAAAAAGTAAGCGCATAAAAATATGTTTTTACGAAAAATCTTTGAAATTCGCGACTTTTTTCGACTATGATATGCATGCATTATACATATTATAAACCTTTCTCTTGAATCATTCTATTGATGAAAATCGCATTAAAATCCGTTGCGTAATTTAAAAGATTTAAGTGAACATACAGCAAAGCGACTTTGTTTTATACTATGTAGATATGTATTAAATTACAAGAATAATATGTATAACAAACTAGATGCAGCGTGCAGCCCGCTGGATTATAAAAGTTTTTGGTGAATCCCGCGGGATAACCTACTTTTTTCGACATAAAAAGTTGTCTATGTGCTATTCCAGGTCATCAGCTACCTGTATACCAAATTTCATTCGAATCCGTTCAGTAGTTTTTGCGTGATAGAGTAACAAACATCCATCCATCCAAACATCCAAATTTTCTCATTTATAATATTAATATAGAAATATAGATAATTGTTAAAAAAATAGAATAAAATTATAAAATACAAGCTAAAAAATGAAAAATAAATTTAAATTAAGAATTGTGTACATAAGAAAAAAAATTATTGCATTTAAAAAAAAGCGTGGGGTGTTTTTTAAGATATCTGTTGATACCACACACCACATGAATACTAATAGATACGCCATTGGGAAAAAAACGTGTCGCCGCGCATATGAGCAAACGTTTCTATCACTGTCAAAGGTGTCAATATTTTTAGATATATTATATCGTAAAAAAATAGAAAAAAATCGTGTTGTTCTGTTTTGTCGTGCCTAATGAGATGACAAGGTTTAAAAGTTACCCTTGGTGCAAATAGTTGATTCGTAGGCGTATCACCCAACATTTTCAAAACCGGCCATGTGCGAGTCGGATTCTTGCGCGCGATCTTTAAAATATTTTTTAATTTTTAGTATTTGTTGTTATAACGGCAATGGAAATACATAATTTGTGAAAATTTCATCTTTCTTGCTATTACGGTTTATGAGATACAGCCTGGTGACAGACAGACAGATAGACAGCGGAGGGTTAGTAATAGGGCCCCGTTTTACCTTTTAGGTACCGAACCCTAAAAATCATCAAAAACGTCAATTGCTTTCTGGTCACTGGGTGCACTTTTTGCGCTGTCTAATTACCAAAAATAATTAAGCGGCAACGCCACTAATACACAAGGCCATTATGTGTCTTGCAATAGCTAAACAATTACGATATTTACGCATTGCTAGATACGTGATAGCCCCGCGGGTAAAGAAAAACAAATTGATAATCCTGGTAAGAATAGCAAGACTAATTATTTTTGTTATTGGATTTTAATCAATCTATGATAAGACTGCAAAGTTTTAAATTAACGTGACGATTTCAAGTACGTCAAATCCACAGAACACATAAATACTAATAGACACGTCGTTTGGCACAAAATGCGTAGCTGCTCATATGACCAAACGTATGCAAATGTCAACCCCTTGTAGATATATCGTAAAAGTACAAAAGTCTCAAATTTTTAGATTTTTTTTAGATTTGTATTTGTATGATGACGTATTTTTTAGCTTAATATTGATTGGATTCAATTAGATATTATTATATAAGCTCACTAATACACTTTTCTACATAGCTAAAAGTTAAGACACGTATTTGATTAGTATTGAAGTAGATTTACAGTTTTTTCGTTCTCCTGTAAAATTTGCCACATCAGTTACGCGGTATTGCAGTATCAACGACGATATGCCATATTATGCTATTTTTTTGTGTCGAATAAAAACCTAAGGCATAAGGAATAATACTTCTGGAATGATTTTATTTCATCGGTAAGTATTATAATTCTGTATTCCTCTGTGTAAATGCATGCAACGTTGATAAGCTAAGAAATTGCCTTCAAAAGCATATCTAGTTTAATCCGTAGTCAAATCCATGTTCAAAGTAAACATGTTAAAAATATGGGAGATTCATATACGATACGCTTAATCCTGCAAACTGTAATAACCCTCATCAATGTAAATTGAAATGTGTGCTGCTGAAATATTTCAAAATGGGATCAGGTGATCTTAGCTATTTGCGTAACGTTGTAATAATATCGTCGCAAACCGCTTAGGGTTACGGAACTGTAAGCGACAGCTTAATAATTCCACTGACTGGCGGCTGTTAGCTAAATTGCTTGTAAATATCTGCACTTGAGATAAATTATTATTATATTATTGTATATTAATACGCCAAGGTTAAGATGTTTGCCTCCCTTTTTAGAGAAAACCTCACAATTACTCCAAATAAATTCTATACCATTTTAGAGATAACTAACTGTTGCCAGCGACTTCGTCCGCGCGGACTTCATTTACTCCGCACAGCTTCTCCACCGTAGGTGATAGCATGATAATATGTAGCCTATATGTTGACCCGACCTGTTAGTAATATTCATGCAAAATTTGAACTAAATCCATGCAGTACTTTTTGAGTCTATCCCAGACATACATACAGACAAACAGACAAAAATTCTAAAAACTATATTTTTGGCTTCGATATCGATTGTAGGTCACGCACCAATTTTTTTTTTAAATATTCAATGTACAGTTTTGACTTTCCTACGATTTTATTATATGTATAGATTGCTTGCTATATCAACAACTAAAAAATTATTAGGTACTACTTGTATTGTTTTTATAAATTATTAAAATTATATTATATACATATATAAAGACATAATACAGCAATGCTGCCATCTGACAGCTTTAATTTTGAAACAACGTCAACATGATTGACGGTCGGTAATTTTTTTGTTCAATTTCAAATAAACTTAAGAAGTATTTAATAAAATTACTTAATGCGAATTATTCGCACGGGTATTGCTAGTTACTAAAAATAGATCTGTTACTCTTTTAATAGCATTTTTAGTAGATATCTTAATTTATACTTTTACAATTATCTATAATACTAATAATATTATGAAGAGAAAACATGTGTATTTTTGAATGTACGTAACGAATTAGGTACTCAAAACTACTGAATCGATCTTATTTTTTTATAATTAGAAAGCTACACAATCTAAGACTGACACATAGGCTATATTTTACCCGATTGAGCAAAAGGAATTAATGATTTTATCTCACGAGTACGAATTTTCAAATAACAACTAAGTAGTACATTGTAGAGGTAAAATTTTATTGCTTCTTTGTGTGTGAATATACTTAGAAAAAGAAATTATAAAATTAAAAACTGCTGAACTAGACTCGTAAAAGTGCCGCTGTTCCCCGCGCGGTGACCATACTTTCTGAATATTGATTATGATTGATTGATGATAACTACATTGATTTTATTACGGTTTACCAATTAGTTAAGTAATAATCTCTTTTTATTATATTTTTATTAGCTATTTTTATAACCTGCACTTTTTATTTTATGACTATTGCAATTAATTAAAAAATACTTCTATGTTCGTGGCGACCCTAATAAAATGTATATAAAACTCAGGACTAGTCATGAGACGTATTTGTCCAAGAACCAAATTTTAAAATACTCTCTACTACTAATCTCCACCTAAATACCAAGTACGAAAACCAGGACTCAACTACTTTTAAATATTTTTATGTATAATAAGTACTGCTTATTGATGCAAAATTGCACTTTTTTTATTATTAAGCAAAAAAAAAAACTTCTATGTCTGTGGCAACCCCCACCAAAGTAGATAAATATTTTATATGCTTCTTAGAAGAAGTCTCTCTTCTGTTTTACTACTTTTTTACCGATAGTAACCATTTTTAATTTTAATATAAGTAATCGTGCATTTAGTTCGGCTTGCATCAAATTATTTAAATTTCTTTTAAACTTATTTAGTCAAAAAAAGCCGTTTAAAAGTATTTAAATAGTTTGCTGCAACCCGACCTAAGTAACTGTGTTCTTAAACCCAATTAATAATTGGACATGTTATTCATACCAACATGACTAAGCTTCACTTTAAAATGTCACGAAAGTTTATGAATATTGTATTCCCAGGAGATGAGCGCAGGTGTTGTCTGGTAGAATTTGCCGGTATTAAGCTGGCTATTTACTACTTGTATATAAATAACTAGCAAAATTACTCTTATGAATGATATAGTTTAAGAATAATGTAGTTTTCCACTGGTAAAAGAATTTTTAAAATCAGTTAAACAGTTTTAGAGATTAATTAATTATAAATCTTTACATATAATATAATATCTTTTTACCAAAAAATTAAACCGAAGAAAAGACATGCGTGGTTCAACATTAAAATCAGTGAGTGAACAATCAATCATCCCTTGTCTAAGCACCCTTCAATCATCCCTTGTCTAAGCACCCTATGGGCTATATGTCACCGGGACAGCATGGCAGCGAAACCAGTTGCGCTACCTTGGTGTCCATAAGCTACAAAACTAGACACCATACATACACCAGCGTCACCATACCACACTGAGACAGTATCACTACTGCTGTATGTACCTACGTAGGAAAAGAGAGTTCAAGAGAAAAAAGAAATAGTGGTGGTGGGTTCATCCTTATTTAACCGATCGCTGTAAGAAAGGACACTTTTTCAACATATACCTACCACTATCTAATAGCTGAAACTAGATTGCAGCGATCTATGACGCAGCGGCGAGAGCGGCGCGGTCTAATACATAGATTCTTATGGAAGTGAACTGGATGACAGCGGCGCGACGGCGGCGCGGATAATACGTCATAGCGCTAAATCACGTCGCTCTCGCCGTCACGCGCAGATCGCCCACATCCAGTTTGAACCCTAAGAAGATATCCGGATAAGTTTTTTAAGCTAGGCCGTGAGGATGTCCATGAGATACTTTGATAAGTCATGTCTTTGTGTAAAAATGATTTGTTGAAACAAGACTCAATATTAAGAAAATCAATCAGTCCTGAAGAATAGTTATTTGTTGCATTATGGTAAGCTGGCTGCCAGTGGCGGCCGAGTAAGACACCATATAGCGCTACTTAGTAATGGCGCGACTAGCGTGGCGGAGCGACCAGTAGCATTCTGTGCACCGGTCCACCAAATTGATTGCGCAACCAAACAGACACCAGGTGAATAACTGTCTATAGAGCTGTATACATTTTGTTGGTAGCGGCGACTGGTCGCGCCTCCATGGCGCGTCGCTATGGAGACGGTGGTACCAGACCCGGCCGAGACAATGCAGAACTCTACCACTTAGTAGCCACGATGGTAGTGACTCATATAGCCAATCGGTTGCTTTTTACGACCTGCCTGGCAGAACAACATTTGCCTTGCCTATTCTTCAAAGGAGCCCGGGACCAATACGGCGAAAACAGTGTAGACTAGACTAGAGAAAAGTTCGGCAACGCAACTGTAGAACCTCTTCTATTACAGTTGTTTATAGGTGGCGGTGATCACTTATCATCAGGTGCACTTCCTGCACATTAGCCCCCTCTTGTATATAAAAAAAAAACTGAGCCGTCACGGGACTCCTGACAGATCTGAAACATCGGGGTCGCGTAGTTGGTTGCCATGGTGACACATCGCCACATCGTACACGCTACTAAATATGGACTGTATACTTCGCTGTATACCCTACCTTGGTATATAATATTATAGCGTGGCGACCCGTCGCGTCGCCACGGATGCCGCGTCGCCACGCCAACGATCCGGTTTACACTTGCGCCAATAGATGTTTCACATTAAAAATGATGCGTATGTAATGTAGATATCACTTTATATTTATTTATTTAAATTTTGCACACATACTTTTGCACAGGTAGACTTAACGCCCAAGTCTTCTCCTTAACTTAGACTCCTCTCCTCGTTTCCTCTCCTCTCCTTAACAAGACTTAACGCCCAAGTTCTCTGCCAGTCAACCTGCAAAGAGTACAGAGAAGGCGCAAGGTGTGCACATAGAAAGAAGAAAATAAAAATTGAAACTTAATTTAGTACTAGTTGAACACACTAATTATGTGAAAACAAAACTCACACAGTGAAAACAAATAATTAAAACATACATTTATATATAATATAATTATATAATACACATATTGAATTTACATGCATACAAATAATTCAATATATAAGAATAAAATACATATACTCATAACCATAGACAAATATATACTGAAATATATACTAAAATACATAGTTACCAATATATATTATATAAATACTCTTTAATGTCTTATAAAATTAATACCAAAAAAATTAAGTTATCAAAAAAAACGTGATAATGAATGAAATCTTGGGTTGGGATGGGTATATAATATATATATATATATATATATATATATATATATATATATATATATATATATATATATATATATATATATATATATATATATATATATATGATTGTATACTATAATAATATTATATATACATAATCTATCTATCCATGGAATTTCCAGAGTTTATTAACATGCAAACCTTCATCTTTTTTATAAGATAGCAAACAAACAAATGGCTCTCCTGGCGGAAAGAGAAACCAATGCCTATAGACATCAAAGATGTTAAAGGTGCGTTGCTATCCGTGTGCAAATGATGGCACATTTTATCACATGTTAATCCGGTTTTCACCCGGTGTTGTTTTGGATTAGGCCCTCTTTGAAGAATAGACCATTTTCCTTCTGTCAGGCGACTTGTAAAAGACGACGAACGATTTGCTATACGAGTCACTACCATCGTGATTACTAGATGGTAATTGTAGAGTTCTGCAACGTCTCGCCCAGGTACGGTCCCACCGCCTTACCTATTCCTGCTGCAATGATGTCAATGCTTTTCAGTGTCATTTTCCGGCTTGAATGGTAAGGTAGCCGGTAAACTTATAATTAACACCCCACCACACAGACAGCAACGCACCATAAAATCTTTGGTGTCTAAATGCAATGGCTGTCTCTTTATATAAGGAAAGCCATTTGCATGTTTGCCATCTTATAAAAAAGTCACCTCATTTTATATATACAAGTCAATCGTACCAATAATAAATCTAATAACCAGTACAACTATAACCAATCTAATAATCTTAATAAATACAATATTAAATATAAGGTTGGGATCTGGCGTGCCTACAAATTACTATGGGCGTAGGGTCGAATCCATGAGCGAATCACTTAGAGCACTTGTCAGATGAAATTGGGACAAAGGTCACATGCGGCCTTTCCAATATATTATTTTGATTTATTGGCTGCTACATTCGCTTGTCTCGGTCAATTTATATTTGGTAAAACTGTTATTTTATCAACTATAATACATAGATACGTATCATCAAGCCAAATTCTTTACAGGGTAGATAGAGGCGAAGGCCATTCATTATAATCATTTTTTTAATGTATCATAAGATAGCAAACAAACAGATGGGTCTCCTGATGGAAAAAGTGAATCCATCGCCTATAGATATAATGGTGCGTTGCTGGCTTGAGGTGAGCTCTAATGCCACGTGCATAAGTTTACTGGCTAACTTACCCTACAAACTGGAACACGACAGTGACAATCACTGATGCTATTACAGCAGAAATAGGCAAGGCGCTGGTACCAGACCCAGGTGAGACAATACAGAACTTTACCATCTAGCAGTCACAGTGGTAGTGACTCACATCGCCAATCTGTCGTTTGTTACAACCTGCCTGGCAGAACGACAATTGGCCTATTCTTCAAAGGAGCCCAGGGCCAACACGGGAGAAAATGCAGTTTTATTTACGTGAAAGAATCACATTAATATCCTTATACAAAATATTTACTCATTTATTTTTTCTTTAGTAAATACTTTAGTGGATAGTAATAATACTATTTTACGATACAAGTTGACCGATAAAAGGTTGTACCTACATACTAAAGGAGGTTGTTCAGTACTCGATACCAAAATATGTAAAAAATATGTACATAAATTTTGACTTAATTATCCAATACAAATATTAAGTGTGGACACTGGTTTCAAGATCACTGCCAAGTTAATGTACCGATTGAATACAAAATCTAAATAGCTCTTTGTCTCAAAAGACTGCACTAATGCTTAAATTGCATTAAAATCGTTTTATCCGTTTAGGAGTTATCGTTTACAAAAAATTTGAAAAAAGTGATTTTCTGACATTTTAGTACTTCAAAAACTACGTCGAATACCATTTTAAAAATCAAAATAAAATCTAGATTTCAAAATTTACAGCTTTTCAAATATTAATATTTAGTTGTTTACAGCAAACTCACTTCATTCAAACTAATACACCGTATGATTTCCAAGTATTATCAGCTCTACTACTTAAACAACTGCGTAAAATAATGTAAATTGGATCGAAATTGATTAATTCGTAAGGAATTTATCAATGGCGAAGTTATTCAACAAAATTTTTTTTACATTTCTTCGTCATTTTTCATAAGTTCAGTCATTTTTACAAAGCTCTTTGAGATCAAAATGTATGCTTCGGTATTGGTTTTGCTCCTTTGAGCTTAAAATATTTTTTAATAATATTGTACGCCTCGTAACCTCGCATTGTAATTCGAAAAGTGAGGTGGTAATCTCAAACCACAAATAAAGATAATTACGAAAATTAAATTTTGAGGCATGCGCTTTTGGATTTTCAGGACTTATTTTTTTAGATATTGCATATTTTAGCTGTGTAGCCGTGTAATTTACAAGGTTACAATGTTACGATCTTCTTAATACGACACTTTTAGAAAAAAAATATTGACGCTTTTATTAAACTTGTAGGTAGACAGTTAATAGTAACGCTTAATATTTTTCCGTTCAACTGTAATTAACTTGTTGATTGTATTTTCTATCACGTAAGCAGCGTTGTAGTATTTTGTAAAGTTATCTACAGCTTTAAAATGACTTATACTACATTTAAAATAATTACTCAATTCTTACAGAACTAAGCGATCACTGGTAATTTTTTTTTATAGAAGAGGGGACAAACGAGCAGGAGGTGCACCTTATGGTAAGTGATCACCGCCGCCCATGGACATCCACAATACCAGAGGTCTTGCAGTTGCGTTGCCGGCCTTTTAAGAATGAGTAAGCTCTTTTCTTGAAAGCCTTCAAGTCGTACCCGTTTGGAAACAACCCTGCTGGTAATTGGTTCCACAACAAAGTAGTGCGAGGCAAAAAGTGCCGAGAGAAACGCACAGTTGTGGATTTCCAGACATCGAGATGGTGAGGATGGAATTTAAAATTTTGACGTGATGTCCGATGATGGAATTCGGCGGCAGGAATCAATCCAAATAACTCGTCGGAACACTCTCCATGAGAGATACGTTAGAAGACACAGAGTGAACCAACATCTCTGCGTAATGCCAAAGAGTCAAGCCGTTTCGAACTAGCCAGGTCGTCAACGATTCGAACCGCCCTACGCTGAATGCGATCAAGAGGAAGGAGCTGATACTGAGGAGCTCTAGCCCAGAGATGAGAACAGTACTCCATGTGGGGCCGAATTTGAGCCTTATAAAGTTGAAGACGATGGGCCGGCAAGAAATACTGTCTCGCTCTACTGAGCACACCGAGCTTTTTGGAGGCTAGTTTAGCCTTACCTTCTAAATGACCGCGAAACTGAACGTAATTCGATATGTCGACTCCCTAATGTAGTTTAAATAACAAAAAAACCCCTATCTGATAGTCAAAGCTGTTATTATTAGTTTAACACGATCATATTTGTGTAATTATTTTACGGATATCGATAAAATACTACTTGTATGTAATCCTATGACAATACAAAATGTGACACATGGTGTATTTACGAAAAGACTGTCAAAATGATACCGTCGGTTCCAACGCATTATGGTGATACCCGCTCCGAATTTTAAAGATATTGAAGGATAAATACTAGCATTTTAAAACAATAATATTTTTAGTTACAAACAAAAATATTAATATTTTTAGTTTTTTTTTATCATTTCATTTTCATTTTCGCTAACGTCATAGAACTACTTTAATGCCTGCCTTAATATAATTGAAATTATTCTCTTAATTTCGTTCTTTTTTTCTTTACATATTTGAAAGTAGTGTACTAGTGATGGGACTCGAGTGACTTTTTCACTCGAGTCAAGCGCCAGTGAAAACTAATTCACTAGAGTGCCACTCGATTAAAGATGATACTCAAGTTTTTTTTTTCACTCGAGTCACTCGCCAATCAAAACCGAGTCACTCGAATGGCACTCGAGTGAAGATGAGACTCGAGTGTCTGTTTTTTCACTCGATTGAAGGATATGATTCGATTTGCTAGAGTAAAGATGTGACTTTTTTGAAGTAGGTAAATAAAATACAAAAATAAGTAAAATATTTATAATTCAATCAAATCAAATCTTTAATTTTTGCTATCTTCTTGTATGGCTTATACTCGCTATTATATTATTACATAAATTAAAAAATACTTAATCTATAGTGGGTACATATTTTTAACATTTTTTTTAGGCTTTCGCATTACTTTAACAAAATAGCCAGGTATTATAAAAATAATAGAATGAAATATTTTACTATAATAGTCGTCGTCCTGCACAGATTTGTGCTGAATTTTTAATGGAAGATACATTGGTTAAACCTGTAAAACCTGTTATAACTTGAATTTCCCACTCGAGTTGATATAGGCCAGTTGAGTGGTCTGAGTCATTCGAGTTGAATCGAGTCACTCGTAATGCGAGTAATTATATTTTACTCGAGTAGGAGTAGAATAAAAGCTACTCGAGTGACTCGAGTGAAACACGGCTTGAGTCCCATCATTAGAGTGTACTGAAACCATACTCGTAACAACTTTTATGATCTAATGGATGGCAGACACGCTATAAATATTTGATGTCACAGGGTGTGCCTCCTAAAGTTCTTAGCCGTATACCACCTAATACAGCGATTTTCATTTAATATATTGAAACGATCGAGCGAGCGATTAACGTTTATTCTATTCTACCCTCGTCGGCACTTGGTGTAACTCCATTATTTTGAAATTAATTTACTGACCCGGCAAACGTTGTTTTGCTAAATATATTTATAACATTATTTCTCTACTATATAATGGATATTATTATACATATAAACCTTCCTTTTGAATCACTCTATTTATTAAAAAATCCGCATCAAAATCCGTTGCGTAGTTTTAAAGATCTAAGCATACATAGGGACAGACAGCGGAAAGCGACTTTGTTTTATACGATTTAGTGATAACAGGGAAAATACCCGAGTATGCTTGTGTAATTGAAAACGGTTGGAAATTAATTGTAATTACCTTATTGTGAAATAGTACAAGTGAACTAATTAATAAATATTGTATTAACATTTAATCTATACATTATTTAATATGTGAAGCAAAAATTTTCCTGTGCCCCTTTTACAACAGTTACGCGATCAGAGAAGTATGAAATTTGACACAATAAAAATTTTCGTAGTAAAGGAGTGTAGAAAGCTAATAAATTTATATAATATTAGCTGTGCCCGAGACTTTGTCCGCATGTAAAAATTTCTAAAATAAAAGTAGTTAGCATAAGTCGCTACTTATTACCGTGTTTTAAAAGATAGACCCTCCCGGGGTTGATACATATATGATATAAAGATGATGTATGATCAAACTTGCAGCCGAATTTCAACCAGCGGGCGATTTCTAGTAAACATTCATACTTCTATTTCATTCTGTAAACAAATTAAAGTTTAAAGTCTGCAGATTTAATATTTAAATTTATATTACCATTTCATGTTCCATCTGATTTAGGAATTGGTTTTATGTCAATATTTTTGTGTTCGATTTGATTATTTCCTTATTGTACACTTATGGCTCATTATAAAATAAATTAAAAAATATAGGGTATTGGAAACCATTATATATTATTATATTATTATAGGGCATATATTATTATAGGGCGTTTTACGTACAGCACGGTGCGGCCTGCTGTAGCTGTATTTGCTGTAGCGTGTGCCTTAGCGCACTAATATCTTCGGGACGATAAGCGTAAGTGCGGCCGCAGCATTTTTTTATATCATAAGATAGCAAACAAGCAGATAGGTCTCCTGATAGTAAGAGTCAACCATCGCCTATAGACACCAAAGATGTTAATGGTGCGTTGCTATCTTGTGGCGAGGTCTAATGCCACAGCATAAGTTTACCGGCTACCTTACCCTCCAAACCGGAACACGACAATGACAAGCACTGACGCTATTGCGGCATTAGACTAACGTTGTTAATTTCAGTCGTTGTTTTCGATTAGTTCGAACGTATGCGGAAGGTAGTGTAAAATGGAGTGAAACGATGAAATGGCAAGCTTAGCCTATCATAGGGGATCCTAAAAATGTGAGTCATAA
Source organism: Apodemia mormo (assembly GCA_036924255.1). Classification (NCBI taxonomy): domain Eukaryota; kingdom Metazoa; phylum Arthropoda; class Insecta; order Lepidoptera; family Riodinidae; genus Apodemia; species Apodemia mormo. The sequence goes on along the minus strand of JAUPFN010000003.1, from coordinate 36,323,334 downwards.
AAAAATCATTTTAGTCATTAATTGTTAGCACACAGTAATTAATAGTTAAAAGTAGTCTTCGCCCATATTTACACGTTTGAATGGTTCCAGCCATCTTGGAATATTGCATGATAGTTCGTGCAAAATATCGTTGCTGCTAATATGACCACTGCTTCTATCGCGATAATTTTATGTGTCAAATCATACAAAGCTTCGGCGCATATTACTTTGGGACGAAAGACGCAAGTTTGTAGTATTTTCGTCTGTTGGAGGCATCTATCTCAAAACATTGAGTGTACCTTTGTAACTTGTTGCTAAACTTATTGTAAAGTATAAAATGCAATATTCAATATCTTCCTGAATTAAACCAACATAACACAAATAGTCGTAACGTCATATTCGCACTGGAATAAAATGTACTCTATCCACCATCGGGACCAAACTTGTACCAACTTTTATGACCTAGTAAACGGCAGACATGCTATAAATATTTAATATCACGAACAGGTGTGTGCCTCGTAAAGTTTATAGTCGTATACCACCTAATACAGCGGTTAACTTTTAATGTATTACCTACTGAATTCACTGAATAAACTTTGTACTTTATAGAATTCAAAATTAGCGTTAAAAGTCTGTGGGTAGAAAAGTAATTTATATTTCATCTTGATCCACATATTCTAGGAAATTGTATATTCTAGGAATCGTAGGAACACAACAGTGATAAGCACCAACATTATTGTGGCAGGAGTAGATAAGGCGGTGGTACCGTACTACTCTTAAAAGGAGTTGGACCATCACGGGAGAAAACTCCTCTTTGTTATTCAGTGTTCAGTACTCAATTCTGATATAGAAAAGAAAAATATAAGTGCTTAAATTTTGACCTAATTAACGAATAAAAATGTTGAATATGAACATACGTGCATAGACATTCAAAGTTTATTGTTTTTTTCATAGACAGCGATATGTCGAGCTTGTGACTTGACTCGTTAGTACGTAGCTGTCGCTGCCGCGGAGACTATGCTTTCTGAATAATACTTCACTAATTTCGTTGAGGTTAGTTAAGCAGTATTCTCTTTTTATTATATATTTTTTTATTACATACGATCATTATTCGTCGTGACCTTCAATATGTACAGTTTTTACCAGTCAGTCTTTTCCCAGTGTTGATTCGGACCTCCTTTAAACTCTCTAATATTATAGGGCATTTGCGTCAGGCAGTTCGTAAACGGCGAATGATTAGTTATATGTGTTACTCCATCGTGACTACTAGTAGTGTAGTTGCACAACGTCTCGTCCGGCTATTTAGTACTATCACATTGCCTGTTTCTGCCGCAATAGCATTAATGCTTGTCGATGTCGTGTTTCGGTTTAGAGGTTAAATAACATCTTAGGTGTCTATAGGCGATGGTTTTCTTATTCCATCGGGGAGCCATCAGCTTGTTTGCTATCTTATGATATATAAAAGTCAACTTGTATAGAAGTGCAGAATACTAAATTCATATGATAATTATTTAATCGAATCTCGACCACTAGGCGATCACTAGTAGAATTAAATTTGTTTAAGACGTTAAGTGTTCTTTAAGACGCTTCTTAAATATACACAAACTTTCACAAGCACAAATATCCTGGAGTAAAGAGTTCCAAAGGCTAACAACGTGAACGGAAAACGATTGAAAATAAGTGGCGGAGTTACTAGCAGGAAAATGCAAAAGGATTCTAACGTTGCAACGCGGTACGGCTAGTTACAGGAACTTAGAAAATTTAAATAATAACGAAGATATTTGGGATTTAACGAAGAAGCACTAAAATACTTTTTAATCCTATCTGATTAAAAAGGATTTTAGTGTTTCTTTGATATTACTTAGGTTATTTTTACGTGTCTTACTAATTATTACTTGCGACTTCCTTTCGTGACCCAAAATAATTTCTTGTAAGTAAGAAATGATTTGAGTAAAAGCTCAGTCAGGTAAAAAGTAGCGTTGTCGTTCCTGAAAGTTATAAGATCGGTTGTATAGTTTTGACTTTATTCGGTACAAACATTCAAAAATACAAATTTTTCTCATTAGAATATTATTATAGAATAGCTGACGCGCGCAGCTTCTTCCACGAGTAATCTACTGAATATCTCGATTCAAATTGACAAACATGTCGTCGATTAAGTTTTTCATCAAGCGTTCATCTCGTATTTCAGCCCGTAAGGGGTTATTTTTTGACAAAAATTATATATATTCGACCCCGGACCTTCAAATGTCTCCATGCGGAATTTCATTTAAATGGGTTCAATGGTTTATCCGTGAAAGCATAACAGACAGACAGATTTTCACATTTACAATAATATGGAAGTATATGTTTTTATACTACTGAGAAACCATCAATAATACCCAAAAAGTTTGTTATTCATCCAAATTTATTTTATCGACTTCAGTGTATGCTCCTTCAGAACGATACACTTATGCCAACAACTATAATCCAATCAATAAAACATTTTTAAACGCTTTTTACGTAAATGAGTTCTACTGATTGAAAACGGGTGCAATAAAGTGGTAATTTGAGTTTATGAAAAAGAACGTAGTCGACTGGAGCCATGTCTGGTGAATAAGGCTCGATGATGCTTGTTGAGTTTTTGGTCAAAAAATTGTTCAAAATTATGGCATTGGGGAAATGCATTGTTGTGGTGCAAAATCCAAGATTTATTTTTTCAAAAATCTGGCTCTTTTCTTAAAAATTTGCTCGGTTAAATGCTGCATAATAACCAAATAATAATAAACACAAAATAATCTTTATTACCTGTTTGACATTCCGGTAAGAATATCGAGTGCACAACACCGCGATAGTCTAATAAAATAGTTACCTAATATGACTTTGAGCTTTGATCGATTTCGGCCTGGGTTTTTCGGTTTTGTTTCAGTTGGAAGGCGCCATCCAAAGCTTGTAGATTAGTTTGTATGTCAAACTCGTAAACCCATGTCTTGTCTCTAGTAACAATGCGTTTCATTAATGTTGAGTCGAAATTGACTCGTTCTAACATGTCCTCATCGACTATTACGCGATTGATTTTTTTAAGAAAATTCAGTTCTTTTGGGAATAGATAGCGGCAGCATGTTTCATATCTAAGTGATTATTTAAAATGGTACAAATTGACTCGTCAGACACAAAATGTTCAGCAGCTAACTTTCTTAAGCTTGAATGAAGAAATTCAGTCAGTATTTTCTTTACTTTGGCAATGTTAACTTCAGTTGGAGACGTTGATGGCCTAGCTGAACGAGGCAAATCTCCCATCTTATCTCGAACGCTTTTGGATGCTTTGTACTACTCATAAGCACGTATTTTTGATAAAGTCGATTCATAGTAAGCCTTTTGCAAAAATTTCAGGAATTCCATTGGAGATGCGAAATTTAAGACAAACTTTTTGTTATATATATTTTTGTTATATAATACACATTAGGTATGTATGATCTAGCTAAAAACAGAACTGCTTTAATCTAAATAACAGTTGCAACTCAAGCTCCGAGCCAAAATGGTTACAGTTGTGTCAACAACAACAAAAAACAAAAATTTAATTTGGAACCATAAACAAATCAAATGGATAATTTCTTACTTTTTGGATTTCATGTATGAAACAATAATTATTGTACTAACATTTATACGCGGTAAACGTTAAACATAGACATTGTAGAAACATATCAAAACATTCATAAAAAAAATATTATTTTTTGTACTTTTATAACTTCGTCGTTGTGAATTTTATCCACCCTAACGATAAAGTTGCAAAAAGTATTGGAAAACTTTTATCCTTAGTTAGGTAACCTCGAGACTTTTAATATTGTTGTAACATTGGAAAAGTATTAAATGTTGCTTGTCAGGTACAGTCACAGACGTAACTTTATGTATTTTTTTCAACTTTGGACTCGGAAAGAGTAATTTCATATTATATTTTTTAGTATTTGACTGTTTTTTTATTACTATGTAAAACGTTTATCCTGAAATTCAACTCTTACAAATAAGTTATTATCTCAGCGAAACGCGTCCAGCCGGGTCTTACCGCCTGGCCACGGGAAATTCACGCTCGCGATTTTTTGCGCGGCGCGAACGGCAAAGCGTCTAGTGTCTAAAACGTATGTAATGTAATGTATGGGAAAGTGCTTATAATAATAATAGTAATAAAAATTAATTTCAAGTAACCAGACTCATATTTGTGACGTGGCGACTGGCGAGGCGACCGACAAATTTCAAACGAATCACGCGCGGGGCTGGTAACGCGGGGAGCGATTGAAACAAATCAGCGGGTCTAGCCAAGTGGCATAAACGCTCGGAGAATAGAAAGATAAATGTATGGATTTGACATAAGCATAATCGAACGCTTACGTCAAGTCCGTACATTTATCTTTTTATTCTCCTAGCGTTTATGCCACTTGTCTAGACCCGCAGTACTAAGCATGCCACGGACTCGAGTGGCGGCCGCAGCGAATAGTCTAGGAATCAAAATGGTTTAGTTGTAGTTGCCACGAAATACACTATGAAATTGTAACTTTAATTTTCAAATAGTTACTAGGCCAGCAATTTGGAAGTCTGATCATCACTACATCATAAGTATTAACAAAGTCCAATCTCTGGAGATACCATTTTTATTTCTTCCCACAATGTTGAATATTCATAAGAATATAATTATAGTAATGTTGACAATAAATCGATAGTTTTAATCTAGAAACGCCATTATATTGATTGTAACGTCAATAATAAATAATAATAATAAATAATAAATATTCACGGGACAGATTACACTTATTGATCTAACCCCAAAATAAGCAAATTATTTGCTTGTGTTATGGGTGTTAGTCAACGATACTAATACATAGAAATACATGTATAAATACTTTTACATACATAATAAACACCCAAACCCGGAAATACAAACATTTATGCTCATCACACAAATGCTTGTCCCCGTCGGGGATCGAACCCAAGCCCCGTTGATTGCGTAGTCAGGGTCGCTAACCACTCGACCAACGGGGCGGTCATATATCGATAGTATCAATATTTGAAGATAAACTTTGTTGATTTTTAACGATTGATACTATATCGATACTTTCGACAGTTCATTTTTTTAAATGAATACTATCGATGCGATCGATTGTATTCCTGTTAAATGATAGTATTTTACTTACTGAGATGATGAAACCCTATCGATAATGGACTATGAAGCAAGCACCACTATAAATCAAAGGTTTCGACACTGATTCCAAAAATTTGTCTGGATACAGTATTTCTCGTACTTTAAAGCATAGCTACAAATCTCTGGTAATTAAGGTCAAGTAAAGCATAAATTACTATGGATGATGAAGGATATGATCAACCTGCCCCAAAATTATTTATATCCCTGGTCTATGTGAGAGTTTTGGCAGAATACTTATGTTACTTCCATTAGTATTTTACTAAACGATACGGCTTGTTCACGACATTTGGATTGATTTCATCGAGCGTGGCAAGGGGGGTGGCAGAACGTTGAACTTTGTGGACGTCATGTACTGGTTAGTAGCGCTATGTGGCAGGGGTCTTGGTGGGTAAAGTTAGATAATGCGATAATCAAAATATCTCCAATTACCCTCGAAAGCTATTCATATTTTACCGGTGGTAAGGATGCGCTGTGCCACGCTCCCGGCTGCATGGGTACCACCATCTTGCTTGTTTCTTCCGTGAAACTGCTTTGCTGTGTTTCGAAGAGAAGAGCAAGACAGGCAGTGTAATTACTGGCACCGACACATAACATATTATGTCACAGGATAAGCAACAAATAAAATAAACTAATTTATGTTCATTGGTGACGTCGACCACTTACCATCAGGTGGCACGTCTGCCAGTTTGCCTGTACAACTAACATAAAAGAAAAACGATGTTATCTCTTGATATTTTGAAGAATTTCGTCATTATGTTAATCGATCGAGTCGATCAATCGCTTGCTTTCATCTTTTCTTAGAGCGCGAATTTTCTATAAGAAAGGCTCAGTCGCTGGAGAATCGGGCATTCTATCACGAATGTTTGTGCTAAGTGGTGTTGATAATAACGAGAATATTGTAGTTAACTGAATAGGTAGATGATTACCTACTAAATGAAAGAAATAAACGATTGTATAACTATACTACAGACTAATTTAGCAAAACAGAGTACTATGATTTAACTATGAAAATATAGATCACCTACTGAAGTACTGGGATAAGCGATTGTATTATACTACCGAAATTATTTATCAAAATCGTATTATTGAAAATTTAGAAATGAAAAGCATTGATATTGCGCTTTAAAATCGTTTAACAAATTTAGTATTAAAAGTTTCCGCTGCCATACGCATTGTGTGCCACTGTGCGAAATCTAAAAGCTACAAAAAGTTTATGAGGCTTGTTGTGTGAAGTTTATGAGCTACAAAAAGTTTATGCAGGAATGGCATGACACTGACCTTACCCTTCAAATGGAATACGACAGCGACAAGCACAGTTGCTATTGCGTCAGGAATAGGTAAGGCGTAGTACCAAAACACGGTCGAGACGTTGCAGAACTCTACCACATAGTTAGTGGTCATGGTATTACTCACACGTATATTTGCCTTGCCTTTTGCCTTGCCTTTTGCCTTGCCTTTTGCCTTGCCTTTTGCCTTGCCTTTTGCCTTGCCTTTTGCCTTGCCTTTTGCCTTGTCTTTTGCCTTGGCTTTTGCCTTGCACTTTGCCTTGCCTTTTGCCTTGCCTTTTGCCTTGCCTTTTGCCTTGCCTTTTGCCTTGCCTTTTGCCTTGCCTTTTGCCTTGCGTTTTGCCTTGCGTTTTGCCTTGCGTTTTGCCTTGCGTTTTGCCTTGCCTTTTGCCTTGCCTTTTGCCTTGCCTTTTGCCTTGCCTTTTGCCTTGCCTTTTGCCTTGCCTTTTGCCTTGCCTTTTGCCTTGCCTTTTGCCTTGCCTTTTGCCTTGCCTTTTGCCTTGCCTTTTGCCTTGCCTTTTGCCTTGCCTTTTGCCTTGCCTTTTGCCTTGCCTTTTGCCTTGCCTTTTGCCTTGCCTTGTGCCTTGCCTTTTGCCTTGCCTTTTGCCTTGCCTTTTGCCTTGCCTTTTGCCTTGCCTTTTGCCTTGCCTTTTGCCTTGCCTTTTAAGAGATGTCTAGCAGTAAGGGAGTTGGTCTATTCTTCGAAATGGAACTGGATTAATACGGGAAGAGTCGTGGTTGCTCCTCTTTGCGTGAAAAACTCTGTCATCCTATGAAAAGTTTTGCGTAGAAACGATAAAAGAATTCCTGAGAAAATTAACTAGGAATAAATTTAGATGATCAGAAATATCAGTCTTTAAACATATTCGAAATCCGGTATCATGAATTAGCAATAATAATAATAATTTCCGTGGACAAATCACACAAATTGATCTAACCCCCAAAGTAAGCAATTTATTTGTTTGTGCCTGAATGACCTGCGGATGTTAAGTTAACGATATTAATAATAATACTGTAATATACATTATAAACACCCGAACCCAGAAATACAAATACATATGCTCATCACATATATGTGTGGGAATCGAACCAGAACCTCATCGTTTCGTGATAAGGTCCGCTAACCACTCGACCGACACGGACGGGACGGTCAAATGACGAGGTCATAGGGTAGGCTACGAAGCCAGGCCTAAACCTGATGAATTTATTACCTTTTTTCCCGATCGCCTTCCTAACAAACTCAGCTTACAAGCCGGCTCTCGACTGGTACGGGCTGATCGCTGACGGTGGTGTGAATATTTAAAAGGATTTCTTTTAGCGGCCAAAGAATATATATATATGAATATATATATATATATATATATATATATATATATATATATATATATATATATATATATATATATATATATATATATATATATATATATATATATATATATATATATATATATATATATATATATATATATACTCAACCAGTTTCACATTAAAACATTAACATTTTGTGAAATGAAAATAATTTACAAGTGCATTGTTAATTGTGTTTAACAATAATGGAATTGTGCCGACTATGGAATGTATAGAATACTAGCAGTCACTCGCGACTTCGTCCGTGTGATCAAAAAACATTACTTCCGTTTTCTCAGTCGGATAAAATAGTAGTCCATGTCACTCCGGGATAATAGTTACAAACAAACAAACGATCAAATCTTTCCTTTTTGTTAGTATATAGAAGATAAAAAAGTACAATTCAAATTTTCTTAGCCTCAAAACATATATTGATAAAAAAGCTTATATTAAAGTTACAGGATAGAAAATTGAATTGGAGTTGACGCTACGCGGTAAAATCTATTGGTTTTCTAAAGTGTTCTACAAATAGTGGCTTGGGCGAAAGTCTTTAAACTTTGAAATTTTATCGATAACCTTCAATGTGTACAAAAGAACTTCTATGTTAGGGAAAAGTGTAATAAAAGTTTATTTTCTAATTTTTATTTTGATAATCACAACATTTATTTTTCTAGATTTGCTTGAAACATCTTGCAGAGTAAAACAATGCTTGAGAATGATAAGAACTAGATATGAAATGTACATTGCGATTTTTATTACATAATATTTTTAATGTAAAACTTGCGTTGCCACCTTAAACTCGCCTTGGTACTAAAATCTACTCGTATGCCGTGACACCAAACTGCATGACTCTCGGCCTCGTATTCACACCTTAGTTATTTCTTAAATAAACAATAATTTACAGAAAAGAATAAATGTTTTGTTTTTAATTTTAAATTATAATTTATTTTATTTACATATTAACCACAGTCCTTCCATATTAATCTTAAATTGCGAAAGTCTCTTAGTTTATCTGTCTCTCCATCTGACTGTTCGTCTATCTGTCCATCTATTTGTTCGTCTGTATGTCCTATAGTCTGATTGTTTGTCTGACTTTCTGGCTGTGTCGCTTTCATGGCGAAACTGTTCAACAGATTTTGATAAAATTCAACAAGATGATTTGAAGACCCTAGAATATGCTGAAATGGAAGTTTGTATTAAACATTTTATTGATGAAATATTATTAGTCCAATCGGGAGAGAAGCTGCGGGGGATTATGCTGTTAGGCGGTTATCCGGGGGTTTTCAACATATGCGGAATATGTTGAAAATGTTAAAAATACAATCATATTTTTAAGATTTTCAACATACATAAACCTTATCATTTTATTATGACATAGGAGAGCAAACAAGCTCTGCTGATGGATAGAGAACCATTGCCTATAAACACTAAAGATGATGTGTGCGTTGCTAAGTTAACCGGCTGCCTTATCCTCCAAACCGGAATACGAAAGAGATTCTTCTTTATTCATACTAATAATGATGTAGGCATCCAGTTAGGAAGGATTTTCAAAATTCAACCCCGAATGGGGTGAAATATGGGATAAATTTTTTATGAAACTTTTTATCCCTTAAACATATTTGCATGAAATTTCGTATGACTTAAGTACAAAAAAAATATATATAATTAATTAAGTCTAAGCGTTTTTCAAACTTCGATTCCTAAGAGTGTAAAATAGGGGATGAAAGTTTTATATAACCGCACAAACCATTGCCAAACCATTAGAGTTAGACACTTAAAATTTTGCACACGTATTCCTCTTATGATGTAGACATCCACTAAGGAAGAATAATCAAAAATTCAACCCTCAAAGAGGTGAACTAGGGGATAATAATTTTAAACATTTTATTTCTTAGATGCGTATTTGCATGAAATTTCGTATGAATTGAGTATGGCAAAAATAATGATCTATGTATTTCAGCATTTTTCAAAATTCAGCCCCTTAGAGAGTAAAATAATGCATGAAAGTTTTATATAAGCGTACAGGCCAAACCCTTAGGGCTAGAAACTTGATATTTCGCACACGTATTCCTGTTATGACATGAGCATCTCCTCCTCCTTAGTCGTTCACTCTTGACAGAGTGGTCGTGGTTGATGACGATGCATTTTCACTAGATAAAGTAGCCCCCGCGATGCACCTCCACTCCCTGCGGTCACTCCAAGAGGGTGAAAATGAAGAAAAAAATTGTATGAAACTTTTTATTAATATGTCCAATATTTGTATAAAATTTCATATGAATTGAAGAAATATTAAAAAACCGGGCAAGTGCGAGAAAATTTGTTTGAGGTGTTTTCAAAATTTCCTGAGCCTGTTTTTTTCTCCTGGATTGAATCGGGCCAGATTTTCAGGATAACGTAGTTTGGCGGAATCCAATCGAACTCAATCACTCACATGTCTATCAATTAAGCCGTTCAAAAGTTATAAAATGTTTACATATACACACACACACACAAATACATACACACACACATACATACTGTCGTCATCGTGAAAATAGTCTGAAAAGATGGAGAACTGGAGAAAACACGATTTTTGACAACCGGGCATAATCAGCAAATTCCTTATACTACTTAAAAAAGATTTTGATGAATTGTAAACATCGTAAGATAAGAAAGAAGCAGATGGCTCTCCCGATGGAAGGAGAAACCATCACCTATAGACTAGTAAGATGTTATTGGTGCGTTCCTGTCTGAGTGGTGGGATGGCAATGCCACATGTTTATATCTGCGTAACCATATACGGATACCTAACTCTCCAAACCAGAACACGAAAATGCCAAGCATTGACGCTATTGCGGCAGGCAAAGATAAGGCGGAGGCAAATACCCGGGCGAGTCGTTTCGGAACTCTAGCACCTAGTTCATATTGCTGTTGGCGTGTGTCGTGGCGCGCCAGAACGCAAAGGGCTATCTTTAATTTGTATGACTAGATTGGTACGTTGTATTATATCGTGGCGCTAATGTCAATCTACTCATATGAATTGAACGTAACCATGAAGTATTAGATATAGGTGGAGCAGTTAAATTAATTGAAACAAATATTTACGTTATATCTCTCTCTATGGGGTCTTTTATACAGCTGTGTTAGAAAGGGAGGGTAAGACCTCAAAAGGTGACAGCAGTATTTAAAATTTGATTTCAAGTTGGTATAGAAGTGCTGCTTCCAGATATAATACAGCTGCATGAACGTAATTGACTGCATTCTGGCGCGCCACGTTACACCGCGCCACGGCAATAGGTATGTCCTTACCTTAACCAGTCGGTCGCTTTTTACGACCTATCTGGCAGAACGGCAGATGTTCTATTTTTCAACGGAGCCCCAATATAATACGGGCTTACTGGAATTACTAAAATTAGAAATTACCCGGGCGAGTCGTTTCGGAACTCTAGCACCTAGTTCATATTGCTGTTGGCGTGTGTCGTGGCGCGCCAGAACGCAAACGGCTATCTTTAATTTGTATGACTAGATTGGTACGTTGTATTATATCGTGGCGCTAATGTCAATCTACTCATATGAATTGAACGTAACCATGAAGTATTAGATATAGGTAGAGCAGTTAAATTAATTGAAACAAATATTTACGTTATATCTCTCTCTCTCTATGGGGTCTTTTATACAGCTGTGTTAGAAAGGGAGGGTAAGACCTCAAAAGGTGTCAGCAGTATTTAAAATTTGATTTCAAGTAGGTATTAGAAGTGCTGCTTCCAGATATAATACAGCTGCATGAACGTAATCGACTGCATTCTGGCGCGCCACGTTACACCGCGCCACGGCAATAGGTATGTCCTTACCTTAAGCAGTCGGTCGCTTTTTACGACCTATCTGGCAGAACGGCAGATGTTCTATTTTTCAACGGAGCCCCAATATAATACGGGCTTACTGGAATTACTACAATTAGAAATAATAAACACGTAAATATTAATTTTTTATTTGTTTATCAAATCCTTATACTTACATCAAAATTCACTAATTAATTATTACATAATATTTTAAACTGTAACGGATGTGATGTGAAAAACACTTGGAGTTAATGTTAATGAGAATGAATGTAGTCCCCATTTATTTTGCTCGATTGATGTCAGCGCTTAAGCGCTACAATTATAGCCGATTTTGCAATTAATCTTACTAAATAGATCAGGATTACGCTAAGCGTTAGCTGGTTTGTGAACACGCCTATTATAAATGAAGGAATTAACAAATGCTTTATTTACGACTAATAATAAATCGGTTATTAATAATTTAGTATTAGGTTAGTATTAATAATTATTATATCTTGGTTAACTAATGTATAATAATTATTAATGTACAGCGAGCTTGTCTGTGAAAAAAGACATATTATTATAATAATAACAAATAAATTAAGAAAAAACCAAATTAAGTTAAATAGTTACAATTATCGCGGATGCAAATTGAATACCTTAATTTTATCCTAATAATATAATAATAATAGATTTGTGCAAAATTAAGGTAAATAGTTTAAAATATCGCGAAAAGTTGCAAATTTCGTCATTGAAAAATGGATTTACGCAATGTTAAGCCTGGATCTATAAATATATCACAAATTAAAGTGATTGCAATATTTATTTATACTTGAGTTATTAAATGAATGTTGAATTCATAAAACCAATTCTTCTTTTGCCGTAATTCAAGATTTCAAATAGGATTTTTTTCAGTGTGCGGCCGCGTTCCTCCCATCCCATAGCAAAGGCGGATCCAGGAGGGAGGTCATGGGGATCATGACCTCTACCTGGGCAGGGGTCCTAGGTATGGATTTACTAGGATTAGAGCCTATCATGACTGAACCTCAAATATGTGACCCCTCTGAACCGAAAGCTAGATCGGCCCTTATATTTGTGAAGGGCGGATCCAGCTTTCGGTTCAGGGGGGGGGGGGGCTGAACTGAAAGCTGGATCCGCCCTTGTCCGATAGTATTTATAAAAAATGTTTATCTGAATTAAAAATATTCAAACTTTTGAGATCAAATCCATTTTTTCGTCAATAGGTTTAATATATAAATGTCAATAAATCAAACAGATAGGTACAACTACTTTTTGACAATTGTTGCTGATCCTATTCTTTACAATTAAATTAATACAAGAGATTACAATATTATTTACCTTTTATCAAATTTAACTTTATGATAATATTAAAACAAAATAATGATTTTCATGTAACACATTTGTCAATTATATTTTTAATAATAAATCGTTTGATAAAAATATTTTTTATATAAAATGTAAATAACTTACCCTAAGATGATATGGTTCGTAAATTGAATTCATATTTTTGCATAATATTAAATATTTCTATATTAAACGGATGAAAACTTTGGCAATAACCGTTTGTTTAATAACCTTATTATTTGTAATTATGTATATAAGCATTAGTAAAAAAAAACTCTATACTAAATTTTAATGATACAATTGACTACATATTATTTAACTCGTAGTTGTGATAAAAAGAAATACGATTTGAAGATATACTTCTTTAGGCGCGTTGAGTGATTTTTGTATGTTATGAATTAAGTAATTACTTCAATAAAGCTAAAATCTGAATCATACATGGGTATAAAAAGTTTTGGTAGAGATGCAGATGTAAGCATTTCAAACTACATTTTATAATATTATTTTACATACTTAATTTATTGTTTATAAAAGAGATTTTAATCGAAACTGCATTGAGACTGAAATCTGAATGGAACGTATACTAAAGGATTTTTTTCTATGTGCTTATTAATTATATAAATTATTTTAATAATTTAAAAATAATATAAAGTAAATTTAATGTCATTAATATTATCTAAACAGCTTAAAAGATAACAATATAAGTTGAAAAGTAATAAAAGATATTATATTAATAATTGAATTAATTTATGAATATATTATTTTCGTTATTGTCAATCACGGCAAAGAAGTATAACTTCTAACGCGTGTATAAACATGCATATTTTTTACGATTTATGAAACGACTGCTTTATTTACCTACATACTAAACATTAAGTGAACACTGATATTGTTATTTTTGTGTAGCTAAGTGCACTGTGCTGTCACAATTTTATGTGACTGTGAGTTCTATACTTGATATAATGTCATTTTTATTCAGTCATTTTTTTACTTTTGTAAAAGTATTTTCTCTGAATTTTTATATCTATCCTAATATACGAAATGGATTAAATTTAGTTGCTCGAGGTTGTGCCGGCTGCGGTCGTCGAGACCTAATTGGTTTATGTAATGGTTCATTAGCAGCGGACAATAGTGGTGATTGAAAATCATCAATATCTGATGTGCTATTAGCATTAACATTCTCTGTATACGTATCATTTCCATCGAGCATATTAGAAAAGTCAGCTTGCTTTACACTGCTGCTCTTCACAGTTGGAGAGAGATGAGGAGATATTGTGTCTTCCTCAGTATGATTTACATAAACTGCTGAATAATTGCTCAATGAATAAAAATCTATCATGGAATCGCTTTTGCTAATAGTTGTGTTTTCTTCATTTATTTTTGCATCTAATTCCGTCTCTGTTGTTTGTGATATTAACTCCATCAAGGGAGCTACTGAAGACACGACGTCCTTTTCAATTAGCAATTTATTTATGGTGGTATTGAGTGTATGATTTTCATGTGTGTCTTTATTGGTAGTTGATATCGGAAGTTCTGTGGTTGCAAATTCAACGGAAGGTGTATTTGAATGATGTTTGTCATTTACTATAATTATTTTAATAATTTCATCAGTTGTAATAAATCCGTGTTGTGTATCATTGCTTTCGTTATTTATTACAAGAGTTGTTACATCTGTTTTGTGCTTATTTGTACTATCTATTTGAGTTTTGTTTTTATAAGTGTCAGAATCTTTGAGGATAACAGTCAGCTCAATTGCTGTGTCATCTTTTGAATCTGTTGGAATTAATTCAGTGACCTCCAATGTTTTAGGGCTACTTTCTCTTTTAGTAGATGATTCAGCAGGTATTTTTAAAATCTTTTGAATTTTCATTTGATGAAGATTCATATTTTTCAATGTTTTTGATTTTACGTCATCATTTTTGTAGTTGTATTTTTTAGGTAACATATACTTCGTAGACTCAGTATATGTAGTACTGCTAATGCTATGTTTCGTAGGTAATACAGGAGTAGTATAAATTTCTATATTAGTTACCGTATTTACAGGTGTACTTTGAGATAAACTCGTTTTAGTTTCTGAAGAATCATTTTGTGAATGTTTATATTTCTTATCGTGTTTATCGTCTAATTGTTGAGCTAGCTTTTCTTCTACCGAGAGTGCGGTCATATCATTACTAATTTTAGCTTTAGCCATCACTAAAGGTGGAACAAAATGGTCTGTAGGGAGACTAAATATCGTTTCAAAATTACCAAGCCTGGATAATTCATCATGCAACTTTTTATTTTCTAAATATTTATCGTCTTCTTCTTTTTCAGTTTGCTTATTATACTCCTCACTAATAAATTGCTTATGTATTTCATTACTGTATAAGTTGTTATTGTCCATTATCTCTGTAATTATTGGCTTTTGCAATGACATTTTCATTGCTGGATTATTAATTTCTTTGGACATAAACTTATTGGTAACATAAGTTTGAGAATCTTCCGGCACTGACGTAGAATTACTTAGTGATGATTGATTGAAATTATTATCAAAACTGACAGTTCCATTTTCTTCCACGCTAGAGTCATTAATCGACTCAAGATCTATTGTAGTTATATCAGTTGTTAATTCCCACATTGCACTTGAGGTTGAACTCGGTGATGCAGCCGTTTGATCTTCTACAGCACAAGAGAGCTCACGCAATAAGTCTTCGTGTTTCTGCGAAGGAATTACAGTTTTTTATATTCGCAAAAATGCATAAATATACATTGTTGTTGCACCATGAACATTTTTGGTATCTATAGGCGGTGGTTGTCTTTTTCCATCAAGAGTTGTTTGCTATTTACTTAATGATATAAAAAGTCACTAGGCTATGACACAGATGCAGATAAAGTCACGGGAACAGCTTAATTCATACATTATGCATGCATGCAACATTATGAATGGGAAAGTAACTCGTCTGTCTGTCTCTTCTTTATGCCTAAACCATTGAACCGACTTGGATGAAATTTGGTACAAAGATATTTTGAAACCCGAGATAGTTTTTATCCTGGAAATCCTATGGACGGGATATCTTGGGATATCCTGGAAACGGGAACTATGCGGGTAAAAACTCGGTACTTTTATTACCCTGTAAGGGATCTGGCGTGAAAAGGCTGTGTGTGTGTACATTTTGTATACTTTTTCTGAAAAAAAAGATATTAAATAGGTTTCTTTATAATCATTGTTATCTCTTTTATTAAATAGGTATTAATGGAGGGATTTCATCCGTGTGACGGAGCTGTAAAATAACATGCATAAGTATCTGCTGTCTTACCCTGCAAACCTGTACAAGATAGTGACAAAAATTGATGCTCCTGCGCCATGAAAAGTTAAGGTACTAAGTCCGAGCAAGTTTCCCCCGTGTTGGCCCGGGCTCCTTTGAAGAATAGGCCATCTGCTGTAATATCAGGTAGGTCGTAAAAGACGACCGATTTACATTGCGAGTCACTACCATCGTGGCTATTAGGTAGTAGAGTTCTGCCTTGTCTCACCTGGGTCTGGTACCACTACCTTATCTATTCCTGCCGCAATAGCGTCAGTGCTTTTCACTGTCGTGTTCCGGTTTGGAGGGTAAGGTACCCGGTAAGCATTAGACTTCGCCACAAGATAGCAACGAACCATTAATATCTTTTGTGTCTATAGGCGATAGTTGACTCTTTCCACCTGGAGACCCATCTGCTTGTTTGTTATCTTATAATATATAAAAAAATACTAATCACTCGCAATAATCAACGGCTGTTTACATGTGTTTTTTGCTTAATACTAAGCATCTGCATTAAAGACTCGCACTTTTACTAATCAAAGTGCAACCGGGGCCTTACGCACAGTGCGGATGAAAATTGCGAACAGCGAACAGCAAAGAATATTAAAAAAATTATACACCGGTTCATTGATTTAATACGTTTATAATTTTGCTCCATAAGAAAACCTGTATTTTTGTGGTTAAGGTAGAGTCAAACTTTAATCAAACGTTTTTATTTGAGCTGATTAAGGTTTGAAAATTAACCGGTTAACAACCTTTGATTTCGACCATAGGGCGATTGCTGGTATGTATATAGAAAACTAGCTATTGCCCATGACTTCATTTCATTTAACCTAAATCATTAGTATCTCTTGCTTAGTTGGGTAGAAAAGTGACTTTGTTACTTCAGAATGACGTTGCTTTCCACAGATGAAAGGATTTCTAAAATCAACGGTGTAAGCTTTTGAGTTTAACCATTACAAACGTAGTAACAATCAAATAATTGCTTTTTCTGGTAGAATAGAATAGAATAGAAAATGTTTATTTAAGACATACACCACAAAACTATAGAAAGATATCAAAACACATCAAAAACATATTAACATTAAGAAAAGAAAAAACAAAACAAAAATAAGGACATAAAGCAAAGCGAAAAAAATCAACACTAAAGAATTACAAGCCAATATAACTAAAAAAAAATATGTACAGATACATAGCAAAATAGAAGAAGTGTAGGTAAAATTAAAATAAATGAATTGTCACTCAAGAATCCATTCTTTTTTATAGAAAATTAAATGTAAATCACCACATTGCCAGTGCACTGCACTCGTTTCACTCCAGCAAGGCCGCAATCCGCAGTAAGTTGCACAGCAGCACTCTCGGGTAAATACAATACTGTCAATGCAGGCAGCGCCCGTACCATGCAACCTTCATTACCAAGTGCCCACTGCGGTACTGCAAATGTATTTATTTATTCATTAATGGCTTCATGAACATAAAGTCAAATAAAACTTGTAACTTGTTGAATAAATGTTAATAGACATTCAATAATGTCATCTTAGTTGTTTTAGAAATTCTCATTCTTGCTTAGAATCGACGTTGCAATTATAAATAATTAAATATGTGAAGCGAAAATATTGTGACTAAATTGACTGAAGAATATCAATTTTGGTACAATTTGCCAAAAAAATGGTGAAGAAGAGCAAAAAGCTTATATTTATGTAGTATATATTTATGTAATCTATCTATACATATAATAAAATCGTAGGGAAGTCAAAACTGTACATTGAATTTTTTTTTAAAAGAATATTTAAGGCGTGATCTACAATCGATATCGAAGCCAAAAATATAGTTTTTAGAATTTTTGTCTGTTTGTCTGTATGTATGTCCGGGGTAAACTCAAAAAGTACTGCATGGATTTACTTCAAATTTTGCATGAACTAACATGAACTAACAGGTCGGGTCAACATATAGACTACATATCAGAAATCAGAAATCAGAAGTACTTTATTCAATAAAACTTTTTACAAGTTATTTTGACGCGTCAACATTTTTTTAAACTACTACCGGATCGGAAACGCGGCCACACACTGAGAAGATCCGGCGGAAGAAACTCAGCGGGCTTGTCTTTTTTTCATAACATTTTTTAAATAAAATATTACATAATATTTAATTAGTATCTAATTGTTACATTAATAATAAGGATTGCCGATATGAGGAGCAGTTAATCCCATGCTTTCCTGTCATCAAGGTATTCAGATATTTTATAGTAACCTTTTTTACACAGTTTTGTTTTAACACATTTTTTGAATTTGTTAACTGGTAAATCTCTAATGGCATCAGGCACCTTATTGTAGAAACGTATACTTTGCCCTATAAAAGAGTTGCTTATTCTGTGGAGACGAGACACATGCACAGCAAGATTGTTTTTGTTCCTTGTATTTAGGGAGTGAATATCACTATTCTTTTTAAATAAGCAAATATTTTTACGAACGTACATCAAGATTTCGAATATATACTGAGAAATTACATATTATCACGCTATCACCTACGGGGGAGGTGCTGTGCGGAGTAAGCGAAGTCCGCGCGGACTAAGTCGCTGGTAACAGCTAGTATGCATTAAAAACACATTAAATTAATAAAAATAAACATTACACACACTATCATTCATTTGACATGCGTCCTTTGTGTAATTTGTCCAGCGAGATTATTATTATATTAAATAATAATATCGCTGGACAAATTACACAAATCGACCTAACCCCAAAGTAATCAAATTATATGCTTGTGTTATGTGTGTTAGTCAGCGATACTAATACATAAAAAACATATATAAATACTGTTACATACATGATAAACACCCAAATCCAGAAATAAAAACATATTCTTATCGCATAAATTTTTGTCCCTGTCGGTAATCGAAACCGAGCCCCATCGATTGGTAGTTAGGTCCGCTAACCACTCGAATAATGAAGTAGTCGGATATATTTTATACTACTTATACAGACATACTGTATAATACTTTGTTTATGGCTAAAGTATATCGACAAAATCTGAAGAAATTTTATTGTTTAATCTATAAGTAATCGAATTTCGACCACAGGGCGATGGCTAGACTCTAAAGTAATGTAAATAAATTGCTTTTTCATACCGGGTAGCTCGCAAATGAACGAAGCAACTGAAGGTCCACCACACGCCCTGGCCTCCCAGCGGTAATCAGCAGCTGGGTCAGCAGCGGCACACAGAGGTGCAGACATGCTATCTGGTGCTGAACTCCAATAACCTTCTCCGCTAAGTCCACGATAGTCCCTAGATGTAAACAAATCACAAAATAGTAGATTATCTAAATCCTGCCAACACATTTTTCGAATGTAAGTGCGTTGAATTTTCTTTTTTGATATCATAAGATAGTGAACAAGCAGATGGGTCTCCTGATGGAAAGAGTCAACCATCGACTACAGACATCAAAGATGTTAATGGTGCGTTGTTATCTTGTGGCGAGTTCTAATGCTACATGCATACGTTTACCGGCTACCTTAGCCTCCAACACGTATTACCATTCCACCACACGAATGCAACGCACCATTAACATCTTTGGAGTCTATGGGCGACGGCTTTTTCCTTCGATCAGAACAGACATCCGCATGTTACGAGTATATGTCTTATCATATGAAAAAATGTTAGTTATTCGAAAACCGAAAGCTAACACGAATGTTCACAAAACAATTGAATGTAACAGACACTACAGATTTATAAAGTAGTAGTAAAGCTAAAGTTTTACAAGCTGCACAATCTGCTGCATTACAAAAGGTTTTGATGAATCCCACGGAATGATGTATTCTCCGGGATAAAAAGACTATTTAATGTATTAAATTAATATCTTATTTTACACACACACACACACACACACACACAAACACACACACACACACACACATACACACAGACACATACACCCAAGCCCCTTACTGGATAGGAAGAGAAAATCAAGTGCTATAGGTATGTCACGGTCAAGACAGACTTGTCTTGCTTCCTGCACATTCAAAACTCCCTTCATACAAACACGCCGGTCTCAAAGACTCTTGACGCAGTTAAAAAAATACATAATATTAATTTATTTCCTTAACTTTTAAGTAAGTACTTATCTATATCACATTAGTTAATAGTCGTGGGGGCACTCCTCTTAAGAATACAAATATCTGTGTTAGGAGAACCCGCACTTCTGTACAGTGTAACAGTTTGTTACAGATCGAGTAGATGAATGATTTAATCATATATTTGAATCATTACAATTTTGAATGTCTAAGATAAAATCCTATTTAAAACAAACGGTATTAGAGTATCTGAGCGGTGGTTATCTCATTCACGAGCTATTTTAGAAACCATAATAAAAATGTGCCCAAAAAGGAGCAACAAAATAAGAAAAAACAAAAAAACGGTTAAAAGCTAAGATTTGAACCCACAGCCTTCAGCATAGTAGGTCAGCACTTTAACTATTCGGTTATTTAAACCGCAGCGGTGGTGGTGAAAAATGATTATTTGTGTAGATATGGTAAATAAAATACGTACGTCCAAGTGAAGTCGCCATCTGGATTGCTACGGATGAGGCCAACCCACACAGCACTTGAAATATCCAATTCTTTTAGATAGGCTCGAACGGCATCGTACTGAGCAGTCGTGTCCACTGCGGAAGAAAAACTTTAATTAGTACACATGACCCACAAGTAATAATTATCTCACGAAATCAAGTATTTGCCATGAAAAAATCTTCGCTCCACGTTCCGATCCGTCAGTACCTATAAAATTGACGACCTGTCAAAAGTGCCTGTAAAAGTTAATTTAAATTTTAAAAAACTCTGCTTTGATTTTGATTATTTGCTGAAACTTGATTAGTGAATTTAAGAGATTACAAGCTGTAGAAGGTATTTTTTATGTTTTTTTAATTACTAATGATTTCCCTTGGGTCAAAACTCAACCGTAATTGTATCAATATTAAATCACATTTTTTCAATTTTACAAAATATAGGTTTTCCCCATGTTGGTCCCGGGTTCTTTTGAAGAATAGGCCAACTGCCGTTCTGCCAGGCAGGTCATAAAAGGCGACCGATTGGCTATGCGAGTCACTACTGGCTACTATGTGGTAGAATTCTGCATTCTCGCCCGGTTCTGATACCACCGCCTTACATATTCCTGCCACAATAGCGTCAGCGCTTGTCACTGTCGTGTTCAGTGTATCAGATCTTTACCAAATTAAAATGGGACCACACCAGAGGATGAAAAAATGCATTTTCAAATTCAGTTTTACAAATGACCGAGTCTGGGCTAACGAACATACATAAAAAACATACAGTCGAATTGATAACCACCTCCTATTGGGAAATCGGTTAAAAATTATACAAATAATTACAATATATCCCTGCACTAGACTCCTTTGTTTTGATTTAGTTTATATTACGAGATTTTTTTAATAATAAAATTTTAATCTCATTCTACTCTCACTAACATTGGTTGTTATTTATAATCGGTGCTATCACTACAAAAACTATTTACTTTTACTTTTTACTTTTACTATTAATAACTCAGTTTGATCATGTACTGTATTTTCTAAGCTTTACACAGACCTTATCCTTAAACAAAATAGTATATCTGTATATAAATATGTATAGTGTGTATGTGTCAAACGCACGGTAGTGTGTAATGTCTTTTTGTTAATTCTTATCTTTTTATCTTTTTGCATTTCTTCTCCATATAAATTTTAACTCAGTTTATATTTCAGATTCTTCTGTCCGCGCAATTATCATAAAAATAGTACAAAGTTATCTAATAAAAAATTGGCAATTGGGTGTATAAATAGGAGTAAGTAGCGTTGACACAGCTTTGTCAAAGAGTACTGATTGCTTAACGATTTGTATTATTCACAACAATAAGGCAGCGGAAACGCGTTTTTATACAGGCTCTGAGAAATCCTTTCAGATTGGTGCTTTTAGGTTTTATTTTATCTTAATACTTTATTACACTACTGTGACAAAGAAAAGAAGTAATTTGTCCAGTGATATTTACCTTTTTTTAAAAAAAGGTTATCAAAGTGAAGTAAGTATATGTGTGTGTATATATATCATTTTCGACTCTTCACGCTACAATGGATTGACAAATTTAAAAGAAATTTAGCATGAATGTAGCCTACATCCTAGATTTCCATATAATCTATTTTTTATTCGAAAAACAGAAGCTCCTCTGGGAGACCGCAAGTGAACATACGGGATATAGCTAGTAAATAACAACCCACTTGGTGACGACGACAACTGAAGTTAAATTATTCATTAGGGAAGTAATTAAGACGAACATGTACAACTGTTAGTTCAACGAATATTGACGAAGGCCTGTAACACTGCCACAAAATTACTCATTCTGGATCATTCCAGCGGTAATACAAAAGGGTTGATTGACAACCTAATTCAGGTGCCAAATAGTTGGAAACTACGCTACTCAGCGATCGTAAGAAGAGAATTTGCATTACCACTGTAACGCCACGTTTGTCAGATATTCAAATAGACCCCATTTCGCGAAGAGCGCTTAGGGTAACCATTTATCAGGATTTATAAGACAAATATCGCTATATCGTCAAGAGACGTTTAAGATATACCAGTAAACAAATCTTAGATAAACAGAATTTTCGGGGATATTGTAGACAGAACTTAATTTAATTCCATTCGCAAGCTTTGGCCCTTGTACTAGACTCGCTTATTTTGTTGTAGTTCATAATCAGGAGTAAAAACGCTAAAACAATTAAAAATTAATAAAGTACCAACAGAAGTTTTTATATAGTCTGTACTATCACTACAAAATACTATTCATTTTAAAAAAGAATAAGGCTCGCTATGATGTTTATTGGATTGTAATTTCGATATCGGAACAATATCACAAGATATATGAACAGGATCACAATAAATCCTTTTGCTTCTTATAACAAAAGGAGATTCATCAAAATGGTATAACATATAGTGGCATTATCTGTAAGCGAATCCTATTTTTACATGTAAGCAATTTATCATCCTTGAAAGGTTGCGAGAGATATATCACATCGTTTTTGCTCGTAATTGGGATGCTTTGTAATCATCTGTATTTTTAATTGGAATAAAATATCGCATGTGAAATTTGTCTAAAATACACGTACATATAACACATATATAATACGTACACAAAATAGATTTTTTTTAAAAGGGCAATGGTCTCACCACTCGTTCCAATCACGGCATTAGAGGGGGCAAACGGACAGGAAGCACACCTGATGGTAAGTGATTACCGCCGCCCATAGACAACTACACTACCAAGAGTCTTGTAATTGCGTTGCCGGCCTTTTAAGAATGAGTAGGCTCTTTTTCTTGAAGGTCGCTAAGTCGTATCCGCTCGGAAAAATTTCTGCCGATAGCTCGTTCCACAAAGGAGTAGTGCGGGGTAAAAAGTGCCTCGAGAATCACACCGTTGTAGACTTCCAGACATCGAGATGGTGAGGATGAAGCTTAAAATTTTGTCGCGATGTTCGACGGTGAAATTCGGCGGCAGGAATTAATCCTAACAGTTCCTCGGAGCATTCCCCATGATACATCCGATAAAAGATGCAGAGTGATGCCACATCTCTACATAACGCCAAAGATATTATTGTTATGTTGTCGAATATTCTTCTTACTGAAAATGTTTAGTATCATCACGCCCGGTTCCCTTGCAGGGTAGGTAAAGTAAATCAAACGT
Organism: Apodemia mormo; assembly: GCA_036924255.1. Taxonomy (NCBI): domain Eukaryota; kingdom Metazoa; phylum Arthropoda; class Insecta; order Lepidoptera; family Riodinidae; genus Apodemia; species Apodemia mormo. The sequence continues at coordinate 36,299,372 of JAUPFN010000003.1, read as the reverse complement.
CTATAGACTTTCCAGTTCACGGCGATTAACCGGCTAGTCGTTTGGCGAGATAGGTGGTGATACTCATCGCCACTTTTACCGACATGTTAACGATTATCGACTATTTCTAGCGATAACTGGGACCGACATTTTAACGTGCTCATTCGAGGCACGGAAGTAGTAATACACCACTCGGCCAGATTCCGAGCTGCTACTAAGGATTAGATTTTCGAGAAAACCTCGCAAAAACCTCAATAACTCGGGACCTCATAGTCTGAGCCGAATAGGCTACCCCTAGACCACGAGAGGCACAAGTCATCAGGAGAAACGAACACTACCTCCCTCAATGCGCGTGTAAGTAATACGACATATTTGTCTAGCCCCTATTAGTGCCCGTGTGAGTACCGGAGTGAGCGAGAGAAATGCATGGCTCAATTTTTATTCGGCGGTATCCGCTTTTCTGACATTTTACTATTAAGAGGTTTTAATAAATATGCAAAATTTTACGTATGTAGGATAAATAGTTTTTGAGTTGTGAAGGGGTCAAAAGTAACTCGAGATGGTTCGTATAATACACATAACACACGGGTGCTATTTCGCCGGTTCCTTCTTCGAACTTGGCTGGCCACACGCCCGCGTATGTTGATATTTATTAAAAAGTGGCAAATGCTGTGATAAGTCTTAAACAAAAGGCATAAACGTGAATATTCAATTATAATATTAAAAAATAATTTTATTTCATCTTATATACGGTATAAGCAAGATTACTAGACAACCTATTATTTATTTATTAGGGTTCATAAAACTAACATACCTTTAACTATTAGTTTACTTGAATCAAATTCCTATAAATAGTATTTTAATGTATGTATTATTATTATAATTGACGTAGACGCATGAAGTCGTAAGTTTGAATTTTAGTTCAGAAAATTTATTCTAAGCTTCATGTTTTTCTGTAAATATAACTAATACTTCTGTGGTCTTATGGTCCGGCGTTGGCGTTGGCTCCATGAGGTACCGGTTTCGATTTCAAGGTCAGGAAATAAAAATAAATGTGTTTTTTCATTTTTTTTAAAAATAATATTGCCCGGGATTGGAATCTGCCCGGTTGGCGATAGGGTTGCCAATTATCACATTTGTGAGATCAAGTATCTTCGGCTAATTTTGGGTAAACTTGTTATACCTCTGCCTACCTCTTCGGGGATACGGACGTGCAGATACTTTTTATAATTAATACTTAACCGAAACCCGTCATTTCGTCGTGATTCATCAATAGGTTAATCAAATTGCGACAACATGGGATTCAATGCCATTAATTGATTATCTACTTGACGGTATATTGGTATATTATGTTTGATAAAATTTTAGACGCAGGTAACCAATATTCTCAAAATACTATGAATGCTTAATAACAGTTTCATATCGAACTCATACCAAAACAACAATAGGTCACATTGTTGTTTTGTTCAAGCTCGATACGTAGGTTTTGCAACAACTTCGTACGAGCTAGTAGGTAAGCTGTCTAAATCGTGTTAGATGGCACTTCGCCAAAACGTTTGCGCAGAGTCGTAAATGCCATTTAAAAACTGTGAGCAACCATCAAGTATCTATATATAGGTTGACTGGTAAAATACTGTTCATACTGATGGAGAATGTTCAGTGCTCAATTCTGATACCGAGTATATAAAAAAATAGTTACTTAAATTTTTACCTAATAAAATGTTAAGAACGGGTAGCCCCACATAGATTTCTAAGTTTATTGTTTACAAACAGCGTCAGGTGGCAGACAAAGCGCGCGCATATTGCCTGTGCAGTGACTATATTTTTTGATAACTACACAAATTTTTTTACAATTTGCTATGTAGTTAAGCAATATTCTGTTTTCATTATATTTTATTAGCTACATATTATTATGACTTTTAGTATCACGTTCTTCAAGATGTGCCATCCCTTACCAGTTAATCTGTATAGACTATAACAAATACCGCTTAGCTGCCTATGCCTTAATTATGATTCTACATCTTAAGCACATAACAACGGTACCGTGCACGGTCCACCAAGCTCGTACAAGCTCGGTAGTGTATGTTTTGCTGTTGTTTAGTTGGCATGCGTTAATTATGACTAATACGTCTTTTGCGATCCATATTAAGACAAAACTGTTTAAAATTATGTTTGTAATTGTGGTTGCAGCGCATGTGACAGCGCAATAGGCCGCGCATGGCACCGTGCCGCGGTACAACGCCACACCGTCTCCCGGTAGCGGCGCGGCGCGGCGCCGTGCTGATACGTACATACGGTGGCCGGCACCGCATTTCATAAAATGTCTCATAAGTCAGCGAAAAATAGCATTGGAAATCTAAAACTAGCTTTTGGTAACAACAAGATTAAGACCGATCACCGAAATCGATCAAAACTATTAGAAAAATAATTTCAAGGAGTTTCCGATTGTAATAAAGCCTATGCTCTGTTTTTTTTTTCTTTTACCGGAAGAGATATTGTGTACACAATTTAATGTCTGATGTTGAATAACACGTAGACGAAGTCAGTGGACAAAAGTTAGTGGGATTTAAAATTATAGCATTTTGAATAACATGGATAAAGAAACTTTCATATAAACTGAGCACACTTTACCTTAAACGAAGAAATATTTCTATTTCACAATCAAGATTATATCTCTTTACTGGTACATCGTTTTCTACGATCTGCGTAATGAGAGTATTAAGGTGATCTCTCCCGTAACAGGGTAACGTAATACATTTAATCCGGCTATTTTGCATAAAACCTTCGATTTTGTCTTCAACGTGGTTCGAGGCCTCCTTATTCAAGCCTTCGCCGAGATTTATTAGCCATTAAGCTCTTAATAGGTTTTTTGGGGTATTAGATTTATGAGTTAAAAGGGTTTAGAAAGAAAATTTATTTTAAAATATTATGCTGTTTTTAGGCTTAAAGCTATAATGGATTATGTTTTACGTTTTCGTGCTGGTAATCGATGTTTACAGGGTTATATTTGTGAATCTCTTGCGTATCTGGTATCAGACCAGACGTTCTCTATATTATATAAAAAAGCTTAGCTATTTAAGTTTTTTGACACTAGATTTTACTACTGAATATCTATTACTTTTACCACTGAATGTTAGGTAATCGAGGCGAGATGACACAGATCTAATGATCTTGCTTGCATTGCCGAACTTTTCAAACTACGGATAAATATACATGTATAGTTTCTAACTCAAAGATTGCAAACGGTTTTTTTTATCCATCTGTCCATCTAAATATCTATATATTTTCTCCCTTTTTTCCAATTAATTTTGGACCATGTTAGGTAGCTAATTGTTTGTTTGTAGCTAATTTAAACGCAACCCAATAGCTGCGTAATGTCCATATGAATGAAAGTTAATTATAACTACTGAATGATATTGCTAAACTCCTAAGCTTTCATAGATTGACAACTTTTTTGGTTAGAATATTAACATAAGGGCGTCCATAGACCACGTGATGACTTGGTGAGGTTGTCACTCTTGTGTGAGCAATAAATTTTACTGTGTTTAATATTGTTCTATCGCCGGTTTATTCTATCTAGTAAAATCTTATTAGTTGCACTGAGTTTACTAGTAATAAATAGCACTCTTAACTTCGGAGCGCGTGTAAAGTAGCCAATCCGTATTATCGTAAGAAAAAGACAATAGGCAATGGCGTAGCTATCATAGGGCTAACCGGGGCACTACACCAGGGCACTTTACATCATGGGGCCCATTAGCTACACAAACTGAATACAAAATATTTAACTTCTATTTTTTCTTAATTATGCCTTGTAGTAAACAAAAAGAAGCTAATGATGAAATAGATTTGCACTTTCAAAATATTTAGTTTAGTTTTAAATAGGACCTAAGTTAATTGTGGCCTTATGGCTCTTCCTTGCATATGTACGCCTCTGGCGATATGGTGTATATGGTTATATGTTTATAATAGGTAAATATGGGTTTGAAAATTTCCATATTTTGCAACTGTTTGGTGATAATCATCCATCTTGCCAGCAGATTAATCAACGAATCGTAATGAACGTGAACTTAGGCGCTGACAATTCAATGCTTTTACTGCAAATTGCTAACGACTATTTGCTTATGACAACAATACAATTTTAAACTAAGCCTATAAGATCACTTCTGTAATCATTTTACTATAAAGCCGGAGCTAATATCGTGAATAGGCTTTGCAAAACCATATATGGTTTTGCAACTATTCAGAGCTCCGTATCATAAAAGCCATTGAAATTGGAGGAACAAATAAATCAATGCATCGCCCGCGTCCTAGAAACGCTATAAATCTCAGATCAGCGCAATTTTACGTGTCACGTACATTATTTGTGATGTCATAATCGAAGTGTAAAGTAGAAAACATAAACTATGCACTGGAGGTATTTTAAATAATTAACTTTGTTAGGCAGTTCGTAAAAGTCTACACACTGAATCGTGATTTCCAAGTGATAGAGTTCCTCAAAATTTCGCTCATTTCTGGTACTAACCCTTTACCTATTCCTGTCATAATAGCGTGAATGCTTGTGTGTTCCGATTTGAAGAGTAATTAGCGGTAAACTTATGCATGTGGAATTACCATCTCGTCTCGTCATTAACATAATTATTGTCTATATGCGATGGTTATCTCATTCTAGAATGCCAATTGGTCGAGGATTTAGCGAATAAACCAAACGACGCAAATCAAGACGAAGCTCGGATTTAGTCCCAGAGATGGGCAATTATTTGTATATACATGTTTAGACTTCTGAATTCATGTGACTTTTAAATACATTTATTTCAGTATTTTATATAATTTTTCTTATGTATGCTTTTATATAGTCTTGAATTCGATCCTTGGCTCGGAGTCTTAACAAAAGTGTTATTGAGGATTTTTTCGGCTCATGTTGGAAATTTGCAATCGTAGTAGTAGGTCCGAGTCTGGAGGGGATGCGTCAAGCAACATCCATATTTCAGATAGCACGTAAAGCTGTCAGTCCCAGTAATGCCTAGAAACAAGCAATAAAATCAGAGTAGGAAATGCGGGGATGAGTCATGAGACCCCCCATAAACCCCCATAGACCAGCAAACCGGTAAATCATTGTGAACTGGGAAGTTTGTTGACAATTGTTTCACTCTGTTTACTAAGGGAAGCGAACTGGCATGATAACGTTTATTTTTTATACCTTATATTATTATCAAAATTTAAAAAAATATATAACTAAATTTTGAATGAATTCTCTTTGCCTATCCCGTAAGGAATTTAGCGTGATAGGATAAAATTTTTGTTGTAAATTATATTAATAGTCTCCAAAACCAGCGTGTTTGCATGTTGAGTTATGAATGTGGAGAAAGCAAGGCAAGTCTGTCTGTGTTGTGATGTATGGCACGTAATTTTTTCTAACTACTCCGTAAAGAATTTGGCGTTGAGATATTTTTGTATGTATGTAAATTATATCATAAATATATTTCAGTGTTTAAAATTTTTATTTATTTTATAGCAAAATAAAGATGAATGTAAAACTTTTAGTTTTTCAAACTAAATGCTATCAGATTTTGTTGAATAAATACTGGAAAGTTTTTTTATAAAACATTCATCGCTGAAGGCATCTCTGGCGTAGCAACTTATTTTAATAAAACAGAGAAGTTTAAAAGCTTCTTTGTGCTAACAAAAATGCTGGAATGAATATTCAACTATTCTTTATTAATATTTTTAAGATAAATGAAATATATAATATTGTGTTTCTTTCATAAAACTTATTGTGATTTTTTGTATTATGAAAAATTCAAAAGCAATATGAGTTTGTGCGTAGCGTGCACTTATTTGAATAAAAAAAATTTGATTTCATATAATGTACATACAGTCAAAGCCGTAGAAGCTAGAATTATAAAATCGACAGAAGTTATAATCGTCTTTAGATTATATTATACTAATTACTTATATCATTTTTATGTGACAATAATTATGTGACAAAAATGTCGCATTCGTTGAGATACGCAAACGAGCACGCACGCTTACGAACGCACGCTTGCGCGCGCTGCCTTTTTGTGAATGTTCAGTCGGTTTGCTAATGAGTACGTACATCAAGGGCATAGCAGAGCCAAACATTTTCTAAGTACAGTTCAGAGGAAGTACAGTAACTTTATAAATATTTACATACAATGTAAAATTGAATGTAGATGTAGAATTCAACCATATTATCCAACGTAGAATTCAATCACATTATCCACCGCCGCGTTTAAAAGTACATCCAATTTTGTACTGTGTGACCATAATCATGTTATAAGAAAATTCTCTGCTTTTCTCTACTTTTGACGTGCATTAACCCTAAGAGGCGAGAAAAGGATCGAGCATACTGGGACGGGCCGCAACGAAACGAGACGGGGCGTTTTGCAACAATAAATGATAGCACATTAGGATTGGAGGCAGCGGGGCGGAACGGGTCACATCGCAATACAGTGCATTTCTGTATTTTTTCCAAATGTTATTCTCCTTTGTAGTATATCATAACTTGGATCTTGCAAACCATATAGCTCTTTGTAGCCATGAACTAAAATTAATAATCGTTTTCATCCATAATTACATAATTTTAGAAATTAATAGCACACTGGTGATCTAGCGCAGAGGGCCTAGCCAGGCCGCATCGCATAAGTGTGTATGGACTTGTAAGAAGTTTCTCCCTTATTTATTTTCCCATGTGTTGTTCTCCCCGTGTTGGTTCGGGCTCCTTTGAGGAATAAACCAACTGCCGCTCTACCAGGCAGGTCGTAAAAGGCGACCGATTGTCTATACGAGTCAAAACTACTACTAGGTGGTAGAGTTCCGCAACGCCTCGCCCGGGTATTTGATGCCACCGCCTTACCTATAAGTGCCGCAATAGCGTCAGTGCTTGTCATCGTTGTGTTCCGGTTTGGAGGGTAAGGAAGCCAGTAGACTTATGCATGTGGTTTACCATCCTGCCACATGGATAGCAACACACCATTAACATCTTTGGTGTCTATAGGCGATGGTTCCTCTTTCCATCAGTAGAGCCATCTGCTGGTTTACTATCTTATAATATAAAAAAATATATTACATTTATAGCTGCTAACCGCTTTCACCTTCTACGTCATCTTAAGGGCTAAGTCAAAGCAAGCGAGCGGATCACATAAATATTACACCGCAAAATATATGCAAAGAGAACCAAAAATGTTGTATTATGTATATGTGTTATATAGGAATTTTGCATTAAAAATTTTGTAGTTATATTTTGTTGTTGTAAGTATTATAATCTGTATGTTTCCCTAACATTAAATAAATATATTTTTAGGCTGCCGAAATGGGTATTGATCCTTATTGCATATATATATATATATATATATATATATATATATATATATATATAACGATTATGACTACTTATTTGCGACAGCCGAGGACAATATCTACAGTTTTATATGGATTTACAAAACAAATAAGTACAGAAGTCATTCTACATACAAAGAGAGCTCGAGCAATTCAAATGCTGTCGTGCGTCCGCATTGATCAGTCGCGAAGTGGTCGCTAGCTGTATGCCCTCGCCCACGGGCCCAGATTTAGTCGCGATGCAAACGCGCGATTCAGAACAGTTCTGCACTTACACGTCGGACGTTATCGAGGAGAGAACGGAGAGAGGCCACCCTCTCTGACACGGTCGCACGTTTTCATTGATACAGTCGCAATGCAGTAGCGCGTTGCAAATGCGATTAACACGCGTTAGTAGCGATTTTGTCGCGCGTTTAGTGAACGCGTGACAGCATCGATACAAAAAGTCGCCATCGATACAAAAAAAGAGGCGATTTCTTCGGCTAAACTGCTTCGCGGTTATACAATGTATTGTGCCACATACCGCGCCAAATAAACGACTGGTGCGAAAGCTATAAATGGTGCGACTTGCGACGAGTCCGAGCAATGTACGCACAAGATTGCGTGTCGTAAAAATAAGAAAAAACTATAAAACGCAAATATTGCATTTCCAACAAAAAAAGGAATTGCTCCCATGACTAGGTAAAAATAGCATAGTTTCTCAATTTTTCAGTAGACCGTACGTTACATGCTGGGTAACATTGTATTTTCACAGAAAAACTAATGAATTCGGTGTAATGAACACTGAAATATTCAGTTACAAAGTTTCATGGCATATCACAATATTTACTCTGAACATTCGCCGTGTATGAAATAAATTAATATTGTCGGAACGTGTCCGTTTGACAGCAATTAAGGGGGACGTTGTTTGCGTCCGTTGTCCGGTGTCAAGTGTCACTGCTACTACGGTAGTATCGAAAGACTAACGAAATTTGATATACCTACATGTTTCTAGAATAAATATTTTTAGATACTTTGACCTATTTGATAAAATACCTCGCTTTTGTTTTTATTCTGCAAATTACATTAATTGAGGTCAACCTAAATTTAATGAGTTATTTGTGATATGTATCAACAAACACAGAATTACAGATACAAATACTGAAATGTAGGTATTTGGACGTTTCAACCCGCACGTGTTTCGATTCGCGGACCTTGCTTTCGAACAAAAAATCTTGACTGGCCAAATTCCGGAAGTGCACGTTGTAATTATAACACTGTACTGTGCGGCACCAGCACGGTTTTTCATAATATAATCAAGCGATTAATGTCGAAAAATAATTATTGTTATTAATAAATATTTTTCCTTCACCGAATCAAAATTTTCAAAGCCCCATAACTTTATCAGCTACCCGATTCAAGAATTTTCGAAGATAGAAAAGATGATTGTTTCGTCAAAATGGAGCTGTTCACTAAAATTCAGCTTACTATTAAATGTTAATCAAAAAAATTTTTTTTGTGGGATTAGTTCACTCGTATTATAAATGCGAAGTCTATCTCTATCTGTTACGCTTTCACAGCTAAACCACTAAACCGATTTTAATGAAATTTGGCATAAAGGTAGCTCCAGATCCGGAATCAAGTACAGGCAATTTTTTTTTTTGCAAAAATCAGCCCCTAAGAGGCTGAAATAGGGTATGAAAGTTTGTACGAAAAACTGTATGGATGACATGTTAATCTAGCAAGTTGTTCATATAGTGGACGCTCTCGCGGGCAACTTGCCCTTCAATATGTTCATTATTTTACCAATCAATCTGTACAATAACTCAATATGTATATTAACACGCCGTGGATCGTAGGGAATCTGGTGTGACCATTCATTTTTTTTTTAAATTTGTGACTATCAAGTACAATTATAATTAAAATGTACTTACTGGCGTAATTACATTTTCATTCATGCCAAGCCAATTCATGCCAAGTTACAGCTTTCTAGTACTAAGGATTTCTAAGCTAGACTGCGGACAGCCGGACGGACGAAAGAACGAAAATAGCGAAACTATAAGGGTCCCTAGTTCATACTTCGAAACCCTAAAATTAGATGACCACGGCGCGCCAGTTCCATTACGAGGTAGTCATTATACAGGTTAGCTAGTAAAAAACTGTATATATTGAAGGTTACTAATTAATAATGGAATTAATGTTATTGGAAGTTGTTTTAAAAGCCGCTTTTATTAAACTAGCTGTTACTAGCGAATTCGTTCACGTGATTCAAAATCATTACTTCCGTTTGTTCAGGATAATTAAAGTGTCAAAGGCTACTCTTTGACACTCCTGAATACTTTAGGATGAAAAATACTATTTTTGTAAATAAAGTAATGATTTTGGCTCAGGCGAACAACGTCGCTAGTCATAGCTAGTTTTATATTATGAAGCGGCTTTTAAAACAACTTTCAACGAAATTAATTCCATAATTAATTAGTATTTAAAACTATGAATGTGTGACTGTGTAAATATTAATTTAACAGTTCATATTAAAGTGCGTACTGATGAAGCAATTACCAAACTCGATGGAAATCAATCAAGTAATAACAAGAATATTCGAAATGTGGTCGCTGGTCAAGCATTGCACCTCTTACATTGATTGAATATTCTATGTCCATTTTATTTTATTCAGTTATGTGAAACGGGGATTTAACTAACTTAGTTACATTTATGTATTATCACCTCTGTGGTCTAACGGTCTGGTATTGGTGGTGACCACATCAGGTCCCGGATTCGATTCCCGGGTCAGGCAATTCAAAGTGTGTTTTTTCAGTTTTCTGACAAACCCAATGTTGCCTGGAACTTGTCACTTCGTTATCGTATTGGTCAGCTTATTTGGTTCTGGTTATGAAGTCATAGGTTTGATATCTACTTGATTCGCGTTAAAATATTATTAGATTTTAATTTAGGGAAATATTAATAGCGCTAGTTATTTGGTATTCATGTTTTTTTTCCCGGCTCCCTGAAGAATAAGACCATCGGCCGTTCTGCCAGGCAGTTTGTAAGAGGCGAACGATTTATTGTCGTTTTGGATTTATTAACGACTAGCTGTTGCCAGCGACTTCGTCCGCGCGTACTTCGTTTACTCCGCATTGCTCCTCCCTCGTAGGTAATATGTAGCCTATATGTTGACCCGACCTGTTAGTAATATTCATGCAAAATTTGAAGTAAATCCATGCAGTACTTTTTGAGTTTACCCCGGACATACATACAAACAGACAAACAGACAAATATTCTAAAAACTATATTTTTGGCTTTGATATCGATTGTAGCTCACGCCCCAAGTATTCTTTTAAAAAAATTTTCAATGTACAGTTTTGACTTTCCTACGATTTTATTATATGTATAGATATGGCGTGTTGTTAACCGTGTGACGGGATGGCAATATCACATGCGTAAGTATACCGGCTACCCTATTGTCCAAAACGAAACATAACAATGATAAGCTCTGACGCTAATGTGACAGGAATAGGCAAAGCTGTGGTACTAAATACCCGGGCGAGACGTTGCAGTTCTCTACCACGTAGTAATCACAATGGTAGTGACACGTATAGATCGTAAATCGGGTGCTTTTTACTACCTGCCTGGTAGAACGGTAGTTGTCAGATGTTAGCAGATTTGTCAATATAAGGCTTTAGAAATCATCCTCCACACATCGATCCTCATATCTCGCTATGGACCAGTTCAGTGAATCATGAAACAGGAGCGTGTTTGGTCGTTTAGTTTACTCTGCCTACTCAGCAGAGTAACCGGTATGATATTGTTTTTACTTTATTTAAGAATGGATCAATTGTCGTACTACTAGACATATCGTAAAAGCTGGGAGTTATATGTATCGCCATTCGTTAACATAGTGACTGCTGAGTAGGTAAAGGTTCTGCAACGACTTCTGTTAAACTTTCCTTTTCCTACCGCCATATATACGGTGTCTGTTGCTGTTGTGTCCCATTTTGGAGGGCAAGGAAGTCGTTAAACCTATGCATATAGTATTATATCTTCTCCACACAAATAACAACGCAGTATTACAATAGGACAACCTGCTTATTTGCTATCCTATAATATAAAAAGTGTATAAGTTGTAGTAGAATAAATCACATCTTTCTAAAAAATGATAAAATATGTCTTTTAAGCTCTTCTTTAAAAATATGTTTTTATATTTTTAAAGAAGGGCTTAAAAGACATATTTTATCTGGTTGTAAAATATACGAGTATGTCCAGTCCATCTGCATAAATAATTTTATTATATCAGGGTAAAAGTCGATTATATTTTTTAAGTTATTTTTTATGGGTCTTAAAAGTTTAAAGTGTCGGGTGTAGCGTTTAGAGCTTCACTGTAATATTTAATTTAGCTTACCTTGAAATATAAATACTGGTACGCATTTTATATCAGATAAAAAGAAGCATTAATTATATCTATTATATTCTAATTGTTTTCATATCATAAAATCTGCTATCTTATGATATGAAAACAATTTATATTAACAAAACAAACAGATAGTTCTCTTGTTGGAGACAACCATCTTCTTTAGACACCAAAGATTGGTACGTTGCTATCCTTGTTTCAGGTTCTTAATGCCACATGCATAAATTTACCGCCTACCTTACCCTCCTCACCGGAACACGACAGTGACAAGTACTGACACCATTGCGGCTGAAATAGGTAAACCTTGAGGTACAAGACCCGTTCGAGACCATGCAGACCTCATCACCTAGTAGCCACGATAGTAGTGACTCGTATAGCTTAGTATATTCGCTTTTACATACTATCAGGCAAATCGTAAAAGGCGACCGATTGGCTATAGGTGTCACTATCATCGAGACTATTAGGTGGTAGAGTTCCGCAACGTCTCGTCCGGGTATTTGATATCACTGCCTTATCTATTCCTGCCGCAATAGCGTCAATGCCTATCCCTGTCGGGTTCCGGTTAGGAGGGTAAGGTAGCCGGTAGACTTATGAATATGGCATTGCCATGCCGCCACACGGATAGCAACACACCATTAATAGCTCTGGTGTCTATAGGCGATGGTTTCTTTTGCCATCATGTGAGCCATGTGCTTGTTTGCTATCTAATAATATATAAAAACTACGAGTGCCTGGTAAAACGGCATATAGGCTATTCTTCAAAGGAGATCTGGATCTGGCAGGGAAAAATAATCATAAATAACTATTGTATACAATATATATAAACAAAATTTCCCTCAGATTACAAATACATTAACCTTAGACTCGCAAATAATAACTTCATTAGAAAGCTCGGCTTATAAGTTAGTATAGTACTAGTAAGTATATATTGTGGTAATAATTCATTCAAGACAAATTTTATGGTTCCGTGTCTTAAAAAAATGGAACCCTTAAGGAATCACTTTATGTTCGGTTGATCTGGCTGTTTATCACGATCTTTATTTTCTAAAACAAGCTGTCAAGTTGAATCTACTCTAAACACCTCGTTTTACATAAATTTATTAAATAAGTTTAGATATATATAATTTGCTAAAAAGCTATATGAATTATAAGTAACTACTATATAAATGCATAATTTAAACCACATGATATTTTTTTTTATACTATAAGATAGCAAACAAGCAGATGAGTCTCCTGATGGAAAGAGTCAACCATCGCCTATTGACACCAAAGGTGTTAATGGTGCGTTGCTATCTTGCGGCGAGGTTTTATGCCACATGCATAAGTTTACCGGCTACCTAACTCTCTAAACCGGAACACGACAGTGACAAGCACTGATGCTATTGTGGCAGGAATAGGTAAGGCGGTGGTCCGGGCGAGACAATGCAGAACTCTACCACCTAGTAGCCACGATGTTAGTGACTCGCATAGCCAATCGGTCTCCTTTTGCGACCTGCCTGGCAGAGCGGCAGTTGGCCTATTCTTCAAAGAAGCCCGGGACCAAAACGGGGGAAAAGTTCTTAGTAGTCTGAATCAGCTATCACCTTGCCAAATTTTATTATTTTCTGTCTAATAGTTTTTGCGCGATTGCCGCACAAATTAACAGACAGACAAAAATTCTAATAATTAGTTGTTCGCTCCTGTTATGGATATTTTAAACGACTCAATTATTATTTTTCAAAAAACTTTTATGTAACGAAATTATTTTTCTACTCCTTTATTATATGTATAGATAGATATAGCCAGAAGTTGGCATTTTAATATATACTTGGTAATCACGTTAGATTATCTTGCCTATGAGGTTCAGATACATGTTTATTCCATTCCAGTATGCATTTCTCCTTTCAATCGAGGCCTTTGTCATAGTTTTCACAATATTATGGTATAATTTGTCTATCATGCCTGTGATTTAACGCTACAAATTTTGTATGCACATTTACATTATTCTAAAGGAAACTTAAAATATAAGCTAAAAATAAGGAGTCATTTACTTAACATTAAAATATATTATATTCAAACAAACGCAATGTCCGAGCAAAAAATGTCGGTTTTAATTAACATGCGCCCTTTACGCCCTGACATTTGTGATACTATTGTTTGCACTGGAGAGTCCCTCGTTATTTGTTGCCGTGCCGTTACCTTATTCCCCGGGAATATATTAAACACAATTTCTCCTATAACATTCATTTTACATCTGCGACTTGTAGAATAACGTTTAGCAAAATATCGATAATAGATTATAGAGATTTCATGACATAGCAAACAAACACATAGCTTTCCTGGTGGAAAGAGACAAATATCGCTATAGGAAAGAGACAAATATAGACACCAAAGATTTTAAATATGCGTTGCTATCTTTGTGGCGAGGTCTTAATGTCACCCGCATAAGTTAACCTTACCCACCAACCGGAACAAGACAATGATAAGCACTGACGCTATTGTAGCAGCAGGAATAAGTAAAAAAACGATTGATTCCTTGGGACAAGTCACTGTAGAATTCTACCACCTAATAGCCACGATGGTAGTGACTTGCATAACTAATCGTTTTCCTTTTACAAACTGCCTGACAAAGTGGCAGATGGTCTATTTTTCTAAGGGGTCCCACTATTTTTTCTTATAACTCAGGATATAAGTTCACCTAGTATCGAAAGTTGTAAGTATATATAGTTGAATATTCTAAGAGTTTAAAAATCATTTTGTTTAGTATTTTTGTTTGTTTGATTCAGATTATGACGTCCCGGATTATTGGAGCATTTTAAGACTAATCATTCTTCACTCAGATGACGCAACATTGTATCAAACAATAAATATAATGATTTTCCTTTGTGACAAAACTATTTTTATTGAAACCCATCTAAACAAATTCTATATATTTTTCCCATCTTCTTTTCCTCTAAACTTATATTTAAATAGATCTTGCTCTCGGTTTGCGACGTCGATTTTACTCGATTTCAGATAAGTGCCATCGTTTTATCAAACGCGAATCGAGCGAACATTGAAAATGTATCCAATAAGTTTATCTTGAAAATATATTCAATGCTTATAACTGGAAAAAAATCTTCAATGCTGCAATTCAATCAAAAGAATGCCATTAATCGTTTGCATGTTGGAATCGTCAAGTAGTTCTGTTTTACATAATATCATAGGATCGCATACTGCCCTGGTCCCTGATACCTCCCATAAATGTTAGTAGTGTGTTGCCGTCCATGTAATGAGTTGTATTTCTTCTTCCTATATTTGAGATTAGATAGCTTTAACAGACTTTATTTAACTCACTTTCTGCTACTTCTTATAGTTAACTAGCGACCTGCCCGCGGTTTCACCCGCGTATCTTTTGTTCCTGTGAGAATATCGGAAAGGTTTATATATTAAAACCTTCCTCAAGAATCAATCTATCTATTAAAAAAAACCGCATCAAAATCCGTTGCGTAGTTTTAAAGATTTAAGCATACATAGGGACATAAGGATATAGGGACAGACAGAGAAAGCGACTATGTTTTATACTACGTAATGATGATGAAACATCATATTATGCCTTTGCGTTAGACGCTTAAAGTTCAGGGCTAACTCTAGATCAGGCAATTCATTTTAGTTAGTGTTTCAGCTTTTCTTAGAAAATATCTTGCCTGAGAATGAATATGTGGCCAATATGAAGAGTCAATTGGCTACTATACACATCATGAGAATTGCGTTGGCGAAAATATTGGGTAAACTCATTACTCATTAATTTACTCATAAAAGTTGTCTGTTCCTACGATAAGTTTCAAGCCTACTGCAAGCCTCACGAATCTCATTATATATGTGACTCTTGGGTAAAGAAGTGCCCTCTATGGGTAGCTTTCAATAAGAAGTAGACTTAGTAGTAGGTTGAATGAGACTTCATTGTGTTTAAAGTAATTGGGCCTTATTATTTAAAAGTCGTTTGTTTATGCGATCAATTTTATCCCTGGGTCGGGGAGGGTTATTGAGGTTCTTTTGGAGCTGTCTTTGGAAATCTAAACCTCGCTAGTATCTCTGGAGGTTGTCTGGAGGGAGTGGAGTGAAGTGTTAACACTGCCGTACCTTAGACGGATCTATCAACATCCCGGAGGTATCTACGTACTGGGAAAAAAAGGACTGGCGTACCATAATCTAATTAAGTGCTATACAAAAGGCCCAAGAGTCTCCAAAACCGACATTATAAAAAGAGTTGTAAATATGGACGAATCGAACGAAATATATATACTTCCTTACTTGCAGTTACTTGACTTACTCGCAGTTGCTTCTTTTTGTATTGCGAATGGGCTGGCTAGACGATATTTCTTTGAAATTATCTGGGCGTGTAATCATCCTACTAAATCCTTTTATGACCTAATAATTCTTAAAATTGTCAAACCCAAATTTAACTTGTTAGCTGAGTTAGCACAATCTGGGCAACGCCAACTCATAAATTGTTCTTGGATGCAAACATCTCCGTTTTGAATTAGAATTTCGCTGCATTTGGGTCAAACTCGTTATAGCATTTCATGTACTTTTTTAATTTCACTGGTTTTATCAACATAAAAATACTTAAATCTTCATTTTAATATTTTGTGGTAGTGGAAAATATGGTCCACGGAACATAGCACTGTTTTTAAATGATAAACACACACGCGAAACTTTGTGAGTGAATTTCTTTTAGCGAGTTTACGAACCTTTCTGTGTCCGTTTTTCGAAAGCACTGCTTTTTTTCAAATGAGTATGATCAAAATATGCCGGTATTCATAAGTTATTTCCTTGATCTATATATTTTTAATGAATTTATAAGATAATAAGTAATTAAAAAGATAATAAATAAATTGAAAAATTGTACTAAAATACTACAATGAGATTGTCAACCACCGCGAACATGTCGTATTTATGCATTTGGTTTGAGACAGTACACATTTATTCATTTTGTTAAATTGTTATTAACGTTCGTAGTGTCCATCCTGCGCTTTCATTGCTGCGTTGTTTCAAACCGATTCAGATCGCGCATAATAATACATAATATCCGTGTGGCGGGAAGGTAATGCCACATACATATATTTATGGCTGATAACATAATTATATTTTAATAATAATTATTATATTATTATCATTATATACCACCTTGATTAGTTAGTGACCCTGCTTATGTTCTTCAAGGGCCTAAGACTAGTGCCGACTGGCACTTTGGTTGTTTATTAAGTAAGTTTCTGTTTATATATATGTTTTATACTAATCCATTGGAATGCATTAGTATTTATTAACAACCATATCACAAGCAAATAATTTGCTTAGATGTGTGTTAGGTCAATTCGTGTAATTTGTCCCCCGATATTATTATATATAATTCTCTAAATGGAAGAGTTTCGCAACGTGTCGCTCGGGTTTGCTTCTACCTCTATCTTGTCCTGTGAAAATTGCATCAATTCTTGTCCCAAATCAATAGCATTAGTACTAGTTAGTAGCCGATAAATTATAAATTATAACATAGATAGCAACGCACCGTTAACATCTTTGGTGTCTTTGGGCGATTGATATATCTACCCATCAGGAGAAGCATTAGCTTTTTTGTTTCCCTATAATATAAACAAATGCTATCCGAGATATTAACTATGATAAGCTAGCACCGTAATTCGTACTTTTACCTAATTTTCAAAACAAGAACATCTAAATCTAGCCGAAAATTTAATCTGTCATAGCGCAGTGTACCAACAACTCATAAATTATGCTTGAAGGTAAATATCGCTGTCCTCTCTTTGAATTAGGATTGCTGCATTCAGGTCAACCTTGTTAAAAGCTTTAATGGAATGAATCCGGTTACTAAAATTCAGTGGCGGATTTACGCTGGATGCCGTCCTATATATGCCGAACTGATATGCCGCTTTTTTAACTTTCCGCTAAGTATGTAGATAAGGAAGATATTGATTTTGCCCTGATTTTCAATAATCAAGTTTTCATTAGATCTCAACGTTTTGAGGTCCTAAGAACCTTTTCCGGCTATTTCACGATAACCTCACTATGTCTGTATATATGTATGTAGATATGTGTGTGTATGTAAACATCTTATAACTTTTGAATGACTTGTCCGATCGAACAGTGGTCGATGGGATATATTCGATTTCCAACGAAAACTTCATGTTTTCAAATTTTTTCAAGAACAATATCGTAATAATGTGAGCAGATTATTCCAAGGATACTACAGTTTTTGCATGATTAAATCTTGATTTAGTGCACTACAGAGCAAGAATATAATTTTTAATAACTATATTTTAAAAGGAAGACAATCCCTGCATAGCGTTTTACGAAGTTATTTTTCAGGACGAACACAACCATTGTAATGTGCCATAATATTTTATTTTTACGCATTTTTACAACAGGATATATGATCTTAAAGTGCAACATAGAACCAAAATGACGAAAGAAAATATTGTTGTTAGATATTAAAAAATAATATTAAAAAATTACAAAATCAGTTCACTTTTACCCTTTTTTATACCAGAAAGTATTTCAATTGAAACCTTAAATGTTTATTATATGTGAATTAAGGTAATGTTCAATATACTAATTTTTTTTTAGTTTTTAGTTATATGAACTCATTTATTTAGAAGAACGATTTTAAAAACACTATAAATCTTCGCGTGCAATCGTTTGTCGATCAAATTTTAAACCTGCGGTAAATCGAATAATCAAGACTTAAATCTTGCAAAAACTGTAATATCCTCCGAATAATCTGCTCTCGTTATTACGATATTGCTCTGGAAAAAACTTGAAAACATGAAGTTTTCGTTGCGAATCGAATATGCGCCCTTAATTCGGTTTCAAAAACGTAGACTTTCTAAAAATATGAACCGATTTGGCCTAGAATAATGTGATTTTTTTAAAAATCCTAATTTTTTTTCAGTAAAATAATATTTTTATATAATTTTAAATTAGAATATTAATGTTCCGATTAATTACAAAATTTATCAGCTCCATTTCTGAAAAAATTGCGTTCAATGACATAAATTTCATCAAAATCGGTTTTGAAAAATGTTGAAACACACAAAAACATTTCGAAAAATTTTGAAAAAGTGCTTTTTTGACATAACTTCGAGATTTTTAATACAATCAAGTTTTGAATTTATATGAACAACTCCGTGAATGCGGAAATTCATACTGTAGTGTGTGTGACATGACAATGTGCAAAGGGATGTTAGTGAGTAGTGTGCGTGAAAATTGTATTGCTAGCTGCTTAACTGTTACCCGAGTTAATGGGCAAAATATTTTATGCTATGGTCCTTTCAGTTTAAGTTACATAAATGTATCTCAGAAAATACTTAAAAATTAACATTTATTTAAAAGAACGAATGCATCAATATATTTGTGTATAGGTTAGGCGTAGGTTTCTTTTTCGTAAAAGTGGAAGGTATATTATATCTATGTCAATGATTAGGTTTATTATTTTTCAACTTCTGTGGTCTAGCGGTTGGACTGGTGATATGATCACGAGTTCGTGGGTTTTCCTTTTTCAAGTCTTGCAAGTTTTATGTGATGAACATAAAATATTTATGGTCGTCTGGGTCTGGGAAATCGATCTTTGTTTTCATACAGCTTTTCAAAAATGAAATTCTTAACACATTATTATAAGTATCGTTTAATTATATAAGTGTACAATAAATTATTACATAAATAATAAATAAAATAAAATAAATTAGATGTTTGAACTAAAAAATCTATGCTAATAGTTTTTACTCCTTTGAGCTTAACATAGGTACCACAATTCAGCGGAAAGTTTCAGCGAAGACCTGCAGACTCAATCAGTTAACAGATTTTTTGCTTTGTGAGTGAAGTGATTACTGAAATTAAGCATTAAATTTATTAATTTTGCCGCCCCTAGAATTATACCACCCTAGGCCCCGGTCTCACGGTAATTCCGTGCACAGGCCTATGGGTATATCCACCACTGCTGAAATTACGCATTAGTGACAACTTAAAATATTGTTTTTTAGTAGTAAGCTCTCGCTTCGCTCGCGAAAGGAAACAACAGACATATTTTGTATATGAAGCCGTGTAGCGAAATATAATTTCTCATGTTACCTTCACATTCTAAACCAGAACACAATGGTCGTCTGAGTTTTACAGGTTTTTTTTTTTAAAAATGCACATTTTTACGCATTAATATTTCTGAAATAAGTAAAACGAATTGCATTGCACATGCTGACACAGCCCTCCAAGCGAAAGGGTTCAAAAGTCTTTGCCAAAAGTAATGCTGACTGATTTGCTTACAAAAATGTTGGTTTTGATATCATATATGAGTCAAGAGGGCCAATATTTAACTAACATTTATCGGGCTACCATCTATATAATAAAGATTTGATTATTTATATGTTGTAATGAGTAAACTCCAAAACTGCTGAATCGGTTTAAAAAATTATTTCACTTATAAAAAGTTCCATTATTTTAAAATAACATAGCCCCTTTACCTGACTAATCAATAGGCAGACTCAACGAATACTTGAGCCTTTACAGGTGGACGCCTTTAACGTTTCTTACCTTGATGTTAAAATAGTTTGACCATGGTGTGCAAGAAAATGTAGACAATGTGGTCAATCTATTGCTATTTTTAACGAATTTCTCTAAAAGGTGGTTATGAGCTTGACTAGATTTTCGAGCACATGCGCTAAATTTTGTAAGTGTAATATGTAAGTTTGTAAGTTTAAATGTTTGTCCACGAAATTTTCAATACCTAAAATCATATAGAGATGATCCATTTCGATTTAAATTAGGTATAAATCAACTTAGGGAACAGTCTAAATTTCGTCGAAATTGGTTTAGTAATTTTTGGAATATAGTTAGACAGATAGTTTGAAGTCTGGTTAAATTTTTAAATTGTCTTTATTATAGCATCGCAATTCGATTTCGATAGGATAGGTATATCAAAAGAACGATTTTTTGAGGATTTAATCATTTCTAATTCTTGCTCGTTTAAATTTACACATTAAATCTTAAAATGTAAACAATTAATAATTTTCTAAAACTTACTTCTCAAATGGATATTATAAACATTCTAAAGAGAAATGATTATTTTAGCCCTCAAACCCTTTTTAGAGTAAACAACTTACATCACGTTAAATTAAACAGAGAACCCGCGGGCACAAACCACAAAATGTTGTTATATCTACCCAGTTTCCCTAACCACTCGGCAACGTTGTGTAGTTTTAGATGTACTTGTAACTGATAAAAATATCGACGCGATCGATAAATGTGTCGCAGTAAAATTGACAAAAGAGATATATTGTAATTCCACTAGTGGTACATTATTATATTCTAAGAGTTAGAATAAATACGAGTTTATAAACTAAATTAGATAGTTTCCATCGTCGGCAACAATCAACATCCCTGATGATGCTTTAATAAGCGAAACCGGTTGGGTTTGAACAGTAAAAAATTAAAAATATACGTGAACTGATGTAGTGAAGTACAAGTGAGTTTATTTGTAATACATAATCTATAAACACAACGACGCAATACTTATAGGAGTAACATGTAGAGTGTATATGTTACCGGAAATGTATGAAATCCAGGAACTGTATATATGTCCTAGAAAATGTATAAAATTCCGAAACTATTTAGGAAATGTGCAAAATATTGTTTTAAAAATTATTTAATACATACATATCCTAAGAAACGTAAACATATCCTAGGAATTGTATATAATTCCAATATCGTATTAGAAAATGTGTAAAAAGATTGTTTTTTTTTTAATAAAAAATGTTGTTAAAATGAGAGTAATAATTTTTATTAAGGCACTTGATAATCCGCTAACAATATATCCAGTACATCCTCTGCATCAAGAAGAACTCTTGGATACATTAATCTGAGATCGAGAATGTAATTGTTTTAAGATTCGGTTCTTGGTACCAATAATTTCATAGAGCTCATCATCGTTCTTAGCCAAAGCTACACCTATAATATTTCGGGCACCACCACGTTCTCTATCGACCTCTGAAACTGCAATTCGTACAGAAGTGCCAATTGTTAGCGCGATCGCCTGATCGAATGATGCAATACCCTTCCCTCGCACCGCTATCCCCATGTACCCATTGATATCTCAAATTTTCTACATCTCCGCTTCCTATTTAGGAAATGTGTAGATTTCCTAGGAAATGTCTCCAATATGATTCATTTCACATATTTCCGGGTGATTTTAGTAATTACATACATCTTCTAAGAATTGTATACAATAACGGATTACATACATTTCCGTTAACATATATTAGCATGTAAGCTCATTGATTCATTCATAACATATATTAGCATGTAAGGTAATTGATTCCACAGATGAGTACGACGTAACAGGTGCCTAGAGTATTGCGCAGTTGTTTCCAAACACCGAGGTGTTAATGGAAGAACTATAAATTTTGACGAGAGGTCCAATGATAAAATTCAACGACAGAAATTAATCCAAACAGTTCGTTATAGCACTCTTCATGATAGATGCGATAACAAATACAAGGCCATTCTGTATCTCTGCGTAATGACAACGAATCAAGTCGATTAGATATTTCTAGACCTGGTCGTCCACTGTCACCTTCACTCACTTCTATCCTAGCTAATGTGTCGAAATTTTTCTATGATTAAGTAATCCCTAGTACGGAAATTGTGACTTAATATTTATACACGTATATGTGGCTGTGTTTTTTCCTTAACTTAAAGCGTCATAAAGTTTAATTTAATAAAAACAATTGAGTTCTTATTACACAACATTATACATTTGAAAGTTTCTGTGAATCTATGTGTAAAAACGACTGATATGAGTCTTACAAAATTTAGTATAGTTTGGGTAAAACCCAGACCCAGATAGTCTTCTTATCACAATCTTCTTCTTTTTCTTCTTTGATATAAGAATCCTGCTCTTGTCGGTGGTGTAATCGCCATCTTTTCTTACCCAGAGTCATGGTTTTAATCTCCTGTACGACACGATATTTACTTTTTTCTTGATTTGTTGAAGGTAGGTTTAGGTCTTCCTCTTTTTATACTTTCCCTTCTAATCTAATTATCACATTAAACTAAATTGATTCTGTGTTATTTACAAAGATAACTTAAATCTTGCAATAGACTGCGAGGAGATATATTTAAAGTACTAGCTGACCCGGCAAACGTTGTTTTGCCTTACATATTAGGAATCCATAGCGGACAAACAACGTGACACGTAATTTATATAAGACTACGGGATTGTCCTTTCACGCAGCGAAAATGGCATTAAACTTTATATGGTGGTTAAGTATTCTTAAAATTTCTAGTTTTCCCCGCAATTTTCTTATTATTTTCTTTTATAAGAACCTTCTCCTTACAATTACAAACACAACAAAAAAATACCGAAATTGGTCCAGCCATTCAGGCGTGATGTCGTGACCAAGGAAAATAGGGATTGATTTTTATATATATATAGATATATAAGACTACGGGATTGTCCTTCCACGCAGCCAAAATGGCATTAAACTTTATATGGTGGTTAAGTATTCTTAAAATTTCTAATTTTTCCCGCAATTTTCTTAATATTTTCTTTTATAAGAACCTTCTCCTTACAATTACAAACACAGCAAAAAAAAAATACCGAAATTGGTCCAGCCATTCAGGCGTGATGTCGTGACCAAGGAAAATAGGGATTGATTTTTATATATATATAGATATATAAGACTACGGGATTGTCCTTCCACGCAGCCAAAATGGCATTAAACTTTATATGGTGGTTAAGTATTCTTAAAATTTCTAATTTTGCCCGCAATTTTCTTAATATTTTCTTTTATAAGAACCTTCTCCTTACAATTACAAACACAACAAAAAAAATACCGAAATTGGTCCAGCCATTCAGGCGTGATGTCGTGACCAAGGAAAATAGGGATTGATTTTTATATATATAAATATATAAGACTACGGGATTGTCCTTCCACGCAACCAAAATGGCATTAAACTTTATATGGTGGTTAAGTATTCTTAAATTTTCTAATTTTCCGCGCAATTTTCTTAATATTTTCTTTTATAAGCACCTTCTTACAATTACAAACACAACAAAAAAAA
The DNA here is from genome assembly GCA_036924255.1 of Apodemia mormo. Classification (NCBI taxonomy): domain Eukaryota; kingdom Metazoa; phylum Arthropoda; class Insecta; order Lepidoptera; family Riodinidae; genus Apodemia; species Apodemia mormo. Next base: position 36,275,569 of record JAUPFN010000003.1, on the reverse strand, counting down.
AATACCGAAATTGGTCCAGCCATTCAGGCGTGATGTCGTGATGTCGTGACCAAGGAAAATAGGGATTGATTTATATATATATATATATATATATATATATATATATATATATATATATATATATATATATATATATATATATATATATATATATATATATATAGATGTATGAGATTTTCTCTATTGATATTTACTGTCCCAATCTTTCAACCCGTTTCGTGATTAAATAATATAAATATTTGACCGCCCCGTTATTCGAGTATTTAGCGACCCTGACTACGCAATCTACGGGGCTTGGGTTCAATTCCCGACGGGGACAAGCATTTGTGTGATGAGCATTAATGTTTGTATTTCCGGGTTTCGGTGTAACTTACCAAATATATTCCAGTATTTATATATGTATTTCTGTGTATTAATATCGTTGACTACCGCTCATAACACAAGCAAATAATTTTCTTACTTTGGGGTTAGATAAATAAGTGTAATTTGTCCCGTAAAAAAAAAGATATCCGAAGTAATAAGGGTTCATGCATAGGAAATACTTGTCTCTTTCCACCAGGAGAGCCATCAGCTTTGTTGCTATCCTACAGTCTATATACGTTGATTTTTTACTATTTTATATGTTAATAAGTGAAACTAAAACTTTTAACCCTTATTAGATAATTTCTCGAACGATGAAGCATAAAATATGGCCCAGTTGAAGTTTATACTGTGGAGGACTGTAGAAACCTAATATTTTTAAGTTATATGCCTTAAAAATACATTAGATTAATAAAAATAAACATTACACACACTATATTAATGTGACGTACATGACAATATACACATATGTATGCTATTTTTTACGGCTAAAGCACAGGCTAACAGTCTGTCGTCAAACTCAAAAGAGATTTTATTATGTGTTATATTTAGTATGTATAAAGATACAGTAAGGAAGATAAGATATTTTTAATTAAGAAAAAAGTACTATATCGAGGGGTTATAGCGCGAGCCAAAATGTAGTTTTTTATTTTAGTAAAATATATTATTTTGTATTTTATGTATCACCTGCTTACGTTCAATTTTTGCAAAACAATACGGCTTGTGTGTTCTAGTTTGTACTTGTACTTTGCTAATAATCAGCGAATTGCTACGCTATAATTAGATGAAATAAAATTTTAAATTATAAACCTTGAAAGCTACCACAACTAAATTTATGTTCAAAATAAAACGCATAAAAATCCACGGTCATGTCATGGTAAAGATTACCATTGGCGCAGTGCATGACTGGCAAAATTCCAACAGTATTAGAAGGCCACTATACTGCCTGTATTAAAATTTACATTGTTAGAGATCAGAGGTTCTCAATCTTTTCTTGTTACGGACCACTTTTATATGTCATTCTTCTTAGCAGGGGCCACTATGTAGGTATTATAAAAATAAATTGTAATAATCACACTGAAACTTTTATTAAAAACTCAATAGAATCTTACATAATAATAAATAATAATATTTGTAGGATACTTCCCTAAATTGTATTAATGTGATTTCTGAGCTTGCATCTTATTAATGAAATTAGCTATCCTAGGTCTAGTGTTTTCTTTAAATCAAAGCTACACGCATTTACGTGCAAATCCAAGAACTAAAGTTAAAAATAACGTTCAGTACCTAATGAACCATTCACTTGTTCACACAATTAAGTAAGTAGTAATACTAAATACTGTTGCTGACACTCAAATATTATAACAAATGGCAGCATAAAGCGTAGATTTCCTTACGATACACATGCACGGAGATCAACAGCTCACCGCCCACTAAAATTAAAATCATTTGCGGACCATGTTTTGGCATCTGTAAACCACTAATGGTCCACTGATTGGGCACCATTGTTAAAGATCATTTACTGATATATAAGCTGGTTCTAACTATATATGTGTTTAAGCACTTATCCCATGCTTGGGAAAACTCATTGATATAAAAAAACCCAAGATACACAATCAGTGTCTCGAAAACGCCCTGTAAAAATGAGCGCACAATTTTGAATTGTGCGCTCATTTCAAATAGAATCGCGTCGGTCGTGACACAGTCAATTTTATTAATTTTTGTTCATTGATTTGTAAAAACAGCTATAAATCTTTAATTACCATATCTTTAATGTTTTTGCCATATCTTTAATTACTTATGTGAAATTAGGGACAGTTTCGAGTGTCAGTTTTATTCGGGACTGTGCATCTAGGGCTTTTTATATCAATGGGAAAACTTTAAAAACTTAACAAAGAAAAATTTCGACACTACAGGATTTAAACCTGCGACCTTGCATCTGGCAGGCATGCTCTCACCAACTGAGGTATTGTCGACTGGTTTAACGCGACAAAATTATTCTTTGCTTTGTGGTCGATTCCGTTGATTGTACTGATCACTAGGTATACATACGTATACACTAGTTATATGAGTTTATCATTACAGATAAAATTCACATTTTTAATATTAAATAAATAAATAAATAAATGTTGCTGGACAAATTACACAAAATCTAATTCCGAAGTAAGCAAATTATTTGCCTATGTTATGAGTGTTGGTCAACGATACTAATATATAGAAAAACATATATAAATATTGTAACAAACATAATAAAAACCCAAACCCAGAAATACAAACATCTATGCTCATCACACAAGTATGTTTAACTACATATATAACGCAAACAAGCAAACAGATGACCTGATGGAAAGAGATAACAACCCTCTATAGACGCCAAAGATGTCAATGGTGCTTTGCTATCCGTGTGGCGGAATGGTAATGCCACATACCGGCACACCGACATACACCACCCATAAGTTTACCGGCTACCCTGCCCGCACGGCGCCACCTAGTGTTTTCCAAATATATAACTCTATTAAAATGTTTGATGTGTCACCCACAGATGGTCGACTGTTGACGACGACACCCACAGATGGCCCCGGTCGATTGTTATAAAAATTATATTTATTTTTTTATAAACAAAAAGTTATTTTTTTTTAATGTTTTTCATATTTTTCGCCCAAAGTAGAAAACATAAGCTTTAACTGGGTATTTTTTTTTGTTGAATTAGTTAAAGAGATCGAGCTACTCCAGGAGAAACACCTTTTATAAAATAATATATATGATGATGATGATTGTTGTATCTTCAAATTCGTATGTTTATTCCTAAGGTAGCATTAACTATTAATTTTCTCGATTGTGTTTTAGCAGGAATGAGGACAATTTTTTAACAACAATAATATTATATAATTATTTCTGCGCTGTTTTAGCTCTCTATTGAGCCTTCTTCATGCATCTAAAACACATATAAATCTAGACAGTGTTATTCAAATAAAATTAGATGAAATCAAATACCCTCTGTCTCAATACAAAGCTAAATTTTAAAATTGCTTTGAAAGGCGTATCCAGTTTATTATATAAAAAAATTACGTGACAATATAATTTACAAATAACTGATAATCGAATTAAAACTACAAATTCGTTTCCAGTTCCCCTGTATCTTGTGATCCATTTACCACCATTACACTCCAGACATGCCGTCAGAATTTCACATATCAGTCCAAATCTTGAAAACTATTGAACCGATTTTAATACAACGTGCACTATTTTATAGGACAATGGGTCCATCTTTCGTTCCTATCACTGTTTCTTCTGTAAAGCAGAATCAACAGCGGCAACATTCCTGATAACCACTGAGTTGCGAGCTCAGTGTTGCCCTGAGGAAAACCTAAGCTGTCTTGGGACCCGCAACGAAATTAAGCAGAAGTTTACAGGAGGAGTAGGAAAATATATCTAGTTTGTGCACTATTGCCTCAATTAAAGCAAATGTAAACTAGTAACAAGCAATCACTCACAATCAAAATTTCGGAGAAATTTTCATAAAAAAAATGTTTTTATGGACACCCGAACAGATTACTACACGTGAATAAAGTTTCAATAATATTAAATATATTCAAATAAAACAAACAAATTTGAAAAATGGGTTGGGTAAAAACAGTGTAAAAGGAAGATTTCGGATTATGTGGAAGACAATAAAAATCGGACAAGTGTGAGTTGGCTCGCGCACCGAGAGTTCCTTTCAAACTTATAAGTAAGAAGATTGTTGAATGTTAAACATTAATGTTTCAACTAGAAGACAAACTAAGTCATAGGACTAACTTTACTTTGCCGTTCAATCCCTAGGCACGTTGTGGTGCCGACCGCAAATAATAAGTTTGTAATAATCACTTCGCGTTGCCGCTGTTTATGCTATCAAACTATATAATTGCGGTTTTTTACTTTTTATTTGAGATATTACTTCTTGACAAACTTCATGATTCTAGGTCAAGGAAAAAATTTTGGATTCCTTTGTGAAATCGAAAAATATTCGAAACTGTGCAGCTATGTCTTTTGATCGTTTTGAATTTGTTTTCAACTGAATAAGACCGTTACTAATACCGTTGATATAAATTTCCATTTAATACATCACACGTTCTTGAGACAAACTTATGGATGGACAAGATGGACAAGACAAGACTTGACAGACGGACTTATGGATGGACAACAATGTCACCCTATAAGTGTTCCGTTTTTTCTTTTAAAGCACAGATAATGAGTTCTCATAAAAGGCTTGGAATTATTTGCTCCTCATACTAATCTCTAAGACTTAATTTGAATAAAAATGTGTATTATCATGTAAACAATACACACCTATAAAAACATTAAGTTTGCACGCTTAATTTGTGTGCACGTAGTGAGGGTTTTGGCTTAAACCTTTTTATAGTGCGCTCTCCGAGCACCACTCTGAGCGAAACCTTGTAAAAAATGTGTAAACGGTTGACCCTACGGGCCATCCCTGAAACTTCCCACTAAATTAAGATAATTTAAGCTCAAAAGAGTAAAAATACAAGCATAGATTTTTCAGTTCAAACATCTATTTTGTTAAAAATGGCAGTATATTTATTTTTTAAGCTGTATATTTTGAAATCGATAGTGGCATTGAACTCAATTTTTGAAATCTAAAACATTTCTTTGGCTAAATAATCGATATGCTGAAAAATTTCAACGCGATGAAAACATTTTATAATATTGTTATGTCCATGTCTATATTAGTAGTAGGAAGGACATAATAGTTAATGACCAAAAGTTCAACTTCAAGATCAAAAAGAAAATATATTAAAAAAATTATAATAAATAAATTTAACTTGGAACGCTCAATTATCAAAAGTGTACAAAAATGTTCATTACACCTTTAATTCTATCAAATTCTTACAAAGATTTCTTCCTTTTAATACTAGAGTTATTTCAGTGCAAGCACTAATCTTTCTCTTATTAGATTATGCTGATATTTGCTATCCTGACATCACTGAAAAACATCTGAATAAAGTTGACAACTTACAGAATTTGTAGGAATTCGCTTTGTTTTGAGAAAATTTGATCATATTTCCAATATTAGATCGCAACTCAAGTGGCTTCCTATTCAAGAGCGCTGGAACTCTCATATACTTTGTTTTCTTTATAGTGTTTTATTTATCACAATTTCTCCATACTGTCTTCGTGAACATTTTAATTTTCTATACGATTTCGCCTCCAATTGTAATTCTGTCACTATTAACTCTGTGAAACTTTGGAACTCTCTTCCTTTTCATATTAGGGGCAATCAATCAATAGTAATCTTTAAAAAAACCTTAAAAGAATTTTACATGTCTGCACAAATCTTAAATCCCAGGCACACTGTTGGAAACAAGCCCTCCACATGGGTCCTCACCGGTGATTTACAACATTGTAAACACTTGTTTGCAACAAAAATTCACCTGAACTCCACGAGCCTCCCACCAAAGTCACCCGTGTTGGAAGCTTGTTTCCAACAGTGTGGCTCGACTATTAGAATAAAAGGGCATAGTAACGTATCATTATTATTAGAATAAGGTAATTAAAATAACAATTGTAGTATTTTTTTTCAATTGTAAGTATGGTTCTAAAATCATAATTTATGCAATATGTATTCTACATTTCTTTCACGCATTCTCCCCTTTTGGGTTTGCTGGAAGAAATCTCTTACAAAGATAATCTCACCTTTACTTACTTACTTTTGATTTGTGAATATATTTTTTTGTATATCATAAGATAGCAAACAAGCAGATGGGTCTCCTGATGGAAAGAGTCAACCATCGCCTATATACACAAAAGATGTTAATGGTGCGTTGCTATCTTGTGGCGAGGTCTAATGCCACATGCATAAGTTTACCGGCTACCTTACCCTCCAAACCGGAACACGACAGCTACAAGCACTGACGCTATTGCGGCAGGAATAGGTAAGGCGGTGGTACCTGACCCGGGCGAGACAATGCAGAACTCTACCACCTAGTAGCCACGATGTTAGTGACTCGCATAGTCAATCGGTCGCCTTTTACGACCTGCCTGGCAGAACGGCAGTTGGCCTGAACCAACACGGGGAAAATATTAAAAATATATTTTAAAATATTCACAAATCAAAAGTAATGACTTTTTTATGTTCAATGTATTAAATAAATAATAAGCTATATTTCTTATCATAGTAAACCTGTACGAAAATAGTGTAGTAATATTCAAAAAGTATGGTCACCGCACGCCATACTAATTAGTCTAATTGCGAGTCTGGTAAATCGCTATTTGTAAAAAAACTATGCTCTATGCGCGGGTGTCCATACAAAACATTTTTATCGGAATTATCACTCAACCTGAATATGTTTATCTTCTTTATCTTAACACCTACTATGTGTAAACAAAGTCGTTTCCGTATCGTATAATGCGGTTTTCTTCACTAGACAGAATGATTCAAAAAGAACATTTAGAAATGTTAAATGTATAATACATGCATATCATAGTAGAGAAAAGCAGAGAATTTCAAAGAATTTTTGTCAAAACATATTTTTGTGCGCTTACATTGCACCTGTGCGAAGCCGGAGCTAGTATTATGATATAATGTTGATTTAATAAGGTTGAAAGGGCTATTTCATATTTATTGCTAACTTAGTATTTATTCCAGAAAGTTATGTGTAGTACTAAAAAAGTTATGCTAAGCAGAAATCGTGTTCCATTTCGATAAACACTGCAGTGCTGAAATAATAATAAATCGTGAAACCAAAGTTAAAATCGATAAGAGCTGCAGCGTATAATAGAGATTAATATATTCACGACCAAAAAATTGTATTTCATGGCGTTTACGCGTTTCATTCAACGAGCTCTGACGTAGATGGAGTTCATGGACTGAACTTTAGTGGAACACATTTGGCGTGGCGCATGCCTTGTCTAGAACGTTAGTACATTGAATTCTTTACTTTATTGTCATTATCAATGTTATTGTTATTTTATAATATTTATTGAGCAATTCAGGAAATGTCTTTTTTCAGTTTTCTGATAAAAACAACGTTGTTCGGGACTGAATAAGGGATAGGCTTGCCACCTATCACATCGTGGATTTCCACAATGTGATAGGTGGCAAGTTACAAGTGGCAACAATAAGTATCTTCGGCTAATCGCGGGTGGACTGGTTGTACCTTTGCCTACCTCTTCAGGTATAAGGGTGTGAAGATACTTTACTTTCAATATGTATTGTATAAAATACTTGGTAAGATAGAAAATAATTGGTTTTCTTCCACGAAAATGTTGGGTACGTGAAAAATGGTATGTTACAAACTTTTTCTCATAAAGAGCGCTACGCGTGATCTCATTATTGTTCGCCTTCAGTTTTTGTTGACTTCAGTTTCTCGTAAAAGTAACAAGAGTAATAGATTAATAGAAATATACCGAACAATGTCTTTAAAGATTACTAGCTGTTACTCGTGACTTCGTTTGTGTGACCTAAAATCATTGGTTCCTCTTGCTCTGTCGGGTAAAAAAGTATCCTTTGTTAGTGCTGAATAATGTAGATTACATTCTATGTTTAATATTAAAACACTTATACTGTTTCACAATAAATTATTACATACCTATATCAACCAACCGGTTTCGCTTCTAAATAAGCATCATCAGGGCAGTTACAACATAAAACGTTTACATAGTTTTATGTTTTATATTAACATAGTTTTATGTTGTAACTGCCCTGATGATGCTTATTTAGAAGCGAAACCGGTTGGTTGATATATGTAATAATTTATTGTGAAACAGTACAAATGTTTTAATATTAAAAATTTGAATGAAAATGGAGTTTCACCAAGTGCCGACGATAAAGAGTGTAGAATGTAGATTTCCATAGGTTTCTTTTTTATTTTTCTATTTCATTAAATAGCAAACAAACAGATGGTTCTCCTGATGGAAGGATAATTTATCGCCTATAGATAAATATGCCTATGCCATATTTATAAATTAGGGATAGTTTTGAGTGTTAATTTTGTTCGGGACTGTGCATCTTGGATTTTTTATATCAATGATAGACACCAAAGATGTTAATGGTGCGTTACTATCCATGTGACGGGATGACAGTGCCACTTGCATAAGTTAACTTACCTTCTAAACTTGAATACGATGATGACAAGCACAGACGCTATTGTGACCGGAATAGGTAAGGCGGTGGTATCAAATACCCGAGCGAGACGTTGCGGAACTATGTAGTCACGATGGTAGTGACATATATAGCAAATCGGTCGCCTTTCACAACCTGCCTGGCAGAACGCCAGTTGGTTTATTCTTCAATGGAGCCCAGACCATCAAAATGAACGAATTTTTAAAATCGGTTAGGAAGTTTTAGAGTTTATCCCGATTTTTTATCCATTGAAATTTTACAAACTTACAAATAATCAAATTTTTGTTCTTTTATAATATTAAATTAGATTAATTGTCCTACAACCTACTCTTTAATTACATGTTTCTTGTGGACTTGACCGCCTCGTTGTTTGAGTAGTTAGCGAATCCTACTACGAGTCCAAGGGGTTCGGGTTTAATTCCCGACAGGGACAAACATTTGTGTGATAGCATAAATGTTTGTATTTCTGGGTTTGGGTATTTATTATATATATATATATATATATATATATATATATATATATATATATATATATATATATATATATATATATATATCAGTATTTATATATGTATTTCCATTTATTAGTTTCGTTGACTAGCATACATATCACAAGCAAATAATTACTTACTTCGTGGTTTAATCGATTCGTGTACTGAACCAATTTCAGTGGGAGTATAAACTCTTCTTAAAATTAGCAACATTTTATCCACACCCATTCAACCATTTAAGTCTATAGAAGTAACAAACAAACACATACAAACGTTTGGATTTATAATAGTAGTGGGGTTCATAAAATAAGGTTATCAAGGAAAAAGAAAGTTCTAATTATGACAAGCATTCGCAAAACGCTCTTCTAGATAGCTAAGCCGTCGCGCTAATGATACGTTGTTGTTCTTAAGGCTGGGATTTTATGGTGTATAATACGTAATGTACCTGTAGATATTTAAGCCTCTGACCTGTATGTGTTTAGGGCCTGATCGAGGTACGAACCTATACCATGGTCTTAAAAAACGAACGGCGGTTATACTCGCGACTCGTTGGTGATGATCGACTGGCGAACGAAATCGTCGTGTCTAAAGAATCGTAGAAAAAATTTAGGAAATATGATGAGCGGTGAGCTAGGCCCATCATTAAGTATATAAAACTGCGGTATTGCATGATATTTTCCCCCATGTTGTTCCGGGCTCCTTTGAAGAATAGACCAACTGATGCTCTGCCGGGCAGGTCGTAAAAGGCGCCTGATTGGCTATACGTGTCACTACCATAGTAAATACTAGGTAGTAGAGTTCCGCAACTTTTCGCCTGGGTACATGGTACTCTCATATTCCCATATTCCTGCCGCAATAGCATCAATGCTTGTCATTGTCATGTCCCGGTTAGGAGAGTAAGGTAGCCGATAGACTTACGCATTTGGGATTGCCATCCCGTTGCCATCCCATAATACACTATTAACATCTTTGGTGTCTATAGGCGATGGTTTATCCTCCCATCAGGAGAGTTATCTGTTGGTTTGCTATCTTAAATAGTAAAGCTCCTTTTTTGACCGCCTCGTAGGCACATCATAGAGGACTCACTGAAAATCAGTGTTATAGCAATATTTGCTATAGCGTATGCTGAGATGAGAATCATTTTGGTATCACATCACTTATGAAAAAGTGTTTAAAATTACATTTTATTAGCTTATGTTGTTGTCTAATTTATTTGTCGCAATAATAGTTTAATTTAAAAATTTTATAATCAACTAGCTGTGCCCGCGACTTCGTTCGCGTGGAAAAAATTCTAAAATATCCTATGTCCTTCTCCTGGCTCTAAACTACCTCCCTGCCAATTTTCAGCTAAATCGGTTCAGCCGTTCTTGAGTTATAAGTAGAGTAACTAACACGACTTTCTTTTATATATATAGATATCTAACCTAAAAATATTGTCCACTGTACTGTATTAGTTGTGTGAAAATGTGGTACCAATAAATATTATTATTATTATCTTATGATAATAAAATAATAAACGCCCGAGCTTTACCGACGAGTCATAAAACCATTGCGTTATTCGCTCGTCGATCAGGGCCTTTAAGGACTATAGTTTTTATGATTAAATGCGTAATTAAGCTCGAGTCCGTTGGTGGCATGTTAACATTTCCATGTTTTTTTTTAATAGAAAAAGGGGGCAAACGGACAGGAGGCTCACCTGATGGTAAGTAATCACCGCCGCCCATGACCAACTACACTATCAGAAGACTTGCAATTGCAGGGGCTCTTTTCTTGAAGGTATATATATATATATATATATATATATATATATATATATATATATATATATATATATATATATATATAAAAGAATTGGTTGTTTAAAGATATTAGATATGTCAATGTCATATCATATATACTTTGCACTAGTAATTTTAGATTAATTACTTAAAATATTATGTAGTAAAAGATTCTAAATATAGGTTGTATGTATAATAAATATTTATTAAATAAACACCCAAATATATTTAATAAACACCCAACCACGAAAATATAAATATTTATGCTAATCACACAAATGCTTGTCCCCGTCGGGAATCGAACCCGAGCCCCCGTCGATTGCGTAATCAGGGTCGCTAACCACTCAAGCAAGGGCCGCCCCGTTAAATTACGAACGCTTAAAACAATATTCCATTAATTTTAGATTACTTAGGAGATGAATAAAACTATTAACTTTATTCACCAATTCAAGTATCCAAAACAAGCAATGAAAAGGTTTTGCATTTACGTTTTAAGGATTCTCTTTCAGCTTTAGCGTATTTATTTTCCAGCAGCGGCCGCAAAATCATTTCATTGACGGAGAGCAAATACAAAATATCTGCACGAATAGCCTAAAAGCTTTTCCAATTTCCTCACGTTCCCGCCGTTTTATTTATATTTTTATGGAAATAATATTTATGTATAAAACTGCAATTGTCATTTATACAGAGAAATACAGTTATAATACTTATCGATGAAATAAAATCACTCCAGAGGTATTCCTTAAGACTTAGTTACTTATTTGACAAGATAAAATAGCATAATAATATTTGTACGATATATCTACAAGCGTTTAACATTTACATACACTTGCTCATATGAGCGGCTATGGCAACAACGTGTCTATTAGTATTCGTGTGGCCTGTGAGTACATTACACCTTATTTACATTTAAATAATCAAAGCATCGCTATTGATGTAAAAAACCCAAGATGCACATTCAGTGTCTCAAAACCGTCCTCGTCCGATTCTATTTGAAATGGGCGCAGAATTCAAAATCGCGTCAGTCGCGATACTGATAATTTTATTACTTTTTGTACATGGCTTTGTAAAAACAACTATAAATTTTGCGCTTAAGGTTGAATATGCAAAAACACATGTTTTTGTCATATCTGTAATTACATAAGTGAATTAGGGACAGTTTTGATTGTCAATTTTGTTCGGAACCGAGCATCTTGGGTTTTTTATATCAATGAGCATCGCACTAAATTTGAAGCCATAGGCAGATAATTTGCATCAAGACTTGAACACAATGATCACGTTTTATCCCAGAAGGAATGCATTTTCTCGGATACCATTTAGTAAATGTAAAAAGATGTCCCGAAAAAACAGTTGGCTCTCCTGATGGAAAAAGACAACTATCGCCTATAGACACCAAAGATGTTAATGGTGCATTACTATCCGTTTGGCAGAATGTTAATGCCACATGGATAAGTTTACTGCCTATCTCACCTTTCAAACCATAACACGACCATGAAAAGCATTGACGCTATTGCGGCAGGAATAGGTAAGGCGATAGTACCAGACCCGGAGAAGACAATGCAAAACTCCACCACCTAGTAGCCACGGTGGTAGTAACCCGTATAGCCAATCTTTTTCCTCTTATGAACTGCCTGACAGAACGACAGATGGATACAAAGAACATCTGGGTCAACATTCGGTAACTAATATAACTTATTTATATATTTTATTTTATTTATTCATTTTTATTTACAACGAATATGTACAAAGGTTCAACTTAACGCCTAAGGGCAATATATACTAGCCAACCTCCTGTAATACAGAAACATATTTAATGGAGGTGGTGCATCTTAACATATAAAAGCAGATATAATTTAAATATTTGAAAAGAAAAATCAAAAGATTAGTTGTTTAATATTCAACAACTAATCTATAAAAGTTAAAGCATTACCTAGATTACACTTTTGGCTACTATATTTATTTCATGCTAAAACAGATACATAATATTTGTACGATAAATCCAAACATTTTTCCATTTATTCACGTTTTCACATTTTCATTTATGTATATTTTAATGAAAGCATTTATCCATAAAACTGCTTCAATGAATATTCAATGGAGTTTATCTGTGTTGATATACAAAAGATAAAATCTAGTTTTATCTGTTGAATAAAATGTATCTAGCTAACTGCCTATAAAATATTGCGTCTAAAGCTTTTTATGAGCGTATACACTACTGATAGTATCCATACTAATATTATAAATGGGAAAGTGTATGTGTTACAATGGACGAAACATGGGTTCATTACTGTACGCCAGAAACAAAACAACAATCAAAACAGTGGAGAAGACCCGAGTTTACGAGAGGAAATAAAAGAAAAAAGTCCAGGAATGCTCAGAATAAATAAATACATAGCTCTCTGAAACATTGTAGTCCCTAGTAGTTAATTAATTTTATTACTAATTATTTTCATCGTTCTACCAGAAAGAAATATATTCACAACTGCAAATGCTATGCTACCGTAAGTTTCGCTTTAAATATTGCATTCTCGCTTATTAAGTATAATGTACGAACACAATACAAGTTTTGAACTAAATAAACAATTTAATCATGATGGAGTTTTGAAACTAGTTTACAATTATACAAATTATAAGATTTATAGTGCAAAGTTAAGGATTATATTAAAAGAATTCTTACCGCGGTTAATTTCCACAAAATTGAATAAAAAGGGCAAGTATTAATTATATTGCTGCAACAATAGGTATTGCGGTCACCACCTCAAATCCAATCGAGACGTGCGGAACATTATCAACAACCTACCACCTAGTAATCATGATAGTAATAATCAAGTTTAGTTAATCGTTGTTTTACGAACTGTCTTGCAAAATGACAACCAAATACTATTCAAATTTTATCAACTTTGCAGCACGATGAATGCTTTCACCGTTTTGTCCGCTTTTCAATGAAATTGCGTATTGCCAACAGTTCAACAGTACAAATAATAAAAAATCAGATTTTTGTTATTTTAATATTTATTGATTGGAATTAAAACCAGTATAAATAAATAAATACATACATATACATCTTCACGTCAAATCCCTTACGGGGTGGGCAGAGTTAATTGAGTGCGTAACGTCGTACCGTACCGTACGTCACGGTCCAGTCTTGAGAGTACAAAGAAATAGCCCTGCAAATCCTACAATATTCAAGTAATATCATTAAATGACAATAAACTTTACGTAATTTTGATTTTGTTTAACAGATATATTATGTGTCGATGTATTTATGAATGTTCAATACGGATTCGAAAAATTAAAACGAATTTGATGAAATTTTCAAGTAACCTCCAAGTTAACTCGGCAGGTCATCATGCGAAGCGTGTTAATGATTGATCAAAAAAACTTTTTTTTTTATTTTTAAACTTTTTTTGGTTTCCCTGAATCCCTATTGAAGAAAGTAAAACAAATGTAACCTTGGAGTCACTATCAACGTAATTGCAAAGTGTCAGATTTCTACTACGTCTCACTCGAGTACTTGGCCTTATCTATTCCTGCCGCAAAAACGTCATTGATTGTCACCAAAATATTGTTCTATTTTGGAAGATTAGGTACGAGTAGGCATTAAACTATTTAACCCTTGAATTGAATTGAATTTTCAAAACCACGAGTGTGAGTAAAGACGAGTGTACTTACGTCGAATAAATGATATTTGATTGATTGATTTTCACGATATAATAAACTAGCTGCCGCGTGCAGCCCGCTGCATTTTAAAAGTTTTTGGTGAATCCCACGAGATGATTTAATTTTTCCGAGATAAAAAGTAGCCTATGTGCTATTCCAGGTCACCATCTACCTGTGTGCCAAATTTCATTCCAATCTGTTCAGTAGTTTTTGCGTGATTGAGTAAGAAACATCCATCCATCCACACATCCAAACTTTCGCATTTAAAATATTAATACAGGTGTATCTATAAGTCTACATCCACAGAGGCAGGCGACTTTCTTAGCGCTTAGAGCCTAGCGAACCACCAAGCGAGTATATTTGTAAAACAAAAGTTCTAATATGTTTGCAATCGACCGCACTGTTGCAGCCTTACATAAGGTGTTGACGACCAGGGGCCTAATTCACGTAATCAAACGGCTATCGAGTAGAAGAGTAAGTCTTTTACACATTTTCTTACATATTATACCGCGTTACGACGCTACGGCACGTCTCGATGTTCTATCGTGTTTATGTGTGTGAGAGCCCTAAGCGCATCGACTCAATTACGTGGATTGGGGGGCAGGTTTCTCAGTAATTGCACAAAACTCACAATATATAAGACGGTAATTAGACCAATGTAAGTACGGCTGTGAGACCTGGACGTTAACTCGTAAAAAAGAAACGAAACTCCTTGTAACGGAAAGAAGAAAGATCTAAAGCCAGTGTTAAGAAATGGATGGAATATGGCACTTAGGAAAAAATAAAGACATAGAACATCTAAAGGGTAAGCCAAATATCATCGGTGAAATAAAATCTCACAGTCTTTGCTGACGCGCCACGTAGAAATGTTGGAGAATGACCGTGCTGTAAAGCAATTTTACCTGGGCTGAGGCCGAGTGGCCGGCGGCAGTTTGACGTCCCAGTTACTGCTGGATTGATAAAGTCTATAAAAACCTTCAGCTTGAGAAATGGCAAAAAATGGTATGGGAGAGACTTAAATGGAAAACCTTGTCGGAGTTGTAGTAAGTAAGTAATCAGTAAAAATTGTTTTTGTGGTCTAGTGATTCCTATGTCAGTGCACATGTGTTCATTTAGTTTTGTGATAAAAACAACGTTGCCCGCGATTATATTAGTGCCCGGTTGGTGATATGTTTGCCACCTTCGCATTGTGGAACTCGGCTACTCGTGAATGCATCTGTTGTGCACTGTTGTCTGCCTACCTCGTAGGGAATACGGGCATGAAGATACTTCTAAAACATAATTTCATAAAAAGAAAATGAATGCTACGACTCATCCAGATGCGTTTGAATAATAAATGGATGTGTCACAAACTCTGATAAACACGGAGTTTGGGCAAAGGATCGCTAGAGATGGGACGTCATTTATAAACCGTAAAGTTGTGGCCGAATTTCCTTCCTACGAATGATTAATAGATTAGAACAGCGATCAATCATAGATGTTTTCTGAAGCTATCGCATTTCTTATGTTAACCGAACAAGAAATTAGAAACGTGCCGAATTCCTAATAATTTCAGGTGACGTTGCCAAAATGATATCATCTGAATTGTATATTTATTACAATTTATGGATATATTCTAAGGTAGATTTTACTGATCTGGTTAAGTTCGTTGCAATTGTTTAGGATAAAAACGGATAGACTTTGGAAATTCAGTTATCTGCACTCTACGTTGTCTATCTCGTTGATCTAGTGAGAAGCTTATTTGATTGTATATAATGAGGTTCTATACACACTTATAGTTTCATAATATCCTTCACTCTGTCTTTTTGTTTGTCTAACCCAGTAAGTTCTAATTGGTTTAGATGGAAATGTGGAAAACGCCAAGTGTAAAATATCTCGAAAAAAACAATTTTAAGTCTGCCTTCTTATCTTTCTTGTTTTGTCTGTTTTTAACTGTATAGAGACACTTAAAAACAGACAAAACTGCATTTAAACAAAAAGAAATTACTCCGTCTAGATTTAAATTAGTAACTTTCACCATAAACGTAGACGAGACTTCCCAACTATACTGTAATGCAGTGGTGGCCAACCGGTCGATTGCGACTATTTGACCAGTCGATCATTGTTAAACGTTATCAACTCAAGACTTTCATTCCAAAGTGTTAAGTAAATTTAAGGAAACAATCTCACATGTGATATGTAAAGGAACTCCTAAGACTGTTCAATAAAAAATACTACATGCTTGTATACTAAAAACTAAACTATGCTGTTTCATTTAAGATTTCAAGAAGTATGTAAGTGGCAGATCGCACAGGGTTCCGTTAGTAAACAGTAGATATAATAAACAGTAGAATCAAGTTGGCCACCCCTGCTGTAATGCATTTACCAACTACATATGTAAACAATGTGTAAACAAAGAACATTATATAGTTTTGAATCAAAGACCACTAAAATCAGTCTGAAGGATGTTTTAATAATTTAGCTATAGCACTCCTATTAATGAAATATTATTATAAGAGTACTGAATAGTAAATCTGTCAATTTGTAATAAAAATATGAATCTAATATTTGTATATAAATAAGAAATGTTGCCACAATGTGGTATTATACAAGAAATTATATGTCATTCCATTTTCACGCCAAAGATACATGTTGTCAAAACATTGATGAGATCCCTAGCTACGTGCTTGCTTCGTAGATGTATTCGGAAGATTTCAAATTCAAGTCACATGCTGAAGCGTACATCAATGGCCGACATACTGTAGTCTATACGTGTGTCTTAAGTCTTCCATCAGACGTGACGTGCCTTAGGTCACATAAATTAACGTTTAGATTAAACCAAGGCTTGTTAGATTATTACATTCGTGCCACGTCTATTAATATCCCAAACAAATGGATTATTTTATTTGGATAAAAGGAGTACATTTACAATGGCAAATTGTTTATACTTGGTGACAAAAATTTCTGTATCTTTTGTAAACACTATAAAAAGAAACTTGTTGTGTCTAGAGTAAACATGTTTAATGTGAAATCAGTATTAAATTGTAGAAATGTCTTTACAAAAGTTAAATAATACGAAACAATATTTTTACCTTCCCGCTATATATGTAGATAAAGAGGTGACTGATTTTGCCCTGATTTCAAAAAATCGAGTTTTCACAAGATCTTAGGAACCTTGTCCGACAACTTTCACGATGACTTCAATATGTCTGCATTTATGTATGTGTGTGTCTCTCTGTGTATGTGTGCATGTAACCATCTCATGTCTTTTGAACGGTTTGATAAATCGAAATGCGATTAGTGGCATTCTTGACTTCCTGAATATTTTTAAGAAATTTAAAAAAAATCTCAAAAAAAAATTTCGGAGAAACAATATTTTTTAAATTATTTCCTGATTAATGTTCCAATTAATTACAAAATCTAATCAGCTCTATTCCTTGAAAAACTGCATCTAATTCTCATAATACTGCATGAAATAACTGTACCAAAATCGTTTTATCCGTTCAGGCGTTATCGTTGACGAAACATTTTGAAAAAAGTGTTTATTATTTTTTTATATTACTTTTTTTAATTACTTCGACATGTATTTATTTACCAAAACAATTTACATCTGAAACGTTGCATTGAGTGTTGTTTGAAAGATCAAAATCGATCATCGTTTCCAAAATATAAACAGCTTTTCAAAATTGACGTTACAGATGAAATTAATTCAAAGCGGTTGAAATCGCAGAAATTACTAGTTTATTTATATGTGGTACGTGGAAATATCTAAGAACTTTTTAAAAAAACAATTGCAACTATTTAAATAAGTAATTATCGTAAAAGTAAATTCGATTCAATGAAAATTAATATAGCAGTACTGTAAGAGTAGGCAAAATAAAACGAATGTTAGACCTTATAATTTACCACGACTTGCCAGTGTGTCAGTTGGCGAGAACAAAAATGACCTTCTTTATCGCAGTTGCCAAGCTGATCGTCTAACAATTATTATTTTCGACTAGCTGACCCGGCAAACGTTGTTCTGCCTTTTTAACTACTTTTATTTTTAAGCTATTGCATAGCTTATATCGCGGGCCTTGAGCGTGGAGACCGAATCCAGAAATTCCGTAACGAAAAAACCTAACACCCCCCACTCCGACCGGCACAGCGGCGATACTTTTAAGTTTTTCCATCTATCGATGAATACCAGAACTTTTAATGACTTTTTGAAATATCACGCTTATCTCTTTAGTTCAGCAACCCGCCTTTAGGTGGCATTGGTTGTATTGGAAAACTACCGTAATCAGCTGTTTGTGAGAAAGTATATAGGTGTATAGGTATTTATCATCTACGTACAACAGTGAATATCTGTACTCGTATAATTTGTGTACAAAGTGTTTTAAATATGAATATTTTTTATCGGTCTCCACGCTCAAAGTGTAACTTAAATTAATATCAAAGAAGAAAAAAACAAAGAAAAAAAAATACTGCATAAATAAAATAAATATATAATTGTAATTGCATAAGTTGATAAAAAATGCTATGCAATAGCTTTACCGCGGCAGTCTCCGAGTGCCACACGTCTTTTTTTTCTATATTTTCTCACCTTTTAAACCTTCCCTGGACTTCAACAATTAATTAAAAACCAAAATTAGCCAATCGGTTCAGCCGTTCTCGATTTTTAGCGGGACTAACGAACAGCAATTGATTTTTATATACATAGATAACCACGACCAAAAATTTCCAAGCTCTCTGAGGTTCAGGTACTTTTAGTTGGGCAGTTACTATTGTAGTTTACAGTTAAGATCGTAGGACGAAAAAAAAAAGAAATATATATATATATATATATATATATATATATATATATATATATATATATATATATATATATTTTGCTATTGCTAAGCTATATTTTACATTTTCAATCATAAGCACTTAAATAAATTCCATTTAAATCGATTAAAAATAGAAAAAACCACTTTTACGTTGCTAGACAAATAAAAATTGTGATAAATTAATCGTCCGGGTCCAGAAATCGTTTACTTATATTGCTACGCCGTAGTCAGTGTGATAAAACGAGCGATACACTACACGCAAGCTCAAACAAATCAATAAGTAGCACCATGTGTAAGAAAATTTAAAAATTCTCCAAATTGGTCGCTGCCAGCGAAATCAACGTATAGAAACATTCCTAGCGCTCAAAATTGACTTAATTTTTGATTGTGCCGCGTTAATACAATTGTGCCTCTAAAAGAATGGTGTTATGCTCAATGAAATTAAAGTTAATTATTGTTGATTTTTTCTAGTTTGAAGTACAAGTTCTCTTTGCTACATTAAACACAAATTGGTCTTTTAAATAGATTCCGACAAAATACCCAACTAGGCTAGGTATTTAAAGCTCAAAGGAGCTAAAAGTATACTAAAACATAGATTTTTGAAACTCAAAGATTTCATAACTCTAGAATTTATTTAAAATATAATTATTTTCGTTTTTGAACAGTTGTCGTCTCTGTAGTCTAGTAGTCTGGTGTCGATGTTGACCGCATGAGGTACTAGGTTTAATTCTCGTGTCGAGCAATTCGAAAAAGGTGTTTATTCAATTTTCTGATAAAAAGAACATTGCCGAGGATTGGATAAGCGCTCAGTTGGTGATAGGCTTGCCACCTGTCACATTATGGGGCTAAATATCTTCGGCAAATCATGGGTGTACTTGTACCTCAACCTACCTCTTCAGGGATTCGGGTGTGAAAACTGTTGTTTATTTTCAAAATGATGATCGATTTTGATTCTTTGAATGACACTCAACATAATATTTGAGCTCTTATATTTTGTCTTAGCTTCAAAATCGATTGGTTGAAAAATAACAAAATAATGTCAAAAAGATTTTTTTAATGAATGTCGTAAATAAATGCCGAATGAATCAAGCAAAACAAAAGGTTCAAGTAAATTAAATTTATGTTATTTGACCAGTTTCTTAAATTCAGATTTGAATAACGTATAGTCTTAAAGTTATTTTAAAAATATGAAGAAGATTTATTAAGTTTTGGTCACGTAAGTCAGTTTCGATCTCAACTAAAATGGTTGGACTTGCGTAACCGTCGGAATGACCATATTATTATATTGTTTTTTTAAATACTGCATGATCCTTTCTCTTCATCATATTCACGTGAACGGTTTCATTACTTTTATACCCAGGGTCGTATTCAGTGCTCTTTATACACTAATGCCCTTTTGGTCCCAGTCCACAACACAGAAAGTTATTTGGAATCTTTTACGCTTACAGCAATACGTCTCTGGAATTATCTTTAAAATTATATTGAGGAGGTTCCATCAATAAATATATTTCAATCTAGAATATATAATTACAACTTTAAGGTTAACTGGTAGAAAATGTCTTCTGACGTTAAGTTCATATTTTGTACATTATGTGTAATAAATATTTTAAATAAATAAAATTTGTTGTAAATGGCAAAATTTTTATAATTAAAAAGTTGTATGTTACAAAACTTAATTCGATTTTTAGCAGTTTTAAGTACATATTAAAAAATGTAAAATATTAAAAATCGACTGGTTAAAAAATTAAGTCAAATCTTTCATTAGTATTTATTTATCTTTCATTAGTGTACATTATAGTATTAGTTCAGTAGTAGGGAGGGTGCTACCTTTCATATAGCACCCTCCCTACTACATTTTCAGGCCGTCAAATTGTTATTCTTATTTTAAATTTCACGCACCACTGATTTAAATATGACAATGCGATGTTTAACCAATCAGGGACGAGCATTGATCATACCGCCAATTATACTAATAATTACTTGATGGTAATAAAAACAAACTAACTGTTTAGAGAAAACAAACGTTATGGAGCCGTTTATAAAAGACATTTTGTTTGAAGTTACTTTCAAAACTACTTTAACTTGTGGCATTTGTAATTTTTAGACTATTTATTGTAAAGGAAAACAATGAAGTATTGTATTATCATAGTATATTTTTATGATATATATATATATATATATATATATATATATATATATATATATATATATATATATATATATATATATATATATATATATATATATATATATATATATATATATATATATATATATATATATTTATTATTTTTCTTGTTTTTTTCTTCACGGACATTTTTGTATTATAAAAATATGATTAATGTAGGTAATGATTATTATTGTAAATTTATTTGTATTATTTTTTAAAAATGTCCGTGAAGAAAAAAAATGAAAAATATTATATATATATATATATATATATATATATATATATATATATATATATATATATATATATATATATAATATATTTTATATATATATATATATATATATATATATATATATATATATATATATATATATATATATATTATATATTATATAATATATATAATATATATATATATATATATATATATATATATATATATATATATATATATATAATTCAAATCGTAATATAATATTATCAAATGCAACATAGATTTAATACTGTTTTGTATTTTCTATTATTATTTTAACCACATAAAAGGTAGAGGTGAACATTATAAACAAATATTTAATGTCTCTCACATTAAATAGATGTTTGTCACTTTCGTTGTTTTTACACCAAGGAAGTTACATTCTACCCGGAATGTTCCGAAGAGTACCACGACATAGGTGGAGTGTGTCTCTTTCTACTAAATAAAGCGCCAATCGCCATAAATAAGTGCGACCATGCGTAGTTTGCAAATTACTACTAAGTAATTCTACTAATTTGAGAAATAGTTTTTGCATTGCATAAGTAATTAAGTAATAATTAAAATAAGCACATTTTAGAACTCACTATGTTAATTACAATACATTTTGTGGTAATGTATTTATCGACGTATATGTATAAAACGGATTTAACGATTATCGAATATATAAAAATCTACCATCAGATAGTTTTATTTACACTAGCAGTTGCAAGAAAGGGACAACATCCACTCTTGTCGTTGTCTTGCTCAGAACGTTTTTCCCCTATGTTAAGTAAGAAACAAATGTCAACTTTATTAACAACGGAATATAGTACATTTTTATTTTTCAAATATTGTGTTCGTGTGAGGTTTTAAAGACACCCGTAGACTGTATGTTAACTTTTAATTACTATATCAAGATAGACAAAAATTGGTAAAAAACTGCACGTATTAGTGGACGTCCTTTCGTGTCGCGTCTGTAGTGCGAATTGTTTCGTCCTTTTCGATTGTATCGCCGCGCCGCCCCGCCGTGTCTTCCGTATGACGTTTCGACCGGTTTCCGCACATCTGTCGATCCATCTGCATCGGCGCGAACATATTGCTTCGTATTAATTCCAATTATCGTATACAAGTTCCTTGTTTTAAACAAAATAAAAATGTTTTTTTAGGTAGATGCATTTCTCTTCGCACAGCATTTATGCTGTTAGTTTTAACTATTTTCAATAAATACTTTTCGTTTTTGTGATTTATAAAATATTTGAGGAAAATTTTGCGTCTTACATATTCCACTTTTTCTGAATTGTTTGATATGTCATAAATACAACAAAATGTTCACTTTATGACAAAAATAGATCTTTACTGCTTATAAAATTATTAAAATATTTACAACTGTACGGAGTTCTTGACTTCCGTAGCGTATTTCCTTTTAAAATGTACCTGATATAAAATAGAGTTGATTGAATTTAAGCAAAGAATTATTGCATAATTAATTATTTTATTAATTTCGGTTCCCATTATATTTTTGTGAGGCTTAATGCCGGCTTCATTTTCATCATCATTTTCTTTAATATTTTATTACACATATCGAGCATTAAAACATGTAAATTTTTGCGTTACGTAAAAGTATCAAATTTATTAAGTAAAGTCAGTTATGTTACGAAAGCAAATGCAAAAGACCAAACTTACTAAACGATTGGATTTGGACAAGTGCTTTTAGTTTTATGGATGAGCACCTAAGTGACTCTTTAGGCAAATTGTAAAATGTTAATGCAATAAATGTAGATGTGAGTGAGAGTAAAAAGAAAAAAAAGAAAAAATAAATGTGTAAACGGTTGACCCTACAGGCCATCCCTGAAGCATCCCGCTAAATTAAGGTATTTTAAGTTCAAAGGAGAAAAAATATAAGCATCATTTTTTAGTTAAAACATCTATTTTGTTAAAAATGGCAGTATTAAGATTTTTTTGTAAGCTGTATATTTTAGAAACGATAATCGATTTTGATCTTTCGAATGGCATTCAACTCAATTTTTAAGACCTATTTTAAATAATATTGCTTTAGCTAAATAATCATTAGGTTGAAAAATTTCGAAGCAGTGCCAAAAAACATGTTTTTTCATTCGTAAATCCCAAAGAATTTTAACCGATTTTGATCCAATTAACAATATTTGACGGAGTTTTTTAAAGAAGAAAAGCTGATAAGGGTTTTAAATCAATCGGTGTATTAGCCTGAAAGTTATTAAGCAAAAATATTAAGTAAGTTTGCTAAAAACAACGTAATTGTTATTTGAAACGCTGTAACTTTTGAAAAATTAGATTCGATTTTGGTTTTTGAAACGGCAATCGACGTATTTTTTTTAGTTAGTACTAAAATATCGTAGAATACCAAAAAATGATTGGTTGAAAAATTTCGAAGTTGCGTCGAAAAAACACTTTTTTCAAAAATTTCACACACACATACATACAGATATACTGACGTCATCGTGAAAATAGTCAGAAAAGGTTCCTAGGACCTCAAAACGTAGAGATATAACACTAATTTAATTTTTGAAAAGCTGTTAGTTTGAACGCGACGGTCAATTATAATTAGAGATGGATTAATACCGATATTTCTCAAGATAAGGTGATACTAATACAGGGATGAGGAAACTATGGCCCGCGTGCCATCTCCGGCCCGCAAAGCGGCTAAATCCGGCCCACGACCATTAAAACAACAATCATTCATCCATCAAAAAAAATTGAAATTTCTTTCTTTTTCTAATAGTTATTTTGTAATATTGCATAATAAATTCGTGTTTCAGAAAACATATATCAATATTTTTATTTCATTAACTAAATCAGTGGTGGGGAAATTTTTTCGTTATGAATGTAGCCAAAAATGCAACAACTTGCGAAGCGAACGAAAAAGTTTCCCCATCCCTGTACCTGTATATTCATTTTGAAATATTATAATATCTTAACTAAAATATCAGTATTAACTAATATTTCACTGTTATTTGGACCTTAAAAGAACAGTAATAATATCTGATACTGACACTGCAGGAAATACGTCTGTCTCATTCGTAAGTACGTTCGTAAATATTCGTAAGTAATATTTGAATATTTTCACGAATCCGACGGGCGCCAATCTAGTGAATCCGAACTATTCCGAATGATATTATCCGATTCATTTTGAATAGCCGTTACAGAGATTAGGCGAATATGAAATATTAGCATATTACAGTTCGCCGGATTACTAATCCACGAATCCTTTCAATATTACTAATATCTTAGCGAATACTAATATATCAGTCATACCATTAATTATAATCTTCCAAACGGCACTTAACGTAGTTTTATGAGCTTTAAAAATGTCTTGGTTTCAAAATCGATTGGTTTAATAATCTTTTACAAAACGTAACAATTTAAAAAAGTTATGTCAAAAAGACACTTTTTTAAATTGATGTGTTTACGATAACTCTAAAACAAATCAACTAATTTTGATCCGATTTGATTTTGGAATCATATTATATAAATCTCAAAGATATTTAAAAAATATATGTTTTGGCAACTTTATTATTTAAAAATTATGCTTAACTTGAAAATTATAACAGTAAAATATATTAATATATAAACATGTAAATAGTACTCAGATAGTCAGGAGAAATAAGAACAATAGCCTAACAGAAGGTGAGGTAAAAAAGAACAAGTGATAAAAGATACTGAGCCGTAGAATTTTCAGTTAATTACTATAACATTAATGACAAGATTATCAGTAAAAAAAATGCGTCACCTTTTATCTAACAAATTAAATTAAAGATAAGACAAAGGGACAGTACTTAACAATAATTGCCATTTTGCTCTTTGAAAGCTTTGTCGGAAATATAACAAGAGCTCTGAAAGTAAATTACTAACTTGAATCCATTTACCTGAATAAAATGAGTTGGTAAACAATGATTTAGTTCTATAACAATAATTATCTGGAGCACTTAAAATATCTTTATAAAGTTTCCTCAAGTTTTACTTGGAAGAGAAATAAACGACTTTTTCTCTCCAATATTTTATTACGCCCTCTGGTATTTGCTAATCGATTTGATGAAAATCTAGAATAAATAATCCGTATCATACAAGTTGGTACACTCCGTGCTTCGTGTCGTATCGTTGAGAAAACGTAATTTTATATAAGAGTAAAAACTCCGTTCAGATCAGCTTCCGTAAATTCCCGCTAAGAAAATTAGAAAAATAATAATCGGTAAGTTCTTGGTTTCACATTGATTACCAAAAAGTGATCACTAAGATTTGAAGTACTAGGAAAATTTTCCGACTTTTTTACAATCACTATGAGTATATGCATGTGTGTATGTATGTAAACCTTTCATTTGAAAGGCTTGACTAGTTGAAACGCGGCTACTGGTATGAGATTAGATTCCACTGGAATTAGATTTCCTGAAATATTTAAAGATTTGAACATATTATGCCTACTTTTTTTCGACAATTTATAAAATCTTTTCCGACTATTTTAGCAATAGCGTTAGGAGGTCTGTGTGTGCATGTGCGTGTGTGCATGTGTGCGTGGTAGAGTTCTGCATCGTCTCGCCCAGGTCTGGTACCACCGCCTTACATATTCCTGCCGCAATAGCGTCAGTGCTAGTCACTGTCGTGTTCCTGTTTCGTGGGTAAGGTTGCCGGTAAGTATTTATTGATTATATATAATATAAATGTACATAACTATAATCTGTTAAAATATATATATAGTAAAAGAAATGTAAATTTATATGTATGTGTAATAAGTAAAATAAGTATATAATACAACATTATAATAATATAGTTTTCTACATTAAATTATTATGTTGGCAACCCAAACCATAATACGTTTAATGTCAAATTGAAATTTTTGATCCACTACCCAGCTAAGATTAGTATTTAAATCATATAACTTGTAATTATCTAATAAATGAATAACATCCCTGACGATTATATAATAAGCGAAACCGGTTGGGTGTACAAAATTATATGAAATACATGTGAACTGGAAGTACTATTTTAAATGAAAACACATTTTATTACGTTAACCACCCTATTGTTATCTGTAGTTGACTCTAATTAGTAAATGCAGGTCGTATATTTTGTTACGAACAAAAGCAATCAAGCTATTGATCATGAACGTAGGCAATAATTAATGTTGATACCGAGCCCACCGGGTCCATGTTGTGTTTCATTATCTTTAGATCTTATTCCACACCTAATCGTATTAAAAGCATTCCGCCATTAGGGTTTAGTAGATCAATTAGATTATGTGTTATATGAGTGTTAGTACTCGTAGTATTGAATTAAAAATTCTACCAGGTTTTTTATAACATAAAATAGCACACAAGCAGATTGCTCATCTTATGGAAAGAGAAACTATCACTTATACCCATCAAAGATGTTAATGGTGTGTTGCTATCCGTATGTTGGGATGGTAATACCACAAGCATAAGTTTACCGGCTACCTTACTCTCTATACTGGAACACAACAATGAAAAGCATTGACGCTATTGTGGCAGGAACAAGTAAGGCGGTGGTACAAAATTCCATAGTCACTATGGTAGTGACAGATATAGCAAATCGGCCGCCTTTTACGATGTGCCTGGCAGAATGGCAGTTAGTCTATTCTTCAAAGAAACTCGGACATACAGAGGAATTATACAGGGTAGTATATTAGCTTAGCGTTGATAAAGGATATATTAGATTTAATCCCCAAGCCAGCAATTATTTCTATTAGATTGTTTCAATTATTAGAAAACCTATAAACGTTCACTTGTAGTATTAAATTTTCTACATTAATAGAATCCTAAAAAGGCTACCTAACTTTGCATGTTTTCTGCAAACTTCTACAAATACAATTTCAGTAACGTAACTATTATGTATAAATAAATTTAACTATTTTGAAAATTTAAAAAGAAATATTAACTTCTACGTATGTATTTTAATAAGCTTTTGGAATATTTTACAGAGCAATATTTTTTATTTGAAACTATTATAAACTAGTAACTGGTAAAATAAAGTCAGGACGAGACGTCATATTATCACTTAGTAAATTGTGACTTAATATCTCATTAGATCATAAGATAGCTAACAAGCATCAACAGTAATTCCTAAAGAAAAGAGATAGTCATCGCCTATAAACAAAGATGTTAATGATACTGTCCAAGTTACGGGATGTTAATGCCATATAAAAAATGATATTGCAATTTTTATTTCAATATCACCAAAACACTTTATTACTTTTCATTGCTAGCTCCACGTCACTTGAACAAGTACATTTGTGTAATAAAGGAATTCATAATGATACTGGTGAATGAGGATTTTTAATTTATGAAAATAGGAACACTTTTGTTCTTAAAGTTTAATACGAAGTAATTTTGTTTATATTTATTCGTGCAAGAAAGCCTCTAAAAACCCAATTGAACAATAAAACAATTGCTTGGAACCTTGCTTTTTGCAAATACATTGCTTGTAAAAATGTGTTTCATATGTTTGTAGTACAAAATTCTATTACATCATATCGAAAGCTTATAATACTTTATATTTGTTTATGTTTTCAATACATACTAATATTGAGTAAGATTTATAAGGTGTCATTTTACAATGCACTATTGAACTGTGAAATAAGTAAACAGTCTACTTGAATAATTCGGCGTTTGTATATTCTAGTGTATGTATGTAAGTATGAATGTTTGTATTTAAAAAAAAGTATCTTCACGCCCGTATCCCCGAATAGGTAGGCAGAGGTGCAACCAGTGTACCAACGATTAGCTGAAGATACTTGGTCCCACAATGAGATAGGTGACAAGTCTATCGCCAACCGCGCACTTATGCAATCCTGGGCAACATTGGTTTTAACAGAAAACTGAAAAAAATACATTTTTTGATTTGCCCGATCTAGAAATCGAACCCAGAAACTCATTATTGTATAAATATTTGTTCAACGATAGCTTGAGGATCGCATTAATTTGTTTCAAATGGGCATTTCTGACTTTGTAAGTTATAGAAAATTATTATCTAAGCTTACTGTGTAGGATAAAGTTGCTTTACAACAAATTTAGTCTAGTATTCGTTAGCAACATGACTTTTTTGTAATAAATATGTATATTTGTATAAAACAAACGTATTTCAAAAAAGCATTTCTAACTTTGGATATTATATAAAATTATCTGAGGTTGTAGAATAAAGTTGCGTTGCAATTAATACTCGTAACTATTGTATGAAGCACCATAGTAAATAAATAATAAAAATATTAGTAAAAATAAAATAAATAATAAAATTACTTAGAGCAAATTTGTTCTAATTTTTATCAGCAACATGATTATTTTTGTAATAAGTGTTCTAACATATATACGACAAAGGCTCGTAACAGAAATTGTTCGGATCATTCATAACTTTTCCTTTTTATTTGATCCACTTCAGAATGTGACGAATGAGCTGTCACAATGCAATAGAAATTCCCTCAAAATTCCAATATTGAACGATTGACTTGCCATATTTCCTTAAAGTAGAAATTGTAACATTGCTTTCAAGAATTTATTAAACATAAGATGCTGAAAATAAGAAAAAATTAGTTTTTGCTTATTTTTATACCCAACTAAATATATGTTTGGAAATCATGTATTCACGATTGTCTTTGTCTAACAAACAGTGTTATTGTTATATAAAAACAATCTTTTCATATGAAAGACCAGTATTTTGATTGAACATATTTTAAAAAATGAACTGCTGCCAAATTATGACAAAAAGTTTACTCTTAAAGTCCGTATAAGAGTTTCACATTATTTTTTTATATCATAAAATAGCAAACAAGCAGATAGATCTCCTGTTGGAAAGAGTCAACCATCGCTTATAGACATCAAAGATGTTAATAGTGCGTTGCTATCTTGTGGCGTGGTCCAATGCCACATGCATAAGTTTACCGGCTATCCCACCCATCAAACCGAACACGACAGTGACAAGCACTGACGGGAATAGGTAAGGCGGTGGTACCAGATCCGGGCGAGACAGTGCAGAACTCTACCACGTAGTAGCCACGATGGTAGTGACTCGCATAGCCAATCGTCGTTTTTCCGACCTGCCTGGCAAAACAACAGTTGGTCTTTTCTAGCAGTTGGACTAACAGAAAATTTATTTTTAGGATTATGAAATCTACAAGAAACCTTTAAAACTATAAAGTTTTACCATGTCCATCTGTCCGTCCGCAATTTAACTTAAAGACTGTTAGTACTAGGAAGTTGTAATTTGACATACATATTAGTTACTCTGAAAAATGGTAAAGTAAAATCTTGAAAAATATTTCGTTCAAGTTACCTCCTCTTCACGTAAAGTGGAAATGTTTAATTTTTACTCCCATGTAATATAGTGTGGGGTATCGTTGGATGAGATTATATTATACTAGCTGTTGCCCACGACTTCGTCTTGATAGTAGATCACGCCTATCGATTGTAGATCACGCCCCAAGTATTATTTTAAAAAAATATTCAATGTACAGTTTTGACTTTCCTACGATTTTATTATATGTATAGATAAAACAAAATCATGTTTCTAAAAACAAGTTTACGATTTAGGGATCCCTTGAAATTTACATTAGTAGTTTAAATAACAAAGTTAAAAGGAAAATTACCACAACTGAGTACAAGTCTACGAGTAATAGTCGATAAACTTCCTTCATCGGCATTGAAAATTATCACAAATGAGTACAAGTCTACGAGTAATAGTCGACAAACTTCCTTCATCGGCATTGAAAATTATCACAACTGAGTACAAGTCTACGAGTAATAGTCGACGAACTTCCTTCATCGGCATTGAAACGTTTTATTGTTGTTTTGTTATTGTATCGCCCCGTTGGTGGAGTAGTTAGAGACCCTGACCACGCAATCAACAAGCCTCGGGTTCGAGCATAAATGTTTGTATTTCCGGGTTTGGGTGTTTATTATATATATTCTAGTATTTATATATGTATTTCTATGTATTAGTATCGTTGACTAACACCCATAACACAATCAAATAATTTGCTTACTTTGGGGTTAGATCAGTAAGTGTAATTTGTCCCGTGAATATTTATTATTATTATATTATTGTTATATTATATATATATTATTGTAATAAAAAAATGCACATTATTTTGATGGGAAACTACGGAATCCTGTGAGTGGGAGTACATGTTAGGTCACGCGTCTTTACGAATATGCACTTCGTTAACTTATTCTACTAGTTTTCCCACTGTACTCAAAAATAGCATTTAGTGTTAGTGATCACAAAATAAAAATACAGTCTTTAAAGACAGATCGCTGTGTTGCAATACCAAACAGCGATAATGCGGCGGTTCGATTTTTATATTTTTTCAAAGAATAGGAAACAATGAGATAGCTATCCTATTACAAAGAGAAACATCGCCTATGAGCTGTCCATGTAATACCAAAACCAAAAGAGCAATAAATAGTAACAAACAAACAAATCTCTGACACTATTATAGAAAGAATAGGTAAGTTGGTGGTACCAACCTCAGGTGAGGTGTTGCAGAAGAGCACTATCGTCAAGTGAAGAGAATTACAAATACGCTACTAAGCTTCATCCGTGACCGTTTTAACCTAAATTCTCCGAACAATTTGAGAACTATGAATAATAAAAACACACACACACACCACACATACACACACAACTACCTTTATAGCAGTAGTATTTTTATATAGTAATATGACACTATATATTTTAAGTTTCTCGTATATCTGCAAATACTAGCTACTATGCTATCAATAAAAAAAATAAAGAAATTACGTATTGCACGTTTGTGTTCACAAAATTACAAATTTGTAAGTAGTTGACGCAAAATTGCATAAAGTTGCATTGTAAATAATAAAATTTCAAAATATATTAAAACACAATCATATTTTATATAGTTCTTATACTAATTTTCACCTGAAAAACACATTTGTACATAAATAGCCAAAGCCAAGAGTAGCTGGCAAAAAATATAGCGAGCGAAAAATTCAGTTCCATGCTATAAGAGAGTCATTGTACAAAAAAGATTGCAGATCCTCGTATAACACGGAGAGATATTTATTAAGTTTTTTGCCGTATCGGGATTGTGCAGCGACAGGCAACCTTTGACCGTTTATCAAGGAAATTTATTGGATAGTGGAAATTGCGCTTCAATAGAAATGACAATTTTGCTTAGTGTATTTTTAATAATTGTGGGGCAACGCTTTCCTTCATATCATCGGTTAGTAAACATAACACTAACTTACACCTTCGTAATAATAACAAATATTGTAGATCGTTAAAATATATTTTTCAAACTGCAATAATTGTAAACAAGTTGCAATGACTCATCAAACGCGCCACCTTCCACGTGCTTATTTATCTGTATCATGGTTAAAACACCTTATTCCTCCTAAGTCCTTAAAAATAGTTTTCATAATTATCTTTATAAATTATGTTACTCAATTTTTTGATGTCATAAACGGTCTTGATTTAAACCAAGTCTAAAAATCTAAATTAAATATATAAATATATTTTCTTTACACTAAAAGTCAAGTATAAGCAAGATGTCATCAAAGACGTTAATGGTGCGTTGCTATCCGTGTATCGGGATGGCAATGCTGCATGCATAAGTCTACCGACTGCCTTATCCTCCAAACCGGAACACAACAATGACAAGCATTGACGCAATTGCGGCAGGAATAAGTAAGGTGCGTAAAGCGGTGGTAACATATACCCGGGCGGGACGTTATGGAACTTTACCACTAAGTAAGAAAAAATACCTACTTAGTCTTCAAATGAGTTGGACGGATATGGAAAAGTTAAAGCAGCATGTCCGTCGATCATACCTTGTACCGTGGAGACAAAAGAATTCTGAAACTAATAAAATTGAAAAAAATCTCGATATATTAAATTTTGTGGTCGTAATTGTGCTAGATTCACATTCAGACATACAGTCACGCCGGGATTTTTTTAATCAGGTTTTACACCAAATACAATAAAAGACAAAATATATCCAATTTTACTTCTGGAAGTTGTTTGATTTCGGAAAGGCGAGAGTAGAGCACTATCTAACTCTTTTCTCTGAGCCGTGAAATAGCAAAAATTATAAACACAAAAGATGTTAGGTTTTGTCATAAAACAAGACTACTCTACTAAACTCTTTCAGAACCACAGCTATAAAATAATGTACGAAGTCAAACACAAAAAATATTCGTAATAAGCTTTTTTCCGTGTTGCATTTACGATATCGGTTGAAAGTATAACTACTGCTCCAGGGATATTGAGATTGAGATATTCTTCCTCATAAATATTTATTGTATTGGAATATCAGCCTTGATTCAAGAGTCGCAAATTCAATTCACTGAGAGAAAATTTCATTTGCATAAAATAAATAAAATGGTATGCTTGAGATTTTATCTTCAATATGATTCGAGAGATTCCGAATTGCAAGTTTTATTTACATAATGAAAGTATAATATTTATGTTCTAACAATTATTTGAATGTGAATCTTTGACGGTTTTTTTTACTTTGTAAGTTGGTTCAGATTTTAATTAGGACTTAAAGGACAATTTAGACATTGAGCGCGAGCGTAGGGCATTAACCGTGCGCTGCAAAATGCTGTCCCGCAGGTTTGCTCGCTGCACTAAACAGGTTAAAGTGACCCTTCTTAAAGCATACTCCCAAACTTTTTACACCTGTAGCCTGTGAGGAAGGTACACGAGACACGAATTTGATGCCCTACGAGTGCAATATAGAAACGCATATAGGATACTGATCGGTCTGCCACGCCATTGTAGTGCTTCGGGCATGTTTGCGGAGAATTGTGTGCCTCTTTACTCGGAAGACTGCGAACCAGCTCGAACCGTATTCTAAATGTATTGATGTATCGTTGGGTACAGCATTGGTTTAACCTGCATATATCTCAGGTGATACCAGGACGATTCATATGGTTTAAGTATACTTGGGATCTTAAAATCTGAAACTATACTAAGTTAATTTTAACTGTCAATCAAACAACATTTGCTAATTTAAGTTTTTAAAAATATATTTTCTAACACAAATATGAACACGTTTCTGAATTAAATATTATTATTATTATTAATTACATTGACCGGAAATGTACTTTTACTATTTTTATATACTTAATGTGGTAACATGTGATAGAATCAATGGATAGAATACATAATTTATATTTTACTAGCACATTGCTAAGTCCCTAAGTTTTTTGACACGCCGCTAAAGTTACTGATTTCACCCCCATTCTTAAAAATTGAGTTTTTACCATATCTTCACGATTTGAGTCTTAAAAACCTTTCTCATCTATTTCACAATGGTGTTAGTATGTCTTCTAAGCATGTGTCTCTCTCTCTGTGCGTAAGCCTCTCATGACTTTCGAACGGCTTGACCCATCGAAACGCAGTTGGTGCCATTCAATTGGGTTTCACCAAACTTAAACTTCTTAAAAATCTGGCTTGATTCTTTGATTAAGGGATTTTTAAAAAACCTCAAAAAAATTTCAGTGAAACAATGTTTTATTAAATAATTTTAAATTAATGTATCGATTAATAACAAGATCTAATTAATTCTATTTCTTGAAATATTGCTTCGGACTTTGAGTATTTTCAGATGCCGCAAATCGCATCGAAATACGGTTAACGAATTTTTTGAAAAAAGTGCATTTTCAGCATAACTTAATATTTTTTACCAATCGATTTAATCAAAATTAATGTTTGACCTCATACAAAATTTAAGTTACAAAAAAAATGGGTCGAATGCTGTTTAAAAACGCAGTATTGATTCAAATGAAAATGAATATAACTATTGAATTACAGCTTTTCAAATATTAAAATTATGTTGTTTTAATAAACTTACTTCAGATTTTAAAATGACTTCTGGACGGATTGATATACCAATCGATTTCAAAACCTAATCAGCTCTTCTCCTTTAAAGACGTTGAATGCTGTAAATGGGATCATAATCGGTTTCTTTGTTCAGGATTTATTAATGACGAAAATTTTTGAAATAAATTTTTTCATAATTTCTTTGACATTTTTCAGCAAATCAATTTGCAACAAAAACAATATTTTCGAATTTAAAAAGTTGTGATGAATGCCGTTTAAACACTAAAAATTGATCATAATGTTAAAAATATACAGTTTATCAAAAATTAAAATAATGTCATTTTGTTTAACAAATTTATTACTAATATTTTTTAATCCCTTGTGCTTAAAATGCCTCAGTTTGGAAATGGCCTGCAGTCAACCGGTTGACACCCGGGACTTGGTTCGCGTGAAAACTGTTAATAGTAATATGTTATCATTACTTATGTGTTATTTTGATATATTTTTATCACTATATTGATTTTATTAGTGTCAAATTTTCCTTTGTTTAGATTTTCGCGACGTTACATGAGGTGTGTAAGAAAATAAAAATTCAACCGTCGGATTAAATTATGGAGCTACTATAGAAAGTTTTGTTTTTTTAATAGAATAATTTTGTAAGATATATTTATGAATAGTCATTTTTAAAGAGACTACAAGCTTATTTTTTATGGTCTGCAACTATGAACGATCGATTAGGCCCAGGTTCGATTCCCAACAGGGACAAATATATACGTGATGAGCAAAAAAGATTGGACCTTCGTTTCACCATTTCAAGAAATTATTTAAAAAAAATACACGAAAATAAAATATTACTTTATTATTATAATCCTAAGCATTGAAGCAAGCAAGCAAGATTGTCAGTAAATATGTATATATCCATATTATTAATACATTGAATGGAACCTAAATGTACAAAGATACATGATCGACTTCTTCGAGAAATATTTATACGTATAGTGTGACCATACGTATAGTTTTGGGTAACTTAAAAAAACAACATGTTATAACCAAAATGTTATGGTTATTGCTTTTCAAAATAATCTCCTTTACATTTTAAATATTTTTTCATGCGATCGAACCATTTTTTTAAACAGGAGGACCACAGATCTGAAGGCATGTTTTCTACGTGCTGATTGAACGCTATCACTGCTTCTTCGGAGTTGGTAAAAGTAAAACCTCTCGTCAAATCTTTGATTTTGGGGAAAATACAGAAATCACAAGGTGCTAGGTTGGGGCTATGCGCAGGATGAGTGACGAAATGTACTTTTTTACGAGATGACTTTGTTTTGTTGGCCGTATGTGAAGAAGCGTTATCATGGTGTAGGAGAATGGGGCTTTTGGGTCGTCTTTTGCGAATTTTTTCTAACACCCTGGGTAAATAAATGGTAGAATACCACTCGGCATTCTTTTGATCTTCAAGAGGAATTGTGCAGATGGAACCCGTGGCTGAGAAAAAAAACGTGATCATTTTTTTACCAACGTTTCTCGCCTGTCTCACTTTTATTGGCCTGTTCTAATTCTCAAACACCCATTCATAAGATTGTTGTTTTTTTCGGGTTCAAAATAATAAATCCACGTTTCGTCTCCTGTGACATTGTCATAAACAGCATTAGGGTGTCCGTGGTAGTACTTCAGTAGCATCCGTGAGCACCATTCCACGCGAGCCCGCTTCTGCTCCGCTGTCAGTTCATGAAAGATCCAACGACCACAATGTTTCCGAACTTTCAATTCCTTGTGTAAAATTTTCTGAATTTGGTTCATACCAATCCCCAATAGTCCTCGAATTGTTTTCTTTTCAAATCATAAAAAATCATCGCTCTAAAATCTTTTCGACTTAATTCCATTCTCGTTGCGTACGAAGAACTTTGATGTGTGATAAAAAAACAATTGACAAATCATTTTCCGCCAATTGTTTTTTTTTGTTACTAATATATATATATATATATATATATATATATATATATATATATATATATATATATATATATATATATATAGATATATATATATATATATATATATATATATATATATATATATATATATATATATATATATATATATATAAGCTGCGGGAGTCAGCTAACTCTTTATGAGGTTTTTGGCCGTCGACTGTCGGGTGTAAAAAATTTACGCTCATCATTTTTTTCCAACGCGCCAAAATCAGTATAACTTTAAAAAAAAAATTGTAAACGAACGGTTGACCCTGCAGGCCATTCCTGAAACTTCCCGCTAAATAAAGGTATTTCAAGCTCAAAAGAGTAAAAACTATATGCTTGGCTTCTTCAGTTCAAACAACTATTTTGATAAAAATGGCTGTATATTGATTTTTGAAAAGCTATCGGCTGTAGAAGCGCTTTTAAAGCCTTTGTATGGCTTAGTATATAGCTTTAAGAATAAAAATGAACTTAAATGCAGCCTATATACAGCTTAACGTGCTACTTGGGCTATATATTTTGGAAACTACAATCGATTTTGATTTTAGAAATGGCACTCAACTTAATTTTTGAGGTCTAAAATATTGCTTTAGCTAAATAATCGATAGGTTGAAAAATTTCGAAGCAATGTTAAGAAACATTATTTTAAAACTTTTCTTCATTGATAAATCCCAAACAAATTGGCCGGTATTTGACGCAGTTTTTAAAGGACAAAAGATAAAAGAATTTTTAAGTCAATCATTGTATTAACATGAAAGGTATTTCAAAAATAATAAGTTTGCTAAAAACAAAGTAATTTAAATATTTGAAAAGTTGTTACTTTTGATGAAATGATTGGTTGATCGATTTCGAAGTAATGTCGAAAAAACACTTTTTTCAAAATGTTTCATCAACGATTACTCCCAAACGGATTAATCAATTTTGATGCAATTCATGCATTAGACGTCAGTTTTTGAAAAATAGAGCTGATTAGTTTTTGTACTCAATCGGTACATAAATCTGGAAGTTTTATTAAAAAAATACTATTTGCCAAAAAATGTTTTGGGATTTTTTCAAAATTTCTCAAAATCTTCTGGGCCGATTTGCTTCAAATTTTTAGGAAGTCTAAGTTGAGTGGAATCTAATCGAATGTCATCCACTGCGTTTCGATCGGTCCAGCCGTTCAAAAATTATGAGATATTTACATACACACATACACACACACATACATACATACATACATACAAACATGCTGACGTCGTCGTAAAAATGGTCGTAACAAGTAGCGGGAGTTAAAAAATATAAACAACTTGTCGCAAATCGTTATCCTTAATTTACGTTCAACCAACATAGTTTCTGCAGTAATTTTGAATCTATGAAGTGTTCTACAATCTGTTAGGTAGGGATTGTTCTGATAAACTATTTAAACTAATTTCCACGTTCACATTTTACCTTACAATCCGCCTGTAGTGAGAAATTCCATTCATACCGCGTTTGGTCATCTACGACATAGTTTTCCTTACTCTATCCTTTATTCGGACAGACACAGAACAAATTATAATAATTCCGTGCGGACAGATAAATAAAACATACATGATTTTTATGAAGAGGTAATCAAAACATTCGATATCGCCATCGAATTAGCAACTGTTGTCAATATTTTACACAAACATATTTAAAATGAGTATATGCGGCCATCAGTTACTAAATTGTTATGTCAAAATAAAGATGAAGTGTTAATTTTTACTTATTATTAAAATATCTAATGAAATATTAAGTATTGTTAGTTATTTAACGTATTTTAAATTAATATGATTTTTGAGTTGATATAAAGTCAACTATTTGATTGAAGTAATTATTAAATCAATAAACTGTTAAAACAAAATATTATAAAAGGGCTGACAGATATGTTTCGAGGCATTCGTGTTTGTGAAACTGAGAAGTAAAATGTCGTACAATAAAGTGTCATCAGTCTTGTATTTTGAATTTAATATTAATATAATTCGATATTCCGTCAGTTGTTCTTTAAATTTACTAACCTTTTACCCTTTTACCAAGTGGAGCGAACACAACTAACCTTTATTGTAAATATTCGCGAAGATTATAACTATCACATGGTCAACTTGCCTTTAAGTCTGTTATTTAAGAAAAATCGATGAGTTGTGCTATTAATTTAAGTAGTTACAGGCGACGCGTGACTCGAACTTTGTTTAGTTTCTAATTACAGTTTAAACGACGAAAATAAGATAACTCACCGTATGTTATGACTTCCAGGGCCATGCAGGATTTTAGCTAAACCGACGAGATTAAACTAACGAGACGAGAACTTAGTCTAAAAGAAACTTGTATGAACATAGTCTCATATAAACGAATTTTATACAACAAACAGGAAAGTTTAGTACATCATAATGCCTTAAGGGAAAAGAATACTTCAACGCAAATTATGACAATATAAGTTTAAGGAAGCTCGAGGCAAAGTTGATTCAAAAACTTGATATTTAAAGTTTGAGTGGCAATTTTTACAAAAGTTTCATCTAAAAGGCTAAGTTACTGAGAACTGCTAAGTAGATTGTTAAATAATGAAAGTAGCGAAGAGTTCTTAAGATTGCTAAACATTATAGTTATGAGCAGACGTGATCAGTACGCTATTTTGAAGTACCTAATTTAATTTCTATAATGAGGGAGTTAAATTATGTTTTTTTATAGTATAAGATAGCAAACAAGCAGATGACTCTCCTGATGGAAAGAGTCAACCATCGCCTATAGACACCAAAGGTGTTAATGGTGCGTTGCTATCTTATGGCGAGGTCTTATGCCACATGCATAAGTTTACCGGCTACCTTACCCTCCAAACTGGAACACGACAGTGACAAGCACTGACGCTATTGCGGCAGGAATAGGTAAGGCGGTGGTACCAGACCTGAGCGAGACAATGCAGAGCTCTACCATCTAATAAAAATGCTTGTGCTTGTGAAGTCCATCCTCGCGAGACAGATAACGCACCACTAACATTATCGGAGTAAATACCAGATATGTTAATGGTGCGTCGCTATCCCTGTAACAAGGATGGAATGACTAATGTATAAGTTTACCGACGATACTACTCTCCAAACAGGAACACGACCGTGACAACCACTGATGTTGTGAAAGGAATATGATCTATTCCAACGGTAGCACCAAACCCGGACAAGATTTAGCCAATCATTTTCCTTTCACAACAAAGTACAAAAGCAAAATTGCAGGTGGTATATTCTTCAAAGTATTGACTAACACCTATATCATAAGCAAATAATTTGCTTACTGTCGAGTTAGGTTAAGGAGACTGATGAGATCAGTTTAAATTGCTACAAAAATATAGCGTCAGTTGAAATTATTAAATTAATTTAATGTACAATGAACCCATATTAGAATTCAATAGATACTTTTTAATAGCAAGTAAATTTTAAAAAGGAAATAGTCTTGTATGCTTTTTCTTGTTTCTAAATCAACCAAAGATTTTTCTTTTCTGGCATAAAGTTAACACTTTCTTTTATTTTGACCAAACAAACAAATTATAAATATGTTGGATAGGTAAGATGCAAAATGTTAAATAAACTGTTGTAAAAAATGCAACAAAAATGAAAGTTATAGTTGAAACTTGAAACATAGAAGACTGTTTAAACAAGCTACTCTTAAAACAAGTAAAAATAAATGTCATCTATTTAAACCATGAAGGAGAAACAAATATTTTGCTGCGAACATAATTCATCTTTTAGTTTTAAGTGTTTAAAATCAAATAGGTAATCTTCGTGATCATAGATACAAAAACATTTTTTATCTATGTTGACGATATATTGCGACGTGAATGGCTTTAAATAGTATGTAATAATTGTAAAATCAAGTAATATTGATCATTGAAGGTTTTTCGTGAATTGATTTATTAGTATCGTCGACGATAAGTGATACAAATTACATTTCAGAAGAAATTAATAATGTATTCATCTATCAACATGCATTACTTATGAGGCCAACTTTGTATGGATCCTAGTCATTCTCCTATGTGTAATATATCCAGTTATTATTTATTTAACTTAAGATTAACTTCGACAAGCCAAATACGTGTGATTTTTTTTCGATCATAGCAAAAAATAAACATAACTAAAATATATAGAGGTTACTTTGTAAGTCAGCTTTCATTAATATTTTGTGATATATAAAACCAGCATCTGTCCGTAGCGCACTACGTGATTTGTAGTTTTTGGTGTATAGCTCAACGTATTTTTTTCGGGATGAAAAGGAACCTTTGTGCTACATCTGAATATATCCCTGCTTCATTCTCTTGTCAAAGAAAAATTACTATGTCGATGAATATATACGTTTAAATCATCGACATAGTAATTAATACCTCGTTTAAATATCTCAACATACAAATTGTCATAATTGTAATGTTAGTGTGAAAGAACAAGGAGAATATTATAACGTTAACGCCTCTGCAGGCTAAAAAAATTAAAATCCAAAAAAGTAGTATAAATAGGAGTATTATAGAATATTTTTCAAACGAGAATAAATAAATATCAACACATCAGGTAGCGAGAATGGATTGCACATCAATAAATGATTCACTGCAATTCATTATTTTGATTGTCGAAATGGCTGATATTTTTCGCCGTATTTTACCGGCCTGATAACTGTTATGTTTTTAATATTATAAGATAGTAAACAAGCAGATGGCTTTCCTGATGGAAAAAGAAACAATCGCTTTAGACACCAAAGCTGTTATCGTTGCGTTGCTATTCCTGTGGCGGGTTTGCAATACCCGCCACAGGAATAGCCACAAGCATAAGTTTACTGATTACCTTACCCTCCACACTGGAATAAGACAATTATAAGTGTTGACGCTATTGCAGCTGGAATAGGTGAGGTGGTCGTAGCAGATCCGGGTTAGATGTTGCGGAACTCTACCACTTAGTAATAATTACGATAGTAAATACACGTATTCAGTAAAGTGGCAATTGGTTTATTCTTCAAAGGAGGCTTGGACCACCACGAAAGGATTACATGCTTACAGCCTTAACATGCTCGTACTTGAACATGTAAGTAAGTATTAACATACCTGTACCAGAACACGAGCTGCTACTGAGATTCCAATTGACATGGAAAAACTCAACAATACTTTTACTTGACACGTGAAGGGAAAATTTTTCTCTCCTAATCTGACCACCCCTTGTGTGAAATGACAAGTGATCCTGACTACATAATCCATGGAGCCCAGATTCGGTTCCTGACAGGAAAAGGTATTTGAGCGATGGACATAGATTTAATATATTTCATTATGTATTTCTATTTATTAGTATCGTTGAGTATCGTTGAGTATCGTTGAGACTAACGCCTAGATAATTATTCATATTCAAAATACTTAATGCCTATATCACAAGCAAATAATTTGCATACTTTAGGCTTAGAGCAATTCTTGTAATTTATGCAGTGCTCTTTAATTATTAATTAGCTGCAGCATGCAGCCCTCTGCATTATAAGAGTTTTTGACACACCCCGCGGATCAGCAATTTTTTCCGGATAAAAAGCCTATGTGCTATTCCAAGTATGTGTGTGCC
Source organism: Apodemia mormo (assembly GCA_036924255.1). Classification (NCBI taxonomy): domain Eukaryota; kingdom Metazoa; phylum Arthropoda; class Insecta; order Lepidoptera; family Riodinidae; genus Apodemia; species Apodemia mormo. The sequence continues at coordinate 36,233,583 of JAUPFN010000003.1, read as the reverse complement.
AAATTTTATCCAAATCCGTTCAGTAGTTTTTGCGAGATTGAGTAACAAACACCCATCCATCCAAACATCCATATATCCAAACATTTATAATACTTATTAATATAGATTCTTCAATCAAACTTTACCACAAAACCAACGAAGCAGTCGACCGCCTAAATAATGTAATTTTAGTTCTTTCAAATATTTACTGAAGTGAAAAATAAAATCTACGCTCCGTATCGTATTTCAGAAAAGGGTAATGAAAGGGAAAAATCAACAACAATACAGAGGCTGATAAAATAACTGAAGGGCGCCGTAATACAAATACTTAATGTAGCTACACTGGGTAAAGATAATAAAGAAAAAATATCGCTGTGGCTCAATTGTAAGCACAGACCTCATAAATACTAAGAGACAGGTATTTGGGCAGGGAACGTGTATCCGGTCATAATATTATGATTATATTATAAGAAAACTAGCTTTTATCCACGGCTTCGCTCGCAAATAAGATTTTTTTTTAATAAAAAGTATCCTATATTACTTCTAATGTGCTCAAAGTATCAAGATGATCGCTTAAATAGTTTTCGCGTGAAAGCGTAACAAACAAACTTACATTCGCAATTATAATATTAATAGGGATACTTTTAAGTGTCAAATGCTAGAAGACTGTTGGTTGGTTGTATCTGAACTTCGCTTTGATCGACTGCGGCTTAGGCCAACGAGGCGACGCGAACTAAATTGCTTTATTTTCTTCTTTGAGTTATAAACAGGCTGTACCGCCGTGTTGGTCCCGGCCTCCTTTGTAGAATAGGCCAACTGCCATTCTGCCAGGCAGGTCGTAAAAGGCGACCGATTGGCTATCGAGTCACTACCATCGTGGCTACTAGGTGGTAGAGTTCTGCATTGTCTCGCCCGGGTCTGGTACCACCGCCTTACCTATTCCTGCCGCAATAGCGTCAGTGCTTGTCGCTGTCGTGTTCCGGTTTGGAGGGTAAGGTAGCCGGTAAACTTATGCATGTGGCATTAGATCTCGCTACAAGATAGCAACGCACCATTAACATCTTTGGTGTCTATAGGCGATGGTTGACTCTTTCCATCAGGAGACCCATCTGCTTGTTTGCTATCTTATGATATAAAAAAAAAGATATATCTTTAAAAAATAGAAATATGCCATTTTTGTGCTATTTTATCGAGGCGAATAAGAAACCAAGGTTTAAAATACCTAAGTGGTAGTAGATATTAGTAATAACCCTGGAGTGATTCTATTTCATCAGTCTGCGAGTCTGTATTTAAATCTAAAAAGTAGCCTTGAAAGGCGTAGGTATTTAGTTTAATCAGTGGTTGTATTTGTTGTTGAAACTCGAGAATAAAAAGTACACAAAAACAATGTTCTATGCAATAATTATTTTATAGACAAAAATCGAGTCGATCTATCGGCGATCCACATTTCTATATATAAAGATTAATATAAGTGTTACTTTGTGGCTGTTTATAACTCAAAGAAGAAAATAAAGCAATTTATTTCGCGTCGCCTCGTTGGCCTAAGCCGCAGTCGATCAAAGCGAAGTTCAGATACAATCCCGACAGACACAAGCATTTGTGTAATAAGCATAAATGTTTGTACTTCTAGATCTCGGTGTATAATTAATATATATTTCACATATATTCATATATTTATACAATAAAATTTATACTCTTCATAATCGATTCTTAGTGAAACTCACTCATAACGATTACTTTAAATGTACTGTTTAAGTATTTGTACTGTTTTACTTTTTTACGGAATGACTGAATCGCTGCTGGCCTTATAGGCCTTCACAGATTCATCACGCACGTGTAGCGAGCAGAGTGCTCAGCCAGACTTCAAATTTGGGGCGCTGTATGCCCTCTGCCCTAAGAGTATCTCTAGCGAGACGAATTCTCGACTTAGGGTGGGGGTCGTGATTTGCGCCGCCGCCGGTGACGGCGGTGTCGCGGGTATGGGCGTGTCATGTACCTAATCGTGTAAGCTACTGTTTTTAATGGCTTGTGTCCACTAAGAAATGAATCGGATATATCATAGTTTTTAATGATTAATTATGATATGGAGATAAGATAAAACTAAAATATTTGTTATAAAGATAACGAAAGATTAATAACATTTTTAAGATATAAATTCGACAAAAATAAACACTAAGTCACGTGACAGTGAACGCAAATCTGGAAGCGTTACGTCACGCCGTGGTTAAACGTCATCTTAATTTTGTAATTTTCATAAAACTCACGAAGCATGTAATGTAGATTAGGACGAGCGTGATGTCATTAGGACGACACGACAGTCCAAACCATTTTCGGGATAAATTTAAATTTAAATTATAAAACGCGAATTTTTTATTACAAATAAACTATTTTTATATTATATAAAACCAAAAAACTATTTATTTTGTTAAATAACGTACTATTTAACATAAATAAATAGGTTTTTGGTTAATATACTTTATAAGGTAAGTTCTTAACCGATTCTTTGCGGCGCATATTTTCCAATATTTTTAGTAGTGGCGGCGTACATATATTTTGTGACATGGTTGCCGTGTCAAACGCCATATGAGTTGATGACACGGCTACCGTCTCACCCGCCATGTATAAAAAGATTTATAGTTTTACGCGTGCATAGACTTGATTCATTCAATTGAAACTAAACCACGGGTGTAAACGGAGGATTACGTTGTTTTGAGTGGTTTTTTGAGTAGGTTTACTAAGTGTTTTCTTGAAAATGGAAGGTTAGTAACTTTTTTATTCAGATGTTGCAAACTTTTTGTAAAATAAGATTTAGAAAAATAAGTGCTTTAAATAGATGTGGGTTTTTTGGTTGTTTTATCCATTCAATTCGTAGCGTTTTGTGGTAACGTTATTGTGGTTGAAATATGTAAGACGTTGGTACTCATACACACCGATCAAGCGAGTCGCCATAGGATTCAATGCACGCACAATTTATGCACTCAACGCACGTTTTACTTCGAAACCGAAGCATCTTCAGGAGAAATGAACACTACCACACTTAACTCAAATGTGAGTAATACTAACACTATAGTAGTACTTACACTCACAGCTTTACTTACGGTGGCAGTGCAAGAGTCACATAGTTAATTAATTTCACCTTTTTTTAATTATGGGTTTCCGCAAAGTTACGCCTGAATCAATAAAATATCTTGTAACCGGTATTTTTGAGGTTAGGGATGGGTCAAACCTTTATAAGCATTCCTTATGTACTTGTGCTGATTTAGGTTTTAAAATTAACGGGTAAACAAGCCTTGCTATCAATTCGTGTAATTTGTCTAGTTTTGTATACATTTATTTTAAATTTAATCTTCATCACACTCAATTTAATTTTGGTGTGGTTCTGCGGTGTCTGTGAAACAAGAAAAGTAGCGCAACAAATAAAAAACAATTCACTGAAGGTCTGAAAATCCCAGTGACACTAATATAAGGCTGTTGCTAGTCTAGCACATTTAATTTATCAGCAGACAGCAGCACATACAATACCACAGATTATAATATGTACTCAGCGCACGTTTCACTTCGTAATTGAATTATTCTTGAGAGAATCAGACCGTACTACACTCAACAATAGTCAAGGAAGGAAACACCTCTTATAATATACATGTGTATGACATCCTCGTATTATATCATTAATTCATACTCTCCACCGCCGGCAACATACGAGTACAGTACCCGGCGATAAATATTGCACATCGAACTTTGGAAAGAGACAATCGGATAATTTCGGCTTCGTAAAGCGTTATCTCTGTCCCACACTACCTATGTGACGTTTAGTCAGACGTTGTTCAAGTACGATAGAGTGCAGTCGCGTCCCAAAAAAAATATATATTTAGAGTTGATAACACCCACAAATTTAAATAATTTAAAGTTGTAATATGGCATCTTTCGGAAAAAGAGGGAAACCTTTACGAGGTCAGTCACGTGAAATTATCTACAATGTTTATAAATACTTTGTAAGCGAAGCTGATAGATTTAAAAAAAAAGTAGATGAAAATGTAAGTTGTTATTTTAAGAAGATTCAAGAGCGAGTTGCAAATGCCACTGGAATTTCAAGAAGAACTTTGAACAATATATTAAACGAAGTCAGTACTGAAACACATTCGACTGAAATTAAGTTCAGCACTCCAAAAAAAGGGAGACCAAAAAAGCAATTTCGTTTGGATATGGACGATTTTGATTACGATGTTGTTCGAAGAATGGTGTATGATTTTCACTTACGATTTAATGAACTGCCAACAATAAAATCATTAAAAGCTAAGTTATCTGAAGCTATTAATTACAATGGGTCTGAAAAAACGTTGAGAAAAATACTTCATGACATGGGATTTCAGTTCACTAAAATGGAAGATAATCGAAAAATTCTAATGGAAAAGCACGACGTTAGTCTCAAACGAATGGAATACCTTGATAAAATACGCAAATTTCGCGAAACAGGAAAAAATATCGTCTACATAGATGAGTCATATATACATGCATCCCACACTAAAGGGAAATCTTGGAGTGACGATAAGAAAAAAGGAGTAAAAAAGCCAATTTCAAAAGGTCAACGTTTGATAATAGTTCATGCGGGAAATGAAAAAGGCTTTGTACCCGGTGCTTTTTTAACGTATAAATCCACGGACACTACAGGTGACTATCACAATGAAATGAATAACGATAACTATGAGAAATGGCTGGTTAACCAATTAATCCCAAATATACCCAGTGATTCTGTTCTAGTTATCGACAACGCACCCTATCACAACAAGTATGTTGAGAGACCCCCCAACTCAAACACCATTAAACGGGAAATGATCAACTGGTTAAACAGACATGAAATTCCAGTTGATCCAAAATTAACAAAAACCCAGATTTACGCTATTATATGTCAGCACAAGGAGAGGTATACAGAGTTTTCTGTGGACAAAATACTTGCCGAACATGGGCACACTGTGTTACGATTGCCACCATATCATCCGGATTTTAATCCAATTGAAAATATATGGTCTCAACTGAAAGGCTATGTAGCCTCTAGAAATGTGGGTATGAACTTAACTACAGTAAAAACATTATTGACTGAAAAAGTAAACATGATCGGCGCTGAAGAGTGGAAAAAGGTTTGCAATCATGCAATCAAATGTGAGAATGAATATAGAAGCATTCAACACAGTTTAGACAATTACACTGATAGATTAGTAATAAATACGGCTGATAGTGACAGTGATATTGACCTCTTTGAGAGCACAGATAGTGAAATGGAAGTAATTGAGAATTAGAATTATTATTATTTTTATTGCAATGTCTCATTTTAGCAATAGGTATAATGGTGTTTATTATGTACACTAAAGCTGTAATGTTCCAAAATAATTAAATACGTAAACATAATGTAAAAATGTTTTTTTATTTTATTTTACCCCAACCTAAAGCCATCACTTATAGAAAAATTAGTATATTCTATACAAAGAATAAAAATATCATAAGAAGCAAATCATACTTGTTTTAACAGCTCCTAATAGGTACCGGACTGTTTGTATTTTGTGCGACAGAGATAACGCTCTACGAAGCCGAAATTAGCCGATTGTCTCTTTCCAAAGGTCGATGTGCAATATTTATCGCCGGGTACTGTATGTGTTATTTGCTCTTTGAAAAAATATATTACAATATTTTTCTAAGATATGTTGATAAAATTTAATGTTGACAAAAAATATCTATACATATAATAAAATCGTAGAAAAGTCAAAACTGTACATTGAATATTTTTTTAAAAGAATACTTGAGACGTGATCTACAATCGATACTGAAGCCAAAAATATAGTTTTTAGAATTTTTGTCTGTTTGTCTGTATGTATGTACGGGGTAAAATCAAAAAGAACTGCATGGATTTACTTCAAATTTTGTATGAATATTACTAATAGGTCGGGTCAACATATAGGCTACATATTATCACGCTATCATCTACAGGGGAGGAGCAGTGCGGAGTAAACGAAATCCGCGCGGACGAAGTCGCAGGCAACAGCTAGTTTATTATAATACAATACAAAAATCTACAATATATAAAATGTTTCTTATTAATAATTACATTTAATGTTAATAGAAATAATTTGATATAATTAACGTAAATAATATATATATATTTTTTAAATATTTTAATATTCATGTAGTGTATATTTTATTTTTAAATAGTTGCACACCATAATGTAATGGCAGAATACTCTGGTATGATCTCTATCAAACAAAAATTTGAACGCAGTGAGACTGCAGCCATCGACTCCCAAACTTTGTATTTCCCTGGAGCTGTACAAAATCTTCACCAAAATATTTAAGTATATGGGGCTAAATAGGAAGTTTGAGCTCACAAACAAATAAATAAATTAAAAATAAATAGTACAACACCATCCAAGGGATAGGCGACTAGTGTAGTTACGATTAGTCAGTAGTACCTATTTAGATTTAGTCACTCAAAATTTAATTTATATAATCTCCATCGTCGGTGCTTGGTGAAAAACTAATAATTTTAAAAACAGTTTTATTGTTACACAATTCACACACTATATATTTGTTATTATTTAAATAGCCAACCGGTTTTATATTTTACAGCATCATCAGTGATAGACTTCAAGTTTCACCAAACCAACAAAGAACTTAAATTCTAGCCCTGACTAGTTAATAACTAGTCCTGAGCCAATTTTTTATATGATTATATAGTATACATGTAGATAGTTCTCTTGATGAAAAGATGTCTAGCACCAAAATATTAATGATGCGTTGCTATACGTGTAGCGGGATGATAATAACACATGCAGAAGTCTACCAGCTACCTTACCCTCCAAAATGGGATACAAGAATGACAAGCATTAATGCTATTGCGGCAGAAATAGGTAAGGCGGTGCTACCATATACCTGGGTGAAACATTGCGGAACTCTACCACCTAGTAGTGGTGTGGGGACACCGTATAGAATGCGCTGACGCAAACCTTATACGTGGAGACATTGTGACACGTTAGTCATCCGCGCGCCCTCACACGATGTATACCAGTCTATGTACCTAACTTATATTTTATGTGTACTATAAAATACAGAATATGCACTACTTACAAACTCTAAAATTTTACCTAACTGCGATACTCAAACTTAGGGGTAAAGTGACCACACGCGCCATAAAGACGGGCTTTGGCCCTGAAGGCAAATGGCAAAAGTGGTGACATCCCCTAAAAGTGGTGGTGACACGCTTCGCCAATCGGTCGCCTTTTACGACCTGCCTGACATAACGACAGTTGGTCTATTCTTCAAAGGGGGTCTGGTCCAACAAGGAGGTCAAATATATAGGTAGTATGTGAATTGTGAAACTGTACAAATGCTTACATTTACAATAATAAATTAAAAATTTATCTAAAGCCAGAATTCCACGCGTTTATATTTAGGCCGGTATTATGATTTGAGAATGAGAAGACTACTAAAATTTTTTCGTTGAGAATCATCTATTGTCACACAGCTAAAACTAAGAATCATCCAAGAAACCCCAAATGTAAATAAAATCACACCGTTGATAAATAAGAAGGACGAACATTAACTCCGTTATTCTATATTTGGAGATGATAGAATCAAAATATTATAAACCGAGTCGGTATTCAAACTCCACCTAAAGTCAATCTTGAATGGTGAATATTTCAAAAGTTTTGGTATTCCGAAAATGGGAACGAATCTTCCCTCGGTGTTTCAATACTAATTTAAGTTTTCATTTACAGGATGAAACGTTTCTTGTAACAAAGGAGTTGTTCGACAAGATCTTTCAAGAAGCCCACAACAGGGCAAAGCGTTGTTAAAGAGAAGCCTATTGAGTATTGTTATCAAATAAATACGTAATACGTAAGTCGGTGAAATCGAAATTAATTATACGGCGTCTTTTGTTATACGCTTTCCAACATTTTCAGGCACTTTCCTTATAAATTGACTCTTACTTACTTACTAGCAATTACTCGTGACTTCGTCCGCGTAACCAAAATTATAACTTCCCTTTGTTCACTCGGATAAAAAGGAAGCTTATATCACTCCTGGATACCGCAGTTTTCTATAGATGAAAAAATTTTTAAAATCGTTCAAGTCGGTTTTGAATTAAATCGTAAGAAACAAAAACAAAATCAAATATTTCCTCTTTATACTCGTAATATTAGTTTAAATAATATATTACCTACTTGTTACATTTAAGTTTTAAACACCGATGGCAAGAGAAACAGATTGTTCTTTTTTCACAAAGAATAATCTACGAAGAAGAGAGCTCGGATCAATATATGTCTCTGATGCTTACTACTGCTTAAACACTTATGCAAGTGGCATCACAATCCCGCCAAACCATTAGCATTACACCATTAACATCTTTGGTGTCAATAGACGATGGTTGTCTCTTTTCATTATGAGAGCCATTTGCTTGTTTGCTATCGTATGATATATAAAAAAAAGACAATCGGTAAAAATAGACAACTAAGATGTGAATAGTGCGATATGACACAGATTGCAGGCAATTTAATGTATTTATCTCCCAATTTAATGTATTTATCTCCCAATTTAATGTATTTATCTTCCAAGGGATAAATAGCGAAGAGCACTAATGCCAAGGTACCCTACCTGTTCTTAAATAGGCAAGGCAGTTTACCAAATTAGGCTCTCCCTTTTACTGATCACGATGGTAGAAGCAAGTTTACCTGCCTAAAAGTATTCTATGAGGTTTTATTCTATGTCGGAATCAGCTCGAAAGAATACGCAGCAGCTTGCTGATTCAGCGCTATCATTTATATACTCGTAGTTCTGTGTCCAGTTTTGTATTTGCCGTTTCACTGGTTACTCTCACTATAATATCTTGTCTTCGTGCTTATTTCGGATTGAATGTCAAGACAGCTAGCATAAATCAGCGCATAATAGGTTTTCATTGCAAATATTTAGTAGTAGTTACGATTATAGTTTAATCTTTACACTCATTTTGGATGCCTTGCGCTTGCAATGTTAAAAAATTGTACTCTTATCAACAAAAGCAAACAATACATATACAATGCATTACTGGAAATACATATTTGTATTATTAAAAAGTTCCGTTCGTTCTGGAATCCGAACATGTAGAAATATTGGCATATAAGTTTATAGAAAGTTACAGAAGTAGAATGAAATATAAAAACCGGCGGTAAAAACAGATAAATATAGCTAGAAATCGGGGAAGACTAAGATTGGCGTACCATGATTAAATTGATCGAGGACTGTTTGAGGGTGACGTCAATAATCTCCGAAACTAGCGTGTATGTATCAAGAGATTTATGAGTATGTAGGAACCAATCAAGGATTTGAAACGTTGTAATTTCGATATGTTTGCGCGTTTCATGCTGTTCCGTGATTTGTTCGCCGCGTTTCATGCTTTTTCGCGATTGGTTTGGTAACTAACGCTAGAAGACATCGTCCTAATATCATATACCATATAACGTTAATTCACTACGAATTAACCAATCATGAAACAGCAAATATATCGATATTATAACGTTTTAAATCATTGGGACCAATATATTTGAGCCGCGATGTACGACGCTTGATTTTTCTGTATACTCTATGAAAGATTTGACGCAAAAACATTGATGTAAAACAGTACAATAACAAAGCCATTCTATAACATTCATATCGCAACAAGCTACTACATTATGCGTATATCAAATTTTCAGGATTTCCTGTGAGTAACATACTGCCAAAATTTTAAGCCTGCCGCCTATTAAAATGGACACTGACGGCTTAACGTACTTGTGAAGCCTCAGTTATTATACCAACTAATGGTCACACACTTAGCATAATGGCACCGAGCTTCGTTGTTCTAATGCGACTTAAGATATTACTAAGCAATATTTTGTTTAAAACAATGTCTTTTGTGTTTGCTGTTCTTACATATTCATAAGATAATAATATAAAATTTTCATGTCATCAAATTTGTGTTACCAGTTTGTAAAAGGTAATGGAATATCAAACTCGTAACTACCATTGTGGCTACTTGATTCCAGGGCCCTGAGCTCGGCAACATATCACCCGGGTATACATTGTATCACCGCCATACATTTGCTACAATATTGTCAGTATTGTATTTCAATTTGAAGAGTAACGCTAGTTTATCAAAGGTTTTATTTACTAAATAGATTACTCGCCTCAGTGGTCTAGTGGTCCGGTGACAGTATTAACGACATGAGGGTTCCGGGTTTGATTCACAGGTCGGGCTAAACAAAAACTTTTTTTTCAGTTTTTTGATAAAAACAACGTTGTCCGGGATCGGCAAGTTCCCGGTTGGTGATAGGCTTGCCACCTATAACAATGTGGGACCAAGTATCTTCGGCTAATCGAAGGTGTACCTGTTATACATCTGCCTACCTCTTCTGGGATACGGGCGTCAAGATACTTTTTTTTAAATATAAACCAAGTAAATATAGAGTATGACTAGTAAGTAAGACAGTACTTACGAATTATTAAAAATATTAGTAGTAAAACGTAAGAGGATTCAAATAGCATGAGAAAAAATAGATAAGCATATAATCCAAAATAACCTTAGATACTTTACTTATATTATTTATTTATTTCCACAATATGTTATAAATTAGTCACAAATCAATCGTCATTCATTGTGAACCCAGCAAGGCACAGCAAACAATTCAGGTGAGAGGAGGATATTATATAAAAATTCTATATATTATAAATGTCCTAAATTATTATCATTGTATAATCATAATTGATTTTTTTAATTGGTGAATTTAAGTTTTTATTACTTAAAAACATACATTATAATTTATGTAGTACTATGTCCTTCAGTTGTGATAATAATCATTACATTTAAAATAAACGTATGTAATAATATTTTATTAATTTCAAATATTTATTTTTAATTAAAATAGCAAAATATAGAGAGCTAACGAAGGGGCCTCGCTAGCTTGGGATATTTTAATTGTAAAAGTCATTTTTTGTTTTCCGCTTTACGACATAATTAGAATATATAAATACGTCGACTATACATAACTTTTTTATATATAGTCGACGTATGACGTCATACGACTATGTGTTTAGAACGTAAGAAAGCAATAAAAAGAAAATAACTATGAATATACAAGAAGATAAAAAGTGTGAACAAAATTATTATCTCTATTAAGATAAAAATTTAAATAAAATTATGCATCTGATTTACTCATATTTGATCATTCGTTGATTCTGAACTCAAATATGACATCAATTTAATTCGCAATGTTCCGTGAACGTGTGACTTTTGCGATGCCACTGCGAAGGAAAAAAAAACAGTAAACGGAAGAAACTCAACAAAGATAGTAAACTTCTTCAACTCTTGTAGATTGGAGTTCATTTCTCTTCAAGATTTTTCTCCTCTTCAATTACAAAGTGAAAGGTGCGTTGAATACATCATATGTGTGCTTTTAGTTTTATTACTGACTAGCTGTTGCCAGCGACTTCGTCCGCGCGGATTTTGTTTACTCCGCACTGCCCCTCTCCCGTAGGTGATAGCGTGATAATATTTAGCTTATATGTTGACCCGACTTATTAATAATATTCATATAAAATTTGAAGTAAATCCATGCAGTACTTTTTGAGTTTACCCCGGACATACATACAGACAAACAGACTAAAATTCTAAAAACTATATTTTTGGCTTCGATATCGATTGTAGATCACGCCCCAAGTATTCTTTTAAAAAAATATTCAATGTACAGTTTTGACCTTCGTACGATTTTATTATATGTTATACATATAATAAATAATATGGCGGGACTATGGTATATAATGTAGGGTAGGTAGGTGTTGCTGGACCTTCTTAATTTTCCGGACCTTGGGTAAGTTTATTCCATTACTAACACTATTCTTTTACTTTCAGTGAAACCTACGGTTCCCAAAAATGCTATTAAATTTTTTTTCCCATGTCGGTCCTGGGGTTCTTTGAAAAATAAACCAACTGCCGTTCTGCCAGGCATGTCGTAAAAGGCGACTGATTGGCTATGCGAGTCACTACTATCGAGGCTACAAAATGTGGCATTAGATCTTGCCACAGGATAGCAACGCACCAATAACATCTTTGGTGTCTTTAGGCAATGGTTGACTCTTTCCATCAGCAGATCCATCTACTTGTTTATCCTTATGATATATTAAAAATATTAAAAACAGTATTATACTGTTTTTCACTGCATTAGACTTTTTATTGTTGAACAAAAATAAAGTACCTAAACAAAATTTTCTTTTTTCTCTGGGCGGTGGAATGATACTTTCAAATATGATACTAGATTGATCAATTGTGTGACAGTACAAATATCTGTGGATTGAAAACATTAAAAAACTAAAACGCTGTTATTTTTTTAAATACTATTTTCTAACTCAGACTTAATTATATTTTATTTCTATTAAAAAAACTTGATAAACCTTGTGGCATCGCATAGGCCATAGACGTCCACAGAACGGAACAAAGTAAGTCAATGCCATCTTTGAGTAACGTAGCTGATAAACTTATGCACGTGGTATTTTTTTTATATCATAAGATAGCAAACAAGCAAATGGGGAACAGTCAACCATCGCCTATAGACACCAAAGGTGTTAATGGTGCGTTGCTATCTTTAACGAGGTCTAATACCACATGCATAAGTTTACCGGCTACCTTACCCTCTAAACCGGAACATGACAGCAACAAGCACTGACGCTATTGCGGCAGGAATAGGAAAGGCGGTGGTACCAGATCCGGGCTAGGCAATGCAAAACTCTACCACCTAGTAGCCACGATGGTAGTGTCTCACATAGCCAATCGGTCGCCTTTTACGACCTGTCTGGGAGAACGGCAGTTGATCTATTCTTTAAAGGAGCCCGGAACCAAAACGGGGCATATATATCCTTGGCACAAAGATGACAACCCACCAATAAAGTTTTAATAGTATTATAATATTTTTAGACTAATAGGTTGCCTTAATCTCTTTAAGTATGTCGCTTGCATGAAGCAGTTTGGTGTTATAAGCAAATGCTAAAAACGCACTTATAACATCTATGGTGTCTATTCGCAATAGTTGTCACTTTCTGTCAAGAAAACGATCACCTTGTTTGCTATCCTATGATATAAAAAAAATAAGTGAGATATTTTTGACATCGACAAATATCTCTTTTCTCGTTCGCGACACATCTTACAGGAATATACTAAGTGGACAAGTGCTCTCCCCCCTTCCTCCTCTGTTGAAAATAGGACCACAAGTTACCAAGAACCACCGACATCTATTTATGAATACATGAAAAAAATATTTGTATCTCTTTTTCCAGCAAATCCGCTAACGGCTATGAAATTTGACATTATTAAAGTTAACAATGCAGAGCAGTACAGAAACCTAATATTTATAAATAATACGCATTAGAAATACATTATAATAATAAAAATAAAAATCACTCACAGTACATTCATTTGACATACATAATAAAAGTATCATCACGCCCGGTTCCCTTGCGGAGTAGGCAGAGTGAACCGAACATCTATAGACTTTCCAGTACACCGCGTTCACCGGTTTTCCGATTGGCGAGATAAGTGATGATCCTCATCGCCGCATTTATCGACATGTTATTGATCATCGACTACATCTGGCGATAACCGGATCCGATAGTTTGACATGCTCATCCGAGGCATGGGAGTGGTAATACACCACTCCGCCAGACTTCGAGCTGGTACCGAGGATTAGATTTTCGAGAAAATCTCGAAAAAACCTCAATAACGCTTTGCCTAACCCGGGGATCGAACCCGGGACCTCGTAGTCTGAGCCAAATAGGCTACCCCTAGACCACGAGGCAGTCAATAACATACATGATATATAGTACATATAGTATACATATACATATACGCATATATAGTATACACATGTGTATACTATAATATTTTTGAAGTTTTATATTATATATATATATATATATATATATATATATATATATATATATAAGAAGTGGAGATTGAGTATGTCCATAAGTAGGATCATTTCATCTAATTTTGTGAAAAATAAAAACAGCTTGAACTTTATATATTTTTATTTTATTTTATGTAGCAACATTAATTAGTCTTTTTTTATCATATGATCACTAGAAATATTAACTTTTAATTACTATCTTATCGTAATAAGGGCTTTTCATGGCTTGATAACTTGCGTAATTTGTGACAATCACTTTAATTCGGTGATGGTACTGCTATTATTTTTCTTACAGGACTACATCATAAAAATGAATATTTTTGGCTAAAGGCTGTTGGCAAAATTAGAAGAGATTCTATTGTATAGTCCCGGTTAAATTTCGACCACAAGACGGTTGCTAGTCTTATTTAATTTATATAAAAGTATGTCACGTAATTAAGCACCGTGTATAAAGAAATGGCCGTAGTCCAACAGCCATAATACTAATGGATTCTCCAAGTGATCGTTAAACATGGGCTAGTCGCACTAACAGCCAAACTGTAATTACAAAATGGAATTCTTTTAACGCTACAGTTAATGTATATTCACTATTGTATGTAACAAGTGAATTAAAACTGAAGGACACTTATTAGAAATTATCACAGACCACGTGAAAATTATGGGACTGTCACTGTCAAATATGTCACACATTTGTTGATATATTATACAGTGAAAAAATATAGATAACCATGTCGTACAGTTTTATCGTACTGAATGAGATAACAAAGGTTTAAAAATTTCCCTTGAAGTGATTTTATTTCATCTGTTCATTATAAAAGTTTTTGGCGAATCCCGCGGGATCATTTAATTTTTCCGGGGAAAAAAGTCTATGTGCTATTTCAGGTTATCATCTACCTGTGTGCCAAATTTCATTCAAATCCGTTCAGTAGTTTTTGCGTGATTGAGTCATCCATACACACATCAAACATCCATCCAAGCATCCAAACTTTCGCATTTATAATTTTAATATAGATAACTTCTTATTACTGTCTGTAACTGCAAGCTACACTAACAAACTAAAAAATTGTATTGAAAGGCGTATCCAATAAATCCGTGGAATTTATAGTAGAATAAATAGTATTGTACCTAGTAGATACCTACGCGTAGCATTATATACAAATATCAATGTTTTGCGGTGAGAAAATAATAAAATATATAGTTTTTATCTTTCAAATCCTAATGATTCATCAGTCGTTTGTCATGATTCTAACGAGGCATCCACAAGACAACGAGATATAGAAAAATACCATAATATATCCCTTTACAATCGGCAAAAAGTTTCGATTTTAAGTTATTTATGTCATAGAATGTATTAATATACCCATACTTTACACCCGAAAAAATACTGAAAGAATTCGATAACACCAGATTTAACATTATTTATTTTTAAGAAGTTAGTTTTTAGATGTTAATCAGTTTCCATAATAACGTCAAAAAAGCATTTTACCCTACCATTTTCCGTTTAAATTAAAGATAAAGAACATTTAAAACTTTATTCAGAAATATATATTTTTCTATATTTTAATAAGGCAAGTCTCGAGGTCAGACTGCGGATGAACATGTCTAAGACGTAGGATGGAAGTTGAAGAAGTGGAGATTGAGTATGTCCATAAGTAGGATCATTTCATCTAATTTTGTGAAAAATAAAAACAGCTTGAACTTTATATATTTTTATTTTATTTTATGTAGGAACATTAATCAGTCTTTTGTTTATCATATAATCACTAGAAATATTAACTTTTAATTACTATCTTATCGTAATAAGGGCTTATTCATAGCTTGATAACTTGCGTAATTCTGTGACAATCACTTTAATTTGGTGATGGTACTGCTATTATTTTTCTTACAGGACTACATCATAAAAATGAAAATAGCTATTGAAAATGAAATATATTTTACTAATCAACTAAAAACAAATAAAATAAATTTTAATATTTTTCTATTTCCAATTTTTTTCTTTTATATTTTTCTATTTACGTCTATAATAAAATATCTTACTTAATTTGGTGATACAAAAAATAATAACCATTTTGAAAATGTTTTAAATAGGTCAATAGTTCTTTCTTATCAATTTAAATTTATTTTATATCATAAATTACTAAACACTCCTAATAAAAACAATGAATAGTACAAGAATTTTAAATTATCATATTGACCTTGGCTAATTCGGTGACTTATTTCATGTTTATCTTGTAAAACGTTAACTTTTTGAGTCCAGAAAATAACGTATTGTGCAAAAAGTAATCAGAATTAACTGATATTAATAATTCCCAGTAATTCTCAAGTTTTTATCAACTGATTGTCCAGGTTTCATAAAGATATACTTATGTTTTCTAAATAAAATTAATTAAATATTGCAGCACAGTCGTACGCTGCCGAGTCGAAAAGCAAAAAATGTCGAGCGCACTGCTTACTGCACTGTTCACTTGCACGATTTAGACAAAATTTCGCACACGAAAAGAGGTTTTAAGGCCACGCCACAAGGTTTTTTTTAATGTTATGAATATTATTAGTATAATGTTGTAAAAGCTTCCAAACGTCCTATCACCGAATTAAGTAAGTCACAGAATTATGCGAGTTTATCCTACATCGACTTGTGTCAATAAGTTTCTTTTCAGGCAAGACAAGACAAAGAAGTTGCAAGTCGCACCGAAAATGCCTTTATAAAGCTTTTGGTCCATGAAAGACCTTAAAAGAACTCAAACCCTATAATCAACTGTTATATAAACTTGGAACGACCCAGATAGGTACAAAATTGTGTTCTTTTTATTTATATTTCGCTGTCCCTGATTGAAATATTTTACTTATTTCAATCAGAGGGTTATTGTAATTGAAGCCAATTCTGAAATATCTTCAAATAATACAATTATTTAAAAAAAAATCTCTGCAGTTCATGTTTGAGACGTCATATTGCTATTTGCTATACGTAAAAATTTTCTCCATAGCAGCGAGTACGTCCCGAAACGATTGCAAAACTACATATATCTGCAACTCCGTGACACATAGGCATACACTATACATACATACCTTTAGTCAATGAGAAAGAGTGTCTGGTTTCAACAGATATGCATATAATAAAGACAGATACATACATTATTACCCATACACACACACACACATACGGAAACACACTTGCACATACATATTGCATTTATTGCATAAATGTACATATTTTTGTAAAAAAAATAATTAGGCAGGGCACTGGCTTATATACAACAGTATTAACTAGTAATAGAGGTTGACGGTCAATCTATAATAAGTCGAATATTGGAACAATTAAGATTATTATTATTACTAGCGATCGCCTGTGGCCGAAATTCGACCATAGACTATACAATAAAAAACATTTAAGTCTGACAGCTGATTTTAGCCGTAAAGAAAATGTTAGATATGTGTGTATAATATCATGTATGTCATGCGAACGTAGTTTGCATAATGTTTATTTTTATTAATGTAATAATATTTCTAGATCATACTATTTATAAGTATTAGATTTCTGCAGTCCTCCACAATTTAAACTTTAGCTATGCCAATTTTCATTCTTCAGCGTTCGCGCAATTGTCTTAAAAAGAGGTCTAAAGCTTTTGCTTCACGTATTAATATATTGATTGTTCAGGTTAAATTTTTATTAATATTTTGAAACACAGAACGCCTGGAACGTAAAAATCAGATTGAAGTCATACAGGTGTTTAATTATAAACGTCTGAGCTTATTATATGAACATTCTAATCCGGATGCGTTGTGTCGCGCTCCCGGCTGCATGGGTATCGGCATCTTGCTTGTTTTTACCGTGAAACAGCTTTGCTGTGTTTTGGAGAGGAGGGCAAGACAGGCAGTGTAATTACTGGCACCGAGACTTAATAGCTTATGTCTCAGTATAGGCAACACATTAATGAGTCACCTGTGCTAGTTCTAGGTAAACTAGTTTATGTTCATTGGCGAAGTCAATTACTTACCATCAGCACTCTTCCAGTTTGCCTATCCAACTAACATAAAAAAAATGGTTGTAAATAAAATTAAGTAAATTTGTTATATTATTAAATCAACTTCAATTCAATTATGATTCTAGTAAGTGCACTATTTGAAAATCATGATTTAAATTATTAAATTATAATTTCAATGAACTTGTTGAAGTAAGAAAAAACAAGATTGGAAACACTAAAATACAAATTGAAAGTAACTCTAAGAGTGGATTTATATAAATAACAATATTTGAAACAACGGTATATAGGTATACTTATACAAATACAAAAAAAACTCATAAAGTTATGCCAACGATATTTACTTTTGCTACAGAAGCTGCATAAAAGTACAAAAATAAAGATATATTTCACAAGTCTCAGTAAAAACGAAACCAGCTCAGGATCACTGCGAAAGGATCTTCAGTCAACGTGCTAGGAATAATGAGATGTATGCGATGCGAACAAAACAAAATGAAGAACAAAACTTTAGCGCTTATCTGGCACAACTTCGCAAGTCGGTTTTTATAAATGTTTATCAGAATGTGACATTAGAGCTTTATCATAATTTA
Organism: Apodemia mormo; assembly: GCA_036924255.1. NCBI lineage: Eukaryota > Metazoa > Arthropoda > Insecta > Lepidoptera > Riodinidae > Apodemia > Apodemia mormo. The sequence goes on along the minus strand of JAUPFN010000003.1, from coordinate 36,215,079 downwards.
TAATACTTTCCATACACTTTATATTAATGAATTATTGTTCATGTATAGCTAAAAATAATATATTAGCTGTTACCCGCGACTTAATTCGCGTGATCCATGAACATTACTTTATTTTTGGTTAACCATTTATTGCACACGAATAACAAAAAGTAAACATAATGATAAATTAAGTACGAAAAACAAGCTTATCTATTAAAATTTCTTACAAGTCCAAAATGCGAGAAAAAATAAAATAAGGTAGAATAAACGAGTAAAAAACAAAAGAACAGAAAAACTTAACTACTAAAGCAAGACAACATATAACTACTTACAAATAATTTATGCAATGGATTAGTAGTGTCGTTTCAGGAGATTCAGGTTTAGGTTTAAAGATACTTTATTCTCATTACAGACATAGTGCACTTACAAGAAAAGAATAATTACAGCTATTTTTAATAATTATACAAGTCATACGTACTGCACAGAATATTCACTTCACTTTAAAATTATTTATTATAAACTTGGCCAAATCGTGTTTAAATTTATTAAAAGGATCGACCTTTTTAGTGTTGAGGGTAGATTATTATCTAGTTGAACTCCGTTGTATATATATATATATATATATATATATATATATATAAATTTCCTTTAAAAATCCTACTATTATTATTAATCCAAAAAATATAACCAAACTTAATATGTTTATTGGTAGGATTGATAAAATGAAGTTGTTTTTTTATATATAGAAGAGGGGGCAAACGAGCACGAGGTGCACCTGATGGTAAGTGATCACCACCGCCTTGTCTTGCAGTTGCGTTGCCGGCCTTTTAAGAATGAGTAAGTTCTTTTCTTGAAGGTCCCTATGTCGTATCCGTTCGGAAATATCCCTGCCGGTAATTGGTTCCACAACAGAGTAGTGAGGATGGAACTTCAAGTTTTGACGCGATGTCCGATGGTGGAATTCGGCGGTAGGAATTAATCCAAACAACTCGTCAGAACGCTCCATGATATATACGATAAAAGACACAGAGAGAACCTACGTCTCTGCGCAATGCCAAAGAGTCAAGCTGTTTCGAAATAGCCTGGTCGTCAACGACTCGAACCGCTCTACGCTGAATGCGATCAAGATAAAGAAGCTGGTACTGGGGAGCTCCGGCCCAGAGATGCGAACAGTACTCCATGTGAGGTCGAACCTGTGCCTTATAAAGTTGAAGGCGATGGGCCGGCAAAAAGTACTGTTTCGCTCTGCTGAGCACACCGAGCTTTTTGGAGGCTGGTTTAGCCTTTCCTTCCAAATGTCTGCGAAACTGAACGTAATTCGATATGTCATCTCCCAGGGTTCCGATACTAGCTGAGGCTGTTAGGAGAGTATCCTCAAATCGAGGTGATACGACAAAGGGCGTCTTTTTAGCTGTGAAGTTTCGATAAAGCCTATACAAGTTTGCTTATTCCTTTCGTCAACTTGAAAAGATCTGGTGATCTTGAAACGGCTAAACAGATTCTAGCTAAGAACCATATCACAAAATAAGGCTTTCAGTTAAAAAAAATCCGCAAACAAATCGGAACATTTGCCTGGTCGCTACGACGCCACTGACAAACACACAGGTACACATATAAATTACAGATACACAGATATGAACCTGAAAATTTTAACACCCTTCGTTTCTCCAAAAGTGTTTCTATCACCGAGACTACTAGATGGTAGAGTTAAGCAACGTCTCACCCGCATCCATTTAATTGTTCCTGTCCCAATAGCGTCAATATTGAATGCTTGTTTCAATCGTGTTCTGATTTAGAGTAAGGTAGCCGGTAAACTTATGCATGTGGTATTACCATTTTTTATATTATAAGACAGCAAACAAGCAGATGGGTCTCCTTATGGAAAGTGTCAACCATCGCCTATTGACACCTAAGGTGTTAATGGTGCGTTGCTATCTTGTAGCGAGGTCTCATGCCACACGCATAAGTTTACCGGCTACCTTACCCTCCAAACCAGAACACAACAGTTACAAGGTAGTAGCCACGATGGTAATGACTCGCATTAACCCAATTGGTCGCCTTTCACGATCTGCCTGAGAGAACGGCAGTTTGTCTATTCTTCAAAAGAGCCCGGGACCAACACGAAACAACAATGCCACCACATTGATATTAACACATTTGGTATACAGTCGATTGATTTCTTTTCCCATCACGAGAGCAAATGGCTTGTCTGCTTATCTTATGATAAGAAGTATACAGAAAAATTCCGCACATTCGTTTTTTTTCCATCCAACGGTTTTTAAATTTTTGAATGGGTATTTTATATCAATGTTTTGAATGTATAAAGGAAACAGTTACGTAGATATACCTATTATTGTTTCGGCTCCATTTTGATTAATAATCCGTCTGATTTCTGGGGAGCTCGTCGTGCAAACTAGGTGGTTAAATTCTGAAATGTTTGTCCAAGTACGAACTACCAACCTGTCTATTCTGCTGTTATAACATCCAGTTATCTGTTATAAATTTAACATTTGCACATACTGCAAATATTAAATTTATAATAGTAAACTTTTTGTTTACACATGTAAGATACTTAACGAGAATTACCCTATAGGTTTTGATCTCACTATGAAATAGCAAAAGGAACATCTTTGGATTACATTGACTAGACGTCAGAATTTTGCACAGCCTAATGAACCGTAGATCTGAATATTTGATATAAATTTCAAATTTGTACTTTAAACGTTCTTAAGAAAAAGGGTCTTCATATACGGACAAACACGAATAACAAAGTAATCCCATCCTTATGGGATTACTTTATTTACCGTTTTCTAGTTACGCAAATACTTACTTAAAACATTTAAAATAATGTTTGAAATGCAAATCTGTCTATCTGTCTATGTGTTACGCTCTCACGGTTAAACTACTGCATGGGTATGATAAAATTTTGCAAGGAGTTGAAGACTCTGAGTTGAAGACTAGGGTCAGTCATACTTTTTTAAATCAACCCACTAGGGGCTGAAATAGCAAATGAAAGTTTGTATGAAAGATAATATTGATGATTGTTACTCTACACCCGGGCGAATCGGCGCGTGTCAGCTCGTATGTTTGTCTAGGATAATATAAATGGTAGGGAAGATTGGGGATGGTTGATTAATTTCATTCAAAGTTCAATGTTTTAAGAAAATTTTAAATTTAAAAAAAGAATGCGTTTATTTTATCAAATATATATTCTACGATATAAATTAACAACATATATTCAAATATTTTATCATTTTAGCTCTAAATTACTTGTTTTGATAGAGCTCCGATATTTGGTCAACCTACCTCGAGATCGGAGAAGATAGATAACATAGCTAGTGTAGGCTACATTTATAATATATATAACAGAAAAACACAGTCAATAAATATTTGTTACTAAAAATAATATTAAAAAGTTTTTATAAAAACAAACAATAAATTAGTAACAAAATTTAAAAGTAATATTAAATCTCTTTGACTAAGAGATTGACAATCAAACAAAGGAGATCAGAACTGACTTTAGCAACAATAATAACGATTATAATATTTCTGAAACTTTGATTCGGTATTAACAGTAACAAAAAATAATTTCATAAGTCATTTTCAAAGTTATTGTATTGTTTGAATTTCGATTTAATTAAACTTTACCATTGCTGTCCTTGTTCTGTAACCACGCTTATAATCTTTATAGTAATTTGGGTACCTTATATCTTATAACTGGTATTTTGCTTTCCATACAAAGTTTTTCATTATTTCATCCTTTACCTTCCGTATTAGGTTTGGGGCATAAAATACGCTGTTACACGTGCAACCCCTATATTTACCTTGACGTTAAATCCGTATAAAATTACTACACAAAATAACCTATTGTCGTTCATATAATGTAGAAGGAATAAATCAAAACAAAACAGTTGGTTTTGATTGATTGTCTAGCTCATGAAAGGTATTAAGTTTCTAGAAAAGGATAAAAATGCCTGCAAAAATTACAAAAGAGTTTTACTTGCGTTACTGCGTTTATATTGTCGTGTCGGTGCGATATCGTATACATTTACAATCGACTTCCTATTCCTTGTATCCCGGGATCCTGCATCAGATCTGCTTCCTTAGAAAGTATACCCTTTAAGACAAAGACACCTTCGCAATCGGTCAGGTGACTTTGAGTAATCGGTAAAAATATAAAAAAGATTCCGACGAATTGCTAACTCCTCCTTTTTGGGTAGTCGATTGAAAATATTCCACTATTACTTTTACCCTGAACTAAACGACAATCTTCGTTAAAAATATTCACCTAACAACTCTGTCTAGAATGTAGTGTAGTGTAACATTTAAAATAGAAGGTGAAATGTGCAGAGGGTAAATCCGGGATATATGCCCATGTTTTTTTATTTTACTCATACGTCCTAATATACAAATAATACGTATATTATTTTCATATGTGCATTATCTTTGGTCCTTTATTTAATCAATTCGCATTGTTTTTTAGACTGGTCAGTATCAATATACGATAACGTGAGTTAAAATTTAAACTATATAGAGCGATATATACGCTTCGAATGCGGTGTATATGCCCCAAACTTAATTTCGTGGAAAGTTTAAATGCCCGTTGTAATAAAATAAACATTTTAAATCTACAAATCTTCATTAAACATTATTATCCTTTAAATTAATTAGACACACATTATTGTTTTAAGCTATTTTTTATGACTAAAATGCTTTGTTAGTTTTCTTTTGATTTTGTTTTTATCTTTTCTTTGTGTAGTGCAACTATTTTTCTTTATTTTTATCACTTGTAATATTATCTTTAGTTTTATTTATTGGTTGACGAAATTGGTATTTGACTGATTTTTCTTTGGTTCTTTTCAAATCTATTTTTTTTATCTTCTGGTAGTTTTTTTGGTTCTCTTTTCCCTTTTCCTTTTCCTTTCTTTCCCCTTTCCTTTCTTTATTTTCTGTAAAAATTGTTACTGTCATTTGTTACTGTCAAATTGTCTGCATCGACTAAATTATCTGTAGGTTCCAGATTGTTATTATCTGCCAAATTTGTTATGTTTAAGGTATTGTCTGCAAGAATATAATCAAGTTAGTAAGCATTAAAGTTAAGTAGGGATATATGCTCTTAGAGGCATTTATCCCAAAACATATTGGAGTAGATATTTCTTTTGACTAGGATAAATGCCTTCGAAAAAAAAGATAATATCTTAACATTATTAAATAATTAATAATAATACACATACTCTAGTCCTAATGCAGAAATAAAAATAAAATAAACTTACCTGTTACATCCAAAGTTATAGAAGGCCGAAAATCATTCACAAAGTAAAACCACGCCTGCTTATCCTGCCGCTGTCAGTAACGCTCCTATGCATAACCGCACGCACCAAAGAGCATTCTTTTGCTCACGCGTCTTATATTTCTCACAATTGTAATGAGGCGTCTATCTCACTTGGGCGTATTTCCCGGACTTACCCTACTATAATGTAGTTGGAAGAAGAAATTTAGTTGAAATTTATGATCCTATTTATGAACCTACCAGAGATGCATGTAAATTAGCACTTATTATATCGTATCGACTACGACGTAGCAATCTACTACACGATAATCAACGAGACAGACAACACTAACTTATGCACACGATCGTTTATTAACAAGACCGTTATATTTTAGGGCCTTCAAGAATTCCACAAAAGATCACGTTATTTTATAGAATCAGCTGGTATACAAGCATGGATGTTAAAATAACTAACGTTAGGTGTTTACGTCTCCCGGCCCCTGTCACAAAACATAAATCGTAGCAATATCGTAGGGATTTAGTAGTTGAAACAGATTTCGCATCCGTCGATCGAACTTAAATCGTTCAAATGGTATGTCATGTGAGTGTATTCATCTTAAACGAATTTTTTTACTTCCCGCTACGTATGTAGTTACTGATTTTGCCCCAATTTTCGAAAATCGAGTTTTCACCAAATCTCCACGTTTTGAGGTCCTAGGAACCTTCTCCGACTATTTTAGGATGACGTCAGTATGTCTCTCTCTCTCTCTCTCTCTCTCTCTCTCTCTCTCTCTCTTTGTGTGTGTGTATGTGTGTGTGACTTCCTGAAAATTTGGACCAATTCGGTCAAGATTTTGAGAAATTTTGAAAAACCTCAAAACATTTTTTCTTGAAACAGTATTTTTAATACAACTTCCAGATGAATGTGCCTATTGAGTACAAAATCTAATCAGCTCTTTTCCTCAAAAAATTGTGTGTTCCTCAAAAAAAAAATCGGTTAATCCATTCGGGAGTAATCGCTGACGAAAAATTTTGAAACAAATGTTTTTTCAAAATAACTTCGAAATTTTTAAAACAATAATTTTTCGACTTTCTACAATATTTTACTTAAAAAACTACGTCAAACTCAGTTGCAAAGATCAAATACGAATCAAGTTTACAAAAGTTGCAGCTGTTCAAATATTAATATTTTGTTGTTTACAGCAAACCTGCTTAATATTTTTAAAATAACTTTCTGGCTAATTGCCATTTCATTCTTTGCTTTTTGCTTAAGCGCTACCCATCAATCGCCAGGTAGGCATTTAATTAATCCTCGTTTATGAGACCTAAATCATCACAATGTAAGCAATAATTAATGTGTATAAGTGATGTGTATTCAAAACTTAAAGCATGTTTTAACTGGTGTACCGTTATCTCGCCTCTAACGACTCGGCCTCATTTTTATAAACAATAGCTGACTTGCAATTCAGAGCGTTCTCGTTATAGCAAACAATACTATAATTTCTCGTTTAACACTAAGCTGAAACGGTAACGACCTAATTATCTTGTTACATTCAAGTTGCAGGCGGGAAATAATAATTAGTCGTATATATCTTGAATACAAAAATTTTCTTCAGTTTAATATTCGCAAGCGAACCGAAATGTTTCCTTTATAATTTTTCTATTGCTCTGCTTCGTTTACGAGAAAAAAGAGAAAATCTTTTCATTACATTTATGTAGGTACAAACACTTTACCCCGTGTTGGTCCGGGCTCCTTTAGAAGAATACACCATCGGCCGTTCTGCCAGGCATTTTGTAAGAGGCGAACGATGGTTATGCGAGTCACTACCATCGCAGCTACTAGGTAGTTTTTAGGCTGCTACTTGGTTACTAGTATCGTGGCTAATATGTTCTGCATTGTCTCGATGATGATGGTTGTCTCTTTCCATCATGGGAACCATCTAACTGTTTGTTATCTTAAAAAAAAATAAAGCAATCTTTAGTGATTGCATTGCGTAAGTTGTATGCATTTAGATTAATTATGACACGACTTCTTTTTTATAGAAATTGTCGACATACGAGCAATAAGCCACCTGACGTATTTGAGAGCAAATCATTTAATTAATGGAATTCAATATATACCTTACCGTGGGCGTACTCAGCTTCTGGGCAAGGGAGGGGCAAATAGTTTGTGCAAGTAGTTTGTGCAAAATAGTTGGAGCAGGGACAAAAGAATGACTGACTGAAAATAGATTTTCAGCCTACACTTAACTGAAACTTCAGTTTCTGTTCCAGTTCCAGCGAAACCAAAACAAAAAAATTTGTAAGACTATATTTAGCTTCTTTATATTTTTATCGACAACAGTAGATAGTTAGTAGAGAAGTTACCAAATTCCAGGGGCAGCTGCTTCTCTCCCCCCCCCCCCCCATCCCTCGTCTTTATTACAAAATATTGAAATTATTCTACACGTTGTCGCAAGTCGTAGGTAGGTATATAGTATAGTCGGTTCATAATGGTTCAGCAATGATTAAATGCATAAAATCACGTAACGATCCCGACATAGCTACGTTAGCTTTTTGAAATCAAAAACAAATCCTGAAATACCACGTGAATCGTGTATTTTTTTATGCAGAAGAAGAAGGAAGAAAGAAAGAGCAGTATACCCAGTGGGGTTTTTACTTGCTTACCTACATGCTATTTTTAAAGGCTGATTGTTATTTTTTGACAACTTTGAATACAATTTTTGCCCGACCCAAGAGTTAAATCTGAGACTTCATGAGCTGAATAGGTTAACCTCTAGACCACAAATCACTTGTATACATATAGTGATGTGTGTAGGTATATTGAGTTTTTGACGGGTTTCCGGGCATCTGCCTTATAATAGTAATATTTTATTTTACAGTTTCGGCAGAGTTTCACAATATTTTTGCAGTGTCGTCTAGCCGCATTAGACATTATTCTAATATATTCCTCATAGTAACAACACTGCCAAGTTATCTTGGGACCTGCTGTTAAAGATATTGTATCGATATTTTAGAACATACGTTAACATACCACGTCTTGACATGAACTTTGTTTCCGCGAGGTCCATGAGTAATATGAGCTTGTGAGTTGGTGTTGACATGTTACTTACTTAACTACAATAAGACATATTTTAATACATCCATATCCATACTAATATTATAAATGTGAAAGTCTGTCTATCTGTCTGTCTGTTGCGCTTTCACGGCTAAACCGCTGGACTGATTTTCATGCAGTTTTGCATGGAAATAACGAAGATCCGGAGTCAAACATAGGCCAATTTTTTTACAAAAATTAATCTCTAAAGGGCTGAAATAGGGGATTAAATTTGTATGAAAAGCTATATCAACATATTAATCTACTCGCGGGCGAAGCTGCGCGGGTCAGCTAGTACTTAATAATAATAAGACATGTTTTGTAGACATAATTTTGGTTAAAATACCTTCGTGTAAAGTTTTTCTTTATTGAGTTTTTAAAATTGTTATTTGTAAGGGATAAGTGCTAAAATGGTGCTAAAACACATTCTAATTATATAGTTAAAATTTTACTAATCCATATCAATTCTATCATCGTAATCCAAGGTCCATGACTAACTTATAATTGTGTCATTTTTTTTTTCAACGAATTAAAAAAAGCTATCTATATATATTTATGGACAAAAATCAATTGCGGACTAAAATGGTTTTGTGTTTCTAAAGTGTATCACAGTTATAGATAATTTTATTTTTATTTAAGGTGTTTCGTATATTTTAATTAGGACCTGAATTTGGGCTCCAAATCCACTGGTAATTTTAAGCCAGTTGATGTAGTTTATTAAATGTAAGTTACAAGTTATTGATTGTCTCTCTAATTAGAAATAATTATTGTAGAAATAATATTGTCACTCATCATTCTCGAAGGATCTCCTCCTTAATGGTGAAATAAGCGCATTTACATAGAAAAAATCACCTAAACAAGAACGTGTTTCATACAAACATAATAAACACAAACTTAATATAATCAATCGAAGTTTCAGGAAGTGAAAGCATATACTAGTTCTTCAGTTTAGTCCTGGCTAAAATCAGAAACTAGTGTATGTTTTCACGGTTTTAATGATTGCAATTTTTATTGAGTAAAAAACATTAATTTCTTGAGTAACTACACTTTTATAATATTAGTGGAACGTAGTTTTAGACACATTAATACTAAACATCATCACATGATAGATTATTTATAATTATGTAATATTAACAACGTTGCAGGATAGTTACATTTGATGACATCACCATATGGGCGTGTTTTATATCGCCAGCGTTGTTAATACGTATATAAAAATTTAAAACGTACTTACCAGTGACGAGGTTAGCATGGTGAAATTGACAAACCGCATCCGCCTCGTACCAGGAGATGCGGTCCCTGAAGTAGCGGTAGAATACCGGAAATCCTTCTTCTGGCAGAACCCATGTATTACTTATGTTCACCTACAACAATATATAGTTTTTTTTATGTTGAGGGATCTTGTAGATATTTATGTAAACAAATACTTCATATTAGTGTTAAATACTTGTAGATATATTATATATTGAAAAATTTGAAGTATGCTGTATTGTGGTATTTGATCGTGCCGAATAAGAAGCCAAAAAAAGGTTTAAAAAATACCCCTAGAGTGATTTTATTTCATCGGGAAGCACTATAACTATACTTTGAGGTGTAAATGCAAGCTACACTGACAATTTAAGGAATTTATTACCCCGCAATGTAAACTTGCGCAGTGCGCACAGACAGGCAGCTTGCTTAGCGCCTAGAGCTTAGCGAACCATCTAGCGAGTAACTTAGTTAAACGAACGTTTTAGCCGCACCATGTATTCGGCGCCAAGCTAATTGCTTGGCGACCTATCGAAGTAAGCAAACATATCGGTATTTTGTCGCGGCATGAGGCACTCTAAGCAAGCCTGTGTGTGCGGACGTAGCCTAACTGTGCCAAGTTTTGTACTCTACGATTAGCGTAATTCTTGTATAAAGGGTACAAAGTTTTTCCTTCACGTATATATATATATATATATATATATATATATATATGTAGATATTAGTATCGTCGACTTATACCAATATCACATGCGAACAATTTGTGTGTAATTTGTCCAATGATATTTAGTCATTGTAAAACTTTTGAAGCATATTTAACTAAAATTTTGTTTATTACGAATATATTATGAGAATAAGAGTAAAAGGGAATGAAAAAAGTAAAATTATTTAATATCAAGTCCCGTTTACGACGACCTTCATCATCCTTGTCACGTATTTTATTACTGCGATGTCTGATATCTGTTCAGTTATCTAAGAATATTATGGAAATGTTATTTATACACAGTGGTTATATAAGGAAACATACTACCTGATGAAGACTACGCTTTTACAATATACTTTCCAATGCTATAAGAGATCTATCAATAAACAAATTTAAAAAATGTCTTAAAACAAAACTGTATAAAAAAAGTATCTATAAAGATTATTTAGCAGATAAACAAGCCTGGGATTAAGAGCTCAATACCAATCTCTTATATTTTTTAATATAAAATAATTATTGTAATCGAAATTTTAAATTCAATTATTGTAATATTGTAACACATATATTATAAAAAAACAAAATAGACAAAAAAGACAAGCCCGCTGAATTTCTTCTGGCGGATCTTCTCAGTGTGTGGCCGCGTTTCGATCCGGTAGTAGTTTTTAAAATTTCAACTTGTCAAAAGTATCTGTAAAGGTTTATTTGAAGGAAAAAATTTTTGATTGATTGTTTGAAGTTATAGCTGTTTATATGAAGTCACCCTTATAGACGAGATTTCATTTTAAGAATTACGTAACTTCAAAACGACCCCCATGTTGGTCTGGGACTTCTTTGATGAATAGACCACCTGATTTCTTATCTGGCAGTTCTTATAAAATAAAAGAGTAGTTAAGCATGTCACTACAATGGCGAAAACTATATAGTAGAGTTTCGTAACATCTCACCCGTATTCGGTACCAACGCCTTACTTATGAAATATGAATGTCGTAATAGCGTCAGTTCTTGTGACTGGGATGTTTTGGTTACGTTTTGGTTACGAGAGGTAGCCGTCAGCCGGTAATTTAAGAAAGTCATTTTCTATCCGCCACGTGGATAGCAACGCAAGGTGCGTTGCTAAAGTCGTGGGTATCATAGACTCTGCTTGTTTGCTATCTTATGATATAAAAATATCCACTTACCGTTACTTTCCGTCTTTGGTACGTTACACCACTTACCATCTCCGGTAACCTATGTTTTTCAGAAAACCTGAATATTTAGAACAAATTCCCCAAACTGGTATTCGGATCCTGGACCTCATGCTATTGTTAATTCATTAAATATCAAGCAAGCAAATGGCTTTGCAGATGAAAAGTGAAATCATCACCTATAGACACCAATATATTAATGGTGTTTTTTATAGAAAAGGGGGCAAACGGACAGGAGGCTCACCTGATGGTAAGTGATGACTGCCGCCCATGGACAACCACACTATCAGAAGATTTGCAGTTGCGTTGCCGGCCTTTTAAGAAAGAGTAGGCTCTTTTCTTGAAGGTCCCTAAGTTGTATCCGCTTGGAAAAACCCCTGCCGGTAATTGGTTCCACAGAGGAATAGTGCGGGGGAAGAAGTGCCTCGAGAATCGCATAGTTGTGGATTTCCAGACATCGAGATGGTGAGGATAGATTTTGAATTTTGTCGCGATGTCCGATGGTGAAATTCTGCGGCAGGAATTAATCCAAACAGTTCTTCGGAACACTCCCCATGATAGATCCAATAGAAGATGCAGAGCGAAGCCACATCTCTACGCAATGCCAAAGAATCAAGCCGATCAGAAATGGATCTGTTATTGACGATTCGAGTCGCTCTACGTTGAATGCGGTCAAAAGGCCTTCCTTTTGACCGCATTCAACGTAGGCTCAGTACCAGCTCCTTAGCTGGTACTGAGGAGATCCCGCCCACAAGTGAGAGCATTACTCCATATTCCATATATCCATTACTCCATAAAGTTGTTCTTCGATTTCCGACACAAGTTTGTTCCAGCACTTTGTTACTATCCGTGTGGCGGGATGACATAAGTTTGCCTGCTACCTTACCCTCCCAACCGGAATTCGATAATGACAAGCATTGACGCTATTGCGACAGGATTTCGTATAGCGATAATACTAAACACCCAAGCCAAACGTTGCATCACTCTACCACCTGGTGGTCACGATGATAGTGACACGTATAACCAATCGTTTACCTTTTACGAACTGTGTGGCAAAATGGCAGATGGTTAATTCATCAAAAGAGGTTTGAACCAATACAGCATCTATACTGAAACCCGTAATGCTAGTCAACGAGGCAATAATAATCTATTCCTAATTCATATAAACTAAATTAGTTAAGTACTTAAAATATTCACATCTATGGTGTAGTGGTCAGGTATCGGTGTTGACCACATGAGGTCCCGGGTTTGTTGCCCGGGTGAAGCAATTCAGATATGTGTTTTTCACTTTTATGATAAAAAACAACGTTGCTTGGGATTCGGATAAGTGCCCGGTTGGCGATAGGCTTGCCAACTATCACGTTGTGGTAGTCCCACAACGTGATAGGTGGCAAGCCTATCGCCTATCTAGTACCTAGTATCTTCAGGTAATCAAGGGTGTACTGGTTGTACCTCTGTCTAGATCTTCGGGGATACGGGTATGAAGATACTTACCTGCTTGCTTTAAATATTTTATGTAAAAATCTACCAAATTTAATAGCAAAGATCGCTAGTAGTAGTACTTTTATAAATTAAAACCTCCGCGAAACCGCTAGCAAAGTTTTTGATAGCACAAAGCGCAATCTCAGATTTCGTTCGCATTTGAAATCGCATGCATACATTCCTTATTCCGAACAAAGCAAGACAAAATTAGAATCAGAATGCTTCGGCGCCTTGTTCTAATGAACTACGCTTGAGCTATGTAACTTTAATAAAAGTTGAAATTGTTCCGTCGGATCTCTAACCGTGTTTCAACAAGTCAGAAAGGAACTCACGCCACAGTTCTTGTTCTGATTCACTTGTAATTTATTTCTTGCTAGCGGTTTCTTTGGTTTTATCTGGGTAATAAAGTTATTCCTTTAGCGTAAACCGAACATCAATAATGAACGTTCCGGTTCACCTCAATTTACCGGTTTATCGGTTGGCGAAATGCTAATCCATATCGCCCTGTTTCATATTCATAGCAGTAAACATCATCCCTACTTTTTCAAAGTGAAGGTGATGTTCTATCACTAGCGCTAATGGGGATAGTCGGGTGACAAGACATACTAACGTGGGTGTTAGCTTGTAAAAAATTAGGCTATAAACGCCAAAAAACGTACATAGCCAGTACGTTTTTTGACGTTTATAACGTAAAATATCTGTTTTACGCGTGCTTTACAAAATATATCATGAGCATATTTAAAAACTACTTTTTGAGTATAAAGGCGGATTTTAAATAATATTTTTAAAGATGCTTATACAAAATATTACAGATTATTCCTCAAATCCAGGCTCCAAAAACCAGTTCCTGAAATTCACCGTGGAATCAGATTGGTGATCCATAAAAGAATAATGATAGGAACTCACCACACAGGTAGTACTCTCGTTTTTCACGTTAATAACATTATTTTCCTAGTTCGTCGTATGGACGGATCCCAGGAAGCACGAGAACATTCGATGCGTCATTGGTTAACAACGGATCATATCCCCGAGTCGAGCGGAGAAGAATAATAGAATAATAGATGTGTTGATCAAGTTTCTGCCTAGTATGAAACAAATGCTGCTTCTGTCTGGTTCATTGATTATTTCTTTTAATCCATAGAACGTATTTTATATTAATTAAGCAATTAAGAAATTGATTGACGGGTATCTAAACATACCCGAACTAATACCTCCAGTATTCTGTGCTCCTACCCAATCACGTTATGATCCAGAAAAATAATGGGATGACAAGTGGGCAATATTATACACAAATCTGTCAGAAAGAATTTTTTTTCTGAGAGACAGGGGAGGCTCAAAACACTCTAACTGCATGGCATTGATAGGAGATGATCTTATTGCTCCGATAATAATGCGAAGGCTTTGTGACTGGATTTTGTCAAAGACAGAAATGGCTTGCTTGTTACAAGGCTCTAGAAGAAAGGAACCATAGTCAAAGTGGCTTCGGATCAATGTATTGTATAGAATTTTTTGGTAAAATGGGTGAGAGCCCCACCAAACCCTGTAAGCAATTATTTTTCTGGGTCATAACGTGATTGGGTATGAGCACAGAATACTGGAGGTATTAGTTCGGGTATGTTTAGGTACCCGTCAATCAATTTCTTCCAAATCCGCTCAACCATTATTTAATCATTAAGTTACAAAGTTATATATATATATATATATATATATATATATATATATATATATATATATATATATATATATATATATATATATATATATATATATATATATATATATATATATATATAGTCTACATACATCTGTAGTATTTTTCCCTTCTAATTCAGGGAACTATTTAATCGCTGCAACTTTGTCATACCTACCATATTTCTAAATATAATTATCTACCTTCATTTATATGTTGCTGTTGGGTGTTGATAAGTTGTATTTATAAACAAACAAGATATCTGTGCATTTGGTATAGTAATGTATTTTGGGATGATGTGTCCAATTAAGTATATTTTAAAGTATTTTGTAATAACTTTTTCTTTTAAGCATAAACTATTAATTACTGATATATTTCAAATGTAAAATTTCGCCTACGAAATAAAGACAATCTGAATTTCAATTTACTGTAAAAAAGCGTGTGTGTACTCTTATGTACGCACACAAGATGAGAAATCTTTTTAAACATTTTATCCTTCGCGTTATCCTATGTTTGTAGAGAAAATGACTCTAATTTTATTTAAATATCAAAAAATAATTATTTGTACATAGTAAAAAAATGACAAACTTTTTTTGAAAATAAAAAATGTTGACTAGCTAATGTCATGGTTTTTCGTGACGGAGTGTGCGCGCGCATCGTAGAAATTTACTCTTAACATTTTTCTCTAACGCACCAAAAGAAGTGTAACTTCAAAATATGTATTTTTGCATTTTTATATGTTCGTAAATATTAAAATCGAAAACTACGGGACCGATTTTAAATATTCTTTTACCATTTAAAAATTTCACTATCCAAAAGTTACAAAGGCTACTTTTTTAGCAAGCAGGAAAAGGAAGTAATGATTTGGGTCACGCGAACGTAGACTAAAGTAAAGGCTAATTACGAGTATTGCTTGCATATAAATGTCATGCTGCATCCACTTCCATAATTTAAAAAAAAAACACTATTTTTGTAAATCAATTTCATCCAAATCTTTTTAGCCCTTATGAAGTCAATAGTTAGCATATAAGCGTCTAAATATTTAATTTTTCACAATTATTAGATGAGTGGGTTTTCATGTTTTATTACAATTTTTTTCTCTGAGTATTATAAAAAATTAATACAAAAAAGTTTTAATCCCACATTCAAACTCGAAAAGGTCGATGTATACAGATATAATACAAACAGAGAGCTTATTACTTTGATATGAGTTTGATTAATATGATCCGTATAAAGAGTTAACATGGTTCACTGTAGCAGAATTATTCCATATTATTTAAACGTTGACGTCTTTATTGCGAGTGGTAATAACGTCTGAACAAAGCAATACTCTTTACATACGTGAAGGAAAAATGTTGTACCCCTTTTTAAGGCAATTACGCGAACGTTGAAATATGAAATTTGGTACAGTTAAAATTTACATTGCGAAGGACTGAATATGTCATGATAATATAGACTCTAGACTATTTATTTATATGTCATTTTAAAAATGACTCAAACTGAGGAGAACCAAAGGCTTAATGTTGAATGAACAGATTTCTTTTATCTTTAATGGTCCAGTGGTTAATCTGTTCCACAGCCCACATGAACACTAATAGACACGCTATTGAGAAGAAAACGTGTCACCGCGCATATGAGCACTCTTCTATTACTGTCAAAAATGTCATACATTTGTAGGCTATATTATATTGTGAAAAAAATAGAAATGAACCCTGTTATACTGTTTTATAGTACCGAATGAGATGACAAGGTTTAAAAATTACCCTTGAAGCGATTTTATTTCATCAGTATGTAAATACAAACTACACTGACAAAAGGTGTGAAAAGGGAGCAGGGGCGAAGCAGGGACCAGGGTTCAAGCACGCGACAGACATTAGATTAAAACAATAGCTCATTGCTTTTTAATAATTGTACAACCACCAGTGTTTTTTTTCTCCGAGAAAAAAGAATTCTACCGAACGCATTTATTTCAAAATCGGTACGATAGGGGCTTAACACAAAGAGAACGATAGAGAGCAAAAGATAGTGATTAATTAACAATTCAGTGGATCGATTGGTATAGACAAAAGGCAGGAAAAACTATACAGAAACGCGTTTTATCTCATTCTTTCACATCCTAATTCCTATAAATTTATTCATAATTATCTCTTTTTTGTTACAATTTTTCATATTTTTAATTGTAAGAATCCAAATCACATCGTTCTAATAAAAGTTTTTTCAGTTTAAACAATATTTTTTTCAAAAGTGAATTTTAGATTTATTTAATCGATGTTGAGTTTAGATATTTGAAGATCAAAAGATCACGGAGGAAATCATTATTTTAGAAATGTTTTAAGATGTTGAGGTGAACCGGAAATATGTAACGTGTGTAAAAGTGTATAATAAAGAATTATAACCTACTAGTGACCTGCCCGCGGTTTCACCCGCGTAGCTTTTGTTCCCGTGGGAATATCGGAAAGTTTTATATACTAAAACCTTCCTCAAGAATCAGTCTATCTATTAAAAAAATCATCAAATCCGTTGCGTAGTTTTAAAGATTTAAGCATACATAGGGACATAGGGACATAGGGACAGACAGAGAAAGCGACTTTGTTTTATACTATGTAATGATGACGGGCCTTTCGTTGCGCGTAAACTTCGAATTTTACTGTACTTACTGAATTGTAAACTTCAAAACTCAGCTAGGTACTATTTATTTCCTTTAATACAAAAGGATAAAAAATTATAAATAATTTTAATAAAAAAATGCGATGTTTTTGAATTTACAGTAGTGTGTGTGTAATGTGTATAAATTTTCCCTGGTAGTTCGTAAAAGACGAACGATTAGCTAAACGTATCACTAAGAACGTGACTACGAAGTGGTAGAGTTCCGTAACATCTCGCAAGAGTTCGATAATACTGCCTCACCTATTCCTGTGACAATAGGGATATTACTTGTCACTATTTTATTCCGATTTGAAAAGTAAGGTAGTCGATTTCTAGGAGAAAAGTTTCAAATATCAGCATCAGCATCCGCGAACTGCAAACACGGTTTTCAATATTAGCATCATCAACAAGCGGATCTCCACGTTTTGAAGTCCCAAGGACCTTATCAGACTATTTCACAATGGCATCAATATGTATGTATGTATGTATCTGTGTATGTGTGTAAATAAATATCTCATTAGTTTTGAATAGCTTGATCGATCGTAACGCGATCGATGGCATTTAATTGGGTTTCGCCAAACAAACTTTCTGAGAATCCGGACTGATTAGTCTTAAGAGATTGAGAAATTTTGAAAAAATTTAGGCTATATTTTTGAAATAACTTGCCAATGCAAAATAATGTACCAATTGAGTACAAAATCTAATCAGCTATTTTCTGCTATAATTTCGTCCAATACCGCAAATAGCATTAAACTCGGTTCATCTGCTTGGAAGTTATCGTTGACGAAACATTTTGAAAAATGTGTTTTTCGACATAACTTTTTCAACCAATTATTTTTTAAACTTTTATAATATTTTGAGTACTTAAAAACCTACGTCAAACACCAATTCAAAAATCAAAATTGAATAGAGGTTTCAAAAGTTAAAGCTTTTCAAATATTAAAATCATGCTGTTTACAGAAAACTTAATACCGTATATCGGATAAAATCTATTGATTCGTTCGGTATCTATTTACATTAAATTCCATTCAAAAGATCAAAATCGATCATCATTTTGAAATTACACAGATTTTCAAAAATTTAAATAATAATATGTAAGTATAGATTTTTGAACTCTTTAAACATTAGATTTCGGATCAGTTTTTGCTTCTTTAAACTTAAAATACCTTAATTACAGATTTTTTCGCGTACCCCGTACTGTGAGTTATCGTTAGACAGATTTTTAGCAAATACCGCGGGTCTGAGAAAGTATTTGTTTAATCAGAGGATTAGAACTCTTCAAGTGCTAATGATTATTATAGTCAAGTGTTCATCCTCCTCCTTTTCCACCAGCTAAATGGTTCTTCCAGGTGAAAATAATCATATTAGTAGTATATATATGACAAAATCAAATGGAAAACTATAATCGTCAACAAACTTACAAAATGTGTTTAAAGGGGTTAAATAATTGTATATATAAATGAAAAATGCCTAATCTTATTTTGACAACCACGGAACCCTACCGTGCATGGCCAGATGCCTACTTGGTTAAATTATTTAATTAATATTTTTTATGACAACTCATTTTATTTAGGAGAAGTGAAATGTATTATACAGTTAGAATTTACTTCTCGTAAATTTTTCTTGGGCCTTAATGTTTCCAGACTCTCCAATTGAAATAGATTCTGAAAATACAGACTGATTAAGCAAACTAATATGTTTGATCGTAAATGTTTTTATTTTATTTTAATTAATCGTTTATTTATTTGCTAACATCACACTGCTTTTAATTAATACAACCCAGCAGTTTTATTTACACAGCAAATTGGTTGTTTCTAATAACTTTGATAATTTTACGCAATAAAAATTAGACAAAACATTACCTACATTTTCTGGAATTTTGTAATGAGTAGACTAATTGCCTTCTTGCTCGACAATTCGTAAGAAGCGAGCGATAATTAATAACTACATGTGACGCTGCATCGAAGCAGCTGTTCAAGTCATTGTGAGCTGCGTGAGCACACATATTTTTTGTTTTACAATTGCCAACATTTCTTGTTTTCTGACAAATGTGAAATACTGTTTATATTTTCTTGTTTTTTTATATCACTACACAGAAAATAGCAGATTGCTCTCCAAATGGAAAGAGAAACCATCGCCTATAGACACCAAAGATGTTAATGGCGCGTTGCTGTCCGTGTGCCGGGGTGGCAATGCCACATACATAAGTTTACCAGCTACCTTACTCTCCAAACCGTAACATGACAGTGACAAGCATTAACGCTATTGCGGCAGAAGTAGGTAAGACGGTGATATCAAAAACTCAGGCGAGAAGTTGTGGAACTCTACTACCTAGTATCATAGACAAGCAAATTTGCTATTGCAATTTGCAAAAGCTGCGCCCGCGACTTCGTTCGCGTGGAAAATTTCTAAAATAAAAGCCTAAGTTACTCCATATTACCATGGTTTAAAAGATAGGCAATTCCAGGGTTTTACCCGCATAGTTCCTGTTCTCGTTGAATTTTCTGGATAAAAGCTATTCTATGTACTTTCTTGGATCTCAAACTATATTTGTGCCAAATTTCACTCAAATTGGTTTAGTAGATAATAGACAGATAGACACAGTTACTTTTGTATTTATAATAATATTATTGAAGTATCGATAAGATATAGAGATGGTATGATATGGATAGCAAAATTGTAAATAGTGTGTTACCATTCATATGGACGAAAATGACGTATTTTCACAAATATAAAGTAGCCGGCCATCTTACTGTCGAAACGGTTGACCAAAATATGGTGACAAGTACATACGCTATTGCAGAAGGAAAAATGTACCTGGATGAGACATTGCAGAACTCTATCATTTAATTGTTACGTTAATCATGATTTGCCAATCTTTGACGTTTTACGAATTGTCTAGTAGTTAAATTAGAGGTACATTGTTAATTCTTCAAAATAGCCCCGCATACCACTATTTGAAAATTCCGTATCCGTGATACGGAAGAAAAAAATGTACTTATGTAAAATATCAAATAAAAATACTTTGCAATATCAGTATGAATATTTTTACAATATCAAATCAATATTGTCCCGTTTGCCAGAGTTAGACTAGCTGAGCCCGCGACTTGGTCCGCGTGGAAAAAATTCTAAAATAAAAGTCCTGGGGTTTTAAAAGTTCCCGTGGGATTTCCAGGATAAAAATTTCAATATTTTTGTCGTGTTTCAACCTAACTTTGTTCCAAATTTCATCCAAATCTGTTTAGACGCGAAGAAGAGACAGACAGACAGACAGTTACTTTCGCACTTACAATATTAATATTAATAGTCCACTTGTTGTGTGTATGATGGTGATGTGCTGTATCTGTCTTCTGAATGATTTGAGTCGAAGTCGTAGAGTTCTACATATTTTTTCGAGTATCTTACCATTATAATATCTACTACTGCTAGCATTGCATCAGTTTCTGTCAACATAGAGTTCCAGTAAGGAGGTATGGGTAGCCAATAATTTTACGTAAATCACTTTACCGGCCTGTTAAGAGGACAATAATGCTTCACTACTGTTTTTCGGCTTTCTCTTAATATAAAAAAAATTACCACATCGATAGGCACATTGAACCAAATGCCCAATAGCGCTGGAAGTTTGAAAAGTGGTAGGAAAGTACTTTAGTACTTCGGACACAAAAAATAGCCTATGGTGTAACCCTGGATATGAACAACTTGTATATATCGCAGTGAAATTGTCAATGCCGTTAGATTATAATCTACCTAAGTGATATTATAGTTTAACTGCTAACCTAACCTAACCAAATTATAAAATCCCTAGGTAGATTATAATCTAACGGCTATTGACAATTTCACTGCGACATATACATCTAAAGACTACTAGTATCTATATAATTGGCTATATAAGGCATATGCGGGTGCATCAGCGCCGTTATGACTGGAAGTCGAAGCGGTTGCTATGGCCGAAATCGGTTGGAAAAGGTTACTATTACTAGTATTTTATAGATTTAGGCATTACTTTGCTGAAGTTCATAATTCAAATACGAAATTAAGGTAATTCAATTTTTAAACTTTCTTGCTTCTGATGTGGAAAAACGTGTGGTGGACGTGGTTGGACTATCGTGCCACTTTCTTTGGTCTCCTTTAAATCAGACCTTGGGTGAGTTTGTCCCATTCCTTACACTAATTTATGTTTTAGTTGCTTCACTTCAGTTTCGTATAAAGTTAAGCGGAAATTTTGCAAATTAAAAACCTACTTAATTTCGGCTTTGAACTATGAGTATCGTCTATCGTTTTTTATATTTTTCACTACAAGAGGTAACATTTCATATTAACTTGTAATAAAACTTTAGGTACTAAAACTAGAATATACAAATGAATATAAGAGTAAAAATGAAACTTCTCATTGGTATTCCAAAGATGGCAATGCCACATACATAAGTCTCCCGGCTACCTTACCCTTCAAACCGGAACATGAAAATGACAAGCATTGACGCTATTTCGGCAGGAATAATAAGACGGTGGTACCAAATACCCGGGCGAGAAGTAGAAAACTCTACCATCTAGTATTTATGATGGTAGAGACACGTATAGACGATCGGTCGCCCTTATGACCTGCCTGGCAGAACGCCAGCTGGTATATTCTTCAAAGGAGCCCGGACCAACACGGGGAATATTTTGACGAACGAATTAAATTGTACATATTGAAAAACACGATAATTAATTGTTACATACATAAGTAAACAATAAAAATAATACCTACAGTAAGAATATTGCCTAACCACATAGTAAATAGACCGTGGTCCCTCGAACACACTTTTTTTTCATTAATAACAAGCTGGATTTTTGTGAAGAGCTTCGTTTTGACGAGACAACCATTTTTTCTATCTTCGAAAAATCTCGAATCGGGTAACTAATAAAGTTACGGAGCTTTGAAAATTTTGATTCGGTAAAGGAAAATATTTATTAATAACAATAATTATTTTTTGATTTTAATCGCTTGATTATATTATGAAAAACATTATGAAACTTTTGCCCTACACATTCGATGGTTTTCTGGCGAGTCTTCCACTGTAAAGTTTCGGAATTATGAGATTTTTAAATTGATATTAATCAATTTAAAAACAACCAACTTTTTCACTGCAGCTTGTTAAATTATTATTGTAATTCAAGGTTAACGTTATCATACACGAACAGTGGAAACTTTTCTTAGTCCGACACTACTTTTCTTTTTTATCTATTTTTATTAGTTACACGATTCGAGATTTTTCGGAGATAGAAAAGATGGTTGTCTCGTCAAAACGAAGCTATTCACAGAAATGTAGTGTGTGTTTAATAAAAAAAAAGTTTGTTTGTGGGACCACGGTCTAAAACCTCAATGAAATTAATGTAATAATATTGAAAAAGTATAGTCACTGCGCGATGTACTAACATTCGTCAATCGCGAGCTCGTTAAGTCACCATCCGTACGGAGTACGGAGGTGTCCGTACTCAACATTATTTTTGGTCAAAGTATAAGTACCCATCTTTTATACATATTCAGTATCAGATTCGAGTACTGAGTACCCTGTTTCAGTATGTAAAATATTTTACCAGTCTACCTGTATAGTTTTATTTTAACTGCATCGTGATCTAGTTGTTGGATTTTACCTGTTATTGATAGGTTCCCTCTGTCTGCTTCGCAAGAGAATCGAAGTTATGACATATTTTTTAAAATTCGATTTTTTTAAGACGTTTGAAGAGAGAGAGAGTTTCATAAAACTACAATCTGAAAGCGATGGTCTTCTCCCCCGTGTTGGTCCAGGCTTCTTTGAAGAACAGGCCAGCTGCCGTTCTGCCAGGCAGGTCGCAAAAGGCGACCGATTGGCTATGCAAGTCACTACTGTCGTGCCTACTAGGTGGTAGAGTTCTACATTATCTCGCCCACGTCTGGTACCTCCGCCTTATCTATTCTTGCCGCAATAGCGTCAGTGCTTGTGACTTTTGTATTCCGATTTGGAGGCCAAGATAACCGGTAAACTTATGCACGTAGTATTAGACCTCGCCACAAGATAGCAACGCACCATTAACATCTTTGGTGTTTATAGGCGATGGTTCACTTTTTCCATCAGGAGACCCATCTGCTTGTTTGCTATTCAAATTCTCTTAATTATCTCGGTCATTTATTTTATTTTTTGGTATCAACGGTAAATAGGTCCAAATTACCTAAGGGCGGGTGTTAAGAAAAAAAATCAATCGCTTTTTTTCTCAACGGTTTTTTCATGAAGTTACAAGCGAATGCATTTGTTCAAATTTAAATCTGTAGTATTCTTTGATAACTTAAATTCGATATTGTCTGATTTTTATAATTTTGACAAAACTTTGATAAGAGTTTTCGACAAAATTGAATTGAAGTATCTCGGTGTGAACAGTAGCGTTATTTACCGGCTGTGGCAGCGTAACACTACCACAGAATCCCACTGAGCAGCACTAAATTCAACTGACTAATAAACTTGAGTCGATATTAACCGTCCGAAAGAGTTATAAGGCTACAAAACTCAAGGAGTGTTGTTGTTAGCTCCCAAACCGTGTGAATTCGACTGCATGAACATGGCTTCCGAGCACGACCCTTAATTTAGTGCTAACCGATACGTCACGGGAATCATGCTTGTCGAACTGAATTTTGTAGGGTAAATAACATGGACCCAGGAGCAATGAGATAAAACTTTATTTTGCTATGAGTCTCGATTCAGGTTAAGACCCGATACAAGAACGGAAAGAGTGTACCGTCGTCCTCAATACTGAAAGGCTGAGATGCGTTCAAGAAGATCATCTACACTGCGGATCGATAATTATGGGATTGGCGGATGTTATGAAGAACAGACGAACTGAGCTCGGTTTTGTAAATGAATACATGATCGTTCAAAATTACGTGTTTTTAGGCCTTATGTTTATTCGTTTGCATTTCTGATTTTATGTTAACGCTTGACAATGTGCGTTCGCATATATTTTGTGGACTAGGAAGTACTTGGTAATGGAAAACATTTTATAATAAAAAAATATATAGGTGATAATTATCTCATTCCATTTCAGAAGAACCATCTGCTTAATTGCTATCTATAACTTAAAAAAACAAGCTGATCATTTTCTAGATGGAAATTTCCCATGTCCGGATATACTGTCTCATAGTATGGGGGTTCGCTTATTCTGCTTCGATCCCGGGTTCGATCTGCGAATTGGGCTAAAGCGATTTTGAGGTTTTCTTCGAAGTTTTTCTCGAAAATCCCAATCTGAATAGCATCTCAATAACTGTCGGTTCCAGTTATCAATGAAATAGCCGATAATTGTTGTTAGGTTGGAAAAAAGTGGTTCATTACTCATATCGCCAACGGACAAACCTGTGAATCGTAGTGAACCGCAAAGTCTATAGATGTTCGGCTCACTTTGCCTATCCTGCAAGAGAACCTGCGTAATAATACAATTACACCTAAAAAATAAATGGTACCAATGTATCTTTTTAAAGGGCAATGGGCCCACCTCTCGTTCCCACCACTGTAACTTCTGTAAACCAGAATCAACAGCGGCAACCGTTCTGATACCATCTGAGTTGTGAGCTCACGGTGCCCTGGGGAAAAGCTAAGCTGTCTTGGATCCCGTAACGAAATTAATCAGAAGTATATAGAAGGAGTAGGAAAATACATCACGTACCAATGTATCTATGGTACATGAAGTATAAATAATAAGCAAGTAGCGTTAGGCGTGGCTGGCAGGTAGTGATAATAATATAATAATAGTAATTTTACCGGTGGACAAATCACACGAACTGATCTAACCCCAAAGTAAGCAAATTATTTGCTTGTGGTGTGGATGCTAGTCTATGATACTAAAACATATATACATACATAACATATTCTTTTATCAGTGCTGAATATATTGAACTAGCGACCCGCTTCGCATGGGTGCAATGTAAGCGCACAAAAATATGTTTTTACAACAAATCTTTGAAATTATCAGATTTCCTCTCCTATGATATGCATGTATTATACATATAAACTTTCTTCTTGAATCACTCTAAAAGATGTAAACTTTGAAAAATACTCGAAATTCATTGATTTGCCAAATAAGGAGACGAGTGGTAATCTCCATGACGAAAATATATGTTTCTCGATATCCGCGATTGATCGCTTTACATAATTATTTGCAAACCTCAATAATGTTATTTCGACACATATGTATGCTTATGTATGTAAGTTCGACACATGAACTAAATCTAGAGCTTAATTATCTAAATTAAACAGACTAACTACTAAACGTCATTGGCGATCCTGGTTATTAAAATGATATTATATAGTCATAGCTCTCTTCCTCTACGTGAATAGCTATATAAAAATATAAACTTTACTATTTCTCTATAATAACAGATTTTCTACTGATATTTGCATTTTTTTATATGAATAGACGAATAATTTTATTTGCGATATATTACTGTACCACCGAAATATTATATAAAAACAATAAAAGACCTACGTAGAAATCAGTTACTTGGCAGTTGACGAGGTATTTAAATTTGAAATAACCTAAAACATCATATAATTATTACAAAGAATATTATAATAAATTATACAATCTTAAATGTAACATGTTACAACAAACAAATGAATAATTCAAGAAAAATTATATGGCTTCTATAAAAACGGTAATTTCCATAATAAAGTGCTCTATTATAAATGAGGTTCCCCGAAGGCACTCCAAAGTTACTTTTCAGAACTGAAGATAGCACTTTAGATTAGTTACGTTCTATTGACAAATTAAGAAATTCGTTTCGTTTCATAAAATAAATTTATCTTAAATCGAAACACTATAAAAATAATCGTTTTATTTTTAATCTTACCGCTCTTCCTTGAACTGTGACGAAAAGAGTCAAAAGTAGACAAGTACACCACATAACGAAGCCGCGTAGATGTCCACGTAGCACGAATGACGTAGCGCCTACCGTAGAGGTCAGCCGCCTTCGCGTGACTGCCGCAAGTCGGCTGGCTACGATCGCGTGCCGCGCCATCGCCTTGCCTCGCAAGGAACATTGAACATTCAACGTGAACAAATATTCAAATAATGGAAGAACAACCCACTTTTACAACTATATAGTTTTGTTTACATTCATGGGTCAGGGTCATTGGAAAAGCCTTTGGTTATTGTTTTTAAAATTTTACCTCTTTAAAAACTACCGCCTTGATCAAAAAAAAAAACTTTTACTTTATATCACTACGAAAGACCTTAGTAACCTTATAATTATTTTAAATTATTTTTTAAAATAATTTAAAAATTATATATACATAGAAAATATTCTATCAAACAAATTAATATAATCGAAACGAAAATTTTATTATGTTATCGAAAATGTGATGTTTATGGCTTTAATTTTAAAGTTTACCCATTAATAATTAATGTATTAGGACGCCTGATATTATATTCAAGACTACGAGTAGGTGACGTTGTTTGCCCTTTTTCATAGCCTTGTTTTTAGATTATCTTACCCCAAATCTATATCAACCTACTTCAAGTCTGATTATTACTATTATCTACAATCTACATATTGAAGGAAAATTTTATATTTTTAAGAGAAATGTATGAACGGCGGAGTATGGAATTTGGCACAGGTAAAGCTTACATTGCAGAAAAATGCAAAAACATAATATTTTTAAATTGAATGCATTAAAAATACATTAAATCAATAAAAATAAACATAACTCACACTATATTATTTTCTTTACGGCTAGTAAATTGTTGGTAACTTAGTAGAGATTTTAATTTTAGTCTATGATCGAATTTTAGCCACAGACGATCGCTAGTATTTTAAGAAAACAAACGGAAAAATGTCACAAATAAAATTCCACATTAGCTGATGTGGGTACATGGTAATAACCAGTAATAACATTTACCCCGTAATAACATTTAATTTTTTTGTGCCCTGCACCTTACACCACGGAACTGTTAAAAGATAGATAGATCTCTTGTATCCTGTATAAATGGCATAAAAATAGCATTGAGTGTTTCGACTAACGTATTGGTTTTTGACAACGTGCATCGATAAAAGGCCAATAAACATATTTTAAGATCCTGTTTATAATCGTTGTTTATTTTATATCCGTTTAGATATAACACAACGTTTGAATAAAAAGAAAGAAATAAGACCTTAGTCCTGCCATATTTTTTTATGAATGAGACCCGTAAGTATCACAACCGACACACGCACACGCACACGCACACGCACACGCACACGCACACGCACACGCACACGCACACGCACACGCACACGCACACGCACACGCACACGCACACGCACACGCACACGCACACGCACACGCACACGCACACGCACACGCACACGCACACGCACACGCATACGCACACGCACACGCACGCGCACACGCACACGCACACGCACGCGCACGCGCACTCGCATGCACACGCACACACCCTGTGATTAAAATTCGTCCATAAACTAAACAATTAAATCTCTTCTAAATTCGACAGCAAACTTTAGCCATAAACATAGTCGTATGCATGTTTGCACACTTTCATATATTATATCAAATGAATGTATATTTTTATTAATAAATATATTTCTAATGTAAAGTATGTAAAATATTAGGTATGAGTACTTCTCCGCGATGTAAACTTTAACTATGCTAAATTTCATACCCCTCCGTACATGTTCGTTTGCGTTCAAAGACCTAAAAAGAAAATAAACAAAGGGTTTACGTTTCACGTATTAATATATAATCACTTCTGTGATCTAGTGGTCTGGTGTTGGTGTTGACCACATGAGGTTCCGAGTCGGGCAATTCAAGAATGTGTTTTTTTTTAATTTCCTAAAAACACAACTTATTTCGGGATTGGAAAAGTACCCGGTTGGCGATAGGCTTGCCACCTATCAAACTGTGGGACTAATTATTATCGACTAATCGTAGGTGCTCTGGTTGTACTTCTGGCGAGAAGATACTACCTACTTTATTTAATATACAAGATTTACACAAAGATGATTTGAGATCACACATCCTTGATACATCATCATACTATCCTACCAATATTATTAACGTGAAAGTTGTATATTTAACAATTTAATGTTTTGCCTCTGTGGTCTAGTGGTCCAGCGTTGGCGTCGACCACATGAGGTCCCGGGTTCGATTCCCGGGTCAGGCACTTTAAAAAAAAGAGTGTTTTTTCAGTTTTCTGAGAAACACAAAGTTGCCCGGGATTGGAAAGTGCCCGGTTGGTGATAGGCTTGCCACCTATCATCACAATTGTGGGACCAAGTATCTTCGGCTAATCGTGGGTGAACTTGTTGTACCTCTGCCTATCCTTTCGGGGATATGGGCGTGAAGATACTTCTAATGTTTAATTGCTTGTTACTTAATCACGTAAATAAGACAAACAGATTTGGATTTCTTTTGATATATAGTCAAAAGTTTAACATTTATACCAGAAAAATATTGCTAGTTTGAGATTCTCAAAAGTTTTTATCCAGGTCTTGTATCATAGAAATAGAATTGACAAAATGTACGAATTCGAAATATTTTAAAAGATAGTTTTTTATTAAAGATTTTATTTCTTGTTTTCCTTTCTATTACTTATTTATGTAACATAACTTGTTTTTTTAAAATAACAGAACCAAATACAACTTATCTTGACACATCTATATTAATAATTTCGTCAAGGGTTTACGGTAGACTTAATCGAAACCTTACCTAAATTATAAAGCGTAAAAAAAATAACAATTTTGAGTCGACAACATATATCCGCAAAATTCGGGTTGTCGAGTATTTTGTTAAAATAGTGACTAAAAATTCTAACGGTGTTGACAGACAAATCGGCCATATTTCTTTAAAGGTTACAAATATGTGGTGTAGATGGCGTAAGCATATATAAATAAATATTTATCGTAGAACGGAGCGCAGATTATCGTGAAACTTATTTTCTCTTCGTTCATAAAAGAGTAGAAATTAAAAAATAGCAACACTATAGTGCTGTCTTTATTAAACCAACGTAATAGTTAAAAGAAGACGTCACTATAGTGTTGCTACTTTTTAATGTCTACTATTTGGGTTATATAAGATTGCGTATTATGAGACTTCCGAGCGAAGCCGGGTTTTCGTCTAGTTATAATATAACGGCAAAAAAGTACACAAAAGTTTAAAAAAAATTTGATGTAATATAATTTGCATTATTGATTGAAATTACAACTTTCCTCAAACTTAATTACGCCACTTTCAAACTGCAACAGAACCAATAAAAATAATGATAAAGTACGTTTTGGGCCACGCGCAATGTAGGGTTCCGAAGTTGCCCATCACAATAATGAGGATCTTAGTAGTCCTCATTTTTTATTGGGTCCATAAATATCAAGGGTTATTATTGTTTCATACTATCAACAATTAAAATATTTAACGTCAATGATAGGTATATCCGCGCTACCGGTTCACCCACCGTCTATAAAAATTGTTCAAGTATATTTTATAAGTTGGTCGACTATTACTCATAAACTTGTAAAGTCTAAGCCGTGATAGTTTTTCTTTTAATTTCATTATATTTACTACTACCGTGAATTTTTTCCATCCCCAAAAATGACCGTTTTGCTCGCAGAAGGGGGGGGGGGGGGACACTTGACTCTAACAAAAATTAGCACTTTAAAGCTTAATATTTATTATTTCACAAACGAATTTAAACAAAAATTGTTGTCACAAACCAACAATATTTTTTAAAAACCTATCCAACAATACCCCACATTATAGAGTACATGAGAAAAATTATCATGTAGCGGAACTACCCTAAAAAAAATTTTTCAAAATTTTATGCTACTACTTTGTTGACGTGATTAATATGTATATTCATGACAAATGTAGTGTTAAGTGGAAAAATCATGAGGGATCTGTGAAGTAAAGAAGACCAATGAGTGAGTATCCCGGGTTCTTTTCACTACGCCAGCAATACAAATAAAGGATACAATACACGCACGTTACTCGACGCACATTTACTTCGTAACCGAAGGAATATCGAATAGTACTTTACTGAACAAAAGTTGAAGCCTTAATTTCTTATTTAAGTTATGAATTTCCTCAAAGTAAGGCATGATTCTAATATCTCAGTAAGCTATTTACGATCCTAAATATGTCACCTTAACTTTAGTAATTATTATTGTATAATATGTGCCTCAACTTTTGTCATTAAGAGAAATTGCGTTCATATAAACACATTTTGTAGATTGAATTTGTAGAACACATACTTACTCGTATTAGAAGTTATTAAGTTAAAAGGAAATTAGGGACGGGAATATACTGATAAAAGTAATAAATTGAATATCACACCGGCCGCGGCGTGTAAATTAGAATTACCTGCCGACGGTGGCCTGTCTCTAACTTACATAATACACTTACAGGTCGACTGATTGTCAGTTCATGGTTATATGTAACCAATATAAATATAATAAAAAGAGAATTTTGCTTAACTTTATAGTAAACCCCACCGGAATTAGTGTAATAATGTTCAAAAAATATAGTTACAATGCGGGCAACACACGGTCGCCTTAACTTATACGTGCCGCGGCCGCAAATCGCTATTTGTGAACAGAGAACTTCGAAATCTATGCGCAGGTGTCGTTATTTGATATTTTTTTAAATAACAGAAACAGACATAACTTATCTTGACACATAATAATATAACGACACAAAGTATACAAAAGTGTAAAGAAAAATTGGAAGTAATATAATTTGCATTATTGATAGAAATTACGACTTTCCTCAAACTTTTATTAGGTCAAAATTTAAGAAATCTATGCGCAGGTGTCGTTATTTGATATTTTTTTAAATAACAGAAACAGACATAACTTATCTTGACACATAATAATATAACGACACAAAGTACACAAAAGTGTAAAAATAATTTGAAGTAATATAATTTGCATTATTGATTGAAATTACAACTTTCCTCAAACTTAATTACGCCACTTTCAAACTGCAACAGAACCAATAAAAATAATGATAAAGTACGTTTTGGGCCACGCGCAATGTAGGGTTCCGTAGTTGCCCATCACAATAATGAGGACTACTAAGAAAAATTGGAAGTAATATAATTTGCATTATTGATAGAAATTACGACTTTCCTCAAACTTTTATTAGGTCAAAATTTAAGTAAGTACGTATTTTTTACATATTCGGCATCAAAATTAAGTACTGGAACTTCTTCAGAATGTACAATTTTTTAAGATTTAACTTGTGTACGGGCACATGAAGCACAATTTTTTTAAGATTCAACTTGTGCTGTGTCTTGTGTCACAGAATGTACAATTTTTTTAAGATTCAACTTGTGTACGGGCACTCGAAACTTGATGTCATGGGCACATGGAGTGATAGCCTAGTATTACGTCAGCTAAATGACAGTCACACATCGGTTAATAAATCTGTTTATTAAACTGTAATTTAACTGGGTTTACATCAAGATTAAATACTAGAGATTTACGTGTACGATGCGTGATGAAATCTGATAACGATGCTGCCATAAGATACCGATGATATCTGTGCGCGATAAGTGTGAGCGTGTTTTATCGAGCCGCTTACATCACTCCCCCCTTCGAAAAAGGTGTTGTACCTGATGCATCTGGTTGTGCCAGTGAAGCGTATGTGCATTGAGTGCTCAGGTCTGCGGTGAGTCGAGACGAGCAGAATATCCGCGGTCCTCGGTGAGTCGGGACAAGCAGAATATGCGCGGTCCTCGCTGAGTCGGGACGAGTGCGCGCCGCTGTTGTTCGCAATGAGTCGGAACGAGCGGGACAGATTTGCTGCATGGAGATCCAGTGAACGTTGGCGGTTCAAAGTGGATTTCGGAAAGCGTAGATGACGCGTAGCTTGTGAAGCTGGCTGATGCTGTTGGATGCAGAAGGGGGTATCAGGAGGTGCTGATAGTCAGAAGGTTGTAGCGTGCTGTGGTGTCGGTTACGGTAAGGCGGGCGTAGCGTAGATTACCGCCTTTAGCTGCGCTAATTGTCGTTTCCCGATTTCTTCCAGGAACAGGGTTGGACGCACTTTAATTCCTAAACTTTCAATTTGTTGTGATAATAACATAAGTTATTATTAGAATAACCTTGCTGATATAGCATTTCTAACCTTCTTTGTTTAGGCCAGTAGTTAGCATAAAATTTGCCGCGTTGCTTTTTCTATTTAAATTTTTGCTGATTGCGCAGATATTTCAGTCATTGTGCTACATTCTGTGTTTTTGTTTTGAAATGGTCCCGATCTCGTTTAGCCTGTTGTATTTATTAGTTTCTGGTGGATTTGTAATAATATCGCTTACTTGTAATATTTTGTCTTTGCCTAATCTCTCCAAAAATCTGGTATTCTTGTCGTCGTGGATACTATTTCCATGGATGTTGCTGTTACTGAAGGACAAAAGTTTTTTCGTATTTTTCACAAACTGATCGAGCGATATAAGCAAAAAATAATTATTGTTATCATTAAAATATTTTGCCTTCATCGAATTAAAACGTTCATAGCCCCCTAATTTTATTAGTTACCCGAATCGAGATTTTTGAAGAAAGAAAAATTTGCGTTTCGTCAAAACGAATCTGTTTAAAAAATCAGCTTGCTATTAATCAAAAAAAAGTTTGATCCTGAGACCACGGTCTCTATACATTACACGATGATTCGAAATAATAAATTAATCTTAGTAGGTTCTGACAGTAAAATGTTTTTGCTACACTGATGTCAAGATCACTTCCAACTGAGTGGATTTCGGTTATTCAGTCAATGCTTAAATTTTTTAGTATTTTGCTTACTGAAAATTCAAAACTGTATTATATTCACGATCTTTAAATAACATTTAACAAATAAGATCTGTTTATTGCAAATTAAAGGTTAGTTTGTTAAACTAATGGATGAATCAGACTGAAACTAGCTATTATAATGCAGGTAAGAGTGAGTGTTTTAAAAGTCGACTTGTCAGAATCTCGAAAAATCGACTCAAATAACGGCTCGAAATTTAGCAAACCGTATGCAAAAGTTAGTCATTTATAAAGTAATTTATAAATGATATAGTCACTTGAACAGTGACTATTAGGTAAGACTTCTGCAACTCTATTTATCATAAGCCCTTTTATACGTAACGTTCGTTACGTTGCTACTGTCGTGTTCTAGTCGATTATCGGCGACAGAACTATTTCTAATCGACTTGCTTCTTCGTTGCTGCTTCTTGCTGGCGTTGCGGAGAGATCGGAGAGATGTGGGTACGCTTTGTGTCTCCTATCACACACACACACACACACACACACACATATATATATATATATATATATATATATATATATATATATATATATATATATAAGTAGAGAGTTTCTTTGAACTATTTACATTAATACATGTCTTTAGTAAAAAATTTTCTTTAGTAAAATTTTTTAGTAAAAATTCGTGTAAAAATTCCATGTTTCATTCTCACTATTTCAATCTCTAGAAATATCAACGCCTAAAAGGGTGATTCTTCAAAAATATCTTCTCCGTGTAATTTCCATGGTATTTTTGAAATCGCTTAATTAAAGTAAATTACACAAACATATTAAATGTTTATGCAAATTTAAAGAACATATGAAAATTCGACACGTAGTGGAACTATACTTTTCCTAAAAAATATATTGAATTTGATGAATTGAAATGTGTTTTTATCATTTTCGGTCTTATTTATTTTTCTTGAGTATAACGCCGTATTAGAAGATTTATACATGAATCGATAGATTATATAAATGACTATAATCTATACAGATTATAATCTTTTTTTAGTATTAAAACCATATTCTAATTCCACGGAATTCAAAAGTAATGACTAATTAAAGTTATATCCGGAAAATTATCTTGATGTGACAACCCTAACCACAAAAGGTTAAGATTGTCACATCAAGATAATTTTTATTACATCCGGTAACCGTTTTTTTAATATTCATCTTACACAACTTTTTATTGCAATAATGTTTTTTATGTATAAATCTATTTGTAGAAATACAATATTGATCCGTTGAATGTAACATTTCAATTTCAAACATTTTAGGAACTGATATTATATTTTTAGAGAACGCAATTTATGTTTGGGATGTGTGGGGAATCAATAGAAGCTTAACCCCAAGTTTGTGGGGTTGCCACTGTTGTCCCCCGACATGGCAGTCGGAAAAAGGGGTTCAAACACATTTTTCGCGATATTTCGGAAACTGTGCATCCTACAAGAAATTCGCACAAACATAATTTATAGCAAATCGCTTTGCCTACAAATATGTTTATATAACTTTTTGCCCTAAATTTAAAATTAAAGAAGTTATAAGCAAAAAAGTAAGCAAATTTCTAAAAAAAATTTCTGTTTTGCTCTATAAATTTTTTTATACATTTTACAAAAAAATTAGCTCAGACCAATCTTGTGGATGGTCTTTTGAGGATAATTTTTCTATACATATTTTTTTAATTTCATTCATTTAAAACGCTGCTACATAAATTTGGCTCTCTAAATTTGACCGGGTTCGTCAATGCTCATGAGAATCCGGTCAAAACGAAAAGCCCACAAATTCGATCATAGCTGGATATGATCACAAGACGCTTAAGTGTCTACGCATCGTTTGATTTTGAACGTAATCTGTGTTAATATAGTTATATGTGCACAATTAAATGGCATAATTAATTTTATAGTATTTAATTTTGTTTTTTGCAAAAAAATATTTTGTAATTTTTAGACCCGGATATAGGCAAACTTTGAAACGGTTTTTAAAAAAAAACTAAAAGCTGTATCGCATTAGGAGTTTTACTCTGACATCTGTAATGATATTGACTATAGTATTTTCGAATAAAAACAAAGTGAAACAAAATCGAGGTTCTTAACACACTGTGGTATGGTACCTACAGTGACCACAACCATGTTACGTACTGGGGTCACTTAATATCAAAATGTCGATAAAAATAATTCTATACATACATATTCATTATCATTTGTTATCAACCGCGCTTGACGACAACTACTAGCCGGCCAGATGTGCGGCACACCTGTGTTATGTACCTGTTTGGACAAAATGGACAAAATAGATAACGAATGGTATAAATAAGCGGGACAACATGTTTTCCATTCATTGTAATTCTATACCTTGTTGAGGGCGTTACTTTAACCAAAAATGATACTGTGCGTGTAAAAGTGATCCAAGTGTTTTATTTGGCCAAACTGCTTCACGTTAACACATTATAAATTTGATTCATTAAAATGCGAAAGCTTGAAAATTTTACAAAAATGTTATTTAACGTTATATATTTACATTGGTTTAAATTTAAATGTCCGAAGGCAGTACTAAGATGGCCTAAATCGGTACTTCTACTATAACTATAAACTATATCTCATAGTTTTGATTGCACTGAAAGTTTTTATTTTATGAGTGTAAGTATGCATGTCACACACTTGGCAAAATTTTAGCTTCGCTTATTGCGACGGGTACTACTCTGAACTGGCGAGGTCCAGAGGTATCGGGATTGGTTTTTCTGATTCTGCTATTATGCTGCTACCCAGATATCTGGGTCAAGTATTCGTAGCCCTAAATCCCTTCATTTCGGTGCAAGAGTAAGTTCTTCAGTTTTTCAATTTTTGGTTCTCAATTTTTTAGAATTTCTACGTCACATTTTTGGAATGTAATCGTACTATTTTTAGTAAACGGGCATTGCGGTCTTATACATAACTCCCAAATGTAGATAGCCAATAACATACTAGTAGCCTATATCTTTCCAATGGCGAGAAATTTCAAAATATATGCTTTTTGGTGATTTCCATGGTGTAATTTCCATCTATAAAACACCATGGAAGTTACTCTATTTCATTTTGTTTGCAATAATTAAAATGAAATATTCAATGTTTATAGTGTAATTTATGCAATTACCAGATAAATATTGTTAGTTATTTTTTTATTTAAATCTGTTAATCCAAAGCTTATCATTTAGACTGCCTCATAGTACTAGGCTCGATCATCAAGGTATCATTAAAAATTTTTCGAGGTTTCCTCGAAAATCTTAAACCTCAGTAGCTGCTCGGAGCAAGACTCCGGAGAGGTGTATTATCACTGCCGTGCCTCGGATGAGCACATAAAACTGTCGGTCCCGGTTATCACTAGGAATAGTCTATAATCGTTAACATGTCGGTAAATGCGGCGACGATTAGGATCACCACTTACCTCGCCAACCGACAAATCAGTGAATCACGGTGAACCAGAAATTCTATAGACGTTCAGTTTTATCTGCCTTTTATATTTAAATTTGTAAAACCGAAGCTTATTATCATTTAAAGGGTCTAATTATCATGCTCAAACTGCCAAAATGAGTCAACTATTAATGTTTTGATGTTAAGGACAGTATTCAACGTAAGGTGTAGTACTACACCTAAGCTAGGCTAGGTAACTGCTCGGTTGAGCATACATTCATATTTTTCGCCTATCCTACAATTCTTCGTTACTGGACTACTTACTTATGTACCGATATGATTACATTGTCGCTACAATTATAATGATTTTTATGAAAATACGAACACTAAGATTTTCACACACTTTCAATTGCATGGCTTAGAAATGCAAAAGCACATAGGGAATTTGTATATCGCTAATTTGTTTTGGTGCATCTAATTTTAGCGGAGAGGAGAAATTCCGAAAAAAAGAGTTGCTGAAAAAAATTGCCTAATATCGTTTTAATATATTACAGCCGTTCATAGTTCCCCAAATCCCTTTATCTTGTCTTATTTTCATATCTGATACGGTATTTAGCAAAATTTTACCTGCTGGGTCATTTCCGTGGTCTCTAATGTAATTTCCATGGCCCGCAAATGTTCAATATATTTTTTAGGAAAAGTATAGTTCCACTACGTGTCGAATTTTCATATGTTCTTTAAATTTGCATAAACATTTAATATGTTTGTGTAATTTACTTTAATTAAGCGATTTCAAAAATACCATGGAAATTACACGGAGAAGATATTTTTGAAGAATCACCCTTTTAGGCGTTGATATTTCTAGAGATTGAAATAGTGAGAATGAAACATGGAATTTTTACACGAATTTTTACTAAAAAATTTTACTAAAGAAAATTTTTTACTAAAGACATGTATTAATGTAAATAGTTCAAAGAAACTCTCTACATATATATATATATATATATATATATATATATATATATATATATATATATATATATATATATATATATATATATATATATATATATATATATAATATAATATATATTTATATATATTATATTAAAAATATATATATATATATATTTTTAATTTAAACCAATGTAAATATATAACGTTAAATAACATTTTTGTAAAATTTTCAAGCTTTCGCATTTTAATGAATCAAATTTATAATGTGTTAACGTGAAGCAGTTTGGCCAAATAAAACACTTGGATCACTTTTACACGCACAGTATCATTTTTGGTTAAAGTAACGCCCTCAACAAGGTATAGAATTACAATGAATGGAAAACATGTTGTCCCGCTTATTTATACCATTCGTTATCTATTTTGTCCATTTTGTCCAAACAGGTACATAACACAGGTGTGCCGCACATCTGGCCGGCTAGTAGTTGTCGTCAAGCGCGGTTGATAACAAATGATAATGAATATGTATGTATAGAATTATTTTTATCGACATTTTGATATTAAGTGACCCCAGTACGTAACATGGTTGTGGTCACTGTAGGTACCATACCACAGTGTGTTAAGAACCTCGATTTTGTTTCACTTTGTTTTTATTCGAAAATACTATAGTCAATATCATTACAGATGTCAGAGTAAAACTCCTAATGCGATACAGCTTTTAGTTTTTTTTTTAAAACCGTTTCAAAGTTTGCCTATATCCGGGTCTAAAAATTACAAAATAATTTTTTGCAAAAAACAAAATTAAATACTATAAAATTAATTATGCCATTTAATTGTGCACATATAACTATATTAACACAGATTACGTTCAAAATCAAACGATGCGTAGACACTTAAGCGTCTTGTGATCATATCCAGCTATGATCGAATTTGTGGGCTTTTCGTTTTGACCGGATTCTCATGAGCATTGACGAACCCGGTCAAATTTAGAGAGCCAAATTTATGTAGCAGCGTTTTAAATGAATGAAATTAAAAAAATATGTATAGAAAAATTATCCTCAAAAGACCATCCACAAGATTGGTCTGAGCTAATTTTTTTGTAAAATGTATAAAAAAATTTATAGAGCAAAACAGAAATTTTTTTAGAAATTTGCTTACTTTTTTGCTTATAACTTCTTTAATTTTAAATTTAGGGCAAAAAGTTATATAAACATATTTGTAGGCAAAGCGATTTGCTATAAATTATGTTTGTGCGAATTTCTTGTAGGATGCACAGTTTCCGAAATATCGCGAAAAATGTGTTTGAACCCCTTTTTCCGACTGCCATGTCGGGGGACAACAGTGGCAACCCCACAAACTTGGGGTTAAGCTTCTATTGATTCCCCACACATCCCAAACATAAATTGCGTTCTCTAAAAATATAATATCAGTTCCTAAAATGTTTGAAATTGAAATGTTACATTCAACGGATCAATATTGTATTTCTACAAATAGATTTATACATAAAAAACATTATTGCAATAAAAAGTTGTGTAAGATGAATATTAAAAAAACGGTTACCGGATGTAATAAAAATTATCTTGATGTGACAATCTTAACCTTTTGTGGTTAGGGTTGTCACATCAAGATAATTTTCCGGATATAACTTTAATTAGTCATTACTTTTGAATTCCGTGGAATTAGAATATGGTTTTAATACTAAAAAAAGATTATAATCTGTATAGATTATAGTCATTTATATAATCTATCGATTCATGTATAAATCTTCTAATACGGCGTTATACTCAAGAAAAATAAATAAGACCGAAAATGATAAAAACACATTTTCTACCTTATTTGACCACGGTAAATAGGCAAATTTTTTAAGGATGGTATAGTTATGTGTGCACAATTAAATGGCATAATCAGTTTTATAGTATTTAATTTGGTTTTTATATGTTAAATGTTTAGACCCGGAATAGGCAAACTTTGAAACGGTTTTTTAAAAACCTAAAAGCTGTATCGCATTGGGCGTTTTACTCTGACGTTTGTAATGATATTGACTATACAATAGTATAAAGACAAAGTGAAACAAAATCGAGGTTCTTTGCACACTGTGCATACCTACAGTGACCACAACGTACCACAACCATGTTACGTATTCCTGTCACAATAGCGTGAACACGTATCATTGTCGTGTTCAGATTTGTAGGGTAAGGTAGCCGGTAGGCGTATTGATGAAGAGCCTTTCTAGCCCGCCACACGAATAGCAACGCAGCATTAATACCTTCTATATGTGTGTCTAT
Source organism: Apodemia mormo (assembly GCA_036924255.1). Classification (NCBI taxonomy): domain Eukaryota; kingdom Metazoa; phylum Arthropoda; class Insecta; order Lepidoptera; family Riodinidae; genus Apodemia; species Apodemia mormo. The sequence goes on along the minus strand of JAUPFN010000003.1, from coordinate 36,175,381 downwards.
AGGCGATCGTTTCTTATTCCATCAGGAGAGCCATCTGCATATTTGCTATCTAGTGATATGTTTAAAAAAAACTGGTCATGCAGTTCAGTCAGAGTCAGAGGTCATATCATCTCGAGAGTATAACTTATTAACATTTAGGCCTTAGGATATTTTTAACTAGCCTTGCCCGCGACATCGTCCGCGTAGAAAAAAATCTAAAATTAAAGTTCCAGAGTTTTTTTACCCGTATAGTTCCCGTTCCCGTTGGATTTCCGGGATAAAAACTATCCTGTGTCCTTTTCAGGTCTCAAACTATCTTTGTAAATTAAATTTCATCCAAATCGGTTCAGTGGTTTAGGCGTGAAGATGAGACGTACAGACAGCGTTACTTTCGCATTTATAATATCAGTATGGATACCTTTCTCATTTTCTTTTTCCACGTAAAATATAGTGTTAGACAAAAATGTTAGACGTAATTAAATTGTGTAACGGGAACCTTTTTCATTTATTTTATTGAAGTTTCGCCTCTTTGTGTGAAATAAAGGTTTCGTAAAGCTGGCGTCTGACGGTAATGACCCAAATGTCCTTCAAGTGTCCTATTACCAGTACTTTCGCTTTTAGTGACAACTTTATTTTCTTCATACATACATGTCTTAACGCCAGATGCCTTACGGGGTAGGCAGAGAGAACCGAGTGTCATACATCATGATCCTTGCAGGCTTGTCTCGCTCCCTACACTACCATTATTCTCTTCATACACAAACGCCAGTTGCGAAGACTCTTGACATCACCTTTGAACAGCACTCGGTCAATCTGATCATGGTATATCAGTCTTGGTCTTCCCCGGTACCTACATCCTTCCATATTCGCATTGTATATCTTTTTTGTTAACCTTTCATCTGCCACTCTTTCTACATGTCCGAAACAACGAAGCGTGCCCTTTCTCATCTTTACACCGACACTTTCTTTCAAACCTAACCTCTCTCTCACTTCCACATTACGAACCCGGTCCGCGAAGGTTACAGGCCACATATTTTTCGTAGCGATCTCATCTCGACCGCGTTATTTCTTCTGTCATGCCCTTTAATAAAAAAATCTTCCTTGGACTTTAATAAAAAAAATCTGTAAACGGTTGACCCTGCAGACCATCCCTGAAACTTCCCGCTAAATTAAGGTACTTTAAGCTCAAAAGAGTAAAAATTATTAGCATAGATTGTTTCAGTTCAAATAATTATGTCTATTTTGATAAAAATGGCAGTATATTGATTTATGAAAAGTTGTATATTGTGGAAACAATGATTGATTTTGATCTTTTAAATGGCATTCGACAAAATTTTTGAGATCAAAAATATTGCTTTAGCTAAATAATCTATAGATTGGAAAATTTAAAAGCAGTATCAAAAAACAATTTTTCAAAAATTTTCGTCATTAATAAGTTTGACCAATTTTGATCTAATTAACGGTATTTAACGCAGTTTTTAAAGGAGAAAAGCTAATAAGATTTCCAATTCAATCGGTGTATTAGCCTGAAAGTTATTTCAAAAATATTAAATAAGTTTGCTAAAAACAACGTAATTTTAAATTAGAAAAGCTGTAACTTTTGATAATAAGATTCGATTTTGATTATCGAAACAGCATTCGGATGAGTTTTATTAGTACTAAAATGTCGTAGAATAAGCAAAAATGATTGGTTAAAATATTCGAAATTATGTCGAAAAAACCCTTTTTTTTAATATTTCGTCAACGATTACTCCCAAACGGATAAACTGATTTTGATGCAATTTATGCATTAGACGTAGTTTTTTGAGGAATAGAGCTGATTAGTTTTTGTACTCACTTGGTACACAAATCCGGAAGTTATATTTCTTGGGTTTTTTCAAAATTGACGTGGAAGGTAACAAAGTTTTCGCTTCAAAATTATCTTCACGCCCGTATCTCCGACGAGGTAGGCAGAGGTACAACAAGTGCACCCGCGATTAGCTAAAGATACTTCTCACAATGTGATAGTTGGGCAGCCTATCGCCAACCGGGCACTTTTCCATTCCCGGGCAACGTTGTTTTTGTCAGAAAACTGAAAATTAAATTTCTTCCCGCTTCGTATGTAAATAAGGAAGTTACTGATTTTCTCCCGATTTTCGGAAGTCGAATTTTCAGCAAATCTTCGCATTTTAGGGTCCTAGGAGCCTCTTCCGACAATTTTCATGATGACGTCAGTATTTGTGTATGTATGTATGTGTGTGTGTGTATGTAAATATCTAATAACTTTTGAATGGCTTGACCAATCGCAACGGGGTTGATGGCATTAATATTTTCTTTCCAGCAAACTTACCTACTATTTTTTAAATAACTTTCAGGCTAATATACCGATTGCTTTAAAATTCTAATCAGCTTTTTTCCCTAAAAAACCGCGTCAAATGCCGTAAATTGTATCAAAATCGGTTGATTTATTTGAGATTTATTAGTAACGAACATTTTTTTAAAAAAAAGTATTTTTTGACATTACTTTCGACATTTTTCAGCCAATAGGTTATGTGGCTAAAAAACAGTTTAGAACTCAAACATTGCGTTGAAAGCCATTTGAAAGATCAAAATCGATCATCGTTTCAAAAATATACAGCTCTTCGAAAATGAAATACTGACATTTATGACAAAACTAAGATTTTTGAACCCTGAAAAAATCTACGCTTAGGTATAGTTTCTAATCCGTTGAGCTTAAAGTACCTCAGTTTAGCGGGAAGCTTCAGGGATGGCCTGCGGGTCAACTGGTTTACATATTTTTTAAATTGTTTTCGCCTTACGTACTAATATACGTATGGATAACTCTTTTGCAAAATCTTGAACCGACAGTTTTACATGCTTGTCCGTGGATCGCGTGTGATAAGAAACAACTAATAAAAAAGACTTCAAGCTTCTACTCAGATTGATCGAATCTGGGACCGGCCATAAATCTGTTGACCTCTAAGCAGTCATTTTTGTATTACGGATTTGCTAGATTCGACCATTGGCTTTGAGTCCTTGACAAAATTGTAATTATTTCACGTATATACTCGTAATGTTACGTAATACGTATATTCCTTTTATTACCTCTACGAGAAAAAAATACGTTTTCTCCTATCTTTTAGATACGAAGTTATGATTCACTGTAAACACGGCTTTAGACGGCTAATCCCTGTTTTAGTGTAGGGGATAATCACCTAAGTAGGGAACAGATATTGCTATTTGTGTAAGCCAGTAGCATCAAAATATTAACGAGTCCTTGTGTACACTCTTCGAAATGTGTATTGACTGTAATCAATTATAACGATCCAGTGAAATATGATGATGATTTAAGGTGAGTACATTTTCTTGACATGACTAATATAAATGTACTCTCGTAACTTTAAGAAATCATCTGCCGTTTTGACAGGCAGTTCGTTAGAGGCGAATGATTCAAGGCAAGTCACTTACATCGGTGCTACTATGCGGTAGAGTACTGCATTGTCTTGTTTGGGTCTTGGCCATTATTAATACGTATTAAGGTTTTCCTGTGCGACTATGTCCTTAAAATATAAATTATATCGGCTTCCTTCCTGCCAGATACCACGTATAAACAGGTCAAATGTTAAACACAAAGCAGATAAAAAAAAGATTTTAATTATCTGTTTAATTTTTAGGAGAAAAAGGCATTGTAACGTATTAGAATTAAGTAAATAAAAATAAGTTGGTTTCTTTACTTTATATTTCTAAATTAATAATCTGTACACTTGCATTATACATTTCTTTCACACATTCTCACTATTTTGGGATTGCTGGAAGAAATCTCTTACAGAGATAAGCTCGCCTTTTATGGAATTTTCATGAATCCCGATTTCATGAATCAAAATGTAATTTTACCTCTATACAATAGTGTGTACGATAAAGTATTAAATAAATAAATAAGAAACGTCGTAAGTTTTTAGGTGTATTTCACTTGAGTGAATTAGAATCCTTTTCGCCAGGTAATTCACAACTCTTAAAAACTTGAATTTATATGAATTAGGGAAATTCACGTGGCATCATCCTTAAATCTTGTTGAAACGAGAAAACTTTCAGAATGGAAGAAATTACGACGCCTTAAAATATTGTGCTGTCATATTTTATACGAAACTCCGTTTACATGTTCATATAACCCAATATTTTTACCTTCTTAGTTCATTTTGCCCTCTTTAATTTAGAAATACCTGACCTGTACGGCTTCACCCCCGAATGTCATCAATATAATTTTTCATACAAACTTACTTTTCAACCCCTTATAGGTTAGTTTTTTTTAGGGCTTCTAAATTTTTCTTTCGTCCGTTTTACTGTAATTTATTTGAACGATCAATTCAGATCAGCCGTTTTGCCAAGAAATTGTATAAACTGTATCTTAAATCAATTTAAGAGTAATGAGGTCTCACATCTTATTGTTCCGAATGAGAAGCTTATCTGCTCATTGTATATTTTGTGAGTACACAAATGTTGTGATCAGGTTGTGATGTTCTACCGATAATCGTGACGTTAATTTCACTTTAGGAGAGCTCTCTTGTTGACTAACCTTATGTATAAAAACAGTTATCTACGTGACACACTCAAGCATTGGTATGTTAGGAATTATTTTTGGCCACCCCGCTCTGTTAGTCTATAATTGATTTGCGACTAATTAGTTATATCTTCTGAAACTTAACTTCTAACACAGACGCTTTTTTCAATGCTTGTAGAGCAACGTTATAAACCGACAAGGGTTAAAGTTTCTTGAATTTGGATTAATGATAATTTCACCTTGTAATAACATCTGTAAAATAGATTGTGTATTATTCCTCTCATGTTTTCATTAAAATTATTTGTTTATAAACGAAAACTCACAAATTAAATAGATATCTTATTTTTACGTTACGTGTTGGTTCTGGGCTCCTTTAAAGAATAGACCACCTGCCGTTCTGCCAGGCAGGTCGTAAAAGGCGACCGATTGGCTATGCGAGTCACTACCATCGTGGCTACTAGGTGGTAGAGTTCTGCATTGTCTCGCCAGGGTCAGGTACCACCGCCTTACCTATTCCTGCCGCAATAGCGTCAGTGATTGTCGCTGTTGTGTTCCAGTTTGGAAGGTAAGGTAGCCGGTAAACTTATGCATGTGGCATTAGACCTCGCCACAAGATAGCAACGCACCATTAACATTAACAATTTAGCCTTGAGAATTATAACACGTCAGTAATGTCTTACGTACCTAACCCATTACATCTTTGGGAAATTTATAAAATTCTCATATAAATTTGTATGGAAGATAGTAGTCATAAATAATTATGCACTAGCTGTACCCTGCGCGCGTTGCTACGCCATCAACTAAAATAAATTTGAAGGAAAGAGATTACATTAACATTTTTAACTCAGAAACTTTCGTGTGCTCATGCACAACAACTTTGCTAAAGATCATCACATGATCAAATGTTTATGATTTTAGAAAGGGGATAGCATAGTTAGCTCATTATTTTTTATATATATAGATGTTTGTATTCAAATTACTTTTTCATAAGGTAATTAATCAAAAACTAAGCCGGTGCAGGTACCTATTCTATAATAGTCCTTTATTAAAAAACTAGCTTTTGCCCGCGGCTTCGCCCGCGTTCAATTCGTTTTAGTGAAGTGGGGGGGTTAGACAGAGTCAAAACGTACAAAAAGTAGCCTTTGTCACTCTCCATCCCTTCAATTAATAATTAAGTGGAGATACACTTAAAAAAATCACATCAATTCGTCGCACCGTTTTGACGTGATAGACGGACCAACAAACACACACACTTTCCCATTTATAATATTAGTATGACAAGTATCTTCACGCCCATATCCCCGAAGGGGTAGGCAGAGGTACAACAAGTGCACCCACGATTAGCCGAAGATACTTGGTCCCACAAATGTGATAGGTGGCAAGCCTACCGGAACCGGGCACTTTCCAATCCCGAGCAACTTTGTGTTTCTCAGAAAACTGAAAAAAACACTTTTTTATGTGCCCGACCCGGGAATCGAACCCGGGACCTCAAGTGGTCAACGCCAACGCTGGACCACTAGACCACAGAGGCGACTAATATTAGTATGGATAACACGAAAAGTTTTAAAACTTAATTATCTCAAAATATTGTATTTTTTGCAAATGGAAAAGGTCGATTTTGAGGTTTTTGGCAAAATTTACTATGTTTTTCTACAAAACTAAGAATTATTTTGAAAAACGAATCCGAAGTTAGAAAAGAATAAAATGTATTGGATTGACAGCTTTGAGTAGACGTGTAGTATATCTATGATTAACAGAGTGGTCAATCGTCAGCGTTATCGCACGTTTGTAGACATTGTCATAATTCCTATCGAAATCATAAAGTAACAAATTCTTTGAACACATTATTTCATTCTCTAGGTTTTTAAAGGCAGTCATATTGGCTTTATTTTTTTAACTTTCCGCTACGTATGTAGATAAGGAAGTTACTGATTTTGCTCCGATTTTCGAAAATCGAGTTTTCACCTCCGAGAATCGAGAGATCTCCACTTTTTGAAGTCCTAGGAACCATTTCTATTTTCACGGTGACGTCAGTATGTCAGTATGTTTGTATGTGTGTGTGTGTGTGAGTGTATGTGCATGTAACCGGCTGGTCCGATCGAAATGCGGTTGATGGCATTCGATTGGATTCCGCTCAAATTAGACTTCCTGAAAATTTAAACCAATTCAGTCCAGGAGATTTTGAGAAATTTTGAAAAAAACCCCAAAAAAATTTGGCGAAACAGTATTTTTAATATAACTTCCACATTAATGCCGTTTCAAAACTCAATCGAATCTAATTTTCAAAAATCACAGCTTTTCAAATATTAAAATTACGTTGTTTTTAGCAAACTTACTTAATGTTTTTAAAATATCTTTCAGGCTAATACAATATTGACAAAGATCTCATTAGCTTTCTCCTTTAGAAACTGCGTTAAAAACTGTTAATTGGATCAAAATCGATTCCTTTGGGATTTATAAACGATAAAAAAATTTGAAAAAATGTTTTTTGACATTGCCTCAAAATATTTCTACCTATAAATTATTTAACTCCAGCCATATTTTAGATCTAAAAAATTAAGTTGAATGCCATTCCAAAGATCAAAATCGATCATCGTTTCGGAAATATACAGCGCTTCAAAAATGAAATACTGTCATTTATGACAAAACTTAGATTTTTGAACTCTGAAAAAATCTACACTTAGGTATAGTTTCGGATCCTTAGAGCTTAAAGTACCTCAATTTAGCGGGTAGTTTCAAGGATGACCTGCAGGGTCAACAGGCTTACTTATTCTACACAACAATCACAATAGGGTCCGTAATTTAATTTCGAGAGTCAAGTGTTCGATTAACGGAAAGTCGACTGAACAATTGTTCGAATGGAATTTATTTCGAAACAACCTTTTATCGCCAAACGCTATTTCGATTGAACGTTTCATCGAATATTTATTAATCGAAAAAGAACAGTCTTCTTTCGAAATATAGTTTCATAATTGAAATAGAATTATAAAAAAAGATTTTTCGTCACATATTATTTCATATATAATCAAGAAAATCAAACACGTTTAAGATATCGTACGTACTTCCCGTAGATTCAGAAACATGAAATTTGGTGAATAGGAATATAATAAAGCACAAATGAAGGAAAAACTTTTATTATAAAAAAAGACATTTACTTTACGATTATTAACTTATAGGCTATAGCTATATATATGCATACCTCTTTGCTAATTCGCTTTGTTCCTTTGTTTTCAAATCAATCAAAAGGAACAAATGGGCAGGCTAGATTTTATGAGCTCAATGCCTTACATTTGCTACTTTAAAAAGAAATCAACGTTTAATGTTTATTATTTAATGTTTAGATTATTATTAGTGGAGTTACAGTAGTACCTAACGATGTAACTCTAAACTAAAGAAAGTTTCTGGCTACCTTAATTTTGTGCGAAAATCGTGAAGTAAATATGTTATTTTTATAATAAATATGTTCCCTTCATTTTTACTTTATTATCTTCCTTTTCACTAAATTTCATGAAGGTAAGTATGTGTGTAACTATGATAAAGATTTTTCTAAAGTATTTAATTTTTTTTTTTCAAATTGTTCCAGAATATTAAAGATTCTGTGTTAAGTTTCTAACAACATTAAGGATGAGGAAAATTCTGAAATAAGTTTTTAGTAGCACCAAAGCGGTCAAAATACTAATGATATGTTAATCAAATGTTAAATGAAAATGACATATTCACTAAGGATCAAAACCACGGATTAAACTGAATACGCTTTTTAAGGCAATTTCTTAGGATATCAATGTCGCTTGCATTTTCACAGAGAAATACAGAGTAATTATACTTACCGATGAAATAAAATCACTCCAGAGGAATTCCTTAAGCCTTAGCTTTTTATTCAGCACGATAAAATAGCCCAAAATGTCATATTTATATTTTTTACGATTTTCTACAAGCCTTTGACATTTACATAGATTTGCTCATATGAGCAGCTACGAATTTTACGCTCAACACCGTGTCTATTAATATTTGTATGGTCTCTGATCAAGAAAAGTTTGACTTTTGATCAAACACCTATATCTTACCATCCCCACTTAAACACTAGTAGTTTAGTTGAATGTATCTCTCCGAGTATAGAAATTAATAGTTTCGTCCTTGGTATGTATTGGTCTCATCGATGTAGTCTGACACACACTTATCTACAGACTGCTTGGGTGTTAAATACTACTATGACAATGTGAATCACCGTCAAACTCTCTAATTCAATGGTAGCACTCGTCTCTCCTGCCAACATATATAAGTAAAATTATTTAAAACTAGCTGCAGCATGCAGCCCGCTGCTTTTTTTTTGGCGAAAAGTTTTTGGCGAATCCCGCGGGATCACCTAGTTTTTCCGGGATAAAATATAGCCTATGTGCTATTCCAGGTCATCATCTATCTGTGTGCCAAATTTCATTCAAATCCGTTCGGTAGTTTTTGCATGATTGAGTAACAAACATCCATCCATACATCCAAACTTTCGCATTTATAATATTAATATAGATTATTATCATTTAAGTTATTTAAATTGATCTAAAATATTCTGGAATGATCTTGTTTTGTTTTAATTACTATGCAAAATTTTAAAATGTATTTAAATGTTATAAAATAGGTAAAAATTATTTTATCGATCAAGAATGGTTCGATATATTACTTCGATCCGGCAGCGCTGACTTTCGTAGCTAGAATCGCGACGTAGGTTATATCTCAAGAAACGAGTGGTTTTAAAATATTCACATAAAATACAATCTTAAAAACGTTCTACGTGAAAATCAACGTGGCAAACAAATTTCTTTCAGGCAATTTACGCAAACGATCAGTAATAAAAAAGCGATATAACCATGGTTACGTCTCGTAGATACGGGGTACAGGTATAAATTGATCGTGTACACACCCATACGAACATAAATTGCGACTCCCTATTTAATGATTAACTTTTTTACATAGAAATGGATATTTTAATTCATCGTGATTGAATGATGTTATAAATGTTAAAGTTTGTGCGTGCGTGTGTGTGTATGTGTGTGTGTGTGTGTGTGTGTGTGTGTGTGTGTGAGTGTGTGTGTATTATTTCTTCACGATACAACAACTGGACGGATTTTGGAGAAGTTGGTCCATATTGAATATATATCAAAACAACTTATAATCATGTTCCCTTTTGGCTATAGAATATAGGGTCATTCAGGTGGTCATATACTTCGGTCTTAATTCACTGCTGGACAAAATATAGAAGTGACAGTGTCACATGTGTGGGTGTGTATGTGGTTGTGTTCCGTTGGCAAATGTAATACTGGATCGTCGAAATCGATAACGTGACGTGGTCTACGTATTTCGGGATCGAGATATAGTCAGACACAGCTATCACCAGTGGGTTTTGGAGCGAATGTAAATCATCAAAATTATCAAAATTTGTTTAATATTTCTCTTTTTAGACATTTCACCTCAGTCGAATCTGCGTTGCGTATATACATCGATGCGTCCGGAGGTATACGCATAAATATATTTTTGACTACTTGCAGTGAAAGCCAGTTGTTGTGAGGGGCAAATGCAACGCTGGCGTATTATAAAACGGGTCCTACAAACATTAGTAAATAGTCAACTTATGTCTAAGGGATATTTTTCACAGCGCCATTCTTTTAACTATCATGACTTTTTTACGTTTCCATTAAAAATTAAGGTAAGGATTTTATTGAAATCTTAAAATAGGCAAAATAATAGCCACAACTTCTGTATCTAAACCTTTTTGTCTCTACAATACATGACCGAATACTTACACAATATTTTTGTTGTATTTATAGTTCAAAAAATTTTGCACATCTCTATTTATTATAATATCGCAAACAAGCAGACGGGTCTCCCAATGGAAAGAGTCAACCATCGCCTATAGAGACCGAAGATGTTGAGGCCGATGGTGCGTTGATATCTTGTGGCGAGGTCTAATGCCACATGCATACGCTTACCGGTTACCTTACTCTCCAAGCCAGAACACGACAGTGACAAGTACTGACGCTATTGCAGCAGAAATAGGTAAGGTGGTGGTACAGCACGCGCGCGAGATACATGGGGCACACTAAAAGTTTTGCACTTCTAGCTAATCGGAACTATGTGAATTTCGAATGTTATATTTTTAAAACGTTGCAACCTTCTTAGTAATAAAAAAAACGGTTGGAGGGATATTATTTGTAAATTGTTTTTATATCACACATCAAAGTTCTACGTACGCAACGAAAATGGAAATAAGTCGAAAAGAGTTTAGAGCGATGATTTTTTATGATTTTAAAAGTTCTCTTTCTCCGCAAGACTATGCCGCTCGTCTTAAAAATGCTTTTGGGAGAGAAGCACCTTGTCTGAGCACCGTGAAGCGCTGGTTTTCTGAATTTGAGAGAGGTCGAGTTTCTTTACATGACGAATTTCGTGAAGGGCGGCTTTCAATTGCCGTCAACGAAAACAATGTGGCTACTGTTAAGCGGTTAATTGAAGAAAACCCCGGATCACCTATGATACAATTCGAGGACTATTTCGGATTGGTATGAGCTAAATCTAAATTTTACACGAAGAATTGAAAGTTCGGAAACTTTGTTGTCGTTGGAATCCTCATGAACTGACAGCGGAGCAGAAGCGGGCTCGCGTGGAATGGTGCTCACAGATGCTACTGAAGTACGACCACAGACATTCTAATGCTGTTTATGACATTATCACAGGAGACTAAACGTGGATTTATTGTTTTGAACCCGAAAGAAAACAGCAATCTTGTGAATGGGTGTTTGAAAATAAGAACAGGCCAACAAAATTGAGACAGGCGAGAAACGTTGGTAAAAAAATGATTGCGTTTTTCTTCTCAGCTATGGCTCCCATCTGTACAATTCCACTTGAAGATCAAAAGAGTGTTAATGCCGAGTGGTATTCTACCATTTGTTTACCCAGGGTGTTAGAAAAAGTTCGCGAAAGACGACCCAAAAGCCGCATTCTCCTACACCATGATAACGCTTCTTCACACACGGCCAACAAAACAAGTCATTTTTAGCTTCCGAAAAAAATCTTGTCGCTCATCCTGCGCATAGCCCCGACCTAGCATTGTGATTTCTGTATTTTACCCAAAATCAAAGATTTGATGTGAGGTTTTACTTTTACCAACTCCGAAGAGGCAGTGATAGCGTTCAATCAGCACGTAGAAAACATGCCTTCAGATCTGTGGTCCTCCTATTTTAAAAAGTGGTTCGATCGCATGAAAAAATGTTAAAATGTAAAGGAGATTATTTTGAAAAGCAATAAACATAATATTTTGCTTACAACATGTGGTTTTTTTAAGTTACGCAAAACTTATAGTGTGACCTACGTAATGCAAACACTTTACCATCTAGTAGCCACGACGGTAGTTACGCGCATAGCCAATCGATCGCCTTTTACGACGAACCTGGCAGAACGACAGTTGGCCTATTCATCAAAGAAGCCCAAGACCAACACAAACTAACATTATCTCTCGCTTGATACTGAATAAGAACCCGGCTAAACTATTGGCTGATAAAAATATGTAGTCAACAGCCTAACCCTAAAAATGTATACTCTTGTAAGATATGATGCACATCATTTTTCTAAGTCTCGTTGTTTCATTTTCTGGCCCTAAAATCACAAGCAATAACACGGTACCACGTTTTACCAGATACTTTTAGTATGCGGCTAAAAAATATAGAAAATGCTCTGCAAAACATAATCTCGTTTACGCTGTAATTAATTTTGCTATAACTTTGTATCGACCGGCCTACAGAAATAGGATTGGAAAATTTATATTCAAACACAACCACTTTATTGCATTGATAGCAGTCTTTTTGTTTATCGTTGCCAAGTTTATTACTCCGCGCTATGAAACCTCGACGCTAACAAGCGGGCCTCTTGAAAATATTTGCTATTATGCGGAACCCGGCAGCTAAATAAAATTAATTGGTATTAAAATTCATAGTTTGAGTGAAATGATAATGTAAGTAGTTTTATTTACCTCGCTTGTAAACAAAGTTTGTGTTTAAATAGTATTTGCTTTTGTTCTCGGTTTATGAAGTTTGCTCCGAGAATCAGAGTGCTAAGTGTGAGTTTTTCTTTTCGCATTCGATCGTGAGCGTGTTTTGAGTTTACTAGGAATTTGTATGTGATTTGTACAGCGCCACCTAGTGCTAAACTGGTTTCTCACGTTTACCACTAGGTGGCGCTGTACAAATCACATACAAATTCCTAGTAAACTCAAAACACGCTCACGATCGAATGCGAAAAGAAAAACTCACACTTAGCACTCTGAAGGGTTTATTGAAAGTACGTAAATAATATTTTTATTTCTTTAATAAGTGGCTGGAAATTTTCAACTTCTTGATAAAGAAAATTACTGATTTCATCCCGATTTTCCAAAAATCGAATTTTCGTCGGTTCTCCACGTTATGAGGTTCAAAGAAGCTTTCTGACTAATTTGATGATGGCGCCAGTGTGTGTGTGTGCGTATACGTGTGCGTGTGCGTGTGCGTGTGCGTGAGCGTGCGAGTGCGCGTGCGCGTGCGCGTGCGCGTGTGCGTGTTCACGTTCACACACGAATTTTGAACGTGTGCACACATATTCTCTTGTTATTATGTTTTTATTGGTTACATATGACTATTAATTTCATGATTCATATCCTTCAATATTTAGTCTTTTGCCAGTCAACCTGTATAGCGTTATTTATTGTTAGGCCATCTCTGTGTGTAATAGCATGGTGGTGGCCCAACAATAGTAAGCTTCGTAGTCTCTCCATTTTTGTCTATTAAACGGTATATGTACTTTTGTACGGCTGTAAATTTCCTAGACGAACCGAGAGAGAAGGTATTGTATAGTAAGTACAATTGCACTAGTTCGTGCATTTTACTTGTATATATTATCCTACTTCTAGTATTCAACATTTGTCTTATTTTCTCGATGCGTAATGTTCTGGAAGTTTCACTTTTACCGTAAGTGAGCTGCACATACCCATTTTTTGAGACAACAAGCTCATTTAATGATAACGTATCGAGTTGCACTTAAGTCTATAAACTAAGTTGTTTCAAGTTTTATATGATACTAGGTGCTACCCGCGACTTTGTTCGCTTTACTTAAAATCTTTATACTGTGTAAAAATTACTTCCTTTTACTGCGGGGATAGATAAAAAGTAACCAATGTCACTCCTAGACAGTGTAACTTTCTAATGCTAAAAGAGTTTTTAAGATACAGTAGTTTTGGAGTATATTCGTTACAAATATACAAAAATACAAATGTTTTCTCTTTATAATATTGACTAGTTGCCCCACGCAACTTCGCCCGCGAGTAGTTAAACATGTTGTTGATATAGTTTTTAATACAAACGTTTAGCCCTTAGGGAGTGATTTTCGGAAAAAAGTTAGCCATTACTTAACCCCGAATCAAAATTAGTTGAACTAGAATTTCATCAAAATCGTTTCAGCGGTCTAACCGTGAAAGCATACAATTGCACTTTGTATGACTACATATTCATTATAAGTTTTCCCCCGTGTTGGTCCCGGGCTCCTTTGAACAATAGACCAACTGCTGTTCTGCCAGGTAGGTCGTAAAAGGCGACCGATTGGCTACACGAGTCACTACCATCGGACTACACTAGGTGGTAGAGCTCTGCATTGTCTCGCCCGGGTCTGGTACCACCGCCTTACCTATTCCTGCCGCAATAGCGTCAGTGCTTGTCACTGTCGTGTTCCGGTTTGGAGGGTAAGGTAGCCGGTAAACTTATGCGTGTGGCATAAGACCTCGCCACAAGATAGCAACTCACTATTAACATCTTCGGTGTCTATAGGCGATGGTTGACTCTTTCAATCAGGCTTGTTTGCTATCTTATACTATAAAAAAAAGTAATTGATTTGGCTATACAGGTAATACCGCGAACTCCACATAATTCCTTCATTTCCGACGACTGAATTTCCCCGAAGCGGCTCAAGAATTACAGCTCTAGGTTATCTTTACTTAATTGATATTCTACGCACACGGAGCGTCTCTAGGTACCTAGAGGCGCCCCTTCTTTGTGAATGGGAAATGATTGGAATTATCTTTCTACTCTGGTATTCAAATTTATTCGTTTTACTGGCTTAATTTTAAGTAATTTTATACTGTGCACCTTAATTTTATATGTATTTTATATAATGTTACGTTGTTATAAATAAATAGATGAAAAATTAGCCATGCCTCCTTAATGGCCGGACTGAAATCAACACATTCTTTTTTTCGCAATTTTATTTTTTATTTTTTGTGATCTTAATTATTATCATTAGTTTATTATAAGTTTTTTACTATTCACTCTATTTTGTGATTAAATTATTATTTTATTCAATGTTACATATTTTTCATTGACCATAGTTTAAATTTTGACATTTAATATATGCCTAACAGACATAATTAGTGAACTTTTATTAATGATATTTTATTTTTAACTATCTGTAACTTTATTCGCGTGGAAAATTTTCTAAAATAAAATCCGCATAGATCTCGTTCCTGTGGTACCTATTTTCGAGATAAAAACTATTCTATGTCTTTTCTCTGATTTCACTTAAATTCAGTCGTTTAGGCGTGAACTAGAGACAGACATACAGACAGATAGAGTTACTTTCACATTTATAATTTTGACCGCCCTGTTGGTCGAATGGTTAGCGACCCTGACTACCCAATCGGCGGAGCTCGGGTTCGATCCCCGACGGGGACAAGCATTTATGTGATGAGTCTAAATGTTTGTTTTTCCGGGTTTGGGTGTTTATTAAAATATATTACAGTATTTATTTTAGTTATTGCAAAAAAATACGAAAAATACATGTTTATTGTTTATGATATTTTTAGTATTTGTTGTTATAGCGGCAACGGAAATACATAATTTGTGAAAATTTCAGGTTTTTTAACTATCACGGTTTATGAGATACAGCTTGGTGACAGACAGACAGACAGCTGAGGCTTAGTAATAGGGTCCCGGTTTACCTTTTAGGTACAGAACCCTAAAAAGCACCGTTTCGGTATTTAAAATTTGACAGTGTTACAAAATTGATTTTAATCAAGAAGAATTATGATTTGACACTTTATAATCTAACAATTCTTGGTTCACAAATGAAAAGTAACCCACCTAGTATAAAGTTACCTATAAGATAACCGTATCGGCCTCGACATCTGCCATGTTTGGTCGCATTTGTCGTACTGATTAGACTAATAAAATTAATTAAAAGACTAATACAGCCAATCATGTCGGACAGAAGAACCGCAATAACCCGATAGAAGAACCTGAAGTTATTCATAATTCAAATATAGTTTATTACATCAAATATGGTACATTAAGATGATAAAATTGTATTTGTAGAATTCACATATTTGACCAATTAATTAAGGTATTCGAAAGTTAAATTATCTGGAATAGTCAGATTCATATAGGCTGATTTGGCCTTGCCTTCCAAGTGACCCCGGAATTCAACTATTGATTGACGGATTGAACTATTATTGATATGTCAACTCCAAGAATTTCAAAATTGGCTGTGGCTGTTAGGGAAGTATTTTCGAAACGAGGAGATACGAAAAAGGGAGATTACTTAATGGAAAATGTCTTATGTCTTATGTCTTCTGATGGAAAGAGTCAACCATCGCCTATAGACACCAAAGATGTTAATGGTGCGTTGCTATCTTGTGGCGAGGTCTTATGCCACATGCATAAGTTTACCGGCTACCTTACCCTCCAAACCGGAACACGACAATGACAAGCATTGACGCTATTGTGGCAGGAATAGGTAAGGCGGTGGTACCAGACCCGGGCGAGATAATGCAGAACTCTACCACCTAGTAATAGGTTAAAATGGACTAAGTTTAGTCGACCCCAATTTGACGCTGTGGAAAGTTGTTCTTCGATATCTGACACAATTTTGTTCCGGCACTCGTTGACGTGTTGTTGAGAAACAGTGTAGGTGATAGCACACAGCCCTGAGGAACACTAGCATTGACGGTGCAAAATAAATGCTGGAATAAATTAGTATTATATTCCAGTATATATATATATATATATATATATAAATATATATATATATATATATATATATATATATATATATATATATATATATATATATATATATATATATATATATATATATATATATATATATATATATATATATATATATATATATATATATATATATAATAAACATTATACACACAATATGTACATATATATATTTAAAACGGTGCAACCTTCTTAGTAATTAAAAAAACAATTGGCGGGAAATGATTTGTCTATTGTTTTTTTATCACACATCAAAGTTCTATGTACGCAACGAAAATGGAGTTAAGTCGAAAAGATTTTAGAGCGATGATTTTTATGATTTCAAAAGTTCCCTTTCTCCGCAAGACTGTGCTGCTCGTCTTCAAAATGCTTTTAGGAGAGAAGCACCTTGTTTGAGCACCGTGAGGCGATGGTTTGTTGAATTTGAGAGAGGTCGAGTTTCTTTACATGACGAATTTCGTGAAGGGCGGCCTTCAACTGCCGTCAACGAAAATAATGTGGCTACTGTTAAGCAGTAATTGAAGAAAACCCCCGGATTACCTATGAGACAATTCGAGGACTATTAGAATGAGCCAAATTCAGAAAATTTTACACGAAGAATTAAAAGTTTGGAAACTTTGTTGTCGTTGGATCCCTCATGAACTGACAGCGAAGCAGAAGCGGGCTCGCGTGGAATGGTGCTCACAGGTGCTACTGAAGTACGACCACGGACATTCTAATTCTGTTTATGACATTGTCACAGGAGACGAAACGTGGATTTATTGTTTTGAACCCGAAAAAATAGCAATCCTGTTAATGGGTGTTTGAAAATGAGAACAGGCCAGCAAAAGTGAGACAGGCGAGAAACGTTGGTAAAAAAATGATCGCATGTTTTTTCTCAGCTTCGGGTCCCACTACTACTTAAAGATCAAAAGAGTGTTAATGCCGAGTGGTATTCTACCATTTGTTTACCCAGGGTGTTAGAAAAAGTTCGCGAAAGACGACCCAAAAACCGCATTCTCCTACACCATGATAACGCTTCTTCACACACGGCCAATAAAACAAAGTCATTTTTAGCTTCCGAAAAAGTACATCTTGTCACTCGTCCTGCGCATAGCCCCGACCTAGCACCCTGTGATTTCTGTATTTTCCCCAAAATCAAAGATTTGATGAGAGGTTTTACTTTTACCAACTCCGAAGAGGCAGTAATAGCGTTCAATCAGCACATAGAAAACATGCCTTCAGATCTGTGGTCTTCCTGTTTTAAAAAATGGTTCGATCGCATGAAAAAATATTTAAAATGTAAAGGAGATTATTTTGAAAAGCAATAAACATAATATTTTGGTTATAACATGTTGCTTTTTTAAGTTACGCAAAAGTTATAGTGTGACCTACGTATGCTTACTATTTTCTTTACGGCTAAATTCAGTTGTCACACTTCAAAGAGATTTTATTTTTTAGTCTATGGTCGAGTTTCGACCACAGGCGATCGCGAGTAAATTTAAAATCCATTCGAGTTTTCAAAGATTACTCCTTTTTGTTATTAAGAAAAGATTCATACGTAATCCCATTTCAGATTACTAATAGAGACTGTAATTCAATTGTAAATTAGTTATATTAGCTGAGCGGAAACCAGAAACTTGTTTAAACTATTACTCAAGATCAAAGTTACTTACAAGGAAACATGAACTCAGTTTCATCAGTAGTGTTAAAGCGGGTTGGGTATAAAACGAAACTTGTGAATATAACACAACGCCCAAATTATTCTTGCAGTAATAATGTACGGTAAACTCTCTTTAACTTAATAAGGAAACTCTGTTCTAGTTTCGTTCTGCCATTACCACAAAAAATTGTTGTATTTATTTTATTTTATTTAAATTTATTAGACTACTTAATACAACATGTAAGGTCTACTGAAAATCGAAACCATAGATAGAAAATCGTTAGAAATTTGTGTGGAAAATTTTTGTTTTTTACATTTTTTACCTTATTTTTGTGTAATTTGGTTTATTTTAACACTCTACAGTGCTTTGTCAATTTAAGGAAACACATAAAATAAGTAATGCGCCCCCATGCCGCACAAAATAAACGACTGTTCCGCAGGCGCTACAAGCACAGATTACTGGAGACTACAGAAGACAAACTCGTGTATGTACTTCACTTTTAATACCTAAACTCGGCGGTCGCGCTAGGCTTGTCACTTTGGCTTAAATGCACAAAAAACTGGCACTAGTATCTTACTCCAGTAAATTAAAGTTTTAAATCAGAATATGTCACTCTACTTTACATTTTGCATATAATGTAGTTTTAATAAAAACGACATGTAAAGGTAATTTGGTAGGCATCCACCGGCAAGCGTTGGGAAATTACTTAAAAACTGTAAGAGTTAGTCAAAAAAGGAAAATTTAATTTTTTATCAATTTTATCGATTACAAATAAATCGCTTATTTCTACTTGCTAAAGATTTTTAAAAGTTACGTTTTCCCTTTAACTTAAAAACTCTTTGCTTCAGTTAATTTTGACTTGAGGTGGAAAAGTCATATTATTATATCCTTGTTGATGTAAAATTATAAGTTTTACACATTTTATCTAACTTTTATCATTTTTGAGTCATTGCAAAAAAAACAATTTTTAAATTTTTTCTCATATTTTGCCGGTGGTTGTCGGCTAAAAAACTTTTTATATCAATAACTCAAATACCCAAAATGCAAATATTTTGATTTTAAAACTTTATTTTACTCGAATATCGAGTTGTTTGATTTCTTGTTCAGAATAAAGCAGTTAGAACGGAAATATAAACCAATAATAACTTTAGTAAAATTTATTAATATTATTTACCTTTTAAAAAATTTTCTTTGCACTAAATCTATCTTTGTACCACATTTCATTTAAATCAATTCAGTGGTTTAAGCGTAAAGAAGAGACAGACAGACAGTTACCTTCACATTTATAATATTGGTATGGATTAACGACATTTTATTATCAGCGTAAGGCCTTTTCTAAAACGAAAAAACATTATCTATACAATCTGACGACGCCACTTGTATACGAGCAAATTATAGAATTTGCCTGCGACATCCATATAAAATGCACGGAAGGGAATACAAACAAATGCCTACTTACCTCCATGAAAAAACTGGTAGCTTAAAAAACGATAATACACTGTTTCACGTTGAGTTTAAACAACCGTCCACTTCACAATTACGATAACTTTTTATTTGTGGTTCCATTTTTGTACAAATGCCCTCGCCTTGAACCGAAACACTCCGAAATTTTGCGTACGTGAGAGGTGTCTATGTGTACGCTGCTCGAACACTATTCGTATGTAGATTTTCTTCTGCTAGTCTCTAGTATTCTGTGCTGCAAGTCAGAGAAACGTACGCTTTACATTGCGTGTCGTGAAAATAAGAAAAAATTAAAAAAACGGCCATTTTGCATTTGCCACAAAAAACGAAATTGCCATCATTACAAGAACGTAAAAATGATGTTTTCTTAATTTTTCGGTTGACTGTCCCTTATGCGCTGTATATTATTTTACAGAACATTCAATAGTCAGAGAGAATTGATTGCTTTGGGTATTGATATCGATAGACATCCCCGTGTTGATCCGCGTCTCCTTTAAAGAATAGGCCATGTATTATAAACTTTATCTTTGCAATTTGATGACGCCACTTGTATCCGAACAAATTATAGAATTTGCCTGCGACATTCATATAAGATGCACGTAAGGGAATACAAACAAATACCTACTTACCTGCACTGTTCACTGCACAATTACGATAACTTTTTATTTGTAGTTCCACTGTTGTACAAATGTCCTCGCCTTGAACCGAAACACTCCGAGATTTCGCGTACGTGAGAACATTCAATAGTCAGAGAGAATTGATTGCTTTGGGTATTGATATCGATAGACATCCCCGTGTTGATCCGCGTCTCCTTTAAAGAATAGGCCATGTATTATTCGGCTAGACAGTTCGTAAAAGTCAGACGATTGGGTATTATTGTTACTACCATCGTGAGTTATAAATAGTAGGTCTGCGACACCTCGCCCGGGTCTTTTACCACCACCTTACCCATTTCTGGCGCAATAGCGTCAATGCTTGTCACTGTAATGTTCCGGTTTGGATGGTAAGGTAGCCGCTAAACAGATTACTTATGCATATGGCATTACCATCCCGCCTATAACAACGCATAATTAACATCTATGATGTATATAGGATGGTTGTCTCTTTCCGTCAGATAGTTTGCTATCTTACAATGTAAAAAAGTTAGCCCTGTAGAAGTTAATGACGTCATACAACGGTGAAAAAGGGAAATTTTACCCAGCTAGGCAAAGATTTTGCCAGGGGACCAAAGAACATCAGAGAAGCGTTGAAACTTGCTTATATTCTAACAAACTATTAAAAAATTGGTAAAGTGCATGTCGGGCGGGTAAGCTTCCGAAGTTGCCCATCACAATAATGCGGACTAAGAAGAGGGCTTTATAGTTTCAAACTATAAAAATTTAAGCTATTCAACGTCAATACATTATGTCAGTACATATTATAATATGGTCGACTATTACTCAAAAACTTGTAAAGCCTTCTAAGCCGAGATACTTTTCCTTTTAACTTTATTATGTTTACCACTACCACCATTGTTTTCCTACCCCTAAAAGTAACCGTCTACCTTGCAGAGGGCAGGGGGAGGGACACTTGACTCTAACAAAAATTAGCATTTAAAAGCTTAATATTTTACAAACGAGTCCCTTGATCGTTAACCCCATGTTGGTCCCGGGCTCCTTTGAAGAATAGGCCAACTGCTGTTCTACCAGGCAGGTCGTAAAAGACGACCGATTGGCTATACGAGTCACTAACATCGTGGTTACTAGGTGGTAGAGTTCTGCATTGCCTCGCCCGGGTCTGGTACCACCGCCTTAGCTATTCCTGCCGCAATAGCGTCAGTGCTTGTCGCTGTCGTGTTCCGGTTTGGAGGGTAAGGTAGCCGGTAAACTTATGCATGTGGCATAAGACCTCGCCACAAGACAGCAACGCACTATTAACACCTTTGGTGTCTATAGGCGATGGTTGACTCTTTCCATCAGGAGACTCATCTGCTTGTTTGCTATCTTATACTATAAAAAAAAACAAACCTACAATATTTTTCAATAACCTATCCAACGATATCCCACACAATGGGGTGAAAAAAAAATTAACATCACTACTTTACACGTAGGAGAGCCAATCTACCCTGAAAAATTTTTTTTTCAAGATGTATTCTTCTTTGTAGTAAGAAGGACGGACGGACAGACGGACATAGCGAAACTATAAGGGTTCCTAGTTTACTTCGGAACCCTAAATAGTACTTAAAGCTTGATTTAGGATTCATTTTAATTTTTTTGTGTTGTAGACGGGTTGTAGCATTAAAGACTGCTTGTTGGCGACAACTATACAAATAACTATTGGAATATGATGTAATATAATAATGTAAATAATATGGTAATAACTTCGGAATCGAGTCAATAAGATCCACGCGCATTTTTTATGTATTTGTATCGTTGACTAAGGCTCGATTCAGATTGACCGGTACGCATCTGGCCGTCACAACTTAAGGCGAGTTATTTTGATGCGCGTCAATTCAATAGGAAATGGGCGGCACGGTATGTTCTGAAACCGCTGGGAAACGTGTTAATTTTCGGATAAATAAATATAGGACTTCAGCTGAAAACCAACATTTAGCACATTCTTTTTTGTATTTAAAACTAAATATCACCATATAAAAATCATGTGGAAGATTAGATATATTATTAACAAATTATTTGTTTTTGAGATTTTTTTAGCCTGTTTTCGGAATTTTATATGATCGAGTAAAATACATTCTATCATGTAATAAGTTAGCACATTCCTTAGATAATATTTTTAAGTATATCATGTAATTTTCGTAAAATTGTTATTTAAAAATCAATACAAAACAAACGCGATTTAGCAAACCAGTTTTTTCCCGTTTGTCCAGATACCTCTACTTAAATGCATGCAAGTTTTTAATCGAAGGCACTCGCTATAAACATTTTTTAGTGTGCATATTATATCTATATCATCAATATTATAAATGGGAAAATATTACTCAATCACGCAAAAACTACTGAGCGGATTTGAGTGAAATTTGGCACAGAGATAGTTGATAACCTAGAATAGCACATAAGCTACTTTTTATCCCGGAAAAATTAGGTGATACCGCGGGATTCGCAGAAAATAAGTATACACATATCCGGGTGGATATGTGTATACTTATTTTCTGCGAATCCCGATGCGAATATATATATATCCACCCGGATATCCGGATATATATATCTCCGGACGAACAACGGAGCTGAAGATTCGTCGCGGAGTCCGTCCAGAACCGTTCAACCATCGTGAAATGTGACTGCAACGGTAAATTAACTGTAATTCCTGTTTTCTCAAATTTAAGTTTCTTTACCTCATTGTAAATGCCGTCCCGGCCCAGCCCGGACCAGTGCAAGTCCGTCGATCTGAATCGTACCTAACACCCGTATCACAAGCAAATATATTTGCTTACTTTAGAGTTACGAGTAAATTAATGGAGGTATTCCGATAACGGGTTGCGCGAGGCTCCTTTTTAGGGTCCCGAAGTTTACAAGGAACCCTTACAGTTTCAACATATTCTTCTGTCCTTCTGTCTGTAAATTAGCTCAAAATTTTAATTTGGCATGAATATACATATTAGTCACGTCGACAAAATGGAAAAATAAGATCTTGAAGATATTTTTCTTAGATCTTTTTTATCGCGCACACCATGTACATGGCGGTTATTTTTTAAAAAGCAGTGGATGGTCAATTTTTCGATTTAGGGATCCATTTATAAAATATTAAGTTTTAAACTGATAATTTTTGTTAGAATCAAGTAACACCCCCTAATGCGAGCTAAATGATTATTTAAGAATGTGTAAAAAAATCACAGTGGTATATATTATAATGAATTTAAAAGAAAATCTATCGCACTACAAGCTTTTTATGTTTGCGAGTAATAGATTTTATAGACGACGAACCAGTGGTACATATACAGCACTATAACTGATTACGATAAACTAGCGGCACTCTAAACACTTCCTAGTCGTGTAATTTGCCTAGCGATATTTGTTTATCGTATTTACGATACCCTCGACAATGGGCAAAATTATAGGCCAAAATCAGTTATAATGATGTAAATCTTATAAACCAGATAGATACAAAAATAATAATGCTAGGTACCAAATAGTACAGAATGAGTAGAAATTGCCGATACCAAAGTTTTTTTGCTGCGTTAGAGCGATACGGTTATATTGTACTACGCAGAGGCTACTTTTTATTCTTGAAAAACATATTGCTCCCGTGGGACTTATAAAAAACTTGTATCACGGAGCTACGGAGCGCAAATTACTTATATAGGTGCCATACAATTTTTCGCAGGCTACCGTTATGTAATGCTCCTTCTTGAAAAAACGACTTTATTTTCCTTTTTTGTCAAAAAATATTTATCTATTAATATAGAGAATTTCACAACAAAGTAAAAATGCCCTTATATAAGAGCATATAAATGCCCTGATGAAGCTAATGTAAGCGACACCAGTTGGATGTGGGTTGGATGTTATTTAATTACCTACATTTACTTTGTTATCAAACAGTACAAAAGGCATTAATAGATAACATAATTATCTTAATCTGTAAGGTAGATGTATCACTACAGAGACGCCTTTTTCTTGTTTAATTTAAATTGTAATCTTATAAGTTTATACAATATTCAATTCCACAACAGCTCGTTGTGGAATTGACTACCTAGCTAAAACAAAATCACTGTCATTGTTCTTCCATGTTGGTTTGAGCTTCCACTGAAGAATACATTTTCTGTCTAGCTAGGTAGTCAATTCCACAACAACTCGCCCGGTTTTCGCTTTATTGTCTAACAGTACAAAATGTATTAATGTATTAATAGATAAATTCCCACTAGTGGTCCGGTGTCGGTGTTGGCCACATGAGACACCTTGTTCGATTCCCGGGTCGAGGAACTCAAACATGTATTTTTTTTAGTTTCCTTATAAAAACAATGTTGCCCGGGATTTGATAGTGCCCGGTTGGCGACCGGCTTGCGAACTATCACTTGTTGGACGTATCTTCGTTTAATCGTGGGTGTACTTGTTGTGTCTCTGCCTACGTCTTCGGAGATACGAGCGTGAAGATACTTAGATCAATTTCGCATTGAAATGGATTTTTATCAAATGCCGAAGATATAAAATGTAAAATATAAAAGCCAAATTTATTCTGATAGTTTTAATTAATATTGTCACGTCACTAAAATTACTTCGTTACCTTACCATCTTGGTTTGAGCTTTCTATGAAGATTACAATATTATCGGTCTAAGTAGTTAATTCCACAAAATCTACCCCAGTTTTTGTACTACTACCTTCCCTATTCTTGCCGCAATATCGTTAGTCCTTAATACTATAACTACTACTATAATATAATGATAAATTTTCGAGGATAAATTAACCGAAGGTAACGGATAACACTGTATATAGCATATTATATACCACAGGGGGCCTACAATTAACATCTTTAGTATCTATAGACGAAGGTTGTCTCATCAAGAGAGCTTACTGCTTGAAGGCTATCCAGATTCAATCAAAATATGATTATATTGACTAGCGCTAGCAGCAAGCTAGCTAGTTAAAATAATACTTGCCAACCCTCCACTTATCTGTATCTGATGTTTATGTATTTGCAAAATTCTATCGGCTATCTTATCTGCAAACCAGAATAAAACTAGTATAAATTTCAAAGTAGGAACACGCACAAACTCACACTTGTGATAATAAGCACTGTGTATAGCTGATAAAAATATTACACAATAATATTTAAATATACAATAGTTTATTAACCTTAAGTGCAGCGACATCACTCGCGATACGATATCATTGACTGAGACGACGTAGTACAATAAATGACAACGATCATTGCATCGACATGACAATGTTTGCGACATAAAAGTAATCAATCCAAAAATTATCCTGTGTCTTATATATTCAGTTGAAATTTAGGGGTCTATTTCTTTGTTTATAATCAAAACACCCAGAATAGTATTAATTAATTGAATATCGTTTCCGTTACCCTATATATTGCTATCATAATATAATCACTTACAATGATTTACGAAGGTGAAATTCTATGCCAATTAATTAAATTACTTCAGTTTCTCTTACAACTTCAGTTAACTAAATTATATTTAAGTATGCATTAAATCAAGTACCAAGCCGAGGTGGAGCCATAACGAGAACTCTACATTTTCCTTTATTATTATCCTTCGGAATGTTAATAATTGTTATTTATTCCTTTCTGATTTACCTACTATACATTTATTTCATTCTTTTACATAAACACTTAGGAATAGGTGACGGATTGATGAAAAAGATTTGATGCAATTGTAAAAAAATTAGAAGATAGTATATAATATGGAGTTTAAGAATCAGGAGAGATAAAGAGTAAAGTACCACGATCTTGTCAAGTGTGGTTTTAAGCACACTATACTGGAGACTAACAGTAGTCAATCTACATACATGTGATATTCGAGCAACGCACACATAGACACCTCTCACGGACGCGATATCTCGGAATGGTTCGGGACAGTTTGTTCCGCACCAGTGCGAGATACCGCGTCCGTGAGAGGTGTCTATGTGTGCTATGCTCGAATATTACTTGTATATAACATTGACTTCTGTTAGTCTCTGAGTATTTTGTGTTTTCAGTATCGACGACATAAACTTGTGTTAATGAAATAAGTTACAATTAAATATGAAAGAAACTAAACATTTATCACTGGATCACACCTTGAAAGTGTCAGACTGTTCTTTTCGTCTACTATTATTGCTGGAATACTAGAGTTAAATGTGATAATTTTTAAACGCACCAGCAATATTTTCTCATTTGCTATAATAAGTTTTAATAAAATTATCTTTTGTCATCCCTTAAAATTTAATTTGTAACCTAGAAGTTACGAACACGTGACTATTCATTTTTAAAAACGGGTGTCAAATAGGTCTTGTCAATTTTGGTATTTTAGCATTGCTCCCTGAAGTATTCAGAGTAGACACTTCCCTATATTCTTCTCCATAATATTTATAACTTTAAATGCACTTAGACCCGAGCCGAAGGAATTTTTTTTATTGAAAGAAACTTTCTTACAATTTCGAAGTAATCAATAAGGTGAGCCCAAGGCGTTGCCAAACTATGGCCTCAAAATTATTTAAAAAAATATTGTTTCGGCATCTTTTTTTAATTTCTCAAAATCCACTGGGGCGCATCTGTTAAAACTATTTTCAGATAGTCTAACTTAGGTGGTACCATATTCCTTAGTAAAAAAGAGTCCAAAGTTTTGCTTCATATACAGGTTATGATTTCAGAATATGTTACATCTTATTGGCCGCTGCATCGACGACAGGATATCGATATATGTCGCAACGAGAAAATGTTAGCGGTCCCAAGTCACCTAACTATATCGTTGGCATCAAGGACATACCGCACCACGCACTTGTTGTATACGGCACGAAGTTCTGCTCTGGGAGTTTAATCACCAGCAAGACAGTCCTCACCACAGCAAGCTGCTTTATGCAGAGGAATAACAAACAGAATATAATAGTTAAATTTGGTGCCAGCACTATGACCGATTTTGGGTAAGTTATCTTTTTTAAGTTTAATTATTTTAACCACCTCGTAGGTCATGTACCCTAACTACACAATCAATGGGGCTAGGTTTCCATCCCCGACACGTACAAACATTTATGTGATGAGCATAGATATTTGCATTTCTGGTTTGGGTGATTGTTAAATATATATATAAATATTTTTACTAAAATTATAAATGTTGAAAGACACGATAGTTAATTGTGGTTAAGCAATAAAAATATAATAAAAAGAAAATATTTTTAATAAAATTAATAAAACTTAATTTTATAGAAAACCCCAAAGACATTAGTGTAGTCATATTCAAAAAATATGGCCAGCGTGTGGGGGTTACATGTGCGTGCCTTGACTTACACGCACCTATGCTTACACGTATCGCAGCGAAAAATTGCTGTTTGTAAACAATCATAATATACGATATCTTATACATAATTATGTCAAAATTTAAGTATCTATTTTTTCACGTGTTCGGTATCAAAATCGAGTACTGAGCACATTCCTTCAGTATTACAATATTTTCCAGTCACCCTGTAGGTATATGTCATTGATGTAAAAACCCGAGATACACAATCAGTGTCTCAAAAACGTCCTCCAAAAATGAGCGCACAATTTCAAATTATGCGCTCATTTCAAATACAATCACGTCGGTCGCGGCACTGTCAATTTTATTTCTTCTTGTAGGTACATTGCTTTGTAAAAACAACTATTAATCTTGCGCTTAAGGTTCGATATGCAAAGACATATGTTTTTGCCATATCTATAACTATTTAAATGAAATTAGGGACACCTTTGAGTGTAGGTTTGTACGAAACATGCATGCATCTTGGGTTTTTTATATCAATGGTACATATACCATTGGTTACCATGTATTTATGTATTATTATTTTTGACTTACACCTATAGCACAAGCAAAAGTAGATTAATTCTTGTAGATTGTACATCGATGTTTATTTGTTTATGTATAATTTTTTTTGTGTAGCGCAACAGAAACCATTTTTAAGATATTTTATTGACTCAGGCGTTACTTTGCGGAAATCCATTATTAAAAAGGTGAAATTAATTGAATTTGCTATTATCCGCGAACTGTATCTGTGTCCCAGCAGCACACTTACGCACGCTGGAGTCTTCGTTTGATCAGAACCATCGGTGAGTCTCATCCATTTATTAAACCGACGTCTTTATTTTCGGTACCATCACGGAGGATACATAGAACAGTTCGCGGATAATAGCAAATTTAATTAATTTCACATTTTTGAAACCATTTTTAATTTTGATATAAAAGATAACACTTTTTATTTCACATATTTATATCCACATCACATATCCACGTCGTATTCCAAACCCCGCCACAAGGACAGCAACGCACTATTAACATCTTTGATATCTATATGCGATAGTTATCCCCTTACATAACGAGAACTATCTGCTTTTATTGCTATTCTATAATGTAAATAAAAAAATATTAAGAATAATTTTTTTCATATCGGATGGGTCATAATCTCTCTCAACTGTACGTCTGACGTATCTAATGTCTACGAATTTACTGAGTGCTAAGTGTGAGTTTTTCTTTTCGCATTCGATTGTGAGCGCGTTTGGAGTTTATTAGGAATTTGTATGTGATTTGTACAGCGCCACCTAGTGGTAAACGTGAGAAACCAATTTACCACTAGGTGTCGCTGTACAAATCACATACAAATTCCTAGTAAACCATAGAATAATAACGCATAGAAACCTAGTCGACCCGCGCTATATTAAGCCATTTCAAAGAAGCCTGAAAAGGCCTCTTACGCTCGCCGGCCGCTCAGACATGTGACACGTGCCACACAGAGTACAGCTCTCGCAATTTCAAAAAATGTGAGTTACTGTGTGGTGAAAGTATGTCACCGAGCTTCACAATAGCGTATTTAGGGATTAAAGATCACATTTCACACATAAAAACTACTTGGCATCGGATATTTTTGTATAAATTCCAAACAAATAAATCGTAAATATCTAAGTTGAACGATATTCAAAATGTTGCCAGCCAAAGAGGAAAATATTCTACCACGTATTTGTTTTTACCTATTTTCATTATAATTAATAACGTGTGTATTACTATTTTATGTGCGATATTACATAGCTTGGACTTCGCTTTTGCACAAAAAATATTTTTTAAGTGTTGGGACTTACCATTATACTGGCACATATATTACAAAACCGTTTGTCAAACCAATATTACAAAGCTTATATTCGTGTATAATGAGGACTTTTAGAAGGCAAAAAAAATGTTCCAACTAGCATTCTAGATGCCACAGTGATACCAGAAAAATACTGTTACTGCTAAAAAGACATTTTTTTTTAATTTTTCTTATGAAATAATATGCCATGGTACAGCATTATTTCATGTTTTTCTAAGTGTCAAGTAGTTTTATTGGCGATATTTTCGAGTTTTATCGACGAAATAATGTAGAATAACATGCCCTAAAATCGGTCTGCGCCAAATGTTGGCCTCCTAATATGTTTATGCTGATAATTAAGTTTTAATTCTACATAGCTTGAAATTTATATTGCGAATGACGATATTGCTCATACACGACTTAATTAATTTGTGCCGTAT
Source organism: Apodemia mormo (assembly GCA_036924255.1). NCBI lineage: Eukaryota > Metazoa > Arthropoda > Insecta > Lepidoptera > Riodinidae > Apodemia > Apodemia mormo. Next base: position 36,145,515 of record JAUPFN010000003.1, on the reverse strand, counting down.
ACTCCAATGCATATAGTATAGCACGTAGAAGCCAAAGAGTCACCATAAAGAGCTGCATTGTTTCCGATTCAGCTAAAAACGTTAGAGGAGATTACGCACAGGGATTACGTTTTTCTATATTCTAAGATCTGAATCAAAACAGTTGCGCATGATAGGTGGTGCTCAAGTAGTGCACAGAGCCAATAGTAGCTTGACTCAATATAGTAGTCAGAAATATTATGTTTAGCTTAAAACATTTTAACTTTTTAAACTGATTTAAATAAATAATTTGATTAATAAGCATACCTATGCTATTACTTTTTACCTCAAAGTGCTTGTAAATATTGTTCCGCTTGCCCACCCATCTGCTGACGTTCAAGCTAGTTTAGCTTTCACTAAATATATACATATACACACATACACGCACACAGACGTACACATAAAGACACACAAGCATTCGCCAAGCAATGTACAAATTTGTAATAACATTTGACCGCCCCGTTGGTCGAGTGCTTAGCGGCCCTGACTACGCAATCGACGGGGCTTGGGTTCGATCCTCGACGGGGACAAGCATTTGCGTGATGAGCATAAATGTTTGTATTTCCGGGTTTGGGTGTTTATTAAAGATATTCCAGTATTTATATATGTATTTCTATGTATTAGTATCGTTGACTAACACCCATTACACAAGCAAATAATTTGCTTACTTTGGAGTTTGATCAGTAAGTGTAATTTGTCCCGTGAATATTATATTATTATTATTGTACAATTATATTTTAGAAGATATATTTCAATAATTTTTTTAAAATTTTTTTTCAAAGAATTACTTCAATAAATGTTTTTATAAGTTCAATGATGTAAACTTGTATTGGCCATATTTTTATTTACGGTTGGTGCTGGTTGGTTACCGCTGTTTGATTACTGATATATACAAAAAAAATATCTTGACTCTTTAACATTTCCCTGTAATTCTACTCATTTTACCTCACCGGGATAAAAAATGTAAGTTTTAAGTTTTTTATATGTCTAATAATACTATTGGAAAGAAAGACAATCTTTATTTTAATGAAGTGAAAATATTTTAAATTACAAATGAAAGCACGAAAACTAAAAAAAAATATAAGGTTAAATAGCTTTGGAATATCATCTTGAGAACATCTAGAATATTTCTTGACATTTAAAATATTATACGTAACCGAATAAAAGTATAAGTTTCAAGTTTATACTAAATGACTATTAATGTTATAATATGAAAGACTATTTGTAGACCTAATTTAAATACCGTTTTGGGAAAATATTTATTTGCTTGCAACATTATTCACGCAATAATGTGTCTTTGTGTGCGTGTCAACGCAAGTAATTACACTAAGGGTGACGAAGGTTATGCACACATCGATACGGTTTTGGCTTAAAATATGAACGAAACGTTGAATGCAATTATCGCTCTAAGCGTTATTACTCTATGTAGTAAACTTGAAACGCGCTCACGATCGAATGCGAAAATAAAAACTCACACTTAGCACTCTGAAGTCTTATCGTGGCTGACTTAAACAAATATATTTATTTATTGGAAAACAAACAAAACAAAACAAAACAAAGCTTAAACTTACGCACAAATATAAAGTATAAATATAAAAGTATATATAAAAGGCAGTATTTTTTTAACATAATTTTGTAAGTTTGAATTTTTATGATAAAATGCTAAAGCCAGTGACGTAACTATCGTAGGGAGCCTCCCAACCTTCACGCTACATCTATACATGTAATAAAATCGTAGGAAAGTCAAAACTGTACATTGAAATTTTTTTTAAAGAATACTTGGGGCGTGATCTACAATCGACATCGAAGCCAAAAATATATAGTTTTTAGAATTTTTGTCTGTTTGTCTGTTTATCTGTTTGTCTGTTTGTCTATATGTATGTCCGGGGTAACTCAAAAAGATTGTACATGGATATATGTACTGCATGGATTTACTTCAAATTTTGTATGAATATTACTAACAGGTCGGGTCAACATATAGGCTACATATTATCACGCTATCACCTACGGGGGAGGTGCTGTGCGGAGTAAACGAAGTCCGCGCGGACGGAGTCGCTGGCAACAGCTAGTTTACAATAAATACCTAATAGCTATTCAAGTTGAATACAAAATATTTTATTTCTGTTTTTTCTTAATTATTGCAAATAGCAACAAGTAGATACTTAATGATTGAAAAGTTTTGCACCTTCAAAGTATTTAGTTTAGTTTAAATATGGTCCTAATTTCATTTTTTCCCCAGGGACCTTGCTGTAGCTGTAAGAAGATAGATGTTAATGTGTAATTATACCTTTGCCTACCTGTTCCCTATCCGCGTTATTTATTTATTTCTTATCTTTATAGACAGATGATTAATGTTGTAGAGACAAAAATACACGAGTACTTTCAAAGGCTCTGTGAATGGGATAATGACGTCGCTTTATTACATTTAGAGGTGAGCTTTATTCGTTAATTATAGTTAGTTCATTTAGCTTATATCATGAGATCCCGGGGTCGACTTTGGGTCAAGGAAAGGCCCGAATCCTCGGTCCATTTGGTTTTGAAAACACATTTAGATACAAATGATTGTCTTATTAGGTGGTTACTAGATACTTAAATGACTGCCTCGTGGTCTAAGGGTTAGGGTATTCTGCCCAGATCATGAGGTCCCGGGTTCGATCCCCGGGCCGGGCAAAAGTGTTATTTAGGGTTTTTCGAGGTTTTTCTCGAAAATCTAAAATCTTAGGTAGCAGCTCGGAGTCTGGCGGAGTGAGGTATACCATATCCGTGGCTCGGATGAGCACGTAAAGTTGTCAATCCCATATATCGCTAGAAATAGTCGATAATAATTAACATGTTGGTACAATGCGACCATGAGAATTACCACTTATCTCATCAACCGACAAACCGGTGAATCGTGGTAGACCCAAAAATCTGTAGAGTATCGGTTTACTCTGCTTACTTTGCAAGGGAACCGAGCATGATGATACTTTTTTTAGGGATACCACAACACATACATTAAATAATAGCTATGTCTTATAGCTCCATCTAATAATATTTTCATTTCATTAGCTAGTTTCATTATAATTATATTTATTTACCATACTCGTACTGTAAACTTTAGATTTTGTCTTATTCTTTTATCATTAAGTAGTAAGTAGACAACGAGGCAGTAGTTATATATATATATATATATATATATATATATATATATATATATATATATATATATATACATATATATATACATATACGTATATACAGACATATTAACGTCAGTGTGAAAATAGTCGGAAAAGGTTCCTAGGACCTCAAAACAAGGAGATCTGGTGAAAAATCAATTTTGGGAAATCAGGACAAAATCAGTAACTTACTGATCTACATACGTAGCGGGAAGTTAAAAAGTGATTCAGTTCATTACATTAAGCAGCAACACCGTTCAACCTGGCTTCCAATATCGTCGTTCGAAGATACAATTTTACCAGTTTTACGGATAAACTATGATGATTTAATGGGGAGTTGGGTCCCTTAACCCCCTCCCCGATCTTATTTCGGTAATTACATATACCTAAATGGATCAGCACCAGATGAAAAGTGTCATTAGGCGTTGTAAGTTTTTTAATCTATATAATAATTCGTGAAGGAAAAAGTTTGTACCCTTTTTAAGACAATTGCGCGTACAGTGAGTATAAAATTTGGTTGGTACCTACAGTCAAAATTTACATTGCAAGGGTCTGCAGAAACCTAATACTTTTATAAAACATGCATTAGAAAAACATTATTTAATTTTTTATTATTTCATAAATTTATATATATATATATATATATATATATATATATATATATATATATATATATATATATATATATATATATATATATATATATATATATATATATATATATATATATATATATATATAAAACTGAGAGGCGGAAAACGTTCCTACTAAAATTAAGAGCTCATACTTGAAGAGAATTTTTTTAAGGTGTCTACCAACCTATTTTTCAAAGTATAAAGAAAAAAAAAATAGTCGATTTTTTTGGCCCACCCTATTATATATATATATATATATATATATATATATATATATATATATATATATATATATATATATATATATATATATATATATATATATATATACATATATATATATATATATATATATTAGGCTGTATCAAAAAAATCGACTATTTTTTTTTTTGAAAAATATAACGAAAATCTTGTTCAGAATACCGAAAAAATACGCCAGTATAACGGACAGCTCTTAATTTTAATATTAAGATGTCCCGCTTCACGATTTTCCATTTCCCGTTTAAATAACATGGGAAAATCTGATTCTTCAAGTTTGGAATTTTGTAGCTCTGCAACGAATTATCAAATTGGTTAAACCATAACATATTCTTATAGGAAATTTAATGCTCTACAAAAAAGGTCTCTTACAAAATTTTGATTAATGTACTCCTTCAAAAGTTATTCAAGGTCAAAGTTGAAACCATTGTAAATTGTAAGAAATTTTCACTTTTTTGAAGCATTTATCATACTTATTACAATATTTTGTCATAAACAAGCTTTTTTAAAACTTTTTGGAGTTCCACAATTTTTTTCTGACTATTGATTTATATTAATTATCAAAATTGCCATCAAAATCAGGATTCTAAAGAATTTTTTTTTTGTTATTTTGTTATTTTATTATTATACTCAATAATTTTAATATCAAGGATAATTAATATAAATCAATAGTCAGAAAAAAATTGTGGAACTCCAAAAAGTTTTAAAAAAGCTTATTTATGACAAAATATTGTAATAAGTATGATAAATGCTCCAAAAAAGTGAAAATTTCTTACAATTTACAATGGTTTCAACTTTGACCTTGAATAACTTTTGAAGGAGTACATTAATCAAAATTTTGTAAAAGACCTTTTTTGTAGAGCATTAAATTTCCTATAAGAATATGTCATGGTTTAACCAATTTGATAATTCGTTGCAGAGCTACAAAATTCCAAACTTGAAGAATCAGATTTTCCCATGTTATTTAAACGGGAAATGGAAAATCGTGAAGCGGGACATCTTAATATTAAAATTAAGAGCTGTCCGTTATACTGGCGTATTTTTTCGGTATTCTGAACAAGATTTTCTTTATATTTTTCAAAAAAAAAATAGTCGATTTTTTTGATACAGCCTAATATATATATATATATATATATATATATATATACATACATATATATATATATATATATATAATATATATATATATATATATATATATATAATCTTATATGTTTTATGTAATAGTAAATTAAACAATTTTTTACGAAATTTTTTTATTAAATACATACATTTTTTTGATTAGGCACATGTAATTTCTCATCATTCCTAAAAAAATGACTAGTGACTTTAGCATTTGTTTCAAATAAATGCTTACACACAAAATATATCTTTTCCAGCATCTTTTAAATTCTCTCTTCAGAATCTTTTCTTCAGCATCGTTTAAATAATCAAATTGTATTTTCCGATTGCTATATTTTATTTCAATTCATTTCAGGGAGATGTAGAATTTGATAAAGTACAAAAAGCCCTCATAGTGGAACCAGATGTTGCTATCCGAGTGAACACACCTATAATGGTTTCAGGATGGGGCAGCGGAGTAAGTAGGTATATCTTAGTACCAATCCATTGCAAAGAAACTTAAGAATCGAAAAGTATACCGAATAGTCCAAGCCCCTGTTGTAGACTAACTAAATCATAAATGTTATATACCTATTAAAAAAACTGTAAACCAGTTAACCCTCCAGGCCGTCCCTAAAACTTCCTGCTAAATTAAGGTATTTTAAGCTCAAGAACCAAAACTATACCTAACCATAAACTTTATTGAGTTCAAAAATCTAAATTTTGCTAAAAAAGACAGTAAGTATATTGATTTTCGAAAAGCTGTAAATTTTGGAAATAATCGAGTTTTTTCTCTCGAATGGTATTCAACGCAATTTTTGAGCTCTAAAATGTTTTCTTAGGTATATAATCTATAGTTTGAAAAATGTTTAAGGAATTCATATAACATTCTTTAGACACAAATAAGCTGACCGATTTTGATCCAATATACAGTATTTGACGCAGTTTTTTAAAGATAAAAGCTGGTGAGATTTTTAAATCAGTCGGTACATTAGCTTGAAAGTTACTTTAAAAATATACTAAGTAAATTCGCTCTAAACAAATAAGTCATGTCAAAAATACACAATTTTGAAAATTTTTCGTCAATGTTAACTTCCGAACTGATGAACCAATTATGATCCAGTTTTGACGCAGTTTTTTGAGTATTTGACGCAGTTTTTTGAGGAAAAGAGCTGAGCTGATAAAGAAGAGATTTTGTAGTCAATGGGTACTTATTAATGTGGGAGTTGTATTAAAAAATACTGTTTCTCCAATGTTCTTTTTGAGGTTTTTTCAAAATTTCTCAAAATATCCCGGACCAAATTGTTTCAAATTTTCAGGAAGTCTAAGTTGAGCGGAATCCAATCAATTACCATCAACCGCGTTTGAATCGGTCGAGCCGTTTAAAAGTTATGAGATGTTTACATACATACATGAAATAGACAATTGTGTTGCGCAATTTCTCACTAGTCACGGTAAAGATTTATTCTTGTTTAAATTAGTTCCTTCTTCTTTTTGCAAGTGCTCTACATTTAATTGTCAATATGAACAAACTACACATCACATTCTTTGGGAGTGTGATCTTTCGCAAAACGAACGTAGTCAAATGCTTGATAGTATCCGATTTATATCCGGTGTAATTTATTACTCCCACCTTGTAGGAACACGTGGAAACTTCCGTGCCTTCAAGCGATTTTGTCATACTTACTACTGGGAACAAAATTAAATAGGCCATTTTGGTAGGACCCTCATTTTCAAACTTCCGTGATGCAATAGCAATCAGTCTTAACGTGATTATAAAAGTCTCATTTCGTAGTATTTTTATGCTTTTAACATTTTTCTGTCTCCCGCTGAAAAGGGAGGGAAACAAGATGTATTTTCCTCCTCCTCCTATATACCTCTGATTAATTTAATTGCGGGCTCCAATACAACTTAGCTTTTCCCAAGGCACCCTGAGCTCGCAAATCAGTGGTTATCAGCGGCAACCTTTGCCGCAGTTGATTCTGGTTTACAGAAATTACAGTGGTGAGAACGATAGGTGGGCCCATTTCCCTAACAAGAAATACACACATACACAAACACACATACTCGCACACATGTATATACAGACACATTAACGTCAGTGTGAAAATAGTCTTAAAAGGTTCCTAGAACCTCAAAACAAGGAGATCTGGTGAAAAATCAATTTTCGGAAATCAAGACAAAATCAGTAACTTCCTGATCTACATACGTAGCGGGAAGTTAAAAAGTGATTCAGTTCATTACATTAAGCAGCAACACCGTTCAACCTGGCTTCCAATATCGTCGTTCGAAGATACAATTTTACCAGTTTTACGGATAAACTTTGATGATTTAATGGGCAGTTGGGTCCCTTAACCCCTTCCCCGATCTTATTCCGGTAATTACATATACCTAAATGGAGTCATTTTTTTGTTTTTCGAACCCGGGACCTTAATATGTGGCCAACACCGACATTAAGCCACTAAATCACAGAGGTTGAACTAATACAATACTGAGTACACCATTGATATAAAATACCCAAGATACACAGTTCCGAACAAATCTGACAATCAAAACTGTCGCTAATTAAGTCTAAAAAGTTTATAGTTGTGGCACAAATGTGTTTTTTCAAATTCAACCTTAAGCGCAAGATTAAAAGTTGTTTTAAAAAGCAATGTACAAAAAGCAATAAAATTTTTGACTTAAGTTAACCGGTAGGACACGGTATCAGTGGAGTCGAATATAAATATTTTTATGCATTGACTTAGGTAGTATTTTATGGGTTTGTAAATTTTACATAAAAAAATCTGACCGAAAATCTGTTTTTGCGTAGAACATTTATATATCAATAAAGCAAATAATGACCATTAAAATAATTTATTTATATTTCAAACATTGTAGGTTATTGGTTCTATTACACAGAACCTAAACATATCGGCAAACTGTGGGTGTATAGCCATGTAGTATTTGACGTTTGATATTAATATATTTAGTTTGCATAGTCTAATAGATTTAGAATATATTGAAATAGGAAATTTACTGCAATGTTGACTATGACTACGTTATTAAGTTCATAGATTCTTACATTTTTCTTCAGACTTATTATATTATGTATCGACAACATAGTAGGAAACGCCTTAATTTCCTAGAACTAACTTTAGCTTTTCGTAGAATTCTTTTTTTGAATTAGATTTCAGTTTTTCTGTAGGCTATTTTTTGCAGTATTATGTTAACGAACATTTATTTAGTTATAGTATTTGCAGGCGTACGAGCGAATATTGCCCATAGACATTTGCAATACGAAAGGTTAGTTGCCGGCTTTTGAAAATTTTATTGACCCTCCTGTTAAAAATTCCAATATCAAGGCTGGTCGGAAAAACTGAGTGAGGTAAGCTGATCCAGAGTTTGTCTGTTTGTATAAAGAAGGTACAAGCAAATTAAACTGGATGTAATCTCTCAATGTGTTTTCCAAAATACAACCTCTTAGAGGGTAAAATAGGGGATGAATGTTTTATATAATTTCACAAGTAAAACGCTTAGAGCTAAAAACTTAAAATTTCGCAAACCTATTCTTATGATGTAGGGATCCACTAATGAATGATTTTTCAAAATTCAATTCCGATGGGCATTAAATAGGGTATAAAATTTGTATGAAAATTTTTATTCCTTGGACATATTTGCATGAAATTTCGCACGAATTGACAAAAAATTAAAAAAGTGTTTTTTCGACATAACTTATCATTTTTCGGCTTTCAACAATATTTAAATCAAAATTACACTGTTTTAATTAATTCGTTTTTTAAAATAACTTTCAGGCTAATATACCGATATATTTTAAAATCTTATCAACTAGCTCCTCTGCTTAAAATACTGCGTCAAATACTGTAAATCGAATTAAAATCAGTTGTTTCGTTCTTTTTTTTTTTTTTTTTTATATCATAAGATAGCAAACAAGCAGATGGGTCTCCTGATGGAAAGAGTCAACCATCGCCTATAGACACCAAAGATGTTAATGGTGCGTTGCTATCTTGTGGCGAGGTCTAATGCCACATGCATAAGTTTACCGGCTACCTTACCCTCCAAACCGGAACACGACAGCGACAAGCACTGACGCTATTGCGGCAGGAATAGGTAAGGCGGTGGTACCAGACCCGGACGAGACAATGCAGAACTCTACCACCTAGTAGCCACGATGGTAGTGACTCGATAGCCAATCGGTCGCCTTTTACGACCTGCCTGGCAGAACGGCAGTTGGCCTATTCTACAAAGGAGGCCGGGACCAACACGGCGGGATTTATCAATAACGGAAACTTCTAAAAAAGCTTTTTTTACATGTTTTTAACATTTTCAACATAATAAAACAATTTAGAGCAAAAAATTGCGTTGAATGTTATTCGAAAGATCAAACTCGTTAATCATTTAGAAAAAATATACATCTTTTCAAATATTGAACAAAGTATCATTAAAAAAAAACTTTGGATATTTGAACTTTTCGGACTCAAAAGTCTATGCTTAGGCATAGTTTTTTTCTTTGAGCTTAAAATACCTCATTTTAGCAGGAAGTTTCAGGTGAACTTTAGGGTCACCCAGCTTACAGACTTTTTTAATATAGATACATTAGTTGGTTACATAGGTGTGTTATATACATAGCAATCGTAGTAGATACGTATATTTAGTTTGGAGTACAGTTTAGTACGTATAATATTATTGCCAAAGGTAATTTTACTTCAGATATTTCCTGTTAATTATAAATTTCTTTTATAATTATTAGGTTAGTTTGTTCGAGAGGTGTGTTACCAATAGGTATTTTTAAATTGAGATATAGTTAGTTATGATATTAGGTATAGAAAATTTAGAAGTTATAGGAAGTTCAGGTCGTAAGTTTTTTACTTAAATTTTAATAACAAAAATGTCGTATATAAATAATTAAGATGGATATGTAAATATTATTTTTTTAAAGTACTAGCGGCCCACCCACCCACTGAGATTTTATTAAAATAAAGAAAGGTTAAATAAGTACTTAAGTAAATATGCGCGAGCAAAGCCGCGGGTAACAGCTAGTATGCAAATAAAACAATTCGTATACATAAATAGTAACTTAAAATGCATACGAGACTAGCTGCAGACCTCTGCATTAGGACAAAAAAAATTCTTTGTGCTATTCCAGGTCATCTTATATCCGAGTCCAAATCCAAATTGGTACAGCCATTTTTTACGTGAGTGATTATCAAACATCCAAACATACAATCTTTAACATTTATAATATGTATACTATAAGATATCCGCAATCAAAAACAACATTTTATTAAAATTAAATTATTAAATTAAAAAAACATTCTTAACGCAACCTGTTCCTACCACTTAAGAAAGCTTTATCAACAACACGTGTAAACAGAACAAAATTCGATGCTACTTATGATTTCCTATTGTTACATTAAAAGTTTCGTAATATATCTCCAAGGTTTCATATTCCAAATAATTGTGATTCTTACGATGAATCACAATTATATATTGTTATTTTATATTCGTACAAGTAGAATAAAAAGAATCACCTAACTTGGTCCTCAAAATAAGTAATCAATATAATCAAACATTTTAAAATCTTCAAATTGACGTCCTCTTCTCTTTTGGCAGTTGGTTAACAACTATAAAAGGTATTCAAAATTATTAATGAAAAAAAATTAATCTTCTTAATAAAAAAAATAACTTATTAATGAAAAAGAATCGACTCCACTAATAATAACAGGATCAATTTGTATTATTCGACTAAATTAAAAGGAGGTTGTAACGCATTGTCCTTTTACTGAAAAAGTGACCACTGAAATTTTGTCGTATTATATTTGGAGCGTCGAGTAAATTTTTAAGACAAATAAAATAAAAAAACATACATTACACCCTATATTTAGTCACATAAACAACAAAAATATATTGATAAACTCTTATCCTTACCGAAAATACAATATCTTATATTTTTCTAACGTTCATGATGTTGTATTATACAATTTATCAGAGAATAATTCTGTATTTTTGACGTGCGGGCAATGACGTGAGCGACGGGATTCTATTTGAAGTGAGTGCACAATTTTAAATTGTGCACTCATATTTAGAGGTCGTTTTTGAGACACTGATTGTGTATCTTGGGTTTTTATATATCAATGGGGTACACTCATAGTTTTGGTATTTATTATTGGAAGAGTTCATAAGTTTATTTAAGCTCCATCTGTACTTTCACATAGAGACTACTATGACACGAATCACGAAATTAATTTACTTTGGGCCTTTCGAAATATGAGCTCCCTTGATGTTTTTGGTATTTTGTGTTTCACTGCACTAGAGGGCGTTTTTCTTTAAAATCAATATTCATGTTTTGCGTAAGTTTGTAAACAGAAGAAACTAGAAAATTTATTATACCCGTCATTGTTTTATAAATAAAGAACTCATAATCATATAAAAAATATATAACATAATAAAATAAAGAGTATTTATTATTATTTATAACATATTCAATACTTTCCATCGTCGGCACATGGTGAAATTTCATTGTTATTAGAGACTTAAAATAAATAAACAAATATTCACGGGACAAATTACACTTATTGATCTAACCCTAAAATAAGCAAATTATTTGCTGGGTGTTAGTCAACGATACTAATACATAGAAATACATAGGTATATAAATACTTTTACATACAGAATATATGATAAACACCCAAATCCCGAAATACAAATATTTATGGCATAAAAATAATAATAAGCATAAATTTTATGCTCATCACGCAAATGCTTGTCCTCGTCGGGGATCGAACCCGAGCACCGTCGATTGCCTAGTCAGGGTCGCTAACCACTCGACCAACGGGGCGGTATAAAAGCGCACGGTTGTGGATTTCCAGACATCGAGGTGGTGAGGATGGAATTTTAAATTTTGACGCGAAATCCGCTGATGGAATTTAGCTGCAGGAATTAGTCCGAATAACTCTTCGGAACACTCCTCATGATACATACGGTAAAAGATGCAGAGCGAACTTACATCTCTGCGTAACGCCAAAGAGTCAAGCCGATTAGAAATAGCCTGATCGTCGACGATTCGAACGCATCGAACGTAGAGCACGTTGAATGCGATCAAGAGGAAGAAGCTGGTACTGAGGAGCTCCGGCCCAGAGGTGAGAACAGTACTCCGTGTGAGGTCGAATTATCTCCTGATGGTAAAATAAAACATCGCCTATAGACACCAAAGATGTTAATGGTGCGTTGCTATCCGTGTGATGAGATGGCAGTACCATATGTATAATTCTACCGGCTACCTTACCCTCCAAACCGGAACACGACAATGACAAACACTGACGCTATTGCGGCAGGAATAGACAAGGCGGTGGCACCAAATACCCGGGCAAGACGTTGCAGAACTCTTCTCCGTAGTAGTCACGATGGTAGTGACACGTATAGCCAATCGGTCGCCTCTTTCGACCTGCCTGGCAGAACGGCAGTTGGTCTATTCTTCAAAGGAGCCCGGACGACACCGGGAAAAATTTACATATTTTAAGCCGAGTACTTGCTATAAAAGGTGACTTACTAATTATATATATATTTTTTTAGAATTTGCCAGTTGCATATTTAAGCTTATTATTACAATCTGAAATGATAGTGTTGGATCGAACGTTGTGTCAAAATGTGTATGGAGGTCAAATAACTCCCTCGAACTTCTGTGTCAAATACAGTAAAGTGAGTATTATAATGATCAGTAGGCCTACTCTTGAAAACAATATAAAAAACCAATATTGATAAAAACAATAAGTTTCGATTATCGTCAAAAAAAGGTACCCTTGAAACCAATATTGCCCACATTGATTCAGTATAGTAACGACCTAATTATTGGAAATAGATGTCATCGTTACACGTCAAGCTAGTGTACAAGTGGAAATTTTAAGTACCGTTTTAAACAAAATAATAAATAAAAGCATTAATGAGTAGTTCCAAAAAATTTCGAAATCCGTGTGGCGCTGTCGCCTAATCCAATAATTGAATATAGTTGTCTAGAGTACGAAATACTTCAAAATTCATTAAAAATTCATTAAAAATTCATTTAAAATTGAAATCGGCCCTACAGGACTTCTATAATACATATATTAGCTTACTAGACAAGGCATGCGTCACACCACTTATGTTCCACTACAGTGCAGTCCTTGAACTGTACCTACGTCAGAGCTCGATGAATGAAAGGCGTAAGTGCCATGAAATTCAAAACACTTACATAAGTTTATCTGTTACCTTACCCTCTAAACTGGAACACGACAATGACGACTCTATTTTAGCAAGAATAAATAAAACAATAGGGAAGTAAGCTGAATAGGCTATCCCCAAGGCCACGAGGCAAATTACTCAAAGGCGAGTTACTCAAAGATGAAATTATAGTGCTTAATTTGCAAATTTCAAAAAAAATAATTATACGGAACTGTTGCGATGCAACTGAAACAAAATATAGAAATGACAGATTACCGAAGATCTGAATTAAATGAGACCTTAATTAATTATGAAAACATGATTTAAATTAAAGGAGACTCTAGCGATACAATAGTTCACATCCACCACACTTTCACCCACATCAGTAGCAAAGAAAGAAATACACATTGTACTCAACGCACGTTTAACTACTTAACCGAGCATCTTCTGCAGATTCGAATAAAATCTCACTCTATAAAGGATGAGCACTAATGCCCGGCACTGAAACTCTTGTGTCACTGAAATTAGTTGTTGTAATTACGATAAGTAACATTTTTTACGAGGCGTAAGCTAAAACTATTCACTCACTTCACTATAAATGTCAAATTACCAAATGTTCAAACAACTTGTGGAACTCGTTATTAATACATTGATTTGTAATGGTTATCGCTACGAATGACGAATCGTTGATTATAGGAACCCGGCATAAATCTGTTGCTCGTTAGATAATGGGACTTAAAATTTTTGATACTAGCAATAAGGGCACGCTTGTTGTACTACTATTTAATACTCCAAGGATATAGGCATTAATAGTCTTACGATAAGTTAAAAAATTCAGGACCTTTTAAATGAAAAGACGGAGGTGCCCTAAGTGACCATGTCACGTATCGGACTAATGCTTATAGACAAGTTCAGTGCTGCTTCTCCTAATAAGTAACCTACCTTGCAGAATCAGCTGCTGAGTGACAATGGGGGCGGAGCCTTATTAAATGACTACCTTGTAGGCATCTTGTCTGCTGGAGGTAATACTCCAGAACACCCTAGAATTGCCATTCTAACGAACGTGTCATATTTTTATAGGTATATATAATACTTTTTTAATCAATAAATTAATCTACATTAAATATATATTAATTTACATCAATACATATTATAAAGAATTTTATTGTTTGTAATTTATAAACTCAAAAACTTCTGCGGCCATCTTAAAAATTCTTTTACTATTTGAAAGCATCACTATACACAGGCTATTTTTATCTGACTGACCAAAAAGAAGCAATGGTTATAACAATATCGTTATAGATTTGCCTTCGTTTCTCCACATTCATAACTCTCTTACACGCCGATAGTGGAGACTTCTTAACACTAAATTCAGATAACAACCGATATTTATGGTATGCTGTAATTTATTAAATCCAAATCCATATATTAAAGCCATTTTGAAATTGCGGCGGTTTTATATTATTTATTTTGTTTTAGGTGGATTAAATTTAATACCAGATACTTACTAAAAAAATATTGTGTCGCTCCAACAAGCAGTCATAAACAGTTATTCGAGTCTTATGAAGATGATGGAGGAACTAAGTAAAAAATTAACTAAATATAGAAAACATTAAATTCAATTATACAGAATCCTTTTTATATACTTAATTTTGATTAAGCAGACGACTCTACTTATGGGAATATGAAACCAGTCTATAGACGCAACCTAGAATGGTCCTTAATACCTTACGCTACCTTGTGGCTACCTTAAGCTTCAATATAACGGAAACCTTACGACGGAATATAACACTACTGACGTTGTTACGAGAGAAAAGGTAAACCGTTGGCACCAATTTCGGGCAAACTGTAGAAATCTCCCACCTAACCGTCACAAAGGTAGTGGAATATTTGGTCTTTTATCACCCTTTACAGGTATCTTCACGCCCGTACCACTGAAAAGGTAGACAGAGGTATAACAAATGCACCCACGATTGGCCGAATATAGTGCTATATGTAGTATATAAATAAATAAATATTCACGGAACAAATTACACGTTTTGATCTAACCCCAAAGTAAGCAAACCTTGTGTATATAGTATAATACTTAGTCCCATAATGTAATAAGTGGCAAGCCAGGTATTTATCCAATCCCGGGCAACGTTATTTTTATCATTAAACTGAAAAAACGTATTTTGAATTGCTCGACGCAAGAATCAAACTCAGGACCCTCATTTTATTCACACTGACACCGGACCGGAGTCCGGACACAGAGGCAACAAATATATATAATTTATACTTTCCATCGTGTTGGTCCCGGGCTTCTTTGAAGAATAGGCCAACTGCCGTTCTGCCAGGCAGGTTGTAAAAGGCGACTGATTGGCTATACGAGTCACTAACACGTGGCTACTAGGTGGTATAGTTCTGCATTGCATAAAAAAAACGAGAGTATTAATAATCAGTTTATTATGCGTGCTCGCATGGAAACCAGTCTGATGTTGTATTTCTGTAACACCAATGCGAATATTTTACTCAAGAATCAAGATCAGTCACGCTTATCACGTTTTGTCCTATTGGTAAACTTCAGCGTATAACTCTCGAAACCCGATTAAGGATTGAGTAACACCCCCGTTTGCTATTGCCTCGTGAATATTGTGGGCACGTGTTAGGGCACGGATGAAACATGTTATCTAACGTGTAATATCAAATTAATGGAAAATTATATGGTTTGTATTAAACTAATGCTGGAGCCGCACTTGCGTGCATCGTCACAAAACTTCGTGCAATGACACGATAAATGCATGTGACGCGCTTTTATCGGCTATTTTCGCATACATTTTGTTACCAGTCAATAAATTTAAAAAAAAAATGTTCAAACAAAACTGGGTAAAAAAGGGTAAGGGTATATATATATATATATATATATATATATATATATATATATATATATATATATATATATATATATATATTAGGGTGGAGTGAAAAAAAAATTTTTTTTTTTCTTCTTAGCCTGGGGGTCAAATTTGTAGCTTATAAAAAACAAAAATTTTTGAAAAAAAAAATAAAATTTTTTACTCAACATCTTGAGGCAGCCCACTCATTTTTAAAATTAATTACGAGTAAAAATATTTGGTTGCAAAAAAAAAAAATTTTTTGTCTTTTAATGTCTTAAAACATCCAAGAATTGGCAATTATGATCATTTCCAACTCAAATTTTATTCTAGTGCCCTAACGAGGAATGTTACTTTTTTGGATTTTTTTAAAATATTAAAACAATAGTCACAAAAATTTTTTTTAACTTGTGATTTTTAATTGGCATAAAAGAGGATATTTTGAAGTTTTTAGAACGCTTTTAAAAATTTTTTTTTGCAACCAAATATTTTTACTCGTAATTAATTTTAAAAATGAGTGGGCTGCCTCAAGATGTTGAGTAAAAAATTTTATTTTTTTTTCAAAAATTTTTGTTTTTTATAAGCTACAAATTTGACCCCCAGGCTAAGAAGAAAAAAAAAAATTTTTTTTTTCACTCCACCCTAATATATATATATATATATATATATATATATATATATATATATATATATATATATATATATATATATATATATATATATATATATATATATATATATATATATATATATATATATATATATATATATATATACATATATAAATTCATATATCTTTTTTCACAATATTACAAAATTATATTATAAAAATAGTCTTCTTAGTGTGTGGCCGTGTTTCCGATCCGGTAGTAGTTTTAAAAAATGTTGACGTGTCAAAATAACCTGTAAAGTTCTTCTGATTTCTGATTTCATTACGGACTGAGTGTACCTTAGCGCGCATATAACTGTGGGACGCTAGACGCAAGTGCGGCCCCAGCATAACAGATCTAACTAATCTATCCAACAGATCTAACCAACAATAGTTTCGCATATCATCGACATAGTTTTTCATACAAACTTACACCCCTTATTTCACCCCCTATGAGGTTGATTTTTAAAATAAGACTATGTTTGTCTCCGGATCATTAGCTATCTCTATGCCAAATTTCATTAAAATCGGTATAGCGGTTAAGCGGTTAAGTTAAGCTGTGAAAGCGAAACAGACAAACAGGCTTTCCCCTTTGTAATACCTGCACCCTGCAGCCCACTACATTATAAAAGTTTTTGGTGAGTCCCACGGGAACAACTTATTTTCCGTGGGATAATTCCATATGCTATTCCAGGTCATTATCTACCTGCGTGCCAAATTTTTTCCAAATTGATTCAGCCGTTTTGTGTGATTAAGTAACAAACATCTATCCATCTGTAAATCCAAACATCCAAACATTCGCATTTATAATATTAATTTATTTTTCCCCATGTTGGTCCCGGGCACCTTTAAAGAATAGACCAACTGCCGTTCTTCCAGGCATGTCGTAAAAGGCGACCGATTGGCAATGCGAGTCACTACCATCGTGGCTACTAAGTTTTGCATTGTCTCGCCCAGGTATGGTACCACCGCCTTACCAATTCCTGCCGCAATAGCGTTAGTGTTTGTCGCTGTCCTGTTCCGGTTTGAAGGGTAAGGTAGCCGGTAAACTTATGCAAGGGGCAAACTAATTATTAAATTACCGGCACTCATTAATTGACTATATTATTTCTTAAATTATCTGCACTCATTAACAAACTACCGCGCGCCAGCGCATACCATTCTTCATCCTTCTATGAAACGATAAGCAGTATCGATGTTGTTAGTTAGCGCTTGTCCCTAGAGCACCGATGAGTTATGGCACCGCGGTGTGACCGCGGGCAGCAAGCGGTTAATTTTAGTATAGTATAAGGAATCGAACTAATATCTATCGTAACTGAATATTCAAAGACACTAATGATTTACGACTAATTCACCGGTATGTCGGTTGAAGAGATGATCTACATAGCCTCATAGCTTTATTTACCAAATTAAAAAATGAATGCTTGTTAATTGCGATTACTGAGAAACCAACAGCCTAACCTAACCAAATGGCTACGTATTTTTTAAAGAAAAAATCCATAGGACTTTGCCTTTGAGAGTCGAACCCAGGTCTTCATCTAAGCCTAAAAGGCAAACCAATCAACGAATCAATATTTTGTATATGCAAAGGGTTTATAGCAGCACCCTTTGTTTTATAAGCATTCATGTAGATTAGCACCCATCTTTTTAGAATAACTACGACGTAGCAATACGTTGTAATGAAACAGACAGAATGACTTATTCATACAGTAAAACTTATTTATAAGACCAACATATTGATATATTTTGTAATAAAAGCAATTACGTTGAAATATTAGGAATAAGAATAAATTAATGCCCATTAAAAACAACAATAGCAAATAGATTCGAGCGTTATTACACTTAATCATTGCACAAAATGGCTTCTTCACTTTTCCAAAGAGTCTATTTAAGCGCGCTCGGGTAGAGTTTAAAGAGGCGTTCAACGTCCATAAAATCGTATTATTGAAGTCAACGAGCGTAAATTGCTGCCGGTAACAAATACATTTATTGTTTTGCCCAAAATTATCTTATTCACTGTCATCAAATACGATTTAAACCGTTAAAATCTTCATTCGGGATATTTTCTTTCTTCTTATGTCCAAGCGTTTACCTCTGTAATTGAAACTTTATGAACTTATCTCGTTAAAGAAGTCGTTAGTTTTACCCCGAAATCTAGTATCCATAGGATCTCGACGTTTTGAGGCCCTATATCAGTATGTCTTTACGTATGTATTTATTGTCTGTGTAGCTTCACACAATTTTTGAACAGATTAACCGAACAAAACAACTCTTACTACTACTATTCATCCGAGGATCAAAACGTGGTTGATGACATTTGACCGAGTTTCACAAAGCATAGATTTTCTGAAAATTTGAACTGATTGGAGAAATTTTTAAAAACCTTCAAATTGCAAGTTGCTTAAATAATATTAAATAACTTCCAGGCTAATGTACCAATTGATTTTAAAATCGAATCAGACTTTTTTCTTAGCTGCGTCGAATTCCGCCATCGAATCGAATAAAAATCGGTTTTGGGTCATTCGAAAATTATCATTGACGAAAATTTTTGAATAAAGTATATATTGTAATTACGTAAAATCGATTTCGTAATTACAATATTTTTAGACCATAAAAAACTGCGGTAAATGCCGCTCGAAACATCAGAATTGATCGTCGCGTTCAGAAGTAACAGTTTTTCAAATATAGAGGCGTTTGCAACAAACTTTAGAATTTTTAAATCCTCGAGCTCAAAGTTCAATTTGTAGGTATGTATATTTTTGACTGTTTTGAGCTTAAACTATCCCAACTTCAACCAATTTACAGATTTTTATTGGTTTATAGATTTTATATAGGTATGTTTATAGATGATTTTATATAAGGTTCTGGGACTAGCGACTAACTTTTTCTTAAGTTTTGCAAGACTGCCTGGTTTTCCTATTGGTTTGATTCCTAGGTAAGAAAAGTGTTATTAGTTTTGCTTTCTATAAAAATCTAATGGTATTTTAGCGTTGGTAATTTATTACTCCCGTGTTATTAAAAATCACGTAAAATAATTGGTTTCTGTTATCACAGCTGATAATAACCGATAATTGTTAAAATTGGTGAATGTTTGCCACCAGGAGAGTCGCAAAGAAACTCGATTTACTTTGCCTACCACTGTGTACCCATTCGTTACCATTGTGATGGTTTTATAACGTGTAAATTCTAAAGAAATATCTAAAACAACAGGTAATATAATAAAATTCAAAAATAATTTACTGTAACTTAATATAATAATTATTGAACAACTAGTTGCAGCGTGCAGCACGCTGCATTATAACAACAACAAGAAAGTGTTTTTATTCAACTTCAAAAAAATAAATAAAATGTTGATAAACGATATTATATTCAAAACCGTATATTTTATACTGAAATTCTGCTTGAATTTAAATATAACTTGTTATCCAAGTATGCTTAGGCTAAAAAAAATAAAAATTACCGACAGTTCATTACTGATTTGTTGCATATTTTTCATCGAATTGGTAACATATAATTTAAAAGGCTCTCTCTATACTAACATACTGATTTCCACCACAAAACTTTGGAAACGTCAGCGGTGAAAATTTAAAGCGTTTTCCTCATACTTTAAATATTTTAAGCCATATGATATCCAGTATCCTTGTACTGGGTCCAGGCTATGTCAGGGACTGTTGATGGTATATTATAATACTCGTAAGAGACACAGAATTAATTATTATTAAATAACTAATTCTGTGTCGAATTAATATAATAAAACTGCTAAAACAATTTATTTTTGATGTTTTAAATATTTTTGTAAGCATTAATTTGGATTTAAAAAAAATTAAAGTTCAAAGACAAAAATCTTATAAACTAGTGTAATCAAAGCATGCTGAGGATAAAATGTATCGTCAAGTATATAATCTACAAACTTATTTATATGTTATTGGTATTTTTAAAATATACAAAAATCTTTTTAATTGGACATTTATTTTATTTACAAAATAATAACAGATGGATTGGCAAGAAACTGTACATATTGAAGGATACGATAGTTAATAGTCATATTAAACTAATAAAAATACAATGAAAAGGGACTATTGCTAAACTACATAGTGAACCTGAACGAAATTAATGTAGTAATATTCGAAAATTACAGTCACCGCGTCGGCAATAGGCGCGCTCTTTGACCGATGCGTGTCGTAGGGCACATCTCAATGAACTTCGATATCTATGCGCGAGTGTCCATTCTAAATATTTTTAATAGATAATTACGTCAAAATTGAAGTACCTATTTTATACATATTCAGTATCAGAATCAAGTACTGCACACCCTCCTTCTGCATGTACAGTTTTTTACCAGTCAATTTGTACATTTTAACACCGAAGGATGCAGAATAAGATAAGACATCAAAAAAACAAAAAAAAACAAATATGTTTTTAAAAAATCAAACCTAATAACTAATAGCTCATCTGCAATTCCATCAATAGTAAATTCCTAAGTAGTACTTATTTGAAATTTCGCCGTGTTTGTCCCGGCCTCCTTTGTAGAGTAGGCCAACTGCCGTTCTGCCAGGCAGGTCGTAAAAGGCGACCGATTGGCTATCGAGTCACTACCATCGTGGCTACTAGGTGGTAGAGTTCTGCATTGTCTCGCCCGGGTCTGGCACCACCGCCTTACCTATTCCTGTCGCAATAGCGTCAGTGCTTGTCGCTGTCGTGTTCCGGTTTGGAGGGTAAGGTAACCGGTAAACTTATGCATGTGGCATTAGATCTCGCCACAAGATAGCAACGCACCATTAACATCTTTGGTGTCTATAGGCGATGGTTGACTCTTTCCATCAGGAGACCCATCTGCTTGTTTGCTATCTTATGATATAAAAAAAAAAAATCCTCACGCGATTCTCCAGAGACGTAATATTAAACAAAAGTCGGTCTAGGCGTCGGATTAACGTGGATTTCAAGACACCTGAGTGCTAAGTGTGAGTTTTTCTTCCGCATTCGATCGTGAGCGCGTTTCGAGTTTACTAGGAATTTGTATGTGATTTGTACAGCGCCATCTAGTGGTAAACTGGTTTCTCACGTTTACCACTAGGTAGCGCTGTACAAATCACATACAAATTCCTAGTAAACTCCAAACGCGCTCACGATCGAATGCGAAAAGAAAAACTCACACTTAGCACTCAGAACAACGAATATTACTTATTCGCAATTTATACAAAATAAACAGTGTAGATGATAGATAGCACGAAGCCTTAGAAAACCCCATGATTGACCGATTTTAGATAGTACCTGAATAAGAGTAACCACGATCTTGATACTCCAATTAGCCAAAACGTTAGTGATCCAGTTGCACAACTTCTCAGAAAGCATATGAAAAGCCCACACGATAGTTTTCGGCTGAATTTGTAACAAGTTTTTTTTTTTTTAAAAATATTACAACACTACGGTAGAGGTAAAAATTATAAATAAATATCAAAAACTCAGGTTGACCACGATTCATCAGTTTGTCAGTTAGCAGTTGGTCGTGATTTCATCCGCCACAATCATCAAATTTGATCTATTTTCTGTGGCACGAAGATATTGGCACAACCAATCTCTGGACTGCTGTTAGAATTTTTCTTAAAAAAAATATCTAAAAACACTTTCTCAACGCGAGAATCTAACCCATCGCCTCTATACATGTATCAGTTTGTTGAACTGGCTAACGATTGACACTCACTATGCAATCGTTGGAGTTCGGGTTCAATTCTCAACAGAAACGAGGCACGAGCGTTTGTGTGAAAAACAAGAATGTTTATATTGCTGGATTTTAAATTACATTATATATATATATACATATATATATATATATATATATATATATATATATATATATATATATATATATATATATATATAACGAGGAGATTATAATTAGGCTATATGTTTTTTGTTTATATTTAGTACCTCAGAACTCGGTCATTTTTGTACCGATTTTTTTGTGTGAGAGAGTACTTCCCATACAGTCCCATTTAATTTGGTGAAGATGTGATGGAAGGTTCCGGAGATACAGATATTTTATTATATATTATAGTATCGTTAGTTTGATTCTCACGTCTCATCACTTGGTAAAGTATTTTTACATTATAATCATGCACTAAATAATATACATCAAAGAAACCTAAAAAACTTTGAGCGATTGCTAATAATACAGGGTAAATAAAAAACCTACTCAAAATCTTAATTTACTATTATTTATTTTTTCTTTACAGTACAATTTTAGGAATATTTTAACATTGTGTTCAATCCACTTTAAGTAATTATATATATTTATATAAACGCTCGGCTTTCCCTTTAAAGAGCAACCATCACCATGGGATACGATTCCGATGATCCGCCTATAAAGAAACAAAAATATACAGTCAACAGTTAACAAAATATCTGGATCCACAACTAATGAAAACGATGCATTTTTTTGTGATGATAATTTGATGTTACGTGGATTTATCACATTAAAATTTACTCAATATCTAAGCATAAAGCAGCACCAAACATACAGCCATATGCTTTAACATTTATAATACAGATTTCATTTATAAGGTGTGTAAAACATATATTCTGTAGAAATACGCAATAGAAACAACAACTTTCTCAAGAACCGATATTACTCAAGTCATAAAATGATGGTAATAGTCTACAATGAATGAAATAGTTCACCCATTTATAGGTAAATAAAACAAAAACGTCCAAATAGTAATTAAATCTATTAGTAAAATCAAGTTACTTCTCTGCTAACTCCACTAAAGATTACAGTATTGTATATGTGAAAGCAGTTGTTTATCCCTTGATGCTTCTCACCCGACCATAAGGCTTAGGAAATGATAATAGGTGCTTCAGGGTGGTTGCCCATTTCAATAAAAGATAGATTCTTCTTCTAATAATAATTACACTTTTTATTGCTACAAAGTAATACTAACAACAACTGTGTAGCAGCAGGGACAGGCTGTTACCACTTTGATCTAGTGATCTAGTGATCCGCTATCGGAGTTAACCATCTGAGATCCCGGGTTTGATTCCTGGGTCAGGCATATCAAAAATGTGTTTTTTCAGTTTTCTTATATAAATAACGTTGCCCGGGATTCGGGAAGTGCCGGCTGGCGATAGGCTAGCCACTTATCACATGGTGGAATTAAGTATCTTTAACTAATCTTAGATGCATTTGTGTTGTACCTCTACCTACTTCTTCGGCGTTTCGGGCATGAAGATACTCTCAGTTTACCACTTTTAAGTAGAATATTTTAATCTGAGGGATATAAGACTTATACGGGAAAACATGAGGTCGCCGACGTTCTTAAATAATGTATTCATCACTAAGGGTCAAATCTTTAGCTAGAAATTTGTTTTTTTTCCTATTAGCTTATAGGGAATTCAGTTTAAAATACTTTTACAAAATTTCTCTCAATCTGTTAAACAGTACCTTTCAGTATATCGATAAAAATTTAGTAAATAGTATAAAACTGCATACCCCTTCCATGAGACACAACCTCCTGAATCGCCTTTGCAAGTGTCTTTGGTTCCTTCTCCATATAAGCAGAACATTTCGTTAGTGAGTGTTATATTATGAGCCCTTTGGCATTTTTCTTTTGTCACAAACTTTAGAGACGTTTTCATTAAACCTTCATTTGACATTGGGCCTGTATTCTTAAAATAACGAAAATAGTCATAATATCAATTAAGTAACACAGTCCCATAGCGATAGTTCAAGTCATTGTGTGTAAATAGACCTTCCCCATTCCTACCAGTATCTTAGCTTTAGTAGGAGTAGCTTTCGCTCGACCTGCGTTCATACTTATAAGATGCGACCATAAGCTAACCGTTTCAATGCGCCTATATTTTTTATTGCAACGGTATTTATATACCATGTGGTAAATTTTTATACGATTCATCAGAATACTGTGTCACTTTACCAATTCTTGCTTTCTTAACATCAATGTTTGTCAGTATCGTAGTTCGCACCTATGAAATGTTGGTAGAGCCGACCGGCTTAATTTACCTATGAATTAGTAAGTAGGGATATGCACTGAAAATGCAGTGTAAGTTCGCAGGCGTAAAATCGTTGAAATCAAGTATTTTTGGAAAGAAAAACAAGAATTTAAAAGAAGTTTTCGCTCTTTTAATCTAAGCGAGAAAGATTGTGGCTGAATGTTTTCCTGCCAGATAGTTCGAAAAGGCAAAAGATTTACTAAACATATAATGCATAATAGGTATGTGACTACTAGGTCGCAGAGTTCTGCAACGCCTCGCTGGAGTTTGGTATCGCTTTGCCTATTCCTGCCGCAATAGCGTCGTTGCTTGTCGTTATCACAATTCGGCTTGTTGGGAAAAGTACCACTATTTCTTCTTTTCTGGCTTTGTAGCGTTTCTTCTTCGTGTATAATATTTTTATTGAAATATATAAATGATTAGAATTTCATGTAATTTGTTATATTTGTGTGTATTTACGCTTATGCACGATGCCTTCTACTTTCTATTCCCAGTTTCACTTTCTGGGTTAGCTGGAAGAACTCTCTGTCTTCAAGAAGAAGCTCACTCTACACTTCAGTTTTTGTCGTTACACATGTAACATTTCAACCCGGCACATGCATAGCTAATCACCGTTAAATATTTTTGGTTTCTATCCGCGACAGTTGTTAGTTCCCACCAGGAGAGCCACCTGTTTTTTTATCATTCCAACAGCTACAGCTGTGTATCTGTAAATACACTGTCAAAGCTCAAGAACTACTGTTAAAACAACACTAAATTTTCAATAACAAGCAAACGCACAATATACGAGAACACCTACCGTAATCCATCCCCAACCTACAGCAACAATGTCATTCTTCGTATTCATCCAATCATTGTTACTAGTAAGCATAGCTTTCTGTATTGTAGGTCCAAATTTAATAGGCCCGTCAACAAATATTAAAGCTATGTCAGCCGCGAAGAGCATCGCTTTGTTGTAATCTTCATGGATGACAAACTTAAACACATCGAAGTATTCCGCGTCATTTTGCTGGATAAATGTAGAGCCTGGTGGTTCAAATTATTATTATTGTATAGGCACATTATTATTTGTGTATTAATTATAATAATCTATTATTATGGCTGTGGATATCTGTACTTTATTTTATGAAAGATGCGGTTTTTTAAAGACATTTTTAATATAAAAATAGAATTTTATTCTACTACACTAATTGGGAGATCTTGGAATTGCTACAAAATGTTGACTAAATCTACAAACTGTTACTTTTATATTTGTTTTAGATTGATTTTAGAAGGCTTAACGATGTAAGCAGTGAGGGTTATTATAAATATTGAAGATTATGTCAATAGTTAAACAATAACATCAAATAACAAAATAATACATACATACCAACTTCTACTATCATATCATTGATATTATTATTGACCCCAAAACAGTGGGCTGCTGTAAGCACAGTCCAGCTGTTAATTATAGCCCCAGCACAAAAAGAATCAAAATTAAACAGTTTTGCGGCGTACGGAAATTCTTCAATTTTGGTCTTTATACCACCTATAATTTTACCTTCTACAGGAACACTTTTCGTTTTCCTACACATTACGTTAGCAAGAAGTATAAATCCGATAAGAAAACAATTATATAATATTCGTAAAACACGTAAAAAGCCCAACATTTTATTTATAATGAATATTTATGGCCTTTTAATTACAACGGTATTAAAATAGTTTTTATCACAAAAATATAATTACAATTTAAAGACTATTATTGTATTGAGTTTTATACAAATGCCGCACTAAGTTCACCGAAACTGCCTATTTGTATAACAATAGGGTAATTTATGATGTGCAGTATCTTTACGTGTACCTGTTAGTTCTTATAGTTTTATTTAAGTATACCATAAGATTTTTAACTTACCGCTACGAATGCAATTGATTTTCGAAAATCGTGTTTTTACCAGATCTCTACTTTTCAGGTCCTAGGAACTTTTGTGTGTGTGTATGTGTGTGTGTGTGTGTATGTGTGTGTATGTAAACATCTCATAACTTTTGAATGGCTAGACCGATAAAAACGAGGCTGATGACATTCGATTGGATTCCGCTCAACTTAGACTTCCTGAAAATTTGAACTAAGTCGGACCTAAAGATTTAGAGAAATTTTGAAAATACCCCAAAAAAATTTTTGGCGAAGCAATATTTTTTTTAATATAACTTCCAAATTAATGTACCGATTGAGTACAAAACTAATCAGCTCTATTCCTTAAAAAACTACGACTAATGCATGAATTGCATCAAAATCGATTCATCCGTTTGGGAGTAATCGTTGATGAAAAATTTTGAAAAAAGATTTTATTCAACATAACTTCGAAATTTTTCAACCAATATTTTTTGTGGTATTCTACGTTATTCAGTACTAAAAAACTACGTCGAATGCCATTTCGAAAATCAAAATTCAATCTAATTTTCAAAAGTTACTGCTTCTCTAATATTAAAATTACGTTACTTATTTAATATTTTTGAAACAACTTTCAGACTAATATACCGATTGACTTATTAATCTTATCAGCTTTTACTCCGCAAAAGTACCGTTAATTGGATCAAAATCGGTCAATTTGTTTGGGATTTATCAATATCGAAATTTTTCGAAAAAATGTTTTTTGAGATTGCTTCGAAATTTTTCAACAATGTTTTAGATCTCAAAAATTGAGTTGAATGCCATTCGCAAGATCAAAATCGATCATCGTTACAAATATACAGCTTTTCAAAAATCAATATACTGCTATTTTTAACAAAATATACGTTTGAACTGAAAAAATCTATGCTATACCTAGTTGTTACTCTTTTGAGCTTAAAATACCTTATTTTAGCGGGAAGTTTCAGGAGTGGCCTGTAAGGTCAACCGTTTACAATTTTTTATAAGATACAAACAAGCAGATGGTCTCTCCTGATGGGAAGAGACAACTATCGTCTATAGACACCAAAGAGGTTAATGGTGTATTGCTATCCTTGTGGCGGGGTCATAGTGCTACATGCATTGTAATGTTGTGCAAATGCAAGTTTACCGGCTATCTTACTCTCCAAAGTGGAACAAAATAGTGACAAGCACTGATGCTATTAAGGCAGGAATACGTACAGCAGTGGTACCAGACCTGAGCGAGACATTGCAGAATTTAATCACCTTGAACTACTATTCGCATGGCCAATCGTTTGCCTATTACGAACTGCCTAGCAAAACGGCAGACGGTATTGAAATGATTATAGTCTGTTGTCTGTCCGGTCCAGTCAACCCGACGTTCAAGCATATCTAGCTACAAGATATGCTTGACCGTCGGGTTGACTGGACCGGGTAGAACTGGACCGGAGAGGCCCAGCTGTTTACCCACAAGCCCTTGGCCTGAGATTAGATAATGGTAGATGGGATATTACAGTCTAGCCAACGAAAGCTTTCCACGATATTTTAAAGAAACTTTAACATGGCGACATATACGACTATCAAAACTAAAACTGAAACATTTTGATACTATACGATTATAGGTTAGGTTAGGCTAAAAGGATTCTTCTGTAATAAATGAATGGCTCCGAAATAAAGTTGCGAAAATAAATGTATGTCTATATTAGTTTTATTATATTTCTGCCATCGCTATTAAGATTGCTATCAAATAGTATACAATACTACGTAAGATTGCTATTACAATAATAATAATTATTAACATAAAATTAATGTGACATAAAAAAAATATTTTTATATATTTACATCAATCTGCTCATAGATCTTGTTTTTTCTTAAAGGAGGGCTCCCTTGACGGAAAGAAAGGTCTATGGGTTGTTATGATAATATGTTATACTTGTTGCTTTTTCTCAAATATAAAAAGTTATTTATTTACAGATAAAATAATAGTTTCATCATATATCTATATATATAAAAATCAATCCCTAATTTCCTTGGTCACGACATCACGCCTGAATGGCTGGACCAATTTCGGTAATTTTTTTTTGTTGTGTTTGTAATTGTAAGTAGAAGAATCTTATAAAAGAAAATATTAAGAAAATTGCGCGGAAAATTAGAAAATCTATATATCTATATATATAAAAATCAATCCCTATTTTCCTTGGTCACGACATCACGCCTGAATGACTGGACCAATTTCGGTAATTTTTTTTTTGTTGTGTTTGTAATTGTAAGGAGAAGAATCTTATAAAAGAAAATATTAAGATAATTGCGCGGAAAATTAGAAAATCTATATATATACATATAAAAATCAATCCCTATTTTCCTTGGTCACGACATCACGCCTGAATGGCTGGACCAATTTCGGTAAATTTTTTTTGTGTTTGTAATTGTAAGGAGAAGGTTCTTATAAAAGCAAATATTAAGAAAATTGAGCGGAAATTAGAAAATTTAAGAATACTTAACCACCATATAAAGTTTAATGCCATTTTGGCTGCGTGGAAGAACAATCCCGTAGACTTATATAAATTACGTGTCACGTTGTTTGTCCGCTATGGATTCCTAATATGTAAGACATCTATATATATATGTAAGACATCTATATATATATATATATATATATATATATATATATATATATATATATATATATATATATAATAAATATTTTTTTTTGTTGTGTTTGTAATTGTAAGGAGAAGGTTCTTATAAAAGAAAATATTAAGGAAATTGCGCGGAAAATTAGAAAATCTATATATCTATATATATAAAAATCAATCCCTATTTTCCTTTGTCATGACATCACGCCTGAATGGCTGGACCAATTTCGAAATTTTTTTTTTGTTGTGTTTGTAATTGTAAGGAGAAGGTTCTTATAAAAAAAATATTAAGGAAATTGCGCGGAAAATTAGAAAATCTATATATCTATATATATAAAAATCAATCCCTATTTTCCTTGGTCACGACATCACGCCTGAATGACTGGACCAATTTCAGTAATTTTTTGTTGTGTTTGTAATTGTAAGGGGAAGGTTCTTATAAAAGGAAATTTTAAGAAAATTGAGCGGCAAATTAGAAAATTTAAGAATATTTAACCACCATATAAAGTTTAATGCCATTTTGGCTGCGTGGAAGGACAATCCCGTACTCTTATATAAATTACGTGTCACGTTGTTTGTCCGCTATGGATTCCTAATATGTAAGGCATCTATATATATGAAAATCAATCCCTATTTTCCTTGGTCACGACATCACGCCTGAATGGCTGGACCAATTTCGGTATTTATTTTTTTTTGTGTTTGTAACTGTAAGGAGAAAGTTCTAAGTATAAAAGAAATGTATAAAAGAAAATATTAGGAAAATTGCGCGGAAAATAAGAAAATTTAAGAAAACTTAACCACCATATAAATTTTAATGCCATTTTGGCTGTGTGGAAGGACAATCCCGTAGACTTATATAAATTATGTGTCACGTTGTTTGTCCGCTATAGATTCCTAATATATATATATATATATATATTTATATATATATATATATATATATATATATATATATATATATATATATATATATATATATATATATATATATATATATATATATATATATATATATATATATATATATATATATATATATATATAATTTAAGTTTTCTAAAGATTTTACTAAACATTTTAAAAAGGTAACAAAAAAATGTATTCGTAAACAACTGCTATAGTTGCAAAAGTCTATTGCAGCCGTTTATGCCCACCTCAATACATGCAACTCTCGAAACATGCAAATCACATTTACGGCAAAAACAACATACAACTAAGCAAGGTCTATAATTCGCAAATGTGAGACAACTATGCCCCATTTATATTTTTTCTATAGCCAAAGCCAAGAACAAGCAGATGGCTATTTTGAAGAGACTGAAAGAGACCACCATCGCCAAAAATGCCAAAGATATCAAATCTGTTACGATGGATGGTAATGCTACAAGCATAAGTTTACCGGCTTTAACCTCTAAACCGGTATGCGACGGTGACTTTCGTTGAAGCTATTAGCAGGAATAGGTAAAACGGTAGGACTAAACCCAGGTGAGAAGTTTCAGAACTCTAACATCTAATAGTAAAGATGGTAGTAACAGTTTTAGCCAATCGTTCGCTCTTTAGAATCTACCTTGCAGAATGGAACATGGTCTATTCGTTAAAGGGAGATAATTTTATTTTAAAATTTTCTTGCATTTCAAATATTGTTTTAAATCTTGTTAAGGTATTGTTAAATTCATATTTATTCTGAAAATGACATAATATGGAGTCTATGGTTTTTTTAATGTCTAGGAATGGATATAATACAAAATTCATATTTTATATACGAAAGTTATAAATTGAGTGGAATCTGGTTTTAGATGCAAAATGTATTACAAGATTGGCAACGTAGCTAACATAAAATCGTATATTTTTACCTATTTACGAGTGTCTGACACATTCGTCATAAAGTTTCTGGGGCGCAGATTTTACGAGGCTAACTTTAAGAGTTACATGCTGAAATATGTACCTAATTATTGTATGACTTGCCGCGTAGTCTAGGTTATATAGTGAGATGCTGGGTTAAATAATCGGGTCGAACCAAAATACTTTTGGAATTTTTCGAGGTCAAATCTCAGCAACAACCTAGATCTTTTAGCGAGTTAACAACTCCAAGATGAACATGTAAAAAGCAAGCAGATAGTCGTTACCGCTAGTATTATTGGCAAAATATGGAAATGGGAGTCTCGATTCACCTCATAAGTAGAAAAACTAGTGAATAAAAAGTCGAATGTAAGCACTACACTCACACTCCTTTTACCTGCTACACCAAGGAATCGGATTAAAAAAAATAACATTAAACGCACCCTATACACTCACATCTATACTTAATGATGTACTTATATACGACTAGCTGTTATTTGTGACTTCGTTCGCGTGACCCAAAATCATTGCTTTCTTTTGTTCAGTTGAATTAAACAATAGTATATGATACTACTCTTGAAACTTGTGAAAGCTTGTGAAAAATAATTTTTTTACGAGAAACGCCCAGTAATTAATTTTCATGTATAATTTTCAGGTTAAAAATCAGTCTTATCCA
This sequence comes from Apodemia mormo, assembly GCA_036924255.1. Lineage (NCBI taxonomy): Eukaryota > Metazoa > Arthropoda > Insecta > Lepidoptera > Riodinidae > Apodemia > Apodemia mormo. The sequence goes on along the minus strand of JAUPFN010000003.1, from coordinate 36,113,591 downwards.
CCGTGGTACTCGCTTCCTTTAATTAAAGCTGTCAAAGAAAAATTAAAGCTTCATCGTAAATTCAAAATGTATGGAAATCACGCGGATAAACTTGATCTTGAAGTATTAAGAAAGCGCATAAATAATTTGGAAAAGCAATGTTACGTTGATTACATAACTAAGCTAGAAAAATCAATTAACACTTATCCACGAAATTTTTGGGTTTATGTAAAAAGTAAACGTAAAACTAATTCTATGCCAGCTGTCATGTCATTAAGGGGAGTTGAGGTATCTTCGGGTGGTGACATATGTAACCTCTTCTCTGAATATTTTTATACTAATTTCTTACAACCTGAATCAAATCACCCATCGCCATCAAATTTTGATAAACTAGATACTATTTTGCATGATAATCATATTTCATCAATAGAAATAACCCAAAATATTGTAAAAAATAAAATCCTAAAACTTGACATTAACAAATCCGCAGGTCCAGACCTAATTCCTCCAATTTTTCTTATTAAATGTGTTGACGTAATCTCCTACCCATTAACATTGTTATTTCAAAATTCAATGACAAACGGAATTGTTCCTAAAATATGGAAATCTGCGTTTATTTCTCCGATACACAAAAAAGGGCCAAAATCAGAAGTTGAAAACTATCGCCCCATTTCTAAACTCTGTGTCATTGCAAAAATTTTTGAAAGTATTGTTCGTGATCAGCTATGCACAGCTCTTAAAAACGTATTTAGTCCTTTTCAGCATGGTTTCATAAAGAACAGGTCAACTATATCAAATCTGTTGATTTTTCAGGACTTTTTGGTAAAAGGTATGAACGCGGGTTTTCAAACTGATGTAGTCTACACTGATTATAGTAAAGCTTTTGATAGAATAGATCATTGCTTATTACTTAACAAACTATCTAAAATAGGTATTTGTGGTAATTTGTATAGGTGGCTAACATCGTATATTCTAAATAGATCCCAAGCAGTAGTTATTAACAACTATATTTCGAGTTGGGTACTAGTTCCTAGTGGAGTTCCTCAAGGATCTCTACTTGGACCGTTATTATTTATACTATTTATATATGACATCGATTCTTGTTTCCAACATTCAAATTTTTTAATGTTTGCAGATGATATGAAAATTTTTAAATCTATCCATACAATTAATGATACACTTCTTTTACAAGAAGATTTATCAAGATTGAATGAATACTGTTTAACCAATAAACTTCAACTTAATCCATCAAAATGTTTTGTTATAACATTCAGCCGTAAAGTTAATGAAATTCGGGCTAACTATACATTAAAACATGAAGATCTTCAGAGAGTGTTTAGTATCAAAGATTTGGGCATTACACTAGATGCAAAGTTATCTCATAAATTACATATTAGTAATATAGTTTCTGCAGCTTATAAATCACTTGGGTTTATTATGAGATGCTCAAAAGATTTTACTAATGCTAAAACCATAAAAATACTTTATAGTGCTTACGTAAGAAGTAAACTTGAATACGCATCACAAGTATGGAATCCAATATTCAAAAAATATATAATTGAAATCGAAAAAATACAAAAGAAGTTCTTAAAATATTTGAATTTTAAATTTAAAATTAATATAAAAGACTACCATAAATCATGTAAAAAACATCATTTCTTGCCATTATCAGCTCGTCGTGAAATATCAGATGTAATTTACTTGCTCAAAATAGCCGCTAGTCAAGTTGATTCTTCATACTTACTCAGTAGGCTTGATTTTTATATACCATCTAAGTCAAAACGCTACACCAAAACTTTCAATTTGGAACTGACTGGATCAGTGTATAACCAAAACTCCTATCTTTGGAGATCTTGTGACAATTTTAATAAATTAGTTTCTAAGCATGGATTCGATTTGTTTGAAACTAAACCTAACAATATGAGAAGGTTGTTGAGTACTGAATTCTTTAATTAATGTGATTGTATACACAGTGATTGTTTACTAAGCAATAATTTATCATAACTTGAATAAATAACTCGTTTACTACTTAGTTCATTTTATTTTTTAAAAGTGGAATTTTTTATTAGCTTATATTATCTAGACTTAAGTTCATGATTGTTTTACATTAGCTGTTAATTTCCCTAAGATAAAGTAAATAAATAAATAAATAAAATAAAAATTTATATAATTAAAATCAGTTTAAAATTAAATAAAAATGAGTCCCGGAAATATTTATAAGCGCCATTACTTTGGAATAAATGCACCAAATTCAATAATTCCTTTTCATTTAGAACAAAATATTTAAAACTCAAAAGCGATGTTTTGATCTCGCATGATAGCAGGAGGGATGTTCAATATACAAAAACTACTGGAAACTAAAATTCATAATTTTTTCATACATGGTGGTACTGTAAATATAAATATTACATAATAATATAAATATTCACGGGACAATTACACTTACTGATCTAACCCCAAATTAGGCAAATTATTTGCTTGTGTTATGGGTGTTAGTCAACGATACCAATACATAGAAATACATATATAAATACTAGAATATATTTAATAAACACCCAAACCCGGAAATACAAACATTTATGCTCATCACACAAATGCTTGTCCCCGTCGGGAATTGAACTCGACCCCCGTCGATTGCGTAGTCAAAGTCGCTAACCACTCGTCCAACGGGGCGGTCAAATGGAGTATTTATTCTCATTATTCTCATTAGGTACTTATCTACAGCTCATATACTACATGTGCGAAGTCGGGGCGGCAGATAGTCAAATATAAAAATATCATCACTAACATCATATGAGTCGATTGTCTTGCCATCAGAAATGACTTTTTATTTTTTCTAACCAATGCTGTAAACAGCTTTTTTATATCATAAGATAGCAAACAAGCAGATGACTCTCCTGATGCAAAGAGCCTATAGACACCAAAGATGTTAATGGTGCGTTACTATCCTTGTGACGCGATCTTAGTGCCACATGGATAAATTTACCGACTACCTTACCTTCCAAACCGGAAAATAACAGTGGCGAGCACTGACTATTCCGGCAGGAATATAGGTAAGGCGGTGGTACCAGACCCGGGCGAGACAACGCAGAACTCTACCACCTAGTAGCCTAGTTCGCCTCTTACGAACTGCCTGGCAGAGTAGAACAATACGGACCAATACGGGGGATGATGGCGAAAGTGGAACTTTCTCTTTTTGTTTTTTTTTTAAGTATCGATACGAAAGCGTTTGTCCAAGATCTCGCCTGATGGTAAGCTAAGATTGCCCTCAGGGATCAGTACTTTCACCATATCTATGGAACTTAGGATTTGACGATTTATTCCCATTAGCCTTGCCGGAAGGATGCTCGCTTATAGGTTATGCAGACGACGTTGCTTTAATGATACAAGCTAACACACGAGCACAGATAGAGTCGCTGGCTCACACTAGTCTTAATTTGATCATCAACTGGGGCTTGAGAAATCGTTTAAGCTTCGCGCCCCATAAAACGTTTTACTTAATATTAAAAGGTTCGCTCCTATCATCTCCCAGTATAAAAATAAATAATAGCACAATAAAGAGAAAAGAATCGGTAACATATTTAGGTTTGGTCATAGAAAAAAATTATACTTTTATAAATCATATTAACTATATCGGTGAAAATGCTAAATGGAATTTCTTATCCTTTGCGGGCATATCTACCTCGACATGGGGTTTAACGTTTAACACTTTAAAGATAATTTATAACGCCACGTATTTAGGTTGTATCTGTTATGCTTGTTCAGCGTGGGCTGATAAAGTTACGAGTGGTGCGATCCGGCGCAAACTACTTCAAAATCAGCGTCTAGCACTAATATTTCTATGCAAAGCATATCGCACTGTAAGCTCCGAAGCTTTACCCGTTTTATCAGGCGTCTTACCATTAGATTTAGAAATTCAGCGTCGGGCTTCAATGTATTACAATTCTAGGAATTTTACTAACCCAGAATTTATCAACTCGCAAGCCCAAACAAAAATACGTCGCCTTTTTAATCCCGTAATCGACGTTACTAATGAATTAATTGATGAATGGCAGTCGCGTTGGTCTTATTCAACTAAAGGACGGCATTTATATAACTTTTTCCCGTGCATCCGGGATCGCTTAAGTAAAACTTGGATAGAAATAGATCATTGTGTTGCACAGTTTCTCACTAGCCACGGTAATTTTAAAGCTAAATTATTCTCGTTTAAATTAGTTCCTTCTCCCTTTTGCGAGTGCTCTACATTAAACTGTAAATATGAACAAACTGCACATCACATCTTTGGCAAAACGAACGTCGTCAAATGCTTGATAGTATCCAATGTATATCCGGTGTAATTTATTACTCCGATCTTGTGGGTACACGTGGGAACTTCCGTGCCTTCAAACGATTTTGTCACACTTACTACTGGAAGCAAAATTAAGTAGGCCATTCTGGTAGGTCCCTAATTTCCAAACTTCCGTGGTGCAATAGCAATCAGGCTTAACCTGATTGTAAAAGTCTCATTTCGTAGCATTTTTATGCTTTTAACATTTTGCTGTCTCCTGCTAAAAAGGGAGGGAAACAGGATGTATTTTCCTACTCCTCCTATATACTTCTGATTAATTTCGTTGCGGGATCCAAGACAGCTTAGCTTTTCCCCAGGGCACCCTGAGCTCGCAACTCAGAGGTTATCAGGACGGTTGCCGCTGTTGATTCTGGTTTACAGAAGTTACAGTGGTGGGAACGAGAGGTGAGCCCATTGCCCTTTAAAAAAAAAAGCTAAGATGCGGTTTAAGATGGAACGCGCTTCCCCAGAATGTACCTGTTCACTTTACTTTTGAAGATCCCCAGTTTGTACTCGTCGGGAAACACAGATTCAGGAAGCATATTCCAGTCCCTTGCGGTTCGGATCAAAACTTATTTTTATAGATATAAAATTCTAAGAAAAAAATACAATCGCAAAAGCTAGGCCGAATTTCTTGTAATCATCTATCAATACAAATAAAAAACGTAAACATTATACCGTATACTCAAAGTTTATAGGAATATGATTTATTCTGTAAAAAACGAGCACACATCCCAAAATCGATTTTATGATAATTACGCATCATTTATCATTGTGCTCAGAAAAGAAAGATGGTGTGTCAAGCAGAATAAAAGAGTGATTAACGAGTGCCAATACCGTGACGTTGTTATTTTGTTTTTATTAGTTCCCTATAACACAGTTCCCCCATCCCTCAGTCAGTCAGACAAAGTTAAGATATGAATGTTTTATCTATATATTAACTAGCTATGATGCCCGGCTTCGCACGGAAGTTGATATGAGATTACGTGGTAGTTGAAATATAACAAATATAATTTAAGACTTTATTGAAATTGGAATTACAATTTACAATTGTTACAAATTACAATTGGAATTGGAATTACTACGAATGCTGCCATTGCTCGCAGCGCCTTTCGAAATGCAACCCAAATAATCGTTGTTCTGAATGAAGTTCAAATACTCGACAATAGATGGCGCCACTACACTTAATTTTCAAGTGAAAGGGTTGGAAAAGCCCTTATATCTTTAAAAACACGCCCTTTAGGTTAAAACGGGAACTTTCTTGTTCGAGGGGGGATAAAGGGCTATCACACTATATAAGTCGCTTTATCGTGTCGGGACTCCTTTTTAAGTTTTATCGGCACGCACATTTTATCAACTTAGTTTTATTATATACTAGCGACCTGCCCGCGGTTTCACCCGCGCAGCTTTTGTTCCCGTGGAAATATCGGAAAGGTTTATACACTTAAACCTTCCTCAAGAATCAATCTATCTATTAAAAAAAACCGCATCAAAATCCGTTGCGTAGTTTTAAAGATTTAAGCATATATAGGGACATAAGGACATAGGGACAGACAGAGAAAGCGACTTTGTTTTATACTATGTAATGATAATGATATGTGAAGTAAAAACTTTGGACCCCTTTTTAAGACATTGCGGCCTATCGTTTTTGTGGTCACCAGTTGGCGCCACTTACGAGTGAGGTCCTAAAGCTGTCAAAGTTTGAATACCGTGGGCATATAAACTATACTTTTAGGTCAAAACAACATATATATACGGCATACTGGCCGTAGTGTTATGCAGTCCCATTTTGTTCTAAAATAAAAGGAGAACACAAGTTTCCGAAAGATAAAAATGTCTTTAAATAGTGGTTAGTAGAGATTCGCAGGGACAAACGCATGAAATAAAAATATTGTACTGACCCGAATTTAATTTGGTATGAAACAACTTAATTGTGACTTTGGTTGGACTATTTGTTATTATTTTAAAGCTGCAGCGATGGCAAGACAATCGGTTTACAATGGTAGCAAAATGGAACACGATTTTTACTTAGTATACCTTCTCTATTATATTAATATACTAGCTGATCCGCGCAGCTTCGCCCGCGAGTATATTAGTAAGTCATCCAAATAGCTTTAAATAAAAAATTCATCCCCTGTTTTTTGAAAAAAAAAGTTAGCCTATGTTTGACCCTGATCTTCAACTATCTCCATTCCAAATTTCATGAAAATCGGTCTAGCAGTTTAGCCGTGAAAGCGTAACAGATAGACAGACAGACTTTCGCATTTATAATATATATTATGGATTAGAGTTTAAATAGAAATACCCAAATTATGGAAATAAACCCGCCCACAAACAGTGACAAATGACATCTCGGAGACATCACGCTACACTAGCGCCTCTAGCGGCGAATTCACACGCGATAGCCCCCATTGCGCGGACGGATGAAATTCGGGAAAAAAAGTTAAAGTTAATATTGCGAAGAACTGCAGTAACCTATTATTTTTAAATAATATACACTAGAAATACATGATATTATAAATAACAATACATTACACACACATGTCTAACATTTCTTTACGGCTAAAGTCAGTTGTCACACTTAAGAGATTTTTTGTTTAGTCTATGGTATTATTTTCGGCGACAGGCGATCGATATTATTTATTAATACTTGTATTCGTTCGTTGCCAAAATTTAACTATTAATTATTTATATTGACAGCGAATATCTCATTATACAATAGATGAACTATACCTTAATATATATATCTAAGTTATATTTTACGTAAAAAAATAGCCTACATACATTTTGAATGATTGATTTTCATTTTGCTCTCCCCGTGTCCTCTTAATTGAAAACCAGATGGGATAGCTTATCTATTACTACCCACTTTTAACATACTTCGGTGCTAAAGAAAAACCCCACATTACTCTTCACATTGTTGTTACGCCAAACTATGTAACTTTTTCTTCAAGTTTCTTCAAACGTTATCTAAGAATAAAAGTTTTCTGTCTGAGATTATGTTGTTACGAGGAATGAAAATGACGGCATGAAGATTTGAGTAGTTAGCCCAGGGCGATTCACATATATAATATCTATATGTATAAAAATCAATGCCACTTTCGTTGTAATTTTATAACTCAAGAACGGGCTCACCTATCCAAACCAAATGTTTAGGCTTTGTTCGGACTATTTATTAGATGGTTTATGTGAAGTTTGCACAAAATCGGTAGAGCGATTCTTCATTTATCACTTTTTTTTGTGAATTTGATGTTCGAATTAATTTTTTTTAATATTTCACATTATACGTAGCGAAGCACGTACCAGGTCGGTAGTACAATATAATATATCATTTATTAATAATTTTCTAGGTGGTAGTGTTCTGCATTGTCCCGCCCGTGTCTGGTACCACCACCTTGCCTATTGCTGCCGCAATAGTGTCAATGTTTGTCATTGTAGTCTTCCGGTTAGGAGGGTAAGGCAGCCGGTAAACTTATGCATGTGGCATTAGACCTCACCACAAGATCGCACCATTAACGCCTTTGGTGTCTATAGGCGATGCTTAACTCTTTCCATCAGAAGACCCATTTCCTGATTCGATGCTTAATGATATTAAAAAAAAATAATAATATTATAGGAGAAGTTTGTAAGTTTGTTTGTAAAAAGTAAATCCAAAGTTGATAATGCTTTGACCAGTCGAAAGTTTTATTATTCCTTAATGATACGGGCTACATTTTATCACATCGCAGAAAATGCTAGTCTTCCAAAAATATTGAAATTTAAAATCGATGTTTTTTTATTTCGTGACATGGCTTTTCTTTATATCATAAGATAGCAAACAAGCAGAGAACTTTTATGGTGGAAAGAGACAACCATCGCCTTTAGTCACCAAATATGTTAATGGTGCATTGCTATCCGTATGGCGAGGTTTAATACTGTAGGTAAGGTAATATTGTATAAAAATAATACATTTCGTGAACTAAAAAACGTTTTAATTTATTTGTTAGTTTTTAATTCATGGAATATACAAAATTTTTCGTTAAGAGTCTTAACGGTTTTCTTGATCCAGTTCCTCATGTAATAGACATTCACGTATACACCTGGAGTACTGCCACAACCTCGACCATGCGATGTTATTCCTACTATCATTCTGAAAATTATTATTTAAACAGTTAAAGATAAATTCATATCACATACATATCATGTATCTTCAACTGGTCCCAAATCCCTTACGGGATTGATACCAAGAACCAAGTGCACATATATCAGTCCGGATACAATGAGCAATATGAGAAAATATTGTTGACTTGTTTTCTCGTCATTGAAGACATTATAACTACTTTTTACTGTTGCTAATATGGTTTTACACATGATTCGACATTGTAGGTCAAAGCATTTTGTTGCATATAAGATAATTTATACAAGATCCAATCCACATAGTTTTAAATTTATTAAATATACAATCAACGGAAAGACTATCTGCCGTTCTGCCAGGCAGATCGTAAAAGGCGAACGATTGGCTATACGAGTCCCTACCATAGTGACTATTACTAGGTGATAGCGTTCTGCAACGTTTCGCCCGGATCTGGTACCACCGCCTTACCTATTCCGGCCACAACAGCGTCAATGCTTGTCACTTTCGTGTTATGCTTTGGTGGCTAAGGTAGCCGGTAAACTGTGACGTCAACATCCTGCAACAAGGGTAGCAACACACCATTAAAATATTTGGTCACTATAGGCGATTGTTGCCCCTTTCGATCAGGAGACAGAGGAACAAAAAGATGGCTGATCTGTTTGTTAGTTATTCCATAATATAAGATAAAACATAACTTTTTCATACTTTTAGGCACATAAGTTATTTTCGACATCTTCTCTCTTATGCGCGACATATCGCACGTACAGAGCCTAAGCGGATTGAATACAGGCAAACTGGCTTTGTTTCCTTCAAGTTTAAAAATCACTCAAATATAAGATTTTTATAAATCTTCATACCGCTTGACATCGAAACAAAATTAAAACCTTTGACTATTGTAAATTGTCTAGATGACTAATGGAACTGTACACAACGGTTCGATTTAAGTCTACTAAATTCGTAATTGGCAGACTCAGTTGTAAACTACGTTAATGTCATATTATGAATTAACGGACGAGAACGTGCTCTCTAAGCGACATGAATGCTTAAAGTTTACGTCGCTTAAACTTAAGCGCCTTGCTCTGATTGTGATTTTACTTTAAGTACTAAAGTAAGCTCAGAATAATGGCGAGGCGTCGTCCGCTACCAAGATAAAATTCAGATTTTGCAATGGTAGGTCAGAGCAATAACGTCATCCAAATATGCAGTAAAATGGAGTTTTAAAACAACTATACTTAAACTAGGCTCACCCTTTCCACATAACCCCGCCACCTGAATCGCCTCGACAAGTGTCATTGACGCCGTCGCCATATAAGCAAAACATCTCGGGGCCAATTGTCATCCTGTTTAATTCCATACACTTTTTCTTGCTAACGTAGTGAAGTTCCGCCTTCTTCAGTTTCGATTTATTATCAATAACGCCGTACTTGACATAGATTTAAAAACAATAAATATTTTTAAATAAGCAATTCTTGTGTTTATGTAAATCAATTTTTCGTATCTCGGAATAGTCTCTAACGAAATAGATGAAATTTTGTATTTAGATAAGGATTTCCTATTTAAATTTAATTATTTAGACATACATAACAAAAAACTGCTTACTTTGGGGTTAGATCAATTCGTGTAATTTGTCTAGTGCTATTTATTTATTTGCATCCCACAATAGAAAAAAAATAATCGTCAATCATTCATTATAGACTCAGAAGGGTACAGCGAAAATTTTTCGGAGAGGAATTATAAAAATGTCCTTAACTATTATTATTATTATTAAAATTATTATCAATGACGCTATTGCGGCAGGAATAGGTAAGGCGGTGGTACCAGACCCGGGCGGAAAATACAGAACACCGCCACATAGTAGTCACGATGGTAGTAACGCATAGCGAATCATTCGCCTCTTACGAACTGCCTGGCAGAACGGCAGATGTACTATTCTTCAAAGGGATCCCCGACCAACACGGGGTAAAATCTTTGATATTGATTTTGCTTTCTGTCAGAAGAGTCCTCTGAAATAAAGCCGTTGCAGAACTCTACTTAGTAGTCATGATGGTAGCAACACGTATAGCAAATTGTTCGCTTTTATGGCCTACCTGGCAGAACGTCAGTTCATTCTTCAAAGATTCTATTCTTCAAAGATGGTGCAGACCAACACGGGGAACTCGAAATGAGACTTAATTACGTCAATGATAATATATTTTATAGATTCTGGCGTTACTTTGCGGAAATCAATATTTCAAAAAGGGAATCTTATTTTTTTATCATCAATGTAATTACGCCCCGTGAAGTGAGCAAATATTATCTAGTTTACTATAATTACTTCAATCTCACCCCAACCAGTCGCAACTAACTTTTCTTTTTCATTCATCCAAATTTTAGTATTAGCGAGCATCGCTTTTTGATTATTAACTCCAAATTTAAAATTATCATGGATAATAATGATTCCAATATCATTAGCCAAATAATTTTCTACGTTATAATCTGGATGTAATAAATAGTCCCAGACTTCATGTTTCAGTGCTTGGTGGTCATAAACAAAACGTGGATCTGGAACAAGTCACATATATATTGAATGGAAATAGACTGTACATGTTTAAGGACATAATAGTAGAGGGTCATATGTAACTAATAAAAATACAATAAAGAGAGAATATTTCTTAACGACATAGCAAACCTTAACGAAGTTAGTATAGTAATATTTAAAATGTATCGTCACCACGTGAGCGATAGCAAAGTACTAACAAGTCTAGTCACGAACAATCTATTGCTGTTTGTAAACAATGAATTTCGACATCGAAGCCCAAGTGGAGAATTTGAGATTTACACAAGCACGTCAAATTAACATAGGGGAGGTAGCTCGCATACTGTTGGGGCTCTCAACCAAAAACAAGTCCTTTATATAGAGAGGAGAAAGGGGAGGTCGGTCTGAAGGGGAATCTGACAATTTCCACAATCTATTGTAGAAATTCAGTCAGTCAGATTATATTTTTTATATATTCTTACATAATTTCCTCTAAATTAAAAGAAAATTCAGACGTGCTTGAGAATGTCAAGACAAATTTATTTTACGGCTTTATGTCCCTCCACTCCTTTACGCTACACTTAAGGCGATTACAGCTGCGAACGACCTTGAGTTTCCGACAGGAGCAGCGCAAATACTATTTCGCGCACTGGCATGCTCCGACTTCAAAGAGTATTAACAGTGGATGCAGATACGTTTTAACATTTTTGTTCACCTATATGAACTTTTATCATCATGAATCAACTGAATGTTGTCAAACTCAAAACCAATAACCAGTAATCGTTCATTTATCGATTACATATCCATTCATTTTAGAAAAACGATAAATATCTAAAGAAAAAAACATTAAAGGAATTTTACCTGTCTGCATAATTTTTCAATAAAAGGGCACAGTAACGTATTATTAATTATTCATAGTATTAAATTAATTAAAATAAGAATTTGTAGTTTTTCTTTTTTATTATCATAAGCAAGTGATCATTAAGGGAACCAGTAAGCCTGTAACACAGAACAACTTTCATCGAATACAATATTTGACCCTGTAGTGGTGTAGGTTCCATATGAAGAATAGAACAAAACAACGGTTAACAAAACAGATATACAATGCGAATGTGGATGGATGTAGGTACCGGGGGAGACTAAACTGGCGTACCACGATCAAATCGGTTGGGTGATATCCGAAGGTGGTGTCAAGAATCTTCGAAACCGGCGTGTTTGCATGAAGAGAGTTATGAATGTTCAGGAAGTACAAGCGACACTCGAATCTCTCTGGCTACCCTGTAAGGAGAGGGAGATATGTATGTATGTATGTATGAAGAATAGACTATCGCCTTCCAGACACGCAGTTTGTAAAAGGCGAGCGATTAATCAAACAGGTTACAGTCTGGATCTGAGTAAGCAAGTATTTTAGTCGAGTCGCTAGTAATTTCGTAATTGAATATGTCTGAACATCAAAGTCGAGTAGATTAGTGCATACTTTAGTCGCGCTTGTTCTATTTAGTTCTTTTTTTAGCAAGCAGCGCTTCCACCATGCGCTCAGCGACTAAACAATTATGAACTTTAGTTTTAGTCGAGTCGAGTTTATTATTTGAATTACGCTGTATTTTGCCCGTGACTATCGCATTGTAGGATGTTCACCTTGTGAAACACAACTCAGATATGTGCTATACTCGCCAAAATACGAACGATTTTTTGGCGGTAGCAAGTGTTAAATACTAAAGAAATTTTCACTCGACCAAAACACAAACGTGATGTAAACTAGCCTTAACACAGTGACTACTAGGTGGTAAAGTTTTCCAACGTCTAGCCCGAGTTTTCAATCACAGCCTTGCCCCTCATATCACAACAGCGTATTTCCACCTGCCACACGGATGGCAATGCACGATTTACAACCTTGGCGTCTATAGACGATAGATGTATCTTTCCATCGAGAGGCCCATCTGTTTATTTGCTAGCCTATGTTTTTTATTTCATAAGATAGCAAACAAGCAAATGGGTCTCCTGATAGAAAGAGTCAACCGTCGCCTATAGACACCAAAGATGTTAATGGTGCGTTGCCATCTTGTGGCGAGGTATAATGCCACATGCATAAGTTTACCGGCTACCTTACCCTCCAAACCGCAACACGACAGCGACAAGCACTGACGCTATTGCGGCAGGAATAGGTAAGGCGGTGGTATCAGACCCGGGCGAGACAATGCAAAACTCTACCACCTACAAGCTACGATGTTATTGACGCGTATAGCCAATCGGTCGCCTTTTACGACCTGCCTGGCAGAACGGCAGTTGGCCTATTCTTCAAAGAAGCCCGAAACCAACACGGAGAAAATATTATAAAAATACCAGATATTGTAAATAATACAGATATAGATGTTCAAATCTAATTATTTTTTTATATTATCCACTACCGGTACTTTTGAGGACTCAATAATGTAATCTTTAATTATCCGCTATGGGCACTTTTGACAGGTCAACAATATTATAGCTACTAGCGCATTGACGTGTATAATAGTGGTAATATTATACACGTCAATGTACTAGCGGATCGGAAACGAGACGATAGTACACTCAGATCTAGTGGAAGAAATTGGAAGAAGAAAAACTGTATTATTATTGTAACTTAATTATATTTAATTACAATAATGAGATTCAATTCCATTGTATTCAATATATAATTAATCAGGATCTGGATATAACATCTGGTATAAAAAGCTTTTTATGTAAATAGCAGATTCTACTAGTAAAAATATTGCCCTTCATTGCTTTGTCGTGATTGTAACTCATTACCATAAACGTCTTCAGAAAAGCCTTGCTAAATTATTCCTCTGATTATCATAATGATATGACATGATGAGTTAAAGACTTCTGCATATAATAACAATCGATAAATCATTGTCTTCATGATAGTATATATAAACGTTATATATTTATTATTTTTGCTAGCTAAACAAAAATTTGTATGTATATATGTAAAGAAAAAATGAACTACCTATAGTATTCGTTTTAAAATTTCCCAAATTTTCAAATAACTTTCTCAATTTTTCTCAACTTAAGAATTGTATGTGGACACAAACATTTAAAAAACACCTAGACATTCTCAAGCAACCACGCTTACCAAGGAAGCATGAGTGCTATTTTGAAAGGTAATATTTTTATATTACCTTTTTCACCAAAATATTCTGTGAAAATTTTAAGCGTCTACCTGTTCATTAATATTGAGCAAAAAATACGAAAAAACACGTTTATTCTATGGGGTTATATCCTTAATATATTCATTTTTTTATTTTTAATATTTGTTGTCATAGCGGCGACGAAATTACATAATTTCTAAAAATTTTAGCTTTCCAGCTATCACGATTTATGAGATACAGCCTGGTGAAAGATAGACAGACGGACAAACAGACTGCGGAGTCTTACTAATAGGGTCCCGTTTTTACCCTTCAGGTACAGAACCCTAAAAAGAGATCGCTCTAATTCTTCAAATTATCGGACAATAGCCATAACCTCCTTGTTCTTTAAAATCATGGAGACGCTCATGAACTGTCAGCTCTAAACTAAATGGCTCTATTTTTTTTATGTCATAAGATAGCAAACAGGCAGATGGGTCTCCTGATGGAAAGAGTCAACCATCGCCTATAGACACCAAAGATGTTAATGGTGCGTTGCTATCTTGTGGCGAGGTCTAATGCCACATGCATAAGTTTACCGGCTACCTTACCCTCCAAACCGGAACACGACAGCGACAAGCACTGACGCTATTGCGGCAGGAATAGGTAAGGCGGTGGTACCAGACCCGGGCGAGACAATGCAGAACTCTACCACCTAGTAGCCACGATGGTAGTGACTCGATAGCCAATCGGTCGCCTTTTACGACCTGCCTGGCAGAACGGCAGTTGGCCTATTCTTTAAAGGAGGCCGGGACCAACACGGCGAAATAATAAGTCACATAATTTGGTTCTTAAAGTCTTGTAACACTTTTTGTCTAGGTCTTAATCATACAGAGGCTAAACGCTAGACCAACGAATCTCCTTATTTAATCATAGTTTTTATAATACCAACGTTCCCGATCAGGCGATGATATTAAACCCACGCTAGGCTCTACAAAACTACATAAATTCATACTAATATTATAAATGCGAAAGTCTGTCTGTCTGTCTATCTGTTACGCTTTCACGGCTAAACCGCTTGACCGATTTGGTATGGAAGTAGTTGAAAGGCCGGGGTCAAACATAGGCTATTTTTTTTTCAATAATCAACTCTTAATGGGTTGAAATAGGGGTTAAAAAAGGTATGACAAGCTATCTTGACGACATGTTAATATACGGGCGAAGCTGCGCGGGTCAGCTAGTATGCTATAACATACAATTTTCTATCCTTTTGTTAGAAAATATAAAACTTACTTGAAAATATAATCATATCCGCTATATTATTGTTATGGTCAAAACAATGTGCCGCAGTCATAACGGTCTTTATTGTAAGAATACTGCCACCGCACAAACTCCCAAGATTAAAAAACTGTACGTTGGAGGGAAACTCTTTCAAATTACTTATTTCTCCGCCCATTATTCGTTTTTCTATATCTTTCACTATTTTTGTAAAGTAAGCATGACGCTCTCCCAAATCCTTTAGGTGACACATTAAACATTTTAAATTTATAAATGCAAATAACGATAAAGTTTTGATTAGGTTATGTAACATTATACAACATTAACGTGACTTGTATCTAAACAATAAAGTATTGTAAGTACATAAAATATTTTGTCGTAAAATTTAATTACAAAAGTGCTTTTCATGCTATTCTCCGATCTATTGTTGTGTACTTTAATGTTTCTTTTTCATTACATTTCCTTATTTTCAAAGAAAATTGACATTTAATCTTCGTAATTCAGAAATACAATAGAATTTCCGCCGATTGCTGGTAACACTATTTATTAATGTAGCAGGCAAATTCTATAATTCGTCCGCATACAAATGGCGTTGTCAGATTGCAAAGATTAATAACTAAAGTGACAATATAAAATTAATGAAAAAGTGACAAACAAAGTGGCATAGGCGAAACCCTTAGGGCTAGAAACTTGAAATTTCGCGGACATATTTCTCTTATGATGTAGGCATCAACTAAGAAAGGATTTCTCACAATTCAACCCGAAGGAGATGAAACAGGGATGAAACATGATAATATTTGTATGAAACTTTTTATTCCCTAAACATATTTTGATTGAATTTTATGCATGAAATTTAGTATGAACTAAGTACCAAAAAAAATTAATTATGTCTTTAAACGTTTTTTAAAATTAAATCCCTAAGAAGGTAAAATAGGGGATGAAAATTTTATATAAACGTACAGGCTAGAAACTAGAAATTGCGTACTTGCCTAGCCTCATAGGGCTAGAAACTAGAAATGCGTACGCGTATTTCTATTATGACGTAAGCATCTACTAAGGAATGATTTTTCAAAATTCAACCTTCAAGAGGATGAAATAGGAGGAAAAAATGTGTATGTAACTTTTAATTTCATGGACATATTTGCTTGAAATTTCATATAAGTAGATTACAATAACAACAATGAGTTCCGTATTTAGGCGTTTTCGAAAACTCAACACCTAAGAGGGTAAAATAGAGAATGAAAATTATATAAACCTACAGGCTGAATCATTAGGGATCGATATTTGAAATTTCGAACAAGTATTCCTCTTACGACGTCGGTAAGCATCCATAAAGGAATGATTTTTTTCAAAACTCAACCTCCAAGGGAAGGGGGGGAAATAGAGAAAAAACATTTGTATAAAACTTTTTATTCCTTGGACATATTGGCATGACATTTCATATGAATTAAGTATAGCAACTGTATTTCGGCGTTTTTCAAAATTCAACGCCTAAGAGAATAAAATAGGGAATGAAAATTTTATATAAAAGCACAAGTCAAACCCTTAGGTCAAAAAACTTAAAATTTCTCACATATATTCCTCCTATGACCTACTCATCCACTAAAGAAGGACTATTCAAAAAGGGGAGACAAAGGAGAATAGGATATGAAATTTCTTTGAAGCTTTATGTTCCTTGAACATACTTGCATGAAATTTCGTATGAATTGAGTTATTAGTAAGTAAATGATTGAGTACAAAAATAATGAGTTACGTATTTACGCGTTTTCCAAAATTCATCCTCTTAGAGGGTAAAATAGGGGATGAAATTTTTATATAAACTCACAAGCCAAACCTTTAGGACTAGAAACTTCACGAATATTTTTAGTTTGAGGGATAGTTAATTATGATATTAGGAAATGTCATGGGAAATTTAGGTTAGTCTTCCGTTTTCGACTTAAATTTTGATAGTAAAATATCGTATATAAATAACTAAGATGAATATGTAAGTATGATTTTTTTATACAATACTAGCGGCCCGCCCGACTATGTAGAGATGTTTAATAAAGTAGCTTATAAATAAAGGTTAAATAAGTTCTAAAGTAAATATACGCGAGCGAAGCCGCGGGTAACAGCTATTATATAATATGCATGACATTTACCACCGCTGTTAACAAATAGCATCGGCATATTGTTTAAATTATTTATTAAGTAATTGGGTAATTTATTTAGAACTAAAACCCTATCCGGCTTCTTACACAAAAAAATAAATTTGTTAGGTTGCCAGGTTCAGGTCCCATACCCGGGAAGAAGGGTTCCGTGCAGCAGGGCTCCGTCAATCGTCGGTGACATCCGAGTTTATAGTTAGCATTAATGCAATTTATGTCAACAACAATTTGCCTGTATTGAATATTGAACCCTTACGTTTATAAAATGACGAAGCCGTTTGTATAACGACGAAACATATAAATTGTCTGGGATATTAATACTATATTATAAAGAGGTAAAGATTGTAAGTAGGTGAATTTTTTTGTTGTATATGTATAATCTGCTTTGTGGAGAGTAATGAAACTACTAAGCTGATTTTAAAATTTCTTTCACAAGTAGAAAGCTAAATCAATTCTGAGTGATGTCGGTTAAATTTTTTCCTATTTTTCCCGCGGTATCGGGACTAGCGTAGGTTGTATCGCGGAATACGGCAAGTAATTTATTTGTAAAAATAAAAAGTGGAAGTCAAAAAAGATAAAAAAAGAGAGCTGTTAAAATCTAAAAAGTATTTATGACGCCGAAAACACGCTATTATTACTTACTCCTCCATTACTATACAGGGATTTTTTATCACATGCCAAATTTAAATAGGTGGTTCAGAGCAGGAGAGTAAACAACTTTCCCAAAGAAACATGGGTCGAAAAGTGAAAAAAAATTTGACCCTCCCATAGAAAAATGCTCGATCACGTGGTCGATTTCGTATGGAAGGTCTGAATTTTTTTTCACTTTTCGACCCGTGTTTCTTTAGGAAAGTTGTTTACTTTCATGGTCTGAACCATCTATTTAAATTTGGCAGGTGATAAAAAAATAACCCTGTATACTTATATACGATCGATTCGTAATGCGAGTGGCTATTTGGTGGTAAAGTTCTGCATTGTCTCGCCCGGGTTTGATACCATCGCCGTGCTTATTACTGCCGCAATAACATTAGTGCTTGTCATTGTCGTGTTCCGGTTTGGAGAGTAGCCGGTAGATTTATGCATGTGGCATTACACCTCGTCACAAGATTGCAAAGACCCATTAACATCTTTGGTGATAGGCGGTGATTGTCTTTTTTCATCAGGAGCTTCCCATCTGCTTGTTTGCTATCTTATGATATAAAAAAAATGTTTTTAAAGAATACCATAAGTCTCCTATTCCATTCTCCAAATGAATATGATATGCATCTCAATCTATGGAGTGTTTCATTTTTTCTTTTTCATAATTCATCCACATTATTTTTATACGAGCTTTTTTAATCCAAACAGTAACACTCTGGAACGACCAATCCAAATATGAAAGCCACTCGTAAAATTCGTGTGAGGCAAAACGATTTATCTGAGTGGCTTTTATATTGGAAATTCAAAGAGGACGGTCAACAAATTTATTCGAAGCTAGAATCGTGTTGGCAACTAAAATACTTTGTATTGTAAATGTCCTTGGGCAATGATGACAACTTTCCAGCAGATAGCCCACTCGTGCGTATGCCTGCAAATTTTAAAAAAACCAACAGATATTGTCTCCTTATTTGATATAAGGATATAGTAGATATAGTTCTAGATTAGTAGGTCACCCACAACTATTTCAATATTATAGTAGTATCAAATCTGACTTAACTTCTAGATGCTATTCTAAAATACTTTTATTATATTGCTCTTTATTTTTGTATATATTTGTGGCTTGTACTTTTTACAACACTTCAATGATATAAAACATGATTTTATATGTTCAGCAACTACTTTTAATTATGGACGCTTTTTTAGCTCCTGTATATACAAATTTATAGAAGTCAAATTAAACCATTCAACAGTTGGTTCCATTCGTTGAGCTGGCTGATGTGATAAGACCTCGGGGCTAATTTGAGATTTTTTGGTCATAAAAATGTTGACAATTCAATATATGCTATACAAATTTATCAAAAATTCTTTCTCCGAGATAAAATAAAACAGAAGCCTAGTTGGAAAAGGTCACTACCTGATTTACTATTTTTAAAAAATCTTCTTAGTTGCATGCATTCGCTTCTACTCCATTATAAATATTGAATTTGAAAACAATGTTTCAAGGCAACATATTATTAACAAACTAATATAATTCTCGCTATGGAAAGTAAATCTCTTAGTAATTAGAAGTGGCGCTATCTCTTTCGCTCCAACTGCTCCGTGTATTTAAACTAGAAACAGAGTATTTGTGGCATATGATTCTAACGCAAGAGCTTTAATAATTTAGGGTAGACATGAACATCCCAATTAAAAAGGTTTTAATATAATCTGTGATTGAACTTTAGCAACATTACAAATATATTTAAAGATGTAAATGTACGATAGAACAGTGTTTCTATATTAGCAAAAGAATATTAATTTTTAGAATAAAATATCCTTTGGAATAATCATGTTACTAAAAATAAATCACAAACTAGACTTTTTTCTTATAACAGTATCTAACATTATCAATAAAATATTTCATTATTAAGCTACTCATTTTATTTATAATTTTATTTAAAATTTTGTTAATGCT
Organism: Apodemia mormo; assembly: GCA_036924255.1. Classification (NCBI taxonomy): domain Eukaryota; kingdom Metazoa; phylum Arthropoda; class Insecta; order Lepidoptera; family Riodinidae; genus Apodemia; species Apodemia mormo. Next base: position 36,093,531 of record JAUPFN010000003.1, on the reverse strand, counting down.
TATTGAAACACACAAATGTTTGTCTATTTCGGAATACTCGTACTAACCTAACGCCCTATAATAAGAATTTTGTTCTTATCTTTAATTTATTGTTTTGTTTACCCTCTTTATCTTTTGTTGCCTCTTGTATGGGAACAGCGTAAGAGAAAAAACTATAATCGAGTACCTTTTCTTTCAAAAAAGTGAGCCGGGCACATCCTTGCTTGAGAAATTAGTAAGAGTTTCAACTGGTACGAGTATCATTTTAAGGCTGTACTGCAAGATCTGTAGCTGTGATAACTTTCTCTGTTTGATGTCTACAATATTAAATGTCTACGCATACAGAATATTAGTAACAAAATGAGTATAACTAGTTACTACATAACCAGAAACAATATTTTTATTATGATCTCTTATAATGTATTCATGTTTTATATGGTGGATGACATGGCATGTCGACTTTAATTTATAAAGAAGTTTTGTTCCAAGGTACGAAATAGATTTACCGTTCCGCCCGCATATTCCGCCCGCCTTCGCGCATTCAGTCGCCCATCGCCGGCCGACAACAGCGCTTCGCGCGGCCGCACCTCGAACTAAACATAACCTAATTCGGCCTAAACTTAAAAAAAATAATTATTTTGACAGATTAAACATTGATTTATTAAACAAGAACTGTATCAATACACATTAAATAATAAACTTATGGGACAATAAAAATAACACCCTGTTACCATTATATTGTTAAGTTAAAACATTTAAAATAAACATGAGTGTCTATTGATCGTGATTTAAATGTTAAAAATTTGTGAGACTCTATGAAAAACAGCTGGTGAGTTTGTTTGATATTTAGTTCAAAATGAAAGTTATTTCTAAGTATTTTTAAGAGGAACACCTGTTAGAACTAACCACTGTAAATTACTAAACTGTATGTTTATAGGCAATAAATTTTATGGGTAATTACTATTTATTTATTGCGGCGTACAATCGTATGATTGTAAATTTAAGCATTTATTGTAACATTTTAACTGTTACATTAGCTGTAGCTGCATCACCAGTGTTAATGGTCTAATAAATAAGCATAGATTGTAATATCACTAGTATTAATATTTATTTTAGTATCAATATAAAATTCCACATCTTAGTCCCGGCACTATTCAAAGAATAGGTCATCTGCCATTTGTCAGGCAGCACGCGAAATGCCAAGTATTCGCTATAAGTGTCACTACCATCATTAACTAATAGGTGGTAGAGAACTGCAACGTACCGCCCATATTTTGGTACCGCTTTACTTGTCACTACTGCAATAGCGTCAGTGATAGTCACTGCCATGTTCCGGTTTGGAGAGTAAAGTAGCCGGTCAACTTATGCATGCGGCATTTCCGTCTCGCTACACGGAGAGCGAGCGACGCACCGTTAACGTTTTGAAGTCTATAGGCGAAGGTTGTGTTTTTTTATTAGAACAGGTTTTATATTACAACATGGATTGCTTGCTTATTTAATATACAAAAAAGAAAAAACTGTAATTTTTTTTATTTCATTAGATAGCAAATAAGCAGATGGCTCTCTTGTTGGGAAAAAAGAAACCGTCGCATATAGACACCAAGATGTTAATGGTGCGTTGCTATTCGTGAGGCGGGATGGTAATGCTACATGCAAAAGTCTACCGGTTACCTTACCCTTCAAACAATAGGTAAGGAAGGCGATGGTACCATATTTCCGGGCGAGACGTTGCGGAATTCTACTACCTAGTAGTCACAATGGTAGTGGCACGTGTAGCCAATCGGTCCCCTCTCACGATCTGCCTGGCAGAACGGCAGTTGTTCTATTCTACAAAGGAGCCTGAACCTAACGAGGAAAATTTTGATTACCTAATACTAGTTTTACATGCATACTAGCGGACTCGCGCAGCGTTATCCGGGAATAAACTAACGTCAATATAGTTTTCCATAGTTTTACATACATACTAGCGGAAAAATACATATATAAAATAGATATAACTAGTTTTACATACATACTAGCGGAAAAATACATATATAAAATAGATATAACTAGTTTTACATACATACTAGCGGACTCGCGCAGCTTCATCCAGGAATAGACTAACCTCGATATAGTTTTCCATACAATTTTCATCCCTCTATCAGCCTGTTGGAGTTGATTTAAAAATAGGCCTTGTTTGATCCCATTCCCAAGTCTTCAACTATCTCGTCCAATTTCATCGAAAATGGTTATGTTATGGATGATGTAGTGAAAGAAGCCATTAAAATCAAAAAACATCCGAATTTCAACCGGGAAGAAGGGTTTAAATTGTCGGCATCGTGGAATCCAGTGATCAGTGCAATAAAAAACAAAAGACAATCAATATGCCCTAATAAACTTAGTGATGTGCTTAGTGTGTATTGTCGAGGCGACTTTCGTGCGAGTTCCAACAGTACGAGCAAACGAATTAAAAAGCAAAGAGCAAAGTAAGAGGGTAGACAGGCTTGTGTGCTCATAATCTTTCAACTACCCGCAATACTTCAGTTCCCCGTGATCATGGTGCTTGCAACAGCGCCGAAATATCGGGAAAATCATTCATCAACTAATCGCGGTAAGATCCCGTTAATTTTTAATAATTCGTTTGAAAAAAGCCGCGAAAGCTTAAAAGTATACATTACCTATCACATCTAAGTATCTTCAGCTAATCGTGGGTGCACTGGTTGGACCACGGAGCAAATTTGTATTTGCTCCGTGAGTTGGACCTCTGCCTATCTCTTCGGGGGTACAGACGTAAAGAGTTATATCTACTTAGATGACAATATAAGATCACTTAAAGGTATTGTCTATATTTATTTAATTATCATTTTAAATTCAGAACCCAGAGAGGAAAAAACACGGGGACTCTTGTTGTGGGTCCATTTTTTGAGAATCAATTATTGCCCTATTGCTTGGCATCTCATAATATTTTTTTTATTATAAGATAGTAAAGAAGCAGATGGGTCTCCTGATGGAAACTATCAACCATCGCCTATAGACACCAAAGAGGTTAATGGTGCGTTGCTATCTTGTGGCGAGGTCTAAAGCCACATGTATAAGTTTACCGGCTACCTTACCCCCCCAACCGGGATACGATAGTAACAAGCAATGACACTATTGCGGCAGGAATAGGTAAAGCGGTGGTACCAGACTCGGGCGAGACAATGCAGAACTCTACCACCTAGTAATTTGCGAAAGAAGGCTAATACCTACCACTAACATCGTGACTACTTACTAGGGGACAGGATTTGGCTGCACCGCCTTACTTATTTCTACCTCAATAGCTTCGATGCTTGTCGCTGTCGGGCTTCGGTTTTTCGGGCTTCGGCATTCGAACCTCGCCAAACGAATAGCAACGCATCATTAACATCTTTGTTGTCTATAAGTCATAGTTATCATTCCATCCATCAGAAGAACCAATCACTCGGTTGATGACCTTTGAAATAAATAAAATAAAATAAATATTAAAAAGAATAACGTTCTCACTAACAAAATTTTATTATACTGAAATTGTTGTGTATATAACTTCACTGATAAAGAGAATAAATTTTATATTTTTGCTAGCGTTATTTTTCCCTACACATTTCGCAACTGACATTGATGTGTCTCATATAAAACAACAGGTAAAGGAAAATTGCCTTAGAAATTGTAACTCGTCATTTAAATAGCAAAACGTCAACTTTCTCAACGTCGTGATATCGTGTTTTGATTTTCAAACGAGCCACATATTAGCTCATAAGCACTTGATAATCAGTGCTACAGTACAATAATAATAAATTAAATAAAAGAATTGATATAACTTTATTTATATCATACAAGCAGATGGGTCTCCTGATGAAGAGTCAACCATCGCCTATAGACACGAAAGAGGTTAATGGTGCGTTGCTATCTTGTGGCGAGGGCTAGTGCTACATGCATAAGTTTACCGGCTACCTTACCCTCCAAACCGGAACACGACACCGACAAGCACTGACGCTATCGCGGCAGGAATAGGTAAGGCGGTGGTACCAGACCCGAGCGAGACAATGCAGAATTCTACCACCTAGTAGCCACGATGGTAGTGACTCGCATAGGCCATCGGCCGCCTTTTACGACCTGTCTGGCAAAACGGCTGTTGGCCTATTCTACGAAGGAGTCCGGGACCAATACGGAGAAAAACGCGTTGCTATCTTGTGGCGAGGTCTAGTGCCACATGCATAAGTTTATCGGCTACCTTACCCCCCAAACCTGAGCACGACAGCGACAAGCACTAACGCTATTGCGGCATGAATAGGTAAGGCGGTGGTACCAGACCCGGGCGAGACAATACAAAACTCTACCACCTAGTAACCACAATGGTAGTGACTCGCATAGCCAATCGGTCGCCTTTTACGAATTCGATTCAAATTCAAACCTCAACATAAACCAATTATTTGCCTGTAATTATGGGTCAGTCAACGATGCCAATACATAGAAATACATACACGAATACCGACATATCTACATGGACGTACCGAGGGAGGGGGGGCAGGGAGGGGCAGCTGCCCCCCCTTGGAATTTGTCTACCTCTCTATTAACTATCCTTGTAAATAAAAATGTAATGATATAAAAATATAGTCTTAAAATGTTACCGTTGCCGTACCGTTGCCCCAGAACCTGGGTACGCCCATGCATATCTATATATTAATACGTGAAGGAAAATCTTTTGATCCCTTTTAAAGGCAATTGCGCGAACGGTAGAGTATGAAAATTGGCAAAGTTAAAGTTTACATTGCGGAAGACTGCAGAAACCTAATATTTTTAAATAAAATGCACTAGAAATACATTAAATTAATTAAAATAAACATTACACACACTACATTCGTGTGAAATACACACATGTCTAATGTTTTCTTATAATACCTACATGAAATACAAATTTAAATGCTGCTGTCATTTTCTGAGGTCTTACCCTTTCTTTCTAACACAGCTGTATTAAAAGAGATGGCGAGATCTCATAAACCAAGATATAACGTAGCTGTATGTAAGGTCGGGGCAAAAGTATTTTCGTATTGTTCATTCAAAGGAAAATATTTTTTTAGGTATATTTTTTTATTTATTTATAACATGTATATGCCGTTTTGATTGATGACTTATTGCCATCTTGTAGTTAGTGCCATGATCCCATTCCTGTAGAAATTTTGAGATTTTGCGTGACTATAGATGAGTGCGGTCTGGCGTTGTTATGGTGGAACACTACGCCCTTCCTATTTACCAGCTCCAGGCGGTTTTTCTCAATAACTTTTTTTAACCTCATCAGTTGCTGACAGTAGAGGTGGTAAAAGCTCATAGTGGACGATTCCTTTCCAATCCTACCATAAAAATAGCATCAATTTGTTTCGAGTCAGGCCGGCTTTGCCACGGTCTGTGGGGCTTGTCCATGCTTCGACCATGGTCTTTATCGCACATTATTATCGTAAGTCATCCATTTTTCATCACCCGTAATCAACTGTTTAAGAAATGATTCGGAATTGTTACGTTTCAACAAAGAATCGCAAATGGAAACACGTTGCATTAGGTTTCTCTCAGTGTGATCATGTGGTACCCAAATGTCTTGTCAAAAGAAAAAAAAAGTTTTTTCTTGTACCCAGACTTTCTTAAATGACGTAAAACTGTTTTATGATCAACATCCAGTTCCTCAGAAATGTTTTAGCTACTAATATGTCGATCTCGCTTCACTTTCTCAAAGATGGCACTGATTTTCTGTAACTGGGCGTCCAAAGCGAACCTCATCTTTCACACAAAAATTTCCAGCCTTGAAACGCTTGAACCACATTTGTGCTACTCTTAATAATACCGCATTCGGACCGTTAACCGCACAAATTTTATCCGCGGCGTTCGTCGCATTTTTACCTTTTTTGTTATAAAACTTTAAAATTTACCGAATTTCTTTGTCACATACGTTCATTTTGCTTGCTTGAAAAACAATTGAAAATTGGCGGGAATTAGTTTTTATTTATTTATTGCATCTTCAGAATGTCAAATTTTTAATAGTATTAAAACCAGCCAGTTACATTCAGTACAGCTAAAGAGGATTGATTACCAATAATAGTCAGTTGTCAAAACCAAAAGACATTTTATCAAAGAGTATATAATCACTACGTTTTAATTTTATTGTTCGGCTTATGGTCAAATTTTGGCCACAGGCGATTGCTAGTATTTAACAAATAACCAAAATCAGAAACACAAACATTTATAGCGATCACAAAAATAATATTGCTTAGTAATAGACCCTGATAATAAATTAATTAATTAATTATGAAATTAATTAATAATAAATTATTTGAGCTTATTGCCCGAGATGATCAGCGGGCTAATTTACGTAACATAACGGCAATCGAGTCGGTGCATATAGTATAGTCGATTTAAATATAGTCAATAGTCTATAGTCAAATTTTGGCCACAGGCGATTGCTAGTATTTAACAAATAACCAAAATCAAACACAAACATTTATAGCGATCACAAAAATAATATTGCTTAGTAATAGACCCTGATAATAAATTAATTAATTAATTATGAAATTAATTAAAATTAATTAATAATAAACCCTTAATAGACCCTGAGGTCGCTAATCACACGATCGTGATAAACCAGAATCACAACAATGTTCGGTTCATGATATAAAGCTACACTTTTATTTTCACATTTTTCAAGCAACACTTCAAACTGAAATTCGTTATGAATCCCACGAGAAAAATAATTTTTCGGGATGTAAGTGGCTTGGATCTTAAGTTTGGACATAAACTACATAATACGTATACGCTAAAATCCCAATACAAATTTCACATGATCCATTTTTAGGGTTCCGTACCTAAAATGTAAAAAGGCACCCTATTGCTAAGCCTCCACTGTGTGTCTGTCCGTCTGTCTGTCTGTGACCAGGCTGTGTCTCATAAACCGTGATAGCTTGAAAGCTGAAATTTACATAAATTACCTATGTATTACCGTTGCCGCTATAACAACAAATAAAAAAATGAAAATATTAAGGTGAGTCCCCATACAATACACGTGTTTTCTTCGTATTTTTTTGCATAACATTAATAACGGTAACAGGTAGACTCTTAAAATTTCCACAGAATATTAAGTTATATATTTTCAAAATAAATAAAAAAATAACAATAAAGTAAATATTAAAAACGGGCTCCCAAAACAACAAACGTAATTTGTTTAAGCAATTTTTTACTCGATCTTAATAAACAGGTAAAAACTTGAATATTTTCAAAAAAGTAATTATTTAGAAATATATTAACTATAAAAATAAATGCCTAACACATAAGATAAATATTTAAGTATACATACAACAAACGTGATTTTCTTTTATAGATGATGGTACGGAATCCTTCATGGGAAAATCCGACTCACGCTTGGCCGGTTTATTAGTTCACATCTTCTATCGATACATGACTAAAAGTGTTTTAGTTTCTTGGGTCAAGTACTCTTGAAGATTTTTATTAACCTTTTGCTTTTATATATAATACGCTAGATACACTTTTAACCTTAACCCTAATAACATAATATTAGAGATAACTTTGTAAAACTTACGGCTTTTCGCAAGCATTCACTTTTATACGTATTTATTATGTCCCTAGCTGCAGCGTGCAGCCCGCTGTATTATAAGTTTATTGCGAATCCCGCGGGTTTTCCTAAACTATTCCGGGATAAAAAGTAGCCTATGTGATATTCAAGGTCACCATCAACCTGTGTGCCAAATTTCATTCAAATACGTTCAGTAGTTTTTGCATGATTGAGTAACAAACATCCATCCATACATTCAAACTTTCACATTTATAATATTATTAAATAGATATAATATAGATAAAATAGTATACAAGTAGATGGCTCTCCTGGTGGGAAGAGAAAACCATCGACTATAGACACAAAAGATGTTAATAGTGCGTTGCTATACTTGTGGCAAGATCTTAATGTCATACGCATAAGTTTACCGGTTACCTTACCCTTCAAACAGAAACACGACACTGATAAGCTCTGACGCTATTGCGGCAGAAATAAGTACCGCGGTGGTCCCAGACCCAGGCGAGACAATGTAGAACTCTACCACCTAATGGCCACGATGGTAGTGACAATCTTTCGCCTCTTACGAACTGCCTGGCAGAACGGCAGATGGTCTGTTCTTGAAAGGGAGCCCGGATCAATACGGGGTTATATTAATTTTTTGTTTTATTTATTTTATGGACAATCATATTCCCCCATGTTGGTCCCGGGCTTCTTTAAAGAAAGGGCCAACTGCCGTTCTGCCAGGCAGGTCGTAAAAGGCGACCGATTGGCTATGCGAATCACTACCATCGTGGCTACTAGGTGGTAGAGTCCTGTATTGACTCGCCGGGGTCTGGTACCACCACCTTACCTATTTCTGCCGCAATGGCGGCAGTGCTAGTCACTGTCGTGTTCCGCTTTGGAGGGTAAGGTAGCCGCTAAACTTATGCTTGTAGCATTAGGCCTCACCACAAGATAGCAACGCATTATTAACATCTTTGGTGTCTATAGGCGATGGTCACCCATCGCCTCTTTTCATCAGGTGCCCCATTTTGTTTGCTATCTCATGATATAAAAAAAACATACTTCTACAAAAAAGGCTGTTCATATTGAAGAATACGATAGTGCATGGTAAGTAACGAATAAAAATATAATAAAAAGAGAATATTGCTTTACTTCACAATAAACCTCAACTTAATAAGTTTAGTAATATTCAAAAAATATGGTCACCGCGCGGGCGAACATAAACTTTTATCGAATAATTAGGTCAAAATTTAACTAGTTGCCTATCATCGTGGGTTTCTACGTCTTGATACGGATTTCATGATAGGCACTTGCAAGTCCACTCGTGTTGTAGATAACCATACATGCAACTGCCCAATTCACGTAATTAAGTCGATGCGCTTAGGGCTTTCACATACATAAATACGATAGAAAGTCGAGATGTGCTACGACGCGACATAATATATAAGAAAATGTGTAATAGTCTTAGGCGCACCGACTCGATTGCCGTTATGTTACGTAAATTAGCCCGCTGATCATCTCGGGCAATAAGCTCATTCGCCATTCGTTTTCTAGATAACCATATGTGCAGATCATCTCGGGAAGTAGGCTTATTCGTCGAATGATACGTTTGTTACGCCCGTTTGATACGTTTCTATATAAAAAAACTGTTTTCTGTTTTTAACACTGTCAATGTCAAAGTTAAGGAAACACTAATGGCGCGTGTTACTCCGATTTGATTTGGCATTGAGCCATTAACGTTATTATCTTGTTGTTTTTCTTCTTGCTTTCTATCTCTTGAAGTCATTCCATCATCAGTTGGAAAATCAAATACTTATTTTTCAATCGACTTTCTAAAAAGGACGAGTTTCGCAATTCGGTTGTATTTTTTATAGCTCGAAGATAACTACCTCTTCGACTTGTGGTAAGCCTATTCTGCTCAGATCATTAGGTCCCGGGTTCGATCTCCGGGTCGACCAAAGGTTTGATGTTTTTTTGAGGTAACAGCCAGAAGTGTGGTGACTGGTACGTTGTTACTACCCGAGTGCACGAACGAGCACATAATGCTGTCGTTCGCGATTATCACTAGCAATAAGCAATAATCGGGTAAAGTATGGCGATGGGAATCACCTCATCATCATCACTCATCTGGCCAATCAAAAAACCGGTGAATCTTGGTGAACTGGATAGTCTATATACATTCAGTTGACTCTGCCTACCCCGCAAGGAAACCAGTGTAATACACTTTAGATTTTTTCATGGAAATGGAATGTCAAGAGTAAGGTCATCCCTAGCCGTACATTATGCAACAAGTAGATGCCGCTCTTGATGGAAAGAGAAGTCATCGCCTATAGGCACCAAAGATGTTAATGGTGCATTGCTATTCGTGTGGCGGGATGGCAATACCACATGCTTGTCTACCGGCTGCTTTATCCTCTAAACCGGAATATAATGACACGCATTGATGCTATTGCAGCAAGAATAGTTAAGACGGTGGAACCATATTCCCGGGCGAGCATTGCAGAACTCTACTCCCTAGTAGTCACGATGGTGGTGACATGTCTAGCCAATCGGTCGCCTTTTACGACATGCCTGGCAAAACGGCAGTTGATCTAATATTCAAAGCCCCGGTCCAGCGGGGAAAATATATTTCATATATATTTATAAGTAAAAAGCGAAACCGGTTGATTAATTTAACAGACTACGTATGTGTAAAGTCTAAGTGCATTATTTACTGTGTTTTAAATTATCCATTACAAATTTACTATCAAAACTTTCTTTTTTATAATAATACTGTAAAAGATTTGATGAAAATAAATAACTATTATATTGGCTAGGTCCGCACAGACGAATTGCTTAGCGCCTAGAGCATAGCAAACAACCTAGCGAGTGTGAGAGAGACTGTGTGATTACTATATAAAACATAGTACTCTAGGTGGTACAGACAGGTACTCTGTCTTTACGCATTTGTGTAATATTTTAGATAGACTAAAGATGTGTAAACAAGTGTTTTTAGTGAAAGTTAAATCAAATAGATATTTGAATGTCGGACTACTTAATTATAAACTAAATCTAATTGCTAAGCAGTATAGTAACTGTACATTTATCGATTTAGATAATTATTTACCAAAATATAATAATTATGCACATAATACCTATATAAATTGTTTGTATACTAAACTAACTATAGAAATGGATTATCAGGAATACAAAAATAAATTTTTGCCATTTTCTGAACAAAAACATAGTAAAGTAAGTAGTGAGAATAAAATTAAGCAGTTAGATAAATCAAAAATTACATTTAATGAATATATGGAAAACTTAGAAAAATTAGTGTGTAAAAGAAGGATTAGTGATCAATCTACCGCTAAGATAAACAAAGGTACAATACCATATTACTTTAATTTAAAGTTGAGAAGTAAAAAAGAGATAAATAACTCAAATCTTTTAGTATCTGATAGTATAATCAAAAAGGGTACAATCCCATATTACTTTAGGGTTAAATCTGGTAATAACTTAGAAAATACACACACTAAAAATCAGTTTTTTCTTAAATGATTGCCAGTTTAAATTATTACACCAAAATATAGCAGGTGCACTGAGTAAACAAGATTATTTGCAATTAGCTATAACTGAACTTAGGGATACATTAGGAAAAATTGATGTTATCTGCCTCTCAGAAACATTCCTGAAACAAGGTTCTGAACAAAACTTTAAACTAAATGGTTATACTATGGCCTCTCATTTTTCTCGTGTTAACCAGCGTCGTGGTGGCACTTGTATTATGGTAAGAAATGATCTACAATTTAAAACTCTTGATTTACAAATACGCTTACCATTTTCTTTCGAATGCTGTGCTGTTGAAATAACATGTTACAAATTAATAATAATTTGTATTTATCGTACACCTAGTTCAAATGTTGAAATTTTCCTAAATAAATTAGAATTATTATTAGAACATATTATGAAAAACTCTAAGAAAAAAATTATTCTTTGTGGAGATTGGAATATAGATTTAATGCAGAATAACTATGCACATAAACAATTACAAGGCATTCTTTTAAATAATAATATTAATCAACACATACTAAAACCTACTAGGAAGAATGCATGTTTAGATGTAATTGCTAGCAATTTGGAAAATGTCCAATCTCTCACTCATCCACTTGGTTTATCTGACCATGAAATGGCACAGAGTATAAAATTAAATATTGAATCAGTCTCAACTATAAAACAAGAAGAGCTTTTTGGTTTGAAACGAGACGACTCTTCAGTAAGGAAAATAAGAAAAAATTTTATGAATGTTTATCATCTTTAAGTTTTAGTGAGGTTTTTGCAAATACAAACAGTGAAGAGGCATTTAATAATTTTCATGACATATTCCTATTGTTTTTTGAGTTATGCTTTCCAAAAGTTCAAATCAAAGTGTTAAATAAACCAATAAAAAATAAATGGCTCACAAAAGGTCTTCTTAAATGTTGCAAAGTCAAACGTCAGTTGTACTTGAATTATCGTCACACTAAGTATAATAAAAAAGAAAATAAAAGTAATTACTTGCGTTACAAAAAAATTCTATCTAAATGTATATTAGAATCACAAAAGCAGTCATCTCTGAAATTTATTGATAAATCATCTAATAAATGCAAAGCGTCATGGGATTTAATTAAAAACACTTTTGAGAATAAAACAAATAATAAAGAAATTGAGAAAATAAGAGTAAATAACTCAGTTTATACAAATACTCAAACAATATGTGAACTATTTAATGATTTTTTTATAAACCAGGCAAAAACAAGTAATAACAATCATACACTCACAAATATTCCAAAATCACATACATTCTCCAATAGTAATAAAACTATGTTTTTAAGACCAGTAGATGAGCATGAAATATTTAGAATCATACTTTCTCTAAAAAACACTAGTGCAACTGGTTATGATAATATTAGTACAAAATTACTCAAATATGTTGCTCCAGTAATATCAAAACCACTCAGCCATATTGTTAATTTGTCATTTTTAGAAGGGAACTTCCCGGAACGACTAAAAAAATCTATTGTAAGACCATTGTTTAAAAAAGGAGATAAGTTTGATTTGAATAATTATAGGCCTATTACTTTAATTCCAGTTTTCTCAAAAATTTTTGAAAAAGCTATGTATGAAAGACTTTATAATTATTTACTGGAATTTAAATTACTAAAATATAATCAATATGGATTTAGGAAAGGTAGATCTACAACTTTAGCATGTTTTGAGTTAGTAAAAAGTATTACGGAATGCCTGAATACAAAAATGTATCCACTTTGTGTATTTTTAGATATGAGTAAGCATTTGATTTTGTTTCACATAGAATTCTGTTGACAAAGCTTGAAAAGTATGGCATCAGAGGAAAATCATTAGAGTGGATACAAAGTTATTTAGATAAAAAGAAACAATGTGTTGAAATTTCAAAAGTATGTGGCAATCATCAAAAAATATTTACTTCAAGTTATTGCTGTAGTGACTGTGGAATACCACAGGGAAGTGTTTTAGGGCCCTTGCTTTTTCTAATTTATATTAATGATCTCCCAGAAACTATCGAACATGAATCATTTTTATTTGCAGATGACACAACCCTCCTTATTAAATGTAAAAACAAAAATCTTTTAGTAAAGGAAACATCTGAAACCTTACTTAAAGTTTCAGAATGGTTTAAAAGCAACAATCTAAAAATTAACCTGAGTAAAACAAAAATAGTTGAATTTCAAACATATTACAGTAATAATATCAAAAGTTCAAACATATTTTTTAACAATACCAATATAGAAAATACAGATAATACTAAATTTCTAGGAATATTAATTGACAAACATTGTAACTGGAAAGCACACATTGATTCCCTTTGCAATAAAATTGATAGATTTGTGTATGTTTTAAGAAGAATAAGAGAAATAGCAAACTTAAACGCTACCTTGTTAGCATATCATGGATATGTCTCATCTGTATTGCAATATGGAATCCCTATTTGGGGAAACTCAGTAGATTTAATAAAAATATTTAGAATACAAAAGAAATGTATACGTGCAATATGTAATGTGAATCAACTTTATTCTTGTAAACCACTTTTTAAAAAACTTAAAATACTACCATTACCTTGTCTTTATATCCTGGCGGTATGCGTATTTGTAAAAAAACATCAACACTTGTTTAAAACAAATGCTGAAGTATTAGGTAATACATATTTTAGGAATAGTGAAAAACTACATGTGCCCAGCCAAAGACTCCACATTTTTAAAAGAAATGCCTATTGTATGGCAATTACTATATACAATCATATTCCTGATAGTCTTAAATCCTTACCTCTTAATAAATTCCGCAATCAATTATTTGATTTACTACTAGACAAATCTTATTATAATGTAAATGAATTTCTTGCTGATAAAATTAAATATTAATCTAATAATAAATCTTTTACTGTGTATAATTATAAAAAAATGTTGTAATTAATAAATTTAAACTAACATGAATTAGAAATTACTCTTTTTAAATTACAAGTATGTAATTTATAAAATTGCATATTAAAAAATTTAGTTTATAAGGTAGAACATGTTGATAAATATACATTAAATTGTACAACTTAACTAAATTGATACAAATTATCTATTATCTTTCTTCTGTGTTTAAACTTTGTAAAATGTCAATATTTTAATTAAACAAAAAATTAATTGTAATTCATAGAAATAAGTTGTGATGTCAATTAATGTGTGTAATTGTATCATGTAACTATAATTTAAAAAAAAAAAAAACAAGCCCGCTGAGTTTCTTCCGCCGGATCTTCTCAGTGCGTGGCCGCGTTCCGATCCGGTAGTAATTGTAAAAATCGACTCACAACATTTTTAGTTTAATGATAAATAATTATAATTTTAAAATATTTGCACACCATATCATGGTAGAATATGTTGGTAACTTAATCAAATTTTAATAACTTGTAACTCCCATATTCTGGCAAATAAATGATTTCTTTCTTTCTTTCTTTCTTAGTATAATAAATCAGTATTTACTCATCATTTGTTGTATCACTTGCTCAAACCCTAGGCTAAACCTCGCTATCCGTACACTAGAATACTCGCGAACGACCGCTCTGCGCGCTTGGCGCCTAGCTAATTGCTTGGCGACATATCGAAATAAACAGTATGGACGGTCGCAAACATTCTACAAAGTTCATTTTACTAAGCTACTCGCTAGGTGTTCGCTTGACTCTAGGCGCTATGCTAGCCGCCTGTCTGTGCGGACGTAGCCTTACAGAGTAGGAAAAGTGACCCGAAAGTCAAATGATGCTCCGTTTATTAGTAGTTGTTCCTATAGAATTTCACCAACTGCCTTACTTGTTCAGATCAGGCAGGGGTAACATTATTTTAACCTGCGTTGACTTGAACCACCTTTTGAGGAATAGAAAGTAAAAGTATCATCACGCCCGGTTACCATGCGGGGTAGGCAGAGTAAACCAAACAAATATAGACTTTCCGGTTCACCGCGATTCATCGGTTTGTCGGTGCGCGAGATAAGTGGTGATCCAGCATCACCGCATTTACCGACATGATAATGATTATCGATTATATCTAGCGATAGCTGGGATCGTCAGCTTTACGTGCTCAGCGGAGGCACGGGAGTGGTAATACACCACTCCGCCAGACTCCGAGCTGCTACTGAGATTAGATAGAGATTGCTGAAGAGAACATCTGCCATTCTTTTTTTTATTTTTTAGTATAAGATAGCAAACAAGCAGGTGGGTCTCCAGATGGAAAGAGTCAACCATCGCCTACAGACACCAAAGATGCTAATGGTGGTAGTGGGTTGCATTCTTGTGGCGAGGACTTATGCCACATGTATAAGTTTACCGGCTACCTTACCCTCAAAACCGGAACACGACAGCGACAAGCACTGATGCTATTGCGACAGGAATAGGCAAGGCGGTGGTACCAGACCCGGGCGAGACAATGCAGAACTCTACCACCTAGTAGCCACGATAGCAGTGATTCACATAGCTAATCGGTCACCTTTTACGACCTGCCTGGCAGAACGGCATTTAGTCTATTCTTCAAAGGAGCCCGGGACCAACACGGGGAGAAAAATCATTCTCCCAGATAGTTTGTAAAAGGCGAACGATCGGCTTAACGTGTCACTATTGTCGTATCTAATAGGTGGTAGAGTTCCGTCTCGCCCGGTTTTGGTACCACCGCTTATCTATTCCTGTCGCTATAATAACGTCAATGCTTGTCACTGTTGTGATCGGGATTGGAGGGTAAAATAATCGGTAAACTTATACATATGGCATTTCTATCTCGCCACTCGGATAGCAACACACCATAAACTTTAGTGTCTGTAGGCGATGGCAGTCTTTTTCTCTCTTCTCTTCATCAAGAGCTCTATCTGTTTGTTTGCTATCTTATAATATAAATTTTAAGATACATAAAAACTTTGTTCGATCTGGGGGTTGAATCTGGAACCTGATGTGAGTCGAATAGTTTAACCCACATACCACATTAATACTAATAGCATATGAACAAACGCTCCTATTGCTGTCAAAAATTTCATACATTTGTAGATATATTATATGTATCATGAAAAAAATAGAAATAAACCATGTTGTACTGTTTTTTCGTACCGAATGGGATGATTACCCTTAAAGTGATTTTATTACATCGGTAAGTACTATAACTCTGTATTTCTGTGTAATGCAAGCTACTATGACAAACTAAGAAATGGTCTTGAAAGGGGTATCCATTTAATCCGTGGTTTACCCAATAGTAATAATAAAAGCATCAATATTAAAAAAAACACTTTGTAATTTTACGTAAGCGTCTATAAATTTATCGAATACCCAGTGTCTCAATTGGACTCGCTCAATCATCCGTTGGTAATCGTGTTACGCGGTGCCTGCAAACAATAGGGCTGCAATGGCTACATTTACACTACAAAATAAATAAAATTACGGTTCCGTGGCTGCAAACCGTTAACTTATTTCTCTTGTTTTATGGCAATCTCTAACTGCAATTTTATAACCGTAGTTTTTTACATATGTGTATTATAGGATTGCAAACAAGCAGATGACTTTCATGATGGAAAGTGATAACAATCGCTTATAGACACTAAAGGGGTTAATGTTGTGCGTTGCCATTCATGTTGCGGTGATTTAAAGCCACTACTATCTATCGGTTACTTTACCCCCAAAACCGAATAGACTATGGTCCCAAGAACAATCTTTTTTTTTGATTAATAACAACCTGAATTTTTGTGAACAGCTTCGTTTTGACGAGGTGAAAATCTTTTCTATCTTCGAAAAATCTCGAATCGCGTAACTATTAAAGTTAGGGGGCTTCGAACATTTTAATTCGATGAAGAAAAAATATTTTATTAATAACTATTTTTCGCTTTAATCGCTTGATTATTTTATGAAAAACACGAAAAAAACTGTCTTACACATATGATGGTTTTTCTGACGAGTCCTCCACTTTAATGATTCGAAATGATGAAAAACAACCTAATTTTCTCACAGCAGCCTGTTAATTATTATTATATTTCAAGAGTTACTTTGTCCTACACGTAAAGTGGAAACTTTTCTTAGTCCGACACTCTAAAGTTTTCTTTTCTATCTATCTTTATTATTTACCCGATTCGAGATTTTTCAAAGAAAGAAAAGATGGGCGTCTCATCGAAACGAAGCTGATCATAAAAATTCAGCCTGTTATTAATCAAAGAAAAGTTTGTTCCTGGGACCACGGTCTAAAAACACGACAGCAACAATCAATGAATATATTGCAGTTACGTTATCCTTATGAACGGATCACAACATTTATTACATGTCCAGTGCACTATTGCATCAGAAAAAGGTAAGACGGTTACTTTACATCCAGGCAAGACGTAATAGAACACTGCTTAATAGGTATACAGTAGCCACAAGTCACAACGCTACCCGTACCCGTAACCGTATGCTCATTCGTTCGCCTTTTACGAACTGGCTTGATGGAAGCGCTTTCATTTCAGATACGATTAAAAATTTTTATAAAAACCGCTCAAACCATCTATTAACCGGTTTATTTTAACCGGTTTCAAATCCAGCTAATTACAAAATTACCTGCATATATCTATTAATATCTACGTGTTACTAAAAGAAAGAGCCAAAATCTTTAATAATTAATCTTGGTTTAACCGTAGGTAATAACTGGCATGATACTTTTCTTTGTTTTCATAAAACTCACTCTGCTAAAAATGTGACTCACTCTTTACATAACCATAATTTAAATTAAATAACAGTAACTCCATTGTTATCTTCAAGGCAATCTTATTGATCTTTCTTATGACTAGACATTCACTGTTGTTGTTTTTTCTGCTAAGTTATGTAATGTACATTGTACGCTGTACAGCCAGCCACTAAAAAACAATGTAAATAAAATAACTTCAATCTTTAATAATATTTGAATGTTTTGATGAACTAAATAATAACGTTATTAAGTTCATCAAAACATTCAAATGTTATATATTTGAATGTTTATAACTTTTTATATGTTTAAATTTATTAATATTGTTAATCGATAGACTTATAACATTTCGTACACAGAATGGGTGTATTTAGAATAACTGCTAGCCTAAAATATCTGAGTAAGATCAGAATTCTGAGCTAAGATTTTGCTAAGACACTTTATAAGTACCTGCTTAGAAATATTCCAAAGCCGCTGTTTTTCTTTGTTAGTCTAGACGCCATTGTATAATTCTGACATTTTTTCTGTAGGTTTTGACAGTTAAAGATAGAAAGTGTGTCCAAGCTGAAATCAGTGAATACTATATTTGCCAGATATATTAGGTTAGCAGTTGTTCTGAACACACCCATTGACTATATCCGCTGATTATGTCCCGCCCCGTTGGTCAAGTAGTTAGCGAACGTAACTCCGAATCGAAGAGGCTTGAGTTCGAATCCCGACAGGCTCAAACATTTGTGTAATGAACGCAGATGTTTGTGTTTCTGGATTTGGTTAATTATTGCGTATTTTATAAACACGCAAATACATAAGTATACATATATGTATTTCTATGTATCAGTATCGTTGACTAACATTTATAGCACATGCAAATAATTTGCTTACTCTAGAGTTAGACCAATTCGTATAATTTGTCCAGCGATATTTAATAATATGTTGAACCAGCGGATATTCAATCTGTGTATAAATGTTTTATTATCAATTACCGATGAATTTTAAAAGACGGCTTCCGAAAATAGTGACATTCCAACAAGGATAATCCCATCCGATTATATAACTTTAGTAGGTACATAAGTGAAATCACGCGCGCAGTAAGGGGGCGTCCACAAATTACGTGAGATATTTAAGGGGGAGAGGGGACGAGTCAAATCTCATCTAATCTTACGTTGGGGAGAGGGGGGGTCTCGGCAAATATCACGTAATTTTTTTTTCTGATTGAAACAGAAAAAAATATACTATTTTGGTCCATTATCCAGATTGTACATGCTTAAGATTTAATCTTAAGCGTAATCGTAACACGATTAAGATTATTCACTAATTCGTTCGAAAGAAAATAATTTCATTCATACTTCGACGCTATACATTATTACTGAATGCCAAATCATCATATTTGTTTTATACCAAATAGTTCAATTTTATCTGAATTTACGGTACAGTGTAGCCCGTCCTTTGATTTCGCGCCACTATCAGAGGAGTAGACATTCTTTTTTTAATCACAGAATTACGATTTAACTATTCTATTGTTAAGTTGTTATGACATAACTCAGCAATATTGATTACTAGTCTTAACTAGTCGTAAATAAAATCACGAAGCAATTTTTTTTTCTTTTTATAATAAAAATCCAACGCGTTTACATATTTAAGAAACCCAAATTTTGAAAAATCTCACGTGAGATTGGGGGATGGGGGAGGGGGTTGAATAAAATCTCACGACATCTCACCAAGGGGGGAGGGAGGGACAGAAAACTAAAAAAAAACACCTCACGTAATTTATGGACGCCCCCTTAAATAAATGCTACAAAAATAAGGTGTAATGAAAAAGTAAGCAAGATTTTAAAGGCACAGGTAAAATCTGCAGTATCCATTTCGATTGGTAGAACGTGTGCGTGCCTTAACGGAGGCTATTATTTTTTTCGATCCGATAATAATTATAAAGATGTTAACTCGTCAAAAATCTTTATAAAGTTTTATTTAATTTTATTAATTTTATCGGCGTTTATCTTAAACCGGGATCCCAGGGATAAAAGTTATAGACCCATCGAAAATATTTGCTGCTAGAAATTTGGGCCCACCTCCCGTTCTTCTGTAAACCAGAATCAACAGTGGCAACCTTCTGACGACTACATAGTTCTGAACTATTTGGGGAAAAACTAAGCTGTCTTCAAACTAATTAGAAACAAAGGAGAAGTAGGGAAATACATCCATTTACTTCCCTTTAAAGGCAGGAGAAAAAAGATTTAAAGCACAAAAAGGCCAGAAAATGAGACCCTTACAAAACAGTTTATGCCTGAATGAAATGTTGGTTGTATAGGATCAATCAGGAGAGGGTCGCAAGTCAAATCCTGCGTATCGATATGTATACACCTAGCTATCAGTACAATCGATGGAATCGATCATACAGCAAAGAATAATTTTGCCACGTCGAGCCTGTCGATACTAGCTCAGTAGAAGAGCGTCCCGGCTTTAGGGAAAGGGTCGCAGATTCAAATCCTGCTTGTGGGTATTTTTCTTTGTTGTTTTTAACGTTTTTCTAGTTTCCCAAGCACGGGGCAAAAATAATTAGAAATGGTCACTTTGATATTTGAAACTGTGATACAAAACGTTTTTCCCATCATACCCATCATACATGTCCCCAACAACCGGCTCCTAATACCCTGTATCTTTTAACTCTGAATCAGGTCTTCACTAAATTTATATCAAATCATCCCTTGTAAAAATACCCTTTCCAATAGAGAAAAAAAAACATTTAAATAAGTTCATAAGTTGCAGATATATTAAAAACCTTCCTCTTTCGAGGAAGTCTGATAATTATTAGATAAGAGAATTGAAAATAAGGGAAGGGAAGTTCGTTCAATGGCAATTCGCAGTAACAAGATACATGTTTTGAGTTAAAATATCCTTTAAATGTGTAAATATAGTTAGTTTCATGACTATTTGAAGGAACAAAGTAAATGTTGCAGTTAAAACTTTATTAAATATACGTAGGCAAATTATTCAATGATAATAATTCGCAATGTTAAAACCTCTTTTAAACATGTCACAATAGTTCGTTCAATGACAATGTGCAGTAACAAGAAATGTTTTGAGTTCGAGTGTTCTTTGACTACGTTCAGATAGCTCTTTCAATTGCAGTTCGCTATAAGAGATACAAGTTTTGTGAAATGATTAAAATTGAAAATAGAATAACTTCCGTATCGACGCGTGTGTAGCGTTATTTCCGCCACCTCGAATTTCCATCTGCGCTTACTAACGAGAACTTCCGTAAAGCAGAGGGAAACTCTGATAACTATTTTCTACCTAATAATAGAATGTGTCTTATGTAAAATTCTAGGCATTTGATTTATATAGGCGGCCTTTGATTGGTATAGGGTCATTCCATGTCAAATCGACCAATAGTTGGAATCGACCCCTTTCGATTTGGATGAGCTTTGGTCAGAAGTTTTCTTTTATCATAAAACGAAGTTCTGCCAAAGGAAAAAAAATAAAAAAATTTTTTTCGAAAGATATACAAATTCTAAATTTAGCGATTTTTTCCAGTTTTTCAATTTTGTTTTTGCAATATCTCGAATGCTATTATAGATACAGGAATGGGCTTTCGTTTGTTGGCTATAGAAAAAAAAACATTTTGGAAAAAAATTTTGAAAAATGCCAAATTTGTAAAATTTTTAATTTTTGAAAATCGTCAAAAATGAAGACCACCATGAAAATTTTGGCTCAATTTTTTTTGTATGATACCTTGTAATGATCTTAAAAGATCCTGAAATTTTTGAATAGGGGTTGTTTTTAT
Source organism: Apodemia mormo (assembly GCA_036924255.1). Taxonomy (NCBI): domain Eukaryota; kingdom Metazoa; phylum Arthropoda; class Insecta; order Lepidoptera; family Riodinidae; genus Apodemia; species Apodemia mormo. Next base: position 36,071,999 of record JAUPFN010000003.1, on the reverse strand, counting down.
TTCGTTTCAGGATCTTTTAAGATCATTACAAGGTATCATACAAAAAAAATTGAGCCAAAATTTTCATGGCGGTCTTCATTTTTGACGATTTTCAAAAATTCAAAATTTTACAAATTTAGCATTTTTCAAATTTTTTTCCAAAATATTTTTTTATCAATAGCCCCAAGTGTCCCCTTTTAAACAAATGAAAGCCCATTCCTGTATCTATAATAGCATTTGAGATATTGCAAAAACAAAATTGAAAAACTGGAAAATCGCAAAATTTTGAATTTGCATATCTTTCGAAAATAAATTTTTATTTTTTTCCTTTGGCAGAACTTCGTTTTATGATAAAAGAAAACTTCTGACCAAAATTCATCCAAATCGAAAGGGGTCAATTCCAATTATTGGTCGATTTGACATGGAATGACCCTATAATTAAATATTCACGGGACAAATTGCACTTACTGATCTAACCCCAAAGTAGTTAGTCACCGATACTAGTACATAGAAATACAATATAAATACTAGAATATCCATACTAATATTATAAATGCGAAAGTCTGTCTGTCTGTCTGTCTGTTACGCTTTCACGGCTAAACCGCTAGACCGATTTTCATGAAATTTGGCATGCATATAGTTGAAGATCCGGGGTCAAACATAGGCTAATGTTTTTCAAAATTTTGTCCATGGAGGGCTGAAATAGGGGATGAAATTTTTATTAAAAGCTATTTGGACGACTTATCAATATACGCACGGGCGAAGCTGCGCCGGTCAGCTAGTATTTAATAAACATTAAACACCCAAACCCGGAAATACAAACATTTATGCTCATCACACAAATACGTGTCCCCGTCAGGATCGAACCCGAGCCCCGTCGATTGCGTAGTCAGGGTCGCTAACCACTCGACCAACGGGGCGGTCAAAACCAAGCGGTGGTATGAACCAATCAAATAGCCCATTGCCTGCTCTATTTCTTCGTAATTCAGTCCGCGTAGCGGAGTGTTAATGCCACATGCCGGCTGCCTTGCCCTCCAAACCGAAACACAACAGTGTCATGCTCTGACGCTATTACGGCAGGAATAGATAAGGCGATGGTACCAGACTCGGGTGAGTTGTCACATAAATCTACTAGTCACAATGGTAGTGACTTGTGTAGCCAATCGTTCGTCTTTTAAGAACTGCATAGCAGAATGGCAGATGGTCAATTCTTCAAAGGGGGTCTTGACCAGCTTTATTTTAAACTAGCTGTTTACCGCGAATTCGTTCGCGTAACCATGACATTACTTCCTTATACATAATTCGATAAAAAGTAGCTTAATGATAAAGGAGCTTTATACTTGAGAAGAAATTTGTTTAAAGTCAGTTCAGTGGTTTTGGAGTTTATACATTACAAACAAACAAATCTTTTCTCCTTATGATGTAACTAGCTGATTCTCACGAATCGTTCGCGTGAACCAAAATCATTATTTCCTAGTTTAGTAGGGCAAAAAATAACTTATGTCACTCATGGATAGTATAATCTTCTAAAACCTAATTTTTAAGATCGGTCTATTAGTTTTTGAGTATATCCTTTGCGAACATACAAAAGTACCTACGTTTTCTTTGCGTGACTTGCCTTCTGCTTGTTTACTTCATCTTTATAAAAAAACGTTAAAAATCATATATTAAGATTGTACTATCGCGAGTTCACAGTTCAGGTCAAACTACTAGTATGAGAAAAGTTGAATATCAATTTCTGCGAATTTATGTATATTTAATAATTAATAATCAGTGTAGTGATAGTTGACTTTATAATCAAATAACTGTACATTTACATAATATAGTGCCTAAGTTACGTATGGTCTAAGAGCCCATGACACAAAACCTAGACTACCGAATGGTATATACAAAGTTAGACACGACTATTACTGGTGGAATACGAAATGGCTACGCTGCAATGTGAAAAAACTGGCGGAGCTATTAAAAACATTAAAAAATGGGACCTGCCAGAACTAGCTAGTACTATTGAACTATTTGTACTATGTTTACTTGATGCGTAGTATACAGTATCGTAATGCTAGGATTGCACGCGAAAATACCTAATCGTTGATACCCAATTACCTACCTATTTCCTTATCATTGATCTCTCAATTCGAGATGTTTTTTAATATAATATGCCAAAGAAGGAGAAGCATTGTAGGGATTTCCCGTACAATGTTTAGTAACTATGATCGTTTTTAATGTAGTAGGCTGTAGGACGAATGTATTTTTTATTAATATAAGTGAGATAAATATATATATACGCGAGCAGAAATATTTAACGCAAGCCGACATTTAATTGAAAAATGCTGTGAAGTTTTCAAATTAAGTGCAAGTTTCGGTGTATTAACTAAATTAGGTTTTAAATTAATCTAGTAATAGGTTTAATCAATAACATTAAAATAATGCTAATTATTTATTTTATCAATAAATCATCACAATAACTCTATTTTTTTTAAAAACGACACATTTTCGTATCGTCAGCCCACCATTCTGCTTCATATTCATTATCCATACTAATATTATAAATGCGAAAGTAACTCTGTCTGTCTGTCTGTCTGTCTGTCTGTCTGTCTGTCTGTCTGTCTGTCTGTTACGCTTTCACGCTTAAACCACTGGACCGATTTTGATGAAATTTTGCATAAACATAGATAAGACGTCGAGAACGGACATAGGCTACTTTTTATCGCGGGAAAATATTTCGTTCCCACAGGAAATAAAATTAATCGAAAGAAAGCGGAGCATAAAGCGTAACGTAGAGCACATTAAACTAGATGTCGCTGCACGAAAATACATCGCGCTAACGTATTGAAACACATATACATGTAATTAAATCGTTGAGTTTAGATTTGTTTTTATTATGATACTAACTGTGCCCGCGACTTCGTTCGCGTGGAAAAAAATCTAAAATAAAAACCCGCATAGTTCCCGTTCCCGTGGGATTTCCGGGATAAGAACCTATGTCCTTTCTTGGGTTTCAAACTATATTTGTACCAAATTTTATCCAAATCGGTTCAGTGGTTTGGCCGTGAAAGCGTAACAGACAGAGTTACTTTCGCATTTATAATATTAGTATGGATGATATGATATGATACGAGTATTTTAACGTTTGTTTGTTCATTGAATGCGCTAAATGCTAATTCCTGGAACTACAAGTCGGATTGAAAAAAATTTTATGTTTATGTTTAAAGATAGCTACATTCATGAGGATTACGTTACAATTATTCTTAGCGTAGTTAAAATATCGATATTTGTAAAATAAGTCGGATCCGCGTGCGCTTGCTGGCGTAATGCTTAAGTACACGTAAGTACAATGTACTACAAATATATTGGTTTTTAGTAGATGCACAAAAAAGTCCACGACACTATATATATATATATATATATATATATATATATATATATATATATATATATATATATATATATATATATATATATATATATATATATATATATATATATCTCTTATAACAACAACACAATAAGGAATTTTGAGTCGAAAAATTATAGAAAATTAATAGGTGAATTTTAATCCTAATCATATTAATCCTTACTAACGAAAAGTACTTCATCAACACGAAGATCTTAGGAAGACAAACTTTGGCTCTTATACCACGTTATTTAGATGCATAGTTTAAAAAAAATGTAAAACGAAAATAACTCAACATACCTAGGTACTATCTAGGTATTAACCGAAAGCCTGTGTGCAGTGTGCACGATGCGGCGCACTACTCTGACCGCCGAACGAGAACCGAACATTGCCGAGAAGAGCCGAACTGTGAGAACGTTGGCTTTACTATACTTTTTAAGGTTCCATACTCAAAGTTTAAAACGGGACCCCATTACTTAGACACCACTGTCCGTCCGTGCGTTTGTACGACTATCTATCTGTCCGTCACCAGGCTGTATCTCATGAACCATGATAGTTGAAATTTTCACAGATGATGTAGGTATTTATGTTGCCGCTATAATAACTAAAACTAAAAAAAGAATAAAATATATATTTAAGGGTGACCACCATACAACAAACGTGTTTTTTTGCATAAACTCCCTTTTGCATTTGCATAAAATCACTTTAAAAATAAATAATTAAAATAAAATAAATATTAAGAAGGATCCCATTCAACAAACGTGATTGTTTGCCGTTTTTTTATAGATTATGGTACGGAACCCTTAATGCGCGAGTTCGACTCGCAATTAGCCGGTTTTATTAAGGTACATGAGTGGAATCATATACCTTTAACCTCTGCGGCCCGCACGGAGTAGACATGTGACCGGCTCCTTTCGCAATAGACTTCTTTGATACGGAACGTTGGATTTTCCTTCTTTGAAAAAAATCACTTTACTTTGTAGTAGTTGAATATTTGATCTATTTTGTGTATTTTACGGTGTTGTTGAGGGATACATGATCGTTCGCTTTGGCCTGATATGTGTCTAATTCGTTAGTAAGTAGGTGTAAGTACTGTATTTGTATAGCTACTTAATAAGGATTTGTAGTTATGATATTATTAAATCTTGCTTTAAATCTTCCCCATTGTGGAAAACTGTTTAATTTTTGAAGCTGTAGGTATACCAACATGAGCAATCATTTAGGTAGAAGAAGCACAAATTTTCCAAACAAGATCATATTGATTGGTTAGTGGATAAATAGTAGATAAAGTAGATAAAGACCTTCGTGAAATCGTAACCAACATTAAAGACTTGATATTTAAAGTGTACCCGGAATTCGGATATGATAGATTTACCAAAAAAAAATCAATTGATGTGTGTAAGGGCAATTTTATCTGCAAGAAATGCAAGCGTTGACGCCATCTATACAAATAAATAAAATTGGGGTGTCTGTTTGTAATATTAAAATAACCGTTTTTACTAAATGCATATGGATGTATACACGGTATGTATACCAAAATAACATTGTTTAGAATTTTTGTCTGTCTGTCTGTTTGTTCCGGCTAATCTCTGGAACGACTGGACCGATTTTGACGGGACTTTCACTGAAAGATAGCTGATATGATAGCGAGTACCTTAGGCTATTTTTTTTTTATTTTTCCACGCGGACGAAGTCGCGGGCTCAGCTAGTTTTAAAATAAAACGTGAAAGAAGCTGATGATCTACGAAAGGGGATCTGGCAGCATAATATTAAGGGTAACCTTAACCTATGGTCCCCGCACTATCATATATATATATATATATATATATATATATATATATATATATATATATATATATATATATATATATATATATATATATATATATATATATATATATATTCCCGCACTATCATCAGACACTGGAAGCTACCCTGCTTCAAAGTCCTTAAAATTAACGAATCAAACGAGCCAAAATCGGTAGTGTTGCTCAATGAAAAAAAATGTTTTTCAAGATTTTATGTTACTACTTTACTACCGTGACTACTATACGTATATTCTTGCCAAATTTCAGATTTCTAGAAGGATATCTGCGTTAGACTGCGGATAGACGGACGGACATGGGAAATTATAAGAGTTCCTAGTATACTTCGGAACCCTAAAAACTCATCAAACGTTTGCAATAAACATATGTTCGACAAATGGACGAATAACGCGATAGTAGGCTAGCCAGTTTCGAAGATTCCTTTTGTGTTGGAAAGGAGATAATTCTTTTGAGCACATGAATGATATTCGAACAAATCGGAGATTGTCAGGATATATGAGTTACCGTAATGTCGATTGAAGTTTTTTATCAGTGGTACTTGACGATGATTAATGGAACTACTTACCTAACGGTTTATTGTAAGGGTATTTTCTATGATAGAATTTCTTACTCATTGTAATCTAATTGTTTGGCAGATGGTTTATTGTTCAAAATGCTCTCAAACTAATACGGCAAAAAGTGATTTATATTTAGGTGCTGAGTTCAAGAGAAATAGGGGAATTGACGTCGGGTGTTGCAGTTTTACTGCGTTGAAATTATTTACTTATTCCATAGCCTAGGATAGCAAACAAGAAGATGCATCTCTTGGTGAGAAGATAACCTTTGCCTACCTTACCTTTGTGGTCAATTCCAACACCAGACCTCAAGACCACAGCGGCCACGCACATGCATAAGTGTTGCCCTTTAAATCAGATATGTCAGTGAAAGACACTGACGTCAGATGTGGAAAATATTGAAGGTGGGACCAAACACCCCTAACATGTAGGAGAATTCTACCGCGTAGCAGTCTCTATGGTAATGTCACGTTTGTCCCTTATTTGCGTTGTATGACTTCCTGGCAGAAAGCTATTTAGTTTGATTCAAACTACCATCATGTGAGAAAGATCACTGTAGAGAAAATTATCTACAATTTGACGAAGAAATTTTTTAACGCAACGCAAAATGCAATAATGGAACAAACTCCTTACAAAGAATGACAAAATTTTGGTAGAAAGGGAAAAAAATTTGCAACTCTTGATACATATTTGAGTTCCAGGCATTCTTTATGCTGCTTCGTTCTGCGCGTATTTAGTATAGTGACACACAAAATTATACATTAAATTAAAATTGGAAAATTGTAAATTAAAATAACTAAATTGAATCTTTAAATATTTATTAAGAACAGGAAGGAACAGGAACAGAAAAGAACAACGTGGGCGTGATAATTTGCAAAACTAAACCATAAAACGCAGATCAATATTGACTTCTTTAAATACAAATCAGATAGACAGACCGCCCCGTTGGTCGAGTGGTTAGCGAACTTGACTACGCAAGCAACGGGGCTCGGGTTCGATCCCCGACGGGGACAAGCATTTTTGTGATGAGCACAAATGTTTGTATTTCCGGGTTTGGTTGTTTATTATGTATGTAAAAGTATTTATATATCTATTTCTATGTATTAGTATCGTTGACTAACACCCATAACACAAGCAAATAATTTGCTTAATTTGGGGTTAGATCTGTCAGTGTAATTTGTCTCGTGAATATTTATTTATTATTTATTTATTTATCCCCAGTTAGTGGTTCCCATTAGTGGTCCCAGGAACAAATTTTTTTTTGATTAATGACAAGCTGATTTTTGTGAACAGCTTCGTGTTGAAGAAACGCCCATCTTTTACGACGATACGACGATCTTTTACGACGATAGCGTCGAAAAATCTCGAATCGGGTAACTAATTATTACTAACCGGAACACAACAATGACAAGCATTTACGCTATTGCAGAAAGAATTAGGTAAGGCGTTGGTACCTAATACCCAAATGAAACGTTGCGGAACTCTACCACCTAGTAGTCACGATGGTAGTGACACGTATTATAGCCTTTATAGGTTTTTTTATATCATAAGATAGCAAACAAGCAGATGAGTCTTCTGATGGAAAGAGTCAACCATCGCCTATAGACACCAAAGATGTTAATGGTGCGTTGCTGTCTAGTGGCTAGGTCGAATGCCACATGCATAAGTTTACCAGCTACCTTACCCTCCAAACCGGAACACGACAGCGACAAGTACTGACGCTATTGCGGCAGGAATAGTTAGGGCGGTGGTGCTAGACCCGGGCGAGACAATGCAGAGCTCTATCACGTAGTAACCACGATGGTAGTGACTCGCATAGCCAATAGGTCTCCTTTTAAGACCTGCCTGGCAGAACGACAGGCGGTCTATTCAAAGGAAATAAATAATGTACATTTGTAAGATTTTGATTCATAACTGATGTTTATTGGGAAAAAAAAAGTTTATGTAAATGGTATTGATGAACTTGGTATCAAAGGTGAAATATCAGTGTACGCTAATGACACATGATGTTTTACTATGGCAGTATGAAACTTCATCGATATCAGCAATTTCAACGACAATGTTTCATAAAACTAATCGCTAATCCATAAAACTATCGCTATTCAAGAACTGTTGTACAATGATTTCGAGAGCTTCAAAGAAACTTACTACACCATAGAGCTCATTCAACTGAACCCCTTCAGAGCAGTTGAAAAAGTTTTTCAACTTTCCACTACTTATGTAGACATGGAAGTTACTGATTTTGTACCGATTTTCGAAAACCAAGTTTTCACCAGATCGTCTTGTTTTGAGGTCCTAGAAACCTTTTCCGACTGTTTTCCGGATAACGTCAGGAAGTCTGTATGTATGTATATATTGTATGTATTGTTAGCTTTGTTTGAATAAACCGTTTATTTGACCGTTATTTAAATCGTATCGTTCGTTCGTTCGTTTGAAATTACGATGAGTCATACTGCATTGATAAGGAAACATCCTTATCAATGCATATGCAACGGCCGGCAGTCTTGCTCGAGACGTCGACTAGTTCACATGTGAATTTATGGAAATACGGAATTGTTGAGTGATATTTAAATAATATTGGATTTTGAAACTGACATATCATTGGATCAGTAATTTAAGTGATATTATAAGTGAAACACAAATTTGTTCATGTAAGTACTAAGTGGTAATTAAATATTTATATTTAAGAATATTAAATACTGTGTTTGATTGGAAAGGAGAAATAAAGTGTCATTATAGCTATCACATTAAGAATTTTACTAGTCAATCCCTATTTTCTGGACAGTTCCTTACAGTTCAGAAGTGGGATAACAGGAACATTTTCAAAATGTTTTTGTTCACGCCCACAATAAAGGTAGAAATACAGCGAGAGTTATTACAATGGCGTTAATTTTTCTTTTCTTGACAAACTTTGAACACGATTATTTTTCTTTTCCTTGCTTTTTACAATATTTTGACGACTAAATAATGCTTATACGTATTTAAAATAGATACTTCGAGTAAATTTCAAACGATTATCGAACTCAACTTACTGTTGTTTTTTTTTAACCTAATCAATAAATTAATTCAAAAGACCAATTAATTAATCATTTACAATAAAACCAATTGATCTAGTCCAAAAGTAAGCAAATTATTTGCCCGTTATATTGGTGCTTATGAACGATACTAATACATACAATTTAATAAAACATTTTAAAATATATTTTATATACAGAGGCAATATAATCATGTATAATAATCCTATCAGCGCAATGGGATACAAATGTGATGATTATTGTTTAATTTGCAATGCGTATCTGATTTTTTTGAACGATTATAAAACAATAGGACCTATTCTTTGCAGTTATTATATATAACGTGTACATTATTTTTTTTCTGAGTTCTAATTACGGTTTTAGGTATTTTGATAAACATTGATTCCCTTTTAACTCATTTTTTTATGATCACTTGAAATATACTTCTGTTAAATGTCTTCTGTAGTAACATTTCGTTAAGGGACAACTGAATGCTTTAAATACTAACAAACGGAAATATCATGTATCCTGTTTTAAAATATTTCTTTCTTTAAATAGTTACGATTCTTTTCTTGAACAAACGATTTAAATAAATACTTAAATAAATATAATATTATAATCAGTATAAATAATTATATTTTTCTAGTTTTATATTATCAATATATCCTGTCGTTTAATTTTCAAATAATAAGAATAATAATTTTTAAAATCAGACTTAATTATCATGCAAAAAAAAAATACATCAATAGCGTATCATGGCTATTCGCGCTTATTTCTTTTAGATTTTATATTTTACTCTTTTTTTATTGTGTATACGTTTATTAAGCTTAACAATTCTGAGTTTCAGATCCATTGACTTAAGGTAGTGTGTGCAACCGAGGGGAAGGGTTGCAATTCACTATAGATTTGGACAGAACACCCATGTTAGAGGGTGAGAATGAGCTCAGGTTAGAGAGCCATAATGGACCCAGGTTAGAGGGTCGGGATGGGCTCAGGTTAGAGAGCCGTGATGAGCCCAGGTTAGAGGGCCAGGATGGGCTCAGGTTAGAGAGCCGTGATGAGCCCAGGTTAGAGGGCATTGGAACACCCTGTCGGGTGAAGTATGGGAGGCCCAGGTTAGAGGGCCAAGGAGGTACTTTGAGATCTAAAGACAAGGAAATGAGTATTACTGGAAGGAAGGGAAGAAAGAAAAATTCAAATCCTGTTAAGACACGAAAACGTTATTATGACACTGATTCTGATATTTTGAGTGGTGATACTGATTATGGGAAGATGAGAAAACGCAAAAGAAATTTACGAGGAATAAGAGGAAGATCAAAGCGGGTGGAGTATGGCAGTGATACTTCAAGTGAACGTGAGTCGCACAATGTTTGTAATAAGACAGTTAGGGATTCGGAAACAAGTGTAATATTAAATAAATTTTTGTCAATATTAGAAACCGTCAAGAGTTCAGAGAAGCCCAAGCTATCGTTTACTAATAATGTTATACCAGATTTTGATCCTATGAGCAAGGAACAAACCATGCTAACTTGGATCACTAAAGTTGAAGAATGCGCTGAAATATACAGTTGGTCTGAAAAAGAAATAATACATTATGCACTTCCCAAGTTAATCGGAGTGGCCAAGACTTGGTATCAGGGCTTGCCCTCTCTTCTTCACACTTGGAGCGAATGGAAAAAAAAGTTAATAGAGTCGTTTCCTTGTCGCGAGGACTACGCTGAACTCTTGACGGACATGCTAGCCAAACGTGTCAAGTATGGCGAATCATTGGAGCACTATTATTACGCAAAGTTAAATTTGTTGAATAGGTGCAACATATATGGCAAACGAGCCGTAGATTGTATCTTATATGGGGTAGACGATCGCGCTATTAAGGTAGGAGCACAAGCTGCACAATTTAGTGAACCGGAACAAATACTTAAATATTTTCGAACGGTTAAAGTAGGGCAGAATAGAGAAACGTTTGGAGGTAATGCTAGTAAAAGAAATGATCGTAGAGGTACTACAGATATGACACATAAACCCCAATATTCTAAATTCGGCACCCAAAATTCTAATATTCGCTGCTTTAATTGTAACTTATTTGGTCACCCAAGTTATAAGTGTGAAAAACCTTTGATAACATGCACCTCGTGTAATAGGATAGGTCACCAATCTTCTACTTGTTTTAGGAACAAATATAACATAGACTCCATGAATAACGAAAGTAAAACAAAAGACAAAAACGAAAAACAAGTATCAGAGCTTAGGGCGTTCGAACAACCTGTAGACAAGTACATGTTTAATATCAAAATTGAGGGCTACAGTGTACCCTGCCACGTGGACCTAGGGAGCCAATGCTCACTAATCCAAGCTAGTCGAGCTAAAGAGCTTGGCTTAAATGTAAAGTACGCTTCTGATCTTCCAGTTCTTAGAGGCATAGGTGCAAATATAACCTACCCAGTAGGAACAGTCAATGCAGAAGTTGAAGTCCAGGGTATTAAAAAAGTTATAGACATTTATGTTGTCGAAGATTATGTGATAAAGCAACCAGTGCTACTGGGTCACTCGTTTACCGAAATGCCGTACATAATCATCACCAAAACCCCTAGTAGGTTAATTTTTAAAAGAATAAATTCCGATAAGGTACACTTGACGTGTCATAAAGATGTTTGCATCCCTAAGCGTTCATTAGGCGTTATATATGTTACATCTGTCCCAATTTTTAGTGGCAATATTCAAGTAAACGGCTCGTTAAGAGGTGGAGAAGGAAAAGAATACTATCTTATGCCTGGAGAATATAATATCTGCAATGGGATTGGCTCGTTGCTTGCGTTTAATATATCCGAAATTAATATGACTATCCGAGCGAATACTTTAATTACTAGGGCTCTAAAGGGTGTGAATTCTGACACGTCAGAAATTTTAAATTGTTGTCAAATGACTTTCGATTCACTTAGCTCTGACACCAAAATAAATTGTGGTGATAAATTGACAAATGAAGAACGCTTACTGTTGCAAAATTTATTAAATAAATATGAGGACTCTTTTTCGAGATCGTTAAAGGATCTTGGTTTTACTAATACTACAGAGATGGTTATAGAGTTACAGGACGCGGAACCAATCGTTTATAGGCCGTATCGCTTGTCACATTCAGAGAGAACTCTCGTAAATGACATGGTTCAGGATATGATGGATAGTGGGATTATAAGGGAATCTTCTTCGCCGTATGCTAGTCCTATCGTGCTGGTGAGAAAAAAATCTGGTGAAAAACGTTTGTGCGTCGATTACCGAGCACTTAATAGAAAGACAAAAAAAGTTCACTATCCTCTACCACGGGTGGAGGATCAGCTTGATCAATTGGCTGGTAACAAACTGTTTACTTCACTTGATTTGGCTTCTGGTTACTATCAGATCACAATTAACGAAGAATCCCGCTGCAAGACTGCATTTGTAACACCAGACGGGCAGTATGAATTTAACCGCATGCCGTTTGGTCTAGCTAATGCGCCATCGGTTTTTCAGAGGACAATAAATAAAATCCTCTATGATGCTAAAATCAAATACGCGATAGTCTATATGGATGATATCCTCATACCAAGTAGAGACGTATCTGAGGGCTTAGAAAGACTAGAGGAGGTTCTAAAACTTCTTATGCGTGGCGGGCTAACACTCAAATTAAGTAAATGTTATTTTTTTTAGACTCTATTGAATTCCTAGGATTCGAAGTGAATTCTACGGGTATCCGACCAGGTAATAGAAAAACTGATGCGATCTCCAAATTTCCCACACCATGTAACATTCATGAACTGAGACAGTTCTTAGGATTGTCCGGGTTCTTTAGGAGGTTTATTAAGAATTATGCCATAATAACCTCTCCGCTAACAGATCTTCTTAAAAAGGACGTATGTTGGACATGGGGGGACACCCAAGAAAAATCCTTTAACTCTGTTAAAACTTTACTTACGCAACGTCCTTTGTTAGCTTTATACGATCCTAAGGCAGTAACGCAATTGCATACCGACGCATGCAAAGATGGTCTTGCCGGTATACTTTTACAAAGTGATTCTGAAGGGAGACTTCATCCTGTTTCCTATTTTAGTCGTAAAACCGCCCCCGAGGAGCGCAAGTTGCATTCTTACGAACTCGAAACTTTAGCGGTAATAGCGTCCTTAAATAGATTTAGGGTATATCTGCTGGGTATACCATTTGTTATTTATACGGATTGCAATGCTCTAAGATGTACATTTGTGAAGCGAGATTTGATTCCCCGAGTAGCGCGTTGGTGGATCCAAATGCAGGAGTTTGATTGTACAATCGAATATAGGCCTGGTTCACGAATGGCGCATGTTGACGCGCTAAGTCGTAACCCGGTTGCTTCTTCTGTGTCCGAGAACCACGTTTTAGATATTTTGAGTATCGAATGCTCTGATCAGAATTGGATTGCCACTGTACAAAATGCGGATGAGGAAATACAGAGAATAAAAAATATTTTAGGGGATAAAAGCGCTGACTTGATTATGGACATACACAACAATTATAAATTGAAAAATGATCGAGTTTATCGTATAGTTGGGGAAGAACTTAAATGGTTAGTTCCCAAGGGTGTGCGTTGGCAGATATTGAAAAGAAATCATGATGATATAGGTCATTACGGTTTCGATAAAACTTTACAGCGCATTCGCCAGCATTATTGGTTTCCTAAAATGCGGCGATTTGTCAAAAAATATGTACAATCTTGCCTGGAATGCGCTCATCATAAGGCCCCGGGAGATAAAAGGGAAGGTCAACTGCACCCCATAGAAAAAGTTTGTGTGCCCTTTCATACCGTACACGCTGACCATTTGGGTCCATTCATTAGGAGTAAAAGGGGAAACTGTTACATTTTAGTCTTAGTTGATAGTTTTACAAAGTTTGTTAATATAACTACTGTTAAAAATACAAAATCTGTTACTAGTATAAGAGTAATAAAAGAGCATATTAGTTATTTTGGCGTTCCCGCACGCTTAATAACAGATAAGGGTACTAGTTTTACCAGCAATACCTTTAGGGAGTTCACTTCCTCGTATGGTATAAAGCATATAATTAATGCCGTTGCCACTCCTAGAGCAAATGGGCAAGTCGAACGCTATAACAGAACTATCTTAGATGCTCTTTCGACCAGCACACATAACAAGGATGAAAAATCCTGGGATGACGAAATTTATGACATTCAAATTGGCCTAAACACCACTGTGCACAAAACCACTCAAAAAAGCCCATCAGAATTGCTGTTTGGCTTTAATATAACTAGTAAATCGGAAGGCATTTTAAGTCCCGTTATATCTGATACGACTACAGTTATCAATTCAGAAGACTTAACAGACATAAGACAATTAGCTGGTGAAAGTATAAGCATTCAACAAATTAAGGATGTGGACAGGTTTAACAGTCGTAGGAAAACGGGGAAAAAGTATAAAGTAGGAGATTTAGTTAGGGTTGAAAGACAGGTAACACATGATGGTAAATCTCAAAAGTTAGTCGTCAAGTTTCAAGGCCCTTATCGTGTAATAAAAGTGCTCCCAAATGAAAGATATGTGATCGAAGATACTCCTTTAACGCGCAAACATGGTCGACGATATGAATCAGTTGTAGCGATAGATAAAATACAACCTTGGCTAAACTTTTGTAGAGATTTTGAAAGTAGTGATGAAATTGATTGTAATAGTGAAAAAGAAGTAGAATAAAGAATAAAATAAAATTAAGAAATAGAGTATTAATAAATTGATTACTAATATTTTTATTAACTTTGATTAAAAGGACTATTATATTTGTATAATTAATTATTACTTAAATATATATGGTGAAATAGGAAATGTAATCAAATGTTCATCATAATACATGTATATATCTATATTATAAATTATAACCCATTTTTTTTTGTTATTTATACTTTTCTATTGTAGTCTTATAAACGCGAGGACGCGCTTTGAGCAGGATGGCCGAGCTGTTAGCTTTGTTTGAATAAACCGTTTATTTGACCGTTATTTAAATCGTATCGTTCGTTCGTTCGTTTGAAATTACGATGAGTCATACTGCATTGATAAGGAAACATCCTTATCAATGCATATGCAACGGCCGGCAGTCTTGCTCGAGACGTCGACTAGTTCACATGTGAATTTATGGAAATACGGAATTGTTGAGTGATATTTAAATAATATTGGATTTTGAAACTGACATATCATTGGATCAGTAATTTAAGTGATATTATAAGTGGAACACAAATTTGTTCATGTAAGTACTAAGTGGTAATTAAATATTTATATTTAAGAATATTAAATACTGTGTTTGATTGGAAAGGAGAAATAAAGTGTCATTATAGCTATCACATTAAGAATTTTACTAGTCAATCCCTATTTTCTGGACAGTTCCTTACAGTATGTATGTAGGTATTGTATGTATGTGTGTATGTGTGTTTGTAAACATCTCATAACTTTTGAAGGCTTGACCAATTATTAATAAACTAGCTGTTACCCGCGGCTTCGCTCGCGTATATTTACTTTAGAACTTATTTACCTTTCTTTATAAGTTACTTAATTAAAAATTTCTACATAGTCGGGCGTGCCGCTTATATTTACAAATTATCGTGGTTATTTATACATGACACATTTGTTATCAAAATTTAAGTAAAAAAAGTAAGTCCAACCTAAACTACCTATAACTTTTAAAATTGTTTTACTAATAACGTAACTATCTATACATTAAACTAAAAATATCTATTGGTAACACACCTATCGAACAAATTAAAATAATTAAAAAAGAAATTTGTAATTAACAGGAAATACTTAACCCAAAACTACTTATGACAACAATATCATATATACAGAACTATAATCAAAACTAAATATACCTATGTATTAGGATTGCTATATAAGTAACGCACCTATGTATCCAACCAAAAAATCTGTAAGCTGGTTGACCCTGCTGGTCATCCCTGAAATTTCCCGCTAAATTACGTATTTCAAATTGAAAGAAAAAAACTATGCCTAAGCATAGAGTTTTGAGTTCGAAGAGTTCAAAAATCTAATGTTTATTAACTTCCCGCTACGAATGTAGATAAGGAAGTTCTAATAACGCCCCGATTTTCGAAAATCATCAGATCACCACTTTTTGAAGTCCTAAGAACCTTTCCCGACTATTATCACGATAACTTCAGTATGTATGTATGTATGTGTGTATATATGTGTGTGTATTGTGTGTAAGTGTGTATGTGTGCGTGCATGCGTGCGTGTGTGCGTGCTTGCGTGCGTGGGTGCGTGTGTGGTTGGGAGCGTGCTTGCGTGCTTGCGTGCGTGCGTGCGTGCGTGCGTACTTGCTTGCGTGCGTGCGTGCGTGCGAGTGTTTGCGCGGGCGTACGTGCGTGCGTGCGTGCGTGCGATTGTGTACTCAATTTATCCATACTTAGTTATATTAGAACAATTCTGTTTCGCCAAAACTTTTTTTGAGGGTTTTTCAAAAAAATCTCAATATGTTCTGTGTCGAATCGGTTCAAATTTTTAGAAATTCTGAGTTAAGTAGAATCCAATCAAATGCCATCAACCGTGTTTCAGGTAATTAAGTCGTTCAAAATTATGATATGTTTACATTCACATATACATACACACACATATACATACAGACGTATTGACTTCATCATGAATCGTGAATTATGACCTCAAAACATATGAAATTTCATGCAAATATGTCCAAGAAATAAAAAGTTTCATACAATTTTTTCCTCTTTGAGGTTGAATTTGGAAAAATCATTCTTTATTCGATGCCTACGTCATAAAAGGTATACGTTTGCGAAATTTTAAGTCCATAGCCCTAAGGGTTTGGCTTGTGAGTTTATATAAAACTTTCATCCTCTATTTTACCCTCCAAAAGGTTGAATTTTGTAAAACTCGGAAATACGTTACTCATTATTTTTGCCGTACTCAATTCATACGAAATTTTACGCAAGTATGTCCAAGGAATATAAAGGTGTAAAGAAATTGTATCCTTGTTACACCCCTGGAAGGTTGAATTTTGAATAGTTCTTAGTAGATGCGCACGTCATAAGCGGAATATGTGTGTGAAATTTCAATTTTATTGACATAAGGGTTTAGCCTGTGTGTTTATTTAAATTTTTCAAAAACGCTAGAACAAGGAATTCATTACTTTTTTTTGTACTTAATTCATACTAATTGTCATACAAATATGTCCAGGGAATAAAAATTTTCATACAAACTTCCTTCCTTAGTTGATGCCTAATCCAAATAGCACGTTAAGCTGTATATAGGCTGCATTTAGGTTCATTTTTAAACTTAAAGCTGTATACTAAGCCGTACAGAGGCTGTAGAAGCGCTTCTACAGCCGATATAACAAGCATACATTACATTTTTTATATTACTTTGACATTTTTCACCCTGTATATTATGTAGCTAAGAAAACATTTTAGAGCTCGAAAATTGCGTTGAGTGCCATTCGAAAGATCATTAATCGATTTTGATTCGTCGTTTCCAAAAAATATAATATAATGAAAAACTGTACTTTTCAAAAATAATACTACTCATTTATAACAAAATTTAGATTTTTAAACTTAAAAAAAACGATGCTTAGGTATAGTTTTTGTTTCTTTGGGCTTAAAATACCTCAATTTAGTGAAATGTTTAAGGGATGGCCTTCTTGCCTGCAAGGTCAACAGATTCACATTTTTTTCAGCTATCCTGAATCCTACCAAACAAACACATGGATCTCCTAATAAAAACAGACTATCATCATCTGTAGGCAAGACTAATGATACTGCTTAACAGTCTCATGGAACTTTCTGAAAAATTGTTATCTGGAACCCAATTTGGCTTTCGACCTGAACGAGATACTTGCGATGCGATTGTCTCTTTGCGTCGGTTACAAGAATAAAGCAGGGAACAAGGTCGGAATATGTACTTGTGTTTTGTCGACCTTGAAAAGGTGTTTGATAGCGTGCCTCGACAAGCCCTCTGGATGGCACTTAGAAAGATAGGCTGTACAGAAAAGTTTGTAAGACTTTTGAGACGATATGGAATGCTGTGTCCTGTTGATGACGAACAGTGTGATTTTTTCCCCGTCTCCTGTGGGGTGTAGCAAGGATGCGTTTTGGTGCCCACACTGTTTTCGTTACATTTTGCTGTCGTAGTCCGGGAAGTTTTGCAAACTACTTCTGGAGGTATCCATATACGCTTCCATACCGGTGGAAATATCTTTAATTTGGCGAGGTTCAAAGCTCGCACGAAAGTCTCCTGTGCAGTGGTCACTGAGATAATTTACGCTAATGATCTATGCTTCACAAAGCCCAAGTAGGTGGCTTACAGGCTTATCCCATACGACGATAGCTTCGATGGTGTGGATACGTCTCACGGATGTTAGAGCAGCGATTGACGAAGCGCATCTTTTATTCCGAACTTGAGGATGACAAGCGTAAGCATGGCGATCAACTCCTCAGGTACAAAGATGTGCTGAAGCGGCACATGACAAAATGCTGCATCGAACCCTCGCATTAGGAAAGGCAGGCGAACAAGTGGCCAGAGTGGAGACTTCTTGTGGAAACCAGCAGGCGCGTGCGCTCCTTGTAGGCAGAAAAGCAGTGCTTTACTTGCTATTCACAGATATTTTAATAAAACGTTCGTACGTTTTAGATGATTTTAATTAATAGTAAGTAAATGAATAAAATGTGTCATAATCATGTGCACGCCGCTGAAATCTATAAAAGAAAAAGGTTTTGTGGCCGAGTGCTCCGTCGCATACTCAGTATCATAATCCTGTGCACGCCGCTGGAAACCAGAGTCTCCGATTTTGAAGACCAGCGGCGCCCTGAGCTAGATGCTAAGCGCATTGAAAGCCCGACCACCCAATTATAATTACATAAATGGTGTACTCACACGCGCGCAATGTCTGGGGATCTTTGTAAATAAGGTTGGCTATGCGACCCACATGCGAGCACACCAGAAGAAACAGCGGAGTTAGAAGTAGTCGCCGCGACCGAAATCGGTCAGAAACACACACGCACACACACACTGTGTGATAGTAATGTCACGTGTGTAAATGTACCAGGCATTTGGTAACAGGCGAACGATTGTACAAGTCACTACCATTGTGGTAGAATTCTGCATTGTTTCGCCCGGGTTTGGTACTACCACCTTACCTATACCTGCCGCAATAGCGTCAATGCTTGACACCGTCATGTTCCGGTTCGGAGTCTGAGGGAAAGGTGGCCGGTAAAATTATGCATGTTGCATTAACACCTCGCCACAAGGATAGCAACGCACCATCAACATTTTTGGTGTCAGTAGGCGATAGATGTCTCTTTCCCTCAGGAAAGCCATCTGCTTATTTGCTTTATGCTATCGAGCCACGCGTAATGTCGGATCCTGAAGTTGCCCAACACAACAATGCGGAGTAAAAAGAGAGCTTCTGTTATTTAGTTCTGTGAACATTTATCCCATTTAACATCAATGATGAATATTTCCGCACCACAGGTTCACCCCCAGAACCAGCCGTTTAGCTGGCAGAGAGAGAGAAGGGGGAACTAACAAAAATTAGCATTTCACAAACGAGTCTTTTAATCGAAAAATTGTTTTTAACAAACTTACAATATTATTAAAAAATATCCAACGATACCCCACACGAGAAAAAAATTAACATCCCAACTTTATAAGTAGAGGAGCTACCCTAATAAAATAATCCATAGCGTAAGGGTTCCTAGTTTACTTCAGAATCCTATAATAGGAGACCCGGGCCAATACGGGGAAAAATTAATTATTTTGAAATATGTTTCAAATGTTATTATTAGGTACATTGTAAATGTAGACCGCGTCTCGTCTAATCTCGTCGATGACAACTACTTTTATTAACGACTAGCTGTGCCCGCGACTTCGTCCGCGTGGAAAAATTTCTTAATTAAAAGTAGCCTAAGTTACTTCTTATTATATAAGCTATCTGCCAATGAAAGTCCCGCCAAAATCAGTTCAGCCGTTTCAGAGATTAGCCGGAACAAACACACAGACAAAAATGATTAAAAAAATGTTATTTTGGTATATGTACCATGTATAAATCCATATGTATATAGTAAAAAGTAGCCATTTTAATATTACAAACAGACACTCCAATTTTATTTATTTCTAGAGATGTTGTCTCGTTGTTGATGTTACTACAATAGTTTTATTTTAGTTTTAAAAGCCTAGCAACATGCGTCCTAGCGTAGAAATTGTCATGGCGCCATTGATCACTTACAAAATAAGTAACTATAATGTTTAGAGCACATTCATCGAAACCCGTACGTGACTCGAGGTTATGTTTAATATTCGCAGCCATAACTCATAGAACACGCGACACTGGCACTACATTTATTCATGTAGTTTTATCAGAGTGCTTAGTTATGTTTCGCATATGAGAAGCAACGTTTTTGTCTATTTAGGTCTATAATATAGATATAACTGTATATTAGGTTAGCATGTTGAGGGAAATTCCCATGACGTCTATCAATTTTGTGAGTACTATTCAGAAAGCGTGTCATTGAAAACATTTATGGACATCTATTGACACATGACACAAGACTTTCAATAAGTAGTTGTAATTGCCCGGTTGGTGTTTATGGAAGTAAATCGGTTGGATGATAATAGTTATAATTTAGTATGAAACACTACGAGTATACTTTATTGCGCACCCGACAAGTTTTTTTTTTTCAAACTATATAAAACGTAGTATAAAATATCGTATTGACAAATATGTGTAATACTAAAAAATATTCACTGTGGAATCTGGCAGAGAGGAAACATCTAAACTATTATGTGTAGAAAATATGCATGTAATAATGCATTGATAAAGGTAATAGACAAAAAATCTGTCAATCTGTGACCCAGCAGGCCATCCCTGAAACTTCTTGCTAAATTGAGGTATTTTAAGCTCAAAGGAACTAAAACTATATCTAAGCAAAGACTTTTTTCAAGGGTTCAAAAATCTTAATTTTGTTATAAATGACAGTAATTTTTGAAAAGCTGTATATTTTCTAAATGATGATCGATTTTGATCTTTCAAACAGCACTCAATATATGCTAGCTATAAAATGTTTTATATATTCTATACTTTCCATCGTCGGCACTTGGTGAAATTCCATTGTTACTAGACACTTTTATTACTCCACTTGTACATAAATTTCACTTTTACACAATTTTTATTATATTACTCGACCGGTTTCACTTTTTAAAGCATCTTCAGGATGTAATATACTTAACTGATTATTATTAATAATAATAATAATAATCAGTAATTATCAGGATGTAATATACTTAACTGATTATTATTATTAATAATAATAATAATCAGTAATTATTATTATTAATAATCAGTTAAGTATATTACATCCTGGAGATGCTTTAAAAAGTGAAACCGGTCGAGTAATATAATAAAAATTGTGTAAAAGTGAAATTTATGTACAAGTGGAGTAGTAAAAGTGTCTAGTAAATGTTTCATAAGCTCTACAAAACTGATAGGTTGAAAAATATCGAGAGATTTTAAAAAAAATCTTTTCCAACAATTTCCACCATTGATGAACTCCGAACGAATCAACAGATTTTGACCAAATTCACAATATTTGACGCAGATTTTTAATAAAACAGCTGATTAGATTTTTAAATAAATAGGTATATAACCTTTAAACAACATAATTTTAATACTTGATAACTTTAACTTTTTAATAACTTTAACTAATAGCTGTAACTTTTCTAAAGTTGATTCGATTTTAATTTTTGGAAAAGCATTCGACGTAGTTGATGTGTGATGCGTAACATCCATTGGCACCTTTTGGCAGTAAAATCGACTATGTCGTGACGCTAAATGACGTGACACCATACGTCACGCGCTCAATGTTTTTATACATAATTTATATTTTTTAAATAAAAAAGAATGTAAAAAAGGAATTAATTTATTTTTTAATTATTCCTGTTTCAAAATATTTTAACTTCCCGCTACGTATGTAGATAAGGAAGTTAAGAAAATTGAGTTTTCACCAGATCTTCACGTTTTGAAGTCCTAGGAACCCTTTCTGACTATTTTTTAGCGAAATCAAAATATGTTCCATCGCCGCTATTTTTACGATGACGTCAGTATGACTAATTTTTTACAAACTTTAGGTTTTTAAACTCTGTGAACTCTAAAAATCTATGATTAAGTACCTATAGTTTTTTCTTCTTTTAGCTTAAAATACCTTAGTTTAACGAGAAATTTTATGGATAACCTGCAGTGCTACCGATTTTTTAAAATTCTATTTTACCGTTTTGTAGGCATGACTAATATGTACGGCATGAATCATTAGTAACGCCGGCTAATATTTCATGCCAAATGACAGCTTTCTAGTACTATGAGTCTTTGAGCTAAGCTGCGGTAAGACGGACGAATGGACAGACAAGGCGAAATATTAAGGATTCCTTGTAGACTTCGAAACCCTAATAAAAATTAGCTAAAATGTCTGGTTTACCACGCGTTGTTATACATCTATGGCGAATATAACTGTTTAAAATTTAATAGCTAATTGCACCAACATTGTCTTAATTTAGGGCAGTCTTTAGTGACATGCTCTCAGGTTCTTTTCATTTAAGCCAAGAAATGACAGCATACTATTTAGGACAATGTTGGTGCAATTGGCAATAGAGTCTCTAATCTCGGGTACCACTTGATTGTACAGATATTTTTCGAGGTTGTAGAACTAGATTTTTTCCTTCCATAAATGGCAATAAAATTCTTATCGTAACATAATCGCATTTACTACATATTACCAACTGTCATTAAAAACCCGAAGACCTTGTAACGTAAACGAGCATTCTAACAAGTCTACAGATTGCGGTTAATAGTAAAACCAATATATTGTCAATTGTTTAAGGTGTTTTGTAGATCATTGAATCGAAACCTGCCTTTTGCCAGGCAGTTCGTAAAATACTAATAAACAAATAATAATTATAAATATCACTAGATAGATTACACGTTTTAATCTACCCCCAAAGTAAGCAATTTATTTGCTTGTGTTATGGATGTTACTCAACGATATTAATACATAGAGATAGATATACATAAATACTTTAATATATTTAATAAACACCCAAACCCGGAAATACAAACATTTATGCTCATCACACTAATGCTAGTCTTCGTCGGGGATCGAACCCGAGCCCCGTCGATTATATAGTCAGGGTCGCTAACCACTCGGCCAACGGGGTGGTAATATATACCTAAATACTAAGTTTTAATAAAGACCCAAACCTATAAATGCAAACATCTGTGCTCATCACATAAACGTTTGTCCCAGCCGGGAAGCAAACCCGAGTCCTATTGATGCGTAGACAGGTTCGCTAACCACTCGATCGACGCGGCATTTAAAAAGATAAACGATTGGATAAACGTGTCAATATCATTGTGATTACTATGTGGTAGAGTTTCGCAATGTTTCGTCCGGGTTTAGTTCCACCGTTTTGACTATTCCTGCTGTAATAGCGTCAATGCTCATCACTGACATGTTTCGGTTTGGAAGGTAAGATAGCTCTTAAATACATTTTTTTTTTGAACTCCTAAAATTCTAAATAATCAACTGAATTTCCCCAAATAGATATTCCACACTGTAAAATAGATGAACCATATCTATAGTAAGCCAATAAAGTAGCATTTATGTTTCTTATCACACAGAGAATTTTCATTTACAATATTTGTCAATACATCATTTTTTTTAGTTATTACTTTTAAGTTTATTATATTCCGTAAGATTCTATATTTACTCCTTAACTTATCCACATTTAATAAATATTTTTTAAACTTGGGGAATAGTAGCTAAATAAAGTTGGAATTTACGTAAATTTAGAGTAAATATTCAATTCTCTCCTTATTAGTCTGTGTTTAGATATTTGTCTTGTCATTGGGTGTCTTTAGCACAACTGCTAATCTCAGAAGTCTAAGTTAGATTTACAAAATTCTGGGCTAAGATTTTGCCAAGACACTTTTTATATACTTCAAATAATAAAAAAGAAATTAGCTTTAAACTATTCTTTAGTACAAAAACAGGCAAAATTTTTATTTGATACTTATAATGAAAATTATTATATATAAACTTATTGCTGTTTTAATACAAATGAAATTAAAGTTTTATACAACGGTAACATTTAAAATTGATGATAGAAGTCAATCAAATTTAAGTCTTAATATTTTTAATATGATTGTTTCTAGCGATATGTTTTATTTATTCAATTTAAAAAAACGTAGAAAATTATTCTAGTTTTTTTATTATTCGTCACTCCAAGAGACACACAAGGGATGTACAAAACCAAAACCGCTTATGTTCTTTGATATAATCAACGTAATGACGGAATTTCCTTGTCTAAAAATATCCAAAAATATCACATTCCCGATATTCTTATTAAAAGAATATCCTCATTCAGATAAAGTTTTTTTCCTAAATCTATAAAATAAACAAGATATGCCGAGAACGCAGCTGCTTTAGAAACACAGGTGATGTGTAATAATATTTCTTCAGAAACTTAAAACGAGTTGGGAAAGTTTGCTTCTACGCGCTGAAAGTTTTCTATCCTTTTGAGAATGTATTTTTCAAACAATACCTAAATTTATAAAAGTATAAAAGATAAGTATAGTGATGAACAAAAACCCTGGTCGATCGCTAAAGGCATTATTTGGTAGGTTATTACAATCATATATTATGTTTAATTATTTTGTGGATATTGTTAGATTAATTTTCCCTATCAAAATAATTAATCTTAAATACTTATTTTAAAATTTACCTATGACAAGGCAAAATGTTGTGTTTGGGAAAGACCAAAAATGCAGCCGCTGCTGATGCAACTTGGTGCCTGCTTTAAAATATTTGCAAAATTTTAGGGAAATTGAAAGATAAGTATGAGCATTTTGAAATACCAATATATTTTTGGTGTAATATTTTATCACTTATACTCTATTGCAACTATAAATGCCCTGATGATGCTCGTGTAAGCGATATCGGTTTGAAATAAATTATAATTGCTTTATTATGAAATGGAACAAGTGTATAAGTGATAAAATATTACATTAAAATGGATTTTCACCAAGTGCCAACGATGAAAATTGTAGTAGATATTTTTACAATGTTGTTAGCGGCTAGTTTTATTACTATCTGTTATGACCCCAAATTGTCACAAGTTAGCCGCTACCCAACTTGTTACGTAAATATAAAGTTGGTTTGTTAGATTTTTTTCAAAGACAAGGACCTTACCTGAAATTTTGAGTAAGTAAGTGCAATGATACTCGACGGATAATACTTTACAGTAAACAAAACGCTGCTGCTAATTTGCCGTAAGCATAATGGTTATTTAATGGTAGCGCTATGTAAATTTATTTGTGTTTGTGGCTGTAAAAGAAAAAACATTGTTTATGTTCGTTAATGTCTTCCGCGATGCGGGAAGTGGATAAAATTGATATTGTTACCATCAAGGCAGAGCCTTAAGTAAAATTCAACTTTTTTTATATTTCAGTCATTAATCTTTTAACTTTTAATCAGCTGTGTTCAATGCTGCTACTATACTCAATGAAAATATTTTAAAAGCTGTTTCCTCTGACAAAAGTCTTATTTTAAAAATTACTTTTGTTATAAAATAAAATTGCTTTAATTGTCTCACATAAAAAAATCTAAACTCGTATTTTTGATCCGGGTAACCCTAAAGTCAAGAAATGGCAGATTTTTTAAATTTAATTCCCTTCTAGGGAAGCGCGTTCCATCTTAGGCCGCATCTTAGCTTACCATCCGGCGAGATCGTGGTCAAGCGCTTCCCTATTGATAATAAAAAAATGGCAGATGACAACCCTACATTTTCCGATTAAATGCCCATATTTACCACTTATGAACACAGTAATTTAATCTGACATTATTATGCTATTCTGTATTAAATAGACATAAACAAGACTATTGATCACTGTTTGTAATTGCGGTCAATGATTTAACCTTACAGTTGCGAAACACATACCTATTTATAAATAAGTTATTACCAACTTTGAAAGGATATTATATCACAGAATTCGCCTGTCTCTGTCTATAAATATAAAATATATAAATTTGGAAAATCTAAAAGGACACGCTTCATAATGCTCGTTTGATTTAAAAAATAATTGTAACGACAACTGTACGGTAGCACCGTCACTGAATTAGATAGTAATTTTCAATAGGAAAAAAATCCGGGACATACTGAAGCTGTTAAAAGAAATGGTACCGATATTGTACTAAGTATTATATAATATTCTGTGCCGATATTTTATCTGTTTTGAGCGTCATCGTGGCACATTCATTCGTACAGACATCCGGACTACCAAAAAAATGCGATGCGTCATGCATGCACATGCGAGTCTCATATGGCACAGAGACAAAAAACCTTATAAAAATATAAGGTTTTTTAAAGTTCAAGTTTAGAAACACAATATTCTTACAACAAGTATGACATTAATTTTAATTAAACATTTTCCCCATGTTGGTCCCGGGCTCCTTTGAAGAATAGGCCAACTACCATTCTGCCAGGCACGTCGTAAAAGGCGACCGATTGGCTATACGAGTCACTAATATCGTGGCTACTAGGTGGTAGAGTTCTGCATTGTCTCGCCCGGGTCTGGTACCACCGCCTTACATATTCCTGCCGCAATAGCTTCAGTGCTTGTCACTGTCGTGTTTCGGTTTGGAAGGTAAGGTAGCCGGTAAACTTATGCATGTGGCATAAGTCATCGCCACAAGATAGCAACGCCCCATTAATACCTTTGGTGTCTATATATAGCGATGGTTGACTCCATCAGGAGACCCATCTGCTTGTTTGCTATCTTATACTATTAAAAAAAAACATTACTAAAAATTTTAAGGAAATTAAGTATATGGTGCCGGTACAGAGTGCGAAAACGGTTTCCATTTAATTGACACAACGTCTGTGAAATATTTTTTTAGACAGCACACAAAAAATGAACCTAAAAACTGATTACTTTTTAGATTTCATTATTTTTACACACGCTTTACAATCTGTTTATAAAACGTTTCGCTACATATAAATGCGTTGTAATTCATTCAGTAACAAACTATGTAGGTAGGGCCAGGCAATTATATCGTAATTATGCTACTTACAATCTAGTACTACTGTCGCTGTACTAGATTGTAAGTAGCTTAATTACTGTCGCTGTCGCAGAAAATGATATCGTAAACGATAACAAATAATGTGTAACGACACCTGTCCTTTATGTTAGTAAACAAATATTGTAAAGGTATTTAAGTTTTGTACTATATTATAACGAATCACAGTTCGAAATTTGATTCCGTACCCACCCTAGACTGGTCTGCTACACATGGGTTAAGCGTATATGCTGTTACTAGCTGTTGCCCGCGACTTCTTTCGCGCGGACTTTGTTTACTTAGCTCCTACTGGTCGTAGCATAATGTCATATAGCCCATAAACCTTCCTCGATAAACAGGCTATCCAACTCAAAAAGAATTATTCAAATCGGTTCAGTAATTTTCGAGTTTACCGCGTACAACCAAACAAACAAACTAACTACAATTTTATAATATTAGTATAGATTTAAGCTGCATATCATAAAATATCTAACACAGTAAAAGTACCTACTAGTAAACACGATGAGAATATACAAACCCTTGAAATTAAAAATATAATAAAGAAAAATTAATAACAAATCTAGATTGATGCGGTGTATTCCACTTGCACTTTTCTTTCTATAGCATTTACACTTTTACTTTAAAAAAAAACACAGTACAAAATATTTTTTAACCTATTAAAACTTTAGCAACCGATTTATCTCCAGAACCCTGTTAAGATCTTCACCAAATTTAAATGTAACGACACGGGGAGTATAACTCTCTAAAACAGAAAAATAATGTTCAAAATCAGTTAATAAATAACCGAATTCTGAGATAACAAACAAAAAAAAAAGAAACGTAGTGACGAATTGATAAACTCCTCCTTTAAGTCGGTTGAACTAAATTAAAGGGTATCTGGTTGTCGCTCCAGACTGTCCGTTTAATTTAGTCAGGAAGACATTTGAAAAATTCCATAGACCACATGAATACTAATAGACACGCCATTGGGAAGCAAACGTGTCATATACGTGTCATATCGCGCATATGAACAAACGCTTCTATCACTATCAAAAATGTCATACATGTGAAGATATATCTTGACAAAATAGAAATAAACCATGTTGACTAAAGGTTGACTGGAGGAGAATGCCACTAGGCATTAAGTTCACCTTTTGTACAAATTAATTTAAGGTGTACAATAAAGCTAAATAAATAAAAATAAAAAAAATGTTGTACCGTACAGTCACTAAGTTATATAATTCTGTATTTCCGTGTGTAAGTGCAAGCTACACTGGCAAACTGAGAAATTGTCTTGAAAGGCGTATCCATTTAATCCGTGAAAAATCCAAACTCAATCCGGCTTAATCTAGAAGCTAGACATCCCTAAGTACGGACTAACTTACAGAAAAAAAACTGCTTAATCTAGGGGCTAGTTCACAATATTCATTCTTTTGTTATTATTATAAAAACATTTTCCTCGTGTTGGTCCGGGCTCCTTTGAAATAAACAAACTGCCGTTCTGCCAGTCAGGACGTAAAAGTCGACCGATTGGCTATACGTGTCACTATCATCGTAACTACTAGGTGGTAGAGTGCCGCAACGTCTCGCCCGGGTATTTGGTACCATCGCCTTATCTATTCCTGCCGCAATAGCGTCTATGCTTGTCATTGTCGTGTTCTGCTTAGGAGTGTAAGGTAGCCAATAGACTTATGCATGCATTGCCATCCCGCAACACGGGTAACAACGCACCAATAATATTTTTGGTTTCTTAGGCGATAGTTTCTCTTTCCATCAGGAGATCAATCTGGTTGGTTGGTTGCTTTTTTTTGCTCATTCGGATAAAAAGTAGCCTTTGTCCTGACCTATAAACTTCTTTATCTTTCAGTGAAAAGTCCATCAAAATCGGTCCAGCCGTTCCAGAGGTAACCTCGTACAAACTTAATGACAAACAGACAGTACAAGAACAATAAATAATCATAGGCGATCCTTTTTTCTCACAAACGTATCATATTAGCTATCCCTTTTTATAAAAAACTAGCTGTGCCCGCGACTTCGTTCGCGTAGAAAAAAATCTAAAATAAAACCCGCATAGTTCCCGTTCCCGTGGGACTTCCGGGATAAAAACTCTTATGTTCTTTCTCGGGTCTCAAACTATCTTTGTACTAAATTTGATCAAAATAGGTTCAGTGGTTTAGGCGTGAAGAAGAGACAGGCAGACAGACAGCCAGAGTTACTTTCGCATTTGTAATATTAGTATCGATGTATAATACGTACTACTATTAGATGTAGAAGTTTATGTATGATTGTTTTGACTCGTTATTTTAGACGCGTTGGTGAACGCGTCCATTTATTGTACTTTGGTCGAAGGGTATAGTATCGTAAAAATAACACACTGGCCTTAAAAAAACCCAGTTGTTTTGAAATCACAAACAGACACTTCAATTTTATTAATATGTAAGTATCTTCACGCTAATATCCCCGAAGAGGTAGGCAGAGGTGCAACAAGTGCACCCACGATTAGCCGAAGATACTTGGTCCCACAAATGTGATAGGTGGCAAGCCTGTCTCCAACCGGCGCTTTCCAAGGCCGGGCAACTTTGTGTTTCTCAGAAAAACTGAAAAAACACTTTTTATATGCCCGACCCAGGAATCGAACGAGACCTCAAGTGGTAAACGCCAACGCTGGACCACTAGACCACAGAGGCGATTTATATGTATACATAAAAAACAAACACTTGTACTGGTTTCTCTGTAATTTTAATTATTTGAAACTTACATTTCGGTTTCGTATATTTTAGCGATCATCAGGGCTTGTAGGTAAATTAGAATCCATTCTCAATCGTAGTCGTCGACACTTGGTGAAACTCCATTTTCATTCAAAATTTTATATAAAAAACACTTGTACTGTTATTTTTGTGTTATAGCACTCACCACGTGCTTGGGAAAACTTGAAAAACTTTAAAAACAACAAAGAAAAATATCGACACGACAATCGACGACATAATCACATAGCAAAGAAGAATTTCGCTACGTCGAGCCTGTCGATATTAGCTCAGTAGTAGAGCATCCGGCTTTAGGGAGACAGTCGCAGGTTCAAATCCCACATATCGATATTTATTTTTGTTGTTTTTAAAACTTGTACTGTTTCACAATAGATTATTATACATACTATCCTACCATTACAAGTGTTTTTTATATAAAACTAGCTGACCCGGCAAACGTTGTTTTGCCTTACATATTAGGAATCCATAGCGGACAAACAACGTGACACATAATTTATATAAGACTACGGGATTGTCCTTCCATGCAGCCAAAATGGCATTAAACTTTATATGGTGGTTAAGTATTCTTAAATTTTCTAATTTTTCGCGCAATTTTCTTAATATTTTCTTTTATAACAACTTTCTCCTTACAATTACAAACACAACAAACAAATTACCGAAGTTGGTCCAACCATTCAGGCGTGATGTCGTGACCAAGGAAAATAGGGATTATATATATATATATATATATATATATATATATATATATATATATATATATATATATATATATATATATATATATATATATATATTGAATGAAATTAGAATCCATTCAGCATCCAGAATTCTAGTTTAGTAACGAGCCTAGTGATACATTAAAATGTACGAAATCCGTAGGCTTTATACTATTAAAGTTAGTGTGAAACCAGGACAACAGTTTTTATAATAATAATTAAAATGCAGTTTTATCAACTGACGACAATTTATATTATAGAACAATATGATTTTTGTATTGTGTAGGTGAATATTGTTGTGAATTCGAAAATTCTAGTAAATTACTTATTGTCGGGACAGGACCTAAACACAAAACAAGTCAAGCTGATAACACATTGTTACAAATCACGCAATATGTCAAGATAACAATGACAGTATTCGAGATGTCACATGTTTGCTGCCAAGAGGAAACAATATGTTCACAATTGGAAAACACATGATGCAATGTTACTATGTACCTTTCTTAAAGCATTGACTGGGTTGTTTTTGAGTTTATTGCAAACACATAAACAAACGCGTCAGGAGACTGTTTTAAATTATAATATTGATACGTATAAATATAAATAAAAAAAATTGATGTGGTGTCGCGGGACACCATGTAGGAACGAACTTCCTTCGGCTAAACGGCACTACTCGCTTGTGTACGCGACTGTCGCGCCTACGCACGTCTCATTTAACGCTTTTATTCCACGCATTTTTCTTACGGTTTTACTATCACATTTTTTTCAGTTCGGTCGCGCAGCAAAATCCCTATCCCCTCCAAGCCTGCCGTAAGGAACTTCGTTCCAAAAATAAATGAAATAGTAAGTTGGTAGGTATATACTGCCTACCTAGGTACCCAATTAAGCATCATCTGTCATTTCTATAAACATATCTATTATTTGTATCGTCGCAGGTTCACACTCAATGACACTTATCATCATCAATCACTTTTCTAACCGTGAATATTATGGAGTGATAGACCGTGGTCCCAGAAACAAACTTTTTTTTAAATTAATAACAAGCTAAATTTTTGTGAATAGCTACGTTTTGACGAGACAACCATCTTTTCTGTCTTCGGAAAATCTTGAATCGTGTAACTAATTAAGTTAGGGGGCATCGAAAATTTTAATTCGTTGTAAGAAAAATATTGATTAATAACAATAATTATTTTTTTACTTTAATCGCTTGATTATTTTATGAAAAATACGAAAAGGCTTTTATCCTAGACGTTAGTCCAAAGATTCAAAATTATGAGATTTTTAAATTGATATTAATCAGTTTAAAAATAACCTAATTTTCTCACAGCATCCTGTTAATCATTATTATACTTGTAATTCAAGTGTTACTTTGTCCTACATGTATAGTGGAAACTTTTCTTTGTACGACACTCTAATTTTTCTTTTTTATCTATCTTTATTTACCCGATTCGAGATTTTTCGATGATAGAAAAGATAGATATCTCGTCAAAACAAAGCAAAACACAAAAACACAACAAAAAAAAATTTGTAAACGTACAAAAATTCAGCTCGTTATTAATCAAAAAAGTTTGTTCCTGGGACCACTGTCTCTTTGTCTGTTTCAATAAAATTAATACGTTTATGATTGGAATCTATATTAATATTTTAAATGCGAGAGTTTGGATGTTCGGAAGTTTGAATGGATGGATGGATGTTTGTTACTCAATCACGCCAAAACTACTGAACGGCTACACTTTTTGTCGTCTGCACTTGGTGAAACTCCATTTACATTCAATATTTTATATTAAAACACTTGTACTGTTTCACAAAAATTACTACATATATTATCCAACCGGTTTTACTTCTAAAGTCTTTCTTCTAAGTAAGCATCATCAGGGCAATTACAACTTACAACTCACAACGTTTGTTCCGAACCAGTCCGAGACATCGCGTCCGTGAGAGGTGTCTATGTGTGCAATGCTCGAATATTACTTGTAAGTTGTATGTAACATTGACTTTGTTAGTCTCTAGTATACTGTGCCATTTGCCATCCTGCCAGGCAGTTTATAAAAGGCGAACGATCGTCTACACGTGTCACTAACATCGCTACTACTAAGCAGAGATTTTAATGTACTACGTACTAGAGAAGCTTTGCTAAGTAGAAGCCGTGTTCCATTTCGTTAACAATCGCTGCAACGTTGTTAATCGTCCAACCAAAGTCTAAAGTAAGCAGCGATGCAGCTTATAATAGAGTATAATATATATTTGCGAACAAAAGATCGTAACCGCCGTGAATTTCCTGGCGCTTAAACGTTTTGTTCAACGAACTTTGATGTAGGTGCAGACTGCACTTTAGTGGAACACATGTGGCGTGGCGCATGCTTTATTTAGAAAGTTAGTACATAAAAGTATTTGCGACCAGGAGATAGATTTCTGTAATATCTCGCCCATATGTATTATGTCATATAATACAGACGCCTTACTTATTCTTGCCGCAATAGCGTTAATGCTTGTCATTGTCGTGTTCCGGTTTGGAGAGGAAGGCAGATAGACTTATACATGTGGCATTGCCATCCCGCCACGCATATAGCAATGCATCATTAACATCTTTGGTGTCAATAGGGCATAGTTGTATCTTTCTATGAGCCATCTGCTTGTTTGCTATCTAATTATATAAACAAAACTTACATAACTAGACGATAATCGTTACAAAACATCTAATAAAGATTTTTCTTTAAATGCAAGTTAGAAAGGTACCTACTGTAGGTCATATATCTATACTAGCCACCGTCTATTAGTTAATGTTCGTATTGACGAGGGTCAAGTTTCTGTGGTCGCTCTGTTTAACTATATTTGTTTTTTTGAAATGAGCTTAAGCAGTTGGTCCGAATGACCGTTACTACGAAACCGCGCTGTTTTGACGAGCAGAGTGCTCAGCCAGAGTCTAAATTAAATCTAAGAGCCCACTCTAAGGGTGTTTTCTCTGAAAACGAACGTAGGCTTAGAGCATGATCTTGAGGATAAGTGGGAGAGTAAGTGGCTCTTGACCAGGCTCTCGAGTGTTAGCGGGTTGAAAAGTGGGCTGAAACGCCGCCGGCGGGGACGCGATGTCGCCGTGTGTGTAAATTGTGAATGTAGACTTTGATGAGATCGTTAGGAACGGATAGGAGCTATATGAAGCCATAATTTGCTCTTTGTTTTTTTTTTCTTCCTAAAACCCCTAAACCTACTAAACTAAAACTTAAGATACTAAAACCTAAAATATCAAGTCCCCACGTCCTATGGAATTGATTTATATTATGATGAGTCAGTGAGTGATAAAAGTCGTCGTTTTTGAACGTCAATAATCTAGGAACTATAAAAGATCAATTAAAATGTATTTTTACGCCCGTATCTCCGAAAGAGTAGGCAGAGGTACAACAAGTGCACTCACGGTTATATAGTGCCGAAGATACTTATTCCCACAATGTGATAGGTGACAAACCTAGCCAACCAGGCACTGTCCAATTCTGGGCAACGTTGTTTTTATCGGAAAACTGAAAAACACATTTTTAATTGCCCAGCCCAGGAATCGAACCCCGGATCTCATGTGGTCAACTCCGACACCGGACCCCTAGACCATAGAAGCAATTAAAAGGATTAACTATGGTATATAAAAAAGTTACTTTCGAGCTTCGTTCTCGATATTAGCACATAATACAATGTAGTATCACATACGCACCCGTCATTTCGCACTATATTTTGGAGGTACAAAAATAAAAAATTAATGAGGGTAACATAAAGTTAGCTTCCGCGATCACTCACCGATTACAGTCATTCACATTCTAGTGCTTCGTTGTTTCGCACGTCTTCAGCGTTCGTCAAGTTGTTAACAATTTTTGATAGTAGTTCTGTTTAAAAATTTTAAAATTTTAATATTAATGCTGCTTAAATTGACTCTGTTTAATACACTTATGAAGAAAACAGCAACTCAAGATGAATACGCTGATTGGACTAGAAAAGCAGAAAAAAGCGCTAAAACTGCTGACGACTTGGGACAGACAAAGCGAATTCCAAAGGATCTCTTTTTTTAAGATATTGTAACGATGCAAAAATATATGCTATTCGAATCTACCGTTGGAGTGATTCTACAGGATATTGTAACGATGCATAAATATATGCTACTCGAATCTACCGTTAGAGTGATTCGACAAGATATTGTAACGATGCATAAATATATGCTATTCGAATCTACCGTTAGAGTGATTCGACAGGATATTGTAACGATGCATAATTATATGCTACTCGAATCTGCCGTTGGAGTGATTCTACAGGATATTGTAACCATGTATAATAGATATCTGAACAATCGGACTGTCCACACCGGGGCTTCCCACGTTCACAAATAAACACTTGCTAACCGGATCTACCATCCTGGGTATTTCCACAGCTGGTGTATAAACGAAATCTTTGAACATCGGGCTGTCCACACCGGGGCTTTCCACGTTCAAAGAAAAAATACATGCTACTAAAATCTGCTGTTGG
Source organism: Apodemia mormo (assembly GCA_036924255.1). Classification (NCBI taxonomy): domain Eukaryota; kingdom Metazoa; phylum Arthropoda; class Insecta; order Lepidoptera; family Riodinidae; genus Apodemia; species Apodemia mormo. The sequence continues at coordinate 36,037,124 of JAUPFN010000003.1, read as the reverse complement.
AATAATTCTACAGGTATGTACAATAAATATATTTCCTTATAATATATTGGTTGGTTTACGTGTTAATCAAACCAGATTCACGCTACCCGCGATGTCGTTCTTTAGAAAACTGTGTTGACGGTTTATCAGAAAGAAATAATAATAATAATAAAGAACAAATCTAGTAGTTACTTAATGGAGGCTTATTACGGCATTTGAGGTCAATCCGGGAATTCTAGACCCAACAAGATGTTACATCTTGCACTTTTAACTTTCCTTAGTGAAATAATCAACATAAGTTCATTAAAAATTATTAATGAACATAGTTCATAAGCTGGGTGTCTAACTCTAAGATTCCAGTAATTAACGAATATATATTGCACACTTTTGACCGTCAAACAAAAGTATCTGGAGCATTGCAGCAATGGTGCGATTGCAGTGGTATAATTAAAAAGAGGGTAGACAGTCTTTTCTACTCTTAGCTTTCTGCAATCCTACCCGCGTAACTTCAGTTACCTAGTTAATTAGTTTATTAGTAAGTTAGTTAGTTTAGAAAATAAAATAAAAACGAATCGCGGTAAAAACCCGTTTATTAACAATAAAAATAAGTGTTATAATAACAGTGAAAGTTTAAATTTTTTTATAAAAGTGTTTAAAACTAAAACTTAATTTCAATTAGAAATAGCTTGCCTGGATATATTTAACTTTGCAAATATCATATTATGTTAATTAAAACTCAAAGTAACTATTTATTATAAGATCTCTCGGCCCGAAGCTACTTAGGGCACTTTTTATTTAGACCTTTAAGCTTCAGGAGGCTCCTTAAGTTATACCAATACCAAAGTCATGCAGAACAAGAAACGTACGAATGAATCGGAAGTCTAGGATGACATCGACGGTAAGAACCAGCATCTCCTCGTGTCGGCAACTTTTGTCACAAGACGCTAAATAAGGTAAAGCCTACGGGCTGATTTACTTATTTTTACAAACAATAGGCCTTTTTTGTCATTTCTATTTTGAGGACACGCTAATTCTCGAAAATTGTAAGCACATAATGTTGGCAATTCTTCGATATTTTCGAACCTTGCTTTTGGGGGCCCTGAGTATCCCCGCGAGCCCCCACACAAAAAAGGCACCGGTACCATCAATCGGCATGGCTGGCATATTCGGTTATGAAATTGAAAGTTAACGACAGAAGGTTTTGTACCGACTGTACCAAAATACTCAGTCCATCAATTTCAGAAACTTTAAAAACTGGTACCTAGCTAGATAACTACGTAATTTCATCATATCAATCTTGCGATGGACAATTATGCCAAAACCAATACGGAGATAAATAACTTCATGCTAACTTTTATTATTATTTTAAAGTCTAAGGTTTGAAAAAGAAGTAAAAAATTAGAAAAAGGCTTATTCCATAAACTTCAGTTATGTCTAAATATTAATACAAAGGACGTGTGTCGTGTATTAAAAAAGAAACGCGCAATTTAAATAATAAATTAATATTTTTATATAATGCCTATTTATCATTCAAAATATAACTAATTGATTCCAATACAAAATCATGTTTCCATAACTCAGAAAGCCTATTGCAAAATTACTTATAAGGGTATTTTTATGACCTAAAGTATAAGGCTATAATACATATATAAACTAGCTATTTACATAACATGCACGACACAAATTTGTTTGGATCACAATAATTAATATTTAATAAATAAGTAATATTTACAAAAAAAAAATAGCATTTTTATACCTTCTTTTATAATTCTTGTAGTTTTGTTTGGATATACGGATTAGATACAAAGGATTTATTTCCAAATTAAGTTACCTACCAACAAGTTAAATTTAAGATCTCCTCGGATCCTCTCTCAGTAGGGCGATGCGTTTTGATTGCGATATGTTGCAATTTCTGCGAGGCGTGTGCCGTCACATTATCAGGGTTCTAACAACGTCTCGTTATTGTTAAATTAGTTGCTGTTGGCTGCTGCTGCGAGTGACTGTTATTTTTATACAGGAGCCCGGCATTGATGAGAATACATCTGGTTGCAATGTCATTGATTACCTAAATACTATGGTTACACGAAAGACCAAGAAGAGTGTAATATTTTTAGCCATAAAATAATAATTATGACTATGACAGACATACCATACAACACTCGAACTCCTATATTCGAATCATGGTTAGAAGCTACAAATTACTTAAAATTAAGCTTAAATTAAATGAGTATTACGATTAATATAATTGTAATAAGATTAAGGCTACAAAATAAATCAACCGATGCTTTAACTATGGGGTGAGGCCGTTTATAGTGATATTGTGTGTGATGCTTGACAATACGATCATGAATGGTCCATAAATATGAACAATTTGGAAATACTTGCAGTATTTATCGGATTTAGTGTTTGCAAAATATATATATATATATATATATATATATATATATATATATATATAGAAAATAAAATATATATAGAAATCAAATTTTATTTCGTTTTAACAAATATATGCGGCAGTGGATATATCTTCCGTTGGAGGATATATGTATCTATTGCCGTAGTAAGTACCATGCATAGATAGGATAGGTTTAACTTTTAAAGTAAAATAAAAAACGCAGGTTCTAAACGCTAGTTCTGAAAATTTCAGTTCTTGTAGTAGGAACTGAAATTTTCAGTCCTTACTACAAGATAAAATGCGCCTTGAATAGGCGAAGCGTACGTTTTAGTGGTCATGAGTCAAGTACTGGTTTTACCTACTAAAAAGTTAATAAAGTAACACGTCAGTTTTGCAAGCTACATGCTACATGCACAAGATCTGTACAAAACAAGCAGAATCTATCAGAAAGTGGCAATTGTACATTATTCGTGACAGATATGACCATGTGTGCGTGCTTTCTTTAAAATTATACCTTGTACACTGGTCAATTTTTAATGCAACAGGGCCAGTTATCCTGAGATAACATAATCATAATCGACAGGGCTACTGGTATATTAGTAGTCTACAATCGCCTTATCGCTCGGGTTCCAATATTTGAGCCTCCTCCATTTATATTACATTCAAATGACTTATACACGTCATACTAAGTCGTGATCAAGTAAAATATTATCTAAGTCAATAATTATTTATATGAATATACAATAAACTTAGGACTAACCAGTAAAATACTGTTTTACTTGGGATACTTACCAAGTAGCATGTTATCTAACCGGTTTGAATACAATACAGGCACACGACCACTTAAATGCCAAAAAAAAATATGTAGGAAACGTAAAATATGTAACAGCTTAATATATTTATTTTGATAATAAATAATAATTATAAATAAATAAATGAAACAATAAAATAAAAGGACAACCCCGCTGGGTTTCTTCTGATATATCCTCTCAGTCGGAGTCTGCGTTTTAGTCCGGTAATGGTTGTAGATGTGTTGATTTGTCAAGTGTACCGATAAAGGTTTGACTGAATAGAAGGTAATTTGCTAGTAGACACTAGAACATAATATGTTCTATTGTCATAATAATATTATAACTCTAAATAATTATTTATTATAAATTGTTATAAATAATTATTTGTTCTGATTCGAGATAACTTATTAAAATCTGAAATTTAATAAAATGCCTTGAGTTCCTAGACGTACTTACGTTGATATTCTTAAAGCAAATCACGCATAGGTACCTAAACCTTACCCTTAGTGCAACCCTAAGTACCGTGAGTATAATACTTACAAGGATGGACCGTCAAATCCGTCGTTTTTGTATATCACAGTAAGACCCTTGAAAGTAGGCACACGGAAGCTAAACAGATACAGCTATTGAGATTATTCCGCATAGCAGCGGAATTGACACAGTTCAGTGCGCTTAGTACAATTTTACCTTCAAGGCTCTTATGTCCCGAATCAGTGGGATACAATCCCAAATACAACTAATTGAAGTAAAACATCCACGATATTTTAGTTACTATGCTAAAAATATTTCTGGTTGTGATTTTAGCGATTTTGTCCGAAAATTATTGAAAAAAAAATAATATAATTCATTATCTTCAGACGTGCAACAAGGATGTTATAACATTACTAACAAGAAAAGTACTTTTCTATGTACTACGGATTATGGCTCGAGCTATAACAAATTTGTAAAATAATATTTCCATATAATATTACCGAGATATATTTCACGACTTTATCTCTAAACGTCTACATTGTATTATGTGCTAATATCGAGAACGACGCTCGAAAGTAATTGATGATTAAACGAACTTACCTGTACGTGAAGTTCGATCACAATTACTAGAAGAGCTTCGTTCGAAGGTATTAGCATCCCTCCCTCCCAAGTCTAGCTGTGACCCCTAGTCGTGAAATATATGCTCAACAATTCTCTAAACTAAATGACTGTAATCGGTGAGTGATCGCGGAAGCTAACTTTATGTTACCCTCATTAATTTTTTATTTTTCTACCTCCAAAATATAGTGCGAAATGACGGGTGCGTATGTGATACTACATTGTATTATGTGCTAATACCTTCGAACGAAGCTCTTCTAGTAATTGTGATCGAACTTCACGTACAGGTAAGTTCGTTTAATCATCAATTATTCTAAGTATCTGGTTCCGTGATGCGTCTTAGTTGACACAAAATTTTAAAAGTGAGTCAAATCTCATTAATTAACATGTTTATCATTATATATTTTTTTATTAGCCTATTTAATAAGTGCAAAGAAACATTGATTCTAACTCATGGAAAAGTTTTCTTCCTATAACTTTTTACTTTACAGTTGAAATAATAGTGTTTATTGCAAAAAATATATCGAAAATTGTGTTTTGTTGTTTTTTTAGCATTAATGCTAAGATCTATGAACATTTAGAATATTTAAAAGCCATATCTAAGTACGTCTCACATTCAGTAAGTAGTAGTTAATCTTTTGTAACAAGTAATCTATCCAATCTCGACCTACTTTTGTCATAACTATTTTGATGGACACATTACACCTTATTTTTTAGATAAAAAATGACTATATTATGAACAGAAGATAAATAACGGTAAGTGTCACAACTGTTGTAGTGTGTCTCTTTCTAACATACAGTAAGTAACGAAAACCCTGCCCAACCATAAAGGGACATATAGGTAGGTCGATGACATTATTAAAATTATTCTATTTTTAAAAATAAAAATATAGTGGAATTTTAAAATGCTCGTATTTATTCTTCAATTTCCCTAAACACTACTAATCTGCGGCTGCACGTAGACGTCGGGCGCAACAACGATATCGAAGAGGCAGCCATTTGATGTCGTAGCCGCCCGCCGTCTTCCAAGATTTTCAACCAACTTCCCAAAAGGTAGAGATTACCAATTCGGCTGAATGTTTTTTTATCTTACCTCAGAACTCGATCATTTATGGACCGATTTTGAAAAATCTTTTTTGTTTGAGAGAGTATACTTCCCGTGCTCCTATTGGTAGCTAGGTACTCCTATTGTAATTTTGTAAAGATCTGATGTAAGCTTCCAGAGATACAGGAAATAGGAAGCGGATTACTGCAGTTTTACTGCGTTAAAGAATTATTTTTGGACATTTTGTGTTGCAATAGTAAATTTTAAATACCTACCATTTAAGATTAATTATTTTACATATCTATTAGATATAGATTCAATATCTGTTAGAAAGCACAGGCGCTTACGAATGATTCCACAAAAACGTTAAAATATCACAGTTTTAGATTTCCAGACATGTAGGTGGTAACAGTGAAACTTAGAACAATTGATTGCAAACAATAAAGAAGCATTCCAAAAGCGCTCACCATTTCCCCTTGGGCTTAGACAAATGAGTGTCTACTCGTCTAATTTAACCCGCTCCCTACACGGTTGAGTACTGTCAATACTTTTTCGTTAACTCGGATAGACTTTATTACTCAAATCTCGGTACGCCTCTGTAAGGCTTAAGTACTCGATTATTTTTGGACTGATGTTCCTTATCGCGCGTTATCACTTATGGGCTGAGGAACTAGACGGAAAAATGTGTAACAAAGGCACTAAAAACCGAACATTTTATAGTGACTTTAGAGGCATTTTCCGATCACCTAAGATATTAATCAATTTAGCTAACGGTTAATTTTGAGAATATGCAAAAAATGTTTTGTCGTTTTAACATTTAAATACGAAGGGTTTTATTAATACAAATAAATATAAAAATTATCAAGAATTAATACTGCACAACTGGGAACGAAAGTCTTGCTCCTTGATTTTCGTATCGACGTTTTTATACAAATGACTCTACGTCCAGTTCAACTTAAAACCTCCTTTAAAATTAAGGTTACAAGCGTGATAATCTTTATACTCATAGGCTTGGTGTCTTGCATAAAGTAGTCAAGCACATTTTAGTGGCCTATACCCCTATTATACAATGTAGGTATTTTATTCACATCTTTGTATTTTATTCACCGAAAAGCCGGCAACGCAACTACAAGGCTCCTGGCAGTGTAATCTCCAGTTTGTTTGCCCCCTCTTCTACAAAAAATATGCGAAAAAGCTTGTAAATAACAATTTGATAACCCAACGTTCTTATATTGTAAGACGGTATCGAAAAAAAATTTATTTAAAGATATTAAGACGATTTAAAAAAAACTGTAAGCAATAAAACCTTCGATGGTCCTCGCCCCACAAAGCTTAAAGTCAAGTATTTACTCTTGGACTCGGTGAACAATAAATATAATCTGACCTTTACAATATAACAGTTACGTACGAGTTTTATTACCAATAACTTATCATTTTTAATAACATAACTATATAACTATATGTGTAATAGCCTTAATCTATAATGATGTCACGTTAAAACTTAAAAATAATGTTTATAAAAATATATATTTTTTAAATCTTGAAATAAGTAACTGTCTGGATTCTAAAAAATTTTATTGAATCAACAATTTCGACACATATTGTAGCATGTTCGTGTAATGTGTCGTTAGAACTTAAAAAGATTATCGTATCGTTTGTTTATCTAGAAACAATCTCAAAATATCGGAACTCTGAAAAATTATATTGTATCAACAATTTCGACCCTCAAACAGCTTATTGCCTATTGTAACTCACAATTATTAAATGGGTACTTAAATACTGACGCCAAAATGGTACAACCATGCTGATAAACCCCTGATTAGCGTTGAACCGGATTTTTTACCAATAATAATCAGTTCAAAAATCGGATTGTCATTTTTCAGTCAAACTTTCCAGTAGCAATTTTGACGCGAAAACAATTTTTCTACCATTACTGAATCGGAATCGGCAAGATTATTTTTAACTTATTTATGCAATACCATACACAGTACCAGAGTTAAAAATAGGATTTCGTAGATCACGAGATTATACATAGGATTTCGTTATCTAAGTGTTAAGAATTTGATAAGTACAGCTCTTGGTCGTCGCTCGAGTGGATTTCGAATTTTGATTTAAAAAATCTCAGCGGATTTCTACATTATAATAGTTTCTTCTATAGCAAATTTCAGGCCGATACGTCCTGTATTTTGAGCTATAGTAGCGTATAGTAATCATAATTTTCGTTTTTAAATATATTTAGGATATTTGCGTTACTTTTTCGTATTCCACCACAAAATCCCAATAAAAAAACGTGTGTGTGTAAGAAATTATACATTATAAAATTATAATAACCACAAAAATCTGTCTAAAAATTATATTCTTCGCATTACGTTTGGAGAGAAATATAATGCGAAAGAGATATTAATATATATTTCGAATATAAGTTTTATTAGAAAAATTTTAAAAACAGCAAAGGAAAATATCGACATGCAGGGATTAAACCTGTGACCGTCTCCCTAAAGCCTAAAGCTATATTCATTCGCTTTTGTTTTTGAAGTTATATTTAATTATGAGAGTAAATTTTTACGATGCGCGAACAGACATTCATGAAAAACCGACATCATGATATTATTTTTGTTTTTATAGCACTCACCCCGTCCATGGGAGATTTGAAAAACTTGAGACTTGAGGGCTATCTCCCTCGGGTTCAAGTCTCGCGTGTCGACAGTTTTCTTTGTTGTTTTTAAAGTTTATCATGATATTAGCTAGGCAACGTTTTAGTTTTTCAAAAAAGTTTGTTCTTTTTTAATTAAATACAAATAATTATTTTATGATATTGAAATAAAATTTATGTAGCTAGATAATGCGTTATAATAAAACTTGTTATTTTTGTGTTATAGGACTCACCCCGTGCTTGGGAAAACTGGAAAAATTTTAAAAACAACAAAGAAAAATATCGACACGCAGGGATTGAACCTGCGACCGTCTCCTTAAAGCCAGCTTTATAATATAATATATATTAAGTAGAAGATAATAGTCTCTGGACTATCATTCGCCTCTACAAAATGCAGATAACTGGAAATTTGTGCTCCATGCATATCATGACAACCTAGGAAATTTCACTTTCCTCTTTAACTAAAAAATGATTTGTCTTTATTACAAATGCTTTGTTTCCGTTCATCGTAAATAGTTACATAAGAAGTTGCCTGTGTGCTATTCCAGGTCATCATCTACATGTGTGCTAAATTTCATCCAAATCCATTCAGAAATATTGCCCTGATTGAGTAACAAGCATCTATTCAAACATCAAAAATTTCGCATTTATAATAACTATCGACCCGGCCCGGCTTCACACGGGTGCAATGTAGATATTAATGTGGTTTCTAAGTAAAGTAAGTAAAGTAAGATATCTATAGGACAGGCCCACCTGCTATGCCACCGCGCCGCGGACCGGACGTACCGGCCCGATTTTTGCTCTGTCTCCGCAATTTAAATATCTGGTATCTTCTATAGCCTCCTCAATTGTTACATTTAGGGTTGCGTTTGTCAAAGGACGCAATTTTATTTTTTTACTGTGTAGGGGAGGTCAATTTAATATATGTATATAATTAAAATTTGCGACGTCACCACCCTTGTCCTCCGGCCGCCATCTTGGAAAAAGGGGAACAAAATAATGTCGTCATAAATTTTTTTGTAGGGTTACTAGTTTACGAGATACAGCCTACAAACCCTTTGCATCGCTTTCCAAGATGGCGGCCAGGGTACAAGGGTTGTGACCCCACAAACTTGAATTTAAGTTTACACTACCCTCCCCTCACTCTACACACGAAAAATTAAAATTGCGACCTCTGAAAAACGCACGCTGAGGCCTAAAAAGTGAAACACTTCAATCGGGTACTAAGATATTCATTTTAATGATATGCTGTTAAGTAAAACACAAATTTTATCTGCACTAAATCCACAACGAATCTAATTGGATGAGGAATAATACTGTATTGTTCAAAATAGTTTTATAACATATTATTTTTTATAATATAAAATACATCAAAATAGTTACTGTAGGTTATGCTTAGGAGATAATATAGTTAAGATATGTTTGTAGATCTTTTTAAGTTATACAATTCAACAGTACATTATTTGGATCTATCTCGAAAATTTAGCGGTCGCACAAACATTTTTTTTATCCCCAGTTTTTCTCTAATATATTATACTTGTATTATACATACATGGGGCACACTACAAGTTTTGCACTTCTAGCTAATTGGAGCTATTTGAATTTCGAATGTTATATTTTTAAAACGTTGCAACCTTCTTAGTAATAAAAAAAAACAATTTGCGGGAAATGATTTGTCAATTGGTTTTTATCACACATCAAAGTTCCACGGATGCAACGAAAATGGAATTAAGTCGAAAAGATTTCAGGCGATGATTTTTTATGATTTTAAAAGTTCTCTTTCTCCGCAAGACTATGCCGCTCGTCTTCAAAATGCTTTTGGGAGAGAAGCACTTTGTTTGAGCACCGTGAGGCGATGGTTTTGCTGAATTTGAGAGAGATCGAGTTTCTTTACATAAAAATAATTTCGCGAAGGGCCACCCTTCACGAAATTTCAACTGCTGTCAACGAAAATAATGTGGCTAGTGTTAAGCGGTTAATTGAAGAAAACCCCCGGATTACCTATGAGACAATTCGAGGACTATTGGGGATTGGTATGAGCCAAATTCAGAAAATTTTACACGAAGAATTGAAAGTTCAGAAACTTTGTTGTCGTTGGATCTCTCATGAACTGACAGCGGAGCAGAAGCGGGTTCGCGTGGAATGGTGCTCAGAGATGCTACTGAAGTACGACCACGGGCATTCTAATGCTGTTTATGACATTGTCACAAGAGACGATACGTGGATTTATTGTTTTGAACCCGAACAAAAATAGCAATCTTGTGAATGGGTAAACACCCATTCACAAGATTGCTATTTTTTTCTAACGAAAATGAGAACGGGCCAACAAAAGTGAGACAGGCGAGAAACGTTGGTAAAAAAATGATCGCGTTTCTTTTCTCAGCTACGGGTCCCATCTGTACAATTCCACTTGAAGATCAAAACAGTGTTAATGCCAAGTGGTATTCTATCATTTGTTTATCCAGGGTGTTAGAAAAAGTTCGCGAAAGACGACCCAAAAGCCGCATTCTCCTGCACCATAGTAACGCTTCTTCACACACGGCCAACAAAACAAAGTCATTTTTAACTTCCGATAAAGTACATCTCGTCACTCATCCTGTGCATAGCCCCGACCTAGTACCCTGTAATTTCTGTATTTTTCCCAAAATCAAATATTTGATGAGAGGTTTTACTTTTACCAACTCCGAAGAGGCAGTGATAGCGTTCAATCAGCATGTAGAAAACATGCCTTCAGATCTGTGGTCCTCCTGTTTTAAAAAATGGTTCGAACGCATGAAAAAATGTTTAAAAATGTAAAGGAGATTATTTTGAAAAGCAATAAACATAATATTTTGGTTCTAATATGTTGTTTTTTTAAGTTACGCAAAACTTATAATGTGACCTACGTATAAAACTTTCTCTTGAATAGTCTATTGATTAAAACCGCATTAAAATCTATTATTTTAAATCGTGTTTAAAAGATGAGCGATCATGCAGAAAAAGCGAGTTTGTTTTATACTATGTAAAGATATAGACATATAATTTATTAGTTTTTTACTCGTTATAATTATAACTAGATGCAATAAATTATGTGTAACATCTCGATATAAAGTTAACCTTATAGCCTGTGTTATCAGAGGGTGCAAAGTGTGCATTTCACAGTTCTACGGTTGCATAATCATAAAACCCTACAAAGTTCTGCAACTGGACTTGCATTCCCAACGAAATGGCCACTTTCTTGCAGTTACTAAATGCTTTCCATCCTCATGTTGATTGTCGTATTGACTCATATAGCCTGTGATATCTATACATATAATAAAATCGTAGGAAAGTCAAAACAGTACATTGAATATTTTTTTAAAACAATACTTGGGGCGTGATCTACATTCGATATAGAAGCCAAAAATATAGTTTTTAGAATTTTGTCTGTTTGTCTGTACGTCCGGGGCAAACTCAAAAAGTACTGCGTGGATTTACTTCAAATTTTGCATGAATATTACTGCACAGGTCGGGTCAACATATAGGCTACATATTATCACGCTATCACCTACGGGGGAGGAGCTGTGCGGAGTAAACGAAGTCCGCGCGGACGAAGTTGCGGGCAACAGCTAGTAAGTAAATAAATAAATTTTCCCCATGTTGATACAGGCTCCGTTAGAAGTATATATCATCTGCCATTCTGCCAGGCAGTTCGTAAAAGGCGATCGATTGGCTATACCTGTTACTATCATCGTAACTACTAGGTGGTAGAGCTCTGCAATATCTCGCTCGCCGCCCCTTACCTATCGACAACGACATTCCGTCATGAACCAAATGTTTTATACATATATGGCTCTCGATGAAAAATGCCAAAAATGATTGAGAAAAAATGTTCACAACTTTAAATTATTTTAATCGCGACACATAAATTTGCAAAGGACGTATTAACGAAAAAAAAATGATGTGGTGTCGCGGGACACCAGGTAGGAACGAACTTCCTTCGGCTAAACGGCACTACTCGCTTGTGTACGCGACTGTCGCGCCTGCGCACGTCTCATTTAACGCTTTTATTCCACGCATTTTTCTTACGGTTTTACTATCACATTTTTTTCAGTTCGGTCGCGCAGCAAAATCCCTATCCCCTCCAAGCCTGCCGTAAGGAACTTCGTTCCAAAAATGATGTGGTGTCGCGGGACACCAGGTAGGAACGAACTTCCTTCGGCTAAACGGCACTACTCGCTTGTGTACGCGACTGTCGCGCCTGCGCACGTCTCATTTAACGCTTTTATTCCACGCATTTTTCTTACGGTTTTACTATCACATTTTTTTCAGTTCGGTCGCGCAGCAAAATCCCTATCCCCTCCAAGCCTGCCGTAAGGAACTTCGTTCCAAAAATGATGTGGTGTCGCGAGACACCAGGTAGGAACGAACTTCCTTCGGCTAAACGGCACTACTCGCTTGTGTACGCGACTGTCGCGCCTGCGCACGTCTCATTTAACGCTTTTATTCCACGCATTTTTCTTACGGTTTTACTATCACATTTTTTTTTAGTTCGGTCGCGCAGCAAAATCCCTATCCCCTCCAAGCCTGCCGTAAGGAACTTCGTTCCAACAAATGACAGTCCGGCAAATTAAAAAATAACATATTCCGTGGGAGGTTTATTTTTGAATTCCGTAATTGCTTTTTATTTTATTATGAATGTCCAGGTGCAGTAATTTCCAGAAAGCCCCACATTACCTACGAACATTAAATTAACACCTTAGTTTAAAAATGTCCAAAAAACTAAAAATATAACTGTTTACGTTTATACAAATTGTCCAAAAATATTTCCATACAATAGTTTTAGGCTAGCCTTAGTTGAGCAAGCAAGCGTCTTTCCTCTTTAAAACTGACACGATATTTCGCTTGCCAGTGAACTCTACTATGACTAATAGTAGCCTTGACTCTGATTTGTTTACTTACTGCTATTTGTAATGTATATTGTCTATATACTATACAATGATGATTCATATATTTCAAGTTTTCATTTTTTAACTCTCAGTCTGGCTTTCAACCGACTTCAAAAGGAGAAGTTTCTCGATTTTTTTATTAAGATTTTTTATGTATGTTCGGACATAACTCCGCCGTATATATTGACGGATTTTGTTGAGAGTATATATCCCGTTTGATCCCATAGAAATTTGGTAAAGATCTGATTCAGGATTCCAGAGATTTTTTATTAACATTTTTTATGCATGTTCGGACATAGCACCGCCGTATATATATTGACGGATTTTGTTTACAGGACGGATTTTGTTGAGAGTATAAATCCCGTTTGATCCCATAGAAATTTGGTAAAGATCTGATTCAGGATTTCAGAGATACAGAAGATTTGAAGTCGGTTGTAACAGTTTTAAAGTTAAAGCATAAAAGAGTATCTTCACGAGAGGTACAAGTGTATCCACGATAAGCCAAAGATACTTATGGCCAAAAGCACTAACACTGTCTTAACTTAGGACAATCCTAAATGCTGTCACATTCTTTTCATTTTTGACAAGAAGCTTACTATTTAAGATTGTCCTCAGCTAAGACAATGTTAGTGCAATTGGCCATTAGTTCCACAATGAGATAGGATAAAGATCATTTCCTACAATTTATGCATACTCAAATGTAATTTATATATTTTATATAACTTTTTATTGAACACAAAAAAATGACGTGGGAACATAACAAACGAAAACAGTAAAAGGACAGTGTGGCGCCGTAATCGAAACCTTAGCGGTTGAACCAGCAGGCTAACTCATTCTGCTAGTCCCACTCGTGACGAGGATGTGGATAAGAAAGATCTTCCCAGCCAGGCACGGTGTGCTACTGCCTCAAGACCGAAGTCTATCTGAGAAGCGTTGAAACTTGTATATAGTGTTTACAAGATAATTATTTGTGATTGCGATTTAGGATTTTATTTTCAATTTCATTTTTTTTTTTTATTATTTTTCTTGTGGCGTTTGTGGATAGATTGAATCGCTACACAAGCTTATCTCTAATTATATATCTTACTGCTCAAGACAGTGAAATACAATGGTAGAAGAGAACAGGTAGACAGTGTAGTATTAATTAAAACCAAAAAACTAACCTTAAACTATATATACATACATAAAAGAAATTAACAAAGAATTTAGTTTCATGAATGCTAATTGTAACTTGCAGATAAATCCTGTAAATCTGTGTATGTGTAAATTATACCCAAAGAGATGTGAATTAGTAATTAATTTCGAAATTTATTTATATTCAAAGGCCTCCTAAAAGTCGTCGCCTCTTAAAGTAAAAAATGATCTACAATAATGCTGGATGTTATCGCATGTAAAATTGTTGTTGTTCTAAGTCTAACGGTTTCTAAATTCGTAATAAACGCATGGGGTTCCGGGCTTGAACCCCGGATCAGGCAATTTACCCTGATACTATTTTCAGTTTTTTGAACAACATAACTTTCCCTTGAATATATTATGCCTGATTTCTTGACAAATCAATGTATAAGGTACACTATTTTGAGAAAAAAAAGAGAAAACACCATTTAATTTGTTATAATATTAGATATTGAGCCTTCTAGCAGTGCTGAAAATTTGAGTTTCAAAATATTTCAGACTCATTGGATCAAAATTACTATTTTTCTTCTAATTCGAAAGTTGCAGTTAAGAAACTCTGTATCTAAATCACTTGTGTGATTCTAATCTCTATCTAAAACTATCTAACTAAAACACACACATCTAAATCAATGAGTTAAGTTAAAAATTTCACAACAAATAATTATACTAGGCGGTGACCGTCGTATACCAGCGGGGACCATCGAAAACGGTTGAAATCCAGAATAAAAACAAAAATGAACTTATTACTATACTATTTATTTAATGTTTTTCTGACATTGCTATTTATTAATCTTATTACTATTTATTTAATGTCTTTTTTGACATTAAATAAATAGTAATCTTTTCCTATTTTATTTTCTTGTAAAATGTTTTTTTTTTCTTGTTATTCCCGCTTGGACTATAATTACTTTTACTTAGAAAAAAAATTTTACTTAAAAAACTTACTTATAAGCAAACGAGCAGATAAAAAACATCGCGTATTGACACAAAAAATGTTAATGGTTAGTCACTACCCATTTGACGGAACGGCCACATGTACAAGTTTACCGGCTACCTTACCCTCCAAACCGAAACACCATAGGGATAAGCACCGACGCTATTGCGACAGGAATATGTAAGGAGGTTACGGCACTCTACCACCGAATAAAAGTAATCTGAATGATATGAAAAAAACAGAATATCTTAACAAAGACGTTAGCTATTACTTGATTTCAAAGATATTTCCAAAATAACATTTCACACGTTTATCCAATTTGTGATTACATGTCACAATCTCAACACGCTTTATTTGCTCATGATTCTGGAGCTATTCCAAAACCCAATATTAATAACATGCCAAATTATTTATCTACATAATACGTACAATAATTATAAATACATTGTCTTTCGTTGAAAATAACGTTTTCTTTAATTTTGCACAATAGCCTTTGTGCATTTTGGATGAATTTTAATGATATGTTTACTTTTGTTTCCGCGGTTATCTTCAGTACTCTGCCCACACAGTACGTACAGACTTCAGAGTTCATTGTTCAGTGAGAAAGCGAACGCGCGCGTGAATGAACGACAGTCTGAAAAGTAAGTCGTCGAATAAATATTTCGTGTACTGAAAACTGAGTGTCGATTCCGTAGTTGTACAAATAAGTAGTTATGTGATTTTTGATTTAAGAAATATAAAATTTGGAGTGTTTATCGGTACGTAATTTTAATGTGTATTAGCGTACTAAATTATTCTTTAAATTGTATGAATGTATAATTTAATATTTTAAAAAATAATTTAAAAAAATATAAATTAAATTCTTAAAAAAATAGTCATATTTAAAATTAAATGATAAATATCGCCATAATCGTTAGGAATAAATTGTTCCATAGTTGTAGCTCTAAAGGTTTGCTACGGGAAAGTTGAAGGGTTCTAAAATTTACAATATAGGTACCTAAAGTAATTTTACCCCGATTATCTTACTGTGAAAATAAAATCCGTATTAAATACAAATTGTTAATACCTACCTATTCTGTGAACACATATATTTTAATACGACACACTAAACATTATCATATTTAGGTATACTTCTAGGTATACGTCCGTGAACTGGTAATGTTAAGTCAGGAATATAACACACAAATAGCCCCCTGAGTTATATTTTTGACAACAAGTCTATCTACAAAGAAATAAGTTGTCATAACAGAATTACCAGCTTCGTGACAATAGGTAATACATAAACACAAATAAGAAAATATTAAGGTAAACCGCAAACCTACCTACCGTCATCTTTATCAGTATTATTTCAAGGTCACTTTTACTCTTACAATCTTGACAACCCGATAAAATGGAAAATAAATAATAAAAAAATGCTATTCAACTACTATTACTAAATAAGTTTAGAAATTTATTTTTGGATAACAAACTTGTAGGTAGCTCTCCTGATAGAAAGAGAAACCATTGCCTATAGACACCAAAGATGGCAATGGTGGGTTGCAATCCATGTGGCGGGTTGGTAATACCATGTGTATAAGTTTACCGGCTAACTTACCCTCCAAACATAACAGTGATAAGCACTAACGCTATTAAGGCAGGAATAGGTACAGCGATGGTACCAGATACGGGTAAGCTGTTGTCGAACTCTACCATCTAGTAAAACTACACATATCAAACTAGTCCAGATCCCTAAAGGGAGACACTTCAGCCAAACCTATCATTAGTGTGAAAATTCTGAAAGTTCATTATTGACATTTTTTTATATCATCAGATAGCAAACAAGCAGATGGGTCTCCCGATGGAAAGAGTCGACCATCGCCTATAGACATCAAAGATGTTGATGGTGCATTGCTATCTTGTGGCGAGGTCTAATGCCACATGCATAATTTTACCGGCTACCTTACCCTCCAAACCGGAACACGACAGTGAAGAGCACTGACGCTATTGCGGCAGGAATAGGTAACGCGATGTACCAGACCCGGGCGAAACAATGCGGAACTCTACCACATAGTAGCTACGACGCGATGGTAGTGACTCACGTAGCCAATAGGTCGCTTTTCACGACTTACATGGCGAAACGACAGTTGGCTAATTCTTTAAAGGAGCCCGGAACAACATGGGGAGAATGAAAGAAAGAGATTATTATTATAAAACTAAACTATGCACCACTAGAATAAATGCCACAATTTACACTTATGAATTACCGTACAAATTGAGATGTATAGAATCCAAAACAACCTTAATAGTTAATTCCGGTTCATTGACATTTTAATTCGCTAAATGCTAATATAATGAATGACAGGGAATAATTTATAAACTAGGTTATTGGCATATCATTAAATATAATCTATATAATATTATATGTCGCTATCATTAAGTGAAAAACTAACGCGAAAATCTTGTACCCCTTTTTGAAAAAATTTGCGCTAAGAGAGGGTAATGAAATTTGGTACAGTTATTTTTTTTATATAGAGAAGAAGTGCAGAAAGCTTATATATTTTCAAGGAATATGCAAGAAAACAATTATCGCAGCTTGATAACAAAAGTGGCATTACACAAAAAACGGCAATTCTTAGTCAAAACCACATCTACATTATTTGAAAAAAACTGCTATTACAGTAGGGGAGCTCAAGAAGGGATTTTGGTATTTACTCGAGCGCGTCAGATTAGCATAGGAGGGGGTACCTCGCATACTATTAAGGTTCTCCACTAAATATATGCTCTTTTTATAGAGGGGGATAACTATGGCAGCAAAAAAAACAAAATTAAGATAACTTCGACTTGTGGAAATTGTCAGATTACACAAAATTTCCTCCATAATAAAAGAAAATTCAGTCGCGCTCGAGACTGTCAAGACAACATTTTCTTTACAACTGTGTGACCTTCCCACTCCCTTACGCTACATTTGAATTAACCCACCATACCCTAATCTAACGCGCTTCAGTGTTTCCATGCCAATGTTTTTTTTAAACATTTTTTTATCTGTAGATTTTTCCCTCACCATTGAAATGCAAAACTAACCTTTTATTTTTCCTATAATTTAATCTACAAAATTCAATAGGTCCCTACGGCCCATTTAGCATCTTGTGCTCCCCATCTTGTTAATAGTGCAAAAACTGGCTTGTAATATTTTGCATACTTTTATGATATTAACTTATTAGGTATTAACTAACATACCTATTATGAATCACAATACTGCTGCACTGCACTGCGTCAAAAACATTAAACCGTCATACTGAAAAATCACTATTTTTGGATAATGTCACCTTTGTTTTCAAGGTGTGATATCTATATATACATATAATAAAATTGTAGGAAAGTCAATGTATGTCCGGGGTAAACTCAACAAGTACTGCATGGATTTACTTCAAATTTTGCACGACTACTACTAACAGGTCGGGTCAACATATAGGCTACATATTATCACGCTATCACCTAGCGGCCAGGTGCTGTGCGGAGTAAACGAAGTCCGCGCGGACTACAGACAAACAGATAAACAGACAAACAGATAAACAGACAACTAGACCAAAATTCTAAAAACTATATTTTTGGTTTTGATATCCATTGTAGATCACGCCCCAAGTATTCTTTTAAAAAAATATTCAATGTACAGTTTTGACTTTCCTACGATTTTATTATATGTATAGAATAGATATTAAAAAACGTAAGTAGTAATTAATTGGCTTTTAGAATAATTCTAATAAGTAAAATTTAAAATAGATTAAAAGCTGCGAAATTTTGAAAATTTTGTAAAATTTGTAAAATTCACACATTTGGTATGTGTACGATTGTTTATGTTGAAAGTCTGTTGTCAGACTTAAAGGAGATTTTATTATAGTTTATGAGCTTTATGATCGAATTTCGACCCGCGATCGATCGCTAGTTGTAATAATAATCATGAATTCAATAAACATATTCGCATTGTAGTCCAAGCGGGTTCGTCAAAAAGGATTGGATCAAGTATAAGAATAAAAATGGACTTTCTTGCTTTTTGGACCTTAGACAAAATACAATAATCGATCGGTCTGGCGATCTGTAACTTTTCCAATTTTTTTAGAATTTTTTTTTTTTGTGTAAAATTTGATATTGTGTAAAACATAAGTTAAATATTTCACCATTTGAAGGTAATTTAATTAATCCATACTAATATTATAAATGCGAAAGTAACTCTGTCTGTATATCTGTCTCTTCTTCACGCCTAAACCACAGAACCGATTTGGATGAAATTTGATAAGGATAACTTGAAACTCGTGAAAGGACATAGGATAGTTTTTATCCCGAAAATCCCACGGAAACGGGAACTATAGGTACGGGTAAAACCCTGGGACTTTAATTTTAGAAAATTTTCCACGCGGACGAACTCGCGGGCACAGCTAGTTAAACATAAAAAATTAAGTTTGGCGCTGCTGATCTTGACAAAATTTGAACTTATATTGTATTAAAAGCACTTGTACTGTTTTACTTGATTTTTATTCATTTAAAACCAACTGGTCTCGTGTTTTAACGCATCATCAGGGCAAAAATTAATACTGTTTACTTTGCGTTAAAACGTTAAACCGGGTTTTACACTTTCAATCGTCGGCACTTGGTGAAATTCCATTATTTTTAGTTGAAACTAGTTAATCACTCACTTGTACTTTTATTTCACTATTATTATACACTAAATTATTTAATTTTATCGACCGGTTTCGCTTTTTAAAGCATCTTCAGGACGTAATATTCTTTACTGACAGTTTAGTGTTAGATATAACGTAAACAAAATATTTTTTAAAAATGATTGTGGGTAAACTTAAAAATAAACACAATTTCTGTATTGCTAGCTTACACGGTTCTCCCTAAACATTTAGGTGTTTCCTAGTATATAATTTTATCCCACTTTAAATTAACTGTAATTACTTACAAAATAATGTCAGGTTTATAAATGTCAAATAAAGTCAACTAACTTACAAATAAATTATTTTACGATGTCAACATTATATTTGTGTGGTCATTACTAATTAAATTTTAATAAATGTAATAATTAATTAATAATACAATTGCCTTTATATTATTATTGATAATATAATGATCATTGTATTCAATTATCAAATTTAAAATATAAAAATGTCAAAATTAATATACAATTATATACAATTACGGTTCAATTAGATGTCAATAAATGATTATAATAATAACATGATTATTCAGAAACTTAAAATAATAATTATTATATAGTAAATTGGAAGAATAAATTTTCACTACATATGTATATGCGCACATACATACACACACATACATATATATATATATATATATATACATACACATTCATATATATATATATATATATATACACATACATACATATATATATATATATATATACATATATATATATATATATATATATATATATATATATATATATATATATATATATATATATATATATATATACATACACATATATATACATATATACATATATACATATACACGCACATATACACACATATATATATACACACACATATATATATATATATATATATATATATATATATATATATACATATACATATTGTCCTTACTCATTCAAATTTGCATTAAAAATATTTAACAGGGGGGAGTTATTAAGTTCGGTTTGGTCATTTAAAAGTTTTGGTTCCCCTTTGTGTCGATTTATTTCTAACGCTTCTAGGGCGTTGAGTCTTCTACCTTTGCTGCAAAAATGTAATAATTTTAAATTTGTTGTTAAATCAAAACTGTGACCTTCAGTAATAAGGTGTTGAGCAAAGGTAGAAGATTCACCTTTCCCCGAGCGCCAACTTCGAAGGTGTTCTTTTATTCGTGTTGAGAATGACCTTCCAGTTTGACCGATATATATAGCTTGACAGTCTTCACACATTAATTTACACAACAAAATCTCTAAAATCGTGTATATTTAATAACAAACAGAAAATAGCAAATGAATCAAAAAGTGGTGTGTATCAATTAATGTGTGAAGACTGTCAAGCTATATATATCGGTCAAACTGGAAGGTCATTCTCAACACGAATAAAAGAACACCTTCGAAGTTGGCGCTCGGGGAAAGGTGAATCTTCTACCTTTGCTCAACACCTTATTACTGAAGGTCACAGTTTTGATTTAACAACAAATTTAAAATTATTACATTTTTGCAGCAAAGGTAGAAGACTCAACGCCCTAGAAGCGTTAGAAATAAATCGACACAAAGGGGAACCAAAACTTTTAAATGACCAAACCGAACTTAATAACTCCCCCCTGTTAAATATTTTTAATGCAAATTTGAATGAGTAAGGACAATATGTATATGTATATATATATATATATATATATATATATATATATGTGTGTATATATATATGTGTGTATATGTGCGTGTATATGTATATATGTATATATGTATATATATGTGTATGTATATATATATATATATATATATATATATATATATATATATATATATATATATATATATATATATGTATATATATATATATGTATGTATGTGTATATATATATATATATATGAATGTGTATGTATATATATATATATATATATATATATATATGTATGTGTGTGTATGTATGTGCGCATATACATATGTAGTGAAAATTTATTCTTCCAATTTACTATATAATAATTATTATTTTAAGTTTCTGAATAATCATGTTATTATTATAATCATTTATTGACATCTAATTGAACCGTAATTGTATATAATTGTATATTAATTTTGACATTTTTATATTTTAAATTTGATAATTGAATACAATGATCATTATATTATCAATAATAATATAAAGGCAATTGTATTATTAATTAATTATTACATTTATTAAAATTTAATTAGTAATGACCACACAAATATAATGTTGACATCGTAAAATAATTTATTTGTAAGTTAGTTGACTTTATTTGACATTTATAAACCTGACATTATTTTGTAAGTAATTACAGTTAATTTAAAGTGGGATAAAATTATATACTAGGAAACACCTAAATGTTTAGGGAGAACCGTGTAAGCTAGCAATACAGAAATTGTGTTTATTTTTAAGTTTACCCACAATCATTTTTAAAAAATATTTTGTTTACGTTATATCTAACACTAAACTGTCAGTAAAGAATATTACGTCCTGAAGATGCTTTAAAAAGCGAAACCGGTCGATAAAATTAAATAATTTAGTGTATAATAATAGTGAAATAAAAGTACAAGTGAGTGATTAACTAGTTTCAACTAAAAAAAAAAAAAAGTTAAACCGGGTGGTTTTGATAAATAAAAATCTGGTTGACGTCCGTCCGTCCGTCTGTCTGTCTGTCTGTCTGTCTGTCTGTCTGTCTGTCTGTCTGTCTGTCTGTCTGTCTCTGCAGTAAAATTCTTGCAAAGTAAAAATCCAAGCTGTATTATCTATGTGTGTGCCAAATTTCATGCATAATTGAAAAACAAACATATACACAAACATATACTCTGTCTCCTTTATATAACATTATTCTACTATTACTATTAATCCTTCAACACCGAACTATTTAAAACAACATTTCCAATTTCTTCACCCACCTGGCTCTTCGTGTCGTCTCTCTGTTTCTGCTCTATTACATATGCCTTCACACAATTCTAGTTTCTTTTTTCACTCTTTCACAGTATCTCACTTCCATATCACATCCGCAATAGTACTGCTCTTTGCACTTTTTAAAAGCAATTAAAATTATACTACTTTTCACTTGATCAAAATAATTAAAGGTTTTTTCCTTTAAAAACCTAATGATATATTTTAGCATCTGTTACACTTAGCACTTAACATTAATTTATCTAATACCTTTAAACGATCAATTCTTGTATATATATAAATATATATCAACGATCTCGGAAACGGCTCCAACGACTTTCATTAAGTCACAAATTAGGGGTTTTTCGGCTCAAGGAATCGATTTATCAAGGTTCCAGGTCCAAGAAAAGCTCGGTTCCCAAGATATGCGTATGTGAAAAACCGAGCAAAGCTCGATCAACCAGGTACAGAAAAAAATTATTTATTCTATAGGAATCGATTTATCAAGGTTCCAGGTCCAAGAAAAGCTCGGTTCCCAAGATATGGGTATGTGAAAAACCGAGCAAAGCTCGGTCAATCAGATATTATTTAATTATAAAGTAATTATTATTGTACACCCTCTACCTTATTTTTCAATGTATTGAATTTTCTGCCTTGGGTTAGCCGTAAGACATCTCTTTTTTTAGTGATAAGCTCGCCTTTTGTACCTTTTACCTGTTATTTCCTTTTTTTTTATTAATTTTATGTGTGCAATAAAATGTTAAATAAATAAATAAATAAATCCGTCCATCCATGCATACCTTCAACCAAAGTAAAATAAATTTAATATTTTACTTTAGTCGAAGATCCATAAATACATGCAACCATCTAAACTTCGCATTTATAATATTAATATAGATTTTTATTCATTATTTTTTTATTAATGAATAAAAATCTATATTAACTTTTGTTTTTGGTGAATCCCACGGAAACAAGTTTTCTTCCGAGATAAAAATGGCAAAGGATAAGGTGACATTGTCATCACGCCACACAGATAACAAAGCATCATTAACATCTTTGGTGTATATGTATATAGGCGATGGTTTCCCTTTCCATCAGAAAATACATAAGCTTGCTTGCTATCTAATTAAATAAAAATTTGAATTATTTTCTTCTTTGAGTAATAGATTTCCGCAAAATAGCACTCAAATATATAACTTATACTCTCCATCGTCGGCACTAGGTGAAACTCCGTCATAATAATTATTTTAAATAGACAATGTAAGCGTTTAGCTCAGGTGATGCAGTAAAATATGAAAACTGTTATTTAATTTAAAAAAAACTATATAGATTGTGAATTGTGAAACAGTACGAGTGTTAAAGTACACGGGCGAGGCTTCATACATCGTTTTTTAGTTATTAGTTATTACCTTAAAGTTTAATATATTCCATGAGATTCTATATCAACTCCTTAACTTATACGTATTAAATGTTTTTTTTTTTATACTTGTAGAATAGTAGCTAAATAAAGTTGGAATTTAGGTAAAGTTAACATAAACATTCAGTTCTCTCCTTATTAGTCTGTGTTTAGGTATTTATCTTGTCATTGGATATCTTTAGTACAACTGGTAAACTCAGAAATCTAAGTTAGATTGACAAAATTCTGAGCTAAGATTTTGGTAAGACACTTTTAAGATACTTAAAATAACAAAAAATAAATTAGCTTTAAACTATTATTTAGGACAAAAACGGGGAGAATTTTTATTTGACACTTATATTAAAAATTATGTTATTATAAACTTATTGCTGTTTTAACGTAAACGTAATTAAAGTTTTATACAATGATAACAGTTAAATAAAATAAACTTCTATGATCTATCATCAGATTATAGAAGTCAATCAAATTAGTCATAATATTTTATGTGATTGTTTCTAGCGATATATTTTATTTATTTAATTAAAGAAAACGTAGAAAATTATTCTAGTTTATCAAATACTCGTCACTCCGAAAGACACACAAGGGATGTACAAAACCATAACCGCCTGTGTTCTTTAAAATAATCATTAAATAAAATAAATAAATAAATAAATATTCACGGGACGAATTACACTTAGTGATCTAACCCCAAAGTAAGCAAATTATTTGCTTGTGTTATGGGTGTTAGTCAACGATACTATTACATAGAAATACATATATAATATATATAAATACTAGAATATATTTAATAAACACCCAAACCCGGAAATACAACCATTGGTGCTCATCACACAAATGCTTGTCACCATCGGGGATCGAACCCGAGCCCCGTCCATTGCGTAGTCAGGTCGCTAACCACTCGACCAACGGGGCGATCATCTATCAAACATGAAATTCACCAACTTAATAATATTCGTACATATCAACTTAAACTTCCCGTTATAAATTGTCAATATTTAAAGACATCTGTTGTAATTAAAACTCAAGTAAAAATTTTCCAATCTGCTGACCCAGTGATATGAGGCAACAGGAATGTGTTCATTGTTTCGATGCCATACGCAACATTTGACGCACTACTCTGAGTGCTGATTCATTCCTCTCTAGTTGATTTTGTACGGAATCGCATCGCTGTAACAATTATATTACTTGTGGACAATGCGATATACGAACAGTATGAGCTAAAGATCCGAGGCTATTTTCAACCGACGAAGAAACGGAGGTTATCCGTTGTTATTATTTTTGTGTAACAGCACTCACCCCGTGCTTGGAAAAACTAGAAAAACTTTAAAAATGTTTAGTTATACGTATGTATATCTAGCGATCAGTACAATCGACGTAATCGATCATATAATAAAGAAGAATTTCGCCACGTCAAACCTGTCGACACTAGCTCAGTGGAAGAGCGTCCCGGCTTTAGGGAAATGGTCGCAGGTTCAACCCCTGCGTATCCGTTGTTATTTATGTATGTTATAAAATATTGTTGAAATTGGATAATATTTGAGTATGCTGATCTATTTAGGCGCCCAAGCACGTGTACTAAAGTTCGTAAGCATGTGTGTGTTTGTATGTTTATATGTTTGCCTACGAATTTCTCGAGAACTTAAAGCGATATCGAGATAATTCTTTTTGATTCAAACCAAGAATATTGAAACATAGGGAACAATCCAATTTTCAACAATTTTTTGTATGTCGGTTTATTTTTTTAAATACTTATAGATGATTAATGATTATTATACATTGCAGTATCGTACGCGCGTCTGAATTTAGTACCTACCGGGTAAAAAGGGTGGTTTTGTCATTAGAAAGCAAACAAGCAGATGGCTCTCCTGATGGAAAAATAATAATTCGCCTATAGACTACAAAGGTGTTAATGGTGCGTTGCTATCCGTGTAGTGGGATGACAATGGCACATGCATAAATCTTTCGGCTTCCTTACAATCCAAACTGGAACACGACAATGACAAGCACTGACGCTATTACGGCAGAAATAGTTAAGTAGGTACCAAATACACGGACGACACGTTGCAGAACTTTACCACCTAGTAGTTACGGTGGTAGTTACACGTATAGCGAATTAGTCGCTTCTTACGACCTGCCTGGCAGAACAGCAATTGGGCTATTCTTCAAAGGAGCCTGGACCAACACGGGGCAGCCTTACCTATCCTGCCATAACAGCGTTAAATCTTGTCACTGTAGTGTTCCCATTTGGAGGTCAAGGTAACCGGTACAAATACCGGTTACCTTACCCTCTATTATCGCTTAGGATATGAAATTAATATACCACCACACGGATAGCAACTCAACATTAACATCCTTGGTTTTTATAAGCGATGGTTATCTATTTATATCAAGAGAGCCATCTGCTTGTATATCTCATGATATAGAAAAAGCATGATTAAAAATTGCTTTTTCATTTTGTTATTACAGAAAAATGAATTTGTAGCCCGGATATTGTTAGATGAAGTCGTTACCATTAGAACTGTTTAATATGAATGTATTTTTTGTTACGACGTGTGGGTGTTACTGACCTTCTCAATATCTATAAGCTTCTAAATCGCTTACAGCTCTTCATTTTACGTCAACAAAGTTAGTACCTACTACTTTATAAATAGTATTTCTGAGTCAACATGATCCCGCCAATTTAGAAAGGTGTCCAGATATAACGATTCGATAATAATCGCGTTCGCCTAATACTTAGTCTGTTTGGCTAAGGTCATGAGGTTATGGTTTCGATCCCCGAGTTGAGTAAGGCACTGTTAGATATTTTCTCTCTAGAAAAATCTCAATAGCAGCCCGGAGTGTGTTGGTGTAACCAAGTTATTGGTCCCAGTTATAATAATAATTTAAAAAGTTTAAAAAGCGGTGATACGGATCATATGCCATTGGTTCACACTGTCTGCCCTGTCAGAAAAATTGTCTGATAATAACGTTTACTATATGCTCTATTAAAATATCTTCATGCCCGTATCCCCGAAGAGGTAGGTAGAGTTACAAGTGTACCCCCGATTAGCCGAAGGTACGTATGGCTAATTTCAACATTAGCTTAGGGCAGCCTTTAGTGGCATGCCGTCACATTCTTTTCCTTAAAAACAATAAGTGACAGCTTACTAAGAATTTTCCTAAGCTAAGACAATGTTGGTGTAATTGGCCGCTAGTCCAATAATGTGATAGGTGGCAAGTAGAGTTGTAACGGAACTTCGCCTCCGCCTCCGTTACTGCGGAAGTTCCGCAAGAAATCGTATCTTTGTTTTCGCCTCGATTTTCCCAACAGCTCGCCCGGGTATATGTTACCAATATCTTGCCTATTAATTCCTGCCACAACAGCGTCAAATGTCAATACTTGTCATCGTCGTATTTCGGTTTGGAGAATAGAGTAGCTGGTAGATTTGTATATGTTGCATTGCCATCCCGCTACCATTAACATCTTTGGTGTCTAAAGACGATGGTTTCTCTTTCCATCAGAAGAGCCATCTGCTTGTTTTCTATCTAGTGATATAAAAAGTTGTAGAATTAAATATGAGGATGTTTAAAATAGTATTTTATACAGCGATAGTGCTTGTTGTAAAAACACTATATGAAATAACTTTCTTTGGATCGTTTCTTAATAAAGCAATTCGAAGTAGCTTTCTTCAAATTGTAATCCTCTTCACAAAATCCAAACTAGCTTATTGAGTCAGGAAAAGGTCCACTAAGATTGCGCGCACTTGAACTCAATATTAAATGGGACACTTAGAACGTAGGTAGCCTTTCGGCTTTCAAAACCGAACATAAATTATACTTAAAAAAAACAGTAGCAGTCGTGGGACTGCCGATAGAAGTGAAAACGGAACTATTAAGTTGAGAGTAATTAAAACTATATGCAAAACATAGCTATAGATATACTATTATCATTAGCATGTCGGTGACGCGAACCGAGGATTTTACCCTCTACCAAAACGCTCAACGCGCCTAAAGAAGTTTTCACTTCAAAAATCGAGTATAAGCTCACACTCGGTAGAATTAAAATGTTGTATTCTAGTTAATTTTTAAGTCGATGATATGAATACACTATGGAGATAGTTTACATAGAGGGAGACCGATAGTACTTGTACTATTAGGTATTCTGCGCCGATAGCAATTGATTGTCATTTTTTATAGATTAAAGTTGGGAAGAACGAAAGAAAGAGATTTAAACTATATGAAAATAATAGCACTAAAGTGTTTAAATAAATAAATATATTTAGAGATCTTCTCGACCTCAAAAGGTGGTCTTAATTAAACAAACGTTAATGGAAATTATATCGGAAAAAATAGATACAGGAAAAATGTGTCAAAAAGAAAAATGTATTAAAAAACCGACCAAGTGCGTGTCGGACTCGCGCATGAAGAGCTCCGTACCATCATAATTCAAGTTTCTACCTGTTTATTAAAATCGAGTAAAAAATTTGCTTAAAAATGCGTTTTTTGGTTGGGAGCCCCCTTTTATATTTACTTTATTTAAAACAAGAACAGTAAAGCATGAAAATTTAACAGACAGTTTTATTTACAACATACAAATAAGTTGTACATAACAATTATCAACTAATAAAATACAAATCTAAAACAGAGAATCGACAATTAAATGTTCATGCATTACTATTCTTATTATAATCATTTGAATCTTCTTTTGTGCTTTTAAATTAACAAACACCATTGAGTTTTAAAGAAATTATTAAACATATTTTGTAATTTAACTTTATGAAGCTCGATTGAAAAAATACACCATTTTTTTACATTCTCCTTCTTCGTGGCTCCCTCTTGAGTCTGATACATACTCAAATATCAATGTCGCAAAGCTTACATTTATTTTGAAAGGTAATATACAACGAATTACATTATGTCTACGTACCTGTTACGGTTATTTATATTGAGCAAAAAAATACGAAAAAAATCACTTTTATTTTTTGGGGACCCCTAAATATTTTAATTTTTTTAATTTTAATATTTGTGGTTACAGTGGAAACGGAAATAGCTACATAATTTGTAAAAATGTCAGCTTTCTAGCTATCACGGTTTATGAGATACAGCTTGGTGGTAGACATACAGATAGACGGACAAACAGACAGCAGAGGCTTAGTAATGTTACGTACTCGAGTTCGTAATTGTGAGAAAAACACCACTTAAATTAAATCCGTGTATTTAGTATACAAATACACAAGATAACACAATGTAATACTAAAATACACTTTACACACTAGTCACTCACTGTACTATCTCTGACTACACAATAAAACACTTCTCACTTCGCACTGATCACTTTAAGTATCGCTCTCGTTCGCTTGATAAAAACTGCCTTGTATTTGTCAACATATCTTTATTTATAGCCAGAGTAAAGTTCTACCTGGATCCAGAAAAATCTAAATGTATCGGTAAACAATGAATCACTTCTTATCGTAAACATGTTATGAGTCATAAATCCTGGTACACGCTACTTTCAATCTTATGCCATATCCCAAAGTCCATTACGGCATAGCCCAGGTCAACTATTTGTTTGTCAGTAGGTTTAGCTATCTCTTTCTTTTATTTCTAGATCTCTCCAGCGCTCCAACTCTACACGTTTCTAGATTATTCGTAACAGTAATAAGGTTTTTACAATTCAGGTACGGAACTCCTAAAAACGATCGCTCGTGTCAATATTCCAGTTTGTTCTTTTTTTATTTTATTTTCTTGTTAGCTTGTTTAATTACACGTTTATTGATAACCGCATTAGTCATTAGAGATAACTTCAATCTTGTTTGCGAATTTAAATAATTACAAACTTAATTTACAATTTATGATAGTCGTTAAACTGGTCATTGAAGACTGGTTTACTTCACGATAGCTATATCAAAGTAAATTCGAGTAGTTTAAATACTTATCTTGCATATAAGTATACAT
Source organism: Apodemia mormo (assembly GCA_036924255.1). Classification (NCBI taxonomy): domain Eukaryota; kingdom Metazoa; phylum Arthropoda; class Insecta; order Lepidoptera; family Riodinidae; genus Apodemia; species Apodemia mormo. The sequence goes on along the minus strand of JAUPFN010000003.1, from coordinate 36,007,220 downwards.
GTAAATGCATGATAAGAATTGAATGACATAAATGTTGTAAATTTAAAATACTAGCGATTGCTCGCTGCACTACATCAACGCCCAGTCTAAGCCTTTAAGATCAAGAAAGCTCAAATTCTTTGTACCAGGATTAATCTATACAAATAAATAAAATTAGAGTGTCTGTTTGTAATATTAAATGCATTTACTAAATGCATAATATGGAGTATACACGGTACATATTTTAAAATAACATTTTTTTACAATTTTTGTCAGTCTGTCTATCTGTCTATTTGTTCCGGCTAATCTCTGGATCGAGATAGGGAGTAATTTAGGATACTTTTTTTCGAAATTTTTTCACGCGTACAAAGTCTCGGGCGCAGCTAGTAACATATAAATAAATATTCACGAAACAAATTACACTTATCTAATCCCAAAGTAAGCAAACTATTTGCTTGTGTTATGGGTGTTAGTCAACGATACTAATACATAGAAATACCTGTATAAATACTGGGATATACTTAATAAACACCTAAACCCGGAGATTTTCAACTTGTCGCGCAGACTATAAGAGTCAATCTACATACGAGTATATTTATATATTTACACGTGAAGGAAAACTTTGTAATACCTTTTTAATTACGCGAACGGTGGAGTACGAAATTTAGCACAGTTAAAGTTTGCATCGCGAAGGACTGCAGAAACCAAATATTTTAGAAATACTTTAAATTAATAAAATTATACCCACATGTATACTATTTTCTATACGGCTAAAGTCTGTTATCAAACACTAAGAGAATGGGATGAGCTAAGAGAATGAGATGAATACACTAAGGAGGTGGTTAAAATTGAGAGACAGAGAGATAGCGATAAATCGACATTTTTTATTGAAATGGGAAAGAACGATAGATAAAGATAAATTGAGGGAGTCGAGGAAAAGAGTCTTTTTTGTATTTTAAAAGCAAAAAATTGCAGTAAAATCTCTTTGGTTGTACTGTTTGTATTTGGCTGATTTTGGAACCATTAAATGGATGATATTTTAAATGTAAAATACTGTGTAATGTATTCTATCTTACTCTCTCGCCGGCTTAATGCTATACATTTATGTGTTTCTTATTTCCGTTTCATCATGTTTCAAATCGCAACGATCCTAGAGAAGTTTCAATTCAGAAACCATTAAAAATATTAGCAGTAAATAACCCGATATCAGTCATAATTTCGTCATAAGATGCGGAATATTATATTGATAATATAAAAATTAGCAAAATTTTAATTAGCCTCTACCATGTATCATCAAAATTGACCCTTAAAGACCTTGTGAAACATTGTCTAATTAATGTTACGTGATATATGATAACAGCCATTAACTTTTGACGTTAGATAATAAAGATAACGTACCTACTCGTGTGAATCCACTTGGGTGAAGGAAGTGTATTTATCCGAAAAAACTTATCAATGTTCGCATGTTCGTATCAATCCATAGTAGTCCATAATTGTAAAAGCTTGTAATATTATAAACGCGAAAGTCTATCTGTCTGTAGATATAAGTAAGGTAGCCGCTATAAAAACACATTATTACCGGCGAGTTTAAATGTATGTAATATTGTTGGGATTGGATAACATTTGACTATGATGATCTATTTAGGGTTCCAAGCATATGTGCTAAATTTCTTGTTTGTTGTCGTTTATTTAAACACTTGTACTGCCTCGTATGTGTAATCACTATTAGATAATCGACGATTGGTTCACTTTCCCTGTCCAAAAGAATATTAAGAAATATTAAAAACTCATCTAGAAGATGCTAAATTGCTAAATTACGAATCCGGGTCTATATCAAGGTCAATACCGCTAGATTATGTAGGTATGCTGAGGATAGAGTAAGGAAGAGGAAAAATTTAGTTAGTTAGATTACTACTTATACAATACCCAATTCACAAATGACTAAACATTTCTTATCAAACACGTAATGTAATGTTTGTATTTGATTTAATAATTAGCTAACACGGTGGGTGTTAGCATAGCGAGGTGGATAGTAGTTTATCCACGAATTTCTAGGGAACTAATTGCCACATCGTTTGGCTAGATTTGATCGATTGTAACTATTGTGTTACGATTAATACAATTTAATACACAAATAATACAATATAATACCAAAATTGTGTAAAACGTTACAGATCTCTACTATTAGTCACAATTGTGGTGGCAATTTTGGCCTTGGTTCGTCTCTTGGGAATAGCCTGGAAAAAAGGCATCTGGTGTACCTCCTGCTCGTTTGCTCCGTCTTCTATAAAAAAAGTATTTTATATCATAAGATAGCAAACAAGCAGATGCCTCTCTTGAAGAAACAACCATCGCTGTTATCGAGCCATGGACACGAAAGATGTTAATAGTGCAGTACTATCCTTGTGGCGGTGTCTTAATGCCACTTGCATGAGTTTACCTACTACCTAACCCTCCAAACCGAAACGCAGCAATGACAAGAACTGGCGCTGGTAGAAATAGGTAAAACGATGATACCAGAACCGGGCGAAACAATGCAGTAGTCTCCCACCTAGTAGCCACGATGATGGTGACTCGCATAGCTAATCGTTCGCTTCAAACTGTCTGGCAGAACTGCAGATATAAAGACCCAAGCTAAAACTACATAATATATTTTTTTATAATAAACGTAATGGTTTCTGATGACATGCAAATATTTGGAACGCAATTGATTCACGCAAGCATTAATTAACGGATACAGTAATGTATCTAATATAAACATCTGAATAATTCATAGACTATAATTTATAAATAAATAAAAAAATATTCACGGGACAAATTACACTTATTGATCTAACCCCAAAGTAAGCAAATTATTTGCTTGTGTTATGGGTGTTAGTCAATAATACTAATACATAGAAATACATATTAAATACTTTTACGAACCCAAACCCGGAAATACAAACATTTATGCTCATCACACAAATGCCTGTCCCCTTCGGGGATCGAACCCGAGCCCCATCGATTGCGTAGTTAGGATCGCTAACCACTCGACTAACAGGGCGGTTTAATTTATAATAATTTTGTGGTTTTCTTTCGTCTTTTGGGTTTTGTGCCAAAGGTATGGCAAGTGGAACCCTGTTAATATACCTGCATTACCTACCTATCTGAAACAGGATCCAATCTCTTGAACGCAAATAGTAAGACACCTGAAACTTTCAAAGAATGCGTATAATTATAGCTGCTCGTACGACAAAAGAATAATATTATAATTAAAAATGTGAATACTACATGGGGTCAAAAATGTACATACAAGTTACCTTAACTCTTGCTGGTACGGATAAATCCGGATATGTCCGGATTTTTGCATTGATGCGTGTGAAATCGTGAAACTCGTAGTATAATAAAACGTAGGTAACTATAAGTTTTGCGTAACTTAAAAAAACATGTTATAACCAAAATATTATGTTGATTGCATTTCAAAATAATCTCCTTTACATTTTAAACATTTTTTCAGGCGATCGAACCATTTTTTAAAACAGGAGGACCACATATCTGAAGATATGTTTTCTACGTGCTGATTGAACGCTATCCCTGCCTCTTCGGAGTTGGAAAAAGTAAAACCTCTCATCAAATCTTTGATTTTGGAGAAAATACAGAAATCACAGGGTGCTAGGTCGGGGCTATGTGCACGATCAGTGACGAGATGTACTTTTTCGGAAGCTAAAAATGACTATTATTATATACCAGATGTTGCCTACGACTTCGTCCGCGCGGACTTCGTTTACTCCGCATTACTCCTCCCGTGTAGGTGATAGCGTGATAATATGTAGCCTATATGTTGACCCGACCTGTTAGTAATATTCATGCAAAATTTGAAGTAAATCCATGCAGTACTTTTTGAGTTTACCCCGGACATACATACAGACAAACAGACAAATAGACAAAAATTCTAAAAACTATATTTTTGGCTTCGATATCGATTGTAGATCATGCCCCAAGTATTCTTTAAAAAAATATTTAATGTACAGTTTCGACTTTCCTACGATTTTATTATATGTATAGAATAGATATATGAAGCGTTATCATGGTGTAGGAGAATGCGGCTTTTGGGTCGTCTTTCGCAAACTTTTTCTAATACCCTGGGTAAATAAATGGTAGAATACCACTCGGCATTAAGATTCTTTTGATCTTCAAGTGAAATTGTACTTGATGGGACCCGTAAATGAGAAAGAAAACGTGATCATTTTTTACCAACGTTTCTCGCCTGTCTCACTTTTGTTGGCCTGTTCTCATTTTCAAACACCCATTCACAAGATTGCTGTTTTTTTTCGAGTTCATAACAATAAATCCACGTTTTGTCTCCTGTGACAATCTCACAAACAGCATTAGAATGTCCGTGGTCGTACTTCAGTAGCATTTGTGAGCACCATTCCACGCGAGGCCGCTTCTGCTCCGCTGTCAGTTCATGAGGGATCCAACGATAACAAAGTTTCTGAACTTTCAATTCTTCGTGTAAAATTTTCAGATTTTGGCTCATACCAATCCCTAATAGTCCTAGAATTGTCTCATAGGTAATCCGGGGGTTTTCTTCAACTAACCGCTTAACAGTAGCCACATTATTTTCGTTGACGGCAGTCAAAGGCCGCCCTTCACGAAATTCGTCATGTAAAGAAACTGGACCTATCTCAAATTCCGCAAACCATCGCCTCACGGTGTTCAAGCAAGGTGCTTCTCTCCCAAAAGCATTTTGAAGACGAGCGGCACAGTCTTGCGGAGAAAGAAAACTTTTAAAATCATAAAAAATCATCGCTCTAAAATCTTTTCGACTTAATTCCATTTTCGTTGTGTACGTAGAACTTTGATGTGTGATAAAAAAACAATCGACAAATCATTTCCCGACAATTCTTTTTTTTTATTACTAAGAAGGTTGCAACGTTTTAAAAATATAACATTCGAAATTCAAATAGTTCCCATTAGCTAGAAGTGCCGGGCGAGACAATGCAGAACTCTACTACCTAGTAGCCACGACGGTTGTGACTCATATAGCCAATCGGTTTCCTTTGGCGACCTACCTGGCGAGCGGCAGTTGGCCTATTCTTCAAAGGGGCCCGGGACCAACACGCTTCCATTTACACACAAAAATACAGAGTTATAATATTTACCGATAAAATAAAATCACTCCAGATTATTCCTTAAACCTTAGCTTTTTATTCGACATGATAAAATAGCACAATATGTCAAATTTCTATTTTTTACGATATATCTACAAGCGTTAGACATTTACATACATTTGCTCATATGAGCGACTACGTATTTTACGCCTAACACCGTGTCTTTTAGTATTTGTGTGGTTTGTGAGACATAAAGTCATTAAAATATACCATTTAGTAAACCTTTTTTTATCAACCTTGTTAGAACAATATTTTTATACATAAATAATTAGAAACGATTTTCACTGCAGAGTTGCGAATAACACTACAATAAGATGCGCTATCTTATTATACATACAAACAGAGGCTCTCCTAATGAAAAGAGAATCCATTGCCTATGGCATGGCATATGGTAATGGCACATGTATAAATCTATTGGCTTCCTTACCCTCCAAACAGGAACACCACAATGAAAAGTACATGTAATTGCGGCATTAATAGGTAAGGCAGTGATAACATATACTCGGGCAGTAGGTTGCGGAACTCTACCACATAGTAATAACGATAGTGGTGATACGGATAGCCAATCGTTCTGTTTTTACGAACTGCTTGGCAGAAAGGCAGATATTCTATTAGAGCCTCGACAATACGGAGAAATGTGACCGCAACTGTGAGAATTTATTTAAATAAAAATAGTTCATTGACACAACCTTATGAAATACATCTTATTGACTATTTTTGTGTTATAGCACTCACCCCATGCTTGGGAAAACTTGAAAAATTTTAAAAACAACAAAGATAAAATATATCAACACGAATAATTAGAAACATGAAAGTACAGAGTGCTAAGTGTGAGTTTTCTTTTTGAATTCGATCGTGAGCGCGTTTGGAGTTTACTAGGAATTTGTATGTGATTCGTACAGCGCCATCTAGTGGTAAACGTGAGAAATCAATTTACTACTAGGTGGCGCTGTACAAATCACATACAAATTCCTAGTAAACTCCAAACGCGCTCACGATCGAATGCGAAAAGAAAAACTCACACTTAGCACACTGATCAAACTCATTTAACTAGTTATACGTATGTATATCTAGCGACCAGTACAATCGCCGGAATCAATCATATAGCAAAGAAGAATTTCGCCACGTCGAGCCTGTCGACACTAGCTCAGTGGTAGAGCGTCCCGGCTTTTGGGAGAAGGTCGCAGGTTCAATCCTGCGTGTCGATATTTTTCTTTGTTGTTTTAAAGTTTTCTAAGTACATCTTATTGTTTAAACTCTTGTACTTTATTTATACATATAAATATACCATAAATATGGCGACGTTTAGTATTGATTTTTTAATTAAGCTCAGGATAGATTTTAAATTAAAGCATCAGGTAGACTTTTAAATAAAGCTCAAGATAGACTTTTAAATTAAGCTGAGGATAGACTTTCAAATTAAGCACCGGATAGACTTTTAAATTAAAATCAGGTTCAGGATTTATTCACTGTATTAAGGAACAAAGCCTCTGTGTTAAAGTTAACTTCTTATTTATGCAATACGGAAATATATTATCTGGTAACAATCTAGTTGGTAGTAGGTACCTTATTTAATACTGCCAACTTTTACCAAGGTTTATTTAAAATGAATATTGTTTTTCTAAATTTTATTTCACAACTAAAAATAACAGGATATTACTTAATACAGACAAAATTAAATTAGAGTTTTTATAATTTTCATTATTTAAAAAAATGATTAATATTGAAGCAGCTTAATAACAACGAAAGGTATTATAAAGTAAAGGTATAAAAATTCATATGTTTCAAATAAAAAAAAACCCCTATCTAAAAAATTCAGGATCTTTTAAGATCATTACAAGGTATCATACAAAAAAAATTGAGCCAAAATTTTCATGGTGGTCTTCATTTTTGACGATTTTCAAAAATTCAAAATTTTACAAATTTAGCATTTTTCAAAATTTTTTTCCAAAATATTTTTTTATCAATAGCCCCAAGTGTCCCCTTTTAAACAAACGAAAGCCCATTCCTGTATCTATAATAGCATTCGAGATATTGCAAAAACAAAATTGAAAAACTGGAAAAATCGCAAAATTTTGAATTTGCATATCTTTCGAAAAATTTTTTTTTATTTTTTTTTCCTTTGGCAGAACTTCGTTTTATGATAAAAGAAAACTTCTGACCAAAATTCATCCAAATCGAAAGGGGTCGATTCCAACTATTGGTCGATTTGACATGGAATGACCCATGCAATACTTTTTAGTTTACCCCGGACATACATACAGACAAATAGACGAAAATTCTAAAAACTATATTTTTGGCTTCGATATCGATTGCAGATCATGCCCCAAGTATTCTTTTAAAAAATATTCAATGTACAGTTTTGACTTTCCTACGATTTTATTATATGTATAGATTACGTATAAATAATTATCTAGGTGCAACCGAGAAATCTAAGTACATACTTTGTTTTTATTACATCTTTTAGTTTTTATTCTTAGACAGCATATTAGCTTACCATCAGGCGAGATCGAGGTCAAGCGCTTCCCTATCGACAATAAAAAAACATACTATAATACAATAGGTACATTCTGTTTGTAGTCGGGGAGAAATAGCATTTGCTTCCCGTAAATATTGGACATGTTCAAATTAATATTAAATACTCTGGTCTACAGTCCCTCTCAGATGTGAAAAAATCGAACTTGTAAGTCAACGGGATGAAAAGATATGATTATTTATGTCACATATTATGCAACTTTTAGCAATTTCAAAATTGGACGTAGTTACACCAAAAGGATCCAATCCACACAAAATCAGTTTAGAAATATATTAAAGTTTGAAGTTGGATATTTTTTAATTTCTTAACGCATACATGGGAACTAGTTCTGACGTTGAATAAAGTAATAGAGAGCTGTTTTTGATTAGATGTTTTTACTAGCCAATTGTATTGATGTTTAGCATCAATTTGGTGCACTTAACTCATTTTTGACCATATTGTGGATTGGATCCTTTTCGTTTAACTACGTCCAATTCTAAATAATCTGTACTATATAAATATAGGAAACAAATAAAGTAAAATTCTTAAAACTAAAAGTTTCTTGTATATTTATCGTTACGCGTTTGCATAAAATTAAGCGATAACGTATTAAAAACATAGACACTCCCTAAATAACATCACGTATTAATATTAATAGTAGCAGCTATCACCTAGCAACGGATAAATATAACTTATCGGCAAATCACTATTCATCTACAGTAAAGCGTTATCAATATTATCGATAACTATAACACACAATAACAGCAATCGATCAGCCCTGCCAGATAAGTTATGCTTATGTTAGTGATGTCACATTGGTAATAAAAAACGATATGAACACGTATCTTGGTGCTTTGAACTACTTGAGATAAAAACACCATGCGATAACATTAAGCAACTACCGACCGAAAATATGGTAAAAATCAAATATAAAAAATATGAACTTTTTTTTAAATATTTTAAGATAGCAAACAAGCAGATGGCTCTCCGGTGGAAAGAGAAACCATCACCTATAGACACCAAAGATGTTAATGGTGCGTTGCTATCCGAGTGGCCGGATAGCAAAGCCACGATGTTAGTGACGCGTATAGCCAAGCGGTTAGAATTCATTGGTAACAAATAAAAATAAATCTCTCCTTATAACATCCGTTCAGATAAATGGTATCTTCTTATTGATAAACTTGCCGCAAGTGTTGATTTACATTTTATTGTAAAGGCGTAAAGACACCAAAGATGTTAATGGTGCGTTGCTATCCGTGTGGTGGCATGGCAAGATCACATGCGTAAATCTACTGGATACCTTACCCTCCAAACTGGAACAAGATAATGACAAACACTGACGCTATTGCGATAGAAATAGGTAAGGCGGTGCTACCATATACCCGGGCGATGTGGATCTCTACTACGTAGTAGTCACGATGGTAGTGACATGTATAGCCTTTTTATGAGCTGCTTGGCAGAAAATCAATTGGTCTATGCTTAAAGGAACCCAACCCATACGGGGGGAGGGGGAGTGTCTACTAGGTAATATTAAAAAATGTTTAGGGAGCATAATATTAGTCAAATTGCCCCCTCGGTGTCGTCGCCTCTGTGGTCTAGTGATCCGTTGTCGGAGTTGACCACATGAGGTCCCGGGTTCGATTCCTGGGTCGGGCAATTCTGAAACGTATTTCTTTACTTTTCTGATGAAAACAAAGTTACCCGGGTTTGGAAAGAGCCCGGTTGGCGATAGGCATGCCACATTCACATTGTGGGACTGAGTATCTTCGGCTAATCGTGGGTGCACTTGTTATACCTCTGCCTACCTCTTCGGAGATACAGGCGTGAGGATACTTTAAAATTGCGATAGGTAAGGTATATACGAGCACAAGTATGTTCCCCGTGTTGCTCCCGGGCTCCTTTGAAGAATAGACCAACTGCCGTTCTGCTAGGCATGTCGTAAAAGGCGACCGATTGGCTATGCCAGTCACTAACATCGTGGCTGGCATCGTGGTAGAGTTCTGCATTGTCTCGCCCGGGTCTGGTACCTACGCCTTATCTATTCCTGCTACAATAGCGTCAGTACTTGTCACTGTCGTATTCCGATTTAGAGGGTAAGATAGGCGGTAAAATTATGTATCTGCCATTAAGATCTCGGCAGAAGGATAGCAACGCACCACTAACATATATAATGTCTATGGGCGATTGTTATCTCTTTCCACCAGGAGAGTCGCCTGCTTAAATCATAAGATAGCAAATACTATCTTATGATTTAAAAAAAGTCTGCTATGATTATTTTAAGTTTTCATAAGCCACCGAAACCCCCCATAGAACAGTTTTTATAATGTTAGTATGTACGTGTAGTAGTATAAAATAATTTTGGTGGGGTTTTTTTCAGTCAAAATAAAACATGGAAAAGGTTTACTATTCGTCTGTCGCTGACGGTCGCGGCGTGACGGGTCGGTAGCTAATAAAAAGTTAATATTATGTATTTCACTCCACAAAGCTAAGAGTAAAGTAGTGCTCTACTCTCACCTTACCGAAATCAACCAACTTTCTGGAGTATAAATGTCCCTGTTTTGTTTATGTTGCACTTTTGGAATAATATGAATACAGATATTATGTCAAAAACATTCATTTTAACGTATTAAATATTTTTCATTGATATTTATTGTTTTATGTAAAAGAATTGTTTGAAAAAAATCCGAACCTGTTCGGATATTTGGATTTATAGATCTTACGCGATTACGATCGCAAAATCTGACATATCGTTTAAAAAAATTATCACGGGCTATCCTTGTGAAACCGAGACGGGTCACTATTAGTATATAAAAAGTTACTATTGGAGGAAATTCAATATTCCGATGAAGTATTTGTTAAAGAAAAAGATCGAGTGATTATTTAAACAACATTTATGGCCGGTTTCCGAAACGCAAATTAATTTTAACAAGCCATTAATCTGTGTTTAAAAATTAAAATCTAAATTTCAGCAAAGTTCAATTATTTATATATTATTGTTTTGTATTGTAAATTTCCTAGAAGATACTATTAAAAACTGCTATTGGGCGCCATTTTTCCATATGGTGACGCGAGCGCTAAAGATACGAGATACTATAGGTAGCAAAGTTGTAATTCAGAAAGGGCACATCAAAAATATAAATATACCAATATTCAAAACTTCTGGAAATTTAGGCAATCCTTTATTTTCGAACCAAATTACGTACTACTATATATAAATAAGCTTAAGCAAAATCATTTCAAAATGTAAAATTTCATACATATCGTTAAAGTTGTTTCTGATATATCCAATTTATAACATACAATATATAAACGGTGTCCCGAAACTAAACGTCAATCGGGCACGAGGCGACGGCCTAAGATTTGCTCAAAAGCAGCAAATGCTCGAATTGCTTTCCATTGGCACGAATCTTCTTAGAAAAGAATTTAACGCGTGACTCTTCTTTTGTTTTCTTCTGCCACTTCAACTGTATTGTTGAAGTGGTTGAAGCGGTTGCTACACTACACTACAATACACAGATATTTGGTACTTAGTTAAGGTAAATCTCCAAAAACTTCTTTTTATGCAACCCTAAGAAAAAAGTATGAAATATCAGATACTTTAAATTTTACCGAATAAAATTACCTCGAAATTATATTGAGCAGAAATACCCAGAAATTTGAACTAAACGCCTTGGTTCAATTTTGCCACCCTTTTAGTCTCCAGACCTGAATTCCCTTGATTTTTTGTAGCTGCATAAAAGAAAGTTTATTTAAAAAGCCAATCCAAGAGGAGCAAAAGAAATAAGCGAAAGAATTAGCGCATTTAGCGAGAAAAATTTTTCAAAGACGGTACAGAGTGACTAAGAGTCCTTCTTTTTTCACCTTGTGACCTCTACTCATTTTTCTCACACACGTAGTATACTGGATCTTTTTCACACAATAATATTGCTTGTTCAGATACACGATTTTGTTAATGGGTACCTTCTGCAGTGAAGCAATCAAAAATATTTTCACTGGAAATTAAAGTACCAATAGTATATGAGTACGTCATATATATATATATATATATATATATATATATATATATATATATATATATATATATATATATATACATATATATATATATATATATAATATATATATATATATATATATATATATATATATATATATATATATATATAATAAGTATAAAAAGTAATAAGTTACTAAGTTCACTGACGAAAGTTTTTCGATTACGTCTCAATTAGCTTTATTTTTTCTTTTTAACGGAATAAATTCATCGTTGTGTCTATAGCTACATCCAACAGCGTAGTTACTTAGGACTGAAATAACTCAAAACTTAACAAATGAAAATTAAATATTAGTTAAGTCTATTTTGCTGACACTCTCTAATTTGTATAACCTTTAATCCTATCTACTTCCTATACACTTAATTTGCCTTGCTTACAAGCCTCCAAACCGGAACACGACAGCAACAAGCACTGATGCTATTGCAGCAAGAATAGGTAAGGCGGTGGTACCAGACCCGGGCGAGACAATGCAGAACTCTACCACCTAGTAGAATTCTACAACCTAGTAGCGATCACGATAAAGATATATTTTAGCCTTCGTTTGTCATTTGTAAGTTGTCTAGGAGAACTTTTATAAGAGGTCCACTGAAAGACTGAGAAAAATCTGTGCAAAAGGTACTTTTCGGTAAAAAAAATATGCTACAAGATATTTCTCAGTGCAGATAAATTGTTATGCAGAATTCTTAGAAGGGTTCGTATATTATAAAGATTAATAAAGTGAGGATAATTTGATCTTGAAAGTTTTATTTTCTGTTGCAGATGAGGCGACGAAAATGATGTGCTTCATATGCAAAATATTACTTAGAAGACAAACAGTCATACTGATCTGTAGGTAGAAAAAAAATCATGATCAAATTTAGAGAATAATTACATGAACTGACCCACCGTCAACTGTTCTTCCTTCACATCTCCAGTACTGTAAGAAAATTAAGATAAGTGCCTCTTTCAACAAAGATATAATAGATAATATAAATGCCATATTTGACAATATAAAGATAAGAAGTACAGAATCATATCATAACTTAAACTGCCTTAACCACACTTAGATATTTAAGGAAAAGATTGTGCCAAAGTAAGTCTTAACAGATAATAAAAGAGATGTCACACGGAGGCGTGAAAAGCACGAGGAATGGGAACGGTGCCCAGGCAGCCGAGACATCGAGGGAGGGTTCTGAGAGCCTGCCTCCTCCTCCAGACGGGGGGTGGGGTTGGATGGTCGTATTCGCATCATTTATGATCCATATAGTTAGTAAGTGTTATTTTTTTATATTTTATTGAATTATATTATGTTTTTTTTTTTAATATTTACTTGCTTATAATAGCATACTATATATTTGGAAGGTTGTAGAGTTCTGCACTGTCTCGCCCTCAGGTCTGATTCCACTGCCTTACTTACTCCTGCCGCAATAGCGTAAGTGCTTGTAAATGTTGTGTTCCGGTTTAGAGGGTAAGGTAGCCGGTAAACTTATACATGTAGCATTAGACCTCGCTACAAAATAGCAACGCACCATTAACACCTTTGGTGTCTATAGACGATGGTTGACTCTGTCCATCAGGAGACCCATCTGCTTGTTTGCTATCTTATACTATAAAAAATAGAGGGTAAGGTAGTCGGTAAACTTAGACATGTGGCATAAGACCTCGCCACAAGTAAGCAACGCACCATTACCATATTTTTTGTCTGTAGCAACGCACCATTACCATCTGTTTTGTCTGTAGGCGATGGTTGACTCTTTCCATCCATTGGATCAGGAGTCCCATCTGCTTGATCAGCTTGTATATATATATATATATATATATATATATATATATATATATATATATATATATATATATATATATATATATATATATATATATCACAAACCGTAATGAACAAAAAATAACTATAACTAACGGCGTTCGGTACCTGAGGAGAACCTGAAGATAATTAAATACTATTTCTAATATGTGTTATGTAGTAAAATATAAAATAGAATTAATAACATGACACAAATATGACTTTAGTAGGCAGCGATGGTAAAGATATATTGCAAGGGGTTAAAACGAGGTCAACTTAAGGCTAACATAAAGCTACGCAGGTATATCATTATAATATGAAATATTTATAGTATGTACTTACAGTAATATCCATAATTATACGTACGATAAAATGTTTTTTAGTATACGATTTTATTTGTTTGATATAAAATTTACATGTTTTTTTATATTAAATGTAAATTAAATTAATTTTAAGAGAAAGATCGACAAATAACTTGAGTGAAACTTTTTATTTTATCTTGAACGTTTCTTCAACTTTGTTGACTTCATCAGGGATCTACAATGAGAAATATCTTTAGAAATTATTAAATCTAAAAGTACCAAAACTATACAGTCAAGTATACAAATTAAGGCGAGGCACCGGAGACAAATGAAAAAAACTGGTTTGCTTAATCACACTTTTATGTATTGGTATTTAAATAACGGTTTAACAAAAGTTACACGATGTACCTGAAGATATTATCTAAGGAATATACTAACTCATTACATGATATAATGTACTTCACTTGATCATATAAAATTCCGAAAACAAGCTAAAAATATCTCTAAAACAAGTGATTTGTTCAAAATATTTCTTATTTTCCACATGATTATTATATGGTGGTATTTAGTTTTAAATACAAAAAAGCATGTTCTAAATTTTGGTTTGCAGCTGAAGTCCTGTATTTATTTATCCGAAAACTAAACCGTTTCTGAGCGGTTCCAGAACAGTTTTTCTCCCCGTGTTGGTCTCGAGCTCCTTTGAAGAATAGACCAACTGCCGTTCTGCCAAGCAGGTCGTAAAAGGCGACCGATTGGCTCTGCAAGTCACTACCATCGTGACTACTAGGTGGTAGAGTTCTGCATTGTCTCGCCAGGGTCTGGTACCACCGCCTTACCTATTCCTGCCGCAATAGCGTCAGTGCTTGTCACTGTCGTGTTCCGGTTTGGAGGGTAAGGTAGCCGGTAAACTTATGCATGTGACATTAGACCTCGCCACAAGATAGCAACGCACCATTAACATCTTAGGTGTCTATAGGCGATGGTTGACTCTTACCGTCAAGAGACCCGTCTGCTTGTTTGCTATCTTATGACATAAAAACAAAAACATACCGCGCCGCCCACTTTCTATAGTATTAGCGCGCGAAAATACCTCGCCTTATATAATTGCATTTGATTCTACTATTATGTCTGATTCTACTATTATTATTATTACACTAGTAGTAGTATTCTTTGTGCCTACATCGGGACTGACCAAAAAATACAAATTTTTTAATAATGCAACATATATTTTTTTTACCTTGTGATAAAGAAAAAGTGTCTACAATAACATATTTATTTTTTAAAAACGAACAAAGGACAAAAGAACAAGAAACAAGAATAACAAAATTATCGTTTTTATGAGACGTTTTTAAATCTTTAATTTATAACATGAATTAAATCTCTCAGAGAACAATGTACATAATTGAGATAATTAAGTTTGGTAATGTTATTGTTTGCATAGTAAACATGGTTATTACGATGCATTTGTTGTTCGATGTTTGCGGAAGATACAGACATCAGTTTGCTCCAGTTGAAATGCAATGCAAGGAATTAAAATTTAAATGTTGTAACAATTTTAAGTCTTAGGTCGAATGGTTAGTAACCTTGATTTGGCAAGTTATACGCAACCGGAATTCGTGTTCGATTCCCGTGACAAACGTTATAATAATAAATATACAATTATTAACATTTCTAATTTTCGGTGTTCTGTAAATATCTTAACACCCGTATCCCTGAAGAAGTAGGCAGAGGTACAACAAGTGCACCCACGATTAGCCGAAGATACGAGTCTCACAATGTGATAGGTGGCCAGCCTATCGCCAACTGGGCACTTTTTCCAATCCCAGGCAACGTCGTTTTTGTCAGAAATCTGAAAAAACACATTTTTTTGAATTGCCCGACCCGGGAATCGAACCCGGGGCCTCATGTAGTCAACTCCGACACTGGACTACTAGACCACAGAGGCGACTAAGGCGTAAATATATTTCAGTATTTATATAATATGTATTATGTACTTTTAAGCAATATTATCATTGACTCTAACGAGTAACGACCAAACCACAGGCAAATAACTTGTTCTAACTTGGGCTATTGTTGGTTGGTTATTGTAAATAACCAACCAACAATAGCCCAAGTTAGGAGGTTGGTTGGTTATAACTTGGTTATTTACAATATTTTTGAATTAGCGTGTTAAAATTATCACTGTAAATATAATATTCCCGCAGTCTTTATTATTTAACTGCAAAAATCTATGGTTTTTACACTCTGCTGTGTGACTAGCAACTAAGAAAACCCTATGGAAGATGGAAAGTGTCTCGTGCCTGATAAAAAAATCGTCTTATTTTCTTGAAAATATTT
Organism: Apodemia mormo; assembly: GCA_036924255.1. Lineage (NCBI taxonomy): Eukaryota > Metazoa > Arthropoda > Insecta > Lepidoptera > Riodinidae > Apodemia > Apodemia mormo. The sequence continues at coordinate 35,991,099 of JAUPFN010000003.1, read as the reverse complement.
TCTGTATTAATAATATTTTAAAGAAAAATGACGCTAATCTTGCCTCAATAATGTCATACTTATTACTGTTGGTTTCAGTTTAGAGAGCAAGATCGCCGGTAGCAACTTAACATCTGTGGTGTCTATAGACGATAACGTCTTTCCTATTCCTGCCGCAATAGCGTCAGTTCATGACACTGTCGTATTTCGGTTTGGAGGGTAAAGTAGCCGGTAAACATATACATGTGGCATTATGACCCCGCCACAAACATAGCAACGCATCATTAACATCCTTGCTGGCTATAGCTGCAGCATGCAGCCCATTCCATTATAAAATTTTTGAGCAATCCCATGGGATCACCTAATTTTTCCGGGATAAACACTAGCCTATGTGCTATTCCAGTTCATCATCTATCTGTGTACCAATTTTTTTCAAATCCGTTTAGCAGTTTTTGCGTGATTGAGTAGCAAACATACATCCATCCATCCAAACATCCAAACCTTCGCATTTATAATATTAATATAGATTTACTTACTGTTATTATGTTGTTACATGTTGAATGGTGTCAATGGTGTGAGAAAATTGTATCTTCCGTTTTCATTCACTCAATTTTCTTTACACCGCCAGCCAACCATTCAATTGAATCGATACATTCTCTCTTAGTAACGTAGTCTATTAATATTAAGCCTTTACAAAATGAGATTGTTAATTACTTACACATCATTAGACCAAAATGAACGATAATAAAAGCAGCGCTAAAGCTAATTAGTGAATGATCTATACATATAATAAAATCGTAGAAAAATCAAAACTGTACATTGAATATTTTTTGGAACGAAGAAGTTCCTTATCGCGCGTTGTGAAAGGGGGCTAGACGGAAAAAAAATTTACGAAAAGTTGTCACGACACTCTTTCCTATTGTAAGGTATTGTAAGCACAGGAATATCCAGCCACTTCCCTTTAGCTCGTACATTGAAAGTGAAAGAGTTTATCTACTACTTGATTGAGTTTACTTTTTTTGTAGTGCCAAATGTTCGACATTTATACAGAATGTCGGCCGAATGTCGAATTTCGACCAAAAGTTGAATTTCGATCGTATGCCGAGTATCGACCGCCGGTCGAATTTAGATCGGGTACCGTAAGTCGACCGCGGGTTGAAATTCGGCTGGGTGCCGAAATTCGACCGGGTGCCGAAATTCGACCGTGGGTCGAAATTCGACCAGGTGCTGAAATTCGTCCGCGGGGAGAAAATCGACCAGGTGCCGATTCTACGAAGTTCCTTATCGCGCGTTGTGAAAGGGGGCTAGACGAAAAAAATTCTTACGAAAAGTTGTCACGACCATTTTTTGCTATAGTAAGGTATTGTAAGCTGTGCGGCGTGCGGATGTTTCTACTTTCTCTGTCTATCTCTCTCTCTCTCTCTCTCTCTCTCTTTTAGAAAGCACGCCAGATATTTTCATTTCTATTTCGCATTGAACAGTATGGTGTCGCGACGATTATTTTTGTTGAGTGTACATGTTTTTTGTAAATAATAATAAAAGGAACTTCGTTCCATCCGGGTGTCCCTTGATACCTCTCAAGTTTTTTTAAAAGAATACATGGGGCGTGATTTACAATCGATATCGAAGCCAAAATATAGTTTTTAGAATTTTTGTCTGTTTGTCTGTATGTATATCCGGGGTAAGCTCAAAAAGTACTGCATTGATTTACTTCAAATTTTGCATGAATATTACTAACAGGTCGGGTCAACATATAGGCTACATATTATCACGCTATCACCTACAGAGGAGGAGCAGTGCGGAGTAAACGAAGTCCGCGCGAACGAAGTCGTTGGCAACAGCTGGTATTTATATAAACGTCTATATATTGTCTATTGTCCATTAATTCACAATGACTTAGCTTTTAGATTGAAAAGAGCACTTTATTGACAATACCAGCAAAAACCTCATTCAGCCTAGATTTGCTTATGAAATATCTGATACAGCAAAAACTCGTTCATATCCGAAACTGATGGATCCCTCTATACTTCACAATTTACACACATAGGTACGGCAGCGACGCGTCGACGCCGCCGGCGGTAACTCGGCCCACTGTTTCGTCCCGCTAACACTCGAGACTCTAGTGGAGAGTTATCAGGAAGTCGAAATCCTGATGCCACTTACTTCCCACTCATCGTTTAGATACTGCCCTAAGACGAGGTTCGGTCTCACAGAAGACACCCTTAAGACAGGCTCTTAGCTCACTTTAGAGTTTTCAGGCTTTCAGAGCTCAGGCTCTGGCCGAGCACTTTGTGCGTACAAAAAAGCCAGGTTCCGGTGATTTGGACCAAATGCATAAGTTCATTTCATATGTTTTCCATTCTTTACATACATCTTTACGCCAAATCTACTATACATCACGGTCCCGCTAGACTTGCTTTGTTACCTCCACGTTCATAACTCCCTTTATACGTATACAAACTGTTTATATCATACCAAACAAGTCGTTAGCTCTCCTGATAAGAAGTAACAATCATCGTCTATAGACACCAAAGATGTTAATTATTGTCATCCGTGTAGCGGGTTAAAATGCCACAATGCAATATTTTACCCACTACCTTATCCTCCAAACCGACACACAATAATGACAAGTACTGACAGGAATTGGTAAGGTGATAGTACCAAACGTGACCAAACTCAAAAAAGATATTACAGCACTTTTGTTTAGTTTTCACGATGGTAATGATAAGTTTGGCTAATAGTTTTCTTTACCAACTGCCCAGCAAAAAAGAAATGATCTATATTTAAAAAGCGACCCGGACCAACACATGAAAAAACATAATATGCTGGTTTCGAAGACTTTGATGACAATCAACGTTCATTTTAAAATCTGTTTAAGATGTCGCTGTATGATATATTTATATTAATTCAGTACTTAATTTTTATCTAAAAATATTTTTCGCAATAATTCTATTTTACTAAAATATTTATATAGGTTCGCGATTTTTGACCGCCCTGTTGGTCGAGCGGTTAGCGACCCTGATTACGCAATTGACGGGGCTCGGGTTCGATCCCCGACGGGGACAAGCATTTGTGTGATGAGCATAAATGTTTGTATTTCTGAGTTTGGGTGTTTATTATAATAAATAATAATAAATAAATAATTAATAAATATTCACGGGACAAATTACACTTATTGATCTAACCCCAAAGTAAGCAAATTATTTGCTTGTGTTATGGGAGTTAGTCAACGATACTAATACATAGAAATACATATATAAATACTTTTACATACATAATGTATGTAAAAGTATTTATATATGTATTTATACGTATTAGTATGGTATAGTATCATTGACTAACACCCATAACACAAGCAAATAATTTGCTTACTTTGGGGTTAGATCAGTAAGTTATCCCGTGAATATTTATTATTTATTTATTTATTATTTATATAGGTACCTAATTTCACTCGTATCCGAAATATCTTGGGTCGTTCATCCTATCTGCCATATGCTACAGAAAACAATATATTCATTAAATGATGTTTAAATTCATTCACTAATAGGTAATAAAATTGTCATTCATAAAGTTATAAATAGTAGCACTACTTTTAATTCTGATATTTTTACATTATCGCGTGGGTGTCGTAAATTATTGCTGCACACATTTAAGTGCGTTCAAAAACAAACTTTATGAAATTTCAATAGAATATATTATACACCTGTAAGTCGTAATCTTCCATTGGCAACAGATTGATTCTTTAAAAATTAAATAATGTCTTCTTAATATTACTTTTGAAGACGATAACAATTTTAATGTTTTTATTAGAGCTTTAATAAACAAAAGCCGAACATTATGGAGGAGATGTTGGAGCGTTAACATACAATCACTGCACCCCTCTGAAAACCTTAATCTATACTATAATCTATAACTATAATAAGTCCGCGCGGACTAAGTCGCGGGCAACAGCTAGTATGTATATGTTTTTATATTTACTTCTATACCTAATCTACACATATAATAAAATCGTAGGAAAGTCAAAACTGCACATTGAATATTTTTTAAAAGAATACTTGAGGAGTGAACTATAATCGATATCGAAGCCAAAAATATAGTTTTTAGAATTTTTGTCTGTTTGTCTGTTTGTCTGTATGTATGTCCGGGGTAAACTCAAAAAGTACTGCATGGATTTACTTCAAATTTTGCATGAAATATTACTAACAGGTCGGGTCGACATATAGGCTACATATTATCACGCTATCACCTACGGGGGAGGGGCTGTGCGGAGTAAACGAAGTCCGCGCGGACGAAGTCGCAGGCAACAGCTAGTAAATAATAATACATGCGCCCAACCCGGGTATCGAACACCGAGACTATGATCTATTACCTCTATTATGATTTCCAGAGTTTCTCAAAGTTAAGTACGTACGTGCACCTTGGAGTTCTTCAGATAATTGTAGAGGATACGCGACAGAATGTACATAACAATTGGTGCTTATTTTCTTGGAAATTGAGAAATAAAAACTAAATCATTGCACTCGACTGTGCAACGAAACGAAGATTTAGTTGGAGTAAAACTTCTAATAACATTGACTCAGTTTGCGCCTAAAACAACCTCAAATATTTTAATAATACTATAGAATTTTCCTTTTGCGTCTATATTTCTTCACACCCGTATCCCCGAAGAGGCAAGCAGAGGCACAATCAGTGCATCCACGATTAGCCGAAGATATTTGGTCCCACACTGTGATAGAAAAGCCTATCGCCAACCGGGCACTCATCCAAACCCGGGCAACGTTGTTTCTATCAGAAAACTGAAAAACACTTTTTTGAATTACCTAGCTCGGTAATCAAACCTGGGCCCCATGTGGTCACCACCGACACCGGACTATTACACCACAGAGGCGAATGTATTGTTTTTTTTTATATATATCATAAGATAGCAAACAAGCAGATGGGTTTCCTGATGGAAAGAGTCAACCATCGCCTATAGACACCAAAGATGTTAATGATGCGTTGCTATCTTGTGGTGAGGTCTAATGCCACATGCATAAGTTTACCGGCTACCTTACCCTCCAAATCGAAACACGGCAGTGATAAGCACTGATGCTATTGCGGCAGGAATAGGTAAGGCGGTAGTACCAGACCCGGGCGAGACAATGCAGAACTCTACCACCTAGTAGTCACGATGGTAGTGACTTGCATAGCCAATCGGTCGCCTTTTACGACCTGCCCAGCAGAACGGCAGTTGGTCTATTCTTCAAAAGAGCCCGGAACCAACACGGGGAAGCCCGGAACCAACACGGGATTGTATTGTATTTTTTTATCATTTATAACTCCTATTTGTTCTATCTCCAACTTGTTTCATTGGGGGTTTGCCGTTGTCTTGAAAAACAAACAGGGGTACACTGAGATATTGATGAATACCACAGCCGCAGGCATCGATGCTATTGCGCCAGGAACAGGTAAGGCGCTGATAAGAAGCCCGGTCGAAAAGTTGCAAAACTGTACCTTCTAGTTCGTAGTTACAATGCTCCAGGCTCTCTTTGAAGAGTAGACCCTCTGTCGTTCTGCCAGGCAGTTCGCAAGAGGCAAATGATTGGCTATGCGAGTCATTACCATCGTGGCTACTACGTGGTACAGTTCTGCATTTTCTAGCTCTGGTCTGGTACTACCGCCATACCTATTCCTGTCGCAATTGCGTCAGTCCTTGTCAGTGTCATGTTCCGGTTTGTAGGATAACGTAAACTTATGGCACATGGCATTAAGACCCTGTCACAAGGTTAGCAACGCCCACTAACATCTTAGATGCCAATAAGCGTCCGTAACTATCTGTTTATTTGCTATCTTATGATATAAAAAAACAAAAACGTAGCCTTTTCTTACTTATTACAAGATGCCTAACAGTAAAGCCGTTAATCTATACTTCCAAAAGGGGTCTGAACACAGGGATACTGTGACGTATAGATCAATAATGAAATGCTACATACTAGATAATAAAAGCATTAAATATTCTATGACTAGCTGCAGCGTGCAGCCCGTTGCATTACTATTATTAGTTTTTGGTGAATCCCGCGGGATCACCTAATATTTCCGAGATAAAAAGTAAGCCATGTGCTATTTCAGGTCATTATCTACATGTTTGCCAAATTTCATTCAAATCCATTTAGTAGTTTTGGCGTGATTGAGTAACAAACATCCAGCCATCCAAACATCCAGCCAACCAAACAGCTAAACTTTTACATTTATAATATTTACTAGCTGATCCGCGCAGTTTCGCCCGCGAGTATATTATTAAGTCGTCCAAATAGCTTTTAATAAAAATTTCATCCCCTATTTCAGCCCTCCAGGTCTGATTTTTGAAAAAAAAATTAGCATATGTTTGATCCCGGATCTTCAACTATATCCATGCCAAATTTCATGAAAATCGGTCCACCGGTTTAGCCGTGAAAGCGTAACAGACAGACAGACAGACAGACTTTCGCATTTATAATATTAGTATGGATACAGATTTATACTTCCCATCGTCGGCACTAGATGAAATTGCATCATATGATTTTTCTTAACATAAACTCTTGTACTTATACAACATATTTTTTATTTATATCACAACTCGATATTCATATCTTAAAGCTAACCCATTTCGCCTATTAAAGCATCATCAGAGCTTTTTGTTTACATTTTATTGTTATAAATTTTAAAAACATGAATACTGTACATACACAAAGACAACTACTAGATTGCATTCTAGTTGTATTTAAATAGACGAAACAGGTTGGCTTTGCGATGTATAAATTCAATTGGTTGTGATATAAACAAAAATTATATTTGTGAAACATTACAAAAGTTTATGTTAAAAAAATATTTTTTCTCAGTATTCCCCATGGTACAACTTTTCTCTAATTTCATTACAAGACATTCTTTATAAATTCAAAAACAATGACTCCAACTTCCAAGACGGAAAAGAATTGAGACAAAATAAATTCAAATTCAAAAGAATATAATGTAAATTAATCACGTCAAAGTCAGATGAACCTTTTCATGAAACCACAAAACGCACCGCAAATTTTAGACAGCTACGTTTGTGCGTAGTCAGATTCAGTTATTGTGGAAAATGAAAATTTAATGGCGTTAACCATTTAATTACGACAACGTCAAAACAGTTTAAAAGCTATATTAATCATCATTGGCGCTGGGATTAACTATCTTGTTAGTGCGTTTGCAATATACACTTAAACTACAGTGAAATATTAATATGGCCATCGTACGCAATAACAACACTTTTAACGGTATAGTATCAGCCAAGATTACAGTAAGCTTTCCGCGAGTTGACTCCGCGCTCTCCGTCAGTTTTTTTTATGTCATAAGATAACAAACCGATGTATCTTCTGATGTATAGAGATGACCGTCGGCTAGAGTCGCCAAAGAGTCTAGGGGGGTGTTAATGCCACATGCATAAGTTTACCGACTATCTTACTCTCCAAACCGGAACACAACAGTGACATACATTGATGTAATTGCAGCAGAATATATAAGGCATTTGTATCAGGTCCAGGCGAGTCTTTGCAGATCTCTACTACCTAATAGTCACGATACTATACTAGTGACTCTTATAGCCAATCGTTCAGCTTTTACGAACTGCTAGCAGAATTCTTCTTTAGGTCTGTTCTTCAAAACAGGCCCGGAGCAAAATGGGGAGGAAGTTTGCAATCTTCGCGCAAGCCTGTAAGCCAAAGCCAAAAATGTAGTTTTTTCTGTATTAATTTTGTACTAGTGACTTCCTATACATATGCTAGCGACGTTAGAGTAGCATAAAGGCAGCCAGCTCGCTATATGACATTAGCGAGTAGCGGTTAGCGCGCTGAAATTGACTTCATTGTAAATTTTTTGTATAACACATAACTAAACTTTAGAAAAAGTCAACGGATTAAAGATGCATATATTTATAGAAACATGTAAAACTCGGGCTTTTTAGTAAAGATATGTACACGTTTTTTAAATGTTTATTTTTTTAATTATAGCGGAATGCGTTAGTTTAGAAGTTTAAACATGACTTATACTCAAATTTGAATCACAAGTTTAAATTAGAACGGTGTATTTATGGTGTTCCTTAAAAATAATACTTACTTTTAAACTCATTTCCAATATCAAAATTAGTCAAATATTTACGTAGCTTCTCACGTAGCTTTAAAGTAGTTGACATATTCAAATACATATAAATATCTAAAAAAACTACCCTACTAAAATAAACGCCTTTAATATACCTATGTAGTTGTTTATTGTTAATGGCTTCAATCTAGTGTTAACGTAATAATCTCATTATCCAGTAATCTCGTGACAGCGATCAATTGCCATAAGACGGGTCTCAGTCATCCTGCCTACATCCCTCCGTTGCCGTCGAGGTTTATTAACCTACAAAATTGCCCGCTTAAGTAAAACTGCTCTGAGCTGCAATTTCCCAGTAAATATTTGTTTTAATAAGTTCCAGTGAACTACGGATTTTTTATTCGTTAAATAAAAACTATAGAAATAAAATAGTGCCATTTACAAAAACAAAATGAAACCATTAAAATAATGGTAATTATCTTAAACTTAAAATAAGAGAAGTAACCCTTTTTTAATTACTATGTTAATGTAATAATAGTAATAAAAATGTACCCCAAATATTACTACTGTAATTAACAAAAATAGCACTTTTTTAAATTAATATAACTAATAATCTTATATTTAGCATGACATTTGATTTAGTAACATTTTAACAATTTACAATTTCTGACTTGATAGACGCAACAGCGAACCTAAACAAATAGAAATTCTTTTAGCGTTTATGCAAAAGTTCGATGTTGCCCAAGTGTGACCTAAAATAAGTCTTGGGCTCCGACAATAACATTTTCCACTCAAGTATATATCCTGTACATTTTCTGTTAGTTGTCGACCTAAAGTTCTCGCGGCTCTTTATAAACTTCATCAATCCAGTGGTACTTGGGACATCCAACTAGCCGTCGCCACCGGTAAGCTCGTTTTGCAGCACGGTCATTCTTTATCCTTTCCGTGTGGCCGAGCCAGTGAAGTCTGTGAGATTTTATTTCGAGATTTTATTTTATATTAAGTGCTCTATGTCTGAATGTACGAAAACAATAGTAAAAAAATGTATAATAAATTCCTTTCAACATCATTGTGCTCATATATCTATCCAATTTTCATCAAATCGTTTCATTAGAAAAACATTTTATTCTAAAGCGACAATTATTAAAGTTTGCAAAACATTTTCAATTCACAGGCCGACATTGTGGTTCATGAATTTCTCGAGTGTAGAATATTGTAGAAAAATTGAATTACTTTTATAATTAACGTTTATTTTATACAATACTAGCTAACCCGCGCAGCTTCGCCCGCGAGTAGATTAACATGTCGTCAAAATAGCTTTTCATACAAATTTTACCCCCTATTTCAACCCTTTAAGGGTTGATTTTAAAAGTAGCCTATGTTTGACCCCGGCTCTTCAACTACTTCTACGCCAAATTTCATAAAAAATTTGTCCAGCGGTTTAGACGTGAAAGTGTAACAGACAGACAGACTTTCGCATTTATAATATTAGTATGGACTAGCGACCCGCACCGACGTTGTCGTTTTTATGAGAAAACTTTAAGGCTTTTTTCTACTGTAATATGCATAATTATATTAAACATATAAACCTTACTCTTGAATCAATTACTCTGTTGATGAAAACCACATTAATTTTTTTAATTTAAAAGATATGAACGAACATACAGCTGAAGCGACTTTTATATTATGTAAATAGAAAGAAGATAGCTACATAATCATGAGATGAGAATATCAGAAGCCGGTTGTTGCAACTTTACTGCATTTAAGTTGATCATTTTTATCATCTATATATATAAAAGAAAGTCGTGTTAGTTACTCCACTTATAACTCAAGAAAGGCTGAACCGATTTAGCTGAAAATTGGCAGGGAGGTAGTTTAGAGCCAGGAGAAGGACATAGGATTTATTTCAATTAAAAAATAAATCTGCTCATTTATTGCCATTAAGGCGAAACAAAGTTTGCCGGGTCAGCTAGTTTTAAAATGTGGCCGCGTTTCCGATCCGGTAGTAGTTTAAAAAAATGTTGACGCGTCAAAATAACTTGTAAAAAGTTTTATTGAATAAAGTACTTCTGATTTCTGAAACGAGATCATTTTTTCATCACTAAATTGAAATCCTGATACCTTCACTGGTTCCATGTTAATACCAAAAGTAAAAATAAAAATATTCCCATACGTCACTAAAATTTTGCTGCCGTTTACAATGCACCATTAATAATGTCGATAGAAGACGACTTTCTCTTACCACCAGTAAAGACGTGCTTGTTGGATATCCAATGTTGAAAAAAGTGCATAGGTACATTAGTTACGGTTTAAGTTTTGCTTAATTAATTATCTTTGACGACAATCTTTTAAAAAATTTGGAAAGATTATGAACGAATCTTTGACGCGTTGTTTGAATTAAATATAAAAATCATTTCGATTGCCTGTACGCGAACTCACTAATTAATTGTTGTTCATTCATTCCATGGCCTAGTCTGTTAATAAAGTAAATATTCTTAATTAATCAATATCTGCATCGACATAAATCAATGATAGTTCATTTGTTGTGATTGCGAAATATACGTCCAGTTGTTGAACGAACTTGGTTAATATTACCGTATAAAATGTTTTATTTTTCTTTGACAAAAAACGAAAAATGGAAACTTATAATGTTTTTTTCGTGGTTTTGTTTACAAAATAGAACAGTAACAACCAAATGGGTCATTTGATGGGTCCCGATGGAAACAATAAGCCATTTCCTATCCACCTTAGATATCAATGGTGCATTGTTATGTTTGGACAGGCCTATTTCACTCTATGTACTTGTAAAATATAATTACCTACAAGTCACGTTTACGCTGGCGACGTAAAACTCATTAGACCGCCCGCGCCGCGCCGTCGCCCGTGCGAGCACTCGTGGTAATTTTCCGGACTTTCGAAACTATGTAATTTATCTAAGATGAATTTTAAATGTTGAGCCGTATGTGCTGTAAATCTATGCAGATCTAGCAAGTATAGAAACAAAATTTTTTCATGGTTTTGGTTGAGTAATATTCAATGAGAACAGCCCTAACTTCCGCCACGACGCGATTGCAAATCGCGCACAGCTACGAAGCAATTTTAACTTGTACCACAGTAATTAGATACATTTTCGCTTGCAGTGGTCGATAACTTGAAAAATAGGTATATATAACAGTAGGTATGGCATTCTTTCTATGGAGTGATTGGTCTGTTACGATAGTAATTATTATATAATCTGTGGTTTGGGGCAGGAATCTAATGCGACGTGCATAGATTTACCTGCTACCTTACTTGTCAAACTGAAACATGACAAAGACAGAAACTGGTGGCTGGTGTTATTGCGGCAAGAAAAGGGACGGAGAGCCTAAACCGGCAAAAAACTCTACCACCTAGTACTTTGCATAACCTCCTCATTTATTCGTTTATTTCATTTCAATTTTATGTTACATAATGCAGCTCATCAACTCAATTAACAACAGTTAAAAAATTTGTTCATGATAATTCTTCATATTATATTAAAACCAAAATAATAAACCAAGGCAAATCCGGTTTTCACTGGACTCATTCCTCATTCCTAATACTACCAACTCCATAAAAGGTTTGATGTGACAATTTAAATTAATGTACCTACAGTAATACCTCCACTTACGCTACCCCGACTTCCGCGAGCCGGGTTACGCGATATTAAAATCTCATCGATTCCTCTTTTGTTACGCTATTCATTCGCAAAACTCGTTCAATGGCGTCTGTAAAAAACTTTGTTTCCTATCGCTCACACTTGAATTCAGCCAGAGCCTGATGAATTTAGTAACTGGTAATATAATTGAAGAAATTGTCGGTCTCGCCAGGCGAATAAATTAAGAAATGGATAATGATGATATTAAGGAACTGCTGGATTTCCACAATCAGGAGCTAACAATTGATGAGTTTATAGAAATGCATAAATAAGAGCAAGACAGAGACTGATGAGTTTATAGAAATGCATAAATAAGAGCAAGACTGACTTGACTAAGAGCAAGACAAGAATGAGCTTGATAGCTTAGATTTAGTTAAATCAGAAGTTCAAATGATAGTTGAAAACCTGACTAAAGGCCGTTCAATTGGAAAGTGGCTACAATTTTTTACAAAATATAGATTCCAAAGGAGAGAGTATTTCTGTTACAAAATAAGAAATGAAATTATTATTATTATGCTTTGAAAAAATTTATCGAGATAAAAAACTTTTAGACCGTGGTCCCAGGAACAAACTTTTTTTGATTAATAACAAGCCGATTTTTTGTGAACAGCTTCGTTTTGACGAGACGCAAATCTTTAATGTTTTTAAAAAATCTTGAATAACGTAATTAATAAACTTCGAAAATTTTAATTCGGTGAAGGAAAATATTTTATTAATAACCGTTGATATAAAAAAACCAAAATGCACAGTCTCAAACAAAACTGACACTCAAAAGTGTCGTTAATTTTATTTAAGTAGTTATAGATATGGCAAAAATATATGTCTTTCCATATCCAACCTTAAGCGCATGGTTTATAGTTGTTTTTACAAAGCAATGTACAAAAAGAAATAAAATTGTCAGTGCCGCGATCGACGCGAATCAATTTGAAAAGAGCGCACTCATTTTTGAAAAATGTTTTTGAGACACTGATTGTGTGTCTTGGTTTCTTATATCAATGTTAATAACAATAATTGATTTGTTCTTTTTTCTTCTGCTTTCTTGTATTTTTCATAAAATAATCACTTGATTATTTTATAAAAAATACAAGAAAACTTTTATCCAACACATTCGATGGTTTTTCTGAAGGGTCCTCCACTCTAAAGATTCGGAATTATGAAATTTTTAAATTGATATTAATCAATTTAAAAACAACCTAATTATCTTACTACAGCTTATTAATTATTATTATAGTTCAAGGATTACTATTATTTTGTGTTTTTCTTAATTAGGGACCGTAAGCTAAAGAAAATAGCAATTATTTTTTTAGCTTACGGTTCCAATTTAAAAATAATTTGTATGTATTTAAATGCAAAATTATGCTCCGCCTTACACGAATTCGATTCACGTAAGTTATCGCTCAGTCCCACCTATCGTGTAATTTTGGGGTATCTGTACATTAACAATGTATATATGTATGTATACAATTTACATGTAAATTAAAATTTATGCAAGCCTTAATGAACATTAAGTGCTGATATCAATGTACTCAGGCGTATCACATTATAATAAGTTTAATTGGTAGGTTCTCCATTATTTTATCAAGGTTGATGCCAACGCTTTATCTATTTTAGCTGTTTTAACATCTGTGCTGGTCACCATCAATTTGTGTGGTAAACTTAGGCATGTGGCAAAATATCGCTGCCACGCGGATAAATATCCCTAATGTCTACGGACGCACGTCCTATCTATTTTAGCTGTTTTAACATCTGTGCTGGTCACCATCAATATGTGTGGTAAACTTAGGCATGTGGCAAAATATCGCTGCCACGCGGATATTTATCCCTGATGTCTACGGACGCACGTCCTTTAAATTCTATGGGAGATATTATTTTTTCCCTTGATTCAGTAGTACATTACCTAACATAAGATACCTTTTTTTTTATATCATAAGATAGCAAACAAGCAGATGGGTCTCCTGATGGAAAGAGTCAAGCATCGCCTATAGGCACCAAAGATGTTAATGGTGCGTTGCTATCTTGTGGCGAGGTCTAATGCCACATGCATAAGTTTACCGGCTACCTTACCCTCCAAACCGGAACGCGACCACGACAAGCACTGACGCTATTGCGGCAGGAATAGGTAAGGCGGTGGTACCTGACCCGGGCGAGACAATGCGGAACTCTACCACCTAGTAGCCACGATGGTAGTGACTCGATAGCCAATCGGTCGCCTTTTACGACCTGCCTGGCAGAACGGCAGTTGGCCTATTCTACAAAGGAGGCCGGGACCAACACGGCGAAAAAAAAAATTTAATTTCACAGACCACCTTCCTGCTTAATGTGTATCATTTGCAAAGCAAAACAAAAAAGCTGATAACCTCCTAAAAGGGGATTCTGCGGCATTAGGTCACAAAGCAAGCCGGCGGCGGCGTTATCACGTATCTCGCAAAGCGCAATTATCGTAATTGTTTAGTTATTCCAAGACACATAATAGTCTTGTGTATTAGTGAGAGTTTATTTTTGGTGCTGTGACATCGCAAAAAGTGCAACCAATGACCAGCAAGCAATTGGCGATGTTTTTGATGAAATTTTCGTTACGTTTAAAAGTCATCGCTGATCGCTGGCGGATGGCTAATGTTAGGTGATACGCCTGCCGAACCAACACAGATGAAATTGTTTTATTGCACACTAACTGATCCGCGCTGCTTCACCCGCCTGTAAATATAATTAATAATTATATTATTAGTACTTCCCATGTCGATATAATTTTTCGCCAAAGGGACTAAAAAAGGGGATGATTTTTGAAAAATTTGCCTTTGTTGGACTCCGGATCTTCGACTATCTCCATCCCAAGTTTCATCAAAATCGATTCAGTGATTTAGCCGTGAAAGCGTAACAGATAAACGGGCAGACGAACAGATAGACTTACGCATATATAATATTTGTATGGATCTGTATTGATTAATAATTGATTGACATTCTCCCCTGTGCTGGTCCGGGCTCCTTTAATTTTACGTGTTTGGCAAATTATTTGATAGTCTACGGTTATGTTTGACGTGTTTGTCAAGCAAACTATGTGTTTGGCTGTATGTTTGAAAGATTTGATTAGATGACGTGTTTGTCATATGTGTTTGAAGGTGTACACCTTTCAGTCATGTTTGTCAAACAAACTCGCCATTTTGGCGCGACTGCCGCTGAGACATGTTGTTATTTGTTACTCATCTGAGCGTCGGAGGATCACTTCACGGCGAAAACTTCTTTGAAAGTAAAGCCTTGTTTGACAAAAACGTACAAACAAAACGTAAAGTTTGACAAACATGTTTGAACGTATACAGCCTGCTTAATAATCAATGATCCACCATTAGTAGTAGTAACCATTAGCAACCAATTTAATAATAACGAGGCGTACCACAAATTGTTTGGTCATTTGGTAATTTGACATTTATAGGAACAGTTTTAGCTTATGCCTCGTAGAAAATATTAATACTCGCAACTAAAACGTTTTACGGATAGACGAACCGAGCATTAGCCATTAGAAGCATTTATTCATATTATGTGCGACTGCGGTTACAAGTTCCCCGCCTAATACCGTGTCTACTAGTATTTGTGTGATGTGTTAAAACAATATTCTTTCCACTCGTATTATCTTCCAAGGGAAACGCTATGTTGATGTTTATTAAAATATATTGTAAAGTATTCCAAAACATCGATTACGTTATCATTGTCTTCTTATAATAATAGTTTGTTCCACATAATGAAATTACACATGTTTTGACTTTGACCTCTCGTAATTAGGGTTACAATTTATTGTCAATGTTATCACAAAGAACTTACCGGTGCTATCTTAGCCTATATCTATATTATTATTATTTTATTAACATTATAAATGCGAAAGTTTGGATGTTTGCATATACGGGTGATTTGTTACCCCAATCATGCAAAAACAGCGAATGAATTTGGTTGAAATTTGACACACATTTTGATGATGACCTCTAACAGCACATAGGATACTTTTTATCCTGGAAAATGAGTAGTTTCCGTGGGTTTCACAAAAAATGTTTATAATGCAAAGGGCCGCAGGGTGCAGCTAGTAATATTATTAATGCGAACGTACGTTTGTTTGTTTGTGACGCTTTCACGTTTAAATTGCTCAACTAAATTTGATAAATTTTGGCATGGAGATAATTGAATATCTGGGATTATATACTGATGTACTAAACAAGGCATGCGCCACACCACTTGTGTTATACTAAAAATCACTTACGTCAGAGCTCGTTGGATGAAACACGTAAGGGCCATGAAAAGCACGGCGGTTACGACCTTTAGGTAGCGCATATATAAAATACGCTGTAGCCCTGCTTAATTTTGAATTTGGTTGGACAATTTATTATTATTTCAGCGCTGCAGCGAGTATTATGCGAAATGGAACACGACTTCTATTTAACATACTTCTCTAGTACGTACCTAGTACTTACACTCTTTGTTACTAATAGTAACACAGAGTGCCCAATTGTTAACTTTTTACGATCTACCAGTCGTAATGGTACGAATACTCTAAAAACTAGAATGTTATATATTACAGGCTAATCCACGCCCGCTGCAATGATGTTGACAAAAAGATGTAGCCTATCATTTACATTATCACCTGTTTTTATGTAGGTACACCATTTGCATCAACATTCTTCGAGCTTCTTAAGTTACAACAAAATACACTGGCAGACATAGTTACATACATACAAAAGTTATATGGCCTATCATTTGCGCAATTACGTGTTCTCACTGTATACTAATTTTAATCAAGATCGGTCAAGACCTTCTTGAATTACAATGGGATGGACAGATATATTCACAGTCAAAAAAAAAGATTTTAAAAATGGTGGAATTGAAGATAGCGACTAATAAAACGAATTTTTATCACAAAAGTTGACAAAAAATTAATGTATAGACAGACACTGCAGATTTATATAACAGTATAGATAACTTTATGAATAACGAATGAATTTCGAAAACTGGTTCATCATTAGTTAAAATTGAATAATTAAATTACCCACCTCCTACAGAGCAAAGATCAAACATTGATTGATTGACTGAATGAAAATTAATTAGCACCCCTAAATCATGAAACACAAAAGGCGAACTTAAATACGTGTAGAATTCTCTAGCAAACAGTCTTTAGTAGTGTGTGTGGAACGACACTAAGGACTCTGAATAAGAAAACATATGGAATTGCCATACCTACGCAACAAAACATGGCGGATTACATACTATGTGCGGTACTCCATCACGAGAATATTATTGTTCTATGGTTTTGTATTTTACCATATACGGTATACATACATTTATTTTTAAACCCTTGAAGCTTATTGATTTCGAAATAAAGTTAACTTTGATATTATCTTAGTTAAAATGGTTTTTTAGGGTTCCGTACCCAAATGGTAAAACGGGACCAAGTTACTCCTCTCTCACCGTAATACTCCGTTTTAGTAGAACGTTACTTGCTACTAATAAGAGAATTATTGTGACGATACTATCATACTACTACTACTGAATTATATTGAAATTATAAACTATTATATTATAATCTGTGCAGGGTCCACAGAGTATATATATGGTTTACAACGTAAATACATAGCGACACAATATAGCGGACTCGGCACACGCGTGACGTCAGATAAAATGTCAATAAAGCAAAACTATTGCTTATAGAATTAGTTTGTTTTCATTGCATACGTTAGACAAAGACGCCACTATGTCTATTATTTCGTCTTCTTAACTGTTGTATATTTAAATATCTATATGACATTGTAACATTTCCATAGGTTTGCTTATTCAGAGACTTAGGATGACAAAAATGTATTTTTGTCTTTATCATAATAAACAAGCAAATGGAAATGGCTCTCCTGATAACCATCACCTAAAGATACTGAAAGATGTTAACGGTGTGTTGCTATCTATAAAGCGGGGTGGTAATGCTACATGCATAAATTTACTGGCTACCTTACTCTCCAAACCGGAGTATGACAGCGACAAGCATTTATGCTATTGTGTCAAAAAAGGTACCTATAAGGGTATCAAATGGGGTGAGACAATGCGTAACTATTAAAAAAATCTTGTTATAGATACAACAGCCTATTTGTATAACTAGTCATTAAAATGACCGACTCTTTAGCTAGGCATAGAGCCCATAGAGGGGTTATTTAACGTATACGCCTAACGAATCCACTAGCCAATCGTTCTCCTTTTACGACCTGCCTGGCAAAACTGCAATTCTTGTGTTTATAGGCGATTGGTATAAATTATGTTTCGTAAATCAGTTCAATTCTTTTACTAATACAATGTTTACAAAAATCACGTACCATTTAAGTTGTAATATATTATATCTAATCAATTCCAAAATCACGAGTATCTTTTATGTCGTAACATGTTCTATTATACATTATTTATAATTACTTATCTTTTTGGATAGAGCGTATCGAATTATAATTCCATCGATAAGACGTGTATCTAACACTGCTATCTGCATAGTATTTGATACACGCTTTCATTTGTATTTCGTCACGCAATAATGATTAGTTTTATTTGCATTTTTAAACAGTAAACAATATTAGTCAAATTTGAAAGCGGACTCACATTACAACTACGGATTAAACTGGATACGCCTGGCAGGCAATTTCTTTGGTTGTTTATGTAGTAGTAGTAGTATAAGTCATAATTAAAAGCCAAATAGGAAGGTTCAAAAAAACGACGAAGCACTAGGTAGTGCCCTTGAGCTTCGCTTTTTCTTATTTGCCTTAGCGGTGGTGAATCCCCTTCTGAACTTCCATGCTCTGAATTTTTTTAAACAGCTAGATCACGGATGCTCTAGCTGCCCTGCTTATTCTGGGGGGAAGAGGGGAGGGGGGCTCTGGCTGCGCGTAGTTTGCGACGATCTACGCGTTCCTATACAGGTCCCAACGTGGGAATGCTGACGTTGACCGGCTTGTAGAGAATTTTCAAACGGCTATAGATTCCGTGTTACAACAGAATCCCCCCACTAAGATCGTGAATTTGGATAATTAATACCTCCACGTCAAATGGCTATGTTCGCACACCACCGATTATGCAAGGAGGTCTGTTCACGACTTTGCCTTGGCGTATGGTCTTGCACAATACATAACTTCGCCCACATGAATTCTCATCCGGACATTACTAGGTATTTGTGGACGTCCCACTTGGTACGTAAGTTCACTGCCTGATCCGGAGTAAAGTACCGGTTTTGCGCTTGGTCGGCTCGGCTGTCGTTGCGTTTGGCACTATAGATCAGCAGATTGGGTCGAGATGCGGTCTTTTTTTGCATCCTACCCATAGAGGTGGTTATGCTTCTCCCTGGATGATCCGAGTGTCGTCGCTGACTCTATTGCTGATGTGGTGCTGCAGGGCATGGAATTTTTCATTCCATTTTTTGCGAATTTCCTTGGTTGTCCAGAGTCGAGTTGGCCGCAAAGAAGGAGCCCAGAAGATCGGCCTTCTCCTTTTCGATATGGGTCGGAGAGTCATAGTCTCCGTGCAACGGTGGAAGAGAGCACTGTGAGAAATTCCCTAAGACTGCCTTGGCAAGAAACCAGAACGCACGGGTTCCTGAAGGAAGACGAACTAATTTCTCACCAATTCTGCCTATGTGTTCAGATTTTGCCTTGACGATAGTTCTTTCGAAGTACCTCGAGGCAAAATTGTACTACTTACGTAATGCGCTGGTTTTTAATCGCAAGATGCCGACTTTGCAGCTCAAGCCCGGCAGCACTCCTGCTTTCAGCGTGAAGCCGTTTCGCAGGAGCGACCAAATTAAGGCTGAAACTTATCACCAATTGATACCGCAGACTTCCCTCTACGTTGAGGTAGCAACCATTCAATAACATACCTAAGTTAGTTGAAAAAATTATTATTTTATTTTTGAAATGCTTTAACATTCATTTGAACGTGATTGTCAATTTTTGTCTTTCAAGCGGCATTCAACACATTTTCTTGAGCTTTGAATAGGTTAACTCGGTCACGAAATCAGTTCATCACATCAAGTAACTGACTACTGAGTATTACTCGGTTTGATTTGAGCCTATCTGAGAACTTACTATATGCTAAACACATGTGCTAAGGTGGTTTTGAGTCGCGAAATAATTATTATTATCTGTTCGCGATGCATTCGTTGCACGGCCTATATTAGATTCTTATTAACAACTCACAGCCGTGAGCTAGTGTTTACCACTACCATATTTGGGTCTAAAGTTTGAGGCATTCACTAAATACTTCAACATTTGACTAGCTAAAACACGCACACGCACACACACACACACACACACACACACACCGTTTTCCGCCGTGTTGGTCCCGGCCTCCTTTGTAGAATAGGCCAACTGCCGTTCTGCCAGGCAGGTCGTAAAAGGCGACCGATTGGCTATCGAGTCACTACCATCGTGGTTACTAGGTGGTAGAGTTCTGCATTGTCTCGCCCGGGTCTGGTACCACCGCCTTACCTATTCCTGCCGCAATAGCGTCAGTGCTTGTCGCTGTCGTGTTCCGGTTTGGAGGGTAAGGTAGCCGGTAAACTTATGCATGTGGCATTAGATCTCGCCACAAGATATCAACGCACCATTAAAATCTTTGGTGTCTATAGGCGATGGTTGACTCTTTCCATCAGGAGACCCATTTGCTTGTTTGCTATCTTATGATATAAAAAAAAAACCACACAAACCACTGCTTTTAAAACTTTAACAGGATTTTCCCCGTTGTTTCCTTGTTAATAATAGACCATCTATTGAACTATATATAGTTCATAAAAACGTATTAATGCTTAAATTTTACAACTACTATCGTGACTATTTAGAGGTAAACATCTGTAGCTCGTCCGGGTTTGTTACCGCCGGCTTATCTATTGTTGATGTAATAACGTTGGTGCTTTACAACCGTTTACAACTTTACAACCGTCGGCAACCGGTAGCCGATTTTTTTATAGAAGACGGACAAACGAGCAGGAGGTGCACCTGATGGTAAGTTGATTACTTACCATCAGGTTACCGCCGCCTATGGACGTACGCAATACCAGAGGTCTTGTAGTTGCGTTGCCGGCCTTTTAAGATTGAGTAAGCTCTTTTCTTAAAGGTCCCCAAGTCGTATCCATTTGGAAACAACCCTGTCAGTAATTGGAATTAATCCAAACAACTCGTCGGAACACTTCCCATGATAAATACGATAGAATACGCAGAGTGAACCTACGTCTCTGCGCAATGCTAAAGAGTCAAGGCGTTTCGATACAGCCTGGTCGTCAACGATTCGAACCTCTTTACGCTGAATGCGATCAAGAGGAAGAAGCTGGTATTGGGGAGCTCCGGCCCAGAGATGAGAACAGTTGGTACTTCGTGTGAAGCCGAATTTGTGCCATATGAATTTGAAGGCGGTGGGCCAGTAAGAAGTACTGTTTCGCTCTGCTTAACATACCGAACTTTTTGGAGGCTTGTCTTACCCTCCAAATGACCGCAAAACTGAACGTAATTCGATATGTCGACTCCCAGAGTTTCGACACTAACTGAGACTGTCAGGACAGTATCCCCAAATCGAGGTGACACGACAAAGGATGTTGAACACGCAAAGTCATTTTAACCCTTCCATACAGATAACAACGTGCTATTAACATATTTTTGGCTTATACATAATAGTTATTTATACCATATAACATGTCATTCTGACAGAATTTCATAATATAATCTCAGTTATATCAGCCTAACTATTTTTATCGTGTTTTCAAAGCCATTTCCTTTGACATGCAGCCTTTTGTTTCGAATAAATAGTCCAAGCTATTGTTGTCGGCACGTAAGCGCACTTCTGTCACTATACATCGACATGTGATACCTATTAACTACTATTGTATCTATCATGTTAACCTACTTTACAGAAAAGTCGTTCCCCGATAAGAACCTATCGAAAAGATTAAACTGTCACGGACTGCGGCAGATATTCAGATATACTCATGTAATCATTTTTAGGCTCACAAGTAAAAGATCCGATTATTGATTCCCAATTTGCAATAAACCTAAAAGCATACCAGACTGCTGATATATGAATCTGTACATTTTATGTTAAGATGCATTCGTTATATACACACTACCACAATAATATTAGTGTTCCGATATTTGTTCTTAGTAGGTATATTTTATATACACACTAGCTGTTGCCAGCGACTTCGTCCGCACAGACTTCGTTTACTCCGCACTGCTCCTCCCCCGTAGGTGATAGCGTGATAATATGTAGCCTATATGTTGACCCGACCTGTTAGTAATATTCATGCAAAATTTGAAGTAAATCCATGCAGTACTTTTTGAGTTTACCCCGAACATACATACAGACAAACAGATAAACAGACAAACAGACAAAAATTCTAAAAACTATATTTTTGGCTTCGATGTCGATTGTAGATCACGCCTCAAGTATTCTTTTAAAAAAATATTTAATGTTCAGTTTGACTTTCCTACGATTTTATTATATGTATAGATTGGAAGTATAGGACGGCAAAAGATGACTGTGTAAAAGGACGCTTGACGCATACGATACGATGGACCGTCATAATTTATAATGTAACTGCTTGATAGGGGCTTAAAGGATTTAGTCAATATCTCAGTTCCGAAAGGAATTGCCTCACCTCACCTATTGCTTCGCTGTCTAACTAATGCGAATAACGAGGTAAATTTCGGGCACATTGAGTAAACAGACTATAGAGACTTAATAACAGAGCAATTGTCAACACATCATACAATAGATTTTATTAGTAAATCCCAACAGGAACAAAAGAATTAGTACCTACCAATCCAGTGTGCTGTAAACACGCATGACAAAATACCGATTTTGAATTAGTCCATCGAAACACCGTTCCTTTTCCTGGCGTCTCAGTTTACTGACAGAATTAATTTAGTGCAAGAAATTAAAATATTATTAGTCTAGCACAGGTTATCAATGTTCAGGAACTATATATAAACGTCTCAGTGACCGTTGCATGACAGTTATGCGGCACATCTACCGTAGACTAACCTTTTTCTGTGTTAAACTTCGCCAGCTTGTTACTGTGTTCCGATTTCAAGGATGAAATAGCCGATAAGCTTATCCTTGTAGCATTACGTTCTCACATCATAGGTGAATGGCAACACACCATTGACATCTTTGATATATATAGGCGTTGTCTCTTTTCATTATTGAGTAAACTTAGTAGATCTGTATAGGCGATGGTTGTCTCTTTCCATTTAGAATAAATCCCTGTCATATTACCTTAGTAACTCATAACTACGCCTTCAACACTGTATACATTTAATTTTTTAATTATAAATATTGAGCTTAAACGTTTTCTTTCTCCGAAGATTTTAGTTTTATAGGAAATCTTATTAAGTTACAGTAAAATATAATGATAAAATATTTTATGGTCGTACAACAAAAGCAATTCAATTCAAACAATCAAAAATTTCAAACATGCCTATTTAATGGCTTTTATGTGGTGATTTTATAATTTGACTTGAATTATGAAGATGAATTAAACAAAATACTCGTACTTTTTATAGCGCAATTTCTTCCATTCTGCGGTATGCATGCACCAAATGTGGTAATGATACCTTTCTTTTATTGTTTGGGAGGGTACATACTTCCCGTGTGGTCGCATTTTAATTTAATGAAAATCTGATGCAGGGTTCCGGAAATACAGGTAATAGGAAGTCGACTGTTGTATTTTTACGGTGTTTAAATTATTTATAACTAATACAGAAAGAGGGATTTATCGCCTCTGTGGTGTAGTGGTCTGGTGTCGGAGTTAACCACATGAGGTCCCGGGTTCATTTCCTGGATCGGGCAATTTAAAAATGCGTTTTTTCAGTTTTCTAATAAAAACAACATTGCCCGGGATTGGAAAGTGTCCGGTTGGTGATAGGCTTGCCACCTATCACATTGTGGGACCAAGTACCTTCGGCTAACCGTGGGTGCGCTTGTTGTACCTCTGCCCAGCCTTTCGGGGATATAGGCGTGAAGATACAGAGAGAGGGAAACGCTATCTTACTTAATTGTAAATTAATACAGCGCCATGAAAATGATAATTTTAGACCGTTCACAAAAAAAAACAAGAAACTTAATGTTTTGAACACAGGATAACTTTTGGATTTTTTAAATTCTGTGTAGTCTGTTCACTAAACATTGTTGTCATTTCGCTATAATTCTTTCAATAACAATGGATTACTAGGTCGGATATCAATGAGATTGTAATTTTTTCGCTTACAATCTAGTACTATGCCGACCCAAACAATGTTATCGTAAACGATAACTCATCATGAGTGACGTATTAGCACTTAAGATCAGTAAAAAAGTATTGTGATGTTTCAAGTTTTATGTGATATAAGACCGTTTATTATTAGTTGAACGTGAATCAGTTTGTTTGAAATTTAATTTTTTATCCTTATTGATATTATTAATGTAAAAGTCTGACTACCAGTCTGTTACACTTTCGCAGTTAAATTTGAACTGATTTGAATTAAATTTGGTATGGGAACAGTTGAAGATCTGGAGTCTTACATAGATTGATTTTTTTATTCAACTTTTCATTCAACTTTTGGGCTGAAATTGGGGATGAAAGTTTGTATAAAAAGATATATCGATGATGTGTCAATCTCCTCGCGAGCGAAGACGCGTGAGCTTCTAGTTCTAAATAAAAACAATTATTTTTTATTACGGAGTACCGATTATTTTACTATTATAAAGTATCAATTATCTTATTTTTATTATAGTACCTAATAGAAGTATTTATATGTACTGATAAAAGCCATATATACAATTAAACTGACAGTGTTAACGAGGAGTTTGACCTATTATTATCTTATGAATGGGTTAAAGGCGAAAAAATGCGGTTAATATTTTACAATGCATGGAATTTCAATAAGTTATTATAAAATTCCAATACACAGTATTCAATGCAATGAAAGTTGATTGGAGCAGTTCAAGACCACATGCTGTCAATAATTATACCAAGAGTTGTAGCAATTATGTTGATAACCTATGTAAAACAAACTAGATCGTTAGCCTAGATTAATTTTCTGTTTAGCTCAAATCATGAGATCCTGGGTTTATTTTAGAGGCTCGAGTAAAGTGTTATTGATGAGGGTATCGACGCTAATCTCGAACGAAATTGATGAGGGTCCATACAAAGTTCGCCTCGAAAACAACACATGTTGAATGATGCTTATCGTATTGTAACATATTATTAATTTCATCTGAAATGTAAATTGTATCATGGACACTTTTTACAGTGCTAAAATCACGGAAAACCTTACAAATTAACAATACTTAAATTCACAATTATTACATACTATTTTAAGCCGATTAATGACGATATATTGCGTATTCCACGGCTAGAACCAAAGAGTTTAGTGATGCGTTGCTATCTGTATAACCGGATAGCGATGCCACATGCATAAGTTTACTGACCACCTAAACCTCCAAACCGGACTAGAACTCTGACAAGCCATGACACTATTGTGGCAGAATTATGTAAAATGGTGACACCAAATACCCGGACGAGACGTTGCGAAACTCTACCACCTGGTAGTCTAGATCGTAGCAACATGTAAAGTCAATCGCTAGCCTTTACGCAGTTCCTGGTAGAAGATGGTCTATTCTTCAAAAGAGGCGCGGACCCATACAAGGTGAAATTATTGCAAACTTCACGTAAAAACATATGAAAAACCTCTATAAACTGGTTGACCCTGCAGGCCATCCCTGGAATTTCCTGCTAATTTTTAAGTTGAGGTACTTTAGCCTTGAAGCAGTCAAAAATATACCTAAGCGTAGATTTTAAGCTCGAAATGTTCAAAATCTAATTTATTTGTTTAAATCGACACTTAAACGCAATTATCGAATATGATCATTGGATATGCATTCAACACAGTTTTTGAGTTAGTTACAAAACGATTGCTTGAAAAATATTTGAAGTAATAAAGAACAGGTTTTTCAAAATTTTTTGGCAATGATAATTCACCACTTCAGAACGAATGACCTGATTTTGATTCAATTTGCGGTATTTGACGCAGTTTTTCAATGAAAAGAGTGGAGTGGATTTTCGAATCAACTGGAATTTTATTCTGTTTTAAAAAAAATTGTACCGGCGTTTTTTTAGGTTATTTAATATTTCTCAAAATCTACTGGACCGAATAGGTTAACATTTTCAAAAACCTTTAGTTTGGGTTTTTTCCGCGCGTTTTTTATTGATTTCATTCCCGCGCGTTTTTTTTAGGTTGACTTTTCTGTTGATTAGTGCTAATTTAATAAAACTTATGAGAGGTTTACATATACATACCTACACATATACATACGCATATACGTACATAAAGGCATATTGCCGTCAGCGTAAAAATGCTCATTAAAACTTCTTAGGACCTCAAAAGTGGAAACTCAATAAAATCGGGATAAAATCGGGAAAATAGAAAAAGAATAACAAGCACAAACAATTCTAGATACCCCGATATTTCAAGTTGATATTATTAAATTGCCTTTTCGGGCATCATGTAAAGTAAAAACAACACTTTTAAGTATACATTTTATTTTTTATAAGTTTAGGTTGGGTATATAAAGTACGTACCTAATTTCGTCAAAATCTGTCCAGTCGCTTTAGTGTAAAGAAGTAAAAAAAAACACGCAAACACTTACATAAGCACAAACTTTCACCATGAATCTATTTTTTTTATTAGATATATATGCAAAAAATAATCTTTGACGATCTAAATACTTTGCCAACTTTCAATATTAAATACACCAAAGTTGCGCAAACTTCCTATCATTAGCGTAATATTAATGTTGTTCCTTTGCCCTTTTCAGCCGATGGCATGACCTATTCGTTCGGAGTGTTCTATGCAGAGTTCCTGACCTACTTTAACGAGGGTAAAGGAAAGACTGCGTGGATCGTATCCATACTTGTTGGGGTCACGCTTAGCTCAGGTATTCATTTATACTTACATCCTATATATATATATATATATATATATATATATATATATATATATATATATATATATATATATATATATATATACAGTGTGGCGGTGACCATACAACAATAAGTGAGAATTAAGGTAGTACTAGTTAGTACTAGTATTTTTAGTCTATCAAATCAGTCCTGATATCGAAATTAAAAAAACAAAAATTTCGAACAAAATTAATGACACGAAAATATAATAAAGATAAAACATCCTTTGACTTACCTATCACCAGGACGGCAACGCCGCACGCGCGGCTTGGCGGCTGGCGCCTCATGTTATTATTATTATTTTTACGTGTGACATAATATTTAGGCGCCTTTTTAAACCACACTCATCCTCAATAATTATTTTGATAAATTATTATTATTAATCACAATCATTTTGTACAATAAGTAATTACGTAGCTATAGAATTATTTTTGCGTATATTGTAAGAATAAAGACCGTATCAATCTAGGATTCGTGCCACATATTGGCTAAAAGTAAAGAAGAAAAAACAAAAATGTTGTTCACTTCACACTAATAATAATAGTTACCTAACGTGTCTTATCACAAAATAGCACTAATTAGCACAAACATCATGGCCATGGCCGGCCATCACAATAAAAATTAAGCGTCTACTTTCGCACAATTTAACTCGTATTTTACCACAATAAAAATTAAAATGAAGCGTCTACTTTCGCATAATTTATAAGTCTAGAATAATAAAAGAAAAAAATAAAAACTCAGTACATTACAAGTAATAACGTAATATCAATTACCACGGCAAAATCTTTGATCGTACTAAACAATAACATTAAACAATAATGACCGTGACCTACGTATCGTAGGTACGTGACACGTGTAATCAACGGCTTTCATCAAGAAGGCGCAAAATGCGCTTTTTTGTATCAGTACACACTGTGTATGCACTCAAGATAAAGCGACTTTTCGCTTTCTTTTCAAATTCTCCTAATGACAAGATTGGGTTGTTATTGGTCAGTTGTAAAGGATAAAAAATTAAAATAACCAATGAATGCAAGGATTTTCTGCTAGTATTGCGAGTTGGCAACTTACTTATAAGAGTTCTTTCAAACCATATAGGGTAAACGTGTCACGTACAGCCATTGACCTCTATATATTTCTATGCGTACAGCTGATAATCTACATCATGTTCGCAAAATTAGAAATGAAAACTAAAAAATTGTCCTGTGGCTAAACCAGTGGATGTATTTATCTGATTTTTTGTATTCAGGCTGAGAACATTATTACATATACTAAGTTTAATTAATTGGTGTATAGTCACCGCCACACTGTATATATATATATATATATATATATATATATATATATATATATATATATATATATAAGACGTATTCACGTGAAATTCTTTAAATTTGATTTCATAATGAGCGACAGTTCAAGAAACTGTAAACTCACTGTTGGAGAACGAAGTGTCGGCATTTTAAGATAATTTTGCTGTGTTATAGAATTTGCATACAGTATATATTATTTTGACTCAGAGCAGCTATAACATTTGATTTTGTTTTATTCGATAGCTCCAGGTCAAAAAATCTTTCAAAGAGCCTAATCAAAACACAAGGGTCGTATACCATCTGAAAAGGATTTTAAATACCAATCTACCAATATATAAGATACCCATGAACCCCCACATAAAAGAGTGATGAAGTGCCGAGGACACAAAAAGTCCGTCGAACGATCGTCCGAACCGATCAACGACGGCACCTGTACGGCAAATGGAAAATGTTTACCATCGCAAAATATTACCCGTTACGTAGACGTATTCACGTAAAACTTAGCTGTGTCCATGACATACACGTAACCCGTTTTTTTAACAATTTTGCTGTATACAGGTTTACTGGTAAAAGACTGCACGTACTGAAAGAAAGAAAGAAAGAAAGAAAGAAAATATTTTTTGCAAGAATATGGGTGTTACAAGTTGTTAAAAATAAATTAAGTTACCAACATATTCTACCATTATATGGTGTGCAAATATTTACAAAAAATTATCATTATAAAATATTACATTTAAAAGATTCTATCGAATATTTAGAATTACTACCGGATCGGAACGCGGCCACACACTGAGAAGATCCGGCGGAAGAAACTCAGCGGGCTGGTCTTTTTTCTCTATTTTATGTACTTGTTATAAATGTACAATTTCATATTACAAAAGATTTTTTTATAATTACAAGTTTCATATTTTGTGCAATTAAATTTTTTATAATTTACAAAATGTTCACTATTTACAAAATTTTACTAGGTACATTGAAATTTTTTAAGGACAATTCAACAAACTTATATTTCTATTCATTAATATTTAATTTTATCGGCTAAAAATTCTTTAATATCATAAGTTTTATCTAACAGCAAATCAAACAACTTTTTGCGAAATTTATTTATAGGTAATGATTTAAGACTATCAGGAATATGATTGTATATAATAATAGACATACAATACACATTTTTTGTAAAAATATTTAATTTTTGATTAGGCACATATAATTTTTTACTATTCCTAAAATATGAGTTACCAGTGACTTCAGCATTTGTTTTAAATAACTTTTGGTGCTTTTTTACAAATACGCATACCTCTAAAATATACAAACATGGTAAGGGAAGTACCTTAAGAGACTTGAAAAGTGGTTTACAGGAATATAACTGATTAACACCACATATTGGAAGGAAGGAGGGTGTTCAATAGGTACTCGATTCTGACACCGAATATGTATATATTTTTACATTTACTTGAATTTTGGCCTAATCTATGCATATAATAAAATCGTAGGAAAGTCAAAACTGTACATTCAATATTTTTTAAAAGAATTCTTGGGGCGTGATCTACAATCGATATCGAAGCCAAAAATATAGTTTTTAGAATTTTTGTTGTCTGTATGTATGTCAGGGGTAAAGTCAAAAAAAAAGTACTGCATGGATTTACTTCAAATTTTGCATGAATATTAATAAACTAACAGGTCGGGTCAACATATAGGCTACATATTATCACGCTATCACCTACGGGGGAGGAGTTGTGCGGAGTAAACGCAGTTCGCGCGGACGAAGTCGCGGGCAATAGCTAGTAATCCAATAAATTGTTTACTTAATACGCTCACCTGTGTACGGCACATAGAAGTTTAATGTTTACAAACAGTGATTTACCGAACCCGTGAATAGTCGTTATTATAACTTGCGGTGACAAAGTATTGTGAATATTACTTATTTTATTAAGGTTTATACTCTGCTTAACCCGCAATGGTACCGATGTGATAATAATACTTTACTTTGTTTATATTTAACATGAATTTTAAATTATTTTTCAGGTCCCCTGTCTAGTTCGTTTGTTAACCGTTGGGGATGCCGTGCAGTGACGGTGGCGGGAGCTCTCCTCTCCGCAGCATGCATCATCGCGTCCGCCTTCGCGAACAATGTGACGACGCTTATCTTCACTATCGGCGTCGGAACCGGCCTTGGCTTCGGTCTCATCTATTTACCAGCCATTGTCAGTGTTACTGTTTGGTTTGAACGGTATCGAAGTCTTGCTACAGGTTAGTTTATTTTCTTAATAACTGACCAAGTTTTTTTATATATTACTAGCTGAACTGGCAAACGTTTTTCTGCCTTTTTAAGTACTCTTATTTTTTTTTCTATATTTTCTCACCTTTTAAACCTTCCCTGGACTTCAACAATTAATTCAAAACCAAAATTAGCCAAATCGGTTCAGTCGTTCTCGACTTTTAGCGAGACTAACGAACAGCAATTGATTTTTATATATATTTGATACGTCATAGCAAATAAGCTGATGCTTCTTCGGATGGAACATGACAATTATATCCTTGAGATACCAGACATGTTAATTAGGTGTTAATATTCACGTGGCAGGGATAAAACGCCATATGCATAAGTTTACCGGCTACCTTACTCTGACAGGAATAAGTACGGCAGTAGTACCGAAACAAGGCGTTAAAGAACTCTACCACCTAATAGTCACGATGGTAGTGACATGTTTGACCAATAGTTTGCTGTTTACGAATGCCTGGTAGAATGTTGGATGGTCTTTTCTTTAGAAAGGGCCCGGGCAGATCGGTTACTGTAATTCCGATTTTCGAGGACAACTAAAAAATTTTATTGATACTTTTGACTGACTCGATGAACTATTATGCTGCGGCTGCACTTGCGTCTATCGTCCTGAGTGCTAAGTGTGAGTTTTTCTTTTCGCATTCGATCGTGAGCGCGTTTCGAGTTTACTAGGAATTTGTATGTGATTTGTACAACGCCACCTAGTGGTAAACGTGAGTACCACTAGGTGACGCTGTACAAATCACATACAAATTCCTAGTAAACTCGAAACGCGCTCACGATCGAATGCGAAAAGAAAAACTCACACTTAGCACTCTGAAGATATTAGCGCGCTAAGGCACACGCAGTCCGGAATATATACGACAATAGCCGATAATAGCAGGTCACATCTGCATTTATCGTGTGCACGAAGCTTTGTAACGACAGGCGCAAGTGCGGCTTAGCCATTACGGGAACACATAATTTAATTCGAATAAGCAAATAACTATCCCGAGATCACGAGGTTTAATGTACAAAATTCGTCCTTAAAAAATACAATGTTCCATCGGAAACACCGAGTTATGAAAAACTTCCATCTCACCGCGGGATGCGGGTCGCGATTATTACGTAAATATTTTCACGCCATTCGCTCCAACCTTAACGTGATCAAATTTACGTTTACTATATACAAAAAAATCGCGTTGAATTAATGAGTAGCATTTTAATTGGACGCCACTTTAGGCGCAAATAAACCGAACAAAAAGTCCATTCGTAATGGAATAAAAGTATTAGCATTAACCTTTCTTCGTAAGTAACCTTTCCATTCCCAGTTGCTGGCAGCTTTAATGTCGGACCCACAAATAAAAACCTGGCTTTAAGGTTAAATAATTAATAAGCTGACCCGTGCAGCTCCGCTCGCGAGTAGAGTAACATCTCGTCAATATTATAGTTCTTCATACAAACTTTCATATTTTTCTATTTAGCCCCTTAGGGATTGATTTTTGCAAAAAAAAGTTAGCCCATGTTTGACTCCCAGATCCCGGAGTCCGGGTCTTCAATTACCTCTATGCCCAAATTCATCGAAATGGGTTCATCGTTTTAGCCGTTAAAGACAGATAGACAGACTTTCGCATTTATAGTACTAGCTGCACCTTCCAGCCCGCTTCGTCCTAAAAGTTTTTGGTGCTTTGTGCTATTCCAGGCTACATGTTATCCCATAGTAATAGGTATAGAATATGTATAGGTATTTAGATTGTAGACGTCGAAATACTTTTCGTAGACGTCCTTTATTACATTTATTTCAAAATTATGATTTATATAAAACAACTTGAGGCTAGTAAAACTGTTGTAAAATTCCATAATTTATTTTTTCACGTTCTTTTTGATTCTTTTCAGGCATTGCTGTTTGCGGGTCTGGACTTGGCACCTTTCTGTTTGCACCAATCACAGCATATCTCAAAACAAATTATGGTTGGCGAGGAGCAATGGCAATTATTGGAGCCTTTGTCCTCAATTGTGTACCTTTGGGGCTTATGTTTCATGCGGTACCAGAAAGACCAAGAACACCAGTTACTGAACCTATGCTTCCTAAACCTAAGAAATCACCACTTAAAAGATCACAAAGTACAGAACATGTGGTAAGAGCAAATGGCAAAGCCGATGAAGATATAACAAGATTAACACTTTCCCAACCCGTATTAAATAAACCACAAGAGCAGAAAATTCATTCACGCCACGGTAGTGGAATCATGCAAAGACCAGATGTGTTATACCAAGGAAGCATGACTAGTCTAGCAAAATATAGAAGCGCATCTCCTGAAAGAGTACAAACATTTATTAAAGCTGAAAAACAAGAGACTTGCGACTGGTTACCGTGTTCAGATGAATTTAAATCAGCACTTTCAGACATGTTAGATATATCTTTATTGGTAGATCCAATTTTCATTTTATTCTCTTTATCAAACTTCTTAACCAGCATAGGATTCTATATACCATATGTCTACACAGTACCGATGAGTGAAAAATTAGGTATTGCCAATCCTCCATATTTAATATCTATTATTGGTGCATCAAACTTAATAGGAAGAATTATTTTAGGATATATTAGTGATAAACCTTGGGTTAACAGATTGTTGGCTTATAATATGTGCCTTACGATTGCTGGAATAAGTAAGTATATTTACAACATGTTTGAAGTGATTATTTGTATACATAAATATTTTGCATAAAACTATTTTATTATTTACAGGCACCGCAATGTCAATGGTATGCTGGGAGTTTTGGGGCTTAGCCTTATATGCGACTGTATTCGGCTTCACAATTGGTGCTTACGTAGGTTTAACATCTGTCGTTCTAGTGGATTTACTTGGAATTGAAAAATTAACCAATGCTTTTGGTCTGCTGCTACTATTTCAAGGAATAGCATCACTCATTGGACCTCCTTTTGCTGGTATGGTATATTATGTTGTAAAAGATTTTGCGTTTAATTTTTTGTCTTTTTTCCAACATAAAAATATTAACACATAAGTAAAAAAAAAATGTTGCCAATGCGTGTATCTATAGCAAATTCTAGCCGTCTTCTGGTCTGCTAACCTTATATACATGTAAAACTTCTAACGTAGAAGACACGAGTGGTAAAACTTTACGCCTTGGCACAATTCAAATTAGGTTAATAACTTAATATATCTATGGTTATTAATTTCTTTGTTGGTATCTTTCTCGTAAGCTCAGACTCCCGAACAGGTGGTAAATTTTAGCATTCAACGATCTTTAAAGTTTTTTGTAAAGTCAATATTACAACCTAGCATGGGTAAACAAACAATTTTGAATTTTAACCGGCTTAAACATGTATTATACTAGGTGGTAGAGTTCTGCAACGCCTTACCTGTTCCTGCCACAATAGCATCAGTGTTTCTCACTTTTCTCACTCGTTTTCCGGTTTTGGGAAGTGAAATAGCCGGTAAACTTATGCATATAGTATTGTCATCCCGCCACAAGGCCGCCTTCAACTTATTAGATCATATCACATTTGCATTTATGCGCAAATAGTTAGATGACAGCACCCCCGCTGCCATGACGTATGTTTTATTCGACTACCACTTAGTAAAGTTTAAATTAATAAAACAAAAGATTTTTTTTTTTTATTTCAGGTTGGCTGTATGATACATTACATTCATATGCACCAGGATTTTACGTGGCTGGTGGAACAATATCACTGAGTGGCATTATCCTGTTTCTAATACCAGTTATCGAGAAGTACAATGCCAGAAGACGATGGAATGAAGAAACAGTCCTAGAGCAAATTTAGCAGGACGCACGCGTAGGGACGAAACACGAAACTCCAATAATCGTACTGCATAGTCCCTCTACGCCAACATCAATTAGCTCAACTGAAGATACTTATAGCAATAGAGACTATGATAATGCATCGTTTGATGAGGATAGTTATTTTTATTACGATAAAGATGCTGAAGATTTTGTGAATAGTGACTCAAGAGAAAAATACCGTGAATATTTTGATAGCGAAAGTCATTCCAAAGGACATGTTGAACGTTTTTGTGAAAACTTTTAATTAAGACACACGAATAATTTTAATATTATTTCAATAAAACAGTCGTATTTAGCACAAATGCATAAATATTTTGTAAATAAACAGAATTTCTAAAACTTATTTTTAGTTAAAATTACCTGAATTCTTTTTTGTTCTACGTGAGCAAAAGAGAAGTTAGATAATATGAAAAGCATCTTATATTGGGGCCAGCAAAGTTAGTATGGCAATAATAAAAGAATTTTCATAAAATATTTTAATATATCTTATACCTTACGATTAGAGACTAATTGAATAAATTCAATTTTATTATTTTACAGTTCCAACTTATATTCGTCGATATAATTATTATTATAATGTCAATATATTATAAATAATAGTTAATATAATTGCAATAACTTGTAACAAATAACACCAATACACAGTAATAAAAAAATAAACATGTTCTTTTTTTTGCAAATTATATATGGTAAAAATTTAACTCATTTTTTATTTAATTGCGTTTTTTTTGCAAAAATAAGCATACATTTTTAGTTCACCTATCATAATTGCTTGTAAAGAATATAATTACTATTTTGACGTTAACAAATATTGGTTTACGATATTATAAATTCTTTTAAGGGGAAAATATTTTTATGAGTAGTTATTTTATATCTGTCATCATCTCGAAATACGCCACTATCTTTCCTAGGGTTTAATTATCTCCTTTTTTCAATTTTTACAAAATAAAGTATTACTTTATAATATTTTCGACACTTCTCACAATAGTAAATTTTGTATTTATTGTACACAGTATATTTTCAAAGCGTGAAGTGCTCAAATTGTAATGATAATAAACATTCTTTGAGAGAGCTTTCATTTTGAAAATATTTGCACTTAAGCTAAAAGTTTATTTTATATGTATTTTAGTTATAGTTTGAGATTGCAGATGATGAGGATAATAGAGAAAATTGCGTTTTACATACGACATTTACACACAGTTAGCTTTTTTTCACCATGAGATTTCGCTTTCAACACCGCTTATAAAGGTTGGCTGGTAAAAAATTGTACATGCCGAAAGAGGATGTACAATACTCGACTCTGATACCAAATATATATAAAACTAGGTACTTAAGTTTTAATATATTAATCACGGGCACCCGTGCGTAGATATCGAAGTTCATTGTTTACAAGCAGCGATTTGCCGCTGCAGCACGTGTAATTAAGACGCGCATGTGTCGCTCTTACAGTGACTATATTTGTTTAGTATTACTACAGTAATTTCGTTAAGATTTACTATGAAGTTAAGCAATATTCCCTTTTTATTATATTTTTATTGATTACAAATGAGCATGACTATCAACGTTCGTGTGCTACAATAGTCAATCTGTATTCTAGAATTAGCCTAACCGCACACTTACAGGTCTACTATTCAGACTATTTTCAAAATAATAATAATAATATATTCAGTATCTAAAGAAAACCCTGTCGGATAATTAAAAGTTATTTGTTACCGTAATACGGTTATATATGTGTAATATTATTTTCTGGACATTAATTGATAAGTTTTCCTAGTAAATTTTTTTTATCTTAAATGGTATTTTCATACATTACATATGACAACACCAAAAAATATGTAAATTTAATTTTCAAAGACAGCCGGCGTCTGTACTCTGTGGTATCTGTATTTGTCGGCGTAGCGTACGCCCAATATTTCTAGACGCGCAATTATTCTATTTAATTTTAATATCGATTAACGATTTTATGATTTGATGATTTAACAATTTTTTTTGAACCATTTGTTTTGTTGCGATTTTGGTATCGATTCCTAAGTAAAGATAATCGAATCGTGTAGAATTTAGGTAAAGTGAATGACTCCACCTAATTTTTAACTTTCCGCTACGTATGTATAGATAAGGAAGTTACTGGTTTTTACCAGAACTTCACTTTTTCTGGTCCTAGGAACCTTTTCCAACTATTTTGACGATAAAATCATTATGTATGTATGTGTGTGTATGTGTATGTGTGAATGTGTGTGTGTGTCTCCCTGTGTGTGTGATATATGTGTATGTGTGTGTGTGCAAACAACGCGGTTGATGGAATTTAAATAGGTACATTCCGCTCAACTTAGATTTTCTGAAAATTTGATCCGATTCAGCCCAGATTTTAAGAAGTTTTTAAGCAGATAGCTCTGCTGATGGAAGGAGACAGATGGAGAAACCATCGCCTATTGACCCCAACGGTGTTAATGGTGCGTTGCTGTGCATTGCATGTGACGAGATGTTAGTGCCACTTGCATAAGTATATCGGCTTCCTTAACCTCCAAACCATAACACGACAGTAACAATCACTGACGCAATCGCGGCTGGAATACGTAAGGCAGTGGCTCTGTATCAGACTCTGGCGAGACAATGCAGAAATCTGCTACCACCACCACAATAGCACTTACCACAATGGTAGTGACTCGCAATAGCTAATCGTTAGCCACTTACGAACTGCCTGGCAAAACGGCAGTCTCCTATGTATCGATGGCAGCAGGCAGTCACTTGAATTGTATGATCACTATTATTCTTGGTTACTTTGTGCGAATTCCTAACTTTATTTGGACTATACTACGTTTATTATTTAAATAATAAACGTAGTATAGTCCAAATAAAGTTTGCGACGCAGGAAAGCGGTCTATTCTTGAAAAGACCAATCTAGGTTCTTTTTTGTATTTTCTTAATTTTTAATTTTTTCTGTATGTATTATGTATATTTTCTATACTATGCGTAAATATTATAAACTATATACATTAAAAGGGTTATCCCAATAATATATATATATATATATATATATATATATATATATATATATATATATATATATATATAATAGAATAAAATATGAATAGCCTTAATATGGACCAAATTAATTTGAGTTAAAAGTCAACGTAATTTGGCGAGGTCCAAATAACCTTTTTAAACGATAATAATAATCGTAGCTATTTGTGATGTTAAATGTAATACAATAACACTTTCATTACGTCTGTACATATTAGTATAAAATACAAGTGTATATTACATATTACTTATATTTGTATAATTTGGAATTATTGTTGTATTATATGAATATATATTACTATTTTAAATATAAGACTACATAATAACTTAACGCTAACTTGTAAATAGTATAACAAAAGGTTCCTTTTAGTAACTTCCCACAATTTATACTGATTAAGAATGTAAACAAGTAATGCAACACAAAATAGTGACATTATACAAATTATTAAACCACCTTATTGTTTATGAAATTATTAATAATGGAGCTGCACTTTCAACATTTATAAAATCAAGTTTGTAGTCATAAAGTTTTTCTAAAATATTAATTATCTAAATGGGAAATTGATTTGTATGCTGAATTTCGTTAATTCTTGAATATATTTAATTTACAGTTATCTTTTTTGTGCGTGATGAGGTAGCATTATCTATGTAATTACAGGTACTTGTTTTAACGTTTAAAAATAAAGGTGAAACTATTTTTATCGTTTGTTTTATAACTAGTATGAATTAAACCAACGGCACTGAAAAAGTTTTGTTTTGTGTCTTTATTCTTATTTTTCTGTTGTTTTTTTCTTCATTGTTTTGTGTTAAATATTGTCTTTTATCTATTATCAGAAGAGTCTAGCGAGTATGACTACTGAAACCATAACCGCCAACATTTCTTTAATGGTTTTACTTACTTAATATTTCAAATACTTTTACTTTGTTTTAACATAAGACATATCGAAAGAATTATACACAATGTTCTTACACATATTTACTAATATAATCTTATATTATCACATTGCACTAAGAGGAATAATTCAAATATTCTCACATTATATAAAGCAAAACACCAATGGTGCTAATAACAAAAACGTAGTCGTATGATGATTAAAGTTGTGATCTTTTGTCACAGTTTTTTAGACGACCATTCACAGTAAGGAAAGAAGATAGGTTGAATAGTAAATTGCCATGTTGTTCAAATATGTATGCTAAAAAAGGCCTAACGGAGGCAGTTAAGAATTTTAACATACATTTTGGGACTGAGTTGTACGTTTGACGGCAGTTCCGTATAAACAGACTCACGTACCTGGGCCTGGTGATGCTAAAGCAAGATTTTGACTGATTGATGATTAAAATAGCCAGAATAGAAAAAGGTATATAGAACGAAACTTTACATTTCAAACAAGTAGTATATACTTTGATCAAAGGCTTAGAAAATATGATGGCCACAAAA
The DNA here is from genome assembly GCA_036924255.1 of Apodemia mormo. Taxonomy (NCBI): domain Eukaryota; kingdom Metazoa; phylum Arthropoda; class Insecta; order Lepidoptera; family Riodinidae; genus Apodemia; species Apodemia mormo. The sequence continues at coordinate 35,952,507 of JAUPFN010000003.1, read as the reverse complement.
TCAGTTAAGATTACACTAGAGATGCCACGAATAGTGATTTTGCTAAATACCAAATATCTGGCCAGGCACTTAATGCAAACTCCGAATGTTCGGCCTCCGAGTTCGGCGCCGATTTAGTTTAGTCACCACCAACTATTAACACGTGACAATAAGTCAATGCTAGTAACCTCGTGGTTACATTTTTCGCAGATGTCGAGATTTCGTTGCAGAGCGGATTACAGCGGGGTATTTGTTTCATTAGCGAGTTGATCATATCACGATACGCATTATTTGTTTATCATAGATTGAGTAAATCTTATGTCTTGCTGTATTATAATATAATAAAAATATTCTCTATCTTATAGTCCAAAGAATAATCCGTAACAAGAAATGCTTTAAAATTATAATGAAATTGTTTTTATTTATAACAACTACCCAGTTAACTAGCTACTTTTGCTAAATTTTAAGCATTACTTAATTCTAATGTATCTTGGTAAAATATATTCATTTTTTAAATAATATGTGTGATTTCTTGTCATGGATAGAAATTCGATATTCGGTCGAATAGATCGAATACCAACGAAATTGACTGAATAGGTGAATACCGAATAGTCACCGAATATTTGTAGCATCACAATCACAATCCATTGGAAATATTTGCGAATTCCGCTGAAAATTCATTCACAAATTTACATGACACCATATTTTGTTGATTCGCAAATATTTCCGCCAGATTTTTTAACTATACTTGGAGAAACCGTCCTGGATACCGTATACTCGAAAATATGCCATTATATTCGAATTAAATCGGAACCCTGTCAAAATGTTATACGAAAAATGTTGCATTATTATGTGATTCATTTTCAGACTGAACTATACAAAGTTACCTTTTTATATAGCTTTAATATTCTTCATAAACTGTCTTGCAAATAATGCAACTGCAAATCAACACTGTTTTTATTTCTGCAATATTAAAATCTATATGAATATAAGATTAAGAACTTTTATTTTTCCTTAATACCTTTCTTATACTAAGAGGAGATAGCATTACACTCGACGTTATCGGTAAGAATAAAGGTCATGATTTTTCGCTCGTGAAAGTGAAAGAAAGAAGCTAGAATATTGTGGTAGTAAATAGTAATAGACGTCAGTGGTTGAGCGCTGACACAATAGCTTGGTTTAGTAAAAGCATCGGTGACGCTAACAGCTCGGCTTAAAATGCAGTTTATACCAAAATTTTTTTTTTACTGTCGATAGGGAAGCGCTTGACCACGATCTCGCCTTATGATAAGCTAAGGTGCGGCCTAAGATGGAACGCGCTTCCCTTGAAGGTACCTGTTCACTCTTCTCTTGAAGATCCCCAGGTTGTACCCGTCGGGGAACACAGACTTAGGTAGCATATTCCAATCCCTTGCGGTTCGGATCAAAAATGTCGAATCGAACCGATTTACTTCAATATGAAGTATAATTTTATACTAACAGTAATTTTGTGCTAATAGCAAGTTCTTTGCGTAGCTGGAACGACGCCTTTAAAACATGTCATCGCTATGATGGTGTCGCTCGTGCTGAGGCATAGAGCAAAATCTAATCAGTGGGTGAGTTCCTGACAAATTTCTTAACTCAGACTTCTAACAAGATTGACAGATAGCTTAACTAAGATTTTGCTAGGACACTATAGATACTAGAAATATTACAATGCTGCTATTTTACTTTATAAGCCAAGGCACCTTTGCATAATTCTGATAGTTTTACTACAGGTTTTGACGGTAAAAGGCAAAAAATGTATCCAGGCTGAAACCGGCTAAACTACATCTGCTCTTATAACTTATAACGTATTTTAAGCTCAAAAGAATAAAAACTATAAGCATACATTTTTTCAGTTCTAAGAAATATTGAAATGTCTATGTTGATATAATGTTCTAAGAAATATTTTGATAAAAATGGCAGTATATTGATTTTTGAAAACTGTATATTTTGGAAACGATGATCAAATTGATCAAATTTCAAATGGTCAAATTTAAATGGCATTCAACTCAATTTAACTATTGCTTTAGCTAAACAATCGGTAGGTTCAAAAATTTCGAAGCAATGTCAAAAAACATGTTTTTAAAAAATTTTCGTCATTGATAGATCCCAAACAAAGTGACTGATTTTTATCCAAGTGACGGTATTTCAAAAATATTAAGTAAGTTTTCTAAAACAACGTAATTTTAGTATTTGAAAAACTATAACTTTTGAAAATAAGATTCGATTTTGATTTTTAAAATGGCATTCGACATAATTTTTTTAGTACTAAAATATTGCAGAATACTAAAAAATTATTGGTTTAAATATTTTGAAGTTATGTCGAAATAAGACATATTTTTTTTCAAAATTTTCAAAATTTTCGTCTACGATTACTTCCAAACAGATAAACCGATTTGATGCAATTTATGCATTAGACTTAATTTTTTAAGAATATAGCTGATTAATTTTTGTACTCAATCAATACATTAATCTGGAAGTTATATTAAAAAAAACTGTTTCACCAAAATTTTTTTTGGGTTTTTTCAAAATTTTATCAAAATCCCTTGAGCCCATTTGGTTAAAATTTTCAGGAAGTCTAGGTTGAGTGGTATCCAATCGAATGCCATCAATCGCGTTTTGATCGGTCCAGCCGTTCAAAAGTTATGAGATGTTTACATACAGACTTACATACACACACACATACATACAGACACACTGACGTCATCGCGAAAATAGTCGAAAAAGATTCCTAGGACCTCAAAACGCGGATATCTGGTGAAAATTCGAGTTTTAAAAATCGGAGCAAAATTAGTAACTTTCTTATCTACATACGTAGTTGGAAGTTAAAAAATTTAAATGTATTAATAGATTAATATTGTACTAAAACGGAGTGAATGAAAATGAATTAAATCTACCACGCTAAAGTAGCATTTTAACTCGTTTAGTTTTAACTCGTTAGCATTTTATCATTTTAACTCGTTAGCATTTTAACTCGTTAGTTTTATAATAGACGACGTCAGTAGTAATAAAATTCTAATACAATATGTATGTTCTATTTTTTTCTTTATGTTTATGAAATGGTATTTTAAAGGTAGATCATATCTAGACATGAATTTAAACTACCACGTCAATGCTCAAAGCTCAAAGTGCGATACTTTTTCAGTAACAAATACCACAAAAATGCATAGAAAGTCGCCTAGTGTAATAATATAGCATACCAGCTGATGTCTCTTGATGGAAAGAGAAAACCATCGCCTGCAGACACCATGAAAGATGTTAATGGTACGTTGCTATGTTTGTGGCGAGGTCTTAACGCCAGACGTATAAGTTTACCGGCTAACTTACCTTCCAAACCGAAACACGGCCATGACAAGCACGACAGGAACAGATAAGGTAGTGGTACCAGACGCAGGCGATATGTTAATTCGTATGTAATGCTCTGCTACACCTTCTCGATGCCTAGGATGAAACTCTGTCGACTATTGCTTCCACTTGCAGAAAGGTTACATTTAACTTGTAACAAAGTTTTTCAGTTGAAGTACTTTTCGAACACATTAAATAAAATGAAAAAAAATATTTCAACATGAATCGAGCCCTAATCCATTTTGCTAGCGTTAGTATTCTTATTAAAGACAAAAATATTGATCATCTTTTGACGAAGAATATCTTCTGTCATAAATATTGCTATACTTGTCAGTGCTGGCGCCAACTGAAATAAATAATAATACAACTTCAATTATGGTATAAAATATTAATGTTATAAAATAATCATTGTACAAGATTGTCACTCTAACTACAGTTTTTACACGCTTTGATAACTTCAATCATAAGTTTGTATATATATTAATTTGAAAATTCGAATTTTATCAACTTTGAGCCATAACAGCTTGGAACTTTGCAAAGTTAGACGTTGAGGAAAATCGAGTACATTAAAATTTTTTCAATCAATTCTATTCTAATATATATATATATACTAGCTGAGCCCGCGACTTCGTCCGCGTGGAAAAATTTAAAAAAAATAGCCTAAGGTACTCGCTATCATATCAGCTATCTTTCAGTGAAAGTCCCGTCAAAATCGGTCCAGTCGTTCCAGAGATTAGCCGGAACAAACAGACACAGACAAAAATTCTAAACAATGTTATTTTGGTATACGTACCGTGTATACATCCATATGCATTTAGTAAAAACGGTTATTTTAATATTACAAACAGACACCCCAATTTTATTTATTTGTATAGATGGCGTCAACGCTTGCATTTCTTGCAGATAAAATTGCCCTTACACACATCAATTGATTTTTTTTTGGTAAATCTATCATATCCGAATTCCGGGTACACTTTAAATATCAAGTCTTTAATGTTGGTTACGATTTCACGAAGGTCTTTACCTATGTAAAATTTTTTTGTAGCCTGATTCAGGATTTTTCCCTAAGTAACCACTAACCAATCAATATGATCTTGTTTGGAAAATTTGTGCTTCTTCTACCTAAATGATTGCTTATGTTGGTATACCTACAGCTTCAAAAATTAAACAGTTTTCCACAATGGGGAAGATTTAAAGCAAGATTTAATAATATTATAACTACAAATCCTTATTAAGTAGCTATACAAATACAGTACTTACACCTACTTACTTACGAATTAGACACATATCAGGCCAAAGCGAACGATCATGTATCCCTCAACAACACCATAAAATACACAAAATAGATCGAATATTCAACTACTACAAAGTAAAGTGATTTTTTTCAAAGAAGGAAAATCCAACGTTCCGTATCAAAGAAGTCTATTGCGAAAGGAGCCGGTCACATGTCTACTCCGCGCGGGCCGCAGAGGTTAAAGGTATATGATTCCACTCATGTAGCTTAAAAAAAAACCGGCTAATTGCGAGTCGAACTCGCGCATTAAGGGTTCCGTACCATAATCTATAAAAAAACGGCAAACAATCACGTTTGTTGAATGGGAGCCTTCTTAATATTTATTTTATTTTAATTATTTATTTTTAAAGTGATTTTATGCAAATGCAAAAGGGAGTTTATGCAAAAAAACACGTTTGTTGTATGGTGGTCATCCTTAAATATTTATTTTATTCTTTTTTAGTTTTAGTTATTATACATAAATAAAAGGCAACATAAATACCTACATCATTTGTGAAAATTTCAACTATCATGGTTCATGAGATACAGCCTGGTGACGGGCAGATAGATAGACGTACAAACGCACGGACGGACAGTGGTGTCTTAGTAATGGGGTCCCGTTTTAAACTTTGAGTATGGAACCTTAAAAAATATAGTAAAGCCAACGCTCTCACAGTTCGGCTCTTCTCGGCAATGTTCGGTTCTCGTTCGGCGGTCAGAGTAGTGCGCCGCATCGTGCACACTGCACACAGCCTTTCGGTTAATACCTAGATAGTACCTAGGTATGTTGAGTTATTTTCGTTTTACATTTTTTTTAAACTATGCATCTAAATAACGTGGTATAAGAGCCAAAGTTTGTCTTCCTAAGATCTTCGTGTTGATGAAGTACTTTTCGTTATATGATAAGGATTAAAATTCACCTATTAATTTTCTATAATTTTTCGACTCAAAATTCCTTATTGTGTTGTTATAAGAGATATATATATATATATATATATATATATATATATATATATATATATATATATATATATATATATATATATATATATATATATATATATATATATATATATATATATATATATATATATATATATAGTGTCGTGGACTTTTTTGTGCATCTACTAAAAACCAATATATTTGTAGTACATTGTACTTACGTGTACTTAAGCATTACGCCAGCAAGCGCACGTGGATACAGCCGTTCGATACCGCTTTTTCTTCCGACTTATTTTACAAATATCGATATTTTAACTACGCTAAGCTAGTGTAGCTATCATTAAACATACACATAATTTTTTTTCAATCCGACTTGTAGTTCCAGGAATTAGCATTTAGCGCATTCAATGAACAAACAAACGTTAAAATACTCGTATCATATCATATCATCCATACTAATATTATAAAGGCGAAAGTAACTCTGTCTGTTACGCTTTCACGGTCAAACCACTGAATATCCCGGAAATTCCATGGGAACGGGGGATCTATGCGGGTTTTTATTTTAGAATTTTTTCCACGCGAACGAAGTCGCGGGCACAGCTAGTATCATAATAAAGATAATTCTAAACTCAACGATTTAATTATATGTATATGTGTTTTAATACGTTAGCGCGATGTATTTTCGTGCAGCGCCATCTAGTTAATGTGTTCTACGTTACGCTTTATGCTCCGATATCTTTCGATTCATTTTATTTCCTGTGGGAACGAAATATTTTCCCGCGATAAAAAGTAGCCTATGTCCGTTCTCGACGTCTTATCTATGTTTATGCCAAATTTCATCAAAATCGGTCCAGTGGTTTAAGCGTGAAAGCGTAACAGACAGACAGACAGACAGACAGACAGACAGACAGACAGACAGAGTTACTTTCGCATTTATAATATTAGTATGGATATATATATATATATATATATATATATATATATATATATATATATATATATATATATATATATATATATATATATATATTACTTAATACAGACACGAAATAAATACAGCGAAAAGAACTCCTTTCCAACCGGGTCTCCGTAAAACACCTTACTTTTTATATAACCATGTAAGTATAGCAAACAAACACATTTTTTTATTAAGGCGAGGTATTTCGACGCGCATCAATTCTATACAAAATGGGTGGCGCGGTATGTTTTGAAACCGCTGGGAAACGTATTAATTTTCCGATAAACAAATATAGGACATCAGCTGAAAACTAAAATTTAGCACATTCTTTTTTGTATTTATATAATAATATAATATAATGATATTTTTTTAAATATTTGCACACCATATATTGGTAGAATATGTCGGTAACTTAATTATTTTTAACAACTTGTAACACCCATATTCTTGCAAATAAATATTTTCTTTCTTTCTTTCTTTCTTTCTTTCTTTCTTTCTTTCTTACAAATAAATATCACCATATAAAAATCATGTGGAAGATTAGAAATTTTATTAACACACTAGCTGAGCCCGCGACTTCGTCCGCGTGGAAAAATTTAAACAAAATAGCCTTAGTTACTCGGTATCACATCAGCTATCTTCCAGTGAAAGTCCCGTCAAAATCGATCCAGATCCAGATTCCAGAGATTAGCCGGAAGAAACAGACAGACAGACTGACAAAAATTGTAAAAAAAGTTATTTTGGTAATCGTACCGTGTATACATCCATATGCATTTAGTAAAAAGCGGTTATTTTAATATTACAAACAGACAACCCAATTTTATTTATTTATATAGATGGCGTCAACGCTTGCATTTCTCGCAGATAAAATTGCCCTTACACGCATCAATTGATTTTTTTTTGGTAAATCTATCATATCCGAATTCCGGGTTCACTTTAAATATCAAGTCTTTAATGTTGGTTACGATTTCACGAAGGTCTTTACCTATGTAATTTTTTTTTGTAGCCTAATTCAGGAACTTTCCCTAAGTAACCACTAACCAATCAATATGATCTTGTTTGGAAAATTGTGCTTCCTCTACCTAAATGACTGCTCATGTTGGTATACCTACAGCTTCAAGAATTAAACAGTTTTCCACAATGGGGAAGATTTAAAGGAAGATTTAATAATATCGTAACTACAAATCCTTATTAAGTAGCTATACAAATACAGTACTTACACCTACTTACTAACGGATTAGATACATATCAGGCCAAAGCGAACGATAATGTATCCCTCAACAACACCGTAAAATAGACAAAATAGATAAGAGTATTCAACTACTACAAAGTAAAGTGATTTTTTTCAAAGAAGGAAAATCCAACGTTCCGTATCAAAGAAGTCAATTATGAAAGGAGCCGGTCACACGTTTACTCCGCGCGGGCCGCAGAGGTTAAAGGTATATGATTCCACTCATGTACCTTAAAAAAAACCGGCTAATTACGAGTCGAACTCGCGCATTAAGGGTTCCGTACCATAATCGATAAAAAAACGGCAAACAATCACGTTTGTTGAATGGGAGCCTTCTTAATATTTATTTTATTTTAATTATTTATTTTTAAAGTGATTTTATGCAAATGCAAAACTGAGTTTATGCAAAAAAACACGTTTGTTGTATGGTGGTCACCCTTAAATATTTATTTTATTCTTTTTTTTAGTTTTAGTTATTATAGCGGCAACATAAACACCTACATCATCTGTAAAAATTTCAACTATCATGGTTCATGAGATACAGCCTGGTGACGGACAGATAGATAGACGTACAAACGCACGGACGGACAGTGGTGTCTTAGTAATGGGGTCCCGTTTTAAACTTTGAGTTTGGAACCTTAAAAAGTATAGTAAAGCCAACGCTCTCATAGTTCGGTTCTTCTCGGCAATGTTCGGTTCTCGTTCGGCGGTCAGAGTAGCGCACCGCATCTAGCACAGCCTTTCGATAAACACCTAGGTACTAAAAAGAATCTTCACGCCCATATCCCCGAAGGCGTAGGCAGAGGTACATGTGCACCCACGATTAGCCGAGGATACTTGGTACCACAAATGTGATAGGTGGCAAGCCTATCGCCAACCGGGCGCTTTCCAATCCCGGGCAACTTTGTGTTTCTCAGAAAACTGAAAAAACACTTTTTTTGTGCCCGACCCGGGAATCGAACCCGGGACCTCATGTGGTCAACGCCAACGCTGGACCGCTAGACCACAGAGGCGATACCTAGGTACTATTGTTGAGTTATTTTCCTTTTACATTTTTTTTTAAACTACGCATCCAAATAACATGGTATAAGAGCCAAAGTTTGTCTTCCTAAGATCTTCGTGTTGATGAAATACTTTTCGTTAGTAAGGATTAATATGCCTGCGTATAATAATCCTACTGCTCAAAATTCACCTTATTAAAAATTATAGAAAATTTTCTATAATTTTTCGACTCAAAATTCCTTATTATGTTGTTGTTATAAGAGATAGATATATTGTGTCGCGGACTTTTTTGTGCATCTACTAAAAACCAATATATTTGTAGTACATTGTACTTACGTGTACTAAAGCATTACGCCAGCCAGCACACGCGGTCCGCGGATACAGCCGTTCGATACCGCTTTTTCTTCCGACTTAGTTTACAAATATCAATATTTTACGCTAAGAATAACTGTAACGTAATGCTTGATAGCCTATAACTTTCCTAGCTATCATTAATCATGCACACAAAAAACTTTTTCAATCCGACTTGAATTAGCGGCTAGCGTATTCAATGAACAAACTAACATTAAAATACTCGTATCACAATCATAAGAAACATAAGTTTAAACTCAACGATTTAATTACATCTATATGTGTTTCAATACGTTAGCGCGATGTATTTTCGTGCAGCGACACCTAGTTAATGTGTACTTACGTTACGCTTTCTTTCGATTAATTTTATTTCCCGTGGGAACGAAATATTTTCCCGCGGTAAAAAGTAGCCTATGTCCTTTCTCGACGTCTAAACTATGTTTATGCCAAATTTCATCAAAATCGGTTCAGTGGTTTAAGCGTGAAAGCGTAACAGACAGACAGACAGACAGACAGACAGACAGAGTTACTTTCGCATTTATAATATTAGTATGGATTATTTGTTTTAGAGATTTTTTAGCCTGTTTTCGGAATTTTATATGATCGAGTAAAGTGCATTCTATCATGTAATGAGTTAGCACATTCTTTAGATAATATCTTCAGGTATATCGTGTAATATTTGTAAAATTGTTATTTTATAATCAATACAAAAAAAACGTGATTTAAAAAACCAGTTTTTTCCCGTTTGTCGCGATGCCTCGCCTTAATGTTAGGTAAGTGACAAGCGCTGTCTTCAGTTAATACGCATATCATCATAGAGCTGTATTAAATCTGGAGACAACACTTCTTATACCCACTTGAAACAAAATCTTAATATTGCTGTCACCATCTAAGGTCTATTTCTAATACAACTGTATAGAAAGAGAAGACTAAACCTCATAAATTGAAATACTAGGTATTTGATTTAAGTGAATATCTGCTAGTTCCAGCTTTACCTAATATTAAATGCATACAATATATAAATATTATGTTTTTATCGTTGCATCCGCTGCCCTTGCCAACTGCCAAACATATTAATATGTAAAGCGTAACATATGAGGGAAGGTACTCGAATATGGTGACGACGATTCGCTTCGCGGTTGCGTTTCGCTTCGTGGTCGCAGTAATGACTAGAATCGTAAAGACTAAGACTAAGAACCGAAAAAAGTATAATTTCGCTATGAGGCAGAGTTACAAGTTAATAGACTTTCAGGTGTACCACAATTCACCGGTTTGTCAATTACCGAGGTGGGTGGTGATAATAATTCTTATAAACTCGATAACAACTACCGTTTCAACCTTGGGATATCCAATATCGCATGTTTTACGTGCGTCTAAGATTCCTGGCTATTGACACACCTACCAAATTCTGAACTGCTTCGAAGATTTCGATTTTCGAGCAAAATTTTGAGACAACCTCAATAACATTTTCTGCTGACCTTGGAATCAAACCCGGAGCCTAACACTTTAAAACGAATAGGCTAATCACTCGACGACAAAGTGAAAACTAAATGTCATTGCAAATACAAACATATGGTAGTCCTGAAAGGATAGTCAAAGTCTCTCGTGGAGAGTATTTATTATATTCTTTGGTCAAAGTGTATACTTAAAGTACTGCTTTTATCAAACCTGTAACAGGTTTGATTGCTGACTACGCTAGAATAATATGATTCGTTCAATAAGCGTACCCATTGTATCCACATAGCCCATTGTATGCAAAATACTGAAGGTTTGAAGAGCATCTCATTGTACAACAGGTAAGGTAATACCGTCCTTGTCCTTATAGTGACTATTGGCATCCAACACACCAAATTCACAGCTGTCACAACAATGACACTCTGAAAATAATTATTAATATCACTTTTAAGATATTCTTATTTCTTATCCAGACTATTAATTTGAAATCATTGGTTCTTATGGCAATTACAAGTATTTTTGTAGACATGGCAATACTTATAGATAATAATTCACATCGATAGTCGTGTACACGTCTCATCGGCCTTGTGTCCACTAAGAATATTCGGATATATTGTAATTTTCAATGATTAAAATTAGGCGTTACGTCACGCCGTGGTAAACATCTTGATGTTATTTTCATAGAAACCACAGAGTATGTAATGTAAACATTACCACGGTGTGATATCATTAGGAAGCTATGATAGTCCAGAGCGTTTTCGCACTAAATTATAATTTCAATTTTAAAACGCGAAATTTTTTTTGTAAATGTAAATAGTTTTTTCGTTAATATATCTAATAAGGTAAATTATTAAACAGTTTTTCAAATTTACTCAACTAGCCTATTCAATATCTAACCAGTTGATCACAGGATCGCTGTTGATCAAAAGGAAATTGCTTTCATAACTCCTCAAAATTAGCTTGAAATAATTACCATTTTACTAAATAAGATACAATTACCTTTGTGAAGCGTGATTGTTTTATTAATTTTTCTGTTTGATCTAATCGTACTTCTAGTTTCCTGGCCCAAAATAACATCATTACCCTAAAAGTTAAAAACAAACTTTATTTTGTAAATAAAAAAAAATATTTCAAAACAGCCCCATTTAATATCAGCCCCAGAAGATTCATCTAAGTTTGATTTTCCATTAACTGTATGATACAACTGATATGAATTTAAAAATCATAGAATCGGTAGTAGTTATATACAAGTAAGCTAACATCTAGCTGACACTGTTTGTACTGGCCGTCCAGCTGCCCTTTCTCCTTTAATGAAGGCATCAAATTGCACAATTGGAAGAAAAAATAAATTAATAAAGTGCTCGTATGACCAAGCGCTATGTAGATTGTAGGGTTCCGAATTTGCTCATTATAATAATGCGAACTAAGAGTGCTTTTATTGCTTCATACTATGAACATTTAAGCTGTTTAACAACAATGACACATATATCCACACTACAGGTTCACCGCCTACAAAAAAAGTTCTCCAAGTACATTTTAGAAGTTGGTCGACTATTACTCAAGAACTTGTGAAGCCTTCTAAGCCGTGATAGTTTTCCTTTTAACTTCATTATATTTACTACTTCCGTAAATTTTTCCCCATCCTAAAATTAAACCTTTGCTGGCAGAGATTTGATTCTAACAAAAATTAGCACTTTAAAGCTTTAGATTACACAAACGAGTCGCAAATCTACAATATTTTTAAAACCCTATCCAACCCACAGGTTATGGGCAAAGATTATGGACTGCGGACGAACGGATGGATATAACGACATTATGAGGGTTCCTAGTTTACTTTGGAACCCTTATTGAATATACTTAAAGTTGGTTAAAGGAAATGAAATAGACATTTCTTTCTATAGCTAACTATTGATACTATGCAAATTCAAAAAACAAAACAATTTAATCCAAGCAACAATTTATCCATTTAAGCAACCTTCCGTGGACTGTTACAAGCAAGCCAAGCTCATACCATACTAAAAAATAAGACGACAAGCATAATGGTAGCAGGAATAGGCAAAAGAATTGTATAAATTATTTACTAATACATACATAAATCCAGTAGATTTAACACTTTTTAGCAACATTATAATTATAACGACATATCTGTCCCAAGAACTGGGAAGCACCATGTCCAGGACGCAATCTTTGCAAGAGAAATCCAGTCCGTATCGACCCAAACCAAAAATAGGAGGCAATGAATATAGCCCAGCAAAAAGTAAACACAGAACTTGATATAATATGTAGTGATTTTTTATCAACTCCCAACCTGAAAAAAAACCATGAAGTTTAACTAAGGCTCCATACATATTACAAAACAGTAAAGTTGTTTGTGAATTTGTTTGTATGAAGTTATCTTTGGAACTAATGAACCGATTTAATTTTTTTAATCAGTAGAAAGCCACATTATTCTTGAGTGATATAGGCTACATTTTATCTCACTTTTCCTGAGGGACCTTGGCCCACGCGGGTTTTGCCGTGTGTAACCACTAGTGTCATAAATACATCTTTTCATCATATCCTAACGGTTTTTAAATCATAGGATGACGCAAGCAGTTGGCTCCTCAGACAACGCATATACTAATAGAAACTTTATTGCATAAGAGCAAATGATTGTAAATAACAAGCGTTTATAGATATATCGTGAAAAAATAGAAATATGCCATGTTGTGCTGTTTAGTTGTGCCGAATAAGAAGTTAAAGTTTAAGAAATACTTCTGGAGTGATTTTATTTTATCGGTAAGTACTTATAGTAATATAGCAGTAATTATAGCAATAATTCTGTATTTCCGGATGTAAATGCAAGCTATACCTACAGAAAAACTAAGAAATTTTCTTGAAAGGTGTAACCAATTTAATCTATGGTTGGCTCTATAAAGATAATGCCATTAAATTGTAATGAGCGCGTTGTCTATTTGGCAGGGGTATTATACCACATTCATAAGTTTACCAGCCGTCTAACTGTCTGAACTGAAATAAAGCCTTGACAAGCACTGAAGCTATTGCGGTGAGGAAAGAAATGATAGTGGCATCTAAATCAGATGAGCTTTTGCAGAACTCTTACACCTAGTAGTTACGATTATATTGAAAGATTTGGTCTTTCATATCTTTTTGTAAACTGTCAATTAGAAAAGCAGATAGTGGATCCAACACAGGAAGGTTGGGATAGGTAGAAGAAATCAAGCCCTAAATATGACTGCTTATGGAAAATTCATAATTCAGAAACAGCAGAATGACAGAGTCGAATTAAGCAAAACTAGTGATTGTGTTCGTAACTACCAGGTGATAAAAGTCTCCAGTGACTCAATTAGAATTGTTTTTAGGGTTCCGATGTCTTTTTTAGGGTTCCGTACCCCATAATGAAAACGCAGAATCCTTAAATAGGATCACTTCGTTGTCTATCTGACCATCTGTCAAAACTCTTTTTTCAGGAACGCGAAGAGGTATCAAGTTGAAATTTATATCAAATACTCAGGTCTACGGTTACTCTTGACTGTGAAAAAAATTAAACTTTTAAGTTAATGCAATCAAAAGATATGACCAAATCAAAAGAGTGTTGCATATTTTGTGATTTTTTTGCGATTTCAAAAGCGACACTTCCCGTTGACCCAGAATTGTAAAATTTGGCAAGAAGCAATATCTTACAGCACACGTAAAGAGAAAAATCTGAAAATCGTAAATTTTTAGTATTGTCACTAAAACGCGATTAAAAAAATTATGTCACATATTTTGCGATTTTACAAGGGAATCAAATCCTATAGGGTACTTCGCGCTGACCTAGAATCATAAAATTTATATGTGACTAAGGTTACCTACAAGTTTATATGGAACTCACGGAATGCGAGTCGAATTCGCACTTGGCCGGCTTCTTTATATCATAAGATAGCAAAGACGCAGATGACATTTTAATGATTCAGGCGTTACTTTGCGGAAATCCATATTTGCTATTATCAGATGGCACTCCTGGTTACCTACAAGTTTATACGGAACCCACGGTATATGATCCCAACTCGCAATTGACTGGTTTTTTATATCATAAGATAGCAAACAAACAGATGGCACTTCTGGTGAAAAGAGACAACTTTACATAAACTAAGATATTACGGTGCATTGCTATCTGTATGGCAGATATTTCCACATATATAGGTTTACTTTACCCTCAGAACTAGTAAACGAGAGCGACAAGCACCGACTGCACCGACTGACGCTGTTACGGTAGAAATAGGTTGCAGAACTCTACCACCTAGTTATGTAATCAGTGTCATCATAATACTAATGACCTGTATTACAATTGTATTAAAATTTAAAAAAGTATGTATAAGTCAATTCTTAATCAAAATAAAAATAATAAAAGAAACAATTACCGTGAGTGTTATATTTAGCAACCACGTAACGTTCTATGCAGACGTGCGTTAGACATTCGACCTCGTAAACTGACAAAAAAGAATGCCAGAATCCAAGCACATGGCAAGAAATGTTTTGCGGATCGCTATTGCTGAAACAAACAGTCAAGGTGAAGATAAAAATAATAATAGCATCTTTTGCTACGTAAGGTCTAAGCTAAGAAGTCATCTATACTCATTGATATAAAAAACCCAAGATACACAACCAGTGTGTCAAAAACGTCCTCCAAAAATGAGTGCACAATTTTAAATTGTGCACTCATTTCAAATAGAATCGCATCGGCCACGTCACTGTCAATTTTATTTATTTTCGTACATTGCTTTGTAAAAACAACTATAAGACTTGCACTTAAAGTTGGATATGCAAAGACATATGTTTTTGCCATATCTATATTCTATAACTACTTAAAAGAAATTAGGGACACTTTTGAGTGTCAGTTTTGTTCGGGACTGTGCATCTAGGGTTTTTTATATCAATATACTATTTATACAACTAAAAAAGCTAAGAAGTCATCTATACTGTATACTACTAACAGGTTGACTATTAAAAGACTGTATGTATTGTAGGAGTAGGACACGATAGTAAATGGTCATATCTTCACGCCTATATCCCCGAAGAGGCAGACAGATGTACAACAAGTGCACGCACGATTAGCCGAAGATATATTTTAGTTCCACAGTGTGATAGATGGCAAGCCTATCGCCAACCGGGCACTTTTCCAATCCCGAGCAACGTTGTTTTTATCAGAAAACTGAAAAAACACAATTACCCGACTCTGAGATCGAACCCGAGTCGGGTTCGATCCCAGAGGCCTCATGTGGTCTGGGATCGGTCTGGGACCTGGGGTCTAGGATCAAAACCCGAGGCCTCATGTGGTCACCGACATCGGACTAATAGAACAACGAGTCAATCATAATATAACCAATAAAAATATGATATAGACAAATTATTGCTTAACTTCATACTTAACTCTAAAGTAATAAGTATAGTCTCTGTGCGGGCGGTAGGCACACACATTGACTTACATGTTCCATGGCGGCAAACGCTGTTTATCAACATTAAACATCGTTACGCGGTTGTCAGTACTTAATATTTGTATTGGACAACGATCTCTATATGGACAACGATCTCTATATGTACTAACGAGTAGGTACATTTATCTCTTTGGTATTGGATAATTAGGTCAAAATTTAAGTACCTTCCTATTTTTTACATATTATTTAGTATCAGAATCGAGTATCTTTCTGATACTCGATTCTTACACCTTCCTTCAATTATTAGTATGCCCAATCTTTTATTATTCAATCTATCCTAATATGAAGCATCTGTCTATAGACACATTTTTTAATTAACTGCTTGGAAAATATTAGTTCTAGGACTCACTGCTATCAAAGTATCTTCACGCCCGTATCCCCGAAGTGGTAGGCAGAGGTACAACAAGTGCACCCACGATTAGCCGAAGATACGTGGTCCCACAATGTGATAGGTGGCAAGCCTATCGCCAACCGGGCACTTTCCAATCCCGGGCAACGTTGTTTTTTTTTAAAATACTGAAAAACACATTTTTGAATTGCCTGACCCAGGAATCGAACCCGGGACCTCATGTGGTCAACTCCGACACCGGACCACTAGACCACAGAGGCGACTACTATCAATTTGATACTGCTATCAATTTTGTATTTTTGCCTGTCTGTCTGTTTGCATGTCCCGTTATAACTCAAGAACGGCTTGACCGATCTTAATGAAATTTAGTATATAATGGGAACACGTGATTACGCAAATAATGAGCTACATTTGTTTGTCATACATTTGACAACGTTTGTCTGTCTATCTGTCAATAACTCAAGAATGGCTAATCGATCGCAATGAAAACTAGTATACAATGAGAATACGTACGTTCATATATATCTTCACGCATGATTCCTAACTCTCTATGCCTACTTCGCACAAAAAATTGAGTGCCATATATATCACGGTACAGACAGACTTGCCTTGCTTCTTGCATATTCAGAACTATCTTCGTGCAGAAACGCCGGTTTCGAAGACTCTTGACACCTTTACCAATTTGATCATGGTACGTCAATCTTGGTCTTTCCCAGAACACGTTGGTTATTGCACAAATGATAAACCACATAACTCGTTATCGTCAACACGGGGTATAAATTATTTTTAGTTTTAAATTGAAATAACCCATTGAAATAACTTTGATAATACTACACATACTAGTATTGTGGAAAGTACTAGTATTGTTATTTTGGTCTCTATACAAACTCAAATTAAGTAATCATAAAAAAGGCTTCTAGCTTTACTAGGTGGTAGACTTCTGTATTGTCTCACCCGCGTCTAATACCACCGCTTTACCTATTCCTGCCGCAATAGCGTTAGTGTTTGTCACTGTTGTGTTCCAGTTTGGAGGTTGAGGTAGCTGTTAAACTTATGCATGTGGCATTAGACTTCGCCACAACATAGCAACACACCAATAACATCTTTAGTGTCTAAAGGCGATTGTTAACTCTTCATCCGGAGACCCATCTGCTTGTTTGCCATCTTATAAAAAAACTAACTGATTATGCTCAATTTCAATTGGCTTCCCAAAAAGCGATTATCAATTGTGTTGTATGTTTTTTTTAATTTTTTTATGTTCGTAATCTCAGAACTTGTCACTTATGGACCGATTTTTAAAATTCTGTTTTTAAAAATGGGTATACATCTCGTGGGGTTCTATTTTAATTTGGTGAAGATCTAATGCAGGGTTCCGAAGATACAGGGAATGGGAAGTCGGTTGCTGTAGATTTACTCCGTTACAAATTATGTTCCTAAAGGCATATATACTCACTTTGTATCACTACATAGTATAAAACAAAGTCGCTTTCTCTGTCTGTCCCTATGTCCCTATGTTAGGGACATATGGACAGACAAATATGTATGACAGTATGCTTAAATCTTTAAACTACGCAACAGATTTTGATGCGTTTTTTTTTAATAAATAGATTGATTCTTGAGGAAGGTTTTAATACATAAACCTTTTCGATATTCCCACGGGAACAAAAGCTATGCGGGTGAAACTGCGGGCATGTCGTTAGTAATTTATATAAAAAATAATTTACCTTTCAAACACGTTAGAAAAAACAGTTACAGCACAACGTAGTAAGGAAGCTAGTGTAAAGAAGGCTAAATTACGATAGCTGAGATCTGATCTCAAATTGGTCAGAAAAAGAGTACCATTTATCCATATGCTCATTAATAATGAAAGTATACCTAGAACAAAAAAAACGTAATTTATCATTAATTCAGATATAAAAAGAAATAAAACACGTTATAGTTTCTGAAGTAACAGGCGAATACCAGAACACCAATTCACGTAATCGAGTCAAAGCGCTTAGGATTCTCACACACATAAATATGATAGAACGTAGAGACGTGATACGACGCGGCATAATGTGTAAGAAAATGTATAATAGTCTTAAACACTTCGACTCGTTTGCCATTTGATTACGGCCCCAGGGATGTACATATGTATATTAGGCGATAGTAGAGTAATCCTTTGTAATACAATTATAAGAACGCATAGACCGTGGTCCTACAAAAAATTTTTTTTATTAATAACAAGCTGAATTTTCGTGAACAGCTTCGTTTTGACGAACTTCCATCTTTTCTATCTTCGAAAAATCTCGAATCGGGTAGCTAATAAAGACAGATCAAAAAGAAAATTTTAGAATGTGGGACTGGAAAAGTTTCCTTTTTACGTGTAGGACAAAGTAACCCTTAAATTATAATAATAATAGTGTTCTATTGTGTACAATAAAGTATTAAATAAATAAATAAGTAATTAACAAACTGTTGTGAGAAAATTAGGTTGTTTTAAATTAAATAATATCAATTTAAAAATTCGATTCCGAATCTTAAGAGTGGAGGACTCATCAGAAAAACCATCGACTGTTTAGAATAAAAGTTGTTTCGTGTTTTACATAAAATAATAAAGCGATTAAAGTAAAAAAATAATTATAATGTACAAGTGATAATTTAATCGAATTATATCTGATGGTTTGTTATCCTATTAAATAAAAAATAATTAATTAAATAAAAAACACTGTAGTTTTAATATTGACCATTTCCAAATTTTCTTCATCCTTATTCGTGGAAATAGTAAGAACAGTATTTTCGTAGCCGATATTTGTCTATAGGCGACGGATATCTTTAGTAATCTGCTTATTTTCTATCATATAATATAAATAACATATACTTAAAAAAAAACAAAATATATCCAAATTACCTATTACAAATACACCTTCTTCCATTTTCATCCTATTTCCTTTGTCAAAGATATCCCAAGCACATTCCATTGTCATGGATTTTATTAAATTTGCGCTTCTGTTAATAATTGAGCTTATTTTTTAATGTTATCAATAGTTGTATTGTTTCAAGTGCTCTCTGCATCAACTAAGTTTCAAGTTGCAGTTACTTGTGGCACTGGTTCTGCCGTGCTCTAGTTGCTACATATAATATTACACGGAGTAAACTATACGCCTTTGAACAAAGCTCTTTTCACAAGACATCAAGCGAGCATACCTGCTAAACACACCAACATGTTCCCAGTTTTTCCTGTCTTAACAAGTCCAATTTTTAAGAAAAAAACAGCTGTTTCATTTACCTTGACTTCTAACAAGGTTGTAAAGTTCTGAGCGTGAGCTTGGTACAACCACTATATTCTGTGGTACAACCGTCTTACCTATTTCTGGTATAATAGTGTAGGCGCTACCGTATCTCTTTGATGGATGATTCGTGACTGCTAGGTGGTAGAGTTCCGCAGCATCTTGTTAGGGATTGGTACCACCGCCTTACCTATTCCTACCCCAATACTTTCTTGCTTGCTACTTTCCGGTTTTAAGGAGATTTATATATTTATATCTGCTTCTTTGCTATTAATAATATAAAACGAGAAAAATATATAGCTTTAGCATATCCTGTAGCAACTGTTGAAAAACCAATAAAAATACTAAAATGTAGAGACAAATTTATTGCTAAATTGGAGCGATGCTGGTGTAGTATGGATCCAGAGGTAGTTTTATGAGCTTAATGTTTGAATATCGAACACATAAATCTGTACCGTAAAACTCATAAAATTGTACCCTTCGAACGACAATAAGGAAAGAAAAATTAACAATTTTTCCTTTGTTATGTACACTGGATTTAACTCCCACCACGCGACAATTATGTATAAGTCACTTTTTTTTATATCATAAGATAGCAAACAAGCAGATGGGTCTCCTGATGGAAAGAGTCAACCATCGCCTATAGACACCAAAGATGTTAATGGTGCGTTGCTATCTTGTGGCGAGGTCTAATGCCACATGCATAAGTTTACCGGCTACCTTACCCTTCAAACCGGAACACGACAGCGACAAGCACTGACGCTATTGCGGCAGGAATAGGGAAGGTGGTACCAGACCCGGGCGAGACAATGCAGAACTCTACCACCTAGTAGCCACCATGGTTGTGACTCGATAGCCAATCGGTCGCCTTTTACGACCTGCCTGGCAGAACGGTAGAGTTGGCCTATTCTTCAAAGGAGGCGGGACCAAACTTTGTATAATCCATAAATTAGTCAGCAATATCATACATTTACTGCACTTAAATAAAGATAATCATGAGAACGTATGTTTTGACTTCATTGACCGCCACATCGGTCGAGTGGTGAGCGAATCTAATCACCGATTGATAGGCCTGGCACTCGATTCCCGACAAGGAAAAACATTTGTGCGATGAACATAGATCTTTGTTTTTCTGGGTTTTGGGTGTGTATTACAGTATTTTTATGTATTAGTATCGTTGGATAACACCCATAACACAAGCAAATAATTTGCTTTACTTTGGGGTTAAATCAAATCGTATAATTTATCTACCCATGTTATTGTTATTATTATTGTTATAGAAATATAAACTTAAATATCACACTGGATTCGGTTTCTAGTACGCAGAGTGGAGAATGAATGTCAATAGACAAACCGTTAATGTCAATATTCAATGATTTTTCAGCTAGCAACTTCTCCATCATTACTTTGAATAATTTTAACAACTGTCGCTTGTCACTATCGAACATTTATATTTTACTTACTTCTATATTTACTACATTAAGACAAATATAATCCGATGACGCATGAAGAAGGACAACTAGTGCATCAGCAATAATTATTCAAGGTTATTGGATCCCTTACAGTAACATAAACTAAACCATAAGAAAAATATGTTTACCAGAAAAACAAAGAAAAATTTAACAAAAAATTCGAGTTTGGGCCCCGGACCTCATACGTCTATAACTCTATACCAAAGCCGGTACTGCTTGACCATTTAGACGGCATGCATTAAATTAATCTATATGATTATTTTTTTTGCGGTAAAACTAAAATGATTTAATACTATCAAACAAAATTTATAGCTGAAATATTTTTATCTTAGATTAGAGCTTACTTCAAATAACATAATTTTTAGCGCAATAAAACTGCAGCAACCGACTTCCTATTTCCTGTATCTCCGGAACCCTGCATCAGATTTTCACCAAACTAAAATAGGAGTACAGAGAAGTATACCCTCTCAAACAAAAAATATTTTTTAAAATCGTTTCGTAAATGGACGAGTTCCGAGATAACAAACATAAAAAAACATACGGCAGAATTTACAACGTCCTACTTTTGGAAAGTCGTTAATAAACAGAACTCTGTTGTTTAAGTGAATACGCCTTTACAATAAATAAAATGTAAATCAACACTTGTGGCAAGTGCGTCAATAAGAAAATACCATTTAATAATAAAATATAAAATGTGTCTAAACTAATTTTATAAAAAGTATATTTGTTTGTAAGTTGTAACCAATGAATTCTTAAATTTCTATATCGATTTTCTTCATTACTACATCATAGCCATTACAAATAAACTTCTCGGTGTAAGATGAAATGAAATTTAGAGAATGTGACATTTACCACACTAAAATTATACCAGATGGTTTATTTACCGCTCTTCCAAATTTCATTAAATTTTGTCAAGTAGTGTTTGCTCGATATACTTGGAAGCCATCCAATATTTAAAAATATTTACTTACAAATAACAAAGTGGATTATGTGGCAAATGTTTTTTTGTTTATATGGATTATCAGTTGTAGCACCATTCTTTGACGACTTTTAACTAAGAAAAGTATAATTAGGAAACATACTGTAAATACTATAATAGTCACTATATTACTCAAATAAATTGTCACATAATAAGGAAAAGGTTAGGTCCAAGAAATATTATATTATGTCCTTATATTATGGGCATTGGAGGGTCAAAAAAGACTCACAAAAATATTCTATGTGCAGACACCACTCAGTTTTTTATATCAGCTAACAAACAAATAAATGGCTCTCCTAATGGAAAGAAACGGCCATCGCCTATAGACACAAAGATGTTAATGGCGCGTTGCTATCCTTGTCGCAAGTTCTTAATGCCAGATGTATAAATTAACCGGCTACCTTATCCTACAAACCGAAACACGGCAGTGACAAGCACTGACGCTATTGCGGCAGGAATATAAGGTGGTGGTACTAGACCCGGGCGAGACAATACAGAACTCTACCAGCTAGCAGCCACGTTGGTGGTGACTAGCATAGCCAATCGTTTACCTCTTATGAACTGTCTGGGATAAATAGACAGTCTGTTTTTACTCGGACCAACATGGGGTACAGTTTAGTTATAATTTGAACGCAGTAAAATTGCAGCAACTGATGATCGATCTTGTCTATCTCTGGATTCTGCGTAAACTATATATAAAAAGTTTTGGTATTGTCACTATGAAAGAAGCACTATTCTGATGTAAATAATTTTATAGAAGAAGAAATATTAAATATTCCTAGAACATTGTAAGTAATATATAATTCCTGCAAATTTGCCTACAAAGATTCCTGTGGCAGAAAAACGTCTCACACTACTACCACTATAATGCAGCAACAACATAATATGTATTATGTATTTAAAATATTAAAAATAAAAACGATCAGATATGGTTTGTATTTTATTGCTTAAACATCGAAGTAAAAACACCTCCCTTCTAAGCTTACAACATCTGAGTCCTCCCAAATGTCCATGGATATTTGGACTACATATTCAATCTCTTCTGTTACAAAACAGACATATATTGTTTTATATTTCATGTAATCAGAGAAACAAATCCCTTTCTAGGTTCTATACTTTTCTTTTGTACTTGAGCGAAATTTCAGGATGCAATAAGGCGTATTGATTCTGTATTCGACCCAATAAAGCCGTCCGTAAGCCTTCGTTTCCTATTAAATAACATAATACTGGAACACTAGGCGCCGCCTGCAAATAAAGTTTCTCGTAACTACGTGTAATTTAATTAAAAGGAAGATACATTTTTTTATATAGCATAGGAAGTACATAGCTACCCTATCGACGGGTCCTACGTATACTAGTGCAAGGGCAATGACAACTTTAGAGGAGAGCGGATCAAACGTTCTATAGCTTGTAATTTTGACATATTTGAAGTACTTATTTTCAAATTTGTGCTTTTGTAGAAATGTTGAAATACTTTACTACATTAAGACAAATATAAGGTAATTTTAAGGCTTTTGATCGCTTCTGTGGTCTAGTGGTCCAGCGTTGGCGTTGACTACATGAGGTCCCGGGTTCGATTCGGTCGGGCACGTAAAAAAAAGTGTTTTTTCAGTTTTCTGATAAACACAAAGTTGCCCGGGATTGGAAAGTGCCCGGTCGGCGATAGGCTTGCCACGTATCACGTTTGTGGGACCAAAGTATCTTAGGCTAACCGTGGGCGCACTGGTTGTACCTCTGCCTACCCCTTCGGGCGTGAAGATACTTTAAAAAAAATTGTTTCCGTTATTTTGCAGGTTGCACCAGTATACATAGGACCCATCACTATAGACTATAGTTAATATCAACATTATCAAAAGAAAATTACTTTTTTCTAAACTATAAGATAGCACTCGAGCAGAATGCTCTTCTAGTATAAAAAATAAGCATCATTTATTATCATCGACCAACGGTGTAATGCTACATGCATATAAACCGGCTACATTACCCGCCAAACCAGAACTCGACAGTGGTAAGCAATGACGCTATTCTAAAGATGAGGTGGTGGTATTTTACTAAGTAAGTGGTCAACATTCGCAACGTGTCGACCACTTACTTAGTGGTCGACACGTTGCGAATATATCAAAAGAGTCCAAAATTGATGGTGTTGCTCAATTTTAATTAAAAGTTTTGATAACCTCCTTCCTGCTCCATCATAAGACCCTGTAAATCATTTAGCACCAGGGTATTTGTCAAAACAGAACAACTGAGTCCAATCTAAATAGGTTTATCTTGTTTAGTTAATAACTTTCCATGGCCACCTTCGAGTTAGATCGTTAAATCCTAAATAATGACGAGCATCAGATCCTAGAAACCATCCAGCATCAAAATGTTTGTCAGTACAAGACAATTGATCGCTAACTCAATAAACATACCTTGTTGAGTTTAGAAGTTTATTATCTAAGCATTTTGCATCTGGATGCGAGAAGTTTCGATATTATTTTTTTCGGTTCCATCTTCAGTCTTGTAATAATGAAAAATATCTTATTGCAACGAAACGAACGACTCCAAACTCTACTATCTTAACACTTTCTATCTGTGTGTTACAATATCACTCTAGTGGCTCCATGATCCATTTCTCGTCGTATATCTCGTACTAATCAAACTTATAGCAACAAAGCTAATGACCCAAAATTTGGTTACCTCGTCAAAACTCTACATCTGAGAGTTCTAGTCCCTATAACCACTCTATATCACGATATTTGTCATTGATATTGTGATGATATAGTCATTGAACTTACAAAAGTTTATCAAGTTTTAGTACAAATAAATATCAGGAAATTGATAAATATGGTTCGCAATATTTAGAAAAACTTTTATTTACATACAAATATTGCTAGTTAAATAAAAGCTGATATCTTCGAATGAAGATATTGTCGCATCAGGTCTAGGTCACCATGTCATTGCAATTAATTAAAGTAATAAAATAAAACATTTAGCATCGATAAAGCCTTTACAAGTTGCTAAATTCCTTTCATCAAGTTGAAAAGAGCTGGTGAGCTTTCAACGGCTGCACAGATTTTATTGAATCATAGCTAAGGGCACCCAAAGACCTACAATAATATTGCGCAATACTTTTATTGTGCAATAATATTGAATACCCTATTGCTTTCAAACGTTCAATAAATTCACTCAATAAAATTGACAAACCAGTCTGACGACGGCTAAGTTTTGACGGCAACCATGTTGGTGATTTTGTTAAATAATTTTTTTTTTTTTTTTTTATAGAAGAGGGGGCAAACGGACAGGAGGCTCACCTGATGGTAAGTGATTACCGCCGCCCATAGACAACCACACTACCAGAGGTCTTGTAATTGCGTTGCCGGCCTTTTAAGAATGAGTAAGCTCTTTTCTTGAAGGTCCCTAAGTCGTATCCATTTGGAAAAATTTCTGCCGATAGCTGGTTCCACAAAGGAGTGGTGCGGGGCAAAAAATGCCTCGAGAATCGCACGGTTGTGGATTTCCAGACATCGAGATGGTGAGGATGGAACTTCGAATTTTGTCGCGATGTCCGATGGTGAAATTCGGCAGCAGGAATTAATCCAAACAGTTCCTCGGAACATTCCCCATGGTAGAGCCGATAAAAGATGCAGAGTGATGCCACATCTCTACGTAACGCCAAAGAATCAAGCCGATTTGAAAGAGTCTCGTCCTCGACAATTCGAGCCGCCCTACGTTGAATTCGATCAAAAGGAAGGAGCTGGTACTGAGGAGCTCCCGCCCATAAATGAGAGCAGTACTCCATATGAGGCCGGATTTGCGCCTTATAAAGTAATAAGCGATGGGCCGGTGTGAAGTACTGCCTGGCCCTACTGAGAACTCCCAGCTTTTTAGAGGCTAATTTAGCCTTGCCTTCCAAGTGACCGCGGAACTGAACGTCACTCGTAATGTCGACTCCAAGTATTCCAATACTGGCTGTGGCTTTCCGGGAAGTATTTTCAAAACGAGGTGATACGACAAAGGGTGATTTTTTAGCGGTAAACGCGCAAACTTGTGTCTTAATGGGGTTGAATTGGACCAAATTTAATCGACCCCACTCCGAAGCAACAGAAAGTTGTGCTTCAATTTCTGACACTAGTTTGTTCCGGCACTCGTTGACGTGTTCCAGAGAAATTCCGCTGCGGCCAGAGTACAAAGCATCGCCCGTACTGTCATCCGCATAACAATGAATGCTGCTCGATCGCAACATGTCATTAATGTGCAGAAGAAACAGCGTAGGCGATAGCACACAACCTTGAGGAACACCAGCATTGACGAGTTTAAGGTCAGAGCATGCGCCATCAACAACGACCCTTATACTCCGATCCGTCAGAAAACTGGTGATCCATTTGCACAATTTCTCAGGAAGCCCATAGGATGGAAGCTTGGAAAGAAGTGCCCTGTGCCATACCCGATCAAAGGCCTTCGCTATGTCCAAACTAACTGCCAATGCCTCTCCTTTATTCTCGACTGCCTCCGCCCATCTATGTGTTAAGTAAACCAGAAGATCACCAGCTGAGCGTCCGCGACGGAAACCGTACTGGCGGTCACTAATCAGCTGGTGCTCCTCAAGATACCTCAGAAGCTGGCAGTTAATAATGGACTCCATTATTTTGGAGAATAAGGAGGTTATCGCTATAGGCCGATAGTTGGACTTGACCGATCGATCGCCTTTTTTAGGGATTGGGTGCACTAAGGCGGTCTTCCAAGTTATGGGCACGACGCCTTTTGAGTAGGAGAGTCGGAAAAAATGCATTAAAACCGGTGCCAACTCTGGAGCACACATCTTTAGCACGATTGGAGAGATGCCATCAGGCCCACTCGACTTATGGACGTCCAAGGAAAAGAGTGCCTTACGCACTGTAGTTTGCAAGAACTTTACCTCCGGCATGGAAGTATCACACCGCGGGATAGTAGGTGGTGTATTTCCTTGGTCGTCCAAAGTCGAGTTGGCTGCAAAAAATGAGCCTAAGAGATCAGCTTTCTCTTTTGCAGAATGGGCTAGAGAGCCATCATCTTTGTGCAAAGGTGGAAAAGAGGGCATACAGAAATTACCTTGAACAGCTTTGGCTAGAGACCAGAACGCACAAGTTCCCGAAGGAAGGCGAACTAGCTTCCCGCCAATTCTGCCAATGTGCTCGGATTTTGCTTTAGCGATGGTTCTTTTAAAAGACCTAGAGGCATAATTGTACTCCTTTCTGAGTGTGCTGGTATTTACATCCTGAGATGCCGATGCCGCAGCCCAGGCATGGTAGGATTCATGCTTTCGGCGTGAAGCCGTTTTGCATTGGTGACCAAACCATGGCTTAGATTTGCTACCAACGGGTACAGCAGAAAACGGAATGTAAAGTTCCATTCCCTGCAGCACCACATCAGCGACGCAGTCAGCAACGACATCTGGATCGTCCAGTGAGGAACACACACGCCTCCATGGGTAAGATGCAAAAAAAGACCGCATCCCGTCCCAATCTGCTGACCTGTAGTGCCAAACGCGACGGTAGCCTGAAGAACGAGGCCGTGATAAGCGCGAAATCGGCACTTTGCTCCGTACTAGGCAGTGGTCCGATGAACCAAGTGGAGCGTCTACAGAAACCTGATAACTGTCTGGGTGTGAGGTCAGCAGAAGGTCTAACAAGGAAGGAAGATGGTGGTCCACATCTGGAACACGCGTAGGCGAGGTAACCAGCTGTGACATACCATACGCTAAAGCAAAATCATGAACAGATCTCCCCGCATGATCGGTAGTACGTGAACCGAGCCATTCGGCATGGTGGGCGTTAAAATCACCGATGATCACGATCTCTGCGGAGGGGATCTGCTGCAGCACGGAATCTGTTGCAATCTGGATGTGTTCTATGAGTCGGTCTGATTCGGCATTTCCGCTGTGGGACCTGTACAGGCACGCATAGATGCGGGGATGGTCGTCGCAGTCTACACGTAGCCAGAGGATGGATAGGTCCTTGCCTTCAAGGCTGCTGAGACGTCGAGAACAGATATCCTCTCTGACGTAAGCACAAACTCCCGCCCGGGGTACAAATGAATGCTCAAATTTGTACCCAGGGTAGGAGAGATATGAAGTATCAGCCGGAGAAGATATCTGCGTCTCGGTTAAAAAGAACAAAGCCGGCTTGGCCGTCTCAAGGTGGTGGTGGACGGCATTTAAATTCGAGTGAAGACCCCTAATATTAGTAAAGTCCACGTGGAGTGTGGTAGGGGATGCCTGAAGATTTTTGTTCCGTTTGCCCCGAGCAGCGAAGTGTGTGAGCGCGATTTTGCCCCCCCCAGAGTACACAGGGCAGCCTGAGCATCCATGATTAGGTTGATGACAAATTCCTGAACATGGATGTCCAGAGGGGGATTCTCCACTGCTAACGCTAGTGGTACCCCCCTGGGGTAAACTACTACCTTTGAATCGCACTTCCATAGTGTTAGGGGGAGGGGGGAAAATTTGTTTTCGCTCGTCGCGGCGCAATTCGCGTCGCCGGTCGCGCCGCGCGAGCTGTGGCTGGGCGGTTACACGCATTTATCTAATTCATATATTTCTTAATCTGTGGTTCGCGGACCACTGGAGGTCCGCGTGTATGAGGGTCCGCCGTCTTACCTATGGACATTTGAATTAATAAATAAAATCCAATGTTTTTAAGGGAGTCCTTGACATTGTGCTTGATTTTGTAGGGGTCCGCGGACTGAAAAAGGTTAAGAAACGCTGCATTAGCCTATCCTGTGCTACAGCTTTTTTTTCCTTATTCATTATACGGCTACCAAAAAAATTCCCGTCCTGTAAATCCTGTATATCAAACCCTAAAGAACCTTGTGTCTACAATTTACGTAAATACTGTTACTGTAGGGTTAGTTCTTATTTTTATAAACATAAAAGTGTAATTTTTCTTACCTCTGACGCAATAGGAGCAACTACCGCCAAAACTGGAGGAACATGTAATCGATATCCATAAACCATTAAAGGGAACCATTGTAAACAAGCCAGTAATGCAGATGGTATCCAGAACACTAGAGTAGTTACGCAAATTATGTGGATTGTCTGAAACAAAAAGAATATTCGGTACGTTACTGAGTTTTTGTAAATGACTCCCGAGTTGATCAAATGCTATTTTACAAACCTTTTTGTACCTAATATTTGTTCGTTTAAAACGACTTGTCAAAAGGAGGAGGTTAATAATTCGGCTGTGTTTCTTAGGGTTCCGGAGAATAAACTAAGAAACCGTCCGCGAAAGCTCAGAAATCCTAAGTAATAGAAAAATGTAATTTGGCATGAATATACATATTAGTCACGATAACAAAGTGCGAACATAAATTCTTAAAAAATATTTTTTACGGTAGCGCATCTACACGTAAATTGGGATGTTATTTTTTTTTCTCCTGTGCGTCATAAAATTGAATATAGTTGGATTGGTTTTTAAGAAACTTTGTAGGTTTGTTAAAACAATTTTTCGATTAAAGGATTAGTTTGTGAAATATTAAGTTTTGAAATGCTCATTTTTGTTAGAGTAAAGTGTCCCTCTCTCCACCTATCTACCAGGTAAACGGTTGGTTTTGGGGCTGAGAAAAAATTACGTAAGTAAGTAAGTAAATATAACGAAGTTGAAAAGAAATCTATCACGGTTAAAAAGGCTTTACAAATTTTTGAGTAATAGGCGAACAACTTATAAAATGTACTTGGAGAATTTCTTATAAACGGTGAACCTGTGGTGCGGATGTAGGTTTGTCAGTGACGTGCGTAGCTAGACACGTACTTTATCAATCTATTTATCTTTGGTACTTCAAAACTTCACAACACAAACCAGTAAAAACATAATATAGTTGTCGTGGATTTCACAAAAAACTACCGCTGCAGGCTGCATACTGCAGCTTGTACAATATAATTCGTAACACTCAATACAAAAAACAATTTTCGGCCAATCCGGTATATTTTTCAGAAATAAAAAGAACCGTTACGTGCATTACCCCCAAGAAGTAGGAAGAGGTACGACGAATCCACTACTAGCCAAAGGTAATAAAGTAAAATAATATTAAATCCCATAATATAAGAGACAGCCAACTAGTCAACAAATAAGACACACATTAAGCAGGCCAAATCAGAAATCAAACCCAAGACCTCATAGTATGTCTCTACGGAAGCCAGTCAATAGACAACTGAAGCAACCTATCATTTAACCATGGTAGATTTTAGAATATTTATTATAATTTTTTGGTTAAATTTGAATTATATTGAAGCTGTAGCTTACTGATTGAAGTGTGAATGAAAATATCGGTTCAATTGGCTCAATGCAGACAATTAAGATGACAAAATAACTACTTAAACCTCCGTTTTAATACATTGGATATTAAGTCCAATTTAGTTCATACACGATATCAAAGTGAGCTATAAAATACAGACATGTGATGTTCTCTACTCATAAAACCGTAGTAATAACGTACGAATAATAAATTTGCATTGGTTTTGGTAACTATTAAATGCGCAATGCATTGTGAGATACTAAAATTCAAATATAATTTTTATTCTTTTGAGAAGAAGCGCTTGAAAGCGATATTTCTCGTGTTGATTTGAGTAAAAAAAATTGAGTGCTTTCCCTAAAATCGTATCAAATAGTAAAGCTGTATCTTTATCATCTCAGTTAAAAAAATTGAGAATACTCATTAAAAAGGGTGCTAATTATACCTGTTCACAAAAATGGTGGCGCTGAGCAAGTACAAAATTATAGACCAATTTCTATCCTTAGTGTATTTGCAAAAATTATTTGAAAAGCTTCTTTGCCCGATAATCAGCTAGCGCTTCAATTAAATAATCTCTCCTGCCCAACACGGATTTGTGAAACGTCGATCCACTGCTACAAAGCTGGTTACCTTCGTTGAGTATTTGGCTAAAGAAATAGATGGACGACATTCTGTAGGTGCTATTTGCACCGATTTCAGCAAGGCCTTTGATTAGGTGCTCCACAAAATGCTGCTTCATAAATTAAACCAAAATGGTATAAGCGGGTCCTTGTTGGATTGGTTTAAGTCATACCTTACCGATAGAAAATCCGTTGTAGTGCTAAATGGTTATAAATCTGAAGCACAGAAGTTCCACAGGGTAGTCACCTGGGACCAATACTATTTAACATTTTCATTAATGACTTAGCCTTAGTTATTTTCTAACTCGCGGTGCATATTATTTGCTGATAATCTTAAAATATACAGAAGGGTTGATAGTATTTCAGATGCCCAACTACTTCAAAACAATCTCAACAAATTGATTGAATGGTGCTCCATTAATGGAATGACGTTAAATGCGGATAAATGTACAGTGATTCGCTTCTCTCGCAGTAAAACTGTTCTGTCCCGTGTATACCAAACAGGAAGACATGATTGGAGGAAGTGTCTTGTATTCGTGATTTGGGTGTACTGATCGACTCGAAGCTTCGGTTTGACTCTCATATTGATCAAACATGTAAAAAAGGCTACCAGATGCTTGGATTCATCACGCGTAACTGCAGTGAATTTAGGAGTCCACTTACAATGTCTACATTATTTAACTCTATGGTTCACAGTAAGCTAGAATATTTCAGTGTCGCTTGGAATCCGCATTACAAAGTTCACAGAGAGAGAATCAAAAACGATTTATTAAACAGCTTACATTCTCGCTGTTCGTGTCGAAAAAAATCCCAACTTACGAGGAGAGGCTCCTACATTTTAAAGCATTAGCTTTTCAGACAGAAGGTGTTTTCAGACAGAAGTACCGATGTACTTTTCCTCTACAAACTTTTTCGAGGTCAAATCGACCTACCTGAGTTTCTTTCTGAAATAAGTATATCGGTTCCAACACGAATACCACGCTATGGCAAAAACAATCTGTTTAATGCAACGAGATCTAAATCAAATTTGGGTGAATATTTACCTCTTAATAGAATGATCTACTTTCATAATGAAATTGTAAGAACACATAAACTTGACATATTTGCAGACGGTATGAATGTATTTAAAGAAGCTTTTGGCCCACCCCCACTATCGATAATGTCTCAAGTTAAATATATATTTTAAATATTGTATATTGATTTTAAATAACCATTATTTTCAAATTTTCATTCATTTTAATTTTCCATTATTTCATTTTAACTACCCTATTCAATCTATGACTATTTTATTTTATTAATTCCTATTTTTTTTAATGTATTATCCTTATTGAATACTATTTTTTTAAATTCAAGAATGTCGTTATTGCCTTTAATTGAGGCAACATTTAACTTGCGTTATTGTAATAGATATAATATTATGTTAATATTTATAATGCATGCTTTGTTGGCAATACTTTAAATAAATAAATAAATAATTGCTTACCATGGTCATCTCATATGAAGAAGCTTATCAAAAAGTATATGCCACCTAGCAATTTGAACCGTCTTCTAAGTTTTTACTTATTAGGCATAATTTACGCCTTAGTAGAAATTAGTAAAAAGTTACGAGAAGTGAGAAAAGAGAAGCATAGCCCTTAATATTACCAATAATTATGCTGACACAAACTTAATTAATTTGACCGATTATCTAGCTTACAACTTGGGCGCCTCCAAAATTTCTCTTGGGCGCCTCAATCACTGAAATAAGATATGACTATGTGCAACAAATAATAAACGTAGGTATGTTCCAATAAACTTAACGCGGCATCAAAAACCTTGACTGCCTGGCGGCCGTTCTCATCTTTCAAGGTTCAAGGTCTCTCTCACGCGCGCGATATTAAACTACGTAAGCCGCTTACGTAAGCACGGTCTACACATTGGCTCTGACGCACACCCATAAAATGTGAACGAAACGTTAAATAAAATGATCACTCCACAGATATGGTGCGAGGTTGCTTACCTTACTACTTACGTTTACGTTAAAAGTAGATTATTTTATGCAGATAAAAAATATTTTTTTCGTAAAAATCGAAATGCTTTATTCCCTTCAATAGCATTATTTATATATGATATATATAAATAAAATATTTGTAATAATTTAAAATATTTATTTACCTTTGTTACTAATTTTTCTCTTCTCTGTATTCTTCGTCGATAGTAAATTTTCTCTAATCGAATAGTTTTTCTCATGAAGAAAAACCTAAAAAATAATACGTATTAGATTACCTGTAATGACGTAATATATCCATAGACTAATATGTTTTGAGTACATTGCAAAGAAAAATTGACATAAATCTAGCATAATCTGTTACTTATGTATATGTAGGTACTAGCGATCGCTTGTGATCGAAATTCGATCATAGACTAAACAATAAAATCTCAAGTTTGATAACTGTCTTTGACCGTGAAGAACATAATATACATATGTGTACTTGTATTTTATATTAACATGTATGGCACATGAATGTAGGGTGTGTAATGTTTATTTTTATTAATTTAATGTATTTTTGATGGATTGAATATGAGGTTTCGACAGTCCTCCGCAATGAAACGTTAACTGTGCCAAATTTCGTACTCCACAGTTCGCGCAATTGCCTTAAAAAGGGTCCAAAATTTTTCCTCCAAATATTAATATATAGGTAGCTCATGCTAGCTCGGATCCTGTGTGATATAGCTATAGGAGATAAATATTAAACATATTGGACTAGTTGTCCCCTTTGTTACATCTGAAATTGATTCGATCATAATGGGTCGTTGCAAAATTAAGTGTGAAGTAGGTACATAATCAATTAAAAATACAATGACAAAAAATACTCACATGCCAACAATTGGTATCACACCGCAGATGAAAACATAGAGCACAGTAAACCCTAATTGCTTAGCATTCGAATCCAGCGACGGCCATTGCAAAGAGCACATAGATCCAGTGGCATCACATGAGTATAATCCGAGTCCAAACAGTGGAAGAGTAGCAAATACCACTGAAGTAATCCAACATAAGCTTATAAGTGCCCAATAGAATCGAAAGTTAAGATTTTTTACTGAAAATAAGTTTTTGTAATAACAATTTTAACAACATTGTAAAGGACTATCGAAAATATAACGAATAATGGCACTTTATGCTATCCGTTTTCATAACAAGTAAGAAAATTGTAATCATGCAACTGCTATGCGCTGCTTTTATAACAATTTGCAAGAAAAATTAAAAACAAAATGAATGTTTGGACCAAATACTATAAAGTATAAAAGAATCTTTACTTTATACGTTTTTAGAATGGAACTAATTTTCGTAGGTTATACAATCCCCTCTTCAAATATGGTCGACATTTTCAGAACTCTAAAGCCCCTAGAAGCACGTATGCCCCAATACTATCTGTTCTTTGGACCTTCCTAAAATATTAACCACCTAGCACCAAGAACTAGTCAATTGAACTTAATGTTTCTATGTAGAGAAGTTAATCTAATTGATCTTCTTTAGACATTGAAGTAATGAAACATATTATTATCATGCTTACGGTCGGTTTCCGAAACGCAAATTCATTTTAACAAGCAATTAATCTGTATTTCACATAATTTTTACAAGCAAATGATCTGTTAAACACAGATTAATTGCTTATTAAAATTAATTTGCGTTTCGAAAACCGACCGTAAATCTTCAAGTTTGTTTCCACAATGTATTACATTAAAGGACGTGCCTCAATGATTTAAACGTATAATAACACCTATGCCAAAGAATATAGTGACTAAATTTTAACTACGTTTTAACCTATGCATAGATAGACTTCATGATCTATGATGTAGCTAATGCTATTGTTACGAATAATCTAGAAACGTGTAGAGTTCGAGCGCTGGAGAGATCTAGAAATAAAAGAAAGAGATAGCTACTCCTATTGACAAACAAATAGTTGACCAGGGCTATGCCATAATGGACTTTGTGGGATATGGCATAAGGTTGAAAGTAGCGTGTACTAGGATTTATGACTCATAACATGTTTACGATAAGAAGTGATTCATTGTTTCCAGATACATTTAGATTTTTCTGGATCCAGCTAGGACTTTACCCTGGCTATAAATAGAGGTGTTGACAAACACAAGGCAGTTTTTATCAAGCGGTCGAGAGCGATACTTAAAGTGAACAGTGCGAAGCGAGAAGTGTTTTATTGTGTAGTTCAGTGATAGTATAGTAAGTGACTATTGTGTAAAGTGTATTTTAGTATTACATTGTGTTGTCTTGTGTATTTGTATACTAATTACACGGATTTAATATAAGTGGTGTTTTCCTACAATTACGAACCCGGGTACGTAACACTATTGACAAAAATGTCATTGTTTAAGGTATTTGCAAGAAATTTGCATTAATAATAGCAAATTAGCGCAGCTGTAATAGATATTACTTTTGGATAACTTTCTCAAGATAGTGACGGCTACCTCCTATAAACAACAAAAAGATAAGTGATGCATTACATTTGCATCGGCAACATCTTGCCCAGGTATATTGTACCACCACGTTACCTATTCCTGCCGCAATAACATCAATATTTGTCATTATATAATTTTAGTTTAGAGGATAAGGTAGCCAGCACCATTAACATCGCTGGTCTCTATACGCGATAGTTTTTCTTTCCATCATGTGAGCTTTTACTAACTATCTAATGATGTAAAAAAATGATTAATAAATAATCCTGAATACTAGTAATGACTTACCACGTATGTAACATTTTGCTTGTAAATACCTTTCCAAAACTAATGCAAATAACGCGGTTATTTGAAATACTCCAAAAAATTGATTTAAAAATGCAAATAGTTGACAGCAACGCGTCCCGAATAACCATCTGTGAAGAATAAAAGTA
Organism: Apodemia mormo; assembly: GCA_036924255.1. Classification (NCBI taxonomy): domain Eukaryota; kingdom Metazoa; phylum Arthropoda; class Insecta; order Lepidoptera; family Riodinidae; genus Apodemia; species Apodemia mormo. The sequence continues at coordinate 35,916,645 of JAUPFN010000003.1, read as the reverse complement.
GTTCTGAACTATATTTTATACTTTTTGTCATCGGCACTTGGTGAAACTCCATTTGTAATTTTAGTACTATTTCACGAACCACTTTCAATTTAATTAATATCGCCAACTGGTTTCGCCTTTTAAGGATCTTCAGGACTACGAGATTCTTATAAATGTAGCATTAACGTATCGTAAAAAATGTTGTGAACTATTACACTTATATATTTAAGTTGACATCGTACAAATCTTTTCAGACCTGTTTAAGTATTTAAACAATCTAAAGATTTCTAAAATTTTATATTGTGTCAGTTTGGTCAAGCAACCTGCTTCCTGTTAGCTAGGCATTAAAGGCGAGAGAAAACTAAGCTTGCAACTGTGATCGTGACTACAAAACAGTATCCAGAATTATTCAACAAAAACTTGCCTAACTAAACTTAAAAAAAAAAACAAAGTTATTAAGTTATTGGCGTAATTACCGGATAACTTACTCCGCTATCAAGATAATGATAGTGGCAAACGTTGACGCTATTGCAGCAGGAATAGGCAAAGCGGTGGCGCCAAAACCCGGATGAGACGTTGCAGAATTCTACCACCTTATAGTAACGAAAATATGAATACGCGTAGCCAATAGTTCGACTTTTACAAACTGCATGGCACGGTCCATAACCGGAATCCTATTTCAAAACGCGATTTTCAGGTATATAGTCACGTCATCGTTTTTTAGTACATTCAATTTTGCACTGTACGTAGGCATGAACATAGTGTTAATATTTCAGTGTTCGCAGAAAATGCTCTACACTTGTGTGCCCTGACCCTTATAGGTTTATCGCAAAATAAGTTCGGAGCGAACTAACAGTATCATAGGATAAAAAAACAAGTAGATGGCACTTCAAATGGAAGGAAATCGTCGAAGAAGTCCTCTTAAGCCAACAAAGATGTGATAGCGTGTTGTCATCCATCTGGTAGAGATTTATTGCCATACACATAATTTTATCGATAACCTTAACTTTGACTGACTCTACGGTGACTGCATTGTTGTCTAGAGTTTAGTTAATTTGGCTCTGATCTTGAGGTCCTGGATTCGATTCCCGGGTTGGCCAAAAGTGTTAATGAGGTATTTTCGAAGTTTCTCTCGAATATCCAAAATCTAAGTAGCAGCTCCCTCCCCTCCCTCCCGTGTCTCTCGCTATTAATCGCTATGGTTATCGCTAAAAATAAACGAAAATTGTTATCAAGTCGATAAAATAGGGCAATGGGGATCATTACTAATCCCGCCAACCGACAAACCGGGAATCGTAATGCACCGGATAGTCTATAGACATTTGGTTCAGTGCCTCGCAAGGAAACCGTCGTAATAATACTTCTTAAATTTCAAATTGAAGTACAATGTAGACTGAACCTTCTGTGATATAGACAAGACGGTAATACTATTTATTTGAAATGTTGCTAGCTGTACGAGCAATCTAATCACAATAGCAATTACACTTTTGTCTTATGGCCCCTTTACGAGCTGCCTGGCAAAAACTGGTGAGCTTTTCTTCAAAAAGAGCCCAAACGAACGCGGAAGTATTTTAAAGAACAATAAATACTATTTCTATATTATTTACGTACCTGTTTGCTATTGCTGAGGCACTTGCAAATGGAAATCCCAGTAGATTTCTGCCAAGCGAAGCCGAACAAAGATTCAGTACGAGTACATGATGCTTGCATATGAGTAGGTGACTATGGATAAAGGTGGCAAATAGCCAACCATTTAGCAGCACCCCGAATACACCTGTCACCAATCAAGTAATTAATTTACATAGCTAATCGTCTTAACTCTTAACAGATTATTAAATCATTCATCGCTATAGAACTATTAAAGATCTTCTAAAACATATAATAAAGAATACATGCAAAATATAAGTGATTTCGCTGATTTCTCTAAGAAGGAGGATTTTTTCTAATAATATAATTTTTTTTGTAATTATTAATAATTATACCTACATACATATCATCAGACCCCTCACGGGGTGGGTGTTATTACATTATATATTAATGTAATAATAAGTTGGGCGACCGAGCTTCGTTCAGACGATATTTCTTATGAAAATGGATTATTACGGAGATGGCACTTACCTCGTTTAATTTTAATAGCTAAAAATTACCTAAATACAAATTCTCATCAAAAAAATAGAGCCGTTTCGGAGAAAACAATTACACACAGATATTATAGAAGGATTGCTCTTTTAAAGTATAGTATTAATAATATATTTTGTACAAATCATTGTAAATTGCAATTTTATGTGCAACATTTTTTTTCACTTGATTTATTTTGTCAATGTGTTTGGCAATGTATTTTATTAGAAAAAACTATTGTAGAGTTGTTTGACCAATCATTCACTATTTGGTCCTAGAACTAACACGGGGAAAAAATAAAAGAAAGTAAAAAGAGTACCGCTAGCGGCCAGTGCCGAATTAAGACTTACTTGATGCTTTAAACAACCCATACCTGTGAGAGCCTCCCTGGCCAAAGGTAATGTTTAGGGAATATGAACGTATTTATTATACCGCGGCTACATATATCGGCCTACGCCGTATACGAAGGTTCGCGCTAGCACGACATTGTCACGAACTACATTGCGACAACTGCCTACATCATAATAACGTCGTATTATCACTGGTCGCCAAACCGCGGCCGACAGGTTATATTTGTGTGGCCTGCTGATGATATTTGTGCAGCCCACGATAAAGCAAACAAGAATATTATGATTTCTATTTCTCTCCTTCTTCTCAAATTCTCATTCCTTTTTCTTCTCAAGTTCTTAATTCATGAACATTCGTTCCTTAAATTCTTTAATTTTATGCTACTGTGTACTGTATTTCATTCTCCCAAAGATTGCGGACTTATGATACAGCTTCATAAATATGAAAGTCACATCGTCGTATGTTATTTTTTTTCTACCATGGAACTAAATAAAATAGCATACGTCGATACACTAGGTCAATATTAAAATACGGCTTATACATGAAATTACCTAAACATATGTATGCGGATAAATTATAATTTGTTATTATTATTATTGTTTATCGTAATTATATTATAGTTTCTTTGTCGTGAGACTCGTGATTCGCACAAATATCACCTGCGGACCGCAGTTTGTCGCCCACTGCAGTGACGCGTAAAGCCCCTTCGCAAAGCAATTCGGAATATCCCGAACACATCGCGATAGCACAAATCTTCGCCGTAGCCCGATATATGTAGCCGTGCAAGCTACATATATCGGGCCGTACACAGCAATATAGATTATTACGCACTTTAGGATATATTATATGAAAAACAAAGGAGATACACGGAGTAGGTATACAGTACAAATACAATAAAAACTAAACATTTTTTATTAGTTCAACAATTATATGTTTGTGTTTGTCTGTGGCACCCGAGCTCTTAAACAAGTGCACCCATTTGGATGGTTTTATTTTTATTTGAAAGCTGGTGTTCTAGCGGTGACCCTTTCACAAGTCGAAGAGACCATAGAATCAAGTTGTTGACTTTAAATAAAATAAAAACAAAACAATATCTACATATTTAAATACGTCAAATAGCCAATTAAGACGGGCGGATTTTTAAACATATTTATATTTCATATGCTAGCAAATTTTTTTATGCCCTAAGTGATTGCTTCATATGCTTATGGCCTAATCCGGCACTGCTAGCGGCACTGTATCACATGCATAAAATCCCGACAAACTTACCCTCCAAACCGGGACACGACGTGAGGTGGTGGTATCAGATCCGGGCGAGACCTTGCGGAACCCTATCACCTTGTAGTCACAGTGATAGTCACACGTTTAACCAATCATTGTCTTTTACGAGCTGCCTGGCAGAATGACAGATGATCTATTGTTAAAAGGGAGCTCGGGCTTGCTTTTGGGTTAGATCAATTTGTGTAATTTTTCTAGTGATATTTAGATTAATTACAAATACATTTATTTCTCAACAAAGAATTACAGAATTTATGTACTTATTTATTATTACTATTACAAATTTATACAACACTGATTCCAAAGTAGCCCAGTAAAAAGTTTAATGAAAACATGATCAACCAGTTTTGGCGCAATGAGTAAAAATGTGTTCATTAATACTTAAATAATGATATTATGAAATAAATTTTGATTTAAAATTAGGTGAAAGGTATGAAAAAAATAAAAAAAGGGTTGAAAAATGCCTTTTTTTAAATAACTTAATAACGGTAGGAAATACAAAAAAAAGTTTCAAGTAAAAGTTGTAGAGTTGTAGTTGTAGAGTTCTACATAAAAAGTTCCTCTTCATTTTTTTGTTATCTACTTTAGTTTAGCTCCAAAAAATAAAAATTAAATTTGCTTTGTAATTAATTATAAAACCTTACCAGAATTATTACGGCCCTGTACCATGCAGCGCGCGCATCATATAAATATGTACTAACACTACTACACATGTATTCCCATATTTATATATTTTTACATATTTTACTACAAATTTAATTTTTATTTTTTATAGCTAAACTAAAGCAGATAACAAAAAAATGAAGAGGAACTTTTTGTGTAGAATTTTTTTCTCTACAACTTTTACTTGAAACTTTTTTTTGTATTTCCTACCGTTATTAAGTTATTTAAAAAAAGGCATTTTTCAACCCTTTTTTTATTTTTTTTCATACCTTTCCCCTAATTTTAAATCAAAATTTATTTCATAATATCATTATTTAAGTATTAATGAACACATTTTTACTCATTGCGCCAAAACTGGTTGATCATGGTTTCATTAAACTTTTTACTGGACTAAAGATATGTACGTTGGCGCGCAGAACCTACACTAAGTGTAGACAACACAACTTGTGTCGTTCCTTCCGTTTATTTTTAAATATATTTATATAATACTAGCTGTTGCCTGCGACTTCGTCCGCGCGGACTTCGTTTACTCCGCACAGCTCCTCCCCCGTAAGTGATAGCGTGATAATATGTAGCCTGTATGTTGACCCGACCTGTTAGTAATATTCATGCAAAATTTGAAGTAATTAATTTTAATTAATATTATGTAATTATTTAATTACATAATATTAATTAAAATTAATTAAGCTATATAAATATAAAATAAACTTGCAGCATAATTGATTTTGTTAATTGTTTAGAAATACATACAATGATACTTTATCATACGCGTATTTTATAATTTATAGACTGTTTTTTACTAACTTTGATATACTCATTCATAACCAGACTTAATACATATTTAAATATTTTTTTTCTTGAATTGAGATAAAAGTTTAAAAACGTAACCGATTGCGTGTAAAATAACCAAAACATATCAAAAATTAAATTAAATGTAGATTAAAAAATTATGTTACAAAATAAAAACAATTGACATATAGGTTAATTCAACTTACCAACAACAATAAGACAAGCTCCTAAAAGCGTTTTGTAGGAACTATCAAAATAATACCAAGGACAAACATCATCCGTGGAATTAAACACCATCTGCATAATCACTGTTCCAACCTATGGCACCAAAATATAATTTAGAAATTTAAATTATCCCTTATTCGCAAATTACCTTCTACATGAAAGACAGAATAACAAAGACTGGATAGATTTTCGAAACGAGAGAATCCAAACAAAACTAGGGATCAAGTTACTAGAGTTACTTTGTTTGTGTCATCAGAGGCGTAAATACTAGTTTTAAAGGGAAACTACATTAAATAACGACACGATAAAATTCAAATAAAACTGCTTACAGTTTAGTATAAATGACTACCCTGTCAATGTTAACGTTCCTGTGCCTCCGATTTATGCCGGATTCCCGTACTCAACGATTCGTCATTCGTAGCTGTAACCATTATCAACCAATTTAATCATAACGACGCGTTCCACAGTTTGTTTTGTCATTTGGTAATTTGCCATAATATATTGGTACAGTTTTAGCTTACGCCTCGTAGAAAGTGTTACTACTCGTAACTAAAATGAATCATTTTATTGATATAAACCGGGCATTTGTGCATCAATCAATTCTACTATGGGCGTACATGTTAACTTCTGAACAACAAACTTGTTGGTATTTGTTTTGTATATATTTTAACTTAGATATTTTTGTCAAATTAGACTCATTGCAGAACTTGAAAATTAGTTATATATGTAAGAATTTTTTTTTTGATTCTTAAAAGGCCGGCAACGCAACTGCAAAACCTGCAATACTGCGGAGTGCGGATGTCCATGGGCGGTGGTGATCACTTACCATCAGGTGCACCTCCTGCTCGTTTGCCCCGTCTTTTATATAAAAAAAAAACACTAGTCTTGGTAATACGATCAGGTGCTTAAATATAAAAATATTTAAATTGCTGTGGTTATCTTCTTTAACAATTGCAAAACAGTTTAAGTAAGTGCGAAAAATTATTAGATAATGATTTGATAATTGTTAGCACACAAAATAGACTTAAAGATTTTTACTTGGTAATAAAAATGCAAATGGCAGTCTAAACAAACATGTGAAATTATTAAAAAACAAATTTAAATTTTTGAATATTAGATCAAATTTGTACGACTTTGAACAATACGAATATTTTTTATGTTATAACTAGCACACAAAAGAATGGCTCACTAGATAAAATGAGTCAACTATAGGCACAAAATATGATAATTATTTCTTACTATATGTGGGCAGTGTGTGTAATGCCACATCCATTAGTTTACCGGCTATCTTATGCTCCGTACCAGAACACGACAAAAACAAGAATTTATTTTGTATCGAGATAAAGGAAGGCAATTATAGCAAAACGGCGCAGCCGAGAAATTGTAGAACTGTACCTACCACGGTATTAGTGACAATTCAGCCTTCATTCGTTTCTTACCTACTACAGGCAGAAAAACATTATCCTTCAAAATGGGTCTCAATAAACACGGATGAAAAAAATTAAGTGACTAACTTTTAATGTAACAAAAGATGGGCGTAGATCAATAATATGTAGTAAAGATACGCAAAATTGCCAACGTAGTTTTTTACAACAAAGCTTAAAAGCCTCGTTTTCACTTTGATTAGTGTGCGTGCAAGTGTTTAATGCGGGTGCATAGTATTAAGCAAAAAATATGTGAAGACAGCCGTTGATTACTGTGAATGATTAGTAATCACCGTCTATTCACTTTTACTACGCTGATTACTAATGCTCTAACTAATAATAATAATAAAACTCGCAATGATTTACGGCTGCCCTCACGTGTTTCTTACTTATTAATAAACACCTGCATTAAACACTCGCACTAATCAAAGTGAAAACGGGCCTTAAGGCTAATCGGTTGTTATCTCCTGACTCAGGCTAAGCTCCGTTGACTAGGACCTTTAAATACAAAATTGTAAATGCCATTGCAATGACACTTGACAGTTACTACTTTACGGTTCTTTACCGATAATGGGAGAGTGTTTATTATATAAGATCTATTCATGTACCCTATTTAATGATAATAAAGAAGTTTGAAATGCCGCTATTGCGCTTGTACATATGTCGAGCCATGGGACTAATATTCCACAATGTAGAGTTCCGAAGTTGTCCATCGCAATAATGCGAAATAAGAAGAGAGCTTTATTTTTTCGTACTATGAACATTTCACCTGTTTAATTGATGGGTGGATATATATCCGTTTCAGTGCCTACAAAAACTTCTGCAAGTACAGTTTATAAGTTTTCCGACTGTTACTTAAAACCTTGTAAAGTTTTCTAAACCGTGATAGTTTGCCTTCTAACTTCATTATATTTACTACTACAGGGAATTTTTTTCCACCCCCAAACCCAACCGTTTAGCTGGCAAACAGCTGGCAAACTTGACACTTGATTCTAACAAAAACTTGCGCTTTAAAACTTAATATTTCACAAACGAGTCCCTTAATCAAAAAAAAAATTTAACAAACCTAGAATATTTTTTAAAAACTTGTGCAACGATACTTCACTCTATGGGGTACACGAAAAAATAATTAACATCCTTCTTTTACAGTTAGACTGCAGACAGACGGACAGACCGACATAGCGAAACAATAAAAGTTTCTAGTATACTTCGAAACCATAAAAAGGATTACTCTAAATTTAAAATCTAAATATTATCTCCGACACATTCCTTTATCATCAGACCACCTTCATGCTTCGTGACTAGTACCAGTACGTAGCATTCGCTTAATGCCTTTCATCAAAGACATGATGATCTTGAAACCGATTTTGATAAAACGTTTCCACCGCTTGAAAACCAGCGATAATGTTTTTTCAAATTTAAAAGAAACGCATCCACATAGGTTCACCCATTTAAGAACTACGATGCCACAGACAGACACACACCCACACATTAATGTTTCACTTTTTTGCGTCGGTGATTCAAAATAGAAAATAGTTGTTTAAAAATACACTCGTGACATATTTTTACCAAAATAATTAACTTTTTTAGTCCATGTATAAGTTGTTACCTCTCTCTACTACGGCCTTAGTACACGAATAGTAGGAGCCTTCTTTTAAAAAAAAAATGATAATTTTGTTTGTTGACTCACTGGCCTGGCAGTACCGATCTTAGTTATATAGACGCTTAGATAACACGGAATAGTAGGAGGAGCCTTCTTTAAAAAAATATATTAAATAATTAAAGTACAACCGCGAAAACTTACGTATAAAAATATGATAATGTTAGTAACTAAATATGTATAAAATATGATAATTTTGTTTGTCGACTCACTGGCCTGGCAGTACCGATCTTAGATATATAGACGCTTAGATAACACGGAATAGTAGCAGGAGCCTTCTTTAAAAAATATATAAAATAATTAAAGTAAAACCGCGAAAACTTACGTATAAAAATATGATAATTTTAGTAACTAAACATGTATAAAATATGATAATTTTGTTTGTCGACTCACTGGCCTGGCAGTACCGATCTTAGTTATACATATAGACGCGCAATTTTTTAAATAATTTTTCATATAATTTGATAAATACAACACTCCCGAATTCCTTAATCATGGGACTTGAACACCTTTTTTATGTGTTAATTACACTTCTGCTCACTCATATGCATATTTAGCAATGATGGTTTTTTAAACTTATTATTGTAATTTTTGATTTTTTTAGCCTTTTATTAGGAGATGAATACCGTAAAGTACAGCTAAATATATGAAACTACTCACTATTGTCGTTAAAAAAATACAATTTTCCGCATAAAAATATGCTCTCATTTACGCTCTTCCTGGCAAACCCAGACAGCTAATCAGTGTGAACTATTACGTCAGTTGTATTGTACGTAAAACTGGTGAACTACACGCAACGGCTTGGCAACTCAATCTATCCGGAATCATAAGGTGAGAACTGAGGAACACTTACCGCAAATTCCGCGCACGTCCATCCGACACAATTAATTACAAAGACGTTTATATTTTTTGGCGAAGCATATCTGATCACTATTGTTATCAAACTCGACGACATTTGCTGCCAGTACAGTGTAGAATCGACGGCGGACGAGTTGGGACAGGATGTTGTCGATAAACCAATTGTCGGTAATGGTGAATCAACATTTAGGTGTATGTTGTACGGAAAATATACAATATCCTATGAAGTGGTTAATACAAGAATCTAAGCTTAGTGGACGTGGGCTAATAGCCACGGAAGATATCCAAACAGGTGATGTGTTGTTTATAGATCACCCTCTTGTTAGCGGACCACGATCCGGAACTGTCATACAGCGAGGATGTACTGTCTGCAACAAAATCGATTTTAATTCGTGTTTTAAGTGTCATAAGTGTGCTTTATTATTGTGTTCAGAGCAATGTCAGAACAGTGACATACATAATAGAGACTGTTCTATTATATCCTCTTGGCCTAACAAAATTCCCATTGAAGAGATCGATGACAATTTAATGTCCCGTGCGTTAACGTCAATAAGAGCTCTATTGTTAGATGACGATCAAAGAAACTTTTTAACCACATTACAAGCACATGAACTTCCACAACATGGAAGCGAAATAAGAAGTCTAACAGAGTACTTTGAAATACCTCCAGACGATGAAAAATTTATGATATTAGTCTCTTGCGTACTTGATGCAAATGCATTTCAAATGGCTACACCTTACGGTAAAAGAGAAATGAGTATGCGAGGATTGTACCCTGTGTCCGCTTTAATGAACCACGGTTGTGTATCAAATACAAGGTATTCCTTTGATGAAAGTCATACAATGACAGTAAAAGCAGTAAAATCAATACCAGCTGGTTCTGAAATACTAACTTGTTATTCGGGTTTACTCTGGGGTACTCCAGCTAGACGACTACACCTCTATAAGACAAAACATTTCTCATGTGTGTGTGATAGATGTGCAGATCCGACAGAACGAGGAACTCTTTTAGCAGCTCTGAGATGTTTTAAACAAGACTGCCCGGGCTGCATACTGCCTATTGAACCATTAAAATTTAATACAGCCTGGCGATGCTTAGAATGTAACTTACGAATACCGGCTAAAGGTGTGTGTACAATACAAAGTGCCTTAGGAAGCCTTATTGGATCATTAGATTTTGAAAATATTTATGAATTAGAATGGTTTTTATTAAATAGAGCTTTGAAATATATACCAAAAACGAACCAGATTATCGTAGATTTACAGTGTCAAATTATTTGGCAATTTGGTGAATGTGAAGGACTTCGTTGGCATGGTGAGTTTTTATCAACGAATAAATTTAACTACTGACTACTGTTATTGTGCAAAGATCTTTATCCTTATCTTAACAAAAATTTTTACCTTACCACGCAATAGACAAGCTCGGGTTCGATTCCCAACAAGGACAACATTTATGTGATGAGCATATATGATTGTATATCTGGGTTTGGGTTTTTATCACATAAATATGTGAATTTCAATGTATTAGTATCATTGATTTTATCAGCCATAACTATCCAATTTACTTACTTTGGGATTAGATTAATTCGTGTACTCTGTCCAGCGATATTTTTTAATAGATGGAATGTATTATACATACCTTTCTGGTCTAACATATAATCTGCAAAATATTGGTCTATTTTTTGTACTACTCAAAATATAATTTACTTTTATGTTATAAATTATTATAAAGTAACCCTATGTAACTACGTGCGTAAACTGATCCCTAATTCTTTTTTCAGTGTTATACTTTTATTCTAAAGTGTAGACTATTTTACGACCACATGCGGTCAAACACCGACATCGGACCACTAAACTACAGATGACATTACATATATTAACTAAAAAAACTATGTTTCTTAAAATTTCGCGTTTTCAAACTTTAATTTACTGCAAAAACGATCTGGACTATCATGGCATCGTAATGACATTACGCCGTGGTCCTTCATACATTACTTACTCTGTGGTTTCTATAAAAATGTCAGTCAAAGTGTGACGAAATTAAATCCTAAAAATATTATTATTACTTACCTTTTAAAATACTCGTAACTTATTGTGTTTTTTGTTATGTCCGTGTCTATATATCCATACGTGAAGGGAAAATTTTGTACACCTTTTTAAGACGACGAACTGTGGAGTATGAAATTTGGCACTGTGAAAGTTCACACAGCTGAGAAACCTAAAATATTTGAATAAAATGCATTAAAATTACATTAAATTAATAAAAAAAAAACATTACACACACTACATTTATGTAAGTAACATACATGATATTATACACACATGCATACTTACTATTTTCTTTACGGCTAAAGCCAGTTGTCAAATTCAAAAGAGACTTTATTGTTTAAACTAAGGTTAAATTTCGACCGCAGGCGAACGCTAGTGTTAAATCATAATCAATCCCTAAAAACCTCAATATATCCGATTAAGTCTTAATGGAAACAAGCCTAACCTCCACACCGGGACTTGAGAGTAAACAACCTTAACCTCCTCACCGGGACTTGAGAGTGACCAGTACCGATTAAATACTACTACAGCTCCCTCTGTAGTTAGACAAAATACGAGATTCGGTCTTACAGGAGATAGAATTTAGCGCGGGCGTTAGTAGTCCAAATATAAATTTAAACCCTGTCTGAGCACTTTGCTCGCGGCTATCAGCTAATACAAAGTAACGCCCGAATCTATAAAAAAAACTGTAAACAGCTTGAATCTACAGCTCATCCCTGAAACATCCCGCTAAATTGAGTTATTTTAAGCTCAAAGAAGCAAAAACTGTTCCTAAGTATCTCTAAAAATCTAAAATTTGTTAAAAAATTACTGAATCTTATTGTTACTAATGTTTGAAAAGCTGTATATTTTAAAAACGATGATCGATTTTGATCTTTCAAATAGAATTCAATACAGTTTTAGAGCTTTAAAAATATGTTGTCTTAGCTACAAGATAAACTCGTTAAAAATGTCGAAGTAATATAAAAAAATGCTATTTTCAAAAATTTTTGTACTTGAAAGAAGCAACCGATTCTTATTTTTGAAAAAAACGTTTGACGCAGTTTTATAGTTACTAAAATATCGTAGAAGGTCAAAAAATGATTGGTTGAAAAATCTAAGAGTTATATAAAAAAATATTTTTTCAAAATTTTTCATTCACGATAACTCCCGAACGGATAAACCGATCTGATACGATTTTCGACATCAAACGCATTTAAGGAAAAGAACTGATTAGATTTTATTCTCATTCGGTATATCAATGTGGAGGTTATTATAAAAAACACTTTTTTTAGTTTTTGAAATCAAAATCTTTTGGGCCAAATTAGTTAAAATTTTTGCAAAGTCTAAGTTTGTAGGAACCCAATGGAATTGACCCGATACCCTGAGGCACATCTACCGGTTAACCAATCCAACGAGGCTATTAGAACAAATTATGTAATAGTTACTATTATAACTATTAGGTAGTGCTTAGCGATCCCGACTACGCATTCTATGGGAATCGGATTCAGTACCCAAAAGTGACAAACATTTGTGTGGTGAGCACGGAAATATAATAATAATAAAAAAAACTTGAGAGTTGTCAAGGGACACCCGGATGGAACGGGGTTACTTTTATTATTATTAAAAAAACCCGTATACACTCAACAAAAATAATCGTCGCGACACCACACTGTTCAATGCGAAATAGAAATGAAAGTATCTGGCTTGCTTTCTATAAGAGAGAGAGAGAGAGAGAGACAGACAGAGAAACATCCGCACGCCGCACAGCTTGCAATACCTTACTATAGTAAAAAGTGTCGTGACAACTTTTCGTAAGAATTTTTTCCGTCTAGCCCCCTTTCACAATGCGCGATAAGGAACTTCGTAGAATTTCGACCCACGGTCGAATTTCGACACCCGGTCGAATTTCGGAACCCGGTCGAACTTCGGCACCCTGTCGAAATTCGACCGGCGGTCGAAACTCGGCAACCGATCAAAATTCGACACTCGGTCGAATACCTCACTATAGAAAAAAGTGTCGTGACAACTTTTCGTAAAAATATTTTCCGTCTAGCCGCCTTTCACAACACGCGATATGGAACTTCGTTCCAATAATAATTCTTTATTTACTGCTCACGAGGAAAATATACAGAGGAAAGTATGACAGTTTTTAATAATATGTAATGAGCATGTATGCTTGAATTTCTATTTTCAGCGTTTATTTATAAGATTCAGTATTTATATGTATTTCTATGTATTAGTATCTTTAACTAACACCCATAACACAAGCAAATAATAATTTGCTTGATTTTAAAGTTGAGGCACAGAATACTGGTGGTTCAAGTTATTGAAGGTAAAGTAAAGTAATTTGTCCGGCAAATATTTGGTTACATTTTTTAATGTTACGTTTTTAATTTTTATATATCCGGATGAAACGTTGCAGAACTCTACCACCTAATGATCACGATGATAGTGACATGAATAGCGAATCATTTGCCTTTTACGAACTGCCACGCAGAATTGCAGATGGTCTGTCGTACAACCTGGACCAACACGGGGAAAATTATAACACTGGGATAATTTTTTATTAACATACTAGCTACAGCGTGCAGCCCGCTGCATTATAAAAGTTTTTGGTGAATCCCGCGGGATCTCCTAATATTTCTGAGATAAAAAGTAGCCTATGTACTATTCCAGGTCATTATCTACCTGTGTGCCAAATTTCATTCAAATCTGTTCTAAAATTTTTGCATGATTGAGTAACAAACATTCATCCATTCAAACATCCAAATTTTCGCATTTATTATATTAACATAGATAACGTTTTTTTTATATTTTATGTCATGTAATAACAAACAACCAGATGATTCTCGTTATGGAAAGATGTAACCATACCATAGCCTACTCTAAAAATATTAACGGCTTTCCGAGCTCAATAATCTTCGACCCTATTTTGCAAAATTTTTTAAAAACTCTAACTTTTGAATGCAACAATTGATTTGATCTTTCAAATGACATTGTTTCAAAAATGTTGTCTTATGTACAAAATCGATTCGTTGAAAAATGTTTTTAATCTCGTTCAATTATAACTTCCAAACAAATCTAGTAACAAATAATTCTGATTCGATTTGCAGCATTTGAAGAAGGAAGAAAAGAGGTGATAAGATTAAAGATAAAAAATTATTTAAAATAAACATTGTTTCGCTAACTTTTTAGTGAGGTTATTTTGAAATCATGATCGACCCTCTTTTTGATCCGGGTGAGAAGTTTACATACACAAACACACACACACAAACATAGATACAGCCATATTATGTATGTACGTCATCATATAAATAACTGATTATGAAATTTAGTACTTCCTATATTTTTCTAAGTTTTACAGAATTTACCACTCTTCTGAGTAATATATTGTACGAAATTCACTTTTTTACTTCACCACTTTTCCGAATACATTGTATAAGTTGGTCGACCTTTAGGTACTAATAAACTTTCTGTGTTAGTTTTCTTTTTAACTTATATATACTATATATTATATATACTGCATGAATTTTATCCTATATCCCATGACAACGATTTATTAAGCAGAAGGAAAATACATAGTCTTACAAAAATTAGCATTAATTTAAAGTTTAATATTTCAAAAATGAATTCCCAAACAATGTTTTTGAAAGACTAATCCAACGATACTCTACACCATGGAATAAACGAGAAAAAATAATTGAATTCATTACATAGACTTCGCCAACCGACCTTCGAGTCACTCTAACTAGTAGGTACCTACACTGTATGACATTTATAATTTACAAAAGAGGAAAATAAAATAGTTAATTTGCGTGAATGATTGCATTGTGTATCTTTATAATTATTAGTTTTGTTCGTCCCTACTAATAATACTTGTTGTTTTTAATACTCGTATAAATAATTATTTACAACGTTTTAATAAAACTAATGCAAACGGCCGTGTGTGAACAAAGCCTTATAATCTTGAAAAAAAATCAATTCGCTTCATAGGCCCCGTGTTGATTCAGCCCCAGCCCATTTTGAAGCATAGACTATCATTTTGCCGGGCAGTTCGTAAAAGAGAAACATTATTTTTTTAACATAACTTCCAGATTAATGTACCGATTAAGTGCAAAAACTAATCAGATCTTTTCCTCAAAAAACTACATCTAATGCATAAATTGCATCAAAATCGATTTATCCGTTTGGGAGAAATCGTTGACGAAAAATTTTGAAAGAAGTGTTTTTTCGACATAACTTCGAAATTTTTCAACCAATTTTTTTTTGGTATTCTACGATATTTTAGTACTAAAAAAATACGTCAGACGGCATTTCAAGAATCAAAATCGAATCTAATTTTCAAAAGTTACAGCTTTTCAAATATTAAAATTACGTTATTTTTAGCAAATTTACTTTATATTTTTGAAATAATTTTCAGGCTAATACACCGATGGACTTAAAAATCTTATCAGCTTTTCTCCTTTAAAAACTGCGTCAAATACCGTTAATTACCGGATCAAAATCGGTCAATTTGTTTAGGGTTTATTAATGATGAAAATATTTGAAAAAAATGTTTTTTGACATTGCTACGAAATTTTTAAACCTATCGATTATTTAGCTAAAGCAATATTTTAGATCTCAAAAATTGAGTTAAATGTCATTCGAAAGATCAAATTCAATCAGCGTTTCCAAAATATACAACTTTTCAAAAATCGATATACTTTACTGCCATTTTAACAAAATATCTAGATATTTGAACTGAAAAAAATCTATGTTTATAGTTTTTACTATTATGAGCTTGAAATAATTTAGCGGGAAGTTTCAGGGATGGCCTGTAGGGTCAGCCGCTTACACATTTTTTTGCTTGTTTCTACTAATAATGCAGGCTATTTCATTTGTTGGTAGTAGAGTACTGCTACGTCTCGCCAAAGTTTGGTATCAACGCCTTATTTTTTGTGCTGTAATAGCTTCAGTGCCTGTCACTTTCGTATTCCAGTTTGTAAAATAAGGTAGCCGGTAAACTTATGCATTTGGCATTTTAACCTGCCACACGTCAGCATCTTTGATGTCGAAATTATCATCTCTTTCTATAAGGAAAGCCAGCAGATTGTAAAATATTACAATATAAAAAATATGTTTAATAGAAAAAATATCATCACTTTATTTAAGCTCGTGTAAACTGCTGTGTGCGAAGAAAGCCCAATAACTAAATTTAACGCAATTTTCATAAAAATTGTGTTGCATCACAAGCATTATGTTTCGTTACTCGTGTCACATGTTCATTGTTTGAACTATGGAATCGATTCGGTAGAAATAGATTGTTAGTGAATGACAGTGTTACATTGTGAACAGAACTGCCAACGGATGTTCATTCTCCGAATTAATTAGATAATAAATTATGTTTGCTTATTTTTTGACGCATCAGTCTAAATGTAAACCTTCTAGTTGTTTTACCCGTAGATCGAGTAGTTAGCGACTCTAATTAATTTTGTAAAAAATAAAAACTTAAATTTTGACCAAATCATCCAATAAAAATGTTTACTACGGACAGCCACGCACGACGCATCGAAGTTCGCTATTTACAGAACTCGCGACTAGACTCATTAGTACAAGTTTTTCAGTTCTTCTGAAAACCATAAATTGCCGGTAACCGGATTTGTCAATAAGTTTTTCACTTGTCACCTCGTGAAACTTAAAACCGTTGGCTAATCGGCGACACGGACGTGACGATATTTACTTTTTGATAAATAATGCGAAATATCTATTGATGGGAATTATTAATATTCTAAAATATTGTGTTGTTACACGCGAAAAAATAACGAATCCAAAACGCAAAAATACTCAAGCAAAGTATAAACAACGTGTTTCGAACTAAATATACAAACAGTCCGTTTCCGATACATTTATGCTTGCTCTAGCCTCATAAACTACAGAAGGGAAATTCCAGACGCTATTTTCATAACAGTAATCAACGTTTAACCATTCGAACCGTCAGTAAACGGTAAAGGTTTCGATCATATTGCACGGTAGTGAAACTGTAATTATGGCATTTTTAGATGAGTTGCATATCTTTAAAAAAATATGTTCTGACGTAGATTCCTCATCAGTTGTAATTAAAAAATCTAACCTCGGGGGAAGAGGATTATTTGCTTCTAAACCCATAAAACAAGGTGATCTTATCTTTGAAAATAAGCCACTGGCTATTGGACCAAGATCAGATTGGAAAACAATTACCTATTGTGCATATTGTCATGAAATAATTGCATGTTACCCTTGTAAAAAGTGTTCAATATCATTGTGTTCAAAAAAATGTGAATCATCCGAACAGCATATTCAAGATTGTTTATTTATTACTGATAACTGGAAAGTTAATAGAAAAACTCATGATGTATCAAAAATACTGGCAAAGATGCTTATTTATGTGCACTGTTTAAAGTTTACAAACGAACAAGAACTATTACTACAGATCTTACAAAAACATGAAAATGGAGATTTTCAAGATTTAGTTACTCTTTGCTCTGTTTATGATATACCAAGTGAACATATTTCTATTATTAAATATGTGAATAGTATCTTAAAAGTTAATTCGTTTAGAATAAGCCAAAATTCTAATGATACAAAAATAGCACTAAGAGGCTTATATCCTTTATCTGCATTTTTAAATCACAGTTGTACACCAAACACTAGAAATATATTTAAGAAGGATTATTCCATGGCTGTATATGCCACAAGAGATATTGACATTGGAGAAGAAATTGTTTGTTGTTATACAAGTATTTTGTGGTGTACTCCTGCAAGACGCATTCAATTGTACAAATCAAAATATTTCTGGTGCAAGTGTTGTCGGTGTTGTGATCCTACTGAATTTGGTACTAAATTAACAGCATTGAAATGCCTACAAAAAAATTGCACTGGTATAATATTACCTATTTCACCTCTTAATCCAAGATCTCGATGGGGATGTATTTTGTGTAATTCTTTGTCTACACCAGAAAAAATAGAAACGATTCAAAGCATTTTAGGCAGCCTTGTTGGAACCCTCGATTTGGAAACCAGTTCACAAATGGAAAATCCTCTTATTAAGAAAATGGATATGTTTGTTCCTACTTTTAACCATATTTTGGTTGACTTGCGCTTAAGATTGTTACTTAAATTGGGATATGCAAATGGACGGCATATTAATGGTATCAAAAAATTACTGTTGATGTTTAACAAACTAACCTTTTTAAATATAAAAGTGATTTTAATTTTTATAAGCTTTCAAAGTAATTAAAATGAAAGCCTTCATTTAAACTCAAAATACTGAAATTTCGCAGGTAAGTTTTAATATTATTCGTATTCTTTATTACTTAAATATGCAAATGCGTATCTTCAACCGACTTTAAAAATGTGGAGGAGTGAAAGATTATATTTATGCGCCGATCATTCAACAAATTGTGGACTTATTTTCAAATGTTAAAAAAATATATATTAACGCATGTATCCTCGAAGACGTAGAGGTACAACAAGAGCACCCACGATTAGCCGAAGATACTTAGTCCCATAATATAATAGGTGGAAAGCCAATCCGCAACTGGGCACTTATGATTTATCCAATCCCGGGCAACGTTGTTTTTTACAGAAAACTGAAAAAACACATTTTTGAATTGCCCGATCCGGGAATTGAACCCTGAACCTCATGTGGTCAACACTGACACCAGATCTCTAGACCACAGAAGCGATATTACAAAGTCAAGATATTAGTGGTAGTAAGTATAGCCTGATATATTGTCCTGACTAAGGTCTAAGACTATTGTCCTAACTACACCGATACGGAGTAGAAGCAGGGCACTTGCTCTAAATATAATACAGTTATGTAGAGTCGACTCGTCAGGGTACTAAAATACATACATATAAATTCCTACGAAAACTAAATTTTGATTCGCGACAACCCTTAGTTGTGATCGACTTTTATTCAAGTTCATGAGGGTTTAGCGCGGAAGTTTCAATTTAGTAAATGCGTCGATGAAAATCACCACCTATCCCACTAAAGCCGGCGAGTCGTGAAAAAAGAAATTAGCACAAGAAATATTTTTTTCAAATATAATCAAAGATTAGTAAATAACTAAAGGCTCTGTGACTGTAATACAAACTCAAGCAGCTTAGTACCATATTTCAATTATACTAAATTAACTAGTGTCATATAAAACTGTACTTTAATCGTAATATTTTTTTGGAAATAAATTTATGTTTATGTTAATTTCAAAATATTTTAAAACATAATAGTGTATCGAGTGTATAATGCAAGTAGTTTGGCGTATTCAATAAAATTCTAATCTCAATGACCTGACTTAGATAGTCAGAGTAAACAAGATTTGATGTTGAATTGAATGTCTGAGTCCAGCCGGTTTCGGCCAGGAGACAGGACACACTTTCTAAATTTAAGTGAACCTACAGAAATGTCAGAATGTACGAAGTATGCACGAAATAAGAACGATGTAAAATACGTTAACTCTGCCGATTCCGCAAATAAACGAGTGTATGTTTTTTCCAGAGTGTATGTTTTTTCCAGATAATTTATGTTTTTTCCAGAAAACTGATAATTGGCAATCGTATTAGGCTTTTGTTTTTAAAAATACCTTTTCAACGACCTTCTTT
Source organism: Apodemia mormo (assembly GCA_036924255.1). Taxonomy (NCBI): domain Eukaryota; kingdom Metazoa; phylum Arthropoda; class Insecta; order Lepidoptera; family Riodinidae; genus Apodemia; species Apodemia mormo. The sequence goes on along the minus strand of JAUPFN010000003.1, from coordinate 35,896,653 downwards.
TGGCAAACAAATCAGTATTTTATAAGCTTCTAAAAAAATAATTATTTATTTTCATATTCAAAATTAACTAAAAAATAATAAAATGAATATAATAGTTTCATCTCCGTTACATAAATAAAACTAACCTTGATTACAGAAATCGATACATTTATATTCTCAGCTATACAAAGTACCAAAGACTGAAACAATACCAATTATTTGGTCGGTCATTTTCATGTAACGCAACATTCATGTGAATGCTCGACTGCGTTCGATGTAAGTATAACCGGAAGAGTGAATAAAATGAGTGAACATTTCACATATTTTCGATTTTTCTATGAATCTTGTGTTTTAATAAGATACTTGCTCTGTGAATTAAGTTGTGGCTGGAAGAAAAGTAATTTTGTTTAAAAAAAAGTACGGATTGTTATTGTTTATAATCCATTTATAATATGTTTGCCTGAATAAACAAAAATAAAATTATTATCACACTGGTTTATTTGCGGAATAGAAAGAGGGAACTAACTGTACGTCGTTAGTTTTTAGTCATTCCATTTTTTATGTTGGCGGGTTAAGCGAGATAGGTGGTGATTCCCATCGACGTTTTTGCCAAGTTGGAACTTGGCAAATACGTCGATAAACTTGTCACGACTTATGGTTAACCCGCGACGAAATTCATTCTTTATAGAAATTTAATGTCTTTATTTTAATACACTTACAAACCGATATAATAATTCAAAGAACATTTCTTTGAATTATTAATTATATTGTGTTGTAGCCGATTAAAAAATAATTCTATTTTACTATGTGAGATTTTGTTATTATTTGGCCTTAGTAACTTGGGGCATTGCAGCTTGCTACTAATCCTAACAATTTCTTCTTATATATTAAATAGGTGCAACGCTTTTGTTCAATATATACATGTTTCCGTTAACTATCGTTTTACATATTATGTATTTTTGTGTATAAAAAGGATAAATAAATATATTACGTCGCGTCCCGGTGACATTTAATTTGCACTCATACATACATATTATCTTTGCGCCAAATCTCTTAAAGAGCAAGCTGAAAGGACCGATTTAGAGATTTAAATTTACACTAGCCGTTTCAATTGCGTGAAATTTAGTTTAATATTAATATTTTTTATTGAACTGATATCCGATTGAAATAATAAATTGTGATTTCATACACACCAATATACATTGTTTTATTTATATTATCATTATCATTCGACCGTCCCGTCAGTCGAGTGATTAGCAAACGAATTCGATCGATCGGGTTCGATTCCCGACAGGGACAAACATTAGTGTGATGAACATAAATGTTTGTATTTCTGGGTGTGGATGTTGATTATATATGCTATAGTATTTATATACGTATTGTATTAGTATCGTTGACTCAGACATATAACACAAGCAAATAATAATTGTTGGGGTTCGATCAATTCGTGTAATTTGTCTAGCGATATTTATTTATTTATTTTATTATCATGCATACATTGAATAAAGGTCATAATTTTCTCACAGACACGATACCATTAGAGCAAGTATTTTCGTTGAAAGTATGTCATCCCGGGTTCTAAAGAAACTGATTGTATATTAGTCTTCAGCGTCGTGCCAAATTTAGTACAACGTATTGATTGTTTCAGAGCGATCTTATTAGTTGTGACGGCCATTCACTAAAAACAGTGATTTCCTCTACGAAGCATACATTTATGCACTTTTTTAAGAGATGATCTAAGCACAGATGATAAACATTTCTAATTTGATTGCTAAGTTTGACGAATCATTCTATTAGTTAAAATTTAAAAAAAATGCAAACGCTTCACCTAGTAATTAATGTAAGTACAGGCCTTCAATATTCTTAATTCGGTAGCTAAGTTAGGTTGTTAATTTTATAAATTACAAATTAAAATTATTGCGCTGAATCCGTAGCCGGGTAGGCAGAGAGAATCGAATACTCAATGACGCTTCGGGCGTGAAGGTTTAGTTGCCTTGCAAGATAAGTCATAGTTGTCATCGCTGTATTTTACCAATTATTAGGATACTATACCCCGTACCCTTACCCTTTGACCGTCCCATTGATCGAATGGTCGAATGGACGGGGACAAGCATTGGTGCGATGAGCATAAACGTTTGTATTTCCGGGTTTGGGTGTTTATTATGTATGTAAAAGTATTTATATATGCATTTCTACGTATTAGTATCATTGACTAACACCCATAACACAAGCAAATAATTTGCTTACTTTGGGGTTAGATCAGTAAGTGTAATTTGTCCCGTGAATATTTATTTATTTACTTATACCCAAAGGGTAATACGGGACCCTATTACTAAGACTCCGCTATCAGTCCGTCTGTCTGTATGTTTGTCTGTCCGTCCGTCACCAAGCTGTATCTCGTGAACCGTGATAGTAAGACAGTTGAAATTTTCACAGTTTCTGTTGCCGCTATAACAAAAAATACTAAAAACAGAATTAAATAAATATACAGAACTAATTAAATAAATTAAGGAGGCTCCCACACAACAAACATGATATTTTTTTTAATTTTTTGGTCTTAACGACTACTGGAATATTCACAGAATATCAATTATATATTCACTTTAAAAATAAATAAATAAAATAAATATTTAAGGAGGGGGATACACATGATTTTTGCCGTTTTATAGATGTTGTAATTGGTAGAGCACCCTTCGTGCGCGAGTGCAACTTAAACTTGGCCGGTTTTTTAACTATCGTTTGATTTCTTGCGATAATCATGACTGCTGTAATCGTAAGTCCTCATCCAAGTTTCCTATACTTATCCAAGGCCAAGATTGTCCAGTCTACTAGATTCCAACTGCCACTGATTCTTGTATGCTAATATATTTCTTTGGTAAACGTTTATTGGAATATACTTTATTTAATTAAAAAAGCAGAAAGACGTATTAAAAATGTTTAAAATTTTGCTTTTCCTCATGAGAAGACATAATCACCTTAATAAGTATACCAAAGATGTTTATGATCGATTCTATTTAATTGGCAGCAATATAATGACATAATATGCGCCTGCGTTTACTAAATAACCTATTTTCAAACTGTTTCTAACAATAGGATTGTGTTTCCCCGTGTTGGTCAGGGCCCTCTGCCATTCTGTCGGGCAACTCGTAAAAGGCGAACGATTGGCAATACGTGTCACTAACACTATGATCACTAGGTGGTAGAATACTGGTATATTGGTACCACCGCCTTACCTGTTCCTGTCGCGATAGCGTCAATGCTTGTCACTAACGTGTTCCGGTTGGGAGGGTAACATAGCCAATAGAATTATGAAGGTGGTATTCATACACGCCACACGGATGGCAAAGCAGTATTAACATCTTTAGTGTATAGGTATAGACGATGGTTTTCTCTTTCCACCAGGAGAGTCATCTGCTTATTTGCTATATTATGATAAATAAAAAAACTAAAAGGGTTATATAATATAGGTGAATAATGTCCAGACGAGAGAATGAAATCTGTACCGTTTAGTTCCATATTAGTTAAAGTATTTGTTTCCTGTAGTTAACCTATGTGAAAAATAATTTCCATAACAGTTAGGTATATGTGTGTAACAAATTCCACAACAGTTGTAGTACCTAAACGTGCAATAAATTCCATAACGCTCTTTACTCTTTTCAAAACGCTTTGTATTTTATCTACTGATGTATTATTGTTATGTTGCTTTTTTATCATTAAATAGCTAGTTTCATTGTAAATACATTAAATTAAAGTAGTGTAAAATGAAAATCCATAATACTTATAGTACCTAAATGTGAAATAAGTTCCGTTTTTCCATAATAGGGCATAATATTATTGCCTACCAGATGAAAACCCGGCTTCGTTCGAGTGAAATATGACTCATAATATACAATCTTTACAAAATGTATAAATGCGAAAGTTTGTATGGATGGATAGACGTCTGTTACTTTTTCACGCAAAACAGCCGAATAGCTGTCCCGGAAAAATAAATTGTTCTCGCGCGAATCACAAAAACTTTTATAATTCATCGAGCTACAGGGCGCAGACAGTAGTTTTTGTAAAATAGACTGCGAAACTTACGACAACTTCAAAATTTTACCATTCAAAAACACTTTAACGAAAAATTAATTTGTCATTACATTTTCAAAGTGTTTTTGGGTGGTAAACAACCAAAAAACCACAGTACACCCTTTTTCAACTTTTTAAAATGAGTCTTTCTTCTAATCCCAAACCTTACTCACTTCTAGATTGCGAACGCGGTCCACCAGAGTCATACCATTCCGAATCAACAAAGCTTATCCTTTTCATATTTAACCCCCGATTCAAAAACGAAGGGTGTTATAAGCTTAACGTGTGTGTGTATTTGTGTGTCTATCTTTCAGATCATAGCTTACAAACGGACGAACCGGTTTGAGTGCAGTTTTTATAAAATTCTAAGTACTGTCTTTTGACATGATTCTTAGCTATGATTCAATAAAAATTATTTAAGTTCAATTCAAATTATTTAAATTAATTTTGTTTCAAGATCATCAACTCTTTTCCAAATAATAAAAAGGAATAAAGTAACTTGTACGGGTCTGATCGATGCGAAATTTGGTACCTATTCTGATAGTTCAATGATATTATAATGACACGGTAACCTTGACCTAATATGCAGGATTTCTATTCGAAGATCATAAGCTCTTTTCATTTATTTCTCTGCAAATAATGTACCTACATACATTAAACAAAAAAATCTGAAGACAAAAGTTATTGAAGGTTTTTAAATTTTATTACACCGTAACTCACCTGCAACTATGTCATCAATAAATAACGTAGGATATGTTTAATTGTAAATAAAATTTCCGAGTAAGAGCTCGCAATGAATACAATAGTAACAGAGGTATGATACTTATTATTCACCATACATTATTTTTAATATCGGTTGCATATCGTTGTGCCTTGTAACTATTGAGGTCAAACGTAAATGTTACAAAACACGGTCATATGGATTTAATTAGGTAAACAAACAAGTATATTATACATCAATTAAATAAATATTATCACGCCTGATCCCTTGAGGGTTAAAGTAAATCGAATATCAGCAAAATGTTCATGCTCACCAAAAGTGAATGACTTGAGATTTTCAATCCTGCGGAACCCAGATTGCTGGCTCCGACAATAATTTATGAACAAGTTCAACCTTTTATGAGATTTAGGTACTGAAGCTAATCGAATTTTAAAAATCAGAAATTTTCATATTTGTTTAAAGACAATTAGTATCATTTGAAAATATTAGAAGATTTGAAAGTAGAGAATTAATCGTTTTTTTGAAAGTTGCTTCTCAAAAACGTTAAAATATTTATTGCTTCATCCGCTAAGCAGCTTCTGATTTAGCATACCTACCTACTATATAACCAACAGCGTAGAACCAAAAGAGGCCCCGCGTGCTGTTGTGTAGGGTGCACATACATATGATTTTCGCTTTTCTGCAATCCCGCCAATCCCGCGCGGGTTCCCGTACAATTTACAATCGGGATTATTCCCGCGCATAGCACGCGGGATCCAACTATTATGAATTCCCGGTATTGCATTTCCTACTCATCAGGATTCACCTGTTTTACGGTTAGCGAAATGTATGTTCCTTTTTACAATTTTAAAAATTACTGCACTTGTTATTTACCGTTACAATATTATCCGAAACCATCAGCTTTACGTGTTTTTCCAAAACTTGGGTGTGCCGACACTGTTTCACCAGACTTCGGACTCGTCTATAATCCGAACTCAACTCATCAAACCCAGTTCTAACATGTTCCTCTAGAAGTTCTAGTACGAACCCTAAAGACGGAGCTGGGGAGTCGTTTCGAGCGTATTAATACAACTGAGAATGCCAAAAAGAATATCAATGAATTATTACCATTATAACTATATTCATCTTTACATATAAAAATATAGCTTCCGAATTTTTGTGTTCACAAAACTCAAAAACTAGCCGATGGATTGACTTGACATTTGTTCACAACATAGCTACTGAAACTTCTAAAAACACTCTACTTTTTAATAGCAGTTATTGAAAAAGGGAGTGTTTTAAAGGGAAGTGTATCATGAGGAAACTGATGCATTAATAATGAACTGATAGGGAAACGGTAAATACCATCAGCCGAAATGCACAAAAACGCATTAAATTAAAAATAAATTATTGTAAAAAATTAGAATAAAACATTGTTAATTATGAGGAAATAATTAAATACATATCTTAATGCCAAATACGGTAGCTATAGGTAAGCGGAAAAATGAATCGGTCCGACTCTACATTGCTACACCCTATCACAGTTTATATGTTAGTCCAAGAATTTAACATGTTTAAGTAACATGTTACGCAATAAAATATTGACTCTTGAGAATAAAGTATTAGCCGAGTGCCATGCATCACAACTCAGATACCCCCTGCTACGGGCTACCTCCATAGAAACACGTAGGGTCAATCTAATCACTATACAACAGCTTTGGTCTTCCTACCTACCTACCTACTACTTCCATATTCGCATTGTCTTATGTTTTACCAATCTTTCGACTGCCAATCTTTCTACATATCTGAATCTTTTTACCTTCACACAAATATTTTCTTTCGATTCCCTCTGTCTGGCAACAGTATTAGGAACGCGATCGGCCAGTTTGAAGCCAAATATTTTCAATATTGATCTCATTTCCATCGCTTTAATGTTACTTTCATATCCTTTTTGACATACATGACGCATACCTACATATCTGAAAATATGAATTTATTTTTAAAGAAAAGCCAACATAAAAACGTAAATGTTTACATCTAAAAACATCAATAAATTTCAAAAATACGGATACATTTAGTACGACAAAATTGCGTCGCAGTCACAAATTGCGCATTTTCACGTATACCCAACGGTGAAACGCTTTAACAAACTCAGGTCGTAAATGAATTTAAAAAGTCAGAAAGCGCATTGAAACAGTATGTCCCAATATATACGTAGTACGCAATAGTGAATAAAATTGGGGACGAGTATTTTGCGTGGGTCAGTGTACAATTGATCGTTGTTGATATGGGTGCCTCTGCAAAAAACGCACGACCATACGTAGTGACAAGGTGGATATGTCAGCCTATGCCGTTAGTACCTTAAAACTATTATCTAATCGAAATTACCACATCCTGTCTATCAAAATTGTCGTGTATATCTTTGGCAATGTGTAAATCTCAAAATAGTGTTGTGTCCTATGATTTAATACTATGATATTAAGTGATATGCTTTAATCGAGTGCAATTGTTGAGTTATTAATGTGTGTTAAGTTGCTATTTTAAGGGTACAGGCACTGTCATTTAAAGTTGAAGGTCTGTGTCATCGTACTATTGCCAACTATTTGGCTTCATTTAACTATGAATGGTTAAGAATGCCAATACTTGTATCAAATCTTTGTTAAACTATTACAATGTATGTATTTAAAGATTTATTTTTATAGTACATCTAGTCTATAATAATATTACTAGCAACAAGCAAAGCTTTGTAAGGGCTCGCTAAGTTATATTAATACCTACCTACCTAGTAATATTCTTAGGAAAGTATTTTTATGCGAATTACATCTTTTAATGTATCATGGACTTTATTTATTATATTCGCATCAAAGGCGTCATCAGGCTTTGTATCTAGGGAGGCGCAGAAAAATTAAACCAAAATAAAAAATAAAATGTTTCTAAGATAATTTTTTTAGTACTTATGTATAAGAAAAAATCTTTAAAATTTTCTTGATTTATTAAAAACACGATTTCTATAATTATAAACGTTATCTACACAGAACAATTATAAAGGTTATCTACATATTTTACACCATATTTTCTGGTCTACCTATAATATAGTACCTACCTATAATATGTAGCAACTCAAGATCTATCTCGCGCCACCACTTCGCTCTTGAAGTCTAATATTGTTAGAAATCAATTTTTATTTATGGTTACTTTCTTGTAAAAGAGTTTTCTAGGAAAAGCGAGTTTTAAAAGTAAAAGTTTATCTTATAAAGAAAATTTAATTCAATTAACCTTCAAAATTTTTCGAATTTATATTGGACTTACCGCAGGCACGAAGAATTGGCGGTAGAAACACAGCGAATAAATTTTTCGAATTTTTCCCTCAGAGAAACTCTCGGGGTTCGATTCCTGGGTCAGGTAAATCAAAAATGTGTTTTTTCAGTTTGCTGATAAAAACGACGTTGCCCGTTATTGGAAAAGTACCCAGTTGGTGATAGACTGGTCACCTATCACTTGTCTGTAATCTGTAAATGGTTGCAAGCCATCCCTGAAACTTCCCGCTAAATTACCGTATTTTAAGCTCAAAATAGTAAAAACTGTAAGCATAGGTTTTTTCAGTATAAATATCTATTTTGATAAAAATGGCAGTATATTGATTTTTCAAAAGCTGTATATTTTGGAAACGATGATCGATTTTGATCTTTCAAATGGCATTCAACTCAATTTAAATATTGCTTTAGCTAAAAAATCGGTAGGTTCAAAAATTTCGAAGCAATGTCAAAAACATTTTTTTCAAAAATTTTCGTCATTGATAGATCCCAAACAAATTGACCGATTTTTATCCAATTAACGGTACGTGGCGCAGGTTTTCAAGAAGAAAAGATGATAAGATTTTGAAGTCAATCGGTATATTAGCCTGAAAGTTATTTCAAAAATATTAAGTAACTTTAAAAACGAAGAAAGAAGTGTTGATTTTTAAAAGGGCATTCGACGTAATTTTTTTAGTATTAAAATATTGTAGAATACCAAAAAATGATTGGTTGAAATATTCGAAGTTATGTCGAAAAAACAATTTTTTCAAAATTTTCGTCAACGATTACTTCCAACCGAATAAACTGATTTTGCCGCAATTTATGCATAAGACGTAATTTTTTGAGGAATAGAGCTGATTAGTTTTTGTGCTCAATCGGTACATTAATCTGGAAGTTATTTAAAAAAATTCTGTTTCGCCACAATTTTTTTTGGGTTTTTTCAAAATTTCTCAAAAATTTCTTGGGCCCATTTGGTTCAAATTTTTAGGAAATATGAGTTAAGCGGAATCCAATCGAATGTTATCAACCGCGTTTCGATCGGTTCAGGCGTTCAAAACTTATGAGTTGTTGACACACACACGCACGCACGCACGCACGCACACACGCAAGCACGCACGCACGCACGCACACACACACATACATACATACAGTCATACTGAAGTCATCGCAAAAGTAGTCGAAAATGGTTCCTAATACCACAAAACGTGGACATATGGTGAAAACTCTATTTTTGAAAATCGGAGCAAAATCAGTAACCTCCCTATCTACATACGTAGTGGGAGGTCAAAAAGTACAAGTGTTTTAATAGATTAATATTGTATTAAAATGGAGTGAATGGAAATGAATTAAATGAAATAAAACTACCACACCAAAGCTTAAACCTAAAAGTGCAATATTTTTTCAGTAAAATGTGCCACTGAAGGGCACAGATCGTCGCCTAGTGTAGCTTTGTAGCATTTTAACCTGTTAGTTTTATAATAGATGGCGTTAGCAGTAATAAAATTCTAATACAAAATGTATCTTCTATTTTTTAATGTTTATGAAATAGCATTTTAATGGTAGATAACATATCTAGACATGAATTTAAACCACCACGTCAAAGCTCAAACCTAAAAGTGTGATACTTTTTCAATAAAATGTACCACAAACGTGCATAGAAAGTGGCCTAGTGTAATAAAAAGAAGACCAATGTATTTGTGTATGTTTGTAATGAATAAACACAAAACTACTGGACCGATTTTAAAAAATATTTTACCCTTAGAGTGACATAGGCCACTTCTTTACCTAGTCAGGTACAGAAGGTACCTGAGTAGGTACCTGAGTAGGTACCAGGTACCTGAGTCCAGCACAAGAAAGTTATAATACACTGTATTTTCTAGTTGATAGTATTTTTAGGCTAGTTTAGCTGCTTATTATTTTCTTTAAACCATATGAATCATAGGATAACAAACAAATAAGCGGTATTTTATCCATAAGAGGTGCATGATTATTTTTCACGAGTGATTCAAATTACCCCGAGAAATGGTACCACATATAACCTAGATGTGTCCATCTATTTCATTCGTTTGTCTGACCATCGACCCTTTCATTAATAGTTTATTTTATTAAAGTACACTTAACCCCATTTTACATTTATCACCACTACCAATATTGCAGAGAAGACACAAGGGGTACAAACACAGATATTAAATTAGGCAACCTATCTCTAATGCCGGGCTCCTAGAATCAACGTTCCGTCATTAGTAACAGTAGGTATTATCATTAGGAACCGACTTAATAATAACGAGATGTTCTACAATTTCTTTTGACTATATAGTAACTAGACATTTTTAGGAAAGCTAAAAGTATTCCTAAAAATGTCTACATATGTATGTATGTAGACATTTTTAGGAATACTTTTAGCTTCCGTCTCGTAGAAAACGTTACTACTCGTAACTAAAAAGAGTCGTTTTACTGATACAGAGGGCCTACCATGAACTCTTATAATACTTGTCAAGTTCCAGGCAGTTCAACTATGAGTATTAACCTGTCAGGTTTTACTATCATACCATGAACTAATTTTTGTTGACCTGCAATGCGTCGTCTTCTGGCCGGTCACATTATCTCTGGCAGGACATATCAAATTAACGTTGAGAAACACATAACTTGCCGATTTTTAAATTTTAGTATAAAGTTATTATTATTAATGCATTTTAATAAGAAATCTTGAATTTAAGAATACAAATTGGCAAAAGAGATCAAGTTTTAAGTTATTTAAAGTCTACGTAAAATATATGGAACATAAAGTAAACCACGTAATATTTGTTAAGCGGCATCCATTAAAGAACGCAACTCTGGGAATATTACACATGACCTTGAACTGTTTAATAAAGACATTTATGTTATGAGCGCGGTTTTTAAATTTCTTGAGTACGTCTTGATTTTTGAGATTAGAGTTTTGGAATAGTTTGTGACTATTTTAAAGCTGTGTAATTGTAATTTTAACACATTGATTTCATGAACGTGATTGATGTCGAAAGCAAAACGATCGTATGATATCAATATATTCAATGAACAATTGGAAGTTTTATGAGATATTTTAAGTACTCAAAGATATTGCAACGGGATTCAATAAAAGTGCACACTCAAAACGTTAATTTTCATCACACATCTAAATTTATGTGTATCTCCTCTGTGGTCTAGTGGTCCGGTGTCGGAGTTGATCACATGAGGTCTCGGGTCGGACAATTCAACAAAATGTGTTTTTCAGTTTTCTGACAAATGCAATGTTGCCCGGGATTGGAAAAAGTGCCCGGGTGGCGATAGGCTTTGGCTAATCGTGAGTACACTTGTTGTACCTCTGCCTACCTCTTTGGGGATACGGGCGTGAAGATACTTTTTTTTTATAAAATTAAAAATAAATAAAAAATGCTTTAAAAGTAAGTAAATATTAAATAATAAATAAATAACTTTATTTAGAAGTAATGAATTAGGTACTGTATTTTATACCAATATCAATATTTTTCTAAAACACAGTTAATGTTAAAAAACATACAGTATAAATTCCTAATAGGACTAGGGCTAGGAATAGCAGTGATAATAAAAATACCTACGTTTACAGTATATTTAAGACAAAGCAATCCAATAAAAGTTACTTTTTACCACCTGCAAGTGACCGGCAATATTATGACACTTTAGCAGTTCAAATATCGATTTCGGTCTGACAAAAACACTTCATGGTACGCTAACGCAGGGCAGAAGTTGGTTTGAATAGTAAAACGATCGCTCGCCGGCATAGGTCACGTGGTCACTGACTGGCCTGTTAGATAACGCTTTCATGGTACGAAATGGCAGGACAGTTTAATTATCGGCTAAAATTGCCCTGCTATAAGAGTTCATGGTAGGGCCGCAGGTACCTGGCATTAATGCATGCCACAACATTCAGAAACGAATTATGCTCGGCTCCCATATCAATAAAACGACTCATTTGAGTTACGAGTAGTAACATTTTGTATGAGGCGAAGCGTTCTTATAAATGTCAATTTACCAAATGGTCCAAAAAACTTGTGGAACGCCTAGTTATTATTGAATAATTGGTTGCTGAATTTACTGCTAAGAATGACGGATCGTTGATTAAGGCAACCTGACATTAATCAAGTTAAAATGTAACTATCTAATGTAACTTTGTAAGTTTTGATTAGGGTAGGTGCATAGACATAAATAAATTCGTAACGTCTGTATAAACTACGAAAAATCTATGAATTATGTACCGCCTCGTTGGTATATTTATTAATCCGGACTCAAAAGTCGAATCCAAAGCTAATATAATAAATATAATAAAAGCAAAGTAGGTCCGGGATTAGATTACTAAGTAGTTAGGTAGTTGTAGTGATATTTATCGATCAATAAAATGTCATGTCAAGTGGTGTAACCACAAACCCTTCCGTATCTGGAAAAGCATGGAAGACTGCTGGACCAGGCAATCATCGCCAATAACAAACGATGCTCGTTAATGCGGCGCTGGAGATCACCACCCTTTTCACTAGACCCGGTGAGTCCTGGTAAACTTGAATATCTCACGACCGACGTTTGGTTAGCTCTGTCTACCCAGTACGTGATGGTTCTAAATAGATGATGGGTGGCGGATGGGTAGGTAGAGAGTTCTAGCAGGCACCTGACACTCGCCTATACCTACCGCGATAAGTACCTACAGCTCGCGACAGCTAGGCTTTGCAAATCAGTCGGGGCCGCTCCATGCTTATGAGTACACGCGTACCTATTCATATACGACGGCCTGCCGATCATCGTCGCAACGTAAAGTTTATTACTGTAGGTACTCTTATAAAATGGGGGATTCGTAATATAAAATAACTGCTGTGTGGATGGTTGTTGCAATAAACAGAAGGATGCAGAGTTTTCGTTTTTTATTTTACCGAAACATTTGAAACGTAATAAATATTTATGTTTTGTTTAGTTTACTCGTAATTTTATAAGTAGGTTTAAGTACTATAGGTAAGGATTACGTAGCTTTATCATGCCCCAGTATTGCAACTAGAAATGCGCCATAAATTATATTTTAACATTAATAATTAATTATTAACAAAATTTATTTTCCCCGTGTTGATCAGAGTTTTTTTGAAGTATAGAAGAAATGCCGCTATACCAGACAAGTTGTAAAAGGCGACCGATTGACTATACGTGTCACTACCATCGTGACTACTAGTTGGTAGAGTTCCGCATCGTCTCACCCGGGTATATGGTACCACTGCTTGCCTATTCCTGCCGCAATAGCGTCAATGCTTGTCATTATCTTGTTCCGTTTTAGGGGTTAAAGTTGGGCTTTATGTATATAGCATTGCCATCCCGCTGCACAGAAAGCAACACATTATTTACATCTTTGGTATCTATAGGAGATAGAGTATCTTTTTTATATCATAAGATAGCAAAGAAGCAAATGGGTCTCTTGATGGAAAGAGTCAACATTTGCCTATAGACACCAAAGGTATTAATGGTGCGTTGCTATCTTGTGGTAAGGTCTAATGCCACATGCATAAGTTTACCGGCAACCTTACTCTCCAAACCGGAACACGACAGTGACAAGCACTGAAGCTGTTGCGGCAGGAATAGACAAGGCGGTGGTACCAGACCCGGGCGAGACAATGCAATACTCTACCACCTAGTAGCCACGATGGCAGTGACTCGTATAGCCAATCGGTCGCCGTTTACGTCTTGCCTGTCAGAACGGCAGTTGGACTATTCTACAAAGGAGCCCAAAACCAACACGGGGAATCTTTAAGACAACCCTGATTTCATTAGAAAGGATAAGAGTTACGCCTTAGAAAGAGATGCAATTTCTAGGTAAATATAAACGTAATCAAGCGCCGCGCGATCTGAATTCGACTTAATTGTATCGTAGCAAGAATCCTTATTTCTTTAAACGATTTTGCGGAGTGTCTCTTCTGTACTTGTAATATTATATATTCTGTGGTTCTAGTATGATGCAATGACATATCTATAGATATAAATATATCTATGGATATGCCATTGAATCATACTAGGTGTGATACGGTAAAAGTATACGTAATTAATAAAATGTGTATACTTTTCTAGAAGTCCTATAAACTTGTTTCGCGACAGTTTACTAAATTTTACGTTAGAATTTTTTTTTATTCATATCATTGTATTCTTTTGATTGGCATAGGTTTGATTAAAGGCTGTGACAAAATAAAAACGAATAATTAAAAAACCCCTACAAAACCTTCTTACAAAAGAATTCTTTATTCAGTGATACTCAGATATTGATAAATTAATCGCCTCTTTTAAAGAATATCACTAGTTTTATTTTGTGTCGTATAGTGGGATAGTGAGATTTAAGGACGTATCCATAACCACATAAATAGATATCTATTCATGTGTCCATACTAATATACTTATAACGTCATGTATTCCCGAAAAATTATACAACCTATTCCGATCTATGCTAGTAATAAAAAATCGATCCGATCGAATCAATAGATCGATAGATTTGCGATTACCAACGACTAATCTATATTAATATTATAAATGCGAAAGTTTGGATGTTTGTTACTCAATCACGCCAAAAGTACTGAACGGATTTTGGATGAAATTAGGCACACAGGTAGATGGTGACGTGGAATAGCACATAGGCTACATTTTATCTCAGAAAAATGAGTTGTTCCCGCGGGATTCACCGAAAACTTTATGATATAGCGAGCTGCATGCCGCAGCTAGTTTTAAATAATGTGCAAACATTAAAAATATCCATTTAATTATTATCACGCTATTTTCGTGCTGGAAAAGCAGAGTGAGCTGAACGATCCAGCTTACGATGATTCATCATAGTTTGTCAGTTAATGAGATGTTTGGTAATCCCCATCGCCACGTTTTATCGAACTAATTACGACATCGCCTGTTTCTGGCGATAAACGGGCCCAACAACTTTAAGTGCTTATCCAATCACGGTATGTTATTATACCATCAACAACCTCCGAGCAGTTACTGAGATTTCGGTTTTCAAATATAACCCTGAAAAACATTAAGTAACAAGGCCTGATTAAAGAAACAATCTAACGGATGTAAAATAAGGTCAAATACCTACAATTAAAACAGAGGTTATACATTCGACTCTAACTTATGCTGGATTCCTATAATCAACAATCCGTCATTCGCAGCTGTAACTATTAGCAAATTTAATAATTGCAAGGCGTTTCACAAAGTTTTTGACAATTTGGTAAGATTTTGCATTTAGGAACCATTTCAACTTACATCTCGTAGAAAATGTTAGTACTTGCAACTAATGCTAGGTTCCTATAATCAATGATCCGTCATTCATAGCTTCATCGGTCAGCAACCAATGTTATAATAACGTGCCGTTCAACAAATTTATTAAACAATTTTGACATTTATAGGAACTTGTTTAGCTTACGCCTGGTAGATATTGTTACTACTCGTAACAAAAAAGAATCATTTTATCTACATTTTATTGATATAGGAATCGAGAATAAATTTTATGGATTCAGACATAACTTTGCGGGAATCCGTTACTCAAAAATCGACTCAACGACGCAATGGCCGGGAATATAAAGAAGCCTTTCTTTTCGGTACCATCGCGGAGGATACATAGAACAGTTCGCGGAAATCAGAAATCAGAAATCAGAAGAACTTTATTCAATAAAACTTTTTACAACTTATTTTTGACACGTCAACATTTTTTAAAACTACTACCGGATCGGAAACGCGGCCACACAAATATACGGATAATGTGAATTTCATTTGTAACGATGAACTCATTTAACTAGTTATACGTATGCTTATAGCAAAGAAGAATTCCGAACACTTCGAACTAGTCGACACTGGCTCAGTTGGTTAGAGCGCCCCGGCTTGAGAGGAGGTTATAGGTTCAAATTTTACGTGTCGAAATTTTTTTTTAGAACGAAGTTCTTTATCGCGCGTTATGAAAGGGGGCTAGACGGAAAAAAATCTCACGAAAAGTTGTAACGACACTTTTTGTTATAGTAAGCTATTGTAAACTGTGCGGCGTGCGCATGTTCCTCTGTCTGTCTGTCTCTCTCTCTCTCTCTCTTACAGAAAGCAAGCCAGATTTACCACCATACCAGGTTGGCATTGACCACATGAGGTCCCGGGTTCGATTTCTGGGTCGGGCACATTAAAAAAGAGTGTTTTATTCAGTTTTCTGAGAACACAAAGTTGCCTGGGATTGGAAAGTGCCCGGTTGGCGATAGGCTTGCCACCTATCACATTTGTGGGACCAAGTATCTTCGGCTAATCGTGGGTGCACTTGTTGTACCTCTGCCTACCCCTTCGGGGATATGGGCGTGAAGATACTTTTTTATAAAAAATGGTAGTGGCACTCGTATCTACGCATTTTATTTATTTATTTGAGTTAATGTAGACCAATTAACTAAAATATTTTAATGTTATTATTATTATTACTAGGTATTTCAAATTTTCTACACAAAACGTTGTTTGAAGCGAGCCTCAAGCGGTAAGGCGGTAAAAAATTAAAACTATTATTTGATATAGTTAATGATTTAGCAATACCTGTTTTATTTAATTTTATTTTTATTTATATTATCGTAATTTATTTATTTAGACACAAACGCTTTATGGATAGGAGAATAATAAAAAAGTCAACAGCTGAGATAAATCCGGTGATGAATATAATAGAACCGTCTGAAATAACTGATCAACCTAATACATCCATGAATCAAACGGTGGATCAAGTCTGTGAACCGAATATATATTTTACCTCCAATGTATCATCAAAAACATTTATTTGTAATAAGTTTATTTTATTTCTTTAATAGCTATTTGACATCCAATACATGTTTATTTTCTCAAAAGAGCCACCGTAAGTTGTATCGTTAGATGGCGCTGGGGTCACGCACCCAGCGAATATAAAAAACACAATTTTCATTCAGACTTCTGTCGCTATTTGAAATCCTTCTATTTTTATATTCTTTATGCACACTATGCCTAGGTACACTTAACGTCTGTACGATCGTCGCAACTTTCTAACACGTCTGGGCTTGGCTATGATTGCACTATAATACAGGATTTTCGCAACTTTCTAACAATGTTTTGTATGTTTCCATTATGACTGCAATTCAATCCTGTTACGAGTGCGATTATAAAACAGGATTAGATTCCCTCGTGGTCTTAGCCTATTCGGTTCCGCCCATGCGGTACAGGTTTGATTCCTGTGTTGAGCAAATGTTATAATTCAGGTTTTACGAGATTTCTCTTAAAAATCAAAAATCTCAGTAGCAGATCCGAGTCTGGCGAATGATGTGTTAGGTACCACCCCGTGCCATGAGCACGCAAACTGGTAACGGTTATTAGAAATAATAGGCAATAATGGTTCTCAGATCGACAAAATGCGACGATGGGATGAACCATTCATCTTGCAAACCAACAAACCGATGAAGCATTATGAAGCCGCAAGTCATTAGGCTATAGGCTATAGACATTAGGCTCACTCTGGCTACCCAAAAGCGAACCGACTTGATCATATCCTCTCCCTAGTTTCATTTCTCACTAATATAAACAAGAAGTTAATTACTTAACTAACTATACTAGCGATCGCCTGTGGCCGAAATTCGACCATATACTAAACATTTACATCTCTTTTAAGTTTTTAACAACTGATTGTATCCGTAAAGAAAATAGTAAAGTTTACATGTGTGTATATTTTTTATTAATTTAATATACTTATAATGAATTTTATTTAAAAAATATAAAGATTATACAGTCCTTCGTAATGTAAACTTGAATCATGTACCTTTTACAATTTCATACTCCACCGTTCATGCAATTGTCTTAAAAAAGGGGTGCAAACTTTTCCCGACACGAAGTAATATTATATAGATTTATATAAAGTGCCAGAAACGATATCCATCTAATCGATACAGCGTCTTGAGAATATTTTTTTAGGACGTACAGAAAAATCTTAACCATTGAAACTCAATAGTTAGGACACAAAATATTTTTTGAATTACAAAAGTTTTACTAACGCTTTATCTTTGAGTATATAATATCTATGCGCTTTATACTGTTTACTAAACGTTGTCATTTTGTTGTAATTCTTTCAATAACAATCTTGTATTGTGTCAATTTATCAATGTGGTTGTAATTCTTCCACTTACAATTTAGTACAACGTCGACCGAAACAATGCTATCGTTAAAGATTAATGCATGGCGACAATGCGCTCAATGTTAACAAACAAATATTGCAAAATATTAAATATAATAAAACAAAAATAACGTATGTAATTTAAAAAAATGCAAAGTATAGTTTCAAATTTTGTATGAAAGGGGCCATTTATGCATAAATTACGTGAGGGATTAATCCACAAAATACGAGGGGGCGGGTTGAAGCAAAATCTCACTAAATCCCACGTAGAGGTAGGTGGGGAGTGATTCGCCAAATATCACGTAATTTTTTTTTGCAATAAACAGTTTATAAAATTAAAGGAAAACATGGTAAAATTAAGTGAAACATGTATGCCCACTAAAATATGGTTAAATCGTATATTACTAGTCGCCTCTGTGGTCTTGTGGTCCAGCGTTGGCGTTTACCACATGATTCCCGGGTCGGGCACATAAAAAAGTTTTTTTCAGTTTTTCTGAGAAACACAAAGTTACCCAAGATTGGAATGTGGCGGTTGGCGATAGGCTTGCCACCTATCACATTTGTGGGACCAAGTATCTTCGGCTAATCGTGGGTACACTTGTTGCACCTCTGCCTACCCCTTCGGGGATATGGGCGTGAAGATACTTTTTACTAGGAATTTTAATAGTTACTTTTGACTTATACATATACGTTTTCGATTCTCTCACTTTGATTATAACTTCACTTCTGATTGAAGATTGAAATACTCATAAACCACGTGAATATTAATAGACACGGCATTGGCAAGGAAACTTGTCGCCGCGGATATAAGCAAATGCTCCTATCACTGTCAAAATTGTTATAATTTGAAGATATATTATATTGTGAAAAAATATAAATAAACCAAGTTGTACTATTTTATCGTAACGAATGAGATGAGAAGGATTAAACATTACCCTTGGAGTGATTTTATTTCATCGGTAAGTACGAGTAGTACAACCTTGACATTTTGTAGTTTTCTACTTAATTATTGATTCTGTCATTTTTTTAGTCAGTTTAGTTATATCATGTGTTTTTAAAGTGTTATTCCAGTTTATTTTAATTGACGTTCAAAAAATGTATAAGTTATACTTATTTTGAATAAAATATATTCTATTCTATTCTATTCTATTCTTGTATTTATGTGTGTAAATGCAAGCTACACTGACAAACTAAGAAATTGCCCTAAGAAAGGCGTATCCATTTAATCCGTGTAAATACTAGTCTCAACTTATTTTAAGGACATAAAATCTTATAAGCGAAATATATTTTTTTCAAATTAACGAATAAACACTAAAAATACACATTTTGAAAAATGTCACGTGAGATTAAAGGGGGTGGGCAGAGGTATAATGAAAATCTCACGATATATCACCAGGGGAGGGATCAAAAAACGCCAAAATTGCCTCACGTAATTGATGGATGCCCCCAAATAGCTTCCGAAGTATTTGTGTGGACTAGTGAAAGCCGTGTACACAGAGTTTAATGTACTACGTTCTTCTGAGTTTTTAAATTAAATTGATAGTGTCAACGGCACATTGTATATGAGACTGCCTCGGGATCTAGTTGATATTGTCTCGTGATCTATCCTATTTAGCTAAGATCGTAACACCGGATTCCATGCCCGGTTCGGCATGTTTTTGAAGGTTTTTAATAAAAATTTCAGCAGCAGCGCAGAAACTGGTGGTAGTGTGATATTTTACATGTCTAGTAAAGCACACCAAACTGCTCCGGTTATTGCTTGATAGCTTGTAACTGTGAAAAAAATATCCGTGATGATACTATAATTAGCGAAACCGGTTGAATGTATGTATGTTACGCTTTCACGGTTAAACCATTACTTATTAGAAACTAATAGAAGTCAATGTTCCATACAAGTAATTTTCGAGCATAGCACACATAGACACCTCTCACGGACGCGATATCTCGGAATGGTTCAGGACAGTTTGTTCCGCTCCAGTCCGAGATATCGCGTCCGTGAGAGGTGTCTATGTGTACGTTGCTCGGATATTACTGTATGTAAATTGACTACTATTAGTCTTCAGTATTCTGTGGCTAAACCGCTTAACCGATTTTCATATAATCTGACACGGAGATAGTTCGATCTGATCCGGAAATGCGCGGTCCAACATAGGTTATACTTTTTTAAAATCATTCCTAAGAGGCTGAAATAATCTAATGGGTGCTGTATGAAAAAATATCATTTACTCGCGGGCAAAGCTGTGCGGGTAAGCTAGTAAATAAATGATAAAGACGTAAACTAAAAGTCTAATAAGGGTTTATCTATACTAATATTATAAATGTGAAAGTAACTCTGTATGTCTGTCTCTTCTTCACACTTAAACCAGTGAACCGAGTTGGATGAAATTTGGTACAAAGATAGTTTGAGACCCGAGTTTTTGGAAGCTATATTTAAAAAAATACTGTTTTACCGAACTTTTTTTGAGATTTTTTCTCTCAATAACTTCCTTATCAACATACGTAGCAGGAAGTAAAAATATACCTAGTTATTTTTTTAAAGAAAACATTTTATCGACAAATACATGGAATATAAGCTTTAAAATGATACCTATGTAAATTATTTTTGTTGCCTAGTTAAGTACTTAAAAAGATCTTGGCTCTCCAAGAAAAATATCTTTTACAAATAATATTATTGTGATGATTTTCAGAGCTGTCGGAGAGTCGGTTAGAGCTGAAAGAGAATCTGTGCCGCGACACCCTGCGCATAGTAGCGGCGTTGGGCGTGGGCGACGCTCACCTCCGTGGCCTGCTGCTTTACCACCTTCACGCCGCCCTGGGAGAGCGCGCTCGACGCTCTCCGGACCTTTATGAGGTACAAGACGTCCACGGTATTATTCACGTGAAGACAAATACGTTTAGTATTGACGTAATTAAATTAACTTAAAAGCTGTATTAACATTAGGAAAACTTACGGCCGATTTCCGATACGCAAATTATGTTAACAAGCAATTAATCGGCGTTTAACATAATTTTAACAAACAAATGATCTGTTAAACACAGATTAATTGCTTGTTAATATTGATTTGCGTTTCGAAAAGCGGCCGTTAGTCTCCTTACTAAACCGAGCAGTACTTCAGGCAGGTAATACTCCACGCAAATACGGACGTGCACTTTGTGCCCAAAAAATGTCTTTGATTAAAAAAAAATTTAAGATCATTTTCATCTTATAAAATTTAAAGTTTATTTTTTATATTTTTTCACTGACATGATATTTAGAATTGGATGTACTTCCAGAATAATTTCATAAAAATCACAAAGAAAATTAATTCCGATAGACAATAATTAAACGGGACGAATATTTATGTAACATGATTTTAATATGGTTTTAATAATTCTTGAATATTTAGAAAGTCTACCAAAAAATTATATTAACAATTAATTATAAAAAAACGTGTTAACTTTTTTTATATCATAAGATAGCAAACAAGCAGATGGGTCTCCTGATGGAAAGAGTCAACCATCGCCTATAGACACCAAAGGTGTTAATGGTGCGTTGCTATCTTGTGGCTAGGTCCAATGCCACATGCAAAAGTTTACCTGCTACCTTACCTTCCAAACCTGAACACGACAGCGACAAACACTGACGCTATTGTGGCAGGAATAGGCAAGGCGGTGGTACCAGACACGGGCGAGACAATGCAGAACTCTACCACCTAGTAGCCACGATGGCAGTGACTCGCATAGCCAATCGGTCGCCTTTTACGACATGCCTGGCAGAACGGCAGTTGGTCTATTCTTCAAAGGAGCCCGGAACCAACACGGGGGATACTGACTATTTTTACATTAAAGAAACTAAAAAATAACCTGGAAGTTTGTATAAATAAATATCTGGAAGTTTGTATATCACTACTTCATATATATAACCCTATTATGATATGATGGATATACAATACTAACTGCCTATTGGAATCCGAATTGATTAAAAAATGGTTTTCAGGAGCTGAAATCGGAGATTGAAACCACCATATATCAAGCGTATAAGATACTTCAAGGCGACCTATCTGCGCCCCCGGATCTTGAACTGAGATATCAATATCTCGGCCCAGGCTGCGACAAACCACAAGAAGAGAGATTTTTTATCCTGGTTGAAGCAACAAGATTTAGTTCATAGCCTTTCAATACGTAGAGTGAGACTAATTTGATTGAATAAGAGATCAACTTTGTCAGGTGGCAGAGTTCTGCAACGTCTCACATGTGTTTGTTGCCACCGTCCTACTTATTCTAGCCGTAAAAAAAGTCTGTAAAGAAAGAAAACAGTAAACGTAAACATGTGGTACATGTCTGCCACTTTGAGTACTAGAGACCAACAAGCACCGCCTCTTGCTTGGTTACGATAAAGCGAATTATTGTTCCGCGCACTTTGTGCCACATTTTACCATTTAAAATCGATGCAAGTCTACTCTCCGCAGGTGCTATTAAAATATAATTATATGTGTATTATATTAAATTGTTTCGTGGATTTTGCAATTAAGCGCTTTTTTCCACCTGGTGACGCCTAGAGCGACCGCTCCTCTCACACTATACCGGCAGAAGGCTGGCGCCGCTAGAGACTATTGACACAGGATAAAAAACAGTAAACGTAATTCCGTGGGATAAAATATAGTACATATAATATTACATGCAAAAATTTACTCATTTGATCTTAAAAAATTTTGGCATTGTCAATTCCAAATTTAAAAACTCGGTTAATTTGTAAAAATATTTTAATATCTTGCGTCCAAGCTTAATTAGACCTTAACGCAATACAATTAGTATTAGTAATTTTTCTGTCATCTCTATGTTCTATGTGTGCAATAGGGTTGTCATGAATGAAGTAACCACCATTCACTAATATTTTTTCACTACAAGCATTGATATAAAAAACCCAAGATGCCCAGTCCCGAAAAAAACTGACTGACACTCAAAAATGTCGTTAATTTCATTTAAGTAGTTAGAGATATGGCAAAAACATCAGGCTTTGCATATTCAACCTTAAGCGCAAGATTTATAGTTGTTTTTACAAAGCAATGTAGAAAAAGAAATAAAATTGACGGTGACGCGACCGACGCGAATCAATTTGAAATCAAAACAATTTTAAATTGTGCGCTCATTTTGGAGGACGTTTTTGAGACACTGATTGTGTATCTTGGGTTTTTTATATCACTGACTACAAGTATTAGGTACATTAGTTTTACAATACCTATCACAGAACGTTAACCTTGAACCTCCCATGTTGATCCGGGGTCCTTTGAAGAATAGGCCAGCTGCCGTTCTGACAGAAGTGTCGTTAAAGGCGACCGATTGCTTATGCAAGTCACTACCATCGTGGCTACTACGTGGTAGAGTTCTGCATTGTCTCGCCCGGGTCTGATACCATCGCCTTACCTATTCCTGCCGCAATAATAAAGTGTTTGTCACTGTTGTGTTCTAGAGTGAAGGTTAAGGTAGCCAGTAAATTTATGCGTGTGGCATTAGACCTCGCCTCAAGATCATTAACATCTTTGGTGTCTATAGGAGATGGTTGACTCTTTCCATTAGGAGACCCATCTGCTTGTTTGCCATCTTATGATATACTAGCTGCGCCCGCGACTTCGTCCGCGTGAAAAAATTTCAAAAAAAAAGTAGCATAAGTTACTCCCTGTCATATCAGCTATCTGCCAGTGAAAGTCCCGTCAAAATCAGTCCAGTCGTTCCAGAGATTAGCCGGAACAAACAGACAGACAAACAAAAATTGTAAAAAAAAAAAAAAAAAAAAATGTTATTTTGGTATCGTGTATACATCCATATGCATTTAGTAAAAAGCGGTTATTTTAATATTAGGTGCCCCACAGACCTACAATAATATTGCGCAATACTTGTACAAATTCACTCAATAAAATTGACAAACCAGTCTGGTCAATATTTTCGTGCGAGTAACATGTCTGACGACGAAGTTTTGGCGGCAACCGTACTGGTGATTTTGTTCAATAAATCTATACAATTCTATACACTCAAGTAAAAACTCCCGTTCTTCATCTTTTATTGATTGGTTTTGTTTCGATCAACACTTATATTGATTGGTGAATTGGCCTGAATGTCGAATTTCAGCCGAATGTTGAGTTTCGGCCGAAAGTTGAATTTCGATCGAATGTCGAAATTCGGCGGAATGACGTATTTCGTCACATGTTCAATTTCAACCGAGTGTCGAATTTCGGCCAGTGGTCGAAATTTTGGCCATTCTAGTAATGAACTATTAAATTAACAAGATGAATAAAATTACTGCGAAATGACAAATTTCTTGCTCGCTATTTTGCTTTAAATTACAACACAACCATACATTAAACACCGCGACTGACCGACCGCGACCGCTCCAAGCTCTGAAGTGAAAAATATTGTGCAATATTAAACCTACACAGTGCAGGAAAAAATATTGTACAATAAAAATTAACCCCGCTCAAACTTTCGTTTAATCATTGTGCAATCTTCAATATTAACTCTAAACGGTCAATAATATTGTACAATACGTAATATTGTGCAATATTATTATAGATCTAGGGGCCGCCTTACAAACAGACACTTCAATTTTATTTATTTGTATATATAAAAAAACCGGCCAAGTGCGAGTCTGACTCGCGCACGTAGGGTTCCGTACCATCATAACAAAAAAAAATACGAAAAAAAAACATGTTCATTAAATATACTTTAAAACCCTTAATATTTTCATTTTTTATTTTTAGTATTTGTTGTTATAGTGAAAAATTGTAGCTTTCTAGCTATCACGGTTTATGAGAAACAGCCTTGTGATAGACAGACAGACAGCGGAGGCTTACTTTTTAGGTACGGAACCCTAAAAAAGACCATTTCACCATTTTCACCATTTCTACCACCACCAGACAAAAATTGTAAAAAATGTTATTTTGGTATATGTATCGTGTATACATCCATATGCATTTAGTAAAAAGCGGTTATTTTAATATTACAAACAGACACATCAATATTATTTATTTGTATAGATAAGTACATGGAGTGACGGAGGCCTATAATCTCTTTTCCTCAGAGGAACCTTCTTCTTGTTGGCTAACCGATGATATATAATATAAATAAGAACAATGTTATCTGACAGCGTGAAAATCTGTGAAAGTTAGCACGTATACTTGTATGTTTACCAAACTATATTGTCTAAACTACTCAAATAACTTTAAAGAGGTTCGTTTGGAGAGTATTTTTTTATTCAAAGTTTTACATGTTTTTCAAATGTTTTTTTAGTTAAAAATTAATATTGGTTTGTTAACTTATACACATTTACATAAACCCAGTTTTGTATTAAGTTTTTTGTATGGAAGTCTTTTAATTAGCTATGTTATTATTGATAGGAAGAGAGAAAGGAGAGTATTTTTGTACTTTATATTTATATTCGTTATATTAATGTACCTAATAATAAATATGTATATTAAAATAGTATTCTTTATAAGTATTTTTGTGAATAAATACGTTATGTTATTATTAAATGTTACTGTACATTCTTTGAATATGATCCAATACTTGTAGAGGCTTATTTTTTTATCACAAGATATCAAACACGCAGGTGGCTCTCCAGATGGAAAGAAACTATTATCACCTATAGACACCAAAGACGTTAATGATGGCAATACCACATGCATAAAGTTTACCAGCTGCTTTACCATTCAAACCCGAACACGACAGTAACGAGCATTGACATTAATGCGCCAAGAATACGTAAAGCGGTGGTACCAAAAGCCAGGCGAGGCGTTACAGAACTCTACTAGTAGTCACCGCGGTAATGCCACTTTTGGCCAATCAGCTAAATAACAGATGATCTATTCTTCAAAGGGGACCCGAACGAACACGAGGAATTTATTATTTATTTAACATTTGTATTCATTACCAGCTGTGCCCACGACTTCGTACGCGATTGCCATACCTGCAGAGTAATTATTCGTATTTGACCACAGTATTTCTCATATTCAGCAGCAGTACTTTGGACGGCGTAGCACTTTTATCAAGAAAGGAACTTTTTTGAAAACACGTTGACTGTGCCATTTACCTGGTGCCTTGTGGGGTTTTAGGCAGTGTTTAACTGAAATCACAACAAAACAACATTGGAATGCCTAACATTCTCCTGTCGTAACGCTTTATATTTTCTACAGTCAAGCTTACTGTTTTTTTGTGTGCCATTATATACACACTAGAGCAGGAGGCTTACCTGTTGGTAAGTGAATACCACCGCCCATGCGAATCGTGAAGCCTTCAGACATTTAACAAATTTTCAGTGAACTGTGGTAATAAATTGAAGAAGAAACAAAAAATCAAGATATTGAATTAATTAATTAAAATTACAAAATCTAAAAAATACCATCTTTAGACTTTTAAAAAATAAATGTTTTGTATGTTTTTATTATTTATCTTCATTTTTGAATTTTGTATCCCAAACAAGTCAAACTTTTAAAGAAAATAAAAAATCAGGACATTTAATAAATTAATAAAAATTTTCAAAATCCATAAAATACCAACTGTAGATTTTTTTGAAACAAAGCGATAATATTTTTTAATTTTTCAAAAAAAATGAGCTTTAGAGTAGCCAGAATTTTCTGAGATTAAAATTTAAAGAAAAAAATAAAAAAAAATAAAGAAAACCATGTTTTTGAAACTAAAAAATGAGTTCAATTACAAAATCTGATAGATTTCTGTTGTCGAGCGGCTGAGTGAGCGCTTCCAAAAATTTTATTTAAAAAAAATAAATCAGAAATGAAAAATATTTCATTTATCCAAGTAATTTGACGACAAATAATTTTCAATTTTTTACATGTCATAAAAACTCTTCAATCGCCACTCTTGGCACGCCTCTCTATCGCCTCAAGTGTCTCCAACTGGGCTTCAGCAGGTTGTTAATGTGTAGCAGGAATAGAGTTGCGGAGAGAACTGATCCCTGAGGGACTCCGACATTTATTGTCAATTGGTCCGACGAGCAACCGTCGACCACTACTCTAATCGACCAGCCACTCGGAAAATCTGCGATCCAGGCACAGAGACCAGTAGGCAGACCATACAATGGAAGCTTGCCAATAAGACTATCGTGCCAGACCCTGTCAAATGCCTTCGAGATATCAAAGGAGACAGCTAGTGCTTCACCAGGATTCTCGATGGCCGCGCTCAAGATGTAGGTGGCATACGCTAAAAGATCCCCAGTGGACCGATTTCGGCGACCTGAGTATATCGTTCGCTTCTATGTGGGCCATGAGCCTGCTGTTCAATACACGCTCCAAGAGTTTGCAGAGTATGGACGTGACTGAAATTGGTCTATAGTTGGAGGGGTCTGCACGACTGCCTTTTTTGGGCACAAGCTGCACGTTGGCAAGCTTCCATGATTTCGGTACGACAACACGAGCGGGAAAATTTTTACTTCTTGTGTTCTTGTGTTTTTGTGTTCTTGCGTTCTTGCATTCCTGCGTTCTTGCGTTCATACATTCTTGCGTTCTTGCGTTCTTGCGTCCGTGTATCCGTGTGTCCGTGTGTCTGTGTGTCCATGTACCTGTGTTTTCTTGGGTTCGTGTGTTCATGTGTTTGGTTGTTCGTGTGTCCGTAAGTCCGCGTGTCCGCACGTCTGCAATCTGCATGTCCGCGTGTCGAGATATCCGTACATCCGTATATCCGTATGTTTGTCCACAATTTTCTTTCCAAAAGCCATATCGAGATCATTTTTTTGTATTAAATTACGTATAGGTATTTTAACTACAATCCCTATAATCCAAGTTTCATGAAAATCGGTTGAGCAGTTTATTCAATGACATTTTTTATATCATAAGATAGCAACAAGCGGATGGATCTCCTGATGGAAAGAGTCAACCATCGCAACCACCAACACAAAAGGTGTTAATGGTGCATTGCTGTTTTATGGCGAGGTCTAATGTCACATGCATAAGTTTACTGGCTACTTTACTCTCTAAACCGGAACACGACAGTGACAAGCACTGACGCTATTGTGGCAGGAATAGGTAAAGCGGTGGTACCAGACCTGGGCGAGACAATGCAGAACTCTACCACCTAGCAGCCACGATGGCAGTGACTCGTATAGCCAATCGGTCGCCTTTTACAACCTGCCTGGCAGAACGGCAGTTGGACTATTCTACAAAGGTGCCCGGGACCAACACGGGGAAGCCTAAAGTATTTAGGCCAACCTAGATTGTCCTAGGCTATAATAGTATATCCTGACACACTTAGAATGAACCAGTTTGGCCTAGGGAAAACAAGTATGGCCTGATATCGGGTTTGGCCGGTAACATATATAATCATCATTGATTTAAAAAAAGCACAGATAGTCAGATATCAAGAGCTAGGTCCAGATGGAATTTTTAATACCTAATAATTTAAAAAAAAGTAATTATCGAATAAACACTAAATTTGATCGAACAATCAACAACAAATAACGAACAATTGAATTAGCAAAAAAAGTTTTTTTTGCTACTTTCCTCGGTCAACTTAAGGTAGCTGAAGTCGTTTTTGGTTGTATACGGTCGTACAAATCATGTAAATAAATTATTGATGAATGTTAAATAATTGTCATTCGCAACAAGAAAGAAGAAGAACGATGAAGATGTAAATAGGAGTGAATCGCTCATTATCGCTCATAAAAAAACATCGACAAACAAAGACATCGATTTCTTCCAAAGTAAAACATCGGTGTTGAAAACATCGAAGTTTATGAACAATACATGGATTTCGACTGTTTTCAATGTTTTTTATATATTTATTTTATATACTGTATATATTTATATTTGACTTCTATGGTGTGGTGATCCGTAAACGACGATAAATAACCAACTAAACTATAACCGAACGATGCAGGCGAGCAAAGCGGCTGCTTCGTTTTGGGCGCCTTAGTATTGCAGAGCAAACGATATAGAAAAATCTAGACTTTTCACTGAAAGATATATGTTTATGTGTGTAACACATACATCACAGAAGAGCTCCTAAACAAACTTGATCGACTGGTCAACTTATGCATACGATATATATAATATGGACTGCGTAAATTTGACCACGTCAGTCAATGTCGGTCACAATTGAAATGGTTAGACATACGTAACCGTCGGAATGTTTCCGTACTTATATTACTTTTTAATATACTGCATGACCCTTTCTCTCCATCATATTTACGTGAACGTTTTCATTATCTTAATACCCATGGTCGTATTCAGCGATCTTTACACACTAATACCCTTTTAGTCCCAGCCCACAACACAGCAACTTATTTGGATTCTTATACGCTTACAGCAATACGTCTCTGGAACTGCCTTCCAAAGCATATTCAAGAAGCTTCCTCAGTAAATATATTTAAATCTAGGATATATGATTATATGTTAAAGATTCAAAATAACTCTTAACTAACTTTTAGTTTTGCAATTGTAGGTATTTATTATTACTATTATATTACTATTTTATAGTAGGTATTGTATTTTATTCGTATGTAGTAATATGTATTATACTTTATGATTATTTATGTACATTATAAATGAATAGTTATGTGATTATGTGATTATTATATTTATTATATAAAAATATATATAACTAGCTGACCCGGCAAACATTGTTTTGCCTTACATATTAGGAATCCATAGCGGATAAACAACGTGACACTTAATTTATATAAGTCTACGGGATTAAACTTTATATGGTGGTTAAGTATTCTTAAATTTTCTAACTTTCTGCGCAAAATTCTTAATATTTTCTTTTATAAGAACCTTCTCTTTACAATTACAAACACAACAAAATAAATTACAGAAATTGGTCCAGCCATTCAGGCGTGATGTCGTGACCAAGGAAAATAAGGATTGATTTATATATATTATATAATATATATATATATATATATATATATATATATATATATATATATATATATATATATATATATATATATATATATATTTGTATTTTTATTGGTTGGTAGGTTTAGATAAATGTAATTATTCTCTTTGTTTAGTGTAAAATTATTTGCAATTGTTCCGTAAGACTTTTCTTGTGCACTACCCGTTTCTAGAATGGTTCTACAAGTGCCAGGTTAACTGGTAGAAAATGTCTTTAGACTTTAAGTTCGCCTGTTGTATATTTTGTGCAATAAAGAGTTTAAATAAATAAATAAAATAAATAAATTACTGTTAATCACGGGCAGGGTGGAAGATGTAGGCAGATGAAACATCGTTCATAAAACATCGCTCATAAAAACGATACATCGTCGATGTTTGGGGTTTCAATATTGATGTCAAAACATCGATGCTTATAAACGATATATCGATGTTTTAAGAAATCGATGTATCGTTCATCTCTAGATGCAGTGATGCCAAGTCAGGGGAATTTACCCTAGATTTAAAGTAAAATTGAGATGACAGGGGAAAAAGGCGGGAAACCATAGGTTTTCAAAGGCGCGTTTTTTAAAACTATTTAATTTTAAATTTATTAATACCGAGTTTTTGTGCACAATTAAATTTAATAAACATTTTTAAGTGTTCAACATTTTTAACTCTTAATAATCTTCCCCTTGAACTGGATTTGAAAGCTTCAATTCCTGCTAAAGATACAGAGGGGACTGGAATGCTTATTTCAGTGCCTACGTAATTATCAAATAAAAAGTTATTTTCTTTGATTGGCAGTTCTAGGAATGTAATACAGGTTAGGCGCTTTATGCGCAGGGTACGTACTATTGATGGTATCTCATTTGAACCAACTCAGACTGTCACAGTAACATTTGCCTCCACCCAGCTCCCTGATTTTGTATATTTAGATAATTGGCGTCATGAAGTTAAGCAATATATACCACCCGTTAAATATTGATGGTATCATCTCATTTGAACCAACTCAGACTGTCACAGTAACATTTGCCTCCACCCAGCTCCCTGATTTTGTATATTTAGATAATTGGCGTCATGAAGTTAAGCAATATATACCACCCGTTAAACAATGTTTAAAATGTCTGCACTTTGGACACATTGCAAAATTTTGTCGTAATGCTGAGGTCTGTTCAATCTGTCCAGGTAATCATTACTATAAAGCATGTATTGAAGAAATCAGTAAGGCAAAATGTAATAATTATGGAGGTAATCACATAGCCGTCTCATCGATCTTCATGTCCTATAAAAAAACAAAAAATTGAGGAAAATAAAGTTAAATCACGAGCCATTCAATATGTTGATTTATTTAATGATAAATCATTTCCCAGCTTAAATACGAAATCAATACACACTCAACTAAATAATTTAATGAAATCAGACACATTTATGAACTTAATTGTAGATATGATTACAAAATTAATATCTAATAAAAATAAAGATATTCCAATAAATTCCGGGTCAATAAGGGACACGTTACAACAAACCCTAAGTACAAGAATTTTAAATTTATCTAAATAATGGATATTATAAACATTCTTCATTGGAATTCACAGACTCAAAACTGACAGAAAAAATTCTTTGCCAAAATTTCTGTATGATAATAATATACACATAGCAATAATTTCAGAAACTTAGTTAAAGCCCACTCAAAAGCTTCATATAAGAGGTAATAATATTGAAAGAAATAATATTGGAAACAAACATAACGGCGTTACTATATTCATACATAGTAGTATCTTATATTCTATAATTTCAACCTATTCTGATAACTCATTGCAAAATATATGTGTACGCATTGTGTCTGGTAACAAAGAAATAAGTATAGTAAGCTTCTATAGTCCCACAAATAGTCTACCTGCTTTTAACAAAAGTAAATTTTATGCCCTAATTAAATCTATTCCTGAGCCTATTATTTTTGCTGGTGACTTTAATGCACATCATACTTTTTGGGATTGCAATTTAATTTCCTCCCGTGGTAGAGATATACTTGAAGTTATTGATGATAACAATTTAATTCTTCTTAATGATGGACAGGCCACAACAGTAGGTTCTCTGACTTGGCGTCCAAATGCTTTAGACTTAGCATTTGTAAGTCCTTCACTGGCTCTGAATTGTGAATAGTTTTTGCACGATAATCCTCTTGGAAGTTATCATCTCCCTGCAATAATAAGGAATTCAATCCAGTGTTCAGTGCTGGTGTCCAAAATATGTTCAGCTATAGCCGACTTATTAATCTGCCTGTTTTTTATAACCGTGGTATGCTCTTTGAATCTATCTGCGATAGTACGTTTAGTTTGACCTATATAAGCACTACCACAGCTGCAGTACACTTTATATACCCCTGGCATCTGAAAGTTCATGTCCATACTAATATTAAAAAATGTGAAAGTAACACTGTCTGTCTGTCTGTCTCTTCTTCGCGCTTAAACCACAGAACCGATTTGGATGAAACTTGGTACAAAAATAGCTTGAGACCAGGGAAAGGACAAAGGATAGTTTTTATCTCAGAAATCCCACGAAAACGAGAACTATGCTGGCAAAACCCCGGGACTTTTAAAAAAAATTCCGCACGGATGAAGTTGCGAGCACAGCTAGATGTTAACATGTGTTTTTTGGTGTTGTAAGTGAAATAAAAGCATTAATTATAAAAAAAACTTTTCCCCGTGATATGAAAAAGATTTTTCTTTTGAAGAATAGGCCGACGGCCGTTCTGCCAGGCAGGTCGTAAAATGTGACCGATTGGCTACCATCGTGGCTACGAGGTGGTAGAATTCTGCATTGTTTCACCCGGATCTGATAGCACGACCTTACCTATTCCCGCCGCAACAGCGTCAGTGCTTGATGAGTGCTTGTCACAGTCATGTTCCGGTTTGGAGGATAATGTAGCCGTTACACTTATGCATGTGGCATTAGCCCTTGCTACAAGATAGCTATGAACTTCTTGGGTCTATAGGTGATGGTTGACTTTTTCCATCAGGAGACTTAACTGCTTGTTTGCTATCTTACGATATAAAAAAGGACTTGTTATATTATTCATCTAAAAATAGTTATCAATCTAGGGTAAAATTAATCAGCCTTTGGGGTAAAATAAAAATCTTGGTTGGCAGCACTGTCTAGATGTAATGTAAATAAGCAATTTTGCTTTTTGTCTTTCATTTCAGTCAGAGTATACACCTCCCTGTGGAGTAATAGTGTTCTGTGGTATACACTACAATTTCAATTTAATTTTGAAGCTATTAAACTGAATGTTGTAGGTGTAGTTCGTATCTAATATCTACTTTAATTTCTAATAGTTCATTGTTTTAAAACACATAAGAAAAGTGTAGTCAAAAATGATTTACAATTGAAGTAGTGTTATCTCTACAATGAACACATATCATGCGATTTTTATTTTCCTATATCTGTCATAAAGTACATAATTTTTCATTATATTCAACGAACATTCTATGGAACATTCAATATTGCAAACGTAGACAAAGTACAATGTTGTCTCATCCTCAAGCCCTCCTTTTATCTTCTTCAAATTGTCATGGATATTCTATGCTTGAATTTGCAAAGCAAGAAATATATTCTGTTTTAAAAAAGTAAGTTTGAGAATTATATGTATGTACTTTATTTTAAAATACCTTTCTAGATAATTAAGATGTATGTATGCCTAGCCATACTGAACAAAATATTTGAGATCACCACTGATACATCCATACTAATATTATAAATGCGAAGGTATGTCTGTCTGTCTGTTACGCTTTCAGGGCTAAACCGCTGGACCGATTTTCATGAAATTTGGCATGGATGTAGTTGAAAATCCAGGGTCAAACATCGGCTATTTTTTTTTCAAATTCAGTCCCCGGAGGGGTGAAATAAGGGATGAAATTTTTATTAAAAGCTATTTGGACGACTTATTAATTTACTCGCGGGCGAAAATGCGCGGTCAGCTGGTTTTATAAATATGTCAGTGATATGTAAAAAAGTAAAATGTCATTGAAATATGTACATTATTTTTTTGCATAGATTGATTGATTATCAATTACTTTTTAGATTAGTTTTAGATTGAAGAAAAGAATACTACAAAAGCGAAATAGTCTGCCTTAACATTTAAAATAGTTTTTATTTATATAATAAAAATGTTGTTACAGCAATCACATAAATGATATAATTTTTGTACCATATGCTCAAAGTGATTATGATAACTATACCAAAAAAATTAAAGAAGTTGTAGAACCTTGGGGCTTTTCAGTAACAGGAATCCATACATACAAAGACCCAATTGAAGCTATAAATTCAGCAAAAGCTATATTTGTTGGTGGTGGAAATACTTTCCTTTTACTAAAAACCTTATATGATAACAAGTTAGTGAAACTAATTAAAGAAAAAGTATTCTCTGGAAATCTAGTATATATAGGAAGTAGTGCTGGTACAAATGTTGCTACAATTAGTATACACACAACTAATGATATGCCGATCATATATCCGCCCACATTTGACGGTATTGGAATTGTACCTTTCAATATAAATCCTCATTATATTGATAAAATTGAATCAGAAAAACATAAAGGAGAGACCAAAGAATAAATGAATTTATTGATATGCCACATGCCAGGCCTGTGCTGGGATTGAAAGAAGGTTGTATCTTGCATGTTGATGGAAAAATGTTAGTTTTGAAGGGAGTTGCTGGAGCTGTTCTATTTACAAAGTAAGTTATAAAATATCATGTTTTCAGTTAAAGCTATGCATATCATCTCATATATTCACACCTAATTTCTAACAATGATGTGGAGAGAAAGGAAACTGCCTGAATGCTGTACATCATAATCCATTAACATAAATATTTAAAGTATAAAGTAAATCTTGTCATATGTGCAGACAAACAAGTTTGCTTTCCATGCAGTTTTACACAGGGATATTTGACCAATCGTATGTAAACCTGAAATTTGAAAATGGTAATGGTTTCTCAAATAATAATTAGCAATGATTGCTAATTATTATTTGAGAAACCATTACCAGTATTGAGTATAGTTTTTTGTAAACAAAAATGCTTTTACAATAAACTTCCCAATGCTCTAAGAGTTCTACCAATAAACAAATTTAAAAAATGTGTTATAAATAAACTATTTAAAAAGAGTATTATAAATTCTCATATTATTTAGAAAACAAAAAAGCCTGGGATTAATTTTTCCTCTCACCAATCTTTTCTAGATTTTGTAATTTGAAATTAAAAAAGACAATCCTGCTGAATTTTTTCCATTGAATCTTCTTAGTGTATGACCGCGTCCCTATCCAGTAGTAATTTTTAAAATGTTGACTCGTCAAAAGTGTTGGAAAGGTTGAAAAAAAACACTGCTGGTTGTAACTTAACTGTGGACCTTTGCCCTAAGTGTGGACAATATCATTATTTCTTTACTTAGATTGATATTGATTAATTGACTGAAATGACCTATAGCTTAAGATAGAGGTAGATGGTTCTAATTCAATCGATAATGAAAAAGTTGTAAATGGTTAACCCTATGAATAAGCAACTCTTTTATGAGGCAAAGTATACGCTTCTACAATAAGCTGCCTGATGCCATTAGAGATTTACCAGTTAACAAATTCAAAAAATGTGTTAAAACAAGACTGTGTAATAAAAGGTTAGTATAAAATATCTGAAAACCTTGATGACCGGAAAAGATTAACTGCTCCTCATATCGGCAATCCTTATTATTAATGTAACAATTAGATACTAATTAAATATTATGTAATAATTAATTTAAAAAATGTTAAGAAAAAAAGACAAGCCCGCTGAGTTTCTTCCACCGGATCTTCTCAGTGTGTGGCCGCTTTTCCGTTCCGGTAGTAGTTTAAAAAAATGTTGACACATCAAAATAACTTGTAAAAACTATTATTGAATAAAGTACTTCTGATTTCTGATTTCTATGGGCCATCCCTGAAACTTCCCACTTAATTAAGATATTTTATTTTAAGCTCAAAAGAATAAAAAATATAAGCATAGATTTTTCAGTTCAAACATCTATTTTGTTAATGGCAGTATATTAATTTTTGAAAAGCTGTATATTTTGAAAATGATGATGGCATCCAATTGAATTATTGAGATCTATCTATTCTCATCTATTGCTTAAGCTAAATAATCGATAGCGTGAAAAATTTCGATGCAATGTCAAAAAACATTTTATTTTTAATTTTCTTCACTGATAAATCCCAAACAGACCGATTTTGATTAAATTAATGGTATTTGATGCAGTTTTTAAAGGAGACAAGCTCATAAGATTTTTAAGTCCATCGGTTAATTAACTTGAAAGTTATTTAAAAAAATTAAGTAAGTTTGCTAAAAACAACGTAATTTTAATATTTGAAAAGCTATAAGTTTTGAGAATAAGATTCAATTTTGATTTTTGAAATTGCATTTGACATAGTTTTTTTAGTACTAAAATGTTGTAGTGTACCAAAAAATTATTGGTTGAAAAATTTCAAAAGCTATGTCGAAAAAACACTATTTTCAAAAATTTTCGTCAACAATTACTCCCAAACAGATAAACCGATTTTGATGCAATTTATGTATAAGACATAGTTTTTTGAAGAATAAGGCTGATTAGTTTTTGTACTCAATCGGTATATAAATCTGGAAGTTATATTAAAAAAATACTGTTTCTCCAAAAAATTTTTTGGTTATTTTTCAAAATTTCTCAAAACCTCCTGGACCGAATCAGTTCAAATTTTCAGGAAGTCCAAGTTGAGCGGCATCCAATCGAATGCCATCAACCGCGTTTCGAACGGTCCAGCCATTAAAAAGTTATAAGATGCTCACACACACACACACACACACACACACACACACACACACACGCGCGCACACACACACACACACACACACACACACACATACATACAAACATACATACACACATACATACATACATACAGATATACTGATGTCATCGTAAAAATAGTCGGAAAAGGTTCCTAAGACCTCAAAACGTAGACATCTAGTGAATTCTCGATTTTCGAAAATCGGGGTAAAATCAGTAACTTCCTTGTCTACATACGTAGTCGGAAGTTAAAAAAAATTCGTTGTATACATCTGCCAAGTGTAGTAAATTATTTATTTTGTCTTTCAGGGGTCCAACCAAGGATGAAATTCCAGTTGAATCAGATATATCTTTTTTATGGAATTCAATAACTGAAACCTCATAATAATGAACAAATTCACAGAAACAATAATAGTGTATCAGTACCTACACAAAATGTTTGTGACATTTAATGCTATCTGATCCAGAGCAAATATATAGAAAGTTGACAAAGTTAATGAAAACTCAACAAATAAGTCAACGTCAACAACAAACAAGTAACAACAATCAACCATCTTATTTTCCAGATATGGCTCCAGTTGACTTCTTTCTTCTTCCTAAACTCAAATTACCACTTGGTGGCACCGATTTTGATATCTTTAAAAATAACCCATATAATTTATTGGAATGAAATAAATAAATAAATAAATAAATTTGCTACATCTTACTCCTTTATAAATCTACAGTGAAAAAATATATTTAAAAATTGCTTTTGTCATATTTTTTAACAAATTGTGACTGAATATTAATTATCTTTTGCTTTTAACTACTGAATGATGATACATGATTTTATTTTACATGTAATTTTTAATGTTTATTTTTTGGTATTAATTCATCCATTACACTAATTTGTAGTTCATTTATAGCCTATAAGATGTGGTATAACATAAATTTAATTTCCTTTTAACACAAAGGTTTGTAAATCTTAGAAATATGAGCTTCCGGTTTATGGTACTTATATACTTTGGATTATTATATTACTGTCATCTTTATTTGTGGCAATTTGAAATCTTTATTAATACATTCTTTGCATTACGTTTGCCTTAGTTTTACATGTAATATAATAGTAGCTAAGTGTATAGTTACTACAATTTTAAATGTTATTAAATCTATACTTAGTCGTATATTAGTTATTTTGTGTTATGGGATTTAATTTGTAAAAACAAAACTATTAAAGTCGTAATCATTTTTCAAGTGTCTTTTTAATGTTTCATAGATATGTGCTAACTGTCCAGTACAGTACAAGGTGACAAGATTGGTAAAACACCAAAAATGTATGCATATTTTTATCACTGACAGTACTTTTGTTATGATATTAAACTAAATTAAAATATGTTTATTTTAATCATTTTTTATCTCAAATATGTTTTTTCTCTTATCTAAAAGTGATAGTTCATGTTGTTTCTGCAGTTACACACGAGGTACCCTTTTAGGTTGCCTTAGGTTGCTTTTTTTGAAATTGTTTTTTTTTTAATTTTGCTTGCTAATTTATGAAATTGCTTTTTCATTATATGGTTAAATCTAAAAATTTTCAGTGGTAGGTAACTTCTCAGTGATACTCCAGTCCTAGTTACTAGTCATTCTTCAAAATCTCATGTAAATCGATATCTAATAACTTCTTTAAATTAAGAGGGCACCAAGCTTTTTAGAGTGAACCGATATTTTGGCCTTCTACAGGACGGGGGGAAGCGTGATTGTTCTGACTAGGATGGGCGATACGAGTGCGAATTTTGATATTTCCTTTTCATCATTAAAATTTGTACACATTTTAAAAAATATAAAGTGTATAAGTTATAAGAAACATGTACTTTTGTTATTATTTAAAAACTGATGGCCTTACGTTAAGTATTTACGCCATACTAGGGTTTTACTTTTTATTCAGAGGTAACCTTGATTTTTTTTCTATCGAGGAAACTACAAGTTATCGTGTTTCCATGTAATTTATTGACTTAATATATATAATTTATGGAGTGAATCCTTTAGTATCTTACTTATGAATTGAACAGCTAAATCTTTAATAATAACGATATAGCAAGCGCATTTGTTTCAAAATTAGTTCGGCGCAGCCTTAATAATACGCTACTTTATGTAAATAGAATTTTAGGCGGTAATTACACCACATTTTTCTGCATATTGACTAGCACTGGTATGGTGCGGTTTATTTTCCTCAGATCCAGCCCCTTTTGAAAAAACTAATAATAAATGATAATACCTTCCTAAAAATCGGCAATTAGCGGCTATCTCGAAATAGTAGCCATTTGAGACAAGTGATTTCAGCATTGCGTAACAATAGATGACACCTATTGTTACGCAATGCTGAATTCACTTCTCTTTAGTCCGTCTAGGTTGTTTGCTGATTTATAATTTGTCACTTTCAAAATAGAGACACATACATCTTGTTACACCCGTGATGCCGATTGGAATGCTGAACATGCCAAACGGCGTGAGGGGCACTACTGCAAGAGTTTGGCGTTTGAAATAAATACGCCTAAGATTTTGATTACAACAAATGGATAAAATCTTCGCAACCGATATGTTTGTATGAAGAGAATAATTAATGTGGAGCAAGCAAAACAAATTTGCAAGGATTGTGACGTATGGCACTGTGTTCTCTCTGCCTGTCCTGTAATGTCCTATCCAGACTCACGGCGACGAACTCCGAGAACACCAGAGAAGCGTGAATGTGAGGAGTTTCTTGTTCTCGCGCTCACCAATTCACAGATCGGTGTCGGTAAATTTTGACTTCATTTCTTCGGGAGAAGAGAGAAGACACTTACTTACGCTTTGTACTAAAACGTAGTGATTATATTATACTCTTTGGTTTTTTCTGTGTCAACCAGTGAGCAACGGAGAGTAGACGTAACCCGTATTTTTTGTTTGGAAAACTTTGTTTCGTTTTCAAGATGTGGAATGACGATCTAGAATAAAAATTTATTAAATACTTTCAATTCGAGGCTTTTTTATGGGATGCTAAACGAAATTACAAGGATAAAAGTTTAAACCATCATGCGTGGCGTGGAACAGGCTCGAAGAATCAAAGAAGTTAGCAGCAGCTGAACTCAAAAAGAAAAAAATCTCTTTTTGTGAGATACAGAAAACACAGGAAAATGGTAAAATATTCCTCTAAACGTGTGCTGGTGAAAACGAAATATACAAATCGACATGGTTTGCATGTCTGTTGTTAGTTTTAGTTTGAATATCGTCTGCAATGTCGTCCATACCGGATAGGATCCAGAACACAGTGAGATAAATGAGAGTGTGGAAAAATTGCTTGTTCTCGCGAAAGTCTCAGCTAAAGTTCTGGCTGAGACATGTACTATGTAAATGGATTAAACTTAGCCTCATTTCTATAAAATCCTTTTTTACATTTAAGTTATTCTATCAACCTCGTAAATTATATTAAGACTACAAAAATAAATATGGCTGGATGAAAAAAAAACAAATTTTTTTTGTATTTGCAATTTATTAAAAAAGCATTCAATACTATTTGAATACATACATGAAACTATAATATATCTCGCTATTTAATATAATTTTTCCATGAAAATATTTCCGAATCTTAATTTTGATTTTTAAAATTTTGGGTGATTATGAAAAACTAAACTAGTATTTCTAATATTGACCTAGGTGCAATATTAGAAATACTACATTGCTTTATTATACTATTCATATTTTTATAAGATTTACCGATTTTATTTATGATTGATCTGGGACCATACGAGCAGAACCATTGAGTAAAACTAAAATACCTATATTAATTGAGAATCTTATAATTATGGTCAATTATTTTGCTATATATATTGACTGTGGTCCCAAAAACATTTTTTTTTAATAATAAGCTGAATTTTTGTGAACAGCTTCGTTTTGAAGAGACGCCCATTTTCTATCTTCGATAAATCTCGATCCGGGTAGCTTACTTACGTTAGGGGGGTTCGAAAATTTTTATTCGGTGTAGAAAATTATTGATTAATAATAATGATTATTTTTTTAATTTAATCGCTTATTTTATGAAAAAATACGAACAAGCTTTTGTCCTACACATTCGATGATTTTCCTGACGAGTCCTTTATGTCGTCGGAATCGAAATTATGAGATTTTTAAATTAATATTAATCAATTTAAACAGGATCCAATTTTTTCACAACAGCTTGTTAATTATTATTATAATTTAAGGGGGTTACTTTCCTACACGTAAAGTCGAAACTTTTCCTATTCCGACACTCTATTTATCTATCTTTGTGGTTTTTCAAAGATAGAAAAGATGGACGTCTCGTCAAAAATTCAGCTTGTTATTAATCAAAAACAATTTTGTTTGTGGGACCACGGTCTAATACTAAATAATCACTCAAATAATCGAGTTCTTTTAGCCATATAGCATAAAAAATGTGTAATTAACTCACTACGTTTGTTTGTTTTCACGGTAAAACTACTACTATATAGACCACATGTGATAAAATTTTATACGCATAAAATTGAAGCTCGAAGAAGAGCCACTTTCCTCCTTTTCATTACCATTCACAAAATCGATACCCATGGGGGATGTAGCAAAAGCACAAAAGCTATTTTTTTTTTATAAATGAACATTAACAAAAAAAAATGATGTGGTGTCGCGGGACACCAGGTAGGAACGAACTTCCTTCGGCTAAACGGCACTACTCGCTTTTGTACGCGACTGTCGCGCTTGCGCACGTCTCATTTAACGCTTTTATTCCACGCATTTTTCTTACGGTTTTACTATCACATTTTTTTCAGTTCGGTCGCGCAGCAAAATCCCTATCCCCTCCAAGCCTGCCGTAAGGAACTTCGTTCCAACAAATCATTTATCAGCCTTTTACAAAATTTTAACGACACAAATCACAAATCATGTTTTGTGTTTATTCATTTTACAATTTAAGTAAAAAAATGTGTTTTTTGGAAGACCTAATAACCCAGATGAATTAAAAAACAATTCTTTTAATTGAAATATTTATGAAAGACAATCGGAAATCTTAAAAATGTGTTAACAGTTTAGAGAAATAGATTTTGCGAGAAAAAAGTTAGTTGGCCATAAATATTAAACAGTTGCTTAAATTAACCAAGGATATGACGGTATAAAATTTAGAAGTAAAATCATTTTTTTATAAAATATATAAATATTGGACAAGAATCAGAACCTTTTAAAAATATACTCTGGTTTCTTCTCAAGAGACTCAAGTCTCTTATTATATTTAATGTTATTTACATTAAATAATATTAAGTCGTCATAAAGGAAGTCGCAAAAGTTTTTAATTGAGTAATAACCAATAATAAACTGCTGTAAGAATACAAAAGTGTTAACCTAGACTGATGTATTTGGCTGAAACTTATGAAGACAACTAAATAAATCACAATGTTCTGTTTTTTCCCAGGATCAAATTTTAGGAAATTTGACATCAAAATTTAGGTGCAAATGCACAATTTGAGATATAATAGTAATCGTTTTATTCCACGTAAACAAACGGAGACAGAAATAGTCGCAATATTTTTTTCATCACATTATTGAAAACAGGATTTTCAAGTTACCAGCAAGATACATATTTTCTTAAAATACTTTTGTTCATAAGATTATTAGGCTAGATTAAAACAAATACAGTCTAATAATCTTTATTATAAATCTAATGAGTGTTAACTAAAAGCACCTTTAAGGTGTTTCTTTTTCTTTTAGAGCGAGACGAAAATTAGAGAATCAATTGGGAGCAAATTATTTTTCACTTTCTTTCCTTTCCTACACTTCTGTAAGCAAGTGGTCCTATGTACAATTAGAAATGAGGTTTATGTCAGCCAGTCACT
Organism: Apodemia mormo; assembly: GCA_036924255.1. Lineage (NCBI taxonomy): Eukaryota > Metazoa > Arthropoda > Insecta > Lepidoptera > Riodinidae > Apodemia > Apodemia mormo. The sequence goes on along the minus strand of JAUPFN010000003.1, from coordinate 35,853,905 downwards.
GGCGCTTGCATCAACAAAGCACGTGCAGCCTGAAACAAGGACTGTTCCGGGGCGACTCGGGTCTGGCCAGTGCGCTGAGTGGCCGGCAAGTTGCACAGGAAACGACGCAGCGCTAAGTCACGTCTTGCACTTAAACCTCGAGTTATTTCACACCCGGAACCGAATAGAGCGGCGCGTTGGCGTTTTCGCTTTTCTGTTGCCACCTGTAATAATGGATATTGGTTGATTTCATTTTATAGGTTTGTAAGGAAGCAAATAATTCCTCACAGACTCTTCAAAATGAATGTGGAGGAATCGTGATAATCTGCCAAGTTTGTGGTGTTCTATCTAATTCTAGTAAGAGAGTGTGGTGCCGCTGGTCGATGCCGTTGAAGAGCTTACCGGTGGAACCAACGTGCCAACAATTACTGTCAAGGTGACGCCATAACCGTGGAGGTTGATGACGCCACACAAGGACAAGCAAGGGGAAAAGAAAGATTTTCCCAGCCAGGCAAGGTGTACTGCCTAGGGACCGAAGTCCCTCTGAGAAGCATTGAAACTTGTATATAGTGCGTACAAATTAATAATAGAGATATCGCGATTCAGGGTTTTTTTTGTAAAAAAAAAAAGTTATTTTGTAGTGTTTGTAAATTGCTTCAACCGCTACAACAGCATTTGGCGACGAGTTATCCTCACCCTTGCTAATATTTTTAGGTGCGTAATAATACATTTAATATCAGATATGTATAGAAAGCTCATATACTTTTAAGCTATTTCAATAGAATCTGGCATAAATGTAAATAAACATTGCTATATTATGGGGAAAATATTTTTCTTTAATTAAAATGAAATATGTGACAAGATAGTTCCTTTAGAGAAGTTTTGTTATTTAAACACTAAATACTTGTTTACTACACATTAACTAAATCAAAGAGAATTTCTAAGCAATTGTCCTATAAACTATATTAAAAATCAAAATGTGAATTATTCTTTGTATCTATAAATAAGGTGTAATCTTTTCAATACAAATTCATGATAAAACAACAATACAACTTTAGATGTTTCTATTGTAATAATTCAGAATTTTAAATAATTTAATGTATAAGTTAACGTATTTACATTATTTCTTTTTTCTAGAATATTGTAATACGTTTTTTTGTAATGTTAGTTTTGACGTTCAAAAATGTATTTTATATACTCATTTTGGATAAAAATATCTTCTATTCTATTACAGTATGATAGGTACGTTTCTGACTATATACAGGTTGGGCAAAAGATGGCGGATCAAACGAAACAGGGCGATAGTTGCGATTATTTACAATAAAAAGAGCTCAATCTTGACCTTCTTAGAAGTTACGACTATTTTAGTGTTTTTGATAACAACAATAAATGGTGTTTAGTTGCTTCTAGGGAATATATCAACACTACCAAAGTGCTTTTATGATAGTGGGTACCATGAGCATTGGCACCTTTTTCAATTACTTTTTACTTTTTCCCTGTGTTGGTTCCGGGCTCCTTCGAAGAATAAACCAACTGCCGTTCTGCCAGGCAGGTCGTAAAAGGCGACCGATTGGCTATGCGAGTCACTAATACGTGGCTACTATGTGGTAGAGTTCTACATTGTCTCGCCCGGGTCTGGTAACACCGCCTTACCTATTCCTGCCGCAATAGCGTCAGTGCTTGTCACTGTCGTGTTCCGGTTTGGAGGGTAAGGTAGCCGGTAAACTTACGCATGTGGCATTAGACCTCGCCACAAGATAGCAACGCACCATTAACATCTTTGGTGTCTATAGGCTATAGTTGACTCTTTCCATCAGGAGACCCATCTGCTTGTTTGCTATCTTATGATAAAAAAAACTTTTGAGTTTCATTAAAAATTATTTGTAACTTTAGAACCTTACTGTAAAAAAAATGTACAACCAAAAAGTGAACTTGTATTAAAAAACTTGCCTATAATAATCCCAACTATCATTCTGTTTTGTTTGATCCATGATTTTTTGCCTACCCTATATAATGCATATTTTGAATTATTATGATAATTAATGATATTTATGATAATTTTATAAACGAGCAATTTGTCAAAAATGATAATTTTATAAACGCCTTATACCCTTGATTCTCTCTAAAGAAATTAAGAATACCAATCATAAGCAAAAACAAAATCTGTGATTACGTGCATAAGTCACCTATTCAAGAAAAAATAAATTAAGCCTATGTGTACTTATGAAACTATTTAAAAAAATACAATCTTTAAGGTAACAGATTAATGTAACAATAATAATTTAAACACAGTGAAATTGCAAACAACCGACTTTCTACATCTTGTATAATTTGTTTGATTTGGTTCAAGCGTCTTCAAGTAATCATCTTCGAATGATGAATATATTATTTTAAAAAGACAAGACTTCTACGGAATTTTAAGTATTAATTATGATGTTTCTTGGTTTCTGTTTGAGTAACATGTGCGACTTTTTTTCATGATTAGGTATTTAGCTGAATAGTTTACAAATACATACCAAATAAAGTAGCCGAATGATACCGTATAGCAATTCGGTATCATTCGAATTCGTGGCATCTCTAGATTATCACCTATTTTCATTTCATCAGCTAACAATTTAGAGACAATTGACGTTCGGCTCTCTCTAGAGCGCAAGGGAATCGTCGTGATGATATTCATCTTAACAACTAACAATTTGATACCTGTATTGTAGCCACCGGATGTAGTGAGTCAATATCGGGTGCAGTCTTCTGAGCGGCCATCTCCGCCTGGTCGTTCCCGTTAATGCTAGCTTGGTCCCCGGCGTCGGGCGGCGGAGTGTCGGGCTCGAGCGCGTTCCTGTGCAGTATGTGTTGCACGGTGTCGCGGCCGGCCATGCGCAGCGAGAGCCCCAGCCGCGCGAGCACGCGCGCGGGCCGCCAGCGCGCCCGCGCGCCGCCGCCGCCGCCGCCGCCCGGCGCCCGCTCGCGCCGCCGCACCTCCTCCACCAGGCTGGCCCAGTCCACGCCCAGCGCGTCGCCGAGACCGGCTGCCACACAACATTATGTATATTATACAAATATAACTTGCTCGAATTCGCCTTAAAATAATATAAAAATATTCAATGTAATAAAATTATGTAAATGGTGAAATAACTTATTAAATTATAAAAATTTTGATTACATGAAAAATGTAACTTGTAATTATAAAAATAACTTTTGTGATATGCAATCGTTCTTGCACATTAGTAATAAGTACATAAAATAGAGAAAAAAAAACAAGCCCGCTGAGTTTCTTCCGCCGGATCTACTCAGTGTGTGGCCGCGTCCAAATCCAGTAGTAATTCTAAAAAATCGATACAAAGTTTTAAATGATATATATGATATTTTTTAAATATTTGCACACTATAATTATTGTAAAATAGTAGAATATGTTGGTAACTTAATTACTTTTTAAAAAACACTTTCTTTCTTTTTTTCTTTCTATAGTAGAGGAGACCAAGAGAGGATTTTTGCATTTACTCGAGCGTGTCAGATTAACATACGGGGGTACCTCGCATACTGTTGAGGCTCTCAACCAAATATAAGCCCTATATATATAGAAGCAGGCAACTAGTGCAGGAAAAAACAAAATTCCAATAACTTCGCCTTGTGGAAATTGGCCGATTTTTTTTTTCGTTATTCTTACATCATTTCCTATACAATAAAAGAAAATTCAGACGCGCTCGAGAATGTCGAAACAATGTTTTTTTTTTTTGTTTTTGAACTTTGTGACCCTCCCACTCGCTTACGCTATACTTGAATCGGCAGATTTCCTAAATTTCAGCTGGCAATTAACTCACCGTACCTTAATCTGACGCGATTTAGTGTTTCCATATCACAGTGTTTTTTTTTTACATTTTTTATCTGTAGATTTTCCCCACCATAGAAATATACACTTTTATTTTTCCTATAATTTAATCTACAAAATTCAATAAGGCTTTGGAACTGGTTCCAAAAATACCGGTAAATATAAATTTTTAAGGGTTTTTATAAAATGTCTTGCTCGGAGCGTAACTAAACAGTAACAATTGAAAGAAGGAAATTAAAAAAATAATAATCAGCATCATACCACAATGTGAGAATTGTTTTGGTTATGCATGACAATCTACATATTAAGCTTATTTTTTTGATATCATAAGATAGCAAACAAGCAGATGGGTCTCCTGATGGAAAGGGACAACCATCGCCTATAGACACCAACGATGTTAATGATGCGTTGATATCTTGGGGCGAGGTCTAATGCCACATGCATAAATTTACCAGCTACCTCACCCTCCAAACCGGAACACGACAGTGACAAACACTGACGCTATTACGACAGGAATAGCTTAGGCAGTGGTACCAGACCCGAGCGAGACAATGCAGAACTCTACCACCTAGTAGCCACGATGATTGAACCACCTGCCAGCTACCTGGCAGAACGGCAGTTCGCCTATTCTTCAAAAGAGCCCGGGACCAACACAGGGAAAATTCTCTATAAGCAACGCTTTCTCTCTATCAGGAGAGTCAGCTGCTTGTTTAAATCTTACGATATACAAAACATCACCTGCGTGGGAGTTATTGTAAACTAAAAAGAAAGGATACCGCGCCTAAATTTTCAAAATGTTAAAATTGATGTCAATGAGCCATATAACGAATATGACAATACGATTTTATATAGAAGTTGTTAGTACTAGCAGACGTGGTTACATGTTGCTGTAGCTAAGTTGCACGTTTGGGCTCTTAAGAATGCGCCATCTATTGGATACTAACCCAACCTGGATATTAAAATGTTAAAGCGTTATGTCGCGACTTACTTATGTACTAACTTACATCGTCATATGATGGAGTAGCTCACTTGTAATTTTAACTTTGACATATAATCTATACATATAATAAAATCGTAGGAAAGTCAAAACTGTACATTGAATATTTTTTTAAAAGAATTCTTGGGGCGTGATCTACAATCGATATCGAAGCCAAAAAAACTATTAGAATTTTTGTCTGTTTGTCTGTATGTATATCCGGGATAAACTCAAAAAGTACTGAATGGATTTACTTCGAATTTTGCATGAATATCACTAACAGGTCCGGCCAACATATAGGCTACATATTATCACGCTATCACCTACGGGGAAGGAGCTGTGCGGAGTAAACGAAGTCCGTGCGGACGAAGTTGCGGGCAACAGCTAGTTTTCAATATAAAAACGTAATTCAATAAAATTAAACTTAAATTGTGACCTACTTTAAACATGTTACACAAAATAATCTACATCATATAAAAATCAATTAAGTAGTTTCGAAGTCCATTACAGACATACACTATAAACGGAGATTAATACATATTGTAGTATAGACATTATCAAATCACCTCGAGTCCTCTCCTCTTCCAACTCTCCATCCGATATTTCTTCAAAGTCCAAGTTTGCCACCTCATCGTCCTCTTTTTCTTCTTGATATTCTTTTTCTTCGCCTGCTCCACTCGTGTCCTGTGCATTACATGGAATATGTACAATCATTTGTAAAATACAATTAATGTGACGTCATTATAGTATGACATCATAGACGGCATATATTTCACTCCACCGCCGCCATTTGACACAAATCCATACTATTATTACTTATATATTTTCACACTACATCCCTTAAAACTAGGTAAGTTAATCATGGTATGTCAACCTTTCTCCTTCAACGTTCATATAATATGCGAGCTAACTAAGAACAGAACCGTCTAGACGCCATATTGTTCCGCAATTTGCAAAAACTTTATTAACACTAGTGATGAGTATGGTAAGCAAAAAAATACTAACAAAGAAGTATATTTAAAAAAAATGCGTTCTAATTGGTATATTTTCTATTCAGATTCCCATTCGCTTATTTTAGGATGTGTTAAATAATAATAATAATAATCAATTTATTTCAGATTCAAATCCATATTGCTTTTGTAATCACTTATGCTAGTTAGTTTATGTCATTTACATTAAAAATTAACAATTTTTTTTAATAAATGCGGTTATATAAAATTCAATTTAAAAATTCGGTAAAAACAAGAAGAAATAAAATAGAATCATAAAATGATGTCAGAAGAAATAATATAGAATTATTAAATGATGTCAGATTAAAAATTAAAATTAGAATTTCAGATTTATTTTATCAATAAAAAAATAAAAAAAATCAAAATCAACAGTAAATACTTGTATATATACATGTTTTTTATAGATAATTACAAAAAACCAGTGGCCATAGCTGCCCAAGAATGTTGTAAAGGACATAGACGTGATGCGATCGTCGTACGTGATTAAAGTAATGTGTAGAAAGATTACTATAAAAGAAAATAGAAATAATTTTATTTTTATTATAAACAAAATACTTAATCAAATGTATCGATCGGATTTTAAATCCTTTACACCGCTTATAACGACTTTGTCGCCAACGTCATCGGTGTAACCGCCCGGCCACGCGAACCGGCGGCGGCGGCGGCGAAAATTCGTCGGTCACCCCCCGCCGGCCGCCACGCCGCCGCGTGGCGTGCTTAGTACTTTCCCATGCATTTGTTTCAGACGCTAGACGCTTCGCCGTTCGCACCGCGCGAAAAATCGCGGACGCGAATTTCCTGTGGCCAGGCCGTAAAAATCTTCTTCGTAGCATATAATATTGCATAAATCTAAAATTAATTACAAGTTCCAAATTCTGCTTATATTATGACATTATTTTAAAAGGTGCATTTAGATAGGTACATGTAGTATGGTTTAGGACACTTATAGAATTATATGAACGTTACTTTTTCTTCAAGCAATCAACCCCACTTTTTTTACAAATATTTTTTTGCTGACATTACTAATTTACCAATTTTTATGTGAAGTTGGAAACAAGTTCGATCCTGCTCTTAGTTGGATCGCATATTACGCATTGTGTTTGCGATCTCATTAAGCACGCACCTCCATTATTAATGGAAATCAAAACATATATTCAAATTGAAACATTCAAATACTATTAAAAATCAACCTAGTTTGGTTTATTATGATTATAAGCAGCGTGACAAAATTTTGATTACCCGTCGTCTCTTTATTCCACTAATGTAACATACTTGTTACATTATTCGACATATTTCAAAAAGAGATAATAATCACTTATGTGAGTATTCGTATTGTCTACCGAGCTTAATGTGTCACTGTATTTGGATCGAATTAGCTATATTTTTGTTCATCTAGGCATGCGTCACAGCGCCAACAGCGCACGTGAGGCATGCCCTTGACCCATACGCTATGACAATTGAATGCGTTGCGCGCGCTGTGATACTCGGCTTCCGTGTTGGACGGATTTCTGTGCCACAAAGCGTTCAACACATATTCCACCAAGTATAATGTTCTCATCGCACATATTTCAACTCTCCAAGCTGTATTGCGAGCGAAGACACGGCATTGGTTTTTGGAAGATCCAGTTAAATACGCTTTTAAATATGTGTTTTGCCAGAAAACGTTCAGAAAATAAAAAGAAGTATCTTCACGTCTGTATCCACGAAGAATTAGACAGAGGTACAACAAGTTCACCCAATATTATGAGAAGATACTTCGTTTCACAATGCGATAGGTGGCAAGCCCATTGCCACTTATCCAATCCCGGACAACATTGTTTTTATCAGAAAATTGAAAAAACACATTTTTGATTTACCCGACTCGGGGATCGAACCCGGAACCTCATGTGGTCAACACCGACACCAAGACGTAGTGGTCCGGCCACACAGGCAATACATTCATATATAACTTTTATAAATACCTGCGTGGACTCTTTTTCCGAATTTTCAAGTTTGGTGGTGGTTTCTTCAGTGACTTGTTCTGTTTGACTATCTTCATCCATAGTTTGTTCAACCATCTGAAATCAAATTACGAATTTTATATATTATAACACTTCGAATAGCCGAATAAAAATAATTTAAAGAATAAAAATAATTTTAAAAAATTATACCAGCTTCAAATAATATTATTATCACTGGAGAAATTACACTAATTGATCTGACCCCAAAGTAAGCAAATTATTTACTTGTGTTATGGGCGTTGGTCAACGATACTTGTTGTCTAAAAGTGGACTCCAACCTAACTTTTGTAATTTAAAATAATGTTATAAATAAATAAATTATTATTATTATTATACTAATACATAGAAATACGTATATATAAATAATGTTACATAGTAAACACCCAAAACCCAGAAATATAAACATCTATGCTTATCACACAAATGTTTGGGATAGGAATCGAATCCGAGTCCCATTGATTCGTAGTTAGGTTTTTTTATAACATAAGATAGCAAACAAGAAGATGATTCTCCTGATGGAAAAAGTCAACCAACGTCTAAGGATACCAAAAATGTTAATGGTGCGTTGCTACCTTGCGGCAAGGTCTAATACCATGTGCATAAATTTACCAGCCAGTTTTATATTCCTTACTGTCCAAACCGGAACAAGACAGTGACAAACACTAACGCTATTGTGGCATGATAGATATGACTCTAATGTAGGTATAATATACTAACTACCTACTTTTATTTATAACTTCCTGCTTAAGAAAGATGCTGATTTAACCCTGATTTTCAAAAAATCAAGTTTTCACCATATTTTCAAGTGTTTACCAGGTCAGCTAGTATTTTTATATATCGACACGTCCCAAGAACAAAATCGTATCTGCAAAACCACCAAATTACAATACATTTGTTTGTGGGAGTACATTGTACATAAGATGATGTTCACTTGAGCATTTCCAAAAACAAAGACCAATAACTATAAAAAATATATTGTCTTTTGGCTTTATGCGTGTTTAATGCGAATTTTATTATAAAACCAATTTCGTCTGATCTCTTGATACGATTTTGTTCTTGGGACGTGTCGATTATGTTAAAAATGTGTTACATCATCTCTTTCAAGGATATCGTCGGGATCGTCGCTGATCTCGCTGAGGTCGTCGGGCACGGGCGGCTTGTCGGCGGGCTCGGGCTCGGGCTCGGGCGCGGCGGGCGGCGCGGTGCCCTCCGCCGAGCCGCGCGCCGCGCGCCGCTTGCCAACCTCGCTCCGGTGCTCGAACCTGGGGCCACGCCCGTACTCATCTACAACAGACAACTGATTTTACACTATCCATACTTAATATCATAAATGCAAAAGTAAGTCATGTCTATGTATAACATTATCACGGCCAAATCGCTGGGCCGATTGTGATGAAGTTTCAGCGATAGTGATACTTCAATGTCTTGGGATGGACATAGACTATTTTTCCCCATTTTTTTACTTATTTTGTCCATACTTCCATACTAATTTTATAAATAAGGTAGTTTATAAATACGGAAACAGTTTATTTGTTACTTTTTCACTGTTATACCGCTGAACCGATTTTGATTAAACTTGGCACGTAGATATTTGCAGATCAAAAAATGAACCACTAAGGGTCTGAAAGTTTGTATGAAAAACTAGGTATATAAACGACACGTTAATTATTCGCGGGCGATGTATTAATATTATAAATGCGAAGGTGAATTTATTTGTAACGCGTTCAGAGCCAAACTGCTCAACTAAACTAATTTTAATGAAATTTAGCATTAAAATAGTTGAAGATTTTGGGCCAAACAAACCTCTAAGGGGATGATCAAATAGGTGATAAAAGATTGCATGAAAAACTATAAAACTACAGCTACGCGGGTGAACTAGTTATTTTATAAACGCTTAGAAGAATGAGTTTTGCTCCTCTTTCTATAAAAGTAAAAAGTATAAAATGATCTTATTTCTATCCGATCTACTACAATACTGACCTTATAGATGGCGCTCACGGTTTTTAAAGTGTACCAAATTAGGACAAATCCTTTAACATAAAACTAATCACTGTCAGATGGCACACTAAGTAAAACTCGGTCAGTCATGAATGAAACGTGCAGAAAATGAAACAAACGTGTAGAAATTACCATGAGGACGACCACGATGAGGTCCTGGGCCGTGGCCACGATGATGCCAGCCGTCGTCTTGGTCCTTGTCACCCCACTCGTTCATCTTTAAATAAATACACGTGATATTGGTAACAGATACATTATAGATAAGTCGTATTTACTAAAACAGATAAAATGATTAGGTATTTAATAAGAAAATTGGTCTTTGTTCACTCTTAGCATTTACTTAAATTACATCGACACACCTGCTACTTTTGCTATCTCACTAGCATATGCATTACCATCACCTATCTTGACTTTGTTGAAACCATACTACTATTGCATAATTTAGAGACACCGTCAATCAAATCGAAGTATCAAGTCTTGAACGTTGATCTATACATACAATAAAATCGTAGGAAAGTCAAAACTGTACATTGAATATTTTTTAAAAAGAATACTTGGGGTGTGATCTACAATCGATATCGAAGCCAACAATATAGTTTTTAGAATTTTTGTCTGTTTGTCTGTATGTATGTCCAGGCTAAACTCAAAAAGTACTGCATGGATTTACTTCAAATTTTGCATGAATGTTACTAACAGGCCGGGTCAACATAAAGGCTACATATTATCACGCTATTACCTACGGGGGAGCAGCAGTGCGGAGTAAACGAAGTCCACGCGGACGAAGTCGCTGGCAACAGCTAGTGATAAATAATTGTACCATTTAATCTATAGAGGAAACAAGGTAAAATTGATATTAGGAATATATAGGAATGTGTACACACTAGAAAGAACTACACAAGTCCCAAGGTTACCTAATAACTAGATCAACCACCGATAATTAATATCTAAAACTGAAATTAAAATAAACTTTAACAATATTCGTCACACTAATAAAGTTATTGTATTTTTTTCTTCTTGCTAAAATATACTTGTTTTTGTCAAAGTCACTATATTTTGTACAATTTATTGCTTAGGTATCTTAGAAAAGTCAACTTGTACAAATACTAAACACATACTTAAATACGCGTACTCTACTATGGTATAATTTGCTAAGATTGTGTTTACAAAAAATGAACTAAACTGCAATTTCATTCTATATAACAACAATATTGCTAAAATATTTATTCAATAATATCAGTTGTTTTTAAACATAGAATTAATTTCTGAAGGATATTAAAGTATCGATAATTATATGTAAATTAGAAAATATATTTAATAAAAATCATACATATTTTACTTAAAGTTTATTATTGATTCCAATAAAATATATGCATATATCTTTACATTTCCGCCACACTAGTGGTAACATGTTAACAATTTTAGTGTCTATTGGCAATGATTATTTTTTTTCTAACCCCAGAGAATTATTTGTTTGACATAAAATATGTTTGTACTAAAAGCAAACTAATTTTTAGAAAGGCCAAGTTTGAGTTTGCCCACTTGGGTAATTAATATGTAAGATAGCCCTATCACAACTTAATATTAACCAGCTAATACTTATGGTTTTGCTTGCTAGAAACAGCTACATTTTCCTTTTTTGTGTTTGAAAATATAGCACTCTTTTGGTGAAAGATATAATTCAGTCTGTTTGTTTTTGGATTTTTCCATAACAAACAAACAAATCTTATCTTTATCAGAGCTGTCCAACGCCCGGCCCTCGGGCCGAATGCGGCCCACGACTTGTAATTTTGCGGCCCGCAGTGTTTTTACACCACTGCAACATATTTAAAAATTTAATATCATCTTAGTGCATGTAAGATGTAAGAAATCTCACAAGATAAGCTCGCCTTTTAAAGTAATATGTTCTATTTAATAATTTTCCTTAACTGTATTAATTGTATTTGTGTGTTTTCCTACTTGAAAGTGAGTTGCCTTTGCAGTCCCCCAATCTCTTAGGTAATTCATATTAGCCCAGGATGGTATTTGGTTTGGACAGCCCTGCTCTTTAGTATCGAAATATAGTCAGAATAGAAGTTTTTTATCGTAATGCTTACGCTTTTTATCAAATGATTAAAGACAACTACTAACTAAAAATATAAAAATACATAGCTCTTTAAAGAGAAACGTTTCAATAGATTTTTTATTTTATATAAATATCTTATTTCATATTATAAAGATAATCTTTATTTGTGTGACAAGGCCGTGAATATTTAGATAATACTTTTTATAATAATAATATTTGACATAAATATATATTTAAATAAGAGAACATTATTCAAAAGATTAAGAAGCACTGATCTAAACTACTTATTAGTAAATTTGCATACCAAAGTCAGGGGAGGGACATCCAAGGAAAATATGGGATAGGATATAACACGGGTAGTACTTTGTGCGATGATCAATTAACTCATTCCAGTACAAACAGTGGTAGTGCCAATTCATCTATAGCAACAATATTTATATTAGCAATATTGTGTTATTAAAGTATTAAAATTACAGAGATGTGTTCCTGACATTTTGATATCTAAATATATTATCGAATGACAATACACTGATTAGCTCATCACAGGTTATTGAATTAGTGTTATTTGTGAAAATACATGATTGAGAGAAATAAACAAGGTGAATATATTTCCTAATTTTCAAGGATAATAAAGTGTGACTACAGAAGTGCCACTAAAACAAGAAAAGTAATAAAAAAGAAGAAAACTTAGCAAAAGTATGAACAGCAAGGAAATTTCCAGTGGCACAATGGTAGTTTTAACTGCGTCAGCCGTAACACAGATGTCAACACACAACATGTAACGCGCAAATCAAATTACGTTACATGCAATCAAATTGGAAATCCATATAAACCTTTTTTTCCATACATTACATTGATTATTCATATAAACATTTTTTTCGTCATTAAAACTTTTTTCCTTCTACTTTTTATAGCATGGACCCATGAAAATATTTATATCGAACCATAGTATGATGAATGCACTTTCATTTTTTCTTTATGCTTATTGCCATAGAAAATTGTCTTATATTGTGTGTATTCACAGCTGCCATTGTCAAGGAGCCAGCTGACAAATTTTGAGCTGTCGAGTTTTCTGGTAGAATATGGGCCTTTTGTAAAAGCTGTCGAGTTTTCGAGTAAGAAGTGGGCCTTTTGTAAAAATATGGCCGACTGGCTGCATCTTGTAAACGTATTATAAATTTAAATCCCGAAAAATGGCGGGATCATTGAGTTTTTTTGGAACTATTTTAATGTAGTTTTAATTATGAACAAATTGTTCAATCATTTTCGTATAGTTTTAAACTCAATGAAAGATGAGTGACCGCACTGCCTAAAGCGACGCTACACTTTTGAAACCAAGGAAAATGGTGTATGTGCTTGTGGTCTGTTTCATCATAATATATAAATGCAAATTTGAAAACTGAATTCTATTATGAATGAGAGTTCCTACCTGGTGTTGTTCCATACAGTTTTTTTTTCGTAAATTAAATTTTTTTTTCCTCTTAACTTAGATTCTCGAAAATAACAAATAAATGTGAAACAAAACACAGTAGACTGACAAAATTTTCATTTACCTTTTATTTATTGCCATAATGAAAAATATGGATGTATTTTTGGTATTGACTATTCTGCGTGAATTTGTTGTCTGTAGAATCGACTCTGTAATCTCTGCCCTTTCGATGGATGTTGGCCGCGTGGTTGGTCGACGATGTTATTGTGTATATGTCGATATGTTTTAAAGTAAACACTTGTTAATTTTAATAAAAAAAATTATAATTATATAAATACAAGGCCATGGTGCCTATTGAAGGTTTTAGTTAATCAAAATCGCTGAGGAGAAAGCGTTTTAATAAAATGCGTCCGCCACGGGACATGACGCTATAACATCGTGGGGAATTCATTGCAATTGACTTGTAATAAGGAAATAGTATTAGAATCGGAAGTCTATAACTTTTTTTATATATATATCATAAGATAGCAACAAGCAGTTGGGTCTCCTGATGGAAAGAGTTAACCATCGCCTATAGACACCAAAGGTGTTAATGGTGCGTTGCTATCTTGATGCCACATGCATAAATTTACCGGCTACCTTACCCTCCAAACCGGAACACGACAGCGACAAGCACTGACGCTATTGCGGCAGGAATAAGCAAGACGTTGGTACCAGACCCGGGCAAGACAATGCAGAACTCTACCACCTAGTAGCCACGATGGTAGTGACTTGATAGCCAATCGGTCGCCTTTTACGACCTGCCTGGCAGAACGGCCGTTGGTCTATTCTTCAAAAGAGCCCGGAACCAACACGGGGAGATCATCAATAAGAATTTTTACCTGCTGTTATTATTCTGTTATTTGTTATTGTATGTGTATTCTGTTATTTGTTGTAATTGTATTACTTATCAAATTGTTAGGAACACTTAATTGCAGAATGAGCTACAAATATAAATACCTGTGCATCGTGCATAGGCCAGTGCCGGTCTCGACCCCATTCAGGACCACGATAATCATCATTTTCCCAGTCTTTGTGATGTAAATACCCTCTTTCACGATCAATAGAGCCTGATCGTCCCTCCCATGCATGATCATGATGAGGCCGTCGGTCATCGTACCCTGAAAGTAACAGCAATTACAATTTGTATAATTGGTCCAGAGTAGCATACTCATAGCTGGTTAAAAAATTGAGTTAAACATTTTTAATAAACAAAAACTATATGCTGCTATCGACGTATTTTGTATCTTCTGGAAAATATATATTACGAAAACACTCGCAGTCACTAAGATGTGGGAGTGGCATGCTAAGGTTTATTAAACTTATTTAGTATGTGTACTATTAAAAATTAATTCCCAACACAGACTGGAACGAACTATTCCTCTTCCTTTCTAGTACATCATTCATTTAGTACTTCGTCGTTTACAATATATTTGTAGTCTATGGTTCCGTCCGAACTATCATGATAGAACAAATAGGATCAATATGGAATTAGTACACAAAGGAGAGAGATGCACAATTATGCTTGTTGCTTGTGTAGTTCATGTACTAAGGTACTATTAAGAATTAATTCCCTGTAAAAGACTAAAATTAAATGTCTAAATATTCACTTGTCACCTTTAATAGTCTCTGATAACTTTGTTTCATTAAGGTGTAGTTTAAACTTTATGTTTATAAAATTACTGATTATTTTTATTTTTAAATAAATATTTTGGTGAAATTGACTTATTTTTTTAAGAAATTAGTTTCAAACGGTTTTTATAATCAGTACATTGCTTTCAAGTATGCATTATGAAAAATGCATTATGAAAAAATGTTATACATAATTTGATTCCAATATACCTATATAGTTCGCAATATATTTTTTCCCCATGTTGGTCCCGGGCTCCTTTGAAGAATAGGCCAACTGCCGTTCCGCCAGGCAGGTCGTAAAAGGCGACTGATTAGCTATGGGAGTCACTACCATCGTGGCTACTAGGTGGTAGAGTTTTACATTGGCTCAAACGGGTCTGATACCATTGCCTTACCCATTCCTGCCACAATAGCATCAGTGCTAGTCACTGTCGTGTTCCGGTTTGACCTCACCACAAGATAGCAACGCACCATTAACATCTTTGGTGTCTGTATGCGATGGTTGGCTCTTACCATCAGGAGACCTATCTGATTGTTTGGTAACTTATGATATAAAAAAAACTATAAATAACTTCACATAATAAATAAATGAGTTTCGTTTAGAATTACAGTTTGCAAAATATGAAGGAAAATCTAAATTTATTTCACTATTCCTTCACTGTATAATCACTTATACTGTACAATATAGATATTGTACTATTAGTACAAAGAGACCAAACTAGTACATTTGAGAGAATATACTAGTGCAGAGTGATTTGTTCAGTGTTTGAGCAAGAACATGCCTTAGGTTTATTAATAATTTTTCAACCCTTATTTCTTTTATAAAATGCAAGATTCGAGAGCAAGAACATAAAGGGATTACAAGAATACACAAAAAATGTGTCACACTGAAATAAGCTGACAGTATTGCATTGTTGAGTATGTTAATAAGACAAGACTTGTCTTGTTGATAAAAGAAATATGTATAGTGAGAATCTTGTTGATATTTAATAATAAATTATAACTTTTCTTACCCATTTCTACTGCACGTGAATCGATGGCGTCGTACAGCCTGTCCTCGTCTTCTGGATATCCTCGTGAAGGACCAGGCCTATCATATCCCTGATCATAATGTCTATCCCGACCTGGTAAATATCCTGGAGACCTATCGCCTTCTCTCGAACCACCATCGTATCGATCATCATAATGGTCAACATTGTGACCATGTTCATATGATCGTTCCATGCCAATTTCATAGTCTCCTGGCTCTCGGTCTAGACTGTCCATTCTTTCCCTTTTACTTGAACGACCTCTTTCTAAGCGGTCTTGTTTGCGTCCACCCCGATCTGAATGAGTATCTTGACGATCTTTAGATGTAGTTGAATTTTTATCTGCCTCTATCGCTCTATTTGATATAGCAGCTAATGCAGCTAAACGTTCTTCTGGACGTGGTAAGAGCCTTTGCATTGGTTTATTAGGTTTCTCTAAGCCTTTGTCGGGTCCACCTCTACCACAACCAAAACCGCGATCACCTCTCCCTCTTCTCTTATTATCGTCTCTCTTACTGTCTTTATTTCTATCTCGCCCTCTGTCTTTTCTTTCATTGTCATCATGCTTATCTTTTTTTCTCTCTGTTGATTTATCTTTGTTTTCGCGCCTATCTCTATGCCTACTCAGAGATCTTTTCCTATGCCTATCAGCACTTCCATCTCTCCTAACTTGCTTTTTTGGCGAAACTGGACGGCTTCTATCAGCACTATCTTTACGACGGGCGTCTTTAGAATGCGAACCGTGTCTGCGGGGTGATCTAGATCTACCCTTTTTAGGTGATCGACTACGACCTCTGGCACGATCTCTATCTTTCTCACGATCTTTATCTTTGTCCTTGTCCCTTTCTTTGTCTTTGAGTCGATCTCTATCCTTATCTCGATCTCTAGACGGCGACACACTTCTATTTCTATCTCGTCTTTGAGGAGACTTTACATGCTTTCCTTTAGATGCTATACTTTTTGATGTTATTGGAGGTGTCCCACTGGATTTCTTACCAGGGGACAATGATTTTTTACTTATTGATTTAGGGAAAGGTTTTTTCTTGACATCATGTTTTTTCAACGACTTTTCATCTTTCTTTGAACTAACTTTTTTAGATTCACTTTTATCTCTTTTGAGTACATCACTTTTAAATACTTTTTTCTTCGTTGGAGCATTGCCATCTGAAGATGAACTAGAATTTCTTTTAAGTTTAGACTTTTTGCCTCTTCTCTTAGGGTCTCTGAAAAAGTAAAACAATAAAAAGACAATGTCAATCAGTTGTTAAAAGTTTATCATTTGGTCCAGTAAGAAAGGAATGAATACTTCTTACACCCCATAAATTGTCGGCTAAGCGGAGCGGTGTTAAAATCTAATGAAAACTCAATTCCGATTCGGTAGTAGCATTAAAAATTGTTGACATGTCAAAATCAAGTCAAAAAACTGTATGCAATTTCGAAAAGAGCACATCTCGCATATTTTACCAAATCACATTTTTACATAACACTGTGTTCTAAATGCTTTCCTGCGCCTATTATGTTCAAAAACGGAACATCTTTGGTATTTGAACCAAGTCGATGTCATAGCGTACAAAGAAATAACTTCGAAAAGGTCACAAGCGATGGGCCGTTTCTGAATGCCTCATGGTCTAGGGGTTGGCCTGTTCCGCTCAGATCATGAGTCAATAATAATCGTTATTAGGTCGGTAAAATGCGACGGAAAGCACCACGCATTCCACCAATGGACAAACCATGGTAAACTGGAATATCCATAGACATTCGGTTCACTCTGTCTAGCCCACAAAAGAACTGACAATGTTTTTTTTTTAATATATATAAATGTTGTTAATAATTGTTGTTAATTTAGAAAACGCCGCATCCCATCGCATATAATATAATATATGACGGCGTCCGCGTCGTCAAATGCAAGAATATTGTAAAGTGTAAACAACAAATGCACGGCCTGGGCCGGCAAGCGCATCGTACGATTTCCCTACTACTCAACTTGTTGTGCTACCTGTATAAAAGGCTCTGAGCGCCCGCCGATAAGGCAGTCTAGGCTCTGGCGTGGCTCGGTACACTTGTTGTATCTTGCTAGTAGCTTATCCTTGACTCTCGGATAATTAATTTGTGCAAACAAGTTAATTATTATTGTCAACTATAAATTAGTCGCAGTACAATTTATAATTGACTATCTATTGCTTAAATTATGACTTATTTGTAATAAGGAATAATTAAGTTACTTGGAATTGTTAAACCAGAACTAGTCATTAGTGATGGAAAGCTTTAATAGTAATTTTATGATATTTATTTGATACAAGTTGAACAAAATATAAAGAGTTGTTATATTACCACATCCGCATTTTATTTATCATATCTGACCCACTTCCTACATCAGAAGTGGGATCGGATTCACTCCCACTTCAGCATCAAACTATTTCGGTTAATTATGTAGAGCAGTAAATGTCTCTTTTCACTTGTGGTATGGAAACTATTCTTTGAAAAATAGCAGAAAATATTAATTCACGTTCTGTAATTGCATCTACTCCCCTTAAGTTGATATACTTTGATTCTGATGAAGCAGACGATATGACTAACTGGTGTCCTCCTCCTAGCTTCGTATTCTTCATTACTGAGGGTCGTAACCTCCTCATTAGATTGTTCTTGATAGCACAATATTATGCCATTGGACTCTATCTTCAGCGGCGTGCAGAGCATCATAAAACATTTTAGACATAAGATTGGTGCAAACCTGGTCCGACCATCGCATAGGAGTACGACCACGTGGTCTTTTGTCTTCTACTTTTCCGGTCACTATTAGCTTTTCGAGATTGTCTCCTTGCTTTCTAGAGATGTGGCCGAAATATTATAGAATTCTTTGAAGGCACGTAGCAGACAGTCTGGTCTTTACTCCAAGTTGTTTTAGTATGAAGGCGTTGGTCCTGTGTGCTGTCCAAGGGATACGTAACATTTTCCTCCAGCACCACATTTCAAACGCATCAATGCGACGTCTGTCTGCAGCTCTTAGTGTCTATGACTCTGCGCCGTACGTAAATATGGAGAACACCAGCGTACAAACCAGCCTCTGCTTTGTTTTTAATGAGATGCTTCTGTCGTTCCAAAGACCCTTCATCTGACTCGTAGGATTTTTGTCGTGTAACTTACCAGCTGGTGTACCTCAAGTAAAATAAATATAGAAAAGAAAAAATTAGACGGGGTTGATCTGATCATTGTAGCTACTCACTCACTTAAGAGTCATGCCGTCACCTACTTCACAAGCTGCTGTCTTGGCAAGCTATATTATGACTTGAAGATCTCTTCCTTTTAGACTTAGATATGAACCGATTTAAGAGCACCACTGTATTTCGAGGAAGTTACAATTTTTGTGATAGAATCGAACATCGTAACAACTATTGCCGTGATAGAGAAACTTATCTCAATTAATTTTTGCTTGCAGTGAAAGCAGGTCATCTACCACTATCTCTGGTGGCGTGTCCAGTGGCCGACCACCAGTGTGATGTATGTTGTGACCCCGGCCCGGCCACATAGCTTCCATTTGTCCGAAGCACTACAAGAAGAAAGAAGTTGCTACATCAAGTTCCGAAAACAGAAAACCAGTCAACATCTGTTCCAGAGTGTCACATGGTGTATTACACTAAGTGAAAATTAATTATTTTTTATATTTGACTCTGGTTCAGAAGGCCATATCTAACAAATATCTTGTGATTCCTTTGTAAGAGAACGGTTTTATGAACAAGAATCCAAGTAGTCGCTTGTCCTAATGTAATTTCCACTCAACAGATCAAATGTTTAACCACATGGCAAAATTTAAATTTGGAAGTCATATTTCACGTTTGACCTAATGAGTCTTAATAAAAAAAATTCGTTAGGTCGCAAAATTTTGGAGCAAGGTAGAATAGAAACTAAGCAACAACAGGTTAATGCTTAGCAATACTTAAACACTTAATCCTGCTCAATTTCAAAATCTGTTAGCAAGGGTGTGGTAAACACTGACCTTGTAGGTAAAGATAGAGATCGCTTGGTAGATATTTAAAAAAAAACTTGACAACCAATTGAATTAATTTCGGCGTGCTTAAATTGATTTATTTGACCCTTTGACCGCTAATAACGATCTTAAAGTTTATTACCAACTGAACTCAAATTAATACTAAAAAAAAAACAATACAAATTTACATCTTGCGACAGGCACATATAGAGCTAACACTCGGTCCGACAATGTGATGCGAATCTTGTAGGGTTGAATAATGATAGCGGAGTATAACTCTGACACACCATGGGAAGAGCGGTTAGGTAATATTCAACACGCGCTCAACAACATTAGGTATAGTGTATCTGGATTTAACCCGATTGATTTGACATTCGGTATTCAAGGCAACTTAACTAAAACTCGCAAAAGTATCTACGTAAGCTTTAAAGATCCAGTGTAATCACAAAATCAGCCCAATCGGACATTTTACGGTTGCGTAGAGGTAAAAGAGATGTTAAAACCTTCTAGTGTAGGTGACTTTGTCTTTGTTAGGAATGAAGAACGACACTAAACGAAACTTGATTCAAAATATAAGGGCTCCTTAAAAGTTACCGCAATTTTAGAAAACAATAGGTACGAATTAAGACATATCAATGGATCTAATAGGACATATAAAGGAGCTCATGATAGCCTCTGCGAAGTTCCCCATATTTCTATAGGGTTTCTTAAGGTATATGAAAATTATAACAAGGATGACGTGACGGCGTATACTCATGATAATGATCTTGTTCATGAAACTGGTCCATACAATATTATTAGAACTGCAGTGTATATTGTAAATAGTTATAACAGTCAGAGCTTTAATATCTTCGAACTATCTGCGAAGGAAATTTCTAATGTTGTAATAACTAATGCCACTGTTCATGAGGCTGCATCATCAGCAGAAAAAAAAATGTAGTAAAAAGATGTAGGATTGACAAAAAAAATGTAATGCAGGATTGACAAAAAATGTAGGAAGATTAGTCATTGAAGGGAGTGTCCGGTCCAATGACTCAGCTAAAGGGGTTCATTCCGGTCTAGCCTTTTGGCTACAGGAATTACAACCCAGTCTAGCATTAGCTACAGGGATTTCCGGTCTAGCACTGTTAGCTAAAGGGATTTCCGGTCTAGCACTCTCAGCTAAAGGGATTTCCGGTCTAGTACTGTTAGCTAAAGGGATTTCCGGTCTAGCACTCTCAGCTAAAGGGATTTCCGGTCTAGCACTTTAGCTAAAGGGATTTCCGGCCTAGCACACTCCAGTCTCCGGTTTTAAACTGATGAGAGGGAGCTTAGTACACTCCAGTCTCCGGTTTTAACTGATGAGAGGGAGCTTAGTGCACTCCAGTCTCCGGTTTTTAACTGATGAGAGGGAGCTTAATATACTCCAGTCTCCGGTTTTTAACTGATGAGAGGGAGCTTAGTACAATCCAGTCTCCGGTTTTTTTAATTTATGAGGGATTCCTAGCTTAGTAGGATCCAGTCTCCGGTTTCAAAACTGACGAGAAAGGTTTAATAGTTGTAGTTGCTGAAGGGGTTACCGGACCAGCACACTATTGTAACATTTCGCTAAAAGATTACGCTAATTATAGAGTTGTAAAAAAAAAATAAGATTATGTTTTCTAAAAGATATGTCAGGATGAACGAGGCGTTCCTTGTCCTCAGATGTATAAAGATGCGCACACGAGGACGTGTGCATGTCAGTATGGCCGTGACGGCGTCTGCGTCGTCAAATGCAAGAATATTGTAAAGTGTAAACAACAAATGCACGCCTGGGCCGGCAAGCGCATCGTACGATTTCCCTACTACTCAACTTGTTGTGCTACCTGTATAAAAGGCTCTGAGCGCCCGCCGATAAGGCAGTCTAGGCTCTGGCGTGGCTCGGTACACTTGTTGTATCTTGCTAGTAGCTTATCCTTGACTCTCGGATAATTAATTTGTGCAAACAAGTTAATTATTATTGTCAACTATAAATTAGTCGCAGTACAATTTATAATTGACTATCTATTGCTTAAATTATGACTTATTTGTAATAAGGAATAATTAAGTTACTTGGAATTGTTAAACCAGAACTAGTCATTAGTGATGGAAAGCTTTAATAGTGATTTTATGATATTTATTTAATACAAGTTGAACAAAATATAAACAGTTGTTATATTACCACATCCGCATTTTATTTATCATATCTGACCCACTTCCTACATATACATAATTAATAATTATGGATATATTTTAATAACGTAAAAATCAAATTATTTTTGTAAGTTTTGCTTTTATATATTGGCTCAAAAATATAACTCAGAAATATTGTTAATATTTCATACATCTTTTTATAATTTCCTGAAAAGGTAAAATACTAAGGCATATGTATGTGTATACATATACACATGCCTTAGTAAATACACATAAATCAGTAATCAACTGAAAATGTAAGAAATTGCATATTCAATTCCATATAGTATATGATGATCTCACTACAAAATGACCTTCATCGAGCTGGTTAATGGATGAAAAGTATTTTCTATTCATTAAGTATGTCAATAAATATATTGCAAATTGGTTGACTATAAAATTTCAGTTTAATTCATTAAGATTATTTTTTGTAAATATTTCACTGTTTTAATAGACAAATTCCATACCAATCGAAACTATGAAGCTTAACTTCATAATTTGCTCACTAATCAGCCATGAATTTGACAAACCTTTTGTAATGGAAGAACTCTCCCTTGTCATAGATCACCTCAGAGATTCAGCTCCTGGATCTGATGGTATTCCTTACAGCTTCCTCACGAAATCTAGCAGTTCATCAAAGATGTTTTTCCTAAACACTATTAATTCTATTTTTCTTTCTGGTGTTATCCCAGTTGAATGGAAATTCCAAACTGTTCTTCCACTTTTAAATCCAGGTAAAGACCCATCAAACCCCTCTAGATATCGACCCATTGCCCTTTCTTCAATTATGTGCAAGGTTATGAAGCATCTTGTTAAAAATAGATTGGAATGGTTCCTTGAGAGCCAAGGGGTCTTCCCACTTCCCAATTTGGCTTTAGGAAAGGCCTCGGAACAATTGATAGCTTAAGCTCTTTTTCAACTGAAATTCGACTTGCATTTTTTTAAAATCAGTACCTTTTAGGAGTATTTCTTGATATCTCTGCAGCCTATGATAATGTTTTTCTTCCTGTACTCAGGCAAAACATGCAACAGCTGAGTGTCTCTGTGAAGATATTTTTTTTTATTTTAAATCTCCTCTCTTCTAGAACAATTTCTGCCCAAGCAAATGGTACCAAATTTTCATCTCACACGGTCTGGAAAGGCCTCCCTCAAGGATCTGTTTTAAGCTCCTTGCTCTACAATCTTTACACTTACAATTTGGAATCCTCTGTCAATTGTTTTCGTTCCATCCTGCAATATGCAAATGACATAGCTCTTTTTTATGCTGGTGATTCTTTGATTGAAGTTACAAACAGGTTGAATACCGCTTTAGTGTACCTTAGTAACTGGTTAATGGAAAATGGACTAACCTTATCTACACCCAAATGTTTGTCAGTGCTATTTTCTAGAAAAAGGTCAATTCCAAACTACTCCATCTATATAAACGGCAAACTCATATTTCAAGATAGCAAGGTTAAATTTTTGGGCATTGTTTGGGATTTCAAAATGTCTGGTATATTGCAGATAAGTGTGAACGCAATATAAACATTCTCTGATCTCTTTCAGGTGTATGGTGGGGTTCCCACCCATTTTGCCAGAAGCTTTTGTACAATGCTAAATCCATACCCACTTTGATTATGGCCCTTTTTTAGTAGAGCCTTGTAATAAACAGGCTATGACTATACTAGACAAAATCTAGAGTTGCCTTCAAGCCTAAGCTATCCTATCATCCTTAAAATCAGACAGATCCTCTTCCAGTCTGCTGCTGATGGCTTTGACATTAATTTGGCTTGGATACCAAATCATTCTGGCATTTGCGGCAACGAGGTGGCGGATAGGTTGGCTAAAGAGGCAATTTTCACTGGCCTGTCAATGTAATGTGTAATGAGATCTATTCTCAGGATTTATGAGCTGCTGCTAAAGTGCTTTTTAATTGGGATAAATTATGGGCCAGTACAAGATGTATCAAAGGCAAATATTATTCCAGCATACAAGAATCTATTCCAAATAAACCTTCGTTTTTCCGCTTTCGTGACTCGAATAAGCAAATCAACTCCAATATAGTGAAGGTGACTCCGGCTAGGCCATGTATGTACTCCAGTACACCTAGCTAATTTAAGAATTAGAGATATTCTTCAGAACACATCTTCTTTTCCTGTCCTAAATTGTTATTTTCATTGTATGACTTCCTGCCACCTATATATTACGGGATTTTTAATGCGTAATCCCGGGATTCCGGGGCTATCCCGGGTGATTAGACTTTGTGGTTTCTAATTGGGCTCAAATGAAAAAAACTTGAGTTATTTTAAAAAAAATGTTTTTAATATCTTTGCACAATATAAATCACAATTTCACAACACAATACAGTAAGAAAACATCCAATGTTTCAAGTCTGCTTCGTAGTTTATTGCCAACATAAGCAACAGCTGAAAATGCTCACTCAGGTTCTATGCTGGTTGGAGGAATAGATATTAAATACTTTTTTACTGTTTCTAAGTGACATCCACGAACTACTCCATTTTCGAACAGGCTCATTTCACGTCTAATACTATTTGCCAACCCCGATTTATTTTGTATTCGTACTTTGGGATCTGGGGAATTCATACTCTTATTAATTTCCAGCTGTAACTTTTCCTTTAATGTCAATTGGGGTTGGGGGATTTCTTGCTTTAGCTCATCATCTATTTGCGATCCTGACATTTCTTCTTCCGTGTCATCTCGAATATGAAGTCTTTTAATAATACTCTTTATTTGCTTCCTCACTAAAGCCTGTATAGGAACTGGAAGTAAGTCTTGCCATTCCAAATCTGATAGTAACTGATTTTCATCATCTTTTTGTGGATTTTGTAAATAATTCAACACACCAGTTAAATCACCACTTCGTTGTTGCTTTATACGTTCCACTAAGGATGTTTTCATTTTTTTTTTGGCAAGTGCTTAGTTTTGCTAGACAGTTGTTTTATAAGAAATTTCAAAGCGGCATCAGCTGTGCATAAATTAGCATCTCGCCGACAGATTGCTTCTACTGTCAATTTAATTGGGGTTAGCACATCAACAATTTTATTAACCAATTCAAAATCGTCATCTTCTAAGAGAATTGGATGATTGAGATCTATAAGAGCTTATTGAATGCAGGTTTTTAAAAGATTAAACGTTTCAGCATTATTAAAAGACTATTCCACCTGGTTTTACAGTCCAAAAGCGACTATATATATTTTTGAAGTACTGCTTCATTATGCTGACCTTTTGAAATACACTACAACTTTGCGGATTTTCTTTAATGTGATCAGCTCTTTAATGTTTTCATCTTGTGTTCACTCAGGTATGTGTCCATTTTGTGACATTAAGATTAAATATGATTCTGGATAGTCTAGATCTTCTAAATGGTCCTCATCATTGCTGACGTTCATATAATCAACAGCCACAACTGTTTCATTTGTAGTATCATCTGCAGTAGGGCTATCTTGCAAATAATTATGTTTTTCATAAAGCACATCACAGATGGCCAAATTGACACCATGTGTGAGTCACAGGTATTGTTCAGTGCAAACAAGCCGTCCCACCTTTATCATAACATTCGGTCCACCGGTTACAATAGCCACGGTGTTAGTTTCTAGCGAAATATCAAATTTACTTAGATGCTTTTTCAATATACGAAGACAATTTTTAGCTGTCATACTTCCATAAATAGGAACAAGTCCCAAGTTCCAAAATTTTTTATATGAATGCATGTTGACAGTCATGTATCGTTTGTTGGACGTTGAAGTCCACTCGTCGAAAAAAAGACTAAATCTTTCACCCACACTTTTCAAATGTTTCAATTCTGCAGTTACTTGCTTTTCGATTTTTTCACTGTAATTCATAACACGTTTTCGAATGGTGACAGCTGACTTTGGTAGATCCATGTATTTTGCTAAGAGCGGTTTTCTTAAATCATCTGAAGTTATGAATACACTGAGTGGAAATCCATCTAATGCAATCATTCTTGCCAAAACATCATCCAGCACTTTCAGTAATCATCTAATTTTCACTTGGCTGGCGGTGGTGCTGTGTTCAGATTTTCAGAATCTTGACTTGTTGAAGCTGATATAACCTTGACGTTATGTTTTGATGACAGATGTGTATGTAATCCCATAGCTGATCCACCCAGTCTTGAGAATGGCTGGGCATCGCTTACATTTAGTACTATTGCCATCCTTCGCAACTAAAAAATAACTCCACACTGACGTCATATCACTGTCTTTTTATGTTTAACAAAGTCTCCCGCCATTTTAAATACTTAATTTCAGATAATTGACTTTCGAATTTAAATGACGTACGTAACCTACGCCTACGTTACCTCGTCACCGGCAGAATAATAAATGAAAGAAATAAAACCTGATTGGCGTATTTATACTTTCGTATGGGGAATCCCCGACGGGAAATACCCTGCGACAATATTATGATACGAGGTACTTCGGTGATTCCCCTGTTGGCCCGTTGGGAAATTACCTTAACAGTATTGTATTGAAGTATTCCAAACGAGAAAGTCTCTTCTAAGTTCTAGGACAAACATATTATTAGGGCTGTACCTTTGTAGTATGTATTGTATCACAAATGATTTTAATATAATCTAGGCAAAATTATTGTCAAGGCGCAATGGACTATGGAATGCAAACTAGACCTGTTTGTGGAAACCTCAAAAATCCCGGGATTAGCCAAATACAGTCCCGGGATTTTCGTGGCAAGAAAATGGCCAGGATCCCGGCTGTTTTCTTGCCCCGAAGTATTGTATTCTCAACTGCCACCTGATATACCATGTCCCACTAATTTTCAATCCCTCCTAATCTATGTTTTCTCTCCCTTTGTTGAAATTTTAACTGCTTTCATTGCAACTAACAAGCTTAGCTTATGATACTTGTGCTAAAAAACACACCTTAACCTCTGCCAAAATATTTGTAATATCTATATGTACTGTTATGTTTAATTATGTCAATATTCTAACCCAGTGATTCCCAAAGTGGGCTATATCGACCCCTAGGGATCTATGATAACCTGCAAGGGGTCTACGTCAGCGAAAAAAATTTGGGGGTCTATGAAATGAAATGGGGGTCCACGATAGTGGATCTCAACACATACACTGATAGTACCTATTTACTTACATCATACTATCTTATAATTATTTATTTATTTATTTATTTATTTATTTCCATAATCTTCCTACTATCATTACAGGCACAGACCCAATGCGATAATAGTACGACAAACAATCTATTACTACACATGACAATACAACACTCAATAACTATGTACACTTAAAACAAGTGAAAAGACGTAACATATACAACAAAACATAACTATACAACTATGAATAACACAAGACACACAACAAGACGTTTACAAATTCACTCGATTTGGATGAAAATATATCCAACCTGGCATGAACTTCATTAATTATAACGATAGCTCGAGTCAGTGGAGTTTTGGCTAACAGATTCGTCCTGGCCTCCGGCACAACCAGCAATGGCGGACACCGACGCCTCCAAACATAGTGATCCGGTACGTACAGGTGTAAGTGTTGTAGTACTCCCGGGTTATGAGCTATCCCTCTTATCAGATTAAAAATGTATATAACAAGTGCGAAATCCCGACGTACCCTCAATTCATTGTATCCTACCATTCCGATAACAAATAGCGTTGGGTACATAAGTGGATAAAACGGATAAACACCATACATTTTCCAATACAGATGTCTCGTGAATTTATTTTGAATACGCTCCAGCATACCCACATACTTCGCTTCATATGGAGCCCATATGACTGCATTGTGTTCCAGATGACTCCTGACCAGTGCATCATATAGTACTTTGAGCGCCGTAATGTGAGTAAAGCCTCGAGTTTGCCTCAAAACAAATCCCAAGTTCCTGTATGCTTTTTTGCAGATATTCATTATATGGTTACGAAATGTTAGTTCGCTACTAATAGTAACCCCTAAATCACGTACCTGCTCAACTCGCTGCAATGGCACTGCATCCATTCTATACTGGAAATGAACCGCTTTACTAGGCGTGCGAGTAAACGTAATATACGAACATTTGGCTACATTAAAATAAAGTTTGTTCTCGCGGCTCCAGTCCGCTACTCTATCTATATCTTCCTGTAGCCGTTCGCAATCACTCGCGTTTTTAACCTCAAGCAGCAACTTGAGATCATCTGCAAATAACAAACATTTACTATGCCTGACGACTTCCGGCAAGTCGTTTATTATTATTAAAAATTCGAGAGGTCCCATGTTGCTGCCTTGGCTTACGCCTGACCTAGTATAGTATAGTTCAGATTCAATTCCGTTTATATCGACGTACTGTTGCCTATCCTTCATGTAACTCGCAAAAAATTGTAAGAGGTGTGATGTGCAGCCAACTTTTGCGAGCTTCATTAGGAGTATATCATTGTCGACTGTGTCGAACGCCTTCTTAAAATCAAAATAAACTGCATCGACTTGTACACCTGCGTCAATAGAAGGGACAACCTGTGCCATAAAATTGAGAAGGTTTGTAGCAGTACTGCGCCCTGCACGAAAACCGTGCTGCGCATCCGATAGTTGAGCGTTCACTTGTATCTGTACACAACGCTGGACAGCCGACTCAAACACCTTTGCCGGTGTCGACAGAACTGCCACCGGTCTATAACCGCTAATATCCTCGCTAGATTTACCCTTCGGAACTGGTAATTTTAATTTTTATTAATTTTTACTATTTAATTTATTTAATTTTACCCTAGTAATTTTCCACTGATTCGGAAATTCTGCAGATTTAAGGCAAGTGCTAAACAAAAAGTGCAGAGGTTCTATTAGAACTCTACTGCAATCTCTAACCAAAAAAGCTGGTATACCGTCGGGACCTGCCGAACATTTCGGCTTAAGATGTTTAATTGCCATTTCTACGTCATACAAACTAAGACCTTCTAAGTGTACTCGTGTACTCGTACTGGCGCACGCCTCCGCTGCTCGCACATCTAATTGAGGTGGCTCACTATTATAAACTGACTTAAAATACTTAGCGAATTGCTTAACACACTCATAGTCCGTTAAGTGCTGACCGTCCATGACTATAGTCTGTCTACTCTTAGATATCCTTTTCGACCTAATATATTGCCAAAAAGATTTAGGATCTCTAGCAAACTGGCATTGAATTCGGTTTTTATGTTGTTCATGGGCAGCACCTATAGCCTTTTTAATACGCGACCTACACTTAGAGAACTCTGCGTAATCCTGTTCTAATTTAGTTGATTTATATCTCTTGTGAAGCCGGCTTTTAGTTATTAAATCTCGTATTATATCTTTTGTGTACCATTCTGGATACTGGTATTTGCCGTTATTATGTAAATGTAGCTTTTTCCGCGGTACGCATTCATCTATAATTTCGTAAAATTTAGAGTAGAAGTAACTTAAAATTTGTTCCAAATCCATTAACTTATACATAGGACCCCAATCTATACTGGCTATTCCCGTGTATAGTCTTTGAAAATCCGCCTTGTAAAAATTCCAACGCGGGTAACTTTTACGTCCATTGGTAAAGTTGCAAAACTCATCACGGTCGTTACTGACGTGTGAAGAGCTGGCAGTCTTTGTTAGTATAACGCTCAGCGCAAGAGGCGGATGTTGCGGGTCGACCGGAACAAGTGCCTCATCCAATTCTGTCACTAATACCTCCGTAAGAAAACCCGTAGTCAATACTAAATCGAGCTGGCGACCTAAGCAGTTCGATACATAATTACTTTGAGTGAATTTGCAAAATGTCAAAAAATATTCATAATAATTACTTACATTAACAGAACACGAATACAGGTTAAAATCTCCTAACACTAATATAACACTATATCTATTACACAGATCTTCTATTATTCTAAACAAAGTTATATAGTCATTTTCAGGGCTGCCTGGTGGGATATACACAACACTACACAAAAACAAAAACTTATTTCCAACGTGAACTGTCGCGCAGACTATTTCAAAAGCACAGGTTTCAATCGGTACGCTCGACACATGTACACGTCGCAATTCGTACCGGTGTGTTGTGACCAGAAACACCCCACCC
Organism: Apodemia mormo; assembly: GCA_036924255.1. Lineage (NCBI taxonomy): Eukaryota > Metazoa > Arthropoda > Insecta > Lepidoptera > Riodinidae > Apodemia > Apodemia mormo. The sequence continues at coordinate 35,823,697 of JAUPFN010000003.1, read as the reverse complement.
TGCTTTCGCCCATCTGTTCTATCGCAACGTACTATGTTGTATCCTGGTGGTATAATTTCGGCATTCTGTATGGATTCGTTGCATCCAGACTCCGCAACGGCGTATAGATCGAAATTGAAAACCTCTATATTATTTCTGAAATGGTCTAATTTCGTTCGCAAACCCCTGACGTTTTGATAGAACAGTTTTATAGTTTTATTTATCCTTAGCTTACTTTTGGCACTAATACACTTTACTTTATTGTCATACGCAATAGTGTTATGCGGCCTCACACCGTCATCGGATGAATTTATGTTATTCATTCCTAATAACGGTGCGTCTCCTACGAAACCACTTGTTAAGGCGAATATTTGGGGGCCAGTTCCCTGCAGACATGAAAAACATAAAACTGCTCTCTGGGACCGTGACAACGAACGACGCATAATTATTATGTTTTAGTTCCAATTTTTCGACCGCATATGGTTTATCGCTGCTTTTCTTTTTAAGCATATATTTTTGTACGCTTTCCGTAGTCGTATTCACACTTAAAGACCACAAGTGAATATTGCGTGTCTTTTCAATTCCAGCTAAAGTATCATCAAAATCACCGCTTCCACGAACAATTTGCCTTGTCCGTTTTCGCCGTGTCACTGTTGTCCATTGCTCGTTTTTGCCTTCATCGCTTACTGATACACGAAGCTGGCTCGTCGATGGAATTGCAGCGCTACCTTGCGTATGTGATGACGTAGATTCTCGCTCGGCTAGGCACGCAAGCGACGGCGATATAGTCATCGACTCTTTCGTGCCATTTTCGTGCGCAGTCGGCTTCGTTCGTTGGTCGTCAATGTCAGTCGCCTTCGCGCGGGCTCGCGCACTACGTGTCAATATTGTTTTTTTACTCCCTTGTTCATGCTCGGTTGTTCGCTGTGCAGTATGTGACGTCGGCGATATCTCACTCCCACTTTCCGCCCGTTGGCGATTGATTTCAAATTTATTGGATGAGTTAACTATCACTGGTAACTTTTGTTCTTCAACTTTTGGCGTAAGTAAAATATCTACTTTCGTTTCCAGTGATTTTACCATTTCAACTAATGAATTAATTTTTAATTCAACGGGTAGCATAAGACTTTGCACCATTTTTAACACATCACTAGTACTGAACTTATCCATTTTACTATTTTTAAACTTTAATTAATACAAACGGCAATCAAAACACTTTTATACGACCGGGAGAGGGAGAGAGACTTGTAATAATATTGTTACGAATAATCTAGAAGCGTGTGGAGTTGGAGCGCGCGCGCGGTAATTATCTAGAAATAAAAGAAAGAGATAGCTACTCCTATTGACAAACAAATAGTTGACCGGGCCTATGCCATAATGGACTTTGTGGGATATGACATAAGGTTGAAAGTAGCGTATACTAGGATTTATGACTCATAACATGTTTACGATAAGAAGTGATTCATTGTTTCCCGATACATTTAGACTTTTCTGGATCCAGCTAGGACTTTCCCCTGCCTATAAATACAGAGATGTTGACAAACACAAGGCAGTTTTTATCAAGCGATCGAGAGCGATACATCAAGTGAACAGTGCGAAGTGAGAAGTGTTTTATTGTGTAGTGTTCTAAGTTCAGCGATAGTACAGCAAGTGACTATTGTGTAAAGTGTATTTTAGTATTATGTTGTGTTGTGTTGTGTAAATACACGGATTTAATATAAGTGGTGTTTTCTTACAATTGCGAACCCGAGTACGTAACAATATCAAAACATATACATTATTTATAAAAGTACCTATAAAGTAAAAAATTTATTATATATGTTTATAAAATTGTGTAAGTTGTAGGATGTTGGTATTCGCTTTGTGGTTCCAATACATTTTGTAAAACCTGAGAGTTGCAGTCTCAGAGCTTCGCTACCTTGCACTGACTTGTTCAATTCGTCACTCTATAAATACGAATTAGGGACAAATATGTTTATTCATTTCCTGAATCTTGAAAAGGAAAGTGCTAAGAAAATATTTTAAAAAATATAAACAGATAGTATATGACACAAATTATAGTGAGTCAGTGTTATTATGTTTAAGAGTGCTGGAGAAAAGTAAGTACATTATTTTTTATTAAATTTTAGTTTTGTACTCATAGTTAGCAAAGATAGATAAATTACGCCAATCATGACTTTAGTTATTAGTAGTTTAATATTCAATCATGCAAAATTACACGAGTACTTCTCAATAGTTTCTTTTTGAAAATTTAAGCAATCGGTATTAATATATATATATATATATATATATATATATATATATATATATATATATATATATATATATATATATATATATATATATATATATATATATATATTAGGGTGATTCATTTGCGACAAACATTTTTTTTTTAGGTGCTCAAGCAAAATTTTGTTCTACATATTGAAAAAAAAAAATTCCACCAAGTTAGATCTCTTAATTCGAGTATGAAGTGCTTGCCGTTTTAATTTGATTTTTTCCCATTAGAAATGCATGTAATTTTTTTTTTTTTTCAAATTTCTAATGCTTGGACACATTTAATGATATTGGCATTCTGATTGCTGAAATATATCCAGGATTCCACGCTCTTTAAATGACTTTTCGTCAATTTTAATGTCGCCTGCTTTGGTCCACTGGTACCATCTGTCAAAGTTATGTTTTCGAATAAAATGCACATTTTTTTATTTTTACAGCGAAAATTGATTGATAGATGGAAAAAATAATACATATTTTTATAAAAAATTTGATTCTCTTCAAAAAAGGTCGTAACTTAAGTCTCTCAGACTCATAGTTTTTAACTTGCAGTAACTTTTGTAACTAAAAATGTAGAAAAATTATAAAAAAATTACAAATTATGATGTTTAAATTCAAGTTTTTGTTTTAAAATTTATTTTTTTCATTACATTGTCAATTTTACTTTTTGTACTTTTATACCTGACATGTTACACATACTGACATACAGACACACATACACAAACAAATAAATAAATAACACAATAAGCGGGAAACAAAAAAGTTAATATAAAATTTTAATAAATTTGTAATTTATCATAGTTTATATTTTTATTAGAAATACAACCGAAAGAAAATGAATTGTTACCTGCTGGTTTCCTCTTCATTAAATTTTAAAATTTTATCTTTAGTATCCAGAAATTCTAAAATAGTCTCAAAAATGCAAAAAATCTTATCAAACATAAGCCTTTCGACAGCCAGCGTACTTCAGTGTGAAGGAGTAATTGATGAAAGTGTTCATCGTTTTCTTCACACAACTGCGCAAATAACCGCGTATTCAACGCGTTGCTTCGGATTCGGTTTACTGCGTCAATAACTAAATGAAGTGATTCATGCAATCTAACACTCAAATTTTTAGCAACTAAATTATGGAGATTGCACTGTAATTCTATTAATATATATATATATATATATATATATATATATATATATATATATATTAATAGAATACATATATATATATATATATATATATATATATATATATATATATATATATATATATATATATATATATATATATATATATATATATATATATATATATATTAATAGAATTACAGTGCAATCTCCATAATTTAGTTGCTAAAAATTTGAGTGTTAGATTGCATGAATCACTTCATTTAGTTATTGACGCAGTAGTAGAGATTGCACTGTAATTCTATTAATATATATATATATATATATATATATATATATTAATAGAATACATATATATATATATATATATATATATATATATATATATATATATATATATATTAATAGAATTACAGTGCAATCTCCATAATTTGAGCTAATTGTTGCAAGATGTTCGAATTATGGAATGTTTTCGGAAAAATCAAAAAATGTTTTTGATATACAGCTGCTGGATTTTCTGTCTTATTTAAATAATTAAATTTTGCCCACAGATGACTGATGCCATGTCCGAATCTAAAAAAAATGTAGACAATGCAGTGTAATTATTTGAAATTTGGCTTCATTCCATCATTGCCAGACAAAAAATCACCTATGTGCTTTTTATGCAACAAAGTTTTGGGCAATGACGCTATGAAACCATCTAAACTACAAGATCATCTGAGAAGACACCATCCTGATAAAACATAAGAAAGATTTGAAATACTTTCAAACACTCAAAGATAGAAGAGACCTACACTGGACAAAATGTTCGCTTCGACGTCACAAAGAAATGATGATGGTTTGCGGGCGTCTTACAATATCTCGTTACTTATAGCAAAATCCGGAAAACCGCATACTATCGGAGAGAAGTTAATTTTGCCAGCCGTTGAAGAGGTTTTAAAAACTGTTTTACACAAACCTGCATCTGATATTATTAAAAGAATTCCCTTAAGCAACAATACTGTTGGTTACTTCATTGAAAAAGCAATTCCTTTATCAAATATAATATCAGTAGCTACAGATGGAGCACCTGCCATGGTTGGACATTATCGTGGATTTATAAGCTATTAAATCAAAATGTGTCAGGGATGTTAGCAATAAATTGCATCATCCATCGACAACATTTAGTTGCTAAAAATTTGAGTGTTAGATTGCATGAATCACTTCATTTAGTTATTGACGCAGTAAACCGAATCCGAAGCAACGCGTTGAATACGCGGTTATTTGCGCAGTTGTGTGAAGAAAACGATGAACACTTTCATCAATTACTCCTTCACACTGAAGTACGCTGGCTGTCGAAAGGCTTATGTTTGATAAGATTTTTTGCATTTTTTGAGACTATTTTAGAATTTCTGGATACTAAAGATAAAATTTTAAAATTTAATGAAGAGGAAAACAGACATCGCCTATTTAACAGATTTGTTTACAAAATTTAATATGGTTAATTTGCAATTACAAGGCGACAGTTTAAATTTGATTAAAACAAAGTCCAACTTATCAGCGTTTCTTGTCAGAGTCAAACTAATGAAGCAAAATATTGGACGGGGCGAATTTTCTCAGTTCCCCAATTTGTCACAGACAAGCTGCCAGGAAGACGACGTTTCAACTTATGTTCAACATTTAAATGCCCTCTATTCAGATTTTGAATCTAGGTTTGAGGGTATTTTGACTATGGTAATTCCACCATGGATAATTAATCCATATGGTGACATAGAAGAAACGAATGTCATAATACAAGAGGAACTGACTGAAAACTAAGTACAAACAAAGAACTTAAGGTTCAGTTTAAAAATGGATATCAGCAATTCTGGCTGCAAAACAACATACCCGTTACTTATCCCGTATTATGGAATATAGTGAGCAAATTTTTAATTTCCATTCCATCGTCATACCTAGTGGAAAGGGGGTTCAGCCTTGTTACCAATCTCCTAACGAAAAAAGAAACAGGCTGGACATCATTAGCCGAGGAGATTTAATATTAACCCTTACAAAATTAAAACCAAATGTTGATAATTTATTATTACAGCATCAGGTTCATCCTTCTCACTAAAAATATTGACTTATTGCTTATGTTATTTTATTTATAGTTTATTTTATGTTTATTTATGTGATACTAAAGATAAAATTTTAAAATTTAATGAAGAGGAAAACAGACATCGCCTATTTAACAGATTTGTTTACAAAATTTAATATGGTTAATTTGCAATTACAAGGCGACAGTTTAAATTTGATTAAAACAAAGTCCAACTTATCAGCGTTTCTTGTCAGAGTCAAACTAATGAAGCAAAATATTGGACGGGGCGAATTTTCTCAGTTCCCCAATTTGTCACAGACAAGCTGCCAGGAAGACGACGTTTCAACTTATGTTCAACATTTAAATGCCCTCTATTCAGATTTTGAATCTAGGTTTGAGGGTATTTTGACTATGGTAATTCCACCATGGATAATTAATCCATATGGTGACATAGAAGAAACGAATGTCATAATACAAGAGGAACTGACTGAAAACTAAGTACAAACAAAGAACTTAAGGTTCAGTTTAAAAATGGATATCAGCAATTCTGGCTGCAAAACAACATACCCGTTACTTATCCCGTATTATGGAATATAGTGAGCAAATTTTTAATTTCCATTCCATCGTCATACCTAGTGGAAAGGGGGTTCAGCCTTGTTACCAATCTCCTAACGAAAAAAGAAACAGGCTGGACATCATTAGCCGAGGAGATTTAATATTAACCCTTACAAAATTAAAACCAAATGTTGATAATTTATTATTACAGCATCAGGTTCATCCTTCTCACTAAAAATATTGACTTATTGCTTATGTTATTTTATTTATAGTTTATTTTATGTTTATTTAATGTTACATATATTTTACATAACAGATACAAAATTTTATTTTGAGTAGTTTTAATTTAAATTCAATTAATAGATGTATAAATTAACATGTGTTTTTACTTTAAGTTTTTAACACTAAACTTCACTACAGTTAGAAATTTACAGGAAATCAATATCAGGTAAGTAGGGGGTCTACCCAACATGGAAAAACATGGCAAGGGGTCTGCAACACAAAAAAGTTTGGGGAACTCTGTTCTGACCACGAAATAAAGAAAACAAGGGGAAGTGAAGAGTGGGCGTGCCGCGTGCGTCACTATTATGCGCTTTTACTCTAAATTGCCTTAGTGATACTTACCATATCATTAGGAGATAGTCGTCGTGCGAAAATCTATTATACACCGAATTATGCCGTATTGTGCCATCCTTAATGCAGAAATGATAGTAGAATACAGATGATTAAAAATGGAGATATTTCATATCATTCGAAAGTACAATTTTCATTTTATTTTAATTAAATTCCTGATTTAATATAATCTCTAATGATATAATAGAAAGTCACGCTAAAATCAGCCGTACACCTTACATATAAAGTTCATTTTAGGTTGACCTAATTTTTCTAGAAAGATATACGTAATGACAGTCATTACGTATATCGTTCTAGAAAGTTCTCTACTCAAATATGATCAACTGAAAACTACGGAAAATCAATGCTGCCATCTATTGTAGAATAGCGAAACTATTACGATCTTAAGTTTCACTATTATACAAATAGATGAGTCTATTTTGAATAGACTACAAAAGGACGTAAATACTCTTTTTTTTTGTAGCAAAATAAAATTAATTGTAACGCAGTTTGGTATATTTTTAAATGTTCTGTTTGTGTGTTTCGGATTATTGCTGTTTAAAATGAAAACGACCAATGAAACAATGTTTGCATTAGTAGTTTATATGCAATAATGCTTATTTTATGTGTGAGTGTGGCGATCGCGGTCTTGATACAAATGTTTGTACTTGCCAATTCCGTTGTTTTCTTTATTTCGTGGTTCTGACCTCTACAACTAATATAAAATGTGATATGCCTTGCAATTTTACTAATATTTGTCTTTGTTTTGTCTAGATCCCTCAGTGTGATAATTTTAACTCTCACCAGACAAAAATTTTTGTTGTCACTCCCATGACTGACTTGATACTGGCAGAATCCGTAATCAACAGAAAGCCATTAATACAAGATTGAATTGAAGTGTTGCACACATTATTGATACAGAATTTAGAAATAATGAAAAAATAGGTAAAGAAATAGGGGAACATAGATGATATATTTTTTAAATACATTTTTAAGGTTATTACTATCTAATATTTGGTATTTAGTTGTTTGACAGATCGTCCAAGCACACTGATACTAGGTAGGCATCGCCATATGGCGGACGTTCCACGTACCCGAACAAAGAGGTTCAACTCAACATTCTTGATCCAAACAGCAAGGGACTGGAATATGCTTCCTGAGTCTGTGTTCCCCGACGGGTACAACCCTGGGTATCTTCAAGAGCAAAGTGAACAGGTACCTTTTAGGGAAGCGCATTCTATCTTAGGCCACATCTTAGCTTACCATCAGGCTAGATCGTGGTCAAGCGCTTCTCGCTGTAAGAACCATCCTGGCACTTCAAGGAATATTAGAAAAAAGAATTAGTTAATAAAATAAAATAATAAATAAAAAAGTTAATAAAAGAAAATAATTTGATTTACTTACACAGAATAATATTTGTAATCATATAAAACAATTGAAAATTATAAAACACAATTATTTGACAAAAGAAAAGTCAAGATATTAATACTAAAAAATAGGTGTAATATAAAATATTATTTATTGCCATCAAATGAAAAAAAAATTATTTTGCAAACAAAAAGTCAAAAACTTAATACCTGCTAAAACTTTATTCTTTATAATCATATCCATTATTAAATAAACCTTATCACTAATCAATCACTGACCATCTATTCTAAAGTCATGTACTTTGCGTTTACGTAAATAAGCAACAGCTAATCTTGTACAATTAGAGATAACAATACACTCCATCAACTCCATCAACGTACGAATACTCAAGTCTCAAATATACAATATCTAAAAAAATCGCTGTAGGATTTCCAGGGACACAAGTACAAATATTGGAGCAATTCCGGCTTAAGCATAAGAATTCACAGCAGCATTCTGAAATTGGTTAAATATTACTCTGACAAGAGTGTGTTTCATTCAAAGATTTTACGATTGGGAGAAAGACAGACTTGTCAGAATGATATCTGATTTCAGAACAAAGTTCCGAATATAAAGAATGCAGATTTTTGGGTTGAGATCTTGTCATATTTTATGAAGGTAATTAAAATAAATTTTCTATGCGAATAAGTCGTTAGAATAGTCGCTAGATTTTTTTTGTCACTAGACACATAATTTAAGTCGATGTACATGGGGCACACTAAAAGTTTTGCACTTCTAGCTAATCGGAACTATTTGAATTTCGAATGTTATATTTTTAAAATGTTGCAACCTTCTTAGTAATAAAAAAAAACAATTGGTGGGAAATTATTTGTCAATTGTTTTTTTATCACACATCAAAGTTCTATGTACACAACGAAAATGGAATTAAGGTGAAAAGATTTTAGAGCAATGATTTTTTATGATTTTAAAAGTTCTCTTTCTCTGCAAGACTGTGCCGCTCATCTTCAAAATGCTTTTAGGAGAGAAGCACCTTGTTTGAGCACCATGATGCGATGGTTTGCTGAATTTGAGAGAGGGTGATTTTCTTTACATGACGAATTTTTTGAAGGGCAGACTTCAACTGCAGTCAATGTAAATAATGTGGCTACTGTTAAGAGGTTAATTGAAGAAAACCCCCGGATTACCTATGAGACAATCCGAGGACTATTGGGGATAGTACAACCACGGACATTCTAATGCTGTTTATGAGATTGCCACAGGAGACGAAACATGGATTTATTGTTTTGAACCCGAAAAAAAAGCAAGTGATGGGTGTTTGAAAATGAGAACAGGCCAACAAAAGTAAGATAGGCGAGAAACATTGGTAAAAAAATGATTGCATTTTTTTTCTCAGCTATGGGTCCCATCTGTACAATTCCACTTGAAGATCAAAAGAGTGTTAATGCCGAGTGGTATTTTACCATTTGTTTACCCAGGATGTTAGAAAAACTTCGTGAAAGATGACCCAAAACCTGCATTCTCCTACACCATGATAATGCTTCTTCACACACGGCCAACAAAACAAAAGTCATTATCCTACGCATAGCCCCGACCTAGCACCCTGTGATTTCTGTATTTTTCCCAAAATCAAAGATTTGATGAGAGGTTTTACTTTTACCAACTCCGAAGAGGCAGTGATAGCATTCAATCAGCACGTAGGAAACATGCCATCAGATCCATGGTCCTGTTTTAAAAAATGGTTCAATCGCATGAAAAAATGTTTAAAATGTAAAGGAGATTATTTTGAAAAGCAATAAATATAATATTTTGGTTATAACATGATATTTTTTTAAGTTACGCAAACTTATAGTGTGACCTATGTATAAAACAAAATGTCATTAGATCTAGCGACAAAGTCGCTAAATTGGCAACACTAACAGCAAATTCGAGCTGCAAATTTCTAAAGACGGCTGTACACATTGGGCCAAGGTATTGGGCCAACATAATGGCCCAACGTGTAGAAGCCTACTTAGCGCTAAAGTGAATGTTGTCGGTTTTTCGTGTGCACGTCAAAGGATCTTGGCGCGCTCCGCATACGGCGTTCACACGTTGGCCTCTTATTTAGTTCGTTGTCATACGTCAGTAAAGATGGTTGTGTTGCACGTGAGTTAAATTGCTGTTCTCGAATTACGATGGAGTGGACAAACATTGAGGTTTTACAATTCATTGAAATGTACCGAAATGAACCAGTTAATGAATGACTGATGATGATGAATGTTCTTTATGAATTGAAACTTTCTCATTAATACACCACAATTATTAAATATGATCATCTTTGTCGAGAAATTCTGTAACATATTGAAAATAATAACTACTTATCGATACATATTTATGAAATTTGGACTGATTTTAAGGTACAAAGTAATTATTATTTTCAGTATCTTATACGGAATCATTATATGGAATCTATCCGAATTCCGAATACATGTTGTTCGTATTGAATTCAAGTCAATACTAATTATTTTTTAAACCTTTCTTGTCTTGTCTCATTTTGCCTTGTTTTATCTCATTGTTGACAGAGGTTCAGATGACATTAGGTATTAGGTTAGGATATATAAAAAAAAAAGATAAGTATTCCTGTTATTGAACTAAAAAAGAAAAAGGAATCTTTAATAACAACTCTTACAGCGGTACGAGATTCTACGTCCATCTTTATTAAAGAGCCAATACAGAATGGTCAATACACCAATGGATAAACAGAAACATTTACAATTCAATATGTTGGCCCAATGTGTACAGCCGCTATAATGACAATTGCACCCCTCCACTCCACTTATCAATTTGGCATATTTCTAAACCGTTACCTGTATTTCTTACCAGTATTAAAAATTGTTGGTAGATGAAAAATACTCGTAAAAAGTGAGATTCATATAGAGAGTTTCTGGTTCCTATTTTTAATTCTTACCTGCCTGAAGACGATGAGGATGTGCTATCATCAGATGAGGATGAAGTAATGCTTGAAGAGCTTGAACTTCTAGATGATGATGAACTGGAAACTGTTTTTTTTTTATCTTTACGAATATCTTTACTAGAGTCCATTTTTAACTGTAATTCTAATTCTCTTTGTAACTGTTGTCTTCTTTTCTCAAGAACATCAGTATCTGCATACTCTAAGTCATTTTGATCCCAGTTGTCAATTTCTCCATCAGGGCTACGACCTGCTCTTACAACAACTGTAGAGTGCAATCTATTTTTCCCATCATCTTTTACAACGCGTTTACTTTCAGTGTCTTTATTAGCGGCACGTTGTTTAGATGGACTTATGAGAGTATGACTATTGGCAAATTTACAACTTTTACCATAAGCGCAACTACCATGTTGTGCCCATTGTCTACAATATTCAGTTGTTTTTTTAGCAGAAGATTTCTTCGTACCGAGACGCTCAAACACACTTGGTCTATTAGACAAGTCTTTCGTTTTGGGTAACTCGACAGTAATTTTTCTTTTTCCCTGTTTTGACATTATAAAAGACAAACATTGGTCTCATCGAATAACTGATTGTCTAAATAAAACACATTCCTAAATTTTAATTTTGAAAAACAGAAACACACACTCGCTAATATTCTGTTGAAAATAAACCACATCACGGTGAAATAAGCACGGCAACTACATAACCGGTAAATATTGCTGTTAATATAGCTACAGCAATTGAGTTTAAACAAATGTCTGCAATGAAGACCACACAGCACACAATCAAAAATCTAATTTCAGAAACTCCTTAGCAGTATTATATACTCTTTGCTCCTTAGAACCAAAACATTGTCCATTTTTCAATTTTTATATCAAACATATGTCAAAACTCAAAATAGACAATAGGTAGGTACCAAGGAAGTTACATTCTACCCGGAATGCTTGCACGCGCTTCAAGTCGTTCCGAAGAGTACCACGACATGCGTGGAGTGTGTCTCTTTCTACTAAATATAAGAGTGGGCATGTGTAGTTTGCAAATTACTACTAAGTAATTCTAATAATTTGAGAAACATTTTTTGCAATGTATAAGTAATTACGTAATAATTAAAATAAGCACATTTTAGAACTCACTATGTTAATTACAATAAAAGTTATGCTAATATATTTGTCGACGTGTATGAATAAAAAGGATTTAAACGATTACCGAATATGTAAAAATCTACCATCTAGATAGTTTTATTTACACTGGCAATTGCAAGAAAGGGACAACATCCACTCTTGTCGTTTTCTTGGTCAGAACGTTTTTCCCCTCTGTTATGTAAGAAACAAATATCAACTTTATTCGTTACAAAATAAAGTACATTTTTATTTTTCAAATATTGTTTCGTAACAATTCCATAGTATATAAGTTCCTTGGTAGGTACCTACCAACCATTAGGCATGGTTCGATATATCGAAACGAAACTTATATCGATACGTGTCTATTATCATACCATATCGATATCTAAATATACATAACCGATTTCACAAAAACTTCATCAAGTTATTAGTAATGGTTTATCCAAAGCGCAACGCAACAACACAACACGAGATCGAAATACAAATATTGAATAACGAACAAAACGCGAACTTCACATCACGAGTGATGACATCGACAGCTTTTATACCCTTTGTCTCTGTCTTACCATTTAATTTTTTACTGGCGTAAAAGTGATGAAGCGAATATTACGTAACTTCAGCTAGTGATTGGTAGTTTCGTTAATAATTATAATGTGTGCGTAATATCTATATCTTAACGCGCTAGCAATAAGGTCTAGTTTCTATTTATTTAGTTACAACAGAGTCCATGAGTTAGCAGCTTTCCGCCGGCTACCCGACATCAGGGAGAAATTCTTTTTTTTTAAACTAGACTTACGCGGAATAGATTTAAGGTTGCATTTATGTTGTAGAAATAAAAATTGTATTGAATGAATTTTGTTTTATATTTATGGACAGTTTTGTTTTGAGTTGCACTTGACCTTGGTGACACGTGCCCTACTTAACGACAATTCTTTACCTTTTTTTAGTTCTAAAGTTTTTATTTAAGTACTTATTGTAAATAAATAAATAAATATAAAACTTTTAGTGAGTATTACATTAACTTTTAGAGTGTGTATAAAACTTTTAAATTAATATCAGTCTATAAGCAGTTTACATTTGTGTTAATGTAAATAAATAAAAGATATCAGATAGGGTAAATTCGCCTGTTCTGTTAATTATTAGTACCTATGCATATTATAATTACTAATTTCCGTCAACATTATTATGATTGTAGATAAACGTACAGAAGTCGATAATCAATTATCACACTAGGACGCAAACTATGCCTATAGTGGATATTATATATCAGATTGCGTCCGTCTGTTAATTAAATACAAATAATAGCGTAAATATTATATATTATATTCAAGTCTGCCTCGTGGTCTAGAGGATAGCTTTCGGCTAAGATTATGAGGGCCCGGATTCTATCTTCAGGTCGCTCAAAATTATAATTAAGGTTTTTTTTAAAGGTTTTTCTCGAAAATCCAAAATCTCAGTAGCAACACGGAGTCTGGCGGGTGGTGTGTTACTCCTCCCGTGCTTTGAAACACATAAAGCCTTTGGTCCCTTTTATTGCTAGAAATAATCGATAGTCGAAATCAAGTCGGTAAAATGCGATGAAGCTCATCACCATTCGTCCCACCAAGCAACAAACCGGTGAATCGCAGTGAACTGGAAAGTCTATAGACCTTCATTTTACTCTGTCTGCCATGCAAAGGAACCGGCCATGATGAGATTTAAACGTATAGTTGATTACGACTATCTTTACGCCCGTATGCCCGAAGCGGTAGGCAGAGGTACAATCAGTGCACTCACTATGAGCCGAAGATAGGTTAATCGCCCCGTCGTTCAAGAGGTAAGCGAACCTAACTAAGAATCGATGGGGTTCGGGTCCGATTCCCGACAGGGACAAACATTTGTGTGATGAGCATAGGTGTTTGTATATCTGGGATTGGGTGCTTATTATGTATGTAACAGCATTTATATGTATTAGTATCGTTGACTAACACCCAAGCAAATAATTTGCTCACTTTGGGTAGATCAATTCGGGTAATTTATTCTCCTAGCGTTTATGACACTTGTCTAGACATATCGATACCTAAAAACGATTTTCGATATCGATATGAAAAATGAATATCGGTTAACTATTCGTTTGCAAATAAATACGAAAACGCTCATGTCTACCTACCATCAAAAATCAAAATCGACTATGCCACAGATAACTTAATAGTTTACCATAGTCTACACCAAGGAACTTATATACAATAACTGGAATTACTACGAAGTAATATTTGAAAAATAAAAATGTACTTTATTTCGTACCTAAGAAAGTTGACATTTGTTTCTTACATAACAGAGGGGAAAACGTTCTGAGCAAGACAACGACATGAGTGGATGTTCTCCCTTTCTTGTAATTGCCAGTGTAAATAAAACTTTCAGATGGTAGATTTTTATGTATTCGTTAATCGTTAAATCCCTTTTATTCATAAGCGTCGATAGATACATTAGCATAAAATGTATTGTAATTAACATAGTGAGTCCTAAAATGTGCTTATTTTAATTATTACGTAATTACTTATGCAATGCAAAAACTGTTTCTGAAATTAGTAGAATTACTTAGTAGTAATTTGCAAACTACGCATGGCCACACTTATATATGGCGATTGGCGCTTTATTTAGTAGAAAGAGACACACTCCACTCATGTCGTGGTACTCTTCGGAACGACTTTGAAGCGCGTGTAAGCATTCCGGGTAGAAAGTAACTTCCTTGGTCTACACTCTACCACAGAATACTTAGAGACTACCCAGAAGTCAATGTTACATACAAGTATTATTCGAGCATAGCATATTTTTGATAAGTTGCAATAAGATATAGGTACCTACCTAATATCAAAGACTAGGTACCTACCTACTTAATTGGTCTTATTCTCGTCTAATTGGTCTGTGCTGGAGATGCAAGCATAAAAGTAAGCATATTTATATATATACACCACGCATGGAATTACTACGCAAATATTAAAAGTTCTGTGTTACACGGAAATACACGGAACACGGAATTACTATATATATATATATATATATATATATATATATATATATATATATATATATATATATATATATATATATATATATATATATATATATATATATATATATATATATATATATATATGTGAGGAAGTATGTATTTGCAACCTAAGGTAGCGTAGCGCTATCTAGAGTAGAATAAAGCGTAGTTGACTTGTACGTTGCGTACGTCACTTACGTCATTTATATCTTAATAGTAATCCATCGGCCAGCATATTATATCAAATATCGCCTGTCGTAACGAAATCCGAGTCAGTAGATCGGTTTATAAGAGGACTCACAGCTAGAGAACCGACCGTGCCTAACGTGCGCACTGATTCAGTGATAAGACGACTATGTGGTGGTATATTATAATTTATTGTCTTCTGCGAAAGCAGCGGTGGGATCAAATCCAATGCGTCTAATATTACTATCGGCCCAACAGTTCATGAATGTTGAAAACGAACCAATTTGAAGAAAATGGTGATGCAAGTGTTAGTGCAAAAAAAAAATAACTAACCCTTTTCTAGTCGAGAGGGTGGTACTTATATCAAACAGTGGCTACATTAATATCTCTCCTGCATATTTTGATGATTGTGAGTTTACGTTTGCTCGATGGTGCAATGAAATAGATTACCATCGTATCGAAACCGGCTGGGCTGATTACGAAACAATTACCGTATTCGTACATTTACAAGGCCGTGCTCATAAAAGGATGTCAAAATCATGCTTATGCAAAACATTGGATGAAATAAAGGAATATTAATCACGTCAGTTCACTACTATTGGAAGATTTCACGACATGATGCAGTATACTAGTAATTGCGCTTCAACTTATGTGGAGAACTCTGTATAAAAAAAACTAGTAATGGTAGATTAAATAGAAACTGGGTGGAGCGAGGTGAACAAAATTGTGGTCGTCATCTCAGGTATCTCCGACCGCCAGGTACAGTCTGATTTATTAAAAATACTGGCGAACAAAACTGAAGTCGTCATCTCAGGTATCTTCGACAGTCAGGTATGGTCTGATTTATTAAAAATACTTCTAAGTAGCAGTTACTCGCGATTTCATTCGTGTGATCAAAAATCAATGCTTCTATTTGCCCAGTAGGTAAAATAGTGGCCTGTGTCATTGCTGAATAATGTGGCTTTCTGAGCGTGAGAGAATTTTTGAAATTGCTCAAGTAGTTTTTGAGTTAAATTGTAACACATGAACTAGCAATCAGATCTTTCGTCTTTATAATTTTAGTATAGATAACTTCGTGGCACTTGACAGATATTTTAGCACTACACATAAATTGGAAATTACAAACGTCTTATCAATCAGTAACTATTTATGAATTACCTTAAACGTCATTGACTAGATGCTGTTGACCATTGGTCAGACCACGATAAGCACTTTTTGCTAAGCAATGTTAATAATACAATTAGCATTGCGAAAAATTGATCGTTTGATCAGATAGACATATCTCCATCAACACTGTACTCTTCTACAGTCTATGAACATTTTAAGATATGTTAAAAAACAGAATATTACATTTGATCATAACAATACATATGCAATGTGCATAATACATGTAAAATTATTTTAGTAATTATCACTTTGATCTAAGGGCACAGAACGATCCTACAGTGTCACAAATATTATAAATCGAGTTATAACGCAAAATGTCGAAAGTTTAGATGTGTAGCCTTAATTCTAGCGATGAAAGTATTCAATGATCTTATTGTCTGAAAGTGGGACGTACGGAACAGGTGTATTTTTCTAAACGAAAACATGACAAGTATACAAAATCAAGTGTTAGTTTGTTTATATTCACAATCAGAAATACGTATTTAAGTATTTTCATGCCCGTATCTCCGAGGAGATGGGTGGAGGTGCAGCCGGTGCGCCAGCAATTAGCCAAGTATGTTTGATCTCACAATGGGTGGCGGGCCTGTTGCCGGCCGGGCACTTATCCAATCCCAGGCAGCGTTGCTCTGCAAAGGTGGAAAGCACATTCTTTGATTTTCCTGACCCGGAAATCGAACCCGGCACCTCACGTGGTTGGCCGGACCACTAGACCACATAGGTGACAAATCAATAAATTTATGCGTTAGAATCGATCTCAAGTTTTAAGTTACAATGCTTAGTTAGCGGCTCTGATTGTTCACCTTGTGACATCATTATCGGGCGGGATGTTTTTTTAGTCGACCCGGAATGAAGCTTTCATTACAATAACAAAGGTACGCACAGTACAAAAAAGTTCAAGTGGATGTTTATGTTTTACAGAGCGCAGACTTACATGATATTGAGACCAATATTACTATCGACGATAGACATGGGTGTTTTGTTATTTTTCAGCATCGATGCACATCGTTGTTCGTAAACGTTACCATTGTCAATATCGTTGTTCCCGACAACGGTGTTGGACATCTAACTAGCGTACTAGCTGGGAAACGTCAAGCACGTTGATGGCTTGCCGTTTTCATAAACGTTGTGATACTGTCGTGCATCAACGTAAAAACATTTAGGAGAGTAAATGACAGTTGATGTAAATAGATAAACAAAATATTGAAATATAAAGTTTTTTTTTTAGTTTAGTTAGTTAAAATTTGGATACGCATTTGAAAGGATGATTTTCTACTCAAGCACGCAGTAAGGTTGGCATTTAGAATTGGTAACGTTGCGCTCATCCGTTGTTTATTCACAGTTGGATATTCACAGTAAGGGCCATCGGGCATCGACGTATTATAATTGGCGGCGTCGATTACAGTCGTCGTTATTCGACGTCTGCCATTGCGTTGAATTTGAGTGTTATTCCCATCCGTTACTGGGCATTTCGGCACCGGATGTCGTCACCGTGGACCGACATCGATCGTCAGCAGCGTTTCGTTAGAAACGGCCACCTCTAATCGACGATGATATTGCCCGTCTATATTACTTGATTAAAAGGGTTTGCGTTTGCACAAAGGGCAATTCCCACTATTTCATTACTATGTGTGAAATAAAAATGAGACTTGAAAATTTAAATAAAGTCGTACTACACCATCCTTAACCATTAATCTCTACAAAAATAAATTCTGTAAAGGATATCACTTCCAAAATAAGTTCATAACCCTCTACACTTGCCTTGTTATTCTTTTAAAAAAAAAGGGGACAGATAGCCTTTGTTTTATTTCAGAGATTTAAAAGCTAAAAACCATGCATGATAATTATTATCTTTCGATGAATATCAGATGACAATATTATCAATATTTGACTCTAAAAATGTAGCTATTTATACGTCAGCCGTCTCGGCTATGGAACTGTACTATCGCAAAAATCGACACTCAAGTTAATTTTATCAAATAAAGAAAAAGCCAAAGCCCTGAAGCATTTCAGGTACTATTCTTCTCAGGACAAGTTTTAAGGATGTCATAAACTACAACAGCCTTAAGGCATTTCATCATACAAAAAAAAAGATTTAGCTCCTTGAATACATAGATAATACATGGGCCTAGGTAGGCATTTTGATGTGGAGTACAGGAAAGGGATACCACACGTTTATTATTTTAGTCGTCAATATGGTTGGTTTCAACTCGACCAGAGGCTAGACCCTGACACTAACTGGATTATCCAGGCTTTAGTAAACGACACATTCGAAGTAAATTTGCGGTCATTATATGTTATGGAGAATAAGCTAGCTTCATAAAAACTTTCAAATTATAAAAATATGTTATGTCACGTAATAGTTCTTAAAATTATAATAGGCAACTTATTCAACACTTTCATGAGGATTCAAAACATATAGTTTGAGATACAACTTAAATAAAATACGAAAACATATATGGTTTTCCAACACTACCGCTTGTGCCAGAACATTATATGTTCACCGGTGCTTAACATGTAAAATTGATAAAATACCATCGGATAGTTTAGCTGCTTAGCTTAAGCCAGGATGGACGAACTAGCTTGTGCCGATAAAGCACGCTTTAATAAGAGTTAGAACAAAGTACATTTTTTTTAATGTAAGCGATGTAGTTTTAGTTGAGTAAAATCCTAGGCTAATTAATAAATTATGGAAAGGTTTTCAAATTCTTGTAAAATAACAGATGTTCACGATTTAAATAGTAATTAAGAAGGTGAGCCAAATAAGAGCTTATAATGAGAATTAATAGATGTATCTAACCTTCCATTTATGTCCTCGTAATGCGATTTCTGTGCCTGTTTCCGTTCTTTTATACATTCATTGTACATCTATACAAATAGGAAAATGTATCAAAAATAAATGAGAACAAAAACATTTTTTTTTTGCTTTATTTTTATTATAATGTTATTTTGTTGTGCTTTATTTAATTACTGTTACATTATATTAAAAAAAATTGTACGAACATTTAAATGTTACTGTGTTGATATCTCTTAATATTGTTCCAGAAATGCAGTGAAAAATAATGAAAATTGTTGGTTTTAAGATAAACTACTTTTGTGTTAATGCTTTTGGAGCACCATGTCTCACTTTAATTTATGTAATTACCATTTCAGTACATTGGAAGCTCCACGCTTCATGTAGCTATCATGTCAGTACATTGGAAGCTCCGCGCTTCGTGTAATTAAGAAGTCAATGCGTTAGAAGCTTCGCGCTTCACGTAACTATAAAAACAATACATCGGAAGCTCCGCGCTCCATGTAATTATCAGTTCTGTACATTGGAAGCTCCGCGCTTCATGTAACAATTAAGGAAGTACATTGGAAGCTTAGCGCTTCGTGTAATTAGCAAATCAGTGTATTGGACGCTCCGTGCTTCGTGTAACAATTGAGGAAGTACATTGGAAGCTTAGCGCTTCGTGTAATTAACAAATCAGTGTATTGGAAGCTCCGCGTTTCATGTAATAATTAAGGAAGTACATTGGAAGCTTAGCGCTTCGTGTAATTAATAAATCATTGTATTGGAAGCTCCGCGCTTAATGTAATAATTAAGGAAGTACATTAGAAGCTTAGCGCTTCGTGTAATTAATAAATCAGTGTATTAGAAGTTCTGTGCTTTATGTAACAATTAAGGGAGTACATTGGAAGCTTAGGGCTTCGTGTAATTAACAAGTCAGTGTATTAGAAGCTCCGCGCTTCATGTAACAATTAAGGAAGTACATTGGAAGCTCAACGCTTCGTGTAATTAATAAGAAAGTGTATTGGAAGCTCCGTGCTTCCGATAACTAGCAATTCAGATTGTAAAGGAAGCTCTGTGCTTAGTACAGCTCCCAGGTCGGCGTTGTGTGTCGTTTTAATATTCTTGTGCGACGTTACTATGAGCTTTATGTGCTTTGTATCACACCAAAAGACAGTAAAATTTTAACGAAGTGGAAATTTCTATTACGTATTGCCTACAGGCTTGTAATGTTACGAAGATAACTGTGCGACACGCGAGAGCGCGTTGTCTGTCAGAATGGCCGTGTGAGGAAGTATGTGAGTATTTGCAACCTAAGGTAGCGTAGCGCTATCTAGAGTAGAATAAAGCGTAGTTGACTTGTACGTTGCGTACGTCACTTACGTCATTTATATCTTAATAGTAATCCATCGGCCAGCATATTATATCAAATATCGCCTGTCGTAACGAAATCCGAGTCAGTAGATTGGTTTATAAGAGGACTCACAGCTAGAGAACCGACCGTGCCTAACGTGCGCACTGATTCAGTGATAAGACGACTATGTGGTGGTATATTATAATTTATTGTCTTCTGCGAAATATATATATATATATATATATATATATATATATATATATATATATATATATATATATATATATATATATATATATATATATATATATATATATATATATATATATATATATATATATATATATATAGATATATATATATATATATATAGATATAGAAAAAAGTTGTCTCAAGTTTTAAGTACAGCAATGGTGGCGCCATCTATCAGCCAGTAGTGTTAAAGCTGATTGCACATACTTAACGGCTGTCTTAAGTTGGCGGGGAAATTGATTTTCATTTCTTTTGTTACTTCGATTGTCCGCTAACTGTTTTTCAATGTTCGATCAAAACTTTTGTTGGCGGGGAAATTAATATTTATTTCTTTTGTTACTTCGATTGTCCGCTAACTGTTTTTCAATGTTCGATCAAAACTTTTGTTTGTTCGTTTTTAGTTTTTTTTATTTTCTAAAATTGACTCTCAAGTTAGCGCCAACTATAGATTTTTTCACTTTTTTAATACTTTGAAATTATTTCTTAAGTGTTCATAATTAATTAGGTAATAAAAAGCTTTTTTGCCGTCTTAAGATGGCGGGGGCGAAATTGATAGGTAGGTATTTTACAATTTTTTTTTGGTAATTTAATTGGTCGTTAACATCTCTACAATGTTCAACCATGCTTGCATCTCTAAGTAGTCTGTGGTTCGACCAAACATTTTTTGTTCGTTTTAAGTCTTTTTTATTTTTATTTTCAAAAGTGAATCTCAAGTTAGCAAAAACTATATATCATTTTTTAAACGAACAAAATATAAGATATAATTTAAAAGTATTAAAAAAAGTTTAAAAAATCTATAGTTGGTACATTTGAGGTCAATTTTTGAAGATTAAAAAAAAATAAAAACGTACAAAAAAATTAATGAACATTGAAGATCAGTTATAGAACAAGTGAAATAACAAGAAAATATAATAAAAAATCAATTTCTCCCTGCCAACTTAAGACAGACACAGTTAACGATCGAATCCAACCTTAGATGAAGGAAACTACTACTAGATATTATTATTTAATATCAATATTGTATGTTTTACACAATAATTATGTTTACAATTTTTATAGTTTACAAAAATAAATTATTGTAAACATAATTATTGTGATAATTTAATAATAATATTACATTAATTAGGTTTTAAAATAAACCAAATGATTATAAAACTTAATTACGACGAAACTCGTCGGAATGTTTGCACGAATGACAATAAGTTTAAATCTAAGAAGTTAAAAGTAGAGAATGAAGTCTTATTGTTATGTGGTAGACGCTTAGATGAAGGAAACTACTACCTACTAAATATGAAATAACCAAGGGGAAATCGTGTAATTTCGTCCCGAGTGATAGCGGACTTAGAAAAGCTGTTTACTGTCTACATCACAATTGATAAATTATATTGCAATTGAGCATGTTACTTTAGCAATTAGTTTTTATTTTAGACTAGCTATCCGTCAAAACTTGTTCTGCCTGTGTTAGTAATTTTCTCTATTTGTATTCTACATTTTCCCATCTTTTAAGCCTTTCCTGGACTTCAACAAATAATTCAAAACCAAAATTAGCCAATTCGGTTTAGCCGTTCTTGAGTTTTAGCGAGACTAACGAACAGCAGGCAGGTCGTAAAAGGCGGCCGATTGGCTATGTGAGTCATTGCCATCGTGGCTACTAGGTGGTAGAGTTCTGCATTATCTCGCCCGGGTCTGGTACCACCGCCTTATCTATTCCTGCCGCAATAGCGTCAGTGTTTATCGCTGTCGTGTTCCGGTTCGGAGGGTAAGGTAGCCGGTAAACTTATGCATGTGGCATTAGATCTCGCCACAAGATAGCAACGCACCATTAACATCTTTGGTGTCTATAGGCGGTGGTTGACTCTTTCTATCGGGAGAACTATCTGCTTGTTTGCTAACTTATGATATATATATATATATATATATATATATATATATATATATATATATATATATATATATATATATATATATATATATATATATATATATATATATATATATATATATATATATATATATTTTTTTTTTTTTTTTCAAGGGTGTCAAGGCCATGACTACCTACTATTTCAACCTTTGACAAGAGAAAGATAAGGACTTGGCATTAATTTCCATAAACAATCAACATTATAAAATTGCATGCATCCGACGCTGAATATATAAAAATGGCTTTATCTCTGTCAAACAAGTTTGAATATTCATAATAGACAAAGCTACAAAAGTTTGCCAGTGCTCTAATTTCAAATCATTGAATATTATATATATATATATATATATATATATATATATATATATATATATATATATATATATATATATACATTGTCTGTATGTCTGTTTGTCTGTATGTATGTGCGGGGTAAACTCAAAAAGTATTGCATGGATTTACTTCAAATTTTGCATGAATATTACTAACAGGTCGGGTCAACATAAAGGCTACATATTATCACGCCATCACCTACGTGGAAGGTGCTATGCGTAATAAAAGAAGTCCGCGCGGACGAAGTCGTTGGCAACAGCTAGTAATAAATAAATAAATGTCCCCCGTATTGGTCCGAGTTCCTTTGAAGAATAGACCAACTGCTGTTCTGCTAGGCAGATCGTAAAAGGCGACCGATTGGCTATATGTGTTACTATTATCGTGACTACCAGGCGGTAGAGTTCGGCAATGTCTTGCCCGCGTATTTGGTACCACCGACTTACCTAATCACGCCGTAGTAGCGTCAATGCTTGCCATTGTCGCGTTCCGGTTTGGAGGATAAGGCCACACGGATAGCAACGCACCATTAACATCTTTAATGTCTATAGGCGATAGTTTCTCTCTCAATCAGGGAATCCACTTTCTTGTTTGCTATCTCATGCTGAAAAACCTGCAAGTTTTTCTTTTGCTATATTTTTATATTATTGGATAGCAAACCAGCTATAAACTAGATAGTAAACAAAGATGTTAATGGTATGTGGCTATCCATATGGCGAGATGGCAATGCCACACGTATAAGTGAATAAGGTAGCCGTTAATTTCCAAACCAGAACACTACAATGGCAAGTATTAACGTTATTGCAGCAGGAACAGGTAAGGTAATGGTACCAAATACCCGAACGAGACGTTGCGGAACTATATCACCTAGTAGTGACGATGATAGTGTCACGTATAGCCATTCGGTCGCATTTTACAACCTGCCTGGCAGAACAGCAGTTGACCTATTCTTCAAAGAAGCCCGGACTGACACGGGGAATATATTTTATTCATTATTTATTTATTTATTTATTTAAGGCTTACCAACTAAATACTATACAAAATTTACACTTTGAGTCATTTAAAAACAATTTGTATATGTACCTATGTATTTATAGGTATGCACTACATTCTTAAGAATCTACCCAAATTTATTCAATAGCATGACGGAAAAAGGCTGTTATGACATGACATAAAAACGACTGTTATAACTCAAGTAAAGTGAGATATGAGTCCATTTCTAAGCATATTATAATTATCGAAGAAAATATCCAAATCAGAAGTATACGATATGTTGTAATATATGTCTAAGAACGATTGAAGTGGAGCATTATGGCCATATCTATTTTTCATAACATAAGTGTTAAACAGACGATAATTTTTGCGCGAGTTACCGTTCTTAAAACACAAATTTTCATATTTGATAATAAGTAAGGACAGTCACAATAATTATTTACAATTTTATATAAAAGGAGCTGCCCTAGATATTGGCGACGGTTGCTAAGTGACTTCATGTGAAGTTTTTTTAATTTATCGTTGTAGCTTAAATTTTTTATTCCTTTTATTAACCAACCGGTTAATTTTTTTTGTACTCTCTCTCTCTCTCTCTATGCGTTGAATATTATTTTAATAGAAAGTGTGGGTTGTATACAACTGAGCAATAGTCTGTGTTACTACGAACTAATGAATAATACAGTACTTTCAATGCATTTTCAGACTTTCACACGTATTACGGTTGATAAAATTTAGCATTCGAAGGGATTTTCCAATGACAACATTGATATGATCAACAAATTTCATTTCAGAGTCAATTGTAATTCCCAAGTCGACCACTTTATTTACTTGTAATAAAGTAGAACCATTAATGTGGTAAGAAGATTTAATTTTTTAAATTTTCGAGAAAACTTTATATAACACTTACTAACGTTAAGCTTCATAATATTAACTTGACACCAATAAATTATTCTATTCAAATATTCCTGCAGTAGAACTGTGTCCACTCCCGTAGCTACTACTCCAAAAAAAATTAACTCATCAGCATAAAATTCAACTCGCGAGTTACGTATATAAGTCACAAGATTATTGATGAAGATAGTTAAAAGAATAGGACCTAAATGAAGCCCTTGTGCTATGCCTGAAGATGTAAATCTGTATTGTTTTCTTTTTTTTTAAATATTAGTTTGAGTTTAGTTGGTAATAAACTTTAAGATTGCTTATTAACGATCTTCAAAGGGTCAACTAATTCGATTTCAGCTCGACGAATTTAAGCTCGACGGTTTTAATTCAATTGGTTGTCAATTGTTTTTAAAAATATCTACCAAGCGCTCTCTATCTTTACCAACCAGGTAAGTGTTTACCATACTCTCGCTAGCAGATTTTGAAACTGAGCAGGATTAAGTGTTTAAATATTGCTAAGCATTAACTTATTGCCGCTTAGTTCCTATTCTACATTGATCCAAAATTTTGTGGCCTAACGAAACATTAAGACTTATCAGGTCAAACGTGAAACTACCTCCAAATTTAAATTTTGCCTTGTGGTTAAGCATTTGATTTGTTCAGTGGAAACTACATCAAAACAAGCGACTATTTAGAGATCCTTGTTCATAAAACCGTTCTCTTACAAAGGAATCACAACAGATTTGTTTGATATGGCTACATTCTAAACCAGACTCAAATAAAAAAGACAATTAAATTCTACTTAGTGTAATACACCATGTAACGCTCTGGAACAGATGTTGACTGGTTTTCTGTTGTCGGAACTCGAAGTGGCAACTTCTTTCTTCTTGTAGCGCATAGGACAAATGGAAGCTTTGTGGCTGGACCAGGGTCACAACATACATAGCAGACCACTGGTGGTCGGCCACTGGACACGCCACCAGAGATAGTGGTAGATGATGACCTGCTTTCGCTGCAAGCAAAAATTATTTGAGATAAGTTTCTGTTTATCACGGCATTCGTTGTTACGATGTTCGATTCTATCACAAAAATTGCAACTTCCTCCAAATGCAGTGGTGGTGCAGACCAACTTCGAAAAACTAATTATGTTTATATTGAACGCTGTACTAGCATATTTATACATTTTTAGCCTTTATTATTTTGACCACCACAGCTATTGCAAACTACTTATTTTGTTAGAGTGAACGAACCCTTTAAGCATCATTCTAGAGCGGGATTTTATCACCTGTTACTCGTGTAACCTAGCTCTTAAATTTTAAAAAATTAAATATCGGCGGACATTGAGTCCGGTCGCTGAAATGATGATTGCCCCGGCTAAATATAGATCTGGAGTCGAGTTTAAAGGCTAGAAATTAAGCGACACATTTGCGCCTGGCGAAAGCATCGGTCTGTGCCATCAAGACAAAAACCTGCACCTGCAGAAAAAGACCGTCTGACTGCCGACGCCTATCCTTTCTGAATACATAAATACCGAACAGATGCCAAAGAAAAGTCCTTGACCCCGTAGTCTTCCTGGCTCATCCGTTGTTTTTTTTTTCAAATTATTTTGTTAGGGCGAGCGAAGCGAGCCGTATACTAGGGGACTTTCTATGCACTTTTGTGGTATCTGTTACTGAAAAAATATCGCACTTTGAGGTTTCAGCTTTGACGGGGTAGTTTAAATTCATGTTTAGATATGTTCTACCATTAAAATCCTTTTTATAAATATTAAAATAAAATAGAAGATATATGTTGTATTAGAATTTTATTACTACTAACGCCATCTGTTATAAAAGTAACGAGTTAAAATGCTAAAATTAAACGAGTTCAAATGCTACTTTGGCGTGGTAGATTTAATTCATTTTCATTCACTCTATTTTAATACAATATTAATCTATTAATACACTTGTACTTTTAACTTCCGGCTACGTATATAGATAAGGGAGTTTCTGATTTTGCTCCGATTTTCAAAAATCGAATTTTCACCAAATGTCCACGTTTTGAGGTCCTAGGTACCTTTTTCGACTATTTTCGCGATAAGAAAGAAAGAAAATATTTATTTGTAAGAATATGGGTGTTACAAGTTGTTAAAAATAAATTAAGTTACCAACATATTCTACCATTATATTATGGTGTGCAAATATTTAAAAAAATATTATTAGTTAATATTACATTTAAAACATTGTATCGAATTTTTAGAATTAATACCGGATCGGAACGCGGCCACACACTGAGAAGATCTGGCGGAAGAAACTCAGCAGGCTGGTCTTTTGTCTCTATTTTATGTAATTATTATAAATGTACAAGGATGATTTCATATTACAAAAGTTATTTTTATATTTACAAATTTCATATTTTGTGGAATTAAATTTTTTATAATTTACAAAATGTTTACTATTTACAAAATTTTACTAGTTACTTTGAATTTTTTTAAGGACAATTCAACAAACTTATATTTCTATCCATTAACATTTAATTTTATCGGCTAAAAATTCTTTAATATCATAATAAGTTTTATCTAACAGCAAATCAAACAACTTTTTGCGAAATTTATTTATACACCTGACGTTGCGATGACGTCAGTGTGTATGTTGTATGTCTCTCTCTCTGTGTGTGTGTGTGTGCGCTCGTGTGTATGTGTGTATGTATGTATGTATGTCTGTATGTAAACATCTCATAACTTTTGAACGGCTGGACCGATCGAAACGCGGTTGATGGAATTCGATTGGATTCCACTCAACTTAGACTTCCTGAAAATTTGAATCAAATGGGCCAAAGGGATTTTGATAAAATTTTGAAAAACCCAAAAAAAAATTTGGCGAAACAGATTTTTTTAATATAACTTCCAGATTAATGTACCGATTGAGTGCAAAAACTATCAGCTAACTATAACTATATAACTATACTTTTTATAACTATATTCTTAAAAAAAATACGTCTAATGCATAAATTGCATCAAATCGATTTATCTGTTTGGAAGTAAACGTTGACAAAAATTTTGAAAAAGTCTTTTTG
The DNA here is from genome assembly GCA_036924255.1 of Apodemia mormo. Classification (NCBI taxonomy): domain Eukaryota; kingdom Metazoa; phylum Arthropoda; class Insecta; order Lepidoptera; family Riodinidae; genus Apodemia; species Apodemia mormo. The sequence goes on along the minus strand of JAUPFN010000003.1, from coordinate 35,795,726 downwards.
ACGTGACAACGTCTTATAATTCGATAGAGCTGGCTGCACGCACGAAAAAACATGACTCATGCGGCGTTACCTCGCTCTGAGGCGTTCCGTAAATGCTACCATTCCATTAGTATTTTCTTAAGACGTTGTCACGTTCAACTATCGTCTGTAAACCAACTTTACAGACAACCGATTTTTTTTTTTCGACATAACTTCGAAATATTTAAACCAATCATTTTTAAGTATTCTACAATATTTTGGTACTAAAAAAAATACGTCGAATGTCGTTTTAAAAATCAAAATCGAATCTTATTTTCAAAAGTTACAGCTTTTCAAATATTAAAATTACGTTGTTTTTAGCAAACTTAATGTTTTTGAAATAACTTTCAGGCTAATATTTTTTAACTTTAAAAGCTTTTTTCACTTTAAAAACTGCGTCAAGTACCGTTAATTGGATAAAAATCGGTCATTTTGTTTAGGATCTATCAATAAAAAAAAATGTTTTTTGACATTGCTTGGAAATTTTTGAATCTACCGATTATTAAGCTAAATCAATAGTTAACTGAGTTGAATTGCTTTTGAATTTGACCATTTGAAATTTGATCAATTTGATCATCGTTTCCAAAATATATAGCTTTTCAAAAATGAATATAGTGCCATTTTTATCAAAATAGACTGCATATAATTGTTTCGTTGGTTCATTCGTAAGTGTTTTCTTGCTGTTTTTTGTGACTTAACAAATGAGACATTTCAATATTTTTTAGAACTGAAAAACTATAAGCATACTTATAGTTTTTACTCTTTTGGGCTGAAAATACCTTAATTTAGTGTGAAGTTTCAGGGATAGCCTGCAAGGTTAGCCGTTTACAGATTTTTCACAATATGATTATTGTGAAACAATAATCATATTGTGAAAAATCAAGTGTATTAATTGATAATTATTGTATTTAGGCCAATTTTCAATCTTAGCCTGAGGTTAAAAAGCTAAAAAAAGGTATATTCATGCGCGTATCCCCGAAGAGGTAGGCAAAAGTACAACGTGTGCATTCACGATTAGCCGAAGATACGTCTTAGTCCCACAACGTGATAGATAACCAGCCTATCACCAACCGAGCACTTTTCCAATCCCGGGCAGCGCTGTTTCTATTAGAAAATCGAAAAATTGATACCGAGCCAGTAGCGATTGCAAATCTGTTTAATGAACATTTTGTTAATGCAAATAAAATTAAAAACAAAAATATGGATGTAACAAATAGTCATAGTATAAACAGTTTAAATAATAGTTTTTTCATATCTCCTTGTACAAAAGAAGACATATTTACTGAAATACAAAAATTAAATAACAAAAATCAGTTGGTTTCGATGGAGTTTCAACGAAAATAATTAAACTGTGTGCTCATATAATATGTCCCATTTTATGTCACATTATAAATGCGTCTTTTGTGCAAGGTAAATTCCCAACGAAACTGAAAACTACCATTATAAAACCAATACATAAAAAGGGCAAAATTGATGACTTGAATAATTATAGACCGATAGCCTTAACCTCTATATTTTCAAAAATTTTTGAAAAGCTCATGTCATCTCGATTAAATAATTTTCTCATAAAAAATAATATAATTGCTAAGGAACAAAATGTTTTTCAAAAGAACAAGTCTACAACACTTGCAATATACTCTCTAGTAAGCCGTGTTACTGAATATATTGATAAAGGAATCCCCGTTTTAGCAATTCTGTTCGACATGAGTAAGGCTTTTGATTGTGTAAATCATAAATTAATTTTGGAAAAGTGTGAAAGATATGGCATTAGAGGCACTGCATTGCATTGGTTAGAAAGTTACCTTACTGGTAGAACCCAGTACGTAGAAATTCAAAAAATAGATGAAAATCGTATTCTAAAATCATATCATTCTTCTGCGAAAAAATGCGAAGTTAGAGTACCACAAGGCAGTGTTCTAGGGCCATTAACATTCTTGCTACACATAAATGATTTACCGGCAGCATCAGACCATGAATTTGTGATCTTTGCTGACGATATATCTGTTATTATACCTGACGAAAACAAAAAAATGGATTATGAAACTGAAGTAAATTACACAGTAAATAAAATTATATGCTGGCTTGAAAATAATAATTTAAAAGTAAATCTATCTAAAACCAATTACATTAAATTTTATAATAGAAAATCGACTTCTCGTAAATTAAATATAATATGTAATGGAATTCCTTTTAAAGAAACCAATGAATCAAAATTTTTGGGAATTATGATTGATAATAATTGCAGCTGGAAATCTCAAGTAGATATTATATGTTCAAAAATAAACAGTTTTGTTTTTGCTTTAAGTCGACTTAGAATGACTGCAGGTGAAAATGCTGCCCTTATTGCCTATCATGGATATGTTGGAAGTATAATCAGGTATGGTATTCTTATATGGGGAAGCTCAATTTCGCATCAACGAGTATTTGTTGCACAAAAGAAGTGTATTCGTCGTATTTGCGCAGTTCATCCTCTAGAAACTTGTAGGCCACTATTCAAGAAATTAAAGATTTTGACATTAGTGTGTCAATATATTTATGATGCTGCGGTTTTTGTTAAAAATCACCCACATTTATTTCAATCATGGAACAACTCCGAAAAAAGGATGTTTCCTCCCAGAGATCCAACAAAAATACATTTCCCCATTTATAACACCACCTTTTATCAAAGGAACTGTCGTGGGATGATAATAAACGTCTTTAATTGCATACCACAAATGATTAGGGAATTAAGTTCTAAAAGATTTACAAAAGAACTAAGAAAGTGGTTAACAGATTGCTCATTCTATACTTTCGAAGAATTTTTTTTATATAAAAAAAGAAAGAAATTTTATTTAAATCTATAAGTTTAAGATTTCAAAATTCCGCCTTGTTGCAGGGTTTCATTAAAATAAGTAAATTAAATTATAAATTATTGTTATTTTTAATCAGGTACATCTATATATTAAATTGGTCAGAATAGCTTAAATATTGTTAAACTCCAATAAATAAATTAATAAATTAATAAATAATATTTTCATGTCAATGTTATTAATATAGAATATAGCTTTTTATATTTTGTGTTTATATAAAATATTAGTTAAATATACATTTATTTTTTATTTTTTTATTTTGAAATTTTAAAATTATATATGACGTTGAAGACAATAATCATGTATATATTCACGTTTTGACATTTCAAATTATTAATTACTTTTGAATAAATTAAATATAATTAATTCTATTTTTTAAGACATGGGCATGAGTATTTTTAATAATAAATTTTTATCTTTTAGGATAAAGTGAACACAAAACATCTGATTATATTTGACTTGGTATTAATTTGGTGGTATAGTTAAAGTGTTTCTCTTTATTTAGTGAGGATAATATTGTAATTGTAAGTAAATATATATAAAAAAATTACTATAAGATTTAATTTAAAATTTACTATGATTATAAACATAATTTTAACATTTGCACGCCACAAAACAGGCAAAATAGGATTAAAGAGAAGCATATTTTTTAAATAAGATCTTATTATGTACCCTATTTTATGCAAATAAAGATATTATTCCTATTATTAAAAACACATTTTGGATTTGTCTGACTCGGGAATCGAACCTCGAGGGTTTCTCTGAGAGAAAAAATCGAAAAATTTATTCGCTGAGTTTCTACCGTCAATTCTACGTGCATGCGGTAATCCAATATTAATTCTAAAAATTTTGAAGGTTAATTAAATAAAACATTTTTTAATTTCAAAAATCGATTTCGAACTTTTCAAACCAGGAACTTCTCGATTTTAGAAAAAAAATATATTTATTTCAACAAAATGTTAAAAATGTGTTTTTTTTTATAAAATCCACTTTCATTTTTAATACTCATTTTTCCTTGAAAACTATTTTGCAAGAAAGTTACCATAAATAAAAATTGATTTCTATCAATATCCGGCTGAGTGAAGTGGTGGCGCAAGATGGATCTTGAGTTGCTACATACAATACAATACAATACAATACAATAACTCTTTATTGTGCACCAAAAGTAAATGACAAAATATACAACACACATGACTATTTCTACATATATTAGATACACAAAGGCGGTCTTATCACTAAAAAACCGATCTCTTCCAGACAACCTTAAGGATAGGATAATAATATATTTTAAAAGTGGTGCTAACCACGAGTACATTTATAGTTTTTGCTTCTAAAAGAAATAAAGACAACATTTCAATAATATAAAATAACAAAAAATAAAAATAAGCAAACAGATTATTGGTAATACGTAAACTATACTTCATTACATAAAATGGATAAATTACAATTAGGTGTATAGAAAGTGACGTTTAATCATATTCTTGAAAATGTTTAGACTCGGCGCTTTCCTAATATCCTCAGGAAGAGAATTCCAGAGTGTCACAGCTTGAGAAGTGAATGAACGGCTGTAATAATTAGTATTTTGAATTGGCATTAAAAGAGAATGATTGTTAGCCGATCTCAGATATTTGTCTTGGTTGATACGGAAAGTGAATCTTTCCTTCAAATATACAGGAGAATTTGGACCATGAATGGAGTAAAGCTGTGAGAGAATATGTGTATTCCGACGAAGATGAATTGGTAACTATTTGAGCATGATGCGAAATTCGGAAATGTGATCATATTTGCGCAGACCAAATATGAATCGTATACATAGATTTTGGAGTCGCTCAAGTTTATTAATCTGTTCTAAGGAGAGATTTACAAAACTAGCGTCCGCGTAATCTAAAATAGACAGAAGTAACGAATCAGCCAGCATAATCTTGGTAGGAATCGGAAGGAAATACCTGAAACGCTTTAGAGAACTCAAACTACAAAAAAATTTTTTACTAATCTCTTGAATCTGCTTGGTCCAAGAAAGAGTACTATCTATATAAACACCCAGATTTTTAACATAATCACTATAAGGAATAGTGACACCACTAAGTTTAACTGCTGGTAAATTATTCCAGTCAATTTTCTTTACTAGCCTCGGGCTGCCAATTATAATAGCCTGAGTTTTAATTGGATTCAGTTTGAGGCCAAATGATTTGCACCATACGTCAATATTGGCTAGGTCATTATTTATTGAATGGATCGCATTTGGCAGTTCAGATAGCGTGGCTTGTGAATAGATTTGTTAATCATATGCATAAAGATGGTACGAAGTGGACAGTATGACAGTTATAAAATTAATAAAAATGGCAAACAAAAATGATGACAAAACACCACCTTGCGATACACCAACCAATAAATCTGACCAAGCCGACGCAAACGCTGCTGTTTGAACGTACTGTCGACGCCCCCGAAGGTAACTACTAAGCACGTCCAAAGCGATTGGTGATATATTAATAGACTTCAGGAGACCCAACAGCACGTCATGATCTACAGTATTAAAAGCATTGCTAAAGACCAGCATTGTCAATACCGTTAGTTTTTTACTGTCCATACCAAAACAAACATCGTCCGTGATCTTTATTAAGTCTGTTGTGGTGCTATGACCAGCACGAAAACCAGATTGGAAATCATTTAAAATGTTGTTAGCACTTAAGAAGTAGGAGAGCTGTTGTTTGACTAAGCGTTCTAACACTTTGGATAGGAAAGGTAAAATTGAAATAGGACGATAGTCCGATAGAGCAATAGGAGTTGTCAGTCCGATAGAGCAATAGGAGTCGTCATATTAAAGGACATAGGTAAACCTTACTGTATTATAGGTAAGTAAACCACAAAATATGATGTAAAATTTTAGTAGAAAACCTTTATATTTGTTCTGTGTATATAACATTGATAATAATAAAAATCGTGTTTTTAATAAATCAAGAAAATTTTAAAGAATTTTTCTTGTAAGTACTAAAATAATTTAGTCTTAGAAACATGTTTTTTATTTTGGTTTTATTTTCCTGCGCCCTTCTAGACCAAAACCTGATGACGCCTTTGATGGGAATATAATGTTTGGGTAAAAATACGCTGGCTTTTTTTAGGTTAGATAATTATAAATAAAGTCCATACATTAAAAGATGTAATTCTCATAAAAATACTTTCCTCACAACAACAACTTTGCGAGCCCTTACAAAGCTTTGCTTTTTGCTAGTATTATATTAGTACGAACGAAAATTTTCATTCCATATCAACCAGACACCACGAACCGTGGCAACAGCAGCAGCATAATAACTTTTTGTTAAAAAATATATGTTTAATTTAGACTTAGATTCTAGTATTATAGAATTAATGAAATGTTGTTTTTTACATTTGAATAACATGTACGTGAGGAGCTAAAACGTCGTAACTCGTAACACATTGAAAACAGAGCATGCAAGGAATGCCCGCAGGGGCAATCGGGAATCTACGCATTGTAAGTCTAATAATAACCTTCTGTGAGTATTAACATAAACTAAAAATATTTTGGAGAAACAAATCGCAACTTATATTACAATTTTGGATTGAAAACTTTGTGCGAACTTATGCGATTGAAAACATTGTAACTAAGGTTACAATGAAAGTTAATTTAATACGAAAAAATACTTGCCAAATACAAAGAGGGTATCTTGCATTACAATGAATACTATGTAAATTCATTAATTTTAGGCTAAGCCATGAAGCTGTATTATATCTGGAGACAGCACTTCTAATACCTACTTGAAACACAATTTTAAGTACTGCTGTCATCTTCTAAGGTCTTACCCTCTCTTTCTAACACAGATATAACGTAAATATTTATTTCAAGTGATTAATACGAGTGTTAGCGCCACCTATACCTAATAATTAATGAGCTAAGCGAGCACATATAACTAAACATACTATTTTCTCATTTTCAGTGGACGCTGATTTACAATGTTTTTTTCTCTAGCTAAAATCCTAACGCAACCGAATTTCGATACAGGGATTAGCGTAAAAAATAGAGCATTTTTTGTGTTCTATGAATATAATTTTAACTCAAAATCGCCAAAAAGTGAGTTACGATGTTTTTCATTGCAGGTGTCGATGTGTAGCATATCACTTCCCGTCCATGAAGTACAGTATTATTTGTGAGACATTTTAACGTCAAAAACACAAAATAACATGATCGTCGATCTATCATCGAGAAAATAAAGATAAATTCGTAGACAGAGAATACGGATCATAGAAATAGGTTAATGCTACGGATAAACTGGAGTATATTATTCTGTGGTTATAAATGACATTGACAATAAGTAATGAGTACATTTCGTTTGAATTTTGAGTTTTGAGTTTTGACCACCATTTGACATTTAAAGTTAAATTGGCTAGTTTTTCAATTTTTCAATAAATAATTTTTGTTGCACAAAAATTGCGTGATTATAAAGAAAAAACTACGAATATCAAATTTTATGAACAGGACAACACATTATTTAAAATCTAAATGAGGAAAAATATAGTCCATCGATTGTTGTCATTGTTTACAGTGCCTAGTGCCTACCTAAAGTTTCTTCGTATGAAATAAGCGTTTTATGTTTACGAATTACTGAACGGGACGCACTATGGAAGTTATTCGTCCGCCTTTATTTCATCGAAGTTTACATGTATCTGTAGAAGATCTTCCTGATGAAGTATTAGAATTTATTCTAAGCTTTTTACCACCATACAAAGATTTGCAAAATTGCATGAATGTATGTAAAAGGTGGTCTAACTGTGCTGAAAGTAAGTTTATCAATGTATTTCTGTTACTCTCTGTCTAGTCTTATCCATCAACTCTAGGATAGATTTAGCACAAATGATGTATTTGTGTTTAACTACTAATAGAAACATTGTACATCTGGCAATTTTTCATTTACTGTTTCAATATTTCCTAGAAACATAGTGCCTACATTGACATCTTCTTGGAGTATTTTTCTTTGTTAGGGGTTATAAATAATGTTTAAATAACCCTGGAGTAAGATGTCTGTAATAGAGCTACAACATAATTATGTTTCAAACCAACCAAGTAAATTTAATTAAATTTACTTAGTTCTAGGGTATTTAAAAATTTGGCGATCAATAATATTTGCTTGAAAATTTCAAAGCATTAAATCACAATAGGTTAAATTAATTACTTTTAAAATTTAAATCTCAGTGTTACGTTACAGATGTGCTACGAAAAACAAAATCCAAACTTATCAAGGCCATTGGTGAATTTAATATACTCTGGAAAAATATTGCAACTACTGATATTGTGCCAACTATTACAAAAAGATTTTCACATGCAGCATGTATACTAGAAAATAACATGTATGTTTTTGGTGGATGCACCACTAATGCAACATCTTTTAATGATCTATGGAGATTTGATTTATCAAAGAGACTGTGGGTCAGACCACTTGCTACTGGAACCTATCCCGTACCTAAGGCTTACACTACAATGGTCAGTTATAAAAACTTTTTGATTGTTTTTGGAGGATGGACATATCCATCATTATCCCAATATTATCAGAATGTTACCATGTTTAATGATATACACTTTTATTGTATAGATAGTAACAAATGGATGCTTGTTAATGCCACAAACCCTCCTCCACCAATGGCAGGTCACTCAGCTTGTATCAAACATGATGAAATGGTAGTATTTGGTGGGTTGGTTATGTCAGCTTTGCAAAATTTTCAAATCCAATGCTCTAATGATATATGGGTACTTGATATTTCTACTTTTGTTTGGAGAAAACAACAAACAACTAAACCTAGACCTTCTCCTCGATATGCACAGTCTTTGATTCATCTGGATAGTGATAGATTAATGTTATTGGGAGGAGTACAAACCTTGCACAACAGATTTGTGTATAGTGATTGTTGGATTTTAACAATGAAAGGACCCACATGGACATGGAAGGAAATAGCCGTAAAAAATAAAGAATGGGCATCAGCAAATATATGGTGCAATCCAGCATGTAAAGTAGGGGATAAAGTTGTTAGTCTTAGCAGGAGTAGAAATGGATGGAACTGTGCAAAGCCTCTGGTAACATCAGCTGTAAGATTATCAAATCTTACTAGGCCGGAAGGAGCTCCAGTCGCAGTTAGAGTAGAACAGAGCATACAAAAGCCTCTCGACAGAGATCAAAATATAAATGGGAGACGTGGTGTTTTACCAAGACAACGAAATGTAATAAATGAACCTGCACCTGGGCCTAGTAATGAATTAAATGGCAACCATAATTCAAAACCATATTTTGAAAATGCAATATCAGATGGTAATGTTGCAAGCACTAGCAATGAGTCAAGACAAAGTAGTATTGATTTTACAAAAAAAGAAGCTGCATTAAGGCATAATAAAAATAAGGTTTGTATATTCATTTGTATTATACACTAGGGACCCGGTAAGTGCTTCGCTACATATAATGTGAAATATTAAAAAAAAATTTGAACATCAAATTCACAAAAACATGTGATAAATGAAGAACTGCTCTACCGATTTTGTGCAAACTTCACATAAACCATCTACTAAATAGTTCGAACAAAGCTTAAGCATTTGGTTTGGATAGGTGAGCCCGTTCTTGAGTTATAAAATTACAGCAAAAAGTGGCATTGATTTTTATATATATTACAATTACATTACATATCAATTTGACTAAACTAGAAATATGAGTCAATGGTATCCTCATAAAGGTAAATAAATGTTTTTAAAGCAGACAAGGGATGTCCCAATGATTGATAAAAATAAACACTTTAAAAGTTTAGAAAAGAACTTTGAAAAGGTCAAAGATGGCAAGCCTGATCTTAACTAACCAATATTAAGCTTTTTAATGTAGCTTAGTAAAATCTCATTAGATATATGAATCCTCTTTTCAACAACTTGGCCTATTGTTACTGTTTTTTTTTTACCTTTTCACAGCCACTGTACAAAACAATCAAACATGCAACCATGATTTATTGTAAACAACACTGTGCAAAAATAGAGATGTGTCCATGAGCATACGATGGAAATATAAATATAAGATTGATAACTTTATCTTTCTGATAGGCTTGTTTTTTTTAAAAACAATTTACATCATCTCAAAAAAATAGTCGAATTAACAAAATTTTAATTAAAATAGCTTAAAAATTAGACCCAAATCTTGCTAGAGTTCGTACTCAATTAAAAATGTTATAATAGCAGAGCCTATATATAGACCTCTAATTCCCTTATGACGTCACGCTCTGTGGGGATAAGCTGACATTGGCGTTCCAAAACCACAGCATTCACCTAATATTAACACTGGGAAAAGTAAAATTCGTACTTTATCGATATTTATTTATTGAACTATTCCTTATAGTTTAAATATTAAAACATTTTTGTAAACACTTAAAATTTAATGAACTATTAGAATAGTTCCTACCTATATACCTATTTACTTAATTTCATATACACCTAATTACTGATGGTGGGGTAGGATATGTATATTTAAAAAAAATAGGTACTTATTTGATAAAAGTACTCAAAAACAGGGTAATTTATATACCTATTTTATTTTTCTATTAGGTATATTATATTTAGCTACGTGTTTTGATTTTAGGAAAACATCGCGGTAAAAAATGGTGATAACAGTTTAGAAACCTTACAATTTAAACTAAATATATAAAAATAAATAAAAATAAATTTTGTAAATGGTAAAATTTCTTTGTAAATTGGAAAAATAACTTTTTGTTGTAAAATAATACTTGTAAATATTGTAATACATAAATACTTGTAATACATGAAATAAAATAGAAAAAGCCCACTGAGTTTCTTCCGCCGGATCTTCTCAGTGTGTGGCCGCGTTTCGATCCGGTAGTAATCTATATATCTATATACATATAATAAAATCGTAGGAAAGTCAATGTATGTCTGGGGTAAACTCAAAAGTACTGCATGGATTTACTTCAAATTTTGCATGAATATTACTAACAGGTCGGGTCAACATATAGGCTACATATTATCACGCTATCACCTATGGGGGAGGAGCTGTGCGGAGTAAACGAAGTCCGCGCGGACGAAGTTGCGGGCAACAGCTAGTTATAAATAAATCGATCGAAATTTAAATTTTTGCACAACATATCATGGTAAAATATGTTGGTAATTTATTTTTAATAACCTGTGACACCCATATTCTTGCAAATAAATATTTTTTCATTTAAAAAAAAAACGTGCCGCATCAATAGGGGGAGGGCGAGGGGGGAAGTGGTGGGGTGTTCATCCCCCTTAAAATGCCCCTCCGGAAATACGTAGTTTTTTTATAATTTTTTTTCTGTTTAAGACTGCCATACAAAATGTAAAAAAATTAAATTATACCACTAGATTAGAGAAAAAAAAAGAGAGAGAAAAACGAATTAGTCTCAGGTAACCTCCCCGTCCACCAATTCTTTTTTTACTGCAGTGTTAACTATATATACTAGTCAGATTGTGTGCGTTTCGGCGCTGCGGGAAGTGCAGCCCCGCCGCCCTTACGTAACAAAGCACAGGCACCATTGCTCGCCTTTACAGCTTCGGCTTTTTGGTCGCCTGCGGTGACCAGCCTCAGTCGCTGCAGCTCGCAAGGTGCCTACGCTTTGTTCCAGCGGGCGGGCGCTGCCTCCCTCCGCGCCTTCGCAATTCCTAAAAACACTCTAGGGATAGGGCAAACAAGACCAAGTGCAAGTTGGGGCGCTCTGATTCGGATCTATCATCAACTTACAGTTTATCGTAAATATTTACGCGCCTAACCTAAAAATATATGATTTCTTTAAAAAAAACTTCGCGTATCTGTCAAAAAAAAACTAACGGGGGGCTATCGGAAGACCTAAAAGGCCCGCACAGCTTCAGATTTTCTCTATCGGTGCGGCATGTTTCTAAACCCAACCCAAAATGGTGACTCCAGTAATAGTGCCGTCACCGTCACCTCGACCACCGTCAAACCCAATTAATATTCCTTTTCCAGACTCTGCTTGACCATATAAGAAAATGGCTGAGCAGGAGTATTTAGAAAAAAAATATTCGCAAATTGAGAATAGAACGGCGAGACCGTGCCTATCCTTTGTATTTTTTTTTCAAAAGAGTACGCACTTTACTAGCGCGTATCTGACGTCTCAGTTTGTCGTGTAATACCGGCGACGGCTTGCGGCGACACTTAGTGCGGGGTAAAACAGCAATTTTACTATTGTCGATAATGTTTATTTATCTAGATATTGTCTCGATTTTATTTCTAATAAAAGTTTGTTGTTTTTATTTAAATATTTGTCAAACCTTTTAGAACTGTTAATAATTTGGCAATTATTTCTAAAATTCATAGAAGCGATAAAATATTTAAATAAAATCTTACATGCATGTTCTACATCACTAGCTGTCGGGATGACACGGCAATGGCGCTACAGGCGTAGACTTTGTGATCAGTTTGGAATGATCGTAACATTGTTTTATTTTTATTTCATATAAATGACGATTGGGGAAAGTGTAACCAATATAATAAATAAACATTGGTTGACAAGGTATAGGCGATAAAAATACAGCGAAAAATATTGCATTAATAAGTTTATTTTTGCAAAATGTGCGTGTCGGCATTACCCGACATTGGCGTTTGAACGTCCAAAACAATTTGTCGGGTATAACCGACTTTGGCTGTGAATAGGTTAATAACTTTATAATTCACCAAGAAGTTTATTTATTAGAAATAGTTGGGATGAAAATATTTCTATTACATTAATTGGAAGCATTTTACTTTTGACACATACATATCTAAACACCTTTGCCCTTATGGAGTACAGAGAGAGCTGAGTATTGTACATCATGGTTTAGGCAAACTCTTACATTCATATTCAGACAGCAATTGATCAATTTAATTATGATACCAGTCACAGTACATACATACAGCCATATATGCATTTATATATTTGTTTTGTTGATCATTCATCTGCTATACTTTCATGTTTTTACCAACAGATCACATGTTTACACCATTTTTTCTCAAACCCAACTTTTATTTATTTATTTATTTATTAAGGCTTACCAACATTTATTTATTAAGGCTTACCAACATTTGTATACAATGTTAATTCAATTATAGATAACATGACAAAAATTAACTAGCTTATTGTAACAAACAATTATAGGTAAACACCACTTGCTTTTTACACGCTTTTTATTTTAAAAGTAACAATTGACTGTAATACTGTATATATTCATAAATCGAATATATAAACTCCTAATTAAAAACAAAAATTAATGCAGAGCTAAACCTAATCAGTTCTATGCTTTATAAACATTTTGCGGATTTTGTTAAATGAGTCAAAATAAATGTCGATAGCGTAACTGTATTCATTGGCTAATTTACAAAAACGCGGTATAGGGGAATTTGCACCAGCTACAGTCCTGCGTAGAGGCGGGCAAACAGGTGTGATGGGCCCACGAGGATGACCTCTCGGCACACGGAAATCTATTTTTTGTAACAATTGGGGGCAGTCAATATCATTTCTGAGTAGTTTATAAAAGAATGAAAAGTCCAAAAGCTTTCTACGGTCCTCCAATGATATCATATTAAATTTCAGTAACCTATCTTTGTAGGAATTACATTGTTTCGCTATACCACGATTATACGCCAGGTGCCATAAGAAACGCTTTTAAACTCTTTCAATCCTTAATGTGTGTGTTGCATAGTGTGGTCGCCATACTACACTGCAGTATTCTAGTTGGCTTCTGACTAGGCTGTAATAAAGACAAATCTTTGCTCTTTCACTCTTAAAAACTTTGACAGTTCGAATTAAAAATCCTAGCATTTTGGATGATTTTCGAATAACTTGCTCAATCTGAGGTAAAAAAGTAAGTTTTCTATCGAATACAACTCCAAGATCCTTTATTTCATCTAGAATGTGTATTTTATTCTGCCCAATATAATAAGTATAATTCGTCGGATTAATTTTACGAGTGAACTTTACATGAAAGCATTTATTACAATTTAGTAGCATACCGTTGTTTGTGCACCATTCATTAAGTTTATCTATGTCACTTTGGAGCAATGAGACATCGTGTTCTGACTTGATTTCCTTGAGAAATTTTAAGTCATCTGCGTACATAAAAGGTTCTGAGTTAGAAAAGCAAAGAACTACATCGTTTATAAAATAATTAAACCAAACCGGGCCCAAGTGAGACCCTTGAGGCACACCGGACGTAATAGTATGATACCCAGATTCATATCCATTTATTACAACATAAAATGTGCGATTGGCTAAATAGGATTTAACCCATTTGAGTATTGATCCAGATACACCGTAACATGATAACTTTTTAACTAACAAATCATGAGGTACTCGGTCGAATGCCTTGCTAAAGTCTGTATATATAACATCCACTTCGCTGTTAGAGTCTACTGCCTGCAACACTTTTTCTGTAAAGCAAACCAAGTTCGCCGCAGTCGATCGATGCCTAACGAACCCAAATTGACTAATAGTCAAGTACTGCTCTAGATGACGTTGAAAATAGGGACAAATTAGTGATTCAAAGATTTTAGCTAACACTGATAAAATCGATATAGGTATGTAATTAGAAATAATATCATGTTTATTAGATTTAGGGACAGGGACCACTTTTGCTATCTTCCAGGCGTCGGGAAAAATTCCAGAACTTAATGATTTATTATAAATCATAAAAAGAGGCAATGCTAGATGTTCGGCGCATTCTGCAACAAAATTAGGAGAGATTCCGTCCGCCCCCGCTCCCTTGTACCGATCAACAGATTTTAATTTCTTAAGAACGCATTCCTTTTCAAATTTGGGTATCATTAGAGCTTCACCGTTGTTGGTCAAAACAGACAAACAGACCAAAGCATGATCATTACTCGTAGACGACTGATGATTGTAAACAGACGAAAATGTATCTGCAAACATATCACAAATCTCAACCCCATTAGTTGTGTATTTTGTTCCGTCTGTTATACAAGAGGGATAGTTACTTTTGCCTCCCCGCTTTGCCTTAATGAAAGACCAAAACAATTTAGGATTGTCAGAGATTTTATTCTCTATTCTTTCGACGTAAGCTTTATAGCAATTAGTAGCCAATTTTTCGCAACGTCTACTAAGCAAATTTAATTGTATTTTGTCCATAGGGTTCCTGTATTTCTTAAACCTACGATATATATTGTATTTTTCTTTAAGAGCTTTTGTTAAACTACGGCTGAACCATACGGGATACTTTTTACTTTTTTGTCTACGTTGAGGCACTAGTTCTTTAATAATATCATAAATCACCTTATAAAAAACAGATACCATTTGATTAACGTCCTGTAAATATTGAAACTTTTCCATCCAATTTACTAACGCTAGACGACTTCGTATATTGTCATAATCTGCTTTAAAAAAATTCGGTTTAGATATTAAATTATTATATAAAAGACTATCATTATTGACCTTGTGAATATAAGCTATTAAAGGAGGGTGAAAATGGTCAACCACCGACAAAGCTGTATGCGATCCAGACACTTCACAGGAAGGAAGATCAGACAATACAAGATCCAGAATATTACCCGAGACATTAACAATCCGATTATGTTGCACTAAACCATTAGTATCAATAAAATCTAGCAAAAGCTTTCCCAGTCCATTTAAATTTAACAATTTTGACTCATCCAACAAACTCCAATTAATATTGTTTAAATTAAAATCACCAAAAATACAGAAATTACCATTAGATTTCTCAAATAAAGCATTACAACTATCAATAAAATTTTCAAGTAAACTCTTAGATACTGGTGGCGGTAAATAGACAACGCAAAAAATTATTTGGCGTACAGTTTGTGACAAGTAAACATCGACAGCTACCCAAAGTTCCTCACAACCACTATCACGGCACACTATGCATCTAGAATTAATTTTACTGAGTACAGCAATTAATACTCCACCACCATCTTTTTTAGAATTAAGAAAATTAATTTCTCTGTCCCTTCTATATACGATATATTGATCGCCAAATAGTTCACTGTTAGAAATGCTGTCATTTAACCACGTCTCAGTTAAAACAATAATATCATAATTTTCACCTAACAAATTTCTATAAAATTCATGAGTTTTGGTACGCAAACCACGACAATTCTGATAGTAAATATTTAAATTATCGAATTTTATAACATAAATAGCAATATAAACGAGACTACATTAATCTATAAATTATCTAAACTATGTATATTTTTTATTAAAATATATGCGGATTCATCTGTTCTGCGCATAAAAATACGCCCGTTTCTGACCCACACATATTTATACCCCAACTCTTTTGCCTTTTGTCTGGCAGCAGCATGCAATCCTCTGTTATAAGCAGACAAATGCTCCATAACAAATATAGGTACTTTAGTTTTCAGTCCAATGTGTTCACTGTTGAGCTTGTCATTTGGATGTTTTTTATTATAAGCTATAGAAGAAGCGAGAATCTGGTCACGCAGTTTAGGAGATGAGAGCTGAAGTACAATGGAACGTGGGCGGGTGCTATTACGATTGTGTTTAGCAACCCGTGTACAGTCATTTTGTTATTGCAAATATTTATTACATCTAAGAGTATTACACCATAGATTTTCCATAATGCTTGTCATTTCCAGTTAATCCTTTTTTTATCCTATGCTAACTTATTCATATCTCTTTTCCATACAAATCCATACTATTATAATTGCGATAGTAACTATGCCTGTCTGTCTCTCTTCTTCACGCCACAACCAATTTGTATAAAATTTGGTACATACATAGTTTTTATCCCGGAAATCCCACGCGAACGGGAACTATGTGGGTTTTTATTTTAGAAATATTTTCATGCGGACGAAGTTGTGGGCTACAGCTAGTACAAAACATAGCTGGATACATATAACCCTAAATTATGCAAATTATTTGCTTGTGATATGGATGTTAGTCAAATACTTATAAGGGGTCATTCATAAATTACGTCACGAATTTCGTGATTTTTTGACCCCTCACGTCCTGTCACATCCAGTCACATTTACCCCCCTCCTACCTAGTGTGATGTCACATATTGTACAATTTTACATTGGAAAAATGATCTCCCTCGATTATTTTTTATCTATACAGGTATTATATTTTGAAAAAAATGTGATGTCACAAAATTTGGGACACCTCCCTATCCCTTGACCCACAATGTCACACTTCTTCGACCCCCTCCCTCCCCCTTAACGTGTGACATAATTTATGGATGGCCCCTAATAAAATTGTAATATATTTAATATGTATTGTAGTTTTAATAATTACCTGTTTTCATTCTTTCAGAATAAAGGAATGAAAATTGTCAGACAATTGCAAGAAGCTAACAAATATAGGATGGCTGCATTTGCATGTGATTCCCCAGGTAACAATGCACCAGCTGAAAATGATCTTATCAACCAAAGACAAATTGCACATCTTGAAAATATTGAAAACAGATTAGAACCTCAAAATGGTGAACAGAGACCACCCGTGGTAAAAAAAATTAAACGAAACACTTTAGCAATGCATGTTTTAGATATATCTACTGTTGTTAACGGAAATTCTATGAATTATGTGTCCTGGTTGTGCCCTCGGCTTGGTGAACTTCATGGAGCACCTGAAGAATTAGTTATGTATTCCCTAGTTAAAGGAAATGGTGAACTCATCATGTTTGGAGGTGTACATAATGATATAAGTATTTTGAACTATTCAGAACAACAGAATATGTATTCAAATTCTCTTCATTTTATAACTCCACCTAGGGATATAATATAAAATACTTTTTTTAGTATTGTCTTATATAAATTAAAATACGTGGTTTTGTGAATGTTACTAAACAGTATCAATATGATATTTGTTCTTTTATATTGTACTAATAATAATTTGCTCTTTGATTCTTGATGTTTAATGAATACCAATGAGCATTGTAAGTAGCTATTCATGTTAATAGTGCTTGGCCCTTATTTCAACAAATTCATTTAAATAATATCATTCATGATTATATATAAATATCATATTGATTTATGAGCACAGGAGGAATAAGATATTAAATTATTCACTGTTAAATTGATGCATTTATTTAAATGGATGCTTACATATTATTTTGATAATCTCAAAAGAATATCATATCAGTTCTTTAGATTCACATACCATAATTTTTCTGGTTTGTAAAGTTTTGGAAAAATCTGTTATTGATAGGTTTGTTACCTATTAAAACATTTGAAGTCATCTGGGTTGTTTAGTTAAACCCTTAATGTTCATTTTTAATTATCGTATATGTTAATGTTTTATTAACCAACATGTTTCTGTAAAAAGAGTCTGCCTAGATTGTAATATATAGCACTAACAGAGATAAACAAGTGCTACTTGTTTATCTCTGTCAGTATGGATTTGGTGTAAATTGTATATTGTTTATGTTAATCATAAGCACACGTTCACTACTCAATTACATAGTACTCAATTACATAATAATGGCATATTTTGCATCAAAATAATTTTAAAAGTATAATGACCCATGGCACTGTTCTACTCCTCATAAGGGCTCTGGCATGAAGGTGTATGTCGTAAAATAATTTTAGATTTTACTTATCTGAATATCGTATATGATTTAAAATTTTTGCAGTATGATGCTGCAATGTATTGTAATCTATTGTGGGACACACGACAATTAGGTTATAATTATCAGAAAGTCCCAACTCACCACATTCTCTCAGTAAAAAACTGTGTAACAATAATATAAATATGTAAAATGTATAATAAATACAGTAAAATGTAAATATTGTCATGCATTTTGATAGGGTTGTAAAAGTATCTGTGATTCTGTTGTAAAAATTTGATTTAACAATGACAAAGCTTTAATAATTAAATACTTATATTATCAATTTCTAACTTAATTTTGGGTTTAATTAATGTATTTACTCCTTTTCAGAAGGCACAAGACCTCCAAATACAGCAGCAGGTATATCTTTTTTTTGCACAGGTGCCACTTCATCCTCATTTTCACTATTTTCAGATTCTTCTTCTTCATCAATATCAATCTCATCAGGATTAACTATCTTATCACCACTATCTTTAAGTCCTTGTGTTTCTCCTCGAACAAACAATATATTGCCTTTGCTCTGTACTGCCATTTCAGCAGCTTTAGCTTCTAACATTCTCATACCATCTTTCATACCTGGTGCGAGATCTGAGATAGTTCCTGCTGCTTGTGCAGCAGAGCTTAACATTTGGGCTGACATCATGTTAACCTGTGTATTGTAAGTAGCCTGAACACTTCTCTTTATCCTAAGCATTTCGCGCATAGTATCTTCATTACCATGTCTTACTTCAAATTCTTTCCAAGTGTTCCAAAATTCTGCGGTAATTCTGGGGTCACACATTTGACTGCAATGTGCATAAATAGCACGTGCTCTATCTATTTCTCCTAAACGAGTTTCCATTTCAGCAAATCTTATACACATTTCCCTAGATTTTGCCTCGGATAATGTTTCTATTGCTTTTTCATATATTTGTCGAGTCTTGGGAACACCATATATCTCGGCTGCTTTTTTAATATAGATGTTAAACATTTCAAACATCTCATCTTGTAGAACTGCAGTTGTTGCCCGCTCATACACAGACATAGCATGTCTTGCTAATCCATGCTCTTCCTCTAATTTTGCATATAATAGAAATATGGCTTTAGCAAATTCTGGAGGGCAGTTCTCTAAGCATTGTTCAAAAAGATCTCTAGCTCTCTCAAGTTTTGTACCACCATATCTTTTTAAAAACTTAGTTAAATATGTGTTCCAAATGTCATAGACATTGGGCCATTTAAAAAGAGCAATTCCTTTTTCATACGCTCGAAATGCTTCTTCAAAGTAATTGTGCTCTTCCAAAAAAAGTCCATAGTTAATAATTATCTGTGGGGTTGCAATTTTTAAATCAATTATGTGATCATAAACAGCCTTACATGACTTGTATGTTCCAAAACTTTCTTCTAAATCAGCATACATTGACCACACCTTTAAAGATTTGTACAGACGCATTTGCACTGTTTCATTGTCATCATGATATGCTACTTTTCTACTAGGTAACACTGTGGCTTTTTGCATTAATTTCAAAGCCTCTTCATAATTCTCATGTCGAATTTCCATTTCTGCCCATTCACACCAAACTGAAGCGAGATCATCTACTTTGGCATAATTAACTTGTGTAGCTTTTTCAAAAATAACTCTTGCATCATCAATTTGATCATTAGCTTCATAAAATTTTGCAAATCCAACCCATAGTGTATTAAGTTTACCCACTGCCAACTTTGGGTCTACAGTTTGTACAGCTTCAGTGTAGGTATCAATAATTTCATGAGGTTTTCCTTCATAAAGTTTAACTCTTTTATGCCATTCAGCAACATTGTGTGGATTTTGTCTTAAAAGTACAGAATTCAATAGAAGCAATCTTCTCTCCATCAAATATTCAAATCTTGCTAATCTTAACTCTAAATCAACATCATCATCTTCTGTGGGGTTGCTTTTTTTTGCAACTTCTTCCATTTTCTTACTCAAGCTTAACTCTTCAAATTGGGCATATGCATCAAATACTTGGGTAAAATCGCGTACAGTTGTAACAGTTTGTATAGCTTCTTCATAAATATCCCTAGCTCTTTCGAACAATCCACTTCTGACATAGTAATCAGCAAGGGAGTTCCATAAATGCCCTAACTGATCAGTGTAACGTCTTAATCCACCTCTGATTATTGCATCAACATTCAAAGAATGAATTTTATCAGGATTTTTAGATATCAGTTCACATAGTTCGTTCCAAAGTTGATGATTGGATTTTCCATGTTTTGACTGGAAGTTTTCATTATTTACTAATTGGGCTAGTTTTACAGCGGCTTCATCTAATTTTTCAATGGTGATTAAATAATCTATGTATTCTTCTGTATCCTCTGGAGATAACTTAAGATATCGCCGAAAAACTCTTACTGCTGTTTCAGGTATGTTGTGTTTTTTCAAAAAATTCAAATACAATGGCCATATTCTATGATGTTGAGTAATAGGGAGAGCTCTTAAAGCACTATCAAATGCTTTTCTAGTAGTTGTTATTTTGTATTGATCTGTCAAAAATGAACAGTAATCCATCCAAATTCTAGGCATTTTATGCATGAACACGAGTGATCTCTCAAAACAGTTATTAACATCTTCATAAACTGGATCAGTTATGCAGTATCCTCTGATCTGTGATCTTCTTAACTTTAAGTAATTATACCATAATTTAAAAGAACCTGGTAATTCTTTTAGAGCTCTCTCATATATCATGTTGATTTCATTTTTGGGGGCCACTTTTTTATGTTCTATATATCTAAGCCAGTGTTTTACTGAAAATGGATTCCGTAAAATTTCTTCTTCATATGGTAAGTCTTCTTCTCTCTGAAAAACAAAAAAATATGAATATTATTTATTTTATCAACATAAAATAATCCTTGATTTATCTTTAATCATTTTACAATAATATAAATCGTTATTAAAATGCAAGTAATGGAATAATAGAATTTTTCTACAGAATTATTTTGACAAATAGTTACAAAAGAAACATGAACTATTATTAACTCAAAAGGTTTAAATTTATTGCCTTATTCATAACAATACCATTGATATTTTACAAAATAGCAATAAGTAGATTGTTTCCAAATGGCAAGAGTCATACATCTATTGACATCAAACTGCGAGGGATGAAAGCGCATAAGCATTAATTTACTGGCTTTGGTTTAAATGTATGATTACATTTCAGGCCAGATTGTGACTGCAGCAAACATTAAAGGACCTAGCTTACTGAGGCGGGCCTGAACGGCCCTGGCCCCATTGCAATAATCCACCTAGATCACTCTCATACATTTTATGTGAAGTATCACACCCTCATTGGTTTGGGTTTTTGCTTGGCGGATTTCATTGAACGTAACACGTTACGCCCCGCCCCGCTGCAATATAGGATGCCTAGCGGGATTGTGTGCACGTGTTCCTCTATGGTTTAATTATTAATTTATAAAACCATATAATTATAGAAGAACGATTAATAGTTTTAATTCAAGCATACAAAGAGCTAAATGATTTGCAAGACCTACATAAAGACAATCAATATAGTCAACATTTGGAAAGAAATGTGCTGTTATGAAGAGGTACGCTCTGCCTGCTATGGAGCGTTTTAAAGTGCTATGCCGCATTTTTCAAGTTGCTGCAGCATTCTAACACTCATTTAAAATTTTAGTGACATATAAAATCACCTGTGACTTACAAGCTACTAGAAACAGGCAGGTCTATCTTTCTCAAGAGGCCTACACTGACACTGGAGACAAAGGTAATTATTAAAGAACATAAATGAGACTCCATACATCCTTTGCTTTAGCATTATTACCTTAAAGTTTAATATATTCCACACGATTTGATATCAACTACATAACTTATTCGCTTAAAAAATATGTATTACATATAATACATATTTTTTAAGTTTGGGGAATAATAGATAAAGTTAAAAAAAAAATAGATAGCAAACAAGCAGATGGGTCTCCTGATGGAAAAAGTCAACCATCGCCTATATACACCAAAGATGCTAATGGTGCATTGCTATCTTGTGGCGAGGTCTAATGCCACATGCATAAGTTTATCGGCTACCTTATCCTCCAAACCGGAACACGACAGCTACAAGCACTGACGCTATTGCGGCAGCAATATGTAAGGCGGTGGTACCTGACCCGGGCGAGACAATGCAGAACTCTACCACCTAGTAGCCACGATGGTACTGACTCGATTTTCTTATATGGCCAGGCAGAGTCTGGAAAAGAATATTATTTGGGCTT
Organism: Apodemia mormo; assembly: GCA_036924255.1. Taxonomy (NCBI): domain Eukaryota; kingdom Metazoa; phylum Arthropoda; class Insecta; order Lepidoptera; family Riodinidae; genus Apodemia; species Apodemia mormo. Next base: position 35,773,019 of record JAUPFN010000003.1, on the reverse strand, counting down.
GACGGTGGTCGTGGTGACGGTGACGGCATTATTACTGGCACCATTTTGGGTTGGGTTTAGAAACGTGCCGCACCTATAGAGGAAAAAGCTGTGGGGGGCTTCTAGAAAGTCTTCCGATAGTCCCCCGTTAGTTTTTTTTTGCCGGAGACGCAAATATTTACGATAAACTGTAAGTTGATGACAGATCCGAATCAGAGCGCCCCATCTTGCACGTGGTCTTGATTGCCCTACCCCTTGAGTTTTTAGAAATCGCGAAGGCGCAGAGGGAGGTAGCCCCCGCCCGCAGTAACAAAGCGTTAAGGGGCGGGGGCTGCGGGGATGCACTTCCCTCAGCGTCGAAGTACACGCAATCCTTTAAATTTAAAAACTTTAAATCTTGCGCTTAAGTTTGAATATGCAAAAACACGTTTGTGCCATAAAAATAAACTTGTAGACTTAATTAGCGTAAATTTTGAGTGTCAGTTTTGTTCAGAACTGTGTATCTTGGGTATTTTATATCAATGCTCTAGAATTTTCTGTGGTAAAAATAAAATAAATAATGGAAACCATGTTTTTGAAATTAAAAAATGAGTTCAGTGATAAAATTTGATAAATTTCTATTGATGGGTGGCTTGGTGGCTTCCCAATATTTTTTTTGATTTAAAAAAAACACAGAATTAAAAAAATCCATTTATTACTATATGTAGGTAATTTGACGACAAATGATATTCTGTTTAGTACATGTCATAAAAACGCTTCAACACAGCGATATCCCTATTTTTTTTTTCTGGCAGCTGACTGCCACTTTCAGGATCATGGCGAAACAGTATTTTTTTAATATAAATTCCAGATTAATGCACCGATTGAGTATAAAAACTAATCATTTTTTTATATATCATAAGATAGCAAACAAGCAGATGGGTCTCCTGAAGGAAAGAATCAACCATCGCCTATAGACACCAAAGATATTAATGGTGCGTTGCTATCTTGTGGCGAGCTCTAATGCCACATACATAAGTTTACCGGCTACCTTACCCTCCAAACCGGAACACGACAGCGACAAGCACTGACGCTATTGCGGCAGCAATAGGTAAGGCGGTGGTACCTGACCCGGGCGAGACAATGCAGAACTCTACCACCTAGTAGCCACGATGATAGTGACTCGATAGCCAACGTCGTCGTCGCCAAGGTCGCCTTTTACGACCTGCCTGGCAGAACGGCAGTTGGCCTATTTTTCAAAGGAGGCCGGGAACAACAAAAAAAAATTTCGTCTAATGCATAAATTGCATCAAAATCGGTTTATTCGTTTGTTGTTGACGGCAAAAAATGTTTTTTCGACATAATTTCGAAATTTTTCAACCAATTTTTTTGGTATTCTACGGTATTTTAGTACTAAAAAAACTTCATCGAATGCCGTTTCAAGTATCAAAATCGATTTTAATTTTCAAAAGTTCCAGCTTTTCAAACATTAAAATTATGTTGTTTTTAGCAAAATTACTAAATATTTTTGAAATAAATTTTACGTTAATACCCAATTGACCTAAAACTTTTATCAGCTTTTCTCTTTCAAAAACTTCGTTAAATATTTATAATTGTATCAAAATCAGTGAATTTGTTTGGATTATCAATAAGGAAAATTAAAAAAAAAAAAGTTTAATGCTTTATTGTACACCTTAATAAATTAACATTTACAGAACACTTAAATTAACGCACAAATGGCGGTCTTATCGCTAAAGAGCGATTTCTTCCAGACAACCAGTGGTAATAGGATTCATTGCTTGTAAAAATCGGGTGCACAAATTACAATACAGATATAATATACATACATACATATTATAAATCAAAACAAATATTGTATATATACACACATCCATATACATAAATATACATACATATATATAATATAACATACTGACACGCTTATAAGTAATAATAATAATATTAAATGAAATTGTGACAGTGACAATAAAAGAAAACAAGAAAATTCAGTGACACCATCTACATTTTTAAATAATGTTGTCTTAGAAGTCTTTTAAAACTATTTAAACTTTCCGCTTGTCTAATTGTTAAGGGTACTTCATTCCACAGCTTCACGGCTCTTACTTCAAAAAAGGAACAATACATTTTTGTAAAATGAATAGGCATTTTCAGGGTTCAGTCATGAGGTATTTTGTCATCAGAAAATTTAGGGGTGACAGTACTAAACAAAATACCGTACAGAAAATGAAGTAAGTGAGTATTCCTACGAAGGCGAATGGGGGAACTTAAGTTTTTTGCGAAACTCGGGAACGTCATATTAATCCGTATATGAACTGGATGCACAAACTTTGAAGTCGCTCAAGTTTGTTTAATTGCTCTTCGGTTAGATTTTTGCACTAACTTCTTTTAGCTGGGTGGACCAAGAAAAAGATTCATCAATGATAATACCTAGATTTTTTACAGTTTTGCTAAACGGAATACATGGGGCACACTAAAAGTTTTGCACTTCTAGCTAATCGGAACTATTTGAATTTCGAATGTTATATTTTTAAAACGTTGCAACCTTCTTAGTAATAAAAAAAAACAATTCGCTGGAAATGATTTGTCTTGATTGACTATGATGGGAAATGATTTGACTATTGGGGATTGGTATGAGCCAAATTCAGAAAATTTTACATGAAGAATTAAAAGTTCGGAAACTTTGTTGTCGTTGGATCCCTCATGAACTGACAGCGGAGCAGAAGCGGGCTCGCGTGGAATGGTGCTCACAGATGCTAATGAAGTACGACCATGGACATTCTAATGCTGTTTATGACATTGTCACAGGAGACGAAACGTGGATTTATTGTTTTGAACCCGAAAAAAAAAAACAATCTTGTGACTGGGTGTTTAAAAATGAGAACAGGCCAACAAAAGTGAGACAGGTGAGAAACGTTAGTAAAAAAATGATCGCGTTTTTTTTCTCAGCTATAGGTCCCATCTGTACAGTTCCACTTGAAGATCAAAAGAGTGTTAATGCCGAGTGGTATTCTACCATTTGTTTACCCAGGGTGTTCAAAAAAGTTCGCTAAAGACAACTCAAAAGCCGCATTCTCCTACACCATGATAACGCTTCTTCACACACGGCCAACAAAACAAAGTCATTTTTAACTTCCGAAAAAGTACATCTCGTCACTCATCCTGCGCATAGCCCCAACCTAGCACCCTGTGATTTCTATATTTTCCCCAAAATCAAAGATTTGATGAGAAGTTTTACTTTTATCAACTCCGAAGAGGCAGTGAGCGTTTAATCAGCACGTAGAAAACATGCCTTCAGATCTGTGATCCTCTTGGTGTTGTTGGTACAATTTAAAATATTACTTAAATTCTGGTTAATTATCTCAATGCCTTGTTTTATTTTGTCAAGTGGTACTTGCATATAAATTTGAAGGTCGTCTGCATACATGTGATAGTGACAAGTGATTTCATACGTAATTAAGTTTATAAAAGCAGCAAATAGCAATGGAGAGAGCATGCAGCCCTGAGGTACAACCACAGTGACATTAGCCCAAATAGAAAGATAGTCGTTGCCAACGGTTCTGTAAATAGCTACTAAACCACTTAATTGCTGATGGAGATATATTCATTGATTGCATAATGGATAACAGAATATCGTGATCAACAGTGTTAAATGCATTACTGAAGTCCAATAATGCTGCTATAGTAAGACGTTTGTTATCCATACGCAAACGAATGTCATCAGCAACCTTAACAAGCGCACTAGTCGTACTATATCCTTGCAGGAATCCCGATTGGTATGGGCTTAGCAAGTTTCTTTTATTTATGAATTAATTTAATTGATATCTAACTACCCGTTCCATGACTTTGGATAGGAAAGGAAGAATCGATATAGGGCGATAATCAGCATAATTCAGTGGTTTCCTTTTTTTCGGAATATGTATAATAAAAGCATTTTTTTCAAGATTGAGGAAAACTGCCAGTGTTGATGGAATGATTAAAAATATTTACTAATATAGGCAAGATAATATCAAGAATGGGAATAATCATTTTGCGGCTTAAATGCGGCGTCGCTGCTGATGGCATCCGGCGATATAGAAAATACGGCTTTTTGAACATAACAATCGGACACATTTTTAAAATTAAATGAATTGTAAGCTGGTGTAGTGATAGAAGAAAGAAAATTAAGGGTCCCAGGATGCCCCAGGGTCATCTTAATACACAGGGTCGAACTCAGCAATCTTTATACACTAATACCCTTTTGGTCCCAGCCCACCACACAGCAAGTTATTTGGATTCTTATAAGCAATAGTCTCTGGAATAGAAATTAAAAAATAGCAACACTGTGTTGTTGTCTTTTTCAAAGAGCATGTCCTTTTTAAATTAACCACCAACGTTATATTTAAAAGTTGACATCATTAGAGCATTGCTACTTCTTAATTTCTACTATTTGAGATAGTGTATATTAAGATTGTGTACTATCTTACATTTTACCTGAGCCAAGCCAGGTTTTCATCTAGTTTACAATAAATCATGATAGCATGTTTGTTTGTTTTGTACTGTGGCTATGAAAAGAATAATGAAAATATTTTTTCAGTAGTTTATGGTTAGGATTTAATTTGTTAATGCAAGAATATAGTCAACAGTAATATGTTAATGTTGCTATGAATCAATACTAATCAGATTTTACACTTTCAATAATAATACTACACTTTTGATATTATAAAGGCAATTGTATTATTACTTATTAAATTTATAGTAATGACCACACAAATATCATGTTGACATCGTAAAATACTTTTTATTTTTATTTTTGCTGAGTTATGGCTCCGCTAAACTTTTAGCGATTCCGCCAATGTCAAGGTTGATGTATGCACGTTTATTATCAGAAAAGCGATTTTAGTGTTTTCATATATTCCTATCAAACATAGAGAGCCACTGGAAGACAAAACATAGCAATATTAGTATAATGTTAAAATTAACATACACATTGGGGTTAAAATGTTAGTTAGGGGGAATATTTTACAAATATTCACAATATAGGGATAACAAACAAACTGGACAAACAATGTTATGCTAGATAAAAGTACATATTGCTAACTACAATCTAAGTTTGTTAATTTTGATGAATCTGGTAAGAACTGATACTCGGGGGAGTGGACTTGAGATAATAAGTAATTTAGGTTGATGGGTCGAGGGAAATTTTTTGGCAGAATGTCATAGTGGCACTGTAATTTTAGGGCAGAAAAAGAATATGTGCTCAAGAGAGCCTTCCTCCAATCCACATTCACAGAGGGAATGATCTTTTATATGAAGTTTAGCAAGAAATACAGGAGTTGCAACATGCCCTAAATGGAAGCGAATAATTGTGGAGGTAGTACTCTTGTCAATACTATTGAATTTAAAGAACCATGGTTTGTTGGGGATGTCGGGTTGTAAGGAAGCAAAATGTTTTCCTTTTTTTTGGCTAGAAATTTGCCACTTATCCATTCAGATCTTATCCAATGCAGGTTTTGCTAACATTTGTAAGTCACGAGAGTGTATAACATAGTGGTCATCCAGGCCTATTATAGTAGCCTGTTTAGCCCAACCGTCTACCACTTCATTGTCTGTAATTCCTGAATGGCTGGGGATCCAAGCCAAAACAACTTCAATCCCTGCATTATGACATTTATGTAGTAGTTCTCTTATTTGAAGAGTCAAACTGAAATTAGATTTAGCATGAAAGGGATGTTTTATTATATCTTGCAAGCAGCTGTCTGTGAATATGAGGCTTTTATTGAGCCTATGAGAATAAACTAGTGAGACTGCTTCCCAAAGAGCAACTGCTTCTCCCGTGAAAATAGAAGACTGAGGCGGTAGTTTCTGAGTTAGAACAACATTATGTTTTGAATCCAAAGTAAAATACTTTATTGGTAAGTTAGTTGACTTTATTTGACATTTATAAATCTGACATTATTGTATAAGTAATTACAGTTAATTTAAAGGGGAATAAATTATATACTAGGAAACACCTAAATGTTTAGGGAGAACAGTGTAAGCTAGCAATACAGAAATTGTGTTTATTTTTAAGTTTACCCACTATCATTTTTAAAAAATACTTTGTTTATGTTATATCTTAAACTAAACTGTCAGTAAAGAATATTACTTTGCTTAAAAATCTTTTATGATTTAAAAGTGAAACTGGTCGATAAAATTAAATAATTTAGTGTATAATAATAGTGAAATAAAAGTACAAGTGTGTGATAAACTAGTTTCAACTAAAAATACTAATCAGTTTTTATACTAAGATTTATCATATTTTGTAATAAACTATTTCACCTTAGTAAGTGACAGCAAAACGTTTGTTGGGTTATAAATTGAAATAACCAATAACCATAGATTAGACTATACTTTTACTGTACTTTTGTTATAGGACTTTCAGACAAGGATATCAATAATTACTGTCAAAAAAGAATTAGCTTTTGTCGACACTTTTTGCCTCGCACTACTTCTTTGTGGAACCAATTACCATCAGGGGTGATTCGGAATGGATACGACTTAGGGACCTTCAAGAAACGAGCTTATTCATTCTTAAAAGGCCGGCAACGCAGCCTCAATACCCCCGGTATTGCAGATGTCCATGGGCGGCGGTGATCACTTACCATCAGGTGCACCATCTGTTCGTTTGCCCCCTCTACTATAAAAAAAAGCTATAAACTATTCCTTAGTCCAAAAAAATGGTGAGAATTTTTATTTGATACTAATAATGATGATGATATATAAACTTACTACATAGTTATGCTTGGGACTTCATCCACATAGAAAAAATCTAAAATAAAAATAGCCTAAGTTACTGCATCATACCAGGGTTTAAAAGATAGACAGTCTAAGGGTTTTACCCGCATAGTTCTCATTTCCAGGATAAAAACTATCCTTTATACTTTCTTGGGTCTCAAACAATCTTTGTACTAAATCTCATCCTAATCTGTGGTTTAAGCATGAAGAAGAGACAGACAGACAGAGAATTACTTTCATGTTTATAATATTAATATGGATAGATTTATTACTGTTAACAAAACTAAAATGAAATTATACATAGCACATACAGTACCCGGCGATAAATATTGCACATCGAACTTTGGAAAGAGACAATCGGATAATTTCGGCTTCGTAAAGCGTTATCTCTGTCCCACACTACCTATGTGACGTTTAGTCAGTCGTTGTTCAAGTACGATAGAGTGCAGTCGCGTCCCGAAAAAAATATATATTTAGAGTTGATAACACCCACAAATTTAAATAATTTAAAGTTGTAATATGGCATCTTTCGGAAAAAGAGGGAAACCTTTACGAGGTCAGTCACGTGAAATTATCTACAATGTTTATAAATACTTTGTAAGCGAAGCTGATAGATTTAAACAAAAAGTAGATGAAAATGTAAGTTGTTATTTTAAGAAGATTCAAGAGCGAGTTGCAAATGCCACTGGAATTTCAAGAAGAACTTTGAACAATATATTAAACGAAGTCAGTACTGAAACACATTCGACTGAAATTAAGTTCAGCACTCCAAAAAAAGGGAGACCAAAAAAGCAATTTCGTTTGGATATGGACGATTTTGATTACGATGTTGTTCGAAGAATGGTGTATGATTTTCAGTTACGATTTAATGAACTGCCAACAATAAAATCATTAAAAGCTAAGTTATCTGAAGCTATTAATTACAATGGGTCTGAAAAAACATTGAGAAAAATACTTCATGACATGGGATTTCAGTTCACTAAAATGGAAGATAATCGAAAAATTCTAATGGAAAAGCACGACGTTAGTCTCAAACGAATGGAATACCTTGATAAAATACGCAAATTTCGCGAAACAGGAAAAAATATCGTCTACATGGATGAGTCATATATACATGCATCCCACACTAAAGGGAAATCTTGGAGTGACGATAAGAAAAAAGGAGTAAAAAAGCCAATTTCAAAAGGTCAACGTTTGATAATAGTTCATGCGGGAAATGAAAAAGGCTTTGTACCCGGTGCTTTTTTAACGTATAAATCCACGGACACTACAGGTGACTATCACAATGAAATGAATAACGATAACTATGAGAAATGGCTGGTTAACCAATTAATCCCAAATATACCCAGTGATTCTGTTCTAGTTATCGACAACGCACCCTATCACAACAAGTATGTTGAGAGACCCCCCAACTCAAACACCATTAAACGGGAAATGATCAACTGGTTAAACAGACATGAAATTCCAGTTGATCCAAAATTAACAAAAACCCAGATTTACGCTATTATATGTCAGCACAAGGAGAGGTATACAGAGTTTTCTGTGGACAAAATACTTGCCGAACATGGGCACACTGTGTTGCGATTGCCACCATATCATCCGGATTTTAATCCAATTGAAAATATATGGTCTCAACTGAAAGGCTATGTAGCCTCTAGAAATGTGGGTATGAACTTAACTACAGTAAAAACATTATTGACTGAAAAAGTAAACATGATCGGCGCTGAAGAGTGGAAAAAGGTTTGCGATCATGCAATCAAATGTGAGAATGAATATAGAAGCATTCAACACAGTTTAGACAATTACACTGATAGATTAGTAATAAATACGGCTGATAGTGACAGTGATATTGACCTCTTTGAGAGCACAGATAGTGAAATGGAAGTAATTGAGAATTAGAATTATTATTATTTTTATTGTAATGTCTCATTTTAGCAATAGGTATAATGGTGTTTATTATGTACACTAAAGCTGTAATGTTCCAAAATAATTAAATACGTAAACATAATGTAAAAATGTTTTTTATTTTATTTTACCCCAACCTAAAGCCATCACTTATAGAAAAATTAGTGTATTTTATACAAAGAATAAAAATATCAAAAGAAGCAAATCATACTTGTTTTAACAGCTCCTAATAGGTACCGGACTGTTTGTATTTTGTGCGACAGAGATAACGCTCTACGAAGCCGAAATTAGCCGATTGTCTCTTTCCAAAGGTCGATGTGCAATATTTATCGCCGGGTACTGTAGTACACAGCAGAATTCAACCAGTCTTCATATTTTTTATATATTAATTTAAAAAACGTAGAAAATTGTTCCAGTTAATCTAGTATTCGTCACTTCAAAAGACACGCAACAGGAGCTCAAACTCAGAACAGCCTGTGTTTTTTATATTTAGACTTTAAGGTTTATGATCGACATTAACCATAGTTCATATGATTAGCACCTTACATTCAAGAAATCATTTGTTGGCCACAAAAGATGTGAAAAGATTTGGTTCCAACTTGGGTGTAATAATTTAGTATAGTAAATAAAAACATATCAGGGTTTAGTCATCTCTACAGAGATCTAATCAACTGAAAATAAGGTTAGGGGTTTGTTTATTTCACTGGTAAATATATTATGTGTATATAATTTTTAGCACGTACAAATTATTGAAACTTAAATTTACATAATACTTACGAAAAATATATCAATTTCCTTTCCGTCGAGTTGAGGCATTTTGAATGTTTTGATATCTCAAGTTGTGTGATAGTTATTTCCACATTAATTGAAATAAATAATTAAAGATATCAGTATCAACTAATAATACTCGCTACAAAAAGGACGAATCTAAAAAATTTGTTTAGTAGATTATTTGTATTTTGTTATTTATAAAATATAAATAATAAGTTGTACTTTTTGAGTTTTGACAATTATTTGACAATGACATGACATGACTAGGGATTCGCAAAAAGTATCGATACTTGAGTAGTATCGATACTTTAGTTGCGATACCTAGTATTTTCGTACTCGATACTTTAGTTCCGATACTTTAATAGGTATCGATACTTTCGGATGTACTCGATACTTTTACTCTTTAGAATTATTGATTTAGATTCTCTGTATTAGGAGAATCCCCGAAAGTGTTTAAGAATTATATCAATTGTTTTAGAATACTTGGCATATTATTTACAGTTTGAACGTACCTCTTATTATAACTTTTACTTAAATATTAGTACGTGTAAATTTGTATACACTTTAGGCAATTTAGTTACAAATTAAACTAATATTGTGGCAACATTAATTTACATATGGCTCTGACTGTAGGAAGCAGCTTAACTCGGAAAGGAAATTAAATTTATTACAATTTGATTATTAAATTGAACTCTGTTGGTGCAAGTGTGAAAGTCTAGCCTTGCTGCCAACCAAAATACTCCTTCCGATAGGAAAGTGATGACTGGCTAAGTTTCTAGAGATTAGTCGTGGGCGTTTAAACGATATAGGCTTAAAAATTAGGCTTTTCAAAATAAGCCCATAAGCGCGCTTACGGATTTAAGCAGTTTTCGTTTAAACGTTGTTTAAGATACTTTAAATACTATATTAGCATGATTGAAGAAAAGTAACCTTATTTCAATAACGTTAAAAATCAAAATACAATAGCATAAAGAACCTTATTTCTATACACTAAAACTCTATATAATTTTTCATTTTATTGGATTAACAACCTTATTACGATTCGTATAAAAAACGATAACAATTTGGATTGGTTATCGTATTATCGGCTAAATTATTTTCTACTTGTTTACGCAATATTTGTGTCGGACTGACAACGCTTCGTTTTTGGTTGGTTAGTACTTTTTACAACGAATTGACAACTTACGTTTTTTCAAGTTCTGAGTTCCAGTACGCTTTTCGTTGTTGAAGCGATTCGACGAGCTCATCAATTGTTTATTTTATTTAGCGCAACAAATTTCCAAAGTAATTTTGTTTATATTAATTATTGAAATTACGTGATGGATAAAAAAGTATATATTGTGTTACTATTCATTTCAGACAGTCCTAAGTCTGAAAAGTACGAAGGGAAGTTGATTGATTGAGAAAGTACCTTATATATAAAATTCTCGTGTTACAATATTATTTACCATACTCCTCCGAAACGGCTTTACCGATTTTCATGAAATTTTATATGCTTATTCAGTAGGTCTGAAAATCAGCTACTGTTTATTTTTTTATACCCCTAAGTGATAAGGGTTGTCCACCCCTAACATTATTTTTTTATTTTTATTGGAACGAAGTTCCTTATCGCGCGTTGTGAAAAGGGGCTAGACGGAAAAAATTCTTACGAAAAGTTTTTTCGATCGGTTGCCAAGTTTCAACCGCCGGTCGAATTTCGACCGGGTACCAAAATCCGACCGCGGGTCGAAATTCGACCGGGTGCCGAAATTCGGCCGTGGGTCGAAATTCGACCGGGTTCCGAAATTAGACCATGGGTCGAAATTCGACCGGGTGCCGAAATTCGACCGGGTGCCAAAATTCGACCCTGGGTCGAAATTCGACCGTGGGTCGAAATTCGACCGGGTTCCGAAATTCGACCAGGTGCCGAAATTCAACCGTGGGTCGAAATTCGACCGGGTGCCGAAATTCGACCGTGGGTCGAAATTCGACCGGCTTCCGAAATTCGACCGGGTGCCGAAATTCGACCGGGTTCCGAAATTCGACCGGTTGCCGAAATTCTATTTCGCATTGAACAGTGTGGTGTCGCGACGATTATTTTTGTTGAGTGTATACAGGTTTTTTGTAAATAATAATAAAAGGAACTTCGTTCCATTCTGGTGTCCCTTGACACCTCTCAAGTTTTTTTTTAAGTTGTGGCTTTAAAAATACATACAACCCTCATATTCACCCTTCTATCATCAACCCCTATTTTTTAATTCAATAATTTATATGACGAAACAACGTTTGCGGGGTCAGCTAGTATTGTATAATAATTTGTATTGTATTTGATAACACGTCATTTCTATATGCTAGTAATAAGTAATAACACTAACAAAACCGCAAAACATTAAACGCTTTTTTCAGCTCTCGGCTTTATCGGTCGCTACTAATTCACTTAAATCTTCGTTTTATAATTGACCTTCTCAACGATCAACAACTTTTGTTTAAAAAAGCGTTTAAACGAAAAGCGCTTTTTTAAGCACGCTTAAAAGTATAAGCAAAACGTTTAAACGTGTTAATAATTAAAAGCCGTTTATCACATCTCTACTAGAGATGAGTCGTAAATACTAGAACAGGTACGAATACTAGGTATTTTACGATACTAGGCGGCACCTGTTCCATTTTTCACAAGACTAAGTCCGTATAGTCCTCTAGTCTAGTAGTATTATAATATTATAGCACTCACTCATCGCATTCGCTGCACTGTTTCCTTTAATCTTTTGTGAAAACGTGTTTTGCTATCTTGCTCACCCATGACAAAATGCTAACGAGATGAAGCAATAGGGTTTGTATACTTTTTCCCGCTCTCACAAGAGTGAGATACCGTTATACAATATATATATATATGCTCCGTCCCGGTCTCTCGCTACGTATGGCCGACCGCCGAGCTAACAGGTGAATACCGGTACCTACGTCATAATACGCGATACTCGATCAAATACTTCATTGAGAACAGGTAACAGATTTCGCGTCCGATATCGATCAAATATCATAGTCTAAAGTATCTAGTATTCATACTTTGTAGTATCTAGTATCATAGACTAACCTAGTATCGTGGACGTGATTCCATCATAAAGTTTTTTCATATTACGTGTTTGTTGATGCCATAAAAGGCTATTGTTAGAATTTAATCGGTGACTCTGAACTTTTTATTAATAATTAGGTATAAAGAGATCTACCTATAATATATAGGTCTACCTATAATATAGTACGGTCTACCTAATATCTTAAAGTGTTAAATATGGTAGTTAAAGTTAAATGTGGTAATTTTCTTGTAAAAGAGTTTTCAAGGAAAAATGGGTATTTAATTAACCTTCAAAAATTTATTTTTTAAAAACAACATTGACCGGGATTGGAAAATTGCAGGTTGGTGATAGGCTGGTCACATATCACGTTGTGGGACTAAGACGTATCTTCTGCTAATCGTGGATGCACATGTTGTACCTCTGCCTACCTCTTCAGTGATACGGGCATGAATATACCTTTTTTTAGCTTTTTACCCTCGGGCTCAGATTGAAAATTGATCTCAATATTATATTAATCAATTAATACACGTGTACTATTTCACAATAATCGTATTGTGAAAAATCTGTAAACGGTTGAGCTTGCAGGCCATCCCTGAAACTTCCCGCTAAATTAAGGTATTTTAAGCTCAAAAGAGTAAAAATATAAGCATAGATTTTTAAGTTTATCCCGATGTAGGGATGTGACGACCCCATCGCCCACTGGTGGGATAATTTTTGTTTAAAAATTATCTAGCACCGGTGCAGTCAGTCAACCAAATTAGTGGTAGTGCCATACTGTATTTGCAACTGAATAGGCCGGCACGCCCGGGGAGATACCACTCTCTCACTTGACACCGACGTAAAGTAGCAGCTCCGCTGCTGCGTTTCGTCTGGTTTGTGAGAGTCCCGGAGGCCTAACCCCCCCCCCCCCCCCCCTGCACACTATGAATGCGCTATTTAAAAAAAACTACCCCAGGGGGGTACCAATTGCACCAGCAGTGGAGAATCCCCCCCCTGAGCGTCCGTGCTCTGGATTCCAGCCAGATCATGGATGCTCAGGCTGCCCTGCGTATTCTGGGGGGGGGGGGGGGGGGCAAAATTGCGCTCATAGACAATTCTGTCCGGGGCAAACAGAGCAAGAAGACCATGGCACCCCCTACCACGTTTACTGTGGATTTTTGCAATATCAGGGGCCTTCATTCCAACCTGAACGCCGTCCACTACCATTTCGAGACGGCGAAGCCAGCTTTGCTCTTCTTGACCGAGACACAGATATCTTCTCCAGCTGATACTTCCTACCTCTCCTACCCGGGGTACAAACTGGAACATTCCTTTGTACTGCGGGCTGGTGTGTGCGCATACGTCAGAGAAGATATCTGTTACCGGCGCCTCGGCAGACTTGAAGGTCACGACCTATCCATCCTCTGGTTACGCGTAGCTTGCGACGACCATCCACGCAGCTACGCGTGCCTATACAGGTCCCATAGCGGGAATACTGAAGTTGTCCGGCTCATTGAGCGCTTACAAACGGCTGTGGATTCCGTGTTAGAGCAGACCCCCTCCGCAGAGATCGTGATCTTGGGCGATTTTAATGCCCACCACGCCGAATGGCTTTGTTCTCGCACCACCGATCATGCGGGGAGGTCTGTTCACGATTTTGCCTTGGCGTATGGTCTAACACAATTGGTAACCTCGCCTACGCGTGTTCCCGATGTGGATGGCCATACGCCTTCACTGTTGGATCTCCTGCTGACCTCTGACCCGGATCGTTATCAGGTATCGGTGGACGCTCCACTTGGCGCGTCGGACCACTGCCTGATCCGGAGCAAAGTGCCGGTCACGCGCCCAATACGGCCTCTCTTTGCAGGCTGTCGTCGCGTTTGGCACTATGGGTCAGTAGATTGGGACGGGATGCGGTCTTTCTTTGCATCCTACCCATGGGGGCTGTTGTGCTTCTCGCTGGATGATCCGAATGCTGTCGCTGACTCTGTCGCTGATGTGGTGCTGCAGGGCATGGAATTTTTCATTCCGTTTTCTGCGGTGCCCATCGGTGGCAAGTCTCAGCCTTGGTTTGGTCGCCACTGCAAAGCGGCTTTACGCCGAAAGCAGGAATGCTACCGAGCTTGGGCTGCTGCGTCGGCATCTCGTGATGTAAAAACTAGCGCATTACGAAAGGAGTACAACTCTTCCTCGAGATTCTTCAAAAGAGCTATCGCCAAGGCAAAAGCGGAACACGTTGGCAGAATTGGTGAGAAATTAGTTCGCCTTTCTTCTGGCACTCATGCGTTCTGGTCTCTCGCCAAGGCTGTCTTAGGGAATTTCTCCCAGCCTTCATTTCCATCCTTGCACAGAGATGATGACTCTCTGGCCCATACCGCAAAGGAGAAAGCCGATCTTCTGGGCTCGTTTTTTGCGGCCAACTCGACTCTGGATGACCGAGGGAACGCACCGCCTACCATCGCGCAGTGTGATAGTTCCATGCCAGAACCGCAGTTTCAGCAGTCAGCTGTGCGTAAAGCACTTCTTTCTTTGGACATCCACAAGTCGAGTGGGCCTGATGGCATCCCTCCTGTTGTGCTTAAAGTATGTGCTCCAGAGTTGGCGCCAGTATTGACGCACCTATTCCGGCTCTCCTATTCATTCGGCGTGGTACCGAATTCATGAAAAACAGCTTTAGTACATCCCATTTTTAAAAAAGGAGATCGCTCTAATCCGTCAAACTATCGGCCAATAGCCTTAACCTCCTTGTTCTCCAAAGTCATGGAGACACTTATAAACTGTCAGCTCCTGAAGTATTTAGAAGAGCACCAGCTGATTAGTGACCGTCAGTACGGTTTCCGTCGTGGCCGCTCAGCTGGTGATCTTCTAGTATACCTGACACATCGCTGGGCGGAGGCAGTTGAGTCCAAGGGGGAGGCACTGGCAGTTAGTTCAGACATAGCGTAGGCTTCGATCGGGTATGGCATAAAGCGCTTCTCTCAAAGCTGCCTTCCTATGGGCTTCCCGAGAAACTATGCAAGTGGATCACCAGTTTTTTGGCTGATCGGAGCATTAAGGTCGTAGTCGACGGTGCATGCTCCGATCTTAAAACTGTCAATGCTGGTATTCCCCAAAGCTGCGTGCTATCACCGACACTGTTTCTTCTGCATATCAATGATATGTTGCGAATTAGTAGCAATGTATGTTACATTGCTATGCGGACGACAGTACTGTTGATGCTACATACTCCGGCCGTAGCGGTATATCTCGGGAACACGTCGAAGAGGGCCGGATCAAGCTCGTGTCTGAACTCGAGAATCAACTAACTGATGTCTCAGAATGGGGTCGTCAAAACCTTATTACATTTAACCCCAAAAAGACGCAGCTCTGTGCGTTCACCGCAAAAAAAACACCCTTTGTCGTATCACCTCGGTTCGAAAACACTCTCCTGACAGCCTCAGCCAGTATTGGAATTTTGGGAGTCGACATATCGAATAACGTTCAGTTCCGCGGTCATTTGGAAGGGAAGGCTAAACTAGCCGCCAAAATGCTTGGTGTACTCAGTAGAGCAAAGCGGTACTTCATGCCAGCCCATCGCCTCCAACTTTACAAGGCCCAAATTCGACCTCACATGGAGTACTGTTCTCACCTCTGGGCCGGAACTCCTCAGAACCAGCTTCTTCCTCTTGATCGCATTCAACGTAGAGCGGTTCGAATCGTCGACGACCAGGCTATTTCTAATCGGCTTGACTCTTTGGCGTTACGCAGAGATGTAGGCTCGCTCTGCATCTTTTACCTGCCGCTAAATTCCACCATCGGACATCGCGTCAAAATTTAAAGTTCCATCCTCACCACCTCGATGTCTGGAAATCCACAACCGTGCGCTTTTGTCGACACTTTTTGCCTCGCATTACTCCTTTGTGGAATCTATTACCCTCGGGGGTGTTTCCGAATGAATACGATTTAGGGACCTTCAAGAAACGAGCTTTATTATTCTTAAAAGGCCGGCAACGCAGCTGCAATACCCCCGGTATTGCGGATGTCCATGGGCGGCGCTGATCACTTACCATCAGGTGCACCATCTGCTTGTTTGCCCCCTCTACTATAAAAAAAAAAGAAATATTGAAATGTCTTTACTGCTAAGTCACAAAAAAACAGCAAGAAAACACTACGAATGAACCAACGAAACAACCATACATGCAGTCTATTTTAATAAAAATGGCAGTATATTGATTTTTGAAAAACTGTATATTTTGGAAACGATGATCAAATTGATTAAATTTCAAATGTCGAAAAAACACTTTTCTCCCAAACAATTACTTACAAATAGATAAACCGATTTGATGCAATTTATGCATTAGACGTATTTTTTTAAGAATAGAGCTGATTAGTTTTGGTATCAAGTACATTAATCTGGAAGTTATATTAAAAAAAATCTGTTTCGCCAAAATTTTTTTTAGGTTTTTTCAAATTTTATCAAAATCCCTTGGGCCCATTTGGTTCAAATTTTCAGGAAGTCTAAGTTGAGTGGAATCCAATTGAATGCCATCAACCGCGATTCCATCGGTCCAGCCGTTCATAAGTTATGAAATGTTTACATACACACACACACACACACACAGCATGGTTGCCGCCAAAACAGCAAATAAATATTTTTTCACTTTCATTTTTATTTCATTTTTCATTCATTATCTACTTGGCGTAAAGGACACTAATACTAGTTTTTTAATTGCATTTTGTCGTAACATTTTTTTTCGTCAAAAAACTCGTGGCCGCTCGAATTTTTAGACGAAAAAAAAATGTTGAACCTTACAAACGTGACGATGGAGTCCAAAATACTAAATTATATGTTATCGTAATTCAATTATTCTCTTAATTGTAATGTTATGATATTAAATGAAACCAGATATATTCAGGGCGAGCGAAGCGAGCCCTACACTAGGCCACTTTGTATGCACTTTTGTGGTATCTGTTATTAAAAAAAATATCGCACTTCGAAGTTTGAGCTTTGACGTGGTAGTTTAAATTCATGTCTAGATATGATCTACCATTAAAGTACCATTTTATAAACATTAAGAAAAAAAATAAAAAATACATGTATTAGAATTTGATTACTACTAACGCCATCTATTAGGAAACTATCGAGTTAAAACGCTAAAGAGTTAAAATCTTACTTTGGCGTGGTAGATTTAATTCATTTTCATTCACTCCATGTTAATACAATATTAATCTATTAATACACTTGTACTTTTTAACTTCCTGCTACGTATGTGAATAAGGAAGTTACTGATTTTGCTCCGATTTTCAAAAATCGAATTTTCACCAGATGACCGCCTTTTGAGGTCCTAGGAACCTTTTTCGACTATTTTCGCGATGACGTCAGTGTGTCTGTATGTATGTATGTGTGTGTGTGTGTGTGTGTGTTCGTGTGTATGTATGTATGTCTGTATGTAAACATCTCATAACTTTTGAACGGTTGGACCGATCGACACGCGGTTGATGGCATTCGATTGGATTCCACTCAACTTAGACTCCCTGAAAGTTTGAACCCAAGCCAAGGCCCAAGGGATTTTGAATAATTTTAAAAAACCCAAAAAGAAATTTTGGTGAAACAGATTTTTTTAATATAACTTCCAGATTAATGTGCTGATTGAGTACAAAAACTAATCAGCTATATTCTCAAAATCGTTGCATCGGTTCATCTGTTTGGAAGTAATCGTTGACGAAAATTTTGAAAAAAGTCTTTCTTCAACATAACTTCGAAATATTTCAACCAATCATTTTTTAGTATTCTACAATAATTTAGTACTAAAAAAATTACGTCGAATGCCGTTTTAAAAATTAAAATCGAATCTTATTTTCAAAAGTTAGAGCTTTTCAAATATTAAAATTACGTTGTTTTTAGCAAACTTACTTAATGTCTTTGAAATAACTTTCAGGCTAATATATCGATTGACCTCAAAATCTTATCAGCTTTTCTCCTTTAAAAACTGCGTCAAGTGCCGTTAATTGGATAAAAATCAGTTACTTTGTTTGGTATCTATCAATGACGAAAATTTTTGAAAAAATGTTTTTTGACATTGCTTCGCCATGCCAATGCCATTTGAAATTGACCATTTGAAATTTGATCAATTTGATTATTGTTTCCAAAATATAGTTTTTCAAAAATCAATGTACTGCCATTTTTATCAAAATAAACTACATGTATGATTGTTTCGTTGGTTCATTCGTGTTTTCTTGCTGTTTTTTGTGACTTAGTAATTGAGATATTTCAATATTTCTTAGAACTGAAAAAAATCTATGCTTATCGTTTTTACTCTTTTCAGCTTAAAATACCTTAATTTAGCGGGAAGTTTCAGGGATGGCCTGCAAGGTCAATTTTACAGATTTTTCACAATATGATTATTGTGAAACAGTACAAGTGTATTAATTGATTAATATTGTATTGAGATCAATTTTCAATCTTAGCCCGAGGTCATGCCCGTATCCCCGAAGACGTAGGCAGAGGTACAACATGTGCATCGACAATTAGCCGAAGATACGTCTTAGTCCCACAACATGATAGGTGACCAGCTTATCACCAGCCGGGCATCTTTCCAATCCCGGGCATCGTTGTTTTTATTAGAAAATTGAAAAAAAAATAACACATTGAAGTCCATGCATTAAAAGATGTAATTCTCATAAAAATACTTTCTTAACAATATTACTAGGTAGTATAACTTTGCGAGCCCTTACAAAGCTCTGCTTTTTGCTAGTAATTACTGTTTATTATTTATTATTCATGAAAAAAAATACAGTTTCTTAAAATAATTGCACTTAATCTAAAAACGACTATCGTTATTATTAACAGCAGTACTGATTAGTGGCGTTTGCAAACTTTATAACAAAAAATCAAGGCTATCTATCAACATTTTAAAGGATTTTGAACAAAATCAACAGGTAAGTAATTATGTTTTTTGTAACTAGTTTATAATAATAGGAACATCTTGTAAGATAGTATTTTGCACTGTAGTGCAAATAACAAATAAAATCAAATGAAACTAAGTGTAATTTCAAATAAGAATTGAGTTTTACTTAAGAGCCGTTTCACAAAATTGCTCAACTGAAATTGAGATATTTTCTAATCGATGCGAGACCTGGACGTAGTCGTCCATATAGTGCACCTAGTGGTGGTAAAATGAAAGTAGTATTGATAGTTTTAATATTTTAATTACATTACTACGCGGTACTAATTTTGGCACACGGACGTAGCGGATTTTATAGTATTCTCTTTTATTTATTTTTGAAATAAAAAATAAATAAATATTATTTAAGTGACCTATTTTTGCATAAGAATAGAATATAGTTTTATTCTATGCCTTTTCTATGTAATTTCTATAGAAAAATGTAATTTTTTGATAACAAAAAATCCAGTTAATGTTTCGTTAATTTTCGTTGAAATAGGCATATTTGCTTAATTAATTAGATATAGTTATAGATCTTTTAGGAAAAAAGTAATCCATTCAGGCACAATTGTTTCATGTTTCTGGTATTTTAGTATTTTTTCTAATTAAATTTGTTGATTCTAGCAGTAGCAATACCTTTTGGAAAAATAGCTTCCTTGCGTAATTATCGAAACTGTATTTTGGAGAACATTTATTATACAATTAATATAGAAATACAAATATAGAAATACAATTGATGATTAAAAAATATGTTCCATTGAGGCAATATTTAAAAGATTAAACTATCTAATGATACCATTTAATTAAATAAAAGTACCTTACAATATGAAAAATTAGGAGTTGGAAAATTTTGATTTCTCGTTAAAAGTTGGTCTAAATTGTAAATTGCCTCTTAACAGTTATAACATATTAAAATTGTAGCCTTGTAAAAGCATATTTAAAAAAGTTTATGCGATCGACCACTAAATGTCTATAACCGATAGTAAAAGAAAACAAATTTGGCTTTGTGTGAAATAGGGAATAGGAATGGTCAACTAGCGGTTTGACTACATTCATGTATCTGTGCGTGGTACAAGCACAAGGTAAAAAATAATTTGGGTTTTGGTGCACCTTTTCTCCAAATATACATTATTTATTGATAAAATTATATTAGGAGTATGTTAAGAACCACTTGGAAAATTCGCAAAACTGCACAAGACATACTTTATTTCTTGCTAACTGAAAATAAAAATCCTTTTTGGAGCTAAATAAAAATCCTTTTTGGAGTTACAACGCCATTTCTTGGGTTAAGTTGCTAAGCTGGACGAAACGTTAAACCTTAAAGCGATTTCTAATTCTAACTGACTAGCGATTCAATGAACTACACGATTCAATGGGTCGATTGAACCGTTGAACTCAGTTGAAATATTTACATAGCGATTGAGCGTATGTCTGATTTTTTTGAAAAGAAGGAGTAGAATAAAATTTGTCATTGTCATTTCATCAGTCACTTTCAATGGCCGGGAATTTTTAAGTTTGTTTTGGTGAATGAATTTACATAACATAGGACAACGATATATCGGTTTGTTACGAAATGAATGGTAGAATTTAGACAAAGGTCATTTATCCTAAACTTTTAAATAAGGTGTTTTAGTGAATATATCTTGACAGATAACCTAAACCTGTATAATTCAGTGTATTGTTTATTGTATTTCATCTTTTATTTAAGCGTAAATTGTGTATAATGCAACATTTGATTCAAGCAAGTCCTATTATGGAAAAACTAAAACACATTCAACATATATTGTCTTTTAGAATGCAGCTAACAACTTCACAAAAGGTGACAATATTTCTTAAAATTGTGTTTAGTTATGCATATTCTAAAGTAACTGACTTAAAGTGTTACATAGCACAGTTCTAGTCACAGTCAATAAGTAGACTATAATGTTATTGATAATATTTTATTTGTATCTAGTCCGAAACATGTCAGTAAACATTTAGTTTACATCAAGAAAGAGATAGAAAATCAGTAAAAAGATTTTTTTTATATGTTATGTATGTCTCCATAAAATTGTAAATACCGTTAGATTATAATCTACTGTAGCAATATTATATAAAAACTGCTGACCAACCTAACTAAGTTATAAACTCCCTACTTATATTATAAACTAACGGTTTTTACAATTTTACATTGACATGTATATGCTAGTCTATTTATTTAATCAGGCTCATATGTCCTGTATTTTAAAAATAATTAGTATTTATTGCTTTAGAATCGAGGAAAGATTAGAATCCTATAAAAAATCTAATAGTTCATTGCCCTGTACCCAGTAGAAATCAGAAATCAGAAATACTTTATTCAATAAAACTTTTTACAAGTTATTTTAATACATTGCAGGAAACCTTTACATACCAAGAAATCAAAGATTTAAACATATCAAATATAATCATACATAATTACTGTACAGGCTAAGAAATGGTTGATTTAAAGATAATTTGTTACATAATTTAATTTAACTTAAGAATACTATTAGACTCAGACATATCCTATCTTAGATAACAATTCATGATTCCTGTCTATCCTAATATAATAAAGTGGAAAAAAATTTTGTTTGTTTGAACGCGCTAATGTCTGGAACTACAAGTTGGATTTGAAAAGATCTAAAAGTAGTAAAAGTAAACTATTTATCGAGGATGGCTATAGGCTATATACTATCATGCAACAACCAGTAGGAGTGGAGTAACCGAGGTCCGTGCGGATGAAGTCACGGGAAACAGGTAGTAGGTCATAAACAAGAAATGCATTTTGGATTTATGTTGAATAGATAAAAATAATACTGAAATGTCTATTCACAAATTCATTCTGTTTTGCAAGGACTTAAGCTATTTAAGTTTGTAAGACATCCTTTGGCTATCTATTTTGTATGATTATAAATTATAAATGATGACTATTAATTATTATCATTATACATTATTAAATTATTATCATTTATGTGTAAAGTTTATTCTTTTAGATTATTGTCATTTATGTGTAAAGTATATCAGTAAACTATAATATTAAATAAGCTACCTTATAAAACATTAAAATTCTTAATTCATTAGTTTTTTAAAAGAAAATTTTAGTTAGTAATTTAACATAGCTTTAGCCAGCTCAAAATTAATAGATTAATATTGTACAACTCTTCATAATTATAGATATAATATTAATGTAGTTATTTTTGAATGACATCAAGATTTTTTAATAAGGTGAGTTTGTGTCTGTGTCTGTATGTTATGAATGTAGGGAAGCGAGGCACATCTGCCTGAATTATGTGTATGGTATTCAGACTTTCCTAACTTCCTCCCTAGGGTTTTGACTCAACTTATTTATCAAATATGTATGTAATATTAATCAATATAAGTAAAATTTAGATAAGAATACTTTTCTAGAATTAAATGTCTTCAGTTTCTAGTATATTTTTTCATTAATTATATTTTCGTAATGCATAATATAATAGTATGACAAATAGATAAAATAATATATATTATTTTTGTTAAGGTTGTTTTATGGAGCCTGGGTGTTGTCAGCACAAGTGCTGTAGTAGTGGGGGTGTTGTCAAGATATTTAGCTCGGAGACGGGCTAAACCAATCCTGAACCCTAGGATTCAGCGCGCTATTAACAAAAGGATATCAAGAATGAGGAGTCCAAATGGAGGTATATTCGAATTACAAATATATATGTATAAGTGGTATAAAAATGAGTAATGTGTAATAAATTATTGGAAAATAATCCTCAGGTGTGGGGTCTATCGCAAGCAGTGGTGGAAGAAGTAGCCCTTTGGGATTTAGTGAAAGATTATCTATGGCCTCAGGATCGATTGGCTCGGGTGGCGGTGATGCAGATGCTGCACCTCTGTCACCACAACAGTTGGGAGTTATGGGTAAGTGGTAGTTTTATTTATATAGCAACGCCATCTATTATCAAAAAGCTATAAGTTTGTTACATTGTAATTTAAATTTTTATATTATTATTTTGAATGTACTTTTTTGAATATTTAAGTGATGTGATTTTATTTAACCTAATATTTAGAAATGTGTACTTTAAGGTTGTTTTTTTTTGCAATTATAAACTGTTAATGGTTGGGGTGTATTCGAAATTTTGCAGCGCCATCTATTATCGAATAGCAAAACTGCGTTCACATTATGGTTTAATGTTACTTTAGTAGTTCTACATTCTCTACATAGATGCTGCCTAGCCAAATATTTTTGGCATCTGAAGTTTTATATTTTTAAACGATGAAATTAGGTCTTCTGTTTATTAATAATATCAAAAATGTTTGAATTAACATTAGAAAAATGTTTTTATTTTATAATAAACATGATTTTCATGTTAAATATCAATATTTAGCTACTAAATGATGTGGCTCGTTGGTCTAGGGGTATGATTCTCGCTTTGGGTGCGAGAGGTCCCGGGTTCAAATCCCGGACGAGCCCAACTTTTTTGTATTTCATTGTACCATGTCGTTTGCAGACCATTCAAAGCTTTGCTACACGAATTACACAATACAATATAACCGACCACATTACATAGTTTTTCTAGATTCTTAATTTACATATTAATAGTGTTAGTAAAATCGCTTGTAGGCAGTATGTACTTTTAAGAATTATTTGAAAAAAATAAATTGTATACGTATTTACAAAACAGTTTAAAACCAATACGATTTTCTTACTAGTCTCCATTCCCTAATGTTGAATGGATTTTTATGAAGTTTTATATGCAGCAAAATAGGATTTAATAGTATAAGAATTATCCCAAGAGCGGGAAACCACTCTTCGTCAATGACCAGTTCGTATTTACGACCTGCGGAAGCACCTAAGGTCAGGGGTCTCGACCCCGGAACCTTCTCTCTGTCGCCTTGCGGCGACAAGAAGAATATTTGCACGATTTAATAGGAACATCACAATATTATATGGGCTAAATTGACTATACAGTATACGCTGTAATTAAAACGACAAATAAAGTAATAACAAAAATTGAATAATGTACTTTTACACGTAGTTTAAAAGAATAAACCAAATAAAATCACGCCGGCTCCTTTGTGGGATAGATGGGGAGGATGTCGCCATAATGCTGCCCCAATAACGTCAGCGCTTGTAGGATACCTACCTATTTTAGCCGGTAAACTTATATACGTTGCAATACAATACGGACATTCCGGGTTTGGGTGTTTATTATGTATGTAAAAGTATTTATATATGTATTTCTTTGTATTAGTATCGTTGCCTTACACCCATAACACAAGCAAATAATTTGCTTACTTTGGAGTTAGATCAGTCAGTGTAATTTGTCCTGTGAATATTTATTTATATTTATTTACTAGCGACCTGCCCGCGGTTTCACCCGCGTAGCTTTTGTTCCCATGGGAATATCGGAAAGGTTTATATACTAAAAAACCTTCCTCAAGAATTAGTCTATCTATTAAAAAAACCGCATCAAAATCCGTTGCGTAGTTTTAATGATTTAAGCATACATAGGGACATAGGGACAGACAGAGAAAGCGACTTTGTTTTATACTATGTAATGATTTAAGTGGTATTCGTTTCTCCTGAGGATGCTACGGTTTCGAAGTGAAACGTGCGTTGAGTACGTACATAAATAAGTGTTCTTTTGTGCTTGGTGCTGGCGTGGGACGTGAGTGTACAAGTCTGGTGGTGAGGGTGGATAATTGTGCCGCTAGGGTCTTTTTTGTATACGGACCATCTGCATCGGTGAGTCTTGTCCATTTGTTGAACTGACGTCTTTCTTTTTGGTGCCATTGCGAAGAACACGTGGAGTAGTTCGCGGATCGTGGCATCTTTTTTAATAATGGAATTCCGCAAAGTAACGCCTGAATTAATAAACTATGATCACACTTGTTCCTTTCTGAGGAAGATTGAATCGAATGTCCTAAAGCACTAGTTCACTAAGATGCACTGATTTGTCGCGGGGTCTTTCATTTTCTACGTAAGAAGATTTAGTAGGAGGGGGATCGAACATGTCTTATTATTTCTCACAAGGTGGGAGAGATTCTTATTAAGTTTCAGTTAAAATCACAAAAATGTGCAAAATTAAATTATATTTTGATAAAGCGTTGTTACGCAAAACGCAAACGCAGTTGCCCGCCTTGTACCGAGATCACATTTAGCGAGGTCAAATCAAAAAGTTACAAATAGAGTCCACAAACTCATGGAAAATTTCATTTGAGGAATAGACCATCGGTCTTGTCAGTGCTTGTTGGCGTGTTACGGTTTGGACGGTAAGCTAATTTGTAAACTTATGCATGTGGCAATACCATCCCATCACCCGGATGGCACCATTAACAACTTTAAAGGCGGTGGTTATCTCTTTCCTTCAGGAGATCCATCTGCATGTTTGCTATCCTATGTTATAAAAAATCAATAAAAACCTCTAAAGGAGGCCTTAAGTGATATTGAACGGTGATTATAGAGTATAGACTGTAGACTTAAAATTCTTGTCTTATCTAGATCAATAATCAGCAAAGGTTTTCCAAGTCCCTAAGGAGGCGACCCATTTCCAAGGGAACGTGTCGATCGGCACGTCGACTATTTAATTTCATTCCACAACAATAAAACGTGATTATAAAATGTGTAGAGTTTAGCACGCGCTAATGTTTTAATTAAGATGTTACAAAATACTTGCTGTGCAGATTTTTTTTAATCGTCAAGGTTTTTTAGTTTTTCCACTATATTTTTCGGTAATTCCGGCTTACATTTTCCTGCCGTAATAACGTCAGTTCTTGTCACTGTTTGTTTGATATTTAATGGTAGGTATATCTTTTTAACAAAAAATTAAACCGATGTAAATTATGCGTAGTCATACATTAAATCAGTGAGTGAATAATTAATCACCCCATGTTTATACTTTTATGCTTGGAATTTAAAAAAAACATTGGGACCACTCTCGGGATATACCCGTTTCCAATAAAAAAAAGAATTATCAAAATCGGACTACTCCGTAAAAAGACATGCGTGCATTGTGGTCTATCATAAAAAATATACCTATGCGTTGAATTGAGAACTCCTTTGTGTTTCCGTCAGCTGAAAAAACTGAAAGAATATTTCCTGACTTTATAATATTTATTATAACCCTCGGATAAATATATAACAGTGCTAGCTGAACCGGCAGACGTTGTTTTGCTATATAAATTATTGTACATATAAACCTTCCTCTTGAATCACTCTATTTATTAAAAAACCGCATCAAAAGATGAGAGAGTATTTCAGTCCGGGACAGTTGCTCAACCTTTATAAAGCACAAATTCGTTCGTGCATGGAATACTACTCTCACCTCTGGGATGGATCCGCTAAATACCAGCTGGAGACACTTGAGACCATCGAGAGGCGTGCCAAGAGGCTCATAAACGACGATGATCTGGTAGGCAAAAAACTCCAGAGTCTCGCTCATCGCCGCAGAGTGGCTAGTTTATCGGTTTTTTATCGAATACACAATGGAGAGTGCGCTGCGGAATTGCACGACTTAATTCCGCCATCCCCGTTTTTCTATCGATCGTCGAGGTGCACAGAATCTAGGCATCGTTATATGGTGGACGTTCCACGTACCCGGACAAAGCGGTTCGACTCAACATTCTTCATTCGAACCGCAAAGGACTGGAACATGCTTCCTGAGTCTGTGTTCCCGGACGAGTACAATCTGGAGATCTTCAAGAGAAGAGTGAACAGGTACCTTCTAGGGAAGCGCGTTCCATCTTAGGCCTCATCTTAGCTTACCATCAGGCGAGATCGAGGTCAAGCGCTTACCTATCGATAAAAAAAAAACATCCGTTGCGTAGTTTTAAAGATCTAAGCATATGTAGGGACAGACAACGAAAAGCGACTTTGTAAAATACGATGTCGTGATATATCATAAGATAACATACAAGCAAATGACTCTCCTACATTGCTACCCGTATGGCGGGATGGCCACATGCATAAGTTTACTGGCTACATTACCTTCCGAACCGGAACACGGTAATGACAAGCACTGACGTTATTATGGCTGGAATAGTTAATACGCTGGTACTGAAACCGAACGAGATGTCAGACTCTCCTGCGTATGTCCACAATGTCTGTGCATGTATTAATGTACGCATATATGTATGTATGTGCATATACATTTATATATGTATAGTACGTATGTATCCTAAACAACTTGATGGATTTAAACTAGAAACGTGTTGTTAGATTCGTGTTAATTGTGAGAATGGCATAGGCTCATCTAAGTTTTACCTGACTGCGCTAGAGAAGAGTTATTTTTTGCTTCAAACTGGGTCTCAATCGGGTTTTTTGTTTTCATAATGATTACCTACTTGTTAATGTATGTGGTCATTAATTACTGCTTATACCCAAGTATATTTTATTTGCGTGTAAATGGCTTGATTGGTAGAGCCAAATTTTTAAATTTAAGAATCGTTGCGATTTAAAACTTATTGAAATTAAAACGCGTCACTATAGACACAAATGTATAGGATAATCTGGCGAGAGACTAAGTTAGAATACATGACACAGATTTTATATTTAAAATATCATCTTTTCTACAATCTACAGCTACAATCAATACAACCAAAGAGATTTTACTGCAGCTTTCAAATTGGAATTGTGTAAAATGATGATCCTCCAAATCGGTAAATCGTGACATGCACTGACGTTAGTGCCAAAGAGTACACAATGGTTATTGCGGCAGTAGATGAGGCGGTTTGACGAAGTAACTATTTAGTAATCTGTGTTGTTTGACCTTCCACGGGCGAGATTACAAAGCGGGTACGGATACTGTATCGAGAGGAGAGATTCGAGGAGTTGTTTTAGGTAGGTATATATCCTACGAAAATCCAATATTGCAAAAGCAAGTTAACCTCCTTTTCGTAGTCGGGTGTCAATGTCTGAAAATATTTGTTTACATTTTTATAAAATCGCAACACTTGAGTTGAGAACGATACATTTTCAACACCGTTAAGAAATAAATGTACCGTTGTTAAAATTCTGTTTTATGCACAGCAGAATATTTATGAAAAAAAGTTGTAAGTTGTAAGACAAAATTGATAGAACTTGTAAAAAAACATAAAAAAGTGGTTTGGGCTCGTCCGGGATTTGAACCCGGGACCTCTCGCACCCTAAGCGAAAATCATACCCCTAGACCAACGAGCCAGTTACATAGATTGTTGAAATTACAATATAGAAATTGTATGACTGCTTCTAAAAGAATTTATAATACTAGTTTTCGCTTGCAACTTCATTCTTTACGTTTTAATTTTACATTGTATATTTTTCTGTACGTGTCTTTGAACTTTTCCTAAACAACTAGACAGTTTGGGACAATTTTTCATGTGTATGAATGAGAGAGGGGACTTATATTTGAAACCGATAGATGACACTGCGATCGGGTTCGAATAGAACATCGTCTGCCTAGTCAACCATTGTATATTAAATAATATAATATGTGTGTCCGGGCCCCAAATTTTGTGATCACAATTTTTTTTTAATATAATATTTTATGTTAAGTATTGCAACAGTTTTGAAAAGCCACCAGTACAGATAAAAAATAATCGAATGAGATCATTGATCCAATGTTAAATTGTAAAATATGTAAATTTTTTATATATATATTTAGTTGTTGCCCGTGACTTCGTCCGCGTGACCCTAAACGTCTTTCATTCAAAACTTCCTTTTACTTAGTCGGGCCAAAAAGCAGACTATGTTACCACGGAACACCATAACTTTCCATGTGTCTTTTCCATTTCAAAATATGTTTTATTCTAATAGAACTGTACGGGCGCTTTTGATGTGTCGCTATTATTTATAACTAGCTGTTGCGCACGACTTCGTCCGCGCGGAATTCGTTTAGTTCGCACAGCTCCTCCCCCATAGGTGATAGCGTGATAATATATGTAGCCTATATGTTGACCCGACCTATTAGTAATATTCATGTAAAATTTGAAGTAAATCCATGCAGTACTTTTTGAGTTTACCCCGGAAATACATAAAGACAAACAGACATACAGACAAACCGACAAAAATTCTAAAAACTATATTTTTGGCTTTGATATCGATTGTAGATCACGCCCCAAGTATTCTTTTAAAAAAATATTCAATGTACGGTTTTGACTTTCCTGCGATTTTATTATATGTATAGATTACCAACGAATCGGAACGCGTCCACACACTGAGATGATCCGGCGTTTAAAATAAACCATTACAAACTTACAATCAAATCTTTCCTCTTTAGTGTAGGTAATAAAGGAAAAATAGCTCCAAGAAAGAATACCTCTGCCGGAAGCCCGATGCCCTTGAAAATTATGATTTATTACATCATTACTACTCTGTTCACGATACTTTTAACCTAGAATACAATACAGTAGATATCCATAAAATGTATTGAAATTCTCACCGCGTTCTGACCCACTAGCACCGAGCCAGATGACACAGAGATAAGACGTGAATGTATAACACGAAACACCGTTTGGAGTACTGTCGAGGATCTCTATGGATTCCCAGATGTCACTAAATGATTGCATTGAAATATTTCATTAGGTACCTCCTTGATTTTTAGGGTTACGCACTTCATAAGGAAAAAACAGAATCCTTATAGTCACTTTGTTGTCCGTCTGTCAAGACCACAGACCACACGAAGACTCGGCATTGGGAAGGAAACATGTCGCTGCGCATATGAGCAAACACTCATATCACTGTCAAAAGTGTCATACATTTGTAGATGTATTATATTGTGAAAAAACAGAAATGAACCATGTTGTACTACATCTTCCTACTGAATGAGAAGACAAGGTTTTAAAATTACCATTGGAGTGATTTTATTTTATACGTAAGTACTATATAGCTCCGATTTTCTGTGTGTGAATGCAAGCTGCGCTGACACCCTAAGACATGGTCTTGAAAGGCGTATCCATTTAATCCGTAGTCAAGACCCTTCTTCTCGGGAACTCTTAGGGGCATCAAGTTGAAATTTATATAAATTACTCAAGTATACGGCCTCTCTCAGCTGTGAAAAACTTAAACTTGTAAGTTAACGCTATCAACCATTCATGTCTCATAAATATAATAGCCATAATAGCCTAAGATCCGGGATTAGAAAAATATACCCTCATCTGTTAAATAAAGTTTGTAATATAAAATATTTAAATTGTCCGCTTGGTTCATGTAATTAACATGTGAAGGTAACAATCTATACATATAATAAAATCGTAGGAAAGTCAAATCTGTACATTGAATATTTTTTTAAAAGAATACTTGGGGCGTGATCTACAATCGATATCGAAGCCAAAAATATAGTTTTTAGAATTTTTGTGTTTGTCTGTTTGTCTGTATGTATGTCCGGGGTAAACTCAAGAAGTACTGCATGGATTTACTTCAAATTTTGCATGGATATTACTAATAGGTCGGGTCAACATATAGGCTACATATTATCACGCTATCACCTCCGGGGGAGGTGCAGTGCGGAGTAAACGAAGTCCGCGCGGACGAAGTCGTGGGCAACAGCTAATTATAAATAAATTAACTGTTGATTAATTACACAGGCCAACAACCTAAAAACTTTTTCGATAATTATAACTAATTACTGCGTAATTTGGTGTCTTGGTAAAGAAAAAAAATGAAAAAGAGGTTGCCACCAATTTATCATATTTCTTTATTAAAAAAAAGATTATATACCAAAATGTATAATATATATTTTTTGGCAATTTAAATATTTTGAAGTTGGCAACATTATTGACATGTAATGAGGTTGGCAACGAAATAATAACTAAATAATAATAACAGCTAAGGTTGGTAATTCTAATAATTTTTACCGTTGTTTTTTTTTTAACTAATTATACCCTAAATTAGTGTAAAAATATATACTCAGTTCGTTGTTGTTTTATTAAAAATTAAAATTATATAATATTATCATTTAAGCATTTTATATTTCCCCCGTGTTGGTCCCGGGCTCCTTTGAAGAATAGGCCAACTGCCGTTCTGCCAGGCAGGTCGTAAAAGGCGGCTGTTTGGCTATGTGAGTCACTACCATCGTGGCTACTAGGTTCTGTATTGTCTCGCCCGGGTCTGGTACCACCGCCTTACCTATTCCAGCCGCAATACCGTCAATGCTTGTCACTGTCGTGTTCCGGTTTGGAGGGTAAGGTAGCCGGTAAACTTATGCATGTGGCATTAGATCTCGCCACAAAATAGCAACGCACCATTAACATCTTTGGTGTCTATAGGCAATGGTTGACTCTTTCCATCACCCATCTGCTTGAATGATGTAAAAAAAAATAACTAAATATGATTTTAAGCGAAAATATAACCAATTTATAAAGCAATGATTTGTTAAATTTGAATATATATATATATATATATATATATATATATATATATATATATATATATATATATATATATATATATATATATATATATATATATATATATATATATATATATATATATATATATATATAAAATTTTTCCTATTTTTACAGTAATCTATATTTATCTAGATATTAATATTATAAATGCGAAAATTTGGATGTTTGGATGGATGTTTGTTACTCAGTCACGCAAAAAATACTGAACGAATTTGTATCAAATTCGGTACACAAGTAAATGATGACCTAGAATAGTATATAGCCTACTTTTTATCCCGGAAAAATGAGGTGATCCCGTAGGATTTGCTAAAAACTTATAATGTAGCGGGCTGCACGCTGCAGCGTCTAAATTGATATATTGCGAAAAAATGACGGGTGATTAAAAAAACTGTTATGAAATACGGTTTCAGCATACAAAAATACATAAGGTTTAGGTAAATTTGTTTACAAAGTTTTCACAAACATTTATTTTGTTGGCCTGTGTTAATTATTATTAATTGTAGCAGACCTAAGGTGGCAGAGGTTGTACACATAAATTCATTACATTGAAATCAACCTATAAAACATTATTTCATTCAATTAACAGATGAGAGTATATTTTTCTAATTCCGGATCTTAGACTATAAATAAAAAATCTGTGCTAGATAAAATCATTTAACATTTTCCTGTTGCCTCATTTTTACCCCAACTTCCACTAATTGATGACGCCATAATGCGTCATCTGAGGGTTGCGTAATATTCGGTAGTCATGTTTTCCAACCCTCTATAAAAATGTTTGGTAGACGTAGGGGGTCTGATTTCTTTCATTGCGACGCTTGAAATGTTGAGGGAAGGTAGGCAATTTAGCTAAGGAATTTCACCCTTTCTCTACGACCATTTCCCCCGGCATGCTAGAAATAATTAAAGAGCCTGCAGCCGTAGCTTTGAGCTAGCCTTTGCTCACGTGTCCACAAAGGATCTGAATACGCCTCGAGTGAAAAGGATTGCCCACAGTTGATACAGGACACAGGTTTTGCAACTCAAAAGTACTCCATGTTTCACCAATTGCGATGTTTGTGTAGCCTATATTTTTGTTGAATAATGTGCGCACCCATACTTTAATATTTCTCTAAGGGACCTACACGCCTTCTGGACTGAAATACGTTATTTTGAGGAAGGTTGGAAATGACTATAAGGTTATTTTAACCATTAAAATTAAAAGCTGGTAATAATTGGCCCAGACTTTAAGGCGTTTATCACCATGCTCCGCGCTACGCTGCAGTGTGCGAAACCACACTGCAGCATAGCGAGGAACCCTAAAAATGTTTTAGGGTACCTCCTTATAGTTTCTTCCCGTCTGTCTGTCCGTCCGTTCGTCCGGCCATCCGCAACCTAGCTTAGAAATTATCACGGTATTGCCTATTCTTAGCCCTATAATGTCAGTGCTCGTCACTGTCATGTTCCAGTTTAGAGGGTAAGATAGTCGGTAAATGTATACATGTGACATTGCCATCCCAATACACTGATAACATGCTAAAAACATGTTTGGTGTCTGGCGATAATTGTTTTTTTTTTTTTTATCAGGAGAGCCATTAATTTGTTTCCATAATGTAGATTAACTTTAGCTCTGTGCAAATACATTACTTAAGAAGAAATTAAGCATAATTTAAATTTTCCACGGAAAATTGCCAATTATTTTTCCCTTATTCCCCTTTGAAAAATAAACAATCTGTCTCTGCCAGGCGGTTCGTAAATGGCGAACGATTAGCTCAATCGCAATCGATTTCCGCAACACCTCGCCCAAGTTTGGTACCGACGTTTTATCTATTACTGCGGCTGGCGTAAGTGCTTGTCGCTGTCGTGTTTCGGTTTGGAGGGTCACGTAGGCGGTAGCTTATGAATGTGAGTTTGTCATCTCGCTTTGTTTGGCGATGATAGTCTTTCTATTCTACATGTTTCCATACATGTTTCCATCCGTCCTTCTACATGTTTCCATAGTATAGAGTAGCTATTAATAATATGTATCTCTAGGCTTTACATCTTTGTTATGCATACA
Organism: Apodemia mormo; assembly: GCA_036924255.1. Lineage (NCBI taxonomy): Eukaryota > Metazoa > Arthropoda > Insecta > Lepidoptera > Riodinidae > Apodemia > Apodemia mormo. The sequence goes on along the minus strand of JAUPFN010000003.1, from coordinate 35,739,258 downwards.
GCCCCACAATTCACGTAACAAAACGCGAATCGAGTTGAAGCGCTTAGGCCTCAAAATGGATGTCGGCGGTCGGCGGCGCGGCGGCGTGGCGGCGTGAGCGGCGCTATTTAGTGCTCTGACACAGCTGCCCGCGCCGCCGTCGCACCGCTGTCATCCAGTTCACTTCTATAAGAATCTATGGGTTAAATTGCGCCGTCCTCGCTCGCCGCCGCGGCGCCGCAGATCGCCGAGAACCAGTTTGGGCCCTTATGGCTCTTAGATATACAAGCACGATATAACGTCGCAATGTGCTACGACGTGGCATATTGTGTAAGAAAAGTGTAACAGCCCTAAACATTTCGACTTGAATGACCTTTTGTTACGTGAATCGGACTCAAGTTCTGCAATAATAACATCTTTGTTGTCACTTATCGCTAACCCTTCCCCGTGTTGGTTCCGGGTCCCTTAAGGCTACCCCGTGTTGGTTCCGGGCTCCTTTGAAGAATAGACCAACTGCCGTTCTGCCAGTCAGGTCGTAAAAGGCGACCGATTGCTATGCGAATACCATCGTGGCTACTAGGTGGTAGAGTTCTGCATTGTCTCGCCCGGGTCAGGTACCACCGCCTTACCTATTCCTACCGCAATAGCGTCAGTGCTTGTCGCTGTCGTGTTCCGGTTTGGAGGATAAGGTAGCCGGTAATCTAATGCATGTGGCATTAGACGTCGCCACAAGATAGCAACGCACCATTAACATCTTTGGCGTCTATAGGCGATGGTTGACTCTTTCCATCAGGGGACCGATCTGCTTGTTTGCTAATCTATTATCCATCCATTTCCATATTACATGGGCTACGAGTCTCTATACTGAGTTATGATGTTTAAAAATACACGTAGATCAATTACTATTTTATATTGATCACAATTAGGTTCATGTATGTTATGATCAGATCCATACTTTTCCATACTAATGTTATCAATGCGACAGTCTGTTTGTCTGTCTGTCTGTTTCGTTTTCACGGCCAATCCGCTGACCTGATGTTAATTAAATTCGGCAAAGAGATAGTTGAAGATCAGGGCTGAAATTTTTTTTACTAAAATCAACCCCTAAGAGGCTGAAATAGATTGAAAGATTATTACTCGCGGGCAAACCGCACAGGTTAGTCACTAATATAAGACTAACATTTTATTTTTCATGAATATAATATTAACAAGCTCGCATGTAGCTGAATTACGTCGTAGGTATGTTGTACTGAAGTAATAGTTTATTTTAGTCCTTGACGCTTTGTCGGCCTTTGGGTTGGGTCCTCATTAAGCATAAATTCCCGCCGCACTGGTAAATGCCAGCGCCATGAACTTTACGTTGTGTATCCAGTTAGATCATAGTGGGTCGCTGTACCGGATAAAATGGCTCATTTCATGTTATTACTTTCTTTATGTTTTTTGGTTTTAGTGTTCTTGTTATTATAATACCTTTTTCAATTATATATATGTAGCTCTTTGATTTAAATTAGGTATATTCCGATTTAGGGAACAGTCTAAGTTTCGTCAAAATCGCATCCGTAGTTGTTGAGATATGGCCATATGGGTATAGTTGATATTTGAAGTCGGTTTAAATTTTTAAATCACTATTATTATATGTTGGTATGTGAGCATACTCGATATATATTTAACTAGCTGATCCGCCCAGTTCCGCCCGCGTATAAATTAACATGTCATCGATATAGTTTTTCATACAAACTTTCATCCCCTATTGCACTCTCTTACGGGTTGATTTTCTAAAAACGTTAGCCTGTATAAATAAAACCCTGGATCTTCAACTATCCATGCTAAATTTCATTAAAATCGGCTTAGCGGCTTAAAAGTGTAAAGTGATAGACAGATATACATATTTTCACATAAATCAATAGTATCGATGCATAGAATAGCAAGCAAGCAGATGGTGGCTCTAAAAATGACTATATTACTCAGTTATAGTAGGTACTAATAGCATTTTATTGCTAACATTTTTCTAATCAGTCCAATAACTTTCAATTTTATTTATTACAAACAAACATACAATAACACAAAACTACTCTCTTAATAACAATATTTTCATAACTGTAGAATTTTTAAAAGCTTATAACAAAGTTTGCACAATAAAAGAAATCTGCAGTCTTCCGGTGTGGTGCACCGATGACGAGTCTGTGAAGCGAAAGCCAATGTTTTTTTTACTCGACGACGCTTTAAGAAGGGGTATGTTTTTCGTTTGAATATTGTAGTTGTTCCGACTCCCCTTTGAAGAATAGTCTATCTGCCATTCTGCCAGGCAGTTCGTAAAAGGCGATTGTTACTATTAGATGTTTGGGTCCCGCGACGTCTCACCCGGGTATTTGGTACCACCGTCTTACCTATTCCTGTCGCAATAGTGTCAATGCTTATAAATGTCGTGTAGTGGTTTGGAGGGTAAGATAGCCGATAAACTTATGCAACTATGCACTAGCACCTCGCGATACGGATAGATAGCAACGCATCATTAACAAGTTGGTGTCTAAAGGCGATGGCTGTCTCTTTCCATCAGGATACCCATTTGCTTGTTCGCTATTATAATATAAAAATAGATCTTTGTCGAATATGGATGAATAAATGAATGAATATTTTATTTACTAAAGTAGGTTAACACATAGACTACAAGACACTCAACTGTGTTTTTGTTGTTAAAATATCATTAATAGATAAATGTTTGTTTTGTGAAAGGCTTTCAGTATAATGATATCCTTTTGAAGCCTCTTTGATCTCCAGAAATTATATTACGTCACGCATCCCATTGAGCATAACGTTCAATGGAAATATGGAATGGATTTAAGTAGTTTACTGGCAGTGATTGTTTGTTTTACGCTATTTATTTGAATAATCAATTATGGCTTTTGTGATTACTTACCACTAAGTGATTAAGTACGCTCGAAAATAAATTTATAAACTATAAAACCTGTTAACGTAAAAATCGCATATTGAAAAGTTAACAACTAAATTCAGTAAGAAGATCGTGTCAAGCAGTAGGTACATAAGAGGCAAATGAAAACTAAACATATTGCTAACATCGTGAGTATAATAGACCAGGAGGGGATCGTCAAAAAATGTATGGATCAAGAACACATAGTATGGGAGCCCACGACACTAAACCTGGTCCCATAAGACTACCGGATGGCATATACATAGTTAGATTCGTCGTTAATTGGAGAATACGAAATAGCTATGCTGCAATGCGAAAAACCGGGTGGCGCTATTAAAAAAAAGAAAAAAAGAATGAAAAAAAATCGATTTCTGGTGCGATAAGACTACCGAATTTCGTTTGTTCCTCGACATAGGGGAGGGGAAGGACTCTACGAAAATGCGGTGCTGCATGTCCCCGTGACTGGCCTTATCAGTGGCAGCAGCATTATAAGTGACGCCTTGTACCTAGGTATCTAGTACCATCGGACTACCGAACGAACCAAAGCTTATCTGAAACATCATCGATTTCTGTGTAAGAAAAACCACTGCTGCATCTTCGAAACAGTGGATGAGGTGGTTGCTGCAGCTATTGAAGGTCGCCCACTGCACAGCTTAAATCGGCGTTTATGCTCGGGTTTGAAGGCATTTACCCGGTTTCTTTCGTCTGGTACTGATGGAATACCCATGCCACGATCAAGTACGAATAATTTGACTGGTCATTAACTGTTTAAACAAATGAAATTACATATTTTTTGGGAAATTGTTGTATTTTTCAATCGTTTTCACTAGGATGTTTTAATTTTATGTCCTACTTAGGGATTTGCTTACTGCACAGCTCCACAGCTTAAATCGGCGTTTATGCTCGGTTTTGAAGACAATTACCCGGTTTCTTTCGTCTGGTACTGATGGACTACCCATGCCACGATCAGGTACGAATAATTTGACTGGTCATTAACTGTTTAAACAAATGAAATTACATATTTTTTTTCACTAGGATGTTTTAATTTTATGTCCTACTTAGGGATTTATAGGGTTCTGAAGTCAACTGGAAATCCTTAGAGTTTCATATGTCCCTCCATTCGTCTATCCGTCCGTTCGTTTGCGCCTTAGCTCAGGATTCTTAATAGTAGAAAGCTGTAATTTGGCATTTGTACCTATACATGTTAGTCATGCCATCAAAACGGTAAAAAATAAATAAAACGTATATTGTTTAGGGTACCCTCTACAAGTAAAGTTTTCTCGCAAACCCCGTAGTGTAAAGTATCGTTGTATAGAGTTCTTAAACAATATTGCGTGTTGTCACCGTGACTTACTTACTCTGGCAATACCTTGCTTTCATTATGCCATTTTGGAATGCGTATACTTTTTCACATTATTGTTTTTACGGTAACTCTTACCTTTACCAGATATTTTAAGCCAAGACTTAAAATCTAACCAAAAATCATATAAAATAATCAAATGTGAGTAATTCTACGAATTACTCACATTTGATTATTTTATATGTAATAGTAAGAACAATAATTTTAAACGACTTGGTTGGAGATTTTTGGTAATTAATTAATTTATTTTCTCCTTTATTATATTAAATTAATTTATTTTCTCCTGTTGCAACAAAAAACCGGCCAAGCGTGTCGGGCCACGCGCAATGTGGGGTTTCTTAGTTGTTCATCACAATAATGTGGACTAAGAGGAGGGCATTTTTGTTTTTTTAGAAAATTTACTGTTAAGCGGTTAATTGAAGAAAACCCCCGGATTAGCTAAGAGACAATTCGAGGACTATTAGGGATTGGTATGAGCCAAATTCAGAAAATTTTACTCGAAGAATTGAAAGTTCGGAAATTTGTTGTCGTTGGATCCCTCATGAACTGACAGCGGAGCAGAAGCGGGCTCGCGTGGAATGGTGCTCACAGATGTTACTGAAGTACGACCACGGACATTCTAATGCTGTTTATGACATTGTCACAGGAAACGAAACGTAGATTTATTGTTTTGAATCCAAAACAAAACAGCAATCTTGTGAATGGGTATTTGAAAATGAGAACCGGCCAACAAAAGTGAGACAGGCGAGAAACGTTGGTAAAAAAATGATCGCGTTTTTTTTCTCAGCTACGGGTCCCATCTGCACAATTCCACTTGAAGATCAAAAGAGTGTTAATGCCATGCCATTTGTTTACCCAGGGTGTTAGAAAAAGTTCGCAAAAGACGACGGCACACGGCAAAAAACAAAGTCATTTTTAGCATCCGAAAAAGTACATCTCGTCATTCATCCTGCGCATAGCCCCGAACTCTCCTCCTCCTCCTCCTCCGATCTCTGTGATTTCTATATTTTCCCCAAAATCAAAGATTTGATGAGAGGTTTTACTTTTACCAACTGCCTCTTCGGAGGCAGTGATAGCGTTTAATCAGCACGTAGAAAACATGCCTTCAGATCTGTGGTCCTCCTGTTTTAAAAAATGGTTCGATCGCATGAAAAAATATTTAAAATGTAAAGGAGATTATTTTGAAAAGCAATAAACATAAAATTTTGGTTATAACATGTTGTTTTTTTAAGTTAGGCAAAACTTATAGCCTATATAGTGACCTACGTATAACAGTTACTATCATACCAAGAATAAGAACAAAAATGGACTTTATTGCTTTTGGGACAGACAAATAATAATCGATAGGTCTGGCGATCTGTAACTTGTCCAATTTTTGTAGTAACTTCTTTTTTTGCATTTTCCTATTAATGTGCCAGACCAATTCCATCCAAAAGAGAAAAGAAAAACACATGATGTTTAGTTTTTTCTTATACCTAATAATATAGAAAGACTATACCTAATTACTTTTATGCAGTTTCTTTTATGTTTGTTGAAAAAAAGTGTAAAATTAATATTTTTTCAAATTTTTCTTAATTATTAAAATTAAGAAAAATTCGTTAATGAAAAATTAAAAAATGGGGACAATTTTTTTGTCATTGTTTATTTATACATCCCAATAGTACTAGAGTTTTTTATTCCTACAAATTCATATTTAATATGATAAATTTTTTTTTGTTACTAAGTCCGAGTGACGAATCGTAGGCGGAAGTCAGACAACCCGCTTTTCTGTCTATTTTCAGGGCTCTGTAAAAACGTTGAATATTCGAAATACAGTTCCGGGAGCCAGAAAATTTTAGAAAATTTCCTGTTCATTTCAGATTTTTTTTACATTTTAAATTTCTTCTGTTTCTGAAATATACGAAAATAAAACCAAACCCCCACTTTTTTACTAAATTGTTTATAACTTTTACAGTTTTTATCGGTCCCTTTTGGAACTTTATATATTATTATAAAGGGCCAAATAAATTTAAAAAATAAGAGCGTTTATTTTATGACATGTAGGTATTTCAGTTCAGCCTCATCTCCTACTACAAAACACGTCATGATATATTTTGTACTAGCTGTTGCCCGCGACTTCGCTCGCGCGGACTTCGTTTACTCCGCACAGCTCCTCCTCCGTAGGTGATAGCGTGATAATATGTAGCCTATATGTTGAACCGACCTGTTAGTAATATTCATGCAAAATTTGAAGTAAATCCATGCAGTACTTTTTGAGTTTACCCCGGACATACATTGACTTTCCTACGATTTTATTATATGTATAGATAAGGGATACTGAAGGCGATATTTTGTGCATCACGAATGTATAAAGGTTATTACGTTCGTATTTTATGTTTTATGTACGCCCATTTCGATCGTTTTTGTAAGGATTCGTTATTTATGAATATACCAACAAGAGGGTAAATTTTATTATAAAAACGCCATCCAATTTTGTATTCGCTCGTTCTTTTTTCAACCGACTTCCCAAAAAGAGGTTATCAATTCGGCTGTATGTTTTTTTCATGTTTATTAGCCCCAGAACTTGGTATTTTATGAATCGATTTTGATTTTTTTGTGTTTGAGAGGGTATACTCCCCGCGTGGTCTCATTTTAATTTGATGAAGATCTTAGCAGTGTTCCGGAGATATAGGTAATGGAAAATGAAGCGGTTTCCGCAGTTTTACTGCGTTAAAAAAATATGTAACTAGATTTTTTAGGGAAAAAGTTCTATCATAACGTTCGTTAGCTAATATTTTAATGTTACGCACTACTTGGGTGTGTGTCGTATAAATTTATTAAGTGGCTAATCTTTCTATTAAATAAATCAAAAGAAAGTGACGAGTAATATTTATTCCTGTAAAATTTGTAAGAACATAGTAACTTGTTTGATGTAAAATGAAATAGTATTTATTGGTACCACATTTTTACATAATCTATTACAGCAGAAAATATACAATTTCATCGACATAGAATACTTCTCGTTCATCGATATATTTAGTTTACAAGAAAAAAGGAACAAAATAAAAACAAAAGTAATATAATGTAAACTTATACTACTTTTTTTAGTGATGTAATACCAAAAGGATGCTCATCTCAGCATACGCTATAGCAATATTTGCTATAACACTGATTTTCAGTGAGTGAGCGCATCATAATGCGCCCACGAGACGGTCAAAAAAAGGAGGCTTGCTATGTTTCAGTGTTTATGTATAAAAAGTATAAGTCAGAACATAAAAGTGTGTTAATATAATAATAAAACATTACATATGTGCATAATAACAATAATATAATATTTTAATCTTAAATAAATAGTAACTTAGTAAGAAGGCTTTAGTACCTAATTTGTTGCTTAATGTAGATGTATGTAAAAAAACCGACCAAGTGCGAGTCGGATTCGCGCACCAAGAGCTCCGTACCATTTTCTATAAAAAACTGCAAATAATCACGTTAGTTGTATGTGAGCCCATCTTAAATATTTTTTTTTTAGTATTTGTTGTTATAGCGACAACAGAAATACATCATTTGTGATAATTTCAACCGTCTAGCTATTACGGTTCGTGAGATACAGCTTGATGCCTGGCAGACAGACAGCGGAGTGTTAGTAATAGTGTTCCGCTTGTAGGCTTTGGGTACGGAACCCTAAAAACTGCTTGTTTCCTATCTTATGACATAAAATAAGAATTTAATCTAGACGAGTGCGGCTTATTCCGCTAGTAAATTAATTTATATTTAGCCTGTATAGTTTTACAGATTATGTAAAGTACACAGAGTGTACTTCAGATAAAAATTTAGTAAAAATATTATTTAATTACATATTAATCATTTTCAGATTTTTCTTAATGCTTATAGTATACTTACTTCACATTTTATAGTTGTAGGTCAACGGAAAATATCCAATAAATTTTGATTCGTTTGAGAGTTTCGAAATATACGTTATTGCGGCATAAACGACCGAATCATTTTTTACGTTAACTTAGAAGTTTGATTTTAATTAGTAAACACTTGTACGACCTCAACGCGTTCTCGATATAAAGGGTCTTTCCGTTATTTTCTTTTTGAGGTACGGAACGCTAAAATGAGCTAATGACGACTGTAATGTAAATATCCAAGTGACAGCTACTTTGTCGTATAGATTTAAAGTATCTGTGTTGACAAACCTAAAGGTAAAGTTTACCCCATAGGTTTACCCTAAGTTTATATACCTTCTCTTTATTTCTTTGAACACGCAATGAATGCAATTAAAAAATAGTAAAAAAATAATTGTAGGAAAATATTTATAAGTGCCTTGTTCAAACAAGCGGAAAATAGTGTAATTTGCGTCACGATAGTTAAATGGAACGGTTTATTAAAATAATGGGTTAAGCGGAGCTAGGTGAATCCTAGTTACTGCAAATTACTAGATATCCGTATGCTTAGGATTGCTTCATGTGCAATATCTATATGTATGTCTACCAATTCTTCCGGACTAACGCTCGATATTATGATAGACTAGCTGAGCCCGCGACTTCGTCCGTGTGGCAAAATTTAAAAAAAGTAGTCTAAGTTACTCCCTGACACATCAGCTATATTCCAGTGAAAGTCCCGTCAAAATCTGTCCAGCCGTTCTAGAGATTAGCCGGAACAGACAGACACAAAAATTGTAAAAAAATGTTATTTTGGTTTATGGACCGTGTATACATTCATATGCATTTAGTAAAAAGCGGTTATTTTAATATTACAAACAGACACCCCAATTTTATTTATTTGTATGTATTGTATGATAAATAGACGGTAAACATACACGAGTGAATCGCATAAAAATGAGTTTGGCATTTGTGAAAATAAAATGAAAGAAGTTAAATAGTTGGCCTTAAGAGCGTAGGAGCCTTAACTACAGAGGTAGTGCACTAAATCAAGAGTTATCTTGCAAAAACTGTAATATCCTTCGAATAATCTGCTACATTATTACGATATTGCTCTGAAAAAAACATGAAATTTTCGTTACGAATCGAATACGAAAAAAGAAATTTTTACGTCTATGCCCAACAACTTATTGTGTATTCTGAAAAAAATTAGGGAGTTTAAAATTAATGTTAATTTATGTTTTTATATTTATCTATACATATAATAAAATCGTAGAAAGTCAAAACTGTACATTGAATATTTTTTTAAAAGAATACTTGGCTTGGGGTGTGATCTACAATCGATATCAAAGCCAAAAATATAGTTTTTAGAATTTTTGTCTGTTTGTCTGTATGTATGTCCGGGATATACTCAAAAAGTACTGCATGGATTTACTTTGCATGAATATTACTAACAGGTCGGGTGATCATATAGGCTACATATTATCACGCTATCGCCTACGGGGAAGGTGCTGTGCGGAGTAAACGAAGTCCGCGCGGACGAAGTCGCTGGCAACAGCTAGTTATACAATAAAATAATATTCGCGTCGGTGTTCTAGTGGTTCGGTGTCGGTGTCGATCACATGTGGTCCTTGGTTTGATTCCCGGGACGGGAATACCAAAAAAATGCGTTTTTTCAGTATCCTGATGGTCTGATAGCCTGATGATCATGGTTGTGTTAAATTAAATCAATAACAACCCCTGACATAAGTATACATATAACAGATCTTTTATACAGTAAATATTTTGAAGGGAGACGTGGTTCTCCCAGTATGTTTAATGTGGGTAACCGCTGTGTAGGTATACACCAAAGATGTTATCAATACTTTTCCTGTGTACGACATGCAAAACCGTATGTGAAGTTTACCTTCTTATGGCAGCAAGCATACGGTGGTAGATAGTAGATACCAATCCGGATGAGTTGTCGCAGAAGCCTAGTACCAATTACCACATTTAACGTCGCTTGCCACTGAGATCTTGCTTCGCTCTATTAGTAGTTAGGAAGTAAGGTAATAATAAAAGATAATACATTTAAGGTACGCTTTAATGGTTTGAAATAAACTTACGTGGAACATCACAATTATGCTTCGCAAAATATGTTGGTGTCGTCATACATTTATTCTACATAATAATAATATGTGGGCTGATATATTTACGCGAAGGTACTTATTATTCTTACAATTACTAAGGCGAATAGAAGCATTTCTTTATGAATTCACATTTTATATACTTAAAATTGGATATTTTATACGAACATTGTATTCTAAGCTTTTCCTTGCAATCAATTTAAAATTATATATATCTTTAAACGTTCTCAATAAAAATCTAAACTTACATAAATAATAATGTTAAACTAGGTGGGATAATAGTTTACAAAATATCTTTATGAGATTCTCACACAAACAAATACATTTGTGATTAAATACTGAAGATCTGTAGATTTAAACTGGAATCATATTAGTTCTTGCTGCATTATTAACTGAAAGCATCAAACATATTATAAAATATTTACTTATCAGAAGATTAAAAAATGTGTAATAATATCATTTTGTAAAATAAAATCGTTAAGAATGTTTTTACTAAACATTCTTTACTGATAATTTTTGCATTTAGCAGCTTCTAAAATAAATGTAATGTTGTTTGATTCATTTCAGTTTTCTTAAACTAAATTGTAAATTATACATTACCTTAACGTATTTTATTGTTGTTCTAAAATATGTCTTTTCATTTCCAATCAAGAGGACCGGCTCTTCGCCAAATCAATGAAACCCTTCAAATTAAACCTGTTACTTGATACAAATTTCGTTTTAATTGAAGTTTCAGTCAATTGACAATTTTTATTGCGTAAATTACATTTTTAACAATTGTTTCATTTGAATTGGTTTCCCTAACTGTCTATTCCTATACATTTAAGAACACATAATATATAAAAATAGAGCATTTTGTGTAATATGACTCCAGTTTGTATGAATGTATCTTACGCCTTAACACTTAGTATGAACGCCACAATGAACTAACACCGATTTTCTACCAACTTCATACAAAAATATCATTCTTTCTTACACGCCAAATAACTATTAAACTTACAGGTTTTATTTTGTTATTAACATTCTGCTGATACATATATTTGCTATCTATGATTCTATGGATTATGGTACAGAAAGTTATGTTGGCTAATCGAAGAGGCTAACCATTTAACGAAATATAACTTTGGTACTTGATCAACTGCAATACTCATTAATTATATTTCACATATGTTAAACGATCTTGTCATTACAACTAAACCTGAGGAAATACCTTAAATAAAAATAATTTAAAAGTATATTACAACTAATTTAAAACAAAATGTATACTTTTAGGCTTTAAACTCTTATAAATAAAAAATCAACAAAAACGGATCAGATAATTATTCAAATGCATAGATATATGGATAAGGAAAAGACGCGAAAAACCCTGTGCTTGGTATAACTAGCTGATTTTCAGGTGACGCTTTCGTATTTATTTACGAAAAACTAACGTTTCATTGTTAAACTTGATTTGTTTTGCAAAAACGTTGTACTTGTATTTCTAATGCAGCTTAAAAACTTTAAATTATTTCAAAGTGTCATTCTCGACTTTATCATCCTACAGTGGGTTTTATTGATTTAAATGAAAACAAAAGTTGTAAACTTCTAAGTAAAGAGTTAATGACAATACACTTTAACACTTATCGGAAGCTAATTATTTATATTTATGCATCTTTTATGTCAGCCATAATTTATACTGATAAGTGATAACATGCAGACAATTCAAATTATCCAAACCAACTGGTTCCTATGCTGGTGTAGGAACATTTCTGGTCGCTCTGCGACATACATATTCTTAACTATTTACAAAACTATTTACATACATGTGTTTTGGTTCCACGATTTATACATTGGAATGGATGTATTTAACAGGAATGTTTTTATTGTTTTTTTATTTTATTTACAAAACTGATTGAGATTTACTTTTAACTTTTTAGCAAACAATTAACAGCATAAAGCTTAAGTTGCCAGAACACAACTAATAACACCAGCAACATCAAAGTCAATAAATTGAATTTCTATTTATTTACACATAAATATACTGATTCAATACGTTTATACCATAAGTGAAATAACCGGTACTAGAATAGTAAATGATACGGTCATTATATTGGCACTGCTTTTAGGCTTGCTTCCCAAACCTCCCACCACCGAACGATTTATATTATCTTCTTTGGTGGGTTGTTCTTTAACCATGTCTTCTCCACTATCGCTTAGTATATCGTTACTATCCATAATCATGCCAACGTCATTCTTTTCTTCAACTGGTGGTGGTGGAGGTTCTTCAGTAGTTGTTGTTGTTGTGGTCGTAGTTGTAGTGGTCGTTGTTGTAGTGGTAGGTACCAGTGTATTGTTGGCAAGGTAATAAATTTCTCCATATATGGCTTCAACTTCTAACGTATTCTCTATTCTTTCCCCTCTCATCATTCTAGAACGAGCGTTATTATTTTTGTATGAAGTTATTAATTTCCCAGTGTATTGGACATCGCGATCGGTTAGATTACCACGGAATGTGACATTGCATGCAGTTCCTGGTTCAAGATATTTCTCAATTTTAAACAATTCTTTCTTTTCCTCAGTGTAGGGATTAGCCCATTCAATTTTTGGAAGGACAGTTCCGTCGCTCATTTCTATAACAGTACTCAAGCCGATAGCTATCCCATGTCCATGGCCCCAAGATAAAGTATAGTTGAATTTGTATTCTATTTCTGTTGTCACAGTGGCCCCGACATCATCGTCATTTCGTAATACTCTTTCTTCTATTATTTGTGGATCAGCCTGTCTGACATGTTCTGTAGATAAATCAAGTTCTATATTTTGTAATCGATAATTAACTGGTTCAATTTCAATTAAAATTTCACCGCTATTTTCTGCCAACTCTTCATTGTTTTCATCTAATACGTTTAAATATCCAACTGTGCTTTCGTACGTTATCCTACCGATATTATGAGAATACGTATTGTCAGATTTTTTTCTTCCAATTAAAACGGAATCAACTGAAGAATCTACGACTACGGCACCACTGGGTTTTGAATGGAATTTATACCAACTTTTCCATATAATCAAGGAAGCGTTTTCGATATTTTCCAAAACTTCAAAGACATCATAGCTTTTACTTCCAGAAACAGCGCAGGATTTATAATCTGGTCTCAATTGTCCTAACAGCATATCTCCTTCGTGTCGAGTTCTACATAAATAAATAGGTCCTGAAACAAAAAGTGAAGTTAGACTTTTCGCACATATTATTCTAAGAAATGTGTTTATTGTAATAATATAGGCTGTTATTTCATATGTCATCAAGAAAACTGTTAGCTTGTTAGTATGGGATGTAAAGACTAGGAACAAAATTTTGTTCAAAAATGTATCTGAAATAGCCTTAAAGAAAGATGGCGTTGCTGTACCTACTAGGGTGCCTAAAGAAAAAGCTAAAAATAGCTGAAAATGAGACAGCCACTCAGCAACTTCAATTCTTTTAGTTCACTTTATCGTACCCTCCGCTACACGAACGCCGTTCTGACTTCCGTATTTAATGCTATTTCGTTGATATTTTCCCTGTATTGATCAGGGCACCATTCAAAGAATAGATCAACTGCCTTACTGCTAGGCATCTCGTAAAAGGCAATAAAAGGCTAATGCTTGTCACTAACATGGTGACTAAGATGCTAGAGTTCTGCAGCCTCTCGATCGGGTTTTGGCTTTACCTATTTCTTCCGCAATAGCGTTAGTGCTTGTCGCTGTCATGTTCCGGTTTGGAGGATAAGCTAGCCGATTTTTTTATATATAATAAAATAGCAAACAAGCAGATGGCTCTCCTGATGGAAAGAGAAACCGTCGCCTATAGACACCAAAGATATTAATGGCGCGTTGCTATCCGAGTGTCGGGATGGCAAAGCCATATGCATAAGTCTACCCGCTATATTTGCCATTATGGATATCTGCGTATTGATATTGAAGTTTTTTGTTTACAAACAGCAATTAGCCGGAATCATGTCTCGACTCTTGCGCGGAGACCATGTGATTTGAATATTACTACACTAATTTCGTTGAAGTTTACTACACAGTTCAGCAACATTCTTTACTTATTTAATTTTTATTGAATCAACCAATATGTATAAAACAGAAACAATCTCATTTTTATTCGGTGATGTACCTTGAGGAGAGTCTGCACCAATGACATAATTATCCATAGCTTCCTTCTTCAAATTGGCCCATTTTAATGTGCTGGAAGTGATTATCTGGTTAAGTCTTGCATTATAAAGACCGACGCTAGCATCCGTAAGGACTGGAACTGCAAATGTCACAGTCAGTATTGCTATCCACCATCCGCTCGAACTATTCACAATTTTCTTCATATTTACAGCCTGTGAACAAATGAGTAATATTAATATTCAAAGAATTTAGATTTTTATCGAAGTTAATATTGTGTTCCCTATTGGTTTGGCCGTCTTAAAGAATTACTGGCCATTTGCCATTCTGGCAAGCAGTTCGTAAAAGGCGAATAATTGGCCAATACCATCGTGTCTACTAGGTGGTAGAGTTCTGCAACTTCTCTCCTGGGTATTTGGTACCACCGCCTTATATTTTCCTGCCGCAATAGCGTCAATTCTTGTCGTTGTCGTGTGGTTTGGAGGTTAAGGCATCCGGTTAATTTATGCAAGCGGCATTTACGTTTTGCACACGGATAGCAACGCTCCATTAAAATTGTGATACGAAACCCGAGGCAGATTCTTTTTTCAAACTCTTTTTTATATGGTACTTGCCATCCAAAATTTGGTCTCTATGTCTATAGGCGCTGGTTGTCTCTTTCCATCAGGAGATCAATCTGCTTGATTGACATCTTATCTATATAAATATTATAAATGTGAAAGTTGGGATGTTTGGATGTAGGGATTTGTTACTCAATCACGCAAAGCTACTGAACGGATTTGGATGAAATTTGGCACACATGTAGCTAGTGACCTGGATTAGCAATAATTAGGTAACTTTTTATCCCGGAAAAATGAGTTGTTCCCGCGGGATTCACCATAAACTTTTATAATGCAGCGGGCTGCGCGGTACAGCCAGTATTATATAAAAAAAGAGTTTAAAAAAAGAGTCTGGTTTGATACCAGCATTTTTTCTATTCCTGCAAAATAGCGTTATTGTTTATCATCGTCATGTTCTAGTTATGAGGGTAAGGTAGTCGGTAAACTCATCTCCGCATTACATTCCCGCTACACTAATAATATTAATGTGAAAGATTGTATATTTGTTTAGACCTTTGTTACTTATTAGTCATTAGGCTATGACCATGGTATAGAATGTAGGATACTTTTTATCCCGGAAAAATACTTTGTTCTCACCATAATAGACCAGGAACAAACTTTTTTGATTAATAACAAGCTGAATTTCTGTGAAAAGGATTGTTTTGACGAGACAACCACGTTTTCTATCTTCAAATAATCTCGAATCGGGTAACTAATAAAATTAGGGGGCTTCGAAAATTTTAATTCGTTGAAGGAAAAATATTTTATTAAGTAATAACAGTATTTTTTTGCTTTAATCGCTTGATTATTTTATGAACAACACGAAAAAGTTTTTGCTATACACGCGATGGTTTTTCAGACGAGTTCTTTACTCTAAAGATTAGGAATTATGAGATTTTTAAATTGATATCATTCAATTTAAAAACAACCGATTTTTCTCACAACATCTTGTTAATTATTTATTATTATAATGAAAAGATTACTTATTCCTACACATAAAGTGGTAACTTTTCTTAGTCCGATGCTCTAAAGTTTTTTTTATCCATCTTTATTGGTTACCCCATTCGAGATTTTTCAAAAAATTTGTTCCTGAGATCACTGTCTATAAACTTATAATGTAACGGGCTGTGGGACAGCAAGTGATATATAAGAAACATTCATGTATTTAAATTATTCTAAACAAGAAATTCATATAAATACTACTTTTTACTAAGATTGTATATTCGATATTGTACAATGTTTCTTAGGATTAAAATGTATTACAGTGTAAAAAGGGCGCGGCGAAAGACGAGCCCTCTGTAAACAAACTCGCTTCATAGTAATGATTTGGGCGTAGCTATGTTTGCGGATCGTTTTACTCGACTCTTCAATAAGGTTTATCTACAATTTATTTATTTTTACATCATAGAATAGTAAATCCTGATGGAAAAAGATAACCATCGCCAATATACATCAAAATGTTAATAGTGCGTTGCTATCTATGTGGCGGGGATGTGTAGATCTATCATCTATGCGAGTCACTACCATCGTGGCTACTAGGTGAAAGAGTTCTGCATTGTCTGGCCCGGGTCTGGTACCAATGCCTTACCTATTCCTGCCGCAATGGCATCAGTGCTTGTCATTGTCGTGTTCCGGTTTGGAGGGTAAGGCAGCTGGAAAATTTACGCATGTGGCATTAGATCTCGCCACAAGATAGCAACGCACCATTAACATCTTTAGTGTCTACGGGCGATAGTTGACTTTTTCCATCAGGAGACCCATCTGCTTGTTTAATATTTTATAATATAAAAAATTTACTACGATATGTATAAGTTTGCCGGCTACCTTACCCTCTAAACCGGAACACGATAGCGACAAGCACTAATGCCCGGTTTGGTGCATTGTGGCACAGTATACTGGAGACTTAGTAGTCAATCTACATACACGTGATATTCGAGCAACGCACACATAGACACCTCTCACGGACGCGATATCTCGGAATAGTTTGGTACAGTTTGTACCGCACCAGTCGGAGATATCGCGTCCGTGAGAGGTATCTATGTGTGCTATGCTCGAATAATACTTGTATGTAACATTGACTTCTGGTAGTCTCTAAGTATTCTGTGATTGTGGCGTTATCAACAAATCCGGGCATTGCAGCCTACAACAACCTAGTAAGTAGTCATGGCGCCAGTGACAGGTATTAGCCGTTTCTCGCATTTTACAACATAACATATCTAGCTTACGTTGTATCTTTAAAAGACGGATAAAAACTCTTATTAAATGGTATCAATCTATATTAATATTTCTATATTAATATTATAAATGTGAAAGTTTGGATGTTTAGATGGATGTTTGTTACTCAATCACGCAAAAATTTGCCGCCCCGCGCGTTGGTCAAGTGGTTAGCGATCCTGACTCGACGGGGCTTGGGGACGGGGACAAGCATTTGTGTGATGAGCATAAATGTTTGTATTTCTGGGTTTGGGTGATTATTAAATATATTCAAGTATTACTTTGGGGTTAGATCAGTAAGTGTAATTTGTCCCGTGAATTAAATATATATATATATATATATATATATATATATATATATATATATATATATATATATATATATATATATATATATATATGTTATATCTTACTATATATCCGGTGGAAAGTTAAACATGAGCCTTATTTAAAAATATATGCTTTCTGCAGTCCTCCGCAATGTAAACCATGACTGTGACAAATTTGATACTTCAACATGCGTAAGTATCACGTATTTACGTGAGGTAAGGACTTTGTACCCCTTTTAAATAAGTAAATATACATAGAGATAACTTTCATGCTTAAATCAAGTCAAGGTTGAAAGATTAGAGATATAAAAATATAAGGATGCGGATGTAGGTTAAGGCAAACAAGCTGTGGTGTAGCTATCGATTCGAAACTCAATTTTCTTTACCGAATTACCGAAGCTATTTCGCTTTAGATGAGGGTGCCGCTTTAAAGCAATTTTGTTTATACATAATATATTCTTTTTATGAAGAATTTGAAATGAAAATTTTGCAAGCCATTCTTTTTATTTATAAGTTACATCTAGCAAGTTACCAGGTTAATGTCTAGGTTAAAATTAACTAATATTGATAGTTCATTGAAAATATGCTTAAATATTTGTCTAGTTTTTTAGTTTTAGTTAGTGAAAAAAAAAACATTCATATCTCTACGTGAAATCTTTGATGGGATAGTCGGATGCAACAGTCACTAAATAACAAATTAATATCAAATTTAGAATTAGCAAAAGTTTATAATCCATTTAAATTTGAGAAGATATCTTCAATATCTGCCATGTTTTAAGTTTCAGTATAGTAATAAATAAACCTATATTATATTGACGGATCCTATGTAAGTTGTCGTAACTTAAAAGTGCGATTTTTGTTTTATTTATGAAAATGACTCTAATTTCATAGATCTTTTAATATCACGAAGAATAAAATTGAAATTTCTATAAGAGTTGGATTTATCTAATAGAAATTTTATTTGTATTCTTTGTGTTATTAATATATCTATAAAAATGAAGACGTTTTCATAAATTAAACAAAAGTTGCATTTTTAAGTTACAACTTATGTAGGACCCGTCGATATATCCAAGCGAAATCCTTGATGGGTTAGTCAGATGCAATAGACATGAAATTGTAATTAAATACTTGTTTGCATTTTACCACTTAAGAAGTAACAAACCATCAAATACTCGTAAACCTTAACAAATCCTATGAAAGAAAAGCTACATTCCTAAGATTTATACCCGTCATTTATTTCTGTAGACGGAAATTAACAACTCGAAGCAAATTAATGAATTCCAGTTGCCCAGTGGTGGTGTGGCCACAAAACCAATAGATATGGCAGAGTATCGATTTTGCTTGATGCGATGTTAAAACTTTAAACTTACATGTATTATGAAATCTAGTAAGATTTTACTATATATATACAAAGAGTTTTTGAAAACTTTTATTTAATAAAAACAACCACTTGAACTTGATAATACCGAAAAATTTGTAAGTGATGTTAAAACTTTCAAGCGTTTGTGATGAAATCAAGTGAGAGTTTAAGAGACTACTACCACAAAAAGCAGAAAGTCCTCAGGTGACTTTTCTCTTTTTGAATTTAAATATTATTTGTCTAAGCACTATCATTTTGAATGGATTTGAACGTGGTGAATCTGAGTAAGCACTTACAGGAACCGGCGGCGCGGCCCAAATTATTTTTATTAGGTTCAACGTGAAAATTTATAATAATATATTGATTATTATTATTACTGTAACGTTATAAAAGTACCTAAATACTTCTTGCAGGTATTTTTGTAGAGACATTATCGCATCCTTATATTTTTTTAATTGGATTTCATTTTTTAAGAAAAGGTAACGCCGTTTTGTATATTGGTCCTTAATTTTTTTAATTATTTAATTTGTTTAAAAGATTGTAAAATAAATTCAATCACGTTTACAAAAACAATCTTTTATTTCTGTATCTGTAATTTACACAGTTACACTATAAATAAACCGGCGAAGTATTTACTGAACTGTAAAAGTGGCGATTAAACGCTACGATATCTGGAAAATTGTCAGCGTTTCGACTGGATGTATTGCTGCGGAAAAACAAGGCCCTGGTTCTTTATCTACCCTAGTCCATTGTATCTAACGTAAATCAGGAAGGGGAGATGAAGTATTAGATTTTACAGTAAAGTAATTTTAAATATATTGGAAGGAAACAATCAAAACAAACAAAATAATATAAAATTACTAGCTACGTCCGCGACTTTGTCCGCGTGGAAAAATTTCGAAAAAAAGTAGCTTAAGTTGCTCCCCATCACATCAGCTATCTGCCAGTGAAAGTCCCGTCAAAATCGGTTCAGCCGTTCCAGAGGTTAGCCGCAACAAACAGACAAAAAATTTAAAAATAATATTTTGTTATATGTACCGTGTATACATCCATATGCATTTAGTAAAAAGCGGTTATTTTAATATTACAAACAGACACTCCAATTTTATTTATTTGTATAGATAAAACAAAGTGACATTATATAAGGATCGTATAAAGTCTTTACCTACTTGTATAAAAGTACCGCTAAAAGATATTATTTAAGATAAGCGGCTACATAATGTTTGAATATCTGTTGGCTTTGTAAGTGAAGTCCTTTGTCTATTATTGCTGTTTGGATAAAAACATACGGGTTACTTTTAAACGTCCTGCTAAATTTTCAGAGGCTGTTCGAAATCGATAACATATTCGATTTATGTAAAAAATAATTTTGAAAGTTCAGAATTTAATTTTTATCCGACACAAAAAACAAAACGCATGGATATTATTTAAATGTGAGCGTCAGAATGGACAGTCACTACTGATGTTTTACATCGAAATTATTATAGGAAGTTGCTTCCTAGTTGCTACTAGCTGCTACTAATCATTAAATAGTTGCTACCGAAGAATTAAAAGAAATAAACTACTATTTAAGGTGACCGGCCATTCTGATATCAAAATGACCTATTCAAAATTTAAATTCGATATCAAACATAATCACATATTATGTTTGATATCGAATTTGCTCATTGGATTTTTCAGGTGTTTAGGTTTTAATTTAATCAAATGATTATAACTTATCCTTAAAAGATGTAAGGTTCAAAACGATACATATGAAGGCAGCAGTTCGTAGCAACTATTGCTTAAAAATAACTCGATTTATTTTGCGCAGTTTGTGATCACTAGATAGGTGACCGGCCATTCTGATATCAGAATGGCCGGTCACCTTAAATAGTAGTTTATTTCTTTTTATTCTTAGGTAGCAACTATTTAATGATTAGTAGCAACTAGTAACAACTAGGAAGCAACTTCCTATAATAATTTCGATGTAAAATATCAGTAGTGACTGTCCATTCTGATGCTCACTATTTAAATTATGCAAAATTCAAACAAAAATAATGTTGATGCCTTCAACCAAATGTACTTAATGCGACATATTACATAATATTTACTATCGTAATTATAGATAAATGTAAAACGACACATTGCCAGCATTACAGAGTTCGTTCACAAGACTCGGTGCATTGAATTCATGAAATTAGTGGGATATTTTTAAACGAATATTTTTTATTATCTTGTAATAACTTTACTATTGTAAAATTATTACAAGATTGCTATTACAATTAAAACGCACTTTCATTTCAAAATTTAGTTCCTAATTTTAAAATTTGGTCGCACCTTTAAAAGTAACCCTTGTCTCGCCTGGGTACTAGGAGGTAGAGTTCTGCATTGTCTCCCCTGAGTGCCCCAGAGTTCTGCGTTGTCTCGTCCGGCTCAAGTACCACCGCCTTACCTATTCCTGCCGCTATAGCATAAGCGTTTATCAATGCCTTGTTCCGGTTGCATGCATGTGGCATTAAAACACCGCTACAACGATAGCAACGCATCATTAACATCTTTAGTGTCTATAGGCGATTGTTGTCTCTTTCCATCAGAACCAGGAGAGCCATGTTTGCTATCTTACGATGTAAAAAAAATGTAAAACGAGATATGTGTCGTGAATGTTTGGTTCAGCCTTAGCTATTTTATCAACATTTACATTCTATCGTTATTCGTTACACAAATTGAAGACTTGTTTTCATTGCGTTATGTAATAGCACTTTGATGTAACATTCATTCAAGGTCGTGAGGCACTAATATGTTTTTAAAACATTTCATGTTGTTTTGCCTACTATTCTAGATTTCATAGGATATACCCAGATACCTAACTAAAGTTATAACTGAGTTAAAGCGATAAACGATCAACTGCTTCTACTATTATGACTATTCTTCATATTATTTGTAAAATTTTTTCGAATATTGCCACTGTATGGATGAAACTTGTAAATAATCTGAATTTCTATTATCTAAAATCTGAAGCTATTATATTTTACATATACGTAGCTATATAAGTACTTAGTTAGGCGCGGAAAACGCAGAGATAAAACAAAGCAATGCTTTTCGCCATTCCATTATCAAATAAAATCCTAGTCTTAGCTTCGCTCGCGAATAGAGTAACGATTCATCAATATAAGAACATTTCATATATGTACTCCTTTAGCCTTTTAGAGGTTAATTTTTTTTAAAGTAGCCTATTTTTGACTTCGAGTCTTCAACAATCTTCTTGCCAAATTTCATCAAAATCGGTTTTGAGGTTTCGCCTTAAGAGGACAAACGGACAGACAGAATTTCAGATTTACAATATTAGTATGAATGGTGCAAACACCGTCAACAACGTGCGAGACGTTGTTGCCGCGACTCTCACCTTTTGTAAATTGAGCGTTAGATATTTGATTTATTGTTAATTCCATCTCTAACAAGTTTATTTGGCATTTAATTTTTGTGCAATAAACCGCTGCTAGAGTCACACGGTATCAACCGTTCAAGGCGAACATAGTAATTAACAAAGCTATATTAAATCTTATTTAATCTAAGGCTTACTATAAGCATAATTGACATTTTCGACACAATGTGACCTCAGTTTGTATGTGTAATAAATTATCTATACATATAATAAAATCGTAGGAAATTCAAAACTGTACATTGAATATTTCTTTAAAATAATACTTGGAGCGTGATCTACAATCGATATCGAAGCCAAAAATATAGTTTTTAGAATTTTTGTCTGTTTGTCTGTATTTATGTCCGGGGTAAAATCAAAAAGTACTGCATAGATTTACTTCAAATTTTGCATGAATATTACTAACAGGTCGGATCAACATATAGGCTGCATATCATCACGCTATCATTTACGGGGCAGAAGCTGTGCGGAGTAAACGAAGTCCGCGCGGACGAAGTCGCTGGCAACAGCTAGTATCAAATATACGAGGTTATATTTTGCTAATAAGACGCCCACCTACATCATGAATTCAAGGACTGATGCTGTTGTTTGTACTTATCTTAAATAAAAATTTAAGTGATGTCATAGTATGGAAATTGGCTTATGGTATGTTTAAGTGGAGTCATTCAGTGGCGGAAACAACGCTGTTTCAATTTGGTTCGGCTTTTTTAATGTTATTTATTCACGTCGATTGTATCTGTTGTATAAAAACTAATGAAACGGGTTTTTAAAACTAAATAGTCTATTGATATAAGTAGTTAAATCCATAAATCGTTACGTTAGACTTGTTTTTGGTGAGCGGCTACCCGATGTTTTATGCTAGAGTTCATACTTGTCTGTTTGCATTCGACATAAAAAGAAGGATATTTAATTTTGAACCTTTTGTCTGTGTGGTGAATGATATAATGAATTTATCTGCTCAAGGCCTTTTTTCGGTCTCTTATATCCTTATATGCCTTTAAGATCATGTTAATTGTTATGTATACCTATCCTAAAACTGTGACTGATCGTGAATTATACTTAAGACAATTTTAATAATTTGAGGGTCTTGTTAATGGAATTGAACATTTCAACCAAGACGCAAAACATCAAGACCATTAGGAATGTTTTTCCGTCCTTCGGTCTATATTTTTTACGTACGATTATTATACAAAAACTAAATTACAACTAGTTTTGCCAGTCGGATTTAAAAAAACTGGTATATATTTCTCTATACTGTCGGCATGCCAGCGTTTGGCTGAACTTCAACAATAGTCTATAATATAACAGTTTTTGATACTGTTACTGTGCTCAAAAAAAGGCTAATCTATGCTAATGAACAGTAATTTGTAAGTAGGTATGTAGTTTGTGCATTTACATTCAGTAATTTCAGGCATACTGAAGTTTGAAACTATCTAAAAAATAACTCTTGTAATTTAGTGCAGGAAAAAATCCTCTTTTGTTTTGTAGTAACATGTATGAATTTGCCATGAGCGTTCGATGTTGCTTACGTCAAATTCGATACATTTATCTTTCCTATTTTACAAGCGCGTATGCCACTCGTCTAGGCCCCTCAGAACGCGAACAAAGTTGGCTATCAGCTAGTTTGTCAATATCTAACAATTTTTTTATATTTATTCGTAGTTTGTTGTGTTCCGCCGGCTGCTTTATGATCAATGTTTTTCGTAAATTTCACGGAATCATTACATTTATTCCAGATATAAAGTGTTAGGGGGTAATTACGTGAGGTCCAGTAATCACGTGAGGCGATTTTGGCGTTTTTCCGACCCCCACTTACCCCTTAGTGAGATGTGAGATTTTGTGTAACCCAAATCTCACTAATCTCACGTGAGATTTTTTAGTTTATTATACTCACAACATTTAATAATTACGACGTTTAATGATTTACTTATTTAACCCAGTTTTACTTCAATTTAATACTGTTTTTTGCGGAAAAAATACGTGACATTTGCAGAGTAAAACCCTCCCTCACATGAGATTTAGTGAGATTGTACCCAACTCCCTGTCTCCCGCCTCACGCATTTTGTGGACTTTTGTGTTCAGTCTAGACATAGATTAACGATGTACCAAATTTTAACCAAATCCGTAAAACCATTTCAGCGTGGGGAAATAATATACATCTATATTCTATACTAATATTAAGAAGAATGATTTGATTTTTGTTTCTTACGATTTAACTCGAAAAGGACTCGACCGATTAAAACTTCTTTCACCTTTAGAAAGCTACATTATCTCGGAGTGACAGGCTACTTTTTTCCCGACATAGCAATGGAAAGTAATGATTTTCGACTAGGTGAATGAAGTCGCGATTAACTTGTAGTATTATACATAATATAAATATAAACTTCTAGTTTGCTTGATCCAATTTTACCAATAATTGCTTCTAGTTTGCTTGATCCAATTTAACCAATAATTGATGTTTAATATGTTATAAGTTTGAACAAAAGCTGTATTTGATTTGGGCCAAAGCTGAACGCGAAATGCATCGCACCACTTAAACTAGATTGCAATTTGGTTCCATCCGTAATTACATTAGTCTGCAATCAGGTTATTAAAGTTATATGTCTGGTAGTTGTATGTTTCATGTCGCAATAGAAATACTTGTGCCTATCTTTATTATGTTTAACTGTTGGACAAGAAATGTAAAAGATAACTTGGAGTAACTTGCTGCTTTTACTCTAAGTGTAAAACTATCGTTATTTGTATTACGTTAAGTGGTTAACAAGTACTGAGAAGTCCGGAAACGAATTTTGTTTAGTTTATTTAAAGACATTTTACAGTTTACTATTTTGTTGCAATGTTTACAATATTTAGTATCTCTACGCCCAAAATCCCGAAGAGGTAGGCAGAAGTACAACCAGCACACCCACGATTAGCCGCAGATACCTACTAATCCCACAATGTGATAGGGATATCTTTTGCCAACCGGGCACTTATCCAATCCCGAGCAACGTTGTTTTTATCAGAAAACTGAAAAAATACATTTTACAATATTTAGAAATGAAACATTTAATTTTTAAAATACAATTAGGTTTTTTTTATGTTATAAGATAGCAAACAAGCAGATGGGTCTCCTGATGGAAAGAGTCAACCATCGCCTACAGACACCAAAGATGTTAATGGTGCGTTGCTATCTTGTGGCGAGGTATAATGCCACATGCATAAGTTTACCGGCTACCTTACCCTTCAAACCGGAACACGGCAACGACAAGCACTGACGCTATTGCGGCAGGAATAGATAAGGCGGTGGTACCAGACCCGGGCGAGACAATGCAGAACTCTACCACCTAGTAGCCACGAAGGTAGTGACTCGCATAGCCAATCGGTCGCCTTTTACGACCTGCCTGGCAGAACGGCAGTTGGTCTATTCTTCAAAGGAGCCCGGAACCGGGGAGTATTAGTATATTGTTTCATTATAAAATAAATCTTATTTTATTTTATTGTGTTATGTGCATGTCATAATACGAGTAAGTAACTCATTATGTGACAGAAATATGGTTTTGCAATAAGATTTTTGAAGATAGATTTGCCGATTTAAAGTGAATTTAAAAAAAATGTATTTAATCAAAATTGTGTAAAAAGATTGGATTGAATTGAAATTTTAGATGATTTTGATGGATGAAGTCTGGGATTGTCAAAATTGTCCCTCATAAAATCTCAAATAATTAAATTAAATAAAAATTGTTATTGATAAAATGTGTAAATGATTGACCCTACAGGCCATATCTTGAACTTCTCGCTAAATGAGGTATTTTAAGCTCAAATGAGAAAAATAAGCATTAATTTTTTAAATGCACACATCTAGTTACTTAAAAATGATTTTTGAAAAGCTGTGTGTATACTATGGAAACGATGATCAAGTTTGATTTGTCGAATGGCATTCAACTAAAAAACTTGAGATTTTTTTTAGATTTAGAAAATTTAGAAGCAATGTTAAATTTTTTAATTTTCGTTATTGATGAATTCTAAAAAAATGTCCGATTTTGTTCCTATTAACGGTATTTGACGTAGTTTTTTACTATGATAAAGACTGACATGTGGTATAGCCAATCATCCACTTTTACGATCTGCCTCGCGGAATGGCAGATGGTCCACACTTCATACTCCTTTATAAGACAATTACGTGGACCGTGGAGTATGAAAAGCACAATTAAAGTTTTCATTGCTCCGCAATGACTGCAGAAATATAATATTTTTAAGTAATATGCATAAACGCTACATTAATAGAAATAAACGTTACACATACAACATTCTTGTGACATATGATAATATGTATACTATTATATATATAATTATATATATAACTATTATATATATAATTTAAAAATGATTTAATTTATAGTCTATGGCCGAATTTCGACCACAGGGTGATCGCTAGTTGTTTTAAAATGAAACAAAGCTAAGTTTAGTAAGATGTTATATAACAAACTATTTGTTTATGAGTAAATTTAAGATGTACTTAGAGTCGTGTTCAAACGTTGACTGTTTTGTTAATGTAAAATGTATGTTTTGTTTAGAACTAAAATAGTCAATTTAACATGCTGCTTTACATATTCCTGCCGCAATAGCGACAATGCTTATCATTTTCCAGTTCCGGTTTGGAGGTAAGTAAGGTAGTCGGTAGACTTATGCATGTGGCATTGTCATCCCACAATATCTTTGTATTCTATAGGCGATGGTTTCTCTTTCCATCAGGAAAGTCATGTACTTGTTTGCTATCTGTTTTGTATGTATTAAACATTTTGTTTTACATATTTTATGAACCATCGTGGCTACTGTGGTAGTAGAGTTCTGCATTCTCTCACCTGGGTCTGGTACCATCGCCTTACCTATTTGTGCCGCAATAGCGTTAATGCTTGTGACTGGCGTGTTCTGGTTTAGAGGGTAAGGTAACCGGTAAATTTATGTATATGGTATTAGACCTTGCCACAAGATAGCAACGCACCATTAACATCTTTTGTTTTTTATAGGCAATGGTTGACTTTTTCCAGGAGACCCAGCTGCTTGTTTGCTATCTTATGATATAAAAGACCATCATCTGACAACAAATACAATTAAAAAGAATGATCCAATTTGGTGCATTAATTTTAAATTTATGCGCGTACAAACACTTCAGAGATTCATCTCCTTTATACATACAGATGCGAAAGTTTGAAGGATGGATTTTTCTGGCCCAATCACGCCAGAATAGCAGAACGGATCTAGGTGAAATTTGGCACAGAGATGGATTATAGTCTGAAATAGCACATATGCTAGTTTTTATCTCGGAAAAATGTATATTATTCCCGTAGGATACATCATAAACTTTTGTCATGTGACGGCTAGGCATTTTTGCAACACACCTTTAAATGCTGTCGAAATACATATGTATATCCACGTATCCACCCAGCTAACAGCACCCCGGGGTGACACACTAAATGTTAATTAGTAATTAGCCTTAATTAAAATTCGTTAGTAGAAACCAATAATCACAAAAGCTCGTTATATTATTTAAGCCTCATAAAGCACCTATAATTGTGTATAAGTCATACTTAACACCGTAACGAATAGATTTAATTCAATTTAATAAGTTCAACTCAGAATTGACACGGGCCAGTTGGTCTGACACAAATCCGGCCTCCCCATCCGTTTGTTTGATTATAAAGTGATATATTGCTTTTGAGATATAGAGCTACAAAATACTTTGCTTTAGTATGTATAGAAAAACATATAACCAATATCGTAAGAGTTGTTATATATTTTTTCCTATTAAGCAGATGATAAGGTATAGTTAAATAACGGTAGATATATGTTCCGTTTCGTATTCAAATTTAGTTGAAATTCTGTTTTAAACCAGCTTTATATTTCATAAAGATATCGTTTTTTTTTAATAAGGATCAAATGCCCAAGCAATTAAGTTTGAAAACTTATCTAGTAGTTTTTGCGTATATGTAGACCGCAGGGTTTTATCTGATTGATAAACTGAAACATCATAACTGTGACAACGTTGACAGCATTTTTTTTTAATTGTAAATGATATTGACTTTCTTACCCTCCGAACCGGAACACGACAGTGATCAGCATGTCGCTATTGCAGCAAGAATAAGTAAGAATAGGTGATACCAACACCCGGGCGAGATGTTGTAGAACTCAACCACCTAATAAACCTTTGACCTCCCTACTGGATCAAATTCTAAGATTTATGATATTTTTTTATATACAAAGTCACGCCATAAACATAATGTTGTTTAAAATCTATTGATAGTAAAATATGTCGTGCCTTACGAAATACACAACAAAGTACGAATAGCGTTGAATCGTTTTCTATATAGGTCTTGTTCGACAAAAATTGTCCCAATAGCAAAGGTTATCTCGAGTTAAATAACGCGATGTTACAGTAGTTTATGTAGGTGGACTTGTTATGGTAAAAAAATATGTGGGGTATTTATTATTCAATCTACCAATTCAAGAATGTACGGATCATGTACTCCTGCCGCAATAGCGTCAGTGCTTGTCACTGTCGTATTCCGAGGGTAAGGTAGCCGGTAAACTTATGCATGTGGCATTAGACCTCGCCACAAGATAGCAACGCACCATTAACATCCTTGGTATCTATAGGCGATGGTTGACTCTTTCCATCAGGAGACTCATCTGCTTGTTTGCTATCTTATGATATAAAAAAATTACCAATCTTCATGCAGATATATGCCAAGGACTGACGAACCTACACATACCGAGAGACACATTTGTATTCATAATAAATAGTACACATATTTACAGATCCAGAAGTAGGAACGTTCATACATATAAAGGAAATCTACATTTCATTCTCATAAATATATATGATGGCTGTATGATGTATCTATAATCTATATACATTACATCTCGAATAATTGTACTCATGCATGACACATTGTGTGTAGAATGTAGTTTTTATTAGAATTTCTACATTCTAGAGCACACTGAGAAGTAGTTGTGATGAGGTCATCATTCATCAGTGACCTTCTTGAAACTGGTCATCTAAATTTGCGTTTAGCTAAGAGCATTTTAAATGTTAAAATATACTCAGAATATGAATTAGACCCGTTATTAAGAATTCTTTGAATTTGAAGCATTAAATCTTTTGAAACGGCTGTTTTTAAAGAATGGTGACGTTTTATTTGTTTATTTTTGTATTCGGTTCTAAAGTATCTATAACGTGTTCACTACAGTATCTAAAGCTAAAGTAAATTATGTATTTATCGTGATTGTAGAATGTAAATAAAAGACTGACTAAACCAATGTGGCTGTCACTTTCTTATATTTTATGATTAATTCACAAATTTCAATTGCTTCAATCGTGCTGTTCATATAGGTACTACATTATTTTTTATTACTTAATAAAATGTTAATTAATGCCAATTATGAGATTTTAAGAGTTTAATAATAATGAACTACACAAATTAACCAATCCCCCAAAATAAACAAATCTTCTGCTTGTGAAATGGGTGTAAGTCAACCATTCCTACTTACAACAATAATAAGATACTAAATAAATGTAATAAATGTCTTGAATTAAAACTACAAAATATTTCTATGCTCATCACACAAATACATGTCATTGTCGAGGATCGAGCCCAAGGCTCACCTCGCTTGTCGTTAGGCGACCAACGAAACTAACCCTTTTGAAGAACAGAGTGCTAAGTGTGAGTTTTTCTTTTCGCATTCGATCGTGAGCGCGTTTGGAGTTTACTAGGAATTTGTATGTGATTAGTACAGCGCCACCTAGTGGTAAACTGGTTTCTCACGTTTGCCACTAGGTGGCGCTGTACAAATTACATACAAATTCCTAGTAAACTCGAAACGCGCTCACGATCGAATGCGAAAAGAAAAACTCACACTTAGCACTCTGACCATCTATCATCTGACACTATATGGTACCATCGCCTTATTTGTTACTTGTGTAATGTTTGTTTGCAGTTTTGAGGGTGAGGTAGCCGGCAGACTTTGCATGTGGTATTTCCATCCTACCACACGGATATCAAAGCATTAACATCTTTGGTGTCTATAGGCGATTCTTTCTCTTTCCATCAGTGAGACAACTGCTTATTTACTATCTAATACTATAAAAAATGTATGTGATTATTAAAACTGCTTCAACCTTTATTATAAAAACTAGCAAAGACTGTTACTATTTACTAAAATCCTTGTTTAGAACTATGGTGTTTAATATAAAATATAATTTTATTAATTCTTCGCTATTGCACTATTATTTTTTAGTATTTGATATTAATATTTATTATTAGTTTTTATATTGTATTAACAATAAAATGTGTGTAGCGTAAAAGCGTAGCACAATTTGCCAACTAATTGATAGCGATCAATTAGTTGGCAAATTGTGCTACGCTATCCTAGACATTTTTTGCACAAACATTGTCTTTAAAATTCCAATACAATAGCCCCCGCTAACGCAGCTCTAGCACCCGAAGTGACGAGGGGAGACACCACTTTCAATGAAACAAGGAAATCTCTTGTTTGATTCTCCTCACTTGTTATGAACAATTGCTTGCTCTCCGAAGCCGCCTTATATACGTAATAGCTAGCCATACCTACGAAGTACTGAGTTGGATGCACTTAAGTATTCTTGTTAAGAACTTATATTGCCTTCAATTTCGTCATTTGAAATTGATGGTTTATTCCATACGCTTGCTGTCTACAAACTTTGAAATAGTGAACATTGTTAAATTGGTACATTTTAGCTGATTTACGAATCTAGTAGTCTAGCGATTAGCCTATTCAGCTTAAGTCATGAGTATTAGATCCCAGAGCAGAATATAATAGGTTTTTCTGGGATTATCTTCTAAAATTGAAATCTTAGTAGCATCTCAGAATCTGAAGGTAGAGTGTTATCCCGTACCTTGGATGAGATCGGTCAAGCCATTATTTATTATATATATCGGGGCGTGGGACAGACAGACGAACAAAAGTTATATGTTCAATTTTCATGAAGATCGGTCAAGCCGATCTTATTACGATATACATATACAGACATTTAAACATTTTTTTCCTAAAAAGGAATCCAACGTTACGCTTCATGAATTCATGTATTTTTTAGACAGATTTCATTGTTAAAGATAGTTTAACATATTTTTAAACATAAAAAATGTCCCCGTCTTAGTCCATGCCTTCTTTGAAAAATAGTCCATCTGCCATTCCAAGCACTTTGTAAGAGGCGAATGATTGTTTATAAGTGTCACTATCACCTCGTCTATTAGGTGGTAGAGTTTCGCAACCTTTTGCCCGGGTCTGTTACCACCTGTTCCTGCCGCAATAGCGTCACTGCGTGTTACTGTTATATTCCAATTTGGCGTTTAATGTAACCGATAGATTTAAGCATGTGGCATTACTATCCCACCGTGAGGCCACTACCATAACATCAAAGCACTTTTAACATCTTTGGTGTCTTCTCGGCAACGAGGCAATTTTTTCTCTTTCCATCAGGATAACAATCTGCTTGTTTGCTATCCTATATATGTAGATATTATATGCTTGATGATAAGTAAATCCCTCCTTCTTGGCTCGTATGTCCGACAGCATTAAGTCGATAATAGGTATATAATACAGATAATTATTGAAATATGACAATTGACAATAGTGATTGATGTTAGTCACAGGTTTATTACATGCTGAACAGTTTTTGTCACTGTGATCTGAAAATAGGTAGACAAAACGGTTTTGTTTAAAAAATTGGAGGCCTACATAATTTACATGTTTTAATATTACTCTTTTTGCGTATATCATAATTTATTCTCCTAAATACCTATATCCATTAGACAGAATAAGGTCACGAGAGTTGTCAAATAATTACGCAAGCCTTATAATTTAATACACTACATAATCACTCAGTGTACCAATAAATGATTGGAATTTACCGTCTTATACGGCTAAGGGATTATCCGAGCCGCTTTGTATGTTGGAAGTGAAAATATATACGCATTTTCTCCCTTACTACGCAAACACTTTCATAAATTCAGTATAATATAAGTAAGTACTAAGTACGTACTTAGCGTACCGTATATGTAAAGCGATTCGATAAAAACTAGTTATTTATTTATTTGTTAATTAATGTAAACATTTTGGAACTTAGACTCTCGTACTTACTAAATCAAAATCAAAGGATGTTTTATTCAAGTAAACCATTACAGGCACTTTTGACGAGCCGACATTTTTTTAGATTACTACCGGATCGAACGCGGCCACACACTGAAAAGATCCGGCGGAAGAAACTCAGCGGGCTTGTCTATACTGTCTTACTAAATACGTATTAACGAATTTGGTAATTAAAACATATATTTTTAATATTCATGTATCTTAAATTGTATTTATACTAAAAATGTCAGACTTTCCTCCTTGTCCGAATAAGGTGCAATACAAGTTTCATTTTTATGTCTAGTTGGTATTTGCGAACATTTGATAAAAATGTATTATAAACTCATTTATTAACTCATATATTCACCTTGTTAGTAATTTATGGAAAATTAGGAACCTCTTTGTTGCAGTTGTTGATTAAGTAAGATAAATTAAAGTGGACATTGTTATAGGGATGGTTACAGGCAAATGTAAAAAATTATAACTATAAAAGGAATCTCTGAAAAACTGGGAATCCTGTTCTCAGTTGTGTAGCGTTGTAAAAAAAGTTGCATGCAAGGGCTGTTTTGAGATTTAAATCTCACGACAATAGAGATAATAAATTGTTAGCAGACCTTGACATAACATTTCGTTTTATGCGATTATCAGACTTTAAATATTAAGATGACATCACTTGAGTCAATGTGTACGTTTCAACAAAATGAACAATAAGCAATAATACGCGATGTTGTTAAACTGCGACACTTACGTAATGAACTTGGTTGGCAATTGGTATTCGTGTATACACCTACCTCGCTGTAATTACATAATTCCATAATTATACGGAAAAATATGTATTCAATGTCAATGTTAATTAAAACATATCTGTTAAATTGATCTAGTCGTTTGTGTAGGAAGATATAAAATGCCCTAAAGGTAACTTTTAAGGTCATGGTGTGTTACTTACACGACTAATTTCAAGATTCTCTATACATTATAGAGATATATTAAGAGTGTAGTTATTGCCTTAAATTGAGGCAACACTTAAAATTATTTTATTTGTAATTTTCTGTTTCGCATGTTTTTGGTGTTTGTCTTGTTGCCAGTACTTCATAAATAAATAAATGAATAAATTATCATACGGTAATATAAAGAAAAACTTTTAAAAAATCTTGAAAGTCAATTACAACATCAACGTATATACCTACCAATGACTACGGGCGCTATGTACCTAAATATTAAGGCCCGCTTGCACCAAACTATTTTTAAATTGATTTAAACATATGTACTAAGTAAAGGTAATTTAAAAATATTTAAATAGTTTGGTGGAAGCGGTCCCTAATTATAATCTGTTTAAACATAATTTTAAATTACGTCATAGCCTGACATTTGACAGAACTATTTCTTATGACAGCGATTTAAAGTGACAAATTCCACTGTTTTGATTAACAAAGATATTTTTATAAGTTATATCAGACCAATGAAAAGCACGTCTAATATTTTGTATTTAATACATTGAACGTGCTTCATACTTTGACAATTCCATTTTTTATCTGATTATGGTTTATTACAATTCCAAGACAACGTGTACTTAATTTATAAACCATAACGTACGTCGTACTTACTCAGTTTAGTTGAAGTGCCAGTTTCCAAATATGCTAACTCAATATACAATGACACGGCAGTATGTAATATGAAAGTAAGTATGCGAATTAACTTTAAGACATCTTACAAGAAAAGGAGACAAGGAATCCTGTGCGGACATAAAAATCTGTATATTTTTAGCGTGAATAAAGCGAACGAAAACTCGTTTACAATGTAGCTCCCGTTGAGTCATTTTTGCGAAGAATTTCTTTGAAATATTTTGTGGGAAAGTACACAAAGAAGTGTGAACACCTTTTTGTATTTTGGTTAGGTCGGTCGATCTTTATATTCGAGCAAAAAAAAAATATATATACTAGCTGCAGCGTCCATCCCGCTGCATTATAAAAGTTTTTGGTTAATCCCGCGAGTTCATTTAATTTTTGCGAGATAAAAAGTAGCCTATATGCTATTCGAGGTTATTATCTACGTGTGTGCTAAATTTCATTCAAATCCGTTCAGAAGTTTTTGCGTGATTAGTAACAATCATCGATCAATCAAAACATCCAAACTTTTGCATTTATATTAATATAGATTCACGCCCCAATCCCTGAAGGGGTAGGCAGAGATACAAGTGCACCCACGATTAGTCAAAGATACTTAGTCCTACAAATATGATAATTGATAACTGGTAAGCCTATTGCCAACCAAGCACTTTTCAATTCCGGCCGACTTTGTTTTTATCATAAAAATGAAAAAAAAAATTAAATTGCCCGGCCAGGGAATCGAAACCGGGGCTTCGTGTGGTCAACGCCAACGCTGGACCACTAGACCACAGAGGCGATAAATATAAATGAAAAATAACAAAATATAAATAAAACCTACATGAAGGTAACAAAATGAAAACAATTCAAAGAAAATCTGTTTAAAAACAAGTGATTTCCTAAAGAAACATTTCTTTTAAAATTATCGCAATAGCAGTGAAGAGTTAAATCATTGCTGCTACTTACTGACTGGACATTAGAAAGAAGAATTGCCTGTTCTTCATAAGGGAGCATCAAACAGAAATTTAATATTACTATGCGGTAACTATGGGCCATATTATGGCCATAATAATATTATTATTATAGTGGGGCGGTAGTACGCAACCCGGTTGAGGCCTTTCAGAATTCTAACATTTACTTAATAGACATGTATTCGCATTTTACAAGATGCCTAGCAGCAGCAGTAAGGCAGTTCTCTGAACTTTTCCTCCGTGTTGGTTCAGGCTCCTTTGAAGAATAGACCAACCTCCGTTCTGCCAGGCAGTTCGTAAGAGATGACCAATTGGCTATACGAGTCACTACTAGATGATAGACTTCCGCAACGCCTCGCCCGGGTATTTGGTACCAACGACTTACCTATATCTGCCACAATAGCGTCAATGCTTATAATTGTAGTGCTTGGAGTTTTGGAGGGTTTGGAGGGTAAGGTAGCCGGTAGACTACCATATATATATATATATATATATATATATATATATATATATATATATATATATATATAAATATTAACATCTTTGGTGTATACAAACGATGGTTTCTCTTTACGTCAGGAGAGCCATATCTGCTTGTTTGCTATCTTATGATAAAAAACCTGTTCGCATCGAACATAAGTTGGTTAAGTTAATCTTTACTAATATCAATAAAATTTTGTTCGAATTCGATAAATTTGTTGTGAAGGTATTAAACTAATTGACGTGTCACACCACGCTTCTCATCTCACAAAGCCGCGTACGACCTCAAACCAAAATTAATAAAGACAAAGCGCCTCAAAATTTAATTGAAGTCTTAAAACCAAGCTGAGACATGTAAATAAATACACAGTCCAAAGCAAGCCGATCCCTGTCAATGCATATTATCAAGGCGTCATTACCGTACCTATGAGATCTTGATAATATGTACTGGCACCCAGATATGTATCAAATAGTGACATCACTATGACACATGTCTGCTCCATCTTTATTGACTTTTATCTGAGTGTACGTCTTGAAACTTCCAATAACACCGCCACATTAAAAAAAAATACATATTTCTCCTAACATTTCAAGTTGTCAAGTCCCAAGTCTGCAATTCCTAAAAAATATTCTAGAGAATTATTTAAGTGGTATAATGATAAAGCACTTAAAATGCATACCTAATGAATGAACGTTAAACGGGTTGAGAAAAAGATTTATGTTTACTTAGAGAACGGGTTTAAGTGTTTTTACTTTCCCAACTTAAAACCCTTAGGATATACCTACTTGACACTAATAAAATAATCAACAATTAACACTTAACTAGCGATCGCCTGTGGCCGAAATTCGATCATAGACTGAAACATGAAATCTTTTTAAGTTTGACAACTGACTTTAGCCGTAAGAAAAATAGGATGTATACGTGAGTCGTTGAGTGTATAATATTTGACATGCTATAAAAGTTGTCTTGCGCCGCGAAACTTACGCAAGCGAAAACGCGGACATCAGCTAGTTCTTATGTGGAAATAGCTGCGCTTCGCAGTCCGTAATAAGTTTTTGTCCCACAACAAATAACAATGTATTTTGTTCGAGACTTAACAAATACTTTATAATTAATGTGGTAAATTTGGGCATCGAGTTAATACAGCGAGCGTGTATTTTATTAATTTATCTCCACTTTTATACTTTTTAATCCATATATTATTAGATAGCAAACAAGCAGATGGCTCTCCTCAACAATACGAGTCACTACCATCCTGAGTGCTAAGTGTGAGTTTTTCTTTTCGCATTCGATCGTGAGCGCGTTTGGAGTTTACTAGAAATTTGTATGTGATTTATACAGCGCCACTTAGTGGTAAATGTGAGAAACCAGTTTACCACTAGGTGGCGCTGTACAAATCACATACAAATTCCTAGTAAACTCGAAACACGCTCACGATCGAATGCGAAAAGAAAAACCCACACTTAGCATTCTGATTACTAGGTGGGACAGTTCGGCAACGTCTCGCTGGAGCTGGTACCTAGACTATTATAAATTACATCAAATTTTATTAAAGTTAAAAAAATAATTAAACAATATATTCCCTTGTAACACTTTTCCGTTAAAAAATCCATAAATTATTAAGTAGCTTTCGATCGTTCGATCTTTAGAAGATCGAACGGTCCTAATAAATTACCTGTAAGAATAGCACCTTATTGATTGCTTCATAATGATACGTAAAGCTGCTGCCGTCTGAGCAGCTTAGGATCGACTTACAATGACTGATATAATATGTATGCATGTTCTATCGTGTTATGACGACACAACAAAAATAATGCGATATTAGAAAGCACACTTATCTGTTATAAACTAGGCATTTCCGGCGGTATATCCCGCGGGAAAATTGGAATAATAATATAGCTTATGTCTCTCAGGAATAATGTAGCTTTCTTTTAATATATAATACCTACACTTAGCAGTTCGTTGCTTAATAAAATCTTTTTCATCCCACGGCAACGAATAATAATGCCTTTTTTCAAGACTTGCAAATAATTTTATAATTAACATAGTAATTCTGGGCATCGAGTTAACACGGCGTGTGTTTTATTCCTACCAGTTTATATTATACCTACCAGCTGACCCGGCAAACGCTGCCTTGCCATTCAAATTACTTGTATTGAATACTAGCTGTTGCCCGCGACTTAGTCCGCCCGGACTTCGTTTACTCCGCACAGCTCCTCCCCCGTAGGTGATAGCGTGATAATATGTAGCCTATATATTGACCCGGCCTGTTAGTAATATTCATGCAAAATTTGAAATTAATCCATGCAGTACTTTTTGAGTTTACCCCGGACATACATGACTTTTCTACGATTTTATTATATGTATAGATTTTATTGGAGTACTTGAGAAAGAAGGATTGAGATAAAAAAACAGTTGGACCAAACAGCAGATATCTACAAAATCTTGAAATCGGTTCAGTAGTTACGGGAGTCCATCGCGGACAAACAACGTGACACGTAATTTATATATATAAGATTATGAGATAGAAAGCAAGTAAACGTGACACGTAATTTATATATATTAAGATTATTATGAGATAGGAAGCAAGCAGATGGCTCTCCTGATGGAAATAGAGAACCATCGCATACAGACATCAGATATAATAATTGTGCGTTGCTATTGATGTAGCGGGATGGTAATGCCACATGCATTTTAACAGTTACTGTACCCTCCAAACCGGAACACGACAGTGACAAGCATTGAAATTATATTTTTATAATAAAAATAAAAAAAGTAATTATATACGACCGGAATAAGCAGAAGTAGCAGAACACTACCACCTTGTAGCCCTATGATAGTGACTTGTATAGCCAATCGTTTGCCTTTTACGAACTGCCTGGCACGAAGGAAAATGTTTTTTATAAAAGAGGCCCGTTTTAACAAGGGGGGAAATTTAACACATTGTCTGATTTTGATCATTATCTTAGCCGATAAAGTCTACTATTGGAGTTGGGCCTTCTCTAGACTACCATCTCTTAAGTTTTCCATAATTGACGAGAAACGTCGTCAGTAACATTTAGTTTTGTTGACGTGTAAAATCTTTCCTCTCGCTTTCCTGCAATCTATTGGAGTAATTTCGTGAAATGCAATGGAAGCGTGAAACAGCACAATATAAAAAAGTAGTAGTAATAGTTAGTATTCTATGGAAAGAGGGAGCCGGGAATGCGTGTCCTATTTAAATTAACAAATACGCGGTGGTTCAGTTGGCCTTCAGATTGTACCAATTTAATCACAGATATACACGTCATATGCGACTACTGTAAGGCTAGCTCGTTTTTATTATGTTTATTTAAAATAGAAAAAGCAAAACATTTAAGATAACCTTGAACAAAGCAAGAAGCTATTACAATTCTCCTGATAATGGTGCCGTATGCGTAAGTAATATGAAACGAATAGATGAATAATGATAGAAGCTCCACTTTACGTCAGAGTGCAGACAAACAATTAATCAAGCAAGCCGACACATTAGCGCGTCGCAATGGCGAGAGCAATCCAGAGATAGCTCGTTTATCGATATTAGTCTGGCCATTGAAGCTCCGCAAGGATTGCTAGCTGTATTGATATTACACACTGCTGGGGTACATCTGTCTCGATTATTTATGATGAATTTAGCAAATAATAAAATATCAAAAGAATTTAAATAAATAGTTTTATGCCAGTTCTCATGCGTGTCAGGCGGAGTGAATAGAACGTGTCCTCTATGTTGGTTCAGGCCCCCTTTGGAAAATAGATCATCTGCCATTATACTTGGCAGTAAGTAAGAGACGAACAATTGTCTATGCGCATCTCTACTATCGTGGCTACTAGATGGTAGAGTTCTGTACTGTCTCGCCTGGGTCTAGTACCACCTCCTTACCTATTTCCTTTCGCAGTAGCGTCAGTGCTTGGCACTGTCGTGTTCCAGTTTGGAGGTTAAGGTAGTCGGTAAACTTACGCATGTGGCATTAAGACCCAGCCACAAGGATAGCATCTCATCACATCTTTGCTGCTTATAGGCGATGGTTGTTTCTTTCCAATCTTAATCTTAAATCTTATGATATAAATAAAAGTTAATAGGTTCTCAGATTAACCACTATTCACCAATTAGTGACACCTTCGTCATGTTTGCCAGATTTTTAACTACAGCCGTATCTTATTTGTTATAACGGGGACCAAAAAGTAAAGGTGCTTTTTCGAAGCATAAGGTGCAAATTGCTAACACAATATCATCATCATACTTCAGGCTATTACTTATTTTTTTAGATAGAATTGGATCCCGGTCACGAGGTCCATGAGATCAAGGCGAACCGATATGTATCTCTATAATAATTATTTATGCGTTTGCAAAGAACGGTTTTTTGATGACTAGTAATATTTCAAGTATGTGGAAATATATTTCGATTTTGGCCTTAATCACTTACGTTTTTCTCTTCTTACTTAAATTATATATAAAAAAGTATACGAGTATATACTAAATATTGATCTCAGAGCTAAAGACGAAACAGCTGTGTAAAAAAAAAGTGAAAAAAAAAACGTAGTGTAGGAAAAGCACCTCACCTAATCAAATACTCGTTAGAGAATTTATCTACCCAAAAATGAGACTACTAACGGTTTCAACAGTTATGATACTTTCAATTTATTTTGGACCTATTTTTAACTTGTTATTTCTATATATGATTAACCCGTCACAGACGAGTTGTTGCAAAAGATTTATAACGAAAATTAGTGTGTAGTGTATCTATCCTTTATATTTTTTACTTTTACATTCCCTTCCCAAATTTAGTACGGAACAAGTTACCGCGATCTGCACGTTCAATCTACCATCTACCTTGAATTTGCCACCCCAAACTCAAACGTACTAGGCGTATTTGATAATCACCCACTGGAAAACTTTTTATTCGTACACATGTCTGTCTAAAGTCTGTAATTTAAAACTTTTTAGTTACAATTTGTCGTGAGTTTTTAAAGAAAACATTTGTAACGTATTTTAAGTACGTTATACTTTCTGTCTATAGTGAACACTTTCAAAACGAAACCACAAACGGATATTGGAAACAGATTTTGTAGAAAATACCTTGAATAGAAGTTTCGTGTCATTACTATATTTAGAAAGTAATTTATTTGCCTTTGTTTTCCTTTATACTGCCAGACTAATAAGCTTTTACCTTTTTCATTCAATTACCGCCAGCGTTAAAGGACATAGTAGCTGGGGTATTAAGCTAATTACATTCTAGGTCAATATATAGTTTGCTTTGTCAATACTAATTTTCTCCGCTGAACCATTTTCTATAAATAACGGTACTGTTACAAAGGTAATTGTGTTTCAACCGTTACGAGAAAAGCATTTACGTCGTTCATTGGCACTTGAAAGTAAAGGTAGAAACGAATTAATCATAACAGAACAACATTTCTTTACATCCGTGTCAGTTTACTGGCTAAATTTTAATGCTTTTGTACACACATAGATATCTTTGCAGCAGACACTTTACAGGGTAGGCAGTGTGAATCAAGATACATTACGATAAATCCGCATCCGACTCTTCGCATTGTGCATTGTGTATCTGTTTTGTTTACGATTATAACAATGATTTTGGGAAAAATCCTATCCCAATCGTTGACTTTAACATTTTATTCGTATCCATATTCCATAGGTATTATAAACGCGAAAGTCCGTTTGTCTGTTTATTACGCTTTTACGACTACACTACTGAACCGATTTTGATGAAATTTGGCATAGAGATAGTTGAAGGCCCCGGGTCAAATACAGATTTTTTTTTCAAAAAATTACCCTTTAGAGGCTCAAATAGGAGAAGAAATTTTGTATGAAAGATTTTAATACTGATATGTTGTCAGCTAGGTCTATAAATAAAAAGTTCTAATGAGTTAAATAGAATAAATGCTAAAGCAATTTTTACTGTACATATTTCACAGTCAAAAAGCTTTGGTCATTTTTTATACAGTGAATTGCTCTCGCGGGGCGCCGCCGTAATCACATACCTACCAGTAGGTAGCTCTAACTGTCAATAAATCATTCCCTTTATTGTTTGCGCTCGATGTTATAATATACTCATACAATTCAGTTCCGGAACGTTATAAAAGCTCCCAATTAATTTCTAGTATGTTTCATACATCACAGTTTAATTTATTGGTTTAGTGCAGTAAAATATCACTATTACTTGTAAAACAGACAAGTATAGACCGCTCGTGACTACGCAATCAATTGGGTTCGGGTTCGATTCCCGACATTGACAGGCATTTGTGTGATTAGTTTTCTACCGATATTATTATATATAGGATAGCAAACAGGCAGATGGGTCTCCTGATGGAAAGATTTAACCATCGCCTATAGACGCCAAAGGTGTTAATGGTGCGTTGCTATCAAAGAATGCCGCGCAAGTCGGATGCTACCGATGGATATGCGGCGTGTTTAAAGTTCGTTTGTAAAAAGCCGGAAAACGAACCGCGCCTTTACACGGTGTTTGTACGAAAGCCGCCAAAGCGAAACAATGAATCAAACAGCGGCAAGGTGTTGTCATTTTTGAAATATTTGCTTAGCTCTAGGGAGATATAAGAAAAAATACGAATATTAAAAAAACGATATCTTTTTTTATTTTCAGAAATAAAATAATTTTAATATTTTTTTCAGTAATGCCTTTAATCAACCTATATGCCTCTTTCGGATCGGACAGAGTTTTCTTTACACACCGTATATAATAGAACACACAATTTTGCTTATTTTTATTAGCGTTATTGCACTTGTATAAAACTGACAAAGCAAAAGTATGATCATAACAATTTTTAATGACATTGTAAAAACTTTAATTATTTTTTTTAAATGTTCCATATCATGTCTCAGAATCAAATGATCAAACGATCAAAGATTGGAACTTCTCGTAATTTCTGCCGTCAACGTCAAAAATGTGCAAATGTCAATGATTGTGTGGTCTCTGTCTTTGAAGAATAGACCATGTGCCGTTCTGTCACATAGTTTGTAACAGGCAAATGGTTATAGCCATATTGTCACATTCAGTCACAACCAATGTGGCTACTAGGTAATAGCTAGAGTTCTGCATTGTCTCGCCCAGCTCTGGTACCACACCCTTACCTATTCCTGCTGCAATAGCGTCAATGCTTGTCACTGTCGTGCTCCTGTTTGAAGGATAATATAGCCTGTAAACTTATGCATGTGACATAAATATCCGGCCACAAGGATATTACCGCACCATTTAAAATATTTGGTTTCTATAGGCAAGAGTTGTCTCTTTCCATGAGGAGAATCGTTTGCTTGTTTTTCTATTTTGTGAATTTAATATGATATATAAAAAAACGACGTTATCTCATTTTCAATTTGTATACACATCTGTAATGTAATGACTAATAATTATCATAATACTATGATTGTGTAGGTGTTGCTATAGTATTTTAATGTATTCTCAGATGTCGGGCAAGAGCGACCAACGTAGGTGTCGCGGCTTGTTGCGCGTAAACACTGAGGCGTGAACCAGCTGACTGTGTGAACAAAACAGTAAACACCACGCAAGTGGAATTCTATTATGGCCGGGCAATATTATATTTTATCTTTACTGCATATTATGGAAACGGAAATGCATCTGTTGTTCTCGGGACTCTCCGGTCATTTTTGATGAATAGACTAAATACTTTCCAGCCAGACAGTTCGTAAAAGATGAGCAAGTGACCAACCGTGTCACTGATATTTGTACATCTACGTGTAGGTAGGGAGGGTAAGGTCGCCTGTAAACTAGAAGATGATACGACCGTCGTTGTCGTCTTATCTAAGTTTCTATTAATTTTTCGGACGAATTTTGTAGATTTTTTTCAAGTAACATGTTATAACACTAATTAGTTCACTCCTGTCTTTCTCAAGTAATGCACTTACTTACGAAGCGTATAATTTTTATTTGAATGGAAGATTTTACGGCTTTCGTATGCCGTCCCAATTATATCTACATAATGTAAATATAGAAGTTTCTCTCTCTCTCTCTCTCTTTCTCTCTCTCTCTTTCTATCTCTTTCTCTATGTGTGTGTGTGTGTGTGCGTGTTTTGTGTTGTACTTGTACCTGTTGGATTCACACAAAACATTAATACGAGCGAAGATGTGAGGTACATGTAAAATATAAATTGTTGTTGTAACTTTAAAGACTTTCGTAGATTATTTTTAAACACTACGGTGTGACGACTAGGCTAGGTAGACTAGGTAGGTATCTAAAATATATTAACGATGTTAAGATTTTAAAACTTAGCTAAATTTACGAGGTTAATGAAACATTTACCAGGTAAACAGAGGGAATAATCTGCAATCAGACACGCTTTACCTTCATTCTTAAGGAAGAAATACCATTACTTGTTAAAACTTATATTCCCTGTTACAGTCTTTTATCTGTCTTGCCCTAATCATATTATTGATTCAAAGTTTAAA
The DNA here is from genome assembly GCA_036924255.1 of Apodemia mormo. Lineage (NCBI taxonomy): Eukaryota > Metazoa > Arthropoda > Insecta > Lepidoptera > Riodinidae > Apodemia > Apodemia mormo. The sequence continues at coordinate 35,695,295 of JAUPFN010000003.1, read as the reverse complement.
ACAATAGGATGCGGGCTCGCCTTGTGTTGTCTTTCACATTCACTGTCGTGCTTGACAGTACAATCAAATGTTCGCTCATTGACAGCCAATTTAATGCTGTCTACGTTGTTGACTTCTTTATTGAAACTAATAATTTATGACTTCACATACCTACTTCTATGTAGAAATATAATATGAGTACATAGCTTGTCGGGTTACTAGACTATAATGACAGTCACGGCCTCTCACACTGTCAGAGGAACTGATGGTCGTTAGGACTGAAGAGTTCTGGAATAGCAACAACGTGCTGCCCCTCAATTCATGTAACTGTCAATTAAGTCAAAACGCTTAAGGCTCTTATACACATAAACACGATACAACGGCGCGTCGTCTTACGAGTTACGATGCGGCTAATGTATAAGAAAATAAATAAGAGCCCTAAACGCTTCGACTGGATTGATGATTTGTTACGTGAATCGAGCCCTTGGACGACACACGATACCTACATCTCTACCATACAGGCCGAAAGCCAATTGAACAAATGAATATTTATTATTGAATGAATAAATAAAATATTTATTACTTACCTACTAGCTGCAGCATGCAGCCCGCTACATTATAGAATTTTTTGGAGAATCCCGAATAATAACTCGGGATAAAAAGTAACCTATGTGATATTTAGATCATTTTCTACCTGTGTGCTAAATTTCATCCAAATTCGTTTAGTAGTTTTAGCGTGATTGAGTACCAAACCCACCCATCCATCCATACATCGAATATTTCCCATTTACAATATTAATATAGGTAGAATAATATTGAAGTTATGAAAAGTATGAATTCTAAATAATAAATAATATTTCACAGCCTAGGCTATGAAATGCAAATAATTCCTCTTTTTGTCTATACAGAACATGTATTTTAACTCGTGTTGGTCCGGGCACCCTTTGAAGAATAGTCCATCTGCTATTCTGCCAGGCAGTTCGAAAAGGTGAACTATTTATTGGCTATACGTGCCTCTACAATCGTGATTACAAGGTGATAGAGCTTTTTTACTATCGCCTTACCTATTCCTGGCGCAATAGAATTATTGCCTGTCACAGTCGTGTGCCGATTTAGAGGTCTGTAGCTGGTGAATTAGGTATGCACGTGGCATTACCATCATCGACGTGGATAGCAAATCAACATTAACATCTTTGACGTTTATAGGCCATCGTTGTCTCTTTCCATCTTTTTCTTTGCTATCTTATGATATAAAAATATTTATAAATGTTAATTTCAAATTAGTTATAGTGATCATTCTATAAATTATGCGAATGAAAAAATACCAGTTTAACCTTTTACTCCCACTAACTAAAGGATTATAATTAATGGACGTGACATAAAAAATAAAAATATAGAATCATAAACAGATACCACATCTATAAAAAATCTTATAATACCATTTTAGGAATAAATTGAAACCCAGACCGCATAAAATCTATTATTTATCGGTAAATTGTTATCTAGCTATTTCCAAATATAGAGGCATGTTATAGGCCCGCTTTGCAATATAATAGCGCTACAAATATACTAATATTTCTTAAAAATAAAAAACTGTCAAAAATAATAATTTAAACGCAGTAAAATTACAAACAACCGACTTCCCTTTTCCTGGTTCACCGGAACCTTGCATCAGATCTTCACCAAATTCAAATGGACAACAAGTATATATATATATATATATATATATATATATATATATATATATATATATATATATATATATATATATAAAACCGAAGAATTGATAACTTACTCTTTTTTTGGGATTTGTCTTATAAACTACAATATTTATAAAAATCTATGTTGTTTCCATTTGCAATTATTATTACTGAATTATACAAAAGTTATGCGTGGACTATAAGTCTATGTTAATAACAGTAGATTTTCCCTAGACAACTCACGCAATGTACGAGCTCCAAATAGCTGTGTCAACGTCAGCTCCATCAAGTTGATTGAGGTAGTGAATCTATTCATTTGCTCTCAACTTTTCCGTTATATCGCGTATAAACCTATCGAGTACAACGCTATTTAGAAAATGTTTTGAAAAGAATATGCTTACATGCTGTTGAACATTGTGCAATATCACTTGCAACCATGTCATCAACAGAGACTGCGATGCGTGACGGTGTTGGGAGATTTGCAGGATAAAATGGCATAGTCAAACGTTTCCGTTTGGAAAGCATGACTAAAAATACATTCATTGTTGTACTTTGAACTAGTGGAGTTCAATTATAGTCACAAATTTCTATATAAGCCACTGACCTCAATCGGATACGGGTAAATGTGGAATATCCGCAAAGTTTACGAATAGATAAATCAAGCGGTACGAGGCTTGTAATTATATCAAGTCAAGACGCCGTCATTACACCTGATATAATAATTTTATTTAATTGGATGATATACTCATTGCAATATATAAATTTGTCAAGAATTGAAACGAAAAGATCTAATAATAACGAATAATACTTATTAGAGATGTTATAAAATGAGTTAAAAATTCTACTGCTGTATTTTAAATTAGTCTATATTGACAAGTTTACAAATTAGTAGCCTGGTGTTATTAATCTGTATACATATAATAAAATCGTAGGAAAGTCAATGTATGTCCGGGGTAAACTCAAAAAGTACTGCATGGATTTACTTCAAATTTTGCATGAATATTACTAACAGGTCGGGTCAACATATAGGCTACATATTATCACGCTATCACCTACGGGGGAGGAGCTGTGCGGAGTAAACGAAGTCCGTGCGGATGAAGTCGCGGGCAACAGTTAGTGTAGAATAAATGTTGTCTTTACACACTAAACATGTTTATATCCAAAGAAAATCGTTTTCTTTGAGTTACCCATTGACCAAGCAATTAAAATAACAAAATCGTAACGGCAGGACTGCGGCCATACCATGAACTCTTATAGCAGGTCAATTTTAGCCGATAATTAAACTGTCCTGCTATTTCGTACCATGAAAGCGTTATCTAACAGGCCAGTCAGTGATCACGTGACCTATGCCGGCGAGCGATCGTTTTACTATTCAAACCAACTTCTGCCCTGCATTAGCGTACCATGAAGTGTTTTTGACAGACCGAAATCGATATTTGAACTGCTAAAGTGTCATAATATTGCCGGTCACTTGCAGGTGGAAAAAAGTAACTTTTATTGGATTGCTTTGTCTTAAATATACTGTAAACGTAGGTAAGTATTTTTTATTATTACTGCTATTCCTAGCCCTAGTCCTATTTGGAATTTATACTGTATATTTTTTGACATTAACTGTGTTTTAGAAAAATATTGATATTGGTATAAAATATAGTACCTAATAGTAGTAGGGATTCGTTGGTTCCCGACCACCCGGGTCGTTGGGTCTGGATCCCTGTTTCTGTCCCACCTGTGTTTCTGACCCACTTGGTGGTCGGTCAAAACTAAAAAAAAAAAAAAAAAAAAAAAAAATTTGGTGTCAAAATGGGGGTTTCCGGGTACGCCCGATCGATTGCAAGCATCCGTTTTTTGATATCTCGCACGGTTGCAAAGTTAGCATTCCTGGCTCTCCTTCGTTATCTAATCACCTCATTATCATTAAGCTCGAACGCCCGTCACACAATCGCACTATTAAAAGCTCATTAGGACGTCTCGCATTGCGTATCACTTGCAACTAATGAATATGGAATAAAATAAATATCATCAAGCTGATTCCCGTGTCGAGAAGGCAGAGCGAGCGTCTTAACGTTCCACTGCGATTCACCTGTTCAGCGGACAAAAGCACGATTATGGCGATCATTCTATTATCATTTTAGCAGCCTGTAAGACTTTTACTTTTTTTTTTTCATAGTAATTTATATCATTAACATCGTGAGTACTGACTAGTTGGTGAGTTCTGCAACGTCTCGACCAGGTTGAGTACCACCACCTTGACCCATCTTATTACATACATCATCAGTGCTAGTCGCTGTGGTGGTGCTATTATTACTGGGTCTGTGTGCTTATTAAATATATTCCAGTACTTGTATGCATGTAAAAAAGTATCTTCACGGCCATATCCCCGAAGAGGTAGACAGAGGTACAACTAATGCTCCCACGATTAGCCGAAGATACTAAGTTCCACAACGTGATAGGTGACAATCCCGACCCAGGAATCGAACCTAGGACCTCATGTGGCAAGCATCGTCACCGCACCATTATGCCGCAGAGGTGATTTGTTTGAATGTATTTATTTAGTGTTGTTGACAAACACCCATATTGCATGATGTCTGGGCTAGCAGGATCGGTCACTTCCGGTATCAAAAGCTTCACATGCTCTTAAGGTATGTGGGTGTTTCGCAATACACAAGTATGAACTTCACTAACGATTCATTGGAATGTTGTATCATAATTGCTAATGCGAATGTGATGAGCAACAAGATTTGTAACAGAACGTGTTCGCTAATGTTAATTGCTTAAAACTTCCTATATAAACCTTGGATGAAAGCACATCTACAATATATCAAATAATTATTTTAACAGAGATAGTGCTACATTATTGTAACGTGTGTGTGTTATTGTGTTCACGTGCTACTTCGATAATATGGATGTAAGTATCTCATTTATTGCTCTTATAATATCTTATATATTAAATATGTGTAATGAATGTAGATATAATATTTTTGTCGTTTCATATTTTTACAATATTATTCATGTATTTCACCGGAGAGGAAAGTATACTTGTATGATGAACGTACACATATTTTTTCAGATTTGGTTAGAAAATAATATTTATACCTACATGCACACACAGAAATGATGTATGTGTTAAATCTATACATATGTGTACTACATGTATACTGAACAGAAATTTTATTCAGTCGTTAAGGCGTGTAAGAACTTGTAACAAATATACACGCACAAACTTTAGATTTATAACATAGTATTAGGATTTTACGTTAGCTATGTCGTAGTGTCTAATATTTGGTATTATGTCCTTTACAGAATTCCTCGAGCATCCTTGAAGAGAACACTTTAAAACATTATTATTATCCACTGTCTGACGACGACGAGTCAGATTTACAATTGACACAGCCATTGAAAATAAAAAGAACACGTAGCAGCAGCAGTTTGGACGACCTATTTGAAAAGCCAGCCAAAAAGAAGAAAAAAATGTCGTCCTGCGTTGGAAGGGCGTCTCGAGATGGTGGAATGGCATACATATCAACCAATACCGACGATGGGGCGCAAGCCACACACTTTGTAAAAATAGAAGTTTACGATCTAAAAAAACTGGCGAGGATACCCCCAACTGATCATTGGAAACATGCAACCACTCGGATTAAATATTATGCGGCAAGTCATAGGCTCAACAAAATCAATGAAGTGATCTATGATATATCTAAGGAAATAGCCGATGCACCTGACGTAAAAAAATATCACTTCGACAAAAATACTTGATATTGTTCTTTCAATGACTGATTTTTTAAGTATGCTATTGTATAAAGTTTCAATGTAATTAGAGATAATAATGTGATTGGTGATTAATTTTAGTCATCAGTTAACAATTTTAAAAGAATTTTAAAGGTCTTTAGTTAATGAAGTGGGCGTGGAAAGGTGCCATATATATAACAGCGTTGCACTAAACAAGTGCTATTATTGTATATTTTAACGCAGTTGTCGTACAACCAACTGTAAAAATGTCTTTTATAAAAAGTTTATATTTTGAATTAAGTAACGATACTTTAGTTGAGTCACTATATGATTCGTGCTACGATGCTGAACTATATGAAATATGTTGCAAAGTAGAGAAGGAACAAGCTCAATGTAAACGTAAATCTGAAGATAATTATCAAAATGGCAATCATGAAAAACATCGCCGAATCAATGAAGATGAGTTTTGTCATGGTCACCGAAATAGATCACAGCCTTTCGTTGACTCTCAATATTTAGACTCAGAACTCTACAACATGTGTGAAACTATTGAAAGGTAAACGCAATTTATTGTTATATGAAATATTATTATTTATATACCCGCTATATGCAGTTTCTAAATTATTAATAAATTTTCAGTACTTTCATCCAAGTGGGTTGTGGAGAACCAGGTGCAATACCATCTACATCTAAAGATCATACATTTCATAATATAGAGACGTCGATTCAAGAATGTACACCATCTACTGTGAAAATGATGAAGTGTACTACTTGCAACGTTAATGTAAAAAAAAGGTATTTTTCCAATCATGTTAATAGTCATTTACATAAAAATAACTTATTTAAATTGAAACACTCCTTGGAAAACGTAGATATAATTGAAACTGCATTTAAAGACCGATTACTAACATATAGGATAGGTATGAATTCTTCCAAGGATTTTACAACCCCGGAATTATATTTTTCTTCAATCAATAACAGTGTTGTGCAACTACTCTCCGAATGTATAAAACAATTTACTACATTTAAGGTTAATTTTATATTGCGGGGGAGTTTTATTCAGCAAACGAAAGATTTAAAAAATTCATTTGATTTTCAGACTTCCAACTATATTGTTTGTATGAGTACTGATGTTAATGAACTAATTACATCTGTTTATAGTATCTTAACCAATAAGATTAGTGAATTTGAAAGGAAAGATAGTGGTTGGAGCCTTCAACACCTGACCGAATTAGATTTGAATGTAGGAAAGTTTAATCCCTGTCGGGGTAGTTCTTTTATTGAGCTGCCACGTGACATACGTTCTAAAAAGGCAGTTATTAATGTGAAAAACACAGATGTTCTTTGTTTCAAATGGGCAATTCTCTCCGCTTTATATCCTGCACAAAACCATTCTGATAGAGTCACTGCTTATAGCCAACACTCTAATAAATTAAAATTTAATCAAATAGCATTCCCAGTAAAATTACGTGATATTTCAAAATTTGAAATTTTAAATAATCTAAGCATTAATGTTTTTGGTTTAGAGTACAGTAAAAAAGAAAAAAAAAATATCGTAGTTGGGCCTTTACACCATACAAAACAACGTAGACCTGTTCACGTAAATTTATTGTTATTAACACATGGCAACACTAATCATTATTGCTACATTAAAAACTTATCTCGTTTATTGTCAAAACAAGTTACTAATCGAAACAATGCAATTTTTATTTGCGATGGGTGTTTACTATTCTTTACTAAGAAAGATGCTTTAATGAATCACCAAAAAAGTGACTGTATGCAAATCCGTACGGAAATTCCATCCGTAAATGCTTTAAGGAAGGATTGGTTTGGTACATTAACACACAGCAATAAGTTAAAATTTGAAAGCTATCACAAAAAACTAAAAATTCCATTTGTAATATATGCAGATTTCGAATCATTTTTAAAGCCAATTTATAGTTGTTCGAATAATCCATGTGCATCACACACAGAAAATGTACAGAAACATGATGTATATAGCTTTGGTTATTATATTAAATGTTCATATGATGATAGCATTTCAAAATATGTATCTTATAAAGGAAATGATTGTGAGTGTGTATTTATTCAGAGTTTAATTAAGGATTTAGAAAACATTATAGAACGTAACACTTTCCGCAAATCACCAAAACCACTATCTGAACAAAATGTAAACTTTACAACACATGATAGTAAATGTTACGTTTGTGATTTAGATTTAAATTGTGAAGATTTCACCGTGTATGATTCATATACCGGCGAATTTAAAGGTTTTGCACATACAATTTGTGGTAAGAAATATGTAACGCCTGACTTTGTACCAGTCATATTACATAACATGAGCCATTATGATGCTCACTTTATAGTCCGTGCTTTACACGTAGTTGCAGGTAACATTCAAGTAATACCACAAAACAAAGAAAAATACATATCTTTTTCAAAAACTATAAAGATCAACAATCGTAGTATTAGTATACGATTTATAGATTCTTTAAAGTTTATGTCCAGTAGTTTAGAAAAATTATCTCAAAACCTAAATAATGAACAATTTATTGAATTACGTAAAAACTTTCCAAATAATGAGGACTTTGTACGTGTAAAGCGAAAAGGAATTTATCCGTATGAACAAATGCAATCATTTCATTCTTTAAATTTAACAACGTTACCCCCTAAGGAAAGGTTTTATAATTCAATGTCCGATTCTAATGTGTCAGATGAAGATTATAAACATGCAAAGGACGTGTGGCAACATTTTAAATGTAAAAATATGGGTGATTATTCCGATCTATATTTAAAAACAGATGTTTTATTGCTGACCGATGTATTCGAGAATTTTAGAAATGTATGTTTAACTACTTACTATTTGGATCCATGTCACTATTACACAGCACCAGGGTTAAGTTGGGATGCCATGATGAAATTAACAAAAGTGGAATTGGAGTTATTAACAGACTTTGAGATAATTTCTTTTTTAAAATCAGGTATACGAGGTGGTATTTCACAGTGTAGTAATCGCTATGCTAAAGCAAACAATCAATACATGGAAGATTATAATAAGGAACAACCTGATTCCTATCTGATATATTTGGATGCCAATAATTTATATGGGTGGGCAATGTCACAATATCTTCCAATAAATAACTTTGAATGGGTAGATGTCAACACAAAATTCGATGTTTCTGACGATTCTGATTATGGATACATAGTAGAAGTAGATTTGGAATATCCTGAAAACCTACATGATACTCACTCAGATTTACCTTTATGTCCTGAACGTATTTGCACAGACCAATCTATTCACCCCAAATTAGTAACAAATTTAAATAATAAAACAAAATACGTAATTCATTACCGAAATCTTAAACAGTGTTTGTCACTGGGCTTAATACTTAAAAAGGTTCATAGAATTTTAAAATTTAGACAAAGTCCTTGGTTAAAACAATACATAGATCTTAACACATCTCTTCGAACTTTATCAAAAAATGAGTTTGAAAAAGATTTCTATAAGTTAATGAATAATTCAATATTTGGTAAAACGATGGAAAACATAGAAAAAAGAGTTGATGTTAAGTTACTTACCCATTGGGAAAATCTTGGAAAGACCCAAGGAGCTCAATCACTTATTGCACGTCCCGAATTTCATAGTCTTTCTATATTTTCCGAAAACTTAGTAGCTGTTCAACTCAAAAAGGTAAAACTTGAATACAATAAACCAATATATCTCGGATTTTGTATACTGGATATTTCAAAAACCTTAATGTTTGATTTTCATTACACCTATATGAAAAGTAAGTTTTTAAGCCCAAAATTACTATATACTGATACAGATAGTTTAATATACCAAATATATACGAAAAACTTTTACAGTGATATTAAACCAGATTTAGAAAAATATTTCGATACTTCAGATTACCCGGAAAATAATATTTATAATTATAACCTGATAAACAAGAAAAAAATCGGGGTTTTCAAAGATGAAAATAATGGGCAAATATTTCGTGAATTTGTTGGGTTGCGATCAAAAATGTATTCAATGATAGTTGATAATAAATTAATAACTAAAGCTAAGGGTGTTAATAAGAGTGTTACTAAGAAATTAACATTCAAAGATTTTGAGTCCTGTTTAATGAATAACACAATCAAATTAGCGGAAATGTATAGATTCAGATCGATTAAGCACATAGTTTTTACTCAAAAAATTAATAAGATTTGTTTGTCTTCTAATGATACTAAAAGGTATTTAATACCTAATTCAACAGACACCCTCGCATGGGGGCATTATTCAATAAGATAATTTAAAGAAATTGTAAATATTTTTGTTTGTAATTTGTAATAAATGTAACGTAGTTTTAAGTATTTTTAATATTTGTGACTGTAGTTTTAAGAATATAAACTCCGTAGCACTTAAGTGAAATGACATACTTTGTATAGTAATAAGTTTCTTTCTATAAAATAAATAAATAAATAAAATAATTTGTGTAAAAATATGTATAGTATAAATGTGTTCTGAGCAATAAATTTATTTGTATATAAAGACTCTGTTTTATTTCTTCATATGCCATTATAAATTATTGTTTATAAAGAGGTAGACGTTTAATATAATACGGAATAAAAATGATTCACTTTATTCATCCATTCACATCGATAGTGGCTGGACCTAGTGGATGTGGAAAGTCTAACTTTGTTTCAAATTTTTTGACTTACATAAAAGATATATGTGATGTCAAGTTTGATAAAATATTATGGTGTTATGATGAAATGCAACCACTTTATAATAGAATAGATGTGACATATATCCAAGGAATACCTGATATGAATATGTTTAATGGGAAACACCCTCAATTACTCATTATCGATGATCTTATGAGAGAATCGGATGGTCGTATAGTTGATATCTTCACGAAAGGAAGCCACCACAGAAATTTAAGTGTATTTTACATAACCCAAAACTTATTCCATCAGGGCAGAGGTCAGAGAGATATTTCTCTAAATACCAGCTATCTCATATATTTCAAAAATCCTCGAGATAGGACACAAATAAAATATTTGGCCCGTCAGGTGTTTCCCGACAATCCAAAATTCGTGGAAGAATCTTACAGAGATGCTACTAATGAGCCTCATGGGTATTTGATGATAGATTTAAAACAAGCTACGAATGACGCATATCGGTTTAAGACGAAAATATTTCCCTTAAATGAACATTGTATAGTGTATGTACCGAAAAAAGGATTTAAATACGATTTGAACGATGAGATTCTTAATAGTATCCGATGAATGGTGTCGGTGAAACAGCGTCTACTGCAAAGTCCAGTAGAAAAATTTTATACACTTTTAAATCAAAATATCGCAAACTTTTAATACAATCTTACAGTGATAATGAATTAGATCTTATTTGTGAAAACCTTTATAAAATTTTTGATGGAAAACTTGCAGATGTCACTAAGTCTTCGGGTAACATTCTGCAGTGCAGTTGTTTTTTGATACCGTTTATAAACTATTTTACACCTTAAAATTTCTCAGTGTAGAGCTATGTCGAAAAGAGTGAAGACACATCAAGATTTATTAAGAGCTTTACATACACTGAAACCCAAACATCGTACAGCCTTATTAAAAGTCTGTAGCGATGAGGAAATAAACTGTATTTGTGAATGTATTTATAATGTTCTGAATGGTAAAATAATATTGAAGGAAACAGAAAAGTCTAAATTAAAGAAATATAAAAAGCTGTTGCGTTTGCTAGTGTCGAAGGGTAAACATAGGTTAAGAAAGCGAATCATTATACAGAAAGGTGGGGCTTTTCTTCCTATTATTCTTAGCACAGTATTAAGTGGATTATTGAATTACATAATAAATAAATAAAAACAAAATGGATACTACAAAGAAAATGATATTGATTGAACCAGACGCATTGGAGCGACTAAAGAAAAGAGAAAATATTTCTGATGATTCTTTGTCAAGATTAGACAAGGAAATGCAAAAAATATTAAAAAGTAAAATTGATGATCGTGAAAAATGGTCATTATACCTCCAAGAATTACAGAAATACTTACACTTAATACAAGAAGATAAAAAACCTTTAAAGTTACCTATCACAATTGAAGAAGTTAAAGACAACACAAGCGAGAAGCAGATGATTCCATTTGTAAAAGAGTTATCACCAGTTCAGGACGTACAGACACCGGAATCTCCGGATATATTACTAAAACACTACACGGCTGATTATTTGAAACGACTTATTCCTAAAACTTACAAAAAGAAAGGTAGCATTCTTTTAGATACTCTTTATAAAAATAACGATAAAATTTCCTGGAATGATGATGGTACTGTTGTGATCAACAAAGAACATTTACCTCAAAGCAATATAATAGATCTCATAAATATAACTCTCCGACCCTTAAAATATAAACCTGATGGGTGGGAAAAGTTTGCAAAAGCATTAAAAGATATTAAAGTACCACTAATATGTGTTGGTAATCCTGAAATAAATAAATTCATGAATGAATTGTATGTAGAAGATTTTCGTCTTAATACTCCTACAAAACTAAATACACCGAAATTATCTAAACCAGGAAGAAAAATAGATTGGGAAAGATGGACACCTTATTAGATATACATAGTACTTACTATGATATAGCAAATCCGGCGGGATATAGTAGTGTAAATGCATTAACTAGAGCAATGAAAGGTAAAATGAATCGAAAACAAGTTCAAGAATGGCTGCAAAAACAGGAAACTTATACTCTTCATAAACCTATAAAAAGAAAATTTCCAAGAAACAGATATATCTTATCAAACTTAAATGAACTCTGGCAAGTAGATTTAAGTGATATGAGAAAGTATAGTCAATATAATGATGGTTATAATTATATTTTGTGTGTTATTGATGTATTTAGTAAATATGCATTTGTTAGACCCTTAATTAAAAAGAATTCACAATCAATAAAAAATTGTTTTGAGAGCATATTTTGCGAGGCAAAGGCCACACCTAGTCACATACAATCGGATAAGGGAACCGAATTCGTATCAAAAGATGTAAGACAATATTTAATGAATAAGAATATTAATTATTACACAACGAATAACCCTGATATTAAGGCTAGTATAGTGGAAAGGTTTCAGAGAACTCTCAAAACGAAAATGTGGCGATACTTCACCCACAAAAATACATATAGATACATAGATATATTGCAAGAATTAGTCTATTCCTATAATTATAGTTTTCATTCGACTATAAAAATGCGCCCAGTTGATGTTAATTTTAATAATATAATGACTGTATGGCGTAATATCAACGAAGGACGATTACAGGGGAAAAAAATGGTACACAATAATCAGGATCCAAAATTAAGTATAGGCGACTACGTTAGAATTACTAAATATAAGCATATATTTAAAAAAGGCTATGAGACTAATTGGAGTGATGAAATTTTTATAGTGGCCTCGGTAAAACGTAAGCCTGTATTGATTTATACCATAAAAGATATTCTAAACGAGGGAATTGTAGGTACATTTTATGAGAATGAATTACAAAAAGTTTCTTATGACCCCACATCGTATTTTAAAATTGATAAAATAATAGGTTCACGTTATTCTGGAATCAGAAAAGAAGTGCTTGTGAAGTGGGTAGGTTATCCGAATAAATTTAATACTTGGGTTCCTATATCAAATTTAAAGAAAATATAATGGATAATAGTTTTTATTTAACGTTACTTAGTAACAGCTCCATGGGCTACTTTCCAGAAAACACAACAGCAAACTTCTTCACTAAACTACCTAAAACTATTAAGCTAGAAGGAGAATGGGTGGTCGGTCTAGTTGAATGTCACTATCCGTGTAGTATGTTAAATGTACAGGATCATGAAAATGTAGTATACATTTCTAAAAAAGTATATTTACCCGATTCAAAAACAGATTATGCTAACGTTGAATATAAATCCCATATACCAGCAACAAACTACGAAAATATTAGTAACTTCTTAAACGCATTCAATGCAAATCCTTTATTAAATGGGAAAGTAAAGTTTCAACACGATGAAATATCAAGACTTGTCGCCGTAACAAATATGACAAGTAACATTACTCGAATAACAGCTAACCCCAAATTGTCACTTCAACTTGGGTTCGAACCCAATACAAATTTTGTTAGGCAGAATATTGGTAAGTATCCAATAAACTTACATTTAGGTCTACCGTCACAACTATTTATTTACTCCGATATAGTACATCCACAGATAATAGGAGATGTAATGTCATCTTTACTGAGAATAATTCCATTAGATCCTACGAAATATATTTATGGAGCCTACAAAATTAATGTATTTTCTCCTGCACACTATCTTCCTGTTTTACGTAGGGAATTTGATGTGATAGAAATTGATATAAGAACGAGCATTGGTGAAAGAGTACCATTTCAATTTGGAACCTCATGTATTAAGCTTCATTTCAAAAAAATAAGTTCTTAATATTACATTAAATATATAAAAATGGTATGTCCCTATCATCACTATTACTCTGCACAAGCAGGATCTGGTGTAGGTATAATTTATAAAGGAACACCATATCAACGTGGACATGGCATAGGGAGTTTTCTAGGGGGTTTATTTAGGTCAGTATTTCCAATTTTAAAAAGTGGCGCAAAGGTTCTTGGAAAAGAAGCATTAAACGCTGGAGTTGGTCTTCTAAGTGATTTGGTTGGAGCTCAACCTCTTGATGAATCGATAAAAACTCGATTCCGAACCGCTACTTCTAATTTAAAAAGAAAAGCTGATGAAAAACTCGACTCCATAATGGCAGGATCCGGTTATAAAAATAAAAGGCAAAGACTTAAGTCTATCACTCACAAGAAGACATCAAAACAAAGAAGAACTCTTAAAGGAGCTCTCAAAAATAAAAAAGATATTTTTGGAAATTAAAAATGGCGTTCCTACACAATAATTCTTGTGAATGTGTGAAATCAGAATTGGATATCTTTGCTTTACCGACAACACAAACAAGTATAGAGAGTGGTCAATGGATGCAATATCGTCCGATATCATCGCTAACTGATGATGGCCCTATCGAGTTTTTAATACCTGGTGCTGGTGATGAATATATTGACTTATCACACACAATGATTAGTATCAGTGCACGAATAGAAAATATTGATTCATCAAGATTAGCTGTCGATGCCAATGTTGCACCTGTAAATAATTGGCTACACTCGCTTTTTAGTCAGTTGGATATTTATTTAAATCAGAAACTTGTTTCTCCACCAAATAACACATATGCATATCGTGCGTATATAGAAACTTTATTAAATTATGGTCCAGCAGCGAAAGCTTCCCATCTTACCTGTGGTTTATGGTATGAAGATACTCCAGGAAAGTTTACTTCGTGTGACGCAACTAACGAAGGATTTGCTAAGCGACAGCAACTATCAAAGCAGAGTTCAACTATTGAAATGATAGGTCATTTACATGGTGATATATTTAATCAAGGGAAATTTTTAGTTAATGGTATTGAAATGCGGTTAAAATTAGTTCGTTCGAAAGATTCTTTTAATCTCATATCGTCCACAGTAGAAAATAAATTCAAAGTTAATATAATAAATGCTTCGCTCATAATCCGTAAAGCAAGAATCAATCCATCAATATTACTTGCACACGAAAAAGTACTAGCAACAACCACAGCTAAGTACCCAGTTGCTAGAGCTGAAGTAAAAGTATTAACTATTCCATCTGGTGTTCAAGGGAAAGTTCTTGATAATGTATTTCTTGGGCAAATGCCTAAAAGGTGTATTATAGGATTCGTTAGCAATAAAGCATTTAATGGCAGTTTCGAAACGAATCCCTTCGATTTTAAACACAACAACCTCAATCTGCTTAGTGTATATGTAGATGGACAGCAAATACCACCGAAAACATTAACTCCCAATTTTTCCGACAATGCTTTTACCAGCGTTTATCATACATTATTCTCTGGGACCGGTATACACTTTTTAAATGAAGGTAATTCGATATCTAAAGAAGCTTTTGCAAACGGGTACTGTCTAATGGCTTTTGATATGACTCCAGACTTAAGTGCAAACTCTACAACTCATTGGAATTTAGTAAAACGTGGAAGTGTTAGAATAGAAGTACGGTTTGAAGGCACTTTGTCATCAACAGTAAATTGTATAGTATATGCAGAATTTGATAATGTTATAGAAATAAACAAAAATAGAGAGGTTATTATAGATTATAATAGCTAATCTTAATTTTAATTAATTTATGAAATAGTACTTATATATTATATTGCTAGTGTATTTACTGTCAATTTCATTCAACATATCTTTAAAAATAGACGCTTTTAAAAATTAAATCCTATGATGGATTCTATAGAAATCCAAAAGTTTCTGGATATGGTTAATGGTAGCTTAAAGCTTAATGTTTTTGCAGCTAATCGTATACCAGTACATGTTAGCTTACCCTTTTATTCTATATCAAATTTAGATCCTGATACAAAGCCTGGTTCTCATTGGGTAGCAATATGCATTGATAAACATGGTGTTGGGGAATATTTTGATTCTTTCGGGAGAAAGCCAACTGGTTATCATGAGTCATTTTTGGTAACAAATTGTAAGAAGTGGAATTATAATAATAAAGTAATTCAAAATTGTTTTAGTTCTATGTGTGGAATTTACTGTCTAGTTTTTATATATTTCAGATATTATGGAGTATGTATGTTTAACTTCACTAATATGTTTACTACTAATACTGTTATTAATGATAAAATTGTAAATAATTTGTTTAAATACTTTTTCTGTAATAAAATATAATTGATAAAGAAATTTCGTTGTATTATTTTACCCTGTATGTCATAGGAATACAAAAAAAAACAAATGGGATAACAAAAATAAAATCTTTATTTAAGTATTCAAGTATTAATCACATTATTATCTCTAATTACATTGAAACTTTATACAATAGCATACTTAAAAAATCAGTCATTGAAAGAACAATATCAAGTATTTTTGTCGAAGTGATATTTTTTTACGTCAGGTGCATCGGCTATTTCCTTAGATATATCATAGATCACTTCATTGATTTTGTTGAGCCTATGACTTGCCGCATAATATTTAATCCGAGTGGTTGCATGTTTCCAATGATCAGTTGGGGGTATCCTCGCCAGTTTTTTTAGATCGTAAACTTCTATTTTTACAAAGTGTGTGGCTTGCGCCCCATCGTCGGTATTGGTTGATATGTATGCCATTCCACCATCTCGAGACGCCCTTCCAACGCAGGACGACATTTTTTTCTTCTTTTTGGCTGGCTTTTCAAATAGGTCGTCCAAACTGCTGCTGCTACGTGTTCTTTTTATTTTCAATGGCTGTGTCAATTGTAAATCTGACTCGTCGTCGTCAGACAGTGGATAATAATAATGTTTTAAAGTGTTCTCTTCAAGGATGCTCGAGGAATTCTGTAAAGGACATAATACCAAATATTAGACACTACGACATAGCTAACGTAAAATCCTAATACTATGTTATAAATCTAAAGTTTGTGCGTGTATATTTGTTACAAGTTCTTACACGCCTTAACGACTGAATAAAATTTCTGTTCAGTATACATGTAGTACACATATGTATAGATTTAACACATACATCATTTCTGTGTGTGCATGTAGGTATAAATATTATTTTCTAACCAAATCTGAAAAAATATGTGTACGTTCATCATACAAGTATACTTTCCTCTCCGGTGAAATACATGAATAATATTGTAAAAATATGAAACGACAAAAATATTATATCTACATTCATTACACATATTTAATATATAAGATATTATAAGAGCAATAAATGAGATACTTACATCCATATTATCGAAGTAGCACGTGAACACAATAACACACACACGTTACAATAATGTAGCACTATCTCTGTTAAAATAATTATTTGATATATTGTAGATGTGCTTTCATCCAAGGTTTATATAGGAAGTTTTAAGCAATTAACATTAGCGAACACGTTCTGTTACAAATCTTGTTGCTCATCACATTCGCATTAGCAATTATGATACAACATTCCAATGAATCGTTAGTGAAGTTCATACTTGTGTATTGCGAAACACCCACATACCTTAAGAGCATGTGAAGCTTTTGATACCGGAAGTGACCGATCCTGCTAGCCCAGACATCATGCAATATGGGTGTTTGTCAACAACACTAAATAAATACATTCAAACAAATCACCTCTGCGGCATAATGGTGCGGTGACGATGCTTGCCACATGAGGTCCTAGGTTCGATTCCTGGGTCGGGATTGTCACCTATCACGTTGTGGAACTTAGTATCTTCGGCTAATCGTGGGAGCATTAGTTGTACCTCTGTCTACCTCTTCGGGGATATGGCCGTGAAGATACTTTTTTACATGCATACAAGTACTGGAATATATTTAATAAGCACACAGACCCAGTAATAATAGCACCACCACAGCGACTAGCACTGATGATGTATGTAATAAGATGGGTCAAGGTGGTGGTACTCAACCTGGTCGAGACGTTGCAGAACTCACCAACTAGTCAGTACTCACGATGTTAATGATATAAATTACTATGAAAAAAAAAAAGTAAAAGTCTTACAGGCTGCTAAAATGATAATAGAATGATCGCCATAATCGTGCTTTTGTCCGCTGAACAGGTGAATCGCAGTGGAACGTTAAGACGCTCGCTCTGCCTTCTCGACACGGGAATCAGCTTGATGATATTTATTTTATTCCATATTCATTAGTTGCAAGTGATACGCAATGCGAGACGTCCTAATGAGCTTTTAATAGTGCGATTGTGTGACGGGCGTTCGAGCTTAATGATAATGAGGTGATTAGATAACGAAGGAGAGCCAGGAATGCTAACTTTGCAACCGTGCGAGATATCAAAAAACGGATGCTTGCAATCGATCGGGCGTACCCGGAAACCCCCATTTTGACACCAAATTTTTTTTTTTTTTTTTTTTTTTTTAGTTTTGACCGACCACCAAGTGGGTCAGAAACACAGGTGGGACAGAAACAGGGATCCAGACCCAACGACCCGGGTGGTCGGGAACCAACGAATCCCTACTACTCCTAATTCTTTACTTCTATTTAAAGTTATTTATTTATTATTTAATATTTAATTACTTAGTCGCCTCTGTGGTCTAGTGGTCCAGCGCTGGCGTTGACTACATGAGGTCCCGGGTTCGATTCCCGGGTCGGGCACATTAATAAAAAAAGTGTTTTTTCAGTTTTCTGAGAAACACAAAGTTGCCCGGGATTGGAAAGTGCCCGGTTGGCGATAGACTTGCCACCTATCACATTTGTGGGACCAAGTATCTTCGGCTAATCGTGGGTGCACTTGTTGTACCTCTGCCTACCCCTTCGGGGATATGGGCGTGACGATACTTCTTAATTATTTTTAAAGCATTTTTTATTTATTTTTTATTTTAGATATAAAAACGTATCTTCACGCCCGTATCCCCAAAGAGGTAGGCAGAGGTACAAGTGTACCCACGATTTGCCAAAGCCTATCGCCACCCGGGCACTTTTTCCAATCCCGGGCATTATTGCTTTTGTCAGGAAACTGAAAAACACATTTTGTTGAATTGTCCGACCCGAAACCTCATTTGATCAACTCTGACACCGGACCACTAGACCACAGAGGAGATACACATAAATTTAGATGTGTGATGAAAATTAACGTTTTGAGTGTGCACTTTTATTGAATCCCGTTGCAATATCTTTATGAGTATTTAAAAAATCTCATAAAACTTCCAATTGTTCATTGAATATATTGATATCATACGATCGTTTTGCTTCCGACATCAATCACGTTCATTAAATCAATGTGTAATCTTAAGCTTTAAAATAGTCACAAACTATTCCAAAACTCTAATCTCAAAAAATCAAGACGTACTCAAGAAATTTGAAAACCGCGCTCATAACATAAATGTCTTTATTAAACAGTTCAAAGTCATGTGTAATATTCCCAGAGTTGCGTTCTTTAATGGATGCCGCTTAATAAATATTACGTGGTTTACTTTATGTTCCATATATTTAACGTAGACTTTAAATAACTTAAAACTCGATCTTTTTTGCCAATTTGTATTCTTAAATTCAAGATTTCTAATTAAAATGCATTAATAATAATAACTTTATACTAAAATTTAAAAATCGGCAAGTTATGTGTTTCTCAACGTTAATTTGATATGTCTTGCCAGAGATAATGTGACCGGCCAGAAGACGACGCATTGCAGTTCAACAAAAATTAGTTCATGGTACGATCGTAAAACCTGACAGGTTAATACGCATAGTTGGACTGCCTGGAACTTGACAAGTATTATAAGAGTTCATGGTAGGCCCTCTGATTTGCAAAATCGTCTACGGCATTCAATTGCAGCAAGTAGTTTAACGTAACGTGGAGGAATACTTTTTATCCTGAAAACATTGATGGTATAGATAATAGAAAATAAACGAAAATTTATGGTTTTCATTTACATAACAAAACAAAACTAGAAACTATCGTCAAATAGGCATTACATAATAAATGCACTTAAGGCGGATGCCGGAATAAAAGGATGACAATCTGGCTCCCCACGATTTGCGACAACGAGCAGCAAGGTCGTCGTCTGATTGTCAATAATAGTAGCAGTTATGATAGTGACAGCACATTGGCCCACTTGTATGAGTCTATTTATCATTACCAATTCTTCTGACTTTGTTATTTTAAATTATTACGTCATCATAGCCGAATAAATCGGCCATCGCGGCAACAAATAACTGAGAATTCCATACTAGCTCATCTCAAATTCCATTTGATAACAAGAGGTGGACTTATGGAAAATAAGTTTCAGGTTTGTCGCTATGAAAATTCATGCTTCAATATATTTCTATAGCATGTTAATTTGTATTGACAGAGTGTCGAACCTACTTATATCGTGTTTGAAATAATCCGAATCATATATGACATTAATGGAATTTACTTCGTGTATTACTTCCAGGATTTTTATCAGTTAGATATCTATATTAATATTATAAAAGCAAAAGTTTAGATATTTGGATGAATGGATCTTTCTTACTTAATCACGCAAAAACTACTGAACGGATTTGAATGCAATTTGGCACACAGGTAGATGATGACCTGGAATAGCACATAGGCTATCACGGGGGGATAACAAGGATCACACGGGGTTCACCAAAAACTTTTATAATGCAGTAGGCTGCACGCTGCAAATAGTATATTAAAAAGCATTACTTTCCTTATTTTTGCCAAAAAAAACTAGGAAAGGGGTAATTATTATACTGATTCACTACAGTCTGTGTCACAACAGTCATGGAGACAAAGAATTGTAAGGAGAAATTTGAGCCTGCAACATTATCCTTTAGAACATAATATAAATCCCATATCAGTGGATGCCATACTATTCGTCAATGTATCATAGTCATAATTATTATTACAGCTCATTGACGTTTATTGCCAAGCATAGTCCTTTCTCAAATGCGATCATAAATCTCAGCCTTTAGTAATATGTATTATCTACCTATATAACTAAACAATATTAACGACCCTACTTGGTTTCATGCAGGAATTGTAATTTTAACAAATGGACTATTACCATGCAATGAATTTCATGTATCTGTCAAATTCATTTGTTTGTCTACGACGATTTTATTTTATCCACCATTCACATAACACACGCACCGTGCTTATTATTGTTATGATTTCTGAACTGAAATGATGATTTAAAATAAATTTATTACTTGAATTTAACCTTCATGAGTATTTGAAGGTTAAATTCAAGTATAAATTTTAGTGATAACATGCATATATTTAGGTGTATACTGTATTTATACTAAAATCATCAAATACTTATCTATTAGCAATTTGTAGCAAACAGTCATGTTCTTTGAACCCCTGGAAAAATAATACCTACCTACCAGATAAAGTAATTGTCTCGTAACATTTGATTGCGTTTTAACGTCTTGCGGTCGGTCTAAGAAATTGTTCCTGAAGGACTTTCTTAAATATGGCAGAGTGGATTGTCATTGTATTTTTAGTTGAGTTAAATTGTAGGAAGCACTTCATACAACTGACAATCGGCTAGATAGGTTAAGACATACTGCGACGTACACTTGGTAATTTAGTCCTTGTTCCTGACAGACTCAACACGCATGGGCACGTGTTAGGCTTGTTGGGAAACGTTCTAATTTTAGATTGATGACGATACCATCAAAGTATTCCATTGAAAATTTTGTTTTGTTTGCTCTTGTTGCGATTTTCTTCTATAAACAAAATACACTATAGCTAAAATATAATGCCATAAAACTTATCATTTTGTGTTTCGGTATGGAAGGTAACCGAGGTATATATACTCAAAGGTAACCGGCATCGGCATACTTGCAGGCTAGGCTTTACTTCCCAACATTAACACACAAATAGATTGAATAATATATTTTGCTGTGCAATAAAAATTTGCAAGTAAATTAGGGTAAACGTTTTAGAATCCTTAATATGATGATCATTTTAATTATTGCTTTAACAGGAGCTATGTTTGCTCATATTTTTATTATATTTAAAATAAGATTTTTGGCTAACATTGTTGGTATTCAAAAATAATTTGATATTCCATTATAATTTCACAATTTTCTGCATTGGAGGTTTTTAGAAATTTTCATTCTGATTTTATTAAGTTTCTTATACTAAACATAAATACAAACATACGTAAATACATGGGACACACTAAAAGTTTTGCACTTATAGCTAATCGGAACTACGTGAATTTCGAATGTTATATTTTTAAAACGTTGCAACCTTCTTAGTAATAAAAAAAAATTGGCGGGAAATGATTTTTCAATGGTTTTGTTTATCACACATCAAAGTTCTACGTACGCAACGAAAATGGAATTAAGTCGAAAAGATTTTAGAGCGATGATTTTTTATGATTTTAAAAGTTCTCTTTCTCCGCAAGACTGTGCCGCTCGTCTTCAAAATGCTTTTGGGAGAGAAGCACCTTGTTTGAGTACCGTGAGGTGATGGTTTGCTGAAGTTGAGAGAGGTCGAGTTTCTTTACATGACGAATTTCGTGAAGGGCGGCCATCAACTGCCGTTAACGAAAATAATGTGGCTACTGTTAAGCGGTTAATTGAAGAAAACCCCCGGATTAGCTAAGAGACAATTCGAGGACTATTGGGGATTGGTATGAGACAAATTCAGAAAATTTTACACAAAGAATTGAAAGTTCGGAAACTTTGTCGTTGAATCCCTCGTGAACTGACAGCGGAGTATAAGCGGGCTCGTATGGAATGGTGCTCACAGATGCTACTGAAGTACGACCATGGATATTCTAATACTGTTTATGACATTGTCACAGGAGACGAAACGTAGATTTATTGTTTTGAACCCGAAAAAAACAGCAATTTTGTGAATGGGTGTTTGAAAATGAGAACAGGCCAACAAAAGTGAGACAGGTGAAACGTTGGTAAAAAACTGATCGCGTTTTTTTTCTCAGCTACGGGTCCCATCTGTACAATTCCACTTGAAGATCAAAAGAGTGTTAATGCCGAGTAGTATTCTACCATTTTTTTACCCAGGGCGTTAGAAAAAGTTCGCGGAAGACAACCCAAAAGCCGCATTCTCCTACACCATGATAACGCTTCTTCACACACGGCCAACAAAACAAAGTCATTTTTAGCTTCCGAAAAAGTACATCTCGTCACTCATCCTGAGCATAGCCCCGACCTAGGACCCTGTGATTTCTATATTTCCCCAAAATCAAAGATGAGATGAGAGAGTTTTACTTTTACCAACTCCGAAGAGGCAGTGATAGCGTTCAATCAGCACGTAGAAAACATGCCTTCAGATCTGTGGTCCTCCTGTTTTAAAAAATGGTTCGATCGCATGAAAAAATGTTTAAAATGTAAAGGAGATTATTTTGAAAAGCAATGAATATAATATTTTGGTTATAACATGTTGTTTTTTTAAGTTACGCAAAACTTATAGTGTGACCTACGTATATACGGGATTATGTAAATGATCTAGCAAAATTAACTTTCATTAGTTTTAGTATATATTTTATGTAAACAAAGGAATTTAAGGCGTGCTAATTAAATTTAACTTTCAAACTTAGTTTGGTATTTGAAATTTAAGAGAATTTAATTATTTATATTTTCGATTTGAAGTCTGATATATTGTATAACTGTTATATTAACATAAGAAAAGAATATTTAAATAAACAGTATGCATGCTTAAATGCTTGATTGTTATTAGACTGAAAATAGTACATGAATATTTTTTGGAGTACTTACTACTTAGCTTAATTAATTGATTTTTTTTCAGTAATAGTGTAGATGCTTTTTTTATTTCATTCGAAAGTGCTATTTACCTTTCAGTACGACTGTAATGATGAAAACGCCACCCTGGATGAAATCTGTAACAAATAATTAAAAACATTTTAATTGCAGTTCAAAATCCCTTATTAAAAAAGGGATACGTGCGAAAAGGAACTTTATCTTTACGCCGGTATCCCCGAAAATGTAGGCAGAGGTACAACTAGCCGAAGATACTTAGTTCCACAATGTGATCCTAGGCAAGCCTATCGCCAACCGGACTATTTCCAATCCCAGGCAACGTTAGTTTTATCAGAAAACTGATTTGTTTTCCCGACCCGGGAATCGAACCTGGGACGTCATGTAGTCAACACTGGCACCGAACCACTAGACCACAGAGGCGACTTGTTAAAAGAATTGTATAAGACAGCGGATACATATCATAAAGAATTCTATTTATAGATTTCAATTAAGGACTGAGAGCACTTCATTGAAGCAAAGCTTAAAGGGCTTAGCAGCTGTTCTAAATGTCTTAACTCTTATATGATTAGTGTAAGAGATAGCTTATTAAAACTGTAATTGTGTCTAGAAATAAAACTAAAACATAAATAACACCTTAAAATGCTAGACTATAGCACTAACAAAAAAGAAAATATTATTGAAAGATAACGTTTCGGATTATTGAAAAAAAAAAGTATCTTCACGCCCATATCCCCGAAGGGGTAGGCAGAGGTACAACAAGTGCATCCACGATTAGCCGAAGATACTTTTTCCCACAAATGTGATAAGTGGCAAGCCTATCGCCAACCGGGCACTTTCCAATCCCGGGCAACTTTGTGTTTCTCAGAAAACTGAAAAAACACTTTTTTTTTAAAGTGCCCGACCCGGGAATCGAACCCGGGACCTCATGTGGTCAACGCCAACGCTGGACCACTAGACCACAGAGGCGGATTATTGAATTAATCAACATCTTATTTTGAATCCAAACTTTAATATACCTAATCGTTTATATGTACGTACTGTAAGTATTGAGCCGGATTTCTTAAAACAGCAAGGCTGCTTGCTACTTTTTCTATCACGCTTTTTAGAATTAGTGGTATCAGTAACAAAAAGTCATCAATAAGATATAATGAATGAATAGACCTTATTAATAAGTCTGTGTTTGTGGTTAGACGCATTGAAATGTAAACCGACTTCGGTTTGAACGTTTACGGTATAATTAATTAATTCTGTAGCGCGCTTTATTACGTATTCGATAATTTGATTATCATTTATGTTCACTGTTCAGTCAAGTGCAAATCATAATACGAGTTAGTATAATAAATCGATTTCAAAATGTATGCAAATTAAATCTAGTTAGTTACGCATAGTGATGGGCAATGGAAAAATTTCGGATGGAAAAGAAAAGAAAAAAAATATTTTTCCGATATTTTTCCATTTCTTATCCAATATTTTTCCACTAAACTTGGATTGTAAATAAAATAATTATGACATTGAATATTTATTGCTACTGTTTTATTTAAGTATATGAAAGCACTATTCTTACAACGGTAAAAGAAATAACAGTTTGCTCTATGTAAACACTCAATTTTGATCAGACTGAGGTAACTGGAGGACACAAAACTGTCACTTCATCTACATTGATGTGTTTTCCTTTAAATCCATCTACAAATTTTAAAATATGACGATAAAGTAAGTTTCTCATACATGGAGCTACATATAGTAATTCTTCCAATAGTAAAGAGTTCTCTTGTTTCTGTGTACAATCAAGGCAATCATAGTTGTAAATCTTATCAGAATCACTTTTCCTCTCTTATGTAGCTGACTGTGATTTGACTGGACTTGGTTGATCTTTTTCTTCGATTTCGTAGAACGGCGAGGTATTTGTGCATTTTTCATTAGTTTTTTCCATTTTCCCTCCCAAATCTGCGACAATTCAAATTCTTCTGCTTCCAGACAGTCTTGTGAAAATTTCCTTTTTTTTGCTAAAATAACAATAATTTATTTATTTATTTATTTATTTATTCTTTTGTACACACAGAAATACAAAACAATACTTATTTAAAAAGAAAATATATGTACAATATAATATCCATATATGAAACACATTTTCATAGTTTTCAGCACGGCTAGTTATAATGAAAGAAAAAATATAACATTTTACTTATTATACTTACATAGACTCATACATATAATATCATTGGACTCATATTGGTGAGCTCAATTTCGAACGGAACAAATATTATTGTATATTATATTATATTATATTTAGTATCACAAACACGATAAAACAAGTGAATCAAGATCACGGGTCTTCCACGTTATAAAATAATTTATAACATAATATGTCTATGGGGAATCCCCGTGAATAGATAATTTTGCAGTATCGATAATCGGCAACATTAATATAAATATATTAACGAGTTCCGTTTTTAACACAGACACGCATCCACAACTTTAAACCAATCCAACATTAAACATAAAAAATATCAAATACATAAGTGATTCACTTCAAGATAAATGTTAAAATGATAAATATGTATGATATTTAGTACAATGTAGATATTCTATTGTTGCCAAATAATGGATTATATGTCTAAATAATTTAAACTATTGATTAATTACCGTAATTATCTATTCCTAAATTGTGAAGATATTACTAAACATATTTTTTTTATGACCTCACTGCGCCCCACTAGAAGGTTAGGGTACTTATTTCATCACGCTGAATAACAACGATACTTAACCGCTATTTTAGATTATTATTTAAATATATTCGAACAATCGATTAATAAATACGTCTTCTATTATTTGGCAACACTAAAACATTTTGTACTAGTTGCTACAAATGTCTCGGGGATTTCCCGCAAGACCTTTTAAATACTAGCTACGTAATTTTTAACTCATTTGGCGTGCAACTTCTCTACAGTGTATACTTACGTTTCATGCAAGTGGTGTTTTTTCTTTATCAGTTTTATTAAAACAGTATAACTTTCGATTAAATATAATTATAATGGGTCGTAATAAAGATAAAAACACGTGAAATCTGTTTGAAAAACGAAATAATGGTGTATCATGTAGGTATTGTACGAAAATATTTCGATACGCTAACGTAACCCGTATGCGGTCACACATTGCAGATTGTGATAAAAGTCCACGAGATGTGAAAATTATGTTAGATCCGAAAGGAACCGATTCTACGGATAGTTTGCCTTCTACTTCATTGTGTCTGTCAGTTCCAGCAGCTTGTATGGTAAATGAAAAAAAGGCATAAATAAATTAATAGCTTTAACTACTGCAGTATCCGGAACCCCTATTTTTTGGGTAGAACATCCATTATGGAAGAAAGTTTTTGCTGCTTTGGCACCATCATATCAGTTACCTACTAGAAAAACTTTAACGTCACACATTGATGAAGAATATTATGAAATGAAAAAATGTCAAGATGATATGATGAAAACACACTAATTAAAGACTAATAAAAATATTATTTATAGATGCAGCACAAAATACAGAAAATGATCTACTGTTTGAAAGTGATGATTCAGATTAATTATCCAACATTCCTACATTACATATCTATATTCCAGTTGAAAATTATGTAAATGTTATATAAATCTATAGTAAAAGAGTTTATAAAAAAAAGTTTGGCAGTTATTTGAATCACATGCATCAAACGTGTACGTATAATCAAACGTGTTTACGATAAGTATTATCAGAACAATATTTTAAATTTTATAGTAATAAATATTTTACAGTAAACAATATTTTTCCATTATTTTTCCAATTTTTGATTTTTCTGAAAAATAAAAGGAAAAATTTCCAAGGTTTGAAATTTTTCCGAAAATTACCCATCACTAGTTACGCATATTGTTACATTTAGTTCTATCTGTTAATGGACTATCTCCTGTAGTTTAATTTCTCCAGACGCTTTTAGCGTTAAGCAGATACATCCTTCTATCCATGGCATTCTAGTTTTAGCTATCTGGTTTCTTGCTTTGCATTATATTTATCGATGCTAGTCGTTTAATCTACGGATAAAGAAAACAGGAGGCTGCCATATGTTATTAGCTTATACTTTTCAATATGGACTAAAAACGAGGAAAAATGGTGATTGTAGGACCTAAATTACTGCGGAAACGGGGAATGGTTTTGTTAGGCTGGCGTTATTTAAGATTAAATACAGATCAAGTGTAATGGTAACTTTTAATTATAAATAACAAAAAGAATGAAGTCTGTCTAATAGATCTACAGATTATAAATTCAAAGTAAGTAAAACTCTTCATTATTTTAATATAAGTAGATACACATAGATATAAAAATGTAATCTATACATATACATAATAAAATCGTAGGAAAGTCGAAACTGTACATTGAATATTTTTTTAAAAGAATACTTGGGGCGTGATCTACAATCGATATCGAAGCCAAATATATAGTTTTTAGATTTTTGTCTGTTTTTCTGTATGTATGTCCGGGGTAAACTCAAAAAGTCCTACAAGGCTTTAGTTCAAATTTTGCATGAATATTAGTAACAGGTCGGGTCAACATATAGGCTACATATTATCACGCTATCACATACGGGGACGCGTGGACGAAGTCGCTGGCAACAGCTAGTATTTAATATTAATATTTGAAATGTCGACAGTGCTCTGAATTGTAGTTTTTGCCCAAGATTATGAAAATCGATAATATCTTCGTGATAACGCGTCATGTTGCACTAAACTCTTGTGATAATGCAGTCGTTATGCGGCGGTGAATCGGCCTTCGCCACGGCAACGGACCCATTGTAAGCTGTTACAATGAACACTTAGAAACTGGATATCAACGTCTTTGTACACAACTCGAGTTTTATAACTGTTATACATAGTGGCTTCTTAATTGTATATTGCGTGCTAGTTTCATATCAACTCGGTTCTATTACACAATCGCCTTCACATTCATTACGAGATATTCTCATTTGATATATTACGAAAATAAAGAACGTGAAACTTCTGTAAAGCTAAAAAAATGATTGAATGTAATATGTCTGAACATTCCATGTATTCAAACTTTTTAGCAAAGTGCTTAGGTACTGCGATTTCTAATAGTCTAATATATATTCCAATTTTTCGTTTTTGCTTAATAAATACACACCTCTACAATTAAATTTCTACTACCAAGAGTATATTTTCTCTATGTTATTACTGACTATTCTAGTGCCCCTACATAAGTTAAAAAATACAGAGATCACGTAATCAAAATCAAACACGTTCTAAAGTTTCCTAACATATCAAAAATTGTAGACGAAAAAATACTTGTTTCTGGTCAGTTATGGGGTACATATAATTGACGTAATATAGGCCTGTATGTATAATAATTTAAAAGATTATCCGAATTAATATTGACTCAACTCGTGAATCATCTCAATTAATGTTCTGAGAAAAGACCAGTTTGTCTTGTATTAATCCGGACCGAATATTTTTTCGAGTGCTTGGCATAGGCTTTCATAGAATACCACATTACACGATTTTGATTTGGTTAAACCCACACACATACTCGTCCTGTGATGCACACTTTTATGAGCATACTAAAAGTTGCTTGCGGCTTCGCTCTTATTTGTTACGTTTAGAGCGAAATGTTATATTGTCTCAAATCTTACTTATTAATTCGATAAGCAAGTATTTTTGTCACTGTTTTTAAAATTGTATCTTATAGATAAGTAATAATTTAAAAAAATTGTAAGTAATATTGCAATTTTATTTTGTAATAATTATGTACTGGTTATTTATAAACATTTAAATTGTCTATATCGTTTTTAAAGTCAAAGTAATGGCAGAAGTTGTTCATTTCGAATGCACCGCTTCAAAGGTAGTATTTTCAATTTATACTGGCACATCATAGCATCTATTTAATCAATTGTTCATAAAATTTTCAATGAATAAACTTATGTTAAACAATCAGTTTCCTAAATTTAGCTGGCAAAGAAAGGAATTACGTTATTCAACCTAATTAATCACCTAAAAAAGTATTTATAAACCTCTGTAGACTTAGGAAATATTTTCCAAAATGTTCAAATTAGCTTTCTATTTAGGACAATCATATAAAAAAATTCTAGAACGATTTTTTGACATCATTTTGTTGTTTCAGCAATACAATATGCTTTTAACCAAAAGTAAGAACAATTTGATCGGCTTTGATTAATAGAAGTTAATAATTTCCTTGTTCATTGTAAAACATGAGATAATATAATTATAGACAGGTGAACTATAATTATATTATTTTTACTACTTTACAAATTTTATTTTTCTTGGTTTTGAATTAATAAAAAAAATATCAAATTATCAAATAATAAACTTGACGTAAATAGACGGTTTAATTCACTACGTAAACAATACTCATCACATTCATCAGTTATCTGGCGAAATGGATGATGTTTTTTAAATTTTATAGATCAATAATTTGTAACTGATTTAATCGATTCTCAATTAACACTCTGATGCGCAAGCAAAGACTATAAATATGAATGTATTTAATAAGTCCGAGGCTTTATCATATTTTCAGCAATGGATAGGTTAAGTATTAATACGCCTTTTTAGTGCGTAACTTTCGAATTTGAAAACTCGAAAGCATTGGGGCTAAATATATAATTATTTAACGCATTATCTAACATTGAACCGAAGAACTGCGTTAATTAAAATACCAAACACAAATCGGTATTGAACATATTTAATTAAGTCCGGGGCTTTATCGTATTTTTAGCATAGCTCAAGAAAGTAATAAATACGCCTTTTTAGTGTATAAGCGTATAACTTTTGAATTTGAAAACTCGAATGCGTTAGAGCAAACTTAATTTTTTAACAGATTATCTAACATCGCGCCGAACAACTGCGCCAATTACAATACCAATTACGACTCGGTATTGGTCAATTGTACGTGAATACTATTTCACACAGAAATCCTTTCATCGGTCGCGTGAATGAAGGGATTTCTAATGGGGGAATCCGATTACTCTGCCACAAGCTGACAAGGGTTAGGAAACAAAAGAAGTACCCACGTATTTACTCAAAACCCTCTGTTCGTGGAATAATAAACAGAATTCATTTCAAGTTATAGATGTATCTTGCTTTTTTCAGTAATTTCGACATGCGAGTTTTATATGAACTAGTAGCTCTGCGTAATCAGTCTTTTGTTTATCTCATGGAAATATTTCTTTCGATGCAAAAGAGCCTGTGCTAGGTTCCAACCGCACCGACCACATGAATACTAATAGACACGCCATTGGGAAGGAAACGTGCCACCGCGCATATGACAAATGCTCCCATCACTGTCGAAAATGTTATACAAATGTGTCATACATATTATATCGTGAAAAAATAGAAATAAACCATTTTACACGGTTTTATCGTACCGAATGTGATGCCAAGCTTAAAATACCCTTGAAGTAAATTTATTTCGTTGATAAGTAGTATAACTCTGTATTTTTTGTGTAATTTGTGTAATTTTGTGTAGTCGCCTCTGTGGTCTAGTGGTCCAGCGTTGGCGTTGACCACATGTGGTCCCGGGTTCGATTCCCGGGTGGGGCACATAAAAACAGTTTATTTTTCAGTTTTCTGAGAAACACAAAGTTGCCCGGAATTGGAAAGTGCCCGGTTGGCGATAGGCTTGCCACCTATCACATTTGTGGGATCAAGTATCTTCGGCTAAGCGTGGGTGCACATGTTGTACCTCTGCCTACCCCTTCGGGGATATGGGCGTGAAGATAATTTTTGCAAGCTACACTTGGCTTGAACATTATTGTTTACCTATTTACTAAATTGCATCCAATTCCGTAGAGCTGTGCTTGCATTATTATGTAATAGATTTAAAAACGTACAAATTTTTACAGTTCGCTATTCCAATAAAGTATTCATTTCAACACAATTCAAAACTTCAAATATGTATTTTAATTTCCGACGTAGAAATGCTCAATTTGTACCTACGGATTCATTGCGTGGTTGTAAAAGAAAGAGACAAGCCACTACACAGAAGATATAATATTGTGTCTCTTTTACACTATGGGTAAGTGTCAGTCATCTTACTCTCAGTCGGAAACTAGTTCTGTTTCTTTCGATTTCTCAAAAAAATACTTTTTCGAGTTGTGCCCATACTTTATTAGAGGTGCGATTTATAATATTAGTTTAGCAGAATACGTACTTATATGAATAAACATACCTACATGTTATTAGCATACGATATTTCAAGACTTTCTTACTTTTCATGATTACTAGCATACCTACGGTACATATGGGCGTTTTGTGTTAAAATGATTGTAAACTGTACATTATGATTCGTTAGTACTCAAAAAAAATCAAGAAAGTTTTTGTAGCACCTTCATGTTTTATGCTTGTGTATGTTTTTATTAAAATAAATAAATTAAAAAAAAAACAATATTACAAATATGCTTATAATACTCTTTTCGTGTAGTCGGTTACACAGTCTGTTCGTTGATTGTGATTGTGATAGCCGGGGCAATGGACACTTCCCCGACCATACAGGAAAACATAAGTTTTTTAATTATCAGTAAGAGTCCGGAATTCGCGTGTGATGATTTACACTCTTGCTTTATAGAGCACTAGCTGTTGCCAGCGACTTCGTCCGCGCGGACTTGATTTACTCCGCACAGTACCTCCCCCGTAGATAATAGCGTGATAATATTTAGCCTATATGTTGATACGACCTGTTCGTAATATTCATGCAAAATTTGAAGTAAATCCATGCAGTACTTTTTGAGTTTACCCCGGACAAACGTACAGACAAACAGACAAAAATTCTAAAAATTATATTTTTGGCTTCGATATCGATTGTAGATCATGCCCCAAGTATTCTTTTAAAAAAATATTCAATGTACCGTTTTGACTTTCTTACGATTTTATTATATGTATAGATTATGTGCTCTCCGAACTTTTGGTTCCGTTTGTTGCCAGAAACGAACGGTAGTACCTATTTAGAGGAAATATTAAACGTGACGAATTTCCAGGTCCCAATCGTCTTAACCCGAAAAACAATGTCTTATCATCTTAAATTTATTATATGCTTGTTTACATATACTTATTTTAGGCTATGCGTTGGTTTTCGACTGATGCGGTAATAGGGGCGGCAAACGGCGCAGTTTCCTCGGTCTCCATGGTAACTCCCCGCACGTGGCGCGCGTTTTCTGTCCAATGCTTCCGAATTAGCACAAAGTATTCAACGTAATTCGTTGACTGTCCCTTCAAGGGTAGCAATTACGCTGTGATGATTCTATTAAATCTAATCGTGGAATTACTCCCTGCACCCAATTAAACACCCCTTTAACACAAACACGAGATTTAAATGAATTTTATGACATCATTAGAATTGTTATTAAATTATTAAAGTCAAGACCATCGAGTTATTATTACTCCGTAGTCTAGACAGGTGAGGTAGGTATTTCTCTAAGACTGCACGGATTATGACGCAATTACTATAGTATTTGACATTTGTGAAATTTCATTTAAAGACTTAGGTACAATCAAGCAGCTAAAACACCCACGAGCAAACAAATTTTTAATTTTAATAATGCTTTACCATTAAATATTCTTCATTTTCTACCGATTCGCGATTTTCCAAAAGGAGGAGGTTATTAATTTGTCTGTATCTTTTGTTTATGTTTGGTATAAGTAGGAACCGGGCATTAGTCGGGTAAAAAACGTAGCCTATGTTACCCCAGAATAATGTAGCTTTCCACATGTGAAAGGATTGTTAAAATCGTTTCAGTAGATTTTGAGTTTGTCCATTACAAACAAAAAAATCTTATCTATATATAATATAAGTGTAGATGTTATATATTATAACTGCATGTGTTCCACCCTAACTCCCAAAGAATATACGTCAAGAGCAAACTTTAGCAATTGCTGTGTTTGCAGGCAGAGTAGTAAAACCCCCTTGCCTTGGGTTGAAATCGATACGGGGCACATTAAGCATTTATAGCTCAGAGGGTCTGGATCAAATTGTAGGAAAATGTAAATTAGACAGATTTGTTGGCTACTAGTATGGACTATGGAATGCTTATTTAATAATTATTTTTAATGCTGAGATTAAATGCAGCTGCTCAATTAAGGAATTGTGTGTTAGGAGTATGACTTATGGCAATCGCTAATAATATGGTAAGTACTAAAACCGTTTATGCTCTTAAATCACGCACACACTGTGATATTTAGAGTAAATGAAAAAAAATGTTCATTTCATTTAATTAATGTACAATTAATTATAATTATTTTGTGGTATATAAAAAACTAATTGACCCGCGTCGCTTCTCCTGTGACTAGATTAACATGTCGTCGATATAGTTTTATACAAACTTTCCCCTTTTTTCAACCCCCTAAGAGTTGATTTAAAAAAGTTATCCTATGCTTAACCCTGGTCTTCAACTATCTCCTTGCTACATGTCATCAAAATCGGTTTAGCGGTTTCGCCGTGGAAGCATAGTAAACAGACAGACTTTCGCATTCATGATGTAGTAAGTATAGTAGGAATGGATATTATGGATATGGATAGCGTTCAAATATGCACTGAGTTGTTCCACAACGTCTCGCCGAGTTTTTGGTACACCCGCCTTACCTATTCTTGCCACATTAACATCAATGCTTTTTACTATCGCGTTCCGGTTTGGAGGGTAAGGTAGCCGGTATAACTTATCCAAGTGGTATTAACACCTCGTTCGGATAACGCCGCATCATTAACATCTTTAGTGTATATAGACGGTGGTAGTCTCTTTCCATCGGGATAGATCTTTGCTATTTTATGACCCACATCACAAGCAAATAATTTGTCAACTTCGGGTTAGATCAATTCGTGTAATTCGTTCAGCGGTAGGTATTTATTAATATTTTATGTATTGAGTTGTATTGATATCCACATTATTATTTTTTAATATCTTATTAATATTCGGTTTGACCTCTAATGAAAATCTAAGCGTTAGATCTATATGTTACACTTTGCTGTAGAGGTTTTCATATTTTCATTAACAACCTGTTGAAGCCGCTCCTGACCTTAATAGTCTGCTGAAGCGGCGTCCAACAGTCCGACCCAGTTTCCGAGTTCAAATAAGCACTTACTTTAGAAGGACTCGCGGACACAGCTGACAGACTGATTAGTGTTTATGTTACCTTAAAATGAATAGTAACAGAAATAAAAATGAATTTCGCTTTAAATCTGCTACATCTTGCTACTTATCTCTAGTTTACAGCAGGACGCAGTGCAAATTGATTTCGCTTTAACCCACCCACGATCTGAGGATGAAATCTAGGATTTCATGATTTGAGCCGAATAAGCCAATTTACTATGAAGTAGTCAGAGCGTTTTAATTTTTAATGAAGAGTTATAGAAAGTAATTCATAAGCTGTCAGTTTAAGTATAATGGTTTGATGCCCGATAGATCGGACATTTTTTTAAATTATCGGTAGGGAAGCGCTTGACCACGATCTCGCCTAATGGTAAGCTAAGATGCGGCCTAAGATAGATCGAACATGCTTCCCTAAAAGGCTGTTCACTCTTCTTTTGAAGATCCCCAGGTTGTACCCGTTGGGGAACACAGACTCAGGGAGCATATTCCAATACCCTTGCAATTCGGATCAAGAATGTCGAGTCGAACTTTTTTGTCCCGTGGTACGTGGAACGTCCACAATATAACGATGCCTAGTATCTGTGCGCCTCGACGATCTATAGAAAAACGGGGATGGCGGAATTAAGTCGTGCAATTCCGCAGCGCACTCTTCAAAATGACTCCGATAAAAGACGGATAGACTAGCCGCCCTGCGGTGATGAGACGAGGCTCTGGAGTTTTTTGCCTACCAGATCAACGTCGTTTATGAGCTTCTTGGCCTCTCTATCGCCTCAAGCGTCTCCAGCTGGTTTTTGGCGGATCCATCCCAGAGGTTAGAGCAGTA
Organism: Apodemia mormo; assembly: GCA_036924255.1. Taxonomy (NCBI): domain Eukaryota; kingdom Metazoa; phylum Arthropoda; class Insecta; order Lepidoptera; family Riodinidae; genus Apodemia; species Apodemia mormo. Next base: position 35,659,648 of record JAUPFN010000003.1, on the reverse strand, counting down.
TTCCATGCACGAACGGACTTGTGCTTGATAAAGATTGAGTTACTGTCCCGGGCTGAAATACTGTCTCACCTTGGACATGCAGAAAGAATAGCAGATAAAAAGTTAACATAACAGATATGCAATGCGTTTGTGGAAGGATGTAGGTACCGGGGAAGACCGAGAAAAAGAAAACCTTGATCAGATTGATAAGATATTGTCCGAAAATGGTGTCAAGAGTCTTCGTCGTCGATATGTTAGAATGAAGAGAGTAATGATTGTGAACTGTTATCTCTACCTAGTATGGATTCTGGCGTGAAGATATGTATGTATGTAGTTTAAATGTATTCGTATTCATCATGACAGGTTCTGACTGTCTGATACACTACTACGGTTATGGTCTCTACAAGCCGATATAAAAGTTATTTCCGAATCATGACTCATTCTGCTGGTACTTGCTACAAGTACACATTGCTATGGGTTTTGATTGAACCTTAATCATAGCTTGCCTGAGTCATATAAAATGAGTCGGTTAGAGCATAATAAGTGATAAATGAATGATACGTCATAATAGTAAGGTATATCTCTTTATTAAAATATACAGAAGTGAGACATTTTAGTCGTGCAACTATTTTGCTTCTAATATAATGGACGATTAATACAGACCTTACTAAGATATTATGATCTGTGGTCAAAAACTTGACTGAAGTCTAAATTTCTCAGATACGAGTGAGTAATCAATTCCTAGGTCGGCTTATGCATCTGAACTTGCAGGTTATTCCCTATCACAGATCTTGAAGACGGCAAAAGATTTTGTACACCTATAGAAATTATTCAGTCCTCGATTCGGGATAGCTATTTAGTATTTACCGGTCGCGCTAGTTCGGAGATGTACAAAGAATGGTAGATGAAATATTAATAAAATAGATATAGGTATAATGCGAATGTGAAAGAATGTAAGTATTGGGAGAGGTCAAATCTGACATATCATGATCTGATTGATGGAGTGGTAATGATGGAAGAGATAAGCCTGTATCTTCCTGAATATACAAACATTCTTGATCAGCCATTGAGTGAAGATACGTATGTACGTACATATATGCAGAATATAATTACTTTACTGATTGTTATGGAAGTAAAATTTTATTTAACATAACGGGTTGAAAGAAACTCCAGGACTGTTGCCTAAAGATTGCAAAAAAGTAAGTTCAATTTCAAGAGTAACGACACGCTTTCGGGCGGGTCGACGAACGCAAAGCATTGTGATGACTCATCGGTCACCATAGCATCTTCATTACATTCGCACATAACTTACTGCTCGTGACGAGTGAGATAACGCAAATGAACTAACTTCTGTCACGTAGAGATATAAGTTTAGATGACCTCATTTAAATCATGTACGCTTTTATATTAAAAGGGTTTAATTTAGACCTAAATAACGAAGTAAAAATGTTTGAGGAATTTCTAACGAAATTAATTAGTTGGCTGAATTAATTAAATTTTGTTCCCGTTCCGTTCTGAAAACCTATAATTAAAAATATTGCAAAATTTGGTTAAGTATGCTGTTTTAATATTTTAAGTAAGTGTATTTTAAAAACTCCTATATTTATATTGACTTTAAATGTAATATAACTAAATAAAATGAATGTAAATATTTGGTTGTTTTGATACAGAATTACTAAAAATTCAAAAAGGGTATGTTTACCATCTTTCTGGAATAATATTCCATTAAAAATTATCTTACACTTTTTAAGTTTCAAAAAATTAGATCTCAATACAAAATTCAGTAAAGTTATAATAAATTAAATAAATATTGTTTGACAAATTACACGACATAACCCAACCCCAAAATAAGCAAACTATTTGCTTGTGATATGGGTGTTAGTCAACGATATTAATACATAGAAATACACATATAGATACCAAAATATATATAATAAACAACCAATCCCAGAAATACAAACATCTATGATCATCACACAAATATTTGTCCCTGTCGGGAATCGAAACTGAGCCCCGTCGATTGCATAGTCAATGTCACTAACCACTCGACCAACGGGGCGATCGAAAATGTTTTAAGCAATAAGTAATAAAAAAAACTATTCGTTACATGTGATGATTATTATGTATAATAATAGTAATTTAAAAAGTTTAACCGACTTCAAATTTCAAATATACTCATATCTCAAAAACTACTGGAATGATTTTGACAAAACTTGGACTGTTCCCAAGTTGGAATATACCTGATTTAAATCAAAAAGAATTATCTCGATATGACTTTCGGTTCCCGAGAAATTCGTATACAAATGTAAAAACATACAAACACTTGCGAAATTTAATACAGGTGTTTGGAAGCCTTAATAAATATAAAATAAATAAATAAATATTCACGGGACAAATTACACCCATCAAACCCCAACATCAAACACCGCGATCTCGCCTGATGGTAAGCTAAGATGCGGCCTGAGATGGAACGCGCTTCCCTAGAAGGTACCTGTTCACTCTTCTCTTGAAGATCCCCAGGTTGTACCCGTCGGGGAACACAGACTCGTAGCATATTCCAGTACCCTTGCGGTTCGGATCAAGAATGTCGAGTCGAACCGCTTTTTTTGGGTACGTGGAACGTCTACCATATGGCGATGCCTAGTATTTGTGCGCCTCGACGATCGATAGAAAAACGGGGATGGCGGAATTAAGTCGTGCAATTTCGCAGCGCACTCTCCATAATGTATCCGATAAAAGACCGATAAACTATAGCCACTCTGCGGCGATGAGCGAGGCTCTGGAGTTTTTTGCCTACCAGATCATCGTCATTTATGAGCCTCTTGGCACGCATCTCTACCGCCTTAAGCGTCTACAGCAGGTATATAGCGGATCCGTCCCAGATGGATATAGATAAATACCGCAATATATTTAATAAACACCCAAACCCGGAAATACAAACACTTATGCTCATCACACAAATGCTTGTCCCCGTCGGTGATCGAACCCGAGCCCCGTCGATTGCGTAGTCAGGGTCGCTAACCACTCGACCAATGGGGCGGTCAAACGTGTCAAACTGATGACCTCCGTTTTTTCCTCGATTGAAAAGGATAACATATTGTAATTAAAACATGGTAAACAGGACAAACCTAATGTCGTTAATTTACATTTTCTATTTTCTTTCTTAAGTTTCTTTCTTAAACTCGAGAACGGCCTGACCAATCTTGATGAAAATCGGTATATAGTGAGTACAGTACACGTGACTGGAAAAATAATAGATTGTGAATTTACGTCCAGCGAAGCGGGAGGTTGTTAGCTGGTCTTAAAATAAGTCCGTGACCTAGACATATGGCGGAACTGTGTTTCATGAAAAAACTAAATGGTTCATTTTATATTTCTAAATTGACAAGCACGTGTTGTTTTTCCGGAATAGATTTAATTCCACACGTTTACGTAAGAGCCAGTTATCTGATGGACCGTGCTGTAACGGTGGTCGCAATACTAATCGACATTCGATACACCGAATGTGTGGGTAATTAATATGTATCTTCAGGTTTTCATTACATCCGTGTTGGAAATGCATAATACGTTCACAAAATGTAATTATCAGGTGCGTTTTAAAATATTTCAATCTTTTATATATGTGTATATTAAAATGAACTCTTGTCTCTATAACGGCAATATTTATTATATAGCTTGGCACCATAGCGTTCTGCCGCAATAGCGTTAGTGCTTGTGACTGTCGTGTTCCGGTTAGAAGGATAAGGTAGACGGTAAACTTAGGCATGTGGCATTACACCTCGCCACAAGATAGCAACGCACCATTAACACCTTTGGTGTCTATAGGTGATGGATGACTCTTTCAATCAGGAGACCCATCTGCTTTTATAAAAATAATCATCTTTTTAATAAAAATAAAGAAAAATACTTATTATGGGGCTTAATGTGGCTATTTTAAAAAATATAATGGGCCACCGATAACGTTTGTATACGAAACATGTTTTTTTTTATGTCGAACACGCTAAACTCGAAATTATTTGTTATTAAAAGTATTTATCAACAACTCTTTCCTGTGACATCTTCGAAGCTATGTAGTTTCTTCAACATTTATGTGGGTAAAACCGCGAATAAGCTTTCATTGATTATAAAATAAGTAGAGACTCCTGAGAATGTAGAGACTGACAATGATCTAAAGTCGAGAACTTTAATCACTACATATAGAATATTAAAAAAAAACTTAAATGTTAAATTCCTCTACGTACTTCAATAATTTATCACAGATAAGTGGCCTGGGTCATCAAATGATTATTATCTAATTTCTTTTGACGGCATCTCACTTTCTATTCGGAGAGCATCAATCAACCTATTGTTAAATAGCCCTGGATAATTCGTCTACATATGACAGCTACGTTCCCTTTGACTATAGCTCACAAAGCACAGAGTGCTTTACGTGATTCCCACCTAACTAGCTTTCACTTTAACTGACTGCATTTTAAAGCTCGTTTTTAGCTATTTATGTAGATGTTAATAACCATTAATTTGCCTAACAAACACTAATTGCATATTGTTTAAAAGTTTTGTGCATCAATTTGCTGCTCTCTAATAGTCGTCAAAATTAAACCATAATTTATATAAATCATAACATACAAGTATAGTGTATACGAGTATTTATTACGCCGGATCTTCTGGTGTGTGTCCGTACTATTGAACGTAAAATTATTGACCTACCAAAAACGCCTGTAAAGTTTTATATCAGTAAAAATTAAAAGCAAATTTTAAATTTAGAATTAATACTTAATGGAATGTATAAATATTTTTAATAAGATTTCTAAATTCTTGATTACGACACGAGTATATAATTTTCTAGCTTGAGTACAAAAACGTAGTGCAAACATAAACATTTACTAGTTATACAAGTAGTAAAGGCAAACATGTATTTCTATTTTCCAGATTTTCATTGGTACAGGTTATTATGCAAGAATTTACCACTAGAAGCGATATGATATCCTCTTGAACTAGAAACAAAAAGATTTACGGTCCTTTCTAGTGGCCATAAATTATTTTTTATTACTGAATTCTATTTTAATAACGCAATAGCTTTTTATACGGGTATCCTTTCAGAATAGGTGCTGCCTGATGTATATTTTGTATTGAGCTGCTTTTTGTGTCAAGTAGGTATATCTATTTTAAAAACTTTTTTAAAATGTGTTGGTTTTAATATTGCATTTCCAGAACTAAAATTTTAAGTAAAACGTATAAGCTTAAGTTGTGTTTTCTGTTTCACGTTTTACGGTTCATTGTTTGTTCACAACAGAAACATTGTATTGTTTGTTTTTCAAAACAAACAGTGAAATGCGCATTGCTTAACAGAAAAATATTCGAGTATTTTGTAATTCAGTTGTAATGGTTATGCTAAGAAATAATAAAAAATCACAAGTGTATACGTATTTAGGTATATATTATGGGGTCATGTTCTGACCCGTAACTTGCACCTAATATTGTTTATATAAATAGTTATGAAGAGAAAACAAGACAAGTCCACCTTCGGTCTCCACCATTAGATATGCCAAATGCCAATCAGTTTTATCTACCTGAGTACCCCGTAAGAGATTTGGCGTTAAAAATGTCTTTCTTATATCTTTTTTATATCATAATTCCATAAGATAGCAAACAAGCATCTCCTGATAGAAAAAGACAACCGCCTCTCTGATAATGATCTCTTTGATCTTATTAGTTTTATTTCATGGAAAGAGAAACCATCGTCTATAGGCAACAAAGGTATTAATGGCATGTTGCTATTTGTTGCAGAGTCTTGATGCCACTTGCATAAGCTTGCTTACCGGCTACATTAATCTGCAAACTGGAACACGACAGTGACAAGAATTAACTCTATCGTTGCAGGAATAGGTAAGGCAGTGGTATCAGACCCGGATGAGACAATGCAGAACTCTACGTGACTCTACCATCTGACGCTAATCGTTCGCCTCTTACAAACTGCGTGGCAGGACGGCCGACGCGACGGTTCTTCAAAAGGGGCCCCGACCAACACGGGGAAAATTTTCACTCGAAGATACTAAACGAATCAATTGATTTTTCTGAATAAGTTTTTATAGTCTAAGAGCCGGTGGGGGAGATCGTCCTTCACCGATCTGATAACCAGATGAGACGAATATTTTATCAAATATTATTTATAAACAAATATGCCTTTAATTACTTGCCTATCCAAAAGTGCCCATGGCAAGGTTTTAGCTTGGCAATAGTACTTTGAGTACGATTTTTTGCATCAAAGTATATGTGACTGATTTTGTAATAAAATAATCTAAAATTTGATATAACTTTCGATAAGTTAGCAGATCGATGGAGTCACCTATATTGACTTACCTGTTCACACCTGCTTGCCAGGTAGCCAGGCACAGAAATGAGTAGGGAAGCCTACCTAGGCATATTCTGTGTGTTAAAAATTATCAGTGAAATAAATTTCATTTGGTTATCAAAAGTATGAAAGTGATGAAAAAAAACGATTAAAGTTAATTTAATTAAAAATAGCATGAGCACTTTTGGAAAGGCAAGTAATTATAGGCATATTTGTTTATAAATAATATTTGATAAAATATACGTCTCTTCTGGTTATCAGATCGGTGAAGGACTATCTCTCACTGTCTCCTCTACTATTAGTTTTGTCTTACGAGCAAGTGTCACTTGATAATCAAAGTTAAAAAACAAAGTAGTGAGGGCTATTAATTCAAGGGTTGCGTATTAATTATAACTGACTAGCTACATATTAGCAAACATCTTATGAACGTAACAGTTTTTTTTTTAAATTTTGTTTCTAAATATTATTACATTGTATGAAAACTTCTTATGTTGCTTTTAAACGGATGTCCTTAGTATAGGATATATGGGTTCACCTGTTCATGACCGCACAAAATGTTTGCGCTCGTCTGACGGTAAGAGTACACTTTCCTCAAGTCGCTGCAGCGGTGCGGCTCTTGCGGTTACGCCGTGCGAGTCAAGTGCTTGTTAAACTCAACGCGTCTCCTGTAAAGATGTCGCTTATGTGACTGCGTTTCTTAAGATTTTCCTTACTATGTGCCATCTTGGCACGTCTTAAAACATTCTCAAGATATTCACTTACGAAAACACAAAGACATGGTAGTTTACGTGTTTGAATCTCTAATTTAAAATTTTGGTCACATATAAAGTGTCCATCCAATGTTTTTAACTCTTCAACTTTATTTATCGTTTATATTTTAGTACCTACTATTGACAATGAAATCAACTTATACTATTTATGTGTTTTAGCACTTATTCTGTGCTTAAGGGAAGGTCATAAGTTCAAATCCTAGGTGTCAAAATTTTTCTTAATTGTTTTAAGCTTTTCAAAAAAAGTGTCTTCACGGCTCACGCCCGTATTCCCGAACAGGTACAACAAGTGCGCCCGCGATAAGCTAAAGATAGTTAGCCCCACTATGTGATAGGTGACAAGTCTATCGTCAGTTGGGGATTTTCCAATTCTGGGCAACATTGTTTTTATCAGAAAACTGAAAAAAAAACACTTTTTTTTAATTACCCAACCCTGGAATCGAAGCCGGGACCTTATGTGATCAGCGCTGACGCCAGACCAGACAACAGAGGCGATAAGTTTTTAAAACTCATATTATTTTCATTTTACTTGATTTGTCGATAAGAAACGTGGTTTTCCGGGTGCGTGTATGATTTGTGTACTACCAATGTAAACGAAGACAAATTTAAAATCCTTCTAAATATTATATACTTACCAACTGTATTTTTTTAAACGCAGTAAACCTGTAGAAACTGACTTCCCATTCCCTGTATCTCAGGCACCCTCCTCCAGCTCTTTACCAAAGTAAAAATGGAACCACACGGAAAGTATACCCTCCAAAATACAAAAAGAATTTTCAAATTCGTTTCCTAAATGACCGAGTTCTGAAGTTACACATAAAAAACGAAACATATCTACAGCCAAAGTCGGTTGAAAATACAAAAAGTAAAAATTAATATTTTCCTAGGATTAGTGTAGGTAGATTTCTGCCGCCAAAAGATAAAACATTTCGTACATGTAACACGTTCGGGCATTTACTTGGCCAGCGTGTATAGAATGTAAATTGGTCCATTAAGTGATTGTTACTGGCCTTAAAAATGGCAAAGAACCGATAGAAGTCGCGATATCAAGGTTCTGTATATTTATAGTAAAACTTCTTTTAATTTCCAGTGGTAGGTACGAGTCATAATAGAGATTTTTGTGGTGTTGTGACTAACTATGTATTTGCGCCCGACATTCCGCGTTTTTGAAGTTTTTTGCCATCCGGCCACACGGATAGCATCGTACAAATAACATCTTTGGTATAAAACATAATTTAAATTCTTGAAAATCAAATAAACTCACGTAAAAGATAAAGGTCGGCGACTGATCGGAACGAATCCCCAAAACGTGTAAGCACCTGAGACTTCAATTCCAAGTTGTTTATTTTTCTTATACGAATATGTTTGTTTTAACATTAGAATACTTGAACGGTTTGAATAGGTTTTTTGAGTGTGTGTATTGTTTGGTTAACAACTTCTTAAATCTGTCAGCGTAGCACGGGTCTGATAACTGTGCTCATGACAAGTAGTTATGACAAGATTTTTTACGAAGAAAAAAGCTATTAGATTTTTCAAAAGACTTCTACTAACATACATAGACGTAGTACATTAAACTGTCGGGATTTTTAGTTTCAAAGTTATTTCAATGTGATAATCTGGTGTGTTTGTTAGTTATTCTTTGATACACATTCGCAAATTCAATATTACTAGCGAACGCCGTGGTCGAAATTCGACTATAGACTAGACAATAAAATATCTTTTAAGTATTTTAACAGACTTTAGTCGTAAAAAATAGTACCTATATATGAATCTCTATTATCGTGTGTTATATGAATGTAATTAATATTTATTTTTATTTATTGAATGTATTTCTAGTATTTTCATATTATTTGAAAATATTAAGTTTCTGCAGTCCTCCGAAATGTATACTTTAACTGTGCCAAATTTCAATCTCCTTCGTTTGCGTAATTGTCATAAAAAAGGGTGCGAACTATTTGCTTCACGTATGAATTAATATATAGATTGTCATATACACAATTATATCAAACAAGAATAAGAATATGGAGATCATTTTATGTGTCAAGTGTTACTTAACAATATAAATCTTGGTTGATTTGTAGTTTGGTTTTCCTAATGAAAATCAATAACCATCATTTATACGAAAAAAGAATTAATTTAATACACAAATTATAGATGATTGTCTCGGAGTCTAGTGTTTGCAGTGAAAGTCTAATTGGTGCTCCAAACCTTGTAGGTAACTCGGATGCATAAATAAAGTGAACTCCAAGAGAATCGGCGTAATAATATTTATTTATCTATGTATATTGTATACACAAATTATGTAATATAATCAGCGATTGAATACGAAAATGCCATCTGAGCTAGATTTAAAGACAGTTTAGAAAAAATATCTAAACTTGTATGGTAAATATCAACTGTAAATGTTAACGTATGCAAATAAACATTAACTAACAAAGAAATCCTTATTTTGAACCAACGAAAAAAATTTAGGTTTACAGTTTGACATGTATTTATGTAATATAGTTGGAATTGAATAATATTTCAGTACGAGTATGATATACCTTTTTAGACGACCAAGCACATGCATATAATTTGTAAGTATATGTATGATTGTCCACTAATTTCTCGGGAACTAAAAGCCATTTTGTGATAATTCCTGTTGATTCAAGTCAGATATATTCCAACTAAGGGAACAGTCCTAAGTTTCATCAGAACTAGTCCAGTAGTTTTTGAAATATGAATACAGTTGACAGATATTTGAATTTGTGAATTTGATTATGAATAAGAATTTTATTTTAGCTTTATTATATTTAACAGCGAACTCAAGAGTTTGCTGTATTTATTATATAATACTTTTGTTTTGCGGAAAGTAAAATATTAATTCAGGTAAAGTTGAATAAGAAGTAAAAAAAATGGTCTGTATTTCATACAATTGTATTTTTTTTTAATTTAATTCTAGACAAAATTATATTATTCTGCTGCAACATTATCTTCCCTTATGTATAGTTTTCCTAATAAGCGCTTGAGAAGTAATTATAAATCAGAACGTGCAATGTTCCCAATACATGCTCAGGTTACATAATAAGGCAACTTATATCGTAAGTATTCTTGGCTCGTTCATTACGTGTCCTTTATAATTCGTTCTTGTTAGCAATTATTGGTGATTGGTGTTCCACTTGTATTAATAGTTTGTGATATTGAACAATGAAGTAATTACTTTCTTTATTTATTACTAGCGTTCATAGAGCTCAACAGCCATTTACTTAATCGGATGCACTAGGCAAATTGCTGCTAAATTTTATTATCTCTATACAAAGTTATTTCCTTTAAGATAGTTAATTTATTAAATTGCACCTAAAATATTTACGAACATTACTATTGCATTTAAATTTTGATTTTTTTGATATTTAGAATTGGATTAAATTTAGGATTTGCTGTGTCTTTTATTGCTTTCACTAATTTGATGTAATTTAAAAATATGTTTATTTTTATGTTATCAGCTCATTAGGATTATTTTATAGATAGATATTGATATAGATTAGTCAGGTTAATAATTGTTTTTATTTTTTCTATATTTACGAAATAAACAATTTAATCATATTTTTCTATAATCTAGGTATAACAATATTATAAGGAGAAAATAATTTTTGTATGTTGTAACGAATAAACGCAAAAACTACTGGACCGATCTTAAAACTTGTCTTACTATTAGAAAGCTAAGCTATCTACGATTGTTACAAACTTAACTAGGATTGATAAATACTTTTTTACCCGACTGTGTGAAAGGAAGTAATGATTTTGGGTCACGTGAAAGAAGTCGCGAGTAAAAACTAGTATATTAAAATTTAAGTTCATATTGTTTGTTGTCCTTTTTTCTGAGAATTTTTAAAGTGGTTCCAAATTGAGGCGTTAGTAACACAAATTTATGTAGGTATATCTAAAATAAGATCTGATTTTTAAATACATCAAATACAACGACTCCCGATAAAACAATTATTGCCTATTCCTTTATTTGCGTTTATAATAGGTAAATAATAATTAATATTATTACTATAATTTATAAAGCAAAATATACGCACGGTGCGTCATCGGCGTTCTTTAGTTTGCATGGTTTGCATCATAGAATAACAGCGTTATTAGTTATTACTCTAAGGTTTGCATCACCTTAGACAAATTTTAAATCCATCGAAATCATTCACTTGTGAATGACGATGGGAATTTAAAATTTTTATCGGCGAACGGGTGATTTAGTTTTTTGGCCGTAACCGATTGTATCCGTGAGTCGTGACAACTCAGAATTGATTCGTAGTCAGGCACCGTTATATTTTACTGGTTAAATGAAAGAAGTCTTACTTGTACATCCAGGGGTCGGAATTTCTGAAATGTATTTTTTCTATGAATGGAATGTTTTGCAGTTTTTAGAGTTCCGTACCCAAAGGGTAAAACGACCCGATTGCTAAGACTTCGCCGTCCGTCTGTCTGTCTGTGTAGGTTATAGGAGTATCACCGCTTTACCTATTCCTGCCGCAATAGCGTCAATGCTTGTCATTGTAGTGTTCTGGTTTGGAGGGTAAGGTAGCCGGTAGACTTATGCATGTGGTATTGCCATCCTCGATAGTATCGCACCATTTACATCTTTGGTGTCTATAGGTGATGGTTTCTCTTTCCATCAAGAGAGCCATCTGCCTGTTTGCTATTTTGTGATATATACAAAAAGCACAGTGATAATTAGGATGGGTGACCGTTATTATAAATATGATACAATTTTAGATGCTCTGCATTAAAGCAGTATTGGTACAGCGGTATTGTACTCTTGATCTCTATGTTCGATATCATTAATCTGGTCCGAAGGTTTATATTTCTGACTGTAAAGTAGCCTTCTTAGTTCTTCCAATGAAACATAGTAGATATTTGTAATAAAGTATAGCCCACTCCGTCTACCCAGATTTATGTGAGGATGCCTGACCTTTACAATTAAGGTTAATTTATACAACTTTTATTAGAATTATCACTTCTATTTTCAGATTTCTTGTCATTGATGTTACTTCAAAGACGTTCAGTGTTCAAACTTTATATTTCTAATATAATTCTCTTTTCAGATGTATTTTTTGAATGAGTTAAACCTCACTCAGGACTAGGTCACGGTAATGTTGTAGATAACATTACCGTGACTAGGTATTTATAAACCGATTCTGAGATTTTTTTAAAAACTTTTTTTAATAAATCGCAGCTAGACATTTACGGTATTAATGTGGATGGAATGAAGTAAAGAAAAGATCTGATTCTGGGTTCCAAAAATATAAGGAGTAGAATATAGATTTTTTCTTCGTTTTAATTACTTTTGGGTTTTTTGGGGTGATATTAGAAAATTCATATCTCAGGAGCTCGAGTCTAAGGGTGGACTGTTGGTGTTAATACACTCAACAGACAAAACAGTAAGCCAGAACGTTTGACGTTTGATTTGATCCACTTGCCTATAAGAGAATAGTCGTGATATTATATTCCTTTAATTATAGATGGACCACTATTAACATTTTTTTTGCAAGTGTGATATTTCAAAAAGTCCTGTCCCCAATGACAAATTAACAAAAAGTCTACAAAAAGTCATTGAAGCTATAAAATTTTGACACCTCCTGTGACCAAATTTTGTAATAATGTAAGCCCTTTGAGGAAAGATGGGCTTTATAAAATTCTGTTCTAAAACGTGTACACCATTTAAAGGTTTATATGCAAAATAGTGTTGTATCTTTTATGTGTGACTTGGCCAACGTAATATTATATTATAATACACTTTAGTCATAGCATGTCAGTGAGTCTCTGGGTAGTTAAACTGCTAGAGACGAGGCGGGTAACGGAAGAGCTCAGTTCACAATTAGTGCCTTGTCCCGTTACTGGTGCATTGTCCGCCTCTATACCTTGCTAGTACGTCGTATATTCCAAATTGTTCCAAGCCACATACATGTGAAACGTCATATTCTATTGCTACGATGAGTATCATTAAACAAAGGAAATTGTGTTTGTTGTTAGATGTAATCTACGTTTAAGTTATATTACACGATTACAAAATATTGCATAAGTATATTGTTAAATATGTAATATGTGCATAAGTATATTGTTAAATATGTAATATGTGCATAAATATATTGTTAAACTCAAAAATATTCGTATCGACAATAGGAAAAATGGTCTGATTTACATATTTTTAACTTCCCGCTACGTAATATATAGATAAGGAAGTTACTGATTGATGCCACGATTTACGAAAATCGATTTTTCACCAGTTCTCTACGTTTGAGGTCCTAGGAACCTTTTCGACTATTTTTACTATGACGTCAGTATGTCTGTATCAATGTATGTGTGTGTATGTAAATTTCTCATAACTTTTGAACGGTTTTACCGATCGAAACGCGGTTGATGGCATTCGATTGTATTCCGGTCAACTTAGACTTCCTGAAAATTTTAAGCGACTCGGTCCACGAGACAGAAATTTTGAAAAACCTCAAAGAAATGTTGGTGAAACAATATATTTTTTTTAAATTACTTCCAGATTAATCAGCTCCTTTCCTCAAAAAACTGCGTCTATTACATAAATTGCATCAAAATCAGTTTATCCGTTCGGGAATTATTGTTGACGAAAAATTAAAAAAAGAAATTCCACATAAGTTCATGATTTTTTAACCAATCATTCAACCTTCTACAATACTTTAGTAAGTACTTTAAAAACTACGTGAAATGCTATTTCGAAAATTAAAATCGAATCAAGTTTCCAAAAATTAAAGCTTTTTGAATATCAATATTTTTTTTGTTTACAGCAAACTCATTAATATTTTTTAATAATTTTCAGGCTATATACCGATTGACTTAAAAATCTAATCAGCTTTTTTCTCTAAAAACTGCGTCAAAAAGAATAAATTAGATCAAAATTGTTTGATTTATTTGGGATTTACCAATAACGGACATTTTTGATTTATTTGGGATTTACCAATAACGGAATTTTTTGAAAAAAAAAGACTTTTGATATCACTTCGACATTTTTCAGCTAAGAAAACATTTCATAGCTCAATTTTTTTTATGCAAACAAGCAGATGGGTCTCTCTCTCTTGATGGAAAGAGTCAACCATCGCCTATAGACACCAAAGGTGTTAATGGTGCATTGCTATCTTGTGGCGAGGTCTAATGCCACATGCATAAGTTTACCGGCTACCTTATCCTTCAAACCGGAACACGACAGCGACAAGCACTGACGCTATTGCGGCAGGAATAGGCAAGGCGGTAGTACCAGACCCGGGCGAGACAATGCAGAACTCTACCACCTAATAGCCACGATATTAGTGACTCGCATAGCCAATCGGTCGCCTGTTACGACCTGCCTGGCAGAACGGCAGTTGGTCTATTCTTCAAAGGAGCCCGGAACCAACACGGGGAGAAGAAAGAAAGAAGAAAGAAATCATTTATTTGCCAGAATATGGGAGTTACTATTTAGGGAGATTATATGGGAGTTAGTATTTGATTAAGTTACCAACATATTCTACCATGATATGGTTTGCAAATATTTTAAAATTATAATTATTTATCATTAAACTAAAAATGTTGTGAGTCGATTTTTACAATTACTACCGGATCGGAACGCGGCCCACACACTGAGAAGATCCGGCGGAAGAAACTCAGCGGGCTTGTTTTTTTTTTAAATTAGTTACATGATACAATTAATTGACATCACAACTTATTTCTATAAATTAAAAAATTCATTTTTTGTTTAATTAATGGGGGACGAATTGCGTTGAATGCCATTCGAAAGATCAAAATATTCAAAATCGATCATCGTTTCCAAAATATACAGTTTTTAAAATGAAATTAAGTATTTTCATTCATAACAAAATTTAGAATTTTTGTATAGTTTTTAAGTTTTTAGGGACAGCCTGCAGGGTCAACCGATTGTCATTTTTTTATATTTTATGTTAAAATCAATTATTCATATATATATATATATATATATATATATATATATATATATATATATATATATATATATATATATATATATTAATATCGATAGGTAATCGCTTGACCTCGATCTCGCCTGATGGTAAACTAAGATGAGGCCTAAGATGGAACGCGCTTCCCTAAAAGGTACCTGTTCACTCTTCTCTTGAAGATCCCCTATAGTAAGATATTCTATAGCTAGACATAAAAACTTACTTTTGTAAAATTTTTAGAAAACTATTCATAACGTAAAATTGTAGTTAACATTATCTAGCACCTACCTAACCTAACTAAATTTATACCTAACCTAAATTTGCTCTAGATTAATCATAGAATTTTATTGTATTTTTATTGTAGCGTCGTTGATACTCGTAGCAGGGGCTTAATTTCCTTTCTTGGATTAGATTTATTCCTGCAGAAATACGATAACGTATTAACTCATATAAATATTAAATTTTATTTCTGATGTATATCGCAAAGTTACAAAGCATAATGAATTATGAAATTAGCTGTTTATCATATACATAATTCGTCGGTAAATCATTAAAATATTAATTGAATACATATTGACGGTTTTATTAATAAATTAATAAAATAAATCGAGTATCCAATCAAAAAACGTTAATAGATATATAACTTTATGACTTATACCTTGTAGCATGTATATTTATTATATCGGTTAAATTTGGGATGATGGTATGGTTATAAAAATATCTGAATACTTGTACGACACGAATGCATGTGATTAATTACTCCTGCTATAATTATTGTAGCATAATTGTATACAAATTAAACCTTGTGTAATATCTTATTTAAAAATGCATATTAAATAGACCAATCACACTGAGTTTTTACGCTGGATCTTCAGTATGTGGCCGCGTTTTCAAGTAGTAACTAGTAGCATAAAAAATTGTTTAAACGTCGAAATAATATGTGGAATTGAGTAAAGAGCATTTTATTTCTGTTTTTGAGTTATTTTCAGTAAAATGAATTTTGTTTGAATCTAAGTTCATTCAAAATACTTGGTTACAAAATGTCACAAGATAAACCTTTTTCAAATTATTATTTATAATTCTCCGTGTGTGTTCTGCGTTTTTATTACAGTATACAAAACATCTGTTAAATTTAAACATCGTCAGGTATTGGCTAATTTTTTTTTATAAACAAATACCATGTAAATTAAAATTATAAATGATCATGCTTCTGAATATTACATTGTAAAGCTGCGATGATGTGTGCATGACGCATCGATGCCAGGGAAGTCCATTTAAATGCAGTTATATTAAGTGTAACTGCATTTTGTATTTTAAAGCTTAAAAGAGCTTTCAAGTTTTTTATTTATCGTAAAAAATCATTATTATACGGCATTTTTCTTTTGAAATACTCGTAGTTGTCTCTGGACCTGTCTTACTGCGCTTAAACATTATGTCATGCCACAGAAGTCACTAAGTCAAGGAATTCCTGTGACAAATTTAATACTTCCAGAATGTAAATCTAGTGACTAAGGTATACTTTATCTATATTAATAATTTTGCCATGGGTTACGGTAGACTCAATCGAAACCTTACCCAAATTATAAAGCGTAAAAAAATAATTTTTAGTCGAGTGATTGTCGAGTATTTTGTTAAAATAGTGATTTAAAATTCTAACCGTGCTGATAGACAAATCGGCCATATTTCTTTAAAGGTTATAAATATGTGGTGTAGATGGCGTGAGCATTTATTAAAGTATCGTAAAACGGAGCGCAGATTATCGTGAAACTTATTTTCTCTTCGGTTATAAAAGAATAGAAATTAAAAAATAGCAACACTATAGTGTTGTCTTTATTAAACCATCGTAATAGTTGAAAGAAGACGTCACTTCAGTGTTGCTACTTTTTAATGTCTACTATTTAAGTTAGTACATAAGATTGCGTATTATGAGACTTCCGAGCGAAGCCGGGTTTTCATCTAGTCTACTATGATAACGCGTCTATAATATGTTTATGTTGAAACCGAATCCCTAAGAGGATGTGTTGTGATCCCCGTATTGTTTAACTTTTCCGTTCTGTTTAACTTTTCGAGTCATTACCATCGTGTTTTGGTTTAGAGGGTAAGGTAGCCGCCAAACTTATGCATGTGGCGTTAGCATCCCACCATACGGATATAAAAAAAAACAATTCCGCTGACGTACATTCGCCGGATCTTTTCAGCGTGTGGTAGTATTTCCTATCCAGTAGTAACTTAAAAAAAATTGCCACTTCGAAAGACATTGTGAGAATTGTAATTGAATATAACATTTTTTAATTGCGTTTTTTTAACGAACGTTTTTTACGTTTGCGTTTAAATGATTAAAATATCATACTTTACAGTTATCAATTAAAGCCTGCTGCTACCTTCGGTATGCACACAATATATCACTGTAACAATGTTAATAGTTTTAATTGTGCCCTGTAACCGTTAGTAAACGGCGTGTCCTCGCGTGGGGCACTGAGGAAGTATATCACCATAAATTATATCGACTTCCGGATTTTATGGTCCTGGTCTGCGTTATTGCCGAACTACATTATTCCGCCCCGTTAGACGAGTGGTTAACAATCCTGACTTTACAATCGATGGAACTCGAATTTGATTCCCGACAGGGACAAGCGTTTGGGTGATCGGCATAAATATTTGTTTTCCCCGGTTTGGATGTATTTTAAATATATTTGATTTTGTAATTTATATGTGTATTTCTATATATTAGTGACGCTGACTGAAATTGTAATCAAGTAATTTGCTTACTTTTGGGTTAGATCGATTTGGATAATTTGGCAAGTGATATTTATTATATTTTTATCTTTGTTTACCTTTCTCTTTCTTTCTAGAGAGTAAGAGAAGGGAGAGAGAGAGAGAAAGAGAAAGATACAGATCGTAGGCATCGTCATAGCAGAACAATTTGTTTTGAACGAATATTTGTTCAAATCAAATTGTACAGTATAATCAACAATTAGTATTTCATCATATAGTTATAAATCACTCAATAATATCTATCCGTAACGTCCACTGAGCACGTGGTTCCGTCTTCTTGACAACTGCTCTATCCCAAGTGTTATTTCAACTTTCCAGACGGCCGCCTATCCAAAGACCACCTGATTTGTACTTTTTTAATAAAAATTTAAAAAAATGTCTCGATTTGTTAAGTTTTGCTGGTGTTATCATGCCGGATCTTATCGATCGTACATTAACGTAACGTAACCGTCGAAACTCGTTTTTTAGTCAGTTTTTTTTTACATTTTATTATTTTCATTTAAACTATTGTCTTTTGTGTAAGGCGTGGTTGGCCTTCCCTTACCAGGAAGTAACGCGGTATTAATGTTATCAGTAAATATTATGGTTGAAGTTTGTTTATCTTTTTTAAAATTTTACACAAATTGGTCCGATTTTTCGGTCCGATCCACGGTGTAAATGTATCGAACCACCAACAGATCGAAAGCCATTGTATCGATACAAAAATCGGATGGATCGTATTCCTTTGTATTGATCCCCACAAGAATCGGATCGGATCGAATGTCCCTAGCAAAATATAACTTCCCTCACAGTTGAAATGTTCCAGATCTGATGGATAGGTTAACCATCTGCCACACTTGAAACTTAGTACTGCGAATTCGTAGTGTATTAGCGACACTTTTGCCTACTTTTAAGAAAATGGTCGTCTTGGTAATTTTAACTTCCCCGCTACATATGTAGGTAAGGAAATTACTGATTTTGCCCCGATTTACGAAAATCGAGTTTTTACCAGATCTTCACGTTTTGAAGTCCTAGGAACCTTTTCGACTATTTTCACTATGACGTCAGTATGTCTGTATCTCATAACTCATTCAACAACATCTCAAAACTTTTGAACGGCTTGAAAGATCGAAACGCGGTTGATAGTATTCGAATGGATTCCGCTTAAATTAGTCTTCCTGAAAATTTGAACCAATTCGGTAGAGATTTTGAGAAATTTTGGAAAAACCTCGAAAAAAATTGTTTTTTAATAAAACATCCAGAATAATGTACCGATTGAGTCAAAAATCTAATCAGCTCTTTTCCTTAAAAATCTGCGGCAAATATATAAATTGCATCAAAATCGGTTTATCCGTTCAGGAGTTATCGTTGATGAAAATTTTGGAAAAAAGTTTTTTTTTCGTCATAACTTCGAGATCTTTTAACCAATCATTTTGACCTCCTATAATATTTAGTACTTAAAAAACCACGACAAATACAGTTTCAAAAATCTTTTTTGAAAAAAAAAATAGTTTTCGACATTTCTTCCACTTTTATCAACCTATAGATTAAGTAACTAAGAAAACATTTTATAGTTTTAAAATTGCGTTGAATGCCATTCGAAAGATCAAAATCGATCATTATTTCCAAAATATAGCTAGAGTAAAAGCCGGATAGGTGGCCCAGGGGGATTCATGACGCGGCTTAGAATACTCCTTGTTAAAATGATAGGAGACATTAGCGCTTTACTATGATGAAAAGTGCCCTCCCCCCTTCCCCCTCCAAGGCCATGAGAGGTCAGAATAGATGCATGCATTTTGAAAAATCTTCCGCAGCAAAAGCTTGACGGGGCTCGAAATAATATTGGTCAGTAATTTCTGTTAAATATTTTTGTTACTGATTGTGTTTTCGTCAACATTTTGTTTTTTTGCATGCATTAGAGTTTAAATTACACTGTTAAATATATTTTATTTTTAAATAGTTTTTATTTATTACAAATGTAAAAAGGGCAAGTATTCGTATCAAAAAAGAGAGTCACCCTATTTACTTTTGCGGATAGTCAGTCGCCATCTATCCGCAACTATAGATTCTTAAATATTGTTACCAATTTTAAAGCGGACCAAGTTTTAAACAATACTCTGTAAATACTATATTTAAAATAGTATCTTCTCTCTTGATTTAACTCGGGAGTACATATATTTTGTACATTATTTCATAAGCAAGAACGAGGAGTATACAAAGTATCGCACGAAAAGGCTTCCACATGCTTAATCCTATACCTAGTTGTATGCTTTTGTATTTTTACTGTCACTTAATTTTATCGAGTTTCAATACACATCAATTCGAAAGATATTTCACTTTTTTTTTTATATCATAGGATAGCAAACAAGCAGATGGGTCTCCTAATGGAAAGAGTCAACCATCGCCTATAGACACCAAAGATGTTAATGGTGCGTTGCTATCTTGTGGCGAGGTCTAATGCCACATGCATAAGTTTACCGGCTACCTTACCCTCCAAACCGGAACACGACAGCGACAAGCACTGACGCTATTGCGGCAGGAATAGGTAAGGCGGTGGTACCAGACCCGGGCGAGACAATGCGGAACTCTACCACCTAGTAGCCACGATGGTAGTGACTCGATAGCCAATTGGTCGCCTTTTACGACCTGCCTGGCAGAACGGCAGTTGGCCTATTCTACAAAGGAGGCCGGGACCAACACGGCGATAATGTTTAACTAAACTAACTTGAACTTAGGAAACCATTTTTGTAAAGTATTTCTAGTTTCAAACATAACCTTTTTTTAATTTGTTTTTAATAAAAGGTCTCAGTAAACAGTGAAGACTGATTACTAAAATTGATATAAATTTGCACAAGGCAAGTATCTCCTGAACGATTTTTAACGTTAGGCGACTATCCGCTACAGTAGGCAACTATCCCATTTTTAAGAGGTCAAATAAAACAAAATTTACTCAAAATTAATAAGAGGCTTATATAAGAGATAAAAGACCCATGTTTCGAATTTCGATATACACGCGACATTATTTCTAGTAAGTATAAATTCTTTAGTAATAGAGATTTTCCGAAAATAAGGCAACTACCCAGCTTTTACCCTATAGATTTTCAAAAATTTAGATTTTTGAAAAGTTGTAATTTTCAACATTTTAATTTTTGAACTCTGAAAAAATCTATAATAAAATAGATTTTTGTTCCCTGGGGCCTAAAATACCCCAAAAGAGGGAAGTTTCCTGAATGGCCTGCAAGGTCAACCAATTCACAGTTTTTTTGTTTTTTTTTTATAATAAAATTTACTGCATGTAACTACCAAAAATTTCACTAAAATGAAAAATAGTGAATATTGTATCCAGATATTAAACAAATGATTGAAAGTTATTGTAATTTAGGCACCACATGTCGCGAGATTGTGATATACAACATAGAAATGAAAGTAAATATAAGTAGGATAAAATTATGTTGAAAGACAAGGATAAAGTAACAAAGGACGAGGCGGGCGTGTCCTTGGTTCCAGCCAACCTCGGGGAAATGCGAAGCGACCTTGAGCCTGCTATTCAAGCGTGCTAATCAAGTAAACCTTCAGTTCATAATACTATGTTTCTTTTAACATTTCACGCCAGTGATATAAAAATAGTTTTTTATTATTAGGTATTCAGCCAATTCGGCCACGTTCTTTGCTATTCGACATTCAACCAAATATTGCGAAATTTTCAGCCAAATACCAATATCTAATCATGAGAAAAAGTCGAACATATCACTCAAAAAATGAATACACTTTACTATAATAAACATCACAATTATTAATACTTAAAATTTGTTAGAAATAAGTTGTGAATGATGCGGATTAATTGTTAGACAATTAGATGGACAATATTTTAGCAATACAATACAGCAAGACCATTAGTTACTATATTATGAATGCGAACGTTTGGATGTTTGGATGGATGGATGGGTGTTTGTTACTCAATCACGTAAAATTACTGAACGGATTTGATTGAAATTTGGTATGCAGGTAGATGATGACCTGGAATAGTACATAGGCTACTTTTTATTCCGGAAAAATTAGGTGATCCCGCGGGATTCACCAAAAACTTATATAATGCAGCGGGCTGCACGCTGCAGCTAGCTAAATAGTTACTAAATCTGACATAAACAAAATAACACGATCAACCTGATGGAAACAAATACGCCGCCAATATTCGGTATTCGGCCAAGGATATTTAATATTCGACAAAATCACTATTCGTGTCATTTCTAGTCTTAACGGTACTTATTTAGTTTATACATGTGTAATAATGAGTTAGTTAACTGTACAAGTAGCTACCGTCTAGCCAGTAATAGAGCTAGTGTCAATAGCAGACTGGAAAACGGAAGTCTTAGAAAAACGCGACGGACGTAGTTGTACTAAATAACTCTTTCTGTTTTGTAAACCTGATGTCTTCGTAAAAGGCGTGATAATGTTCACAGTGTGGATGTGGATGTACCTAAATATTGAGTTAGGTTCGTGGCTTTCACTTAATTGGTTTAACCTGAACTCATATAATGTAATGGTCGTCGGAAATGGGATTATCAGGCGGATATTAAATTATGATCGGTGAGATGTGGCATGCTGCGGGTCTTTTTGTTATTTTATAAAGGACTTTTATTGATCAGAGTGGTCAGTTTCCTATGATTTTTAGTGATAATTTATGTACCGTTTAGTTATTGTTTATTGTTTAATACTGTACCTTACCGTGCTATCTATTTTACGGTTTTATGTTTATCCTAGCGTTATTCTATTGAAATGAAAGTTGTAAGAAAGGATATGATAATATAAACGGACTCTAGAAGAGATCAATACAAAAACGTTTAGTGTAACACTCGCGGATTATTTTCGTAATAGGGAACTGAGAGCCCAAATCTGTCCTGACTTGAATGAAAATGTTTTAAAAACTAGAAAGGGCATCCAGAGTTTCGGACGCGATTGCGGCAGGAATAGGTAAGGCGGTGGTACCAGACCCGGGCGAGACAATGCAGAACTCTATCACCTAGTAGCCACGATGGTAGTGACTCGATAGCAAATCGGTCGCCTTTTACGACCTGCCTGGCAAAATGGCGATTGGCCTATTCTTCAAAGGAGGCCGGGACCAACACGGCAAAAACCCTACAACGACCAAGATGTTTGACAATCGTTCTTGTTTGCCTACTGTGGCAGAGAAGCAGTATTAAGGTACACATTATTTAATTAATTATACATTTTTGATTAGATGCCGAGTACGGTTTGACTCGAGTCAGACTCGATTCCTGCTTTGGAACTCACCTACTCGAATACCAATTTATTTTGATTCGAGTACATCGACTCGATTCCGGTACTCGAGTCAGAAAGAATCGATTAGTACTCGATAACTCGATTTATGCGAGTCCAACTGACTCGAGTCTCGTATTCGAGTTTGGTTAACACACTCGTACTCGCAAACTGTTTACTTAAGCAATAAAGTGACGCGGGTCTAATAATACAAACAAGCATTTTTTATTTCTATGTTTTGTGTAAGTTAGCAGTTATTGTGAGTACTGAGTTTTACTGAGTAATTATTAATACTGGAAGTGAAGTGATTTGACTGTAATTAACTTTATTATAGAATGGCGCCGAAAAAACCTCCGATGTATACAAGTGTTTAAGAATGTGGATAGCGGTAAAATAAAGTGCAAAAACTGTGACTCCGTATTTAAAGAATTCAAAAGCACCTAAAATAATAAATCTCATTCTATTATTTACTCGACTCAAATTGACAATTCTTCAAACTGACTCGAGTTGACTCGATCCACCAAAACAACGACTCGACACATCACTATCATTGGTAATTTCTGGAGCAAGCGATGTAACGACTACAGGATTTATTATATGTATTTTATAAATGCCTAAGAAGTCTTACAATATTGAATGAGCACTTAATTTTCGCTTTTCAAATAAGCATGGATATGATTTATTTTATTTCAAATTTATGTGACCAGGTTTACAATCTATCTGAAATCGATCAGTGTCACTTTTAAATGTAAATGAATTTTTAAACTATATTGTATAAAGTAGTGTAAGTTTAATTTTATTAATAATAAATAATTATTATAAAAATAAAATCCCAAATGCGACCCGCTCTAAAGAAACATAACTTTCCTTCCATCATCCGAATGACACCTCGCAAGCTTAAATCCATCAAGCCAAAGAAATATACATAATATATACTTTACTACATAATTTCGACTGTATTGTGTACATGTTGTGTGGTGGAAAAATACATAAAATATTTAAAAAACTCTTTCTAAAGCAGTCGGATAAAAATATGGAGAAGTATCAAAAAGCGCTGAGGACAGAAATTATAATAAAATAAGCAGGTTTCCTTATAAGAAAGCAGTGTGTTTAGAGCGCGTTAATAATTTTGATCACTCCGATTGTTTTTTTTTTTATTTACCTTATGCCTAGACTGGTCTAGAGACATTGTTTCCTATAAAAGTTTGTTTTGTAGGTGGTTGATTGGTTTTTATTAAACTTTTGATCACTACCCGAGTATGCTTGAAAGAAGGAAGGTTTTTTTAGACGGAGATTAGACGGCTTGATGAATTGAAGCTGAGAAAGGGGTCATTTGTGAGAGTGACATAGCCTTTATATTTTTTTAATGTGTATAATAAATTTATATTACTTTACACGCTTTGTAGCTTAAACAGCTTATTGGAATTAAGCTAGCAGAGAGGAGAGGTTTCATTAGGTTCGTCTTAGTTATGAGAGTGACATAGGCTATATAATTTTTACCCGACTGCGTTAAAAGGATGATTTTTCGGAATCACCTCGCAGTCGGATTTTGGTTTTTATAATATCTACATGTTACAAGTAGTTACCAGAAAAAGGCTTTAATTATTGTCCTTAAGGCGAGGTATTTTGACGCGCGTCAATTCTGTAGGAAATGGACGCCGCGGTATGTTCTGAAATCGCTGGGAAACGTGTTAATTTTCGGATAAATAAATATAGGACTTCCGCTGAAAACCAAAATTTAGTAGATACATTCTTTTTTAGTATTTAAAACTAAATATCACCATGTAAAAATCACGTGGAAGATTAGAAATATTATTAACAAACTATTTATTTCAGAGATATTTTTAGCCTGTTTTCGGAATTTTATATGATCGAGTAAAGTACATTCTATCGTGTAATAAGTTAGCACATTCCTTAGATAATATCTTCAGGTATGTCGTGTACTTTTTGTACAATTGATATTTAAAAATCAATACAAAAAAACCGTGATTGAGTAAACCAGTTTTTCCCATTTGTCCCGATGCCTCGCCTTAATTGTGTCTTTGTTTGTAGCTAAAATTATCGCAGCTTGATTTAAACGTTTAAAATGAGTTCTAATTTAAAATTAATTATCTTCCCACGATTTTTCCTTTTTATAACGGTTACCATGTTGTCGTGAGTGCGTTACCCCTTCCGGATGGGTAAATTTCTAATGTTTCCAATACAAATTATCCTCGTTTTAGCATATAAGGTCGACGATCGAAAATTATTTTTAGAAATATATTGCTTTGTTCTCTTAATGACATATTTGTTAGACATGAAATAAATTTAGCAGATTTTGTACACGTGTAACGAGCAAATGATGTACACGTAATAATAATTTCATAGTTTCAGCACACGACATAGGAAATGTATTCAAAAAAGAATAATTTAATCAGCAAGATGCGTTCAAAGTGCTTATTTAATTTCCTCGCAGTGACCGCAGTAACAACGTTTAATTTTTGTAATTAACATTGTATACTTGAACATCCGTGCTGCGACTGAATTCTTCATTTTTCTTTCTCAAAGAAAAGTAGAGACCTTTTGGCTTTAAGCTACCTTTAATTAAATCCTTAGTTTTATTATTTTGTACGGCAATAATTATAATTGAGTGGTGCACCTAACAGCTAATTGTAACTAATAGGTAAATTATGTATGTTAAAAAAGGTTAATCCATACTAATATTATAAATGCGAAAGTAACTCTGTCTGTCTGTCTGTCTGTCTGTCTGTCTGTCTGTCTGTCTGTCTGTCTGTTACGCTTTCACGGCCAAACCACTGAACCGATTTGGATAAAATTTGGTACAAATATAGTTTGAGACTCAAGAAAGGACATAGGATAGTTTTTATCCCGGAAATCCCATGGGAACGTGAACTATGCGGGTTTTTTTTTAGAATTTTTTCCACGCGAACGAAGTCGCGGGCACAGCTAGTAATAGAATAATTCACAAGACAGAATCGAACCCACAGGCTGTACATTAATAATTCATTAGTTTATTTAATATCATTAAAATTGATCCACGGCAAATGTATTCCCAATTTTAAAAGGAACATTGTATATTTTGTGATAAAATTATGTAATTTATTTATATCCTAAGTGATATAAATATTGCAAAAGTTATATCTCATTTGGTACGAACGTGATTTAAATATCGCTCATAAACTATGCTTTTAGATTTTTAATTAATTTATTTTGATTTTAGATCCTATCTATTGTCATATTTAAATTTTCAGAAACCTTTATTTATACCTACCTATAGGTACCTTAAACTTTAATATTTTTATTTTGAAATTATAAACCCTTAAATAATAAACCCTTAATAAATATGACTTCTTGTGTTTTATCAAGAAAATATAGTTAGATATGTATCTACTGATGCTGTCTTTGCCTTTTGTAATAATGTCCTACTTAGGTACTATAGTTTCGTTTTTCTTCAGTTAGAGCCATGGCGTTCTATTGACCTTGGTTTAATACTCCTTTGTTCTACGGACCTTTTGTTCTTTTCAAGTTTATGCAGGCACTTCTCTTTCGTAGTAATTATGATTTGGGTTATTTAGTAATGTAATGTAGCAATGAACGTTATTCGTTGACAGGTTTACAATCGGAACGTGTTATGTTTCTAGATCGGTAAGTTTCTGAGCAAGTCTCGCGAATTCACGCAAATCGATTGTTCCAGTGGCCATGAACCCAAACCACTTCTCTCGAGCGTGTTCCATGGAAAATCAAATTAGAACACAATATAATATCCACTACAAATCGTGTGTGTTTCTATCTTTATTTATATATTAGCAAATAAACAAGTTTTTATAACGAAGTCACATTCAAGCATTACAATTATCTTCCCTAGACATCCATATAAATTTGTTTTATTTATAGTGATTGCTTTTGAATTATATTTGTAAACCAATTGTTGATGAGCAACATTTTAGAAGAATAATCGAAAAAAACAAAAGTGGTTCGGAATTCCAATATTTTTTGTATGTCTCTGGAGATACGTAATTTTATAGTCGTAATTGAAGTCATCCTATTATTAGGAGGTACACGACGCTTGGTTTTTATAATTGTTTTTAGAGCGTAAAAGTTTATAGATACAAATATTCACAATATGTGCGATTTGACACAAATAAAAACACATGTTTTTTCTGAGTGTATCTACAGCTTATTCTTTCAATTTATATCTTGTAGGTATTAAGTGCCAAAAACAACATTTACTAAATTAAGTCGAAAAAGTAATCCTTTTCTAGGTATTTAAAATAATAAACGCCTTGTTTGGCATGGATAAGTGTTATGCTATGCGTTGCTATCATTCATTAGACCTTTCATTATTTTGTTATTAAAAACACACTAATACTAAATGAGTAGGTACTTCTAGTACTTGCAGATGCTAATTATATATATCATTACTAGATGCAAAAAAAACTGCCAAAATATTAGGTATTTGATGAGAGATGATAAATTACTCTCTATTAAGAAATTTCACGTTAAGATATGAATATTTATGTGCCACAAATTAACTTGTGGTAATGCTAATAAAGGTGTAAAGCTGATGTAAAAACTGTTTGCCAATATAAAATGTAAGTAGATAAGATTGAAAGTTTCACTATTCATATGCGAAGCTTTGTTTCATTCACTGTGGCTTGCTATTTTTCCATTGAACTGTACCCATGTAAAGCTAATTGCTCTTACAGAGGTGGCTATCCATTAAATACCTACTAGAAAATTACTACTTTTTATGTAATGGAAACTTTTCTACGTTCATGGCGTCAAGTTGTCAGTTGGAAAAAGTTGTCCTATTTAAGCCTCACGTTTCACATTGGGTCACGAATGTATAAACGCTGTTAATATAAGTTTATCTTTATTATGCCTGAAGTTTACATTAAACCGAATATTTAAATTATGAATTATACATTAAACCCGTTGGATTGTTTTTTTTTTTCTCTTAGAACATCAAAGTAAGATTACAGGAAATATTTGCAGATAAAAAATGCATTGTCAAATTATTTTGCAATTTTGTAACGTCGGCTCAATATAATGTGGTATCTTAAAAGAAATGAGCAGCTGCATACGTTCCCCTCTTACTAATCATTGTTCGGCCAGGGGTCGTCTATTAGAGGGAGCAATGATCGATCTAAAAAAAAGTATAATAGAATGGTATCCAGGTAGGTACCCACGCACGAAAACTATTGTGGTGTTTCTTTTAGATTTATAAGAGCTGATATAATGAACATATTAAGATGATATTTTAAAACTAAATCGAAATGATTTTATTCTGATAAATTGTAAACATTAAATATTTGATCTGTTCTATTCTCAATCGTAATCGGAAATAGCAATTATACTTAAAATCCAAATGACTGTATCCACAGTTCAAATTGTGATCGAAAATAGCAACTACATTTATATATTTAAATTCCAAATTACTGTATCTAAAATTTAAATCGTAATCGAAAATAACAAAATAAATAAACTTCCTATGACGAAATCAAAAATCACAATCGAAAAAACCGTAAAGGCAAAGTAACTGTATAAAAAATTATGATCGAAATTAGCGAAATAAATTTAAGATCTATATTATTCTATACCTTAAATAATGATCATTCGAAAACAGCGAACTATTTAAAATCCAAATTATATATATCTTCACGTCAGATCTCTTATGGGATAGGCAGAGAGAACGAAGTGCCATATTATATCACGAACCTTGCAGATTTGTCTAGCTTCCTGCACATTGATTCTTCTCCCTCTTCATCTCTTCATACAAATATGCCAAATCCAAATGATCTACATCTTTAATGCTTAATTTTCAATTTGAAATGATTAATATTTTTCTTTTTAAAACTATTACATATTTAGCTAGATAGATGTAGAACATGTATGCTCAATTTCAATTACTTTATAATAGCGAGGCTACATGCTTATATCAATTTAACGTATTGCGTAATAAGCGGCTGCTTGGAATTTTAATTAAAAATAATGTTTTATTAACTTTGAACATAAGTTCTTGTTGCATGTAGCTGTGTCATATTGTGGATGGACTTCGCCGGTTTCTGTTATGCTCTAACTTCTAAAAATCCCTTTTCCTTTAGTTAATTATATGTTTAAATTACACATTAAACTGATCTTTGCTGCATTTTCATTCACGTTTCTACATTAACGTTCATCATTCTGTTTATTATTTAATTGTAATAGAAATGTATCACCATTTCTAAGCTAATCTTAATTTTTATTAATGACCCGTGTTGTGAGGACAAAATGTATATGTCTATATTAATTTTAATATTATAAATGCGAAAGTTTGTATGTTTGTTACTCAATCACGCAAAAACTACTGAACAGAGTTGAATGAACTTTGGCACACATGTAAATTATGACCTGGAATAGCACATAGGTTACTTTTTATCCCGGAAAATTATATAATCACGCGGGATTCGCCAAAAACTTTGTAATGCAGCGGGCACGCAGCGGCGGGAAACTATATAGCCTACAGTCTACACGCTATAATATATAATATCTGGTTGACCGAGCTTTGCTCGGTTTTTCACATACCCATATCTTGGGAACCGAGCTTTTCTTGGACCTGGAACCTTGATAAATCGATCCCTTGACCCGAAAAACCCCTAATTTGCGACTTTCATGAAAATCGTTGGAGCCAATTCCGAGATTCCAATTATATATATACAAGAATTGCTCGTTTAAAGGTATCAGATATCTTCATATTTATTATATCTTCATATTTCAGACGTAACAATTTTGAAAAACTTCGGGAAAGCAGACTTTATGGAATTAATGTTTTTAGTGCACCATAGCAAAACTACCCAATTTTAAGAGTAAACCCCAAAAGAGTTTTTATCCAATAATCAATATTCTAAGCCAATTTTTTATCACAACAATTTTTTTGATGACGAATAGATTAGTATCTAGATTAATAAATTTAATTTATTTTAGGAATGAAATTAATGGTTATCCCAAAAAAACTGAGTTACATGAAAACTTAAATAAATTACATATTTTATTCCTTTCCAATGTTTAATCGATTAAAGTCTAAAGTTACTATAGTAATCCGCAAGATCAAGGCCAGCTACTGGTTATCGTTCAATTACTACTTCACTCGAGAGAACTTTTTCTCTCTAGTTCTGGCCTTGGAAATGATATCATTTCGATACTATCGGAACTATGAAAAAGAATCTTACTGCATCTATAAGAGAGTTGGTTGTTATTTATGTTGTACCTACTCGAATGTCATTTTTTCATTTCTTCTATGAACAGGTTCACAATTTTTTTTTCATATGTATGTACTATCAAATTTGAAAAGCTACGTTTAGAACTAAAAAACCGGCCAAGTGCGAGTCGGACTCGCGCACGAAGGCTTCCGTACCATCATAGCAAAACAATACGAAAAAAAAACACGTTTATTGTATGGGGACCCCCCTTAATATTTTCATTCTTTATTTCTAGTAACAACAAATGTTACAGCGGCAACTAAAATACATAATGTGTGAAAATTTCAGCTTTCTAGCTATTATAGTTTATGAGATGCAGCCTGGTGACAGACAGACGGACAGACAGCGGAGGCTTAGTAATAGGGTTCCGTTTTACCTTTTAGGTACGAAACCCTAAAAAAGCTTTACCTTATTTCAAATATCGATATTTTTAAAACATATTATCATACACTGTTGTGTTAATTTACTGTACTTACATTTTATGTACGACATTAATTGGACAATCAACAAGTTCTAAGCATTTTTATGTTTAAATTTTTTGATTAGATAGGTATGCGTTTTAAGGACCATAAAAACTTAACGATATAAAAAGTTTGCTTCAAATAAAAAAGTGTAAGAAATAAAGAATTTTTAATTTTATTAAAGACTTAAATAACCGAATAAGTTTTTAAGTAAGACCTATTCGATTGTAATTTTGGATTTTCATTGTAGTGTTGGTAGTGTGTCTCGATGGCGGTATCGTCGCGCGGGCGCGTATCGATCGCCTTAGCGCCGCACAGCCGCGGCCTGCATACGAATACGGGAATCGACTTTCCATTCTGTCCTTTGTCACTTCCCTGGACCCGTGGTGCTTAAACCCTTCGTTATCGTAATGACCTCGCAAATTTTTATGACAATGTGTCGATTAGATGTAATAATAAATGCCATTTAATTTCATCGATATAATTTAATTTCTATAATTTAGAAAACAATTTTATAAAAAAAGAAAATGAATTTATTCCTTTTCTTCTTTTTTAAAATTTGATTTCTAAATAAATAATACGTTTGTTATAGACAAATAAATACACCTATATTATTATTATAAGAACGTAGTTAATGATTCTATAAAATTGCATGACGTTGACGTTTACTAGGTGGTAGAGTTCTACATTGTCTCGCCCGGATCTGGTACCATCGCCTTACCTATTCCTGCCGCAATAGCAACGCACCATTAACATCTTTGGTATCTATAGGCGATGGTTGACTCTTTCCATCAGGAGACCCATCTGCTTGTTTGCTATCTTATGATATAAAAAAAAGGAAAAAATGTTTGAAATCACAATATATGAACGTTTATTTCGAGATTTTTACTGGACTGTTCTGTACTCAATTCAGTGCAGGTTTGACCCTCCCCAAAACGACTATAATTTTCCACCCGACAAAGCTACTTATTGTTTCAAGGAAACATTTTTCCAACGCCCTTTAGCTTTACCTTCCAAGTACGTCATTCAATTTATGTTTATTACGCTATTCTACGAAATAAGATAACTCTAAATATTGTTTCTGTTCAAATATTTTTATAAGGAAATAGCTGTTGCCCACGACTTCGTCCGCGCGGACTTCGTTTACTGCGCACAGCTCCTCCCCGTTAAGTGATAACGTGATAAAATGTAGCCTATATGTTGACCCGACCTGTTAGTAATATTCATGCAAAATTTGAAGTAAATCCATGCAGTAAGTACTTTTTGAGTTTACCCCGGACATACAAACAGACAAAAATTCTAAAAACTATATTTTTGGCTTCAATATCGATTGTAGATCACGCCCCAAGTATTCTTTTAAAAGAATATTCAATATACAGTTTTGACTTTCCTACGATTTTATTATATTATGTATAGATTAGGTATGTGTAAGATCCAATCATTACATGCCTACTTATGGTAATACTGTGCGTGTCAGTAGTTAATATTTTATAATGCGTAAGAATAAGTTTTATGAAATAAAATTGCATAAAATCTATTGTGATCAGATGCAGTAATACTAGGTATGCATGCGATAAAAGTGTAATAATAATTAAGCAAGTATGCAGACTATTTATTTCAAACAATTCAAGAAATTTTATTTTACATCCATTATTTGTATATTGAATAACTAAAACCCTGTCCAACCCGAAAGAAGCACGTATATTATATGTAGCTTCATGCCAGTATAAAAATAGTGAAATTATTCTATTAATAAAAATAAAAATATTATGGCATTTAAAATCCTTGTATTTACCCTACAATTTCGTTAAAATTTAGCGAATATTTTAAACCGGACAACACTACGTTGGGTCGGCACGGCTGCCGTCACATAAAATTTAATGTCCTGACGTAGGTAGTCGCCTCTATGAATGTTTATATACTTCACTCAAAATTTTGTGTTGCTAAACTACCATTTTAAACATGGTTTAAGATTAATTAAATGTATCTATATATATTCACAAAATATTAAGATATATGATTCTACTAAGCTACCAAGCAATGGCTTTGACAGACGGACAGGGTTTTTATTACACCCTGAATATTTTATATTCTTCGTCGTAGATTGGTAAAACTACTTCATAATATTTACTTGCAATCAAACCGTATGAAAGTATGTAAGTGATATCACTGAAATAGCTTATATATATATATATATATATATATATATATATATATATATATATATATATATATATATATATATATATAATATTAATATTTTTGGCGAAACAGTATTTTATAACCTAACTTCCAGATTTATATACCGATTGAGTACAACAACTAATCAGCTTTATTCCTCAAAAAACTACGTCTAATACATAAATTGCATCAAAATCGGTTTATGCGTTTGGGAGTAATCGTTGACGAAAATTTTTGAAAAAAAAGTGTTTTTTTGACATAGCTTCGAAATTTTTAAGTACTTAAAAGAAAGTACGTCAAATGCCGTTTCAAAAACCAAAATCGAATCTAATTCTCAAAATTTTTAGCAAATTTACTTAATTTTTAAAAAAAAAAACTTTCAAGTAAATTCACCGATTGACTTAAAAATCTTATCAGCTTTCTCCTTTAAAAACTGTGTCAAATGCCTTTAATTTAATCAAAATCGGTCGTCGGGATTTATCAATGAAGAAAATTAAAAACAAAATGTTTTTTGACATAGAATCGAAATTCTTTAACCTATCGATTATTTAGCTAAAGCAATATTTTAGATCTCAAAAATTGAGTTGAATACCATCATCGATTTCAAAATATACAGCTTTTCAAAAATTAATATACTGCCATTTTTAACAAAATAGATGTTTGAACTGAAAAATCTATGCTTATATTTTTTACTCTTTTGAGCTTAAAATACCTTAATTTCACTAATGGCCCGTAGGGTCAACCGTTTACACTTTTTTTTTTAGTTATATCAGTTAGTGTAATTTATCCCTTGAATATATTGCACTAAACGCGTATAGTATTACCACCTATAGTAACTAGCATAATAATCTGCAATGTTACAATTACAAGTAGTTTGGGTCATTGCTCTCAAGTCTTCAGGTCTCATAAATAATCAGTTAATTAAGAACGGAATTAAATGATCGAAGAAACGGAAATAGGCAACTAGATGCCGACAACTTATTATGTACTATTGATCAATTTCCGATATCTATTTTAATCGAAAACGTAACTAGACAAACTAATATAAATAATACAGATATTTATTTTAGTGATAACTATCTACAAACATATTTACACATTTTTTTCTATCTACTCTATTTGATCGAGATATAGTTAAACATTAATCAAAAATCTATTTGGTTTAGATCGAGGTATAGTAACCCATTAATCAGAAATCAAAAGTACTTTATTTAATAAAACTTTATACAATTTATTTTGATGCGTCAACAATTTTTTTTAACTGCTACCGGATCGATAATGCGGCTACATACTGAGAAGATCCGGCGCCGTGATAGAAATTCAGCGAGCTTATCTTTTTTCATCAGAGAGCACATAACCAACAGCACATTGATTCTATAGTCAATGTTTTTCATGTATAAACTTTTTAAGTAAGATATTACATATTGTTTAATTAATTAATGCATTAAAATCTGGTAATCAGGATATTTATCTATTTCCGTGGTTACCTATGTGGCTGTGATGGAGTATCTGTAACTGTCTCGTCAGTAAATATCCCAATGCCTAATTTCACCAGGGTGACTAATGCAATTTTGAAATAAATTAATAATTTTTTCAGACAAGAATCAAAATCAAAAAACGTTTTTTTTTTAAATAAACCTTTACGCATTTTGACGAGTCAACATTTTAAAAATTAGAACCGGATCGTAACGTCGCCACACAGTCAATCAAGTTAACTGTACCTCACGATTGGTCTTTTCTCTGTATCTATTTTTCTATATGAGCACTGTTTATCATATTTTTTAAATATTAAAACAGGCGTATTTTGATAATTTGAAATGTTAAAAATATATAATATGAATTTACAAGAGTTATTAAAAAAAATATCTGTTTGTCGTTCTTAATGTAAGGCATCAAGTTTGTCTCGGGTATATTTTATATTAACCGATTAAATCTTATCACGAATTTAATAGTTAATTCTTAAATTTATATTTTTTTAGTATTTACAGCCACGTAGTAACCGCAAGTGGTCTCTACAACTGGCGAGATCATATTATATAATGCTAATTTCAAGATGATGCTCTCTACCCCAGACAGGCAAGGAAATTTAAACTTTTTTCTTTGCTTTTGTTGGTCGGAAAAACTAAATAGTATGACGTTAGCAGTCCCCATACAGATCGATACATCGACGCCAAGTGGTCGGTGGCGCGACGACCGATCAGCTAAATCAAGTTTCAACAACAAAACTCTTGATTGTTGTTGATTATGTTTGCTCTATATGTTGACAAATGTCTATGGCTGTTACTATGTAATATAAAAAATATGTGACTGACATGATGTAATATAATTACAACGTTTTATATAACTAAAACGCATAAAACTTCAACAGAATTCAATAATCGCTAGGTACCTACTTGTCACCAAATTTACAATCAGAATAAAACCAAAATATAGTAGTACCTAACATGTACCTAATTTTAGTTAGAAGAGATAACCCACATTTTTAGTCTAGCACATCGCGTTGTTTTTATTGACAATGTACCTACCTAAGCGTTTTTTTTTTACTTGTAACAGTATAACTATACTTAATACTTCAGTTTCATATAAAGTTCTAGAAATATTGAAAAAATTAAATATTTTTAAACAATTATATTGCATGCCATACACAAAAGAGTTTTGGTATCAAAAGAAGATTAGTAATAAACTGATAACTTTTTGTGTTTTCTCAAAATAATATGTTTTTTGTCAGTTTAGTGAGTTCACTAATAAGTGTGAAAAAAGTATGTGAAATCACTCAAAACTAAACGCCATTCCACCATACACATTCCACATACACCAATAATCTGACTAATAAAATACGATAATATACAAATACGTTAAAGTATGTCCCTATAAAATAGTTCGTAAATCGTTAGGCACGTGTGACATTGTGATGAACGCAGCTGCCTTGACATTGCGATTTGTGATGTACCTTTTGTATGTTTTTTTCTGTTTTCAACATGTAGGTAATGCGTTGTAAAAATGATCTTAGATTTTATAGTAAAATTCTTAAAACGTTGTGTTAGCTAGTTGTGACTCAATACAAAAAAAGATATTAAGAATGTCTGTATGTATCGTCATTTACATGATATAGTGGAAACGTTTTTATAAAAAGTTTTTGAATACTTATGGGTGATGTGATTTTCCGCATTTAAATTTAATGGCAGTTTGTTCAAATATTGTTTGATAAAAAATTTGTTGTTGTGAATAATCATGCAGAAACAAACCTGATGCTTCATAATTTTTCCTGTTTAGCTTATATTAAAATAATATTATATTATAATCATTCATCATTCCACTGAGATTAGAAAAAATCAGAAAACATTACGAATGCGGAATGTAGTGTTGCGTATTTTGCTGACTCTGTTCACAATGTACGCATTTTTTAATTTGCTACATAAAATTTAAAAAAATAAGTATCATAAATTGAAGATGATCTCCTTTGACCGAATGAAGTAGGTCGTTGGAAGAGGATTTGTTCATTGCATAAGTCTTTGGCGTCTAAGCAGCATATATCGAACCGGTTTACAAGAAACGTGTTAGGAGGTCCTTCTATTATAATATTACCTACTGCATTATTTATTATTGTCAGGACTTGTTCCTGTTATTCATATTACATAATTTTCATTGAACATGAGATAAATGTAATCTCAAATAGTTTTAACTAGAAAAATACACACCCGATATTAATAATTGCTTTAGTAATAGATGTAATAAAGATTCCATAATATGTAACATTAAAATTTTGTAAATTTTATTTGATATAACCCATAATTGTAGTAAAATCCAACATCCTTACCTGATATTAAAAAATACCGGCAACGCTTAGCGCGAAATGCTAAAGAAGCCAATTTGGTCACTGATTTCGTTCCGAAATGCTCACATACACTGGAAGATTTTTGAAACACAAAATAAAAGATGAAACAATTTGTATGATCCCACAAATATTTATCGATGTTCTGTCATGTAATGAAATTGAATAAATGCTGTGTAGAGAACCGCTGCGTTGCAGAGGTTCTGGTCAACTGGCGCGACGCGTACGGCGTAGCGGGCCGCGCGGGTCTTTCGAGTTTCGTTTCGAGTGTTGAGGGAGAGCTCCAGAGTGCGAAACGAATTGTCCGCCTCGCGAGCCTCGTTCGTCCGCAAGACCGTCAGACACAGAATTCTGAATAAGCGTCGCATCACTCGCAGGGCCGTTAATTTGAACATTTTCAAAATGTATAGGTATATGCATTTGGTTATCCAATCAATTTATAATATTATTGATAATGGATAGAGGTAGATTAATTCTATCTTATAATCATTAATAAAGGGATACCTATAAGATAAAATGCCTAAAAATTTCATCGATCTCGTTCCAGCTGTTTTGGAATACATGAGTTGGAATACACACATCGAATTCTACGTATTTGAATATTCTATTACATTTATTACAAACTCAAACCGATAAAAATTACCTTATAAATAATAAATATTTTCAAACATGCCTAAGCAACGTGTAACAGTTTTCGTGTTCCGTAGTTTTCTAAAGTTACTTCTAGATTAATGAAGCACTTATTAAAAAAATATTAAATGGACCGAAATTCTTTCAAATTCAGTTTAATTTCGGAATTCGGTTTTAATGTCAAACAGTCGTTAAGAGAAAATATTGAAGTAATTTAACTATTTTATGTTAATAAAACAAATGCTGTATAATCAGTCGTTTATTTGTTGATTGATGGTTGAACATAGGTCGGCGGCCCGGCGGGCTCAGTGTGTATTGCACTTAAAGAACAAATTTTGAATTTTTACCAAATGTTCGGCCGAATTTCGTATTTTGTTTTATCGTAATCGCATTAAGCCTATCCCTAAAATATACATTTGAGATAAAAATACGTCTAATAATTCCTCATTTAAATGCCTTCCTTAGCTTTTATTGAGTAGGGTTATCTTTATTTTCCTTTGAAAATGATATATTGATATACTAATACATAAAATGTAACGCTATTCTGATAAATAAAATACAATGCTATTCGTTGATGTGTATAAAATTTAAAAAGTACTAAACAGGATATTGACATTATTTTTAAATATTTATAATATTCTAGTTAATAGTTAAAAAATTAATATGGTTTTAGGTAACATTCTCTATAGTAATAATAATAAAAAAAACTCAGAAAATTGAAAAAGTCTCGCAACTACGTCTATCTAATAAATGGTTTTGAATCTTTGTAAATCTAAGTAAAAATAGGCGCATTGGTCTCTTTTCTGTTTACACAAGTAGTACTTTTTTCTGAGAATACTGACTTTTTATTATCACTATGAAAAATAAAGGCAATAATAGATAAAATTAATAACCAGTTCTAAAAACCAGCGATATATAAGTGGTACAGTAGTTCCTCACACCGGGTTTGATAACACCGTATCACCTATTCCTAAGTCCTTACGGAGAAATCTCATTGCGAAGAATCCACAACCCATATAATATTAAATCTCTGTTCATATTGTATGGGTTTATCATTTCTCTATGTTTGTGCATATATAGTTAAAAATGTTAATATTAATGTATTATATAACTATACATTTATATATAAAAAAATATACCTTAACTTACTAACAAAATAAGCAAATTATTTCTGTTTCTGTTATCGATCGTTTACCCGACTCAAATCATATTTTTCAAAAAATATACAAATTACTTTTCTAGCATTTTCTTATTGTATACATTTACTTCCAACTGTTACCGCTAAAATATGGTGATCGACAATTGCACCATATTCCATCAGTCAGACAACCATAGCCATGGTAGTACTAACAGTATAGACAAAATCGTGACTATGTCCACTGACCGTAGCAGCATTTGCATTATTAAATAAAAATACTTCAGGCTTAGCCTATCGAACGCCCACAAGTCAATATAACACTTAAATTGCCTTAGTTCATAACCTTAATCGCGTCATCCGAGTGACATACATGCCAACTGGCACTTAACCAAAAAAACCGGACAAGTGCGAGCTAAACTTGGAGAGGAGAGTGCAGAGGGTCCCGTACATGATTATCTAAATTAGTTTAGTTCATTAGTTATAAAAATGAAAAACCCCTTGCGCATTCTCTGTAGTCTTTGCAGGTTGACTGGCAGAGAATGCTGTAGAGCGTTAAGTCTATCTGTGCAAATGTATGTGTGCAAAATTTAAATCAATAAATAAATAAAAAGAGACAATGAGTTTACCGTTGGATCTGATCTGTGTGGCCGCGTTCAGACCCGGTAGTAATCCTAGGATTTTTTACGTAGTTAAACTATAACAATCGGCTTCTCATTTTCTGTATCTCTGGAACCTTGTATCAAATCTTCTGTGTCTCTGGAACCCTGCATCACATCTTCTGTATCTCTGAAACTCTGCATCAGATCTTCGCCGAGTTTAAAATGAGACCACACGGCAAGTATACCCCACCAAAACAAAAATGTCAAACTCAGTTCATAAATGACCGATTTCTGAGGTAACAGACATAAAAAAGTACCATCTCGCCCGGTTTCCCTTGCGGGGAGGCAGAATAAACTGAACGTCTTCTGAGACTTGCCAGACTTTCCAGTTCATATTAATTCCCCGGTTTGTGGTTAACGAGATCGCCGTATTTTTACAACCCGCTTAGCAATTATCGACTACTAGCTGTTACTCGTGGCTTGCTCTCGCATATTTACTTTAGAAATGCTTTAGAACTTATTTAACCTTGCTTTTTAAGCTACTTCCCTTATTTTACACGTTAGGGACCTAACTTTGAAAAACGCTTAAACCCGTTATTAATTTTTTTTGTACTCAATTCATACGAAATTTCATGCAAATATGTCCAGGGAATAAAAAGTTTTATCTTTTTATTCCCTATAAGAACTTTTATCCCCTATTTCGAACCGTTCTACCGATTTTGTGCAAACTGCACATAAACCATCTACGCCTAAACATTTGGTTGGATAAGTGAGCCCGTTCTTGAGTTGATTGGTTTATATATATATATATATATATATATATATATATATATATATATATATATATATATATATATATATATATATATATAACACACCACCCACCAGACTGAGCTTTTACTGAGATTTTGGATTTTCGAGAAGTCATGAAAAAAACTCAATAAAACTTTCGCCCGACCCGGGGATTGAACCCGGGACCTCATGATTTGAGCAGAATAGGCTACCTCTAGACCACGAGGTAGAAAAACATAAAAAAATACAACCGAGTTGGTTACCTTCTCCTTTTGAATGAACGATTGAAAATGTCGATTCGTCAAAAGTATCTTTAAATGTTTATTTGAACAAAAAAAAATTTAATTATACTTTAAATACTACAA
Source organism: Apodemia mormo (assembly GCA_036924255.1). Lineage (NCBI taxonomy): Eukaryota > Metazoa > Arthropoda > Insecta > Lepidoptera > Riodinidae > Apodemia > Apodemia mormo. The sequence continues at coordinate 35,619,322 of JAUPFN010000003.1, read as the reverse complement.
ACAAAATAGCACAACAGTTTTCCTGCAATATATAAATAAAATAAAAATCAAATGCTGTTCGTTAGTCTCGCCAAAACTCGAGAACGGCTGAATCGATTTGGCTAATTTTGATTTTGAATTAATTGTTGAAGTCCAGGGAAGGTTTAAAAGGTGAGGAAATATAGAAAAAAAATAAGAGTAGTTAAAAAGGCAGAACAACGTTTGCCGGGCCAGCTAGTCTATAAATAAACAAATTATTTTCTGTATTTATCGCCTCTGTAGTCTAGTGGTCCGGTATCGGATTTGACCACATGAAGCCCCGGATTCGATTCCCGGGTCGGCCAATTTCAATAATGTGTTTTTTCAGTTTTCTGACACAAACAACGTTGCCGGGGATTAGAAAAAGTGGCCGATTGGCGATAGGTTGGCCACCTATCACTATCATGGGGCTAAGTATCTTTGACTAATCGTGGATGCACTTGGGTGATTCTTCAATGTTGAGGATAATACGGTTCCAGGCAGTTTTCTCTTTACTGTTATAAGTACGATGAAGAAAAACAATGTTTTCCTATTCCATTATTACTTTTTTAACTATCAACAAGTAAAAGAAAAACATTTCTTATAATTAATTAACAAAAAAACGCAAAAATCTACTGAAAACGTCATTATTTCGCGTGTCCAGATCACCTGTTCTTGGCTATTTGGTCTTCTAAAATATTCAAATACCACTTAATAAAATTATTTATAGTAAAAAATTGTATTTAAAGGTCTGTTGTTTCTGTTTCTTAACAATTTAAAGTATTAACTTAATTCTAAAATAGTAAAACACTCTTTCAAAAGTTTGTCACAAAAAAAGCGTCATTGTAAAAACAGGAATAGTTTTCAAATTTTTTCCACGATGATTGCAATTTTGGGGCATATTTCGTGCCTACCGGATGCCCCTCGGTACTCTTCGGTTAGGCCACACACTTTGAACGGATTGGACAGGACATATTCCTCTCAAGGTAAGCTTGAATATGGTTCTTCAAAATTTGTCATCTTTATAATCATTCTCCTTATTCACTTTATCGTGGTAAATAATATGTTCATTGATTTTATTCATGGCTTTATTTATGTATCGAACTGCAAATAACTCCCCATAGATATTTATTAGCTGTATCTAATCTTTTAAGACAAATTTCGAGATGTTTTCTGGAATTCGTCATTATTGCTGACATCATTATCCTGAAAATGACTGTTGAGAATAATGATGTATGGGTTAGAATAATGATTTGCGGATTTTGAACAATGACAAACGTTGAGAATAATGACGTCAATACAATTATTAGCATATATAACCATTAAAATAAAGTAAGCTGGTACATCAATTGATTAATTTTTTTCGTAATGTCTCTGCAGTTGTTTTGGGAAAAAAATCAGCATGCCTAGAAGTAAGGAATCCTATGAGAATCGTAAAGTCCAATATAAAATGTGTCAGAAACGGAGGTATCAACAAATGATTATTGATCTAGAACTGCTAGCCTTAGAACAAGTGAGAAGGCGACAGAATATAAAAAAAGAAAGAAAAGCGTAAACTGACGAGTATTGCTGCACCGCGCGATTTTTGCTTGCTAGGTCACGTCTAGTTATATAAGAACATATATAAAATAAGACTCGCTCATATCGAACAACGTTCATTTCAGCGGTCATTTAGGAGGAGAGGCTAACTTAGCCCCCAATAAGCTTGGTGTACTCAGCAGAGTAAAGCTTTATCCCAGTCCATCGCCTCCAACTTTACAAGACCCAAATTCGACCTCACATGGAGTACTGCTCCCACCTTTGGGCCGGAGCTCCTCAGTACTAGCTTCTTCCTCTTGATTGCATTCAACGTAGAGCGGTTCGAATCGTCGACGACCAGGCTATTTCTAATTGGCTTGACTCTTTGGCGTTGCGCAGAGATGTAGGTTCGCTCTGCATCTTTTACCGCAATCATAATGGGGAGTGTTCCGACGATTGTTCGGATTAATTCCTGCCGTTAAATTCCACTATCGGACATCGCGTCAAAATTTAAAGTTCCATCCTCACCACCTCGATGCCTGGAAAACCACAACAGTGCGCCTTTGTCGGCACTGTTTGCCTCGCACTACTCCTTTATGGAATCAATTACGACTTGGGGACCTTCAAGAAACGAGCTTACTCATTTTTAAAAAGCCGACAACGCATCTGCAAGACCCCTGGTATTGCAGATGTACAAAGGTACTGCTTTTACCATCAGGTGCAGTACCTTTGCTCATTGGCCCCCTCTACTATAAAATAAAACAATGGAAAGGTTAATTAAGAAACTAAAAGACCAGCCGAAGCGAATCTTTCAGAATTGCCAACCCTTTAGGAGTAATTGCCCTTGCCAAACACATTAAATGTATCTCTTCCTATGCCATCGGCAACGACAATATCAGTTAGCGCATGGTGGCTTCACTGTTCCCCGTCCTAACATATATTATCAATTTTTCCTTTTTTTCTGGCACTTTTCATTAAGCCTAGAAGACAGCTCACGTCATTCCTTTTTCTAAAGTCTCAGCTCCTAATAATTTCTCTAAATATCGCCCTATACCAATTCTTCCATATTTGTCCAAGATTTTGGACACGCAGTTTAGCCTTTACCTGCAGGATAGTAATTTGTTCAATCCGTATCAATCTGGTTTCCGTTCGGGGCACAGTACTGTTACTGCTATTGTTAAAGTCACTGATGACATAAGACATGCTATTGGTAATAAACAACCTACTTTATTGGTTTTCTTTGACTTCAGTAACGATTTTATCTCTGTGGACTTTGATGTGCTGCTTGGTACTCTTCGTTCGCTGAATCTTTCCCCTCAGTCTGTATCCTGGTTTGACTCATATCTCCGAGATCGTTCTCAATGTGTTCATTTCGAGGATTCTTTCTCAGGTTTTAGTAAATTAACAGTTGGTATTTCACAGGGGGGTGTTCTAGCTCCACTCCTATTTTTCGTGTTTATCAACATAACATCCAATGCCATGTCCTCCAGTTTTCATTCGTCATCATCATATGCGGATGCGGATCATATGCGGATGATCTGCAATCGTATCGTCCTTTTTCTGCTCCGGATGTTCTTGAGGCAATCAGCGCTATATATGAGGATCTGTCGCGTATTCACTCATGAGCGGAGTCATCTGGTTTATTAGTAAATCCCAAAAGTTACAGTTTTTAATTATAGGTAGTGCAAATGCTAATGTTCCTGATCTCGTATATAGCAGCAGTGTTATACTGTATAGCAAATCAGCTAAAAATTTAGGTCAAATTATAAGTGAAGATTTCCCTTGGAATGCTTATATATCAGAAGTATGCAAAAAAGTTCATTCCACCTTTCATGCTATCAAACGTTTGCAAAGATTTCTTCCTTTTAAGACTAGAGTTATTTTAGTGCAAACATAAATCTTTCCTTTATTAGATTATGCTGATATTTGCTATCTTGATATCACAGAAGAAGGCCTGAATAAACTAGAGCGTTTACAGAATGTAGGAATTCGCTTTGTTTTTAGTTTTAGAAGATTTAACCAGAAATTGGAAAATTTCAGAACATAACTCACGTAGCTTCCTATTCGGGAGCGCAGAAACGCTCAGCAGGAACGCTCCGCAGGAACGCAGACGAGCTTTTCATCGATATTACAATCAAATCTAGTTGTTTTGATTGTAATATCGATGAAAAGTATATCCATAGGTATAATAGAAACCATATCCCAAATAATAACTGTAAGTACACTGAGAATATTAATCCAAATCCTGTCGTTTCATTATCTAGGACACATAAAGAAGAGAGCCGCGATCCAAATCTCAGAAAAACAAATATCCTTTCTTCCTATTTAACCAGTGTTATACTCTTAACAATGTTAAGTGTTATCTATTTCGATTTTATTTCTTTGAGCTGATAGTTATTAGTTAATATAATGTGATGCAGGATATAACAATTGAAAAATAATAAAAATATTGTTATATTTTAATTATATACAAGAAATTATATTTCTGTTCATCAATATGTAATTTTTTGATTAACATTATATTGTTAAATTATATTAATTACACAAGAATTTATGTTTGTGTTTATCAATGCGTGATTTTACGACTAAATATAATTATGTTGATTCTTAATATTTTGTTTTATTTCAATGATAAGTGCAATAAAACAGGTGTAAAATCATTATCCTCAACAAAAGTCATTTATCCTAATTAAATCGTCATTATCATCAAAAAGTTGTCATTGTCCTCAGCAAGCATATTTAAAATTTTCGAATATCTCCCTAAATATTAATAATACAAAGATGCCTCTTACACCGATATCAAAGATTTGAATCAAGTAACAGTTCTAGTACTGATCACTTGTTGTGCCACGAGGTTTTTATTTTTTTCACCAAATCATTGAAAATATATTACGATCGAAGAATGACCCACTTGTTGTACCTCTGCCTACCTCTTCGGGGATGGATACGGGCGTGAAGATACTTTATTATTTTTATTTTAGGCTCAATATTTCGGAGATAACGTTAATTCTTTCGCCTATTTCCTTAAACTGGCGATCGCCCTGTGGTCGAAATTCGTCCATACACTCAACAACCTGTCCTACCTGTCTTTGTCGTATTTTCTTTTCTCTCCTCTTTATTTCATTACTGTGTTATCTTCTTTTTACTATAGTCATCAATTTACGTTTTAGCCTTTTCTTATCTACGTGTAATCTTATCCTTGTAATATATGAATAATTAGAATTTCAATGTAATTTGTATATTTGTACACTTTTCTTTCCCAAGTTCACTTTCTGGGTTAGCTGGAAAAAATCTCTGTCGTTAGGGATAAACTCACCTTTTGTGCATTATTTTATGTATCGTTTAATTTTGTTGTCATTATATAAGTGTGCAATAAATTATTAAATAAATAAAACAATATAACCTCTTTTACATTTTACAACAGGCTTGTGTAAAATAGTATACATGTGAATGTGTATGTGTTATCATGTAGGTATGTCACATGAATATGTGTAATGTAATGTTTATTTTTATTAATTTTTAGTTTCTCAGTCCGCCGCAATGGAAACTTTAATTGTGCTAAATTTTATACTCTACCGTAATTGTCTTAAATAGGGGTACCTGCAAAGTTTTTTCTTCTTGCATTAATATATGTATTACTTGAAATATAAAAAAAATAATTGAAAGACAAATAATTGAGATTTTTAAAATAAACCCTTTCAATTAAAAATTATACGATATAGTTAGCAATTTTTATTTCACTGATTTATCCCCCAAAAGTTCCCTGTTATGTTAACTTATTCAGTTCCTCATCCCTCTTTGGATCACCGACTTTCGTATGTGCACATAATTTCAGCTCAATCGGTCAAGCAGTTTTAGATCAAATTGGCTGAGATAGACGAATGGACAAGAGTTCCGTTATACTTTGTCTTATAAGGACGTAATGTATTAAGGGTTCTTTTAGACGTAAGGAACCCTAAAAAAACATATTTTTGTATTTATTATGTCTATGGAGTATATGAAGTCAGTACTCGCCAGAAAATTGTTCTGTCAGGTTAGGTCCCGATTATCGAAAATTTTTATATCATAGACTAGAAAAACAAATACATAGTCCAAGCAGGGACCGTTAAAAGGGTGGTTATCCAGAATATGAACAAAAATGGACTTTATTGATATTGACCATTAGACAAATAATAATACATTCGTCTGGCGATCTGTAAATTGTCCATTTTTTTTTAGAAATTTTCCTTTTCTATTTTTTGGTGTGAAATTGATATATGAAAAAAATAATATGTTTTACCATTCGAAGGTGTTTTGATAAGTAAACTATAAAAAATTAAGTCTGGCTACTATTCTTGACACAACCATTACTAGATCAAAATATTTATTGCAATTCTAAATTTTCCATTTAAGGTAATAATGAAAAACTAAACGTCAAAATTTGTGTTTTTTTTTAACTTTTAATAGAATTAATCTGAAACATTTATAGGGAAATGCAAAAAAAAATGAGAAAAGGAAATTACTCCAATCCCCCCCCCCCCCCCCGCACTCTCCTTGGATCTGCGCCAAGCCCGAACCCACACTACCTTGTAAATTGGAACTCTTGTGTATGACAAGCACTGGCGCTATTGCGATAGGAATACTAAACCTCCACCATCACTACATAGTAATATAAAAATAACTAAAAAACCGACTTCAAAAACTAAAAACTAAAAAATAATAAATATTTAATATTAATTAAATACTACCTATTATTTATATGTGCTATTTACTAATAGGTTTGAAGTCGGTGCCAAGCCAATTTAATACTTACACCGGCAGACATCGTTGACGAAAATCTTGAATAAGTACATAAAATTTTTGAAAGAAAGAAAGAAAATAGTTATTTGCAAGAATATGGCTATTACAAGTTGTTAGAAATTAATTAAGCTACCAACATTTTCTACTATTATATGGTGTCAATTTGAAATTAAAAATTTTGATGCCTTTTAGCTTAATTGATAATTCTACATTAATTCACATGACCATTTAATTTAGGAATTCTGTTGAACACATTTTTGTAATTATTTTTTTTTCAGCATTCTTCGTATTGATTGAAGCTGCTTGTAATATTAAGACTTAATTGCTCTTTATTAGGTTTATTTACGTATCTTAATCTTTAAAGTAGGAATTTCATTGTATTAATTTGCTCGTATTCATTTAAGTAATTAAAACATTATTATTTGCTTAAGGCTTATCACCGACTTCAAACCTATTAGTAAATAGCACATATAAATAATAGGTAGTATTTAATTAATATTAAATATTAGTTATTTTTTAGTTTTTTTATTTAATACTTTTTGGTGTATTGTTTTATTGTCAACTTATTTTGGGTAGAGCTACAACAGGTGCTGCGCGCCTTACCAAATATAGATCTCAAGAAACGGGAACGAATAAAATAGTAGGGGAGCCCAAGAGGGGATTTTGGTATTTACTCGAGTGCGGCAGATTACCATAGGAGGGGGTACCTCGCATACTGTTAAGTCTCTCCACCAAATATAAGCCCTTTCTATAGAGGGGGGTAACTATGACAGAAAAAAAAACAAAAGATAACTTCGGCTTGTGGAAATTGTCAGATTATATTTTTTCGTAATTCTTACATCATTTCCTCCATAATAAAAGAAAATTCAGACGCGCTCGAGAATGTCAAGACACCGTTTTTTCTTTACAAATTTGTAACCCTCCCACTACCTTACGCTACACTGGAATCGTCAGATTTTCTAAATTTTAGCGGCAATTAACCCACCATACCCTAATCTAATGCGCGTCAGTGTTTCCATGTCATTGATTTTTTTAAACATTTTTTTATATGTAAATTTTTTCCCCACCATTGAAAGGAAAAACATTATATAACCTTTTATTTTTCCTATAATTTAGTCTACAAAATCCAATAGGTCCCTACGACGCTCGAGTAACTACCTATTTAGCATCTTGGTCTCCCCTAATGAAACAAAAGTAGTCGTCTCTGTAAAATGCTCTTCGTAACACAATGTCACGTTCTTGTGAGACTATTAAAGATCGTGAAAAACGTTTGTTGGCCATGAAAGCATAAGATGCATGAAATCACGTTTACGTCAAGAAACTTTTGAACAATATAATTCTAGATCCAAGAGCGTCTAGCGAATGGGTCTTTTGAGAAGAGAGCTAATAGACTTGATCTCATTAATAAGCCTCTATCGAACGAGTCTGCCGAGCAGAATGCTCATAAAATTGGTCTCCATTAAGGAGCGTTTATCTAAGTAGTCCGCCAAACAGAGAGCTCATAGATTAGAAGTGATACGAAAGCTGCTCAGCAACGTGAGAACCGGCTAGCGGCAGCACGTAAGACGTCACAAGGACTTCGTTCAATGACTGAGTGTAATTTTATAACCACCATAAGTCAATACGCTGAAGTGGCATGTACAATCTGTAAGCAATTATTATATCCAAAACAACAGACGTCATTAGTCACAGCACATTTTAATTTCCTTCCGGAGCAGCTACAGTTGCTCGACTACCATAAAAAAAAGTTCCTTCACGGGCCTACTGTAAAAACGTGGAAGTTATATCTTTACCTCCTGAACTGAGTGCTAAGTGTGAGTTTTTTTTTCGCATTCGATCGTGAGCGCGTTTGGAGTTTACTAGGAATTTGTATGTGATTTGTACAACGCCACGTAGTGGTAAACGTGAGAAACCAGTTTACCACTAGGTGGCGCTGTACAAATCACATACAAATTCCTAGTAAACTCGAAACGCGCTCACGATCGAATACGAAAAGAAAAACTCACACTTAGCACTCTGATCGACTTGACAGACGTAGAACGAAGACTTTTGCCAAGAGTATTTTCTTTTATTTTATAACTAGTTACCAACCGCACCAAAATGCTCGTCAACACGAATCAAATAAGCCCAAACTCGATAGAGTTGTGTCGTTTAATTACTGAGCTCCTATGGCCACCTTCTCTGGCTTTGTCATTGGACCTTGGAGGATCTTAGTTACCACCAAGCACCAAAGTGCTCGTCAACACAAATCAAACGAGACCAAACTCGATAGAGTTGTGTCATTTAATTACTGAGCTCCTATGGCCACCTTCTGGCTTCATCGTCGGAACTTGGAGGATCCTAGTTACCACCAAGCACCGTAGTGCTCGTCAACACGAATCAAACGAGCCCAAACTCGATATAGTTGTGCCATTTAATTACTGAGCTCCTATGGATACCTTCTGGCTTCGTCATCGGACCCTGCAGGATCCTAGTTACCACCAAGTACCAAAGTGCTCGTCAACATGAATCAGACGAGCCCAAACTCGATAGAGTTTTGTAATTTAAGTACTGAGCTCCTATGGTCACCTTCTGGCTTCAACATCAGACCCTGGAGGATCCTAGTTACCACCAAGCACCAAAGTGTTAGTCGACTTCGATCAAACGAGCTCAAACTAGATAGAGATCTGTCATTTAATTACTGAGCTCCTATGGCCACCTTCTGGCTTCATCATCGGACCCTGGAAGATCCTAGTTACCACCAAGTACCAAAGTGCTCGTCAACACGAATGAAACGAGCCCAAAGTGGATAGAGTCTTGTTATTAAACCATTTTTAACCATTTAATTACTGGGTTCCAGTTGTCGCCTTCCGATTCCATCATCAGATCAGGACTATCTCATAATAAGTTTTTATTGTCATCCAATTTACATACGTATACAAAATTTCAGCTCAATCGGTAACCGGGAAGTGGATCAAATTTACTTGCAAGATTTGATTTCAGACATCGGCATAGGTAAAATAAATGAAAAATGCTCATAAAATAAAAACTACTGGGCCTGAATCAAATTTTTATGGGGCCAATTCGAAGATATTCTGCATCAAACAAAAAAAGAATCACGTAAATCGGTTCAGAAACCTCGGAGAAATCGGTGTACATACATAAAAATATATATATACCGGCCGAATTGAGAACCTCCTCCTTTTTTTGAAGTCGGTTAAAAACAAAGTCGCTTTCTCTGTCTGTCCGTATACCCCCATGTCCCTATGTATACTTAAATCTTTAAAATTATGCAACGGATTTTGATGCCGTTTTTTTAATAGATAGATTGATTCTTGAGGAAGGTTTTAGTGTATAAACCTTTCCGATATTCCCACGGGAACAAAAGCTACGCGGGTGAAATCGCGGGCAGGTCGCTAGTACTTAATAAATCATTCCCCTCAAATTTCTATTTCATTCAAGAACTTGCCATTTTAACATTTTATGCTTACTGGCTACTAGTATTGCGGGTCGAAACCTTGTTCTTGAGAGCTGTATATGCGTCTGTAAGAGGCAGATCAATACAGTTGTTAAGAGTTGCAGCGCTATTCTTATCATGTTGCGGGATGTTCACGGACATTTTCATTTTCTCGATCCATCCACGAGCAACATTTTCTCCATCAAACGACCAGATTGTTCGTTTGCCTGCATAAAATATATTTCATAGTATAAATAAAATAAAATCTGTTTAGACGTGATAAGAACAATTTACTAACATTATATGTATGAAGTCATATCTGAAATAAATAAAATTTGAAGGTTCCAATAGTGCATTTCTGACACACTATTGCTTATTCACCTTCTTAAAGAAAAGGAAAGTAGGTAGTCTTTCTTATAGCACAAAGTGGAGAACAGGAAGAAGAAATTATGTAAACATACTATGTCAAGATACATAAAATTGTTAATAATACGTCAGTGTCGTTAGTATACATTTTTAACTGGTAATGAGATTAAAAGCCATTTGCGCTAAACTATCTACCTTATCCTCAGAGCAAGAATACAGCAATGACAAGTATTGTCTTTATTGATATAGCAAATATTTGAACACCATGTTACGTTAGAGTAGAATGTGCTATTGACAATAGCAAACAAGCAGATGGCTCTCCTGATGGAAAGTCAACCATCGCCTATAGACACCAAAGGTGTTAATGGTGCGTTGCTATCTTGTGGCGAGTTCTAAAGCTACATACATAAATTTACCGGCTACCTTACCCTCGAAACCGGAACACCACAGTGACGCTATTGCGGCAGGAATAGGTAAGGCGGTGGTACCAGACCCGGGCGAGACAATGCAGAACCCTACCATCTAGTAGTTACGATGGTAGTGACTCGTAAAGCCAATCGGTCGCCTTTTACGACCTGCCTGGTAGAACAGAAGTTGGCCTGTTCTTCAAAGGAGCCCGGGACCAACACGGGGAAAATAGCCAATCGTTCGCTTTTTACTAACTATCTGGGAGAACGCCAGTTGATTTATTCTACCCAGGGCCCTGGACAACACGGGGTAGAATAGGTAAGATTTTATTACCTAGAAAATTTATTTTTATGCAGGCATTTTATAAATATATTGCGATTTCGTTTTGAAAACTTTGACCACTGGCGAGACCCTAAAGTCTAAACATCGTTTTCTTTAGTTCTTGCCTATATTCCTTAGGATTTTATATCAACCAATCCAACCAATCAATCCACATTTAATATATATATTTTTTTAGCTAGATAAAGTAACAAAAGATTAATAGCTAGATAAAGTAACAAAAGGTTAATATAGATAATTTCTGCTGTAGCAAATTAGACGCTATTTTTATATCTTATGTTAGGCTCGTACTTTGTTACATTTAGTAAAATGCAAGCTAAACGTCATCTGGCATCCTTTGATGCAAATTAAAAAAAAAAAGAAAGTTAAGTAAACGTAAAAATTTGGTTCTCCTCTTTATAAAACCATGCCAACAAAATATATTAAACCTTTTAGTCATCCAGACAAAGTTGCAACTACTTTTATGTAGTTAAAATTTAGTGTTGTAATATTATATTTTGAAAAAATGTAATTTCAAAAAATTTAGGACCCCTCCTCAATCCTTGTCACATTTCGTCGACCCCTTGCCTCCCCTTTAATGTGTGACGTAATTTATGGGTAGCCCCTAAGACTGTAGAGGAAAAAGTATATATCGCAACCATAGAGCTAGTATATTTTACTAGATCTATGATCGCAACAGTTTTTGTTTCAATCAGCGAACAGTTTTTTTTTATTAAAGGATCAGCCAAGCACATCAAGTATTCAGGAAAAATACCCTTGAGGAGAATAGATATGCAAAGCCCCGTTTCGCAGTAGCGGTCATTTAGACCATTGTTAACAGCATGTAAGTTGTAGCTAAAGTGAAACAGTGCCACCGTGCCCATAATTTCTTTAGATCTCGGGTTCGATACCCGTCTTTTCATAATCTAGTTTTTTTAGGTGTTCTCCTCAAAAATCGTTAGGTGTCCTCAAAAATCGTATGTAAGAAACAACTCGGAGTGTTTTGATGTTGCCAATTGAAAAGCGAGCTCTCGATCCCGGTTATAGCGATAGTCTTTATAAGGTCGGTAAAATGCGGCAAAGCGGAGTGCTAAGTGTGAATTTTTCTTTTCGCATTCGATCGTGAGCGCGTTTCGAGTTTCGAGTGCGAAAAGAAAAACTCACACTTAGCACTCGGATCATCATCTACACCGCCAACTGATAAACTGGTGAATTGCAATAAAATGGAGCACTTTTGACTTTCTATTCACTCCGCTTACCGAGCAAGGATAACGGAGTGATGATATTTAATTATAAATGTTTTCTTATAATAAGAAACTAGCATGTCGAATTATCATATCCTTGTTCTTGTAAATTTTATCGCATACATCAGTAAGGATAGTAAGGACTAAGGATATCGGCAAGTAATTTAATCAACTTCCGTCACACAAATTAAAATATTTGGTTACACTGCGGCTGTGAATTCTAGAGAAAAGGCGGGGTGTTTGAATTTCAGGGTAAATAAATGTATTACGGTTAAAACAGTAAGCTGACGCCTGACACCCCGTACGCCTCGCCTTTCGTTCACAAATTAGCACATGGCATTGAATCCAGATTAGGAACGAGTTACCCGACTGCGCCGTAACCCAAAAGGGCTATGTAATGAGCTTATTATGTAAAACTGCTGTGTGCACGAAATAGTAATCCGTAATCGGCTTATGTTTGATGTAAGGTTATCTATCAATTTTTATCTCGTAATTAAAGAATGCTGTGGATTAATTGGTAATTAATTAATAAATAAATTTATGTGCTTGTAATAACCACAATACTCTGTGTGCATTTTGAAACGACTTTTTAAAAAGAAGGTATTTAATCCTGCTGCAACATTTTGTTATCTCAGAACTCGGTCAAATATTGACCAATTTGGATTTTTATTATTGGGAGATATACTTCCCATTAGTTCTCATATAAATTTATTGAAGAGCTCTCATATAAATTTATTGAAGCATCCAGGGTTCCGGAGATACCGTTGAGTAGAAGAAGGTTTTTGCAGTTTTCAACCGACATCCCAAAAGGAGGCTATAAATTCGCCTGTATGTAAATCAGCACCCTCTATCAGAATATATTTGAAATACTCTCTTACGAGTTCATGTGTAATTTAATGTGCAGTTCAATTGATGTGCAAATAGATGTCGCCTTTTAGAATGCTTTGGTTGTACAGAATAATATAGAAAAGGTATGCAAATCATTATGATCTATTAAATTTGTACCTATTATTACTTTAGTTTATTTGAGGTTTATAATAAAATAAACCGTGCCATTTTATTTCCAGCTAATGAAACAGATAAGTAACTACAATTTTTAATTTTCTGATCTATATAAGTAATTTTTGACAAAAAAAACAGAATAGTAAACGCAATTTGAGAAAATATTCAGCGATATAAAATCATAAACAAAAATATTTTTGAATTTATAATTGTATGACATCGATATAAAATTATAAATTACTCATTGGGCAAACTAATAAGTTTTGAGAGTATTTCTGTATTTTAGTCTCTACTTCCATGCTATTCGTCACTAGATAGCGCTGTACTAATTATAAGCATTATTATTTATTTTTGAAATAAAGTTCTTACAAATATTTAATAATATTAATTATGTCTTACAGTGTTCGGATAATGGGAGGATCCGCATTTTACGTTATCCAAATCCTAAAAAATGTCACAGTCGTGCGCATTTCTATCACTACGTCAATCGCTATGTGTGTTGGCCAATAAAATTTTCATTGAACAACATAAATGTCAAAACAAATGCAGACAACCGTCGCCATTACATGTAGTGATTACAATTTTCGTTTATAGAAAGAAACTGCTTTTGTCAAGTAGTATATAAGGCGCGGAATTTAATTAATTTCTGAAACAATTTAAAACGTCTGGATACAGATTTTAATAATTTAGTGAAATTTTGTATATTTCCTGTCATTTACGGTATGTTTTACGAGTTTTAAATGTATATATTAATAATACTTAAAACAATAATATGAGTAATCTAGGTTTAAAAGCTAAATAAAAGATATTACTTGATTTATTAGATACTATCCATAATCTTATAACTGGTGCTTTCTTTTTCTGAAAGAAAAAAATCACAATATGAACGTAAAGTAACTAACAAAATCGACTGATAATCTTAATAAAGTTATTTTAGTTACTTTTTGTTTAAATTTAGATGGCTCCCCCTCGAAGAATAATAAGAAAACAATTAGAAATTTTAATTGACTTTCTTGAGTCTAACAAAGATATGTCTAAAGGGCTACCCCCAGGTTCGCCTGCATTATATCAAGCTACAAAACAGAAATGGGCTACGCTCGCAAAAAAACTCAATAATGTGGAGTCAGGCACTTTGAAGGCCCCAGATGGTTGGAAAAAGGTATGTTATGGACAATATAGTATATAAAAATGATCTAGAACTAATGAAGATAAGTTAACATTTTATATTAGATCTCTAAATATATGATTATCTTGAATTAGCTCAATATTGGATTTCATTTCAGTAATAATTACACATGAATACTTTAATGGAAATATGGGCTGGCTATCAATTTGTGTCAAAACAAAAATGGACAAAAAATACACAAAAGCAATTATTTAAAACAAATCTTCAGTAGTTATGGCTTGTCAAAAAATAAAAATGTCAGAGTAATTTTTTCAACTTATATAATGGCCACTATCGGAAAAGCAATACTCGGACATTTGTTAAATTTTCAAATTTCTTTAAGACATACAACATGTGTGACAGTGTCTTCTTGTGTATATAGTTTGCTCATATTTAGTGAAAGTGACATTTAAAACAGTTAATAGAATACCCCATGTTGGTTGGGGCTTCCTTTAAAGAAAAGACCATATGCGGTTCTGCCAGGTAGTTCATAAGAGGCGAACAATTGTCTATGAAAGTCATTACTATTGTGGCTACTAGATGATGAAGTTCTGCATTGTCCTGCCCTGTCTGGTACCTCTTTACCTATTCTTGCCACGATAGTGTCAGTGCTTGTCACTGTCGTGTTCTGGTTCAGAGGATAAGGTAGCCAGTAAATTTATGCATGCGGCATTAAGGTCTAGCCACAAGAATAGCAGCCATTAACATCTTTGGTGTCTAAAGACAAAGTTTTCTCTTTCCATCAGAATAGCCACCTGCTTGTTTGCTATATTATGAAATTCAGCTACCTTGCAGTGTAATAAGAATTAACCAAATGACCTATGACAATCAAAGTTTACATGTACCAAGCTGGTAACCAAACAGGTTCACTACTCACCAGTCAACACCGAGGCAAATTGTTCATCCACTTTATATGCTTATTACATGCATTTTACATACACATGCAGTGTATCCAAACACACATAATTGGTGATTCATTATGTAGCTATGTGATGATGATGATAATTGGTTAGGTAGTTAAGACATGAAAGATTATCAAATAAACTCATTTTTTAGTTAGGATAAAATACAGTTTGTCCTGATAAGCTAAAGATAGTAAATTTATCTGTGATTTGAGGGTATTCTATTGTATATGTATGTGTAGAATTTATACACAGAAAACCTGATCGATGATTTAAGGTCCTATCATCAAAACTTGACCAAATTTAAATAGGATTTCATCTAGAGTTTATGGATTCTTTATGAATTTTGCTTGAAAGTTAGATGGAAACTGTACAAATTCAGTAGAATATTTAGTGCCTCATACTGAAATATTAATATTAAAAAAGTGCATTGTGCTTGTTTTCAGTATTGGTTTGAGTGGCGCCATAAATGTAGAAAAAAAGCAGCAAATGCCCGAAGATATCAGTCAGAAAATAATGGGTGCTCAAAGAAAGGAGTTCCATTGAATGACTTAGAAATTCGTGTTTTAGAACTCAGTGGAGCAGGTTCTGTTAGTGCTGCAGCTTTGTCAACGGAACAACTCGAAAACTGTCTTGATGAGGATTCAGATATGGAGCAAAAGCCACACCATAATGTTGACGAATCAATTTTTTCTGATATGTCACAAAAAAGTAAAGAGCTGAAAAATGGAATAATTACAGGTATGTTTCAATCTTTATTAAATGCACAAGTGTGGTGACATATTCATTGAAAAATAAAAATTATTGTTTAATAATCTAATGTACAAAAAGCTATGGTTATGCATACATTCACTCCCTACAGTACTCTCCAAACGGGAATGGCACTTTCATCAACCTGTGGTGGTCCGAGCTCCCTTTGAAGAATAGACTATTGCCGCTCTGCCAGACAGTTCTTAAGAAGCGAATAATTGGCTATGCAAGTCACTTCCATCATGACTACTAGGTGGTGGAGGTCTGCAACGTCACGCCCGGGTATATGGTACTACCATCTTACCTATTCCTACTGCAATAGTGTCAATGTTTATCATTATCGTGTTCTGGTTTGGAGGGTAAAGTAGCCTTATGCATGTGGAATTACTATCCTGCCACAGGGATGAGACATCTTTGGCCTCTATATTAAATGGTTTTTCTTTCCATCAAGACAGTCATCTGCTTATTGGCTATCTAATGATCTGCTGCTTGAAGCTGAAAAAAAAGTCATTAACTTACCATTTGTAATCACAATGGTTGTTCTTCAAAAGAAAACCCAGGTTATCTCGGGGCAACTGAAGACCTCTGTTAATTTACACCATAACTGTAGTGTTGAACCTGCATGTCTGAGAAAACATTGATTAATAGGGGTAAAACTTCAGAACAGAAAATTTATATGTATTGCATTGTACCCGATGATTGTACCCATGTACTGTCAATCTATTTCTAACATATGTATTTAATTAATATATTAAAAATAAGTTATATATAACCTATGTTGTCTTATGGTCCGATTTCTGTGTTGACCATAATATAAGGTTCCAGTTTCGATTCCCAGGTTGGACAAATAAAGAATGTGCTTTTTCTGTTTTCTGATAAAAACAATGTTGCCCGAGATTGCATCAGTGCCCGGTTGGTCACCTATAACATTGTGGGACTAAGTATCTTCGGCTAATCATGGGTGCACTGGTAGTACCTCTTCGTACTTCTTCGGGGAAAGAAGCATGAAGATACTTCTTTACTTTTAATTAATATCTTATATTTCTTCTTATATAGATATATGTGTACACATATAGAAAAGGTTTTATTATCATAAAATGTGATAATTATTCTGTTCAACAAATTGGTATTTCTAGATTAAGTTTATAGTTAAAGAATGCTTTTTCCTAAATTTTTTGATATTAAAATGAAAATTATTCTGTTGGCTTATTGTTTGGTGCTTAAGTTGCAATTCTGTACTCTGCTCAATGGAACAATAGAGCAATTACTTTTTTCTTAAATAGTTATTAAAATTCAATTCATAATTTTATATTATAATATAAATTATTTTGAATTATTCATATAAATTTGAAAATTATTGAAGTATAATCACACACGATTAACCAAAGATACTTAGTCCCACAATGTGATAGGTGGCAAACCTATCGCCAACCAGTCACTTATTCCAATCCCGTGCAATGTTGTTTTATCAGAAAACTGAAAAAACAAATTTTAAATTTGCCCGACCCAGGAATTGAACCTGGGACCTAACGTGGCTAACACCGGCACCGAACCACAAGAACTACTAGAAAGTTATTTATTCTATAATGTTATAAATTGGACGTAGTTAAACGAAAAGTATCCAATCCACAGTATGGTCAAAAATGACTTAAGTGCATCAAACTGATGCTAAACATCAATACAATTGGCCAGTAAAAAACATCTAAGCAAAAATAGCTCTCTATTAATTTATTCAACATCAGAATAAGTCCGCATGTATGGCATGTTGAAAATTTAAAAAATATCCAACTTCAAACTTCAATATTTTTCAATTGATTTTGTGGGGATTGGATCCTTTTCGTATAACTACGTCCAATTTTCAGAATTCTTTTATATCATGAAGCATCGGCAAACATGCAATCTGCTCACCTAATTGTACACATTAAAAATATATTAATTTCAACTGTAGTTTTTTTAAATTTATATTAAAATTAAAAATGTATTGGTATAATGAATATTTCAGATGATGAAGATAAGGAAAGCCATCCACCTAAATGGGCATTACGATTAGAAGAACGGAGGATAGCAGCTGAGGAGAGAACTGCTGATGCTTTAGAATCTATAGCAGCCATTATGAGAACTCAGGAGGAAAGGCGAGGAATGCTAGAAGAGAGGATAGCAGATGCTATGACCGCAATAGCAGGGACTATGCAGGACCTAAGTAGTGGCCTACAGAATTTATTGCAACACACGCGTCACTTGCAATCGTCACCAACAAATACTTCTATGAAAGAAGTAGTCTTCTTATGAATAGTTTTTACAATGTTATATATTTATAATTAATATTACTTTTACTTTTTTTACATAAACAGTAATTATTACGTAATATATTAATCACTTGATTTATTAAAATCTATATATGCAGTGAGTAACAAAAACCTTGTCCGTCCCAAAGACAGCATATAGATAGGTGGATGTAGATTATTATAAATAAAATATGGAATGATTGTATTTACAAAAATATTATGGAATTTTAAAATGCTCACGTTTACACTTTAATTTTCATTAGGTTTAGAAAATATTTTAAACTGGCAATACCATGTCGAATCAGCAACTTTGCATAGACGGCGGTTAGCTAAGGTAACAGAGTCTTTGATATCATAGCTGTCGGCCGTCTGCAAATACTTTTTGGTGGATAGTTTTTGTTTCCGTAGTAATATTTAAAATGTTATTTAAGATTGATTATTTTAATTTTAAGAGTGTGAGTGAAATAGATAGCAAGCCTGAGCATCATCTACGCCATCAGTTAGAATGAAATGGATAGAGAAGCCATGAGTGAAAAAGATAGGACGACCGCATCATCTGCGCACGAACTGCAATACTTGATAGTTGATACTTCAGTACGTTACGTTCTTTCATTTACTGCGCATCTTTCTGTATTTTCTTTGACTTGATTACGTGCTCGTAACTCATGCCGTAGATGATGCTCAGGCTTGCTATTTCTTTCACTCACACTTTCACTAACACGTTGAAGTGGTGTCTCTGTCCGTTTCACTCTAACTTGTGCTGTTGATGATGCTCAGGCGTGTTATCTCTTTCACTCTCACACGCTGAAGTGGCGTCCCTATCTGTTTCACCCAAACTTGTGCTGTCTTATTTAATTTATGTAAATTTAAAAAAAAACCTACGGGCCATTAGAAGCATTTTTAAGTAAATCAAAAAAGCTTAAATCCGAGTTGTTGTAGAAAATAAAAAAAATAAAAACATTATTAGGTTAAACTGTAGTAAGTGTTATAGCATTTTAGAAAGCTCACTAATGCCCCATCTTTTAATGCCACGTGCTGAAATAGCGTAGTACATTTTTTTTTCAGCATGGCCAGTTAAAGTTGAATGATGTAATAATTTTGAGTACATGTTTGGGCAAATTAGGGATATTTCCTCTGAAACCAAGATAGCTGTGTTCAAATTTTGAATTGTAATTTATACTAGCATTATTCAGTAACAAATTCTCCCCAAAATAATTAAGCTAAGTAAACATTTTGTAGCCATAGTACGTGAACAATCATAACAAAGTGTTAATTTTCACTTTTAAAAAAAAAAGCTATAATTTTTAGAATGCAGGTAAAACCTTTTTTTTTTCATCTTTTTTTCAGAACCACTATCCCTTGGCCCGTAATCCGTTTTCGGCTTGACGTTGATTTCTGGGACACCCTGTATAGCAAGGATAAAAATGATTTTTTGCATTTTTTTATTTATTTTCTTTGTGACATAAATCGAACATGTGGGTTCTGAACAGCCACTGAAAATTTTGAAAAAAAATATTAAAAATACATATTGTATAAGATTGTATTAAGCCCAAAATAATAAAATATGCAGGTACGTAATATTACGATTGTATTAAGCTACTAAACAATATGTTTGACGATTGTACATGATTTTTGTTACACACCGTATATAATTTAAGCAATTGAAGCACAATAATATTAGGATTTGTATAGAGTTATAAGGTATATAAGATATTTATTTTTTCATTTAAATTTTGTGTATTTATTTATAAATTACAGACGAATTTTGAATGTCACGCTTTCACTAGTAGGTATTATTTTAGAACTTATATACTTAAAAATAATGTTTGTAGTCTAATGATTTTTTGACTGATTAGTTTATTTAAGCACAATTATGCAGTTATAAGTAGACCAAATTATTATTTAGCCAGTAAGATTTTCATCGTTAAATAGAAATATTTAGTCATCCTTACTTTATTGTGCCATAAAAATTAAAGTTTCCCAATAAGCAATATCAGATGTTTATTTTAAAAATTGTACAGTCTTATGTCATTATATTTTTATTAAAATATTTAAGAAATATATATGACTATATTTACTTATTGCCTCGAATTTGATCAAGCTATTATTAGTTGCATTATTATATTTATACATACTATAAACGATGGCGTTTATAGTTAAACATAACCCCGAAATATCTATATCTATCTATATATAATAATCTTTAAGATAAATGATATCTTAAAGATGTTATGCCGCAATCGTTAAATGAACATGTTCACTTTATGATTGCGGCATCTAATAATATACATATATATATATATATATATATATATATATATATATATATATATATATATATATATATATATATATATATATATATATATTGATTGTTGAAGTCCAGGGAAGATTTAAAAGGTGAGAAAATATAGAAAAAAAATAAGAGTAGGTAGTTAAAAAGGCAGAACAACGTTTGCCGGGTCAGCTAGTATATCTATATTAATATAGATATATAATATTATATAAGTTTATTGTATATCTATACTAGCGGCCCGTTACGTGCTTCGCTACGTATCGCCATTTGTTGAATTGGTTTGTTACAAAACATGTGATAAATGAAGAACCGTTCTACCGATTTTGTGCAAACTGCACATAAACCATCTACTTAATAGTCCAAACAAAGCCTAAACATTTGGTTGGATAAGTGAGCCCGTTCTTGAGTTGATTGGTATATATATATATATATATATATATATATATATATATATATATATATATATATATATATATATATATATATATATATATATATATAATTAATATTATAAATGTGAAAATTTGGTGTTTAGGTTGGATGTATGTAATGTATGGATGTTTGTAAATCAACCCACGCAAAAACCACTCAATCTATTCGGATGAAATTTGGCACACGTAGACGATGACTTGGAATAGCACATAGTATAATTTTTATCTCGGAAGAGTATTTTGTTCCCGCGGGACTCACCAAAAACTTTTATAACGCAGCGGGCCGCAGGGTGCAGCTAGTATTTTTATAAAAAACAATTCACACAATAAAAGTGTTCTAATATATTAGTGACAAATAATAATTACTTTACTACGTGATCAGTAGTATAAAGGATTTAACCTTTTTATATCGATACACTATGCACTCGTAATCTTTCTTAAATGGGCAAACATTAAAAATGTAGACTGTCTCGGAACATCTGGTAATCCTATATTTTTTGAATAGATAGCATATACACAGATGGCTCTCCCATCACCATGGTGGCGGACAACCACCGCTTGTAGAAACAAGAGGTGATAATAATAATGATAATATTCACGTGAGGTATAATGGTGCGTTGTTATCTGGGCTGGAATGCAATGCCACATAAGTTCTTAAAACGCAACTCTGGTGCTTTTGCGTAGCCGTAGCGTAGAAGTAAGACGGCGGTACCAAAACTGGGTGACACGTTGCAAAACTACCACTTAGTAGTAATGATAGTCCCTACCGACTGCAAGGTTGGCCAATCGTTCACCTTTCACTTACTGCCTGGAAGGTATTTCTTCTAAAGGAGTTCGAGAACTAACACGGGACTAGATATCTTTTTATGACAAGAAAAACTATGGAGGCGGCTCTTAAAATAACAGGAAATATTATAATAATAAAATTAATTTAGGAAAAATAAATTGACTTAAGATCTGTCAATTACTATATAGCCCAGTCATTAGGTCAATAAAAAGGGGGTTACCTGGAAAGTTTTCCGGGAGTTTTGAAAATTGATTATCTTATATATTTCGGTATGCTCTTTTCGAATTTAAACTTTGCCTCCTCGTATCTCCGTCGCTCGCGCCGCCATATTGAAAAAATAGAACCTAATAACAGTTTTTTGGGAATATCTCTTTCTGACGTATTTTACGAAAAAAACATGTATGTGCTAAATTAAACTAGAAAAAAATTCCTACAATTTCTGATTATTTTTGTTTTTATAGCACTCACCCCGTGCTTGGGAAACTTGAAAAACTTTAAAAACAACAAAGAAAAATGTCGACACGCGAGACTCGAACCCGCGACCATATCCTTCAAGCCGGGACGCTCTGCCACTAGTAACTCGTTCAATCGTTACGCCATGCTTTAAAAATATATTTATGTATGGGTCGCGTGGATTGTCGCAGAGCGCATATGTCCTAGATATTTCAATTTCGATCGCCCTCAAGTTGTTAATGGTTGAGCATGTTTTTTTGGTGCATGACATCCCAGGTTGTGAAGACTCAACAGCTGATTGTAAATTTAGGAAATTATCTACAACAGCCAAGAGACTAATTTTTGCTTTAAGTGGCGTGAACATAATATGGTGTCCATGTGACATATCCATCATCATCGGATTACGTTTGCCAAATTTAAGTTTTAACAGTTTATGACTTCTATTTGTGACAAAAATATAAAACCCTTTATAAAAATCTGCGTCTATCTCTCTACAATTTAAAAGCTAACTGTAACGTTAACCAACAAAACATTCTGTGAAATCTTATTCGAGTGCTGAAAACGCCGATAAGCGTCTAAAAATTACCTAAGGTGCGGCGGACGCCGATTGGCGCTCCTTTAATAAGACGGCCGCATGTGAGAAGAAATCGTAGTTTCGACCGGCGCAGTCAATGGGTTAAAACGTCTTACGTACTTAGTATTTAACACATTGAAAAATGTATTAATTGTATTTAAAATAGGTGTGAAAGTTACATATCTAAATGTAATATTCTTATTAATAAAAGTTTGATTTTGCAGGTATTTTGATTTATTTTAATTTACAATTCGTTGTGCAAATACTCGTACAACCCACACGGCCACTCATGTTAGTTTTCAGGCACGCTCAATTACAAATTTGGCGGGAGTAATAACAGGCGAATGGCTTCTGTCAACACATCTGACTTATAGTTCCGATGTAAATGTCCAAGCACCAATACCCAATCAGTGTCGACCAATCAGATTCTCTGTACATCACTATCTTTCACTGTGGCCTTGAGTAAGCCAATCACGATGTTGCAGCTCAGCTCAGCTAGTTGCCAGAATGCATTCAATACGGAAAATCGAACATTAGGCGTCTATAGGCTGTGTGGTCGATGTATGGGACAGATATGTTTAAGACAGGCAGTTCGTAAAAAGTGAACGATTGGTTCACATACTAATAAGGTGTCGGTCGAGTTTGATGACCTCTTCCTGATGCATTAGCGTCATGCTTTTTACCGTCTTGTTCCAGTTTTGAAAATGAAGAAGCTGGTAAACTTATACATTTAGCATAACGTCCCCGCCAAACGGATGGTAACACACCATTATGATCTTTGGTGTTTAATCTTTCCGTCTGGAGTGCCTTCTGCCTTCTTGCTATCCTTTGACATAAATATTACTACTTAGCAAAAGGAAAAGAAGAAAAAGCTGACTTAAAAACCGGTAACGCAATTAAAAGATCTTTGATACTGCAGATGTTATGGGCAGTGATAACCACTTATCATCAGGTGAACCTCTTCCCCATTTGCTCGCTTTTCTATGAAAAACGTTATTTTTATTAATAATCTACAGCTAGAAATTTTCTTCTATTTAAGGTATGGAAGCTTTGGAAACAAGTATAAACTATTGGGAGGATGCGTTGGCTGCATTCTCCTTAGGCGCCCGTGGTGGAGTCTCCGGTACACTGGCGCTGACGTCGCCAGAAGAGGCGGAGTTCTGCAGAGAGATTCAAGATCTTCTGCAGAATGCTTATCTTTTACAGGTATGTGACTCATCTACTGTGCATGTAAGTGGTCCCACCTACCTATTACGGGAACCATGGCACTGTGCGTAACAAAAACCCTCTATGATCGTCGGAGGAATTATCTGCTAGCTTAAAATGATTATATAATATGTGCAATTATTTTATGGATATTGATAGATGTACTTGTATTTGTCATTATCAAAATAATTAATCTTAAATAAATGGAAATAGGTACGTAATAGAGACCTATATCTCAAAAACTACTGGACCAAGTTTGAGTAAATTTGTAAAAACTGTTCCCTAGGTTTCAACATAGGGAATATTGCATATACCTGATTTAAATCAAAAAAGATTATCTTATTATGGCTTAGTTTTCGAGAACTCGTGGACAAATGTAATATACACCCACGAAATTTAACACATGTGGTTGGAAGCCTAAAATAGATCGCCAAACTCAAATGTTATCCAATTCGAACAATATCACACACGTATAGGTCAAAGTGATAACCTTCTTTTTAAAGTATGTTAAAATGGTCACAATTGTATTGCAGGAGCGATGCGAGCTGCTGTTCCTGGACCAGCGGTCGGTGCTGTTCCGGTCGGAGAGCGGCGGCGGCGCGGGCGAGGCGCTGGGACGCGCGCGGCTGCTGTCCTCGCACTCCGCCTCCGACCACACACGCAAGGAGCACCACTCCAGCGCCGAGTCCTTCGCCTCCGCAGAGGACCAGGTACATGCGCTATCCACCCATATTGGAAGTGTCCCTAATCGCACGTTATCGGTTGCGGGTTGAGGCTAGAGAGGCTAGACCGAAAATGTGTAACAATGAAAAACCGGCCAAGTGCGTTACTTGTGGGAAACATATCTATATATGTGTTACAGTATGAGTGAGCCCTATGGGAGTATATTTACCAAATAAAAATGAAGCGAAATATCTTATAATTTCACACAAAATTGAAAAGTTTTCCTGTGTTGTGTCGAGACCCTTTTGAAGAATAGACTATCTGCCATATTGCCTATTCGTAAAAGGCGAATGATTGGTTATAGGGTGACTTGGTGGTTTGGTATCATCGTATTACCTATTCCTGCCGCATTGTCGCATGCTTGTCACTCTCATGTTCCGGTTTGGAAGGTAAGGTAGCCGGCAAATTTATACATGTGACATTTCATGCCTACCACACGGATAGCACCGCAACATTACCATTCTCGTTTTTACAAGCGATGGTTGTCTCTTTCCATTAGGACAATCATCTGCTTTTTTGTTCACTTATGACATAAAATAAGTAATTAATAAGCGAAAATCATTTAAAAACATTTCACATAAAACAGCTTGTCCTATTTGGCTCTTATTGTTCAAAAATTATTCGTAGTTTTAGACTTTAAATAAGGCTAAACTCACACTAAAATGGCAGCGACACAGTAGAAAAAAAAGCCACCGCGAGGCGTCGACATCGGTCATAGACGGCGTAGACGCCAAAGATGTTAAATTATTGACAGTGGTCCCAGGAACAAACTTTTTTTTAATAACAAGCTGAATTTTTGTGAATAGCTCCGTTTTGACGAGATGCCCATCTTTTCTATTTTCGAAAAATCTTGAATCAGGTAACTTAAAAAAGATACATAAAAAGAAAACTTTAGAGTGTCGGACTAAGAAAAGTTTCCACTTTACGTGTAGGATAAAGTAACCTTTGAATCATAATAATAATTAACAATCTGTTGTGAAAATTTTACGTTGTTTTTAAATTTTTTTGTACTGTATTAAGTTGTTTTTAATATCAATTGAAAAATTTCATATTTCCAAATATTTAGAGCTGAGGACTCGTCAGAAAAATCATCGAATGTGTAGGACAACAGTTTTTTCGTGTTTTTATGAAATAATCGATTAAAGTAAAAAATAATTAATTGTTATTAATCAATATTTTTCCTTCATTAAATTAAAATGTTCGAAGCCCCCTTACTTCATTAGTTATCCGATTCGGGATTTTTTGAAGATAAAAAAAATGGTCGTCTCGTCAAAACGAAGCTGCTCACTAAATTTCAGCTTGTTATTAATTTATAAAAAAATGTTCCTGGGACCACGGTCTATAGTGCATTGCTCTCCGTGTGACAGTATGATAATGACGCATGTATAAGATACCTTACCGATCAGACGGAAACACAACAGTGATAAGCTTTGATGCTGTTGCGGGAGGAATATGTAAAAAAATAGTACAAAACCCGGAAGAGGCATCGATTTTGAAAATTCTGGAAAATAGCTGCTTATTTTTATGGAAGCATAAATATTATCAGCAATATTTATCGGGTTAATTAATTTTAAATGAATTCTCATTATATGTTAACATGGTACAAACATGTGAATTCCAGGTAGCAGATCTAAGGGAATTTGACGATCTCGCTGACGCTCTGCCGGAGTTGGAAAATTTAGAACTATATCAAATGGCAGTTAAACAATTAGAAAAAGGTATTCCCTATAGGTAAGTTGTTTTTACTTGTCATATCACTATATTACATGATGTTAGATGTCCCTCCCGATTGCGCGGCTAAAAAATGCAAGATTATAAAATATAAGAAGAAATAAAATTGATCCGGCGAACTTCGTTCCGCCTTATATATTAGGAATAGGCAAATTTAGGATTCTAAAATTAATAGAAAAATAGTAAGTTCAGATTTTTAATTATCAATATCATATTTTCGTGCTTATTGTTCTATTCCGGACGAAGACACATTCAAAAATCACAAAAATCAGTCCAGCCGTTCTTGAGTTATAAATGGTGTAACTTACACGACTTTGTTTTATTGATTACGGGAATACTTCGGCCTATATTACTTTATTACCAACAAAGTGCTTGTATTTCTCTGTTTGGGTGTTTATTAAATATATTTCGGTATTTATATATGTATTGTATTCCTACGCAATTCTATCGTTGACTAGCACTCATATCACAATTATTTGTTTACTTTCAATTCTAAATAGTCTAAATTTCGCATTAAGAAATTCGCATTAAACTAAACATTTCGCATCTTAAATTAAACATTTCGCATTAAAATTCGGTACTATTGCTAGCGGATATTAGTAAGCTACATTTAAACATAGGCTGAGTACACTATTCACCCACAAGCTCGGCACCGTAATTATAGCCTTTTAAAACTACTTACTCTATATTGGCACAGGATTTTTTAAATATGATTAAATAGCAAATGGATCTCCTTATGGAAATAGAAACCAACGCCAATTGTCAACAAAGATTATTATTAATTATTATTTAATTCCTTATTGTACCTACACAATAATCACTAACATAATAACAATAGAAGAAAACAAGTACAATGGACGAGCTTATCTCTAGTAAGAGAGAGAGTAGATTTCTTCCAGCCAACCCGTACCAAGGAAATATTAAAAATAAAGATAATTTTCGACTTGGTGTACAATGAATTAATTGCAATAAAATTAAATATACATATAAGAAAACAGAATAATAATGGTGCATTGCTATCGTTGTGGCAGAATAACAATGCACAGATGCATAAATTCACCGGCTACCTTACCATCTAAACCGAAACACGATAATGATACCGACGCTTGAAAGGCAAACCTTACTAATAAATAAAAAACTAAAATAATAAAAAAAACATGAAAAATTACCTAAATGAAGTTAATTTAATTACAATGAAATTAAGTAATTTTTATGATTTTTTTATTTTATATTTGAACTATATATCCCTTTCCTGTAAAGTTTAGTCAATGTCGCTTAGTGAGGTTTGCCTTTCAATCTTCGATATGCATTAAGTCGCCCCAAGACCTTTGTAGATATTATTGTTAATATTACGCAATACTTTTATTATGCAATAATATTGAATTTGGACGTTTGATTTTGGATTTTGGACGTTTGGACGTTCAATAAATTCATTCAATAAAATTGACAAACCAGTCTGATCAATATTTTCGAGCGAGCAATATGTCTGACGACGAAGTTTTGGCGGCAACCCTGCTGGTGATTTTGTCAAATAAATATCTATACAATTCTATATACTCAAGTAAAAACTCTCCTTCTTTATCTTTAATATCATTCTTGCTCGCCATTTTGCTTAAGTTTACGACACGATCATACAATAAAAGTCGTTACTGACCAAACGCAACCGCTCCAAACTCTGAAGTGAAAATATTGTCCAATATTAAGCCTGCACAGTGCAAGAAAAAATATTGCACAATAAAAATTAAACCACCTCAAACTTTCGTTCAATCTTTGTGCAGTCTTCAAACCCTAAACGGTCAATAATATTGTACAGTACGTAATATTGCGCAATATTATTGTAGGTCATGGGCCGCTAAACTCAGTTGCGACAGGAATAAGTAAGGCGGTGGTACCGTATGATCGGGCGAGACGTTACGGAAGTTCCACGTAGGTGGTATAGAGGCGCGAGTGTTGCGCAGGAACCTGCGCACGGCAGTGGTGGGGTGCGGGTCGGAGGCGGAGTTCCTGTGCAAGCTGCACTGCCTGCGGCTGGCGCTGCAGCGCGTGTTCAAGGAGGCGGCCGCGTGGGCGTGGTTCGTGGACGCCGGCCGCCAGGTGCTCACCGACCTGCTGCTCTTCGCAGACAAGGTCAGCTCACCGGCCTCGCTCACTACCATGGAATAAATGGATACACCTTTCAATACTATTTCTTGGTTTGTCAGAGTGGCTTGCAATAACTTACAGAAATACAGAGTTATACTACTTACCAATGAAATAAAATCATTTCGAGGGTAATTTTTAAACCTTGTAATCTCATTCGGTACGATGAAACAGTACAACATGGTTTATTTCTATTTTTTCACAAAATATATTATAAGTACAAATGAATGAAATTTTTAACAGTAGATGGAGCGATTGCTTATATGTGCGGCGACACGTTTCCTTTCCAATAGTGTATCCATTGGTATACATGTGGTCTGTGCTGCCAATCAATATCTACTTTTTTTGAACGGTTTACTATACAATGTATTAAAACTAGTACAAGGTGCTTCTTACTTGATAAAAAAGCCGAAACTGGTTTGTGCAGAAACAGTAATAGAATGGATTGCAATAGTTTTTAAAGTATAGTATAATGTCATCACAAAAAAAATGTCAAGTTTTGTTTATGTAGAAACACTAATAAATACGAACGGCACCGGATCGGTGTATGCACATACATATTTATGTGCTTACGAGACGAGTAGAATGACAATAATTTCGCGACGTCATTAACACAATTTAAGTCTACTGATACATACATAAACACATACGTATCTTCACGCCAGATCCCTTATGAGTTAGTCAGAGAGAACAGAGTACCATACATCACGATCCTTGCAGGCTTGTCTCGCTTCCTCCACATTCATCACTCTCTTCATACACACACGCCGGTTGCGAAGACTCTTGACACCACCTTCGGACAGTACTCGATCAATCTAATCATGGTATGTCAGTCTTGGTCTCCCCCGGTAACTACATCCTTCCACATTCGCATTGTATATCTGTTTTGTTAACCTTTAATCATCGAGCATGTAACCTAAAAGAGTAGCAATATGAGCCATCTAATTCCGAAACTGATCAGTGTTTTGCCACTGATAAATAGCAATTCACGCTCGCACTAAATCGGTACCGCACCATTAAGTGACCTGTGTGTACATCCCCGATACTCTCGAAAATATTCAAAGTTTGGTATATTATACCCAATAATGTCGTGTTCTATTAGATGGTGTGGAAAAAGCAGCAAAACGTCGAATTATAAAACAGACGGAATTACGTTTCATCGGCATCAACAAGCATTGATTTTATTTTAATTTACTTTCATATAATATGGCTCAAGTTAAACTGGACAGATAACACGAAACACGTCTTGCTTTTGCCTAGGTGTAACCTATATCAACTATCTCATTTTGTTCAATACGTGTTTACTATTTCTGCGTCATTATTACGTTAACCTTTAGTCGGCCAATCACAGCATTGCAACTGGCGTAGTGTTTTGGCGGAATTTGTTTTCTAACAAAACCAACAACATATCCACTCTTCTGGTTACTTACTCGATGTCTTTCATCTACCATTCTTTGTACATGTCCGAACCAACTGTCTACCGATAACCCAGAGTATTTGCTATTTCTGTTTTATTTTATGTTTTATTAATTATTCATTTGATAATACGCTTGGGGTATTTTGGCTTTTGTATAAGGTAAGATGCACCTTGTATAATATAAGCATCTATATTTTTGTAAACTACATTTGAGTAAATTGGTTTTTAACGTCTGTGAGTTATTAAATATGTAACAACTTTATTTGAATAACTGAAAAACAACTTTTTGTGCTCAAACTTACAAGTAAAAAACACATGCTTAATACAACGATTACAAAATTCGTCGTACACAAAGACGGTCTTATCAGATCGTCTTTGTCTGTTACGAATTTTGCTAAACAAATAGTAAGCTTTTTTTAATAAACAGCGATCTCTTACAGATGATCTTTGTTGACAAGGATAAGATTTACGGTAAAGGAGAAAAGATTCAATATTTTTTGTTATAGAGATACAAAGTAAGCTTTCGCACAATACACAACACTGAAACTACAACACTAAAATTTCACACATAAAAACAAGCCCATTTGAATATAAAAGAGAAAAAATTAAAGTAATTCACACATCGAGTATGTAACCAGTAGAGCGGTTATGTTGTTTGTTTTGTTAGAAAACAAATTCCGCCAAAACACCACGCCAGTTAATGTGATAATGACGCAGCAATAGTAAACGCGTATTGAATAAAATGAGATAGTTGTATATAGGTTACACCTAGGCAAGAGTAAGACGCATAAACAGGTGTCCACGTATTTCGTGTTATCTGTCCAGTTTAACTTGAGCCATATTATATGAAAGTAAATTAAAATAATATCAATGTTTATTGATGCTAATGAGGCGTAATTCCGTCTGTTTTATAATTCGACGTTTTGCTGCTATTTCCACACCATCTAATAGAACAACACGACATTATACAGTATAATATACCAAACTTTGAATAGTTTCCAGAGTATCGGGAACGTACACACAGGTCACTTATTGGAGCGGTACTTTAGTTGGTGCTTTAGTGCGAGCGTGAATTGCTATTTATTAGTGGCAAAACACTGATCAGTTTCAGAATTAGATGGCTCATATCGCTGCTCTATTAGATTACATGCTCGATGAATTCACACAACAACAACTTATAAGAAAAAGAAATTAAAGTATTTTACAACGACATTAAATTGAAAAAGTTTTAAAATATGTTTTGACTAAACGACTTGCGCGGAAGTGAATAGTATAAAGTTTACCGTCTAAAATACAGTTTATTTCGCCTTGCGCCAAGCGATCCCCACTCTGTAGAGTGGGGATCGCTTGGCGCAAGGCGAATATAAAAAAGAAGAAAACAGAAGAGTTCTCAAGAAAGCTAGAAAATATTTATAATGTCACCGTGATGACGATATTGTTCCTCTAGAAGATTGTTGGATCTAAAAATTAAAAAAAAATGTATGTAGATAATCATGAATAAAAGCAAGGCAACCACTTTAGAAGCTAAATCAGTTTGCAATTAATAAGCACCACTCATTTCATTTTTCCTTTGTACCTACTAGTTTTAGATATTTTAAAACATTAATTTTATTACACGTTTCACAGTCACTTATTACAATTTAATTTATTGTTATTTTTCACAGTGTTTTCTGTTACATTGGTCATTCGAGTTTCGCGTTAGTTCTAATCCCAGACAATTTTTTTAACCTTTATTTGTGTGTGTGCAGGAGCCAAAGGAGTTTCTGGTGGCTTATGAAGAAATGGTATCGTGGGCGACAGATGGAGCTAATTGGAGTATTATTGAAAAAGAACTTTCCAGTAAAGGTGTTAAGGTATAATTATCTATTTCATTAGCAGTATTAACAGTTGTTAGTTTTCATTGTATATGAGTATATAGAATCTTCGCCGATTATGAACATATCAATTCCTTATTATATTATGTATAAAAAGTAGTAATGCTAAAACATGCATTACTATCATGCCAGGAAAACCAATATTTTTTTAAATGGATAAAACCTTTCGTCTATATTACGTCGGCTAAATGACAGTCACACATCGGTTAATAAATGTGTTTATTGAACTGTAGTTAAACTGGGTTTTACATTAATATTATATACTAGAGATTCATGTGTATGCTGCGTAATAAAATGTGATGACGATGGAGCGATAAGAAGTGTGAGCGTGTTCTATCGTTACACGTTACAGTCTACATGAAAGGAAAAACGTTGCTTTCTATACAATTTTATATACACAAGTAAAAACTCCCGTTCTTTATCTTTTATAGTATTCTTGAACAACATTGACGACTTGACATGACCATACCAAAGAGTATGTGGACCATACATTAAACACCGTGACTGATCGAACGCGACCGCTCTAAACTCTGAAGTGAAAAATGTTATGCAATATTAAGCTTACACAGTGCAATAAAAATTAAACCCGCTCAAACTTTCCTTTAATCTTTGTGCAATCTTCAATGTTAACCCTAAACGGTCAATAATATTGCACAATACGTAATATTGCTCAATATTATTGTAGGTGTATGGGCCGCCTTAGTGTCCAGTATTCTGTGGCTAAAGGCTGTATGTGGTGTGTGTGCCAGGTGCTGACGTTCTACGACGTGGTGCTGGACTTCATCCTGCTGGACGCGTTCGAGGACCTGGCGGCGCCGCCGGCCTCCGTGCTGGCCGTCGTGCGCAACCGCTGGCTCTCCGACGGGTTCAAGGAGAGCGTAAGTACTTATGTCTGCTCATCTTTATCATTACTTTCTTCACTATGAAAACTACACACGTTTTCAGCAACAACCCTACATCAGCTATTAAGGCTTTTTGAAAAATACTTTCTCGTTTAATTATAGAGCTCTATTTTCTGCTGACAAATTAATGCATTTACGTTGTCTGGTGAATTATCATGTTATTTATTAAGTTAAAACTATCGCATTATTATTAGGGAAAATTAAATATAATATTATAGCAGTATTGATCATTAAATTGATGACGAGGATCATAGAAATATGGGCTTCAAAGAATAAGGTCTTCAAACATTAAGGTTATGAGGATGGAACAGGAGGCTTAGCATTTCCTTCCAAATGATTATGGATGTAAACGTTGTTTGATATTTTGACAATATTTACGGAATTAAAAAACTCAAATTGATACTGTATTGAAACACTTAAATTGTAACTAAAATAATTGGGTGAGGCTGTCAGGAGAGTATTGTTAAATGAAGTGAGACGACACAGAGTGACATAACAGATGTTAAGCAAACGTGTGTCTTTTCAAGGTTTAATTAGACTAACTTTGGGCATTCCCATTTTGGTAATTTGACTTTTGGCTTGAGACACAATCTGGTTCCGACTCTCGTCGACGTGTTCCCGAGAAATACCATTGCGGCTGGAGTATTAAGAATACTGCTGTATACATAATAATAAATGCAACATGACATTAACGTACAGAAGAAACAATGTCAGTGATAGCACGCAGCTTTGGGGATCAATACTATTGATGAATTTAACGCCAAAGTACCTTCCCCCGTCGCGACGTAAGAGAGCCGGAACAGGCATTTATACCAGTGCCAAATTAAAACTCACACTTTGAGCAAAATAGAACATTCAGCCGAAATTACAATAATTAGCAATCGCCTGTCGCCGAAAATCGTCCATAGACTAAACAATAAAATCTCTTTTAAGTTTGCCAAATTTAAATTCAATCGTTCGCGTAATTGTCTTAAAAAGGGGTACAAAACTTTCTCTTCGCGTATTAATATATAGATTGCTTTGCATTTTTTTGATTGTTTGAAGTATTAGCTAATTTTTGGTCTATACCACCGCCACAGTGGTCGAGTATATATAGCGTGGCCGCGTAACTCTATTGAAGAAGACGAAGCTCGAATTCGGTCCCTGACAGGAGTAATTTATGTGATGAGCATAGATTGTTGTATAAGTCTGGATGCTTATTAAATATATTTTAAGAACTCTATAGTATTCTTGTGTATTGGTACAGTATTAACAATTCACGCCAAATCCTCCTTCAGATGTAAATGAAGCCAGAAGCCTGGAAGACAGATTTAAAACATATATGGACCTGGACATCCCACATGATGAAGACCCGATTTTCTTTTCACCTCACCAAGTTCGACAGACCATCCTGAGAACTAAACCTCGGAAAGCACCCGGTCCGGACCGCATCCCAAATGCAGCCTTACGACACTTGCCATACCGCACCATAACAGCCTACTGCCGACTCTTTAATGACATAACGCGGACTGGGTATTTCCCTCGAATATGGAAAATCGGACACGTCAGAATGCTCCCCAAACCGGGAAAAAATATTCTGCTTCCGGCCAGTTACAGGCCTATCACCCTACTCTCCACCATCTCTAAGATCTTCGAACGCCTCCTTCTCAACCACATTAACGTATATTTCACTCCTAGAGAAGAACAGTTCGGATTCTGGTCCGAATATAGCACCACACTACAGCTCTCTAGAGTGCTGCACACGATGACGGCAGCCCTTAATAAGCGGGAGAGTGTCGTGGCCATATTCCTTGATATGGAGAAGGCATTCGACCGCGTATGGCACGCTGGTCTCATCTTTAAGCTGGACGAAATGAGGATGCCAAGAAGGATTGTGCGCGTCATCGCAGCCTTCTTACACCAACGTAGATTCCAGGTAGTGGTTGAAGGCAGTCTGTCCACCGAGCACCAGATGCGGGCGGGGGTCCCGCAGGGTAGCTGCCTTTACTCAGGCTACGCGAATGACATCCCAGCCCCAGAAAACATCTCACTGGCGCTGTATGCTGACGATGCCGCGTACATCAGTTCCTCATTAAACGCCGCCCATGCAGTACTCAAAAAGCAAAGAGTGCTAGAATCCGTCCAAACCTGGCTGCGGAGGTGGAGACTTACCATCAATGTACGGAAGACCTAAGCTCTTACATTCGGAAAACGATCAAAGAAAACACCCAAACTCCAAATCTCAGGACAAGAGATCGAGTGGGCCAAATCCTGCAGATACCTGGGAGTGGAAATAGATGACCGCCTGACTATGAATTTGCACACCAAGAAAGTGGTAAACCAAACACGAGTAGCAATAAATCTACTCTACCCAGTTCTTTCCTCTAAGCTGCCACTTGCTCAGAAGCTGGCCATTTACAAGATATACATCCGCCCACGCCTCACGTACGCAGCACCAGCATGGTACCAGCTTCTGAACAAGAAAAACAAGAAGACCATTGAGGCTCAACAAAATAAGACGCTCCGAATTTCCTCAACGCTTCTCGCTATGTGAAGAACTCTGTCATCTTACGGGATCTTCACATAGAGACAATTGAAGAGTTTACCATCAGACTAGCGAAGAAGATGTACCTCAGGACAGAATCTTCAAGACTGGAACACATTAAGAACATAGCTCCCTGGTCTTCTACCATTCTTGATAGGAAACCTTATCCCAGAAACATCGAAGCGGGGGGTATTACCTAACATACACCCCCCTGCATTCTGAATTCCCAACACCAAGGACAACTTCCTCACATAAATATATTGCCCCGAAACTTCCCCCCCCCCCCTCAGTTTAATTGCCACTGCGTGTTTAATTTCTCGCGGGGACTCGACCTGCGGGGCGGATTGCACGCAGATGCGCGTATAAAGGGGGACCCCCTAACCTTGACAATCCTCTTGAATTCCCCCTACCCCAGTACAAACCATCACCTCCTTGTTAGTTAGCAAACTACCAAAAATTCCCAGGGACGAATGGGTTTACCTGCTTGTATTTACAGGCAGCGCTTGACACTACGGACAGGGGGCAACAGCCCCGAAACCGTTTCCCCGCCTCCTCATCCAGGGGACGCGAGAAGACCACGTGATGATGATTTATTGAAGAAGACGAAGCTCGAGTTCGGTGCCTGACAGGAGTAATTTATGTGATGAGCATAGATTGTTGTATAAGTCTGGATGCTTATTAAATATATTTTTAGAATTCTATAGTATTTTTGTGTATTGGTACAGTTAACCCAATTCACAAGCAATACAAGCACTCTGCTTACTTAGGATTAGATTAATTCATTTATACAATTATATTTCTTTTTATGTTATATTATTCATTTCAAATATGGTCTTCTATGCTCGCAAATGTGGTTTTAAGTAAAATATTTATTTTTTCAGGCATTAACAACAGCTGTATGGTCAGTAATCAAAGCAAAGCGGAGATACCTTCAATATCCCGACGGCTTCATGGCGCACTTCTACTCCATATCAGAGCACCTGTTGCCAGTTCTGGTTTGGGGTTTCCTGGGACCTAGAGAGCGATTAAAAGAAGTCTGCGAATCTTTCCAGGCAGAAATTGTAGGATTCGTCATGGATCTATTCAGCTTTCAGAAGAGTAGGTATACCAGTGTCGAGGACCTCGCGGAAGATGTAATGGTACACGCGAAGGCAAGACTCGCAAACATCACGGATAAACTCGCTTTGAGGGTTTAAGCTGAGAATAAGAATATGAGCGCAGGTTTATGGTCAGCTTCTAAGCATTTTAATCTCGTTGGATTTAGTCCATGGTGGCCTTTAATGTGTCTGAAGAAGTATTCTAAGAAGGATCTAAAAGTACTGTCCGATAATAATAGTTACATAGTAACTAATTGCATTTTTATTTAAAAATTCAAGTTTCATTACAAAGTGAATAAATATTCCTGCTTTTACTGGTTATTTATTGCATATCACTATCCCTACAGTATATCGGACAGTATTTTTAATCAGCAACTATTGCATTTCTATCTACTTAACGTTATTATTTATATTTTCTGAACAAATGTAACCAATGCTTTTTTCCTAACCTAATTTATTTTGTTGCTTTGTATTAATTAAACAAATTGTGGCTTTATTGTGGTGGTTTTTAACCTATACTTTTATAACTTAAATAAATTAGGTAATAAATGTTTCGGAAAAGAATGTTTGTTTCTTTTCCAAAACATTTCATGACGGAAATTCAATTAGATACATATTTTACAAAATACATATATTGTACACACACATACATAATGCTAAAAATATTGTAATTAGTACAAAAAAAAGCCTCTGTGGTCTAGTGGTCCAGCGTTGGAGTTGACCACGTGAGGTCCCGGGTTCGATTCCCGGGTCGGGCACTTTAAAAAAAAGAAGTGTTTTTTCCGTTTTCTGAGAAACACAAAGTTGCCCGGGATTGGGAAGTGCCCGGTTGGCGATAGGCTTGCCACCTATCACATTTGTGGGACCAAGTATCTTCGGCTAATCGTGGGTGCACTTGTTGTACCTCTGCCTACCCCTTCGGGGATATGGGCGTGAAGATACTTTTTTCAATAGCTATAATTTATATAATTTTTGAAAAGCAAGAATTGTCGTCAAGCAGCTATAGGTAAATAAAATTATTATGAAGGAATTTATCAAATTTTGTTTGAACACTACATTCTGCT
Organism: Apodemia mormo; assembly: GCA_036924255.1. Classification (NCBI taxonomy): domain Eukaryota; kingdom Metazoa; phylum Arthropoda; class Insecta; order Lepidoptera; family Riodinidae; genus Apodemia; species Apodemia mormo. The sequence goes on along the minus strand of JAUPFN010000003.1, from coordinate 35,581,934 downwards.
ACGCGTAAATTGTTACTCTTGTACACATTATATTTAAGCACTAAAGAAGCCTAAAGCAAGACAAAACTGTTATTTTGTTAGTACATAAATATTAAATTTTGTTAACAGTGTTACGATTTAGGAGATTCGCCAATTTACATCGCGTATACTTTCTATACGTATCTATCACGATCCGCCTAATGCCGAGGCGCATAATTTAAATTGTAGTACATTCACCCGTAGTTGCTTGGTTGGTTTTTCATATATACCTATTAATATTCTTTTATATTATTGAAATTCACCAATCAGACATCGTGTTCATTCCTGGAAGACAACAACTTACTTCCGATTTATAATATAACTTTATAACCATACCCTTAGTAAATTTCGAAAAAATTTACTTATTTAAAAACTGAATAATATTCATCTTTATAAACTACACTATTCAAATAAAAAAGTGAGGTTAAAAACCACTTTCCTATCTATAATATGCAGTAACATATTAGCAATTGTATTAACATTATACTATACAATAAGTTTATGCGATAAGGGTATATGGTATTTCTGAGTATATAAGATGTAATGACATTCCCAGAGCAGCTTAAAAATATAGAAAAAGAAAAAAAGTTAGATTTTACTGTTGTAATATTAATAGAACTGTCAATATTCTTTATAAGTGATAGCCAAGATATGAAACTGTAAGAAAAAAACGTATTATAACAGTTATCATTATAGTTTCTGTATTTACGTAAGTTCACTGTAAAATAATACAAACAAGGAGTTAAAGTAATTCAATTTGCAATTTTCAACGCATTTTCGTCTGTGGCTTTAGTGCTTGGAAACTAAAATTCGTATCGGCGCAATGGTGTCATTATTTGCTCTCAGCCGTCGAGCATGTAACCTAACAGAGTAGCAATATGAGCCATCTAATTCCGAAACTGATCAGTGTTTTGCCACTGATAAATAGCAATTCACGCTCGTACTAAAGCAGCACCGCACCAACAAGTGACCTGTGTACATCCCCGATACTCTCGAAAATATTCAAAGTTTGGTATATTATACCGCATAATGTCGTGTTGTTCTATTAGATGGTGTGGAAAAAACAGCAAAACGTCGAATTATAAAACAGACGGAATTACGTTTCATCGACATCATTAAGCATTGATTTTATTTTAATTTACTTTCATATAATATGGCTAATATGGGTAAACTGACAGATAACACGAAACACGTGGACATTTGTTTATGCGTCATGCTCTTGCCTAGGTGTAACCTATATACAACTATCTCATTTTATTCAATACGCGTTTACTATTGCTGCGTCATTATCACATTAACCTTGAGTCGGCCAATCACAGCATTAAAACTGGCGTAGTGTTTTGGCGGAATTTGTTTTCTAACAAAACAAACAACATAACCGCTCTACTGGTTACACACTCGATGCTCTCAGCAAAAGCCGAGCAAGTAATTATCAATACTTACTGCGGCCAAACCAATGTATTTGCACTCAACAAAAGCTGACCAATTTGTTAAATTTTTGTTAAGAGCAAATTGTTTGTTGCATAAAATGCACTTCTTGTTATTTTTCCTTTCATAGTTTTTCTTGTTTAAGTAACACCATAGTCCCACGTAAAACTGCAGAAAGATGCAAAATATTTTGTTAGTTAGTCGCTGCAAATTATAATTCATCAACTTTACTTTAATTCCTTCTTTGAGTTATGGGAAGTCCTGATTCAAAATAACACTGAATCTGCGAATCACTTAATGTAATACGTACCTGTCTTTAAGGGCTGTTCGTATCTAAATCTGCAAAAAATCATATTATATTATAGTAATAATCGAGTTATGCATAAGCTACATAAATAAGCTTTATTGTCAATGCTTATCTTTTACACCATTGAATGTTTTTCACATATTTATTTCATGCCTAGAATTTTTTTTAGGACTAATGTATGATTTACCGAACGGATGCGTTCATAAATCATGCGGCCAAGGGATTATTAGTGCTTCCTCTTTTGTTAAGTCGTGCAACTCAACGGCAAGACCTTCAGTGTATTAGATGTTTACACTTGGTGGTAATCGACTCATTAGATAATGATTCTATTTAAAAATATATTATTTATAAACTTGAAAATGATTTTCAAAGTAAATCTAAGTCACATTACTTACTATTTAGTGTACGTCCAAAATAAAACCGACTACTCCTTTTGACGGACAACAACAATAAATAATTACAAATTCAATCAGTTTCTGAAGATGAGTAGGCTGTATATCTATAACCTACTTAGTAGTAGGCCGTAAGTTTTAATTAAAATGAGATTCTAAGGTAAAATCAGAAATTTTTTTAAGTGTCAAGACCCAGACATTGGCATTGTTGTAGAACTTTCGAAAAAAATATTGTCACTTGTGTTTGCTCTAGGTTAGATGGTGATTTTGAACTTCTAAAAGTGACATGTCCGCAGAGTCCGTCAAGTCAATGGAAACACGTAACATAACATATTGGGTTTTCCTGTACGCAACAAATTATGTTTAAATTGTTTGAATAGTTTGACACGACTATATATTGCTTTTTTACTAATCCTGTTTGCCTGTAATAATACTTCGGTCGATGAAATTAACAGTTTTGGATTCTCTTATTCAAATCGCGCCAGAGCTAGATATTTTAATCCTATTATCCATATTGTTATCATTTCCCAAACGAAATGAAGAGACTGAAAATATTTAATATTTTAAAATTCGAAAGCAATAAGTATAATTTTTATAAAACGTCATTATTGAAAAAATGTACTGAACATAGCGTGGTCATCCAGATACTCTATTTCAAACTGCAGACGTCACACCGCATAGGACTTATCGCGTTCAATAATAATAATATTCGTACGTTTTGACACATTGCATATAAAAAAATGCTATTGTAAAAATATGTATCTATTTAAGAATATTACTGCTTTATATTAATCATAAATAGTATGGGACTAAACTATCACTATTAGAATCTTAAATGCTAGCAGCTTTACCACCTGACCTAGCATGCGCATCATGATAAAATGATATCTAATTTTCTGGCGACGACTTCATACAAATACATATCAAAATATAAAAATGTAATCGAGTATTTTTAAGAAAGAGAATAGTAGAAACTTGGATTCAAAAGTAAAGCTTTCGATGTCGGTTATCTCAAAGAAAAAATGGTAGATGCTACAGGACCAGAAAATGTGACAATCGTATGCATGCAGGTGATCCGGAACGTTCCATTAATTTTGCACTAAAATGCAAAAGATTCATGATAATCATTATGATAATATATTTATTTTGATGTTGTTGACTGGTGGGATGCTTACTTCTACTTTGAGAAAAAAATTAGAACGACAACATTTCACAAGGAACTTATATACTATAACTGGAATTGTTACGAAGCAATATTTGAAAAATAAAAATGTACTTTATTTAGTAACAAATAAAGTAGACATTTGTATCTTACATAACAGAGGGGAAAAACGTTCTGAGCAAGACAACGACATGAGTGGATGTTGTCCCTTTCTTGCAATTACCAGTATAAATAAAACTTTCGGATGGTAGATTTTTATATACCCGGTATATAAAAATCTACCATCCGAAAAAGTACCCGGCGATAAATATTGCACATCGAACTTTGGAAAGAGACAATCGGATAATTTCGGCTTCGTAGAGCGTTATCTCTGTCGCACAAAATACAAACAGTCCGGTACCTATTAGGAGCTGTTAAAACAAGTATGATTTGCTTCTTTTGATATTTTTATTCTTTGTATAAAATACACTAATTTTTCTATAAGTGATGGCTTTAGGTTGGGGTAAAATAAAATAAAAAAACATGTTTACATTATGTTTACGTATTTAATTATTTTGGAACATTACAGCGTTAGTGTACATAATAAACAACATTATACCTATTGCTAAAATGAGACATTGCAATAAAAATAATAATAATTCTAATTCTCAATTACTTCCATTTCACTATCTGTGCTCTCAAAGAGGTCAATATCACTGCCACTATCAGCCGTATTTATTACTAATCTATCAGTGTAATTGTCTAAACTGTGTTGAATGCTTCTATATTCATTCTCACATTTGATTGCATGATCGCAAACCTTTTTCCACTCTTCAGCGCCGATCATGTTTACTTTTTCAGTCAATAATGTTTTTACTGTAGTTAAGTTCATACCCACATTTCTAGAGGCTACATAGCCTTTCAGTTGAGACCATATATTTTCAATTGGATTAAAATCAGTTGAGACCATATATTTTCAATTGGATTAAAATCCGGATGATATGGTGGCAATCGCAACATAGTGTGCCCATGTTCGGCAAGTACTTTGTCCACAGAAAACTCTGTATACCTCTCCTTGTGCTGACATATAATAGCGTAAATCTGGGTTTTTGTTAATTTTGGATCAACTGGAATTTCATGTCTGTTTAACCAGTTGATCATTTCCCGTTTAATGGTGTTTGAGTTGGGGGGTCTCTCAACATATTTGTTGTGATAGGGTGCGTTGTCGATAACTAGAACAGAATCACTGGGTATATTTGGGATTAATTGGTTAACCAGCCATTTCTCATAGTTATCGTTATTCATTTCATTGTGATAGTCACCTGTAGTGTCCGTGGATTTATACGTTAAAAAAGCACCGGGTACAAAGCCTTTTTCATTTACCGCATGAACTATTATCAAACGTTGACCTTTTGAAATTGGCTTTTTTACTCCTTTTTTCTTATCGTCACTCCAAGATTTCCCTTTAGTGTGGGATGCATGTATATATGACTCATCCATGTAGACGATATTTTTTCCTATTTCGCGAAATTTGCGTATTTTATCAAGGTATTCCATTCTTTTGAGACTAACGTCGTGCTTTTCCATTAGAATTTTTCGATTATCTTCCATTTTAGTGAACTGAAATCCCATGTCATGAAGTATTTTTCTCAACGTTTTTTCAGACCCATTGTAATTAATAGCTTCAGATAATTTAGCTTTTAATGATTTTATTGTTGGCAGTTCATTAAATCGTAAGTGAAAATCATACACCATTCTTCGAACAACATCGTAATCAAAATCGTCCATATCCAAACGAAATTGCTTTTTTGGTCTCCCTTTTTTTGGAGTGCTGAACTTAATTTCAGTCGAATGTGTTTCAGTACTGACTTCGTTTAATATATTGTTCAAAGTTCTTCTTGAAATTCCAGTGGCATTTGCAACTCGCTCTTGAATCTTCTTAAAATAACAACTTACATTTTCATCTACTTTTTTTTAAAATCTATCAGCTTCGGTTACAAAGTATTTATAAACATTGTAGATAATTTCACGTGACTGACCTCGTAAAGGTTTCCCTCTTTTTCCGAAAGATACCATATTACAACTTTAAATTATTTAAATTTGTGGGTGTTACAACTCTTAATATATATTTTGATCGGGACGCGACTACGGTACTTGAACAACGACTGACTAAACGTCACATAGGTAGTGTGGGACAGAGATAACGCTCTACGAAGCCGAAATTATCCGATTGTCTCTTTCCAAAGTTCGATGTGCAATATTTATCGCCGGGTACTGTATATATATTCGGTAATCGTTAAATCCCTTTTATTTATACACGTCGATAAATACATTAGCATAAAATGTATTGTAATTAACATAGTGAGTTCCAAAATGTGCTTATTTTAATTATTACGTAATTACTTATGCAATGCAAAAACTGTTTCTCAAATTAGTAGAATTACTTAGTAGTAATTTGCAAACTACGCATGGCCATACTTATATATATGGCGATTGGCGCTTTATTTAGTAGAAAGAGACACACTCCACTCATGTCGTGGTACTCTTCGGAACGATTTTGAAGCGAGTGTAAGCATTCCGGGTAGAATATAACTTCCTGGACATTTCATCAGTTATGCGCGTGAAGTTTCGTAGCACATGCTGTGACCGTACTACCCATAATATAAGCTTCGTGCATTTCATTTCATAATACGGGTAAAACTCAGCTTGGACTCCTGTCTCCCCAAACAATCCTACGCTTACTAATATTTTACTGAATGTACTTTGTAAAAAAAGGGAGAAAATAAAGATTATTATTATTATTTGTATACAATAATTATATTTAACAATTTTCCATAGTTTAATTGCAAAATATTGAATGTGTTTATTTAATTGTATTAATATATTTGTTTATATAATTGTAATTCTTCTGTAAGTTATTTTACTGTAAGATAAAGTGATATTTTCTGTTTTTACTTGATATCCATTTGTTAGCATTTTTAAAATATTTTTTCTGTGTAGTTCATGCATTTTAATTCATATTATATTAATTTTAAAAATATTTCATGCAAACCCTAAAATGTGTATCTATTAAACAAGCAAAACAGGAAAGATTAAGATTGAACATACAATTTTTATATGTTAATTTTTTTACTTTCGACTGAAACGGAATCATTAGATAACCTTATTTAAATAAGATCTTATTGTTTACTAGGTTTTGCTCGCGGCTTTACTGGCGTTAAATGGGAAGGGAGGGGTTAGTAAGAGGCCACCTATGTCACTCTCCATCCCTCCAACTATATCGTCAGTCGTCTATCTAACTATCGTAAATTCGTCGCGAAAGACGGACAAACAAACACACACATACACTTTTCCATTTATATATAGTGTGAATGTCACAAATATTGCTGATGTTTACAAACCTAAAGTGTCGACAAGAATTGATTATCGAAACCGGTTGGAAATAATTTTAGTGAAATTATATTGGTTTTAAATTTTCATGCATTTAAATAATTCATTGCAATTAATTTCCTATTTTGCCGCTCTGTTGTTGACCATTTAATTAATCTTGGATAGTGGAGTCGAGCCATACGTGTATGTATATAACACCACAAATAAATTCCATCAGAAATTTTTCGTCAGCACAGGCGGTCGCAAACATGCGCCTACTCGTCGAATTAGGAACCTAATTATATATATTTTTTCAAAAGTTCCAAATATTGCTGAGTTGTTATGGAATTAGTCTATTTAAGCAATTACAGTTCCATTGCGTTTATTCAAAAATATGTTGGGCTTGATAAAAATTAACGATAGAATCGTTGAATTAAAATAGTTTGCAGTTGGTCATTTTATTTGTTAATTGAATGTAACAATGTAAAATTATGTACTTGTAAATATATTATTTGTAAATATTTAATGAATATTTTATTGTTAATAAACCATCCTATTACAAGAAACAAACCTTTACAACAAAGCCATTATAAAACGTCATAACGACTTTGACCATAATGGCAGTCGTCAACGCTACAAAACAAAGTTGAAAAGCAAATCTTAAATCACGCTATAGCGCACAATATAATATTTTTCTAACAATTATTTATCTCGTACATATTTCAATGTTTTTCAAATAGATTTCGGTCCCCAAGGTACTATGCCTGGCTGGGAGATCTTCCCTTTTTCATCATTATGTGACGTGATCAACCTCCACAGTAGTGACAGTTCCTTCACAGTGGTGCTTTCCGATAAACAACACGCATCAACCTGACCATCCGCGTTCATTGATAGACCTCTTACTTCCAGCAGCATCAACATACAACTTCACAAGCTCACATACATCACGCTTTTCGGAGTCTACGTCTCCCTTCAACTGTAGCGGTCAAGCAATCTATGTCGCTACTGGCCGGCTTGAAGATTCCCTTTTCATCCTTATGTGATGTCAACATCCACAGTTGTAATGTTAACTCGATAACTATCACCCGCTACAAAATCCTCAGCAATGATGATCCCCCTGTTTATTCGGGCCTCCGTCTCACTTATATGCTTTTCGTAAAGAGCGTGAAAAGGCTAACACCTTGACACTGTTAAGGATAGGAATGATGAACGTAGTCAAGGGCGGATCTAGCCTTCGATTCAGGGGGGGGGGGTCACATATTTGAGGTACAGTCATGATAGGCTCCAATCCTTATCTAATCCTAATAAATCCATGCATGACCCCCCTCTGGATCCGCCCTTGCAAGCGGTGGTACCAAACCTGGGCGAGACGTAGCAGAAATATATATAATTTTAATTACATTTATTTATTTACGAGTGGCGTCCGGCTAAAATTGAAGAATGTGGAAAAGATTGTAGTAAGCAAACAAGCGGACATGAGTCTGAGTGTACGTACCCCAGATAATGATGAACATCTATGTTCAATTTCAGTTTGATAGGCAGCTTTACGTACTGTTACAACCCTTATTACAAGGTAGTTAGGTCTTAATCAGCAACCCCTCTATGTAGACTGTATTTTTCCATGCATTCAGCATTTTTCCTACATTGATAATTTTAATTAATTATTTTATACGATCAGTAAGTCAGTTAGATTCTGGAAGCCGCCGCGATCGGTACTTTGCACAATTAATATTTGGGAAGTCCAATTAAAACCGTGTAATTGTACAATAAAAGTAGTAAGTGTCACCGGTAGTTTTTTTTTAAAAAGACAGACAGGGTCGGCCGCGTAACAAATTGGTGTCAGAAGTGGGATACCAGAGAAGTCTGACGACGTGGAGTCATAGAGCAGACGCTGGTATCCTGAACCTAAGCCACCTGCTGTCTTCTGATCGACAGTAAGACTTGACCCAAGGTTAAGCCTGCATCAGACACTTGGACGACGGTAAGCCTCCGCTCCGCAGCGTGAGCCCGCTCCAGCTACCACATACCAGGACGACGGTCAGTCTCAGTATACTATCTGAGCCCGCTCCAGCTACTTAATACCAGGACGACGGTCAGTCTCAGGACATCATCTGAGCCCGCTCCAGACGGTCGGATCACCAGGTCTAACTCACCACAAAATCAAACGGAAAATACCATCCGCTCTAGTTACAAGAAATATCGCCGCAACGCGACACCGGTTCCCACGTCTCGACATGCAAGTGTGTATTGGCGTTCTATTGTAAGTGTTTTGTGCTATTTATAAAATATCAAAACGTAAAGTTTTACTTCTAAAAAGTGATCAAAAAGTGCAATTTTCTAAATCATACTAACTCTGAATCTTACAAACTCTAAATCTAAGTTAATTTTATATTTACACTATTTCTATTTTAATATTGCCGCTGTTTACTATAACACATTTTACTTGTTTTTGATATATATTCTTGTCGTGTATTAAGTTCAGCATACCATAATAATGTCTTTAAAGGCGGAATCATCTAAGAAAAACGAAATGGCTGAAAAAATAACACTATCATTCTTAACCAAATTTATCAAAACCTATAGTGGGGACAGGGAATCACTTCCTGCATTTCTCACAAATTGCGAGAATGCAATGTCCTTAGCTAGTTCAGATCAACAAACTATTTTGTGTAAATTTATCATATCACAATTAGAAGGCAAGGCACAGGTAGCATGTAGTTTAAAAACTTTTTCAAATTGGGCAGATTTAAAAACATTTCTCAGATCTACTTTCGGGGAGAAAAAACACGCTACACATTTATTGTCCGATTTACAGCACTCTAAACAGTTACCAAATGAAGACGTTATAAAATATTCTCTCAGAGTCGAACAAATTCTCACACGTATACAGTCAGATATACACTATAGTTGCAAAGACGAGAAGGAACTTCCTGGCCGAATAGCAGCCATGGAAGACCTTGCATTACATTCATTTTTATTAGGGTTGAATCCCTCAATTTCTAATATAGTCCGGTGTAAAAATCCCCTTACTCTCAGTGATGCGATACAATACGCAACTGACGAGGAAAAATTATATAATTTATACAAAATCAATTCTAGATCACAAAAACAGTGTTCTATCTGTAGTAAAGTAGGGCATAGCTCCTCTGAATGCTATAAAAATAAGGAGCCAAAATATTCTCGAAAACTATTTCACGTAAATCCGCAAAATAATTCAAACTCTAACTCTAACCATTTTTATGAAAAAACATGTAACTATTGTAAACACATTGGTCACACGATTATAGAATGTCGCAAGCGTCAATTTAATATGAAACGCCGTGAAAACGCTGGCAACGCGCAACCTGCTACGTCTACTGCTAATTCTAATAATGCCGGTGTACATGTGTGTGACAACGAATCAAATGACTATGGGAATGAAGTTCATGATCATTTAAACTAAAAAGGATTTTGGTCCCGTGTCTGCCAAAATCCAATCAATATCACAAGGACACGCCACATTCCAACTTTCATACTAACTCTACTAAATCCAAATCTCAACCAAAAGCGTTGAGTCATACAAACTCTACTAAATCTATATCTCAACCAAAAGCGGTGTTGAGTCTTACTAAATCTACTAAATCTATATCTCAACCAAAGACGGTGTTGAGTCATACAAACTCTACCAAATCTATATCTCAACCAAAAGTGTTGAGTCATACAAACTCTACTAAATCGATATCTCAACCAAAGGCGGTGTTGAGTCTTACTAACTCTACTAAATCTCAACAAAAAAAGTTGAGTCACATTAATTCTACTATATCTACATCTCAACCACAAGTGTTGAGTCATACTAACTCTGCTACATCTATATCTCAGCCAAAAGAGCCGAGTCTTACTATTTTTAATGGCAGAACTAATTGCCAAAAATTTAAATCTATACCTCAGCCAAAAGAGCCGAGTCTTACTATTTTAAAAGGCAAAAACGATTGCCAAAAGTGTCATAACACTAAATCTAAGGATATTTTATCTAAATCTAACATAAATTATTCTAATTCTACGTCTCAATTAAACGAACCTAATTTTCCTATTTCTAATGGCAAAATAAATTGCCAAAAAGGTTTTCAAAATAATAAATCTAATATTGAGGATGAATTTTACCTATCTAACTTAAATAACAGTCACAATTCCAAATTAATATACGAAGTTAACGATTATAGCAAAAAGGTGTCTTTACCCCATACTTACTTATATTCTAAACACGCGTCGCGAAAACTATGTTTCCTTATCGATACGGGATCGACTATTAGTATTATAAAAGGGTCTTGTCTATTACAAATTCCAAATCTTTCAAACGAGATTGTCAAGCTAAAAGGTATCAACAGCTCTGAAAATCCTGTTGAAACATTAGGTACCTTTCAAATGGAGTTTAATGTATCTAACGAAATATTTAAATATAAATTTCACGTCACAAAAAATAATATTAATTTAAATAATTATGATGGTATCATCGGTAGCGATTTTTGCAATTATTTTAAATCAAATATAAATTATTCTTCTAAATCCATGACAATAAAAAATCATTCTATTCCTATTGTTTATACACAACCAACTTATATCATTCCGGCCCGTGCCGAAGGCGTTATCGAATGCACTGTATCAAATTACTCGACTGAGTTATATCATAACGATGAAGCTCTTGTATTAAATCACACCTTATGCGAAGGTGTTTATGTTGCTAATTGCTTGGTAAAAATTAAACCTAATAAAAAAGTAAATCTTTCCGTCTTAAACACCACCGAAAATGATATCGAAGTCAAGGATTATCATGTTAGTTTAACGCCACTCGAACGAGAGTGTTTCGATTCGATACCATGTTTTAATATTGATTCCGTTTCGACTACCAAATCTAATCGCGTAAATAAAGTATTAAGCCTTATCCGCTGTTCGCATCTAAACGACGAAGAGCGAAAAGCTCTTTTACAATGTTGTTCGTCATACACAGATATTTTTCACATAGACGGCGAACCGTTAACCTTTACGAGTGCTATAGAGCACACTATAAACACAGGTGACGCACCTCCTATCCACGTAAAATCCTATCGGTTTCCTGAGTGTCACAAAGAGGAAGTCGACACGCAAATCAAACAGATGTTAGATCAAAATATCATACGACCTTCTATTTCGCCATGGAGCGCCCCAGTTTGGGTAGTTCCGAAAAAGAAAGACGCTTCAGGCAAGCAAAAGTGGAGAATCGTAATTGATTATCGTCGCCTTAATGATGTCACCGTTTCTGAAACATATCCGCTGCCTCTCATCACCGACATCCTTGACCAACTTGGTCACTGTAAATATTTTAGTACTTTAGACCTAAAAAGTGGGTTCCATCAGATCATGACAAGCCCCAAGGACGCCCCAAAAACAGGATTTACCATAAGTACTAATTCGAGCATGTCTGGACACTATGAGTTCACCAGAATGCCTTTTGGGTTGAAAAACGCCCCAGCTACCTTCCAAAGGCTCATGAACACTGTGCTATCAGGTTTACAAGGCCTACATTGCTATATATATTTAGACGATTGCATTATATATAGCCAAAATCTACAAGATCACATGAAAAAACTACAACTTGTATTCGACAAATTCCGTCAATTCAATCTTAAACTCCAACCCGACAAGTGTGAGTTCCTCAGACACGAAGTTACTTACCTTGGCCATATTATTACCGACAAAGGTGTATCTCCAAATCCTGAAAAAGTCAAGGCCGTCTCACAATTCCCAGTTCCTAAAAATCCTAAGGAAATAAAGTCGTTCCTAGGTTTAATAGGCTATTATCGCCGCTTCATAGAAAATTTCGCCAAACTAACTAAGCCACTCACTTGTCTATTAAAAAAAGATGCTATTTTTCAGTGGAACGCGGAACAGCAACACGCGTTCGATTTCTTAAAAGAAAAATTAATTACCGCTCCTCTTCTCCAATACCCAGATTTCTCACAACCCTTCAATGTCACAACCGATGCTAGTAATTATGCCGTAGGCGCAATCTTATCTCAAGGTCCCATTGGAAAGGACAAACCGATAGCGTATGCATCGCGAACTTTAAATAAACCCGAAGGAAATTACTCGACAACGGAAAAAGAGCTATTAGCCATTTTATTTGCGGTAAAAACTTTTAGACCATATTTATATGGCAATAAGTTCAAAATTATAACGGATCATAGACCACTCGTATGGTTATTTAATGTCAAAGATCCGGGTAGCAGACTCATCAGGTGGCGCTTAAAACTCGAAGAGTACGACTACGAGATCGTTTATAAACAAGGCCGCCTTAACTCTAACGCAGATGCGTTATCTCGATGCCCGGTTAACGCGATCAATGTTAGCAATTTAAATAATTCTTCTTATGAAAAATATTTTAAAGATCAATTCACCAATCAGCTTCCTATCTCAAACACCAAGATCGAAGAGTCTATTCAAGGTTTACACCTCTCTAATTTAAATACTATCGCATGTCCGATTTCTTTAGATTTTGACAATTCTATTCCACATTGTGAGGAGATACTATCTCAGCTTGACGACGCTAATAATTTACTTAATGCCGAACGCGAGCCTTTTACAATCAAACATGTTCAAAATAAAAACAAAAATTACTATTTCTTGTTCACCAAGGTGCATCATTACGAGGAGACACGTTTTAAAGACGTTTATAACTTATTAATTCAACTTAGGAATATCCTAATCGATTGCGAAAATATTACAGACCTTGCTATATCAGATTTCTCCGATCCGTTCTCAAAATTAGCCTATACTAAAATTTATAACATGATTTCATATATTTTCCATAATACGAATATCAGGATACATATATATAAAAATCAATTAATCTATCCTACTCCAGTAGAAGTGCCTAAAATACTGAAAGAAAACCACGACTCGCCTATCGCTGGTCACCCAGGTTCACAGCGCATGTATAAACGTATTAAAGCAAGTTATTATTGGAAAGGGATGCGCTCTGACATTGAAGATTATGTAAAAAAATGCAAACTTTGCCAAATCAACAAACCCCTAAGAAAATCAAACAAAGCTCCAATGGAGATCACCTCCACCTCTACTAGGCCGTTCGAGAGACTAGCTCTCGACATCGTAGGTCCCCTGCCCGACGCGGGTTTTCAACAATTTAAAATCATCTTAACGTTACAAGACGATCTTACCAAATTTACATGTGCTTATCCGATGGTCACGGCAACTAGTGACGAAATCGCCCGAAATCTTGTACATTTTATGTCGCTATTTGGTTTCCCTAAAACTATTTTGACGGACTTAGGCACATCATTCACGTCCGATTTATTTAAACAGCTAACAGAAATTCTAAAAATTAAAGCGTTATTCACGACTCCTTACCATCCTCAAACAAACGGAGCCTTAGAGCGCTCACATGCTACTTTAAAGGAGTACCTAAAATCTTTTGTTAATGATAATCAAAACGATTGGCATAGTTATTTATTTACAGCTATACTAGCTTATAACACTACTCCACACTGTACGACAAATTACACGCCACATGAATTATTATTCGGCTACAAGCCCTCAATTCCGAGTTCTTTGTATGAAAGTACTAGTAATACTACCTATAACGAATACATACGTGCTTTACAGTATAGAATGCGTTTTAGCCGCGAAAAAGCTATTCAAAATCTTATCAACAGTAAAGAAAGATCAAAACAATATTATGATAGTAATTCACGCGAAATTACATACAAAGCAGGCGACATGGTGTACTTGAAACAACACCACAGACTTCGCAAAGCGTTATCGCCCATATGGAAAGGGCCTTATAAGATATTAAAGGTACATAATAAACATAACGTTACTTTACGAATAGGTCGCAAGAATGTTAAACATCATACTAACGAGATAAAGCTTGCCAAATCTTAACTTATTTCATATATCTCTTTTCAGGGTATTATGCTGTTATGGCACAAGCCACAGCCACGCGGAATCGAAAATTATACCTATATCTCATAGCCCTGGTATCTATTTTGAACCTATAACATACATAAATTTTTATAATGATTACTGGAAAATTGTAACGCACATTGATTTAGTCTCGCTAGAACCTTATCTTAATAAAATATCAAATCTATTACAAGATACTCTTAATCTTTGTAACAAAATCCAATCGCAAAATTTAAACTCGTGTAAAGACATATCTAGCCCTATTGAGGTTCTAATTCTATCTAATTATAATAAATTACAATCTTTATCTCACATTATTTCGGATTTCCAAACAAACAAGGTAAAACGATCTTTGGAATTCGGAGGCGAAATCTTAAAGTTTTTCTTTGGCACCTTAGACGCAGATGATGCTAGAAAATACGATGCCGCAATTGAGTCTTGTAAAAAGAGTGAGGCAGAAATATTTCACTTAATGAGAGATAATATACATGTTATTAAATCTACTATAAATAATTTTAATACGACAATTTATAAATTAAATCAAAACGAGATTAATCTCAATACCCAAATAAATAATATGAATAATATACTATCTCAAATTACTAACACTGATAACCTATTACTGTATATCTCTAAGTTAAATAATTTAATTAATATTATTGAAGGTTCTTTACTTACTATTTCTAATTTACTAGATACTACGTTAAACTCTATTTTATTCTCTAAGGTCAATATACTACATCCTAGTGTAATTAGTCCCTTAAGTCTTTATAACGAATTATTTAAGCATAGCAACCAAATAAGCAAAAGACTAGACTTTCCAGTCGCATTAAATATCGACACAATTCATTCCTTAATTGATATTTCTAAACTTAGTTCTTATTATTATAACAATAAGGTAATATTTGTATTGCAAATTCCTTTAATCACACCTGACAAGTTCACGGTTTATAAGAATATACCCTTACCGACACCTCACGATGACTCACACACTACCTTCGCCTTGATTCAACCTACTAATTTATTCATCGGATTAAGTGATGATAGATTACATTATGCTATGCTGGACACTTTAGATAAATGTAAGATAATAGATAGTAACCATTCTATATGTGAACTAACAAATGTTTACTCTTGTATATACAGCCCAAATTGTGAGTCGAAAATTATAACCGAGGTCACGCTCTCGCTGCCCTCTGAATGTAACGCCAAAATTTTGTATGGTGATATCGACATTTGGCAAAAGTTACAAAGTAACAGGTGGATTTTTGTACAGTCAAAAACAAATAAGTTAACTATTCGTTGTGATGATCAGATTAACGATTATTCTATTGAAGGTACAGGAATTGTAAAATTAACAGCTAATTGTATCGGCTACTCTAAGACTTTCCAATTATTGCCGACAAACTATCACTCTATTATGATTAAATCTCCTTTAGACATAAGTTTTGATATTACAGCTGATGACTGTTGTAAGAAGGACATATTTAATAAAAGTTTGCCACATTTATCGCCGATATCCTTAAGTAAAATTAATCTTGATTCATTAAAGTATGCTACGCATCAATTAGATAGTTTAGAACACGAATTAAACAATTTAGAAAACGAGTCTCATTTTATTAAATATGGCCAATATTATTCAACATTTACGTATATTTTAATTGTGTGTCTATTTATATATTTTTTGTATAAGGTTTACAGATGTATTACGAATAAGAAATCGACTAGTTCTGGATGTTGTGTTCAAATATTCAATCAATGTCATAACAAAAAGTCTGTTAGAAATAAGTCTAAAATCTCAAACTCTTTAGAGATGACAAACATCTCATCGTCAGATGACGAAAAAATGTCTATAAAATCATTGCCAATTCGGCAACAAGACTATAATAAATCTAACGTCAAATTTGCATCAAGTCGAAATCTCAATTTCCAATATTGTATTTATAAATGTTTAATTGTAACGATTTAAGTTAATAATTTTAATTTCATATTTCCTAAATGTTTATATCGCTATGAATGCTTTTTAAAGGTTATAAATGTTAATTTCTATTTTTGAATTTAATTCGAAAATGTTTTATGTTTATATTGTTTACAAATGTTAATTTCTATTTTTCAATCTAATTCGAAGATGGTTTATATCCATTTACTGTTTAAAAATATTAATTTCTATTTTTCAATTTAATTCGTAAATATATTTTACGTCTATATTGTCTATAAATGTTAATTTCTACCTTTCAATTTAATTAGTAAATATATTCTACGTCTATATTGTTTACAAATGTCAATTTCTATTTTTCAATTTATTTCGTAAATGTTTTATGTCTATATTGTCTACAAATATTAATTTATAAATATATAGACAATTACTATATCATATAATAATTAGCTACCAAATAATAAGAAGCTATGTATTCCTATATCTAAAATCAAATGTAAAAAAACTTCCTAAATATTAACATAATCGATTAATTCTTATTCACTTCGCTTCATCTTAAAGAGATAAAGCTTCGTCCAAAAGGGGGAGCTGTTACAACCCTTATTACAAGGTAGTTAGGTCTTAATCAGCAACCCCTCTATGTAGACTGTATTTTTCCATGCATTCAGCATTTTTCCTACATTGATAATTTTAATTAATTATTTTATACGATCAGTAAGTCAGTTAGATTCTGGAAGCCGCCGCGATCGGTACTTTGCACAATTAATATTTGGGAAGTCCAATTAAAACCGTGTAATTGTACAATAAAAGTAGTAAGTGTCACCGGTAGTTTTTTTTTAAAAAGACAGACAGGGTCGGCCGCGTAACAGTACGTATAATCTACACTCTCATAGTGAGAACTTAGTGAAATCCCATTTCAAAGTAATATTTTTAAATTGATACATGTTCTGTTTTACAATATAGTAAATCTGATTAATATCCAAACAGTGTCTTAATACGAAAATATTGCATGAACCTTTATAATTGGCTTATTGTATTGAGTTGGTGTCGCTATGGACATTTTGATTAGAATAGAATAGGAAATATGCATGGGTACAAAAATGGCAATAGATAGTTATTTAGTAGGTTACAGTGGCAATGAGTAGGTCACTTAGTTAAAATACACTGCCCCCCCTTTCTTCCGGCTGCATGGGTACCACCATCTTGCTTTTTTCTACCGTGAAACAGCTTCGCTATGTTCGGAGAGAAGGGTAAGACAGGCAGTGTAATTCTGGCACCGAGACTTAACACCTTATATTTCAGTATAGGCAACACATAAATGAGTTCCCTGGGCTAGTGCCAGGTAAACTAGTTTATGTTCATTGACGACGTCGACCACTTACCATAAGGTGGCACGTCTGCCAGTTTGTCTATCCAACTAACATAAAAGAAAAACTCTTAGCATAAAGATGAGATAGGAGATCCATTCTATTGACAACCATAGCCTTTGTATACATATGTAACATGGATGTCACTGCTTTGCAACAGTGACAGTACCGGCCCCCTAAAAGATGGACCAATTTAATCAATGTTGTTCGAAGCATTTAAAAGTAGGTAAAGAAGAATCGAGTTGTGGCGAAGTTAATGGCCGCCGAGGAGGTACGTCTAGCAGTGGATGACGTAAGTTTGAGATTATTCAAGCTGAAATATGTTAAATAAAAATGTAGGTATTAAAATACCTTCACACCTAAATCCCCGAAGGGGTAGGCAGAGGTACAAGTACACCTACGATTAGCCAAAGATATGTACATAGTCCCACAAAGTGATAGATGGTCAGTCTCTTGCACCGGACACTTTTTCCAATCCTAGGCAACGTTGTTTTTGTTGGAAAACTGAAAAAAAAAAAACACATTTTTGAATTGCCCGACCCGGGACCTCGACATGTGGTTAACTTCGACACCGGACCACTAGACCACAGAAACTACAATGTATTATTTAAACTTATATATCGATTTCTCTCTGAATCTTATCAATTAATAAAATTACGATCTTCTGTAAATTGAAGATTCATTTACCATCAATATTTCTGGTCAGTAAAAGTTAATATCTTCTTTGACAGTGGTTCCTAACCACGGAGTCTAAAGTAAGGAGGACAAACTGATATTAAGGAAAATTTATAAAAGTTTCCAGCTCAAAGAACAAACAATGACCATGATCCAGCTGTATACTGAAGTTTCTGGCGTAGATTACACTACGTTATGAAGTTAGCTGATGTAGACGAAGTGAAGTGTGCTAAGCACAAGTATTTTAAACAGAGCCGGCTGCGCTGTTTTAAGTTTACTTGAAAGTAAAGGCGTTTTTACTGATTTGTTTTTATTCTTATGCAACGGTATCTTACCCCTATTTGATGCTTTCTATTTAAGTAGGTATTTTTAATTTGTTATTTTTAAATGTATTCTGAGCTAGCTGACAAGCAGATGGCTTTCATGACAAAAAAGTGATGCTATCGCATATACCTATGGATACTAAAAATGTTAATGTTGCGTCACCATTCGTGTCTGTGTCCGGA
Source organism: Apodemia mormo (assembly GCA_036924255.1). Lineage (NCBI taxonomy): Eukaryota > Metazoa > Arthropoda > Insecta > Lepidoptera > Riodinidae > Apodemia > Apodemia mormo. The sequence continues at coordinate 35,562,860 of JAUPFN010000003.1, read as the reverse complement.
GATGTAATGCCACCCTTGTGGAAAAATTTCTCGGATAAAAGTAGGTAAATAACTTACAAAGTGAAAGTAACAGTTTATTAATGTTTATTTTTATTTAAAAAGTCGAAAAAAGTCTTACAAAGTCGGAAAAACTCTGAATTTGATATAAAAATTCGGAGTAATTCCAAAATTTCGGACTCTTCCAGAAGAGTTATTCAGGGTTAATAAATCTTGCAACGTTTATGGGTACTAAAAGAAATATATTAAAAGTTATTAATACTACGAAAGTGTAATAAAGGGGAAAAAAATATAACTAATACTTCCCCGGTTTTCCGTTTAAGAATTTGAAACTTTCTTCTTTGTTTAAAAAAAGGTTACCGTTACTGTCGATCAATATTATAAACTTTGTTTCTTCAATTTTTGATAATTATTATTAAAATCTATTATATCACAACGTTATTTGCCAATTTTTATTTTATTGTACTTTTATTACATAAATATATTTATAAATTAAGTAAAAATTAAAACAGCTGATCTAATTAGCTTTTGACAGGTTGAGTCAGTGTTGCCAGAGAAAAAGTCAATCTTTCGTCCTTAAAGCCTCCTCTACACTACTCGCGAAGTTCCTCGGCGAAGTACTCGGCCGAAGTTGACTGAAGTCCGCGGTGCTACACTACACACTCGTTCAACTTCGCGAGGAGCGCATTCGTGTAGCGTTACCGGTACCCTGCGGACGTTTATTATAATGGACGCTCAAGTAGCAGCTGCCGTAGCAATGTGCTCTCTAGCGTATTATAACTACGTGCATACTTATCTCACGAAGAAGACTAAAAAGAAAAGAAGAAAAAGAAGATGGTGGATGATCGCAATGCATCGGAACAGAACTAGGTAGGTAATATTTATTTAAATAATTAGGATTTCTAATAAGTTAAAGTACATTACATGGCAAGTTAATTAACTGTATTTTTTTTACAGACGTACTATGGAACAACAATTTCTTGAACTCATACAAGAACCATCAGGAGAATTTGAAAATTTCCACCGAATGTCATTGGACGATTTTAATTTATTACTTTCTAAAGTCGAACCCTTAATCGCTAAACGAGACACTCATTTAAGAGAAGCTATACCTGCTAAGATTCGATTATCAATCACCTTGAGGTTTTTGGCAAGTGGTGACAGCTATAGATCTATGCACTATTTATTTAAAATTTCAAGCCAGTTGATTTCAAAAATTGTAGTCGAAGTCTGTGAAGCTTTGAACGAGGAACTCAAGGATGAAATAAAGGTAAAATTTTAATATTTATGACATATATTTATTAAAAGTTTAGGTATGTACAATTACAAAAATATCAGTGAGAATAAGAATAAGAATAATTTCATACATTACGAGTCATTATATGCCTGATATATTAAATCACTCTGATGTGTATTATCTTCTGGACAATCAGATTGAGTTTGGGTCTCTGGTATATGCAAAATATATTGAACATCGTTAGATTGATCTGATTGAGGCTGCTTATAGCGTTGATAAACTGATTGACTTTGGGTGTCTGGTGCAATAATTTCATCACTTATAACACGTATCTTTGAAGAGCGTTGATGAGCAGTGATTTCGCTTGGTTGTTGGAAGTATGTCGGTTGACATTCACTGGACTCATTAGATAATGTTATATATGTATCAGGTGGCTCTGAAAACGATGAGTGTGGTCTAGGAGATAATGTTGTAACATTATAATGAACTGCATTATTCGCAGATAAAGGACGCTTTCTAGAAGATAGTGATGTAGTTAACGGACTATAATATGGCGTAGACTTAGGTGTAGAAGTACGAAACGATTCACCTGATGGAGATCTTTCAAAACGTGATTTCCGAAATAGAGCATGTATATCGAACATTATATCGTCCCTTTCATGTTCAGGTAACCTCTTCAGTTTTTTCGCAATTAGTTTGCCGAATACGTCGCACTCGTCCTCAACTGCGCTGCTATCCTTTGAAGGATTATTTATCACTTTATTTAAGTTATTGAAGGCTTCTGTCATCTGCCTACTGGCAACTTGCAATTCCGGTGGGTTGTCACGCCGTCGGATGGTGTGTCTATTTTTTGGGGGCTCTGGTTCTTTTGGAGTTGGAGAAGCAATTGGTACATCCTCTGAAGCGTTGGTTGATTCTTCCTGAATCGAATCAGTTCCATGATCCTGAAATAAAAATAGCAAAGGTTTAAATGTATATATCACGACCTATTTAATAATAAATCTTTATTTAATCCAATCCAAATTTGTGAGTGTATATGGGTTCTGTATACTATATGAATTTGAGTGCGCGTATATGCAGGAGTACTGTATGTGTATGTAGGAGTGTGAGTGTATGTCTCTGTATTTTATGAAAAATACATGAGTGCTACAATTAATCGGCTTTTTAATTATTTATATACAATTTGAGTGTCAGCTTTTAATGAAATTGACCGTGTCTTTTTACATATTATTTGATGATAATATTTTTTATATAATATACTTTTTATTTACAGATGCCGTGCAATGAGCAGCAGTGGTTGGAAGTTGAAAACGGATTCAAGGAGAATTTTCCACATGCCCTTGGCGCAATGGATGGAAAGCATATTGTTATACAATGTCCGGTTAACTCTGGTTCTGAGTACTTTAATTATAAAAAGACGTTTAGTTTAGTACTTTTAGCTTTAGTCGACAGTAACTATAACATTATGTATGCTGACATTGGTAGTCAAGGTAGGATCAGTGATGGAGGTGTACTTAAAAATTCTTCGTTATGGCAAAAAATTGCATCTAACGGGCTTAATCTTCCTAAGCCAAGTCCATTATCCGGAACGGATCATGTCGAAATTCCCTACGTTTTTTTGACAGATGGAGCATTTGCTTTACATAATAATATAATGAAACCATATCCTGGCAACCATGATATCAATTCACCGAAAAGGATTTTCAATATGCGCTTGTCAAAATCTCGAGTAGTAGTTGAGAATGTGTTTGGTATTTTAGCATCCAGGTTTAGAATATTCAGAAAGCCAATTGATTTGGATATTCATAATATCCCAATTATTACAATGACATGTCTCTTATTGCATAACTTTCTCAGAAAAAGTAATAAATCATCCCTTATATATATGCCTCCTGGTACTGTAGATATGTATGATGATAATGGAGTTTTAATTCAACCCGGGTCTTGGCGGGCAGACTTTGATAATAACTGTGCTTTGAGAGATATTACACAAGTACCACGCAGATCACCATTATCTGCCGTTCAGATAAGGGATTATTTTACAAATTATTTTCAATGTTTATAAATAAACACAACGAATGTAGGGTCATTTCGCCTGTTCGTTACCACATTAACTACATACTTTTTATATTAAAACTAATGCAGAGACATTATTATGTTCTCCTTAAAGCAAACAACTGCACTAAATGGACGCAAACTGGCGAATCGACCTTACTGTAATCTGTACTTTAGTAATAATAAAACAAGTTATTGATAATAAAAAACTTACCGTGGTTATTGTTTGTTTACATTTATACACGGACCCCAAAAAGCTGTTCATGAAATCAAAGGCGAACCAAACTGGACGATAAACATCATCTGCGCCGGCACCACTTTTTAAGGAAGCTTCCATTTTTCTGTAGTAGCCCCTGTATGTCGCAAAAAGTGAATCCTTTTTTTTCTTCAATTCTTCAACTGGTATTTCCAAAACGTCCCGAATACGCACCCAAGCATCATTTACTTTTTTCTTGTCCTTATGACCTTTCCCACTGGGGTCCCAAATAAAAGGCTCTGCTTGAAGTGTTTCAAGGAACAACATAGTTTGCTCCTGTGACCACTGTATGCCGCTCATAATAGAGTCTCACACGCACATCAACGAAAAAATCTATTAAACACACGTGCGTTCACAACGGCGTCTTGACGCGTACTGACTACTGAAGTCGGCCGAGTAGTGTATAGAGGTACTAAGAGCATGTGTCAGAGGCCTAGTAGCATATCAAAGCAGTCAAGAATAACGACGTTAATAAGTCGGCGATTGCTAAACATCTACAGCTGTAGTCGGGCCGTAATCACTGGATGGAATTTCATAGGCCACGCGTATTTTCGACAGAACGCCATATTACATTCCACGGCTAGTGAAAGAAGCCATTGAAATCAAAAAACATCCAAATATCAACCGGGAAGACGCACGTAGTACGTCCTTGATAAGTTTTCTTGGCACGTATTGATTTTTGAAAAGCTGTATATTTTGGAAACGATGATCGATTTGATCTTTCAAATGGCATTCAACTCAATTTAAATATTGCTTTAGCTAAAAAATCGGTAGGTTCAAAAATTTCGAAGCAATGTCAAAAAAACATTTTCGTCTATGATAGATCCCAAACAAATTTACCGATTTTTATCCAATTAACGGTACTTGGCGCAGTTTTTAAAGGAGAAACGATGATAAGATTTTGAAGTCAATCGGTATATTAGCCTGAAAGTTATTTCCAAAATATTAAGTAACTTTGCTAAAGAAAACGTAATTTTAATATTTGAAAAGTTGTAACCTTTGAAAATAAGGTTCGGTTTTGATTTTTAAAAGGGCATTCGACGTAATTTTTTTAAGTATTAAAATATCGTAGAATACCAAAAAATAATTGGTTGAAATATTTCGAAGTTATGTCGAAAAAACACTTTTTTCAAAATTTTCGTCAACGATTACTTCCAAACGAATAAACTGATTTTGAGGCAATTTATGCATTAGATGTATTTTTTTGAGGAATAGTTTTTGTACTCAATCGGTACATTAATCTGGAAGTTATTAAAAAAAAAATTGTTTCGTCACAATTTGTTTAGGGTATTTTCAAAATTTCTCAAAATCTCTTAGGCCCATTTGGTACAAAATTTCAGGAAGTATAAGTTGAGCGGAATCCAATCGAATGCCACTAACCGCGTTTCAATCGGTCCAGGCGTTCAAAACTTATGAGTTGTTGACACACACACACACACTCACACACACACACTCACACACACACACTCACACACACACTCACACACACACATACATACAGACATACTGACGTCATCGCGAAAATAGTCGAAAATGGTTCCTAAGCCCACAAAACGCGGACATATGGTGAAAACTCCATTTTTGAAAATCGGAGCAAAATCAGTAACCTTCCTATCTACATACGTAGTGGGAAGTTAAAAAGTACAAGTGTTTTAATAGATTAATATTGTATTAAACTGGAGTGAATGAAAATGAATTAAACAAAATAAAACTACCACGCCAAAGCTTAAACCTAAAAGTGCGATATTTTTTTAGTAAAATGTACCACTAAAGGGCACAGATCGTCGCCTAGTGTAGCTTTGTAGCATTTTTACTCGTTATTTGACCCTCCCGTTGGTCGAGTGGTTAGCGACCCTGACTACGCAATCAACGGGGCTCGGGTTCGATCCCCGACGGGGACAAGCATTTGTGTGATGAGCGTAAATGTTTGTATTTCTGGGTTTAGGTGTTTATTATATATATTCTGGTATTTATATATTATGTATTTCTATGTATTAGTATCGTTGACTAACACCCATAACACAAGCAAATATTTGCTTACTTTGGGGTTAGATCAGTAAGTGTAGTTTGTCCCGTGAATATTTATTTATTATTATTATTTATTTTTATAATAGATGGCGTTAGCAGTAATAAAATTCTAATACAAAATGTATTTTCTATTTTTTTAATGTTTATGAAATAGCATTTTAATGGTAGATAATATATCTAGACATGAATTTAAACCACCACGTCAAAGCCCAAACCTTAAAGTGGGATACTTTTTCAGGAAAATGTACCACAAAAGTGCATAGAAAGTCGCCTAGTGTAGGGCTCGCTTCGCTCGCCATAATTATACTGGCTGTTGCCCAAGACTTCGTCCGCGCGGACTTCGTTTACTCCGCACAGCACCTCCCCCGTAGGTGACAGCTTGATAATATGTAGCCTATATGTTGACCCGACCTGTTAGTAATAGTCATGCAAAATTTGAAATAAATCCATTTTGAGTTAACCCCGGACATAGGAGTAGTGTAGAGGAGGCTTTAAGGACGAAAGATTGACTTTTTCTCTGGCAACACTGACTCAACCTGTCAAAAGCTAATTAGATCAGCTGTTTTAATTTTTACTTAATTTATAAATATATTTATGTAATAAAAGTACACTAAAATAAAAATTGGCAAATAACGTTGTGATATAATAGATTTTAATAATAATTATCAAAAATTGAAGAAACAAAGTTTATAATATTGATCGACAGTAACGGTAACCTTTTTTTAAACAAAGAAGTTTCAAATTCTTAAACGGAAAACCGGGGAAGTATTAGTTATATTTTTTTCCCCTTTATTACACTTTCGTAGTATTAATAACTTTTAATATATTTCTTTTAGTACCCATAAACGTTGCAAGATTTATTAACACTGAATAACTCTTCTGGAAGAGTCCGAAATTTTGGAATTACTCCGAATTTTTATATCAAATTCAGAGTTTTTCCGACTTTTTAAGACTTTTTTCGACTTTTTAAATAAAAATAAACATTCATAAACTGTTACTTTCACTTTGTAAGTTATTTACCTACTTTTATCCGAGAAATTTTTCCACAAGGGCACATTTATCATCCTAACTGGAAAATGATCCTGAAAGACATTGATTGTATTGCAACTGAAAAAGAAAAGGTGGCACATACTACCACTGGTAGTATGTACCACCACCACCACCACCACCAATGCATGCGGGCATCAGGTTGCAGTATTTAAGCACCTAGAAGTGCTATGGTACTTTTTATATCAATGGGTAAAAAGCAAGCTGATGGCTCTCTTGATGGGGCGGATAATGGATGCAATATCCCCCGCAGCCTAAGTTCCGTCGAATTCTTCAAATTATTGAAAATTAAACGGATGAAATGAGCTACGATACCCCCCCCCCCCTGAACTAAATCCTGAATCCGCGCCTGTGGCAACAAGTGAGATAATTTTGTTCAGTAAGCAAAACTAGGATTCTACCCTGCGTACCAGAAACAGTGTCGCAACCACGGATTTAATGGATACGCCCTTTAAGAGAATTTCTTAGTTTGTTAGTGTAACTTGCATTTACACGCAGAAATACAGAGAAATACTACTTACAGAAGAACTAAAATCACTTCAAGTGTAATTTTTAAACCTTGTTATCTTATTCGGTACGATAAAATAGTACAACATGGCTTATTTCTATTATTCACGATATAATATTTTAACAAATGTATGTAACTTGACAGTTCATATGTGGAGTGTGTCATAAATTACCATTATGTATTGCATACACCCATACAACAATACTTTTATACAATACCTGATCTTATAATTTTGAGCACTAATTGTAATTTTAAGCATAGATAATTCAAGACAAGGCCAGTTCTGTTGTCACTCGAAGAGGCTAAACTGAATTCTAAGACACTGCCAGCCTATTTCTACCAACATCCTACAGAATGTTATAGTACTTCTTGCCGGCCCATCGTCTCCAACTTTGTAAGGCGCAAATTCGGCCGCACATAGAGTAATGTTCTCATCTCTGGTCCGCAGCTCCCCAGTACCAGCTTTTTCCACTTTACCGCATTCAACGTAGAGCGATTTGAATCGTTTTCGATCAGGCTATTTCGAAACGACTTGACTCTTTGGCATTTAGACATGTCGGTTCATACTGCAACTTTTATCGCATCTATCATAGAAAATGTTCCGACGAGTTGTTTGGATTAATTCCTGCTGCTGAATTCCATCATCGGACATTGCGTCAAAATTTAAAGTTCCACCCTCACCATCTCGATGCGGTGCAAATCCACATCCGTGCGGTTCTCCCGGCAATTTTTGCCTCGCACTGCTCTTTTGTGGAATCAATAACCGGCAGCGGTTAATACCAGTAATAGTGGTTATAACCGAAAAGATACGACTTGGGGACCTTCAAGAAAAGAGCTTTCTCATTTTTAAAAGGTCGGCAACGCAAATGCAAGACGTCTGGTATTGCGGATGTCCATGGACGGCGGTGATCACTTAACATCAGGTGTACCTCCTGCTTGTTTGCCCTCTCTTTATGAAACATTGAAACAAAAACAAAAAATTGAAACGAAAACAATGTTTATTTTGTTTCAATGTTTCTTATGTTAGGCAGCAAGTGTTGGCAACTGAATAGACCAACAATTACATGGATAGATCATCAAGGATCCAGGGTGCAACTAATCAATATTCGGAAAAATAAATAAAAAACGTCATTTTACAAAATGTTGTATATATATCATAAATTTTCACAATACTAATATATTTAAACTTTCATGACTGTCAACATAAAGTAATAAAGATACGTTTAGGATCAGCACCAAATGTTTATTTGACTTTTATTTAGTTAATTTTATTCACAGAATATTTAAATAGATATTTGAGATATAGAGAATATTATTACTCCAATTAACGTAGTTATCAAGAGATAGTATAGCAAATACTCAGTGTTTATTAAATACCAAAATACCTTTAAACTCGTAGGTATTTATTTTAATATTTAGAGCATGTGCGTGCTTAAATTATATGTAAATAAAATAAAAACAATCAAATCCAACCCTTCCTAATTAAAAATATGATTGAAGGCAAAGATTATGTTCTCTGTAAACTTCTAAGTATTTAAGGTATTATTAATTTTTAATTAGGAACGCTTGTATATATTTAAAAACAGTCTTAAATGAATAACATGTTGGATATAGAAAATTATGTAATATATATTCTTTTTAATTTAAAAATATATAGGAAGCCTGAATTTTTAACATTTTTATGTATTAAATACATGATGCTACTTATAAAATTTTGGTAAAGTCCACAGCACGACTGTTATTTAAAATTTCATTTAACAACAATATAAATATTCTATAACAGGAAACATTATAATACTTTTGTAATAAAATATTCGATTTGCAGGCTCCTTTCATAACATTTATAATCTTACAATTTAATGAAAAACGACCCCTACCCGCAGGACTAGACACTACATACGATTATTCTGAATATGAGTATATACAAACACACTGAAATGCAAGCATTCTTCTTAAAATAAATGGAATCACTCTTCAGACATCTGAAACAATTTCTTAGTCAGTATGTACAATAAGAGAAATAAATGTAACGCTCAAAAATGGAGAATACCTACAGTGCAGAAGTTAATTTCAACTCGGTAAGGTGTTGCATATTATTTAATCAGATATTGACAGACGTCATTTTTAATAGAAATACTTGTTAATAATTTACTTAAACAGATTGTTAAGAGATCACGTTTTTAGCAGACAAAATTACATTTAAGTCAAATCTGTTATCATATTCGACTTACTTATGAAATAAATCGATCTACATTTAACATAAACAAACTAAGATCAATAATTTAATAAATATTAATGTATATAATAATGTTAAAATTTGGTAAGCTAATACTCTGAACAAAATATAGATTTGGTAAAATAAAGTTAAGAACAAAAATAAGGCACGGACGGTTTGCCATTTATCAAGATCTAGTTTTAACTATATCTGTCCAAAGGCTAATCGAGTTTTGTTCATGAACAATTATAAAAACAAGCGCGATTGCTCAATCTTACATTTTAAGCGCGTTATTTGGCGTGAATTAAATACGTAATGACTTAGTGGAGGAGTATATGAGGAGATTACGTCAAGGCCCACCTTTCATCATAAGGCAATGATGTTCATTCTGCTATTATTTAGTGTTAAGGCAAAAAAGTCCTTTTACGCCACCAGTAAAAAAGATTCAGTTCAAAAACTTCACTTCACACGTTTTCACACGAGAAAATTGTGTTCCGAAGTAACCATAGAACTAGTTGTAAGAAGGATTACGCACATCCCAGTTACCTCTTTACGTCACGAAGCGGAATATTGACGGAAGTAGCCATAGTAAAACATTTCAAAAATGCTAAAGACGTACAATAGCATTGTCAAAAATTGATGTCAATTGAAGAAGTATATGAAAAACTTTGCATGAAAGTGCTTATTTTTTTTAATTTTATATTTTCACGGATTTAATTCGAGAATAGTACAAAATAAATATCCGATTTCAATCAGAGTTTACTAGATTTGTATTTGCGCGACTTTTACCGGATGCACGGCGTAATTGCTTTTACCATGGAACTGTTTAGGGAGGTTTAATGTGCGGTTAGGAAGACTTACGGGCCGTACAGGCCGTAGAATTTATGGTTTATTTACCAGTGGGTAGCGTCATATTTTATAGATACGTACAGGATTACAATTATTGCAATTATATCAATATAAGACAGCCTGCCGTTACCCACCAGCACTATATACAAAACGCATATCGTTGCCTTGTTACGATATCTTTTTATTTTAGTTGTATATTTTATATATAGATTGGTTCCGTATTTTTTATCCACTGTTTTAATTAAGAACTTTAAAATGTGCCATACTTATTAATATCCAAAAATATTTGTAATAGTTTGATAGTTTCTATATCTTCTCTGTCCAGTTTAAAATGTGCTGACAACTTTTCAATTTAATGATATTTGCATATTAATAAAAATAATTGGAAGATATATGGCTACATTGGTGAACTTAAAGAAAGTTGTTAGATTGGTTTTAATAAAAAAAAACTGCTTGTTGCCTTTTCATTATAAACATAGAAATTTATATTCTATTAACGTTAATGTCGTTTTTCATCATTCCAAAAGGAATTTGGAATGGCTTCTAAGTTCTAATCATGTATCCTACCCAATTATATCTAGAAAGAAGAACGAAAGCATGGAAGTCGGATAAAACAAGAATGAGCCCACTTTGTCATTAAATTTTGACTATGTCCCGATCAAGAGTTAATAATTTAAATAGTAAAACTGCAACAACCGGTTTTTAAATTTTCTGTATATTAGGAAGCCTGAATTAGGTCATGACCAAATTCATATAGAACCAAACAAGAAATAGGTGTACTCTCCCAAACAAGATTTTTTTTTGCATTTTCGTCTATATATCACAGAGTTATGCCTGAACATACAAAAACAAGATATGAACATCCGAATCGAGAATCTCCTCTTTTTGGAGTCGATTAAAAATGTCAAATGTTCATAAATAACTCATTATTAGTTGCTTTAGTAGCGGCGCAAGATCATAAATTGATGTGGGCAAGATACATTTTGCGAGGCCCTCTGCTCGCAACGCAAGTTCGAGGAATACGCTTTTAGCCAGAAGTGGCGGCTACGCGCAGCGAGGATTTGTCGCGAGCGATAGCAACGCAAGCACTTTTCGTCGCGTTCATGGCTTTTGAGTAATACATAAATCTTCGTGACGCGAGGCCTCTCGAACCGCGAGGCCGTGGGCTGTGTCGCCCACGCCTTACGCCGCCTCTGAGTAGCATACAAGATAAATTGTGACAACGTAGGTAATTTCGAAAATGACAAGTATATGTCTCATTCTAGCAAATTACCAGTGTCATAAGCGTGAAGTAAAAATATTCTTCTTCTACTCCAGCTTCCATGCATGACTTGCTCTATTTTCATTGACATATTATTACTATGAACATCGGGTCTCATAGTAAAATCGCGAAAAAATATGTCCCAATAGGCCTTTTCATCACAAAAATTTTTTGTGCGCATGCGTCAGAATCAGCCATCTTTTTCGTACTGTTTTTTGTAAACAACCATGCTAAATTGTCCGCTATCCGTGTATCAAAAATTAAAATATAAATCAAAGTTGATTAATTGTAAAAAAAGTGAAAAAAAAAAATAAGTAGTAAGTCAAAATAATCGGAAAAAAATTTTGTACTCCATTATAATTATGTTGTCTGTACGAAAAGGAACAACAAAACGGTGTTGTTATGGAGTATGTAAAAGTGATACACGACACAAATCATTTAAAACCAATAGATTCTATTTTATAAATTTTCCAAAGCCTTGTCTTGAATATCGAAAAAAAATAATCAAATCATCAAGCAAATTACACATTAAAGCATGTGTAAAATGTGCGAAATGTGAGTTATGGGTGAAAAAATGTGGCAGAAGTGACCGAGGTTTTAGATCTATTGATAATGTTACTAAGGATACTTATATTTGCTCACTACATTTTCTTGGAGAAAGTGGTCCAACTGAACAAAACCCTGATCCTTTAAGCTATCAAGAGTTTCAACATATTGATAAATCAATTAATAACCTCTAACATCTCAATCAGCTCACTTTTTTTCCCTTTTTGCGGACGCCCATGACATTTTAGCCACCTTTTCAATTGTTCACAATTATGAGCTTCAACTGAATCATAAATAAGTGAAGCACCATCGATGGTTTTTTCCAATAATTTATTTCTTTGTGGAGATAATAGTCCTTGTCCAGCCATTGTTGATTAAAACAGTACGAATTTTTTGAATTACCGCCGTTTCAACATGGCGGCTACGCTTGCGCTCATCTGATGATGAAAAGGCCTATTACACATCACAGAAATAATATGTCAATGTCTATTTTATCAATTTAATGGCGGACAAATGTCTGATTAGAATGTAAAATTAACATGATTGGCTTGATCAAAAAATCACACGGCACAACTTTGCCTTACACATAAACTCCTAGATGCTGCCTACTGATTTTTCAATTTATCTATTTTTAGAAAGTAATTAATTTTAGATAGGTTCAACGCAGACTTTGTAAATCTGTTTTGCTGTCCGTGTAATTTTTACTTGATCAAAAAAATCATAGTCAAGATTTTCTGGCTTGTATATTCAACATTTAAAATGCAAATTGCAAAAAAATATAGAATGCCTAAATAACATTACATTTTGAAATGTGACTACAAAAAGCTCAAAAGAATTAGAGACTGTCAGTGGCAGTCTTTCAGTAAGCGTGTGCGTTTGCATTTCGGTTACCCTTTGCCCTAGGTGAGCGACAAACGCGGTAATGTGCGTGATTGCGACGTGACGCGAGATAGTCTTATCTGTTTGTGGCCTACGTTACGGCTGTAATGAGTTTTCGACGAGACGCGGTAAAATGCAGATTTGTTTTACGAGCGACCAGAAGTGACGCTATTGAGCCAGAGTACTTTATACTTTAAATAGAGGCATAAATATATGATATCTTTGTCTTCCTTGTTTATGAAGTTTTTGTAGAACTAAGAATCAAAATTACGAATTTTCAAATAATGCAGTATACATTGGTATAAAAAATCCAAGATGCACAATCCCGAACAAAACTGACACTCAAAAGTGTCGCTATTTCACACAAGTAGTTATTGATATGGCAAAAATATATTTTTTGCATATCCAACCTTAAGCGCAAGATTTATAGTTGTTTTTATAAAGCAATGTACAAAAAGTAATAAAATTGACTACCACAACCAACGCGATTCTATATGAAATGAGCGCACAATTTAAAATTTTGCGCTCATTTTTAGAGGCCGTTTTTGAAAAACTGATTGCGTATCTTGGGTATTTTATATCAATGGCAGTATACTCATCTCTTCTCTCTCATCATTAATACTAATGAAATCGTCGCCGCGTAAAATATTGGTCGCATTACGCGTCGATAAATCTCGCGTTCCGTCGCCCTCCCAAGACAACGGGTTAGCTTGAACGCGATGCTAAGCTTACTTGATAAGTGCGTGCGCGGTATCATATTATGTATATTATTGTCAGTTATTCTGGCTCAGGTGTAGCATAGTATTTGTGTTATTGTATGTCGGCGTGTGTGTCTATACTGAAGCGTGAGCTTGTGTGTGTGTGTGTGTGTGTGTGTGTGTTGGCGTGTATGCTGGCGCACGTGGGGTGCGGGCGAGTTACTCGGGCTCGGGCGAGTCGGGCGCGTCCTCAGCAAGCACGGTGGCGGCGGCGGCGCGCACGCGGCGCAGGTAGCTGGCGCTGTCGAACTCCAGGCAACTCTGCGGCAACCATCCGCCACGTTACTATCCCTCTTCTCCAATATAACATGCATGCATGCTGCCTAAATTGCCTTATGTAATGTCTTTTCCCTTATGCATTATTTTCATAAAATACGTCACATCGAAGTATTAAATATCTCCCAATGTTTGTCATAGCATACCTATTATACCCCGCGAAGTCGTTATGAAATTTATTTTCGAAATATTTTACAATAACCGCATTATTAATAACGTCACTATAAATTATGCTGAGAGAATTTATACAGGGTTACTTTTAAAGTGAACAGGAAAGTGCGTTTTAATCATTATTGTAAAATTATTACAAGTTAAAATAAAAATATTTGTTTAAAAATATCCCACCAAATTCCAAAATTGGATGCACCGAGTCTTGTGAATTAACTCTAATTATTCTAGCAGTGTGTGATTTTAAATTAACCTATAATTACCATAGTAACTATTTTAAAATCTGTCGCTCTAAGTACATTTTTCCTGATCACTTTTAATTTGGTTGAAGGCACTAAAATATTTTGGTTCGAATTTTGCATAATTGAGATATTTATGCGTTTTGTTTTTGTGTTGGATAAAAATGAAATTTTGATTTTTTAAATTATTTTTTTTTTTTAAAAAAAAAAGTATCTTCACGCCCATATCCCCGAAGGGGTAGGCAGAGGTACAACAAGTGCACCCACGATTAGCCGAAGATACTTGGTCCCACAAATGTGATAGGTGGCAAGCCTATCGCCAACCGGGCACTTTCCAATCCCGGGCAACTTTTGTGTTTCTCAGAAAACTGAAAAAAACACTTTTTTTTTAAAGTGCCCGACCCAGGAATCGAACCCGGGACCTCATGTGGTCAACTCTGAACAGACTCTGAAAATTTAGCCTGACCTTTAAAATTAAACCTGTATAGGAACGTAATTAATGGCTCCGCACCAAAGTATCAATGTTTCTCGTAAAAGAGACAAATTTAATTTACTATCAGCTGTTTAGACTGGTTATGAAATGAAAGAACCAACCAATTTTAGCTGGATAATTTTAACTATATAAAAAAAACATTCAATTCAAACCTAATTTTATGGTCTCATCAAATTCAGTTCAGCAATTTAATGTAACAAAGAACTACAAGAACTTTTATGTTCAAGTTTTCAAGTAAAATTTGAACTTTAAGTAAAAGAAATTGAAATTTGAAGTTCAAGTAAAATTGTACTCTTTACATGAATACTAATTAAAATTAACCTTGGTGTAACAAATGAATAGGCGGACATTAATTACAGAGATATAATTTGAAAATTTCACACATATTTTTAAAGCATATTTTTTTATAAATAAATCGTCAGTTTTATACCGTTTTCGGCAACTAAAATTAGGCAATTTAAGGGTTCGCATTTTTTCGCATATCGTATGGATGTCATAACAATCAATATAATCATTCACATGCGCTAAGCTGTAGTTAAAAAATATATTTTCATTTTAAGGATACCCTTGTACCAGTTTCGGCAAAGTACGTGCAACGTGTCCCTCTCCAGGAGTGGAAATATGGTTGGCGGTAGATGTTAGTTTAATGGCTGCTGTATACATTTGGCAAGGTGTTTGGCCAGCATGAGGACTAAAAATGCGGATTTTGCATATGATGCCTAGAATGTCTAAACCATTTACATATAATGTCTAGATCATTCTGCATTAGCACTTTAATATAGAATAAAGCGGTTTCTCTTGCAACAGATTTTTATTTATATATAGTTATTTCAATTATCATCTGAATATGTACCCAACGTTGAATGATCAAAAAGAAATGGCGGAAAAGAAGCCCTCTCTCCAAATGATAAATTTCACACATACGCATTACTACTGCCTTTGCTGACAAATACCAATGAAACAATGAGAAGCGAACGTAATTCTTGAGGGCTCCAAGAACCTTTAATGTGGGCACAGAAATCAGAAACTATTCGGTTAGCCGGCCAGTGTTATCGCCAAAACTAACAAAAATCCAAGTAAATATTTACACAGCTCAAACACTTGACCCAATGTATACAGCGGCCACATTGATATAAAAAACCCTAGATGCACAGTCCCGAACAAAACTGACACTCAAAAGTGTCCCTAATTTCTTTTAAGTAGTTATAGATATGGCAAAAAAATATGTCTTTGCATATCCAACCTTAAGTCCAAGACTTATAGTTGTTTTTACAAAGCAATGTAGGAAAATAAATAAAATTGACAGTGACGCGGCCGACGCGATTCTATTTGAAATGAGTGCACAATTTAAAATTGTGCACTCATTTTTGGAGGAAGTTTTTGACACACTGATTGTGTATCTTGGGTTTTTTATATCAATGAGCGGCCATAATATTAGTTTTGTAGGAAGGTTGCGATCAATTCTCCAGAATTAAGCTATTATAATGATGAACCCCCACGTATATTTATGAATTGTGAGTCACGTATTTTCGGTGGCATCATGTCAAATCTATCCTCCTAAGCGGCAGCGAAAATATGATTTTTTTCTCCTAGGTCAGTTTTTATACAAAATAACCGTTTGTGTAATATAAAATAGAACTTTGTTAGCCGATATAACATGCGACTGTGGACAAAGGTCCACACCTTGTTGACATGACAGCTGAAAGCAGCTCCACCGAAAATGCGCTCTCACTTCAAAAAATATGCTTGTCTGGTCTAACACAAATGAATTATGGATAAATGTCGAACATATTATGTGTAATGTGGCGCTAATTGGATCAAACAAAAAGTAGTTGCAGCAACTTGTGTTTCTACGATGCTTAATAATACTGAATCGTTTAAGTAGCCGGTTAACATCTTATTCATAACAAAATATAATTGTCATGTAATTTCTCATGTCAATCCAGGCTCCTTTTTGAACAAGTCTTCCTAGCAAGCAGTTTATAAAAGAAGGACAATTACGCAAAAATGTCACAAAGTCTTATTGTTGACATGACTGTCGACTGACGTGTTTCAGTGTGGGCGATAAGGTGTAAACCGGAAAAATTATGCTTCTGGCATTAGATCCCTGCCACATGGTTGCTAACACATCATTATCAACTTTAGTATTTATAGTAAAATAATCCTTCTATCACTAGAAACATCTGTTTATTTCCTATCCTATGGTATAAAGAAAAAAAGATGTTTGAAATAAACTGAAATAGTTGAAAAACGTTTTTCGTTCTGTCATAGGGATCGAATCTATGACAGAACGAAAAACATTTTTCCAGGAAGATTTTGTACCTTTATAATAACGTAAGAGGGAATATAAACACCTATCAAAACGGTTAAGTAATGCTTTATATACAGATATTATATACAGATAACGCACCTTGAAAAGAAAAGTGGCATTATTCAAAATAGTGTTTTTTCAGTATGGTGGTTTAAAGTTTGTGACGTAGCATTGTGATTCATATGCATGTTAATAGTGTATGTAAAAGTACGCACAATATTACAACTCCGGTCTTTTGCATTAAGAGCGCTTTCTTTTAAATAATATAAATGTCGTTTTAACTAAGAATTACCGTTTCTTGTATAATGCTACTTTTGTTATCAAGGTGCGATATGTAACCTGAGGTAGGTATAAATATACGAACTTAATCCCTGGACATTAAGCATTAGATCGGTTACGTTGCAGCACTTTATGCAAATATAATTAATGTTAAATTCAAAAGGGTAATAATATGTCAGCTAAATTATATGGTTGGAGGATCCGCTGTTAATTCTGGAGACTCAATCAACGACTGTTAGTGGAACGAAAAGCAAAATACAAGCAAAACCATGATACATTTGTAAATTTTATTTTTGAAAAACTCAATGACAATGATATTAACACTAATAATTTTTACAATGTAATCAAAAATTAACAATTCTTGAACATTTAAAATATACAAATATTCAGATTTCAAGGATCGACTACAACGGCAATCTCCCTGATCTACCTGTAGTGATCTTCTTTTGAGAATCCATTCTGTCAACGCAGCATGAACATAAAAATTTGTTAAATTGGATTATCATTGTATAAACACGTCATAAACACATTCAAAACATATTGCATAAAAATTTACCAATAATCAACAACACAGAATACAACAAATCAATAATACTGTATGTAAAAAAACTACCAACATCAGTGTAGAAAATTACGAGACTCTTTTCATCTACATAGAACTTATGATGCGAAAATTATCGATGTAACAGAGACATAAAACAGGGAACGGACACGGATATCACTGGTGTCAGTCTTATCAATAATATAGGGCTTAACGCTAGTGAGATCACGTTTCTAAAATATACTTATATTAATTTACTCTTATCTTTATATCTAAAATACTGAGGTTATGACAACGCGAAATTTAAATTAAGACTAGTAATTTCTTGTTAATACATGAGATTTGGATCCTCCGTAAAGCTTTGATGTAACCATGTGAAGATTTAACTATACAAGGCAAATTGCACACACACTCGCGTCAATGTGTTCTATACGAATTAACAAATGAAAAATAATTTCTGTTACGAAATTTTCATTTTTATGTTAAACTCTGTGTAGAATACATTATAGTGACGCGAAAAGAAACCATAATACCGAGCATAATTCTAAGTATAGTTACAGGTAAAAGTTCAACTTTTACCTGATAACTAGAGAATATGCGTGAGTGCGAGTGCAGTTTAAAACTATGGATGCAATATGGAAGCTTGCGAAATTTGATTAACCAGTCACAATTCTTTCACCAAAATGTAATATTCCTAATCGTTCTATTTTTGTAATACAAGGGGTATTATGTGTAGGTAAGGGATATTAATGTTAAGTGTGAACTTTAAAAAGTTTTAGATAATGGAAAAGCTGGAAATTATGTTATTTCTTTTTTTTTATCTACCAATACAAGTTTGTTTGTGGCAAACATTTCATTAGATTTGGAACTGGTTAATCAAAAATAAAATAAATTGATAGCATTTTTTTGCATGTTAACAGTGCAAAGCTAATCAGTGTATCACATTTTGACCGGTCACACAAATGCAGCGTTTGGCAGTAGTTAATGTATCTAAGCATAGTGCAGTTGTTGTAAAGCAGAACACAACTTATCATAAATAAAAAAAGACGCATATGAGCATCTTGTTCTTTATGCCTGTACCAGAAAACGATGTATTGGTCATTTGTCAGTATCGCATAGACTAAAGCTGTGTTAGTGTATGTCGATTACACGTATTTATATAAGTTGTGGCACTGGTGTGGTGTGGTACGGGGACCGGGAGGGGGAGGGGCTTGTGTCTAATAGAAGCCGCGACATAGCAGCGCGGCGAGGTAGTTGGGCGGGTGCGGGTGCGGGTGCGGGTGCGTGTAGCGCGCGTGGCGCGGCGGCGTTACCTTGCGGGCCAGCTCCGCGGGGAACGCGCTCAGCCCCGCCGGCGGCAGCTTGCTCAGCGGCGAGTCCGCGTACTGCACCAGCGTCTCGTACGAGTAAATTTGCCGCGAACCGCTTACGGTACCTTCAATGCCAAACCAACTTTTTTACACCCATATATTCCATCAATATTCATATACCACACGCTGACTACAGTATGTTAAAAGGGATCAAATTAATTGTATCCTGGTAAACTATGTCAAAAGTTGTATTTGTATAATTAGCCTGAATCAGGTAGGTCGTTTTAAATTTTGTTATGGATTTAATTCGTTTTAAAAATGGCTACGAAAAATAAGAACTGGGCCTTATTTAATAAACGTGAAAATTCGACAGTAATCTCACTGTTGGACAAATAAGTCAAACTGTCGCGACAAGTGCCATTTAATAAAGACGACAATTATGTCCCAATGCAACAGATAAAATACTGACTGAATTGTCAGAATAAAACACGTTTAATAAAGACGACAGTTGTTAGATTTTACCAGTCGAGTCCCTAAAAAAATATTTATGACATATTTGTCATAGTAAATGACAAACTTGTCAATTACAAGTTTCGTAAACACGTTTTATACACAGATGTACCGTCACTGTACTAACTCCGTGTGCATCTGCAATGACATGATATTGCGACCTACATCCCATCCTCAAATGTAATACACATAAAATTTCTTGAGGTGGTGTAAGTAGTATATTCCTACTTGCTGTGTGTTGAAGTTGCTATCCAATCTTATTTATTAAGTATTCAATGGTAGTTTTAGATACTCGAAACCGTTCCATGAATTTTCCATCGAAAGTAAAGTTTATTCTTGGTTTAAATATGCGACATCGTCGTCGTACAGTTTGCACTCATCTTTACTACTACTTATCCGTCGACGACGTTAACACCGTTTTTTAAAACTAATCGTACTAATTTAATTACTTTATTACATATTAAATTTATTGAAAATATGAAATTTATTAAAGAAAGGATATTAATAATGAATAAGATTAGAAATATTATGCTTATTTAAATATGGATCAAATTTATGTATATTTTTGTATGTCACTTTTGACGAAATGTGAATGGAAACAATGTTCAAAAATGTAACACCTTATGTACCCACATTCTTGCAAACAAATGAATATTATTACCTATAATAACTTAACTGCCGAATAGCGTTGACATTGGATGAAAAGCCTGTCGAGATTATCTGACAAATCGACAAATATGTCTACCTGCCATGACAATTTAGTGTTAATAAAACAAAATTTGCAAATTTTTCCGGACAAGTTGTAACCTATCGCCTGTCAAGGGAAATTATTAAACAGAAATATGTCAAATTGTAACGAAAATTCGACATATTTGTAGATTTCCACTGTGACATATTTGTCAGTGATATTTTTTATTAAATAAAAATATTGTCAAATTGTCGGATTGTCACCTGTCGCCTGTCACCTATCATTGTCACGTTTATTAAATAGGGCCCTGGCCATTTCTGTATCCAAAGTTGACATTGTGTAGCTGAATTTGTTTCTTTTTTATAGTGTGGAAAATAATTACCCTAAGACCCATATTACCAAGAAACGCTACTTCTATTATCCATATCAAGAGTGTAAGCTTTAAACTCTATCTACTATTTAGGTCACTGGGTAAATATACGATATGATGAAGTTGTCTTGGTTGATTTTTAATATCCGTGTATAAAAGGCTCAACTTAAGCTGCTGGTAACATTAAACAGCGAGCTGTTATTATACAAGAAAAGATCAACTAATTCTTGAGATGTTCTTCTTATACAAATGTAATCTAATTAACTCGATCCTAACTCATATCAGGCTGAATATTCATAAAAGCACTATAAGCCTAAACGGTTAAAATTAGTAGCGCAGTCGAAGAAGGGGTGCATGTAGCAGTACCAAACCTTATTTATGTTTAAACAAGACGCGCTATATATTATCATGAGACTTTATTGCGGACAATAACTGAGTAACGTGAAAATTAAACTTAAGATGAAATCGCAACAGCGAATATAATAATCGGAATAGATATTAAGCTGTACTACTAAAGTATTAATATAATTACTATCACGGACGTTACCAAAATGTATACCAATTAACCAAATACATATTAAAAACCTTACACAATTCGTGGATACATACCTACACTGCAGTTATACTCTAGTGCATTCACACCTTCAAAGCTATTATATAAAATTACAAAAATAGCACATAGCATCAAACAATAACGAAAACTTAAGCGAACTTTTAAGCTTTTAACTTTTTAGCGTTGAGTGCTAACATTGCGTGCAAGTTTGACATAACATAAATCGTCCAGGAGGGTTAGTTATTAATTCGTAAACACATTATATAAACAAATTATGTAATATAATAAAATCTCGGTTTTGCATTCATGTAATCTAGATCTAACTAAAAATTTATACAAACCTTGCTTTTTGAACTTGCAATCATTTCTACAATTTCATGCATTAAAGAAATAATTCACTTTTAAAAAGCTGAAATCGACTGACTTCTGCATACATTTATATTAATGAGTATGAAGCAAAAATACATTGATATAAAAAACCCAAGATACACAGAGTGACAAAAACGTCCTCCAAAAATGAGTGCACAATTTTAAATTGTGCACTCATTTCAAATAGAATCGCGTCGGTCGCGAACCGGTCAATTTTATTTCTTTTCGTACACTGCTTTGTAAAAACAACTATAAGTCGTGCACTTAAGGTTGGATATGCAAAGACATATGTTTTTGCCATATCTATAACTACTTAAATGAAATTAGGGACACTTTTGAGTGTCAGTTTTGTTCGGGACTGTGCATCTAGGGTTTTTTATATCAATGCAAAAATATATAATTTTGTTGTATTAATGATACATTATGATTTTGTTCATAAAAGTTTGATTGCGTGAATTTTTACTAAATTTTATAATATACACAATATATGCTGGCAGTTACAAGCTATATTCCACTGTCCACTATTTTAAAATATACTACAAAATAAATGGATCTTGTGATTATTTTATAAACAAAATGAAATGTGTATTGCAGTATTAGGGGTCTGATACTGTACCTACTATCTAATGTTAGGGCAGAAATTACGTAATTTTGTTGTTGTTGTTTGCTAATATTACAGAATTATATAAACAGAATTGGAACTGTTATTTTATAAATATTGTTCATGTAACATTGTGAATGGTACAAAAAATAAAGAAACACAAAACAGTGTAATAGCTTTGGTTACTTTCTTGTTTAAAAACGCCATATGACATTTATCTTAAAACTTTATTAATAAATGTATTGCTTGTTTAATATTCAAACAGCTGTTTGCTCATTACTGATCGGTCAAGATGGTATAAAAACCCGTGAGCAATACACATTTAACATACATTGGAAACATGACAGCAAATAAGAGTGCATGGAACATTACTACAAAATTAGCACAAAAGATTAGCTTTTTTTCTTCAAAAAGATCAGATCTGTAAGATTGAACTATTTATTAGCAAAGTATTAATATTTTGTCAGTATTAAGGCCTAATGGAGAAAATATTTAATTGTGCCAATTTTGGAGCCAATAAATGTATGATATTTACCCGCACCACAGTAGATACACTTTAAGGCGGAGTTAGCATTGTCATAATACACTTATCAACTCGAAAAGGGATCGCACCATATTGTCTTTCGCCTCAAGTTAACCAAGCGTTAACCTAATGTAAGCACGTAAACAAAACAGATTAGCAACTCCGGTATATCTACTCGGCTACAGGTAAGATACGTCATGTTTAGACAGTATAGTGTGGTGCCGTAAGCTCAGGTACGGATAAACGAAAGCGCGAGGCCGGCGATCCGTAAACGCGAGACCTGTAAGCTGACCACACCAGTGATTGGACTCGAGCCGTGTTTCACTTGAGTAATATATATAACTCGAATTAAGAGTAACTCGAGTCAATTTGAATGATTTGGACCAATCGAGTGGCTTATAACGACTCGAGTGAGAAATTCAAGTTATGACATGTTTAATCAATGTATTCCATTTGAAATTCAGTACAAATTTGTGCAGAAGGACGATTAATATGTATAGTAAAATATTTCATTTTATTATTTTTATAATACCTGGCTATGTTGTTAAAGTAACGTGAAAGCCTAAAAGGAATTTATGTTAAAAATAGGTAAGTAGCTATTTTAGATTAAGAATTTTTCAATGTATGTAATAATAGCGACTATAAGTCCCAATAGCGACTATAAGTCCCAGAAGATTTTTGCTAATATTTTACTTATTTTTTAAATTGACTATAAAATATTACGTCTTTACCAGCAACTCGAATAATATCCTTCATTCGAGTGGAAAAAGACACTCGAATCTCTTCACTCGAGTGGCACTCGATTGCCTTGGTTTACGAGTGTGGTTGGCGAGTGACTCGATTGAAAAATAGTCACTAAAGTCCCATCACTAGAGCACACCGCACCGCGGTTCTTGAACTTGTGTCGAGGCCGCGCGATGACTTACGATTCCGATTAGTGCCTATGCATAGCAGTAGGCAGTCTCATTCAAAGAATGCTGAAGGGTTAAGGTTGATAGGGTGGTGTCCCCGTCCGGAGTCGGTAGGTGCGGTGCGGGCGGTACTCACCGTGCTTGTCTGTGGAGGCGGCGCGCGAGAAGCGCGGGCGGCGCGGCGCGGCCTCGCCCTCGGCCGCTGCACACACACGCACACGCTCGGACACTCGCTACCACCACTCCGCGACGCACGGTCACTCATTCACTCACTCGCGCGACTACCCAGACCTTTGCTATCATAACGTTTTTTACTCCTAACTGCCTCGCAGTACAAACTTCGTTTATACGTTAAACGGGAAACTAATTACACAGCACTGAGATGTTGATGTGAAATTTTTATTTATTTCTTTACTAGTGAGCAAAGTGAATTTTATTATTGTCTTGTATTTTCATTAAGGGTTCTTAGACATGAATCACAAACACAAACGTCGAAAAAAAAAGTTCTTGCAAAATTTGAATCTGTGGTCAATTCTGCATAGTTATGATAACTCTATATTCGTCAAAAAATCAAAATACTTTGTTTCGGGTGTTAAAGAAAACTTATTCAATAAAAAAATAATGCAAAGTTAAAAGCTAGTAGTTTCCACTTTACAATGGAGTAAGAAACTCCTAATTTTAACGTTCTTTTAGGACAACTTCGTAAAAATCGGAGTATTTATCGCTATAAAAAAAATTCAACACTACAATTTGTTCAGTTTTATTTTTTCACTTTGCTTTTTGACAACTGATAAAAAGTTTCTATTCTAAATAATATATATTTAATGTTTCTGTTTAATTTTAATGTTTCTATTTAATTTAATGTTTCTATTCTAAATAATAATATAATCTAATAAAATTCTAAAAGAATTATGGATGTTTCACCCGCAGAAGCCGCCGAAATGGTGACGTTGTTCTGGGCTAAGATCGAAGTCTGCATTTATACATGTATGTCATCATCTGTATATACACGTACACAGACGTTAGCGAGAGACTAGTTTATTCCCGGCAATAATAAACAGTATATTCTTTAAAATGTAATATGTATCGTGGCTCAAGACCCAAACAGCTTTACAATATACATATTTCTCACATCAGCAAAACACAGAATAAAACATATCCTTCAATATTGTCAATTATGTTGTCAACGCTAATAACAAAACTCTGGGTAGTTAATACGAGTTATACGAAATTATGAGGCAGTTGATAAATATATGATTAAATAATGGCCGATGTAAATGTATAATTTGGAAAAAACTGCCTAGACCGTGGTCCGAAATGAATGATGCAGAAATATCAAGGTAAAATGAAATATATAAAATGTTACATATATATTATATATAAATAATTTCGTCTTATGAATACTCTAATTTTATGTAAATGGATTGATTATGCGTCATTTAAATAATGGATAAAGTTAAATGCTTCAGTCAGTCTACCTTTAGTTTTCACACTCAAAAACCTGTAATCCATGCTATTCGTGTAGTTATATCGAAAAAACATTAGTTATAATATACAGTAGAAAATATTTCAAGTAAAAATATTCGCGAATAATCATTTTAAATACTTATTATATTTTTATTACATGAGAGAACAACCTAATTCTCTAATTTGAATATCTAATTTTTTTCATCACTTCAATTCTACCAATACGTAAAAAGCTACTAAGTGATTTTGTTCACCTTTTGTTTTAAATATTTGTTATTTCATTTTACACTTTGTAAAAGAAAAATCTAATTTAAAAACAATCATAACAAATAACAATTTGTTTTCATCTAATGCATATTTTTAAATGTTTCCACACATTTAATTGCATAATTGCATAAATAATAGGCTAATTGACTAAATATACAAAAATAATACTTTACCTTATTAAATATATTAACCAAAATTAACTTTTTTTGAATTTGCCGCACGTAATAAAAACTTCTCGTTTTAAAATTTAAATTTACCGCGAAAACGCTTTAGACTGTAATGGCGTATAAATGGCATCACGCCCTATTCATACATATATTACATACTCTGTGGTTTCTATGAAAATATGTAATAATATGACGCTTTATCAAGGTGTGACGTAACAGTTTAGTGTCGCTTGATTTAATATCTGTTGTTGTCGAAATTATATCCTAAAAATATTAATTATCCTTATCTTTTAGATTATACATTTTAGTTTTTTGTTATTTCCATGTCACAATAATAATAAGAAACTACAATATGTCCGATTATTTCTGTTTGGAAACAAACCTATGTATGTGATATGTAAATTGTACATACGTACTAAAACAGTGCAAAATTATAGTAAGCCTTCTTACAATTATAATAAATCTTAAAGATTAAAAACTGTTAAGAGTGTAATGAAAAAATAGCGGTTTGTTATTCTCATCATTATAAAGAAGCTTGTCGTGCATTTACAAATTAACCATATTACTTTTTCGTTTTTTACGTGTTTCTTTAAACAGGAGTTTTAATATTTACTGAAATTAATTTTAAGTTAAGTTGTAAGGTGTTTTGCATGAAGATATGTTGTTCATTTTTTGTTAATGTGTTAATATATGTTTGCCGCTTAGACGCTAGAATAAAAAGATCTTGTTTTATTTTGTTAATGTTTATTAAGTTTTATAATAGTTTGATTATTTATAAAATGATAAAGTATAATAATACAGGGTTACTTTTAAAGGACCAGCCAATTTTTGTGACTGTTCGGAATCGATATTAAATTCGATTTGTGTAATAATAATCATTTGAAAAATACAAAATATTATTATTTAAACTTCGCATTCAGTTAATTCGGTACTATCGCCCCCCTGCACTACACCATACGGGGGCGCCGCGGGTATCGTCGCGACATGGAGTGCGGAATACGTATTCAGTGGTTTATTCTTGTTTTCTTTTGTTACCCAAAATGACGCATTATTACTTAATTTACGAGTTTTATGATATAGTGGTGACGTGGTTCCAAAATGACGACCCTGCAAGTGCAGTGTTTGATTACAAATATAACTTACCGCGACAGATGGATAATTCGTGGAGGTAAGAAACTGAAAAAATAGTTTAATTTCGATATTACCGTTTACCACAAAATATTGTTGTAATATTGATGATTTTTACACTTACAACCCCTAAAGTTAAAACACTAAAATTCGACTACAAAAAAGGCTACGCTTTGCCTGGAGCCAGAATAAATGAATAAATTCGCCCAAGGAATAAAGATTACC
The DNA here is from genome assembly GCA_036924255.1 of Apodemia mormo. Lineage (NCBI taxonomy): Eukaryota > Metazoa > Arthropoda > Insecta > Lepidoptera > Riodinidae > Apodemia > Apodemia mormo. Next base: position 35,535,828 of record JAUPFN010000003.1, on the reverse strand, counting down.
CACTGCTAGTACTGACACATGCATGATGTATGTGTTTGAATGCCATAAGTATAAGACATCTCTTATTAAGCAGTGTTAGTTGAGCAATAGCAGGTACGTTATACCTCAGATTTTGGGGCAGAGTTGTTTAATTTAAAAAATTAATTAGATTGTTTTCCATCATCATCAACATTGTTACTGTATTATGTTGAATTAATATTATAAACAACGCCATTGTTTCTGAGCGTAATAAAATATTTTATTCTACGTCGGTAATAAATATTTTACATGGATATGTGTTTTAATGTTATTGTAGTAAGAACTAGAATAAATTTTTATTTATAACAGATTTCGAACTAAAATAATTAGTGCTTTCATACAAATTAAAAGTGTTCGAGAAAAATGTACTTATAGTCGCAGACTGCATAAATAATTACTTCTGCATCCTGCTGCCCGCGACATTACATAATTCATTGACCGAGTAGTGTGATTATCACATGACTCGGTGCATCTTATTAATGCATTTCGTGTTTTTTTAACCAATATTTTTAAATTACCTTGTTATAATTTTATTCCTAATTTTAAAATTTAATTACAAATTTTAAAATTTGGTCAGACCTTTAAAAATAATCCTGTATATACTTATTTTTACCCTACTGTGCTAGAATTTTTATGTATGTGTTAACATTTTTTTAGTACGGTTTGTAGTCTAAACGGCCTAGAGGCCTGAAAGAGGTGTGTCGTTAATTTCAACATAATTGTGTAACTGTTATAGGCTACATATTTTTTATGTATCGGGTGGCAGTCTGGGTGGCAGCAGGGCTTTTAGTTTTTTAATTATTTGTTTCATGGACAAAATAATCTTGGTAAAGCTCATCAATCCAGCGGCAAGGTTATCTGAGTGTCAGTGTGTGGTGGTGTGTGTGGTGGTGTGTGCGGTACCGTGGTCGGGCGTGGTGGGCGTGGTGGGCGCGGCGTGCGGCGGCGCGAACACGTCGTCGTCGCCGTTGACGGCGTCGGCGTCGTCCGCCTCGTCGTCGCGCAGCAGCAGCGCGGCGCCGGGCCGCTGCGATAACGTGAAGAAATCGCCCGACCCCGCGCCCATCGCCTCCAGCCCGCCCGCGCTCTCGAAGTACTCGTCTAGCACTAGCTTGGCCGTCTGCGACACAACAACGGCTAATATTTTGACTACTCTGATGTCAACACTAAAGATTGTGACAGCAACTGGTATCATCGTGGCTTCGACATTAACGGATCGAAAATTTACGAATTCATATCCAATTTTTTTTCCATCGCTAACAAACAATGGACACTAAAAATCTGGTACATAGAGATTTCTTTACACAACACAAGTTGAAATAGTGATCTGCGTGCGGATTAATGTAAGCATATGAATCATCATAAAAATATAAAATTATTGGCTACTAACAATGCAAATTTCTAGAATAGACAGAAATCAATTAGTTAAGGGCGCGTATTCGATTCGTAACGAAATCTTCATGTTTTCGATTTTTTTCTGAGGAATATTATAATAATGTGAGCAGATTATTCGAAGGGTATCAGTTGCAAGATTAAGTCTTGACTATCCGATTTACCGCAGGTTCAAAATTTGATCGGTAAACGATTATGCGCGAGGATTTATTGTGTTTTTAAAATAATTCTCCTAAATAAAAAAGTTCATATAACGAACTGAAAAAAAAAACATTATATTGAGCATTACCTCAATTCACATATAATAAATATTTAAGGTTTCTATTGAAATACTGGTGAAAAAAAAATGTTAAAGTGAACTGATTTTGTCAATTTTAAATATTATTTTTTTAATATCTAACAACAATATTTACGTCATTTTGGTTTTGTGTTGCACTTTAGGACCATATATCCTGTTGGAAAAATGCATAAAATAAAATATTTTAACATATTACAATGGTTGTATTCGTCCTGAAAGATAGTTCTGACGCGTATTTTCCTAAAACACTATGCAGGGATTGTCTTCGTTTTAAAACCGTTGTCAAAAATTATATCCTTGCTCTGTAGTGCACTAAATCAAGACTTAATCTTGCAAAACCTGTAATATCCTTCTATCCCTCACATCATTTCGATATTGCTCTTGAAAAACTTAAAAACATAAAGTTTTCGTTGCAAATCGAATACACGCTCTTAATCCAGATTAAAAATGCGACAATTGAAATACATGCCACATTCCGTTCAGCTTTGATTGTGTGGCAAGATTTTGCAAGTCAAAGCAAAGCATAATCGACATAAAGATCTTTTCTGATCTTGACAGTGATCAGACTTAGGGAATCCTACACTTTCTTGCACAATAGGTAACAAGCAGATGTTAGCAAATACACATTGAATATATTAGAATAGAAATATATCAAAATATATCAACAACCTTCCAATAGAAATATATCAACAGCGTCTACAGACACCAAATATATTGATGATGCGTCGCTATCCATGTAGCGGGGACGTAGTGACTAGAGGTATGCAACTCCAGAAGTACTGAATTAAAGGTACTGATTCAGGAGCTGGATACTTATATTTATTTCTTCAAATCCTTATCGTTTTCGCGGAGTTATTTATTTCAACCAGAATGGTGAGCGAATTACGGATGGGACAATCAACGTAAAAACTGCTTACATAGTACTGAGGAATTGACGGGAGCGAGAAAAATATATGACAAACGTTCATTTAAAGATACGATCACAGAATATAATACGCTGCAATAAAAAACACGAAGTGAGCTAAAGGACTAAAGGAATAAATAAGGTGAATCATATCCGTGCCTGGAGTTGAATAAGTGAATAAATCCGCCCCAAGGAATAAAGATTACCCACTGCTAGTACTGACACATGCATGATGTATGTGTTTGAATGCCATAAGTATAAGACATCTCTTATTAAGCAGTGTTAGTTGAGCAATAGCAGGTACGTTATACCTCAGATTTTGGGGCAGAGTTATTTAATTTAAAAAAATACGTAGTGTTTTCCATCTTATTCATCAAACACTTCAATGTTATTGTTTTTGTTATTGATAATTACAATATATTCAATGTGTATTTGCTAAGAATAGTTCAAATGACAAAATTCAGTATGTAAAGTGATTTTAGTAACTTTTTTATATTTTTACCCTAAACATTCAACTATTTAAAATTTTTAGGGTAAAAATATAAACGAGTTTTATTAGTTTTGCGAAATGTCCAGCAGATTTTTATTTTTGAATTTTTGAGGCTTTTAAAGTCATGGCTATTTATATTAGAGGCGCAAACGAACTGAAGGTTTACCTAGTTGTAAGTCACATGGATGGATATTCGCAAAGCTAAAAGGTTAGCAGTTACGTCGTCGACTATTTAAAGATAAAAAGCTCGTTTCTTTGAAGGATCATATTTCGCATCCCATCGGGAACACCGCCGCGGAAATGATTTCACAAGAGTAGTAAGATCAAAGCAAACGGTGCCCGGAGAACCTTCTCTCTGTCTATTGAATATTGAATTTTACCGCGACGTCGTCTGATGAAATTCAACTGTGGGAAATAATCTGAACAATTCTTCGAAACCATCTTTATGAAAAAATTCTATAGTAGATGCAGAATGAACCTACATATCCAAAAGTATGCCAAATGTTATTGTTAAAGCCGAAGTATCAAGTTGACCAGTAATCTTGATGTCATTAGAGTTATAGTCTAGTTGAAAATTTCAAAATTGTGTTAATTCTTGATAAAGCTAAATATTTGAGGGGTGAACAGTTAACCTGGTACGAATATAATCTGGAAAAAAATATTAAACCAATTTCCAGCACTTAAAAAATTGTGATTGTTTATAAAAAAAAAGGAAAAAATTTTCCGTTTTTTGGAGGATTACTAAAATTTTAAGCATTAGATCGAAAACCCTACAGATTTAGAACAGAAGAAAAATATTAAAGTTTAAAAATTCATAAATAAATAACAGCTGCGTAATTAGCAAAATTTTAATAATAAAATAAAAAATGATGTGGTGTCGCGGGACACCAGGTAGGAACGAACTTCCTTCGGCTAAACGGCACTACTCGCTTGTGTACGCGACTGTCGCGCCTGCGCACGTCTCATTTAACGCTTTTATTCCACGCATTTTTCTTACGGTTTTACTATCACATTTTTTTCAGTTCGGTCGCGCAGCAAAATCCCTATCCCCTCCAAGCCTGCCGTAAGGAACTTCGTTCCAATTGTTTATGGTAAAAATATATTTTTACCACACAAAAAGTGCTTTACACACCAAAATCGACTAAATACATAAGCTAGTTTCCGTTAATACATCCAGATATCTTTTTGGATCTTTTCTTGGTCGATTCATTCTCTAACTTTTAAATTAACTGGGTACATCCAATTAGCTATTTATTTATTTATTTTATTTTATTTGTAAGACAAACTTAAGACATACTTAAACAATATAAAAAATGTTGAATTTAATTGAAAATTACAGAAACTTTCCACAACTTTGGGATCCAAATAATAAACTTCACAGAAATAAAATAAAGAGAAACGACGGTTTGAAAGTTTATTATAATAGCGTCGTATCCAAAACTCTCGCTTGGTTCTTTCTTTTCTGGAACTTCTTATGGCCAAGTAAGCCGCACATATTCCACCAAATATAATGTTCTCATTGCACATGTTTCAATAAGCTGACGGAAACTCAAATGACTACGTTAGCGTTGCGTTCCTTGAAGCATTCAATTATTGAATATATACCTAATATTGAATGCGTCAAACGAAAGTTGAATAGCACGAGACGATGAAAGTTGAAGATGAAATGGCACAGTGTGGACATAGTAATGAGACATATTTTATAGAACGTAATTTTATGATGAACTAGATTTGATGGACGGAAACAACGTATTCAGCTAGTGCACCGTCTACTAAAAACAGAAGTTTCAAGTCAGATCTGTTAATGAATAAGACCAAAAAGGTTAATAATTTTTCATATTATAATGTTATTTACCTTAACGAGATCCAAATTGTTGCCCGTAATCTTGATGGAATGTTGTCCAAATGTTACAGTGTACTTATATTCTCCTAAAGCCGCATCGTTTGTGGAGAAACTATGAAGTAAAGCTCTATTGTTGTGTGGAGATTTCTGGAATAAATAAAAAAACAGTATTATATTTAAATTATAACAAAGTGCGAATTTAATCAATTGTCATGCATGTTAAGTCGATTATCATGTCAAACGATTTGAAAGTAACAAATCCAAGAAAATATATAAAACTATTTGATACCAAAACATGATCATACCGGTGCGTGTTAAATCCCACTCGGGATAAAATTTAAAAATTACAAAATAATAAGAACTTAAGTGTTTTAAATAAAATTATTAAACTATATTTAATCAAATTTAATAAATATCAATACAAGTGTTTTTTTAAATTGTCCCATTTATGCAATGTTTTATAAACGCTTATGTCTAATCATAGAAATAATCGATTTCAATATAATCGATAAGCAAAAACCTATTTCAATATACGTACAGTACCCGGCGATAAATATTGCACATCGAACTTTGGAAAGAGACAATCGGATAATTTCGGCTTCGTAAAGCGTTATCTCTGTCCCACACTACCTATGTGACGTTTAGTCAGTCGTTGTTCAAGTACGATAGAGTGTAGTCGCGTCCCGATCAAAATATATATTTAGAGTTGTAACACCCACAAATTTAAATAATTTAAAGTTGTAATATGGCATCTTTCGGAAAAAGAGAGAAACCTTTACGAGGTCAGTCACGTGAAATTATCTACAATGTTTATAAATACTTTGTAAGCGAAGCTGATAGATTTAAAAAAAAAGTAGATGAAAATGTAAGTTGTTATTTTAAGAAGATTCAAGAGCGAGTTCAAATGCCACTGGAATTTAAAGAAGAACTTTGAACAATATATTAAACGAAGTCAGTACTGAAACACATTCGACTGAAATTAAGTTCAGCACTCCAAAAAAAGGGAGACCAAAAAAGCAATTTCGTTTGGATATGGACGATTTTGATTACGATGTTGTTCGAAGAATGGTGTATGATTTTCACTTACGATTTAATGAACTGCCAACAATAAAATCATTAAAAGCTAAGTTATCTGAAGCTATTAATTACAATGGGTCTGAAAAAACGTTGAGAAAAATACTTCATGACATGGGATTTCAGTTCACTAAAATGGAAGATAATCGAAAAATTCTAATGGAAAAGCACGACGTTAGTCTCAAACGAATGGAATACCTTGATAAAATACGCAAATTTCGCGAAACAGGAAAAAATATCGTCTACATGGATGAGTCATATATACATGCATCCCACACTAAAGGGAAATCTTGGAGTGACGATAAGAAAAAAGGAGTAAAAAAGCCAATTTCAAAAGGTCAACGTTTGATAATAGTTCATGCGGGAAATGAAAAAGGCTTTGTACCCGGTGCTTTTTTAACGTATAAATCCACGGACACTACAGGTGACTATCACAATGAAATGAATAACGATAACTATGAGAAATGGCTGGTTAACCAATTAATCCCAAATATACCCAGTGATTCTGTTCTAGTTATCGACAACGCACCCTATCACAACAAGTATGTTGAGAGACCCCCCAACTCAAACACCATTAAACGGGAAATGATCAACTGGTTAAACAGACATGAAATTCCAGTTGATCCAAAATTAACAAAAACCCAGATTTACGCTATTATATGTCAGCACAAGGAGAGGTATACAGAGTTTTCTGTGGACAAAATACTTGCCGAACATGGGCACCCTGTGTTGCGATTGCCACCATATCATCCGGATTTTAATCCAATTGAAAATATATGGTCTCAACTGAAAGGCTATGTAGCCTCTAGAAATGTGGGTATGAACTTAACTACAGTAAAAACATTATTGACTGAAAAAGTAAACATGATCGGCGCTGAAGAGTGGAAAAAGGTTTGCGATCATGCAATCAAATGTGAGAATGAATATAGAAGCATTCAACACAGTTTAGACAATTACACTGATAGATTAGTAATAAATACGGCTGATAGTGACAGTGATATTGACCTCTTTGAGAGCACAGATAGTGAAATGGAAGTAATTGAGAATTAGAATTATTATTATTTTTATTGCAATGTCTCATTTTAGCAATAGGTATAATGGTGTTTATTATGTACACTAAAGCTGTAATGTTCCAAAATAATTAAATACGTAAACATAATGTAAAAATGTTTTTTTATTTTATTTTACCCCAACCTAAAGCCATCACTTATAGAAAAGTTAGTGTATTTTATACAAAGAATAAAAATATCAAAAGAAGCAAATCATACTTGTTTTAACAGCTCCTAATAGGTACCGGACTGTTTGTATTTTGTGCGACAGAGATAACGCTCTACGAAGCTGAAATTAGCCGATTGTCTCTTTCCAAAGGTCGATGTGCAATATTTATCGCCGGGTACTGTAAATCAATACCGGTGACATTGCAAATAATAATAAATCTTGATTAATTCTTTGAAATAATAATGTTCCGTTATAACTATATTAAATTCGTTAATCTCGCTAAAACTCGCGAACGGCTCAACCGATTTGGCTAATTTTGGTTTTGAATTAATTGTTGAAGTCCAGGGAAGGTCTAAAAGGTGCGAAAATACAAAAAAAAAGAGTAGTTAAAAAGGCAGAACAGCGTTTGCCGGTCAGGCTCGCTCTGCATCTTTTACCGTATTTATCATGGGGAGTGTTCCGACGAGTTGTTCGGACTAATGCCTGCCGCTAAATTCCACCATCGGACATCGCGTCAAAATTTAAAGTTCCATCCTCACCACCTCGATGTCTGGAAATCCACAACCGTGCGCTTTTGTCGACACTTTTTGCCTCGCGTTACTCCTTTGTGGAATCTATTACCCTCGGGGGTGTTTCCGAATGGATACGACTTAGGGACCTTCAAGAAACGAGCTTATTCATTCTTAAAAGGCCGGCAACGCAGCTACAATACCCCCGGTATTGCGGATGTCCATGGGCGGCGGTGATCACTTACCATCAGGTGCACCATCTGCTCGTTTGCCCCCTCTACTATAAAAAAAGCTAGTTTAAATCTAAAAAATTTAAACAAAAAATAAAACAATGTAATGAGAAATCGATTCTTTGCACTTCATTAATTTGTGTTATTATTACAAATATGAATCTAGTGTCAGTATTCAGCTCATATAATCAGCTCGGTGTTTTGAGTCTCAGTTGGCACGCGGCTATAGGCGGTGACGGTGGAGGGGTGCTTTGTAGAATGATGTAAACCAGTGTTTTCGCTCATTTTTATCTAGTACCTGCTAAGTACTAAGTGACCCGCGCAGCTTCACCCGCTATGTACACTACATGCTAGATTAATGTCGTCCTTATGGTCCTTCGTACAAACTTGCATCCATAAGGGAGTACCCTTATGGATGCAAGTTTGTACGAAGGATCACTTAAGGGATGATTTTGAAAATGTCTATGTTTGACCACGGATATTTAACTATCGTTAAATTTCAAACTTTAATAAAATCGGTTCAGTGACTTAACACTTTCGACTAACCGTGAAAGCGTAACAGACCAGACATACTTTCTTATTTATAATATTAGTATGGATAACTTACGACTTAAAAGTTATAACTCGGTGGTTCTTTCATTTATTTATATAAAAAGGGCACAGTAGGTAGGTATGTTATAAACTGGGGTTTACGACAATTCGCAATATACTTTGAATTTGATAAAACATATTTTAAATCATTCACTTACATGTGTTATGTACCTACATTAAGTATAAAAAAAAAATGTTGACATATAATAAGAACACGAATTTCTTCCAGTAAAATAGAATCGGATGGAAAATATGCAAAGGCAATAACTAGAAATATGAGTGTCGTTTCTTAAAAATAACTACGAGTATCTAGCTGTGAGCTTACCTCCCTGGGGCGAGCCTCGTCTGAGCCGTTGGAGTCGAGCGAGGCGCGAGATGCCGCCAGCGGCGCCTCCAGTGCGCCGTCCAGCCGCACGGGCGACGCGTTCCGGCGGATTGTGTCGCCGATCAGGTGCTTCGCGTGGCTAACCACAATATTAATGTTTACCATCGATTACTTATTCTTTTATTCGTTTATTTGACCGCCCCGTCGGCAGTGTGGTTAGCAAAACTAACTACATGAAAATGAAACTTGTAATTATAAAAATAACATTGTAATATGGAATCATCCTTGTATATTTATAACAAGAACATAAAATAAAGAAAAAAGACCAGCCCGCTGAGTTTCTTCCGCCGGATCTTCTCAGTGCGTGGCCGCGTTCCGATCCGGTAGTAATTCTGAAAAATCGATACAATTTATAGTTTTAAATGTAATATTATATAATGATATTTTTTTAAATATTTGCACACCATATATTGGTAGAATATGTCGGAAACTTAATTTATTTTTAACAACTTGTAATACCCATATTCTTGCAAATAAATATTTTCTTTCTTTCTTTCTTTCAACAAATGGAACGGGATACGATGGGGCTCTTGTTCGATTCCCTGGAGTGGCAAACATTTGTGTGATGAGCAAACATTTGTGAGATGTGTGATGGCAGAACGGCAGTTGGCCTATACTTCAAAGGAGGCCGGGACCAACATGGCGTAAAATTAGGTTTAAAAGGTGAAAAAAATATAGAAAAAAAACCGGAAAAGTAGATACAAAGCTGGCAGACCAACGTTTGCCGGGTCAGCTAGTAATATAAATAAAACTGGTACTAAACTGTTGATATTATTTACAATGCCACCGAAGAAATCACATATCGGAAGATCGACGAGAAACGCGCAGCGACTTAAAATTATAAGAGATACTGAAATACCTCAATACCAAGAAAATAGAATTCGAGCAACTTCTTTGATGTTTGATACGAACTACTACGAACCAGGTTTTTTAGGGTTTTTCAAAATGTTATCAAAATCTCTTGGACCAAGTTGGTTCAAATTTTGAAGAAGTCTAAGTTGAGCGGAATGCAATCGGATGCCACCACACTTCGACCGTTCAAGCCGTTCAAAAATTATTTTATATTAACATACACACATACACGCACGCACCCACATACATACAGACATACTGACATCATCGTGAAAATTGTCGAAAAAGGTTGCTAGGACATCAAAACGTGGAGATATGGTTAGCGGTCGATTTTCAAAAATCGGAGCAAATTCAGTAACTTCCTTATTTACCTACATAATTGTAGTAGGAAGTTTAGCCCGTGCGAAGCCGGGGCGGGTTACTAGTTAAATATAAAATGAAATCTTTACGTTAAAAAAAAATTGTAGTAGAGATTGGTCAAACATTTTTTTTTAAACTTTTTTTATTTGAGCCTTTAATAATACTGATAAACACTCCTTATAGAGATTCATCGACTATCCCCGGGTTCCCAGGTTTTACAATTTTTATGCCTAACGGCACTCTACTAAACCAATGTCATTTCCATTACTGAATTGAATTTTATGCGTCTAGACATAGTCGATAATAAAATAAGGTCCATTACAGTAAGTTACGAAATATGATTTTGTTTTTGTATACATTTCAACCAGACAAACAATTTAGTTTCTGTGAGGAAAGCCAAGACGCTTAAGTATTTTTTGAGTCAAATTTTATATTATTTTAATGTATTGTATTATTATTAAGTTTCCATGTTTAAATTTTCGCCGTGTTGGTCCCGGCCTCCTTTGTAGAATAGGCCAACTGCCGTTCTGCCAAGCAGGTCGTAAAAGGCGACCGATTGGCTATCGAGTCACTACCATCGTGGCTACTAGGTGGTAGAGTTCTGCATTGTCTCGCCCGGGTCTGGTACCACCGCCTTACCTATTCCTGCCGCAATAGCGTCAGTGCTTGTTGCTGTCGTGTTCCGGTTTGGAGGGTAAGGTAGCCGGTAAACTTATGCATGTGGCATTATACCTCGCCACAAGATAGCAACGCACCATTAACATCTTTGGTGTCTATAGGCGATGGTTGACTCTTTCCATCAGGAGACCCATCTGCTTGTTTGCTATCTTATGACATAAAAAAAAAAAACATATTTTTCCTTACCATGGTTGTATATTTAGGAGGTACTTGTATTAAAGCACACATACATACATCTATACATTCAATAAAATCGTAGAAAAGTCAAAACTGTTCATTGATTATTTTTTTAAAAGAATACTTGGGGCGTGATCTACAATAGATATCGAAGCCAAAAATATAGTTTTTAGAATTTTTGTCTGTTTGTCTGTATGTATGTCCGGGGTAAACTCGAAAAGTACTGCATGGATTTACTTCAAATTTTGCATGAATATTACTAACAGGTCGGGTCAACATAATACCTACATATTATCATCACGCTATCACCTACGGGGGAGGAGCAGTGCGGAGTAAACGAAGTCCGCACGGACGAAGTCGCTGGCAACAGCTAGTGGTAACACCCATAAAAATAAATAATTTCATTTTATAGATTTCTGGATTTGGGTGTTTATTATGCATGCTGTATATTATGTACATATGTTAAAATGTATTTCTATGTATTAATATCATTGCACTCACTCCTAACACAAAAATTATATTGCAAACTTTGGGGTTAGATCAATTCATATAGTTCATCCAGCGATATTTATTTGTTATTTAATAGTCAACACTATTTATTGCCTTATATTACTTTCCGCAAAGATTCTCCTAAATATGTGTACGAGTATAATACATAAATGTTTGTATGGACAAAGACTTTTAACTTGTTTTCCTAATACTAATTTACGTAATTATTTTCACTTGTTGTTAAACCAATCTTGTACATTTTTTCTTTCTACAAATTCCATATATATTCTATCTATGTACATAAATGCAAAAATTATGTTTTGTTTTAAATTTAATATACCACAAAAATTGAATCTAGATTAGCAGATACTTTTGGTCTAATGTTATAAAATTTTGAATACCTACTAATCTTTAAAAAATTGCATTTCCCCGCGGCTAAAATAGTATTACCAATATGTTACGAATTACGATACTCTAAAAAATTAGAACTATAATAAAATGAAAATAAAGCTAGCGAAGACACACGCAATTAATGCCACTGTACTACATTATTGGATGCTTTTACCGAGCATTTCGTATTTGAAGCGAGATGCTGCCACATAAATTTGGTGACTGTATAAACACTACTTTCATTTTCCACTATATTTCAGATATACGGTGGAAAATGAAAGTCTGACGTTATATAATGCGTTAGAATATTGTTACTTAATGAATAATCCTTAATTCTATGAACTTGAGACAAATATAATAATACTCACTTTACATTTTCTTCATTTGGCCCCGTAATTTGGACAAGCCGTTCCTTTGCGCCAGGGCTCACTGAAAACACATTCTTTGTAACTCACGTTTTATTTATCTTTTTTAAATTAGTGATAGTTAATAAGCTTGAAGCTAGTTGCAATTAATAAGACGGTGAAGATTGTTAAACCAAACCAGTTAAACTATATATTGGGATGAAGGTTAATCTTGATATATTTTAAAAAGTTGGTATTTGTGGATTGTACGGCATATGGAAAGTGATAGTGAAAACAGAATACAAGAAGTTCCGGCACACCATGCGAAAGCACCCTTCATCCTCGCCGTGCATTCGTACCTCGCTGAAATGATATAATTGTGTCACTTAGTTCCTCGATCATGTGCACGCGTCTGCCTTTGATACCCATCACTGTAACACCACAACAATATTTCAAAGTGGCGTTCCCCTGATTTTCAAGTGCATAAACTGTTTATATAAACGCATGTCTTTTTTATATTAAAAAATAACAATTGACATACATGTAATAATTATATGCTGTATATTCAACCGACTTTCCAAAAGGAGGAGTTTATCAATTCAGCTGTGTTTTTTATGTTTGTTACCTTAGAACTCGGTCATTTATGAATCGATTTTGAAAATCATTTTTTGTTTGGGAGAGTAAACTTCCCGTGTGATTCCATTATAATTTGAAGATCTAATGCAAGGTTCAGAGATACAGGAAAGAGAATGTCGGTTGTTGCAGTTTTACTGCGTTTACATAATTATCCGAAGTAGACAGGCCGAATTATAGTTCATTACATGTTTATTAATTATATATATATACTATATATATATATATATATATATATATATATATATATATATATATATATATATATATATATATATATATATATATATATATATATATATATATATATATATAAAAAAAAATCAATGCCACTTTTCGTTATAATTTTATAACTCAAGAATGGGCTCACCTATTCAAACCAAATGTTTAGGCTTTGTTCGGACTATTTAGTAATTTAGTAGATGGTTTATGTGAAGTTTGCACAAAATCAGTAGAGCGGTTCCTCATTTATCGCATTTTTTGTAACCAATGAATTCAATAAATGGTGATGCGTAGCGAAGCACGTAACGGGCTAATAGTATTATTATAAATAATTATATTGGAGAATTTCTTCATTATTAACTTATTTGCTGTAACAAATTACTAATTATATACTCGAAAAATTTACCTTAATAATATTATACAAAATAGTTAGGTATTAGATTCACGGTTTCGTATCATTCTAATTACCTAAGTAGACATCTAAAACATTTATGTATGAGAACCAAACAAACTAAATTGATACGTAACCTTGCCATGAAACAAAATGATGCAGTAATTACGTGTGCTAATCACGTACAGCGCAGACGCTAGCAGGCTTAATTAAAAATATTAAAATGTTTGTGTATTCAAAGCCGCCACGAACTAGATTTCGATAGACGAAAATTATAAAGTAAAAACCGAATTTTTATATTATATAATACAAATAAGCAGACAGCTTCTCTTAAGCCAAATAACCAAAGATGTTAACTTTAATGATTTGGAGGATAAAAACCTGGGAAACAAGTTACCTGCCTATCTTACCCTATAACAGAGATTTTTCGGTACAGTATTTATATCATTCGATAGTAAACGATCAGGTGGCTCTCCTGATGGTAATATAATACTGCATGCATAAGTTTACCTACAACCTTACCGTCCAGTCCAAATCGTAACACAATTGTAAAAAACACTAACGCTATTATGGCAGGTAAAGGTAAATATAAAGAGAGAAAATATAAAATTTTCTATTCATCGAGACATTGTTTGTTCGCAAAAGAATATGAATTTAATTTTGCAGTGGGCATTAGAACTAAAATGAAACATTATATTACGATATCCTAACGAAATAACCGACGCTATTGCGACAGCGGAGGCAGTACCATTAATATGTAAGTAGTCATAAAATTATGACGTCACGTTTGGACTTTTTTCACCTTTTACTACTTAGTAGAAATCACGTGGTCTTTTAAAAAAAGGATCGAGGATTACAATTGCGAATTGCGAAGTGAGTATTTTTTTGATTGGATTGGTTGAAAAATTTCGAAGCTAGGTCGAAAAACACTTTTTTCAAAATTTTTCGTCAACGGTAACTCCTGAACGGATAAACCGATTTTAATACAATTTATGTATTAGACGCAGTTATTCGAGAAAAAGAGCTGATTAGATTTTGTACTCAATGGGTAAATTAATTTGAAAGTTATATTAAATAAATTTCTCAAAATCTACTAGGCCGAATTAGTCCAAGCAGAATAACTACCTACAACAGTGCCTACTCCATCCACTTCAGTGTCATTAGATGTTCATCATCATCAAAAGTCGCTTTACTTTATATTTCAAAATATATATGATTAAGTAATGACTGTATTGTTATAAAATAAAAATATTATTTTTTTAATCAAGGTGTTAATTTAATGCCATTCCCCCTACATATCGTTTATTGAGAAATACATACAAAGCAGGAAGCCGAATGGTTGGCGCTCTTCGCCGATTATTATAGTATGACTAGTCGCCGACTAGGATAGTGGCCGGATAGTCAGCTTCGCCGACTAGTCAGCGACTATCGGCACATCTTTAGTGAATATACCATTTACTAAATAAAATAAATCTTAGTCTATCATAATCTACAGAATCTCATCAAAAAATGGTAAATATGCCATTTTGTGACCAGATATATTTACACGAATGGACAGAACAAATTTTAAAATTTTAATACACTTTTTTATAACTTTTATTACTAAAGTATGTACGTATACAAATGCGAGCACGGGAACTCGGACGTGAGATAAAGGTAAGGGCGCCACCAAAATTAATGATTACTGCGTATTACTCCAAAACTTAAAGTCAAAAAATGCTTTATTCAATCATTAAGCCTTTACAGCCACTTTTGACGAGTCAACATTTTTAAAATTACTACGGATCGGAACGCGCCCATTATAGTTACCATATTTTTCCTAAATGTTATTTCTAGAATATACATTATACATAGGTAATATATTTATGTCAACCGATTTACAAATTTTTAATGTTCGTGTTTTTTAATATACATAATAAAAAAGTAAATTAAAAATTAAACTGTCTTCAATTATCATCTATGGTCATAACTCTAAAACTACTAAACCAATTTTGATGAAACTTGGACTGTTCCCTAAGTTCCCCGGGTTAGTTCCGGGCTCCTTTGTAGAATAGACCAACTGCCGTTTTGCCAGGCAGGTCGTAAAAGGCGACCGCTTGGCTATGCGAGTCACTACCATCGTGGCTACTAGGTGGTAGAGTTCTGCATTGTCTCGCCCGGGTCTGGTACCACCGCCTTACCTATTCCTGCCGCAATAGCGTCAGTGCTTGTCATTGTCGTGTTCCGGTTTGGAGGGTAAGGTAGCCGGTAAACTTATGCATGTGGCATTAGACCTCGCCACAAGATAGCAACGCACCATTAACATCTTTGGTGTCTATAGGCGATGGTTGACTCCTTCTATCAGGAGACCCATCTGCTTGTTTGCTATCTTATAAAAATAATTTAAAAAAAAGCATCTTCACACCCATATCCCCGAAGGAGTAGGCAGAGGTACAACAAGTGCACCCAAGATTAGCCGAAGATACTTAGTCCCACAAATGTGATAGGTGGCAAGCCTATCTCCAACCAGGCACTTTCCAATCCCGGGCAACTTTGTGTTTCTCAGAAAACTGAAAAAACACTTTTTTTTTAATGTGCCCGACCCGGGAACCGAACCCGGGACCTCATGTGGTCAACGCCAACGCTGGACCATTAGACCACAGAGGCGACTTAGATTTAAAAAAAAGTTGGAATATACCTGATTTAAATTAAAGAATTACCTCTCTATGACGAGTTCCAGATAAAATCGTGGACAAATATACAAACAAGAAACACTTATGGAATTTAGTACACGTGCTTGGACGCCAAAATACATATAATTAACTAGCTGCAGCGTGCAGCCCGCTGCATTATAAAAGTTTCTGGCGAATCCCGCGGGATCACCTAATTTTTTCGGGATAAAAAGTAGCCTATATGCAATTCCACGTCATCATCTACCTGTGTACCAAATTTCATTCAAATCTGTTTATTAGTTTTTGTGTGATTGAATAACAAACATCCATACATCCAAGCATCCAAACTTTCGCATTTATAATATTAATATTGATTACAATCTAGATTACAGTTTTATTATACAGATATGTCAAATTGATAAGCTTCGTTTTTTTCGTCCATTGAAAATTGATTACATATTCTAATGCATCATTAATTTGGGAGAGATTGAACCTCTGTTGAACTAGTTTCACAAGATAAGAATTGCATCAAAAACGTTTAAGGATTTTTAGATATTAAGATGTTGTGAGTGGGATTGTGAACTTACATACTACATTGTGTATGGTGTAATTTAACAGCAGGAAATATTTCGAACAATTCTATTTTCATAATACACTCAGCAGCAAAACATGTGGCCCAGACACTTATTATATTGTAAACAAACTAAGTGATATTCATGAAATGTTTGATTACTGTTATTGTTATACTGGGAGGGTTAAGAAACCGCTTCTTCATGACAGTTGAAATCAGGCACCAGATTCAAGCGGCAAGTGGTGTCATTGTTAGTAAAGGACCAATAGGCGATGGATGGAGCAACATTCTCCACATGCAAAAAGATCAGCACGAGACCCAGAACTCGAGAAGCACCGCTGTGTTGCTAGAAGTAAAATGTAACTGACTATCGACCAAGGGAGCAAGAGAAGGTTTTATAGTACCAGATTGTCGTGAGAGTGTATAGGTGCAGTGGAGCTATGGAGTAAGTTTTTTCTAATCACGACAAGCCAGACATTTGGCTACCAAATGGATTAGTCATGGTGTGGAGAGGTGTGTGTTTAGAAGCACGTACGGAGCTAGTTATCGTAGATACATTCTTGTCAGCAGCCAGGCACATTGAAGAAATTCATCAAAAATATATTGTTACGAGGGTGGATTGAAAAGTACTCGGCCTAACACAGATCCATTCAATTCTAAAAATCAAATCTACCCACATTATTTAGTTCTGTTCAGAGTAGTTAATTGTATGAAGTTCGAAATGTGTGCAATAATTTGTTGTGATTTTATAAATTTTTTAACAAAACATATGTTTTTTTGCAAATGGAGCAAATCAAGTAGGGTGCCATCATTAACCGCTCATACCACCAGCCATTTTCGCATTTGTTTCTAAAAAAACACGGACCCTTACGCACATACGTTCCGAGTTCATACCGGTGGACCGTGGCCACAAAAATGGTTTATGAGTTGTTTGGAGTGAATCCGATACTGTAAAGTGGATATATTTTTTAAGAGGTCTTGAGCACTGCAATACACTGGTGTAAGAATTGTTTAATTTAAATGCCTTAAGCTACAAAATAATTCAGGTGTAAACAACACTTTGAGAAAAATATGACTGCTTGTTAATCGAAGATTTTTGATTCAAAAAGTAAATCGATGACCTATGCTTTTTATTATATTTTTTTTTATACAATAGGTAAACATATACATACAGAAAAAAATAACATATAGTACAAAAATATTTATTTACATAAATATTAATTTTTTTTTTCATAATTAATATGTAGTTTTTTCGTAATTTTTAAATAATTTATTTCTTTTTTAATTTTAGAGCTATGTTATTTTTTTTAAATATTGTTTAGGATATTTCACATTCACATTATAAGATTTTGTGTTGAGATCATAGATATGAACACTAAAATTTACGAAAATAAATAAAAATAGCTACCGTAATACCCAAAGCGCTGGTATCATCAAGTTGATCGTTAACAAAATATATGTTTTATTCATTTTTCATTTATATTTACGTTTTTTTGACAAAATTATTATCTAACTGTTAGATCTTGAACTAATCTTGATTATAAATAAAGTTTACTTGTTGATTAATACGCCAAAATACTTTTAAATTAACCTGTTAACCTGTATCATAAACTGCAACCAGCACATAACACACAGCACGAATCAAAATGGCGGACTAAGTTCTTTTATTTTTCCCCAAGAGCGTATTTGAAAAAAGAATGCCAATTTGATGTTATTCTGTACAATGTTTCGCTCGAAAACGATAAAATACCATAGAGTATTGTATTAAAACTGGTAAATAGTGAAAATATTGTTTTTTTGGATGAAGTTAGCATTGGTATCCTATAGAGACCATAGTGTATTAACGGTTAACGGTAGTCATTAGTTACCAAAGTGAAGTGAGCGATTAAGTACCATAAGAAGGGGCTATCACCAAAAGCCATCCATGATGATATGGTAGTAGATAGGGGTAGATAGTACATTAGGGGATTCTGTTCTGCCTTATTATTCCGTCAAAAAATGGATAGCAGAATTCAAGCGTGGCAGAGAGAGTGTGAAAAATGAACCCCAATCTGGAAGGCCTTCAACGTCCACTACTGACAAAAAGATTAAAAAAGTACTTGATTTAATTATGGGAATCCGCAGATTAAAAATTAGAGAGATAGCCGAGATTATAGGCACCTAGTATGAACGAACTCAAAATATCATAGTCAACGAATTAGATTTCCACAAAGTGTCTGCGAGGTGAGTTCCACAACTGCTTTCAGTTGAACAAAAAAGGATGCAATTGACTATTTCACATCACTGTTTGGAGTTATTTGAAGCCGATGCAGATGATTTTTTGAATCGTTTTGTTACAACAGATGGAACATGGGTTCATTACTGTACGCCAGAAACAAAACAACAATCAAGACAGTGGAGAAGACCTGGTTTACTACCTCCCAAAAGGCTAAGGCGCTTTTGTCGGCAAATATGGCTTCAGTATTCTGGGACTCAAAGGGTAAGACTATAAACTTTGATTGCTACTGTGTCTTATTACATAGTTTAGAAGAGGAAATAATAGAAAAAGGTCCGGGAATGCTCAGAAGAAAAGACCTGTTTCATGAAAATAACGCCCGTGTTCACACATCTGTGCAATCAATTTAGTATGTGTTTATTAACTTGGTTAGGCCAAATACTTTTCAATCCACCCTCATCCAATTTTAAATTTTGCGCTCAATTTTAGAGGATGTTTTTAAGACACTGATTGTGCATCTTGGGTTGTTTATTTTGGGCCACATTTTCGCCCGCTAACTGTATTAGCGATAAAAACTCCTTCAGTATGTCTATCAGAAAACTGGATGGGCCCCTTTTGAACAATATATTAACTGCAAGCAATCTCGAAAAGACGAGGGAAGGCTAAAATTGTCAACCATTTTGACTACCATGATGTAGAACAATGCACAATGTCTCGCCCGTTTGGTAACACTACCTATTCTTGCCCCTGTGGGGTCGGTACTAGTTTCATTCTATTGGGGGTTGTGGTAACTGACAAACAGTGCTAGTAAAATGTAAAGCAGCATCTACAATTGGAAATTAAGAATTTTGACAATTATGGCAGGTAACAAAGCTAATTGGCTAGGCTTCTGCTAAATTTGCCAAGTCAGTAATTGTGGTGGGTAACGCATTTAATCAAAATAGATGAAGCAGTAAAATATCTTTGTCCAAATCCTGTTAAGGCAATCTGCAAGAGGGGCTGATGACAAGTCGTACCTATTCCATTCGATGAACTGTGCACAAAACAGAATTGAATGATTAACTAAGAAAGAATAAAGAGCATTATGTATCTAAAATTGACGAGTTAATAAAAAACAAGGATTTTCTAAATATTATATCTCCTTGAGCTGAATACAAAAGCATCTCATAATATAGAATATAACTGTTTGAATCTTAAGAGAACAAGTTTGGGCACAAGATGTGGAAAATACATTTCACCAAACCAATACCAAATTATATTAAATATGTAAGTAATTCAGTGCATTTTAATTTCAATTGTACATTCATTATCTTAGCTGTCTTTAAACAGTGAGATATTACTTTTCCCATTCATATAAATTTTGTATATATCAGCAAGAATTAAATTAAGATACAACTGTTCTTCAACCTGCATTTGTCAAATAAAAACAATGAACTTTACCTTTATTCATATACAATGACAATGGAATAATTTATGGTATTTAGGATGTTTGTTCTTCAGTATTTAATTTCACTAATTAAAGTTGGAGTGAGAATGCAATGTGTTTACAGTGGGCTAAGTGGCATGGACATGTTTGTGTACGCACCTTTTCCTGAATCAGCATTGCGGATGACAACCTCGTCTTTGGAGTAGTTCTTTCCTGGTATCTTGGTGGGTTTGGGGAACTTTCCAGAGGGCTTGATAAGCTCGCCGGGGCCGAGCAGGGCAGGCGGCTCAGCGGGCGCAGCCAGCGTGGGGGACACCGAGCCGCCTGCCCCCGGGCCCTCCATCGTCGGTACTAGCAGTGGCTGGCAACATAACAACTTTATTACACACTTGCTGATGAATTTTTGTAGAAGGCTTCTGTTGTTATTAAAAAACAAAATAAAGGAAATTTATATAGCGACATTTAAAAATTGTTAATCAAAACTGATATCAAAATTGGGTTAAAAAAAATTCAACCCATATACGTAACTACAGTACCTATAGGAATAAAAAAAGAACAACCTATAGGAGACGGGTTTTAACATTCTACTCAAAAAACAAGTGAAGCAAAGGCAGAAATGGGACCACATATACAGCTATATTTCTACAACAAAAAAAGCATTGAAATAATAGGTTTGTTTTAAGAATGAATACACCACAGATATTTTGTAGTTTCCAATGATTAATTATGATATGGATGATATAAAACACATTATTTCTGGTGACGAGACGTGAGTTTACGAGTTTGACGTGCAAACTAGTTAAACTTCGGAGTGGCACTTTTCACTGAACCAAAACAGAAAAACCACACCAAAGTCGATCAAAACTCAGTCACATTGACTGCTTTCTTTGACTAGTGGTATTGTGCACTTGGTATTCTGGCCGGAAAGTCAAACAGTAAATAAAGAATATTATTTAAGCATTATGTGGTGTTTAGGAGATCAAATTTGATGAAATAGGCCAGATTTGTAAAATAAATTTCTTGGATTTTGTCCCACAATAATGTGCCTTTGCACAAGGCTATCATTGTGGACCAATTGATGACCAAAAACTAAACAAATACCCTAGAGCAACCACCTTATTCACCTGATATAGCTCTAGGTGACTTCTTTGTATTTCCTAAATTCAAATTACCATTTTATGGCACCTGTTATCATTTAGTAGAAGACAAATTACAGAAAAAGCATTAAAGATATGTTTTGATGATTAGATTATACATTTGGGTAAGTGTATAGTTTTTGAAGAAACATACTTTGAAGTTAATAAAATAAATTTAGGTGAACACCTAACATTTTGTGTATTATTGATTGTTTGATTTTCCTTTCTCTAATATATCTAAATCATTAGAAAAAAACACTGCATAGTATTATATTAAATCAAGTTATACAAAGTTAAAGTAAAAAAATCAAAAATTTCTCATACAAATTTCCAACAATCAGAATTGATGGTTTCAATTCTTACCTCAGCATGTGTGCCACGATGTCTATAGTATTGACTCATATAATCAGAACCTTGCCAATGCTTAGCACGCAACTCAATTAACTCTAGAAGGTGAAGGCGAGTTTTCTTATCTAATCGTTCATCTTGAGATCCATTACGAAAAACAACAAAATATCTGCAAATCAAAAAAAGGTTTTACAAAGAACTTGCACCCCTAATGAAGACATAGCACAGCATGTGTTGATGCTAGTTATTGCTTAAGAGTTGATACAGAGAATTAAAGTAAAAAAATATTAAATGTGGGAGTATATATAAAGTATTTATTTAGGCTAATCTACAAAGAATACTTATTCAATAAAATCATTAATGTCTTAAAATAATCATGGTTATAACTTTCTATCACAAGAATCTGTGGTTTAGTGTTACTATCTATTGTAGTATTATTAGTATTAATATAGTATTTATTAGTATTAATATAGTAAGATTATTATCAGTCATTATTCCTGTAAGAACCCACAATCAGGAAAGAACATCTTATACCACAGTAAAGTAAGTTAAGTCTAACACTATATTTAACACCATATTAAGTAGTAAGTAAATCACCATATTAGGTATAAATATTACTGAGGAGCAAACAATTCAGAAAATTTGTTATGTTAACCAAGTCTGAGATACAAACTTAAGACCTCAAATATCCTTAGCAATTATCAACATTAGCACTGTAGGAATAATAAAGTAAAAAGATAAAAATTTACATGACAATTCATAGCATAAATATACTATATGTATAGATGTCAATTTTTATAATTGTTTGTATAGCAAATTTTAGATAAATATGAACCTGTCTAGGAAGTCCTTGTAAAGTGATTCCAGCTGTGCACCATATAACTTGAGGTTAGAGTACATGGTAGCAACATTACTTTGAAGTGCACGGTCAAAATTCCCCTGCATCATTTGATAGGCCACTGCTTCCGTCAAAACTACTAGGTCATCAACTAAAACACAATGCAAAACAATAAACTTCAAAAAAAAAACTAATTTAAAAAAATTATATCCAAATTACTATAAAATTTCTCTGCTGCAAGAGTTTAAAATTTAACATTGTCCAATAAATATTCATGTTCGAGATATTGCAAAGTATAATTTTACATGCATGAAATCTTACTGGTCTGCTGTTACTCAACCAAAAACAAATCTTACAAGATACTTACCAGAATTAATTTTAACATCTAAAACCGAATTGCGGTTATGTGCAGAACTGGTCGTGGATTTCAGGGGTCTAGGCACTTCAAGTTTTTTAACCGTACGGGTCATTTTCGTTAAGGTCGACATGCTGCTGACCAAACAAAACAAATCATTATATAGTCAAACACTTAACTGGATTAAATGCGGTGTTGATGATCGTGCTAATAACACTGTCAGTAGAACACTGTTGACGAAACAATGAAACAGGAACATAACAATTAAGAAAATCCGCAACTCACTCATCCATAGCAACTGCGCCCAAAGCGGCCTAAGTTCACTACAACCACTATTAGAGCTAAACGCGTAAAAGTGAAAGTGATGACAATGATCCTATCAAACAAATTCGGAACAAATCAAATACGTGTTCATTACTCTTTTAATTGGTATTCGGTGAAATTAAAACGGATGAAAAAATTTTGACGTTGATGGAGATATAATATTTTACTCGATCAAAAACATTTCGACAAAACAATTGAAGACTATGGAACACAATAAAATAAGAAATAAACAAGAAAACTCACCTGGCTACGCCATTAATTCGCAATAAAAATAAATTCACGATAGTGAAGTCACTTCTGCTACAATGATATCGAGATCTGTCAATTGACAATTCTAGTTTTTGATGATCGATTATATTAATCAATCGATACTTAATAAAAAAAGAATGAATTTAAATACTACTAAAAGTAAAGTCACATTTTCATAAAAAATTCACTATAATGGCTAAACCTATGGATAAAATATTTTAGTAGAAAAATGGATTGAATTTTTCTTTGAAACATTGACGTATGCTTATTAGGTACAAAAAGTTTTTAACAAATTTTCTGTCCAAAGTGATGATTGTTATATTTGTGAAGGAATTATTGTTATGAAATAAGTATCGATGAAATTTGATTGAAATAACTTCTGAATATAAATTTGAAGGTCCATTACACTTACCGCCCGGCCACGCGAACCGGCGCACAGTGTATCGCGTGGAACATGCTAGGTGGACAATATTATTTTATGTTATATAACGATGCTCTTACTTATTTCAAATATGGGTAGTCATGTTTTTGTAATAAAAAACGAAAAAAATTATGATAGCAAAAAAATATTTTCAAAAATAATATATGAGCAACAATTAACTTAGCGAGTACTATGAATGCTGTAAATTGCATGCAGTTCAGATCGAATAAGTATCAAGAGGTATGTACAATATAAATCTAAATACATAAAATTACAAATAGTAACAAAACAATCATAGGTTTATTTACAATAAAAGAAAATATATGCATGAAAACTAAAACTAAGCAGCAAAGATAATATTTCATAACGTAACCTAATAATCATCATCAGAGTCTTCTGATGAATCGTTTACTGTGTAATCGTCATCATTTTGTGGAACTGTGCGATAATATGATGACGTTTCCAGTCTTGATTCTACTATACTAGGGCTTAAAATTAACTTTAAAACCTCTGAACATATTTTTTCCGGCTTTTTTTGGGGAATCTCTCGAAGGCTATTGATCAAGGGATCAGATGTTATAACCAACATTGACAGCAAGTCTCTGTTCGTGGCAACACGCGAGCACTTGCGGGTGTTGTACTCCCTAAATCTGCGGCAATCTTTATTACGTGCTTCCTGAGCCTCTTCGGAAAGCTGCCCAATTGGAAGCAATGCAGCTTTGATGACCTCTGTACTATGAATTAATATTTTATGTACAGTAGCAGGCATACAGTACCACGAATAGAGACTTAGATAATGTCTTCTGGTTTCAAGACAAAATTTATTAAATTCAACTAAGTTTATCTCGAATCCAGAAGACAAAGTCCTCAATATTACATCGAACTGTTTGATGATTTCAACATCCAATCCCGTGATCTGAGCACTCATCTCAGCATTCTTAAAAAACCGACGAGCCGTGTTTCCATCGTTTGAAGAACCAAATCCTGGCTTTGGTTTATCTACAATAAGTCCCATCTCGTTCTTAAATTTTAACTTAATTTCGTCGGAACGAACCTTGATATTTGCTTTGTCTTCGTTGCTTCTAGCCTGCCATTTCTTAATATTCAACTTGTAGCTGATATGTAAAAGGCATTCGAAGCAACGAATCCAAGCATGAAGTGTAGATAAACCAAAGCCAAAATGATTTTGGTTGCTGTTGAAGTTCGCGGGTTCATCATTCATCGTCTTGGGGGTGGCGCCACAGATGAAACACTTTTGAGTTGAACGAGTTTCCGTTAAAGCGTTGCATACCTTTCCGTCTGTCATTGTCAGCAAAAGTTCGTGTTTCACAGAGATTTGAGAATCACCAAAGTCGATACGTGTTGGAAGAAGAGCGTTAACTTCTTCCAACAATCTATTTGTCTCCGTTAACGTGAAGTCATTCGTTTCTTTAGCAAATATTAATTTGATTGGGCGACAATACAATGTTGATGAAGACCGAGGATTTTGCCAAACAATTTTGGCCCCATCATATAATCTAAGGGGAACTAAAGAAAATACGAAAAGAAATTCGTCCGTATCTTCAGTGTTCTCAAATCTCTGTTTGTATGTGCTGTGCCCAGAACTTCCATCACATCCCCATTTACTTACAAGTGTAAAAGACGAACTTGTTGCGAGGACACTGCTGATAACTTCATGCTGTGCTAATACTAAACGTTCCACTGTTTTGTTTAATAATGCTTGCAAATTTATTTCAGCACGTGTTTCTGTTACAGCAATGTGCTCCTGTCCAGGATAACAGGCCTGTTTAGATTTTGTCAAACTATAATATGATGGAAACACATTATGTCCTGCCTTCATAGACCACTTTCTTGTTTGTTTGTACGCATGTGTTGTTGACTTAGAATCTATATAGTAAGCTAACGCTTCGTCACTACTTAACTGCCTAGGATTAACATTACTGGTATCCTTAGACTTAACATTAATAACTGAGCTTTCACTAATGTCTCTAATTACGCTGGCAATTTTCCGTTGTCCTGCTGAACGCGCAGCAATTTCGGCAGCTGTCACCAATTCACTGACACTTCGCGATTCTACGAGATCCACGACTCGACGTTTTTTGGTTTTAAACGACGATTCTTCGAATTCTTTGCGAGGCCTTCCTGCTGAAATCACAGCCTCACTCGAAGTTGATGGTTGTGGCTCAAAAGAACTCACAGTAAACTGTATATCTTCTTCATCCAGCCAGGTCTTATTTTTAATTAAAAAACGCTCCTTCGATTTTCCTGAAGCCAACCATTTGACACCAATTTTATTGGAAAAGTTGGATATCTTCAACTTTATTTCTTTTTGGCTACATTCAGTAATGTTACCAAAGTGAAATTTTGAAGAAAGGTACTCATATATACCCGAGTTCTTTTCATTTTTTGTGGGTTTCAACCACTCTTCAAAAAATTCTACCCTAGAAATAGAGTATAAGCGTTCTGAAAAAAAAAAGAAAAGAATATGTTGTACTGAAGTGTGCTAAACAATTTGTGTATTTTTATGAAGAATAAAGTATTTCCTATGATATATCAAAGAACTAGCCCGGATAAAGGTGAATGTCTGCAAAATTAACTCTTTAAAACTATTCTTTCATAAAAAAAATACGTTAAAATATATAAGCTATGTTAAAATTATACCTAAAATTCATTTGAACAGATTCAGATTTTAAAAAAGGTTTTTTAAATAATAGGACTTACCCTCCGTGTTGATATCCATCACAAACACTCAAAATATTAACTATAAGCCACTATGGATGTGTACGAAAGTGTCACTAAACTGCAACTGATTGACTGTAACGATTTCATTAAACTCAATACCTGACTTCTAACCACTATTCCTTATCAGTTAAGCATTTGACAAACAACCGATTCTTGGAATCTGGAGATTAGGGGTGTTGTTTACGTTTTGCAATTAAGATTTCCTGGAAATGATAACATGAATTTTGTCCACCTAGCATGTTCTAGGCGAAATACTGTGCGGCGGTAGCGGCGCGGCGAGCGAGGTGAATTTCGCGCGGCGTGGATTTTGCGTAGCTTGCGTTTTCACCGTGACTGTCCGAGAGCAAGATGACTTTTTCAACTTTATCTCGATATTGCTTGGAGGGGAGTAGCTTTGTACTTCAACACTTACATTTGGAAGAGAATGTGTGGTACATGATTTAAATAGGAATCAGGTTATAGTATAGACGTTGATTTTCACAAGAAGTATGAGAATTACGTACTATATCAAGACAAATTTTTGGAATTCAAGTGGCAAAACTCGAAACCTTTGACTTATGGTGTTGCCGCTTGATATTCCATTATCAATAGGGTTTCATTACCTCAGTAAGTACAATACTATCAATAAATAGCAATTCAATCGATAATATTCATTATTAAAAAAAAACAGTAGCAGTCGTGGGACTGCCGATAGAAGTGAAAACGGAACTATTAAGTTGAGAGTAATTAAAACTATATGCAAAACATAGCTATAGATATACTATTATCATTAGCATGTCGGTGACGCGAACCGAGGATTTTACCCTCTACCAAAACGCTCAACGCGCCTAAAGAAGTTTTCACTTCAAAAAAAACTATCAAAAGTATCGATACTATCGATAGAATTGCTATTTAATATTGCATTAATGATTAATCACAATTACTCTCGATAGTATCGATCCTATCAAAACTATCGATAGTCAACTTTGTTCTAATATTGACCGATGCTATCGATTGTACAAACTTTCGATAATATCGAATATATCGATAGTCAATGCAATATTATCTAACAATACTATTGATAGAATCGGTACTTTGTTTATCTCCAATGATTGGTACTATCGATGCAATCGGTAGTTTATATACTTTGCAGCGTTCAATACTATCGATACTATCGACGTTTCAAACTATCGATTTTTTGGCGACACTACTTATGGTTTAAGAGCCCACGACACAAAACTAGACTTGCGCAAAATATATCCGAGAAAAGAAAAGAGTGATATGTATCTTTCAGAGTTACGGATATATATCACTCATTTATATCTTCAACTCCTTATAACTCAGTAGAAATCAGAGTGATTGGGATTGGTGACATATTTAGATTTAATGATAATATAAGGAAATGAAATGATTTACAGATTTAAAGACAAGATAAATAGTTGAAATAAACGATATGTATTTATGGATTCTGTTTGGTATTCTTTTACTTAATTATATAAAAAGCAATCACGCTTGTTTTATTTGATACTAAGGATTGACCGCGGCTTCCACTGCGTGTGAAAGAATTATGTAAATTACATTTAACCAACTTTTAATTTTTTTTAAATGAGAAGTAGGTATATTCGGCGATATATTAAAGATTTCAAGTTTCTAGTCTCAAGGGTTTAACCGGTGCGATATAATGACAAGATAAACAGTTAAAATAAATGATGTATTTATGGTATATCGAACAGAATCGATATTGTTTTATTAAATTATTTAAAAACAAACGCTTATTTTTTATTATGCGTGCGTTTTTAAAACAAAGTACAAACAAAATAATTCTCATCGCTGTTTATTATTACTATCCGCATTTGAACAATATTAAAGATATCTTAACTTTGTGTGTACAGTATGTAGTTCGATGCTACAACATTCTTCATTCCGAATGATGGTTTCCTCTCTTTCTACTCCCTGATAAACATATCATTCCTTTCATTCTATTTCGCTTAGATGAAATACAATCACTCTGTGATATAAAGATATAGAGAGTTAGTTTGAATACTACGGAGTTACTGATATATTCACTCCTTTGTAAAGATTATATCTTTTTGAGTTAATCACTCCGGAGTTACACAAGTCTACACAAAACCTAGTCCCATAAGACTACCGGATGGTATTACATAACTAGATTCGTCGTTAATTGGAGAATACCAAATGGCTATGCTGCAATGCAAAAAACCGGGACCGTTTTTTAAAAAAAGAAAAAAGAATGAAGAAAAAATCAATTTCTAGTACGATAAGACTACCGAACTTCGTTTGTTCCTCGATATAGGGGAGGAGTATGACTATACGAAAATGCGGTGCTGCATGTCCCCATCCTGGCCCTTATCAGTAGCAGCAGCATTATAAGTGATGCATTGTACCTAGGTATCTGGTACCATCGGATTACCGAACAAACCCAAGCTCATCTGAAAGATCATCAATTTCTGTGTAAGGAAAACCACTGCTGCATCATCGAAACAGAAGAGGAGAGGGAGGTGGTTGCTGCAGCGATTGAAGGTCGCCCAATTTGTAGTAGAAGTTAAATCCTTTTTATTCATACACGTCGATAAATAAATTAGCAATAAATGTATTGTAATTAACATAGTGAGTTCTAAAATGTGCTTATTTTAATTATTACTGCAATGCAAAAACTGTTTCTCAAATTAGTAAAATTACTTAGTAGTCATTTGCAAACTACGCATGGCCGCACTTATATATGGCGATTAGCGTTTTATATAATAGAATGAGACACACTCCACTCATGTCGTGGTACTCTTCGGAACGATTATGAAGCGAGTGTGAATATTCCGGTTAGAATGTAACTTCCTTGCCAATAAGCATTGATATAAAAAACCCTAGATGCACAGTCCCGAACAAAACTGACACTCAAAAGTGTCCATAATTTCATTTAAGTAGTTATAGATATGGCAAAAACATACGTCTTTGCATATCCAACTATAATTAATGCAAGACTTATAGTTGTTTTTACAAAGCAATGTACGAAAATAAATAAAATTGACAGGGACGCGGCCGACGCGATTCTATTTGAAATGAGTGCACAATTTAAAATTGTGCACTCATATTTGGAGGACGTTTTTGACACACTGATTGTGTTTCTTGGGTTTTTTATATCAATGCCAATAAGCATTAAAATATATGATTCTATAATCTGTGGCAAGTTGCTTAGGTTTGTCAAATGCTTGTCAGAATCTTGTGTCAGAGTTATATTGACAAATAAATGACAAGTGTCATCAAGTGTTGGAGAGGGTTGGTCGTGTTTACAATAAAATTCCTAATTTCGATATTATGTAGGTTTAATTTTTTTAATGTGTGTGAACTATGTTTTTATGTTACCGACTATTTCAAATTTTCGGTATAAGTTTACAATGTGTGTATATGTTTAAGTGTTATTAAGGTGTATTGTAGTGCAATATTTTGACGCTTTATTAGGTTTGTATTTGAGAAACTTTTAGTTAAATAATTTTTAAGCTTAATAGCCTATGTTATCATAGGCTTTTCCTAGTTGCTTAATCAGCACACAGTTTTAAGGATACTATTTGAGTACATCATTGCGATTGTAATTTTTCTTTACCGTGTTGTACCCAGTCGAATGATTACCATATTTATGTTTATTATTAATATGCAGAGAAATAGAGGCCTTCTACAGAATATAGCCTTGGTATATTTGGCAGAATAGAAGCTCCGTGTAATATGTTTAAATTTAACTAGACTTAGTAGCTTCATTTTAATAATAGTCCATTAGTTCTTTTTTTCTTTGATCTGAGGATAAGAAACAAGAAATGAGGCGGGAAAGCTGAGAAATATTCTTCAAATATTTTTTACTTATAACCTCCATTAATATTAAATATTGATTACATTAAAATTTGATTAACATCTCAGTGGTGAAAATTGTGGCACCAAATTATTATTAATCAAAATTGACTTAACATTTTAATAGATATGGATCCAAAATTTTAAATGAAATTAATTTGAAATGCCACCACAATATTAAAATTATAACTTGTTTTTTTTTTGTTCATGAGTGTTTCTTTTGAGTAGTGTACATATTGCAAACATAAGCCAGTCATTAAGGTGAGGCACCGAGACAAACGGAAAAAAACTGATTTGCTTTATCTCATTTTTATGTATTGATTATTAAATAACGGGTTTACAAAAATTACACGATATACCTGAAGATAAAGAATGTACTAATTCATTACATGATAGAATGTATTTCATTCGATCATATAAAATTCCGAAAACAGGCTAATAAAATATCTAAAACAAATAATTTGTTCATAATATTTTATATTTTCTACATGATTTTTATAAAGTGATATTTAATATAAATAAAAAAAAGAATGTACTAAATTTTGGTTTTCAGCTGAAGTCCTATAATTATTTTTCTGAAAACTAAACTGTTTCCCAGCAGTTTTAGAACCACCTACTTTCTATAGTATTGGAGGGCGTCAAAATACCTCGCCTTAACAGATAAAGAATAAAAGATTGTCTCCATATACAATATTAGTGATTAGTATGATTTATAAATTTTATTTTGCTCAATCTCAAATCAGCTAGATTACAGTTTGATATTAATTTATATATATATTATTTCAGGAAAGATGCATAAATACTATATATCAGTAATCTTAGTGAGATTACTTCTTCCATCTGCACTTCTTCTGAGTGAGTATTTTAATATAGTTTAATATATTATATACCAATTTTCAATTGTTATTTTTTATGGTATACCTAAACTATACATACAGATGTTATATAGACTTATATTTATGGTATTTCAAGTAATTCTGTAAGAGCAGTTCAAAAAAATTAAAATTTAATTTGTATTTTCTTATAAATGTATGGTATGTATTTCTACTTTTACGTAAACGTTTAGTTATTGCAAATAACTAGTTTTACTAAATATGCAGGAGTTTTTTATTTTTAAAATTGATGTGACAATGTCAATAAATAGGTTCAGTTCATAGCCTAGTTAACAAGTTCCAATTGTTATTCCTTTTTTACACAGTTAAACATAAGCAATTTCTTACCCTTACATGTTTAGACTAATCCGACAGAAAATTGTATTAAAATGGTATCCAGCACATAAAATATTGTTATTAATAGAAAAACAAATAAAGTGACAATATGTTGAAATTTTTAGTAATAATTTAAATAATGTAAATGTTACATATCAAACACTTAGATATTATATAAATAAATAAATAAATATTGAAATAGACTATTTTATATATTATTACCTTCCTATTTTATAAAGGCATCACTTCAAAAGTATAAAAACGAGCTGTTTCTCATGACTTAGTTGGTGTGATCTAAAATTATTAGCTTCTTTTGCTCAGTTGGATAAAAAGTAGCCTGTGTCACACCTAGATAATGTAGCTTCCTAAAGGCGCAAGAATTAAAAAAAAATCGGTTGTCATTTTTGAGTTGAATCATAACAAACAAAGGAACAAAAAATCAAATCCATCCTCTTTAAAATGTTAC
This sequence comes from Apodemia mormo, assembly GCA_036924255.1. Lineage (NCBI taxonomy): Eukaryota > Metazoa > Arthropoda > Insecta > Lepidoptera > Riodinidae > Apodemia > Apodemia mormo. The sequence goes on along the minus strand of JAUPFN010000003.1, from coordinate 35,503,556 downwards.
TTTAGATTGCCGCATATTAAGTAAAACTATTAAATCCCTACATATACATATATTAGGACATGTCAGAAATGTTTTTTTGTTATTGGCTTTATTTTGGCTTATATGGCTTTAAATTGTCTTAATGCTTATATCTAGTACTTACTTTGCTTACTGCTTACTACTTACGTACTTATATTTTAGTATACACACACACACACACACATACACACACACACACACACACACACGCATGCATGCACCCCCCCCCCCCCCCCACACACATACATGAACACTCACACGCACTCACCCCTGCACGTACGCCTGCAAGCATGCACTGTCCACACGCTTGCAGTCCCGCCCACATGGTCAATTTGTTTAACCGCACCGCAGTCTCGCACGCACCCACGCGCACATACCCACGCACGCACTAACACACACACACACACACACACACACACACACACACACACACACACACACGCACACACGCACACACACACACACACATTCGCACGCACGCACGAACACACGCACACGCACACACAAGCACGCACGCACAGACGCTCGCACGCACCCACGCATGCACGCCCGCACACACACACACACACATACACACACTAACGTCATCGGGAAAATAGTTGGAAAAGGTTCCTAGGACCTAAAAACCTGGAGTTCTGGTGAAAACTCGATTTTCGAAAGTCGGGGCAAAATCACTAATTTTCTTATTTACTTACGTAGCGGAACGTTAAAAAAGTGGCATTACCATCCGGATAGCACACCGCTACACGTACAGTAACGCACCATCTTTGGTAATGGTTTCTTTTCCATCAGGAGACCCATTTCTTTGTTTGTTATACTCATGAAATAAAAAAAAATACGTAGCATAGTTACTATAAAACGCTCTGCGTGCAGAGTACATACCTATATATTTGATTTGCACCCCTTTTTATGACAATCAGGCAAACAGGAAACTTGGCACAGTTAATGTTTGTACATTGTAGAAGAGTGCAGAAACGTTATATTTTTGAATAATGTGCATTAGAAATACGTTTAATTATGAACACACACACATATACCTATATAATCTTATGTTTATAGCTAAAGTCTGTTGTCAAATTTAGAGGAGATTTTATTGCTTAGCCTGTGGTCAAATTTCGACCACCGGGCGATAACTAGTACCTTTAAAAATGCGTTCGAAAGAAATAAGGTTGTTTTTATTTTTATAAATGGAGTGGCGTCATAAATTCAGCGAGAGTGACGTAATAATCAAAATGGAGCCGGATTTGTGAAACTACTCGCGAACACGCTTCGTTCATTCGGCGCTTGTCAACCTACGGAATATAAATAACGTTTTTTAGGAGTCTGTACACAGAGTATAAAACCCAGTTACTGACACCAACTTACGCCCGTTTGTCTCCTTTATGTATCATTGGACAGCAAACAAGAAAAATAATCATCACTTATAGAGTTAAAAAAATTGTGAAATTATTTAAATTTACTATTTTTTGCGAACTAAAACACAGAACTGAACTGAAACTCAGTTCCCCGTAAATAGAAAAGAAACCATCGCGTATGGATACCTAAGATGTTAATGGTTCATTGCTATCTGTGTGGCGGGATGGCAATGCCACATGCATCATACATGCACCGTCTAAATCAGAACGCGACAATGCTTAGCACCGAAGATATTGCGACAGGAATAGCGAAGTGCTGTGGTAACAAACCCTGGCGAGACGTTGTGGTAGGTACTCTACTACCTAGTAGATGCAATGATAGAAACACATTTATAGCTAATCGTTTGTCTTAAAAGTTCGTAAACGAACTGCCTGGCAGTATAGCGGATGGTATGTTATTCAGAGGGGGCCCGGACCTACACTACACTGACTAATATAAATATGTAGGGTAAAACTGGGAAAACTACGTTCGCTTTGAGTGTAGAGAATACTTAGAACCCAGTTATTTGAAAAATAAGTGCGCATGCTGTTTGAGCAACTCTATAGTGCTGGATCTCTGGAATGGACCGAGTTAACAAAAATAGCCACAATACCTTTTAAGCATAATGGCCTGTACGCACAGTGGGGCTAAGTGCCATATTTGTAGTGCTCGATTGATTGGTAGATTGTAAAAGTTCTGCAATGTTTTGGTCGTATATTTTGTAAAATACTAGGCGAGTGAGGGCTAAACGTCGAGACGAGATTGCTACGGAAAATATACACTCGCGGACCAGGTTCGTAATGTTGAAGTGAATGGGAGGTTAGGCATGAAGTGTCTGTAAAAATGAGAAAGGGCGGGTATGTTCCGTTGATTCGGACATGTAGAAAGAATAGTAGATAAAAGGTTAACAAAACAGATTATATACAATGCGAATTTGGAAGGATGTAGGTACCAGGAAAGACCAAGACTGACATACTTTGATCATTTTGATCAGATTCTGTCCGAAGGTGGTGTCAAGACTCTTAGCAAATCGCAACGAATGTGGAGGAAGCTAGACAAATCTGCAAGGATTGCGACATATGGCATTCGGTTCTCTGTGCCTTCTTTGTAAGGAATCTAGTGTGAAGATATGTAGGGCTAAACGTGCGGCTCGATTGGGACTATATTATATAGATCTACGATCTCTTGTTCGTGTATTTTGTGGAATAGGCGAGTGAGAGCTAAATGTCTCGCTCGATTGTGACGGCTAAATTGTAGGGCTCTACGATGTTTCGCTCGTATGTTATATAGAACTAGCGATCGCCTGTTACCGAAATTTGACCATAGACTAAACAATAAAATCTACATGTGTGTGTAATATCTACATGTGAATGTAGTGCGTGTAATGTTTATTTTTATTAATTTAATGTATTTCCAATGCATTTTATTTAAAATATTAGGTCTCTGCAGTCTTTCGATATGTAAATTTTAACTGTGCCACATTCATACTCCACCGATCGCGCAATTGTCTTAAAAAGGGGTACAGACTTTTCTCTTCACGTATTTTGATATATGGATAGGCGTGTGAGGGCTAACGTGTCGGTTGTGACGGCTAGATTAGGGGGCGTCCTCAAATTACGTGAGATGCTTAAGGGGGAGAGGGGGTCGAGACAAATCTCATCTAATCTTACGTTGGAGGGAGGGGGGATCTCGGCAAATATCATGCAATTTTTTTCATATTGCAACAAAAAATATATACTATTTTGGTCCATTATCCAGATTGTACATACTTAAGTTAATCTTAAGTGTAATCGTGATACGATTAAGATCTTTCACTAACTCGTTCGAAAGAAAATAATTTCATTTATACTTCGACGTTATACAGCCTTAACTAATCGTAAATAGAAGCACCAATTTTTTTTTCTTTTTACAATAACAATCAAAGGCGTTTACATATTTCAGAAACCCATATTTTGAAAAATCTCACGTGAGATTGGGGGATAGGGGAGGGGGTTGAATAAAATCTCACGACATTTCACCAGGGGGGGTGGCAGGGACAGAAAATTTAAAAAAAAACCCCACGTAATTTATGGACGCCCCCTTATAGAATTCTACGATGTTTCGCTCGTATATTTTGTAGAACGGGTGAGTAAGTGTCGCGCGATTAGTGACAGCTAGATGGTAGAGGGCTTCTACGATGTTTCGCTCGTGTACATTGTAGAATAGGCGAGTGAGGGCTAAACGTATCGCTCGATTGTGACACCTAGTATGTAGAGTTCCAAGATGTTTCGCTCGCATATTTTGTATCGTTAACAACACAACATTTACTTCTTTTGTATGTATAGGCGATGTCATATTAATTTTTGGTGTAGGCTTAGACCATTGTTTTCGCATTATGATTTAAATCTCAGCCATGGAAATTGCTGTGTATAGTTGAGTGTTTCTCTTTAATCATTAAAAAAATAGCTTGCAAGTTTTTTGTTCTCTGGCGTAAAAATACATACTTCAATTTAATCTTACAGTGGTATGTTTGCACGATTATACCGACAAACAGTCTCAATAAAACCCTGAAGTTGTTGCTTTCAGCTATCCGAAATAAGATACTCGCAAAAAGTTGGAAAATACGACGATGAGGGTAGGACCGCCATGCCAAATGACAAAACTGGTGCATAGGTTTAGGTATGGTGATATTTTTTTACGTCGCGTCCTTATTATCAAACGTTGATTAAAACATTAAATTGAGTGCCTATTAATGTACTTTTGATTAATAGATACTTGTTTGTGATGCCTTGACATGATCGCTTAAAACATGCAATATACGAATGTTTATTGTTAAGACCGTTAATCAGAAATCAGAAATACTTTCTTTAATAAAACTTTTTACAAGTAATTTTCACACGTCAACATATTTTTGTTAAAACTACTACCGGATCGGAAACGCGGCCACACACTGAGAAGATCCGGCGAAAGAAACTCAGCGAGCTTGTCTTTTTTTCATATCATATATTTCTTTACAATATCAGAATATTACAAAAAATATATATGAGATCGGTATGAGGAGCAGTTAATACCAAGCTTTTTTGTCTTCTAAATAATCTGAGATTTTATAATATCCTTTTTTACACAGTTTAGTTTCAACACATTTTTTAAATTTATTGACTGGTAGATCTCTTATAGTTTTGTTAAGTTTATTGTAAAAATTGCCCCATAAAAGAGTTACTTATTCTGTGGAGACGAGATGGATGCACAACAAGATTGTTTTTATTCCTTGTATTTAGTGAGTGTACATCACTATTTTTTTTAAAAAAGAAAATATTTTTACGAACGTACTTACATTAAGTTCTCAAATATATATTGCGATATAACAGTTAGAATATTGATTTCTTTGAATTTATCTCTCAGGGAAACCCTCGGGCTAAGATTGTAAATTGCCCTAATAGCTCTTTTCTGCAATACAAATATAGTATTTATTTCAGCAGAATTTCCCCAGAGAAGAATTCCATATGACATAATGCTGTGGAAGTAACTAAAGTATACAATTCTTGCTGTGTCGACATCAGTTAACTGTCTCATTTTTTTAACTTCATAAGCTGCTGAACTAAGTTTATTTGCTAAATTATTAATGTGCGGTCCCCCTTGTAATTTCTTATCTAAAGTAATACCTAAAAACACAGTGGAATCCACCGATCCAGGTTGTTTCCATCCAGTTGTACGCTGGTATCTACGTGCCTTACATTAGGCAATAAAAATTTTACACACTTAGTTTTGTTACCATTTAATAAAAGATTGTTCGTACTGAACCAGTGTACAACTTTTGAAATCGCATTATTTACTTCGTCATACTTACCAATTCGTCTTTTCACTTTGAATTAAAGTGAAGTGTCATCCGCAAACAGTACGATTCCACGCTTATCCCCTACGTAGTAAGGCAAGTCATTTAAGTATATCAGAAATAGAAATGGACAAAGTATGGAGTCCTGCGGGACACCCATGGTTACAACAGCACCAGGGGACCTTTTTCCATTAATATCAACCCTCTGTATTCTTTCATTTAAGTAAGAAATCAGAAGATCGAGAGCTATATTTCGAACTCCATAATGGTGTAACTTCCTGGTTAAAATTTTATGATCGACACAGTCAAACAAATCACAGAACACTCCAAGTGCATCCTGCGAATTCTCCCAGGCTTCTTAAACCTTTTTGAGTAATTCGACACCAGCATCTATGGTTGAGCGACCCTTCGTAAAATCGAATTGTTTATTGTAAAATAATCTAAATTTATCAAAATGTCTAAGCATTTGGTCTAGTATAATTTTTTCAAATATTTTACTTAGGGTTGGCAAAATCGAGATAAGCCGGAAATTGGAGGGATCATATTTAGAGCCAGACTTGAAAATTGGAATAACTTTGCTGAATTTCATTAAGTCAAGAAAAACACCATGTGTTACAGAACAATTAAATATTACAGCTAAATATGGTGCAATAACATTTATTACTGAAGCAATTATTCTAACAGAATGTCCCCATAAATCTTAGGTTTTTTTCGGTTCCAATGTTTTAAAGGCATTGAAGATATCTTTGGTATCAATGAATGAAAATTCAAAAGTTTTATCGCACTTGGTTACACAGTACTTGCTTCAGTAATGATTCAGCAGTACTAACTGATGAACTGAGGTTTTGAGTTGTTAAAAAATTTTTAAACTCTTTTGCAATCTTCAAATCTCCCTCTATGTTGACTCCATCAGATTTCAGTTGGAAGACATCATTGACATTTTTGGTTTTACCAGTTTCACTATTAATAATATTCCAAGTAGCTTTTATTTTGTTTGTGGATTGTTTAATATTTTTTATGTGAAGGGCTTTTACTGTATTACATGCTCTTTTAAAAATTTTGGAATACTTTTTTTACATATTCTTGAAATTCCACACTGTGGCTATAAATTTTTTTATAATATAGGTCAAATAAGTGTTTTTTCTACTTTTGAAAATTCCCACTGTTGCCTATTCACTAAAACCTCTTCGGTTACTTAATGATAATATTTTTGGAGTGAATACCCGACTATAGTTACTATATAAAGTTTAGTTAAATACTTTATTTATTCTTCACTGTATTATCTTTAGAAATAAAACAACGTTTTATTAATCGTAAAATGTCAAAGTAAATGTCCTCACGAAGGTAAGAACAGAAATCACATCCATAAAATTTAATCAACGTCGCATTGCGGGAAAGTGGTAATGTATCCTCTGGGCGCGCCGTATTTCTGGGCGCGACTCGCTCCCTGTACCCGCTGACCTAATGACCGAATTTATATTACTTTTCTACCCTATATTAGTAATGTGACGAATTTGCATATACATCGTTACATGCTTAGATTTAATTGTTTACAACACAACCGACCGAGCTATGTTAAACATTAATTTTATTGTAAAACTAGCTGTTGCCCGCGACTTGTCCGCGCGGACTTTGTTTACTCCTCTTCTACTGGTCGTAGGAAGATGTTATATAGCCTATAACCTTCCTCGATAAACAGGCTATCCAACTCAAAAAGAATTATCAATTCAAAAATAAGATAGAAAAAGAATCGGTTCAGTAGTTTTTGAGATTAGCGCGTACAACCAAATAAACAAACAAACTCTACAATTTTATAATATTAGTATAGATTAGTATAGATTACAATCAAAATATGTATATATGTAAGTTATTTTTTTTTTAGTAGAAGTGTCCAAGATTTGATCCAAGTGTCAAAGATTTGATGAGAGGTTTTACCAACTCCGAAGAGGCAGTGATAGCGTTCAATCAGCACGTAGAAAACATGCCTTCCGATCTGTGGTCCTCCTGTTTTAAAAAATGGTTCGATCGCATTAAAAAAATTTTTGAAATGTAAAGGAGATTATTTTGAAAAGCAATAAACATAATATTTTGGTTATAACATGTTTTTTTAAGTTACGCAAAACATATAGTGTGACCTACGTAGGCATTCTGGGGCAGACTGTATAAGATAGATGTTGTCGTTGTCTGGTGTTGTTGTCTTTCTCGTAGAACTAGCCTTCTAAATCGTTAGTAACTCAATTATTCGTCTGTAATAACTAGCATTATGACGGTCTAATTAAAGTAATGATGTTCTACATTTTGACATCACTTTATACGCCGTCGTAGTGAAAGTTTCCATCCACCCCATTTTGACGCTTAGTCATCTATTACTAGTCGTTTATGCTCACATTTTGAAAGAATAATCGCCTGGCCAACCATTGCCTATAGACACCAAGGATGTTAATGGTGCGTTGCTATCTTGTGGCGAGGTCTAATGCCACGTGCATAAGTTCACCGGCTACCTTACCCTCCAAACCGTAACACGACAGCGACCAGCACTGACGCTATTTTGGCAGGAATGGGTAAGGCGGTGGTATTAGACCCGGGTGAAACAATGCAGAAATCTACCACCTAGTAAAATATATATGTATATATAATTTCTACGTTTATTCTTCCATTTTATAATCAAAATCTAAAAACTATTTTAACTCTAATGATTATCTTTAGAACTTTGTTTTTCACAAAGCTATTACCTACGTGCGAACGACTCTTAAGATAATAGGTACTAAAATTTTAAACTGCCAATATTTTTTACTGTTTAAAATTGGCTATAACCATTAAATTTATATTGCTTTAACTTGTAAATATTTGATATAGTTTAAAAAAAAGTATCTTCACGCCTATATCCCGGAAGGGATAGGACAGGACAGGAATGGAAGGGACAGGAACAAAACCAGTGGACCCACGATTAGCCGGACCAACGATATGATAAGTGGCAAGTATATCGTCAACCAGACACTTATCCAATCCCGGACGACGTTGTTTTTATTAGAAAACGAAAAAAACATGTTTGATTTACCTGACCCTGGAACAAACGGGTGCGATCACCAATCGGTGTGGTCAACGACTCCGGACCAATAGTTTCAAACTGCCTATCACTAACTTCTGATTCGCAATTATACTGAATACAGTGTCATCTGATATTGGTTTGTATGAAAATAAATATTTGAGTTGAATTTAAATATGCATCGTAATTATTAGGTATGTCCATTTGTATGTCACATAAATGAAGTGTGTGTAATATTCATCCTTATTAATTTGTTGTATTTCTAATACATATTATGACCGCCCCGTTGGTCGAGTGGTTAGAGACCCTGACTACGCGATCAACGAGGCTCGGGTTCGATCCCCGACGGAGACAAGCATTTGTGTGATGAGCATAAATGTTTGTATTTCCGGGTTTGGGTGTTTATTATATATATTCTAGTATTTATATATGTATTTCTATGTATTAGTATCATTGACTAACACCCATAACACAAGCAAATAATTTGCTTACTTTGGGGTTAGATCAGTAAGTGTAATTTGTCCCGTGAATTATTATTATATTAAAAAAAAATATTGACGAAAAAAACCCGACTGCATTTAATATTGAAAAAATTTCATTGCCTTAAATAAAAACTTGAAAGAAACAAGGCCAGTAGTTTAGAATCATGTTAAGTAATAATGAATAACTACACAAATATTTCTATAATCGATGTTCATATAAAACAATTCATAATTTTAATTAATTACAGAACGATCAACAGACGGGGCCTATTCAATTTTTTTCTGTCGAATATTCACGAAGGTCCTCTCTAGAGATCTAATCCGACTTAAAGCGGCATAATATGCTTAACCAGTAGCAAAATACGTGAACTTAAATCAACTACTGCTCGGTCCAAAGTAGTTCTTTAGAGCTTGCCAGCACATATCAATGGCAAAATTTTTCTTTCAATGTTACCCTGTCCACGAAGTGCATCGAATTCTATCGTCGATGGTTAGATTCTGACTCCCACTCCAAGAACGTTGTTTTTAATTGGTCCCTTCGAGGAGCTGGCCACTATATTGTCTTTATAACTTCCATTGCCCCCTCTCATTATATCATATAATATTCAATTTACGTATATTATTTATATTTTACATTAATCATCCCGTTGTAAAGGCAGAATAACGAAACACTAATTAAAGTATACGTATAAAATACCTGTTATAAATAGAAAAATAAGCGAGTAATCTAAATTATTATACATACATAGGTACCTATATCCTAAACTATTAGATACCTACCTCTGTGGTACCTACTTATTTAAAATTATGAATGGAACCGGTATCTTAATAATAGAGAAATAGCAGTTGACCTATTCTTCAAAGAAGCCCGGGCCAACTCGGGGTAAACATTACTGTACTGATTTTGATGAAACTTAGACTGTTCCCTAAGTTGAATTATACCTTATTTAAATCAAAAATAATTATCTCGATATGTCTTTATTTATGCGATAAAATCCCGAAACATACAAATATACATAAACTTACGAAACTTAGTACACGTGCTTGGACGCCTAAATAGATCATCATACTCAAATGTTATTCGATTCCAACAATCAAAAAGGAAGTAGGCATATAGGTATGTATAAAGTACGTGTTACAATTATTAGGATGATTAGCTTTAAATCGTTATATATCCTAAACTATTATTTGAAATGAATAATGACGAATGAAACATGTCGAATTTATCCGTCGTTGGAATACTAATAACCAAAGAAATTTACCAAACAAAAGATTTTTTGGAGATAGCAAAATATAATGGCGCTATTCCATGCGATGTCAAACGTAGATAAGGAGGAGGAGAATGTATACTAACAATTGCATGAAAAGGTACACTAACGATGCGTTACATGCCGGTCATATAAATACATATTAACATATCTGTAATATATTCGCTGTTGATAAAGATTAGATAAATCTTTAGAAAATCTGAGATTAGAAAAATCAGAACGTCCTTCAGCTTGTATTTGATCATCATTCCTCCATGATCATTCCTTATCACCATGCCATAAAAAGACAACGACATTTCAAACAGGAGACAGCCGATACATTCTAGAAGAAAAATATGTATATTTTTTTATGTCATAAGATAATAAACAAGCAGATGGGTCTCCTGATGGAAAGAGTCAACCATCGCCTATAGACGCCAAAGGTATTAATGGCTCGTTGCTACCTTGTGGCGAGGTCTAATGCCACTTGCATAAGTTTACCGGCTACCTTACCCTCCAAACCGGAACACGGCAGTGACAAACCTTACCCTCCAAACCGGAACACGACAGTGATAAGCACTGACGCTATTGCGGCAGGAATAGGTAAGGCGGTGGTACCAGACCCGGGCGAGACAATGCAAAACTCTACCACCTAGTAGCCACGAATCACGATGTTAGTGACTCACATAGCCAATAGGTCGCCTTTTATGTCACATATTATCTTTATGTCTAAAGTCTGATGACCCTAAGGCAATGCGTTTCAGAAACTATTATATAAATTTGGATTGTGGTTACCAAAAAATTAAAGGCTATACAGACAGATGATTAAGCTGCACAACACTGTGCCATAGGACCAATAGTTTTCCGGTATAATTAGTAACTTGTAGTTACCACAGGCCTGTTTACCTAAATTTTGTCTAATTTTGTTTAGTCGTTTTTGCGTCATTGAGTACCCATCATCCAAACAAACATTCACGCTTATAATATTTGTGTTATAATGAGTAATGTCTAAACGCCCAGTGATAAATATTTGATCTTACTCGTAATTTGTTTCGTTATTAAATGAACATGAATCTATTGGCTACACCCGCGACTTTACATACGTGAAGCTTTGTTTAATCTTAATATACCTAATAAATAATGATAACATTTTTCTGTCATTCAGTTTAAATGAAATAAGATCTGTATTTTGCTCAACGCAAGCTTTATTAACCTGTGAAAATTGTATGAAAGAGAAATTATGGTATTTGATTTGCAAATTTTCCGCGAAATGTTATAGGAAACTGCTGTGATGCAACAAAATGACAGGTAGTGTAAGGAATAGGGCAAACTTATCCAAAGATGAAATTATAGAAGAACACAGCGGCACAATAGTCCACCCGCTTCCACGACACTTTCTTCCACGTCAGAAGCAAAAGCAGTAACACACAAGTTACGCACTCAACGCATGTTTCACTTCGCAACCGAAGCATCTTCAGGAGAATCGAATAGCTCTTCACTCTATGAAGGGTGAAGCATTAGTGTTTCACCATTCATTAATGCTTCACCCTTCATAGAGTGAAGTGCTATTCAATTCTCGAGTAAATCAATCATCCTCTGTTTTCGCACCTTTTTGGGTGGACTTTTCATTTCAAAGATTATATGGGACAACTCTCGGGGTATATCTATACATATAATAAAATCGTAGGAAAGTCAAAACTGTACATTGAATATTTTTTTTAAAAAATACTTGGGGCGTGATCTACAATCGTATCGAAGCCAAAAATATAGTTTTTAGAATTTTTGTCTGTTTGTCTGTATGTATGTCCGAGGTAAACTCAAAAAGTACCGCATGGATTTACTACAAATTTTGCATAAATATTACTGACAGGTCGGATCAACATATAGGCTACATATTATCACGCTATCACCTACAGGGGAGGAGCAGTGCGGAGTTAACAAAGTCCGCGCGGACGAAGTCGCAGGCAACAGCTAGTTTTATTCAATAAAAAAGAAATTATCCAACTCGGATCACTCTGTAAAACGTTCTGCGTGGTCATATATTAAAAACAGTGAGTGAACAATTAATTAATCAACCCTTGTTTACCGGCCATTATGATTGGAATTTAAAAAAAAAATAATGGGACCATTCTCGGGGTTATACCCACAGATTCCAATAAAAAAAGAATTTTAAAAATCGGATTACTCTGTAAAAAGTTATGCGTTATGGTCTAACATAAAAAATGCACGTCGAATTGAGAACCTCCTCAGTTTTTTCGTTGGTTGAAAACCTCCGACACCTTTATATAATATAACCTCCATAATATAACCTCCTTACCTAGTTTACACCATTGCAGAGCAAAACATTGAAAGAACCGATGATCTTCGAATAGAAATCCCGCAACCTCAGCTCTAAGTTACAATGTTATTACAATATTATAAAAGTAATGGAATACCAAATTTTGTTTCGCTTACCAGTTTTAGTCGCCTAATTCCATTTATCAAGTATAAAAAAAATTATCACCTCGATCGGTTTAGCTGTGATTTTAATAAAATATACCTAAGAACTACCGCTATTGAGAAAAACCGCATTCAAATTGGTCCAACCGTTTAAGAGTCACGGTGCCATAAACAGACAGACACATATACACATAGCGATCAAATTTATAACATCCCTTTTTGCGTCAGGAGATAAAAAGGAAACCGAAGAGTTTGTTTCATGTTTTAACCAAGCTGTTACTCGCGACTTCGTGCCTTTGTCTCAAAAACTTTACTTACTTTTGCTCATTTCGGTAAAAATGTGTCTTTCAACCACTTAGTTAGATTTGTAAAAAAACAGCTTTTGTTCAACCCCGGGTCTTTAACTAGGTATTCCTTGGTTAAATTTCAATGAAAATTGGTTCCTCGGTATAGCCTTGAAAGCGATTCAGACGGATACACAGACAGACTCCACATTTATAATAATAAAACTATAGATTTTATATAATATAACGATATATTAATAGGAAGCTTGTTCACCGTAATTTTATACGTCATCTTTCGAGTATCATGGAATAAAATAATAAAAGGGCATGTTCTGTATTCCCATATGGGTTGTAAAAATCAACTTGTAATATGAAGGTCACGAGTTTCGAGTAGATAGTGCGCGATAACCTTTGGAAACACTAAAAAGTTATATAAAATTATTTCAATTGAGGGGTAATTCTGATGATTTGATTGCATTATACCAGAGCTCTACAAAGATTATTCTTGCTATTGTTCTGAACGTAATTTTTGTACTCCCACTTCGCGACCTACTCAAGAGTTCTTAAATCCCTGATAGGTATAATAGGAAAAAAAACACATTAATTGTTAAAGAAATACTGATATATGTATATGTTAGCATGGAAGTATGCATATAAGGGGGCGTTAAGGGAGTCCAGACTAGTGATGAAAATTCCGGCAAAATTAGCATTACTGCCACGAATGTTTCTAAAGTTACCGATAACATTGGCAAGAAACGTGTAAATAAAGAACGATATTTTTCTCACAACACTGTTTATTCTGACAAAAACGACCTGCAAGGGGTAGTTTTAATGCTCTTCTACAATATCCAATTAATAAATTAGGTCTATAAATTTATTTTGTTACTAAATTACTAAAGAAAAGAAATACCTTTTATCGATGACGAAGTCATGTCTATTATAAAAAAAGTCATCGATTTCTTTTTTTATTTCTTACAGTGTACTTCTATTATACGTAAGAAAGTACATATATTTATCTATTTATGTATATTTGTATGTATGGAATAGTCAATTCTTACAGACAATTATAAAAGATTTTGATGAATCCCACAGGAACAACTCACATTTCTGGGATGAATCTGCTATTCCAGGTCATCATCTATCGGCGTGCCAAATTTCATCGAAATCCGTTTTGTAGCTTTGGCGTGATTGAATAACAAACATCCATTCATCCACTCATACATCCAAATCTTGGGATGAACATAGGTTACTTTTCCATCTTTTTTCACTTATTATGTCCATACTTCCTTACTAATATTATAAATGCGAGTCTGTCTATCTGTTACTCTTCACCGCTAAACCGCTGAACTAATTTTGATGAAACTTGACATAGAGAGATGAAACTTGGTATTTGAAGATCTGGGGTCAAGCACAGGCTAACTTTAAAAAAAACAATACAAACAAAACAAACTTTATAGACTACATGATAAACTATTCGCGCGTGCCAGCTAATGTAATTTATATTTCTTACATTCAGTATCAGTACCCTCTTTCTTTGTATATATATTTTACAAATGAAAGCCAAAAAAACTTATGGGTCAGCTATCATAAGGTTCCCAGTGTTATACTATAACTTTATCTTCACATATTACCATTATAATTTTTGCATTTACTGCAGTGATTACTGTATATGGAAGGCTTACTATAAACAAGTATAACTACAAAATAAATAATTAACTGCGTGAAGGCATAAACATATGAAATTACATTTAAACCTCCTATGTGATTTGGCAACTTTGGCAAGTTTCAAGCAATATCGCCCACGGCACTATTGAAAATTTTCTTACAAACATTCGGAAACTTTCGGCAGTTTTCATCTCTAGTCCAACCCAGATTAGCGATAACTTAATATGTATCCGCCGAATATCTATATTATATAGGTTGTATTTGAGGCAATATGCAATTTTGATATCTTGTTGTTTTATGTTTAACGAATAAGATAAAAAATAAGTCAGTAAATTTAATTGATTTTAACATTGTCAGATGCCGTCAAAAATATTTTGCAAAAAAATACAAAAAATATGTATTTGAGGAAACTTGAAATTTTAACAGGGTTATTATTCATAGCTTAAAAATAAGATTCTCAAAAAGACATAATTTTGCTGGGATCAAATGTTTTGCAAAAAATACAAAAAATATATTTGAGGAAACTTGAAATTTTAACAGGGTTATTGTTCATAGCTTAAAAATAAGATCATTGTAAGTACATAATTACTATGTGGCTTGCACAAAATATAACAGGTTATTGCTTCAAGGTTAAGGCTTTACCTGTCAAACACCTCCCAACGATAAATTGTAAGTTTCAAGAACAATTGCCTATTCTTTTAAACTAGTTCTCATCCTTGCTGTTTTTTTGCAAAATCGCATAACCTAAACTTCATAATAGCCAGCTACTAACGATAGCAGCTATGAAGATGAATACATTTTATAGATATTTTATTAAAAATTAAAACTACTCTACTTTTGCACCACTCATTATGCGAAGCATTAGAGAGTGCTCTACAATCGAAAAATCTTTTACGGGTCCTTTCTGCAACTATTTCAATTGTAATACTCTTGCACAGAATCAACTTTATTCATACCCTACTTTATGCTAGTAAAAAGTTGATTGATTAATAGCCATTTGAAATAAGAAATCCTTTAAGGGCAATGTAAGTCTAATATTTTTTACCCAGTAAAACTGCAGCAACCGACTTCCCATTTCCTGTATCTCTGGAATACTGGATCATATCTTCACCAAATTAAAATGGGACCACACTTCCCCGTATTGGTTCCGGGCTCCTTTGAAGAAAAGCTCAACTGCCGTCTGCCAGGCAGGTCGTAAAAGGCGACGGATTGGCTATGGAAGTCACTACTATCGTGGCTACTAGGTGGTAGAGTTCTGTATTGTCTCGCCCGGGTCTGGTACCCTTGCCTTACCTATTCCTGCCACAATAGCGTCAGTGCTCGTCGCTGTCGTGTTCCGGTTTGGAGGGTAATGTAGCCGGTAAATTTATACATTTGGCATTAGACCTCGCCACAAGATAGCAACGCACCATTAACATTTTTGGTTTCTATAGGCGATGGTTGACTCTTTCTATCAGGAGACATGACTGCTTGTTTGCTATCTTATGGTATAAAAAAACGGGAAGTATATTTATGCACCAAAAAAAGAGAATTTTCGAAATCGGTTCATAAAAGACCGAGTTCTGAAGTAACAAACATAGGAAAACCGTATAGCTAAATTGATAACTTTCTTCTTTTTTGAAGTCGTTTGAAAAAATGGGTAAAATAATGATTTTTTAACTTCCTGCTACGTAGTACGTAATGTATGTAGAATGTAGATAGGAAGTTACTGAATTTGCTCTGATTTTGAAAATTCGAGTTTTCACTGGATCTCCACATTTTGGGGTCCTAGGAATATTTTCCTACTATTTTCGCGATGATGTCAGTATGTCTGTATGTATGTATGTATGTGTGTGTATGTGTGTATGTAAACATCTCATAACTTTTGAACGGCTCCGGCTGGACGGATCGAAACGCGGTTAATGGCATTCGATTGCATTCTGCTCAACTTAGACTTCCTGAAAATTTGAACCAAGTCGGCCTAGGAGATTTTGAGAAATTTAAAACCCCAAAAATAAATTTGGCGAAACAGTATTATTTAACATAACTTCCAGATTAATGTACCGATTGAGTACAAAAAATAATTAACTCTATTCCCCAAAAAACTATATCTAATGTATAAATTGTATCAAAATCGGTTTATCCGTTTGGGAGAAATCGTTGACGAAAAATTAAAAAAAAAAAAGTGTTTTTTCGACATAACTTCGAAATTTTTCAACCAATCATTTTTTGGTTTTGTACAATATTTTAGTACTAAAAAAATACGTCAGATGGCATTTCAAGAATCAAAATCAAATCTAATTTTCAAAAGTTACAACTTTTCAAATATTAAAATTACGTTATTTTTAGCATATTTACTTTCTATTTTTAAAATAATTTTCAGGCTAATACACCGTGGGCTTAAAAATCTTACTAGCTTTTCTCCTTTAAAAACTGCGTGAAATACCGTTAATTGGATCAAAATCAGTCAATTTGTTTAGGATTTATTAATGATGAAAATATTTGAAAAAAAAAATGTTTTTTGACATTGCTAAGAAATTTTTCAACCTATCCATTATTTAGCTAAAGCAATATTTCAGATCTCAAAAATTGAGTTGAATGTCATTCGAAAGATCAAATTCAACCAGCATTTCCAAAATATACAACTTTTCAAAAATCGATATAGTTACTGCCATTTTAACAAAATAGATGTTTGAACTGAAAAAATCTATGTTTATAGTTTTTGCTCTTTTGAGCTTAAAAAACCTTAATTTAGCGGGAAATTTCAGGGATGGCCTGTAGGGTCAACCGCCTACACATTTTTTTATTATATTGCGTCTCCAATTCTACACAATTTCAGCATGAATATGAATATTTGTTCTACCTAATGCGCATGTGTGGTCTTTCATCCTTTATCCATACTAGTAATATTATAAACGCGTAAGTCTGTCTGTTGGTTTGTTACGCTTCTATGGCTAAACCGCTGAACCAGTTTGATGAAATTTGGTACAAAGTTAATTGAAAATTCGGGAGCATATGAATGATACATTTTTTCCAAAAATCAACCTCTAACGAGCTTAGGCTAAAAGTTTGTATGAAAAATGATAACGACGACATATTAATCTACCTACTAGCGGGCGAAACTCCGGGCGTCAGCAAATGTTTTATATCTTACTAACTTTTACCCGCGGCCTCACTCGCGTAAAATAAGAGACATAAAGCAGCCTATGCCATTCTTCATCCCTTCAACTATCTCCGCTTAAAAAATCACGTCAATTCGTCGCTCCGTTTTGCCGTGAAAGACGGACAAACAAACACATACAGTACCCGGCGATAAATATTGCACATCGACCTTTGGAAAGAGACAATCGGCTAATTTCGGCTTCGTAGAGCGTTATCTCTGTCGCACAAAATACAAACAGTCCGGTACCTATTAGGAGCTGTTAAAACAAGTATGATTTGCTTCTTTTGATATTTTTATTCTTTGTATAAAATACACTAATTTTTCTATAAGTGATGGCTTTAGGTTGGGGTAAAATAAAATAAAAAAACATTTTTACATTATGTTTACGTATTTAATTATTTTGGAACATTACAGCTTTAGTGTACATAATAAACACCATTATACCTATTGCTAAAATCTAAACTGTGTTGAATGCTTCTATATTCATTCTCACATTTGATTGCATGATCGCAAACCTTTTTCCACTCTTCAGCGCCGATCATGTTTACTTTTTCAGTCAATAATGTTTTTACTGTAGTTAAGTTCATACCCACATTTCTAGAGGCTACATAGCCTTTCAGTTGAGACCATATATTTTCAATTGGATTAAAATCCGGATGATATGGTGGCAATCGCAACACAGTGTGCCCATGTTCGGCAAGTATTTTGTCCACAGAAAACTCTGTATACCTCTCCTTGTGCTGACATATAATAGCGTAAATCTGGGTTTTTGTTAATTTTGGATCAACTGGAATTTCATGTCTGTTTAACCAGTTGATCATTTCCCGTTTAATGGTGTTTGAGTTGGGGGGTCTCTCAATATACTTGTTGTGATAGGGTGCGTTGTCGATAACTAGAACAGAATCACTGGGTATATTTGGGATTAATTGGTTAACCAGCCATTTCTCATAGTTATCGTTATTCATTTCATTGTGATAGTCACCTGTAGTGTCCGTGGATTTATACGTTAAAAAAGCACCGGGTACAAAGCCTTTTTCATTTCCCGCATGAACTATTATCAAACGTTGACCTTTTGAAATTGGCTTTTTTACTCCTTTTTTCTTATCGTCACTCCAAGATTTCCCTTTAGTGTGGGATGCATGTATATATGACTCATCCATGTAGACGATATTTTTCCCTGTTTCGCGAAATTTGCGTATTTTATCAAGGTATTCCATTCGTTTGAGACTAACGTCGTGCTTTTCCATTAGAATTTTTCGATTATCTTCCATTTTAGTGAACTGAAATCCCATGTCATGAAGTATTTTTCTCAATGTTTTTTCAGACCCATTGTAATTAATAGCTTCAGATAACTTAGCTTTTAATGATTTTATTGTTGGCAGTTCATTAAATCGTAAGTGAAAATCATACACCATTCTTCGAACAACATCGTAATCAAAATCGTCCATATCCAAACGAAATTGCTTTTTTGGTCTCCCTTTTTTTGGAGTGCTGAACTTAATTTCAGTCGAATGTGTTTCAGTACTGACTTCGTTTAATATATTGTTCAAAGTTCTTCTTGAAATTCCAGTGGCATTTGCAACTCGCTCTTGAATCTTCTTAAAATAACAACTTACATTTTCATCTACTTTTTTTTTAAATCTATCAGCTTCGCTTACAAAGTATTTATAAACATTGTAGATAATTTCACGTGACTGACCTCGTAAAGGTTTCCCTCTTTTTCCGAAAGATGTCATATTACAACTTTAAATTATTTAAATTTGTGGGTGTTATCAACTCTAAATATATATTTTTTTCGGGACGCGACTGCACTCTATCGTACTTGAACAACGACTGACTAAACGTCACATAGGTAGTGTGGGACAGAGATAACGCTTTACGAAGCCGAAATTATCCGATTGTCTCTTTCCAAAGTTCGATGTGCAATATTTATCGCCGGGTACTGTACATACACTTTCCCATTTATAATATTAATATGGATTATTTCTTATATTTCTCTTTTACGATCGAATTACTGTACAAACTTTTTTAATCATCCAAGTATCGTTATATGAGTTTTTAGTATAGAATACTGCGGCCCTACCATGAACACTTATAACAGGTCAATTTTAGCCGATAATTAAACTGTCCTGCTATTTCGTACCATGAAAGCGTTATCTAACAAGCCAGTCAGTGACCACGTGACTTATGCTGGTGAGCGATCGTATTACTATTCAAACCTACTTCTGTCCTGCATTAGCGTACCATGAAGTGTTTTTGACAGACCGAAATCGATATTTGAACTGCTGAAGTGTCATAATATTGCCGGTCACTTGCAGCTGTAAACAAGTAACTTTTATTGGATTGCTTTGTCTTAAATATATCGTAAACGAAAGTATTTTTTATTATAGCTGCTATTCCTAGCCCTATTCCTATTAGGAATTTATATTGCATATTTTTTGACATTAACTGTGTTTTAGAAAAATATTGATATTGGTATAAAATATATTACCTAATTCATTACTTCTATTTAATGTTTTCAATACAATATTTACTTGCTTTTAAAGCATCTTTTATTTATTTTTAATTTTAGATAAAAAAAAAGTATCTTCACGCCCGTATCCCCGAAGAGGTAGGCAGAGGTACAACAATTGCACCCACGGTTAGCTGAAGCCCATCGCCACCCGGGCACTTTTTCCAATCCCGGGCAACATTGTTTCTGTCAGAAAACTGAAAAAACACATTTTTTTTATATTCCGACCCGGGACCTCATGTGATCAACTCCGACACCGGACCACAGAGGCGACACACATAAATTTAAATGTGTGATGAAAATTAACGTTTTGAGTGTGCACTTTTATTGAATCCCGTTGCAATATCTTTATGGGTATTTAAAAATGTCATAAAACTTCCAATTGTTCCAATGAATTGTCCAAATGTTCCAATTGAATATATTGATATCATACAATCGTTTTGCTTCCAACATCAATCACGTTCATTAAATCAATGTGTAATCTTAAGCTTTAAAATAGTCACAAACTATTCCAAAATTCTAATCGCAAAAAATCAAGACGTACCTACTCAAGAAATTTAAAAACCGCGCTCATCAGGGTGAGCGAAGCGAGCCCTACACTAGGCCACTTTCTATGCAGTTTTGTGGTACAGTTTATTGAAAAAATATCGCATTTTTAGGTTTGAGCTTCGACGTGGTAGTTTATATTCATGTCTAGATTTGTTATCTACCATAAAAATACCATTTTATGAAAATAAAAAAATAGAAGGTACAATTTGTATTAGAATCTTATTACTACTAACGCCATCTCTTATTAAATTAACGAGTTAAAATTGATAGAAGATACATTTTCTATTATAATTTTTGAACTTATTAAGAGACTACCTACTTCATGAATTGTTTCTTCATATTTGACTGGCGGCGCGCGGTTATCGTGTTCTCGTATAAAGGCGAGGTTCAAGTATAAACTGCAATAGCTATAGGGCCATCAGTTTGATCAGTTTGGCATCGAAGGTGTATGATAAAATCATTGAAAGGAGAATGCAAGAGAAGGGAAGTTCGAAGTAATATTGTGGGAAGCACAAGGAGAATTTAGGTCTAGAGCAGGGATGTTTGCTGGGAACAGAGTAAATAGAGCGTTAGAGAGTTTCACAATATGCTTATTAAGAAACAGTACAGATACAGATTGATTTATATTGTATTAAGATCAATTCCCAATCTTAGCCCGAGGGCGAGGGTAAAAAGCTAAAAAAAAGGTATATTTACGCCCGTATCCCCGAAGAGGTAGGCAGAAGTACAACGTGTGCGTCCACGGTTAGCTGAAGATACTTAAGTCCCACAATGTGATAGGTGGCCAGCCTATCGCCAGTAGGGCACTTTTCCAATCCCGGGCAAAGTTGTTTTATCAGAAAACTGAAAAAACACATTTTTTCATTTGCCTGACTCTGGAATCGAACTCCGAGGGTTTCTCTGAAAGAAAAATTCGAAAAATGTATTCGCTGAGTGTCTACCGTCAATTCTTCGTGCCTGCGTAGTTCAAAAATTTTGAAGGTTTATTTAAATAAAACATTTTTTGATTTTGATTTCGTAAATCGACGTAAAACCAGGAACTTCCTGATTTTAGAAAAAAACAAATTATTTCAGCAAAATGTCAAAAATGTGTTTTTTATAAGATCAACCTTCATTTTTAATACATATTTTTCCTTGAAAATACCAACAAACAAAAACCAAATATTCCTAGTCCAAAGCCTGACGACGCGGGACTTTGATGCAAATGTAATGTTTAGGTAAAAATACGCTGAGTTTTTTAGGTTAGATAATTATAAATAAAGGCCATACATTAAAAGATGTAATTCTCATAAAAATACTTTTATAACAATATTACTAGACGTTATAACTTTGCGAGCCCTTACAAAGCTCTGCTTTTTGCTAGTAACATAAATATCTTTATTAAACAATTCAAGGTCAATTGTAATATTCCCAGAGTTGCGTTCTTTAATGGATGCCGCTTAACAAATGTTACGTGGTTTACTTTATGTTCCATATATTTTACGTAAATTTTAAATAACTTAAAACTCGACCTCTTTTGCCATTTGTATTCTTAAATTCAAGATTTCTAATTAAAATACATTAATAATAATAACTTTATACTAAAATTTCAAAATCGGCAAGTTATGTGTTTCTCAACGTTAATTTGATATGTCCTGCCAGAGATAATGTAACCGGCCAGAAGACGACGCATTGCAGGTCAACAAAAATTAGTTCGTGGTACGATCGTAAAACCTGACAGGTTAGTACTCATAGTTGAACTGCCTGGAACTTGACAAGTATTATAAGAGTTCATGGTAGGCCCTCTGGTCAGTTGCAAGAGGCTCACCTGGTGGTGGTGGTTTCACCAACGCAAATAGACATCCGTTATACCACAAGTCTTGCAGTTGCGCTGCCGGCCTTTTTAAAATAGGTTTAATCTATTTAATATGTTTAATAAGAGTAAATAAACGCAGTTCCTTAAAATAATTAAAATGTTTTTATTCAAATTAAAAGAAAAGACTTGTACTTACGTGGAGGCGGTAAACACTTTATTTTTTTATTTTTTGCGGAATTACTGAATCGCTGCTGGCATTAAAGGCCTTTACAGCTCAAGCGGGCGCGTAAAGCGAGGAGAATTTTGAACACATTTTGAATTGTCTGACCTTGGAATCGAATCCTGCAGCTCATGTAGTCAACACACCGGACCAATATACTATATAGGTGATTTGGATCTGACAACTACACCACGATAAATTATTTATTTCATCATTCAATAATTTCCTCTAGGCCATGTGGTGTATCGCCCCTGCAGGACTCGACTCTAACGCCGACCACAGAGCATTATCGCTCGCTTTGAGAAATACTGATTTACTATATCGTCTACGCTGAAACACGATAGTGACTAACATGGACATAACATATATAGTCTATGACATGGATATCATAGCGGTAGAAATATGTAAATTGCTTTACCTACGTGTGCGACCGACGTACTTTAATGCTCTGGCTACATTACCACACTATCGCAAAGTTTTACGTTGTCGCAAGATACAATATGTGTGGCCTACCACTTCGCTGTAACGCGACACGAATCAGGCTTCTGTCAGTTTTCTACCGCGAATAAGTTCAAATCGCTTTTACATAGCTTCGCGTGTCGCTAGTTGAAACAAGATACACTTATACATATGTAATTGTGACCACCTAGTTCGCCGTAGTACGTTCACGAAGTTTTATCGCGACAACGCACTACGAAACTTCTTGCGATATATTGAGGGCCCAGTACAGCTAGCCGATGATAACAACAACCGATGGTTACCCAGTGGTCAAAATTCATGCTTAATTTTCTTTAGTAGCATTTTCAATGCTTAACTAAAGCAAATCTTTTGAAAAAAAGTTCTCGCACTAATACAGAAACTAATATCAAATTTAACAATTGCCTTAACAATTTTACTGTAGCACTAGTTACACCTCTGAATACCATTTCGGGTAATTCGATTTTTTTTTATATCATAAGATAGCAAACAAGCAGATGGGTCTCCTGATGGACAGTCAACCATCGCCTATAGACACCAAAGATGTTAATGGTGCGTTGCTATCTTGTGGCGAGGTCTAATGCCACATGCATAAGTTTACCGGCTACCTTACCCTCCAAACCGGAACACGACAGTGACTAGCGCTGGCGCTATTGCGGCAGGAATAGGTAAGGCGGTGGTACCAGACCCGGTCGAGCCGATGCAGAACTCTACCACCTAGTAGTCACGATGGTAGTGACTCGCATAGCCAATCGGTCGCCTTTAATAGCAATCGTCGATTATCAATAGTATTAATTTTAAATTAAAAAATGTTTGCGCAGCCATAAGACCGATCCTGAGAGCTCATGATCTGCGCAGTTTGGCTAAAACTGGACCACAAACAATCATTAATCTGATATTGTAGTAAATAAATCTATCTAAAATAACGTTTCAATGAAGTGTATTTGATAAGGCGTCGCGCGCCTTGCTCCATCCAGCCTAATTCAATTTCTCTTTATTGCCATTGACCTGCGCATCACTCTAACCATATACGAGTATGTGACCTAATAAACAATCTTATTTAATTATCTACTTAAATGGATGTCTCGTAAATTGAATCGTTGCAAATTGTTCAGTTTCTTTTTTCTCTAAGGATGACAAATAAGCAAAGGTTTTTGTTCAACTATGCCAATGGCATTATGAACAAAAACCTTTGCTGCAATATAAATGGCATTATGCCATTTATATTGTTATTTCGAAAGTTTGTAGACGCGACGGTTGGATAGTTGTGAATTTGATGAGATGGATTTGCAACTTTGGTAAGCAAATAATTAGATAGTATCCCGTCTTGACATCTATATCTATATACATATAATAAAATCGTAGGAAAGTCAAAACTGTACATTGAATATTTTTTAAAAGAACACTTGGGCCGTGATCTACAATCGATATCGAAGCCAAAAATATAGTTTTTTAGAATTTTTGTCTGTCTGTTTGTCTGTTTGTCTGTTTATCTGTTTATCTGTTTGTCTGTTTATCTGTATGTATGTCCGGGGTAAACTCAAAATGTACTGCATGGATTTACTTCAAATTTTGCATGCAACGGGTCGGGTCAACATATAGGCTACAAATTATCACGCTATCACCTAGCGGGGAGGTGCTGTGCGGAGTAAACGAAGTCCGCGCGGACGAAGTCGCTGGCAACAGCTAGTATAGGATAAAAACTATAAATTTATACCGTAAAAATAGAAATTCTGTGTAATTAAAAAAACCGTTATTAGGTCAATAAAAAAATTAATGTTGTGTATTTGAAGATCTTGTGAAACACGTCTTTAAATCAATTATATTTAGGTGTTTGTTTGTTGCACTTTATTTATTCAATACATTATTGTATGCAATTTAAAAAAAATACTACAACCCAAAAGTACAATGGGCGAGCTATCTCCAGTAAATTATATTTCTTCCAGCTGACACGAAGAAGAGAAAGTATAATTCTCATTATATTAGATATAGCCAAATAGCCACTTTCATACCCAACGGCAGGACGGATTTGGACATTAAGGCGAGGCATCGCGACAAACGGGTAAAAACTGGTTTGTTAAATCACGTTTTTTTTGTATTGATTGTTAAATAACAATTTTACAAATATTACACGATATACCTGAATATATTATCTAAAGAATGTGCTAACTCATTACATCATAGAATGTACTTTACTCGATCATATAAAATTCCGAAAACAGGCTAAAAAAATCTCTAAAACAAATAATTTGTTAATAATATTCCTAATCTTCCACATGATTTTTATATATATTTTAAACAAAAAAGAATGTGCTAAATTTTAGTTTTCAGCTGATGTCCTATATTTATTTATCCGAAAATTAACACGTTTCCCAGCGGTTTCAGAACATACCGCGCCACCCATTTTCTATAGAATTGACGCGCGTCGAAATACCTCGCCTTAAATACCACCTTTTATCTCGGAAAAATTATTTGTTCCCATGGCATTCACGACAAACTTTATCACGCAGCAGGTTGCGTGCCGGGCCGTTACTTTAGTGCGATTTTATATATCGCATGATTAATATTCATTGTTAATATTAAATTGACCGAGTCAAAAATAGTAGGTTTTAGTGTTTTACTCGTCTCAACTCCACAGAACTTTTCAATTTATATAGGCTGTTACGATTAGCTTCTCGAAGCGGTAAATAAATTAAAAATTATAAATCATGCTATTGGCACGAACTGGCACAATAAAAAACGTAATACCTGTTGTCATATTATGTATAGACTGAGTGCTAAGTGTGAGTGTTTCTTTTCGCATTCGATCGTGAGCGCGTTTCGAGTTTACTAGGAATTTGTATGTGATTTGTACAGCGCCACCTAGTGGTAAATTGGTTTCTCACGTTTACCACTAGGTGGCGCTATACAAATCACATACAAATTCCTAGTAAACTCCAAACGCGCTCACGATCTAATGCGAAAAGAAAAACTCACACTTAGCACTCTGATGTTACGATTGCCGCTTATTACTGGAAAGCAATTTTACCAGGCGAGGACAAAATGAATAGTTGCTTATGAATTTAATTATGATTACTGGGGATTATCATGAATTAATTATACCTACCTGTTTTAATTAACGAAAGTGTCGTGAGTGGTGTCCTTGGGTCGCGTTGCATGCTCAGGGCCGTCAGGGATAACTTCGCAAATTTTATGCGAGTGTTATATTTACGTATGTGTAAATGCGATAACTATGACGGACATGAAAACATTTCTTAATTGTCATCCTGCAATTGGAACGCAATTGCCGGTCGATGATCAGCTTTTCATAGATAAAGGTTTTATACCACGCTGAAAACTATCAGGCTTGATGGTTTGATTATGAGATGTGTTTGACGACTCAGAGTACTGCATAATGGACGATTGGTGTATCATTTACGTACATACAATTCGCCATTTCCTATTTTATTCATTTCATATTTATTACGTCCTTAAATTCCAGAACTTTCCCTATGATTATGCATAAACAATGTATTATGTACCTACATACTTTTGAATATTGTATACAAATGGACCTTAATTATATTAATTCACCACTTTTAAGCTATTATTATTAAATGTTTTATGACGGTTAATCGGTCCATAAATTTAGTAAAACTGATACGTAGAAGTTTTGAGGTCCTGCATTCAAATTCAGACGTGACAATTTATACTGAACGAGTTTTACATTTTCTGAAATTATTCTTGAGTCAGGTGCCCGGTTTGTCAGCAGGAAGGACACCCATCAAATCATAAAACACATTTCTTTTCTCAAAAAAAAAACTATATATTCTCGGGTTTCTTTAAAAAACTGTCTTTTTGATAAGTATAATGTAGGCAAAAGGATTTATTCACTACATTAAATAAACCACAATTATAATGAACAATGAATTATGTTCATTATTAATTTCTTAATGAAACTGTAAACAAAGTTACCAGATTTGAGATTAATCTATAACTATTACCTATAATAAAATCGTTGGAAAGTCAAAACTGTACATTGAATATTTTTTTAAAAGAATACTTGGGGCGTGATTTACAATCGACATCGAAGCCAAAAATATAGTTTTTAGAATTTTGTCTCTTTGTCTGTATGTATGTCCGGGGTAAACTCAAAAAGTACTGCATGGATTTACTTCAAATTTTGCATGAATATTACTAACAGGTCGGGTCAACATATAGGTTACATATTATCACTCTATCACCTACAGGGGAGGAGCAGTGCAGAGTAAGCGAAGTCCGCGCGAAGTCTCAGGCAACAGCTAGTAATCAAATAAAATTAAAATTTTCGTTTATTGACAAGTCGCCATTCATTTATTGCGTAAGATTATTTTTGCTACTTTTTGTCCCTGTACCCCCTTTATAAAAAATAAGAATAGGGCAACTTCTTCCCCTCCGTTTAGTATTTATTACGTACGAATCTAAAGGAAAAAATAAATACATATTTGGTCCATTTTGTTTTAATTTTTATTTTCTAACGTGCCAATTTTAGAACAGTTTATTAATTGTACTTACTAAGAAACTAACTTTGCGCATTTTTGTGATCTTCCGTAAGAAGTGTCAAAAATCCTTTTTTTTTTCGGAATGTCTCAATTGCTGTTAGCCTTATGGGCTGATACAGCTTCACCGGTCGCGGGGGCGAGCAGAGTGCTCAGCCAGAATTTAAAGGTGTAGGGCTGTACGCCCTCCGCCCTAAGGGTGTCTCCTGTGAGACCGAACCTCGGCTTAGGGTGGGGCCGTGATTTGTGATGAGAGGGCTAGTGGCATTGTTTTGTCCGTCCGCCGAACCTTGCCCTTGGGCTCGGTTCGCCGAAGGGCGAAACAGGGGTCCTCGTCGTCGCCGGCGGCGACGGTGTCGCGAATGTAGGTGTGTAGTGTTATCGTGTAAACCGTTGGCCAGAGTTATCGGGTCATCGGGATCGGTAAGATAAAAATCCTTCCCACCCCCTTGTCCTCCCACATGTTCCACCCCTCCCTCCCTAAATCGTCTTATGCAATGAATGAATGACCCCTAACCATAATTTATTTTATGATACATGTTTGTTTGTAGATGGATTAAAAATACCAAGTTCTGTAACACTCGTTCCTCTCTCAGTTTTAAAAGAATTAAAATCTTAAACAAATCAAATAAAAAGATTAAGATCTTCTGGCTTGCAATGTTTAGACTCTTTAATATAATTCTAGAATACCGTAACGTATTTTCACACAAACACAATTCCGTTATCTAGTTCATCAAATTGAAAACAAGATAATCAAATCCACACTTGTGAGTTGTTATAATCATTAGTTAGTTATTGGATGACCGATTTTATTTTTTACGTCGTTTTCCAAAAATGAAACCTAGCTAGATTGATTTATCGCTCCTGAAACCACCTGCATACTGAATTTCAAGAAAATAGAGCCGTTTCCCTAATTGTGATAATCTTAATATATATAAATTACGTGTCACGTAGTTTGTCCGCGGTGGACTCCCGAAACTACTGAACTGATTTCAATGAAATTGTGCAGTTGCCTACTGTTTGGTCCAATTTAAGAGATGAGAGAGTTTTCATCTCAAGACATCAGAACGCCACTTTGAAAAAGCGATGAGACAACCAAACCCTTTGGTGAGAGCCGCGGCCGATTACGTCCCGGACACGATCACCGATAACAAACGTAGAAGGCCACGTCACTTCCTATCCAATCCCGATGATCATCACTACGTACACTGACCTACACTACACAATTTACACGCACACGCCAAAGTCGCCACCGGCGGTGACTCGGCTGACTGTTTCAGCCCGCCAACACTTGAGACTCCGGTCAAGAGCCATTTGTTAGTCAAAATCCTGATGCCACTTACGCTTCCACTAATCGTCAAGATAATGCCCTAAGCTGGGATTCGATCTCACAAGAGACACCCTTAGGCGAACACTTAGCCCACTTAATTTAAGCTCTGGCTGAGCACTTTGCTCGCCTGAAACGCCCGGTTTCGCCGTAACGATCATTTGGGCCAACTGCTTATGTTCATTTAAGAAACAAAAAAGCCGATTTTTATCGCTGTCGTGTTTTTAGAGTAAGTTAGCCGGTATATGCAGTTGTTATTTTAACCCTGCCACATGAATAGGAACACAACGTTTACATCTATGGTGTCTATAAGTAATGGTTATCTCTTCCCATCCGGAGAACCATCTGCTTGTTTCCTATCTACTAAATAACGTATATGTAGTAAAAATAGTCTAAATAAACCAAGGAATTTGATAAACTTTGAGTTAAATAAAGTCTTCTCTAGTTTTCTTACGAGGTGTTTAAAACAAACAAAACAAAAACTTAAGCAGTAGTTATTATTTTTAAAGTAATTATTAAATCAACATAAAAAATCTGTTATATAGGTAATTAAGGGATTACATTTATAAATTCACATTTTGAGAAGTTTTGTTAAATATTAGTTGTTAACTTTATGTATTGAAATAAGCTACAGTACAGGGTTTCATATTGTAATGTTCTAAAATTTCGAAATTCGGATTCATGATAGTTCTCGTTACATAAAAGTATTTTAATAGTTCTTTTTTATTTCATAGTTTTTAAACACCAATCAATAATCGATAAATAACCGATTGTCGGTTAACGTTTTGCATGACCGTAAGTTACTTATCATTTTAAGTAATCGTATAACTAATCGCACCTCTATTCCTGAAAATGAGGTCTTCAGGAAATTGATATGGCAGTATTTGTTTGATGTTTAAGGCGAGGTACCGAGACAAACGGAAAAAAACTGGTTTGCTTAATCACATTTTTATGTATTGATTGTTAATTAACGGTTTTACAAAAATTACACGATATACCTGAAGATATTATCTAAGGAATGTGCTGACTCTTTACATCATAGAATGTTCTTTACTTGATCATATACAATTCCGGAAATACGCTAAAAAATCTTTAAAACAAGTAATTTGTTCATAATATTTCTAATTTTCCACATGATTTTTATATGGTGATATTTGGTTTTAAATACAAAAAAGAATGTACTAAATTTTGGTTTTCAGTTCAAGTCCTATGTTGTTTTATCCGAAAACTAAACCGTTTCCCAACTGTTTCAAAACATACCGCGCCGCCCACTTTCTATAGAATTGGCACGCGTCAAAAGACCTCGCCTTAATTAGTAAAATCATCAGTAGGTCAGCAATAATTTTAATATTGTTCATTTAAATATCATGTGTAACACGACTTGTCCTATTTTTTTATTGTCTTGGCTGTCCTATTAATAACAAATAAACAAATGGCTCTCCTGACGGAAAGAAATAACTATCGCCCATAGACGCCAAATATTATATTAATGGTGCGTTGCTGTGCCGCGCGATTTAATACCACATGCATAAATTTAGCGGCTCCTTTACTCGTCAAACTGGAACACCACAGATGTAAGCATTGACGCGATTGCGATAGGAAAAGGTAAAATGCTGGAATAACACCTAGGTGAAACGTTGCGGAACTCTACACCTATCACGATGGTAGTAACACGTTTAGCCTTCGGACACCTTTTGTTACGGCTACCACTACGACAATGATTCGCGTTGTCGCGATTTGTGCGGCCGCAGTTCAACAGCAGCAGTTCGTAAAAGAGGAAAGATTGGTAAGTTGTCACTACCATCCTGAGTACTAGGTGACAGAGTTCTGCAACCTCTCACCTGGTTCGGTATGTGCTATCACTTTCCAGTGCCGTAGCCGGTAATCATATACATGGGGCATTACCATCCTGTCACGAAGGAAGTGCTAATGGCCTAAACCAGCGTTTCCCATTTGCCGGGTCGCGACCCGGTACCGGGCCATCAAAATAAAATACCGGGTCGCAACATTCCCTCCTTGTTTTAAAAATATTACCTACTATCTATCGACAACTGATAGATTTTTCGTTTTCTTGTCGGCAAGAATAAACAAAATTAGCTTATCAAGCAACAACACTTTTAATTTCTTTTTCACAACTTATAAATGTAAAACTGGGTTTTCAACACTAGTTTACCTTAAAAATAAATATAGAAACCGACTTGAAATGGAACCAGACCTTAGGATAAAACTTTCGTCATTTTCCGTGAACTTGGATTCTTTAGTAAAAAATAAGCAGCAGTTCCATACTTCGCACTAAAATTTAGTAACTAAATAAACGAAACCAAAATATTTAGTACTAAAAAAACCTTTTTACTATTAATAAATGTATATTATGTTATCTAATGGAACCAGCTTAAGTCTAAAAGTAAGTGGGTCACAAAGTTGCAGTGCGAAAATTACCGGGCCATGGCAGAACAATGTTTGGGAAACACTGGCCTAGATCAACATAAGAATATACCATATTATGTCATTGAGTCCGGCAGTTCATAAAAGACGAATGAGCAGCCAAACATTTCGCTACCATCGTGACTACATCTAGTAGTCACGATGGCCGTGAAATGTTTTGGTATAAAATGGTAATGGTAAAAAATATAAAATGGTAAATGTTATGGTAAAGATTCGCTATTTTTGATGGTAAAGATTTTGCACCATTGCACACGCAATTTAAAGCGAGAATCGAGACAGACTTAATCAGCGGATATGTTGTCACCTAGTTCGCCCCTAGCACAACCATGGAGTTTCATCACAATTCACAACAACGCACCACGAACCTTCGGATGATAATGTGCTCTAACATTTTATTAAAGATAACTATCAGAAATTTAAATACGTATTACATATACCTGTAGGTTGATGTAATACATGAATGAAGCTTATCAAGTAAAGACCGTGATATTAAAGGGCGGTGGTTCCATTTAAATAATTAACAGTACAACTTGTTTTACCTTGATTAATTCAGGGTAGTTTTTCATAATTTTACGTGCTGAATAAAACATGACAGCATTAACACGACGTAGAAGATAAGAAACGTAACTACTAATTACTTAATAATGACGTAAATTGTCACCTATTTCATCAGTTTAGGAGATGAATTTCGAAAAATTCTTATTCCCCTTCTACATTGTAAGAATA
Organism: Apodemia mormo; assembly: GCA_036924255.1. NCBI lineage: Eukaryota > Metazoa > Arthropoda > Insecta > Lepidoptera > Riodinidae > Apodemia > Apodemia mormo. Next base: position 35,471,459 of record JAUPFN010000003.1, on the reverse strand, counting down.
ACCTCTGTGAAAAATTTCAACTTTTCTTAGTTCAAGCAGTTAGGCTGGGCGGTGACTGACTGACTGACTGACTGACTCATATAGTCAGTAAGTCAAGACTTTTCTTTGTATATCTATATACATATAATAAAATCGTAGGAAAGTCATGTATGTCAGGGGTAAACTCAAAAAGTACTGCGTGGATTTACTTCAAATTTTACATGAATATTAATTACTAACAGGTCCAGTCAACATATAGGCTACATATTATCACGCTAGCACCTACGGGGAAGAGCTGTGCGGAGTAAACGATGTCCGCGTGGACAAGTCGCGGGCAACAGCTAGTATACAAATAAATTAATGTGATTCAGGCTTTGTATCCAAGTTTGGAAAGTTCGTTCTCGATATGATTTTCAGTTTTTCAAAAAAACATTATTTGCACTAGACTGAATTTGTCAATAGACTGATCATCTGTAAGTGGTAATTTTACGATATCCAATGTTTTGCGTTTTTATGGTCTATCATTCTAGAAGTATATACTCGTAGGCTTTGATTCCCAGATCGGGAATTCGTTTTTAGTGTTTTTTTTTATTTTTTCTGAAAAATATAATTTGTGCAAAGCTGGATTTATCAATAGGCTGGTCAATTGTTGATAGACTAACCAACTGTCACGTCATTTTTTGTCAGTCGGTATAGCACTCTAGTGGTACTGACATTGATATAAATGCTGTAAATCCTGGATTCTAGTTAAGGTGTGGCAGTTTATTCCAAATAAGTGTTCTAGTTTTTAGAATTATTACCTGAATCATGTCTGGTTTGCCGATAGGTAGACTGGATTTGTCATGGCGACTATTCTGTTAGTTAATCCGGGGTTGCACTACTGCCTACGCCTTCAGGCATATGGACGTGTAGGATTTAAAATTTAAGAAGTTATTATAAGTATCTTCAAGCCTCTATCTCCGAAGAAGTAGGCAGGTACAACCAGTGTATCTACAATTACTACAATTAGGCGAAGATACTTAGTCCCACAATGTGATAGTCTGGCAAGACTATCGCCAAGCGGGCATTTTAGAAGTAAAGAAGTTATTTCTTTACCAATCACTATTTTAAGCGCAATGTTGGTTCCGGGCTCCTTTGAAGAATTGCCGTTCTCACAGGCAGGTCGTAAAAAGCGACCGATTGGCTATCCGAGTCACTACCATCGTGGCTACTAGGTGGTAGAGTTCTGCATTGTCTCACCCGGGTCAGGTACCACCGTCTTACCTATCCTGCCACAATAGCGTCAGTGCTTATCGCTGTCGTGTTCCGGTTTGGAGGGTAAGGTAGCCGGTAAACTTTCCATCAGGAGATCCATCTGCTTGTTTGCTATCTTATGATATAAAAAAATTTAAAAAAAATTACAATTACCAATATCACCTCAAAAATATACGTTGTAAAATAGAAATTCACTTAGGAACAAAGTAACTCTTAACAAAACTTACTTTAGACCTATCTTATCGTATGTAAACGTAGCGTTTGCCCTGGTTACTCCTCGTAGTCTGTATCAACTTCAAGTTGTACAGACGAATTCATATGTATAGCGACCGGCTGCCTATGGCAATGATCACTTTTACCGGGATTTTGCAACACCACAAAGAACTTTCACAACTATATTTCGAGAAAATAATAAAAAAAGTTTAGTGGAGCCCAATAGTGTCGTTAGCTATATTTTAAAAGCCGATTAAATGAAAAAGCCCTATCCGATCCGCAAAAGCATTGTTTAGTAGCCTAATGTATATATGCTATTATTTTGCCGATATAGATTTGTAAATTTTCACCGATCAAAATAATTATTCTTAATGATATTTCGAATAGTATGATCGTACCGCCGAAGGGTCATAGTGATGGAACAAGCGGGCCAGCTTCTTGTCAGGTGACGTCATAACTGTGGAGGTTGATGACGTCACACAAAGACAAGGAAGGGAGAAGGAAGATCTTCCCAGCCAGGCAAGGTGTACTGTCTGGGAACCGAAGTCCATTTGAGAATCGTTGAAACTTGTATATAGCTCGTACAAGATAAATATTTGTGATATCGCGATTCAGGATTTTATTTTGAGTTTCATCATTTTCTATTGTTTATTATTTTTCTTGTAGCGTTTGTGATTTTTTGAGCCGCTACAAGGATTTTTTTACGCTGTTCCCATACTCACGTCGTCGTAAAAATAGGCAGAAAACATTCATACGACCACAAAATTTGGAGATCTATTGAAAATTTGATTTTCGCAAATCGGGATGTAATCAGTTACTTCTTGTCGTAGAAAGTTAGAAAAAAATATGAAACAAAACATGCTTAAACCACTAGTAGTCCAAGCTAAGTCCGTCAAAATCGGTGAGGATTGAGAATTAGAACAAAAATGGGCAGATCGTCAGACCGATCGATAATATTATTTGTCTAATGTCTAAAAAGCAATAAAGTAAATTTGTTCTTATTCGAGGTCCCCAAACCCTTGTTGACGGTCCCCGCTTGGACTATACAATATAACATATATTAATTGGTTTATCACTAGCAAAAAACCTGAGAATTGCCATTTTGATTGCCGCCATAAAAGAAAGATAAAATATAAAAGATAATGCGTACCTACATATAATATAACTACTGTGTAAACTGTTTTGGTAAATTTTATGTGTTGGCGTTTCCGGTTGCCTAATTTACAAAGTAGAATTTCTAGTTTTCATTATTTTCAGTTCAATAATAAACTTTACTAAAAAACTAACGATCGTTACAAGTACCGTTAGTTTGCTTGTCAAAGTCAAAAGTCAAAACTTTTTTATTCAAAATAGGATTAATGGTAACCTCTTTTTGAACGTTAGTTATTAAATAATTGATAACATTCAAATTACATGAAGACAATTAGTACATCGTAATATAAGTTATAATACTAGTTCATTATATACCAACTTTAAACAAAGTAATAAAAACATGTCAATTGAAATTAGAATAATATTATAACAATCATAATTCAATAATAATAAACCAATGTCAATCCTATCAAAATTAAATAATTATTAGAACAATTACTATTAAATAAACAATACCCGTCTTAATTAGATAACATTGAATACAACAATAATTATTTAAAAAAAACTTACAACAATAAAAATAACAAATAACTTTGTAATTACTTAGTCCAGTCCTCTTCTAAATAATCATTCAACTTTTAATAAGCCTTAGCCAATTAATTTTTGTTTAATAACGGTCTTGAACATTTTGTCAGGTAATTCGAGTATGTGATTTGGATTTTTATTATAAAATTGTATACTGTCCCCCAGAAATGACTTTTTTTTTGTCAATCTAAATTTAGGAACTGCAAGTTTATCTCTATGACGCGTGTTATAACTATGGTTATCAGAATTTTTATTAAAATCAGTGAAATTTTTACGAACATACAATATATTTTCATAGATATATTGACTGCAAACCGTCATTATATTTATATTTTTAAATACGTCCCTCAAGGAGTCTCGGGTACGTAAATTATAAATAGCTCAAATAGCTCTCTTCTGCAAAATAAATATACTTTCTATGGCTGCGGCTCTAACCCATAATATAATGCCATATGCCATGATGCTATGAAAATATGCAAAATATACAATTATAGCCGTATCTACATCTGCCAACTGACGTATTTTCCTTATTACATAGGCAGCTGAGCTTAGTTTATTTGATACTAGCTGTTGCCAGCGACTTCGTCCGCGCGGATTTCGTTTACTCCGCACTGCTACTCCCCCGTAAGTGATAGCGTGATAATATTTAGCCTATATGTTGACCCGACCTGCTAGTATTAGTCATGCAAAATTTGAAGTAAATCCATGCAGTACTTTTTTAGTTTACCTCGGACATACATACATACAGACAAACAGACAAAAATTCTAAAAACTATATTTTTGGCTTCGATATCGATTGTAGATCACGCCCCAAGTATTCTTTTAAAAAAATATTCAATGTACAGTTTTGACTTTTCTACGATTTTATTATAATATGTTTGATATAATATTGATATGATTAGTCCATTGAAAAGAAGAATCCATTGTGATGCCCAAAAATAGAGCTTTGTATGTAATTTCTAGCTGTTTGCATAGACAGGTTGGGCGTATTAAATTGATGTAACTAATTTAAACGCAGTAAAACTGCAGAAACCAGCTTCCCATTTCCTGTGTCCATGGAATCCTTGACCAGATCTTCAAATTTAAGTGGGACCCTCTCAAACAAAAATTTATTTGTATTTTATGTTTTTTTGCGCACATCCATGTCGTGAACATGGCATTATTTGTAATTCATACTTAATCGATACTTTCATACTAATATTATAAATGAAAGTCTGTCTGTCTATTACTAAGTAATGGCCGGTTTTATAAAAAAATTCGCTCACCAATAGAAACCTACATTATTTCTGGGTTTTTATATATTATCAATGTTTCTGAGTGACACAGACGGCTATGACACGGCTAGATCCTGTTTCTTTTCTGTTAAATATATATAAATTTTAAACCGGCAGTGAGCCCTTAACTGCAGAGCATTCTACATAAATTTGAAAGATTATTAGACGACGTTGAAATAGATCTCAACTCGGCATCCCACATTTTTTCGATGATTATTTGATGTCCATAATATATATAATATTAATTGTAGGAAAACACCACTTATATTAAATCCGTGTATTTAGTATACAAATACGCAAGACAACAAGCCTAGATCAACTATTTGTTTGTCAATAGGAGTAGCTATCTCTTTCTTTTATTTCTAGATCTCTCCAGCGTTCCAACTCTACACATTTCTAGATTATTCGTAACAATATTATTATATGGACATCAAATTTAGAGCAATTTTATAAGAACCGTCGGGGATTTTGAAAATCTCGACAATGTACAGTAAAGACAAGTAGACAAAAAGAAATCAAGTAGGTATTCTCTATTTACTATTCGGCTACGAACACTTTAAATAAATCGTAAAGTTTGCCGACTTGCTACTATGGTTCAGCGATCCCAAGTGGGTTTGCGCTTGGGTCCCAGAAAATACGTATAGGTTTAACTTCGCCATGATCCTGTAAATTTTTCTGTTTTCTCAGCTGCTGCTGCCGCTGTGTTTACACAGCTATTCGTTAAGCCTAATTGTATTTGAGCCGTCCCATAGGTTTTCCTTATCAACAAAAGCGTCGGACTGTTCTACTCTCCTTTATACGCTCTAGATGACCAAGCCATTGAAGATTATGAAATTTTGTCTCTCCCATAATATTTTCTTTATAGGTTAGCGTCTTTACCGCATGCGACACAGCCGAGTATAAGAAGGCGCACAGCCGACATGTACGGTTCCTATATCAGTGAAACGACTTGATTTAATTACGAGTATTAACATTTTTCTACGATTCGTAAGCTAAAACTGTTCCTATAAATAAGAAATGTCCAAAAAATTGTGGAACGCCTACTTGTTATTTAAAAAATGGTTACTGCTACGAATAACAAATCGTTTATTATATGACCCCGACATTAGAAACCAGGATCTTTAATTTTTCTACTGAATAAACAATGAACGTTGTGTGCAAGTAGACCAATACTATAATTCAGCTGCTGGTATAATTTTAAGATAGTAAATTATTATTTTAACACACTCGGTAGGTATGAGAAAATCAAACAAGATTCATCGCAAAACCAACAAACTTGTACATGAAGATTGATGGAGGTTTCGTAAAGCGTAAGCGATATGTATAGCAACGTTAAGTTATGCGTCCCGGGCCCCGGCAATCTACGTCTTTCATAACTTATTAGTGTACGATACGATGGGAGCTGAATTTATAAGTTTTTTTTATATCATAAGATAGCAAACAAGCAGATGGATCTCCTGATGGAAAGAGTCAACCATCGCCTATAGACACCAAAGATGTTAATGGTGCGTTGCTATCTTGAGGCGAGGTCTAATGCCACATGCATAAGTTTACCGGCTACCTTACCCTCCAAACCGGAACACGACAGTGACCAGCACTGAATAGGTAAAGTAAGGAATAGGTAAGGCGGTGGTACCAGACCCGATCGAGCCGATGCAGAACTCTACCACCTAGTAGTCACGATGGTAATGACGCGCATAGTCACTCAGTCGCCTTTTACGACCTGCCTGGCAGAACGGCAGTTGGCCTATTCTTCAAAGGAGCCCGGGACCAACACGGGGAAAAAGTTGTTAGTGAAATTTTAATTTTAGGCCTAGATATTCTTTAAATATATTTCAGTATGCTATATGTATGTTAATGGTGTGTTCTTATCCGTGTGGCTATTGATAGTGGTACACGTGCGAGGACATAACGAATCGCTAGCCCATTATAAAATGTTATTTCTGTAGGTGTAACCTAATGTACGTCCAATTTTATCTTACCTATTCCAACACAACAACATTTAGTATCTATTGTCTTGTTTGCATTTGTTAAAAATAAGTTGTAATTATTATAAGGGTGTAATTATTTTCGCCGTGTTGGTCCCGGCCTCCTTTGTAGAATAGGCCAACTGCCGTTCTGCCAGGCAGGTCGTAAAAGGCGACCGATTGGCTATCGAGTCACTACCATCGTGGCTACTAGGTGGTAGAGTTCTGCATTGTCTCGCCCGGGTCTGGTACCACCGCCTTACCTATTCCTGCCGCAATAGCGTCAGTGCTTGTCGCTGTCGTGTTCCGGTTTGGAGGGTAACGTAGCCGGTAAACTTATGCATGTGGCATTAGACCTCGCCACAAGATAGCAACGCACCATTAACATCTTTGGTGTCTATAGGCGATGGTTGACTCTTTCCATCAGGAGACCCATCTGCTTGTTTGCTATCTTAGGATAAAAAAAAGTGTGTTTAAGATACACCAACACAAATATACATAAAAAATGTTCAGACTATCATACACTATCGTAATTAAAAACTAATTTTTTTGTGAGATTACATACATTTTTGTCGTTTCAGTCTTTTTCTAAGGTTCTGTAATATCGCGTAACTTTTTAAGTTACAAGGTTGTATAACGATGCCTCACACACTTTACGTGAGTAACTATACGCTTGATATTTTTTTTATTATGATATAAAATTTTCATAACGTTATAATATAATGATTAGAATAGTCTTGTGACGAAATATTTTTTTTGTAAATTTAAAATATACATCTTAATAAACTTTTATTTTATTCCTAAAATAATTAAAAGTGTTAACTTTAAAGTTATAAACTATTCTTAATCTTGAAGATTTCGAGAAATTATTCTAGCAAACTTATTATATAGTTAATATAAGTAAAAACATTACTTATGACCATGATGACTGATGAACCAATTGAAACTAGGCACGGAAATAGTATTTTTCGCCAGTAGTCAAGGTACGTTTAGTCCCAAGTTAGAAATAATAAAAAAGTTCTAAAATAAATAACGGATTATATTAGAAAACTAGCTGTTGCCAGCGATTTCGTCCGCGCGGACTTCGTTTACTCCGCACAGCCTCACCCCTGTAGGTGATAGCGTGATAATATGTAGGCTATATGTTGACCCGACCTGTTAGTAATATTCATGCAAAATTTGAAGTAAATCCATGCAGTACTTTTTGAGTTTACCCCGGACATACATACATACAAACAGGCAAACAGATAAACAGACAAAAATTCTAAAAACTATATTTTTGGCTTTGATATTGATTATAGATCACGCCCTGAGTATTGTTTTAAAAAAATATTCAATGTACAGTTTTGACTGCCCTACGATTTTATTATATGTATAGATAATCTAAAACCAACCAATTACTGGAAAATTACTTTACTCAATTTAATCAATTTCAAATATCTGTCGACTACACCTATATTTCAAATACTACTGAACCGATTTTGATAGAACTTAGACTGCTCCCTAATTTGGAATGTGCCTGATTTCATCTAAATCAAAAAAAAATATATCTCGATATGGCATTTAGTTCCTATTGAATTTGTAGACAAACATACAAACTTACATGCACTTACGAAATTTAGTACACGTGTTTGGACGCCTAAACAGATCATCATACTCAAATATCTAATTCCAGCTATATTACATACATACATGTCAATCTGATAACCTCCGTGTTTTCGTCGGTTTCGTCGGTCGGTTACAAAGCTGTTGTGTTAGGCTGGTTTTATTGTCCAGCGTTTCGGCAGCGCCGTTGGGCCGCGCGCGTTCGGATATATTTGAGGTAGTAGTGGCGTTTCAAATTCGCGCGCTTGAGCAGCGCCGTTCGTTGAACGCGTCCTATTCGCGCGGCGCGGTCGAAGCGCGCGCCGCTCGTGCGCTTCTACGGCCATTGTGCGTTTTAGTCTCACGCCGTTGAGACGTGCCGTTAGGTACTGTTGTGTACAAAATGAATCACATCGATACGGGTCGAGTAATTGACGAAGTGCGAATTAGAAGATGTTTATGGGACCCGGCCGATGATTTTTATAAGAATAAGGACGCAAAAAATAAAGCCTGGGAAGAAATTGGAAAGGAATTGTGTGGTGAAAATTTCAATACAGACTTAGGTAAGAAACATTTATTAATAAAATCTTTTTTGTTACATACATGTTTACCGCTAGTTGCACAAACGAAATCCTCCATCCTCCATTAAAACATTCTATCACTTTTAGTGTTCAGTTCACAATAAGAGATATAAATTAACTTTAAAGATCGTTTGTCAAGTGTAACCGACGAGTCTGGTACCTTAATTAAGTCACATTAGCTACTTATTACCTAGTGTAAAATTAAGTGAAATCGTTTTGTCCGCCCGCGAATTTCAGAAATTCTAATCTATTTAAATATATAAATCAATTGCTGTTCGTTAGTCTCGCTAAAATCGAGAACGGCTGGACCGATTTGGCTAATTTTGGTTATGATTTATTTGTGGAAGTCCAGAGGAGGTTTAAAAGGTGAATAAATATGAAAATTTTATCGATTGAGGCAGTACAACGTCTGCCGGGTCACCTAGTGAAAAATATTAATTGGGTAGGTAAATCAAATAAGCCACGACGATATTACTGCGTTTCGTTTCGTTCCATTTTTGAATTTCGCGGTAGGTGTCAACTATAAAATCAGAACACAGATCTATCTTGCCATGACACGCTACCAGTGGGTGATACGAAGTAATTAGCGAATATATCGCGTAATGTGTTTCCTGATCTATGATCTGGGTCGTTAATTAGATCAGTCAATCCCGTTATAGTTAATGTGTGATTAACGTTGTAGCCATCCCGTACTCTAATAAAATTATGCAATATGCAACAGGCTTGAACTATCTTTTTTGCAATAGGAAAACTGACACTCATAGGAGTATGGAATACTCTGAATTTGTTGGACATTATTCCAAACGTCGACTCTATGTACCGTCTAGCACGACTTAAGCGGTAATTAAATATTTTCTTTTTATGAGTCATGTTGGATCGCACATAAGGTCTCATCACATGGTTGGATATACCAAATGCACCATCACCAACTATTATGTGTGGTACTGTTATATTAGTGCCCGGCAGATGCTTTACACCTGGCAACCTCAAACTATTGTTCTGTAACTTTTGAAATAGTGAACTCTCTTGAAATATTGTAGAGTCTGAGTTTTTCCCGCAAGAACCTATGTTAATATATGTGAAACAATAGTTCGCATCGCACATTGCCAAAAGGACGATAGAATAGAAATGTTTATAATTATAAAACATTGAGCCTCCACCTGCAGGATTTACTATACGTATGTGTTTACCATCTATCGCCCCGCAACAATTTGGAAAATTTGCATATAACTGAAATTCTTCACTTATGCGCTGCCACATTTCTGTAGTTGGTTCAGGTACACATTCATGACGCAGTTTTTCCCATATAGTCGAACAAACTTCATCTACTATCTTAGCTACAGTAGTGATTCCCATTCTGTATGTGATAGATAAATCGGAGAAAGAACTGCCCGTTGCCAAAAACCTGAAAACAAAAAGTATTTTCATTTGATTTTAGTATATAGGTAAGTACCTAAAAAAATACGTTTTTATTGCAGATAAACAAATACGTCATCGATGGAAATCAGCCAGAGATAATTATTTCAGAACAAAAGGGAATATGCGAAATACGCCATCTGGAAGCGCTGCAAAACACAAGAAGTATCTATTTTTCGACCAAATGACATTCCTTGATCGTATTTCAGAAAATGAAGTTACAGAATCATTAAGCGATAATCAGTCTATCGTATCTGAAGATTTGACTGAAACAGCCACATCAGCGAATAACTTGAGTACTCCATCTCAGCTCCATAGACCACAGGAAAACACAGAAAATAGTCAAAACAAATGGAATAAACGTAGTGGAATGAATAAACGTAAATCAGAACAATCAAATTTTGAAAACGAATTAATAACGTTGCTTAACCAAAATACTTCCCCTTCCAACCTCAATCCTGATGATTTGTCATTTTTTGAGTCTCTTGGTCCGATTCTAAGTAATTTAAGTGCTTATCAAAAGCTGCAGTTTCGCGCAAAGGTTCTAGAATTACTTATTGGGATTTCAGCTCCAACGACTACGACACCTAGCTTTTCATCACCAGAAAATAATGTTAATTCTAGTGTGAACGCAAATTCTACTTATAATTACACAACTCAAACATTGCCACTTCATAATTATACCTATGCCTATGCTACCACCTCTACACCTCAACAGCAGCTTTATGAATCTGCAGTAGAATTATCAAATGTCGTATCGCCGACTGGCGATAATAACTCAAATAATCCTGATAATGAGGATCAATTAGGATATTAGTTAGTTTTTACAGATTTATTTTAAAAAGTTTATTACTACTTCGCAAAAATCAAAATGCTACTGCCTGGGAGGCAATGCCGCTCCGAAAGGGCAAAGTTGTCAGGTTGCCAGGCTTCGTGTGCCTGCTAGCTTGACGTCAAGATAGCAGGCACACTAACTTGTCACAATACTTTGACATAGACACACCAACAAATCATTCGGTGTTCCTTCTAACTACACACACCAGTGAACCTCACAAGTACTTGTCAATTTTTAGCTACAAAGTAAGACTGATTAAAATGAGACTATGATTCAAATGAGACTGTGATTAAAATAAGACTGTGATTTAAAATAAGATTATGATTAAAATAAGACTGTGATTTAAAATAAGATTATGATTAAAATAAGACTGTGATTTAAAATAAGATTATGATTAAAATAAGACTGTGATTTAAAATAAGTCAATGATTAAAATAAGACTGTGATTTAAAATAAGTCAATGATTATAATAACACTGTGATTTAAAATAATGCCCTTATTCATTAAAAACGAGTGAGATTAATATAGGTTTTACAAGTGTTTTGTTTCTTTTCTACATTTGCAAAATGAAAGAGAAGATTCCGATTTTAAGACCATTTTAACTAAAATAGGTTTAATCAGCATTTATGAATAACTGTGTTAGGTTGTAATTAAAATACGACTGTGATTAAAATAAGCCAAACAAATATTATCATTTATTACAAAACCTACTCTTTTATTTCACTTACCTTAGAGTAATCGCCAATTTTTCCACTGGAGCTATGGGGATGCGACGTATGCTGGATCTTCGTAAAGAAAACTCTAACTTGCACAGTAATTCGTCGAAACTGCTGGTTGATAGGCGAAAATATTTATAAAATTTATAACTATTTTCTCGTAAATCAGAGAAAGATGTTACGTGTTCGCCTCTCAGTAACCTTGTAGCGTTATAAGGATCAACACCTACTGTTCTTCGACGTTTTTGTTGCCTTTTTTTCCATAAAAAGTAAATAGCCAGTACTCTAACCGCATTGCCGTTCATTTTGTATCTGTTTGTACACGACTGTCAGCAGCGAAACGCGCCGTACGTACTAATGTCGTTTTATGGTGCACCGCTGTTCAAACGCGCGCTGTCCAACAGCGCGCTGTCCAACGGCGCGTCTAGCGGCGTGACTGTAAAACCAACCTTATAAGTTATGATGACACATAATGTCTGAGTGTCCAATATGAAAATTGCAGGCAGGTATCTATACATATAATAAAATCGTAGGAAAGTCAAAACTGTACATTGAATATTTTTTAAAAGAATACTTGGGGCTTGATCTACAATCGATATCGAAGCCAAAAATAGAATTTTTGTCTGTTTGTATGTATGTCCGGGGTAAACACAAAAAGTACTGCATGGATTTACTTCACATTTTGCATGAATATTACTAACAGGTCGGGTCAACATATAGGCTACATATTATCACCCTATCACCTATAGGGGAGGAGCAGTGCGGAGTAAACGGAGTCCGCGCGGACGAAGTCGCAGGCAACAGCTAGTATTTAATATAATAAAAGACTGATATTATCAAGATCAACTTGTTATCCTACTCAATTTCTATTAGTCTGGGAGCTGACGACGAATTTCGGGAAGGTCCTTTCAGCAGATTGGAATTGCGAAAATATATAATTTCATCAAATGGCGATACCGGGCATGCGTTGGCGGTTATTTCACTACTGCGCAGTATACAACATTTGCAAAAAAATCCGGAAAAAGGTATTTTTAGCAACTTGATTTAATTTTATTTCATCTTTTAATGAGGTTTTTTTAGACTTCGAAAAAAAAATATGCCAGACATTTTTGTCGGTATTAAAGTACTTTAAACACATTTTACGAAAGTTAGCAATAAATTTATTTTATATTTATTTATTTATTTAACATTTATATTGTACACAACAAAATATATAAATAGTATACATTTTGTTGTGTGCAATTTAAATGTTAAATAAATAAATATAAAATAAATTTACTGGTAACTTTCGTAAAATGTGCTTGAAGGTGTCTGGAAGTACTTTAAAACCGACAAAAATGTCTGGCATATTTTTTATCGAATTCTAAAAAAACCTCATTAAAAGATGAAATAAAAATCAACTTGCTAAAAATACCTTATTTGCGAATATTTTTTTTTTGCAAATGTTGTATACTGCGCAGTGGTGAAATAACCGCAAACGTTCTGTCAGACTCGCATGCCCGGTATCGCCATTTGACGAAATTATATACCTATTTTCGCAATGAAGAATGTTAACTAATTTTGATTATTAGCACTCCATATTCTCTGTGAAAAATAAAAAATACTAGTGAAAGAATTACTTCGATACGTCAATTAGTTTCCGATTTAGAAGTAAAATAAGTTGAACCGCACGACGCTGGCTGCCGTTGACGCTGTGACGTCATCTCACAACACGCTCAGTCTAGTTCGCTCGGCGGCCGGCGCTTGCGGTCGCGCGCCCGTGCCGTCGAAATTACACCTCAATACTTTTCCAAAAAAAATGTCCAATCCAAATACTAGGAAATCATGAACCTACTGAACGGATCTGGACGAAATCTGGAATAACTCACGGCTCCTTTTAATTCTGGGAAAATGTACAGTTCCCGAGGTTTTTTTTTCGGAATGTCTCAATTGCTGTTAGCCTTATGGGCTGTTACAGCTTCACCGGTCGCGGGGGTGAGCAGAGTGCTCAGCCAGAATTTAAAGATGTAGGGCTGTACGCCCTCCGCCCTAAGGGTGTCTCCTGTGAGACCGAACCTCGGCTTAGGGTGGGGTCGTGATATGCGATGAGAGGGCTAGTGGCATTGTTTTGTCCGTCCGCCGAACCTTGCCCTTGGGCTCGGTTCGCCGAAGAGCGAAACAGGGGTCCTCGTCGCCGCCGGCGGCGACGGTATCGCGAATGTAGGTTATGTGTTATCGTGTAAACCGTTGGCCAGAGTTATCGGGTCATCGGGATCGGTAAGAACGTGGCGGGGCCTACGTAGTTTGGGATCGGGATTAGGGTCTGGGATGTAGTCAGCCGCGGCTACCACCAGTGGGTTCGGATGCGAGATGGCACGATCGAAGTATCTTTCGGAGATGTCTTTGAAATGCTTTGCTAAGCTCGGCAATTCAAGATCGTTATGGAGGTCTACGTTGCGCATATACCACGGTGCTCCCGTGGCAATACGCAAGAATTTATTTTGTACCACTTGCAACGGATGCAAGTCCGTACGGGGGAGATGGACAAACGCTACGCAAGCGTATGAAAGGATGGAGTTCCCGAGGTATTTATTTAAATTAAGAAGAACGGTAGGTACCTATACACGTACATATACCTACGTCCTACGTACCTACCTATAGCTACAAAACTAATACATATTTGTTGTCTTTAACGTAAAAATTTAATGGTAGGTAGGTCCTTCTATTATTTGAGTTGCATTCTTTCATTACGACTTTAGTTGGGTATTTTGTTTTGATAAAATAATTTAGAACAGATAAACTATTAAGCATAAGTAGTAGCAAGGAAAGTTTTCTTACCTTTGCATTTTTCTTCCTCGCATTTCGGTGCCAACGAAATGACCGCCCCGTTGGTCGAGTGGTTAGCGACCCTGACTACGCAATCAACGGGGTTCGGGTTCGATCCCCGACGGGAACAAGCATTTGTGTGATGAGCATAAATGTTTGTATTTCCGGGTTTGGGTGTTTATTATATATATTCTGCTATTTATATATGTATTTCTATGTATTAGTATCGTTGACTAACACCCATAACACAATCAAATATTTGCTTACTTTGGGGTTAGATCAGTAAGTGTAATTTGTCCCGTGAATATTTATTTATTTATTTATTTAATCACTATTTGTTGATAAATAATGCGCAACGATTAATCTATCTATTTTAGGTGAAATATCCGATTGCCCTTTTTCGAATCCTTCATTCATTTTATTAATCGAATAATATTTACTATTAATAGACTATTAAAGTAATACGCTGACGAAAACAACAAAATACTGCGCAAGCTATTACACCTTACTATACTATAACCGCTGGAGACTTGATTTGATACTAAGCGAGGTGCGGCGCGTTGTGTCATGACGTCACAAGCGGTCACGTGGCTGTTAGCGAGACTTGATATTTTTCGAAACTTTGAATGCCTATAAAATCAAAACTACTAGGTATTTTTTACTACAACAAAAACTAGTGTATTTGTATACATACAGGCTTTACTGAGACAAAATTGCAAGCGATTTGGCATACCTAGTAACATTCTTCATTCCAGTCTGCTAAAAGGGCCTTCCCAAAATTCGTCGCCAGCTCTTAGACCATATTGAGAAAATTCGCATTACAAATTATCAAAATGTTATTTATAATGTTCGAAATAATTCTCATTAGGTAAATGATTTAAAAAAGATGTGTACACAATCAAGTTAGGTATCGTGATATTGTTGATTGTTCATTGTTTTGGTGAAATTTGTGTGTCTGAGATTGAAGTAAACATATTTCTAACCTATTTATACATATAAAAGTTAAATCATTTAATTTTAATACTTTAAAATATAAGCTGTTTGTTCATATTTTTGAAGTTTATACTGCTTACTAATTTATTAGGATTGTACGTCTTATTTTACTAAGTGACTAGTAAACGATTACCGTATATTTTGTTGTATGTAAATTGTTCCGAGGAAGCACTACTAAATTAGTCGAATTATTCCGTTATTACACAGTCAGCCGGCGTTGCCTTATCGTCTGTCTGATTCACAAGGTTAGGCCGGTAGTTCAACGGGTTACTTGTACATGCATAAAGAATGATCTCATCACTTGCCGAATTCGCACTTTGTAATAGTTCCAATCATATTAAGTCCAATTTATTTATAAAAATAAAGTGACCGCTCGGGTTAAGAGAACATGTTTTACCATTCAAATAGTTTTGCCAGTGCAAATTAGAAATTAGTACTGCAATTTAGAAATTTCCGTTGTTATATTCTACAAAATGTTAAGCTGTTATTTTTAACAAATTTTAAGAAACAGAAAACTTTATCTTTTTTCCTAATTTAACTTGCTTTTATTTGAAAAAACCTTACCAATTACGTAAGTCAGAGCTAATCTAGCTACATGGGGCACACTAAAATTTTGCACTTCTAGCTAATCGGAACTATTTGAATTTCGAATGTTATATTTTTAAAACGTTGCAACCTTCTTACTAATAAAAAAAAAAACAATTGCCGGGAAATGATTTGTCAATTGTTTTTTTTATCACACTTCAAAGTTCTACGTACGCAACGAAAATGGAATTAAGTCGAAAAGATTTTAGAGCGATGATTTTTTATGATTTTAAAAGTTCTCCGCAAGACTGTGCCGCTCATCTTCAAAGTGCTTTTGGGAGAGAAGCACCTTGTTTGAGCATCGTGAGGCGATGGTTTGCTGAATTTGAGAGAGGTCGGGTTTCTTTACATGACGAATTTCGTGAAGGGCGGCCTTCAACTGCCGTCAACGAAAATAATGTGGCTACTGTTAAGCGGTTAATTGAAGAAAACCCCCGGATTACTTATGAGACAATTTGAGGACTATTGAGGTTGGTATGAGATAAATTCAGAAAATTTTACACGAAGAATTGAAAGTTCGGAAACTTTGTTTTCGTTGGATCACTCATGAAGTGCAGCGGAGCAGAAGCGGGCTCGCGTGGAATGGTGCTCACAGATGTTACTGAAGTACGACCACGGACATTCTAATGCTGTTTATGACATTGTCACAAGGGACGAAACGTGGATTTATTGTTTTGAACCCGAAAAAAAAAACAGCAATCTTGTGAATGGGTGTTTGAAAATGAGAACTGAGTGCTAAGTGTGAGTTTTTCTTTTCGCATTCGATTGTGAGCGCGTTTCGAGTTTACTAGGAATTTGTATGTGATTTGTACAGCGCCACCTAGTGGTAAACTGGTTTCTCACGTTTACCACTAGGTGGCGCTGTACAAATCACATACAAATTCCTAGTAAACTCAAAACGCGCTCACGATCGAATGCCAAAAGAAAAACTCACACTTAGCACTCAGGCCAACAAAAGTGAGACAGGCGAGAAACGTTAGTAAAAAAATAATCGCGTTTTTGTTCTCAGCTACGGGTCCCATCTGTATAATTCAACTTGAAGATCAAAAGAGTGTTAATGCCGAGCGGTATTCTACCATTGCATTAGATGCATGGAGCCCTAAGTTCTGATCATGGATCGGGTGATCCCTTCTAAATGTTTCAGATTTTCTGAAAAAAGTTTATCTGGCCTGAAACTAGTCATGTTGCCACTTTGTCGATAGGTGGGTATATATATATATATATATATATATATATATATATATATATATATATATATATATATATATATATATATATATATATATATATATATATATATATATATATATATATATATATATATGGGGCTTATTATTGTACTTTGTAGCTGTAATATTTTATTAACTTACTATTATTATTACTTTTATTTTAATGTATATAAATACTAGTACTATTACTTTTATTTTAATGAAAAAATTAGGATGTTAAATTATATTTTAACCATACTGCTATACAGCATACGCGGTCCACTCTATTTTAGTTTAAATACAGGTGGATGCGGTTTATATTGTGGATGAACCAACACAAAAGGAAACAGTGCATACGAGGTTTTTTTTATTTTTAGACACATACATAACTCTTTGAAGTAGTAAGTGTATATTAAGTAAATAAAACATCAAAGAAATCAATTTTAAATGTGTAAACATGTAAGAAATTTTTTAATTAGATCGAGATGTAGGACAAGGATCACGTTTATGACTAATTACACAGATATCTGACGAATGGAATGATTATGTCTTAAACGGCTACTAACCTCTAAACATATTTACTTTCTTGGGTTATTCTTAACATGAAATAAGAGCAATTATTGACGATTTGTTTCTCTCATTAAAATATAAAAGTTTAATAAACAGCATGGAAACAGAGTGACATGAATGTCCAAAAACTCTGTTGGCATTTTGTTCACCGTGTTTTCTGATTTGCTTGGCTGGCCTGGCTTGCGAGACAGGTGGTAATCCCACTTGAGACATTTTGCCAACTTGAACGATTATAGCTTGTTCTTTGTTGTACCAGGTTACCAACTGTTTAGTATCGTAATACACTGCCAGAATCCGGGTTGCTACTGTGATTTTTCTCAAACAACCCTCAATAAAATTTTGTAGAATAGTTTTTCTGTTATATATATTACTTATGTAACTTCGACATACAGACATGGCCATCTTAAAAATACATAGATGTGTGCGAATTTCTATAACGTAGATGTTGTTTATATTTTATATTCATCATAGAGATATTTCTTGATTGCAATATGTTTATGTTTGTTTGTTATTTGTTATAATAGCAATGACAATTAATCAGCGTTTCTTTTTAATTATTTTCTATTGTTAGTGCTTTAAATATACTTTTTATATTTAAATCTATAATCTTTTTTAAATAATACATATTCTGTGATATACACACAAATATAGATATCAATACATTTGGTTACATTCAAATGTAGGTACAACGCGGTCACATTAACTTGACGCATCTTTGGAATGTAAGGCGGGGCTTCCCTTAGCTCGCCTGGTTAATAATATAAGTGTCAGTATGGCCATGGTCAGCATTTTTGTTACCGATACGCGCGTAGATAATTTGGTTAGTTTTCTGTTATTGTTATATTGTTTTTGGACATTGTTGTTACGTTTTGCGCCAAATGATGTCATTAACGGCATGCGTCAAGCTAATCTGACCACGGTGTAGGTACTCTGTATTAGGTAATATTTATCTCAAAACTCGAATCTCAATATACGTGGCATATTTCGTCCCCTTAAATGATATATTCAACTACAGAATTATTAGGGCGAGCGTAGCGAGCCCTACACTAGGCCACGATCTATGCACTTTTGTGGTACATTTTATTGAAAAAGTATCGCACTTTTTAGGTTTGAGCTTCGACGTGGTAGTTTATATTCATGTCTAGATTTGTTATTTACCATAAAAATACCAATTTATAAAAATAAAAAATAGAAGGTACAATTTGTATTAGAATCTTATTACTACTAACGCCATCTCTTAATAAATTAACGAGTTTAAATTGATGGAAGATATATTTTGTATTTGAACTTATTAAGAGACTACTTCATGAATTGTTTCATCATATTTGACTGGCGGCGCGCGGTCATCGTGCCCTCGTATAAAGGCGAGGTTCAAGTATAAACTGCAATAGCTATAGGGCCATCAGTTTGATCAGTTTGGCATCGAAGGTGTATGATAAAATAATTGAAAGGAGAATGCAAGGGAAGTTCGAAGTAATGTTGTGGGAGGCACAAGGGGAATTTAGGTCTAGAGCAGGGATGTTTGCGGGGAACAGAGTAAATAGAGCGTTAGAGAGTTTCACAATATGCTTATTGAGAAACAGTACAGATGTATTAATCGATTTACATTGTATTGAGATCAATTCCCAATCTTAGCCCGAGGGTAAAAAGATAAAAAAAGGTATATTCACGCCCGTATCCCCGAAAAAGTAGGCAGAGGTACAACGTGTGCATCCACGGTTAGCCGAAGATACTTAAGTCTCACAATATGATAGGTGGCCAGCCTATCGCCAGTATAGGGCACTTTTCCAATCCCGGGCAAAGTTGTTTTTATCAGAAAACTGAAAAAACACATTTTTCATTTACCTGACTCTGGAATCGAACTCCGAGGGTTTCTCTGAGAGAAAAATTCGAAAAATGTATTCGCTGAGTGTCTACCGTCAAATTCTTCGTGCCTGCGTTAAGTCCAATATTAAGTCCAAAAATTTTGAAGGTTTATTTAAATAAAACATTTTTTTAATTTTGATTTCGTAAATCGACGTAAAACCAGGAACTACCTGATTTTAGAAAAAAGAAACAATTATTTCAGCAAAATGTTAAAAATGTGTTTTTTTTTAAGATCAACCATCATTTTTAATACCCATTTTTCCTTGAAAATACCAACAAACAAAAACCAAATATTCCTAGTCCAAAGCCTGACGACGCGGGCCTTTGATGCGAATGTAATGTTTAGATGAAAATAGTTAGATAAGGTTAGATAATTATAAATAAAGTCCATAATTTAAAAGATGTAATTCTCATAAAAATACTTTTCTAACAATATTACTAGATAGTATAACTTTGCGAGCCCTTACAAAGCTCTGCTTTTTGCTAGTATATTATTAAAATAATAGAGGTCTACCGTTTTATAAATTTCGATCATCTTTTAGTTTTACTTCTTAGATACTTATGCTAAAAAACCAGCCAAGTGCGAGTCGGACTCGCACACAAAGAGTTCCGTGCCATCATCAATAAAAGAAAATCACGTTTGTTGTATGTATAGGTACTTAAACAATTATTTTATGCATTAGGTATTTATTTTTATAGTTTATAGTTAATTAATAGTTAATAGTTAATTAATAGTTAATTTATTAGCCGGAGCAAACAAACAGACAGACAGACCGACAGACAGACAGACCGACAGACAGACAGGCAGACAGACAAAAATTGTAAAAGATGTTATTCTGGTATATGTACCGTGTATACATCCATATGCATTTAGTAAAAAGCGGTTATTTTAATAATACAAACGGACACTCCGCAATTTTATTTATTTGTATGTATCTATAGATAAATAGAATAACAAAAAAATTTTTTAAGGCTTATAATCGATTTGAATGTATGGTAAATACTTTTAGTGAAACTGCTTTAATTTTTTAACCTTCGAATTAATCTATAATAGTATGCAGTATGTACTCAGCATTTGGTAAGTAGGCAAAACTAAAAGTAAGCCTAAACGCCCGTGTAACAAAATATTTAATAGGGACAATGATTTCGATATAAAGGCCAAATTTTTACATTATATGAAGGCCAACGTGCTATTATTGTACGTTTAAACATGAGATAATATAACTGACAATATTACAAAAACAAAAATTATTTTAGCGTTCTCGAAAGATGCGAAGTTTTTGGGCATCGCTCTTGATAAAAGCCAATATAGATATTCTTTCTATCTTCGTTATGGATGATCTGGAGCACCATAAACGTAATAGTAAGCTATTAGTGGACTAGCTACTTATACCTACGATATATTCTAAAATGGCTAATACGAAATTGAGGAATAATTCATTCTCTGCTCAATCCTGTAGTTCCAATATGGTGTAATACGTGTAATAAATCAGACAGTAAAGTGAAACCATGCCGGCGACGGTGGTGTTTTTAATGTCGTGTTTACCTTTGTTATAAAATGAGTCTTTTGTGTTTTCTAAGCCTACTTAATAATGAATTTTATCAAATTACAGTTTTATAATACCCATATATTACAGTAAACTATGTAGTTCACAGAGCAAATATCTAATTTAAGGCGTCTGTGTCGTTCATTTGAGAAACCAAGCGTGCCAGTTTTCAACTTTCTTTGAAACTTTTTGATAATCTCAGTTTTAAAGGAAGTACTTTTCACTTCTTTCAGACACGTGAAGTGCATAATATATTGACGTCATTCACTATGTCTGTGGTTTAGTTATATTATAAAATATGTGTTATGACAAATATATTCACTGCTCCGCTGCATTATAAAAGTTTTTGACTAATTCCACGGGAACAACTGATTTTTCGAAGAAAAAAGTATCCTATGTGTTGTTCCATCATTTATAATATGTATTAAATAATTAATTTAAAAAAATAATTAGTTATTTAGTTTATAATGTCTCACGAAAGTTTATATATATATATATATAAACTTTCGTGAGACATTATAAACTAAATATGTATATATATATAAACTAAATAAGTATATATATATATATATATATATATATATATCTATATATATATATATATATATATATATATATATATATATATATCTATATATATATATATATATATATATATATATATATATATATATATATATATATCTATATATATATATATATATATATATATATATATATATATATATTAGGGATGGGCCGAAATTCGTTTTACATTCGGTTTAACCGAATTTCGGCAGCTTGAACCGAACTTCGACATTCGGCCGAAATTCGGTTTAAATGCCGAACATTCGGCACTAGAAAAAAGTATCTTCTTGCACTATTTTGCTTAAAATCTACGCTAATGTTATAAAGAGGAAAGGTTTTTATTCTATATTTTATATATTGTGTCATCTAAACTCAAAAACTACTAAACCGATTTGAAAAATACTTTCACCATTAGAAATATATTAAAATCATTCCCGAGTAACATAGGCTATACTATACTTTCGAAAAAAATCCGTAAAACAGTTGACCCAGCAGGCCATCCCTGAAACATCCTGCTTAAAAAAAACATAAAAACAAAAATCAAAAAACTTCAGCATAGATTTTTGAGTTCGAAGAGTTTAAAAAATATGTAAAACGGTTGACCCGGCAGGTCATCCCTGAAACTTCCCGCTAGATCTTTATCTATATCTTAGCATATCACAGATTTTTTTCAGAGTTCAAAAATCTTAAATTTGTTACAAATATTCGTTAGTACATAGAAGTCGTAAATGACAGTAATTTCAAAATTTTTGAAATGCTCTATATTTTAAAAACGATGATTGATTTTGGTCTTTCGAATGGCAGTCAACGCAATTTTTGACCTCTAAAATGTTTTCATAGCTACGTAATCTACAGACTCAGAAATGTCGAAGCAATATCAAAAAAAAAATTTTTTTTGAATTTTCGATATTACTAAATCCCAGATAAATCGACCAATTTTGATGCAATTTGCTTATTTGACACAATTTATAGAAAGAAAAGCTGATTAGACTTTTAAGTCAATCGGTATATTAGTCTGAAAGTCATTTTAAAAATGCTAAGTTTGCTGTAAACAACAAAATATTAATACTTGAAAAGCCGTAACTTTTGAAAACTTGATTTGATTTTGATTTTTGAAACTGTATTTGAAAAAATTTCGAATTTATGTCGAAAAAACACTTTTCCAAAATTTTAGTTAACGATAACTTCCGAACGGATTAACCGATCATGATACAATTTATGAATTAGACGCAGTTTTTTAAAAAAGAGCTGATAAAATTTTATAGTCAATCGACACATTAATCTTAAAGTAATATTAAAAAAAATTCTCAAAATATTCTAGTCCGAATTGGTTAAAATTGTTGGGAAGTCTAAGTTGAGTAGAATCTAATTGAATGCCATTAACCGCGTTTCAATCGGTCAAGCTTTTCAAAAGTTATGAAATGTTTACATACACACACATAGAGAGAGAGAAAGAGTGTGTGTGGTTGTATGTATGTACATACAACCACACACACTCTTTCTCTCTCTCTCTCTCTCACTCACACACACACACACACACACATACATACAGACATACTGACGTCATCGCGAAAATAGTCAGAAAATGTTCCATACTTAGCGGGAAGTTAAAAATCAAAAGTTTGATATAGATGAAGATGCATATAATTTAAAACCATCATGTTTAAAAGTCATGATGTGTCGCTTTTAAGAAAGCGCCCCAAAATTAAACCGAAGTTCGGCCGAAATTCGGCCGAATTTCTTATTTTCACCGAATGTTCGGCCGAAGTTCGAATTCGGTTCAAACCACATTCGGCCCATCACTAATATATATATATGTGCCAAATTCATCCAAATCGGTTTTGCTATTTTTAAAGCGTAACAAAGTTTCATCCATCCAAACAAACTTTCGCATTTAAAATATAAGTAGAATATTAGCAAAATTATTCCAGGAGAATAAAATGTAAAATAAACAAACACGAAAAATAAAAAAATATGGAATGAAAACAAATAAATAACTTGCACACCTCATAGTAAACGATTATTGCCGCTTGATAAGTTTCGTCGTACTAAACGCGTTAACGGCTGCCCTAGACACTACTAGACAGACAAGCCCTTGGGCAAGTTTGCAGACGTGCCCGCCGGACTTTATTACTATAGGTCTGTGTAATGTCTATCTAGTCACTAGTGTATTACCGACACGGGCGGCCCGGCCTATAGAAACAAATTCCGGTAGGCATGTCTGCAGACTTGCCCGCGGGCATATCTGTCTAGTGAAATAGTGAATTCCCCGCTTTAAAGTCAGAAGTCAGAACCCGACAGACGCAAGTACAACCAAAACTTGCATTTTGCGTGGTGACAAATATATGTAAAGTAGTGGAACCTGACCAGTCGAGCCGTCAGTCGTCACATAAGCAAGGAGAATGGCTCTCCTGCTAGAAAATGATAACCATCACTTATAGACATAAAAAATAGTGAAGGTGCTTTTTATATCCGAGAGGTAGGAATGTAATTTCATGTACATAAGCTGAAAACGATTTCATCACACACTGAACTTACTGCGCCAGGTATAAAAACTGCCATACGTGGCGGCAGTACAATACCTGACCCTGACGTAAATCTCTACCACTTAGTTACTTTACCTTCGGCTATTTTACCCTCCAAACCTGAAAACGATTTCATCAAACACTGACGTTACTGCGCCAGGTATAAAAACCGCCATAGGTACGTGGCGGTATAACAATGCCTGACCGTGACGTAAATCTCTACCACTTAGTTACTTTACCTTCGGCTTTTTTACCCTCCAAACCTGTAAACGATTTCATCAAACACTGAAGTTACTGCGCCAGGAATAAAAACCGCCATAGGTACGTGGCGGTATTACAATGCCTGACCGTGACGTAAATCTCTACCACTTAGTTACTTTACCTTCGGCTATATTACCCTCCAAACCTGTAAACAATTTCATCAAACACTGAAGCTACTGCGCCAGGTATAAAAACCGCCATACGTGGCGGTAGTACAATGCCTGACCGTGACGTAAATCCCTGCCATTTAGTTAATTTACTCTATGATGTTTATATTTGATATCTAACTAGCTGTTGCCCGCGACTTCGTCCGCGCGTACTTTGTTTACTCCGTTCCTACTGGCCGTAGCATGATGTTATATAGCCTATAAACTTTCTCGATAAACAGGCTATCCGACTCAAAAAGAATTATTCAAATCGGTTTAGCAGTTTTTGAAATTAGCGCCTACAACCAACCAAACAAACAAACTCTACAATTTTATAATATTAGTATAGATTTGCTCCGTGCTCGTCTCATATGAGTTATACATAATTATGTTAGGTAGGCAGATAATAAATTCTTATTATCGCTTCTGTTTTTCCTAGGCGTATAATAAATAAAAACCGGCCAAGGGCGTGTCGGACAACGTTGCATGTTCGCCTATCATAATAATGCGGAATAAGAAGAGGCTTATTAATTGTATATACTATGAACATTCAATCTTTTCAACGCTAATGACGGATAAAATATCTACACCACCGGTTTAACACTAATTTTTTTTTCCAAATACATCTTTTTTATCACAAGGATAACAAACAAGCAGATAGGGCTCCTGATGGAAAGAGTCGACCATCCCCTATAGACAAAATATGTAAATGGTACATTGCTATCTTGTGGCGAGGTCTAATGCCACATGCATAAGTTATAAATTTGTCGACTGTTACTCATAAAATTGTAAAGCCTTATGTAGGCTTACATGGTTTCCTTTAACTTCTTTATACATATATACAATACTTACTACCTTACACTTACACATACTTTTTTACACTCGTTTTGTTGGCAGGGAGGAGGGGGATACTCGACTTTGACAAAAATCATTATACATGTATACCACCGCTGTGGGAAGGGGTGGGGTACGCGAAAACAACCTCCCCATTTGACGTGTAGAGGCTACAGGAGGTTATTTTTATATCATGATATAGCAAACAAGCATGGCTCTCATGATGGAAAGAGATAACCATCGCCCATAAATACCAAAGATAATGGTGCGTTGCTATCCTTGTGGCGGGGTCTTAATACCACATACCTACATAAGTTTTCCGGCTACTTTACTCTCCAAACCGGAACACGACAGTGACAAGTACTGATGCTATTGCGGCAGGAATAGGTACCTAAGTGGTGCCAAACCCGGGCAAGACAGTGCAGAATGCAGAAAATTAGGGTCGACCACCCTTAACATTTAGGGGTATGAAAAATAGATGTTGATCAATTCTCACACTTACGCGATATGTACATAAAATTTCATCAAAATCGGTCGCGCCGTTTTGAAGGAGTTTGGTAACAAACACCGCGACACAAGAATTTTATGTATACATATTGGATTTAAAAGTAGTAAAACTGCAACAACCGACTTCCCATTTTCTTTTTCTCTGGAACTCTGCATCAGATCTTCATCAAATTTAAACGGCACCACACGGACACTGGACCCCTATATCCTCCCAAATGAAAAAATTAAATTCAACATCGGTTCATAAATTACTAAATAATTCAAAATCGGTTTTAAGGAAACAAACCTACTCGTAATATAAAAAATAAAACCGAATTAAAAACCTTCTCTTGGAAATATGGAAAATTTACTAAAAATTATATATATATAATAAGAGAGATTTTGAAAGGCGAAAGAAGTCAAGGGCAATAAGAGATTTCAAAAATTATGTATGAAAAATGTGTAAGCGGTTGACTCTACAGGCCATCTTTGGAACTTCCCGCTAAATTGAGGTATTTTAAGCTTAAAAGATAAAAAACTATTGATCTTTTATTTGATCTTTCGAATGAAATTCAACTCAATTTTTGAAATCTAAAATATTGCTTTATCTAAATAATTTTCGTCTATATAAATCCCAAACAAATTGGCCGATTTTGATCCAATTAATTGTATTTGACGCAGCTTTTAAATGACAACACACACACTGACGTCATCGTGAAAATAATCGGAAAAGATTCCTGGGACCTCAAAATGTGGAGATCTGGTGAAAACTCGATTTTCGAAAATCGGGGCAAAATCTTAACTTTAAATTAACTTTAAAAAGTCGTAACTTTCTTGTTTATATACGTAGCGGGAAGTTAAAAAGTGTTAGAATAAACTGATTTTAAAAATCCTTTCACCTAATGTAAATCTTCATTATTCCGGGGTAGCATAGACTACTTTTTTTACCGGATTAAATGAAAAGAAGTGATATTTTTGTTTCTAGTATTTAATAAGTTATAAATTAACTAATAATAAGATTTTTTGGTATTTTTTAATTTTTTTTATAAAAATTTAAATATTCATAAATTAAATGTATATTTCAATAATCTCCCTCACAAAGAAAAAATGCGGCATATCAGTCGGGGCCTAAGGCGGCATCAAGCGTAAATCCGTCACTGGCACAATATATATTTCGGTTTTTTAGCATCGTTGACTAACACTCGTATCATAAGCAAATAAATTGTGCACTTAAGATTATCCGACGGCATATATAATCTATAATAATCAATGTACTCGTATATGCCAAAGTACAAGTTTTGTGTAAATTATGCTGTTGATTTTTTATTCATCCTAATATTAATAAAACGAAAGAATGTTACGCTTTTCCTTCTCAAGCCTTAATTCCATCGTAAAATTTTGTTAGGGGTACAGGCATAGAGTATATTTTTGTTCCAAATACCGGGCAAGTGCGTGTTAATTCGCGTGTAGAGGGTTCCATACATGTTTGTTACTTTAAATACCATAGACTTCTTATAGGTTTTCTGTAATTAATAGGTAAAAACTATTATATTTTAACAATATTGTTACGTACTTCGGGTTCGTAATTGTAAGAAAACGCCACTTATATTAAATCCGTGTATTTATAATACAGATACATAAAACAACACAACGTAATACTCAAATACAGTTTACACACTTGTCACTCACTGTACTATCTCCAAATTTAACTGCCTACACAATAAAACACTTCTCGCTTCGTCACTTTAAGTATCGCTCTCGATCGCTTTATAAAAACTGCCCTGTATTTGTCAACACATCTAAATTTATACCCAGGGTAAATTCTACCAGGATCCAGAAAAATCTAAATGTATCGGGAAACAATGAATCACTTCTTATTACTTCTTATTGTAAACAAGTTACGAGTCATAAATCCTAGTACACGCTACTTTCAACCTTATGCCATTTACCACAAAGTCCATTATGGCATAGCTTAGGTCAACTATTTGTTTGTCAATAGGAGTAGCTATCTCTTTCTTTTATTTCTAGATCTCTCTAGCATTCCAATTCTACACGTTTCTAGATTATTCGTAACAATATTTTAGGTTCTGTAGTTTCGGAGACCTTTTTATTTCGAATTTATAGGTTTTTGGTGGTAAACTTTAGAATACTTTCTTAAATAACTTAAAAATATTGGTTTAAAATTAATAAAAAATGTATACATATTTAAGAGTCTGATAACGAGCCCTTTTGTTTCATACTACTAGCTGAGCTCGCGACTTCGTCCGCGTGAAAAAATTTCTAAAATAAAAGTCCCGGGATTTTACTCGTTTAGTTTAGTTTAGGCGTAAAAAGAGACAGACAGAGTTACTTTCGCATTTATAATATTAGTATGGATGACATAATATGTATGTATACTTCGCAAAACATTTTTTAATTTTGTAATTTGGGTCATCGACTTGCCCATGTAAGTAACCACTTGCCCATGTAAGTAACCACTTTGGTCCATATGCATAAAATGTGCTTGTGTTTTTATCTTTGAAGACACGTTTTTGAGTTTAAGACACAGAACTCTAATAATTCACTTTACTTAATATATTTTTATGGTATCAATAAATATGCAACCAAATAGTCCCTGATTAAAAACTAACGAAATTCGCTAGAGATTTCTCGAGAATTACAAATTGTAAAATCGTTCAAAATATAGTTTAAAAAAAAAAGCGAATCGAATCGTTTGAAAATAGTTCAGGAATAGTAATAAATCTCATTAAGCATTCGAAACGACGTCAAGAAACTAAGTCTCTGTTTCGTCTGTTATCAACACATTTTTAATGTGTGGCTTTCTATTTTTGTTGGAGTAAACGAATTTGACCTACTTTTGATTGGTATCATAAGGTGTTTCTACATTAAGTGTATCGGATCACATATCTTCGTAATGTGCGAGCTCAGTTCCACCCACTGATACATTCATTTTGATTGCGCCCATAAGTGCATCAATGCATAATGCATTATTCCTTCATAAATGTTGAAACAAATTGTTCTTCGAAGTTTGGAATGGCATGAGCCGTATTGATTGCTACATTTGCCTTTTCTTAAAACACACACACGTGCATTCACACACACAAACAAACACACAAACACACACACACACACACATACACACATACACACACACACACACGTACACACACACATACACGTACATGAACGCACGCACTCATGCACGCATACGCGCACGTACGCATGCACGCACGCACGCACGCACGCTAATACACACACACACACACACACACATACACACACACACGCGCGCAGGCATACTATCGCATTTATATTTTTCCAGGTTAATTTAATTAATAACGTCTAACAAATTAAAATTGCTGCGGGTGATAATGTAGAAGCGCCTTTAAAAATATAAACAAACGTTTGTAACTACATTAGAAACAGTCTGCAAATCTGTAAAATGCAGACGTATTTTTTGAAAGCTATACATTTATTTTGAAAGCTGCGAATAGTTCACTTTTATTTTCGTCGAGTTAATTCAGAATGAATTTCATTCAATTCATCTTCATTTCTCGTAAACTGTTAAAATTTATTTGACTAACCAATGTCGTTTTACGTTTAGGGTTCCGTACCCAAAGGCTAAAACGGGGCCGTTGTCCGTCCGTTTGTCTGTGTGTCCGTCTGTCACTAGGCTGCATACCATGAACCGTGATAGTTACAGTTGAAATGTTACTCAGATTTTGTATTTCTGTTGCCACTATAACAACAAATACTAAAAACAGAATGAAATAAATATTTAAGGGGGCTTCCATACAGCAAACGTGATTTTTTTTTGCATTGTTTTTCTCGATCTCAATAACGACAACTGGTAGAGGCTTGAAATATTCACAGAATACTTAGTTAAAAAAAATTAAAAAATATATTAAACTAGCTGTTGCCCGCGACTTCGTCCGCGCGGACTATGTTTACTCCGCTTCTACTGGTCGTAGTATGATGTAATATAGCCTATAACCTTCCTCGATAAACAGGCTATCCAACACAAAAAGCCAACAAAAATAAACACAACAAATCAAAAAGAATTATTCAAATCGGTTCAGCAGTTTTCGAGATTACCGCGTACAACCAAACAAACAAACAAACTCTACAATTTTATAATATTAGTATAGATTGAATTAAAATAAAATAAAATGTAAGGGGGGCTCCCAAACAACAAACGTGATTTTTTGTCGTTTTTTTTATATATCTCTCTTGAAGATCTCCAGATTGTACTCGTCCGGGAACACAGACTCAGGAAGCATGTTCCAGTCCTTTGCGGTTCAAATGAAGAATGTTGAGTCGAACCGCTTTGTCCGGGTACGTGGAACGTCCACCATATAACGATGCCTAGATTCTGTGCACCTCGACGATCGATAGAAAAGCGGGGATGGCGGAATTAAGTCGTGCAATTCCGCAGCGCACTCTCCAAAGTTTATTCGATAAAAACCGATAAACTAGCCACTCTGCGGCGATGAGCGAGGCTCTGGAGTTTTTGCCTACTAGATCATCGTTGTTTATGAGCCTCTTGGCACGCCTCTCGATGACCTCAAGTGTTTCCAGCTGGTATTTAGCAGATCCATCCCAGAGATGAGAGCAGTATTCCATGCACGAACGGACTTGTGCTTTATAAAGGTTGAGCAACTGTCCCGGACTGAAATACTGTCTCACCTTGGCCAGAATACCAAGCTTTTTTGAGGCAACTTGGGCTTTAGATTCGATGTACGAACCAAAGTTGAGAGTAGGCTTTAACGTGATACCAAGGGTCTCGAGGTGGTCATTTATCGGCATATTTATCGAGATAGATTGAGCGGACTCCGTTTAGCGGAGAATAGACACGCCTGGGTCTTAGTTCCATTAAACTTGACCAGATTAGCATCGCCCCAATCGGAGACTGCCTGTAAGGACAGGTTCATACGATCGACCATTGCCTCTCTGAGAGACCGGATCTGTGCCGTACTGGCCCGCGCATTGGATACGTAACTCTCCACAACAGTGCTATCATCTGCGTACCCATAGATACCGGGCTTCAGCAGATTGTTAATGTGTAGCAGGAATAGAGTTGCGGAGAGAACTGATCCCTGAGGGACTCCAGCATTTATAGCCATTTGGTCGGACGAGCAGCCGTCGACGACTACTCTGATCGACCGGCCACTCAGAAAATCAGAGATCCAGGCGCAGAGACCAGTAGGCAGACCATACGATGGAAGCTTACCAATAAGACTATCATGCCAGACCCTGTCAAAGGCCTTCGAGATATCAAGGGAGACAGCTAGTGCCTCACCATGCTTCTCGATGGCCGAGCTCAAAATGTAAGTGGCATACGCTAGAAGATCCCCAGTAGACCGATTTCGGCGAAACCCGTATTGGCGGTCACTCAGTAGATCGTTCGCTTCTAGGTGTGCCATTAGCCTGCTGTTCAGTACACGCTCCATAGTCTTGCAGAGTATGGACGGCTTCCCAATACGGCTGACGTGGTCAAATCGAGCTTTCAGTAGAGCCTTTTTGCAGGACTTGGCGGCCCGGTTAAAGGCTTTCTTCTTCTCCGACACGTCCTTGGCCTTGCGGTGTCGAGCATCTACCCAAGCCAGATATGCCTCTTGCTTTAGCGCCTCAGCGCGTCTACAATTGTATATTTATTAAATTTGCTATCAGAACTAAACTACTATATACTAGTGCAAGTGCAATGACAACTTTACAGGAAAGCGGACTAAACGTTCTATATCTTGTAATTTTGACATAAATCAATAGAAGTATTTGAATATTTGTACTTTTTTACAAATTTTCAAATATTTTACTACATATAAGGTAACAAATATAAGGTAACTTTAAGGCTTTTGATGCAAAAAAATGGTTTCCGTTGATTTGCGGGTTGCACTAGTATACGTAGTAGGACCCGTCGATATGATGATACGGAACGTTTCATGAGCGAGTCCGACTTGCAATTGACCGGTTATTGTAATTTTGATTATATATTATGATTTACTGTGCCTCTAAAGGTTACAATATACAGATTTTTATTTTATTTCATGGGAACTTGGAAAAGGGGGACCTTATTAGTGGTCAACAAGTCTTTACTTCGTTTTATAGCTTTTTAGTTCTGATAGCAAATTTAATATTAATAATTGTTAATAATTTTTTTTAAATATAGTATCTTTACATCAGTACCTACATTCTAAAAAATTTCAAGAAGGTAAATTTCACTAGTCGAATAAAGAAAATCTACTCATAGTTCGTACCTACTAACAAAGCAATAAAATTGCGACGAATCCGAAATAGCTGAACGAGGTGATTTGCGAAGTGTAGCTTATTTGCACTCAAAGGTTAACGTGACATTTCGCGGGGAAAACCACAGGGGAAAACTTCCCGGCAGTTCTTGTTTTAGTCCATTTTATAATACAACTAGCTATTGCTCGCGACTTCCTTCGCTTGACCCAAAATTATCACTTCCGTATGGTCAGTCCCATAAAAAATAGCTTATTCTACTCCTGGACAACGTAGCTTTCTAAACGTAACTTTTAAAAATGGTCCAGTAGTTTATTAGTTACAATCATAAATATATACATATACTAGCTCTTACCCGCGGCTTCGCTCGCGCGCTGTTACTTTGGAATTTAAATTTCTTTATAGGTAGGTACTTCATTAAAGATCTTTACATAGTCGGGCGGATCGCTAGTATTGTATAAGTAAATCTTTAAAATAGATTGACCATGCTCAATTTTCCGGCTATATTGAGGTATTTTAAGCTCAAAGGAACAAAACGATTTTCTTCAGAGTTCAAACTTGCTATTCTAAATCTAATTTATTTTTTATAAATGATGGTTATTATATTTTTAAATACTTTTTTAACAATGTTCGATTTTGATCTTTTGAATGGTATTCAACGCAATTTTTGAGCTCTAAAATGTTTTCTTACCTTCATAATCTATAAAAATCTATATAAAAAAATCGTTTTGAGAGATCCCAAATAAATCAACCAATTTTGATCTAATTTACGGTATTTGACGCGGATTTTTAGACAGAAAAGTTAATTACATTTTTAAATCAATTGGTATATTATCCCAAAAATTATTTAAAAAATACTAAGTTTCTGTAAACAACAAAATATTAATATTTAAAAGCTGTACATTTTGAAAACTTGTTTCGATTTCGATTTTCGAAACTGCACTTGACGTAGTTTTTAAGAACTAAAATATTTTAGAAGGTCGAAAAGTGATTGGTTAAGAAATATCGAAATTATGTAAAAAAAATACACTTTTTGCAAACATGGAGGGTTTTGAGGAAAAGAGCTGACAAAATTTTGTAATTAATCAATAAGTACATTAATGTGGAAGTTATGTTAAAAAATACTTTTGCATCAAAATGTTTTTGAGATTTTGTACAAAATTTCTCAAAATCTCCTGGAACGAATTAGTTAAAATTTTCAAGAAGTCTTAAGTTGAGCAGAATCCAATCGAACACTATCAACGGAGTTTCGATCGGTCAAGCCGTTTAAGAAAAACATGTAAACACACACATACATACATACATATATGCAGACATACTAACGTCATCGTGAAAAAAGTCGGAAAAGGTTCCTAGAATCTCAAAACGTGGATATGGAGATCTGGTCAAAACTCGATTTTCTAAAATCGGTGCAAAATTAGAAACTTCCTTATCTACTATACATATATGTATGTAGCGGGAAGTTAAAAATCTAAAACTTGGAACTTAAAACACCCAAACCCCCTTTAAACTTTAAAATATTATTTAGATTGCGTTTTCGTTACGTGTTTGGGTTTGAAATGTTTTCCTAATTCTTTTAACAATATTATCGTACGTTATTATCCTAAACAACACATTTAAATTTTTTAACTTACAATAAATGTGTTTTAATGTAAACATTTTCGTATGTTTTACAAGCAGTGAAGACGAAGACTTCATTTAGGGCTGTATCAGATACAAATATTCCTCTAACCATATCAACCATATCAACAATCAATGATTTCGTGTTTTGCGTTGCGTAGTCGAATAAATATATCTTATAATAATAAAAGCCATAACCCGCCTTCAAGCGCAGTCGGGTATTTTTTATATAGTGTATAACATATATTTTTCTTACAATTAATACCGTGATTAATTGTAAGAAAATTTTTCCCCCGTGTTACTCCCGGGCTGCTTTGAAGAATAGGCCAACTGCCGTTCTGCCAGGCAGGTCGTAAAAGGCGACCGAGTGACTATGCGTGTCACTGCCATCGTGACTACTAGATGATAGAGTTCTGCATCGGCTCGACCGGGTCTGGTACCACCGCCTTACCTATTCCTGCCGCAATAGCGTCAGTGCTAGTCACTGTCGTGTTCCGGTTTGGAGGGTAAAGTAGTCTGTTAACATCTGCATTAGACCTCGCCACTAGATAGCAACGCACCATTAACACCTTTGGTGTCTATAGGCGATGGTTGACTCTTTCCACCAGGAGACCTATCTGCTTGTTTGCTATCTTATGATATAAAAAAAATTCGGATGTATTGACACCTCTCAACGGGTAGACGGGTGGTCCGGTTCTACACAGGGGGACAGTTATTGGGGAGCTGTGGCAAAATCCTCAACACATTGTGTCTTGTAAACACTCTCATATACTTTGTGTTCGAATATCATACGAAAAAAAAGTACAAGCATTTGACACCTCTCAAACTCAATCCAACGAGCTGATGACACTACGTACAGAGAGAGCCAATGAAATGTAGCACAGATACATAAAGTCGAAAAACATAACCCTCCTTCTCCTCCTTTTTTTATTTTTTAGTCGGGTCAAAAGGCGTATAATTCGCTATAATCTGCTTCGTAATTTTTGAGCCTTCATCGAACAATCGTCCATAAAAATATAAATATACCGTTAAAATCATTATCTTCTCTATGTAAGCTTCAATCGGATATAAGGACCATTGCTTCTTCTGATGGGATTCCTTGAACGTATTTAAAGTAATAATAATAATCATTGAAAACATACTGTACTGATGGTTACCCTTAACTTTGTTCTCGTAATAATTACATAGAAATTGGGTTCACTCTGACGATGTATAGTAAATTAAAACATATTTAAGATCTGGCCCATATCTAGAAGATTTTTGACCGGCTGCAATAAAGATTGCTTACTTGTAGAG
The DNA here is from genome assembly GCA_036924255.1 of Apodemia mormo. Lineage (NCBI taxonomy): Eukaryota > Metazoa > Arthropoda > Insecta > Lepidoptera > Riodinidae > Apodemia > Apodemia mormo. The sequence goes on along the minus strand of JAUPFN010000003.1, from coordinate 35,436,414 downwards.
TTCGTAAAATAGCATTATCTAGGGACGGAACGTAATCTTGACTCTTGAGACTAGACCGTTAGTTATATTATTCTGTGGTCTAGACTGATCCAGATGATTCGGATCTTAACCTAACACTTTATTATTTTTTTTTATTTAAATTATAAATTTTAAGAAAATTTATAAAATTATATACTCCATTGAAAAATTATATTTAGGGTTGCGTTTTTCAGAGGACGCAATATTTTTTGATTTGGAGGGGGGCTAGTGTAAGCTTAAGTTTAAGTTTGTGGAGACACCATCCTCGTCCCCCGGCCGCCACCTAGGAAAAAGTGGTGCGAAAATAAAATTGTGTTCTCTGAAAAACGCACGTTAAGACCTATAAAATGTGAAATTTCAATGGAGTAATATTATATTAGATATTCCATTAATAATTTTATGACAGGTACAAAGTACATGTAAACGACAGTATACAACCACATAGAGAAAAATGTATGTTATACATTCCTATCGTATAATATACATTTATGTATATTATACGATAGGAATGTATAGTCCTATCGTAGAGTTAACTTATAATAAGTTGATAAGGTACATGATGTCCGGCACCTTTATCATAAGATAGCAAACAAGCTGATGGCCCTCCTGATGGAGAGACAACCATCGCAGATGGACATCAAAGATGTTGATGGTGCATTGCTATCCCTGTGGCGGGGTCTAAGTGCCACATGCATACATTTACAGACCACCTTAACTTCCGAACCGAAACACGACAGTGACAAACACTGACGCTATTGCGGAAGGAATAGGTAAGGCGGTGGTACCAGACCCTGGCGAGACAATGCAGAACTCTACCAACTTGTAGCCACAATGGTAGTGACTCGCATAACCCATCCTTCGTCTTCAACGGCAGGTGCTCTATTTTTTAAAGAAGCCTGAACCAATACGGGAGAATAAAGTGTGTGTAATGTTTATTTTTATTAATTTAATGTGTTTCGAATGCATATGATTTAAAAATATTAGGTTTCTGCGCTCCTCCGCGATGTAAATTTTTACTGCTGTGCCAAATGGTATCTTCTCCACCGTTTGCGTAATTGCCTTAAAAGGCGGTACAAAGTTTTTACTTCACGTATTAATGTATAAATTACTAAAGGAAAACAATAAATATATTAGTAACACTAATCGACTTTGTGGAGTAGAATGCTTTATTTTAAAACCACGACTGTATTCACATTGGTGACCTGTTTTTCTTAGGGAAAAAATAAAAGTATATGTTACTTTATGCTTTACGTATCTATAAATATAGAGTTTTCTCAAATACATATGTACTAGCAATCGCCTATGGCCGAAATTTGATTATAAACTAAACAATGAAATGTCTTAAGTTTGACAATTAATGACAACTGATTTTACCCGGAAAGAAAATCGTAAGGATACATGTGTACTTATGTTATCATGAAGATATGAAGGAAGTGTGTGTAAAGTTTATTTTTATTAATTTAATGCATTCCTAATGCATTTTATTTAAATATATTAGGTTTCTACAGTTCTGCGCAATATAGACTTTAAGTAACTACGTCAAATTTTATACTTCTTCTAATTGTCTTAAAAGGGGTACAAAGTTTTCTCTTCAGATATTAATATGTAGATTAATTTAAAAGCTTTTTTCTTTACGTACGAGCTGCACCATGCAATCGGAAGCATTGTAATGGTTTTCGGTTAAACCCTCGGGAACGACATATTTCTTCGAGATAAAATTATTATAATTCTCGAGATATGATGAGTCAGCGTCGTTAAATCATTGAAGCATTTCACGGCACCTATCAACACGACTGAGTTTTTCGGCTTCGGTCAAATTATCCACCGGGCACGAAGCTTCCTGACTGCTAAATGTTCATGGAGGATTTTGTGCACTTGACTCATACCGATGCTTAAGCTTGTCCGAATCTGCTGATAAGTCACTCTTTTGTCAGTCACTATTATACGCCGCACAACACTGATGTTATCATTAGTCGTCGCCGTAGAAGGCCGGCCCTCACGCAGGTCATCGCCGGTGAGATCAGAGTGCTAAGTGGGAGTTTTTCTTTTTAGGTGAGAAACCAGTTTACCACTAGGTGGCGCGGTACAAATTCCCAGTAAACTCGAAACGCGCTCAGGATCGAATGCGAAAAGAAAAACTCACACTTAGCACTCAGTGCGATCACGTTTAAACTCATTAAACCAGTTGTAAACAGTGGAACGACATGGGGCATCATCGTGAAAGGCCAATCGAAGGAATCATAACTTTTTTGTTGAGTAAAATGACATCGAAAGTCATAAAAAAATCATGGTTCGACATTTTTTTTCGTGTTAGATTCATGCTGACATAGACAATCTAAACTCATTAAACCAGTTGTAAATAGTAGAATGATATGTGGCATCATCGTGAAAGGCCAATCGAAGGAATCATAACTTTTTTGTTGGCTTAAATGACATCGAAAGTCATAAAAAATCATGACACGACATTTTTTCGTGTTAAATTAATGCTGACATAGACAATTTTCAATTTGCTGCCAAATCTTAAAACAAATGTCAATTAATGAAATACATACTCAATAATATTGGCAAAGAGTTCAATTTTCAAAATTTAAACTTATTTTTTATTATATTAAGTGGTCATTGCTAAAATTTTTGAGTTTGACCCTTGCATAAGTAACAAACATCCAAACATACAAACATTCACGTTCATAATATGCATGGAAATGCACTTATCACACTAATATAAGGCAACATTGTTTTAATATCTAAAAATGGCAACCCTTGTTTGAGTTCTTAAAATAGTTTGTTGAAGGGCTATCATATTTGTAAACTTTAAATGGTAGATGTTTAGCACCTGTGATTTACACTACCCATCAAATCCCGTCCGTCGAAGTATTTCAGGGCTTGTATTTAAAGAAGAATAATTGAACTGACTCGTTCTAAATTTACCGGATGTTGATTTTGGCCAGGTAAATTCTGTTAAAAAAATTGCGTTTTATTTCAGCTATATAGCCATACGAAGAGTGTTATGTAAGAAGAAAAAGTGTTTTTATTTTGTAGTTTAAATGCCCTGATGACGGACGAGTAAAACCGCGGTATTGTGGTGTGTGGTAATAACGCGGTTTTATATACTGACGAGCCTGTACGTGAAGCAAAAACTTTGCACCCCTTTTTAAGACAATTATGCAAACTGTGAAGTATGAAATTTGGCACAGCTAAAGTTTACATTGCGGAGGAGTGCAGAAGCCTAATAATATGCTTAAAAATACATTAAATCTATACACATATAATAAAATCGTAGGAAAGTCAAAAATGTACATTGAATATTTTTTTAAAAGAATACTTGGTGCGTGATCTACAATCGATATCGAAGCCAGAAATATAGTTTTTAGAATTTTTGTCTGTTTGTCTGTATGTATGTCCGGGGTAAACTGAAAAAGTAATATTATATATTACTAACAGGTAGGGTCAACATATAGGCTACATATTATCACCTATGGGAGAGGAGCTGTGCGGAGAAACCGAAGTCCGCGCGGACGAAGTTGCGGGCAACACCTAGTTATGTAATAAAAATAAACATTACACACAACATTTATTCAATATATATGATAATCGTAATATACACACATATACACACAAGAAAATAGTGTACTATTTTCTTAACAGCCAAAATCTGTTGTCAAACTTAAAAGAGATTTTATTGTTACAGTGCGATCGCTAGTCATATTATGACATATCTCTTACAATAAGTAGGTATTACGATTGCTATGCACTAATGATATTCTCTTTGTTGCAGGTATAGCGTTACGACCATTCGGGCTCTCTCTAATATATTTATTACTTTACTTAATAGCACCGTTCCCACAAGTACCAGATTCAAAAACACTGAAAGGTATGTGGAGTATAAATTACATATACATATTATATATATTTAAATAACAAAATTCGAAGCAAGCTGGGCTAAAATGGAAGTCTTTTTATGTCCACCTCGATGGATGTTGGTCGGTGTAAAAATCAAGGATTACCAAAGATTTTACCAAATTGTACTACGCTTGTATCATTTGCTTTGATCTGGTGAAATGTTTCCTCGTTTCGTTCCTATTTTCAACATTACCAAAATGTGGATAAGAAACAGACCTGTCGTGGCCATAAAACATCAATTTTCGATCCCAGTTGTTATTTCTGGAATAAGAGTCCTTCCGTTATAGAAGAGTGTATTTTTAATGTAAGGCGCTTTTCCTATCTTCTTCCGCTAATATTTTGTGTTAATTTATTTAACACATTAACAATATTAGTCACGTAAAAACGGCTAAACTCATAATATTCTCTGGATTACCTGGATGAACTCATTGTTTCTATCAGATTTACAAAAATCTTTATTCTCGCAACGGATTGCCGTACCTATTAAATATAAGTATTAATAATATGGTAGCTATTACATTACAAACTATAATTCCTGAAAAGTATTATGTGTAAACATATTATTTATCGTAACGCTTTTAGCAATGACTCATTAGCCTATTCGCAAAAACATGACCAAGATGTAAAAAAGCTTAATTGTTGAGTAGTTCCCAGCATTGTTATTTATGGCGTATGTACTTTGGGTGTGTGAAAATAAAATTGTATTTTAACATTTTAAAATCGCCAAATTTTTTCGAGTGTGTAATCAAACTGTGGTTCGAATAGAAATAGGTAATTTAACCCGCGGCTACATATATCGGCCTGCAGCGAAGGTATACGAATAGATAACACTACCATGGCGAAGATTCGCACTAGCACGATGTTGTGACGAACTACAGCGCGACAACTGCTTACGTCATAATGACGTCGAATTATCACTGGTCCTCAAATTGTGGTCGGCAGGTTATATTTGTGCGGCCTGCTGATGATATTTGTGTGGCCCACGACAAAGCAAACAAGAATATTGTAAAGTTCCTTAAAATATTTTTTCTCAAATTCTTAATTCATGAACATCTGTTCCTTAAATTCTTTAATTTTATCCTACTGTGTGCATTCCATTCGTCCAAAGATTACGAGCTTATGATACAATTTCATAAATATGAAAGGTCATATCGTCGTATGTTTTTTTTTTACTATCATGGAACAAAATAAAATGCATACGTCGATACACATCAAATACGGCTTATACATAAAATTACCTAAACATATGTATGCGAATAAATTATAGTTTGTGATTATTATTACTATTGTTTATCCTATTATATTATAGTTTCTTTGTCGTGAGTCGCACAAATATCACCTGCGGACCGCAGTTTGACTTCCACTGCAGTAACGCCCTTCGCGACGCAGTTGTGCGATAGACCGATACACTGCTAGCGCGAATCTTCGCCAGAGCCCGATATGTACAGCTGTGCGATTAGAAAAACTAAATAACTAATATATAAATAACTGATATTAGCAATGACTAATAAACTGAATAATAAATAACTGATTTTTGGAAATTTTCAGTTTACTTAGCGGAAAACGCATTCTGGGAGCCTATACAGAGACATAATTTGCGTACAGTCCCGCAGGCATATCACCTAAAATCTGCAAAGCGCCAGCGATCAGCGATAATTGTTAAACTTAACAAAAAATCATAAAAAACGTTGCCAATTGCTTACTGATCGCTGGATGCAGATGTGATGTCACAGCACCAAAAATAATCAAGCGTTAACAACTGCCACTAATCTACATAATGTGTCTTGTAATAATAACCAAACAATTACGATTTTTTTAGTATCGATAGGGAAGTACTTAACCACGATCTCGCCTGATGGTAAGCTAAGATGCAGCCTAAAATGGATCGCGCTTCCCTAGAAGGTACCTTTTTCATATCATAAGATAGCAAACAAGCCGATGGGTCTCCTGATGGAAAGAGTCAACCATCGCCTATAGACACCAAAGATGTTAATGGTGCGTTGCTATCTTGTGGCGAGGTTTATTGCCACATGCATAAGTTTACCGGCTACCTTACCCTCCGGAACACGATAGCGACAAGCACTGACGCTATTGCGGCAGGAATAGGTAAGGCGGTGGTACCAGAACCCGGGCGAGACAATGCAGAACTCTACCACCTAGTAGCCACGATGGTAGTGACTTGATAGCCAATCGGTCGCCTTTTACGACCTGCCTGGCAGAACGGCAGTTGGCCTATTCTTCAAAGGAGGCCGGGACCAACTCTTCTCTTGAAGATCCCTAGGTTGTACTCGTCGGGAAAAACAGATTAACAGATTTGGGAAGCATATTCCATATTTATATGTATATATATACATTTTATTAACGATAATTGCACATTGCGAGATACGTATTAGCCCCGCCAGATTTCGAGGAAAATTAAGATCAGGGATTATATCCTCTACTCTAAATAAATAAATAATAAGAGTAAGTACGTACGGCGATAGGGATCACCATCACCTCGCCAAACAACAAAACGGTGAATCGTGGTAAACCGAAAAAATCGATCGACGTTCAGTTTACCCTGTCTACCCTACATAGCATGGGAACTGGGCGATACTAACATTGTTTCGTCAATTTTTAAAATTTTATATTTAATGGTACTAAGTGAAAACATTTTTTGTCCAATAATAATAGTGTATCAGTATGTATAATATAGCAATTTATGTTTTAGGTTGGCATGGAAAATATTTACTACTGGTACTCGTTGTCTCATCTTTACTACTTTTTGTCCACGCGATATGGCATGGTGTATTGGCAGGCTTTGAACCTTATGGATCACTTCTCGAAGACTATCCTATTATACAGAAAATCGGCCACAATCTCGGGTTGGTGTCCTACGATGGAATCGACGTGCAAATGGCAGTGCATTTTTTGGCACCCGAGGTAATTTTGGTATATTGTTGCTAATGAAATTAACTTTAATGTTTGATGATTCAATTTTAGGCCTTGAATTTAATGAGTCAGGATCTAATTTGAAGCATGTTTAACCATTTAACACATTATTGGTTTATTATATTGGTTTGTGAGATAGCCGATTGATTTAGTAATTTTTTACTTATACGTTGTAAATATATGTATAAACGTGTTTAACTATCTAAAATTATTTTAAAAGCAAAGCCAACTTAAGGTACTTAGAAAAACCTTTTATAGGACAGTGAAAGTCAACAAGTAGACGGCCGATAAAAGCCACCTAAGTCTTTATACATCCGTACCATCAAAAATGCCCTTGTCGTGTTTCTGTCTCGTAATAATTCGTAAAGTCTTATGCAGGTATAAGTTTACCTTGTCTTGATTGTAAGGTGTAAATGTTGTCTAAAGTCACCTGCCAGATAAATAGAATACTTAAATACTTTGCTCTGATGCAGTACGCAGTCCAGTAGCCAAAATCACTGTTGCGTCTGCGTGATTGGTATCGTTGTAAATAGTCTAACGATTCGTATTCGGATTGGTAAACTGTTGTGATTCGTATTGAATATCTTACATGTAATCAGATATACCTCATGGACCTGATTGTTTGGTGTTGCGTAGCGATGCAGGTTCGCTCTGTCTGTCGCATTTATCGGTTTGACCGAGTAGTCGTTTTAAATGTACCTGATACTTATAGAAATGTAAGGTACTCTATGGGATTCACATTTGCTGTTTGATGTCAATTCTGACTCCCTAATCAGAAACATTTTAAAAACCTAGTATAAAGTTTACGACAAAATGTTTTGGTAATAATTAGGGCCATTCTTTTAACTCATCTTAAATGTTATAACGTTACACCGTCATCAAACAGGGCAAAAGAGCCTCAATAGTAGAAATAAGACGCACAAAATATGCGATATGTCTTTGGTCAGAATATTATAATATGGGTTATTATATATTCTAATCAAGAACTTGGACAACGTTTGCACAGTTTCAACGTTTTTATGTCACAATGTCATAAATCGATGGAACAGTGAATGTTCCGAAAAGTATGTAATCTAGACTGATCAATAGAAAGGATAATTTTTGGTCGATGTAAAATATCATTCTATAACACGTTCACATTATCTATGGACCTGACATTTATGATGTCATATTGGCAGTACACACCAAAAAAAGCCTCGACGGGATAAACAGTGGAAAGTAAAACTGGAACAGAGCAACGAATTTCTGCAGTTAGTACATCATGTGCCCGTGTTGTAAGGATATTTGAACGGTTTGAGAAAAAAAAACCGCATCTCGTCGCAATATGTAACCGAGATTATTATGATTTTGTTAACGGTAAATATTAATAAGTAATATTGTTTTCAGTTAGTCATGACAATTGCTTCAATTATAGTATATTTAGTTACTCGTAAACTTCTAACTGGGAACGCCAATAATGAAGTTATTCGAAAGGATTCCAAGCATCAGAAGTACCCCTTCCTTACAAGTGCAGGTATGTAAGTGCAGATGTTAATTTTTTTTAAAATATTTTGATGACTGACTGAAACTGTACTGAAAAAATCTAAAATACTTGCACACCAGATGAACGGTGACCAGAATGTAAATCACGACGAATAATTTTGTCTCTTTAATCTAACTTTCAGAAACAACATTGTTTTGGGAGACTGGTTTTGTATATACCAAATTTTTTAACCAATTTATCGATCTATATTTTCTATATAACAACTTTTACTATATAATTAAAAAAAATATCTATCATATTCATTACTAATTATGCACATTGGTCAGACTCCACACTCTTCAGTACCACTTATTCATCATAAATGATGGCAAAAATCTATCATTGAATTTCAATTATAATTGTGGACCGTTTTAATTCTTAGTTATGCCATAAGCTTTCGGGCAGCTCGATGCCTAGGGGAAAACAGAGACCTATCGAGCTATACCTATGCACATTAATTATAAGTCTGTGAACATTTACAAAGACTAGATTTCGATACAGACAACAAATATTGAAGTTCCAAGTAATCACGGAGTACGTGTCATAACGACTAAACAACTTAAATATAAACAAGTCATAGTCAGGCTAATTTCAACCTTACGTTTTATACGAGAGAGACATTGTGGCATAGCTGTTTGTGTGGCGTTTTCTTATCTATACATGTATACAAATAAAATAAGATAAGGGTGTCTGTTTGTAATATTAAAATAACCACTTTAAACTAAATGCATATATATGTATTCACGGTACATATACCAAAATAATATTTTTTACAATTTTTGGCTGTCGCGTCGGCCTCTGGAACGGCTGGACCGATTTGGACGGGACTTTTACTGGCAGATACCTGATGTAATAAGGAGTAACTTAGGCTACTTTTATTTTAGAATTTTTTCCACGCGGATGAATTCGCGGACACAGCTAGTTGTTGGATAAAAGCAGCTGTCTCTTTTTTATTTACTCTTCAGTTTTTCTAAAATATTCGTAACAATGTTATACACGTAGACAAAGTAGTGGTCACAAGCAAATAATTTGCTTACTTTGGTATTAGATCATTAGATCAGTTCATGTAATTTGTCCAGCTTTATTATATTTTTAGGATACCTCTGCAGCTCATTTTTGTTTGAAGTGACCCTCTCCCTTCCTGCCAGCTAAATCATTGTTTCTGGATGTGTAAAAATACAGTAATAGTATAAAATGAAGTTAAAAGGACATCTATCTCAGCTGTGTAGGCTTTACAAGTTTACTAGTAATAGTCGACAAACTTACAAAATGGCAGTATTATTGTGATGGTCAAATACAGAGCCCTGCATTGCGCGTGGTCTGAGTTCTGACATGCGTTTAGCCGGTTGTATTGGCTTGTTGTAAATTCGGCACACAAAAATGACATAAAAATATGTGTAAATTCGCCACAACTCTAATTTCGTATTGTAAACTCGCCACACATCTTTTTAACTATTGTAAATTCGCCACACTGATTTTTTTAGTACAGTACGCAGGAGAATCAAATGAAAAATATAATAATATATTTATATATTATTGTAATAATCGCAACAAGTATTAAAATTTTAATTTTCATCTATATTAAAATCACAGTTAAATAATCACTTTAATAACTTAGTTATCTAAATTTAAAAAACATTAATAACTAAACTAAAAAACAATTATATAACAATCACCGTAATGTTTTAACCTAATTAAAAAAGTCTGTCTGTCAATGTCGTGTTCCGGTTTGAAAGGTAAGGTAGTCGGCAAACTTACACACATGGTACTATCATTCCGCCACGATCTAATCACGTCTTTGGAGTAGGCATGGATCATTTAACAGTTAACATATTAAATTTCATACTAAATTTTTTTAACGATTAACAACTGTTATCTATATTAGCAACAGCTAGTATGATAATAATGTTATTAAAAAAATTTCGAGAGACCGTGATAATAATAACTGTTAATAGTTATTAAAACTATTCTAGAGAACCTTTTTTTTGGTAGCTTCGTGTTTTTACTGCTTCTAATACTTATTATATATAGGCTACTGATATATTATAACAATATGTGGTTGACCGAGCTTTGCTCGGTTTTTCACATACCCATATCTTGGGAACCGAGCTTTTCTTGAACCTGGAACCTTGATAAATCGATTCCTTGAGCCGAAAAACCCCTAATTTGTGACTTTCATGAAAATCGTTGGAGCCGTTTCCGAGATCGTTGATATATATTTATATATATACAAGAATTGCTCTTTTAAAGGTATTAGATAAATAAATAACTGTTAAATATTAATTAACTTTAACAACATAACAGTTAATCTAATTTAACAATAATTTCCATGCCTACTTTCGGGCCGTCCATTAGTCACGTGAGGCTCGAAAGGGAGGAGGGATCCATAAAAATCACAAGGGGGGGGGGGGGGGGAGTGTAGTAATATATCACGTGTATTTATTTGCAAGATGCTTAGGTATATTGCTTGTCTAGTCACTGGTGTTAAAGAAAGTCGTGCTAATCCGTGGTCCGAGGACACTACATTAATATTCATGTATTAATACAAAAAACTTTTTCGCATTATTTTTATTATTTTTATACAAGGTTAAATAAAACCTTGCTATTGATTTTCATGAAACTATTTAACCACAATTTTCGCCCTGTTGCGTTATTTATATTTAAATAAATATAGGAATAATATATAATTCGAATAATAAGTATGCCTGACTCTTAACACTATGTCATAGTTTATTTTAATCTCTAGACTTGCGTTCTCTACAAATTACTGAATGAATTATATTTTGTTGTGACATTTTAATGTTTAATACCTAACTACTTTTACAAGAAGTATAGTATATAGAATCTTATTAACAAATTTACATTAAAATAAATCCAGTATCTATCAGAAATACAATTAATAAACTTTTAGTAAATCATAAGAAATAAAATTATTAAACTTAATGTCACCCTAGGAATGTGCATATACTATGCCTATTTTGTTTGGTAGATATTTAGGATGAAATGTATTTTATTAAAAAACTATCATTCCCTTGCTATTCCCTAGGCAGATTCAATCGAATTTTAATGGAACTTTTGGTTTTGCTAAGATAAACAAAAAAAAATATTATTAACCCTATATTAACAATTTATTATAAGCATGTTTTTTTTATAGAAAAGGGGGCAAACGGACAGGAGGCTCACCTGATGGTAAGTGATCACCACCGCCCATAGACAACCACACTATCAGAAGATTTGCAGTTGCGTTGCCGGCCTTTTAAGAAAGAGTAGGCTCTTTTCTTGAAGGTCCCTAAGTCGTATCCGTTTGGAAAAACCCCTGCCGGTAATTGGTTCCACAGAGGAATAGTGCGGGGGAAGAAGTGCCTCGAGAATCGCACAGTTGTGGATTTCCAGACATCGAGATGATGAGGATGAAATTTTGAATTTTGTCTGTAATGTAGTTTGTTTGGTAATGTAGCGATTAAGCATCTACAAAAACTTATTCCATTCAAACATCTTAATAATATGTATTACTATAATAAAGTTTAGTTGAAAATATTCTGAGTTACAGAAAATTGTAACTCGGAATAACAATATAATGAACGGAAAATGGCTCTATAGGTCCCGATTGTGGCGCTGTATTTATTTATCTTATGATTGTGTTTTTTTTTTCTCTGTTTCGTATTATCGATAATTTTTGTTTTTCAGTTTTGTGATTTCATTATCTCACATTGAACATTTTATTAACGATGTAATAACCACCGGTAGTTACAAATATGTTTAAGTGCTACTGCACTTGATTAACTGTTAAGTTATTAAGTTATTAACGTATTTTTATTTAATTATATATATATTTTTATTAGTATTTATTTGATATTATATTATTTTATTATGTCATCTGATACTGATAGCGCTTCTTTCTATTCTGCCCTAGACTCTGATTCGTCTTCCGACTCAACTACAGTTGCCCAGACCCTTGACACAATGATAACTCAACACTTTTCTCAATACAATAACCATTTTAATGTTTGTTATATTAATGCTCAAAGTATCCCCCAACATTACAATGAACTATATGATACCTTTAATTCTCCTTGTGTGAATGCTATTCTTGTGTCTGAGAGTTGGCTTAAACCTTCCTACAGCTCTAATCTTTGCAGTTTACCCGGCTATGTACTTCTTCGTAATGATCGTTTGAATAACCGGGGTGGTGGGGTTGCCATTTATCTACAAAGCAAAATATCTTTTAAAATATTAGCAACTTCATCGACACCTTACTCGGAAGCCATCGAATATCTCATGTTGGAGATAATTGTTAGTGGAGTAAAGGTACTTCTTGGCATTGTTTATAGTCCACCAAATGTTAATTATTTTTCTGACTTTGAATCTCTTTTAGCCTTGTACAGTAATGAGTATTCTCATCATGTTATAATGGGGGATTTTAACACTGATGTACTAAGAGACACTCAAAGAGCACGAGAACTTCACTCAATTTTAAATTCTTATTGTCTAACGCTCTTACCCCTTAATCCCACACATCACAATATAAATGCTGAAGACTCATTAATTGATTTAATAATGGTATCTTCACCAACACACGCGGTGGATTATGGTCAGTTTTCAGCCCCGGGTTTCTCCCGTCATGATTTGATACACTTGTCGTATAAATTGAGACCTCCTAAGCCTCGAGTGAAAATCTTGAAATTGCGTAATTTTGCAAGAATTAATCAAGCAGATTTAGAACAGGATGCTTCTTCTATTGATTGGTCAGATGTCTTTGACAGCTTAACTATAGATGCCAAGGTCAATTGTTTCACCAAGAAAATTATTGAATTGTATGACAGACACGCTCCTATTCATCGTGTGAAAATAAAGCGCCCTCCTGCTCCTTGGATTACACCTGAAATCCGAAAAATGATGAAAAGACGGGATCGAGCATTTTGTCATTTCAAGAGGGACAGATGTTCGGAGAACTGGTGTTACTTTAAAAAAATTAGAAATCGCTGCAATCAGATGGTGAGGTCAGCTAAACGTAGATATATCCATGATAATATATCCAATTCGTCTCCACCACATGTTTGGAAATTCTTAAATTCTCTTGGTGTTTCCACTTCCGTAAATAACTGCTCTCTAAATATATCTGCTAATGAATTTAACATCTTTTTCTCAGCCACACATATCATGGATGACACAATCAAATCTCGTACAATATCTTATATACGCTCAATGAACCCCTTTCACAATAATATATTTACTTTTTCACCTGTCACTAATGAAGACACGATAAAGGCAATGCTTGCCATTAAATCAAAAGCCGTTGGATGTGATCAGGTGAGTAGAGACATGATTTTTAGAATCAAAGAATTTATTGTGCCTGTTATAACACATTTAATTAATTTTTCCCTATCCAGTGAATTTCCTACTCTCTGGCGTAAAGCACTCATTCTGCCGCTTCCCAAAATCTCTAATCCTAGTGCTACTAACCACTTCAGACCCATATCTATACTTCCTTTTCTCTCAAAAATTCTCGAGGCAGTTGCTCATAATCAGATCACTAAGTACCTGAATGAGATAAATTATCTGAGTCCCTGTCAATCGGGCTTCCGTATGGGGCATAGCACGACTACTGCTCTCCTGAAAGTTACTGAAGATATAAGGTCCGCTATGGAAGAGTCATGGTTGTCAGTCCTAGTTTTAATCGATTTTTCCAATGCTTTCAATACAGTCAACCATGACATTTTAATAGCGGTCCTTGCTCACCTTGGCCTATCCCCGTCTGCCTTAAATTGGTTTTCATCCTACGTTAGAGGCCGTCAGCAAGCAGTTCGTGTTAACGATAATTTATCTGACTGGTGTGACGTATTGACAGGCGTTCCTCAGGGTGGGATCCTATCTCCCCTCCTTTTTTCCGTAGTCATAAACCTAATTACTAACCGATTAAGCTGTTCTCACCATTTGTATGCAGATGATTTGCAAATTTATGCCCAATCAAACTTAGGGAGGGTTCAAAGTTTGGATTGGAGCACTATTTCAGCGGTAGTTTTTGATAACATTACTATCCCCTTTCTCCCTTACGTCAAAGATCTAGGACTCATAATAGACCAAACTCTATCTTGGTTACCACATACTACTGAACTTTGTCGTAAGGTTAATATGGCTTTACGATCCCTTTATCGGTACAAAAACTTTTTGCCACCCCAATCAAAACTCCTACTTGTGCAGACCCTAGTTATACCAATACTTGATTATGCCGACGTGTGTTTCGTAGATTTAAGTCAAGCCCTTTTAGACAGATTAGAACGCATGCTTAACAATTGTATACGGTTCATCTTTGGTCTGCGTAAGTTTGATCACGTCTCATTATATCGCTCTAAACTGAAATGGCTTCCGATCCGCCAACGAAGACAGTTGAGAGTGCTTTGTACATTATTCACAATTCTTTATAATCCTAATGCACCTCAATATCTTAAGTCAAAATTCATATTTCAGCATGCCACACATTCACGCCAACTTCGTTCAGAAAATATCCCGACTCTTCAAGTACCTTTTTGTCGTACCGATTTCTTATCCAAATCTTTTTCTTCTGAAGCTGTGAGGCTTTGGAATACTCTTCCCATTGATATTAGGAATAGTCCCTCCAAATTGCCTTTTAAACGTTCTCTCTGTAAGCATTTGGCAGAATAATGGTGTTACGCGCTATGGTAGTATAATATGTATGTATATATGTATTTATATAACTATATATAAATATGTACTTGTATATATATATAATATATATATATATATATATATATATATATATATATATATATATATATATATATATATAGGTATTTATGTAGGTATATGTATAATGTATTATATATGTAATATATTATTTGTATCTAAGTATATTGTAATATCGTATTATCTTATTGTTTTCTTTAATTTTAATTTATCTTAATAATAATCAAGAAGGTATGTCAGTAGTAAACGATTATAAGTTTCTCTGTGCACCCCCATCGTAAACACTGTTTATATTTGTTTAAGGTTGACTGGTAGAGAATGTCATGTAGCATTAAGTCCACCTCTGTACATGTTGTGCATAAATTTTAAATAAATAAATAAATAAATAATATAGGCATTTTTAGGGATTATTCTTGAAAATCGAAATCTTAGCAACAACTCCTAGACTGATGGCAGTGTGTTTACAGTCCCGTGCATGTGTATTTCATTATTCCACGTATATATATTAAATAAGACACACAGATTTTTCTTCATTATATTTAACAACTCGCTACTTGACTTTTTCCATATTTCAAACTTTTTTCCTATTATGTTAATTGATCAACGATAATTAAAACACTTATTATTCGGTTGATATAAAATTTGGCATTTATACAAACAATGAATCACTCAAATTGTTGCAACTTAGTAAATTATACTTACACATGAATCACCTACTCATTCCGCGAAATTGGAAACGCACCTTCGTTTTAAGTATTTTTAAATGCTACGATAAAAAATGATTTTTTGTATTTATAAATGCTATGATAAAAAATAATGATTTTTCTCAATTTCAGGAAAATATATAGCGTTATTTCTTATTATGTTCTCTGGAATAATGCGGCCAAGTATCACTTCGGGAATATACTTCTTGGTGTTTATGGGTGCTGCTACTGCATGGTCGCTGGGCAGACCGTTAGAGCGAGGGTTTGCAGTAATCAGCCGCTGTCTAATGGCGATCATGGGGGTGCATATAGCCGTGCTTCTAGTCTATCAGTGTTCTTGGCTAATTACAATTTATCCACCTGAGAATAATTTTGCTAGGTACGTTGCTCACATTTATATATGGAATTGATTTTAACCCTCGTTAAGGTAAGGCTTGTTAAGGCTTTTCCCCGTGTTGGTCCTGGGCTCCTTTGAAGAATAGGCCAACTGCTGTTCTGCCAGGCAGGTCGTAAAAGGCGATTGGCTTTACAAGTCACTACCATCGTGACAACTAGGTGGTAGAGTTCTGCATTGTCTCGCCCAGGTCAATTACCACCGCCTTACCTATTCCTGCCGCAATAGCGTCAGTGCTTGTCACTGTCGTGTTCCGGTTTGGAGAGTAAGGTAGCTGGTAAACTTATGGATGCGGCCTTACACCTCGCCACAAAATAGCAACGCCATTAACACCTTTGGTGTCTATAGGCGATGGTTGACTCTTTCCTTCAGGAGACCCATCTGCTTGTTTGCTATCTTATAACAATTATAAAAAAAACATGTATTTTTTTACTTTGCATTTAATTAACCACTAAACAATAATGTTGGTAGGTTGTAGATAAGTTTACATTTTTATATGGACCCAGCTGACCTGCGCAGCTTTTCTTGCAAATAGATTAACGGGTCATCAAAGTAAAAAATTAAAAATCTCATCTCTTATTAGCTTCTTAGGAGTCAATTATTTTTTAAAAAGGACCATATAATTAACCCTGAGTCTTCAACTATCTTCTTGCCAATTTCATCAAAATCGGTTCAGCGGCTTAACCGTGACATAACATACAAGCAGCCAGATAGACATTCGAATTTATATTTTTATTAAGGTAGAAGTAATCGGGAACAATTTAAAAAAAATGAGTTAATAAAAGCATCATAAAATAGTTACAACTAATACTTAGATTCTAGATTGCTATTGAAATTTTTGTAATAAATGACACCAATAATATAATTATTAGTAAATAGCTATAAGATAGGACCAACAAACAGGACTTCGTTCTCTACAATTATTGATCAGACTAATTACGCGTTACTACTGCGCCATCACCGCTGGTGGACAATCTCGTGTTAAAATTTATGATGATATGATTAAATAATATGAGCTGCTACTAAAATTTTCCCAGATAACATCTCAATTACATTTTTGTCCCATGATCTTATAATCTTGGTCGATCAAAATCAGATCATAATTCAAGCTCCACTTGAACTAGTGCCTGTCCCGAAGAAACACGAATTTTCACATTCATAATTTTTAATTTCTTAACTAGCCATTTTTTGTTTCATTGAATTCGTAGTTTTTCGTGGTTATTCGGCTCCGATTATGAGGTCCCGAGACAGTTTTTTTTTTAGGAAAAAAAAACAATTATTTAATTATTATTGTACGCAACAATCACTAAAACAAAAAATACCTAAAGAAAATAATTAAAATGGCCGAGCTTATTTCTAGTGAAAAAGATTCTTTCCTGCCAACCCGTAACAAGGAAAAATTAAAATGATGTGTTACAGTTAATACACCAGTGTCTTGGTGGAGTACATAGAACAGTCGGCCTCAGTTTCTGAAACATACAAGTGATAGTCTTTAAAGATCGACAAAATGCGGCAATAGGTATGTTCATTGTTAGCCATCTCGCCAAGCAACAAAACGAGGCAAAATTTTTCCCCGTGTTGGTTCCGGGCTCCTTTGAAGAATAGACCAACTGCCGTTTTGCCAGGCAGGTCGTAAAAGGCGACCGATTGGCTATGCGAGTCACTACCATCGTGGCTACTAGGTGGTAGAGTTCTGCATTGTCTCGCCCGGGTCTGGTACCACCGCCTTACCTATTCCTGGCGCAATAGTGTCAGTGCTTGTCGCTGTCGTGTTCCGGTTTAGAGGGTAAGGTAGCCGGTTAACTTATGCAATGTGGCATTAGACCTCGCCACAAGATAGCAACGTACCATTAACACCTTTGGTGTCTATAGGCGATGGTTGACTCTTTCCATCAGGAGACCCATCTGCTTGTTTCCTATCTTATGACATAAAAAAAATGAACTGGATAGGAGTCTGCAAGAGCACCGGCGTAATAATATTTGTCTATTTTTTAGGTATTTTGGTTTAACGAAACTTGTTATTATTAACGAAACAGACCCAAATAACTTTACGTATGAAGTGACAGACGATCATATGTGGGCAACATTGGCGAGTCCCTTAGTTATTTTATTTACGTATTTTTTCCTTGCCATTGAGAGTCGAGAATTATTCAAACCAAAGGTACGTATGTAAAAACTTTACAATATTTTATAATATTTAACAATTTCACAATATTTTAACTCAAACTAATGCTAATATGCTTTAAAGGCTCCACCACATAGCCGCGATATATATCGTTCTAGAAGAAAAATAACTCTTAAAAATACGCGATGGAACTACAATATTGGAAATTCTTTTTAAATATCATTATTTCAACCAAATTTCTGTCTTTCTTTAATCATTTTATCAAAGGATTGCAACAGAATAACCGCATCTTCGTAATTGACAATTAAGAGGATGTGCATCAAATATTAATACCTAATTAATTATGACCTGATGTTTGTATCGTCGCATATCTAAACAATTTAGTCTCTTAGCATATTGTCGTCACTTGTAAGTTGTATCAGTGCATGTTGCGGGACATATTATTGCGATTGTATGGTGGAGACTTAAAATCATTTCATTGGACGTTTGGAAAACTAATGGCGTAGACTAATCTGGCTGTAGTTAAGCTGTTTTAATTTTTGCTAATGGGGCTGGTAGGCGAGGAAAAAGAGCGCATTAACCGGTTTAGAAGCAGGGAAACAAAATGGTTCATTGATACGAGGCGTGTCGTTCCGTCGCGGCAACGCGCCTCGCGACAAATGGAGAAACGCCACCAAGAAAGCACGAGTAAGACAAACTGAATGAGAAATTTGTTAATATCCTATCAGACCACTTATATCTGTACTATGTGCACTTTTGATTAGTTAGTCTAGTAGTGTGTAGACTAGTACTTTTTAGATTTGGAGCACTAGTTTCGTTTTTAGAGTTCCGTGGTCATTTTAAAATTTTCCGAATGAGTTGGTCAACCACAATTGCTTATATTTTTGATGTAACAGAAGAATAAAAATAAATAAGCCTGCCATTAAATAACTTTTACTGATACAATGTAACTATGTAACGTTAAAATTAATTGGAGCACCAGTTAAATTTGCATGACACATGAAACAATATGTGACGTGATATATTATCCAGCAGAACAAAAATCTTTGCTAGATTTGTCATTGCATTTTAGGTTAAGTTTTCTTTACGATTTTAAAGACTCTGAGAAAATGTTAGAAAGTGTTAAAAAGTAAAAACTAAAGTTATTGGCAAAAATCATGAAGGCGTTGTTATTTCTAAGAAACTATAATATAACTATTTTTTATATTTATATTAAACTTATATTTTATACCCAAATTATTCAAGATATGAAAACTAAAAATAGGTGTATTTTTATGTTTTGATCAGTATCATGATTTTTTTGTTGATTGGAACTACAAATCACCTAAGTAACTACGGAACCCTATACTATGCGTGAACCGACATGCACTTGGTCTACAATTTTATAGACATTTTTAAATTATTGCAACAATTTGACGGAACTTAAAAATAACAATTGTATATAGTAACTAGAGTTTAGCGCACCTTGCTACGATTGCATGTGCTAACCTTTTAACATTGTTTTGGTTAATTTTTGGCTTCGTGATGTACGAATGAATATTATTATTATTTGCAACCTGCTTTAATTCTTTTATAGGTTGCATTTTCGTACATAAATTCCAATGCACTCCGGGGGAAGGCCGATGAGACTGCTCCTGTAGGTATTATTTTATGTTGTTAATTGTTTTAATGTTGTACGTTTGTAGCAGTGTCTTTGGGCATGTGCACATATTGTGTTAAAGCGCTTTGCTTGTTGTTATTTGCAAGCATCTGGAAAATACAGACCTATGTTAGATCCTAGCTATGCAACGAAACTCTTAGCGAGATTAAAGTTTTAAAAGAAATCCCATGGAAATAATGTATTTTTTCGGAGTAGAAAAACCTATAGGATGAGTCTGGATATATATACACTACTTGAATACTAAATTTTATTCAAACCCGTTAAGCAGTTTTTGCGTGATTAAATTGCGAACACTAAACATACAAACCTCCGCATTTATAATATAAGCAGAATTCGATGTTTTAAATTTTAACAATGTTGACCTGTCCAAATTTCAATGAAATTCTGTTTAAAAATGTGTAATCCTATAGTTTGCAATGGTTAACGCTAAAACTTATTAGTCGATTTTAGGATCTCTTTCACTTATAAAAAGCTACATTAATTAATTAATATCAGTGAGATACATAATATATAATTTATTAATATATAAAGATGCGTGAAAAGTTCCAATGTGGCCTGCAAAGGTATCAAAAAATTGGTTACATAGATAAATAAATAAAACTATTCACGGGACAAATTACACTTACTGATCTAACCCCAAAGTAAGCAAATTATTTGCATATGTTATGGGTGTTAGGCAACGATACTAATACATAGAAATACATACCTAAATACTAGAATATTTAATAAACACCCAAACCCGGTAATACAAACATTTAGGCTCATCACACAAATGTATGTCCCCGTCCGGGATCGAACCGGACCCCATCGATTGCGTAGTCAGGGTTGCTAATCACTCGACCAACGAAGCGGTCAAATAATAAATAAATATGCGTGAAAAGTTCCAATGTAGCCTGCAAAGGTATCAAAAAATTGGTTACACAAATAAAATCTTAAACATATCGACGGGTACGTAAGTTGTCGTAACTTCAAAAATGCGTTGTTTTGTTTTATTAATGAAAATGACACTTTTATAGAGCTTTTAATAACACGAAGAATAAAAATGAAATTTCTATTAGAAAAATCCAACTTCTAATAGAAAGGACCCGTCGATGTACATTATTTCTAGGAAAATTATATAATATAGTATTCTCGGTGATATAGCTGCGAACATCGCCTAGTTCTACTAATATTATAAATGTTAAAGTTTTCTATGTTTGAAAGCTTTTTACTCAATCACTCAACAACTGAACAAATTTGTATGAAATTTGGTATAAAGGAGTCTATGTCTAGACCGGTGGGCTAATTTTACTCAGTAAAAATGTATCCCAAGGGATTAAAAAAAACTATTTTATGTAGCGGGCTGTGGAGTAGTATCTTAATAAATATATCAATCAACAAAGAATTTTATAAAAAGATAGCTTTGCTGATATTCAAGTGCAATAATATTTTTATTTTAATACGACCCTGATTTCACTTGTTGGGCAATATTTTCCAGTTACCTGCACCGCCACATACGCCTTAAAACGCAGTAAACCTTTGACTATAATAGAACCCTTGTAGCGTAAATAATTTATTTACGTCCTTATACGTTCTTACACGTAGTATATTAACGGCCTGATAAATATAGACACGAGATATTATATTCCACTGATGATCTAGTCTAGTAGGCCTAAGTCGGTTATGTATAGAAGCATGAGGTTGTGGGCTCGAATCTCGGGTCTCAATATCGTTTATGATTTAAACGTAGTGAAACTTGATACAACTGACTTCCCATTTGCTATATCTCCGGAACCCTGATTAGATCTTCGCATAATTATAATGGTGGTTTCTGGGAAGTGTATATATCCTTTAAAACAAAAGAAAATTTTCCAAATCGGTTCAGGCGTCTTCGAGTTATCGGTGACCATCCATAAAAAAATCGTCAAAGCGAGAACTCCTTCCTTCTTGGAAAGTCCATTGTTTTTTCTAGGAACATAATTTGCCTAAGACTGGATATGTACCGATTTGCCGATAGGTTAGATTTCTGTAACAGTATGAGAACGCCAATTGTTAATCGTGTGTGTATTAGTTACACCTCTGCCCACCTGTTCGGAAATGGGCTTGACAGTACCTCTTTTTAGGGTTTCGAAGTAATTTTATATTCATTAGTAGAACAGTATTAAATTTTTCAGAATATTATTTTAAAATTGGGCAAATAACATATTGAGAAAATGTTATGTCGTAGAACGAATTGCCCTTAATGTATGATTAGGATATGTGACGGGAGATCATTTTTATAACACTCCACCGCCACCGCTTGATTCTGGACTGAAATATTTATTAATAGAAAAATTTGATAACACTTTGCCCGACCCACGTTGAACCTCATGAGCCGAACAGACAGAACGAGGACGTAATCAGTACTAATGATAAATTAAAACCAAAAACCAGGCCAATAAAATCCTATTTAAATTTTGAAACATTACTGCTTTTTAAGCTTAAGTGGTTTATATTTATATGTTCATGTAATCATTGTTTTATCATCGTAAACTATCACAATAAAAAAAATTAAACACATAGTGTCTTTGCACTGTTTGTATTATTAAATAAGTTAGACATATTATTTAACTTTTGATATAGCATCATGTCTTTTTAACGAAATGAATTGCCTGTACTTGAGTCCGCAATAATTTTAAGCAACATTGGGTATACGACATGTGCATATTGGAAATTTAATGGTAACGTATTATCAGATGGGACAATTATTATTGCGTATTTTTATAGAATTCCATCATTTAAAATGTAACTATTCAAGTTTCAGGTTTCGAATCTAACTCTCATAAGCCGGGGTGCTTTAGGTAAATAAGCTTTTGTTTCTGGCTAAATATATCATCCGCTTAAAATCATAATTTGATTTCTCTTAATGCGGTTACCTTTGCTGGCGTACATAAATATATTTAAGAGTCTGGAAGATATGTTCAATTTTACAATGGGTCCTCGTACACATATGCATAATGTGATAGTTAAATCAATGTGTTTTCATGTTTCTATTATCTTTTATTAATTGTTAAGTATAAAAATAATGTTTTAAAAAACAGGACGCAAAGAAAGATTTTTTTTGCAGAGTGATTACCCGTGCTAATAATTTTCTGAAATCTACATCATTACTATATTTATAATATGATTTTATGCAAATGGTTTCCAAATGCTGCTAGTTTCCTCAGATTACGAAGAGAAATTAGTTATCTATATACATAATTAAAGAGTAGAAAAAGGTGTGTCTGGAAATTGAACGTATGTACCAAAAATGGCGTGGCGACGATAATATGAAATAGGTAACGGAACTCAGAACAACTGAAACACATCTGTGTAATTTCTGAACGAATTTTAATGCAGTTTTCACTCGTAGATAGAGCTTGAATTTTCATCACTTTTTTAAAAATATTTTCTCTTTAAAAATTACGAAGATTTTCCATGTAGACGAGGACACTGCTAGAGTAAATAAAGAGTTGTTATGTATTATTATAACTTATAAGACATAGCAACATAGATGACAATTAATGCTGATGTAGGCAACGCAGTTGTAGAACTGCTAAATTATCGGGTAGTAATATTACAATTATTCTTATTAAACTAAAATATTAATTAAACGTTTTGCATGTTCAGAAAACATTATTTCAACTAAAATTGATATTGAAATTTAAACTAATTTGCTAGATTTTATCTGTATTTTCGCGACGGATTTTTATCGTTCTTTAATGTAAGTGTAATAATGGATTTAGATCTTTCTAACGACGCAAATAGAAAAAAATATTATCGTGCTACGACGAAGGCTTGTGGAGGTAAAGCGTTGTCTATGCCAAAATGATGTATTTTTTTTGTATACTGATATTATTTAAAAAAATATAATTGTATAATGTAAACTTTAATACTGTATGTTTAGCTAATACGCAACGTTAGTCCCAGCAAGAAATGGTCAAGCATGCGCTCAAGTTCGGTGCATCGACAATTGCAACAGGATTCTACGGGCTCCGTCGTTGTTCCGGATGAAGGTATCTTTAAAAATACACGTTTATATTAAATCTATTATATTATATTACATTAACTATATATATAATAAAATCGTAGGAAAGTCAATGTTGATCATCATAACGTAGATTTTGTATATCCTATAATTCTTTCTAGCCTTAAACTAGAATTATTAGTCGTTCTTCATCTATAATTATGTATGTGATTTTATAAATTAATACTCAAAACACGGAGATACGCGTAGGCACAATTCCGCTCGCTATAATAGCGATAGACAAAACACTAGTTTCTCCGTGATCATCCGTGCTTGCTTGAAAAACAGATCATCAGCCATTTAGCCAGGCATTTCTCAAAAGACAACGATTTGCTATGCGGGTCACTACCATAGTGACTACTACCTGTAGAATTCTGCAACGTCTCGCTTGGATGTATGGTACTGTAGAACTCTTCTTACACGTCGCTTGCACCAATTGTAGAAGTCTTCGCAGAGGCTCCACCACTTGTAGAGATTTGTGGCGGTCTACGATCGCCTGGGCGTTTATTTTCTGCTTGGCTGCTTGTTCTATCTTTCTGCTTGTTCTAAGTTCTATCTTTAAAAAAAATATTTAAAAGCAGACAAGGCTGCCAGCATACTTGTAATACCTCACCATAGAGGTATTACGGTACCACCACCCCACCTACTCCTGCTAAAATAGCGTCATTGCTTGTCATTGTTGCGTTACTGTTTGGAGGGTAAGGTACTCGTTAGACTCATGCATGTCATCCTGGCATAAGAATAGCTACACACCATTAACATCTTTGCTATCTATAGGCGATAGTTTCTATTTCTATCGGGAGAGTCATCTGCTTGTTTGCTATTTAATGATACAAAAATATCAGAGGGTTCACTTGGGGGTTACTGATTACTGCTCGTTATTGACGTTGTCGAATCGACAGGTCATCCCCCACCTGCCTACATTACCTGATAAAACTATTATCTAAGTTGATCATATTTTTCGTTATTTTAAAACTAATAATTAACCTTTATAAATATAAATGAATCGTCGAATTATATGCACGCGGGATAACTTCGGAATAAATGCACCACATTGGTTAATCATATTTTTTTTGTCCGTTCAAGGTTTGTAAAAGGAAAATGTTTAAAAATAGTACGGTTTAGTTTTTAACATCTGACCCGTGCGAATCCGGGACAGGCAGCTACTATATTTATAAAAGTTATTAATCTTTAAATGTATCATCTCGCCCGGGCCCCGTTCCCTTACGGGGTAGACAGAGTAAACCGAACGTCTATAGACTGCGGTTCACCACGTTTCAACCTTTTGTCGTTTTGCGTGTTGTGTGTTGAATTAATCTTTAAATTATAATCAAATGTATACTTAATAATATTAAAAAGAGAAATAATTTGTTTTTTCAATCGAATCTTCGATCGATTTTAAGCAGATGGGTCTCCTGATGGAAAGAGTCGACCATCGTCTATAAATACCAAAGATGTTAATGGTGCATTGCTATTTAGTATACCAAGTTAAAATGCCACATGGACAAGTTCACAGGCTACTTTTCTCTTCAAACCGGAATACGACATTAACGAGCTCTGATGCTGTTACATATTTTCACGCCATATCCCTTACATGGAAGGCAAAGAGAAACGAGTGCCATACATCAAGATCCTTGCAGATTTGTCCCGCATCTTCTACATTCATTACTCTCTTCATACAAACACGTCGGTTGCGAAGAATCTTGACTTCACCTTCGAACAGTACTCGATCAGCCTGACCATGGTCTTCCCTGGTACCTACACCCTTCCACATTCGCATTGTATACCTATTTTGATAACCTTTCATTTACCTTTATTTCTACATGTCCAAATCAACGGAGCATGACCTTTCTCATCTTTACACCGACTCTATCTTTCAGGTCAACCTCTCTCTCGCTTATTGAAGCGATTATATTGATTACAAACCCGGTCCGCAAGTGTTACGGCACATATTTTTTCTTTCTAAAATATCCAACTCTCACTTCCATACAATTGAGATAAGCACATAATTATGATTTTATTGTAGAAGGAATAGGTAAAGCGGTGATACCAGACTCGGGCAAGTTGTTGTTGCAACGCAATCAAAATATAATAAAGACTATTTATGTCATTGATATAAAAAACCCAAGATACACAGTCAGTATCTCAAAAACGTCCTTCAAAAATGTGCGCACAATTTTAAATTGTGCGCTCATTTCAAATAGAATCGTGTCGGTCGCGAAACTGTCAATTTTATTTCTTTTTGTACATGTGCTTTGTAAAAACAACTATAAATCCTGCGCTTAAGGTTGGATTTGCAAAAACATATGTTTTTGCCATATCTACAACTATTTAAATGAAATTAGGGACACTTTTGAGTGTCAGTTTTGTTTGGGACTGTGCATCTGGGGCTTTTTTATATCAATGATTTATGTCGAGTATTTTGCGATTTCAAAAGGGAATCTAAACCTAAAGGGTGCTTCCCGTTGACCTAGAATTATGATTTTTTAAGGTTTTACAGATTAGGCTAGGTAAAGGAAAAAAATCCGAAAACCGTAAATTTTAAGTGACGTCACAAAAAATACAAGTTAATACGGAACCCTTGTTATGCGAGTCCAACTCACACTTTGCCGGTTTTTTAATCTCTTAACGCTTATTTGGGTCAAGGAAATAATAATATATTAACCGTTTAAATTACAGAATCAATAATAGCAGATGAGGAGCCAACATTGTTAGATGACATCGTGGCAGCTATCATAGATTTTTTCCAAGTTTTAGTGAGGTAATGGAAAACGTGTTTTATATCTATTTTTAAACCATTCATAAATAAATTTGCAGTAATTTTAGTAAAATCTTACAGTCCGTTTAGACTTTATATAGGTTAAATTGCCATATTGTTCATTTTACTACACTACTAGCTGCAGCGTGCAGCCCGCTGCATTATAAAAGTTTTTGGAGAATCCCGCGGGATCACCTAATTTTCCCGGGATAAAAAGTAGCTTATGTGCTATTCCAGGTCATCATCTACCTGTGTGCCAAATTTCATTCAAATCCGTTCAGTAGTTTTTGCGTGATTGAGTAACAAACATCCATCCAAACATCCAAACTTTCGCATTTATAATATTAATAATAATGATATATAATATAGATTAAAACATAACTATCGAGATACTATTTAGACTTCTGTAAAGAGCTGAACCCCCTTATTTTTCGGGACTTGACATTTGTTATTATTTTAAAATTCCTTTTGTCACGATAAAAGCTGTCTCAGTTTCTAATACCTATATTCATGGAACTTCTTGGAACTCTCAAACTCAAAATCCCTTCAACAGTCAATTTTCTTATTCAGTTCCTGTTCCCTTTATCCGTTTATATTTTAATTTGAAAGAGTATAATCGTTTTATAATTACCATGTATGTATTTGTCTACTGCATCGTAGAACAAAATAGTCATTACAGGTTTTTGAAATGCAGTGATAGTGTAAAGCAAAGCATCTATTGACGTTCAGGCTACAATGATAAAACTTGCGAAAAAGAAACGAAATATGCCCTTTATAAATTTAGTATTTTGAAGAAATGTTACTCGATATGGTATCGAGGTCTTCGATCCATTTTCAGTCCATCATATTTTACCGTAATTTTGACGTCCTTGATACGAATTAAGCTATAATTTAATCTGGACTCAAACTGAACGTTACAGCCACCAAACGCTTATAGCAAAAATAGCTACTTAGCAGCAGAAGTACGCAACAGTCACTTGTGTTTGCTTTACGGGTACTTTACCATATAAACCGAAGCGTGACTGTGACAAACACTGGCGCTACAGCGGCAGAAAAAGGTGAGGTGTTGGTACTAAACAAGAGCAAGATATTGCAAAACGCTATCAATTAATAAGCATAAACATTAAGTAGTTACAAATTTTGTTCTCACCGATACCGACGACCCGATAACTCTGGCCAACGGTACACACGAAAACACTACACACCTATATACGTGACACCGTCGCCGCCGGCGGCGACGAGAACCACTGTTTCGCCCATCGGCGAACCGAGCCCAAGAGCAAGGATCAGCCGACGGACAAAACAATGCCATTAACCCGCTTATCGCAAATCACGACCCCACCCTAAGCCGAGGGGCGAGGATCGGTCTCACAGTAGACAACTTTAGGGCGGAGGGCGTACAGCCATACACCTTTAAACTCTGACTGAGCACTCCGCTTGCCTCCGCCACCGGTGAAGCTGTATAGGCCCTTAGGGCTAACAGTAATTTAGATATTTCGAAAGAAAAAAACATATGAATAGAACGCAGTTTCTTAAAAACAAGCGATCCTTGCAGTAATTGCATAACATGTGTAACATCTGACATCTAAATGAATAATTTGTTAGTACAATCTGATGACCAACCTTCCTACCGCGCGCGTTTATTGGTCAGAGTGCTAAGTGTGAGTTTTTCTTTTCGCATTCGATCGTGAGCGCGTTTGGAGTTTACTAGGAATTTGTATGTGATTTGTACAGCGCCACCTAGTGGTAAACTGGTTTCTCACGTTTACGTAAGAAAAACTCACTTAGCACTCTGTTCAAATAGTGTGTACGTCCCGGTTTTTTGTTACACATTTCCGTCGCATTTCTGAAAGCACTAACACAAATTGAGGGGAGGGAAAGGTGCTACATATTAATAAGGATCCCAGACTGACAAGGTATTTTTTTTAAATTTCAGATCGTCATACATCGCGACTACAATAACTATGATGGCGTGGAGCATCATGTACCACTCGTGGTTGACATTCGTGTTCCTTATGTGGGCTAACATTGTGTGGCTGTGTCAAAACCAGCGCTCGTTCATGTTGAGGACAAGTCCAATTCTAGTCTGCTACGCAATGCTGCTATTATTGATTCAGTATATTTATGGGATGAATTTGTATGAAACGGAACTGCCATCGAATATTACGGTGAGTTTCTTATGCCATTAAATGAAATCATAAGCTTGTCGACTACTTTTAAAACCGAAACACAACAGCGCCAAACTCTAAAATGCAGACAGCAGGATTACCAAATCTTAAAATTGATGTGTATATAAGTTTATATATTAATGTATGCTACTTCTTTTTAAAGGCCAATTATATGGTGTATAGTAGTTTGGAAAATCAAAAAGTGTACAGCTCAAAAAATATTTGTTTTCATAATTATCTTTATACGTGGGATTTAATTACTTTGAAGTAAGAAACGGTCGTACAGTAATTTAAATCAATACAGCTAAGATTCTAAATTAAAATAATACAAATCCGAGCAGAATGGTGACAAACAATGACGCAAATGTGGCGCAATAACTAAGGTACCGAATCTGGGCGAAAGGCAAAAAAAATCTATACGTATGGGCTACTGATCCCATTTAAAGACAATTGGTCTATTTCAAAGAAGTCTGGACCAAGATGAGGTATTTCAAATAGCGTATTTGCAGACTTAATATGACGTGTGCCTCGTAAATTCATGATCATACATATACAAGTTACATGTATCAAATAAATTTCCACATGAGTACATCTGACGTTATTCTGATCATAAATATTTTAATTTTCACATAAATTTTGCTTCACCTTTTGAACCCGTTACAGATTGAACTTATAAAAATCATTTATTTGTGCACACTCTCAGTTCGTAGAGAACCCCTGTATAAAATTAAGCTGGGATTGATCGATCAATCAGTCGGTCAGCCAGTCAATTTATTCTTTACACGAGCGAAGCCGCGGGCAAAAGCTAGTAATATGTATACTAGCTTTTGTCCGCGGCTTCGCTTGTGCGAGAAGTGGGGGTTAGAAAGAGACAAAAAGTAGCCTATGTCAATTTTTGTCCCTTCAACTATCTCCACTTAAAAATCACCTCAATTTGTCGCTTCGTTTCGCCGTGAAGGACGGACAAACAAACACCCACATACACTCTCCCATTTATAATATTAGTATGGATTTTTTTTAATTGAATAAGGTAGCAAACAAACAGATGGGTCTCCTGATGGAAAGAGTCAACCATCGCCTATAGACACCAAAGATGTTAATGATGCGTTGTTATCTTGTGACGAGGTCTAATGCCACATGCATAAGTTTACCGGCTACCTTACCCTCCAAACCGGAACAAGACAGTGACTAGCACTGATGCTATTACGCCAGGAATAGGTAAGGCGGTGGTACCAGACCCGGTCGAGCCGATGCAGAACTCTACCACCTAGTAGTCACGATGGTAGTGACTCGCATAGCCAATCGGTCGCCTTTTACGACCTGCCTGGCAGAACGGCAGTTGGCCTATTCTTCAAAGAAGCCCGGGACCAACACGCGGATCATCTTTAATAAATATTGTGGTAGGAGGTGAACCTGCGTCAGATCGGCGTGGGGCGCGTGGAGGGCGAGCCGTGCGTGCCGCTGCTGGTGAAGTCGCTGTTCACGTGCATGTTCTGGGTGACGCTGCGCCAGCGCGTGACGGAGCTGCGCGCGCGCCGCCGCTCCACGCTGACGGCCGACCTGGCCGCGCCGCTGCACCTCACCGCCTCCACCGCCGCCAGCGGTCAGTGCCGCACACACCACCTACACCTACACCTACACCTACACCTACACCTACACACCTGCCCTATCGACGCCATTTGCCTTATCTTAGTTCGTCCGGGCTCACTTTGACGAGAACAATAATTGATTAATTACTACTCATACTACTCCCTTTCAACTTCTGTGACATGATATATTTATTATTGTAATATTTTATTTAAAAAGGTAGATAGAAAAATACACGCTAAGCTTCTTTCGCCGAATCTTTGCGTTGTGTTTGGCCGAATATTCGATCGATATTAGCTATAACATTATTAATCAAAAAAGTTTTGTAAGGATAATTAGAATAAAATGTTCTCAACCACTTGACCCCCAGGATGGTACGATCGTACCCCGGCGAACCTAACTTGCTAAGATATGTTTTTTTACAGAATAATTTTTAGCAATTTAAGTTTTATTAGAACAAATATTACAATATTAAAAATTGATTAAAATCATACTACATCAAATATAATATGAGATTGGTGTGAAAAGCAATAGAGGTTATCTCTGTAAAGAACCATTTTCTCATAATACGATGGACGTCACTTCTTTATAACTTGATTGGAATCGCATTGATTAAACATTTTGTTTTGTCCTAATGTTATAATGAAATGATTACATTTATTGATATTTTTACCAGGTCTGGTGTTCGGTAAATATGTATATTTAAAAAAATCTTTTTTTACCTTCAACATTCATGAAAATTGCTTGTTGCACTATTTAAGAATAAATGATCTTTTGTTAAATCGATCTATAAAACGACACAACGACATGGTTCATATTATGACCGAGAGGTCGGTGGCCCAAGAGTTGGTTGCGCATTACACCGCTAATACCATGTCGCGTTGCACAATTTACCAAGCATTGCTCATTTTATTATGATACTGCATATTGTTCTCATATTACTAATAATATTTTCTTATTTGATTTAGAAAGTTTCACTTTATTTTTTTAATTCAAAGAGACATTATTTTGATCTAAATATTCTATATTTATACTATTATATATTTTTGAAGTGAAAACTTCTTTAGGCGCGTTGAGCGTTTTGGTAGAGGGTAAAATCCTCGGTTCGCGTCACCGACATGCTAATGATAATAGTATATCTATAGCTATGTTTTGCATATAGTTTTAATTACTCTCAACTTAATAGTTCCGTTTTCACTTCTATCGGCAGTCCCACGACTGCTACTGTTTTTTTTATTAATTTACAGTAAAGGTGTTGTAACGAGTGTGTGAGTGTAGTGTGAGTGTAGTGCTTGTGTGTTGGCAGCGGCGGAAGGGCAGCGCGAGGAGGAGGCGCGGTCGCGGCTGCTGGGTGCACTGGGCGCGTGGCTGCGGGCGGCGTGCGCGCGCTACTGGATCTACGTCGTCGTCATCATGCTGTTCGTCATCGGCGTCACCGGCGAGCGCATGACCATCTTCCGTATCATTTACATGTTCCTCTTCCTTGTATTTATACTTATGTTCCAGGTAAGTAACTTTTGTTAACCTCAGTATGATTCAATCTAATAATATATAGCTATTATACAGGTGTCCCAGAAATCAACGTCAAGCCGAAAACAGGTGGTTCTCAAAAAAATATGAAAAAAATTTTACCCACATTCTAAAACTTTAAAAAAGTTCTAAAAATTCTAAAAATTATAGCCATTTAAAAAAAGTGAAAATCAACACTTAGTTATGATTTTTCAAGTACTGTGATTACAAAATGTATACTTAGCTTAATTATTTTGGAAAGAATTTGTTACTGAATAATGCTAGTATAAATTACAATTCAAAATTTGAGCACAGCTAACTTGGTTTCAGAGGAAATATCCCTAATTTGCCCAAACATGTAGACAAAATTATTACATCATTCAACTTTAACTGGCCATGCTGAAAAAAAAATGTACTACGCTATTTCAGCACGTTGCATTAAAAGATGACACATTTAGTGGACTTTCTAAAATGCTCTAACACTTACTACATTTTATCCCAATTATGTTTTTTTTCTAAAACAACTGGAATTTACTTAGTTTTACTTAAAAATGCTTCTAATGGCCTGTAGGTTTTCTTTAAAGCTTAAATAAATTATTATGCGTTCCAAATAATAATAGGATCGCGTTTGTTATCAACTTCATACCACAAGTGTGGTAATTGTAAACATTTTATTTGTAAACATTGAAAAAAATCAGGTTTTACTTGTTTACAGATAAGTTGGTACTGGTGGCGGCGTTTGATGTACGTGTTTTGGATTACTGTGATTATATATTCTATGATAAATCTCATTCTAATATACATATACCAGTTTGATAATTTTTCCAAGATGATTGAAAAGTATCTTATGATCAACGAAAGATTGTAAGTATTGTCTTTATTCTTTTAAATTAAAATTTGATAGTTTTCATATTCGTTGCTAACTTTTCCGTTGTTATGTTTTATTCGCTGTAAAATTGTAATATTAAGCTGATAGCCTGTTACCGATTCCAAAATTACATATATCATAGAGGTACGTTATGCTCATGTGTATAGTAAATTTTTGTTAGACAAAATACGATTTTTAATGATAATATATTAATATTTTTGTTTTTGGGACTAAGTTCCTTATGGGGCGTTGCGGAGGGGTACCCTAGCCGGCAAAAAACAGCCGTTACGTTAAATAAAAGCGTAAGATTTTATGTTATGGTAGAGTTAGGGTATATGGTACCAGCGCCTTACCTATTACTGTCGCAAAAGCGCCAATGCTTGACATTGTCGTGTTCCGTTTTGAAGGGTAACCTTACCCTTAGCCGATAAACATATGAAGGTGGCAATGCCATTCCACCACACAGATAGCAACGCACAATTAAGATCTTTGGTGTCTATAGGCGATGGTCGTTCTTTCCATCAGGAGAGCCATCTGCTTGTTTGCTATCTATAATATAAAAAACAAACTGTATTTTTAAGCCTGCTAACATAATTTTGAGAATCTTAAGCTTGACTTCTGTAAATTTAATTAACTTTTTTGTATATTACAGGCAACATGACTTGGGGCTGGAGCCTTACCATCCGGCAGACTTGTTTGTAAAGTTATTGACACCTACACTCTTTCTTATTATAACTATCATGCAAGTACACTATTTCCATAAAGACTTTATGGCGTTGTCAGATCCAAAAACAAGGTAAGTTATAAAAAATGTTAGAGACAAGAGTTATAATTAATATTTAATATACATAATAAAAACAATCTAATGTGAAACACTGAAGAAACACATGAAATAAGGGCGATTTGCTGGTTCCAAAACTATGGTTAATCGTGTGTAGTCTGAAAATATTTAAAATTTGTTAGTTAAATACCTGAAACTGTAGTTTGTTTATATATCACGCAATGTGAAGACAATGTCAAGAGAGTTCTGCTAGGTAAATATTAAAATTATTAAGAAAAAATATATAAAGACAAGGAGATACCTTGATACCTTTACGATACCTTTCTTAATAATTTTGGAAATGTATCCATACTGACATTAGACATACAGACTACTGTATTTTTTGCTGCTTAATTTTGTTCAATTACAATAAGATTTTAGATTAGAATTCTGTTATCCTTCCTGTTATGCTTACTGATAGATTTCATCTACACCATTTTGACTATTATTTATCTACGACTGTTCGATTCATTTGTATTTGCATTATACGAACAAACTCTGAAACAGCTTACCTCGTACGGTTTTTCTGAGTATCTTACATGTTGGGATTTCTAGAGGAGGCATATCAAATTTTTTATTGCAAATGTCCATGAGCAGTGGTGTCTGATTTTTATCAGATAGTAGACACAATTAAAACTGTTTTTATGTCATGGGACTTATGATGAAATGAATGAAACTTATGATATAAAATTAGATTGTCCGGAAAGAGAACTATCGCCTATAAATTCAAAAGGTGCTGAGTTGAGATCCATTTTGCTGGTCTGTGGTTGTGTATAAGAAGTGGCTATCTGTTTCCATCGGATAAATAAACTGCACATTTATTATTCTAAAATTACTAGATAAATCATGCTAAGAATTTAGATTGTATTATGGTTTTGATAAGATAGCAAAACATACTTCTCCTATTGCACTGTGTATCTCTCAGAAAGAAAAAAAACATAGTTGACTCTCGGCGATCCTTTCGGCAAAGGGAATTTTGCGTAAAATCAACCACTGACGAAGAGTGTTTTCGCTGAACTTATTAACCAGAAAAGAGTTTCCGTAAAATCAACTGTTTGTAAGCAGTGTTTTCGATTTCATTTGAAAGTATACGCACCTATTTGTTACAAAGTGCCTATATTACTTGTAAAAACAATTCATGGATTTACTCATTCGACTTTTAGTGAAAGATTTTTTGTAAAATCAACTCTACTCTTTATCTTCATTAAATTGAATAGCAACAATATAAATTTTATTATACTTGTTGTAGGGCTAGTAGCGTCGCGCGAGAGGCAGAGTCTAGTAGGCCCAGTCAAGCAGGCGCTTCAACTATGAAAGACGATGTAAGTGGACATTTATTTAATAAATGTTACTTGTCGATATATATAAATATAAATGTATGAGGTACATACATTTATCAAGTCATTTTTATTCTTATATTTGATAAGTAGGGTAGTGTTATCAACAAATAAAAATCAATCATGATTTATAGCATCAGGAAGATCATTAATATAAATTGAAAATAACAAATACCCTAAAACACTGCCCTGTGGTACCACATGTTGTACACTCAGTTATTAAGGTAGTTTGAAATATATACTTTTTTACGGTTTCCGCTTATTTTAGATAGTATTTCAACGTATTGTTTCCTGTTCTCCAAATAATTATTTTTCTAATCTAATGGCGCGGCTATATATATCGGGCTACATATATGCGGCCTACGGCGAAGTATCGCGCTAGCACGATGTGTTGGCCTATCGCGCCAAGGGGCTAGACACGTCACTGTAGTTGTAATATTTGTATGGCTCATGAAGAAGAAACAATAATAATAGCAAACTTTAATTTACCCGCATACATATGTTTAGGTACATCGACGTATGCTATTTTAATTTTTTTCATGATAGAAAAAAATAACATAGACGATATGACCTTTTATGTTTATGAAGGACTATCATGTGTTCGTAATCTTTAGGTAAATGAAATGCAGTAAACAGTAGCATAAAATTAAATAATTTAAGGACGGTTGTTAATGAATTAAAAAAATGAGAAGATAAGAATTTAAGTTATGGTACAATATTCTAATTTTATTTGTCGTGGGCTGCACTTATATCATTAGCAGGCCGCATAAATATCACCTGCTGGTCGCGGTTATTGTGAGGTAGCAGTTATCGCGACGTAGTTCGCGTCCACTTCGTGCTAGTGTGATAATTCTCCGTAGGTAGATATATGTAGCCGCGCTATAATACAAAGGGGGTACCACGGATTAAATGGATACGCCTTTCAAGACAATTTCTTGGTTTGTCAGTGTAGCTTGCAATTAAAAAGTATCTTCACGCCCATATCCCCGAAGGGGTAGGCAGAGGTACAACAAGTGCACCCACGATTAGCCGAAGATACTTGGTCCCACAAATGTGATAGGTGGCAAGCCTATCGCCAACCGGGCACTTTCCAATCCCGGGCAACATTGTGTTTTTAAGAAAACTGAAAAAACACTTTTTTTATGTGCCCGACCCGGGAATCGAACCCGGGACCTCATGTGGTCAACACCAACGCTGGACCACTAGACCACAGAGGCGAGCTTGCAATTACATACAAAAATACAGGGTTACACTACTTACCAATGAAATAAAATCATTTCAAGGGTCATTTTTATTCCTTGCCATCTCATTCGGTACGATAAAACAATACAACATGATTTATTTCTATTTTTTCACAATATGATATAACCTACAAATGTATGAAATTTTTGACAGTAATAGGAGCGTTTCCTTGCCAATGGCGTGTCTATTAGTATTCATATAGTTTGTGAGGGGTACAAAGTAAAAAGTGATACAAAGATTTGCTTCAAGTGTTAATATACAAATATTATAATGTCGGTAGATTCCGGCGCTGCC
Organism: Apodemia mormo; assembly: GCA_036924255.1. Lineage (NCBI taxonomy): Eukaryota > Metazoa > Arthropoda > Insecta > Lepidoptera > Riodinidae > Apodemia > Apodemia mormo. Next base: position 35,399,848 of record JAUPFN010000003.1, on the reverse strand, counting down.
GCTGGAGGAGGAGCGGCACAGCGCGGCGGCGCGCGCGCGCGGCAGCGACACGGAGGCCGACAACTCCATAGAGACCACCTCGCTCAACACCGCCACCAGGCGCTCGCGCTCGCACTCGCGATCGCGCTCTGTCTTCAGGTACCTTCACTAAACTTACTATATGTTTTGACACATAAAACAACAACGCCCGATTTCAAATGCCACTATAACTTTAACGCCCATACCATTAGAGAAAAAAAAACAACTCACAATGTCAAATCCGATCTTAAACTTATCTGAATGCTTTGCCTCAAAAGACGCCACACCAACATAATAAAAACTTTGAACCTAGAGAACTATAGTCTCATATCGTTACAGGAATAACAGACCGAGCGGTAAGTTACGTATCTGACTTTATTTACAACACATTTAATAATAATAATACAAATCATTTAAAAAAGTGAACCGACTTTAAATATCTGTTAAATATACACATCTCAAAAACTACTGAACCTTTAATGAAACTTGGTCTCTTCACTAAATTGGAATATACCAGATTTAAATCAAAAAGAATTATCTTGATATTGCGTTCAGTTTTCGGGAAATTAATGGACAATCATATAAACATATGTACATACACACAGACAGGCACGACAATTCAGTAGACGTACTTAGACGCCTAAATAGATCACCATACTCAAATATTCAATTCAGACAATATTACATAAATGCATGTCAGGCTGATAACCTCAGTTTTTTCGTCGGTTGAAAATAGCTTTAGCGAATAAAAACTTGTGTGGTTATTTCAGTGTGCTGAAATATAAACCTATTAAAGCTCTAAAATATTTAATTTTGAATATATATGTATATATATTTATTTATTATATCTACCAACTACAACGTTCCATGCGATTATTTCATCATTATACATATATTATATAAGTTTTTAGGGTCGGTAAATGCTTCTAAAAGAGGATCTCTACCCATCTCGCCAATCGACAAACTGGCGAATTGTGTGCAATCATAATGCCTGTTGACATTCGATTCACTCTACCTACTTTTAAAGTTGTGAAGATATTTATTTTACCTTGTCTTTAGTTAGGTCAGTTTATTTATTTAGTTGTTAAAGATTTATGAGACTTTTAGGGTGCCCATAAGCTAAATGTTTTTTCGGTGAAAAGACACACACGTCGTCTATGGGTAATAAAGGTGTAGTTTATCAACTACATTATTTTCCAAACCGAAATACAAGTCACAAAACTTTGACTTTATTGTGGTAGAAAAAGATAAAGCGGTGGTGCCAAGAAACGGATGAGATTGACGACGTAATGATGGCAATAATATAACTGCAGCTAAATAAGCCGGCACGCCCGAAGAGAACTCACACACTTAACTGAATTGTGTAACAATAATGGAATTTCACCACGTGCCGAAGATGGAACGTATCAAATATATAACACACACCAAACACGCATAAAGTAATAACTTTGCTGTTGCATTTTGTCCAATTTGTGAAAGTCCAAAAGCCTTATTCCCCATCCCCAATACATGGTCGAATTCTCACTCTGAGCCGGAGCTCCCCAGTACCAGCTTCTTCCTCTTGATCGCTTTTAGTGTATTTTATAAGAGTACGTACCAGACTATTTCTATAGACTTGACTCTTTGGCAGTGTCCAGAGATGTAGATTCGTTCTGCATCTTCTATCGAATCCATCATGTTCTCTATATGTTGTATCTAATCAAAATTTAGTATTCCACCTTCACCACCTCGATGTCTGGAAATCCACAACCATGCGTTTTGTTGCACTCGCACTACTCCACTATAGAATTAATTGAAATTGAAGAACTGTGTTGAAGATACTTCCAGTACGATTAAGTGTTTAATGTATGTTTAAAGTTTTATGTTATGTCCACCAGAAAGTCGCCTCGGTCGTATGCGCCAACGGTGTCCGCTTCGACATCCCTGAAGCACTGGATAGCTGAGAAGTACCTTGCATCGCGCCGGATCATCGCTGATGCCATTGACTTGACATTCATATTTTTAGATATTCATCTCCTTAAAATCATCTTCGTATCGCTCATGCTGCTTTGTCTTGTTAATGTGAGTACTTGCGTTTTTATTAATGGAAGTGTGGTTACGACAGCAAAGCAACCATTCAGGAAACCTATTATGATACCTTATAGCAGTAATATTACAATAATGTTTAGATTTTAATTTTTTTCGCCTATTAATATAGGGGTTAAATAAAACACGGTACTGCAATAAGCTGTTATGATGTACATATTAAACTGAAGTATACTTATTTATTAGAAATTGCTTCAAAACATACCTTAAATTTTTGAATAATACCGAATAATCTTATAAAAAAAATAAAGCTAGCGTTATGGACTATTTATAGAGCCAGGCCGTCTCTCGGTAGCGGTGACGACGTGGCTTGTGTCGCTTGGAGTCATGTAGAGCATGCCGCGCCGCTGTATTGATACCGTCACGAGAACTGCGAATTGTTCTCGTGAGTGGTTCCTCATAGGGAGGCCAAGACGTTACCGTCGTAAGGACCTATTGAATTTTGTAGATTACAAAATATAGGAAAAATAAAAGGTTATATAATGTTTTTCATTTCTATGGTGGGGAAAAAAATCTACAGATAAAAAAATGTAATCGCGTCAGATTAAGGTATAAAGGTTAATTAGGTCTACATAGTTCTACATGTACGCTACTTTAAGGGAGTGGGAGGGTCACAAAGTTGCAAAAAAACGCTGTTTTGACGTTCTCAAGCGCGTTTGAATTTTATTTCCTCTACAATATTCTTTTATTATAGAGGAAATGATGTAAGAATAATGAAAATAATATAATTTGACAATTGCCTGAAGCCGAAGTTATTGGAATTATCTTTTTTTCTGCCGTAGTTACTTGACTCTATGAACTATGAAGAGCTTATGTTTGGTGGAGAGCTTTAAAAAAATATGTGAGGTACCCTCCCTATGTTAATCTGACGCGCTCAAGTAAGTGCCAAAATCCTCTCTTGGGCTCTCCTATTATCATAAACATATTTATTTAAATGCATTGTTCTTATGAAACTCTGTCACCCCGATCACCTCTTGATAATATAAAATTAAGAGAGTAGTATTAACCTCATCTGGTGAGTAAAAATATTAAAACATATAGCACAAATGTCTTGTATTGTTTTAGGTATCTGCAATGCATGTTCCTATAATGATAATGATATCACCAGGACTATTGCTAAGCACAAAGCAACAACGAATATGCATCCTTCTGATATCGACTTTGATCAGCATATATTTTATGGCGAAGATGGTGTATCAAATAGAATACATAAAGCATTCGTATTTCGACGTAAATTGCACTTCAGTAAGTATTTATCCATCCTTTAAATATAGAGTATTAAGTATTTAATATTGGGCAAGATACCTATATTTAAAGGATGGAATGGTGATGGTGGATGGAATATTTAAAGGATGGAATGGTGTCCAGGTGAAAGGTTAACAAAACTGATATAAAATGCGAATGTGAGAGAATATAGATAGAAAGATCAAGCCTGACTAGTTTTAGATCATTTTGAGAATCAGACAGCATCTCGGTGGTAGTAGAAAAATCTTTAATAAACAGGTTCAGCTCAACCTTTATCATAAATCGAATGGTGTCGTTGATAGAAGATTTTAAATGAGACAGCAAGAAAGAAGATTGATTCTCCAACTTTGCATCAAGCAGAATGAGTAGTACCATTCTATCCATCATGTTATTGTATATCTAATTAACACTTCAATCCAGGACCGGTGCCTTTCTAGAAGCTTCTCAGCATTGTTGTGTGCAATTATCAGGTGGAATTTTGTTTTTTTTGTCAGAAGAATATAAAAATTAAAAAGTTATCAAAATAATGGAATACGTTAAATATTATTGTTACGGACTTTGAGTTCGTATTGTGCAATAAAGTACCACTTATATTAGAACCGTGTATTTACAACACAAATATACAGTACACCACAATACACACTGACTAACTGAATCACTTAACTAACACACTTTCCGTATCACTTTTCACTGTACTATATCGCTTCACACTGATCGTCCGAACTATCGCTTCCGAATCACTTTATAAACTGACTTGCTATTCGCCAACACAGGATGTATTATTATTATATTTATTTATATACACAAGGTAAAGTTTGACCATATTTCCGAAAGTTCCTAAAACAACGCATAAACAATCTAAATGTAAACAAGTTATGGTACACGCTATTTTCACCCTTATGCCATATGCGAGAAGGTCAATTATGTATTTGGGGTAACGGCAGCTATTATTTATCGATAGGAGCAGCTATAGCTTTCTTTTATTTCTAGATTTTTCCAGTTTTCTCACTCTTCACTTTTCTAGGTTATTCGTAACATTATTAATATTCGCCTCTGTGGTCTAGTGGTCCGATGTCGATGGTAACCACATGAGGTCCCGGGTTCGATTCCCGGGTCGGCGAATTGAAAATGTGTTCAGTTTTGTGATAAAAACAACGTTGCTCGATATTAGTGCCCGGTATAAGTGCCCGGTTGGCGATAGACTTGCCACCTATCTCATTGTGGTACTAAGTATCTTCGACTAGTCGTGGGTGCACTTGTTATACCTCTACCTACCTCTTGAGATGTGGGCGTGAAGATACTTATCATAAGAAATGATAAAATATGAATAAGTGGGGCAGATATAATAACAGCGTACGGTGAGAAAAGATGCAACACTAAATTATCCTCGATCTGTCACTTAATTTCAAATGATCAAAATTACTTGATTTGAATTATCACCAATTGATCACGCGTATCTCCTCTCTGTCTCCTCATCTGTCTAAAATATACAGGTTGAATGTAAAAATATTGTACTTACTGAAGGAGGGTATTTAGTATTTAAGTCTGATACCAAATGTGTAAAAAATATGTATTTAAATTGTAACCCAACTATCAAATAAAAATATGAAGTGCGAGCAACCGTCCATCAACAACAACAACAACAACAACAACAACACGTCTTCACGCCAAATCTCTTACGGGGTAGGCAGAGAGAATGAGTCCCATATGTCACGGTCCAGACACACTTGCCTTACTTCCTACACATTCATAACTCTCATCATACAAATACGCCGGTTTCGAAGACTCTTGACACCACCTTCGGACAGCACCCGATCGATTTGATCACTGTACGTCAGTCCTGGTCTCCCCCGGTACCTACATCCATCCACATTCGCATTGTATATCTGTTATGTTAACCATTTATCTGTCATTCTTTCAACATGTCCGAACCAACGGAGCATGCCCTTTCTCATTTTTACACCAATACTTCCTTTCAATCCCAACCTCTCTCTCACTTCAGTATTACGAACGCGATGCACGAGTGTTACACCAGAGATTTTTCGTAACATTCTCATTTCGACCGCGTAATTTTACTTTCTTGCTCTTTCTTACATACCCAGTTCTCACTTCCATACAATTTGTTTACCATGGATTAAAATTTTTAGGTGGATGCGAATGACACAGTGAATTTAACTACATACAATAACGCTGAATGGGTCGGTTTCGTGAAGGCGACGAGCAAGAAACCGTTGGTGGTGCTACTAAAAGGATATATAGCAATTATTGCGTTGATCACTTTCTATTCTTTAGTTACATATCGACAGAATACAAACAGGTATGTTTGCATTATATTTTTCGAAACAACGACCTCCCACCGACTAGCAACGAATGACGACTCGCTTAAACTCGCTTGTACGCGTTGCGTTGAAACTCTCGAGTCGTTAGTAGAAATGCTACTTGATGAGTTTCGGGTGATGACTATAAACAAACAAGATAAACAAGACAACCTGTAGAAAAACAGTCTCGCCCGCGGTATTACATGGTTGAATAGAGGAGAGCGGAAGGGGGTGGGGAATGTCACGTGTAATACACACAGTCTAAATATCTGCAGACACATCCTATGAAAAATCACGACATTATAGTGTTATGGTTAATTACTGATGTGCATATGCATTGTTATATACATAAACCACACGATTTATATCACAAATTATAGTATTTTAGTCACGGAAACTCCATCGCTCTCTGGTCGAAATTCGATTATAGACTAAATAATAAAATCAAATTTAGCTATAAATATAATAATATACATGTGTATGTACAAAAGTGGCAAAGGTTGAAAATCTGAAAAGGGGGAGACGGTGTTAACATTTATCTCTTCACCACCGTTACTGATCTTTCGGGACAGGAACATTGATATAAAAATCCAAGATGCACAGTCCCAAACAAAACTGACACTAAAAGTGTCCCCAATTTAATTTAAATAGTTATAGATATAACAAAAACATATTATGTCTTTGCATATCCAACCTTAAGCGCAAGATTTATAGTTGTTTTTACAAAGCAATGTACAAAAAAAAATGACAGTGCTGCGACCGACGCGATTCTATTTGAAATGAGCGCACAACTTTGAATTGTGTGCTTATTTTTGGAGGACGTTTTTGAGACGCTAATTGTGTATTTTGGGTTTTTTATATCAATGGACAGGAACAAGGGATATGATTGACCAACGCTATTAATAAATTTTAAGCGTTAAATAAACATGTAATTTAACATAATAAATAATAAATTTAAAAGGGAATTTGAAAGGAATCGGGTTATATGAACTCATCGTCACTAACATACATACATTTAATATATGTAGCGTATACATAAAATATCAGGTTTCTGCACTCCTCAGCAATGTAAACTTTGATTGCCAAATTTTATACGTTATTACATATTACGTTTATCCACTGTTGGCGTTAATGTCGTAAAAAGGGATACAAAGTTTCTGCTTCACGTATAAAATCCTTTTGGGTAGATGTGTAGAAGGTAAACTTATGCATATACCATTATGTCCACGTCGCATGGGTGGCAATACACCATCTTTGATGTCTATAGGCGATTCTTTACCACCATTTATCTCTTTGACATTCATGTACTTTTTGTTATCTTATAATATGAAATATACACTACTAGGTTTGATAATATTTTAATCTCTACATAGAACACACGAGACCAAACTAAAGAACTGAATGCTGATGTATGAAATTATATACGAAAGAAATGACTACCGAATGCTGTAATGACATAATATATGACAAGTTAAAATATAATGTTTCATTGATCCCTGACACTGTCCGTCTCGAGAATCGTTCATACGGTTGTGATAATATACATAGTTTTTATAAAACGTTGTTGTTAGTTTAAAGATATTGTTAATTTTTTTATATTGATACTTACAAGTTATGTGGGCAAATTTTAGGGCAACAGTAGTACTAAGAACTACTAAGGAAAAAGTAATGTTTCCGGAAATAACCCGTAAGGAAGCAGACAAAGACTTGATACATTGTATCAAATATCTAATGAATTATGGCTTTTATAAATTCGGTGTTGAGGTAATCGTGTTTTTTTTTAATATTTTTTTTATTATATTTTTTATAAAGTTTTTTAAATGTTAATTATTATTAAAATATTATTGCCTTTTTAGTTTACTTTTTCAATAAAAACTAAATAATCTATAAATATCTGACTGCTTTTTTTGCCAATGAATAAATCAGCTTTTGCTTATAATTGGTGACAATTTATTGACAATATTGTATTAATAATATTCATCGATTGCATAAATTATGCGCCCTAGGGCGTATATTATTTTTCACATGTGATTAATTTTCTTTTTGGCTTTTTTACAATGTGAGACTGTTTGAATCCGCTAACAGGTTAGTTTCGTGCAAATGTTTAGCTATAATTTAAATCTATGAATGTTATACAACACAGTGCAATCATAACCTCCACCTATGGAAAGCTCGCTAATATTGAAAATATTAAATTTTCAATTGGAATGTTGCCAAACATGATGTAGTGCATAGCAGCATTAAGGAAGGGTTTTTGAAAATTATTCCCAAAAGCGATGCAATGGGGGAGAGAATCTACAAGCTTCATATTAGCTTAAATCGAAAGTTAAGTAGGCTGCTGCGTAATTAAAATTTGTGTAAATATACTGAATTGTGTGATAAAAATGTGTTTAGTCTGGGCGTAGAATAGCCGTATACCAATCCGCCCAGTCGCTTAACCGCAAAGAAGTTTACACAAAATTCTGCATTGATTATATTAATGACATGCTTTTGTTTTTTTTTTGTTGTAAAAAAATGTGTATGTCAGTTATATCTCACTTCCGCATAAAAAAGTATAGTAGTTTGTACTTTTTTTATTAACTATGCAATATTATGACAGATTTCACTGATATGCCTGATGGGTGTGGTGGGATCACGTATGGACTTCTACGCCGTAATTTACGCGTGCTGGCTCCTAGCACTAGTGTCGATACGGCGAGTCACACAGCAACGTTTGTGGCCGTTCTTCACGGCATGTATCACGTTACTGCTGCCATTGCAGTATATGATCTCTGTTGGATTCCTTCCACAGTTTTGTGTCCAGTATCCTTGGAGTGGTAGCGATCAGGTAATTTTTAAATGGTTTTGTATTCTAGGTGTAGGAAATTTCATAACTGAATCAAGCTAAGGATATTTTCAGCAACAATTGTTTATTACAATTTAGTTAAATTCCCTTCCATGCATTGATATATAAAAACCCAAGATACACAATCAGTGTCTCAAAAACGTCCTCTAAGAATGAGTGCACAATTTAATATTGTGCACTCACTTCAAATAGAAGCCCGTCGCTCACGTCACTGCCCGCGCGTCAAAAATACAGAATTGTTTTCTGATAAATTGTAAAATACAACATCATGAACGTTAAAAAAATATAAGATATCGTATTTTCGGTAAGTATAAGAGTTTATCGATTTATTTTTGTCGTTTATATTACTAAATATAGGGTGTAATGTATGATTTTCATTTTATTTGTCTTGAAAACGTATTCGACACTCCAAATATAATACGATAAAATTTCAATGGTCACTTTTTCAGTAAAAGGACAGTGCATTACAACCTCCTTTTAATTTAGTCGAATAATACAAATTGATCCTGTCATTATTAGTGGTGTCGATTTTTTTTTTCATTAATAAGTTTTTTTTTTAATAAGATTAATATTTTTCATTAATAATTTTGAATACCTTTTATAGTTGTTAACCAACTGCCAAAAGAGAAGGGGACATCAATTTGACGATTTTAAAATGTTTGATTATATTTATTACTTATTTTGAGGACCAAGTTAGGTGATTCTTTTTATTCTATTTGTACGAATATAAAATAACAATATATAATTGTGATTCTTACGATGAACTTTGGAGATATATTACGAAACTTTTAATATAACAATAGGAAATCATAAGTAGCATCGAATCTTGTTCTGTTTACACGTGTTGTTGATGACGATTTCTTAAGTGGAAGGCACAGGTTGCATTAAGAATGTTTATTTTTGATTTAATAATTTATTTTTAAAAAATGTTGTTTTTGATTGCGGATAGCTTATATTATACATATTATAAATGTTAAAGTTTGTATGTTTGGATGTTTGATAATCAATCACCTAAAAAATGGCTGTACCAACTTGGATTTGGACTCGGATATAAGATGACCTGGAATAGCACATAGAATACTTTTATCCTAATGCAGAGCTAATCTGCAGCTAGTCTCGTATAAATTTTAAGTGACTGTTTATATGTACGAGTTGTTTTATTTGCATACTAGCTGTTACGCGCGGCTTTGCTCGCACATATTTACTTTAGAACTTATTTAACCTTTCTTTATTTTATTAAAAATCTACATTGCCGGGTGGGCCGCTAGTACGTTAAAAATAATATTTACATATTCATATTAATTATTTATATACGACATTTTTGTTATTAAAATGTAAGTAAAAAACGTAAGACCTGAACTTCCTATAACTTCTAAATTTTCTATACCTAATATCATAACTAACTATACCTCAAACTAAAAATACCTATTAGTAACACACCTATCGAAAAAACTAACGTAATTATAAAAGAAATTTATAATTAACAGGAAATATTTAATCTAAAATTACCTTTGGCAATAATATTATATGTACTAAACTATACTCCAATCTAAATATACGTATCTATTACGATTTCTGTGTATGTAACACATCTATTTAACCAACTAATGTAGCTATATTAAAAAAATCTGTGAGCTGGTTGACCCTACAGGCCACCTGAAACATCCCGCTAAATTTAAGTATTTTAACCTCAAAGAAAAAAACTATGCCTAAGCATAGACTACTGAATTAAAAAAGTTCAAAAATCCAAAGTTTTTTTTTAAATGATACTTAGTTATTTAGTATTTGAAGAGATGTATATTTTTTCAAAATCATCAACGAGTTTGATCTTCCGAATAACATTGAACACAATTTTTTAGCTCTAAATTGTTTTATTGGAATTTTTTATACGAGGGTCAATAAAATTTTCAGAAGCCGACATCGCATTAGCTACTAACCTATTGTGTTTCAAATGTCTATGGGCAGTAGTCGCTCGTACATATGCAGATACTATAACTAAACAAATGTTCGTTTACATAATACTGCAAAAAAAAAAAAACAGAAAAACTGAAATCTAATTCAAAACGAGAATTCTACGTAAAGCTAAACTTATTTCTAGGAAATTAATGCTTTTCCTTACTATGTTGTCGATACATTACATAATAAGTCTGAAAAAAAATCGTGTCTGTTATCATGTAAGAATCTATGAACTTTATAACGTAGTCATACCATTGCAGTGAATTTCCTATTTCAGTATATTCTAAATCTATTAGACTTGCAAACTAAATGTATCAATATCAAGCGTCAAATACTTTAATGTAAATTTTACAAACCCTTAAAATACTACCTCAATGCATAAAAATATTTATATTCGACTCCACATGTTCCTTGTCCTACCGGCTAACTTAAGTCAAAAATTTTATTTAAGATTTAAAGTCATTTTTAAAAAACAATGTACAAAAAGTACATTGTTTTTTAAAAATGACTTTAAATCTTGCGTTTAAGGTTGAATATGCAAAAACACGTTTGTGCCATAACTATAAACTTTAGACTGAATTAGCGACAGTTTTGAGTGTCAGTTTTGTTCGGAACTGTGTATCTTGGGTATATTATATCAATGCTTCCATGTTAAAAAGATATGTTGCGTGATAGAACAGATGGATCGAAATTTTAAATATGAAAGTTTTTACAAGTTGACGTAGCACCTAATGTTAGCAAATCTTATACAATAATTTTAACGTTTTCTAATGACAGAACTGATTTTATTATTATTAATTGCGACAAAATACTTTGTATTTTTAAAGTAAGCTAACATCCAATCTCCACAGATAATTGACTTGCTTCATTTTCAAGCTAGCTAGCTAAATTTCTTCTTCAAACTTCTCTTTGCCCTTGGCATTGTACGAATGTTGATGATATGAGAGTTTATGAGATTCCTGGCACGTAGTTCTAACATTTCTGTCTTTATAAATAGACAATAAGTGAACACCCGATTTTGCACAGCGTAAAAATCTGTCTACTAAAGGGTCGAGCACACTGGGACGCGCTGCAAGGTGCTGGGACAGGCCGCATCGCAACGAAAAAAGCTATATAGCACAGGACGGGCCTCAGCAGGGTGGAGCGGATCGCATCGCAACGTAGCACATTTCCCGATTTCTTTCCAAACGTTATCTCTCCTTTTTTGATCATCATAATTTGGATCTTGAAAATCATATACGCCTTTGTACCCTCGAATTTTTAATAGTTCTTCATGCTTAATTACGTGATTTTATAAATGAATAATCAAAACGTAAAGAAATTTGTGTGCGCAAATCCGCTCCCCATAGCACACTGGCAACGGGGTGTGTTAAGGCGGGACAGCACGTATTGCATTCACGGAAATCCTCTGAGCGGCTGCGAGCCGGTCTAGTGTGCAATCACTCATATAAAATGTACGCAAGCTATCTTGGCGGGTTTTTGCGATGCGGCCCGGCTCATTGAGGCCTATCCTCAGGTGCTGGACCCTTAATAGGTCTTATATAATAAGATCGCAAACAAGCAGATGGCTCTACTAATTGAAACAGAAAATCTTCGCCTATAGATACGAAAGATGTTAATAGTGTGTTGCTACCCATGTGGCTTTAATGCCACTTGCGTAAGTTTACTGGCTACCTTACTTTAAAAATCGAAATGAGAGTGACAAGCAATGCCGCTGTTGCGGCAGGTATAGGTCCTTAGCTATGGGTGGTACCAGACCCCGGCGACACAATGCATAACTCTACAACCTAGTAGCCACGAAGGCAGTAACGCGTTGCCAATCTTTCGCCTATTACGAACTGCTTGGCAGAACGGCAGATGGTCTTTTCTTCAGAGGGAGCCCGGTCCAACAAGAGGCAAACAAGTTACCTCTTGCTTCATGCCAAGAATTGTCTTTTCTTCTTTTGGTACCAAAATGCACTATTTTATTGGCAACGGAAAAACCCAGTATTTATATATTAATGAAAGTGTTTTTTTACAGCAAATGAAACATATAAGAACTTGGCTCTTCTTGCCATACGCGGACGGGCCACCACATGCAATCAAACTTGTTTTCGACTACTTCTTACTATTGTTTGCTTCGCGACAGCTCAGAGTTTTCAATGTGGAAAAAACTAGAGGAGACACTTATCCTGGAGGGTCTAACAGTGAAGATATTGGCTCCGATTGGGAGACGCCTAATTTTGTGAATCCAGTGCCCGATTTCCTAGGTTATGTCGGGTTAGTAATTTATCTGTAGTTTGGTTTCTAGTAAAAATGTGTTTTTTTCTCATAAAACAACGTTTCCCGGGATCAGATAAGTATCCGGTTGGCGATATGCTTACCACCTATCACATTGTGAGACTAAGTATCGTCAGTCAAACGTGGGTGCAATCGTTGTTCCTCCTAGCTCTTCGGAGATACGGGTGTTAAGATATTTTTTAGTTTTGTTTTTTTGTTATTTGTAGACAGACAAAACGATTTCCCTATCTTTTATGTGTCTAGTGAGTCGCAGAAAGAGCTCCTTTTTTATGATATTGATATTTCATTATCCATTTTAATTACGTTTAAATTTATTTCCATGTCAAAAATATGTTTTAAACATTTTTGTGTTTATTATACAAAATAAATAAAAAAAATTAATTTCTTTAACTTATTTTGTACTGATTACATGTTATATTGTCGGGCGCCTCCTTTTAAGCAAAGTAATGCTTGTATCAGGATGCACCGCTCTCCCAATACATCTATTACCAAAGTGTAATTTGAGTGGTATACATACTTATTCCTTAATGTTAAAAAAAACTGGTAACGCAATTGAAAAGCCGCGGGCATTGTGGCGGTGGTAATCACTTACCATCAAGTGAGCTTTCTGCCCATTTGCCCCCTCTTCTATTAAAAATTAACTGACTTGGCTCCGCCTAACAGTCCATGAATGAGCTGATGTAGGAATTAATACAAACTTATTAAATTCAATTTTTCATTTTTCAATTTAATAAATATACGTCAAATATTTTAATGACGTGCCCGCAAGATCATTTTTTCTTGATTTTTTTATTGATAAATATTATATACACATTTACACATAACATACACATTTCCTCGTGTTAATCTAGGATCTTTTTAGAAGAATAGATCAACTGTCGTTTTGTTAGGCAGTTCGTGAGAGGCGAAGGGGGTAAAATTGTCATTGTCTCGCTGGGGTTTTATACTACCGCGCAACCTATTCCTGCCACATTAGCGTTAGAGCTTGCTACTGTCTTGTTCAGGTTACGAGGGTATGGTGGCCGAAAAATTATGCTTGTGGTATTAAGGCCCCACAACAAGCAACGCAACATTGACATTTTGGTTTCTGTAGGTGATGGTTCTCTCCACCTGGAGAGCCATCAGCTTATTTGCTATTGACAAACCTCTACCTAGACAGCAAGGGAATCGGCGTGATGATATATTCTTATATTAAAAAATATGTACCTATGTTATAACGTATTATTATATTTATTGTTTCTTACACGTCATTATTAATTTCAGGTCATGGCTAGATGTTGTAAAGCGAATGGTCTTTCTAGGAATGTTATGGGTGACCCTAGCGATCATGTTCATGACTGGAACTAACCGTGTCAACTTATTTTCCATGGGATATCTCATTGGTTCTTTTATATTTCTCTGGCAAGGTACCGACTTCTATTTGCGTCCGAAGGATGCAATATTGCAATGGTAAGTGAATTTTATATAAAAAACGCTGTTTCTATTACTTAAGTGGTGCAAACAATTTGTAATAGTAATATACTTTTCTTAAACATGTACGGAAATCAACACAATATTTTCTAGCTGATCACACTTGTACTGTTTCACAATAAGTTAACTATATTTAATTTTCGACCGGCTTTGCTTACACAAGCATCCTCTGGGTGTGTAAGCGAAACCGGTCGGAAATTAAATATAACTATCTCATTGTGAAACAGTACAAGTGTGATCAGCTAGAAAATATTGTGTTAAAATGGAGTTTCACCAAGTGCCGACGATAAAGTGTAGAATATATGTACGGAAATATTGTCCTTATTTTTAGATAAAGCCCGTGCCGGTGCGTTTTTTGAACTTGGAACAAAAAAACGCGCCAGCAATGTTGTATGGAAAGTCGTGCTGGCCGTTGGATGTCATTTGAATTAAGATCTCTTTAACATATCTTGGTTAAAATAGCGTTAACGTAGTTATGCTATGAATGTCTATCTTTCGATTCAGGAGTTAAAAAAATATTATTATATTATATTTTTATCGAACAACGTTCAGTTCTGTGATCATTTGGAAGAAAAGGCTAAATTAGCCTCAAAAAAGCTCGGTGTGCTCAGTAGAGCGAGACAGTACTTCCTGCCTTCTCATCGCTTGCAACTTTACAAAGCGCAAATTCGCCCGCACATGGAGTACTGTTCTCATCTCTGGGCGGGAGCTCCGCAGTATCAGCTTCTTCCACTTGATCGCATTCAGCGTAGAGCGGTTCGAATCGTTGACGACCAAGCAATCTCCAATCGGCTTGACTCCTTGGCTTTACGCAGAGATGTAAGTTCGCTTAGCATCTTTTACCGCATTTATCATGGAGAGTGTTCCGACGAACTATTTGGATTGATCCCTGCTGTTGAATTTCATCATCGGACATCGCGGCAAAACTCAAAGTTCCATCCTCATCACCTCGATGTCTGGAAATCCACAACTGTGCGATTCTCTAGGCACTTCTTACCACGCACTACTCCTCTGTGGAATCAATTGCCGGCGGGGGTGTTTCCGAACGGATACGACTTAGGCACCTTCAAGAAAAGAGCATACTCCTTCTTAAAAAGCCGGCAACGCAGCTGCAAGACCTCTGGTGATGTGGCTGTCCATGGGCGGCGGTAATCACTTACGATCAGGTGAGCCTCCTGCTCGTTTGCCCCTTTTTTCTATAAAAAAAAAATAAAAAAAAATATTGAAAACCTTTTTTATTTCTTTGTATTTTGTTGAGAAAAGCATTATGCCTTGGCGGAAATAGAATTTAAACTCATACTGCCACAATTGCCTTTCTCGCGGCCTCACGGCCGCGTAATATTGTATTTTTGTCGCTTATTCCGTACAGAAAGAGTACCGCTTTTAACTATTTTAGCGTCTTGTACGCACGATAAACGTCTTGTACGTACACATAATTGGATTTTTTTATTGAAGTAAAACTTCTTTTGACTTATTGTGAAATGAAACTTGATTAAACGAAAAACAGTCAGAAAAAGAGACAAACACATACATCTATAGGAGTTAGCCTGCAAAAGATTGAGATATATTCTACATGATAGTGTTTCATTCAACTCAGTCTCTTCACTAAGAGTGCGATGCTTCACAGCCTCCCCACTCTTACCTTTTTTCTGAAATGCTATTGTTCGCTATTGGTTCATTATTATTAGTGATATTGACTTCAGATCAACTTTAACGGGCAAATTTTATGAGGACTACTTACAAAGCAACGGTTTCACTTGATCAACAAAATCTATACATATAATAAAATCGTAGGAGAGTCAAAACTGTACATTGAATTGTTTTTTTTAAATACTTGGGGCGTGATCTATAATCGATATCGAAGCCAAAAATATAGTTTTTAGAATTTTTGGCAGTTTGTCTGTATGTATGTATGTCCGGGGTAAACTCAAAAAGTACTACATGGATTTACTTAAAATTTTGCATGAATATTACTAACTGATCGCGTCAACATATAGGCTACATATTATCACGCTATCACCTACGGGGAGGAGCAGTGCGGAGTAAACGAAGTCCGCGCGGACGAAGTCGCAGGCAACAGCTACTATTGAATAAATTAGCAGCGTCTTGCACGAGTTGGCTACCATCTCCTCACCTATTCTTTTCGAAATAGCGTCAATGCTGCTCATAGTCGTGTTACCTTGAGAATTTGGCATTTAATCCGCCACTCAGATGGCGAAGCACCATAAACATCTTTGGTGTCTTTCCTTAGGCGATGGTTGCTTCCTTCCATCAGGAGATCCAATTGCTTGTTTGCTATCTTATAATTTGACATAAACGCGTAGAAAGTAATTAAAGTATTTATTTTTACTCTATATCTACTATATAAATTTGTAGTGTAATTTCTTTGACTAATTTTATGATAAACTAGCTGTTGCACGCAACTTCGTCCGCGCGGACTGCGTTTACTCCGCACAGCTCCTCCCCCGTAGGTGATAGGGTGATAATATGTAGCCTATATGTTGACCCGACCTGTTAGTAATATTCATGCAAAATTTGAAGTAAATCCATGCAGTACTTTTTGAGTTTACCCCGGACATACATACATACAGACAAACTGCCAAAAATTCTAAAAACTATATTTTTGGCTTCGATATCGATTGTAGATCACGCCCCAAGTATTCTTTTAAAAAAAATATTCAATGTACAGTTTTGACTTTCCTACGATTTTATTATATGTATAGATATTCATTTTGTGACTTTCTGACATCAATAGTATTAGCATTTTTAAAATTTTTATCTGTCACCTATATAACCCTTTATAACTCAAGAACAATATGACAGATCTTGACGTAAATCGATACAAAATGAGAATACAATTACGTATTACGCAAACGATAGGCCATAGCATATTTATCATCACTGAATTTGTACCCAGTGAAGCGGACGATTTTAAGCTAGCCTATAATATCTGCCAATACCGCAGTATTTTATTAAAATTAGTCCTCTGTGGCCTGTTTACTAATCCATTTATTTTTGTATTTACATGAAAGTTGTCTCTTACATAAAGAAAATAAAACTATTGGTTTTTGAAAACGCCCTTATATTAATGTTTTTAAAAATAACACCTTGAGTCTTGTGCAGGTGGTCATGGCTGCTCCGATACAATGTATGCGTCGTTTTTATAAAGGCGCTTTTGCAAATACCTGGATGCATCTTCAGTGGCGTAATGCAGCAACATGCCTGTTGGCTCGTGCAGCTGCTCGGTATTGGATGTGTTGACAAATTTGCGGGAGGCAATATTGCCAGATTTATCAAGATGACGAGCTACGATAAGGTTAGTCAATTTTTTAACCATCGATCAAAAATAACAAGATTCAGCATTGTCCACAAAAATAGAGCAAGAATGGCAGGAGAATGATATATACAGGAACACAAAAAATATCGCTACCTTATATCTGTATCTTATGGTATAGTTTCGATTATTGCTGCGCTTTACGCGACGAATGCTCGTAAAATTGTATTAGAAAATGTAACTAAGCTTATAGCTTTATGGTTTGAAATTGTAAGTCATATGCTACTCGTAAGGCGTTTTCGTGACGTGACGCGTCCGTCACTTAGGCTGCGATTGGGTGAAATAAGACCACACACTTAGCTCTTATTTCATTAGCCATTTTAAAGGCCGTGGCTATTTTTGATCGAAGCAGGGCCGAATATATTTAACGAATAATTCAACTTACATTCACTGACAACTGAAGATAATTACGAAAATTATTTTTTGAGCCGTGCATTCTAGAATTTTCCAATTTTTTTGAAACCATAATATACTACTAAAGGTATACTGTATACCTATGTATGAGATTAACTTTGATGGATAAAAGCTTGAGTATATTATGGTTTTAAAAAATTGGAAAATTCTAGAATGCACGCCTCAAAAAACAATTTTCGTAATTATCTTCAGGAATTCAAATTTAATTTAAACGATATATATGGACTGATTTATTTGATTGCCATGAACAAAATCTAAGGGTCATTTCACAGCGGAGTGGCAGCGGTACGGCGATCAGTGTAGAATAATTTTAAACTTTATCTTCACAATTGAAAGACCAGTATCGATTGACTCGCGTAGATATAAAGCTCCTCACACAATCTTTTGAACTTCTCAAACGATATGGGCTTTCAAAGTTCAAAGCACCTTGGTCTTCAATCATAGTATGTACCGTGTCTGCAACTGTCTGTTCTGTCAACGTGTCTGTCCGACGTCTGCAAGGAACCCTTACAGTTGTTCCATATATATATGTCATGCTGACAAAATGGTAAAATAATACCTTGAAAATTTGAAAATATTTTTAAGGGTACCTCCTTTATGCGTAAAGTGGGGTGTTTATTTTCCCATACCCCATGGTGTGTGATATCATTAGATATGTTTTTAAAAATACTGCGCTTTGATGAAAACAATTTTATTATTATTTATTATATGTTTTAATCATTAGAGATCCGTTTGTGAAATATTAAGCTTTAAATTACTTTTGGTTTTTCGATTTGCGAAAAAATTCACGGTAGTAGTATACGAGTATATACTAAAGTTAAAAAGAAAACTATCACGGCTAAGATGGCTTTACAAGTTTGCGAGTTATAGTTGACTAACTTAGTCAAAAACTTTAAATGTGCTTGAAGAAAATTTTGTAGCTGGTGAACCTGTGGTGTAAAAAAATATCTGTTTTCTTAATCCACATTATTGTCATGGGCACCTGCGGATCCCTACATTGGGCGTTGTTCTACACACATTTTGCTGGTTTTATTTATTCAGTTAATTCGCTCTCCGTATTTTTTGTAGGACCGTGTTAAACAGTTGTACTATATTTTTAGGATTCAGTCTGTTCAGTGCCACAAGAGGATATAGGCCTTGCATGGGATGGCGTATGTTTCGCGTTTCTTATTCTACAACAACGACTCTTCCACAGTTATTACTTCTACAGAGTAATTGACGAGAGCAAAGCTACTACTGTTCTTGCATCGAGGTAATTTTTCCTACTACTGTAAACATTTCCTGGGATTATCACTTTTGTCAAGCAGCGTTTAGGTTTTGCTGAGGTACTGACAATGATGCATTCATTTGCCATATAAATTCCGTATTAGGTTTACAATCGATCTGTCCCTAAATACATCTGGAAAGATAGTAATTATTTGTTCATTAAAAAGCGCGGCAACCTACGCACTTCTTTAATGTTTTTTATATTGTAATTTGTAAACAGTTGAATATTCAGAAGTGTTATATATAACTAGCTGCTGCGTGCAGCCCGCTGCATTATATTTGGTGAATCCCGCGGGATCATCTAATTTTTCCGGGATAAAAAGTAGCCTATGTGCTATTCCAGGTCATCATCTACCTATGAGCTAAATTTCATTCAAATCCGTTCAGTACTTTTTGTGTGATTGAGTAACAAACATCCATCCATCCATCCAAACTTCCGCATTTATAATATTAATATAGATTTACAAGAATATCATTAATATGTTTTTATAGCATAGGGTGGCAAAGAAGCAGATGGATTTTGTGATGGAAAGATAGATAAGCATTGCTTACAACCGAGGTGCTCCAACTTATTATGTCCACTGCCTCTTAAGAGATTCAATTATTTTCCAATGCTTTGTCATCAAATAATTAATTTATACAGGTTGGTCAAGTATTCCATATCCTTGTTTAATGTGATGACGTTGCCGTGCAATAATATGAAATTATTTTTCATTAACTCCATTGCAGATTCAAACTAACTGTAAAAACAGTGTCAGCCAAGTATATGTGTTTTAGCACTTAACCCGTGCTAGGGAAAATTTTAAAAATAACAAAGAATTTTTTGACACAATGGAATTTGAACCAGCAACCAAAAAATATTCGAGCTATAAAGGGGTTCGTATAACCCCAACAAACATTTTTACTTTACATGTTTTGTGAAAGTAAAATAAATTACAGGGGTGCTGAACTAATCGAAGAACTTCGTCAGAAACAAATGTTGGTTCAGGAAGAGCAAGAAATTAAGATACTGGAAAAGATTAAAGTCAAGATGGAAAGAATAAAAGCAAACCAAAAGAAGATACAGGGGGCAATGGCAAAGGATCCCAGACATCATGATGCAGGTAATATAGGAAATTATCACATGAAATCTGTTTTTTATATAAGATAGTAAACAAGTATATGGCTCTCATGATGAAAAGAGATAACCATCGCCAATAGGAAACATCGCCATAAGCCAGTGGTGGTGTTACACATTAAATATAATATTTTTGATTTTTACTTAACTAGCATCGCCTTGCACTTAAAGATAATCTACTTTGATTACCTTTGTAAAACTTACGGGAATAATGCAATATTTAGAAATAAAAAGTAGCCACGGTAGACTTAATATCGCTACCGTTTACTTACAATTTATCGGAAATTGTTTATATCTAGTAAAAAAATTATACAGAATTTCTCACAAGATATTTTAGCTAAAGAGTCATTATAACAGGAATAATGGAATATATATATATATATATATATATATATATATATATATATATATATATATATATATATATATAAAATCAATTGCTGTTCGTTAGTCACGGTAAAACTCGCGAACGGCTGAACCGATTTGGCTAATTTTGGTTTTGAATTAATTGTCGAACTGAACTTCGACAATAAATTCAAAAAGGAAGGTTTAAAAGGTGAGAAAATATAGAAAAAAATAAGAGTAGTTAAAAAGGCAGATCAACGTTTGCCGGGTCAGCTAGTAAAAATTAAAAACTTACGTATTTTTTCTAGTTACTGCAACATAATTACTGTAACCGCTTGACTACATCATGAATATTTGAGAATACCACTTTCAAAAGCAAATTATATAAAGTAATAAAGATCGGATAAGTAGTTATTACATAACCGGAAAAAATATGTCATTGCTAAATTTTAAATTTCTTTGATTTCATAACAATTCTTAGTCGCACTTTAAAATAAAATTCCATAACTTCAGTAATTATGAGACATTATGGAAAATCGTAGGTACTTGGAAGACTGTAACCAGCTAAATTTAACTT
This sequence comes from Apodemia mormo, assembly GCA_036924255.1. NCBI lineage: Eukaryota > Metazoa > Arthropoda > Insecta > Lepidoptera > Riodinidae > Apodemia > Apodemia mormo. The sequence continues at coordinate 35,378,578 of JAUPFN010000003.1, read as the reverse complement.
ACATTACAATGCAACAATCAAGATAACATTAAATGTGTATTATTATGCTGATTTGCAGTTTTTGTTATAAGATAGCTGAATTTGTTTATAGTGTGTGTAAGTACGTGCAAGTAAGAGTGTGTATGTGGCTTAAAAGGCATAGGTGTTTATATTTATTTTGTTAATTACATTGCTATCAATAGAAGAGGAGGAAGAAGAAACGCAACCTGGCGAATCGGAACAAGTACCATTAGTGCGTGGCGACTCCGAGGAGTCTCGGCGAGGATACCACACCCCGACGTCCCCTGTTTCGCCGTCTTCCCCGCGCTCCCCTGCCTCTCCTGCCTCGCCTGCCGGTCCAGGGTCCCCAGTTTCCCCGCGTGGATTCCACACCCCTCTGAGTGAGCCCTCTGCCCCTCCCACTCCTACACGCACTCCACTTCCCCTCCCACCTCCTCACGCCGGCCCGCCTTCTCCATCGTCCGCTCTAATGACCGTTTCTCTAGATGCATACCTCGAACCCCGTCGTATTTCCTTCGAATCTCCCCCATCCTCTGATTTAGTCCCGCGAGCACAAAGTCCCGAAGAATCCTACCCAGTGTTCTCTCCTCCGCCGATTCGCCGCCGACATACAGTGGCCAGCCCGAGCGTTCTACAACGAACTTCGATCATATCTTATTCGAGCCGGGCGGAACCGAACTCGCATCACACCTGTAATCAAATAAAAATAATTCAAATTATCACATTATATAAATACACTCTCTTAGTCACTTTTGTATATAATGTAAAGCATATTAAAGTGATTTTTATTTTATCCATATAGGAAGCGATGTCGACTTTGATAGGCGTCAAGATTTCACAAAAAGACATGAAGGTATAATCAACGATAGTGGTTTTGGTGACGTCCATAAGCTAATATTAACATATATTTTTAATATTAATAAACTTTTTTTTTCGTAGGCTTCAAGATATATTGAGCGTTTTTCTGTGCTAATCAACTTTCCCCTAGCACTACTCTCTATGAATGATCACCTGTAGGATAATTCTAATGTTAGTCCGATGCTTTTTAACTATTGTCTACGTCTGGGTGGATTTCCATTTGTAATGAAACATGACTAATAACTTTTTGCTTTTAAAATATTAAGTCCTCGCATTGTCTAAGGTGTGAGATTGGTGTTGAGTTTTTCCTTTGTTTGTAGCACGAGACAGACCCCTGTATAAGCCGCCCACCAGTCATCAGAAGGGTAACGTTGAGTAACGAATTTTGTCGGCCTAACCCTTTACTAATAAACTATCCTCGCTTTTTGGTGATGATTATTTAGGCAAGATGCATCTGTTTGGCGGGAGCTGTCTTATGACTTTGAATTTTGTTAGTTGTTATTTTTGTAAAATTGTAAATAAATGTACACAAATTAAGACAGTGTTGCGCCGTTGCACTCGCTTAAAATATTTTATTTCCTGATTTCACATTTAACATTTTCACCATTTCACGTGCTTATAAATCTGTTGCTTTTTATGTTGTTTGTTTAATCTTTACATTTGAAATTGTATGATATACTTTAATATAGTTTATTTAATAGGCTACTACTAAATATAAAATATTTCTAAAATTACGATTGTCTGAAATATTCGAATTGTAAATAAATTAATGTATTTATTTATTTTTTATTCTGGATTTTCACAATATTAAACGGCTTATGTACGATTCACACTGAGCGGCTCGTATCGGCATGCGTGCGCTAGGGATGCCCGATGATCATCGATTTTCGATGAAACTTCGATGTTAGAAGATAAAATATCGATGTTTGAACATCGTTGTTGCATTAAATAAAATATTGTAACATCGATGTCAGCAGGGAAGGGATACATCATCGGAATTTGGTCGCGGACGCATAATAATCGACCGAAATCTATGAACGCTTCCACATGCAGTAAGTTTTATTAAATTCTGAACGCTACCAAATTACGGAAAAAACCTTTATCTTGTTCTAACTCTAGTTAGTCTATGGTCTTTTTCGTTCTCGAATTGTTAGATTAAAGTGTGTGTCGTTTATCCGTTGAAAATAAAATTATTCTTGCTTGGTATATACCCTAAACTTTTTAAGCAAAAAAATATCGATGTTGGCTGACATCGATGTTTTCCTTTCGATGTTTATCGAAAATCGAGGCTTTAGCTTCAGTGTTAATGTCGATGTTAACATCGGACATCCCTAACGTACGCATGCTGCAGCAGTCATATGCGTACCGCGGCAGCCTCACGGCACTCAAGTGACACGACTCATTGCAACGGTGGTGCTCTCTTCACATTCCGCGACATATCCGAGCGGACTCCGACGCATGCCGACAGGAGCCGTCCAACAGCCGTGGAACTTGAATGTAACAGAAATATTATGTACTGTAATTCCTGATTACATGTTCCAATTGTCTTTACTTCATTTTAAAACGCCGCCCTGGCCGGGCCGATGTGAGCCGGTCGGTCTGAATCGTGGTTTAAATGGATTTCAGAATATGTTAAAGTTTTGTTAAACATATTTAAAAAAAAAAACTGTTTTTAGATACGAACAGCAAATTAATGATAAAACATAACTTTTCACGTTTTTGGCCTAAGTTTATGTTTGGGTGAAAGTTTCAGTGATAGCTGAAAATTGCAATTTTCTTTAAACACACAAATTATACATAATTGAAAGCAAATTAAATAGCATGTATGAAATCCGTTTGAAATTAGCTACTTAAATGAATAATAGGTGTAAAATATATCTGAAATTAACTTTTAGTTGTATTAATGAATATTTTATTGTATTTGGCAACCAATATACCAATGCACGATTTTTATTGTCGGTAGATCGTTATCACGAAACACATCTCTTGCACTTCACCTTACTCTGGCTGTAAAATTTAGTAATTTATTTTGAAGACTATCTAGTGTTACAGTTTTTTTGTTAGCTATAGATACAGCGCAGAGTATTCAATAAAAAATGCACACGCATACATAAACACTGCATTTGAGTGACGGATGCATTAATAGCCGTAATAAAATTTAATGCAGCTTGAATTTTACGTGAAATTGATGAAAGTTACATCAAAAGCACAGTTGTAGATGCTAATTTAATATTGCATGCTAGATCGTTATAATGTTTTTCAAATTATTAATACGAAATCTTTCAACAGCGGTCCGTTCCGGAGATTACTACATGTTTGACGAATTCGACGACTCTGAGATACACTTGAAAGATGACGATTCTAGTTCTGATGAGGAAGCACCTAAAGAGATGGGCTTTGGAAAGGTACAGTAATTGTGTTAAAATCAAAGACATACTCGGGGTGGCAGTATTAAATGTTGCTCGTATATGGACGCATGGTGACGGGATAAGTGAAAATCAAGGCATGAAATATATTTTTGTATTCCAAATATGTAGTTGGTAAAAAACTTAGACTTTAGTTTCTAAAACACATTGGTATTATTTTATTGTTATAACAGTGGAATACTGCCTAAACATTAGTTTTAATACGTAATTTTGTAAAATTAATATTAGAATTTTTATGCTTTGTTCAGTCCAGAATGGTAATTGGCTCTAGCTTTGGTGACTAATAAATAGCCCTCGCATAACAACAGCTCAGATAATACGGTACGCGTTGCTTCTTGATTTTAGCCTCTGCTACATAAAGGGTTACAGGGGATGACTTGTGGTGGTAGTGGGGCAAGGGGGGTTGGCGTATATTGATACAGTCCTTTCGACCTAATTTTTCCGACAATTGCATCCACTTAATACATATCCAATTCGTAATTTTAACAAAAGTTAGAAATTGGCAATCCTATGAAAAATCCTTTGAACGGTAAAATTCTTTCGTATTGGAATTAAGTTTTCCAGTGATCACTTATTATTATTTACCCATACGAATGTAAGAAATTTTTATAATTGTGGGTCGTGAGTACTGTGTTTTAACGCATGGTCAGAGTATGCGAAGCAACGCGTACTGTATGCACGTGCACGAGGTAGCATAAGTTGGTCACACAGCTGATGGCGACGGCGCTGAAGACGGACATGCGGCGCGCCGTCTCTCTGCGGAGAGCCTCCGCGCCCGCGCTGCGCCGCTCCACCGGCACGCTGTCCTACCCACACAAGGTAACGCCGACCACACATAAACCGCACTGAGAACAATCTTGTTCAGATAACAGGAAACTAACCTTAACAAAATTCTCCTATTCAATAATGTTTTTCTATTTCAATCACAAGTAATTAAAAAACATCTTTTTCACTAATATTTCATGTACTGGAAACATTTTATCTGATATCTCGAAATTCATCTCAAAAATGGTTTCTACTATTTGCTATTCTTGTAAAGATTTTATTTAAAGTACTAAAATTATTATTTGGTTTTCTAAATTAACTTAATATGACTTTTTTTACTTAGAATTTTCTTTCACATTTCATTTTATTGATTGAGTTGATCGATATAACATTTTTCTTTTTCCTTCTAGCTGAAAAAGGTACGAAAAGTTATGACACGCATGCTTCGCTAGCTTTTTTATGGGCATTAATGTTTACTGTTGTGTTGTTTATGTTACAGCCAATTAATTTTTTGTAAATGTCCTGAGTTGTTTCTTCTACTGAAATGGCTTTATATTAATGTGGTTACATATTAGAAGTAGTTGGTATTTGAGCATGCTATCTACATTATTTATTTATGTTTATATCAATGTCTGAATCTTAAATCATTTTTATTAGATTAATAGTACGGTAAAATATGAGCAAAACGGTGTTAAATAATAAGACATTTGCCTTATAAGATCTGTGAGTAAATTATAAAATGTTAATGTGTACCAAATTAGTTTAACAGATAAATATTAATATTTCTATGTCAAATCAGAGACAAGCTTTTAAACTAATTTCACAAATAAGTTGAATTTTGAAATGCAACTCTTTGACAGAGATAATGATATCACCACCATCTTACTAAGGCGACACCACAAAGAACTAAACGCTAGTCCTAGGAACAAAACAACATAGCTTTGTTGTGTTCAGGATTGTTGTAAAAAGCTTGCGTAGAAATATTTTTTCTTAATTTAACTCTTTTAATGTTTTAATTTAAAACTAAGTTTGTGTTTGATATTAAATATATCGAAATATTTATATATTATTGGCTTAGATGCAAACACTGTCTCAAACGGATCCAGCTGAAGACAGGGATGCTGACACAAGTGGTCGCGCAGGACCAGTTTCAGAATTGGACGACCTTGAACCACCTCCTGGTAAATGTAGTTTTATTTTCATTTTTTTTTTAATATTCAACGTTTAACATATTTAATAAAAATTAAGCAAATATTTTACACCATTTTCAACTGGGAAAAGCTTTCAAATGCTCGCTTGACATGATAAAGTTGAATATAGATTATACTTTATAGATAGATACTCATAAAATAAGAACAATTGGCCTTCTTCTGTCTGGACAAATAAGAAGATTCTCCATAATTGTTTTGTGTTTTAACTTATTATTGATTATTATAATAATTATGTTCCTTTCATAACTGTAAAATGTTTGTATGCTAATTTTATTATGTAATATATTTAATTATTAATCAATAATACTAAATTTACAATATTGTTCATTATATTTTAATAAACGATTTAAGAAGTTTACATTTTAGAGAAGTGTAGTAACATTATGTCTCAAAATTCACATATTCTCGTTGTCAAACCTTAATACTAGCTATTTAATCCAACCTGGATCGTTCCCGGCGCAAAAGTGCCCATGACGCTCGCCGCGTTACCGTGTTGAATTGCGATGGCCAACCTTTGCACCAAAAACGATCCAGAGCGAGAGTCCCCTGTGATTTCGCTAAGCCTGCGTCCAATCTCCCTAATTAGGCTCTTTGCCTCCACACTCCAAGTACCCAAGGTCTCTACGGCCACTGGAACGAAATGGTACAGCGATTCCAGAGCAGCGTATTTGAGCCTCTTCTTAGCACAAGCATCCTCCGCAGCTGCCAATGGAGAGTGGACAGTGCGACCGAGATGGCTAGCGGCAACAGTACTGACGCAAGTTGTGTCCCATATGAGGCATTTCAGATTATAGTATTACTAACTTAGGAACCCGAATAGAATCAGTTTACTATAAATTTATCTCATTTTAACTTCGACTCTCTTGCGAAAGTTAATCGTGTTTAAAAGATACTATACAACCGAAGTTGAAACACTAAATTAGCAAATGATGTCTATTATGTAATATGTGATCTAAAATAGATAGTTATCATCTAATTGGGTAAGAATTAAGAGGCCACGAATTTCGAGTGAAAGTGGATCTTGTCGTCAACCCCTACTCGCTATTGCCTTTGATGAGATTCAATACATGAATAAGCTGTAGATTGATGCTTTTGTCCAAGAAGTTACCGTATTTTCACGTTAGAATAGATGTTGATGTTTTGTGGTATTACATATTGTCACTTGCCCTGTTTTTTTTTAATTTACAAATTTTTATTAAATTGTTACACTATTCCGTAAACATTTGATCTTTTTTTCGACATTGGCGCGTTTTATATGGCATAAATAAAATGACCATTAAATATAAAATATGTAATTTACTCTATATTCTATACTAAAGTTTGGATGTTTGGATGGATGTTTGTTACTCAATCACGCAGAAGCTACTGAACGGATTTAAATGAAATTTGGCACACAGATAGTAACCGGGAATAGCACATAGGCTACTTTTTATCCCGGAAAAATTAGGCAATCTTGCGGGATTCACCAAAAAATGTATAATGAAGCGGGCTGCACGCAGCAGCTAGTACGTAATAAATTTTTTAATCGATCAAAGTATGAACTATTGTTCTTAATCCACATCATTTTATAGATAGGTCATTAATGCTGCGATAAAAAATTTTGGCATGACAATCAATAAGATCTTTCCAAGTGGTTTGGACCGTCTTATTAAAATTGAATTTTTCGTTTTGCAAGTAATTTTCCGAATTTCGGATAAAGTAGCAATCTTTGGAGTAAGATGCTGTGAATATGGTGAATGTCGGAACTCGGAAGTATTTCAATCTCGGCTCCCCTAATTAAGAGACCGTCTGTTGTGCAGTGTATGATCTATGTTTGTCCTGAAGCAGCAGTGGTCTAGAGCTAGTTTTGATTATTTCACGGCTAGCTTTTCTATTTTATCTTGCAGCTGATGGCAATACAGCTCCGCTGTAATCGTTTTGACCAGATCTTAGAAAGCCATAATGGATATCACCAGCACTGCTCTACCAGACCAATATCAGTACTTTTTTCTGAGTCCACTTTCGCTTGGGGCATGAATTAGCAGATTCTGCTTGACACAACTATTGTATTGAGCATTCTCGATTATTGTATAGGACCCATTTTACATCAAAATTTATGATTCTATTCAAAATACCCGGTTATTGGGATGGTTGAGTAATGAAACTTTGTCTGTTGGTGTGCTTTATCCAGTCTATGCGACACCCATTTTTTCACTTCTCCAATGAATTTAAATTATCTCAGAACTCAAAGGCAACTGCTAACTCTGACGTAGTTTGTGATGGATACGTCTCTGCGATTACTTTTAATCATTTATTGTCAGCTATGATGTACAGTTCTCCGGTACTACGGTAATACACTCATTCGCGGTGTTAATTTTGTAGAACAAAATTTTCAAAACGATAAGGTTGAAATCAAAAACGTTTTAATAATAATAATAATATTTTTTACTTTACTTTTATAGTAGCTTACCACGTAAACATATTAATCCTTGAGCTGTTTCTACACGGCTTACTCCAGCACGGTGTCATAGTGAAACTTGTATCTGTACATAAATCAATATTTATAGTTTTTCGTACTGTGAATAGAACGATACCTAATAAAAAACAGATGAATCAATAGAAACACAAACTTAATTTTGAAATAATTTTCAATGTAGATTTCCTCGCCTAATTTGTAGCTAGTCTGTTAAATACCAATTTCTTATGTAAGGAATAAGGATCTAAGACAGCACAGCTAATTGGTCTGATGTTAGAGTAATGTGTTAAGAACTTCGAATTTTATTTCGAGTTCTTTTATGTCGTGCTTTAAGAATTTTAAATGAAATTTATATTGTATTTTATTTATTAACTTATTATATATTTTAATATATAATTTATTTAGTAATATTTTTATTTTAATACAAATTTTGTTTTGATTTTAATCCTTAAAAATATATTTTCAGTATCTGATGGGTGGTTAGATAAATTAAAGAGTTTAATGGATACCGCAGCAGCGTTTATATCGAGTATACTTGTGTCGATAACGCGTCACCTTATGAAGTATTCGCGAGACTATCGGTATGTCTCGCGTACTCTCTCAGTGGAAAAGAAAATACTTAAGGTAATTTTACGTAATGTCAGTTGTATATAATTAGTTTAAGACCGTATCCATGGTTGATTAAGGGAAGGTTCATCCTTTCGCCGTTACACTAAAGTTATATAGAAAAAGGAATCTGCTTAGATCGCAGGGATTTGATAAAAAATATTCTTATATAATAGTGATTAGTTTAGTTGGCAGAAGTGTTGGTCCAGTATCTTTTTTCAGAATAAAAAGCAGCTCATAAAATCCCAGAGTAGGGTAAACGTGTTAATACTGGCGTGACTACTAGATGGTGGGGATTGGCAACGTCTCACCTGGATTTAGTACCAACTTAGCTCTTTCTGCTAGTGATAGTGACACTACTAAATTGTCACTATCGTGTTCCGATTCAAAAGGTGACGTAAAAAACTTATGCATGTAGCATTACATTATTACACATAATACAACTAAGCAATTTAAATCCAAGCAATTCAGGAGCCATTCGTAACGTTGGTTTCTCCATCCACTCTCCCATCTATTAGCGCGCGCAGTGTCCTTTCAAATAACATTTTCGGTCTGTCATTCGTGTCGAAAACTCGCGCATGACAATAATCAGATCTAGTGTGAAAACAACCATGCAGATATCTAGTTATGACTAATTTAAAACATATATTTAAACGATCTGGTTTAGATGTTGCGCAAAAAAAAAAATTATTTTGTTTGCGCAATGCGCAACAATACATCTGTCGTACAATTACATACCTGAAGCGGTTTGAGAAGTGTTCCGACACTTATTATTATGTGTTTGCTGTGTGTGCTTATTAATATTTGTTACTTTATAAATATATATTATAAATAAATTTATTTTTTAAAAATATTTAATAATAAAAATTATAAATAAACACAATAATTATTACTTTTATAATACGAATTTTTAGTACAGGCAATAGAGGATTTTTCTGCACTAAATTGCAGGAATTATTTTTTATACATAGGTTCAATATGACGTACTGAATGTAAATGTACAACATACTTACACATTAAGGAGCGGAAATTTCCTTCTAGCAAAAAAAACTGTTTGAAATATCCTATTTGCAAAATAAAAATTAAATAAAAAGTCAATAAACAAATAGTACTAGTCTTATAGTCGGTAAGTGATATAAAAATTATAACAAAAAGATGAGATATTTAATTATGTACACTAAAGGTTCTTACTATTTTTGACCACAAGTGCATACGAAGATATTAAGCCGAAACAGTTTTTCGCAAAACGGCGGCACTTCTTCTACCGTAATATCTAAATATTTTTTGCATTTACTTTCTGTACGCCATACTGATCCTATCTATAAAAAAACAACTCCTGCAATTAAGTATATTATAGACATGAGTAACAGACGCCTCTATTATTTGTTTTATTTAAGGCGGCAATTAAATTAATAATAATCATAATAAATTATAATAATAGCTAATAAGTAAACGATTTGAGCAAGTAACACAGACTTATTGCAATCACTAAAACTGTTTGTTTCTTCCATCAGGAAAAAGAAGGTTTTGGCATAGGACTTAGAGAAGGAACGCAAAAGATTTGGGAACCGTTGCCAGAAATATTACCGCATAAGTAAGTTTACATGATTTCATTATTCTTATCTAGTTTTAGTTCGACTGTTTTGTTTAAAGCGGTTACTTTGAAACTCAAAGACATAACAAATAAAATTCCACCCTCACAATCATGTCTATGTCTGGATATATACAATAATACGATTCTCAAGGCCTTTTTGCCTTTGCAACTCTTCGGTGGAACCAGTTGCCTGCGGATGTGTTTCCGAACTAGGGGGAATTCCTTCAGTTCGGGAACGTTTCTACAACGCTGGTGTTACAGCAATACAATGCTCACTTACCATCTGATGAACCTTTGGTCCGTGTGATCTTATTCCATAAAAATGCATTTATAAACTTTTAGTTTCTACAATGCCAAAAATGTCATACTTAAACTTTAAGGCGCTAAAAATAAAATTTCGGTGAAATCAGCAATGTGTTTGCTGCCAGCCTCCAAATTGTAGATTATTTTAAAAATAAAAGCACAGTAATGTAATATTTATCAACGCCTTCTTCATTTTGAACACTTTTTATTACGGACACGGTTTAAATTGGTTGTTATGCCTAGTCTACAATGTATAGAAATATTTGATCGAATCTTAGAAACTTCCAATAAAAAGGAAGACAAGATGACGTTTCAGGCCTGCCATCTGCAGTCCTCTTCGTATTATAAATGGGGACCTCTTCGTGTATATTATATCCATAAGCTTTGAATGCTTTTGCTTAGCTTAATAATAGTAATTAGTCTGCTTAAACTACTTCGATTTTGAACTATTTACAATTATTAAAACTAGACTAAGTTTTACAATAGTTTAAATAATTATTGCTTGTTAGCTGCTTTTAGAGCATTAGTAAAAATTTTAGCAGTATAGGGGGTAAATAATTGATTGGTCTTTGTCAAAAGTGAGTATGCCCATAATTAAGTCAATTTGTGAACAAATCATTGTAAATCGGCTTTTTCGAAGTATTATCATTTTGACGTGATTTAATCACAAAAGCAAAAGCTGAGAATATATAAAAACCTAAAATTAAACGCAGTTACCTGAGTAGTAGTTCTCGCTTTCACTGCAAATTTCTTTATCATTATTATATTAGTAGGCACAAATTTCTTCGTGTACTGTAGAATATTAGAATAAGACAAGATTTGGTTACATTGTAATGTGTATACTGTATAGGTATTTAACGTAGATAGTAAGTAGTGATTTGCTTGCATGCCAACATTATTCAGAGAGACGGAGCAATCCAAAAAGCATCTGATGGTGCCTGAAGTGGAAATGGGGTAGGTATCGATGCAATTCTTAATCACGAAACAATAGTTGCACTATTCTTTAGATGTAAATAAAACAATGGCAATTCTTTTTTTTGTGTAGTTTATTTTAAACGGTACTTTTAATTTTGTTACGTTATTATCGATACGAAAACTTTTAAAAATATGATGCCTTATCTTAGTGATAAGTAATTACGCTACAGTTGCACTTTTTGTAGAGCTATATTGGCATTATAGGTGTACAACAGATATACGCAAAATTAAAAGTTAAAAAAAATAAGTATTTAAATAGATTTTTGAAACCAAAAATACCAAAAACTATGTTGTCAGTTCATTTTGAGTAGGTATACAATGTTAGGTCAAGGTCGTTATATTTTTTTTGGATTGATTCCCGCCAAAGCAAGTTAATGATTACATCCTAATTTTCAAAGATCGAGTTTTCCCAGATCTCCACGTTTTGAGGTCCTTTGACGATCATGATTTTAACGATGACGCTAGTAGATCTGTGTACAAGCTGTTGTTTTTAGTCAAAGGATCTGTTGAAGGAGAATACTCAGTATACCATTCTGAGCCCAAAATCTATAAAATCGTGCGACGCGCTATCAGGTATACAGTTTTGATCAGTGTAAGATTGTGTTAATGGTTAATTAATGAAGTTCAATCACTGTAAATAGGAATATCCAATTATTTAATTGGTTTTCAGTATTTCTGATTTCTGATCTCTCTCACATAATTTTACGATATTGCTCTTGAAAAAACTTGAAACATGAATTTTTTGTTGCAAATCGAATACGCGCCCTTAAGCACTAAATCTATTGATTTAGGATTTGCAGTTTGAGGTTTAAAGCCAAGAAATTGATTTAAAAATTTTGTAGGTGAAAATATCATAAAAAAGACACCTGACACTTCCCGCTAAATTGAGGTATTTAACTCTCAAAGGAGTAAAAAATATACCACAACATAGAATTTTATGCTCTTAACTTGGCTTAGCGTCTTGGGCTAGCGTCGTTGAATTGTAGGCAAGGAATCTCAAGGGAATCGGCGTGATGACATTAATTTTAACCATTTACGTACTTTACAAGAATCTGTGAATAAAACGTTAAGAAATAGTCCGAATATTTTTTTAGCGCATGATTTATATATTACGAGTATTTCAATTTCTTTTTGAACAAACAAATTTTATACGTGATTATTTCGAGACGTTGTAATCAAACTCGGAATTGATTATATGTATTATCAATTATTAACATTAAAAAAGATTATATACCTTGAAGCTAATTCCAAAAAAATATTATATCGACGGCAATGCATGTTAAAAAAATTCAATATTGAACATCGATAACCAACATATAAAATTTATGATTTTTCACAATTGCCATTGTTTCTAATATAATTGTATAATTAACATATGTAGTACATGATATTTACCACAAGAATTTTAGTAGTGCTGTACTTGCACACATAGTAAAGCACCATTGATAGTAGATTTAAAACTAGTCAAAAATCATCTGAGAAAGAACCGAGATTTACATCACGAGGGATGTTTCCAGCCGTAAGTTAAGCGAAATAAGCGTACCGGAGATCCGTATATTGGCGCCAAGTATGGAGCGAGGGTTGGACCAGTCTCCTCGACCATCCAGACCTCCATCGCGTTCTTCAACACCTTCGTCACTGTCTGACGATACCTCCGAGCACGAGAGCGTCTTTAGCTTACAGACCTCCGAAAGGTTTAAAGCTAGTTTTGCTTCAGGACATTTACTGATATTTTTGTACAATTATTAAACGACCAGTGTTAAACGTTTTATCGTTGATAATGATGTGAAAATATATTTTCGGTACGAATAATTAATTTTTAGAATGGCCACTGCTGTGCACAAAATTGTATAAACAACCAAAATTATAGTATAAGCTTTAAAATGTGTAACGACTTTATAGTGTTGTTAATTTAGCCGCACAGTGTCGTAGTGATGTAGTCGAGCTACGAGGTCATAAAAACAAAAAGTACCGTAAACAAATTCTAATATAAACATGCCTTATGATTTCACATGCTACTTATATAGTAATGTAAAATTACTATATACATATGTAGCATGTAAAAATGCAAAGGGAAAAATATTCTTTAATATTTTTCTTAGGATTATATAGTTATTTAATCAGTACATGTTCTAAGCTTTCTTGTCGTCGCTTTTTTCGTCTCACACCTTATCGATGTTTTTAGCATGACAATATTTTCTTTATTTGTTGTATTGGTAAGTGCAATGGATTGGTTATGTTACTGAATGATTTCTCTCACTTATTTGAATTTTCTCGTTTGTATAATATACCTACTTATAACTGTTGTTTCTATTTTCTCTTTAAGTGTTTGTTTTCAAAGTTCCTACGAAGACATTTATACACTATAGCCTATAAGTATCGCATAAAATTTTTAAGTGTTAAATGCAGCTAAAATTTCAATATCAACCACTATGGTATTCATTTCTGTCGAGGTTGTACATTGCGGTAGTGCATAATGTAAAGGGAATGTTATAAAATTACACATTAAGCGATTCAGTCATGGCAATACGCCAAATTTGACATCAAATTTTAATTTTAGTTGGACATATTTTCGAAACGATTCTAGGGGCGAATTGCTAATCTATAGTGTATAAAGTCTAAATTCAAAACAATTGTTAATAAAATTAAAGTGGATTTTCGCTTTCAGCAAAGACGTCACGACCCTCGAAGAGCAAGATGATTCAATGTTTAAGCAAGATAAATCACCACTTCTTCATTTGGCGTATGCTTTATGGTTCGCGATCTTGGCTCATACAGATATTGTCTGTTATATAATGGTCTTCATTAACCAGGTACAACTAAATTATAATTTGAAACTAATGTTTATTCGATAGAAATTTCCAACCGTTTATTAATATTAGAAAAGTTAACTCGCTAGAAATTTGCAGTTATTAATCTTTATTTATTTACCCACCTACTCAACAACATACACTTCATTCCATTTCCAAAAAAAAAATCAACGTTCGGTCTCAGTTATATTAAGTAAGAAACTTTAGTCGTCAACAAGTACAGCGATGGAAATCGCCAATAATCACACCAACGCGGGCTCAATCGGTCTTCAACGACTTTTGATTCACATTGCCAACCATGCAAAGGAATCAGCGTAGGGATATTAAAATTATTTAGAAGTGTACTACAAATGCGTCGGTTTTGGAGTTTGGGTCAGAAAATACAAAAAATGAATATTGTAAAATGTAATGATGGTTCTCAAAATATAGTTTTTTGGTTTCAGATCCAATCAGCAACTATACTATCGATACCTCTACCTTTAATGGTATTTTTATGGGGCACCCTAACTATACCGCGGCCTACAAAAACATTTTGGGTTACACTTATTGCATATACGGAGGTGAGTATAAATACCAGCAAAACTTAACAGCATTCGGTGTCTCGAGCATTATAATATAGACCAGGTGTACCCGGCAGACGTTTTTCTGCCAGTATATAAGTAATATAATAACAGCAACATGCTGTAGCGCCATTTGGTAGTGAGTTATAACAATGGACATTGCACAAAAGTTTTAACTTGGATAATATAGTATCTGTATGCCTCATGACAATCGGTCCAAATCTTAAGTTTAGCAATTTCATTTGTGCAAACATTTATTTCTATATATGTAGATATCAATCTCTATTTGTCTATTTGGTGATCACCACTTTTTTCGACACTACAAACTGGTGACACTGTTCACCAGATTGTTGCTGTTCGTGTCACTCTACCGTATGACTACTGCAATGGTCAAGTGGCTAGCGAACTAAGAATCAATGGAGCTGGGATTCGATTCCCGACAGGGACGAATATTTGTGTGATGAGCATAGATATTTGTATTTCTGTCTGGGTATGTATTATGTATGTAACAGTATTTATATATGTATTTCTATGTATTATTATCCTTGACTGACACTCGTAGCACAAGCAAATAATAAGTAATGGCATTTATTTATAAATTTATCCCCGCGATGATCTGAGCCTAATGGTACGTCAGCCTTACTGCCAGTCAATTTAAAGCCATTTGCTAAATATATCACTACCATCGTGGCCACAACTAAGTGGCAGACTTCTGCAACGTTTGGTATCACCGACTTTTTGTGCTGTAAAAGCGCAATTTTATTTGCGAACTTTGGTTTGGAAGGTAATATAGCCAGTAAACTAACGCCTATGTTTATACCAGCCTCACAAATAGCAACACACCATAAACTTCTATGGTGTCTATAGACGATAGTTCTTACTTTCCATCAGCAGAAACATCGTGTTCGCTGTTTAGTGGCATAAAAAATGTATAATTGATCTTTTCACTCGATTGCTTTAGAAGTAGGGTTATATTTTTCGAGTGTATGTATGTTTGTATGTATTTTTGATATCATAGGATAAACAAACAAGCAGATGGCTCTCCTGATGAATAGAGACACCCATCGCCTATAGACACCAAAGATGTTAATGATGCGTTGTTATTTTTGTGGCGGGGTCTTAATAATAGTAATAATAAATTTTTATTTCAGACATTTCAATCCATATAATGTTAGTATCATTTCTTAATAACTATGGTAGTAGGTTACATAATTAACATAAGTTATTTTCATTTTTATATCGCATATTTAATTTCTCACTTCTTTTTATAATTTAATGCGACATGCAAGTGTGTCCAATGTGTTTATATAAAGGGATTTTCCCATTTTTTGCTAGTATTTTTAAAACACTGTTGGAGCTCCCACGCATTCTAGTCATCACAGATGCAGTTCTTTTTTTAATGATGTTGTAAAAGTTAATGCCACATGCATAAGTTGAAAAAATAGTCAACCCAACGTTTGCATATTCCATAGGCTTCATACTTTCGATTGGTATACAAATTGTCTACTAACTAAACTTGTGAAAATTAAAAAAAAAACGTTAAACATATTCTAGACTGAAATTTTTATTCAACCTATTTGAAATATATTTATTTGGATATAAAATACTTTTCATCCATTAACCAGTTTGGTGAAGGTCGTTGTAAAGTGGGATCTTAGATTATTTTTTTTGTGTCATAAGATAGCAAACAAGCAGATGGGTCTCCTGATGGCATGAGTCAACCATCGCCTACAGACACCAAAGGTGTTAATGGTGCGTTGCTATCTTGTGGCGAGTTCTAATGCCACATGCAACAGTTTACCGGCTACCTTACCCTCCAAACAGGAACACGACAGCGACAAGCACTGACGCTATTGCGGCAGGAATAGGTAAGGCGGTGGTATCAGACCCGGCGAAACAATGCAGAAATCTCCATCTATTAGCCACGATGGTAGCAACTCGCATGCCAATCGGTCGCCTTTTACGACCTGCCTGGCAGAACGGCAGTTGGTCTATTCGTCAAAGGAGCCTGGAATCAACACGGGGAAAATACCCTATACTTATACTACCGACTAAACCTTAACACCCTTTTTTCCATTATGAATATTCCCTTTTGAAAATGTTATCCCAAAGTATATTACAAGAAGAGTTGAAATCAGGTTCAATCAAAGCTTTAAAATACCAGAGTTAAAATTCAATGAGTTATAATATACCGGGTGTTCCAGACACCCGTCCAGTCTGATTACTGTGGAGAGTTTAAAAAAAACTGAAAACAAAAAACACGTGTTCAATATTTTTTGAATCTCTATCCAACCATACTACACACTGTTAGGGGTAGGGGGTGCAAATTTAAAAAATCAAATGGAAACCCTTTTTTTTCATTACAGATTTCGATTTGTGAGTTGGAAATTTCTCCATCTACTAAAAATCAATGAAATTTTTTTTTAGACAAAATGTTTGTCATATTGAACGTGTTTTTTTTTGTTTTCATTTTTTTTTAAACTTCCCAGTAATCAGCCTAGACGGGTGGTCTGGAACACCCTATATATAATATTGAATATATACAAAATAGTGTTTTAATATATTGTTCTAATAGAAAACATTCAATAATACAGTAGAAAAGGTATTATTTTTTTTAATTCAATTAAATTAACCCAGGTTCATGGCATTAGTTGCAAAAAATTAATACATCACCTTGGTTCTCTTGTAATGCAAACTGAACCAATTAATCCACATCCTAAGTTTAAGAAAAGTACATTAGTATTTTTCTTGTACACGCTCTGTACTCTGTAGCCTAAAAGGCTCGTTGGATTTAAGCTTGAGAGGTGAAATTATCTTAACTGTGAGAGTCACATAAGCTATTTAATTTTTACCCCACTGCTCTAGAACGAGTGTTATGTTTATTAAATTACTTCGTAGTCGGGATTTTTCTTTTTGTTTTTAATTTATTATAACATTTAAATAATGTGTGTTCATTATTTTTTGTTTCAGGTTATAGTTTTAATCAAGAGCATGTTTCAATTTGAAATACTGCCTTGGAATCAAAAGGCGATTCCAGCAAATATGCCCTTTACGGCGCCCAGGATTATTGGTATAGAGAGAAAATTCAATTATGCTCTTTACGATTTGTTATTGCTGCTGATCATATTCTTACACAGGTAATTACACCAGTTACTAGAATTTAGTAACAGAAACTAATTTTTATATATTAACTAGCGTCACGCTAGTTAATATATAAAAATCACGGCTTTGATTTCGAGGTTTCTAGGTCGATGCCCAAGCAAAGTAAAAATGTTTCCAAAGAATTTTTCGGGGATATTCTTGAAAATCGAAATATTTAAACTATTTTATGTAAATAAAAGAAACAAATGATATCATAGTCATATTTAAAAAGGCAATATATAAAAATAAACAAATTTAATTTATTAAAAATAAAATATCAGTAGATACTTAGAAATGACGTTTTACCGTATTTTTAAAAACCCCTTTCCTGATATTTTCAGGTACATCTTTCACTTTACAATTTGAGAATATTCTCCTTGTAGTAATATGTATTTTATATTACATAATATAAAATACATATTACTATATAAAATACATATTATTAATCATATCCCTGCCTTCCCCATAAGGGATTTGGCTTGAAGATATGTATGTATTATTCCTATAGCAAATTTCGTCAAAGTCGTTTATAATCTAGATAATTTAAAAAAAAATTATATGATATAATGTAATATTAATAAATTTTAGGTTCATGTTGAAGTCTTTAGGTCTTTGGAAAGAATCATCTCCTGAAGTAGAGATACAAGACGATAAAGACTATCGTATTCAACCAGAAGATACTCAAATGCTCGTGGAAGGTCGTGGGATAGAAGTGGGCAAGAAATATGTACACATGCATCAACGCAAAGCACCGTGAGTATGCATTTTTAAAAGTTATTATATCTACGTATATACAAGAATCTCTTCTGTAATATTGCTATGCACCTATTAAGGGGGAATTCCTGCCACTGAATTCCATCATCGGACATCGTGTCAAAATTCAAAATTCCTCTCTCACCACCTCTATGTCTGGACATCCATAATCGTGCGTTTTTTTGGCACTATTTTACTTCACACTATTTATTTGTGCAATCGAATACCGGCCGGAGTGTTTTCTAACGGATATGACTTGGGAACCTTCAAGAAGAGAGCCTACTCATTCTTGAAAGAGCGACAACGCAAATGCAAGACCTTTCCTATTGTGGATATCCATGGGCGGTGGTGATCACAGACCATTAGGTGCACCTCCTGTTCCCTGCTGTTTGCTCCCCTCAAATACAGAGTTTAATTATTAATAGTAGGAGAGCCCAAGATGCTAAATGGGTAGTTAGTTACTTGAACGTCGTAGGGAACTATTGGATTTTGTAGATTAAATTATAGGAAATATAAAAGGTATATAATATTTTTCATTTTAATGTTGGGAGAAAAATCTCCAGATAAAAAATATGTTATAAAAAAACTGTGACGTGGAAACACTAAATTGTGTCAGATTAAAGTATGGTTGGTTAATTTCCAGCTAAAACTTAGAAAATCTGCCGATTCAAGTGTACCGTAAGGAAGTGGAAGGGTCACAAAGTTACAAGGAAAACGTTATTTTGACATTCTCGAGCGCGTCTGAATTTTCTTATATTGTATAGGAAATTATGTAAGAATAACGAAAAAATATAATCTGACAATTCCACAAGCCAAAGTTATTGTAATTTTTTTCTGCCTACTAACTACCCACATGTATATAAAGGGCTTATATTTGGTGGAGAGACTCAACTGTATCTGAAGTACCCCTATGTTAATCTGATGCGCTCGAGTAAATGCATTCATTGTGTTGCCATTCAAATATTTGAAATATTATTTAAAATTAATTATTTTGATTGGTCAAAATGTATGTCTATATCCACAAAATAATAACGTTATATAATATGATTGTATTAATTTACCAATCAATGCCTTTGACGAACGGATAGGGTTTATTTTACACACTATATAACAAACTTATAGCTCTTGAAAAGAGAAACCATCGTCTACAAACACCTAAGATGTTAATGATATGTTGCTGGGTGGCAATGCCACATACAAAAGTTTACCGACTACCTTATTCTCCAAACCGAAACATGACAACGACGAGCATTAACACTATTGCGGGAGGAATATGTAAGGTGGTAGTATCATATACCTGGGCAAGACGTTGTAGAACGCTACTAACTATAGTTATCACGATGGTAGTGACAATTATAGACAATGGTTCGCCTTTTACGAACTGCTTGGCAAAATGGCAGATGGTATATTCTACAAAGGGGACCCAGACAAACACGGGGACACATGTTTCATGTCGAATCAATTCTATCAATCTTTTTAGTAATAGCGTACTAAAAACGAGTATCTTGACCCACATTTATTTAGTATAATATTTTTTGTTCTACACGTCGACTCTATTAACGATGCGTAAAATTGCCGCTTATAGATTTCACTAAATATAATAATTAAATATAGCTATCTCAAGTTAAAGTATCTGAGTGCAAGTTTATTAGTAACTACACATTCGAGAGATGACGTAAAACTGGCAAGCATTAACGCTTATGCAGAAAGAATTTGTAAGACGGTGGATTATCGCAGAACTATATCACCGTTTGTATTGACATAGACAGGCTGACTGGTAAAAGATTCTACATACTGAAGGAGGAGTTAGTACTCGATCCTGATACCAAATATGTAAAAAATAGGTACTTAAATTTTGACCTAATTATCCAATTTTTTTTTAATACGGACCCATCCACGCACGACGCATAGCATTTCATTGTTTACAACATTCATTTAGCGAATTCGCGACTGGACTCTTTTTCTACAATGTACGGTGACCAGACATTCTGAATATTACTACACTAATTTCGTTGAGGTTCGCTATGTTGTTAAGCAATATTTTTTTATTATATTTTTATTGTTTACTTACGACCATCAATTAAATATCGTGTTCTTCAATATGTAGGTAGAATCTTTTGTCAGTCTGCCTGCATACATTATACAAGCTACGTGGTAGAAAGAAAAACAGAATACTAAGGACAGGAAAAATATTTTTTATACATAATTATTATCTACGGAGAAAATTAAATGCAAAATCGACCACACAGTGAAGTCATAGCATGTAAATTAACTTCTAATATGTAATTCAACAATGGTTAAAATAATATTATGCGGGCAGACAGTGGTTACCGAAAGAAACGATGGTCGATAGTGTCGCGATGGCCACATGGACTACAGCCCCCTGCCATCCATACTTATGAACCTTTGAACATCCAAACCAACCATCCCACGCAATTCGCAAGAGAACCAATCACACTAATAGAAAATGAACGCCCTCTATCTACGATTGCATCAAATAAACTTATAATACATTCATTAACGTCATTTGGAGAGCCATCAGAAAGAAATATCTTTGAAGTTATTGAGTCTTCTAGCACGACTGATGTAGCACACCAAACTCGTCCGTCTACGAGTAAAGACACGGAACAGAAAACTATGATTTCTTTGACATCTTCCCAAAAAGCCTTAATTAATACAAATGCTATTTCCGTAATTACAACTGAGCCACCTGAATCTACACATGTAACTGAGACCACGGCTCCGGCAGATTCTACATTTTCGGTGGATACCTTATATTACGTGCCAAATGTGCCCATACCTCGAATTGAGGCTGAACCTCCTAGTGAAGTGAGCGATTCTGCACAACCGCCAACTGAGTCTGCCACAGATGAACGCAATCGTCACCTACGTCGAACATTGTCACTTGAATTGTATACTCCTTCAGAATCCCGCTTTTTATTAATCTCACTGTTGAAGATGACAGCCGACCGGATCTTTACTTTACTGAAGCATTCAGTACTTAAGTAATTTTTATTCTTTTGTAATGATTAGCTGTAGCCTAAAATATATTATATGTAGTCGTATTAATTTAATTATAAAATACATTTTTAGTGGCGATAATGTTAAATTATTTTAAAGTAAATTACTTAATTAATTAATTAATAATTATTTAGGATTTAATTAATATTGTGTCATAATATTAACTAAAGCTAGTACAATTTTATTTGATCACACATACATAACATTCATCTAAAATGACAAAGCTTAAGAACATTTGAAATTGGATATTACTCGAGACTGCATTTGTGCACGATTTGTGGATAGGTTGGCCACCTGTCTCATTATGGGACGTTTTATACTACAGAGTTACGGGCGCGACTTGACGAGTTGAAGCGTATATATATATATATATATGACCGCCCCGTTGGTCGAGTGGTTAGAGACCCTGACTACGCAATCAACGAGGCTCGGGTTCGATCCCCGACGGGGACAAGCATTTGTGTGACGAGCATAAATGTTTGTATTTCCGGGTTTGGGTGTTTATTATGTATGTAAAAGTATTTATATATGTATTTCTATGTATTAATATCGCTGACTGACACCCATAACACAAGCAAATAATTTGCTTACTTTGGGGTTAGAACAGTAAGTGTAATTTGTCCCGTGAATATTTATTTATCTATATATATATATATATATATATATATATATATATATATATATATATCCTTCAAAGTGTATTAGATTAATTATTTTTTTTAGTATTGTGACGTACTTCGGGTTCGTAATTGTAAGAAAACACCATTTATATTAAATCCGTGTATTTACAATACAAATACTCAATAACACAACACCACACAATGTAATACTCAAATACTCTGATTAACACTAGTCACTAGTCACTCTCGATCGCTTTATAAAAACTGCCCTGTATTTGTCAACACGTCTCTGTTTATACCCAGGATAAAGTTCTACAACAATCGCGAATGTTCCGCAATCATCTCGTAAGCAATAGACAATTATTTTTATCAACTTATGATAAACAAGTTATGATTCATAAGTCCTAGTACACGCTATTTTCAACCTTATACCCTATACCACAAAGTTCATTATGGTATAGCTATTCCAATACCGGCTAACTATTCGTTTATTAATAGGAGTAGCTATCTCTTTTATTTCTAGATCCCTCCAGCGTTCCAACTCTTCACGTTTCTAGATTATTCGTAACAGTATGCTAGCTGACCCGGCAAACTTTGTTGTGCCATACTTAAAGTGTACAGGATTGTCCTTCCAGGCAACCGAAAGGGTATTGAATTTTACATGGTGGTTAAGTAAATTTTCTAATTTTCCGCGTAATCTCCTTAATATTTTCTTTTACAAGAACCTTCTCCTGACAATTACAAACACAAAAAAAAAAATTAGCGAAATCAGTCCAGTCATTCACGCGTGATGTCGTGACCACGGAAAATAGGGATTGATTTATATATATCGACGGATCCCAAGAACAAAATCTTATGGAGAGATAAGACGAAATCTGCTTTATAATAAAATTCGCATTAAACACGCAGAAAGCTACAAGACAATATATTTTTTATATTTATTGGTCTTTACTTTTGGAAATACTCAAGTGAGCATCATCTTATCTACAATGTACTCCCACAAACAAACATATTGTAATTTGATAATTTTGGAGATACGATTTCGTTCTTGGGACCCGTCGATATATACATATATATTACTTATCAATGATATTATGTCTCAACGTATTTATTAAGAAATGAATTGGATAATGTAAGATTTAAATGATACTGTGTCGAGTCAAATAAAATATACCTACACCGATTTTGTATACGTACAGTAGCGGTACGGATAGGTTCGTCAGTTTTCAAATTGATTTATTTAACAAGCTGCGAGCACATATGATCTTTTGAAAATTTGTCACATAATAGACTGTTGCATAGAAAATTATGCTTAACTTAGCTTATGTTCGACAACATGGCTCACACTTGCTTGCATCAACACTATTTCCTTATTTTATTTTGTGTATATGATTATTATCTAAAGAGATGCTAATGTTTTTTTAAAATTAAAACCTTTTTATTGATTTAACCTGCCATTAATATTTATGATAAAACTATTGTCATGGTTAATGTCATCGTTGTTATTTCTAGATTTCTAGTGTTATTCAATATTTTATTGCAAAATGTATTTGTCATAAATATAATATCCTTTATTTTCGTAATGTCTTAATAATGCCGAGACCTTTAAGAATTGAAGAACGAGCAGCAATAATTTATGCAATAATTATTGTTAGATAAACTTTATTTAATAGAAAACGTCACATTTATTTAAGGCCTCATTCCCTAAAAACTGCTAAAACGAGTGTTGTGGTTTTCAAAATTTCTGAATGAATATACGGAATTGCTTTCTAAAAAAATTCGGTGATAATCTTAATGAAACTGTTAACAGTTTCACCGAGAGATATTTTCAAAATATTTCTTAGTTTTGTAGAAAAAAAATCGTAAACTTCACCTAGAACCTAAAAATCGACCTTTTCCGTTTGCAAAAATTATAGTATTTCTTGGACAACAATTTAAAAAATTTTTGCAATTATTTTTTAATAAAGAACTATGTTACACTTTCACCGTCTTAGTTTTTTATTAAACGATCTTATAAAAAAGTAATTTTAATACAAATATGCTTAATATTTTTGTCCACCATCTTCCATACAATTTTATATACAGAATTTAATCGGTAAAATGTCAACATGATTTTTTAAAAACGTCTATCAAACATTTCAGTATCCCCCCACAATCAAAGGCGACAGCACGTCAGTTTGAAATTAATTTTCTGTCGTAAATATTCCATCAGGGTGGGTTGCGAGTGTAATCAATCGCTTATGCTTACTTAAATTCTCATTATAGTATTATTATGAAAATATTTTTAATTCTTATGAATTTTTTTTTTCATAATAATTTATAAATATAAGCCTGTAGTGAGCAACAATTTACTTTTTTTTTATATATCATAAGATAGCAAACAAGCAGATAGGTCTCCTGATGGAGTCAACCATCGCCTATAGATACCAAAGGTGTTAATGGTGCGTTGGTTTTGTTGTGGTGAGGTCTAATGCCACATGCATAAGTTTACCGGCTACCTTACCCTCCAAACCGGAACACGACAGTGACAAGCACTGACGCTATTGCGGCAGGAATAGGTAAGGCAGTGGTACTAGACCCGGGCGAGACAATGTAGCACTCTACCAT
Organism: Apodemia mormo; assembly: GCA_036924255.1. Classification (NCBI taxonomy): domain Eukaryota; kingdom Metazoa; phylum Arthropoda; class Insecta; order Lepidoptera; family Riodinidae; genus Apodemia; species Apodemia mormo. Next base: position 35,353,873 of record JAUPFN010000003.1, on the reverse strand, counting down.
CTAGAAGCCACGATGGTAGTGACTGGTATAGCCAATCGGTCGCCTTTTACGACCTGCCTGGCAGAACGGTAGTTGGCCTATTCTTCAAAGAAGCCCGGGACCAACACAAGGGAAGACTTACTTAAAGATTTTTTATTTTAACAAAATAAAGTGTATTTTGCAACAAACCTTTCAGAGCTTGGTAGATTTCCACAACGTCTCGCACGGGTGTTTAGTACCACCGCCTTACACATTCCTGTCGCAATAGCGTTAATGTTTGTCATTGTCGTGTTCCGGTTTAGAGGGTAAGGTTGTCGGTAGACCTATCCGAGTGGCATTGTCATTCTGCAACACGGATAAAAACGGATAGCACCATTAACATTTTTGGTGTCTATAGGCGATGGTTTCTTTTTCCATCTGGAGAGCCATCCCTTGTTGCTATCTTACGAATAAGAAATAGAGAAAAAAATTGTTAATATTTGTTTCATAAAAAATAACACGCTATTAAATTGACATAAAATACGAAACAAGTGAAAGAGTATGAAATTCTAGGAAAAATGAAAAACCCGGTCGCGAGACTGTCCGTATTTTTGGTAGTTATCGTGATCCCTATACAATAAATAAACACGTATATGTAAATATTTTTTCAAACTTTTTTGTTTCGAAATATGTTCTGTGGAAATAACTACATAAAATATTTTTTAATGAATATAAATAAATAAATTAGTGTTTTCTTAATTTAGGTCGATTCCTGTAACAGTATTGTTGCGAATAATCTTGCGACCAGTGTGAAGCGAAGTCACCATTGTGTAATACAGTGAATAAGAGAAGTGTTTTGTTTTGATATAGCTTAGGCGGTTAAGTTCGGTAATAGTACAGCGAGTGTAACCAGTGTGTATTTACGTTAGCTTATCAGTGTATTTACGTATTTCATCGTAGTGTATTGTACCTTAGTGTTGTAAATACACGATTTAATATAGGTGGCGTTTTCTTACAACTACGAACGAGATGCACGTAACAGTATAAATAAAAATTGGTGATCATAGAAACATTTTAAATTTACTAAAGTGCTTGATTTTGACAAATCGGACGTGAAACACTACTTCAAACGCTTTGAGTTAAGAGGCGTGCAAAATATTTATTGTATTTTAGAGTCAATTGAGGTTTTAAGCTCGAAGAGTTAATAAAAATAACAGTTTATAAAATTGACAGTATTTCAATTTTTTAAAAGTTGGTTAATTTCAAAATGATGGTCGATTTTAATCTTTTGAATGCCATTGAACGCAATTTAGAGCCTAAAATGTTTTACTAACTACAAAGTCAATTGGCTGAAATCGACAAGGAAATATAAAAAAAAAATTGTTAAAAATAAATTTGCTATTGATGAATCCCGAACGAATTAGTCGATTTTATCTAAGTTACAGTTTGAGATAGTTTTTTTTAAGTAAAAGAGCTGTTTAGGTCTAGAAATTAGTCTGAAATTTATTTTACAAATATGAGATGATGTTCTTGTAAACAACAAAAAATTAATATTTGTAAAGCAGTAACTTTTGGAAACTTGGTTCGATATTTGAAATGGTATTTGACGTAGTTTTTTACGTACTAAATTATTGTAAAAGGTCCAAAAATTATTAGTTCAATTTATGGAAGGGCCGCAGTTTTTTTGAGGAAAAGAGCTGATTAGATTTTGTATACAGTCGGTGCATTAACCTAAAAGTTATTTTAAAAAAATGTTATTTCGTCAAAATTTTTTTTGAGATTTATTCCAAATTTCTCAAAATGTCCTAAATAAAATTGGTTCAAATTTTCAGAAAGTCTAAGTTGATTGAAGTCCAATTGAATGCCATCAACTTCGTTTCGATAGGTCAAGCCGTTCAAAAGTAGTGCGATGTTTGCACACACATACATACATAGACATACTGACGTCATCTTAAACCGTGAAGATCTAGTGAAAACTCGATTTTTGAGAACTGGGCAAAATGAGTAATTTCTATCTATATACGTAGTGGGAATTTAAAAATATTTTAAAAATTTTCTACTGTCACTGTATTATATTAGCAAAGTATTTTTTTCTATTTTCTTCACATACCCTTGTATATAAAAGAGAAATTTTAAAAACTGCTTAAAAAAGTGAACCCAAAATATGCAGTCACTATACTTATATGACTTCATCCAATTTTCCCCTACATATTCGTGCAAGCGTAACAGTAGCATAACATTAAATAATAATGATGCTTCAAAATTTATCCGCCAATACTTAGAAAAATGGCAATGTTAATCGAGATTTAATAAATTTACAAACCCACAGCATTTTTTGAAGAATATTGTTGAAAATATTGTTAATAATTTGAAATGGTGTAAATAATGAAAGCATGAGTTCCGCATTAATGTACTAGTTACACTGTTCAACTCAGAGCATGAGCTCCCTTGTTTGATTAAGTCAAATTTTCAATAATAGACCTATTAAAGTTGGCAAATGGGGCGATGAGAGACACCACCCATTTTACTGAATGACTAACTGGTGAGTCCTAGTAAACATAAGAATCGATCAACATTCCGAGGTAAATTTTATTTTAATTATGAAATACTTATAAGCATTGGTGCCACTTGGATGGATTATTTAATTACAAACAAACTTTTTATCAGAATAATAAAAATAATATCGGTATATAAATTACACAAAATGACCTAACCCCAAAGTAAGCAATTTATTTTCTAATTATGTGAGTATTACTCAATGATATGAATACACAGAAATACATATATAAACACTCAAATATGTTTTTAAACACCCAAACCCAGAAATTCAAACCCTATGCTCAATATATGAATGCCTGACCCTGTGGGAAATTAATGATTGCGTAGTCAGGGTTGTTAACTATTTGAATAACAGAGCGGTCACCAATGGCTTCACTCACATTAAATAAAAACTAAAATTTAACCACAAATAAGTCGTGTTGTAAGACTGTGCACTCTTATGTTACTGAATGTATGTACATATATAGATAAGTAAATTACTATGATCCTTGAGAAGATCGGTTTCGATTTGATTAATTTTGTGAAACATTAAAAAAATTGAATATTTTGGTCGCTTTTAATATACATTTAATTTACGTACCATAACCCTGTATTATATTCTGAAGTATTAATTATTTAAGTAATTAAGTATTAGTACTTAATCGCAGTTTAATCAAAATTATACGTTATCAATCAGTTGTGAAGGACAATCTATTACTACAACGTAGAACGCGTTCACTATGGCTCCACCTTGACTTTTGCCAAATTAATGAAAAATAGAGACATTGCGGTTTAGGTAAGTGTCATTACGTATGTCGCAGAAGAAAATCCGCAATGAATACACCATTTTTAGGCCTAGTGCGGGCCTTAGTGTGACGCATGGTCGACGTATATGATTAGTGAAATATATGGATGTGTGTGTTCAATTTTAAATTTCCACGGTCGGGGACTAGCCTCTTAATGTTAGTAGAACTGTCTTTTGTACTGGTATGTTCGCATGATTGATCCGTACACTAGTGCAAGTGAAACTAGATCTTCAGGTGACGAACCTATTTTAACGTGACTATACATATATTTACGTTGTTTCAAATAAGAAAAATATCAAAATATTATTATAAATGTAAAATATTAACAATATTCGCCTCTGTGGTCTAGTGGTCCGGTGTCGTTGTTTACCACATAAGGTTCCGAGTTCGATTTCCGAGTTGGGCAATTCAAAATGTGTTTTCTTTTTCAGTTTACTGATATTACCGCATACAATTTTTATCGTCGCCACTTGGTGAAACTCCATTTAATTACAACATTGATATAAACATCATAACAACAAAATATAATAAGCCAACCATAATTTATGTTACTGTATTTTGACGAGTGGAAGCGTAACGGGGCATTGGGATTTCGACTCGTTAACGACTCTTGACTGGTTTCTCGAGTGTTGGCGGCGAAGATATTGGGCCGAGTCGCCACCGGCTACGACTTTGGCGTGTGCGTGTAAATTGTAAAGTGTTGGCTGTAATTGGATCATTAAGTATATGCTGTGATGGGATCATTAGAATCGGATAGGGCCGGCCTTCCCCTATTTCATAGCTCGTTGAATAAAACGCGTAAGCGCCATAAAATTCACGGCGGTTAGAATCTTTTGGTCGCGAATATATATTATACGCTGCAGGGTTGTTTAATTATCACTGGTTGGACGATTTATTATTATTTCAACGCTGAAGTAACATGACTTCTACTTACCATAACTTCACTAGTACGTAATATATTAAGCTTTCTCATAAACAATTGATACTTAGTTCGAAACTTTTATTCGTCCATGTAAACAATGAAAGTAAATAATATATGTATAACCTTTTTATTAGAAAGACTTTAGATGAGAGTTTTCAGTAACATTTTATTGTATTTTTGTAGATTATTTACATTTTTGTAACTATTAGATATTATTCTGTAGTAGCTATAATATATCAGTAGTAATAAAATTAGTTACTTTAATAACTTATTCAACCATCATAATAACTATTCGTATTGCAGTCTAAATGAAGATCAGAACGGGTCAAATGCAGGTATAATGCGGGAATCGCTGACTGAACGTCAAGAACCCATGAATGATGGAAATACACGAGATCAAGGTACGAGTGATGAACCTGGTCCTTCAAGAGCTTTGGATGATGATCATTATAAGTGCGTAATACTTAAGTATATTATTTTTATTTCCATAACCATTTATCCCATTAGAATAAACTTTATTGCTTTTTTATTGAGCTCAGTGCTATGTATCTTTGTGGTTAAGTATATGGGTTTCTTTGAAATTAATGTCAATAGGCTTAGTAAAATACGTGTAAACGACGTAAAGGGTATTTCTTCTAGTTTTATTGCTATTATTATTTGATAGACACATTTTGCATTAAGCTTTAGTTATTTTTTGCTGTTTTGTTTCCAATCGCCTAAGATATAACATATCGTATAAAAATTGAAAAAGTGATGCACAATCTATATCACATTTCGCTTTTGTAACTGAAGTAATAAATGTAAAATATTGATATTACATTATAAGTTTAACTTGTTTTAGTGTGAACGATGAAAAAGAACCAATAATCGCAGTAACAACAACTCTGGAAGACAATTACAACCATTTCCCTGATGTGATGCTGTTATCGTAAGTTGTTAAATGTTGTTTAATTGATAATATCACTGGACAAAATATAAAAATTGATTAAATTTCATAAAAAATGTTTCACGCAATCCAAATTAGAATTCGACAATTTTTTAGTTACTAAAAAGATATAATAAAAGATATAACTTTTGCGCACCTCAAACACGGTCTCTGGAAAGCAAATAATAGTCTACTGCTCCTAAGGAGTCTAGGCCATTAAGAGGGACAGTTATAAAACAAAATTCGGTTCAACCTGCCGAAATGATATCTTGTGTTGTTTCCTTCTTTAAAACTATTTCCAGCACAGGGAAGCGCTGAAATACGTATAATAATATTCCCTGTAATTCCCCATAATATTCCCCGTTTTAGTCCGGAACCATTTTGAAGAATACGATTTTTCTTTGCCTTCCTTATAGACTATTTATAAAAGACGAACGATTGGCCAAACGTGTCAATTAACTTCGATACAGTTTTTCATACAATTTTCATCTCCTATTTTAGCTCCTTGGCTTCAGGTGTAGATTTTTATAAATGAACTAGCGACCTGCTCGCGGTTCCATCCGCGTAGCTTTTGTTCCCGTGGGAATATCGAAAAGGTTTATATACTAAAACTTTCCTCAAGAATCAATCTATTAAAAAAAACCGCATCAAAGTCCGTTGCGTACTTTTACATACTGTTACATAGGGACAGACAGAGAAAGCGAATTTGTTTTATACTATGTAGTGATAAAATGATAGCCTAGGTTTGACGCCGGATCTTCAACTGTCTTCATGCTAATTTAATTTATTTCAATACTTGGATAGTTTGTGAGTAACAAAAATAGCGGTGAAATTACACGAACTGTTCTAACCCCAAAGCAAGCAAATTGTTTGCTTGTGTTATGGCCTTATCCAGCCAGTCAACGATACCAATACATAGAAATATGGTACATAAACACCCAAACCCAGAATTACAAACACATATGCTTATCACTCAAATGTTTGTCCATGTCAGGAATTGAACCCAAACCCTTTTGATGCGTAGTCCAGTTCGCTAACCACTCGAACAATGGGACAGTCAAAATAATAATAAATATTATTAATAACAATAATAAATATTATTAGTAACAATAATAAATATTATTAGTAACATTAATAAATATTATTAGTAAGATCGCCCCGTTATTCGAGTGGCTAGCGAACCTGACTACACATCAATGGCGCTCGGGTTCGATTCCCGACATAGGCAAACTTTTATATGATGAGCATGGCTGTTTGTATTTCTGGGTTTGGGTGTTTATTAATTTTATTTGAGTATATATCTCTATGTATTAGTATCGTTGACTGACACCTATTACAAGCAATTAATTTGCTTACTTTGGAGTTAGATCAATTTATGTAATTTGTCTAGTGATATTTATTATTATTATTTATTAGTATGCATATAATATCGCACATATCGGCAAATGAGATGATATGTTGCGCGTGAGTTAACGCACGTGGTCGGTGGCAGGCTGAAGCGGTACCTGGGCCCGACGCGGCACTTCTTCCAGCGCATGCTGGCGCCGGGCGCGCGCGTCACCGCCGACATCTACGCCTACATGTTCCTCTGCGACTTCCTCAACTTCCTCGTTGTTATATTTGGATTCGCCGCGTTTGGTGTAAGTTCATTAAACTTATTTTCTTCTAGCTGTGCCGCGACTTCGTCCGCGTGAAAAAGAAATCTAAAATAAAAATAGCCAAAGTTACTCCTTATTACATCAGCTATCGGCAAGTGAAAGTCCCGTTAAAATTGGTCCAGTTGCTCCAGAAATTAGCCGGGATAAACAGACAGACACACAGGCAAAAATAGTAAAAAATGCTGTTTTGGTATATGTACCATGTATACATACGCATTTGAGAATATATAGAAAATATGTGAGTGAGAAAATATAGAAAAAATAAGAGTAGGTAAAATGGCAGAACAACGTTTGCCGGGTCAGCTAGTAATAAATAATAATATATATCTAACGTAAAAAGAATTTCTATCAACTATCTGTACAAGTTAATAAAATTGGAATGTCTGTTTGTAACATTAAAATAACCGCTTTTTACTAAATGCATTCTCTATGGTGAAATGGTTAATATTTTGCGTGTGCCGCGGGAACACGGGCGGGTGGACGGTGGTGGGGGCGTGAATGAATTACAGGAATCAATAAACCCTAAATTTCTAGTTTTGCTACTTCAAATTTCACCTCCGCCTCCGTTAATCTCCGCATCCGCGGAGGCTAACTTCTCCGCATCCGCCTCCGCCTCCGCTAACAATGCCTCTGTTACAACCCTAATTAGAAGTAGTATGTTTGATACCTTTTACGTCAGATGAGCACGTCAAACTCAGTCAGTATCGATTATCGCAATAATATACATAGTAATTACTTGGTCAAAATGGTTTATTACCTTTCCCACTGTTGGTCCGGACTCCTTTGAAGAGTAGGTCAACTGCCGTTCTGCCAGGCAGGACGTAAAAGGCGATCGATTGGCTATGCGAGTTGCTACCATCATGGCTACTAGATGGAGATTTCTGCATTGTCTCGCCGGGTCTGGTACCACCGCCTTACCTATTCCTGCCGCAATAGCGTCAGTGCTTGTCGCTATCGCGTTCCGGTTTGGAGGGTAAGCGAGCCGGTAAACTCATGCATGTGGCATTAGACCTCGCCACATGATAGCAACGCACCATTTACATCTTTGGTGTCTATATGCGATGGTTGACTCTTTCGTACGTCATAGTGTCATTACTCATCACTTATAAAATTATTAGCAAAACTATTCAAACAGGTTATTTCAAATAGTTGGTTCAAGGAGGAAGATACCGCCAAGAAACCTCTAGTTATGTATACCTCTACTGATAATTTATTTAATTACATTAATTATTATGTATAAGTTTATTTACATGTTATTTTTTTGCATTTAATTATATACACAATGTAAAATATTAATTAAGCTTATATTAGTGAAGAAAATCTCCTAACCGAGAGAGATAGTTATCATGAGACACCAAAGATATTAATGATGCTTTGCTAAGCATAATTACTCAATGTTCAAATTAATTATCTGGTGTTTTCACAGTCTCGGTCGGCGCTTCTTTTGAAAAATAGATAAACTGCTTTAACGCCATCTCGTAAAAGGTGAGACAAGGTAAAAGATTTTACTACTACCCCGTGACTAATGGTCGAGTTCTGCAGCCTCTTGCTCGGATTTAGACAAGACCATCTTAAATTTTTTACCACAACAATATCAGTGCTTGTCACTGTCGTGTTTCGTATTGCAAGATAAAATTGCCAGTAAAGGTATGCATGTATTATTACATTCTCACTACACGGAGGACAACGTATCATTAATATATGTGATGTCTCTTGTGATCTGCAATATCTTGCTATTTGCATGTATTAAATCCTAAAATATAATTAATAAAAATATCGGCTTCAGACTCACCAAGGAGACGGAGGAGTCAAAGCATACTTGGAAGAAAACAAAGTGCCGATACCGTTCCTAGTAATGTTGATCCTTCAGTTCGCCTTAATAGTGGTTGATCGTGCTTTGTACCTACGAAAATACATGCTTGGGAAGATATTATTCCAGTATGTTCTCATCATCGGTGTACATATATGGATGTTCTTCGTTCTACCCTTCATTACCGAAAGGTATTTATATATTTTTTATATGGCTGTCTAGAATTTGAAATTTTTAAAAGATTTTTTTCTTACAAAAAATTCTTACCAGGTAGTTAGTGATCGTTACCGCCCGTGAATAACTACTCAAAAAAATCCTTTTTGTTGTCTCTTTTACCTGATTGGAGGACTTAAAGTCGTTTTTGTTCGGGAAAAATTTGGCACATATGAGTCCACGAAAATCTGCAGATTAAAACGCCTTAATTTTTTCTTTGTGCTATAGAAATCTATAGATTTCTGCAAATGTTTAGTAAACAATATAAACTTAAGTAAGTGATAAGTCAGGCTCAGACACGATTGTTGACAGAGATAACATTTATAGTAGTTAAAAGCTATAATGTCCTGTTTACACATTCGCATGAATAGCGAGGCGAGTGGCGAAGCGAATAGCAACACGAATGTGTAAACAGTGAGCTCGCTATCCACCTCGTGTCTCGCCTCGCGACTCGCGCGCTCGAGTCTCGTTTACATATTCGTACGGATAGCGAGGCGAGTGGCGAGGCGAATAGCAACACGAATGTGTAAACCGTGAGCACGCTATTCGCCTCGTGTCTCGCATCGCACTTGCGCGCTCGCGTCGGGAGCGGTTTTCGGACACGACTCAAAGGGCAATAAGTTGAACAATGTCCTTGAACGCGCAGTCCTTGAATTTTCGGATCTTAACTGAGATGCGGTATGAAGTGTGCCGCGGGGAAACCCCCGCGCATGGGCGGAGTCGCGTTTCCCAAGCCCCGCCCCGCCCCGTGCCACGGTTATATTATATATACAGTATTCCAACTTCATACTAACGGACGCAGCGCGAGCGCCTTGATCTCGGCATAGCGCATATATCTATACAGTATTGTAACTCGGCCTAACATTAGACGGTCATGCAAACTCCACTCAAAACCATCAGTCATGAATTACGTTTGCGCGAGTGACTGATGGTGACTGATACCGACATTAGACGCTCACTCATGACTGTCGCCAGTCAAACTAAAGGTTCACAGAGAAGAGCACGTTTCTGTATAAAAATTAGTCAGAGAGCCACTGAACCATTTGTCTAACCCGTTTCCCACAATCCTAGAACTTTTTAAATAGTGTTTTATTATACGTCAATCAAGAAAATGCAGTTCTAACAGGCAACTCGCGGTTGCGTCACCATCTTTTAAAATTATGAAAATGTTTAAAAATATATAATCTGCTTCCACAAGACAACAATTTTAATAATATTGATACATCATATTATGTTGTAATTTACATTTTTTACGTCTAAAAAATGGTAATCATTTTTTTAGTTTGAAAGTATGTACCAGTCGATAGCAAACTTGTCATCCGGATTTTAATTAATGAACATCTACCATAAGGCTGAAATTTTGAGGCGGTATTCTTTCGACAATTTAAAAATTATATACAGGTTGACTGATAAAATACTGTACATATGAAGGAGGGTGTTTAATACTCGATTCTGATACCAAACGTGTAAAAAAACCTTAGAAACTTACACCTGCGCATAGCGCAGTATATATATATATATATATATATATATAAAAAAGTATCTTCACGCCCATATCCCCGAAGGGGTAGGCAGAGGTACAACAAGTGCACCCACGATTAGCCGAAGATACTTGGTCCCACAAATGTGATAGGTGGCAAGCCTATCGCCAACCGGGCACTTTCCAATCCCGGGCAACTTTGTGTTTCTCAGAAAACTGAAAAACACTTTTTTTTTAAAGTGCCCGACCCGGGAATCGAACCCGGGGCCTCATGTGGTCAACGCCAACGCTGGACCACTAGACCACAGAGGCGATATATATATATATATATATATATATATATATATATATATATATATATATATATATATATATATATATATATATATATATATATATATATATTCTTATGGCACCCTTTGAAATAATGCCTACAGCCACGCAGTACAATAGGGCTGCCCGCCTCCAGCATTTTAATTACATTTTCCTAGTTTGTGTTTCCTTTTAGTTTTGTGATTGTAAATATATTTTTTATATAAATAAAATTATTTATATAAATAAAATTTAATTACACCCGTAATATTAAATTTGTACTTGAATTACTTATTTTAGTAAAAAAATCGCGCAGCTATTGTTAAAAAAAAAACAACACACCGTCCGTTTTCACTGCGGCACAGTCGCGACTGTCTGCATGCCGAGTGCAATGCTGAGATCGAGGCGCTTAGTCATAGCTCACGCTTCGTTTGTTTGTATGAAGTTGGAACACTGTATGGATGAATGATTCGTCGAATAATTCGTTGTGACGAGGCAAATAGTGAACACGAATCTGTAAATGCGGGTTAAAATTCTAGCAAATATGTCATATTTTCCTGTGTAGGTACATAGATTTGTTTTTATCCAAAGATAAGGATCGAGCACATCGAGACGGGCCGCAACGGGTCGGGACAGGCCGCATCATAACTAAAAATTACTATGTAGCACATTAGAACATCAGAGTGAGCAACGCAGCGCATTTCAGTTTTACTTACCAGATGTTATTTCTCCTTTGTTGATCATCATAACGTGGATCTTATAAATCACACGAGTATAGCTCTTTCTTGCCTGAACTAGAATTATTAGTCGTTCTTCATTCATAATTATGTGATTTTATAAATTAATACTCAAAACACGGAGGAACACGTGCACTCAATTTCGCTTGACATAGGACACGGGCGATAGACACCTTTTTTAATTTCGTATGGTAGTTCATATAAAATATGTTCTATCTAGGCGAATTTTTTGCGATGCGGTCTGGCCCGTTGCAGCCCGTCCCAGTGTGCTCGATCTTTTACATATCGGTGCTAATCGTGGATGCATTAGTTGCACCTCTGTTTACCTCTTCGTGGATATCGGTATGACATTATATATTTTAAGTAGTTACACCCGAAAATTACAATAATATTTTTATTATTATTTCAGGACATTTAATACTCTATTGCCACCGCCCATGTGGTACATGGTAAAATGCGTATATCTATTGCTATCTGCGTATCAAATCCGCTGCGGTTATCCTCGCAGGATAATTGGCAATTTCCTGTGCAAATCTTACAGATTCCTCAATATGGTCTTCTTCAGGGGGTAAGTTTTATTGTATTTTCCGTTAGTAGAAAGATGAGCACGACTATTATAAATATTTTTTGTATATTTGCCGTCTTAAGTGTATTTTTTTACCATAAAATAGCAAGAAAGAACAGCTTTTGTATTGGACAGAGATATAATTGCTTATAAACATCGACAAATAACGTCATTCGTGCGCTGATATCCCTAAGATAGGTATGTTATATTGCATGCTTTAGTTTACCGACTACTTTACTGTCTCAACACGACAGTGACAAGCACTAATGCTATTCTGGCTAAGATAGAGGGATGTTGCAGAACTGTACTACCTAGAGCAGTCATCATGGTAGTGACACGATTAACCTTCGCTCGCCTTTGAGAGGCAGTCTAATCCTTATTCTGACTACACTAGTATTTTAATCGAATAACTTTTAATTTAGTAACTAAATGTTTCTGACTACCAAACATATAGTCGAATAGATTTGTACATAATTTAGTGGTCGATCCATTTTGTTCTATTTTTCTTGGGCTAGTAGCCGCTCCCACCTCTCCCCACTGCTTAGTAGCTCACCGACTAAACAAGTCCGCATAGGTCATTTTGTATTAAGCTGTATTTGCGACTCAGAGAAATTTTCAAGTAGGATCTTCTAATACTAATTCTTTTAGAAGATAATTTGTTGCGTGTAGTTTATCTTTTCTATTAATCCAATATCGTATTTTTCCTTACTACACAATTTTTTTGTTCATCTCCACTCAGCCACTATGATCAACTTGATCAGTTTAATTGTATTTGATCGCGATGGAGGCTGTCACTAGCAAAAAACTAGAGTACTCAGGACTAGGTATAAAGAATAGGGCAGTTCTATTCATCAAAAAAAAGAACTCAGATCAACACGCGGAAAATATTATACAGATTAGAAAACATATTCTAAAAGATTACAAACGCATTAATATTCCTCATCCAATTCAAAACCAAAGAAAAAAATTCATAATCCTAAGTTGTCATTTTTTTAAATAGAAATCCAACATGTTTCAACACCTTTTCAACTATGAGAAAGAGTTTTAATTTTGTAACAAGCCATTGTTTCGTAGAGTTACCATTAGTGTCTTAAAAGTTTCAATCTCTTTGGTAATAGTTTGTATAATATAATATGATGAATGCTGAAACGATTATTGTCGTTAAAAATGTTAAATAATGTCTTTTTACGGTGCTGATTTTTTTAGATATAGCCAAGTTGTTTTGTACTATGCCATTGTAGTCGTAGGTTTTATTAACCATTTTAATCACTTTTGAAGCATTTACACTTAATTTTGCTGCAACACAATCTCTATGAAATGTCTAAAACAGTTACAAAACTGTATTAAAAGCTCTCTTGATAGCCTTTTACGCATTGTACCTTTTAACATTTAATTTACGTTTGAGGAAAAACGACATATTCCACTCCACAAAACGTAAGAATTCACAGGCAAATAAAACTGGAGAAATATAAATACTGACGCCATAAGTAATGAAAAATGAGAATCACACTTTTATTTAATCCTGTAATTAAGGTACGCAGTATGTTCTGTATGGTGTGCTAAGTACGATATTACGTTGCGTAGATTACTTTATTAATTATCCTATTAATCTCCCAGACCACGCATGGAACTTTGGTATACAAATTTGGACTCGGGCGGTCTTGTAGAGCGTCCGAGTCCAAGTTTGTATTGTCCAAGTCAATCTAAGCAAGCCCATCTAAGCAATTTCATTCACAGATTTATGGCAATCCCGTTCTTGTTTGAGCTGCGGACTCTTATGGATTGGATTTGGACAGACACATCTATGACGCTTATGGACTGGTTAAAAATGGAAGACATATTTGCTAGTATTTTCCTTTTAAAGGTAATATTTAACATTAATATGTCTGTTATATAGCTTTGTATTATCGAGTCAAAATGGTATTGAAAAAGTAATCTTCAGAGGAAGTGGTTTTCTTTCAGATTATTCTGATGTTTCGGTAAAAGTATTTTATGATGTATGTAACAACAAAATAAATTACAGTCGATTAATATTTTTATGCTAACTGAGATTTAACTTGGACATAATTTAACAGACATTTTTTTATCTAAATATTTTTTTTCTGTATTATAATTATTACAGAAAATATTACATTACAATAAGTAATGGTATTGCTATAAGTTTAGATTAGTCAGATCTTGACGTCAAGAATCAACAGCTTATATTTTAGGAAAAATAGCTTTGGACAAGGCATGACCAGACCCAAATAGTGAAGAGAACTAAAGTTTAAATTAGCATTAGCTGGAAACATGGTGTGGTGTTGACAGTGCTCGCGGTACGTGGAGGACGAGTACCCGCAGCCGCGCGGCGTGAAGAAGTCGAGCACCTCCAAGTACCTGCTGGGCGGTGGCGTGCTGGCCTTTGTCATCGCCATCATATGGTTCCCGCTCGTCTTCTTTGCCTTCGGGAACTCGGTAACACAACACTCAATGGATTCCTACAACTAGAATTAGTCAACGGTATTAGATCCAATGATGTAACAGGTCTTCAACTTATCGGCAACTCAGGTACATTCATATGCAATTACGTTGTTTTATCAATAAAAGGTACAAAAATATTTAAAACAAATTGACCGAATTATCCAAATCCCAAGCCATCTCAGTTAGCCAAAATGAAAATTGGCTTCGGAAGCAACAAAATACTGCCTTTTCTGATCCCGAGTGACCCAAGTCAGTTACTGACTGAAAGCTCACGAGGTTACCTGCACGGCATTAATCCAGACCGTGCTGCAACAGATTCCAAATGTATGTAAAAGCTTGACGATTTTAAATCCCACCACACTGATAGGCTTAGTTCACCTACCAGCGATCATGCAAGAAGGTATTCACGATTCCGCTTAGCATACGGCATGACAGTTTGTATTTTCACTTACGTGAATCTCATATGTCCAAAAACCATACACCTCAATCTGAGATGTTGGATTTTCTGCTGATCTCATATTCGGGTGACCACCAAATCTTCGGCGAAGGCCCGCTCGTCGGACCAGTGTTTGGCTCATGGTATAATGCCAAAGATGCGCTCTACAAAACTTCACTCTGCCGTATGCGCCGCGTGTGACACTGCTGACCAGCAGTTTAGGATGTGATGCGGTCCTTTAAATATTTTCTATTAACAGGGCATATTACCATGTCTTTTCTGTTATCCGCATATAGCGCGTGGACAGCGTACAGATGTGCTGACTCTTTCTCATCGTCTAGATTCCCTAGGATTGCGAAGGGACGTTGGGTTTCTCATCTTTTCTCGCATTAATCATAGCGGGTGTTCAGAGCAGTGGACCGGCTTGATGCCACCCGTCGAATCCCATAGTCAGACATCATACCAAAACATAAAATTCCACCCGGACCTTTTAGATGTCTGTGAATCCAGTGTAACAGATTTCTAAAAGCATTTATGACATCATACCAAAACATAAAATTCCACCCGGACCTTTTAATTGTCTGTGAATCCAGTATAACAGATTTCTAAAAACGTTTATGGCTTCGCACGAACAGTTACCGGTGGATGTGCTTTTTTGAATCGATACGATTTGGGGAGCCTTCAAGAAAAGAGCTTACCTACCCATTCCTCAAAAGCAACGCACTTGCAATATTTTGCAGCTATTTATGGGCGCCGATGATCACTTACCATCAGGTAAGCCCCCTGCTAGTTTACCCCTATTTTGTATTTAAACAAGCGTGCGCTTTACTTTCTTATTATATATGTCGTTGCCAAAAGTTTTTGTTGTGTGCATTGTTTTTACCTAAAAACGAATAAATTTCATATTATTTTAATATACACTCCGCCGACCTCAATTCACCTGTGTAGAAACATTTAATAGTGTGTATCTTATCCTTAAATAAATAAATAATAATATTAATCTGCTTTTAGCAAAACCTTTCACAAACCTAAGTTTGTCCTTTTAATTTATTATATTGTTAAAAAATAGCAAGTGTTTTAAATTGGACTACACTACGTCCCATTAGCGGTATAGCGGCACGCATATCCTGTGGTAGCGGCCTCGAAACGCAGACGACTAAGACTTCTAAGGCCCGCTTTTTACTAAGACTTCCATAAATCACATTCTGGGTTGCCATTGGTAATGTTTAACAATAATATGTAGGATTAATAATTTTGATCGGGGAAATTTATCTATCAATGTTCAAAAAATAAGTACACAAATAACTGTGCTAGCTTTTACCCGCGATTTCGCTCGCATTTAAGATTTTTTTAACAAAAAAGTATCCTGTGTCTCTCTAATACCTCCGAAAATATGTGTACAAAGTTTCATGATGATCGGTTAAGTAGTTTTCGCGTAACTTACGTCTTAATAAAATATAATAATGATTAATATAACGAATAACATACATTACGACCATTAGTCAGTGGTATATTACGAATACACTAAAATATTTATAATAGATGCTAAATTTTTTTTAATTCGTTTATTTTTCTGTTTAGGTTGGGGAACCAAATCCGCCGAAGGATGTAACAGTTAAGATTCGCATTGGACCCTTCCTACCAGTATATCAAATGTCAGCGCAGTCACATAATATAGACATGTAAGTAAATTATGGCTACGGTGTATAAGATCCCTGTGTTGGTTCCGGGCTCCTTTGAAGAACAGGCCAACTTCTGTTCTGCCAGGCAAGTGGTAAAAGGCGACCGATTGTCTATGCGAGTCACTGCCATCGTGGCTACTAGGTGGTAGAGTTCTGCATTATCTCGTCCGGGTCAGGTACCACTGCCTTTCCTATTCCTGCCGCAATAGCAGTGCTTGTCGCTGTCGTGTTCCGGTTTGGAGGGTAAGGTAGCCGGTAAACTTATGCATGTGGCATAAGACCTCGCCACAAGATAGCAACGCACCATTAACATCTTTGGTGTCTATGGGTGATGGTTGACTCTTTCCATCAGGAGACTCATCTGCTTGTTTGTTATCTTATAAGAAAAATATATTCTACATAGTTTGATAACTTATCAGGAAAAAAAAATCTACTCTAGGTAGGATTGAACCTTCGTCTTTAACTCAGTCACATTCCCTAAACTCAGTCACGAATGGTATTATATCCATACTAATATTATAAATGCGAAAGTAACTCTGTCTGTTACGCTTTCACGGCCAAACCACTGAACCGATTTGGATAAAATTTGGTACAAATATAGTTTGAAACCCAAGAAAGGACATAGGATAGTTCTTATCCCGGAAATCCCACGGGAACGGGATCTATGCGGGTTTTTATTTTAGAATTTTTTCCACGCGAACGAAGTCGCGGGCACAGCTAGTTGTTACATAATATGTGAATGCATTAGTTGTGTTCCCTTATTAATAGGTAAAAATTTAGCGATAATATTATATGACCACCTCGTTTGCTGTGTTTCCTATACGCCTAACGACGCCGATGAAGACGAGGCTCAGGATCGGTGTCTATAAAATATGTATGTGAATGATGAGTTAACCTTGTGTAGTTCGCGAACGATAAACGAATAGGAAATTTTTCTTTGTACTATACTAAAAGAAACTTTTCAAAACGATAAATTAATCTGACACTCGGTATTCGGTCAGTACTCGGCGCTCACGAGTTGCGACTCGGGAGCAGTTTCATGACAAACGCGAGCGAAAAAGCCGAAAGCTCAAAGCTGGGTATTCACTTGCGCAGTCTCGTGATGAGCTGCCTCATCCTGAGCGTGCTGCAGGCTGCGGAAATCTGCGCAAGTGGATACCCAGATAAAAAACAGTTTTTGCCGCATACCGAGCACAAACCAATGTCTCCACTCATCGCACAGCTCACACTGAGGCGTCTGGAAACACGGCAATTTAACGACATAATTCGGCTCGCTGCGCAGCCGCCTCGTTTGTTGCAAGTCGCGCCAAGCCTCGACTCGCGGCACGGTCTCCACTAGAGCTATCTTGGATACCCAGCTGAGGAATCACGATGACGATTTTACCAATCGAACAACTGAGACTTGAGAGCCGAGAAGGCGATTAATGTTCTATTCAATAGGTCGTTATTGCATTACAATAGAATCTTGTAATACAATAACGACTATTTGCTTATCATGGCGGCGAGGTGCGTACTCTTGTCTGTTAAAATATGAATAGGTACAAAACGAGAATTACGTTATTACTTTATTAAGTTGTTTCGGAACTTGCTTTTTCATTTATTAAAACGGAAGTTTTAATAATTAAATTGTATTGGGAATGTTTGTAATTTTTACTTTTTTAAATACGAATAATTGTTGTTTTTAAATTTAGACGATATTCGGTATACCCCGTACTCACTGGATGGTAATATACTTAACATTACCAATTTTAATAAACGGTCGTCCTGCGTTCAAAATCAAAATTAATGGAATATTGAATAGTAATAGGTATAAACGACAAATTATAACGTTACGTATGTCATATATTAACGTACTTATTAAATACAAATATTAAAATTAAAGATGATATTCCTTAATTCATAAATAAAAGGCACTGGAATAAATAAAAATAATACACATTTACGTACATATGACGTTTCATAATACAATAATTACTCTATTTTTTTGCGTTTCATAGACACTTTGGTACGTACATGAATGATGACAGTTTTCTATAACTGAAACTAAAGACCGAATAGATCTAATAGAGCGAACTAGTACACTGTCCGAACGAGCAGGCACAAGACTATGATGAGTACTTATACATATGTTCTTGGTCTGGATGTTTCAATATACATAGGTCACACTATCTTAAAAAAACAACATGTTATAACCAAAATATTATGTTTATTGCTTTTCAAAATAATCTCCTTTTACATTTTAAACATTTTTTCATGCGATCGAACCATTTTTTAAAACAGGGAGGACCACAGATCTGAAGGCATGTTTTCTACGTGCTGATTGAACGCTATCACTGAAATCTTTGATTTTGGGGAAAATACAGAAATCACAGGGTGCTAGGTCGGGGCTATGCGCAGGATGAGTGACGAGATGTACTTTATCGGAAGCTAAAAATGACTTTGTTTTGTTGGCCGTGTGTGAAGAAGCGTTATCATGGTGTAGGAGAATGCGGTTTTTGGGTCGTCTTTTTCTAACACCCTGGGTAAACAAATGGTAGAATACCACTAGGCATTAACACTCTTTTGATCTTCAAGTGGAATTGTACAGATGGGACCCGTAGCTGAGAAAAAAAACGCGATCATTTTTTTACCAACGTTTCTCGCCTGTCTCACTTTTGTTGGCCTGTTCTCATTTTCAAACACCCATTCACAAGATTGCTGTTTTTTTTCGAGTTCAAAACAATAAATCCACGTTTTGTCTCCTGTGACAATGTCATAAACAGCATTAGAATGTCCGTGGTCGTACTTCAGTAGCATCTGTGAGCACCATTCCACGCGAGCCCGCTTCTGCTCCGCTGTCAGTTCATGAGGGATCCAACGACAACAAAGTTTCCGAACTTTCAATTCTTCGTGTAAAATTTTCTGAATTTGGCTCATACCAATCCCCAATAGCCCTCGAATTGTCTCATAGGTAATCCGGGGGTTTTCTCAATTAACCGCTTAACAGTAACCACATTATTTTCGTTGACAGCAGTTGAAGGCCGCTCTCCACAAAATTCGTCATGCTTCTATGCATGACGAATTTTGTGGAGAGCGGCCTTTCTCAAATTTAGTAAACTATCGCCTCACGGTGCTCAAACAACGTGCTTCTCACCCAAAAGCATTTTGAAAACGAGCTGCACAGTCTTGCGGAGAAAGAGAACTATTAAAATCATAAAAAATCATCCCTCTAAAATCTTTTCGACTTAATTCCATTTTCGTTGCGTACGTAGAACTTTGATGTGTGATAAAAAAACAATTGACAAATCATTTTCTGCCAATTGTTTTTTTTATTACTAAGAAGGTTACAACGTTTTAAAAATATAATTTTCGAAATTCAAATAGTTCCGATTAGCTAGAAGTGCCAAACTCTCAGTGTGCCCCATGTATTATATGTCAGTATTTAATGTATAAATTCTATTGTTTTGGATTAGTATCACCACGATAGTTCTACGGCGATGTCAGCTGTGTTAATAAGTGATGACAGGCAGTGATGGTGATCGCTAGATTTTTCCAATTGCAGCTTCACAGAACAGGACTACACGCAACTGAGTAACCTGTACGCGCGCGACCGCACGGCGCAGACGTTCCTGTCCAACTACATCTACGACGACGTGGCCGTCATCACCATCAACCCCAACTCCACGCTCAAGTGGATCATCTCGCCGCCCGAGCTCGACCGCCTCGAGAGGGAAGCCATGTCTAGTAACTATCACTTTCTAAATTACTCTGATAATCTTTCAAGCGAGTTGCCTACATATTTAAATTTTCCCAAAAATAGTTCTAGAAGTTTGTTTTGTCTCTAGCTGCTCAGCAGCAGTCAAGTTTCTGTTCTATTCGGTGACGAGATGATTTATATTTCATTAGGCGTCCGAATAATATGAGGAGTAAATCTTAAGTCATTCATTCTTACATTTTCCAGCTACTTTTTTATTACAAATAGTTTTGATATCAAGCATATAAAATACTAGCCAATAAATAACAATCAATGGACGCATGGAGCCGAACAGACTATGCAATATGATCAATTGCTAATTGTCATCCCACAATAAGGAGCTTAGCAAAAAAAAAAATGCCATGCCACCTTTAGTAATTTGAATCGTTTTCGTTACTTTTTACGTATTTCTACAAAGATGTCCACTTGAACAGTCCTTAATTTTACCAGTATTTTAGTTTGACCGAGCATTAGTTGTCTAAACCTGAGCGCCTCCAAAATTTTGTTATAAGGTTTGTATTCGGATTTCGCAAATACGACCACGTCTCCTCTTATCGCGATAAGCTCAAGTAGCTACCTATTCGCCTTCGCAGAAATCCTCACATACTTAATCTGATGTACAGTATACTTTTTGACCCATAGCCCCATTATATCTCAAAGAGAGATTCACTTTCCTATATTGTCAAGACATCTCTGAACAACACTTCTATTGAAATTTCCTCAGTACCATTCTACATTTTTTAAATTTTCTTTTACCTTCCAGGCTATCAAACTATGGAACTTGTGGTCCCTTAATATCAGGAAGGCAAGCAGCAAACCTATGTTATGGAAAATGGTCTATGAATTTTATTTAAAATCTTGTTGCTCTTAAGAAGTATTACATTCACTGTAATTATTTTAAGTAATTTTAACTTTGCGTTTTGTCTAAGTTATGTATTTTTCTTTTCTTATAGTTGTACCTTGTCCTTGTTGTATTTCATTGTTTGTTATTTGTTTGTCTGGAAGAGATCGCCTGTTAGAGACAATACGCCAGTTGTATTTATTGGTTGTATGAATTTTGTATACCACGTTTTGTAACTTTTCTTTATGTGGTAGGTACAATAAAGAATATTATTATTATCAATTCCATTTACCAGCTACCTTAGTCCTTGCCTTCTTAAAATTAGAACATCAAGATAACGGTTGTTGTGGTGAAAGAAATAGTATCTGAATCCTTTCGCTAATGATGAAATTCGTCAAAGTTCACTATTAATATAAAAACATTGCTATTTATCTTGATAGATTCATCGCTATCAGTAAAGTTTACATACATAATAACGCATCCGAGCAACAACGCCGACAATCCGCCCACTATAGAGGAAAACCGCGAGGTCCCTCTCAACGCTTTTGTGGACGGGAAGCCTAACCCCGAGAGAGAAACACTGCTCAAGTTATTGGCTGGAACGGCTGAACCGGATCTCTGGTAAGTTTTAAATCACTATGTACATCATAAACATCACAGCGCAATTGTTTTGCGCCTGTGTGCATTTTAAAAAAATCACTACAGCTTTTCATAAAACGCGTCTAAAGCAAAAATTATATTCTTGATTAACTGCACTCTGCAGTCCACTGCATTCTTAAAGTTTTTACTGTATCCCGTGGTAACAACTTATTTTTCCGATATAAAAAGTATCCTATGTGTTATTTCAGTCATCACCAACCTGTATGCCAAGTATCCAAATCAGTCCAGCCGTTAAAACATCAAAAGATCTAAACATCCAATCATACAAACTTTCACATTTATAATATGTACGGGATTAACAAGTTCAATTTGTGTATTTACACAATAACATTGGGAAAAACTTTGACCCGCGCTTTTGACTTTTCCTGTGCTAACTAATGTGTATAAATAAGAATTTTTATGACAGCTTTGTATACAAGTAACATAAATATATAGATTGTGGTACTAGACCAAACAAATCGTGTTTTAATTACCTATCTTTAAAGTATGTTATGCCAACATATTAAGGATTATTTTATTTTATTACAAGGTTGAACGTGAATCTTCTGTTCCCGAAGTTTGTCAAAGTGTTCAACAAAGGTGTTGCGAAACCGGCTTACCAACTGATGCCTCCAGTATCTGATACAGGTACGTGAATACAAGTAGAGTTTGTAAATATATTATATACCAGCTGACCGCACAACTTCGCATGTGAGTAGATTAACATGATATCGATATAGCTATATTATACAACTTTATCTATTTCAACCCCTATAGGGGTTGACTTTTTAAAAAAGCTTTCTGACAGAAACGAAATGTAAATATTATTTGCTAAATGGCCATCTTGGTCATTCAGCAAATATTTACTTTTAATGCTAAATGACCATCTTGGTCATTCGGCAAATACTATTTACTTTTAATATTGCTTAAAAATCTTCTTAAGGCTACTAAAAAACGTAACTCTTATTTTTTTAACTGACAGACGATCAAGATGCACGACTTTATCGAAACGTGAAGCTTCGTCTAGAAAGAGAAGGTGGTTCAATGTTTTGGCGAGTTCACGAAGCCTGCGAGCCAAGGGTAATATTTTTTTTATACAATAATTATTTATTTATTTATAGAAGCAAGTATGGTATTTAATTTGCAAATTTTCCGCCAAATGTTATAGGGAACTGCCGTGATGCAATAGAAATGAAAGGTAGCTTAAGGAATGGGGCAAACTTATCCAAGGTCTGAAATTAGAGAAGACCACCGCGGCACTAGTCCATCATTTCCACCATACTTTCTTCCATGTCAGAAGCTAAGGCAGTAACAAACAAATTATGTATTCAACGCACGTTTCACTTCGCAACCGAAGCATCTTCAGGAGAGCCGAATAGCACATCACTCTATGAAGGGTGAAGATATTCGAATTTGCTATTCGACTCTCCTGAAGATGCTCCGGTTGAGAAGTGAAACGTGCGTTGAGTACATAATTTGTGTGTTACTGCCTTTGCTTCTGACGTGGAAGAAAGTGTAGTGGAAGTGGGTGGACTATTGTGCCGCTGTAGTCTTCTCTAATTTCAGACCTTGGATAATATTGCCCCATTCCTTACACTACCTTTAATTTCTGTTGCATCACAGCAATTCCATATAACATTTCGCAGAAAATTTGCAAATTAAATACCATAGTTGCTTCTTTAAATTATGAATTTTCGCAAAATTTATTTATTTACGTTATCCATAATTTTAAATAACATAGGCTGGAGTCCACTTTTAGATAACAATAATATCTATCATATGACTACACTGAGCAAACATATCTCATAATGAAAAGGGATGGTTTGAACATCGAAGAAGATAATAATGCATGCCGTAATGCCGCATGCATTTGATTTCTTCTTACCTTACTCACCAAATCGAAACCTTAAGGCGATTACAGCTGCGAACGACCTTGAGTTTCTGACAGGAGCAGCGCAAAAATTATATCGCGCGCTAGCTTACTCCAACGTCAAAGAGTATTTATTTACAGTGAATGCAGATACCTACGTTTTAACATTTTTGTTCACCTATATGAACTTTTATCATCATGAATCGACTGAATGTTGTCAAACTCAAAACCATTAACCAGTAATCGC
This sequence comes from Apodemia mormo, assembly GCA_036924255.1. Lineage (NCBI taxonomy): Eukaryota > Metazoa > Arthropoda > Insecta > Lepidoptera > Riodinidae > Apodemia > Apodemia mormo. The sequence continues at coordinate 35,330,041 of JAUPFN010000003.1, read as the reverse complement.
TCATTTCTCGATTACATATACATTCGTTCTAGAAAAACGATAAATATCTAAAGAAAAAAAATGTACCGAAAATCGACAAAAAATCATATAACATTTACACAATCATAACAGTTTTGTTTCCTATTTCTGTGAAAGTGTTGTAATATGCAATACATCCCGTGTAGCACTTTATTTTAACACATACAATCAACAATTAATATTTAACAAAACCTTTCAAAATTTGATTTGGTTAAATATAATCTCTTGAATAATATTTTAAAACTAACTAGCTTCTTAGTTTTTGTTTCAAAATCTCGTAATAAAAAAGAAGATATATAATTTGATTTAATGTTTATAGAGGAAACTACTAAATAAGTTGATTTATTTAGACTATTTGTATGTATAATATATATAATTTATTTATTTTTAGTTGCGAAGTCCTTACTACCTTCAAATAGTACCAGTTTTTTTTTCTTTAGAGTTTTGCTTTTTATTCGCTTGCTTGAATTATCTTCGTTGTTTATATGTTTTATTTTTTATTTATTTTTGTACATTTATACAAAATATTGACAAAATACTTATCTATCTATAGCTAATAAAACATTCAAGCGTAAACGTAGGAAAGCCTAAACATGAATAGTCTCAAAATATTATTCAGCGTCTACTCGCAAACAAAACTATTTATAAAGTACTAGCTTTCAGCCCCTTTAATACCCTCTTTTACCTCTTTAAGAGATAAAACTCACAGCATCCTTACATGCACGTTTATTTAATTGAATTAAAGATCATGACTAATAAATTTGAAGAGATTTTGATTAAACATATTTTATTTTTTCTACAAACTTTACCACTTTTTTCATTCTTTGAAGAGATGACATTTGAAAACCTTAAACTCGTATTCATTTAATTGTATTAAAAATCATAAATACTAAGTTTTAAATAATTTCTACAATATTCTACAATAAACAATCTATTTTTTATATAAACATCAATGCTTTTTTTACCCTTTAAGGAATAAAATTTTAAAAAATCCCCAAATATATGATTCTTAAATTGTGTTGAAGATTATAAGTGCCGAATTTCAAGTTATTTTCACCACAAACCTTTGATTTTTCATATAAATTGTAACACACACTTTTACTCCTTTAATGGATGAAACTTCGAACATTACATGCATGTTTCTTCAATTTCGATTGAAGAGCATAAGTACTAAAAAAATCCAAAAATTCGTACTTCTTAATTGTATTAAAAATCATAAATACTAAATTAAAATAATTTAGATTTTATAGTAATGCAATAAATAAACAATTCATTTATGATACAAACTTTAAAGCCTCTTTTTACCTCTCTATAGGCTAGAATTCCAAAAAATATTAAATTTATATTTAATTTTTTTTCAGTTAAAGGATAATTTAATTACGGCATATCATTCTATTTGAGTTGTAATAACTCAAAAATGACAGAGTTTCAAACAAACTTTCACTCCCTATTTCACCATCTTAGGGGATGAATTTAAAAAAATACTTTCTTATTCCTTGTCTATATCATAAGAACAACATCTGTGAAAAAAACAGACTTCTCGGTCCAAGCTCATTATCTACTATAAAAAAACATCCAAGCGTAAACGAAATCTTCAATTTCCAAACGGCACAATCTTACTATTGTGCCAAACGTTCTATCTGTACTCATACTCTTTGACTCGAATATGGAGAGCGGAGCATGCTAACATGCGACACAGCCTCCCCGTATGAACGCTACCGGGAGACTGACTTTCGACGCGAGCGCTGTCCGCGAATTAAATAATAAGGTTTTTATTGATTTAATAGCACACTATAATGATTTTGTAAAATTTTGAACTTAAATTTTATAAAGCAATAAATTGTCTGTAATAAAAAGAAAAAATCATCAAAATCGTCACAGTAGTTTGGAAGTTATAAGCAATTTTTTGTGTAAAAATAAGAAAGATATTCGACTTTTTTCCGTCAAAAATAACAATAAAATTTAAAAAAACGAACTTAAAATTTAAACTTAATTATATTATACGTATAATGCATATTTTTTTTTAATTATTGGACTAATCGGTTAGCAGTAGTAGGCTTTCAAAGAGGTGTCTATTTTGTAGTTTGGCATTACCTATCGCCTTAAAGCTATAAGCTCGGACGCTTTGCAGCAGTAAAAGATAAGTTAATACCAAATACGGGCTATGTGACCGCATGAATACCATCACACACACACACACACACACACCACTACGTGAATACTAATAAACACAGCGTTGGGCGAGGAGCGTGTAGACATGTGAGCAAGTGCTCCTATGTGTTAGAGCCGGCTACCACACCTTCCAAACCGAAATACTACATTTATAAGCAGTAACGCTATTACGGGAAGAAAATAAAAGGTGTACGCGTATCGGTGTATGTAAATCATACATTATTAAGTCGTCTTAGCTATGCAGTTGTTACAGACTGTAGTTATTTATTAGAATATTTTGTACCACTGCATAGCATTCAAGCAAATGGCTCACCTGATGGAAGTAAATAACCAATTAAAATTTGTATTTACGTTAATATTGTTAAGTAAATCGATAATTTAACATTCTACCTCTGCATCACTTTCTATTAAATGCGCTAAAAGCCATTATTCCAGTACCTATTATTCAGGATGATTGTACATATTGAAGGAAATTATAGTTAATAGTCATAATATTATGTAACCACTAAAAATATAATTTATTTATTTATTTAATAAAAAGAGAATATTGTTTAACTACTATGTAGTAAACCGCAACGAAATTAGTGTAGTAATATTTAAAAATATGGTCACCGCGCCGGCAATAGGCGCGCGCTTTGACTGAAACGTGCCATGGCGGCAAATCGCTCTTTGTAAACAAAAAACCTTGATATCTATACGCGGGTGTCCGTACTAAACATTTTTATTGGATAATTAATTAGATCAATACGCATGTACCCATTTTTACATATTCGGTATCAAAATAAAGTACTGAACAGTATGTACAATCTTTTACCAGTCAAGCTGAATAATCTGCGAATAAGAGGGCACTGAGCTATTTAGAGTGAATCGACAATTTGGCTTTCTACAGGACGAGGTTAAGGGTGGTGGTTCTGACTAGGATGGGCGATGCGAGTGCGGATATTGATATTTCCTTTAATCATTAAAAATTGTACACATTTTAAAAATATAGTGTATATAAGTTATAGAAAATATGTTGTTATGCTATTATTTAAAAACTGATGACCTTCCGTTAAGTGTTTACGCCATACTAAGGGTTTTCATTTCTGTTCACAGATAACTTTGAATTTTTTGTTGTATTCCAAGTTGTATAATTTATGGCGTGTAATCCTTTAGTATCTTACTTTGCATAGCTAAATCTTTAATAGTAACGATATATCAAGGGATCTACCGAAGGCATTTATTTCAAAATTAGCTCGGCGCAGCCTTAAGTATATTGGCTTTGCTTTAAATATTACATTAGTAAGTAAATTTCTAAACTTTTTTCAGGATCCGCTAGTATCAATTCCTATGAACAACTGTGACATGCTCGTCATGTACACTTTCAATGACAAGCTGTTTCCGGAAACACTTAACTTCATATCTGGCGGAGGGTAAGTGATTATTATTTTTATTTATAACTAACTAGCTCACCTGCTGGGTTATCACGTATCTCGCAATGCGCAATTATTTGTGATTGTTTAGGTATTGCAAGGCACACAACAGTCTTGTATATTAGTGGCATCCGTTGCCGCTTGTTTATTTTGGTCCTGTCGTGAAAAGTGGATCCAGCGAACAGCAAGCAATTGGCGATGTTTTTGATGATTTTTTATTAAGAGTTTAAGAGTCATCGCTGATCGCTGGCAGATCGCAAATTTTAGGCGAAAGGCCTGCCGGTGAACTTCATGCCATTTACTACAGATTGTAATACGTCAAATGTTTGATAGGAACAGTTTATAAGAAAAGTGTTGTTTTATTATTTTTCTCCCACTTTTAGGGTTCCGAAGTAAACTAGGAACTTATAGTTTTGTTATGTCCGTCCGTTCGCAGTCTAACTCAGAGATCCTTAGTACTAGAAAGCTGTTATTTGGCATGAATATACATATTAGTCACGGCAACAAAGCAGTAACATAAAATGATAAAAAATATTTTTTTAGGGTAGCTCCCCTACATGGAAAGTGGAGATGTTAGTTTTCTTCTCGTGTACCCCATAGTGTGGGGTATCGTTGGATAGGTTTTTAAAAAATATTGTATTACAATTTGTCGATTAAGAGATACCTTTGTTAAATATTAACCTTTAAAGTGCTAATGTTTGTAAGAATCAATCCCCTCTGCCAGTTAAACGGTTAGTTCTGGGGGTGGGAAAATTCATACTAGTAATAAATATAACGAAGTTAAAAGGAAAACTATCACGGCTAACAAGCTTCCATAACTTTTAAGTTTTTTAATAGTCGACAACTTATATAAATATTTAGAGAAGTTTTTATAGGCGGTGAACCTGTGGTGCGAATATATTCGTTATTGACGTTAAATAGGTTAAATTTTCACACAATAAAAGCCCTCTTCTTAGACCGCAATATTGTGATGGACAACTTCGAAACTAAGCATTTACAGACTTTCCAGTTCACCACTATTTATCGTTTGTCTGTTGGCGAGATTGTAATCTCCATCCATCCATCTCCGCATTTTACCAACCTGATAACGATTATCAGATAAACAATTATGCAGAAAAATACCATTTTAACATTTAAGTACCCTTTTTATTAATATATAAAATAATCAAATTTTATTACTATACAACTGTGAACAGGGATCTTGCTCTCTAGTCACGTATCGACGTTTTTATACAAATGACTCGTCATTCAGTTAATTATGACACATCCTTTAAGTCACTGTGTCAGATGAAAGGGACTCCGTTCCAGCTTCCAACGATTGTCCATAAGACACCTCTAAATTTCCTCACTTTGGGGTTAAATCAACCGTGTTTGTCAAGTAATATTTATCAATTATCGTGTTGTCCGTCAGTATCATCGGATTGTACACGACGTTCGTGTTCCTGGCATCGCGCGTGCTGCGCGGTTTCTTCTCCGGCATCTACACCAAGATCATGTTTGACGACCTGCCCAATGCCGACAGAGTACTCCAACTGTGTCTCGACATTTACTTGGTAAATATTTTAATTTTTAATATGAAATGGATTTTGAAATGAAAATGTATTTTGGTTATACGTAGGGCTTGTTAACTGGTTAATTTTGAAACCTAAGTCAGCGCAAGTGTATGCTTAAGGCAATGATTTAAATATTAGTTTTATGTGGTAACATTATTGCTCGCGGCATGACATAACGTTATTTTCAAGCATAACGTTATCCAAAAATTATACAGAATTTGTTACTGTTTAATAACGTTATTCATTACGTTCTGTTATACACGACGAATTAACGTTATGGTATGCAGTATTATGATATTGCCTTCTAGCCAAAGATTTGAAACTTTATCAGATAACAGAGCATATTTTATTATACTTAACGTTATTACTGTAGCGATACATCAGTAACAAACATATTTTCAAACGCTATATGTTAGACATGGGTAACTCAGCGAAATTCCTTACGTTAACTCAGTAACTCAAGCGCAGTGTACTGCGCCGGCTCATTGCGCTTACTCAAAATTGTGCCATGACGCAACAAATCTGACGAGGCCCGCGGGTAAAGGGAAGTGAGCAGCGAGCGAAACGTGCGCCGTGCGCCACGCTACAGATTCATAACACAAACAGCGCACAGCGCATGAATTGCGTTGGTTCATTGGTAACTCAACGAGTGAGTCGCGACACATAAGAGTCATGACTCATGATAATTGTGCACATGAATGAGAGTTTACTGCGTATAGTCTCTAAGTAATCTGTGGTATAACTATGCTGCGACGTGCGCTATCATATTTTGAATAAGTGAGTTGACACACCCACTCAGTGAATTGAGTTAGCGCAATTGCGCGGCGCAGCGCAGTGTTACACATGTCTACTATATGTATCGCTGCACAAATAACAGAACGAAATTATTAATGCTTAACAACGTTATAATATGGATATGTATGCGCGGTTCATGTTGTTTCGTGATTGGTTCGCCAGCTAGCGCTAGAAGACAAGTCATAATACCATATACCATAACGTTAATTCGTAGTGTACAACAGAACATAATGAATATTTTAAATTAAATTTTAGTGTATATCATGTATTTTTTAAGTGTAATTTATTCCAGATTATTTTAAATGTACAAGTATTACAATTTGTATTACTTTTGGATAATGCTATGCTTGAAATAACGTTATGTCATACACATACATACACACATATCTTCACGCCAGGTAGGCAGAGAGAACCGAGTGCTATACATCACGATCTTTGCAGGCTTGTCTCGCTTACTCCACATTCACCACTCTCTTCATACACACGCCGGTTGCGAAGACTATGTTATGCCGCGAGCAATAATGTTACCACAAAATAAAAAGTATCTTCACGCCCATATCCCCGAAGGGCAGAGGTACAACAAGTGCACCCACGATTAGCCGAAGATACTTGGTCCCACTATGTGATAGGTGGCAAGCCTATCGCCAACCGGGCACTTTCCAATCCCAGGCAACTTTGTGTTTCTCAGAAAGCTGAAAAACACTTTTTTTTAATGTGCCCGACCCGAGATTCGAACTCGGGACCTCATGTGGTCAACGGTAACGCTGGATAACAGAAGTTATTTTACGATACTTAATGTTATTACTGTAGCGATACTTCAGTAACAAAATTATTTTCAAACACTATTTGTATCGCTACTCAAATAACAGAACGAAATTTTTAACGCTAAATAACGTTATAATATCGATATGTATGCGAACTTGCCGCGCGTTTCATGCTATTTCGTGACTGTTTCGCTAACTAACGCTAGAAGCAAGGATTTAAATACCGGAATTTTGTCGCCTCTGTGGTCTAGTGCTCCGGTATGGGTGTTGACCATATGAGGTCCCCGGTTCGATTCCTGGGTCGGGCAATTCAAAAATAGGTTTTTTCAGTGTTCTGATAAAAACAACATTGCCCGGGATTGGATAAGTGCTCAGTTGGCAATAGGCTTGCCACCTGTCACATTGTGTGAGACTAACAACCGGTTTTCGAAAAGCAAATTAATTTTAACAAGCAATTAATCTGTAACAGATTTGCTTGTAAAAATTATGTTAAACACAGATCAATTGCTTGTTAAAATTAATTTGCGTTTCAGAAACCGACCGTATCGTCGGTGCCCTTGTACCTACCTCTAAGTACCTCTGCCTTCCACTTCGGGGATGTGGGCGTGAAGATACTTTCTTTCAATAAATATTTTTTCTTTGTAAATAATTTAAGTGGTCGGTAGACAGTAACGGATCCAGAGTTGGTGAATTAGGGTGCTGAAACATCCGCAACCGAAACTTTAAAAAATTTGATGATTGAAGTAATATATGGAAAAAATAATTATATAATTATTTTTAAAGGTACGTGAAGCCCTTGAACTGGCACTTGAAGAAGATCTGTTCGCCAAATTAGTATTCCTCTACCGTTCACCTGAAACTATGATCAAGTGGAGCCGGCCGAAGGAGGAAGATGGTCGGGAACAACAAGCTCTACCTGCTCCTGAGTAAAGAAAACCACATAACGATAAGTTAAACAAAATGTCCGCGCGAATTTCCCACTTATATAATTGTGTTTTCATTAAGCAAATTTCTAATTCTATATTAAAATTGCCTATAATATAGATCTAGGGAATTTATAAAAACACTATTATGTATCCTCTTGGTCAAACTCTTGTAACATTTCATTTAGTTGAGAGAAAACAGTTGATTTGACATGTGTGAACTGGAAAACTACATTTTTTGGTAAATAGGCACATGCGTCCAAACCATTCTTATAATACTAATTGCACGAATACATTTACTACGTACAATCATCACAAAACTTATCTAATACTCCAAAGATGCGAAAACAAATGGTGAATAGGCGTAACCATTTTAAAAGAAGAGATAGGCGTAAGACGTAAAGTGTTAAGATAAATGGCGTAAGGATAATTGTCTTAATTTAATATTTGAACGAATATTTTATGATAAAATCGTAAGAATGTTAACTGTAATTGATCAAAATGAAGTAGGTGTATCCAACAATACAAATAAATTTTTGTAATTTTTAAAATACCTTTACAAGACTTTAATGGTGTTTTTTTTTATGAGCACGCGATAGTCAATTATTAGTACTTAATACATCAAGGTAATGCCACCAAGTATCTCCACGCTCTCTAAGTATGAGTACTATTTCGCTTTCACATTTTTTTCAAATCATGACCCAATTTTACTATATTGGGATTAGTCTTCATATCATTTTTCTGTACTTTTGATGATTTACACATGTAGATATCAGCTAAGCTACAAGTTGTATTTAACATATTTTATCTACATCGATTTTTTACATATTTTGATTTACACATAAATTATTATTGAAATACCTCTGAAATTAGTTATCACTGAAAATGACTAATAGTATAGTATACCATAGAATGTTATTTACATAGCATCCCATACCTCCTAGATAAATGAACAATAATATATGATAGATTGACGTATCTAGTTTGTAAACCTTTACTATAAAATACACTATTGCAGTTAAATCGTTTTTATACAAATAACTTATATTGAAGTACAATAATTTTGTTTTATATTTGTCTGAATATATCATGTTGTTGTAACCAGTTATAATATTTTATTTATTGTTGTAAATGGATTTTAACCATGCATATGTATAAATGGGATTTTGAAACTTCTTTATTCATAATTTATTAAAATTATCAAGAATGAACTTAGATGTTTCTATTGCAATGTTGTATTTAAGCTGCATTTAATGTTGTCTATTGTGATAATAAAATAAAAGCCTGTTTTTTAAATGTGTTGTTTTATTTTCAAAGCAAAATGAATCTTACATAATAAAATACATTTCCACCACTAACCACCATTAATTAACTACCATTAATCTCGGGGCAATATTCATGGACATTAATTCTTGAAATAGCAATTTAGCGGCATATGGGAGTCTAATTTGTGAGATTTGCGTCTTATTCTTGCATCCTTTACACTCAAATGTATTGTTGCGTAAATTTGCAATAGCAATCAAGCCACAGAAATTACATACATGAATACGGTATGGATCTGATACTTCAAATAATCTTTCTCTTAAAAATTGGGCAGCGCCATGGGCAATTTGACAATCTCGTTCCATTTCACCGAAACGCAAACCTCCATCTCGAGCTCTTCCTTCCATAGGTTGCCTTACTAAAATTTGCACAGGTCCTCTTGCCCTTGAGTGAATTTTATCATCCACCATATGTTTTAGACGTTGATAGTAAGTGGGGCCTAAGAACACCTGGGCATTTATTTTACGACCAGTGTGTCCATTATACATAACTTCATTACCACGTAAATGGTAACCATATTCTTGCAAAAGAGAAGAAATTTTTTGCACATTGACTGCATCATTAAATGGTGTTGCATCACCAATTTCACCTTTGTTTGATGAAACTTTTCCTTGGATACATTCAATCAAGTGACCAATTGTCATACGGGATGGGATGGCATGAGGATTAATAATGATATCAGGAGTGAGACCTTCACATGTGAATGGCATGTCTTCTTGTCTGTACTGGATACCACAAGTTCCTTTCTGTCCATGCCGAGAAGCGAATTTGTCACCAATCTGAGGAATGCGCACTGATCTGACACGAATTTTACAAAACTTGTACCCTTCACTATTTAAAGTCAACATTACCTGATCAACTATACCAGTTTCACTATTACGTAAAAATGTAGAAGCATCTCTTTTAGTAAAGCGCTTGGTTGTGCCTTCCAGTTCATCATCATTTTCTGGTAAAGTTATAGTTTTCCCAATAACCACATCGTCTCCAGAAACCCTTATACCTGGTGCAATGATACCATCATCATCCAATTTGTCATATAAAGCATTTCTCATGCCTTGGCATGTTTGTCTTGTTGGCTTTTCAAATTGTTCCTCTTGGTCACCTATTCTTTTGGATTCTGAATCCTTATATGATCGGTAGAACACAGATCTGAAGAAGCCTCTCTCAACAGCAGACGCATTCAAGATGACACTGTCCTCTTGGTTGTAACCAGTATAACATAGAATAGCCACAATTGAATTGATACCAGCTGGTAGCTCTCTAAAACGAAGGTACTCCATGGAACGTGTCGTAACCAGAGGTTTGTGTGGATAGTAGAGTACATGAGCAAGAGTGTCCATTCTAACATGAAAGTTAGTAATGTAGACCCCCATAGCTTGTTTACCCATAGCACTTTGATATGTATTTCTGGGACTTTGGTTATGATCAGGGAATGGGATAATAGATGCACAAACACCCAAAATCATAGCTGGATGAATTTCACAATGTGTATATGTTGTACAATATGCATATTCTTTCACTTGTCCCAAATCATCTGGACTCATAGCAATCATTACTGTCTCTTCCTCTAACGTATCAATGTACTCAACAACTCCACTAGCTACCAAATTTTGCCAACCATAGTTATTATAATCCCTTTCTTTTAATTGATCAATATGTTTCTTTTTTAATAACAAAGCACCATTTTCTACAATTAACAATGGACGACAAATCCTACCCGCATCAGTGTAGATTCTTATTTCTCTGTCTCTTATATCTCTAATCATGCTGACTTCAGACACAATGATATCCATTTGACGTCTAAGTTTCCGTAATGTAGCCATCAATTGTTCAGGATCTCTGTGTATACCCACCCAACAGCCATTTACAAATATTTTTGTGGCATCTGCTATAGCAGAGGGAGCTATTTCTTCTAAGTTTTCCATGGACCATTCTTCCAAGAATTCCAATATAGGAGAAGGTTGACTTCCAACAGATATATACGCCATTAAAGCCAAGTTTTTTACCAACCCTACAGCAGCCCCCTCTGGAGTTTCAGCAGGACAAATCATACCCCACAAAGTATTATGTAGTTGACGAGGTTTAGCTAATTTACCATCCCGGCCAATAGGAGAGTTGACACGTCTTAAATGTGACAAAGTGGAAGCAAAAGTTAAACGATTCAATACTTGGGATACACCAGCTCTAGCTTGATGAGCCTTCTTTTGATCACCCCAATTTCCTGTAGCCAAGGAGTATCTCAACCCATCTGTGATTATTTTTGTTTTAATTGCCAACTCAAGATTGAAATCCTTACCCTTATCTATGAATTTTTGTGCATACATTCGGACTTCCTTTAACAAATTTTTAAAGAGACCACGAAACAAGAATGCTAATAATGGTCCAGCGAGATCTAATCTCTTGTTTCCATAGTGATCACGATCATCAAGTTCACGGCGACCTAAGGCAGCCAAAAGCAATCTGTGAACCATGTAACCTAAGAAATATGCTTTTTTGGTCTCACAGTAGTCAGATACACCTACATGAGGTAACATTTCTTTTTGTAAAATTTCTCTGGCATATTTAATACGCCTTTCTTTTGTTACACCAGGACGTGCCCCACGAGCACCAATAAAACTCTGTGCAACATTTTGCTCTTGAATCACAAAAGCTTCGTCTAAAGAAGGCTTCACCATTTCCATCATTTCAGGATCATCAAAGTCATAAATTATATGCTCTAATATGTCTCTATCAGCAACAAAACCAAGAGCTCGGAATACAATCATAATTGGAATTTCCTGTTTAATGTATGGAACTATGGCAACAATTCTCTGCCCAATTGCTGACTTTTTTATGCTTTGTCCTCCTCTTGCCATCATATTAACCCACAGCGTAGATGTTGGTCTGGAACTATGTTCAAGGCATGATCGAATTTCAGTTTTGTAAGCATATTTGCCATCTTTCATGCTAAACACATACACAGTGTTAGTAGCCATTTTCTCTTGAGCAATTAAAACTTTTTCTGAACCATTGATAATAAAGTAACCACCAGGATCAAGTGGGCACTCATTCAATTCTGTAAGATCTCTGTCAGTTAAATTGCTAAGGAGACAATATGTAGATCTCAGCATAATAGGAATTTTTCCAATAAATGTTTTTTGATGTTGAGTTTCAATTGGATCTTCATTCTCTTTAACAATTGTCTTGGTTATATCAACATACAATGGAGCAGAATATGTGAGATTCCGCAAACGGGCTTCATTAGGCATCATAGGTGAAGGTGCACCATCTTTTTCCCAATGTGTAGGTTTTGAAAGGTAAATCTGATCAAATTTAAGGTGATATTTTGGTGGAGTTTCAATTTCACCAGTAGAATGTTGAGCTTCGGCATGAAGTTCTATCGGAGGTGAATCTTCGACGATGCGCTGTACTGACATCTGAATAAATTCATCAAAGCTATCTAATTGTTGTCGTACCAAACCTTTTTCATCAAAGTAAGCGTTAATCACTATCCAACAAGCCTCTTGCCACAATTCTGAAGAAATTTCTTCCACCTCTTCTTCTTCATATTGGTCGTCTTCTGTATCGTACATTTTGTATTTTCAATCAGTAGTGCTTCTAGAAAACTTGCATATATATATAAAGTCTATGTTAAAGAGTATACAATACTACGTATGTCTATGTACTCAACTTATTTAGGTAAATACTAAATACCAAAGAGTATGTATGTAATGTAGTTAGTAAATACAATTTGAAAACACTTTTTTTAGTAAATATTTAAGGTAGATACCCAACCGACAGACATTATGCGTCGTCAAATGACAATTGACAAATGTGAAAATTGAAAATTGAAATGTCAATTTATTTTACCAAATGGCACAAACATGGAGTCTAAAACAGAGGACTGCGGAGGATCAAGTTATGTAGGGATTAGGGAATAAGGTGGTAAAATTACTAGTGTCCGACCGAACTTTTGGTTTCGGTTTCGGCTAAAAAATAAAATTTCGGTGGTAGTTCTGGTTTTGGCTGAAATTGGCCGAAACTGTTGCCGAAACGAAAGTGACTTCGGAAGTTATCGTACGCGCTCGCCTAACATTACGACATACAACATTAACGGCAACGCTATAGTGGACCCCAAAGAGTATAGAAATATTATTTTATTTAATTAGAAGGGGTTTTTATGGAAACCTCCTTATGAGGAGTCGAATTTGTGTCTATCGTCCCGAAGTTATATACGCGCTAAAGCACAGGCAGTCCGGAATGTATGCGAAAATAGCCAGTCACATCTGCATTTATCGTGTCATTGCACAAAGCTTTGTGACGATAAACGCAAGTGCGGCTCTAGCATTATAAGTAAAGAAAAAAGAAGGGGAGACAAAATTTTACCTTGAGGGACGCCTGAGAATAAATCACACCAATCAGATAAATTATCCTTCAATAAATGGTCCTTCTTTCTATTCTCCATGACAAAAAAAATGTGAAATAACCGTCAAAATTTTGGACTATCTCTTAAAAATCGATTTTATAACAAAACTCGAGATTGTATAGTTGACAAAACCTATTTCAGAATTAACCCGTACAATATTTAAAAATTATCCAAGGAAGCAAGTAGGTACATAGGTAACTAATGAATAAGGGCGAATTCGCACAACCATGATGCATTGACGTTCTTCTTATGATTTTACATATTATAATGGTTTTTCAATTAGGTATATCAAAAATATCAAAATATGTATTTTTTATGACTTGTGGATCCTTATCTGGTGGGTAACTACGAGCTCTTAAAGCAGGACAGAATTTGAACTGCCTTGCTTTTTCGTACCATGACACCTTATTAACAGGCCAATAGCAGGCCTGCTACTTGACGTCTATGAAAACCGTTCACCTTTTTTTTCATATAGACTATCCGTACCATGACACTTCATTTGACAGCAGTATTGCGTTTTTACAATTTTTCTAATGCCAGATAAACCAATCCTTAAAAAGTTACTCTTGACCAGCTTTTATTGAATTGTTTTGCTGTAGAGGTCTTTAAATAAACCAAAATAAACTGTTTGCTAGCACTATCGACTTTGATCGTAAATTAAATTTTGGAATTTAAAGTGCATACTTACTTGTGATAATGTTTTAAAGTGTGAAACCCACTTGAAAGTTTGTTTTTAAGAAGTTGTGAAGCGGGTGAAATATATCTGTTTTGTTTTTGTAGATATGTGACGAATATCAATTTTTCGAGAGAAAAAGAAACCGACGGCGTCGAATTAAAGAGATGGACGACCCTTTTCAATTGTACAAAAGAGAATTTGTAAATAAATATGGATACTTAGCTATGAACATAAAAATCTGTTTATTTTCCACAAAACTACTTCATTTCAATTCATAACTACACCTTTAAGGTTATTCAAGGATTTATTTTATAGTTTGTGCAAGGATTTGGTACCTGTTATGAAAATAAATACCCAGAAGTCTAAAGTTTAAGTATATAAAAGGGTTAATATAGGTTTTTTCTAAATTGTTTACACAATACCAAAGTTTTGAAAATTTGCCCATAACTTCCTATTTACACATTGGCAGGTTTTACAGCAATTATGTTAATGCACATGGCTCATATGCATATCAGAGACCCACAAAGATCAAAAAGTTGTACAGCCAATATTACTAGCACAAGTTATTTCTGCTTTGAATAACATGCAATTAGACATAAATATATAAAATTCCCCATCCTGCAGCAGGGTGACAGGCTAATAAGTTAGGGTACAGTCTCTAAAATTGTTAAATATCAATGAAATAAATAACTAGCTGACCTGCAAGCTTTGCCTGTGAATATTATAACACACTGTTCATAAAAAAACTATATTAGTTTTTAATAAAATCTTTCATTCACTATTTTAGCATCTTATAGGTATATTTTTGAAAAAAAAAGTTAGCCTGTGTATGATCCCGGATCTGCAATTATCTTCATGCCAAATTTTATTAAAATCAATTGAGATTTAGCTGTGAAAGTGTAAGACAGTAAACATGCATTTTATAATATTAGTGTGGATTTAAAAATGTATTTATACATTTATCTAAATGATGAAAATATCATATAAAGTTTGACATGTGTGTTATTTTGCATTAAAGTTCTATTGATGGGACTCACACAACCAGAATAAGACCTACTAAACATAAAAAAACTAATTTATTGTAGGAAAACTACCATTCTTTGCATTATTTAAATGTCAATTGGTAAAGTATTAAAATAAATATATTATTTACTGAAGTTTTAGGAAAATAAAAAAGGTCAAATTACTGCAAATTAAAAATGTTTATTAAAATTTATTCATTTTATTATATATTTATTTTTAAAATATCATGTCTAGTGGGCTAGTGACTCCACGTAATTTACCTCTACAAATAAAGCAAAATGTGGCAATAGGACTACCATATATCTCACTAACCGACAAACTTGTTAACTAGAGTCTACTTATTTAAATTTATGCACAATTACAGTACAATGGATGACTTAATTGACATATGATATTGTCTATTGACATATGCTTCACTCTGCCTACCTTACAAGAGGACTAATATGATGATATTAATTCATCATTTTATATTTTTTTGAAGTTATCCATACATTTTCATATTTCTGTTTCATATTACAACTAAGTACATATCAGCTATATTAACATAATACCTGACTTATTTTAAGATTTGTAACAGTGGTATCGAGTTGCTAGTCTTTAACTTGTATTTATTTACTTACTTTAAATAATAACAAATCCACAGTAAGTAAAATTAAATAATAATAAATACAAAATATAATTTTACTATATATTTATTCTAGGAGATTCTGAGAATCCACTCAGAAAAAAAAGATAACACTAATTTGAAATGCAGAACTAGATTCTCCAGAAGCATATTATACGGCCAAACATATCCAGGCCCAAAATGTTATTGAAAGGTTCATTAGTGTTCTAAAAGCTAAACATAGGTCTAGTCAGCCTTTGAATGCTGTATCACCAACCACATGTAGCTGGTTGAATGGCTTATGCACATACCCTTCATAAAATTTGTAATGCAGCCAGTTCATCTGTCTCTGAACTCAGCGACTTTGAGATGCAACAGGAAACTTAAGTCATTTCCTTTAATTTTGGATTTGGATCCAACAATGAAGTACAAGTTGTAATTGCTCATAGGTAGGACTTTGTTACATGCTTGTGGCAGTTGCATCAGGGAGTCTAGAAAGAATATTATGAAGTTTTAGAGTGTTTGTTTACATAAAATTATACTGTTTTGTCATTATATTCTCAGTTTGTTATTTTTAATAAATATTTTATTTAGTATAAAATTAAATGTTTTTTAATATTTTTATGTGTTATAACCTTTTCCCCGTGTTGACCGGCTCCTTTGAAGAATAGACAAACTACTGTTCTGCAAGGCAGGTCGTAAAAGGCGACTAAATGGCTATATGTGTCACTACCATTGTGATTAGTAGGTAGTATAGTACTGCAAAGTCTTGCCCAGGTATTTGTTACCACTGCCTTACCTATTCCTGCCACAACAGCATAAATGCTTGTCATTGTTATGTTCCAGTTTGGAGGGTTAGGTAGCCAGTGGACTTATGCATGTGGCATTGCCATCCCCCCACCACAAGAATAGCAATCTATAGGTGATGGTTTTTCTTTCTATCAGGAGCATGGCATGGTGGCATTGCCATCTACTTATTTGCTATCTAATCTGTACATATAATAAAATCGTAGGAAAGTCAAAACTGTACATTGAATATTTTTTTTAAAGAATACTCGGGGCGTGATCTACAATCAATATCGAAGTAAAAATATAATTTTTAGAATTTTTGTCTGTTTGTCTGTATGTATGTCCGGGGTAAACTCAAAAAGTATTGCACGGATTTACTTCAAATTTTGCATGGATATTACTAACAGGTCGGGTCAACATATAGCAGAGCAGTGCGGAGTAAACGAAGTCTGTGCGGACGAAGTCGCTGGCAACAGCTAGTGATATGTATAAAAAAACCTTGGTGAATATGGTATATCTGTTTCACCAAATAGTAGAAGGTGTTTACTTATAACCATAACCAATAGGCAATTGGGATGCTACAGAAGCTATAATACTATTTGGGTATTTTGATATTTCTCTATATTCAAAAGTACATTAAAGGGTATCATATTCGACAACCCAACACTGGGTAAAAGGGATTGACCAAGTTCCCCTTACTGCCCTAATATCAACTTGACTTGCAGTGCACCCTGGCATTAATTGGTATGGACATTAAAACACTGTGGTAAGGCTTCCTCCATGCGACACTATTGCGTATAAAGCTTTGTTTATCCTGTCTATAATGTCAGTGTATGGCATAGACATATTTTAGCTTGGAAGGTAAGGTTTCTGGTAATCTTAACACATGAAGCTTAACATCTATCATCCTATGGTTATGCAGTTATGTCATCAAGATAGCTATCTGCTTCAAAAATAAGACGGACTTTATATTTTTTCTTGACTTCTTGTATAAATTAACATTTATATGATAAATTTATTTTTCAACCTAACCTAACCTTGCCTGATTTTTCAACCTAGATAAATCATTGAAGTAAAATTTGCTTGTAATTAATAAAAGCCAAACTACAAAATCGATTTTAATAATTTTATGGATAGAAAGCAACACTATCAACCAATTATGTGTGGTAATATTTATACACATCATTGCTATCAACACATTGGCTACCTGACTGAGCAAAAGAAGTAAAAGTTTTTATGATAAGTCGTGGTTAAAGCTGTATAACAAAAAAAATTAGAAATAGCAAAATGCATGTAAAAAAGCAGTGGATTTTGTAAGTTTATTTATATGCGGAGGAAAATGACCAAAACTTAGACTTTGAAAGAATTGTTCTAACAAGTGCTTGTTAGAAAAATTCTTTCATTACATAAGTCAAATTATTTCAAATGGACATATTATGTAGGCAGATTTAGCCCATACAAAATCAAGATGAGTTGCTTGTGACAATTGTTAAGCTTGTTTCCATTCCCTATTATTTTCCCACAAAAGATTTAACATTGTATAACCATGCACAATATTGTTAGAAATTACCTTACTTCACTGGGTTCAGTTGCCAGATTAATAGGCTCCAACTAGAATATGTGTTGGAGGTATGTACTACTGGGATTTGGAATATATTCTTGAAATTCCTAAAAACATATAGTAGGTAGGTACTAGGTAGTCAATATATTTAAGGGATTGAGAATTTGCTATGACTACCTACACCCTGGCTGCTATTAAGGATTTCTTGACATTTTATAGCAGAATTATCGCCTCTGTGGTCTAGTGGTCCAGCGTTGGCGTCGACCACATGAGGTCCCGGGTTCGATTCCCGGGTCGGGCACTTAAAAAAAAGTGTGTTTTTCAGTTTTCTGATAAAACACAAAGTTGCCCGGGATTGGAAAGTTCCCGGTTGGCGATAGGCTTGCCACCTATCACATTTGTGGGATCAAGTATCTTCGGCTAATCGTGGGTGCCATTGTTGTACCTCTGTCGACCCCTTCGGGGATACGGGCGTGAAGATACTTTTTTTTATAGCAGAATACTTTTGAACTACTCAGTATTAAGGATTTCTTGATATTTTATACCGGAACACTTTATTTTTGAACTACTCAGTTCTTGTACTCTAGTTCTTCAGTATGGACACTAATAATAAATCAATAAGGCAGAAAATACACATATACTGTATCAACACAATATATGTATACTAAAATTATGCAATTTTTTTATACTTATATAAGTATTATTTTATAAGTAACTTATTATATAAGTAACCTATTCGTATCACATATGTGATACGAATAGGTCAATTTGGACACCAATCAAATCTACCACAGCAAATTGATTTTTTTCAATTCTATGTCAATATAAGATCCAACTCCTGTACTTTAAAGAGTATGTAATGCTGTCCTTTATCTACTGTCATTTATCAGGTGATTGGACTTCAAGTATCCTATTCTAAAAGCAAAATAGGAATTGCAGTTACTAACACTCATGCTATAAAAAATAGGAAATGTCAGACTGTATAATTTAATTAAAGGATGTATGACAAGTTTAAAACAATGAAAAAACTACATGAGATGACCTTCAAACATAGCTTGTTATGATGCCTTGGCTTTATATTGTAGTGAGCAAAGCTTTATGCATCTGGACTTTGGACACTGTAGTTACAGTGTACACTGCTAATAACATTTATCAATTAGCAATAAGACTTATGGTAAATATACACATAATGTGTAACATCCCAGCTCCAAGAATAGCAATATAATGGAATCAGCAATAATTTGTGTAGTTTACCTTTATGGGCCAGGATATTCTAATATTGTCACAAAAATCATTTGCTTATTCGGTACATGTTGCTACAAAAAGTACAAAACACTAAATTTATAACAACTTTACACTAAGATCATTATTATATTATTACTTGAATACAAATTTTCACCCAGAATCCATTATAGGATACAGAAAAGAACACCTTATACATAAAAAAATGACAAAGGTCCTTATTCGGGTCCAGAAAAATTTTGCACATTTGCCTGAAATAATCCCAAGCTTAAATCAATTTGCTTTAACCCCAATATCAGTATGAATGTTTTGAAATTCCTTGGGATGAAGAAGTTGATTACATCCAACCAACAAGACGTGGATGAAAAAGGAAAAAGAAATGGATTTGTTCAACAGAATGTTATAAACTTGTTACTTAAAACGTAGTGATTATAATATCTTCTTTGCTTTATTTATAAACAATAACTTTCGACATAAATATATTAAAGATGCCACATTTACATTACATACATTTACATTTCATTACAAAACAACTTCTTTAAGACGGCCGGGTCCGATCGTCAGATATCACTTTATGTACAGACCACTTGAGGAGTGTCTGTTCAAAAAGGGCTATTTACATGCTAACCACATTTTAGATAATTTAAAAGTCTTTTTTTTCCTGAAATTAGTATGAGGCAAGTGTATTTTTTTTAATTGAGATGATTCATGATAAGTCCACTAACTTTATGACTAAAATATTTTTTTGTATCTTTAACAAAGACCACAATATTAAATTATAAATAATGTAAATAACACCTTTTGATCAGTTATTCTGAAAATAGCACCTTTTGTTCTGAAATGATAACAAATAGCACCTTCTGATCTGAACCAAGAATAAATAGCGCCTTTTGATCAGTAATGCTTAGAGTACAAGTTTGGTCTAGGACAAAAAATAAAAGAAAAATAGAAAGATGAAAGTTAATTTTATATTCTAATTTGACTAATGTCATGTTCTAAACAGTCACAAGACTCATCATGTTGGTGATCTTCATTGCTAGCACCGGTTATCGTTGTTTGATCATCAAGAATAAATTTCCTAAAGAATAACAACTCCAGTAACTCAGCCCAATCATCTCCTAATTGCTTCACAAGTAAAATATTTACGACTTTCTTTTTATGCCTCCACATCCATATTTTATTAGGAATTACAAGATTTTTTTTCATGAATTTGCTGATATTTATACAATTAAAGCAGGATCAGTGACACACACACAGTTGCAAGAGAGGCGCGTAAAATGTAACTTTGACTTAAGACAATAATTTGACACTGAAATTTTCATTGAAAAATATGATTTTTTGTTTAGAAACTTCAAATATCTTTTTTTCTGGCCTGGATTCGCGTCCTTTAAGAAACAGAAGAACTGGCACTTCCTTTGTTTCGTAGCAAGTAAATAGTTCTTTTTGTACCAAACTATAAATAATTAACGAAATTACTATGAAATATAACCCTTTTTGGTTAGAATTGTGATTGGTGTTTACCAACCAGTTAGAACCTATTACAATTAGCACCTTTTGATCAAAACCGTACAATAAGGTAGAAGTTTAAAGCGGAAATAGGCACTTTTGACCAAAAATAAACACAGTGCATAATAAGATCTTGGATAGCAAGTGAAATTCATAATAAAAACGTATAAACAATCCGATACGTAGATAGCTCCTTTTGAACAGACGCTCCTCAATTAGAGTACTACGCGTAACTTTATGTAAAGAAACTATTAAGCACACTATTAAGTACCTATTAAAAGCTTATAAAAAGAAATACTTGAGTATCTATGTATTGTTTTCGGTTTTGACCAAAGTTTTGAGTGGTGAAATTTAGATAAAAAAAAGACAAGACATTTAATTTACGCGCCTAAAATGTCAGCGTCACGTTCAGAATCAAGTAAATTTTTATACCTTTGAGGCTAGTTATTTATTAAGGTAAACTTACATTTTTATTACTTAGTATTTCAGTTACGTGAATATAACCAGTAAATTATAGTTAAAAAAATTTAAATATCCAACAAAGTCATGTTTTCACCTTAATAAACAGAAAACCGACAAACTAGAAACATATACGATTCAAATTTCTAAACTGATGTTATAAAACGCAATGATATTATAGCAGGCCATAGATAAGCATAACCGTTCACCTTGACGCAAAAAACGTTCACCTTTTTAGCCCTCGTAGTATGATTTCTAGCAGGCCAAAAGCAGGCCTGCTTTTGAACTGACTGGGATTTGAGCGTTTTTTTAAAAGTTGATGGTAACCCCCCTGGAATAAAACTAAAACTCATATTTTAGAAATAGATCTCTTGTGTTAAACTTATTATTATTCTGTGCACTGCTAACAAATGGATCCGAAAACTTTTGTTACCAATCTCTGTTTTATGACATCTCACATCACTATGAAGTTTTTTTTTCTTGATCTCATGTTGTTAATTTTTTCTCCTGCAGATTAAAAACATGATTCACTTTATGTTTTTTATGTAGTTTTTTATTTAAACATTGTTTTAAAACAGCAACCTTATTTATTTTCTTAATAATGGATTCTTCAAGAAAAAGCAACTCCGATGATCAACGTATACTGGGTTTGCAAGATTTGAAAATATCAAACAAAGACGAAAACGATACTGGGCAAGCGCAGATTGCTGTAACATCTAATGTAAGTGCTCAAGCAAAGTCTAGACCAGTGGGCGCTATCGAAAGTTTCACTTTAGATAATACATCAGGCAATCGTCAAGATTACAGTTTTTATGAGCGAACAAATGTAATAGCGGCCTCAAAATTCGCGACTCCTAAACGAGTGGAAACTATAGCATCAATCAATAAACGTGATATAAATACTGCAGCATTACCATCTAGTCCAACGCATTCGATTGATTCCTTGTCGCAAAGATCTCTAAGCTATCAAACAGACGATTTATATGAAGTACCTGGGCATACAGCTTTGCAATTTTCACCACCAGTTTATGAAAATGTAGACTACTACGGGGAGCAACAATCACCGCAGCCTCCCTTTTATCATCAGCTTTATCAACAAAGTGGTCCTCATTTAGCTACTGAAGGATATTACGACACACGATACAGCAAGGCTCAACCGCAAGTACCAGTTAATTCCAAGCTAAATCCATTAGTTTACGAAAACATGCATTGTCCAGATAGCGAGAAAAAGACTGATTATAAAGTACAGCCACCACAAGACCAACACTTTGTTCAACAAAGTTCTGCCCCAGGACCCCAAGTTCCTAACACCAATGTAAACAAAAATATATTTCAAAAATTATTTAATGATAAAGTTAAGGTTGAAAAAATGCCTCCACCTCCACCTTATAGTTGTACTAAAGAGAGTCCTAGTAGTGACTACACCGTTATGAAGTCTGCCCCTCCAAAGTACACAGATGTTACAGCATTACTTAAAAAGGATACCTCTGTAAGCTTTGATAATAAAGTGGTTACCATTCCTTCAACTGCAATTTATGCTTCTATTGCTCCAAGTGCCCAAAGACCTAAAGCTAACATTGCTACAGAAGTACAAGAAGCTGTACCTCCTCCTAAGTTTTTCCACCCTAGACCAGCAGTTGGCAACGGACTAGGTAAAGCTAAGTCTCCTCAAGTGAATGGGTCTTATAATACCTCAAAAATTCAACCTAATAGAATGCAAATTGTTGAAGATGCCAATGGTTCAGATTATGTGTGTATGACTGGAGGATCACCAGCTGTTGCAATGCCCACACTCAATAAAGATAATATATCAATAGCATCAGAATCAATTGCATCTCGTAATCTTGGGTCAGGACTAAACTCTTTGTGCTCCCCTGTGCAATCCCCGGCACCTAGTCCTACACCTAGTTCTGTGTCACAAATATCTGGTGGATCTCGGGGGTCTGGGGGAAGAGGGAAAAGCCTGCTGCCATACAGTATAACACCCCCTAGACCACCAGGCCCTAGTGAAGCTCAGAAAAAAATAGAGGAACTTACCCGACAACTTGAAGAAGAAATGGAAAGACAGGATGAGGAAGGTGAATACTTTGGTAAGTATCTATTTTTAATTATTCTCCATTGTATAGATTTTTATATATTACATTTACATGTGTTCAATAAATGAAAACCTTGTACAAAATAACATTCTCAAAGAGTTTTGATTTTACAGGGGATAATGCTTATGTCAAAAAGCAATGCTAAATATAAAAAATAGGCTTATTTACACTCTCATTTTATCTTAACTTTCAAGCAAGATTTATTTAACCAGTTTTTTATGCCTTAAATATATTGTTGGTTGATAAATAAAACTCACTTAGACAATTCTGGGTGATTTTGAATTATCGACAAAATGGTATCAATTTTAAGTTTTTTCTTGACTTGGAAAAGTCACCAAGTCCCTAAACAGATTTAAAATATCATATGAAGAAGAAAAACTTATTTGCTACATTTCTTTTTAAAACATGGACAGGAAAAAATTCATTGAAATGTCTCTGTTTTTTTTTAAATTATGTTACTTAGTGAGTTTTTCCTGTCTTATTTTAATATGTTATTTAAGTTAATAGTGATAGAAAGCAAGGGATTATTGAAGATGTATTTAAAGTAATAGATACAATATTTGCCATTCCCCGATTTCCACTGTATATAGAGATTAGGGAGAACAAAGTAATACATAGAAAAATCATTCCACTCATAATTTTAGGTCTAGCCCTCCTCATGAGGTATAGAATGTTTGTGCCTTCCTCCCAATCAGATTGAATGGTTGAAGTTTGCATGGAAATGGTGCAAAAAACTTGCTTACTGTCATCTCTTGTTAGTCATGTTTCTACCTCGCAGAGTAGCTGGTAAACTTGCAAAAAGGTTTTATTTATATCCCTGCCATATGCCAATCATTAAATAAAAGAATTATAAAAAAACTGTCTAATTAAATTCTGAAATATAAATGTTTGGATACTATTAGTACTGATAAAAGTGATGTATGATATACAGTAATACCCCGACTTACGCTACCTCGACTTAAGCGAATTCGGAGTTACGCGATTTAATTTTCTTCGCGATTTAACCTTCTACATCAAAATAACTTCAGATTGTGTTTATACATTTTATTAATATAGTTTGTCATATTATCTAGAATTAAATTAAAATTTATTTCCTAAATTATTGTTTTATATTTCCTAAATTATAGTCTCCGGTCCCAATTAAACATACTTTGTATGACTTTATAGGTATATGCAAAATTGTACCCCGACTTACGCGAATTCGACTTACGCGGATAGCGCTCGGTCCCACCTATCGCGTAAGTCCGGGGTATTACTGTACAAAATTCAAAAAATAGTCTATATTACATACATTTCTGTCATATATTAAGTAACTCTCATTAAGTAAATCACTTAGGTTTCAAATATATTTTTAAAACAAGAGATGATTTAAATTATGTATTGTCCTTAACACGAAATGGTTGGTTGCAGGTATTTGTCATACATGCGGGGCCGGTGTTACAGGGGCAGGCCAAGCTTGTCAAGCAATGGGCAATCTTTATCATACAAATTGCTTTATTTGTTGTTCTTGTGGACGGGCATTACGAGGCAAAGCCTTCTATAATGTACATGGAAAAGTGTATTGTGAAGAAGATTATTTGGTATGATTTAATATTTTATGATGTAGATAAATAGTTATAATCTTCTGATTTGCCTGCCCTTGCTGCCATGATATTAGTGCTTGCATAGGAGGCTGAACATCCAAGCCCAGAGTACTAATCTACATTAACACAGTTGGTACATTTATGCAGCTATTATTTTTAACTCACAGATGAGGTGTCTGTTTGTTTGAGATTAAATAAAATGACAGTTTTCCAATTGTTTCTTAATATGTCTCAAACAAAAAAAACATGAAGGACCAGGGACATGATTCAAGGGGTTAAGAATTCCTTTGCATAGATTCAAGACTAACTTTCTTTAATGAAGTTTCAGAAAATAGTGTATTTCTATAAATAGTCACAAGAGACTGACTATCCCATAGCACATTTTGTAAATATAAAGTTATTTTTGAATTAGTCATGAAATTAATTCATTTGAATATGAACATTTTTTACTCACAGATGAAGTGTTTGTTTGTTTGATATTAAATAAAATGTCAGTTTTCCAACTGTTTCTTAATATGTCTAAAACCATAAAAACATGAAGGACTAGGGACATGATTCAAGGGGTTAAGAATTCCTTTGCATAGATTGAAAACTAACTTCCTATAATAAAGTTTAAATATAAATAGTCACAAGAGACACTGTCCCATAACACATTTGTAAATATAAGGTTATTTTTAAATTATCATGAAGGTTGATTAATGATATCATTAAAAAAATTTACTGTGTCAATGACTACCATCGCATGTTTGCACCGAAATGTGCAAGTTGTGGCAAAGGTAAAAACTAGAATTAGCAAACTTATTATTTTGTTTATATTATTTTAGCCTTATACATTCCATACACATTTTACTGTTGAGGTACAATTCAATAGATTTGAATATGATAAAAATGACCAAAGTATTTAAACATTTTAATTCTATTAAATTATTTGCTAACAATCAGATGGTCGAATGGTTAGGGAACCTAACTACGAATTGATAGGACCCATTTTTAATTCCCAACAGGGATAAACATTTATCTGATGAGTATAGGTTTTTTTTATTTCTGTGTTTGGGTGTTTATATTGGGTGTTATTAAATATATTCTAGTATTTATATACATATTTTTATGTATTAAGTATTGTTGACTAACACCCATAATACAAGCAAATAATTTGCTTACTTTGGGGTTAGATCAGTAAGTATAATTTGTCCCGTGAATATTTTATTTATTAGTACCATTGACTTAACATCCACAACACAAATAAATTGTTTACTTTGGGGTTAGATCAATTTGGGTTATTTGGTACAGCAATATTTATTATTATTAATATCTTCCATGAAGTGTTAATATGTTCCACCACTAAACAATCTAAATTTTGCAAAAAAAATGTTAAATTTAATTGCATGCCCTAAACAAGATATGTCGTATTTGGTTTCTCAATAGATTTGCACAAAAGATATAATGTGACTCGAGTCCATTGTAATTAAAATTCAGATAAGAATATTTTATTTAAATTATATAATAAATAGCACAGGAGCTATTGTTAACAATTTTATGACCTTGGTGTTTTAAATGTAAATGCTGATGTAATTACATGTTATCTAAATTCTGTGTGAAACAATATAAATGTAATGAAAAAATAATCTACTTTTTATGTTACAGTATTCTGGATTCCAACAGACGGCAGAAAAATGTGCAATATGTGGACATCTTATAATGGAAATGGTAATTTAACATTCTTTATTTCTAACATAATACTAATTCTTTATTTGTAAATTGTAATCACACTAATTCTTCTTTTAAACTATTTTAAAGATTTTACAAGCCATGGGGAAGTCTTATCATCCAGGATGCTTCCGTTGTTGTGTTTGTAATGAATGTCTGGATGGAGTTCCATTTACTGTGGATGTTGACAACAAAATTTACTGTGTCAATGACTATCATCGCATGTTTGCACCGAAATGTGCAAGTTGTGGCAAAGGTAAAAACTAGAACTAGCAAACTTATTATTTTGTTTATATTATTTTAGCCTTATAATCACATTCCATACACATTTTACTGTTCACATACAATATAACAGTGAAAATGAACCATGTTAGCTTCTATTGTACTATAGGCTAAATAGAATCAAATGTGGTTATTTGTTGTCTGATGATGCCAGTGACGTTCCCCTTTGTCATGCTTAACAAATTGAGTCTGAACACTTACAATACCTCCTGCATTATAGAGCACATAATGCAGGAGGTATTGATTTCTATAATGGGGGATACTCTTAATTGACATGAAATTACTATCTAACTCAGTGTAGTTTAGTCATTCTTTAAATTAAGTTAGTGTTATGAGGCATGAGGCATGCAGTTTTGGATTTTCCTAATTTATTTTTTAATACATCACTTGTGGACACAAGTATTCTTGAAGTTGCAAACCAAAGGAGGTGCCGTCTTGATTGACTAAATTATCAATCATTGAATTATAGTTTCCCAAGTACAAATTCAGCTGACCTAGTTGGTATTAGTTCGTCTGTTGTCTTTGTGTAGCAAATACACAATAAGTTTGTGCTGTGCATATACAATGTATTCTTCAGTTAATATTTACTCTTCAATGCTCTTACCAATTTTTATTAAACACATACATACTTGAATATTAATAGATATTTAATAAGCATGCATATTAAGATTAGAGGCTAAACCTAACCGACTACCGCTAAGAACCGACTAGCGGCAGCGCGGCAGACGTCACAAAGACTTCTTTCAATGACAGCGTAACTTTATAAAACCATCATGAGCCAAAATTTCAGCTCAATCGGTAATCGGAAAGTGGATCAAATTTACTTGCGAAATTTGATTTCAGACATCGACATAGGTAAAATAAATAAAAAAAATGCTCATAAAATAGAAACTACTGGACCTACCTGAATCAAATTTTTATGGGACCAATTCGAAACTATTCCGCATCAAACAAAAAAAGAATCACGTAAATCGGTTCAGAAACCTTGGCGAAATCGGTGAACGTACATAAAAAAATATATACTCGCCGAATTGAGAACCTCTTCCTTTTTTGAAGTCGGTTAAAAATAGGTACTTATTTGGTAAAAGTACTCAAAAACAGCGTAATTTATATACCAATTTCTTTTTCTATTAGGTATATTATATTTAGCTATGCGTTTTGATTTTAGGAAAATGTCGCGGCAAAAAATGGTGACTCCTACGCCGCCACTAATAATGCCATTACTGTCACCACGACCACCGTCAACCTCAATTAATATTCCTTTTCGACTCTGCCTGACCATATAAGAAAAGGGCTGAGCAGGAATATTTAGAAAAATATATATTTGCAAATTGAGAACAGAACGACGGGACCGTGCCTATCCTTGTAGGCACGGTCCCGCCAAATAAATAAATAAACTGAGACACCTATTTAATTTATTCTTATCCAAAAGTACCTAACTGATAGGATACCTAGATATTTAAGACTTATTGATCGTTACGCCACGTAATTGCCGAGGTGTACTAATGAAAACCAATTTATGTCTATACTAGCTGTATTTAGCCTATATGTTGACCCGACCCAAATTTTGCAAGAATATTACTAACAGGTCGGGTCAACATATAGGCTACATATGTATTATCACGCTATCACCTACGGGGGAGGAGCTGTGCGGAGTAAACGAAGTCCGCGGTAGTCACGGGCAAGGGCTAGTATAATATATTTTTAAAAGTTTGTCTGTGTCCATATTACTGTTATTAATATTTTTTCCAAATAAGTCACTTCACTAGCGCGTATCTGACGTCACAATTTGTCGTGTAATGCCGACGACGGCTTGCCTGCGGGTCTAGCCAAGTGGCATAAACGCTCGGAGAATAGAAAGATAAATGTATGGATTTGACATAAGCATAATCGAACGCTTACGTCAAGTCCGTACATTTATCTTTCTATTCTCCTAGCGTTTATGCCACTTGTCTAGACCCGCTGTGCTGATGAGACGATTGCATTTAGTGCGGGGTAAAATGGCAATTTTGCTATTGTCGATAATTTTATTTGTCTAGCTGCTGTCTCGATTTTATGAATTATTTCTAATAAAAGTTTGTTGTTTTTATTTAAATATTTGTCAGACTTTTCAGAATTGTTAATAATTTGGCAATTATTTCTAAAAATCATAGAAGCGATGAAATATTTAAATAAAATCTTACGTGCATGTTCTACATCACTAGCTGTCGGCATGACACGACAATGGCGCTACCGGCGTAGACTTTGTGATCAGTTTGGGATTATCGTTACATTGTCTTATTTTTATTTCATATAAATGACGAATAGAAAAAGTGTAACCAATATAATAAATAAACATTGGTTGACAAGCTATAGGCGATAAAAATACAGCGAAAAATATTGCATTAATGGTTTTATTTTTGCATAATGTTTGTTTCGTCATTACCCGACATTGGCGTTTGAATGTCCAAAACGATTTGTCGGGTATAGCCGACTGTGGCTGTAAAGTGTGTGTGTGTGTGTTGAGAGATCTATATTTGTTAAGGCGCGCAGTATCTGTTGTAGTCTACCCATAAATAGTTGACAATACAACAATACACTAAAAAGTATTAAATAAAAATAACTACGTTAAAAAAACCGACTTCAAAACAAAAAGTAAAGAACAATAAAGATTTAATACTAATTAAATACTACCTTTTATTTATATGTGCTATTTACTATATATTAATAGGTTTGAAGTCGGTGCCAAGCCTTAAACAAATAATATTTTAATCACATAAATAAATACGAGCAAATTAATACAATGAAATGCCTACTTTAAAGTTTAAGATGCGTAAATAAAACCTAATAAAGAGCAATTAAATGTTAATATTATAAGCAGTTTCAATCAATACGAAGAATAATGAAAAAAATAATTACGAAAATGTATTCAACAGAATTCCTAAACTAAATGGTCATGTGAATTAATGTAAAATTATCAATTAAGCTAAAACGCATCTAAATTGTTAATTTAAAATTTACACCATATAATTGTAGAATATGTTGGAAGCTTAATTAATTTTAAACTACTCGTAACACCAATATTCTTGCAAATAAATATTTTCTTTCTTTCAAACATTTTATATATTCAAGACGTCCGTCTACGACCTCTGCCCGCGCGTGCGTGCCGGATTGGCTTGGCACTGACTTCAAACCTATTAGTAAATAGCGCATAAAAATAATAGGTAGTATTTAATTAATATTAAATCTTTATTATTTTTTTATTTTTTGTTTTGAAGTCAGTTTTTTAACGTAGTTAATTTTATTTTGAATATAGATACCTACCCCACCATCAGCAAATAGGCGTATATGTAATTAAGTTAATGGGTATATAGATAGGAACTATTCCAATAGTTCATTAAAATGTTTTAATATCTAAACTATAGAGTAGTTCAATAAATAAATAAACATCGATAAAGTACGAAATTTACTTTTCCAGCATTAATATTAGGTAAATTCTGTGGTTTCGGAACGCCAATGTCGGCTTATCCCGACAACGCGTGACGTCATAAGGGAACTAGAGTTGCGCCACTGCTATTATAAAATTTTCAATTGAGTACGAACTCTGGTAATATTTGGGTCTAATTTTTAAGCTATTTCATTTAAAATTTTGTTAATTCGACTACTTTTTGAGATGATGTAAATTGTTTTAAAATAACACAAGCCTGTGTGAAAAATAAAGTTATTAATATTATATTTATATTTACATCGTATGCTCATGGTCACATCTCTATTTTTTCACAGTGTTGTTTATAATAAATCATGGTGGCACGGTTTTTTGTTTCGGACTGTGGCTGTGAAAAGGTTGAACAGTCATGCTTGGTATCTATCTAGGTTCAAGGTGTAAAGGCAAACTGATGCATATTACACCTCCAGTGTAGGTATTTCATTATGTTCTTTGCTTGTCTCCTCATATCGGCAAATTGTTAATTGTGTTGCAGGAATAACACCAGTAGAAGGAACAGATGAGACTGTTCGGGTTGTATCAATGGATCGTGACTTCCACGTAGATTGTTATATGTGCTGTGTTTGTGGAATGCAACTGACTGATGAACCCGACAAACGTTGCTATCCATTGGCTGGTAAATCATGTTTTTATTAGTAAATTCCTATCAATTTTTGTGTATAACAAATATAAATGCTAGTGAATCTTAGCACTAATTAGCAAACAAGCAGATCAGTTTGCTAATATGTAATTGGTAAGATGTAAGTGCTTTTTTATATAACAATAAAGAAGCTTACGTCTCTCCTGACGGAAAGATAAAACCATTACCTATAGACATTGGTGATGTAAATGGAGCTTGCTATTTGTTTGGCAAGGGTGGAATGCCAAATGCATAAGCTAACCAGCTACCTTACCCTCTAAACCGGAACACGACATCAATAAGCGCCGACACCATTGACAGATAAGGTGGTGATAACCAAACTCGGGTGAGACGTTGCAGAAATCTACCACCTAGTTATGAAAGGCTACCACTTGGTTTTTGAAAATATCAACATTTCCCATGTCTTGGTCTTGTCTCCTTTCGAAAAGTAGATCAATTGTCTTGCTGTTAGGCATCTCGTAAAAGGCGAGAAAAAGCTACTACTAATTTAGTAGTGTTTTCCAAAGTTAATCCAAAACTCACCAGGAAATTATTTAGACTACCTAGAGATGAACTGAGGAAAGTATGTAGTCTGTTAATGGGGCACTGTACAATGACAAACACATGCATATGATGGACTTAACAGATAGTCTCTTATGTAGAGCATGTTTGAACAGTAAGGAAACGCCACACATGCTGGTGGAGTGTAGAAATCAGAAATACTTTATTCAATAAAACTTTTTAAAAGTTATTTTGACACGTCAACATATTTTTTTAAAAACTACTACCGGATCGGAAAAGCAGCCACACACTGAGAAGATCCGGCGGAAGAAACTCAGCGGGCTTGTCTTTTTTTCATATCATAGATTTTTTTTACATTATCACAATATTACAAAAAATATATATGAGATCGCTATGAGGAGCAATTAATCCCAGGCTTTTTTTGTCTTCTAAATAATCTGCGATTTTATAATATCCTGCATTGAGCTGAACTACCTAAGGGCTCAGTTTCTGAAGGATGGGACTACATACATGGAGATTTGAACATCCACACTGTCCTGAACTTCTGTACGGAGCTGGGTTGGCAGGTTTAGATACTATATGAAATATGCACAATGGCCCGTAGTGTGGCTAAGTGCTGCATAGCCCGCTTTGATAGATAGATAGATAGGAGTTCTGAAACAAAAATAATCTTCACTCCCATATCCCCGAAGTGGTAGGCATAGGTTACAACCAGTGCAACCACTATCAGCCACAGATACTTATTCCCACAATGTGATAGATAGAAAGACTGTCACCAACCAGGCACTAATCCTATCCCGGGCAACATTGTTTTTATCAAAAAACTAGAAAAACAATTTTTATTTGCCCAATCCAGGAATTAAACCCAGGACCTGATATGGTCAACGTTGACACCAGACCACTAGACCACAGAGGCAAGCTCTGAAACAATTTGTCTTTACTGCCACTTTACATATTCTTGCTGCAATAGCTTCAGTGGTAGTCACTGTTTGGTTTCATTTAAGCGTAGATTAGCCTGTAAATTTATGCTTGTATTACTCCACACTGAACAGCTGGTGATTCACTATTAACATTTTGTCTATAGGGTTGCTTCCTATCAACAGAGCATCTACTTTTTTGGTACTCTATGATATAAAAAACCTGCTCTCATTAACCAACCTCGTAGTGTTCTCCTTACCCTCCATAAGAGGGCAGGTAAATGACTTCGGGGCCTAAGCCCTCATCTCATGGTTTCTATTGCTGTCACTGTCAGGTCTTTGGATTTGGATGATTTCCTTAAGCAAGAGTGAATAAGTACTCCTGGCTTCTATTCTAGTTACCTATAATCTTTTTTTATTTTCTTTAATTTACCCAATTTATTCTATGTATAGAATTATCGTCAGTTTTATTGTATGTATAGACTTCATTATGTAAAATTTGTTTTAGGTAAACTAATGTGCAGAGCATGCCATCTATCAACAATAGGTGCTGCTAGTGGACCTGGAATGGCACCTGCTCCACATCTCTCACCAGCGTCTTATCAGTACATGGGATAAACATCACATTAGATTTATGTATTGACAAATATTTGTTTTGAGACTACATCTAAGGGGTGATGTATAGTAGTTCACAGTGCAATTTTGTTAATTTGTTGGATAGCCTGAAGTGCAGTAAGTCAAAGCTAAGCTCGCTATGGGAATTAGACAACTGCTTTCTTGCCAGGTATTTCAATAGGTAAGCACATGTTAAATGTGACTATTATAACCACAAGGTAATAAGTTTTGCATTTATATGACCAACCTCATTTATTCCTACCATCAAATCCTTATCTTGATGGTAAACTTGATGAGTCTGCATTTCAAGCATGAGGTCTTCAAGGAGCAGCTATCTTTATCATCGTAAATTTAGCATCTTCCTTTATGATTAAAAAAAGGAATTTTAATTTATGGGTATGCATTGTACATTAAGTGTAGTTGTTTTAAAATAGAACAAAATAGTTGTATGTGAATTAAATAGCTTTAATATAGATATTTACTCTTAAGTTTAGAGATGGTTCAAATAGGTAAATATGAATTTCTTGCATTTTAATTATTATCTTAACATGGTGCATAAGTTTATTTAAAGATATGTCTGGAAATCAATGTGGTAAAGGTGAATGTGTATGCTTGTTAGATTAGTTATAAACAATATATATATTAAGCCACTTCGATGAGCCAACATTGTGTTTGCCTACAAAGCTTGTGATATAATAATATTATTTGGAATGTTTAGTTTTAAACTTAATAGCATTTCAACAAATTAGAATAAACTTAGGAATGAAATTAATAAAATTACCTCAGCTTTATGAACTTGTAAGTTTATTGACATAATACTGGGAGATGTTTTAAATATATTTTCTTACTCGTTTGGAAACATGACTTTTACTTGCATTTATTATTTAATTACTGTGTGACAGCACACTAGACATGATTCCAATTTGTAAACTCATGTCGTCATACCAATATTTTATGTACATTTGCTTTAATAGTTTTATTTTTGCATAATGTTTGTGTCGGCATTACCCGACATGTGCGTTTGAATGTCCAAAATGATTTGTCGGGTATAGCCATCTGTGGCAGTGAAAAGGTTAAAAATCCAATGGAGATGTTTAGCACCATTTTCAACATTCCAGTTGTGCTGTCTAGGTACTTAATGTAATTATGTTGTATCTGTAAATTTTGACAATGTGATTTATTCAACTGTTCTATTTTATTGAATAAAGAATTTGTAAAATAATACTTTTTACATTTATATAATATATACATCAATAAACTATATAAACCAACAATCTATAATTTTGTTCTATAAATACATTATATGTAGAAAATATCCAGTGAGCATTCGTCTTAACAATTATCAATTTAAGATTTACATCTTCTTCACTTTATTCTTCATATTCCTCAATTCTGTCTTATATCTTCTCATTTCATCCATTACTTGTGTGCTTTTTTCTTTTAATTGACTTTGATAGTGCTGCTTACTTTCATTAAATTTATCCTGTATGTTATCTTTTTGTTCTTGAAACATTTCTTTAATTCTCTCTTTAGAAGGAACTGGTTTTATCCAACCAATGCCTGTTAACTTTTTGATTGCATAAGTAGTACCACCTAAAAATAATTCCATGTTTATACAAATACAGCTGGCATCATGAGGATTGGCAAACAGATGAGAATCAAAGTATTATGCATGTGGTAAAACATATTTGTGTGATTGCCAACAGACAAGTTGAAGTATTTACTGTTTATTATATTGAACAATTATTATGTTAGTTATGCTATATATTAGCATTAATACTTAATATATGATGGGCTGATTAGTAAATACTATAGTACTTTTTGTGATATACTTCAATAAAAGGCTACACAAATAAAAATAATGTTTGTGGTGTGATGATGCAAAAATGAGATAACATCTTATAAATCGATAAAAGCCAGCTGCACACAAAAAAGCATGACTCGTTGGCATATTTCACCTAAAGCCCCATTTTCACTTTGATAAGTGTGCATGCGAGTGTTTAATGCAGGTGCATAGCATTAAGCAAAAAATACGTGGACAGCCATTGATTACTGTGAGTGATTAGTAATCAGCATCTATTCACTTTTACAATGCTGTTTACCTATCACTGGCAATGATTTATGGCTGTCCTCACGTGTTTTTTGTTTATCACTATGCACCTGAATTAAACATTCGCACGTGCACTAATCAAAGTGAAAACGGGGCTTAAGCCAAACATGCAAGGACATTTTCCCCCGTGTTGGTCCCGGGCTCCTTTGAAGAATAGGCCAACTGCTGTTCTGCCAGGCAGGTCGTAAAAGGCGACCGATTGGCTATACGAGTCACTAACATCGTGGCTACTAGGTGGTAGAGTTCTGCATTGTCTCGCCCAGGTCTGTTACCACCGCCTTACCTATTCCTGCCGCAATAGCGTCAGTGCTTGTCTCTGTCGTGTTCCGGTTTGGAGGGTAAGGTAGCCGGTAAACTTATGCATGTGGCATAAGACCTCGCCACAAGATAGCAACGCACCATTAGCACCTTTGGTGTCTATAGGCGATGGTTGACTCTTTCCATTAGGAGACCCATCTGCTTGTTTGCTATCTTATATTATAAAAAAAAATGCAAGTGGGAACACAGAACATGTTATAGAGGCGCAATCTTATTTTCTTATAATGTTATCAATTATCATATAAAATATTCGTTTATGAACCAGCTTTACTGATAACCAATTTTCGTTTTAATAAACCAAGATAAAATGAGAAGCTCTCATCAAAGAAGCTCAAAAATAATAAACATTGAAATTATGCAACAAAAAACAAATAGAATCGAATAGCCCATGTTGCTCTAGGCCCCGTTTAAAGAAAAGACCAACTGTCATTTCTGCCAGGCAGTTTGTAAAAGGTGAATGATTAGTTTTAAGCGAGTTCTGTAATGTCTCGCTTAGGTATTTGGTATCATCTCATTACATATTCTTACCACAATAGTGTCAATGCTCATCATTTACACGTTCCAGTTTGGAGGGTAAGATAGCCGGTAAACTTATGCTTAGGGCATTAACACCTAGCCATGTCGTAGCACGCACCATTAACATCATTGGTGTCTATAGGTGATGGTTGTCTCCATCAGGATATCAGTCTCCTTGTTTGCTATATTATCTGTACATATAATAAAATCTTAGGAAAGGCAAAATTGTACATTGAATATTTTTTTAAAAGAATACTTGGGGCATGATCTACAATCGATATTGAAGCCAAATGATACTGCATGAATTTACTTCAAAATTTGCATGAATATTACTAACAGGTCGGGTCAATTTAATATGGGCTACATATTATCATGCATCACCTATGGAGGAGGTGCTTTGCGGAGAAAACGAAGTCCACGCGGACAAAGTCGCTGGCAACAGCTAGTATACAAATAAATATAATATATTAATTTTAAAGACGATGACAATATGAAGGTTAACGGAATTGTTCAGTAGGTATCCTGTGGCTTCACCCGTATAAATCTTATACACGTGGCTTCGCCTGCGTAAGGCAAAGCCGTGTGTAACAGCTAGCATCTTTATAAATTGTAGCCTATGTGTTATTCTGAAGTATAAGCTATATTATTGTAAAGTTTCATTAAAATCCATTCAGTAGCTTTTACGTATCCATACAAACTCGCATTTATACTATTAGTAGGATAGGTATTTAATTTCTCTTGTATAGACATAAATTTGTTTTCATTAGTACACCTCTGCAATTACGAGGCGTATCTCTAGTAATTGAATGATCAATAAGTTTAAATACCTAGGGACCGTGCCTACAAAGGATAGGCACAGTCCGACCGCTCGAGTACTTTTACCAAATAAATACCTATTTTTTTAAAATATAAATACCTACCCCACCATCAGTAAATAGGTATATAGGTAGGAACTATTCCAATAGTCCATTAAATTTACTTTTCCCAGCATTAATATTAGGTAAATTCTGTGGTTTCAGAACACAAATGTCGGCTTATCCCGACAATGTGTGACGTCATAAGGGAACTAGAGTTGTGCCATTGCTATTATAAAATTTTCAATTGAGTACGAACTCTGGTAATATTTGGGTCTAATTTTTAAGCTATTTCAATTAAAATTTTGTTAATTCAACTACTTTTTGAGATGATGTAAATTGTTTTAAAATAAAACAAGCCTATCTGAAAGATAAAATTATCAATATTATATTTATATTTACATTGTATGCTCATGGTCACATCTCTATTTTTGCACAATGTTGTTTATGATACTTCATGGTGGCATGTTTTTTTGTTTCGTCTGTGGCTGTGAAAAAGTTAATATGAGACTTAGGGTGTTAAGACATCACAACCATACCTACCAGGTTGCTACTTTGTTTTTGATTTTGACTAGGGAAATGAAATTGAAATTTAATAAAGATTTAGCAAATTAGAAATTACAGAATGTCATTTTCTTTACTGCACTTATGGAAAACGTAAGACAATGAGAGACAAGCTTATTGTTACTTACGAATACTTTAACAATTTGATTAGAGGTATGTTACCAATTTAACTTAAGAAACATAAGCAATCATACATAATAAATAATTACCAATTGTAACAGCATACCGAAGAGGTGTTACTAACTTGTAGCAAGCAAATGCTAGTGCAAAGTATCCAGCACTGGATTCTCTTAGAGGTTTTAATAACTGTTCACTAACACCAATTGATTCAATTATACTAATAACATCAACACCGCTGAAATTAAAATGAATGTGTATTACAATTAATGTTTCACA
This sequence comes from Apodemia mormo, assembly GCA_036924255.1. Classification (NCBI taxonomy): domain Eukaryota; kingdom Metazoa; phylum Arthropoda; class Insecta; order Lepidoptera; family Riodinidae; genus Apodemia; species Apodemia mormo. Next base: position 35,292,233 of record JAUPFN010000003.1, on the reverse strand, counting down.
AAAATTAAGAATGGTAGTGTAGTCATATTCTCCATTTGTGTATAGTTATTTATTACTTAATTAAAATAACTAAATAATGAATTAATTAAAATCACATGTTTTTCTTGTTGTGATTGAAATAATTTATATTAAAGTAAATAAAATTACTGAGTTACAATTAATACCAATTTAAAAACTTAAGTTTTTTCAACATACTGGCTTGCAAGTAAAACCCCATCTTTATGCTACCATTTATTAAATGCTGAACACCTACTTATGGAGAATGAGGCCACAACTTATAGTTTAGAAGAAAGTACCTTCTCACACAGTAGTAAAAACCGCCAAACCATATTGCCGATGTCGTCATATGTACTGGTAATAGCACATACCAATAATCTTTGTACATTTGCTTAAATTTTTGAACAAGACCTGGTTTCTTGGCAGGTTCTTTCTGTGCTGACCCATTCGGACATCCTTGTGTAGAACATGACCGCACCGATATCAAAGGAAACCTTATTATATTTGCCGTAAAATTTAAAGGGTTTCTATTTATATTCGAAAAGCTGCTTACTGCTCTAACTGCATTGCAGTTCTTGCCAATGAATTTAACCGGTTTCGTCACATTTTCGAAGTAATGAATATTACGATTTAAAACTCTAAAAACCAATGCCATTTTAAGATAAATTATTATTGTAATTTAATGTTATAAAAGGAAAACACATTTTGTTAAATTTTCACTTGATTTATACTCTTGTTTTTTAAAATGACATTTGGGGTAGTCTTGGGTAGTTCGCGAGCGACCTAGGTGGGAAGAGCGCTCCTTTAGGTGAACTATGCGAACTAGTTCATTGAAAATCCCGCTCTTAGTTCTTTTTATATTTCTGTTAGCTTTCACTTTACACACTGTGGCACTATGTGACCAACCGAGTTATTTACTTTTACTGTGCGCGCCTTGATATTTCGATAATTGATATCGATACTAAACAACTTCAAATCCCCATGGTTGAAATTTTATCAAATCATATGAAATCATAACAATCGTCAGCTGAAGTATTGCTGGCTAAATATCAAACAGAATACTAATACCATTTATGTCTTATTTTACGGTAAGTTTAATTAAAATTAAAAATTTTCTTTTCTATTCCCATTTATTGTTACAAATAATTGATTATTATTATTATTATATATCACGTTAATTATGACTAATTATTAATATAAATCATTTTATTTTTTTCGTTTTTATTTCGATAAAAGATTTTATGTGCCATAATAAAAAAGTCAACTTTAATTGTAAAAATTCATACTTTTTAAGTATTCTAATATAATTACACATTATACTAGGAACTAGCCTAGCTGTTGACTAATCATTAATATAAATTATTTTATTTTTCATTATATAAATAAAAAATCTCATATTACATAAATGGACGTGTAAAATGTTCATGTAATACTTTGTATTTTTTAAATAACAATAAACAAAACCTACAATAATCATAACTATATTTATTTCTTTATTTATTGTTCTTAATAAATTATTTCAAAAAAAGAACTAATGAACTAATAGAACGAACTAGTTCATCCTTGGATTATGAACTAAATTGAGCGCTCTCTGTAGTGACCGGTTAGGCCCAAGCCTAATTTGGGGAAAGTTAAAGATGGGCGATTATGAATGACATTATTCGAATAATTCGATTGTAGCAATCATTCAAATTATTCGAATAAGCTTATAACTCATTCGAATTTGAAAAGAATCGGGAAGTAAATACGTATGTATTGCGTCGTCTCATTCTTTCGACTTAAATTTCATTACTTCTAGTTTATGTATTCGAATATTCGTAGCCTCATTTTAAACTCTTTGTACCGTGAAAAGTACCCAGTTTCGTGTGGTAAATTGCATAATCGAAATTAACGATAATTACTGGTTTGTATTCGAATATTGTAGTTTTTATTGCATCTATATACAAATTTTTAGATTGTAAAATATAATTTAACTAATTAGTGTTCAATTAATCAAATAAAACTTAAAGTAATCTTTATAGTACGAAAAAGACGGTCAATTTTGTATGGCAAACTAAATGAGTAAACTAGCGGTTCGCAAATCAGTAACTATTTAATTATTACTACGAATATCAATTAAAAGTAGACTTTATTGTACGTGAATACAGTCCAGTTTTGTATGGAAAAGCAAATGAATGAACTACCGGTTTTATACGAATTTGCAAACTAGCGATCGTTTTTGTATTCGAACATTAATATTAGTAGTATCAAACCATTCGATTGTTGGAATCAGTAACAATCGCCCATCTTTAGACTGGAAATGCTTGCATCTCTAAGTAGTCTGTGGACTGGAAAGCTCTCGTAGAGTATGAGGTATATTCTGTGATCTTATATTCTTTGCTGGAAAGTCGTCATAACTCAAACGCAAGGAACTTATATACGATAACTGGAATTATTACGAAGCAATATTTGAAAAATAAAAATCTACTTTATTTCGTTACTCATAAAGCTGACATTTGTTTCTTACTTATCAGAGGGGAAAAACGTTCTGAGTAGTGTTAGCAGATCCGCGATAAATTATTATTGAGCCAGAGCCGTAAAATTATTGTACTTTTAAGAAAATTGTTGTACACTATTAGTCATATATTTTATTTCTATTTTATGACATTATTTATTGAATTCATGAAATTATGGTACGCGTACAATAATTATTGTACGTCTGCTGACAGTGGTTCTGAGCAACACAACGACAAGAGTAGATGTTGTGCCCAAGGAACTTATATATGATAACTGGAATTGTTACGAAGCAATATTTGAAAAATAAAAATGTACTTTAATCCGTTAATCATAAAGTTGACATTTGTTTCTTACTTAACAGAGGGGAAAAACGTTCTGAGCAAGACAACGACATGAGTGGATATTGTCCCTTTCTTACAATTGCCAGTGTTAAAATAAAACTGCTGATGGTAGATTTTTATATTTTCGGTAATCGTTAAATCCCTTTTATTCATACACGTCGATAAATACATTGGCATAAAATGTATTGTAATTAACATAGTGAGTTCTAAAATGTGCTTATTTTAATTATTACGTAATTACTTATGCAATGCAAAGCTGTTTCTCAAATTAGTAGAATTACTTAGTAGTAATTTGCGAACTATGCATGGCCGCACTTATATATGGCGATTGGCGCTTTATTTAGTAGAAAGAGATACACTCCACCTATGTCGTGGTACTCTTCGGAACGATTTTGAAGCCCGTGTGGATATTCCGGGTAGAATGTAACTTCCTTGGTTGTGCCTTTCTAGCAATTGCCAGTGTAAATAAAACTATCTGATGGTGGATTTTTATATATTCGGTAATCGTTAAATCCTTTTTATTCATACACGTCGATTAATACATTAGCATAAAATTTATTGTAATTAACATAGTGAGTTCTGAAATGTGCTTATTTTAATTGTTACGTAATTACTTATGCAATGCAAAAACTGTTTCTCAAATTAGTAGAATTACTTAGTAGTAATTTGCAAACTACGCATGGCCGCACTTATATTTGTTTCTGATAACCCCTTCTCGAAGAGGTTATCAGGAGCAATTTTTAAATTCCCGCAACGTTTGTAGATAAGGAAGATACTGATTATGCCCCAATTTTTGAAAATCGAGTTTTTACCAGATCTCCACGTTTTGAGGCCCTAGGAACCTTTTTTCGACTATTTTCACGATGACATCAATATGTCTGTATGTATGGCATAATATCATTCGATAAAACTTTGCACTTAGACTTTCTGAAAATTTGAACCAATTCAATCCTAGAGATCTTGACAAATTTTGAAAAAGCTCAAAAAAAATTTGGCGAAACAGTATTTTTTTAAATAGCTTCCAGGCTAATGCACCGATTGGGTACAAAATCTGATCAACCCTTTTTCTCAAAAAAACTGCGTCCAATGCATAAATTGCATCAAAATCGGTTTATCCGTTCGGGATTTATTGTTGACGAAAAATTTGGAAAAAAAGTGGTTTTTCGACATAACTTCGAGTTTTTTTTAACCAATAACTTTTTGACCTTTTACAATATTTTGATACTTAAAAAAACTACGTCAAATATCTTTTTAAAACATCAAAATTGAATCAAGTTTTCAAAAGTTACAGCTGTTCAAATATTATTATTTTGTTGCTTATAGCAAACTCACTTCATATTTATAAAATAACTTTCAGACTAATTCCAGTTGATTTCTAACCTAATTAGCTTTTCTACTTAAGTAGAAGATCCAAAGAGAGTTAAGATTTTGATCCAAATTACAGTATTTGACGCAGGTTTTAAAACCTGCGTCCAATATAGTGACTTGGATGAAATCTATTGATTCGTTGGGATTTATCAATTACGACATTTTTAATCAAAAAATTGTTTTCTTCTTATTCTTCGTAATTGAAGTGAAAACTTCTTTAGGCGCGTTGAGCGTTTTGGTAGAAGGTAAAATCCTCGGTTCGCGTCACCGACATGCTAATGATAATAGTATATCTATAGCTATGGAGAGCCAGACTAGCGCACGCGCAGTAGCCTGTGTACACGTATACACTAATACATCGACTATTTCTGACTGTATTTTATTATTTAACCCATCATATGTAACTAATAAATAAAACATTAAAAATTTCATATAATTTTTGCATATAGTTTTAATTACTCTCAACTTAATAGTTCCGTTTTCACTTCTATCGGCAGTCCCACGACTGCTACTGTTTTTTTTTTAACCTATCAATTTTGTGGCTAACAAAACCTTTTAGGCTCAAAAATTGCATTGAATGGCATTTGAAAGATCAAAATTGATCACCATTTTGAAAATAACCAGCTTTTCAAAAATTAAAACACTGTCATATTTACAAACTTTAGATTTTTAAACTCTGAGCTCAAAATCGCTTTTGAAGTCTAATGGTCCGGTGACAGCGTTGATAACACGAGGTCCCGGGTTTGATTCCCGGGTCGGGAAAATCAAAAAATGTGTTTTTTCAGTTTTCTGATAAAAACAAAGTTGCCCAGAATTGGATAAGCGCCTGGTTGGCAATAGGCTGGCCACCTATCTAAGAATCTTCGGTTTATCGTGGGTACACATGTTGTATCTCTGTCTACCTCTTCAAGGATACGAGCGTGAAGATATTTTTTTTGAGCTCAAAATCTATGTACATTAAGTATTGTTTTTGCTTCTTTGAGCTTAAAATATCTCTATTTAGCGGGAAGTTTTAGGGATGGCCTGCAGTTAACCAGGTTTCTTACAGATTTTTATACGAGCAAGAGCCTGATGGAAAGCAGCCACTGCCAAAAGTTAGTTGATAATGCGGTGCCGGCTTCTATGAATGTTGTTGACCTTCCTCTTAAAAAATCCTAACATCAAAGTTACTCGGAAAAACCTTGTGATTTTTTGAAATAATTTTGGTTTACAAGAATTAGCCATTCGACCCCAATATATTTTTGTAGTATGTTGTACTTTTATGCCCAGTAAAAGCACAACACTCTCGCCGCGGTTGCTCCCTGCGTTTCAACATTCGTTATAACTTCCGATTCAAAACTATCTGAACCGAAATCGGAATGGGAGGTGTAAAAGCAATAAAAATTCCGATACGTCGGAACTTTCGAAGTTCCGACTTATCGGAATTGGAACCGAAGATCCATAACAGCCCTAGTATGTACATTGCACTAGTGATGTGAATCGATTATAATAATATTTATATAAAGGCGGCTGTACACATTGGACCAAGTAATTGGGCCAGCATGTTTGACCAACGTGTAGAAACTACTTGGCGGTATGTTGGTAGTTGGCGCCAACATTGGCCGGCTAAGCGAATGTTGTCGGTTTTTCGTGCGCACATCAAACGATGTTGGCGCGCTCCGCAAACGGCGTTCATACGTTGGCATCTTATTCAGTTCGTTGTCATTCGTCAGTAAAGATGATTTTGTCGTGCATGAGCGAAATTGTTGTTCCCGAGTTACGATGGCGTGGACAAACACTGAGGTTTTACAATTCATAGAAACGTATCGAAATGAACCAATAATATGGAACTCAAAGCATGGACAATATAAAAAAAAAACAAAGTAAGTTATTTACAAGGAACTTATATACGATAACTGGAATTTTACGAAGCAATATTTGAAAAATAAAAATGTACTTTATTCAGTTACAAATAAAGTTAACATTTGTTTTTTACTTAAAAGAGGGGAAAAGCGTTCTGAGCAAGACAACGACAAGAGTGGATGTTGTCCCTTTCTTGCATTTGACAGTGTAAATAAAACTATCTAATGGTGGATTTTTATATATTCGGTAATCATTAAATCCCTTTCATTCATACACGTCAATAAATACATTAGCATGAAATGTATTATTATTATATGCTTATTTTAATTATTACGTAATTACTTATGCAACGCAAAGCTGTTTCTCAAATTAGTAGAATTACTTAGTAGTAACTTGCAAACTACGCATGGCCGCATTTATATATGGCGATTGGAGCTTTATTTAGTAAAAAGAGACAAATTCCACCCATGTCGTGGTACTCTTCGGAACGATTTTGAAGCGCGTGTGAACATTCCGGGTAGAATGTAACTTCCTTGGTTATTTACGTATCTAGTTAAATGATGAATGAATGAATGATGATGATAAATGTCCTTTATGAATTGAAACTTTCTCGTTATTACACCACAATTGTTAAATATGATCACCTTTATCGAGAAATTCTGTATGATATTGAAAATAATAATTACTTATCGACGTGTATTTACGAGATTTGGAATGATTTTAAAGTGCAAAGTAATTATTATTTTCAGTATCTTATACGGAATCATTATATGGAATCTATCCGAATTCCGAATACATGTTGTTCGTATCAAATTCAAGTCAATACTAGTTATTTTTTAAACATTTCTCGTCTTGACTCGTCTCGTTTCACCTTGTTTTGCCTCATTGAATAATGAGGAGGTTCAGAACAGTGCACTGGTTTAAATGCCATTAGGTATTTGGTTAGGTTATTAAAAAATACTTAATTTTTAATACTTTTATTTCAGGTTAATGATGCTTAGAAGCGTATAGCAGATAAGTATTCCTGATATTGAACTAAAAAATAAAAAGGAATCTTTAATGATAACTCTTGCGGCTGTAAGAGATTCTATGTCCATCTTTATTAAAGAGCCAATACAGAATAATCAATACACCATTTTAGGATCAATGTGTCGTTGGCAACCAGTTAGTCAATTTGCCCTCTTTGGTTACGTCAAAAGATATCAAATCTATATATAACATGAATATTTTTTATGTAAATTAGTCGAAAATATAGTCAAGTTATGGAATATGAAATGACGCAATTCACTTCCATTAATAAATTTTGAAAAAATATTCAAACTGTTCGAAAATAGCCCAAACGCTAGTTTACGACCTCTTTTGTCAGTTTGCGACCACCATTCAATCAGTTTACGACCACTATGAAAATTAATAATATAGAAGTAAAACAACGCTTATTGGTGTAAATAAAATATTTATTTTCCATTTTTTATACATATATCTTTACACCAAACCCTCACGGGGTAGGCAAAGAAAACCGAGTGCTATACACCAAGATGTTTGCAGACTTGCCTAGCTTTTTCCACATTCATAATTTTCTTCATACAAACACGCTGGTTACGAAGACTCTTGACACTACCTTCGGATAGTACTCGATCTCTCTGACCATGATCCGTCAGTCCTAACTTTTTATGTTCCCTGGTACGACATGTGAATGTGGAAGGATGTACTTCCACATTCACATTTTATATCTGTTTAGTTAATTTTTCAGCTACCACCCTTTTTACATGTCCGAACCACACATTTTGCATAAACGCACTACATTTTCCAATTTAATTAAAAAAAATAATTTAACAAAAATACAGAAAATATATCGACAAAAGGAATAGGCATAATATATTTTTCCGTGTTGGTCCGGTCCCCTTTCAAGAATAGACCTACTACCGTTCTGCCTGGTAAGTCGTAAAAGGCGACCGATTGGCTGTAGGTACGTGTCACTACCATCGTAACTACTTGGTGGTAGAATAACGCAACGTCTCGGTATTTGGTACCATCGCATTAGCTATTCCTGCCGCAATAGTGTCAATTTTTTAATATCTTGATAACAAACAAGCAGATGGGTCTTCTGATGGGAAGAGTCAACCACCACCAATAGACACCAAAGATGTTAATGATGCGTTGCTATCTTGTGACGAGGTCTAAAGCCACACGCATAAGTTTACCGGCTACTTTACCATCCATACCGGAACACGACGACGACAAGCATTGACTCTATTGCGACACAAATAGGTAAGGCTGTGGTACCAAATACCCGGGCTGGACAACGCAGAAAGCTACCACCTATTTGTCATGTTCACCATTATTTTTCCATTATATGATGCTTTAGCAATTTTTTAATTTTTTAAATATACGCATTATTTTAGTGTCCTTAATATCTCTGGGTAATTTATTATATAACTGTGTACTTTCATACGTAATTCTTTTGTTTCCATAATTTGTTCTTATTTTTGGTAGTAAGATATCGTTGGCGGATCTTAATAGATATCTGGTTTGAGTTTCTTTTTAGAGAAATTAGTGTTTGTATGTATATCCTTTGTCAATATTTTACGTATGAGAATACAAGTATTGTAAATATATATGTCAGATTTACATTCATTATTTTAGTTTTTTTATAAAGTTGGTTACTAGGTGTCAAATAATCATATTTAAATAAAGTCTTAACCAATTTATTTTGAGCAACTTGTAAGATGTTTAGAGCAACTTGTAAGATGTTTAGATTAGTTTTAGCAGCTGAACCCCAAATTTCTACCAGGTAATCTGTATGTGGCTTAACAAGTAAATTGAAAATAGTGTGTCGAACATTAAGGGGTAGGCAATGTATTATACTTTTTAAAGCCCCGGTTAAAGAAATAATTTTGGATCTTATCTTAGTAATATGAGGTACCCAAGTTAGTTGGTTATCTAAAACTAGGCCTAAATATTTTTCACTGTTTACTCTTGATATTGTCTGATTATTGATTTGGAGTGGTGGAAAACTATTAATTTTTTTATTTGTGGCCATGACGATTACGTAGTGAGTTTTTGAAATATTGATAGGTAATAAGTTACATTGGAACCAGATATTCAGCAAATTGAGATCGTGTTGTGCGTCTTGAATAATTGAATTTATATTACTTCCAAAGTAGAATAAACTGGTATGATCAGCATATAAGGACAGTTTCCCTTTTAACGGTAAGGTGGAAATGCTAATAATATATATTAAAAAAAAAAGAGGTTCAAGTATAGAGCCTTGTGGGACTCCACATGTAATAAGATTTAATCAACTTTCTTGTTCAGCAATTTTGACTAACTGATAACGATTAGACAGGTAAGACTTTAGATTTCGTGGCTCACAGTATCAAAAGCTTTTTTTAAGTCGATAAATACTCCTAAAACTATTTTCTTTTTATCTATATTATTTTTTAATTCAGTGATTAAATCAATGGTTGCTGATAATGTGTTAGATTTTGACCTAAAACCATACTGATTTGGATAAAGAAAGTTAATTTTATTTATATGTTTTTCTAGGCGAGAATAAATAACTTTTTCGAAAACTACTGACATGACTGGTATTACTGATATAGGACGGTAGTTGCTTGGATCTAGTTTACTGCCAGATTTGTATATTGGGGTCACTTTAGCAACTTTGAGGCTATCTGGGAAAATGCCATTTTCCAGACCGTTATTAATACATCGGCAAAGTTCTTCCGCTATCAAGTTTTGCACGTGTTTTATACATTGTTTCGATCTAACTTTGCTATTATTTTCGTTATCTCCTCTGTGGTTGTTAGTTCAAAGGAAGATAGTATAGATTTTATTTGATTAGTGTTTTTGCCGCATTAGTGAAAGTCTTATTATTATGGTATTTTGAGGGGATCGCTTGCGCTAGAGTTGAACCCACAGTTGAAAAAAAGTTATTGAATATTTCACATATTTTCTTTACCTCAGGTACCGGTCCATCAGTTCCAGTTAGCAGCTTGGTTGGTGATCCTGCATCTTTAATGTTATTGTACTTAAATTATTGATAAGACCCCACATCTCAACTGGTTTCTGTTTACAGTCTGAAATTTTTTTATGGTAATATTTGCTTTTCAACTTTTGTATCTCAGTATTCACTAAGTTTCTCTCTTTTATAAAATCATTCCAAATTACTTTGTCTTCAGGGTTACGTTTATGCTTTCGCCACAATATGTTTTTATTGTTTATTTTGTTTATAATTTCCTTAGAAATCTAGTCCTGTCTAGGTGGGTTTACGATTTTGATTTTCCTAATTTTACTAGCTTCGATACATCTTATAAGTTTTGCTTCCAGTATATTATAATCATAATTTTCACTATTGATTTGTAATTTATCCATAGCTTGGTATAGTTTTTCATAGTTAACTGCAAAGATGGTTAAACACCAGCATGGTTGCCGCCAAAACTTCGTCGTCAGACATGTTGCTAGCTCGAAAATATTGATCAGACTGGTTTGTCAATTTTAATGAGTGAATAATTGAACGTTTGGAGTCAAAGGGGTATTCAATATTATTGCACAATCAAAGTATTGTGCAATGTTATTGTAGGTCTATGGGGCGCCTTAGAGTTCTGCATTGTCTCGCCCGGGTCAGGTAGCACCGCCTTATCTATTCCTGCCGCAATAGCATCAGTGCCTGTCACTGTCGTATTTCGGTTTGGAGGGTAAGGTAGTCGGTAAACTTACGCATGTGGCTTTAGACCTATAGGTGTCTATAGGCGATGGTTGACTCATACCATCAGGAGACCCATTTGCTTGTTTGCTATCTTATAATAGGTATATTATATAAAAAAAGAACATTGGCGGGTTGTCGCACAAGCAAATACCCGAAATAAATTTGCAATATCTTTAACAAATTGAAGGTTTTGGGAATTGAAATTAATGCTAGAATATATCCAATAATAATATTCACAGGACAAATCTGTAGGCAAGGAACTTATATACGATAACTGGAATTACTACGAAGCAATACTTGAAAAATAAAAATGTACTTTATTTCGTAATAAATAAAGTTGATATTTGTTTCTTACATAACAGAGGGGAAAAACGTTCTGAGCAAGACAACGACATGAGTGGATGTTGTCCCTTTCTTGCAATTGCCAGTATAAATAAAACTTTCGGATGGTAGATTTTTATATATATTCGGTAATCGTTAAATCCCTTTTATTCATATACGTCGATAAATACATTAGTATAAAATGTATTGTAATTAACATAGTGAGTTCCAAAATGTGCTCATTTTAATTATTACGTAATTACTTATGCAATGCAAAAACTGTTTCTCAAATTAGTAGAATTACTTAGTAGTAATTTGCAAACTACGCACGGCCACACTTATATATGGCGATTGGCGCTTTATTTAGTAGAAAGAGACACACTCCACTCATGTCGTGGTACTCTTCGGAACGATTTTGAAGCGCGTGTAAGCATTCCGGGTAGAATGTAACTTCCTTGTCTGTAGGTCATTTAGTTCCGAATGTGCCATTAACAACTTTTTGATATAGGCTATGGTTTCTCTATCAGGCAAGGAACTTATATATGATAACTGGAATTGTTACGAAGCAATATTTGAAAAATAAAAATATACCTTATTTCGTTAATCATAAAGTTGACATTTGTTTCTTACTTAACAGAGGGGAAAACGTTCTGAGCAAGACAACGACATGAGTGGATGTTGTACCTTTCTTACAATTGCCAGTGTTAAAATAAAACTGCTGATGGTAGATTTTTACATATTCGGTAATCGTTAAATCCCTTTTATTCGTACACGTCGATAAATACATTAGCATAAAATGTATTGTAATTAACATAATGAGTTCTAAAATGTGCTTATTTTAATTATTACGTAAATACTTATGCAACGCAAAGCTGTTTCTCAAATTGGTAGAAATACTTAGTAGTAATTTGCGAACTAAGCATGGCCGCACTTATATATGGCGATTGGCGCTTTATTTAGTAGAAAGAGACACACTCCACCCATGACGTGGTACTCTTCGGAACGATTTAGAAGCCCGTGTGGACATTCCGGGTAGAATGTAACTTCCTTGCTATCAGGTGAGATATATGCTTGTTTGCTTATGATATATGTTAAAGAAAAATTGTTAAAATATATTCTAATAATTCCTAGAGAAAATTGTGCAGGAAAGGGTCACTAGTAACATTATAACACCGATATTTGTTTGTATTTCTTTCACGCAATATCGGTTTAACAGATTTAGATGAATTTTGGCATTAAGATAGATAAGTAAATTGTAAAAATAAAGAAACCACCGAATATTTTATAGGTAGTTAATTTTATAATACTTTATAATTTCTTCGAGAATTTGATTGTGATAGTATACCGAAAGTCTAACAAATGACTGTTTTTCTTATTTTTGTTAGACTAAGCTTGACTGGAGATTGCATCAATTTGTTCTTATTTCTTGTATTTGATAGCGAAAATATTCCTTTCAGGTTTCTATAAAAGATTAAGTTGTTTACGAATTTCTATTTAATAAAAATAAAACAGACGAGCCCAAATTATTTAATTACTTTCACCAGTTACAGAAAGTGAAATTGTTTTTGTTGCTGCGATAATTCTTATATCTGTACGTCTTGTCATAATTTGTTTAATCAAAATATCGAAATGACTTTTGAAAGTTTCAATCATGATAGTTTCGAAAGACATACAAATTACTGGCCTAGTAAATATCTGAAAATTAAAGTTAAAATGTTCATAGAGTATTATCTCCGCAACCACAACTAAACCATTCTGGTTCCGAGACTATTCTGTTATTGCGTGACGCGTCATGTTCATGCGCTATTCTGATTCATACACTCTCTCGTTCTCTCAAAATTAGTCGTGAGCGTTTAAACGATATAGGCTTAAAAAATTAGACTTTTCAAAATAAGCCTATAAGCGCGCTTACGGATTTAAGCTGTTCATGTTTAAACGTTGATGTTTAAAATACAAAAATGTAAATACCATATTAGCATGATTGACGAAAAGTTACGTTATTTCAATAACATTAAAAATCAAAATAAAATAGAATAAAAACCTTATTTCTATACTCTAAGACTCAATATAATTTTTCATTTTATTGGATTAACAACCTTATTACTATTCCTATAAGAAACGATAACAATTGGATGTTTATCGTATTAAGCGGCTAAATTATTTTCTACTTGTTTACGCAATATTTGTGTCGGACTGACAACGCTTCGTTTTTGGTTGGTTAGTACTTTTTACAACGAATTGACAACTTACGTTTTTTCAAGTTCCAGTACGCTTTTCGTTGTTGAAGCAATTCGATGAGCTCATCAATTGTTTATTTTTACTTAGCGCGCGTACGAACATGACACGAATCCCTTTACAAATTTTCAAAGTAATTTTGTTTATATTAATTATTGAAATTAGGTTATGGATAAAAAAAGTGTATATTGTGTTACTATTCATTTGCCGTATTCGACAGAGAACAAGTAAACATAAATCTCGCACTTGCATGTTTTGTTTCTCACGTTTACCACTAGGTGGCGCTGTACAAATCCCATACAAATTCCTAGTAAACTCGAAACGCGCTCACGATCGAATGCAAAAAGAAAAACTCACACTTAGCACTCAGATAGTCCTAAGCCTAAAAAGTACGAAGGGAAGTTGATTGATTGATAAAGTATCTTGTATATAAAATTCTCGTATTACAATGTTATTTACCATACTCCTCCGAAACGGCTTGACCGATTTTTATGAAATTTTATATGCATATTCAGTAGGTCTGAAGCAACTACTAAAAAATCGGCTACTGTTTATTTTTTTATACCCCTAAGTGATAAGGGTTGTCCACCCCTAATTTTTTTTAATTTTTAGGACAAAATTTTTTATTTTTTATAATGTGGCATTAAATTACATAAAACTCTAATATTCACCCTTCTATCATCAACCCCTATTTTTTAATTCAATAATTTATATGGCAAAACAACGTTTGTCGGGTCAACTAGTATTGTATAATAATTTATATTGTATTTGATAACACGTCATTTCTATAAACTAGTAATAAGTAATAACACTAACAAAACCACAAAACACTGAACGCTTTTTTCAGCTCTCGGCTTTATCGGTCGCCACTAATTCACTTTATTCTTCGTTTGATAATCGACCTTCTCAACGATCAACAACGTTTGTTTAAAAAAGCGTTTAAACGAAAAGCGCTTTTTTAAGCACGCTTAAAAGTAAAAGCAAAACGTTTAAACGTGTTAACAATTAAAAGCCGTTTATCACATCTCTACTCAAAATCGGTCAATTTTTTTGGGATTTATCAATGAACAAATTTAAAAATAAAATGTTATTGACATTGCTTCGAAATTTTTCAACCTATTGATTATTTAGCTTAAGCAATATTGTAGGTCTCAAAAATTGATTTAGGTACTTATATTTTTACTCTTTTGAGCTTAAAATACCTTAATGTAGTGGGAAGTTTCAGGGATGGTTTGTAGGGTCAAGCGTTTACACATTTTTTTGTATCTTAAGATAGCAAACAAGCAGATGGGTCTCCTGATGGAAAGAGTCAACCATCGCCTATAGACACCAAAGGTGTTAATGGTGCTTTGCTATCTAGAGGCGAGGTCTAATGCCACATGTATATCTTTACCGGCTATCTTACCTTCCAAACCGGAACACGACATTGACAAAAACTGACGCTTGCGGCAGGAATAAGTAAAGCGGTGCTACCAGACCTGGGTGAGACCATACAGAACTCTACCACCTAGTAGCCACGATGGTAGAGACTGCCTTTTACGAATTGCTTGGCAGAACGGCAGTCGGCCTATTCCTCAAAGAAGCCCGGACCAACACGGGGTAAAACTACGAGTTAAGCTTGTTTAATATAGTTTACCTTAAAGGAAAATTATATAATTACATCAAGGTAATCAAAAATATATGTAAACCGATTGACCCTACAGGCCGTTCATGTAACTTCCGGCATAAATTGAGGTATTTTAACATCCAAGGAAATTCAAAGCCTTTTCTATGTCTATGCTTATGGACTTTTTTGAGAGTTCAAAAATTTATATTTTGTTAAAATAAAGGTAATTTGATTTTTGAAACGTATATTTTGAAAACGATGATCTTTTTTGATTTTTGAATGGCATTTGAATGGCAGCAAGCAAGCAATTTTTGAGGTCTAAAATGTTTTCTTAGCTACATAATGTTGAAAAATGTCGAAGTAATATCAAATATATTTTTTTTACGATAATTTTCGTCATTGACAAATACGAAATCAATCAGCCGATTTTGATTCAGTTAACAGCATCTGACGCGGTTTTTCTATACAGAAAGCTGATCAGATTCTTAAATAAATCGGTTTATTAGTCAGAAAGTTATTTTAAAAATAGGTATTAAGTTTGCTGTAAACATTACAACAAAATATTAATATTTGAAAAGCTGTAACTTTTGAAAACTTGATTCGATTTTGATTTTTGAAACTGAATTTGAAGTTTTTTAAGTACTAAAATATTGTAGAAAGTCGAAAAATGATTCGTTAAAAAATCTCGAAGTTATGTCGCAAAAACACTTTTTTCAAATTTTTTTGTCAACGATAAATCTTACGTTGACCGTTACGGATAAACCGATTTCGATGCAATTTATGCATTGGACGCAGTTTTTTGAGGATCTATTCTATATTTTTTTACATAAATCTGGAAGTTATATTAAAAAATATTCTTGCGGCAACATATTTTTGGAGGTTTTTTCAAATTTTCTTAATATCTCCCGGGAATTCATAGTTTTAAAAATTTTCAGCCTAAGTTGAGCAGCATTCAATTGAATGCCATCGACCGCGTTTCGATCGGTCAAGCCGTTCAAAAGTTACGAGATGTTTACATACACACACACACACACACACACACACACACACATACGCACATACATACATACATACATACATACATACATACATACATACATACATACATACAGACATATTGACGTCATCGTGAAAATAGTCGGAAAAAGTTCCTAGGACCTCCAAACGTGGAAATCTGCTGAAAACTCGATTTTCCGAAATTAGGGCAAAATATGTAACACCCTTATCTACATACGCATGTAGCAGGAACTTAAAAAAACCGAATCCAAACATCTCTTAATTATACTCATATTTCAAAAACTACTTTTACGAAACTTGGACTGTTACTTAATTTGGAATACCTGATATAAATCAAAAAGAATTATCCTGATATAGATTGTGGTTCCTGACAAATTCAGTGTTAAAATAAAACATACAAACATACATACTTACGAAATTTAGTACACGTACTTGGAGTCCAAGTACGTGTACTATTGGACACCTATACAGATCATCATACTCACATATCCAATTCCAACAATATTACTTACTTATAAACCTGATCGGTAAAGTAACCTCCGATTATTCGTCCGTTGACAAAATAGTATCTGCTAAAAAATCCATGTCGAAAATTGCAGCAGGTGGCAGGAACTATAACATTGTCTGAGCCTTGTATGAGCTGCTTAGGTAGGCATTATTATATTCTTCAAAAGTGACTTGTACCAATTCGGAGTACAAAATTAGAAACGTTATACAAAAATATAATCTACTCTCTATAATCTACTGGTTGAACCTGCAGGTCATCCCAGAAACTTTCCGTTAAATTCAGATATTTTGAGCTCAAAGGAGTATTTTTACTTTTTTTGAGCTTATAGTTTTCTAAAGCATTGATTTTTTTCAGTTCAAATATCTAGTTTTTAAAAGCTTTTTAAAAGCTGTATATTTTGGAAACGATGACTTTGATCTTTGAAATGGCATTCAACGCAGTTTTTGAGATTTAAAATTTTGTCTGCATACCTAATCGATAGGTTGTGAAATGTCGAAGTAATGTCAAAAAAATTTTCGTCATTGATAAATCCCCAAAGAAATTATCCATTTTACAGTATTTGAAGCAGTTTTTTAAGGAAAAAAGTTAATTAGATTTTATATCAAACCGGTATATTAGCCTAAATGTTTTTTTTAAAATATGAAGTAAGTTTGTTATAAACAACAGTTAGATAGAATTTGCGTTATAAGTCTATGCATAGTTATTAATTTAATTTTGATATGTGAAAAGCTGCAGTTTTTGGAAACTAGATTCGATTTTCAATTTAGAAATGGCTTAGACGCAGTTTTTCAAATTCTAAATTATTGTAAAAATTTATAAATTGATTAGTTGAAAAATCTCGAGTTATGTAAAAAAGCACTTTTTTCAGAATTTTTCACCAACGACAACTCCTGACAGATTAAGTCGATTTTGATGCAATTTGCGACATTGAACGCAGTTGGAAGGATTAGAGCTGATTATATTTGATAATATCAATCGGTACGTGAATGTGGAAGTTATTATAAAAAACTATGATTTTCCGAAAAAATTTTTGAGGTTTTTTTAAAATTTCTTTCGCACACACGCACACATATACGCACACACGCGCACACGCACACACACACGCACACACACACACACACACACACCACACACGCGCACACGAGCACACAAGCACACACGCACACACGCACAAACGCACACACGCACACATGCACACACGCACACGCGCACACGCGCACACACAGGACCACACGCGCACACGCGCACACGCGCACACGCGCACACACCCGCACACACACGTACAGTCGCGCACGCGAAAACACACGCACGCACGCACAAACGCACACACGCAAACACACGGCCACACACGCCCACGTGCGTGTGTACGCCATGTACACACGCACATACACGTACGCACACACGCACACACAAAACGTGGAAATCTAGTGAAAACTCGATTTCTGAAAATCTACATAATATGTCATGTGTAGCGGGAAGTTAAAAAAATAATATCGTTTCATCATGTATACTTAATAATTATATTGGCTAATAAGTATTTTAAAAGTAGATCTATGGAAAATATCACAGAACCTGTTCATCGTTACCACCTAAAATCAAAATTATCTGCTTACTTTCCTAGTTACAATAGCAATATAATTTGAGTTGGTAGTTGTGCATGCATCGACTTTGTTCGCCATATTGGTTTAGTCGGCTGACACTGCCTTCCAATAACCACTCTCGATTATTATTACGTATTGTTCCTTCAAATATTCCTTCACCCGGCGTTGTTTTTACAACCACCATGTATTCACGCCACCCAACTTCTCCTTTATCAGGTGATCCTACTTCCATCTCATTTACCTCTATTATCTCGGTAAGTTTTAATTGAGCGCATTCTTTGTAATCTCTTATCAAAGAGTTCATTTTTCCTACCAAATGACCAGCAGCTTCTATTGCCTCTATGCTAGATTTAACTATAGTTCGGCTTCGATGACAAGTACACCAGTGATCCTCTATATGAGCAGCTGAACATGTTCTATTTCTAGGTATGGGTAAAAATAAGCTAATTCCTCGTTGATGGCTGTATGATTGTTTTTTTCTCTTCTCGATTGCATCATTTTCTAGGGTTCTTGTATCTAACAAATCCGTCAAAGTTGCATGTATGTCATAAGGTGTAGTAAGACGTTTACCATTTGATTTTATATTATTGTAAGCTTCACTGTATTTTTCACGAAAACTGTTTGGAAGTAGTATGTAGGTAAAAGGGAGTCGTTCTTCCAACCTCCCTTGTTTAGTTGACCTAATGTTACCCCACCTTATTCCGTGATCACTGACTAACATTAAAATCGTATTATTAAAAAACTGCCCGTTTTCTAAATATTTAAAAAAATATTCATAATCATTATCTATTAGCATTGGATAATTCAAATAATCGTGACTCATTGTTACTTCCCAAAAGAATCCAAATAATTTTTCAGATCTTAAAGCTTCAAAAAGGTCTTTTATGTAATCTAGTAAAACCTTATAAAAATATTTTTCATTCATACACAAATGTGAATTCCAATCTTTATTACTACCTACATTAACTTCAGCTTCTTGTATAAAATTATGTATGTAATAATCAGTGGGCCTTCTTAAAAACCCAGATTTCAAATAATTAAACGTTCCGAGGCTTGAGGTATCTTCACCAAACGCAGTTTGATATCCTTCATCTTTAAACCAGTCCCATATTAAAGGACAATTATCGAAAAAGGATTTCTTCCTTGGCATACACGTCTTTTTTAGCTCCTTTTCTGAAATCCCCATAAGCATTGGCACAAGATTAGGAAAAGTATTGTCTCCCACTTTATTATATCCTAAAAGTTCAACGGCTCCCGAGTTCTGAAGGTATGCTAAAGTCTTAGGCATAGTTCGATAGAAATTTAGCCTTGATACAGCATCAATTCCCATTATTATAACGTTATAGGCTGTTTTATTGTTAAATTTATGCCAGCCTTGAGCGTCTTTTTTAAAAGCAAACAAGAAATATTGTTGATAAAACAAAATTTCATTTACAGTACACACAATTCTGACAAATTCATCCTTGGCTTCAATGCTTTTTTCGAATGCTTTACACTCTTGATATTTAATTCGGTCGTCGTTATAAGGTGATGTGACATCTTTTACTGATAGTGGACGATAGAATGGCTGATAGCAACATGTTAAATTGTCTTCACTTGTTATGTTATGATATTTTTTATTATGTTTATTTATCCATACATGTGTTCTGTTATTACTAAGGAGAGACATATTGGGATTCGCACACTTTTTTATACTACCAGGATATTGAACAAACTTTTTGATGTCAGGGCTCAAAGGCTTCAAAGATGGTATACTGCATCCTTCAGTCTGTATAGTAAATCTTTTTTCAGAGTGATTGGAGTTGATTTCATATTCAATTTCATTCCACGGCGAAAGTATATTTTTGTTTCTTAAGACTATATCTGATATGTTACTGATAGATAATATGCAATAGCTTATGCTCAATGCGATTGCAAAAGAAAAAAGCCAGCGCAGACGCGTTGATATTGAGCTTGTCTTCCAGCTGTTGCGTTCAGTGGCGCGTCCCATACTGAAAAATACAAAATAATGTCGCTTTTCATTTGTTTTAAAGGCACATTTAGTGTAATAACATAATTTGTTAAGCTGCGAACGATTGCATTGTTATTTTTTCACGCTTACGAATTAAGAAAATCCAATGACATTACTGATATTTTAGTAGTAATTATTATATTACAAGTATAACATTTTAATATTTTTCACATAATTGAAAAGGCGTTTCTTATAAGCTTAAAAATATGCCTCGATTTCTAAATATAAAATGCCACGAAAAAATAGAAGATGGTATTTGTATGACTGCATACTTTGTAGAATTCGTGGGACATACCTGATGATCTCATCGAAATAAATTGAACTACTTGGGAAAGGAATAAAAAATTCAAATGGAATTACGATAAAAATAAAAATGGAAGTAAATACGAATTGAAAACCTCCTCCTTTTTGGGAAGTCGATCGAAAATTCTTTAATTTCCCATTCCTCTTCGTTAGCTACACGTGTTACTAATTTTTAATTACGAAAAATGAATGTAATGAATGACAAATTCATACTTACAAATTCGTTAAACCGTTTAGATAACAGAAAATCACATATTCCTTAATACTCGTACAATGTACATATCTACACCAATATTAAAATCGTGTTTGGTAAGTAGATCTATTTAACTTCTTAATTAAAATAAAAATTTGATTTGATTAAGAAGAAGAATTTAATTATTATTATTATTAACCATAGTGCAAATATATGACGTATAAACTATATTGACGACCCAGTGCAATTCTTCACGTATGTTGCTCAAATCAGTGAGTGAAACAATATTTTACAAATAGTGATAAAATTAATCACTCAATGTTAATACATTATTGTAGTAATTAAAAAAATCGCTATTCTCATTAAAAAAATATATAAATTGGTTTGTAAGCCGTTATCTGTAGTTGGAGACATAAAGAGTAAGGCATAGAGTATACTGCAGTCATGTGAGTGTTTGTTACTCAATCACATAAAAACGGCTTGACCAATTTAGATGTAATTTCGCACACAGGTAAACGATGACCTGAAGTAGTATATATTTTGATCCCGGAAGAAATAATGTTGTTCCTCTGGGATTCCCCAAAGTCTTTAATAATGCAGGGTGCAGCTAGTCGAAGGTTTAGATGTTTGGATATATGGGTGTTTGTTATTCAATCACACAAAAATTGATAAAGTGCGTGTGGGGCCACGCGCAATGTAAGGTTCCGAAGTTGCCCATCACGATAATGAAGACTAAGACGAGAGTTTTTATTGTTTCATACTATGAACTTTTAATTAAGGTCAAGTGGGGTAAGTGAAGCGAAGGGGGACTGAAACACCTACTCATAACTAACAAACTATTTTCTCTATCTATAATTGCGCCGAGTCGATAAAGAGAAATGGCAATATGCGTTTAGTGGTCTAACACAGATTTCGCCACTATCCGCCGTGTTGGTCCCGGCCTCCTTTGAAGAATAGGCCAACTGCCGTTCAGCCACGCAAGTCGTAAAAGGCGACTGATTGGCTATCGAGTCACTACCATCGTGGCTACTAGGTGGTAGAGTTCTGCATTGTATCGCCCGGGTCTGGTACCACCGCCTTACCTATTCCTGCTGCAATAGCGTCAGTGCTTGTCGCTGTCGTGTTCCAGTTTGAAGGATAAGTTAGCCGGTAAACTTATGCATGTGGCATTAGACCTCGCCACAAGATAGCAACGCACCATTAACATCTTTGGTGTCTATAGGCGATGGTTGACTCTTTCCATCAAGAGACCCATCTGCTTGTTTGCTATCTTATGATATAAAAAAAAATATCATTTTCTAAGCCAATATTAAAAAAATAAATTTGGCAACTCTCAAAACACGATATACGACTTTGACAGGGCGAATTTCGGATCGCATAGTAGTGAATATTATGAGTGTATTTATATGTTTGTAATGGTAAGTACTGCATAAAAAGTGTTTATATTCAGCACATTTATTATGTATACAACTTAGGGAAAATTAGTTTTGGTGACTGTTAAAAACTTAACTTTAAAAACTGTTAAATTGGGCAAGTGAAACAAGTGTAATTGGGGAAAGAGAAACGTATGTTTCACTTTCCCCATATCAGTAATTGTAAACATTTTTACACGTAAAAATGTTGGTGATTAATGGTAGGAATAGTAATATTAGACTGCCTATTGGATAATATGAATTTAAAATACATAGAAAATTTAATTTATCACCAAAAGTTTTACCGTAATCAGTTTAGTAGAAAGTCACCATTGACCAAAAGTATCAGGTACTCTCGTAAACATGTGCAGCTCCCAAAGATATTTAAAAATTCAACTAATCGTTTTATCAAAAGATTTCAGAGCAATATTAACAATTCTTTTTTAACAATAGATGAAGTACTTTGTGGTGTCATAAAACATCTGGTAAAATATGAGCTTTTTAAAATTCATTATTTATGGTAATATTAATGGTAATAATAATTGAACTGTTATATTGTAATATAATTTAATATTATTGGTTAATTTTTTATTTTTTTAATAATTATTAACATAATTATTAATAATTGAACTGTTATATTGTAATAAAAATGATGTGGTGTCGCGGGACACCAGGTAGGAACGAACTTTCTTCGGCTAAACGGCACTACTCGCTTATGTACGCGACTGTCGCGCCTGCGCACGTCTCATTTAACGCTTTTATTCCACGCATTTTTCTTACGGTTTTACTATCACATTTTTTTCAGTTCGGTCGCGCAGCAAAATCCCTATCCCCTCCAAGCCTGCCGTAAGGAACTTCGTTCCAATAATTTAATGTTATTGGTTCCCGTGTTTTACTTCTGATGTCTAACCCGTTCCCGACATATGCATTAGTATCGTTGACTAACACCCATAATGCAAGCAAATAATTTGCTTACGTTGGGGTACGCAGGGGTTAATTGTCCTGAGATATTTATTACTAGCGACCTGCCCGCGGTTTCACCCGCGCAGCTTTTGTTCCCGTGGGAATATCGGAAAGGTTTATACACTTAAACCTTCCTGAAGAATCAATCTATCTATTAAAAAAAAATGATGTGGTGTCGTGGGACACCAGGTAGGAACGAACTTCCTTCGGCTAAAAGGCACTACTCGCTTGTGTACGCGACTGTCGCGCCTGCGCACGTCTCATTTAACGCTTTTATTCCACGCATTTTTCTTACGGTTTTACTATCACATTTTTTTCAGTTCGGTCGCGCAGCAAAATCCCTATCCCCTCCAAGCCTGCCTTAAGGAACTTCGTTCCAAAAAACCTCAACAAAATCCGTTGCGTAGTTTTAAAGATTTAAGCATACATAGGGACATAAGGACATAGGGACAGACAAAGAAAGCGACTTTGTTTTATACTATGCAATGATTATTATTATTATTGTTTAGCCTATGGTCAAATTTCGGCTACAGGCGATTGCTAGCCGCTCCTATCACTTTGGTAATTAATGAGATCATTAAAACTTGTCATACCTCTCAATTGTAATCCAGCTTGTTATTAATATGTAAATACGTAATTTATTGGAGTTTACTCCTTAAGAATCGGTTTTTTTAATTAAGGCGCCCGGTATGAAAAAAATGTGAGGAGTAAAATCTACTGAACGAATGACCTCGTTACGTTTTTGGTGCACAACCTTCTAATTTGGTGTAAGCAGTGCAGCTAGATCGTACGTTTTTTGCGTCTGTTTTGACAATCGTACTCCTTAAACTCCAGTCGTGCGTCGGAGTTGACACACATTTTTTTTTTTAAATTACTTCTTGATGTTTCAGCCAATCCGAGACAATGCAGAACTCTACCACCTAGTAGCCATGACGGTAGTGACTCGCATAGCCAATCGGTCGCCTTTTACGACCTGCCTGACAGAACTGCAGTTGGCCTTTTCTTCAAAGGAGTCTGGACCAACACGGGAATGTTTGTTATGATTTGCTACTTTATCTTATTTTCTTTACACAGTAACTGAAAACTACCCGAAAATGGTCACAAATGTTTTTTCTGTACTGGCTGTTTCCCGTGTGTTCATTTATGAGGCCCGAAAACTTTTTGCATGGTTGGATAAAATGAAGTCTACGTTACAGGTTAATGCAGATTTCCATTAGCTTTTTTTTTTTAAATCCATTAAGTAGTTTTTGAGTCTATTTATTACAAACAAACAACGAAATCTTTCCTCTTTATAATACTGTAGATGAATGTTTTTTTTTTCATATATTTAAGACAAATTTAAAAATAAGAAAATGAAAAACACTGAAAATATTGTGGCAGCAACTAATTAGACAATCGGCAGCTAATGTAACAATCGTATCCGGGCAAGAGTCAAGACGTTGCAGAACTCTACCACGAGTCACAACCTCACAATACAACTGACATATTATGCAGTCCATCGTTCGCCTTTCACAAAATTATTTGCGTTGCTTCAGTTTATTCTTAAAAATAGCTTGAAGATGTGCACCTATTAGTTTCTCTTATAGCAATAGCTCACTTCTCTAATTTATATGAGAAATGAAACACGAACGAAGTTAATGGCGCGTATTTAATTCGCAACGAAATCTTCATGTTCAAGTTTTTTTCAAAGCAATGTCGTAATTATGTGAGCACATTATTCGAAAGATATTACAGTTTTTGCAAGATTAAGTCTTGATTATTCGATTTACTGTATTAAAAATTTGATCGGAAAACGTTTGCGCGCGAGGATTTATAGTGTTTTTAATGTATGTATAATAATTCATCTAAATGAATGAGTTCATATAACGGACTGAAAAAAAAAACAGTATATTTAGCATTACCTTAATTCACATATAATAAATATTTTAGGTTTATATTGAAATACTTACTGGTGAATTTTTTTTATAATGAACTGATTTGTAACTTTTTAATATTTAACAATAATATTTTCGTTATTTTAGCTATGTGTTGCACTTTAGGACCATATATCCTGTTGGAAAAATGCATAAAATAAAATATTATGGCACATTACAACGGTTGTATTCGTCCTGAAAAATAACTCTGCCTCCTATTTTCGTAAAACGCTATGCAGGGATTGTCTTCGTTTTAAAAAACCGTTATCAAAAATTATATTCTTGCTCTGTAGTGCACTTAAGTTTAAGACTTAATCTTGCAAAAACTGTAATATCCTTCGAAAAATCTGCTCACATTATTACGATATTGCTCTTAAAAACTTGAAAACATGAAGTTTTCGTTGTAAATCGAATAGGTACACGCTCTTATTGTCGACAACTAGTATCCTTGCTTCGTATTAGTTAAGCATAAAAATTTGAATTTCACGGAACTTTTGGAAGGCTGAATGGTAATTTTGTATGTTTTGAAACGTATAGGTACCTATACGTAATAGTGATAGATAGGTACAGCACATACAAGTAGAAATCTACAGACAATAAGTTAAATTCAGAAATTTTAAACTATTCAAATTAACCCTTACATTCTTACACACGTTACACTTTTGACGGGTCGACAGTTTTATAGCTATCCAGCGCTGAATTTTATACTATAGGGACACTCAGTGGCCGGTTCTATTGCCCGGGGTAGCAAATTCGGAAGTTTAGGAAAAAATGCCTCATAGAAAATCTTTTAAAAATACTTATAAAATATTTTTTTAATTTACAATCACTCCACAGCTAAGCCACCTACTCATTAACCCCCCTTTTATGAAATAATTAACAATGCGGCGGCATTTCAAAAGTGCCCCGGGGTTACTTTCCCCAGTCCCCAGTCCCAGTCCCATTTACATTTTGATTAGTGCCAGTGCGAGTGTTTAATGCAGGTGCTTAGTGTTTAGCAAAAAACACGCATTAACAGCCGTTGATTAGTGCAAGCGTAGTAAAGTGAATAGACGTGTCCTATTTGTTTGCGCCAGAGTAACCCTGCCGCGCGCACTCTTCCTACCCCTGAGTCGCAGCTTGTCGGGTCCTAAAAACGTTTGAACGTGTTTCACTTTGTTTAGTGATTATTGTTTCAAATTCTTGAGTTTGTTTGTCCATGTTTCGTCGCTAGAAGCTTATTGTACCAATCGTAGTGGCTAAACAGTGTTGGAAACGACTTGCACTGACCACTAGCAATATCACTTGTTACTGCTAAACACACGCACTCGCACTTATCAAAATGTACACCGGCCATATGGATAAATCTAGCCTTTCTACTACCGGATTGAACGTATGAAAGAACAAGGGTGGGTCCATTCCTGGTATTTAAAAGTGAAATTTTCACAAATTATGTATTTCCGTTCCCGATATAACAACAAATTTTCATACAATAAACGTGTTTTTTTTCAAATTTTTTTGCTAGGATGGATGGTAGGACTTCGCGCACGAAGGGGCGTGAGTCCGACAAGCACTGGGCCGGTTTTTTATGTTATCAGAGTGCTAAGTGTGAGTTTTTCTTTTCGCAATCGATCGTGAGCGCGTTTGGAGTTAACTAGGAATTTGTATGTGATTTGTACAGCGCCACCTAGTGGTAAATGTGAGAAACCAGTTTACCACTAGGTGGCGCTGTAAAAATCACATACAAATTCCTAAGGAAACTCGAAACGCGCTCACGATCGAATGCGAAAAGAAAAACTCACACTTAGCACTCAGAGTGTTAAGTGTGAGTTTTTCTTTTCGCATTCGATCGTGAGCGCGTATGGAGTTTACTAGGAATTTGTATGTGATTTGTACAGCGCCACCTAGTGGTAAACATGAGAAACCAGTTTACCACTAGGTGACGCTGTACAAATCACATACAAATTCCTAGTAAACTCGAAACACGTTCACGATCGAATGCGAAAAAAAAAACTCACACTTAGCACTCAGATAGCAAACACTCATGATAAAGCTACGGCGATGGACGCCCATCATGATCTTAAGACACCAAAGATGTCAATGGTCCATAACCATTCATGTGGTGGGATGAAATGCTACATGCGTAAGTTTACCGACTACCTTACCCTCTACAACTGAATACGGCAATGAAAAGCACCGACGTGTCTTGGTTCACCACAGTTTACCAGTTTGTAGGTTCACGAGATGAGTGGTGATCTTAATCACCGCAATTTATCGACCTGATAACGATTAGTCGCCTCTGTGATTTAGTATTCCAGTGATGGTGATTCCAGTGATGGTGATATAGACAATAATCACTGGTGATTATTGTCTATATCTAGCGATAACCGACACCGACAGTTTTGCGTGCTCATCGGAGGCACGAGAGTGGTATCACACCACCCGCCAGACTCCGAGCTGGTACTGAGATTTTAGATTTTTGAGAAAACCTCGAAAAAGCCTCAATAACATTTTGCCCCTCCCGGGGGTCGAACCCAGGACCTCACGAACTCATCCGAATAGGCTAATCCCTACCACTTTTTTTTTTTTTTTTTTTTTTTTCGAAATGGCTATTGCAGTTGACCTTATGGGTCGTTACTGCGTCACCGGGCTTTTTGGGCGAGCAGAGTGCTCAACCAGAACTTAAAATATTAAAATTGGGCCTATAAACGCCCGCGCTAAGGGCTGTCTCCTGTGAGACCGGACCTCGGCTTAGTGCGACGTTCGGACTAGTGTTGGTGGGAGGAGTCGTGGCATTGCGCCCCGCGTTATGCGCGGGGCGATAAAGAAGTCTTCGCCGTCGAGACCGGCGACGACGGTGTAGTGTTGTGCGTGCTACATCTGAATCGGTGTTGTTGTTTGTGATGGTAATAGGATCGTCGGGATAGGAAGGTACATGGCGTGGCCTCCTGAACCTGGGTGGGGCGGCCGCGTCGGGCTCGTAGTCCGCCGCGGCTTTTATAAGGGGATTTTTGTGATGTGTTATTTTTTCAAAATAACGTATCGATAATTCTTTCATATATTGCATAATGGTTGGGAGTTCTAGGTCCCGGTGA
The DNA here is from genome assembly GCA_036924255.1 of Apodemia mormo. NCBI lineage: Eukaryota > Metazoa > Arthropoda > Insecta > Lepidoptera > Riodinidae > Apodemia > Apodemia mormo. The sequence continues at coordinate 35,264,324 of JAUPFN010000003.1, read as the reverse complement.
AGATCAGTATTGCGCATGTACCATGGTGCACCAGTGGCCATGCGCATGAATTTATTTTGAACGACCTGTAATTTATAGAGGTTACTAGGGGTGGCTAATCCCTACCACGAGGCAGTCATGTGTTTATATACTTAGCTAGAATTCAACGACGGATGTCAGGATTTATGTCGTAACTACTTAAAGTGGGCACTCGAGCGACGGTAATGTTCATGAGCGCACCCAGGTTCTGGGCCAGGGGGGGGCAACCGTAACATTTTAAGGCTATATTTTTATCTTATTATCTATATATATAAATAGATATATATATATATATATATATATATATATATATATATATATATATATATATATATATATATGTATATATGTATATATGTATATATGTATATATGTAGATAGTAAGATAAACAAATTCCAAATTAAGATAAACAAAATTATATATATATATCTATATATGTATATATATCTATATCTATATCAACATATATATATATATATATATATATATATATATATATATATATATATATGTATATATGTATATATGTAGATAGTAAGATAAACAAATTCCAAATTAAGATAAACAAAATTATATATATATCTATATATGTGAGTGGTTACGCAAAAAGGGACCTCAAGGGAAAATAATTGATTTCGAGTAAATCACGTTTAAAATGTTGAGTCGAAATGAGAGAGGCGCGGGGTGTTTTATGTTAGTGTCGTTAGTGAGCGACTTCGTCAGTGAGAAATAGCACGTGTTTGCGATAGCTGTATTATTGGTGACTTATTTATTCGTCTTTTACTTGTCTTTATGTGCGCGCTAGAAAAAGAAACTAGTGTGCGCTGTGTATAAGGTGTAATATTTTCAAAACTGCCTCGGCTTACATAAAAAATCATTAAAAAAAACTACGGCACCTAAAATTATTTTGATTAGAACAAAACAAAGATGAAGGACCATAGAATCAGAATTTATCAAAAAAAAAAAAACCGTTTCCAATCCCTTCAGGTCCCTTTTTGCGTAACCACTCACATATATATATATCTATATCTATATCAACATATATATATATATATATATATATATATATATATATATATATATATATATATATATATATATATATATATATATATATATATATATATATATATATATATATATATATATGTATATATGTATATATGTATATATGTATATATGTATATATGTATATATGTAGATAGTAAGATAAACAAATTCCAGGGGGGCAGCTGCCCCTTCCTGCCCCCCCTTCGGTATGCCCATGGTAATGTTACAAAGATAACATTACCGTGCCCGAGCTAACAAAGCCCGTTTGCCTGTTTACCTCAGACAAATAATAATCTAGGTATGGGAAATAAAAAAATATTAACACGGTATATTTTTATTGAGCTCCAAAATCAATAACATGAATTTAATATTGATAAAGATTAATAAGCTTGAAAATACATGAAATTATAAATTGTATTTTGATTTTATTACCATATTACAAATTAACAATAATTGTACTTATTTTACCTACTTGATTTTTTGTTTAAATATGTCGTTGTGATATGTTCTTAATAATATGCATACTAATTACTAGGTCGACTGCACTTAAGTTAGATAATTTAGATAATCTTTAAGCTATTGTTATATAAATTACCATTTGTTTCATAAATTATACAGTGTAACCTGGTTAAGGATGGCCTGGAAACATATTAAGAAACTTCGACTAGGTACTAACGTAAGAGTTACAATTTGTACTGTGTGTGGAGTTCAAATTGTGTGTGTGTGTATGTGTAGTTACTATAAATAATATAATATAATAAACTTTTATTTCTATTCTAATTGAGAAATGATAACTTATATTTAAGTAAAACAGGTCATTTAAATAATATAATCTATCAAAATTTCGCGCAATCGCGCTACCGGGCGTTAGTAGCTTCGGTGGCTTCGGCGGTCGAGTGGTTAGCGTCTAGCGAACTTAATCACGAATCGATGGGCTCGGGTTCGATTCCCGACAGGGACAAACAATTACGAGATGAGCATAGATGTTTGTATTTTTGGGTTTGGGTGGGGTGTTAACATAGACGTATATAGAACATCTACCATTATCTGTGATATATTATACGTATTAGGTATACCTACTTTGCACTAATATATACATATAATAAAATCGTAGGAAAGTCAAAACTGTCATTGAAATTTTTTAAAAGAATACTTGGGGCGTGATCTACAATCGATATCGAAGCCAAAAATATAGTTTTCAGGATTTTTTTTCTGTTTGTCTGTATGTATGTCCGGGGTAAACTCAAAATGTACTGCATGGATTTACTTCAAATTTTGAACGAATATTACCAACAGGTCGGGTCAACATATAGGCTACATATTATCACGCTACGGAGGAGGAGCTGTGCGGAGTAAACGAAGTCCGTGCGGACGAAGTTGCGGGCAACAGCTAGTATGTATATATGTATATATCATAAATGGGAAAGCTTAAGTTGGTTGAGTGTTTAGGAATCCTGATCGGGTTTGATTCCTGGCAGCATATATGTGAGCATAGAGGTTTGTATTTCATAATTGGGTGTTTATTTAACACATTTCGGCGTTCATACATGTGTTTCTATAAATTAATATCAGGTGAGTCATGTATAGATTGTTAAATAGTTAAATAGTTAAGAAGAAATAGCATTCGTTTCCAGTTAAACTTATAAGTTCAATTTTATTAGCTAAATATGTGCACAACATAAGCCTAAAATCTAATTGTCTCGTAGGTGGTCGGGAAAAATTTTCCTTATCTATACATATAATAAAATCGTAGGAAAGTCAAAACTGTACACTGAATATTTTTTTAAAAGAATACTTGGGACATAGATACAGACAAACAGGCAAAAATTCTAAAAACTATATTTTTGGCTTTGATATCGATTGTAGATCACGCCCCAAGTATTCTTTTAAAAAATATTTAATGTACTGTTTTGACTTTGCTACGATTTTATTATATGTATAGATATCAGGGAACTAGAACTGTGCTTTGTCTACTTTGTCTCTAAGAAAGAACTAGATCCATAAAGTATATTTAAATGAACTTAAGGTTATCTAATCTTCTAACGTGAAGGATGGTTTATCTTCAAACCTAGGTATATCATCGTATTAAATATGCTAACGTTAAGTTATATAGGTCTACGTCGTCTTCTCTACCGGGCTTAAAGTTTTGCATCTAATTTTGGATTCAAAAGTAATGGATTTAGAGAAATGTGAATTTTATATTTGATAAAACCATTTTAATTTTAAACAATAATCGTTTTGGATTCTATATTTAAAAAGTTTTTTTTTTGGTTTAGGTGGATGCAGTCTACGACGGGGATACAAGATATAAAGGCAGATGTATAGTAATGTCCGTAAATCTTGACTTATGATATGTTAGTCTGATAGGTACATAAAATAAATATTCAAACTTTCCAACTAACAGTTAAAGCGGTTGTCTATTTTTACAAGCATATGTATCCTAATAATCTACCTAATTAGATATTAACATTTGTTCTTTTTACAAATACTACAAACTACATAAGTACCTACAAATCAAGAGAGACCCTGAGACGAATGTTTATTGTTTTTAGTTAATATAAATTACAGATTGGTTAAATTTCGTTTCATTGTAAAGAATTCATAAATGAATACTTATTTCATACCTATTTTGAACCGGTTGAATAATGTTTTGTTAAAAATGTAGTCAAAATATGATATGGATTTATCTGATCATATTTTATATTAGCATCTAAACTTGCTATTAAAAATTTATATTTTAAATTCGAAAGCATATTATTTTCATGTAGGCCTATTCATAACCCTAAACACTATTCTAATTGCATTTCAAAGTAGTTCAAAAATAGCAGTCTATTTTTCATAACATCTACAAACATTTATTAATGTAGTTAGGTATACGCATCTAATAAACAAACATACTAATCATTTAAATTAAATTTTCATTTAGTAAATTGTCATTAAAAACGAGATTACAATTATTCTACACAACCATTAAATTAAATAGAATTTAGTGCACGCAAACAACTTGTGATTAGGCCGTTATTATTTACTTTATATTTTAAAAGTCAATCACAAGCTTTGTAAATTGTACTATCACAGATTTCTATATCATCTAGAATAACTATTTTTTTTAATATTTGGCAGTTACTTGCAGTAACAATATAATTTAAGTTGATAGTTATGCATACAGCGACTTTGTTCGCCATATAAATTAAGCCGGCTGACGGAACCGGATAAAGACCAGTTATGATGGTCGTTGCGCAGTGTGGCTTCAAACACTGCATTCCCAGGTGCGGTCCTTATGACTATTAGAAATTCTCGCCAACCTTCCTCATTTTCATTTGGAGTTCCCGCTATCATTTCTGTAACATCTACTAGTTCCAGAAGCGAAAGACGTGCGCATTCTTGGTGCATTACTAACAAATTATTTAAATACCACAGTAAGAAACCTGCAGCATCATATGCTTTGACACTATTTGTGGACATTTTCTTTCCTTTATGACATGTACACCAATGATCATCTATTCCGGCAATTTTGCAAGTACGGTTTGAAGGTATTGGCAGAAATAAACTGATACTTTTGTCGTTGGCATAGTAAGTAGAGCTTCTCGTTTTTATGTTTTCATTTTTTACAGTATTTATATTCACAAGTTCGTATAAAGTTGCATGGACATCAAAAGGAGTTGTTAAACGATGGCTATTTTCTTTTAAATTCTCATACGCTAATGAGTAGCTTTCCCGAAATGAAGGCGGCAACAATATGTGTATTAAAGGTAACCTTTCCTCTAGTCTTCCCTGTTTTGTAAATCGAATATCACCCCATCTCATTCCGTGGTCACTAAGGATAATAAGTACGGTATCATCTAAATAACCTGAGTTATCCAGATTTTGTAAAAATGTCTCATATTTCTCATCCATAATCATTGGGTAATTGAGATAATCATGACTCATGGTTACTTCCCAAAAAAATCCAAAAAGTTTGGACGATTTCAAAGTTACCGTTAATTGTTCAATGTAATCTAAAAGAACTTGGTAAAAATACTTACTTCCCATGCAAATAAATGAATTAAAATCTCTGTTATTTCCGGAATGTAATTCCGCCTCGTGTATAAATGTGTGTAAGTAGTAATCTGTCGGAGTTCTACCAAAGCCTAATTTTTCAAAATTAAAAGTACCTAAACTCGCGCTATCTTCTCCGAGAGCTGTATAGTAACCGGCATCCTTGAACCAATCCCAAATGAATGGACAGTTATCGAATGTAACTCTTACGTTAGGCCAACATGTTCTTTTTAGATCAGTATCTTTGATACCTAAAAGCATTGGGATTAAATTAGGAAATGTATTATCTCCAACCTTGTTATATCCATACAGTTCAACAGCACCTTTCCTTTTTAAATATGATAATGTTTTAGGCATTGTTCTATAGAAATTTAGTCGGGAAATAGCGTCCACTCCTATGACGAGTACGTTATAAGCAGTTTCATTTGGCATTATTTCGAATGAGTCTTCCTTGATCGAAGTAAATGATTTTTTTGGAGCAAAAAGAAAGAATTGTTCGTAAATCATTTTTTCGTTGTAATAACACAACACCCTTACAAATTCATTTTTAACTTCTATAAAATCAGCAAATTCAATACAATCTTCATACTTAACCCTATCGTCTATATCATTGGATGATATGTCATTGATTAATGATGGTCTGTAAAAAGATTTATAACAACAATATATATTAGAGTCTTCTGGAAGATCGTAGTAGGCGAGCCTGTCTGTTATTATCCATATATGCGTGTCGTTACTGTCTAGAAGTGCGGATTTTATTTGATGACATGGTTTTATATGTTTAGGTTTTTCGATGAACTTTTTTATAGTATGATCATATGGATCTAGACCTGGGATCGTGCAACCGTCTGTCTTAATTGTAAATACATCATCTTCATAAGGATATATATGTCGTTGAACATTCCACGAGGGACCTATGACGTTATTATTAACAAAAAATATATCAGACTTGTTGCTGAAGAAAAAGAGAAGAAAACTAGCTCCAAATATCACAGCAGATAAAAATATATAACGAAAACGAAAATTTGAACGACTACTCCATCTTACTGGGATTTTCGTTTGAAGAACCATTCTGAAAAAAATACAAATAAGGTAGAACAAGTTGAAACTAAACTAAAGTATATTAAATTACCAAACCAATAAGGTACCTTGAACATTTGGAAGAGTTTGTTACGTAATAGTTTTCTATGAAGCACAATAAATTAACCTCACATTTTTGTGCATTTACAACCCTTGCATCCTTAGATTTAACTCTTTATCTTTTTCATAATGCTGCTTTTGTTGAAATATTATTTGCTTTATGCGTAACTTTTTGCCTAAAAAATTAAAATTTCAACTTAGGGCACCCCTCTATTTAAACACTAATTATTTTAAAAGAAAAAAATGTGGTAACGGTAGATTCCGCAGTCCATCCCCGAAACTCCCCACTAAATAAAGACATTTTAAGCTCAAAAGAATAAAAACTATAACCATAGATTTTTTTCAGTTCAAACATCTAGTTAGTTAAAAATGAACGTATACTGATGTATAAAAAGGAGTATATTGGAAACGATGATCAATTTTGATTTTTCGAATAGAATTTAACTAAATTTTTGAGATCTAAAGTATTATTTAGCTACATAATCGATAGTTTGAAAAATTCCGTTTATGAAAAATTTTCGTCCTTGTTAAATCCCAAACAAATTGACTGATTTTGATACAATAAACAGTATTTGGCGCAGTTTTTAAGGAGAAAAGCTGATAAGATTTTTAAGTAAATCGGTATACAGATTGACTTAAAAATAATAATGTGGTTTAAGAACTTTTATTCCTCTAAAGAATTACATTAAAATTCAGAAACAACAATATCACTACGTAATATATACAAACGAGGGTATCAGTAAAATTTTACAGAAGTGCATCAACGATGTGTCGTATTGTAAAGATATGACTAGCTAACCGTACAAGGATTTAAGAGGCAAGGAAACTAGATGTGACAAGGTGAGCGCACTAACAATACTTGTAAATATTTCACTGTATACTCTATATTACTCTATTTACTGGGTATTTCATATACACATACACATACACACATACGTACAATGCATGATTTGTTTAGAGACTTAAATAATAATAAATAAAATAATAATAAATAACGAAAACGAAAATTTGAACAACTACTCCATCTTACTGGATTTTAGCTTGAAAATGGTTATTTTAAAAATATGAAGTAAATTTGCTAAAAACATAAAAAAGTAATATTTAAAAAGCTGTAACTTTTGAAAACTTGATTCTATTTTAATTTTAAGTACTCTATATGTGAGTGGTTACGCAAAAAGGGACCTGAAGGGATTGGAAACGGTTTTTTTTTTTGATAAATTCTGATTCTATGGTCCTTCATCTTTGTTTTGTTCTAATCAAAATAATTTTAGGTGCCGTAGTTTTTTTTTAATGATTTTTTATGTAAGCCGAGACAGTTTTGAAAATATTACACCTTATACACAGCGCACACTAGTTTCTTTTTCTAGCGCGCACATAAAGACAAGTAAAAGACGAATAAATAAGTCACCAATAATACAGCTATCGCAAACACGTGCTATTTCTCACTGACGAAGTCGCTCACTAACGACACTAACATAAAACACCCCGCGCCTCTCTCATTTCGACTCAACATTTTAAACGTGATTTACTCGAAATCAATTATTTTCCCTTGAGGTCCCTTTTTGCGTAACCACTCACATATATTATATTGTAGAAGGTCGAAAAATGATTGGTTGAAAAATATCGAAGTTATGTCGAAAAACAGTTTTTTCAAAATTTTTTGTCAATGATAACTCATGAACGGATATACCGATTTTAATGCAATTTATGCATTAGACGCAGCTATTTGGGGAATAGAACTGATAAGATTTTGTACTCGTTACATTAATATGGAAGTAATATTAAAAAATAGTTTCATTTTTTTTACATTTTTTCAAAATTTCTCAAAATCCTGGGCCGATTCGGTTCCAATTGTCAGGAAGTTTAAGTTGAGCAGATTCCAATTGAATGCCATCAAGCGTGTTTCGATCGGTCGAGCCGTTCAAAAGTTATGAGATGTTTACATACACACACGCACATACATACATACATACAGATATACTGAGGTCATATACGCGATATATAGATAGCCCATACGCGAGTCGCGACAATCACATTTTTGAGAGAATGCACTATGTTACAATCTGTTTCTTCTCGAAGAATCCTTAATTTTAACGCCAAAATATGTTCGTTGTATTTTTTTTATGATTTACCGGTCATTAATAGTATAGTCTGTCGGTAATTAAGTTTCTCATTTTCTAGATTTGTTTTAATCTTATTGCAGATGAACGATATATTATGCTTGAGTAAAGATTTTGGTCCCAAAATGTCTTTTGTCAGGTTGATTTTGGCGAAATGTTTTTTTGCCATTGGAACGATATAAATTAATTTCACAAAAACCCAATTTTAAATTTTTAAGTAAATAAGAAGCTGAAAATGATAATGTAATATGATAAAAAAAATATGCACTAAAAAAGTAGCTTGATATTATGTTGACTCTTCAATGTAATTTATAAATACTTTTATTGAATAAAGAAATTTTTATGTGATTTGATTAAAAAAATATTGTTTACGTAATACCTAATAGAAACTAGTAAACTTTTATTTTATAATTATAACAGGTCAAATAATAAAGCTGTTTTAATTAACAAGTTTAGTCCAATTTTAAAAGCTTTTTTTTCATTTTAAACGTTTACTTACTTAAAAAGTCACTTATTGTTAAAAATATTTCGGTAGCCTTTTAAGTGGAATTTATCCAGAACATATGTATGTCTTTCTTAATCTTAATATTCCTGCCGTATATATGCAATACCTTAAATCTTGCCTTCAGACTCGCAAAGTTAAATATGCTACTACGTTTTAGAAAACGTATTTGAACACCAGTAGTTATAATTATCCGTTAAGCATAAAATACAGTACAAACTATTAGTCCGGTGTCGCTGTGGCGGCCCGTAAAGCCAGCAACTACTGTTATTTCAACAAATTATAAACAATGTCGGCACAAGCACACAACTTTGTTTAACCTATGAAGCTGTATCTGGAGGATCATGTATATCTGGAGCCCGGATCTGGAGGATCATGTATATTTTAAACACTGCTGTCATCTTCTGAGGTCTTATCCTCTCTTTCTAACACAGCTGTATAAAAAGAGACGGAGAGACCTCATAGACAGAGATATAAGGTAAATATGTGTTTCAAGTGATTAATACGAGTGCTAGCTTCACCTATACCTAATACTTCATGGTTTAACCCCACATGAGACAAAAAGAACGCTCTTGTAAACAGCAACGGTAACACATCGTAAGGAAATTAACAAATTTCAATAAGATCCAGAGAGCATGTGACAAAGTCAAACACCGTCTCCAAATTTCCAAAACAGAAGAAAACTGTGTTTTTCAATTTTTCATAGACGGTGTTTTTCAATTTTTCATGGATATTATGAATTAAGAAAATGTACGCACAGATTGTGAATTTTTGGAAAAAAATCCGAAAGCGGTATGTTAATAGAACAGTTTGCCAATTATTTGGACAAGAGCAAGAAAATGCTTTGAGTCACATTGGGTGCGCTCTTCATTTTTCTTCTATAAAGAATGTATGTATGCATGACACATTGAAATCTATTAGGAATTTCACTTCAACACCACATAAATACTTTATGTATGTAGCTATTTCCGAAATAATTACTTAAGCACAATGCCATTTTTTACATCATTGCTTAAGCAGCTTTTTGAAATACTGTCTATGCTGACATGTTTTATTTTTTTCTTATTGATAGCGTTTATAATCTCCAAGCAATGGAAGCAGATCTAATGAAAATTAGTCGAAGAGAGATGATGAGAACCAAATTTGATCAAGGCCCGTTGATAGATAGATTATCATTAGTTAAATTTAAAGAAATGTACAAACCAACTCAGTAAACATTCAATACTTTCATATTATCTGAGCTCCTGAGAAAATTACGTTGATTTTGAAACCGGCACTAAGATTGGTAAGAAACCCAAAGAGATTAATGTAGTACGTGAGTACATAGAAGTCGTTGGTCAAAGCAATATTTGGTAGTGATGATGGTAAGGTTTGTTATTTTTTTAAACTTCCCGTTACCAGCTCTGAATATTCGAAAGCCTACTTATAATATTATGACATGGATGCTCATTTAGGACTATAGGATTTATGAGGAAAACGCAAGCGACACCTAGGCTTTGTAATAATGAAGTATAATCATTTTTTGTCTCTCAGATAATCTCAGATAATATGGACTAATATGGTTAAATTAAAACTGAAAAAAAGAAATCAAGGATTTTACAAGTAAGTACAAAGTTAATTATGTCTCGACACAATTCTACTAATTACATGATAGCTGAAATTGTCGATATGTAAAATGATGAAAAACGATTAATGCCGAATAATAATATGTAGATAATATTTCATAGGTAATCTATATATATACAAATCAATTGCTGTTTGTTAGTCTCGCTAAAACTCGCGAACGGCTGAACCGATTTGGCTAATTTTGGTTTTGAATTAATTGTTGAAGTCCAGGGAAGGTTTAAAAGGTTAGAAAATATAGAAAAAAATGTAAAAGAGTAGTTAAAAAGGCGGAACAACGTTTGCCGGGTCAGATAGTATTATAATGGAATTTAATACTGCTCGTTTTTCTATTACTATTAGAAACGATCAATTTATAAAAAATACTACCACTACATGTAATATTTGAATATAATCGAATAGAGAATCTTGGCTCGATTGTCCACTTTTTGTTAATATAAAGTATTATCACGCCGGTCCTCTTACGGGGTAGGCAGAATTATCCGATAGTTTCTTTTTTCCCGGTCCGGCTACCGAAAGACTTTCCGGTTTTTCACGTTTCACCGGCGTGATTGTTGGGAAGATGAGTGGTGATTCCCATTTACTGACTTGATAAAGGTCACTGGTTATTTCTAGCGATAATCGGGAACGTCCTTTTACGTGCTCTTCCGAGGTGTGGGAGTGCCGAATGGTGACACACAACCCGCCAAACTCCGAGCTATTATGGGATTTAGATTTTCGAATAGATTACTAAGACAATCGGTTAACCTTTTAACCGGATTAATTACTCAATACTCTATTTAGTGTGGTGGTGTGCGCGTAATGAGTTTTGTAGCTTCGCGTTGACTTTTGCGGGATAAAAAACCAGATACTGATAGATACCTCATAAAAATTAATCTTTTTTATTGGATGTTATTGGAAAATACTAGATATTTAGTGTCTTCTATAGCCAACATATGCTCTCCAATACACGGATCACCTGTTCTATATTTGTTTAATAAATATTTCCATGCATATTTTATTTGTGTCTTGAACTTTTCGTTGGTTATCAGAATTACTATTATTGATGCCGTCAAATTAATACAAAACTTAAGTCCGTAGTTTAAAATTTGAAAGAAAATCACTTAAGTTAACAAAATGTTCAGGTATATCTAAATAATGATTCAATAATGATTCAATAATTAATTATAATACATAGAGTTCTAAAAAGAATTCGAGGTACTTAGACATCTATTTAGTCCTACGTAGTACATTAATAAAGTTAGATAGTTTAATTATATTACTATCTAAAGTTGAATTGTTGCTAAAAATGTAACAAGTTCAAAAATAATTTGGTAACTTTACGTTAGAGACTGGACTATGTAATTTTAAATGGTGCTTTTTAGATATTGACATATTTTATGACAAAACTTAAATCACTAAATTTTTTAACTCGTCTAAAATCAATCAACTAATATTAGGTCAGGTGACGGATGACCCAATAAGTTATTTCTGGTACATATTTTGAATTATGACATACAAAAAATACAAACATATTTTCGCTTATGCATAAGATAACAATGTTTACTTGTACATCTTAAATCGTTTTATTGGTATTACTGATATGATAGTAATTAAACACAACTTACCAAATTAGTTTTACATTTTATTTCTACGATAATTTGATTATTTTTGTGTCAACAATTTATTGTTGTTATTAATTACAAGCATCTTCATTTTTAATTATAACGACAAAATGTTATTGCTTCTTTGCTTTAATAGAAATTGTAAATATTGTTGTGATTATGTGACTTAGACATGCTACTGAACACTGAAGAGATGAGAGAGTTGTACCAGCGTGGAGGCTGTATGGAGCATGCGCAGAAGAATCTGTCTGTTGTACAATATATTATTTTATAGCAAGAGTGAAGTTTATAAAGGCAAGATAAAAACTGTACTAAAAGAAGGGGACATTGAAACAAATTTAAAGAACGTGAGTAGGATTCTAACTAATGCCCGTTTGTTAATGCGTGGCCTCGCCCCTGGTCTCAATTTTGTGGTAACTTAAATTCAGTACCTACTTACAAAGTACTAACATATAATATGTTAAGAAAAAAGGATCTACCGTTAAAATGTGATTATTTAAGGAAAAGTCTTCTTTATCGCTAAAGTCAAAATTTATCTAGTTTTCATTCTTTAGGTATTTGTTTAGTTGGAGTCTGGAGAGTTAAACCTCCTAGTTCAAGTCTGGTAAACATTTATTGGGATTTGGCATCAAGAAATTACTTTGCCCCATGCCTCGGCAACACAAATCGGTAAACCGAGTGTCTTAAAATATTAATAATAGGTACATATGCCTGTTGCTTTTTTAAATCCAATGAATATACAAATTATTATTGAACTAAACTTAAAATCTAGTTTAATAATATGATTTGTTCGTCTGTCGTAATGTTCCTCTAAGTTTATGGACAAATATATCGACGGGTCCTACGTAAGTTGTCGTAACTTAAAAAATGCGATTTTTGTTTTATTTATTTATATTTCTCTCTCCACTCTCCACTTTTATAGATCTTTTACTCGGCGTAGACCGTAAATAGCATGAATGATTGCAAGCCAAAACCCGCTTTTTACCCGACTACAGGAGGGTATTGTGTTATTACCCGACTGCAGGAGGGTATTGTGTTTATGTTTACCAGTCTATATATGTATGTATGTATGTATGTTTGTTCCTATGTGGCGTTCTAGAGGCCAAACTCGTGGGCCGATTTTGATGATTCTAATGTCAATCGATTCGTCTTAACCTTGCGAGTGTCACTAAAGACATGACATTTATAAGAATTCACCATGGAAACCACCAGGCGCCATATTGTCAAATTTAAAAAAATAAATATTGATAAAATATGTTATGTGAACGTGAACGTTGAATAGGTATTTAAAAATCATTTTCGGTTTCACTCATCATTTTTCATTTTAAATAATAGTTTAATCCTAATTGTAACACGTACTTTATACATACCTATATACCTACTCCAGTATTTCGTTATTCGGTCTCCATTACATAAATCATTTGGACAATATTTTCAACCGACGAAAAAACGGAGGTAACCAGTTAGATTGTTGGAATTGGATAACATTTGAGTATGATGATCTAGGTATTTAGGCATCCAAGCACGTGTAATAAATCTCGTAAGTTTATGTATACTTCATTGATATAAAAATTATCCCTTTATATCAATGGTATACTTGTATGTTTTGCGATTTTTTCGGTACATAAAGACATATCGAGATAAATATTTTTGATTTAAATAAGGTTATAATTCAATTTAGCGAACAGTCTAAGTTTCATCAAAATCGGTTCAATAATATTTACCCCGTGTTGCTCCAGGCTTCTTTGAAGAATATGCCAACTGCTGATCTACTAGGCAGGTCGTAAAAGGCGATCGATGGGCTATTTCCGTCACTACCATCGTGACTACTAAGTATCAGTGTTCTGCAACATCTCGCCCGGGTAGGTATTTGGTACCACCGCCTTACTTATTTCTGTCACAATAGCGTCAACGCTTGTCATTGTCATGTTCCGGTTTAGAGGGTAAGGTAGCCAGTAGACTTAAGCATGTGGCATTACCACCCCGCCACATAGATAGCACCACACCATAAACAACTTTGGTGTCTATAGGTGATTGTTTCTATTTCCATATTTCCATCACGAAAGCCATCTGCTTACAACACCCAATCGGGATAATTCATAAACAAATAATATACATGTCACTCGTGATTCGTGAAACGATCAACTCCGAACTCCCTAGTGAAACAAATACGTCGCCGAATATTCGCCAAAATCACTATTCATGACATTTTTACCTTAATACTGAATTATATTTATTGAACATTCAAACCTAGAAATGCAAACGTTCGTACTTTTGAAACAAATAGTTAGGGTTGCTAACCACTTAAGCAACAATGGCGCGGTCAGGGACTTTCGTTATGTATCGTACTAGCTGTTGCCAGTGACTTCGTCCGCGCGGACTTCATTTACTCCGCACAACACCTCCCCCGTAGGTGATAGCGTATAATATGTAGCCTATATGTTGACCCGACCTGTTAGTAATATTCATGCAAAATTTGAAGTAAATCCATGCAGTACTTTTTGAGTTTACCCCGGACATACATACATACAAACAGACAAACAGACAAAAATTCTAAAAACTATATTTTTGGCTTCGATATCGATTGTAGATCACGCCCCAAGTATTATTTTAAAAAAAATATTCAATGTACTGTTTTGACTTTCCTACGATTTTATTATATGTATAGATTAAGATAGCAAACAAGAAGATGGAATGAGAATCTATCGCTTATAGACTACAAAGACTTTAATGGTGCGTTGCAATCCGTGTGGCGGGATGTCAATGCCAAATGCATAAGTCTACCAGCTGCATGCTTGTCATTATCGTGTTCCGGTTTGGAGGGTAAAGCTCCAAACCGGAACACGACAATGACAAGCATTGACTCTTTTGCGGCAGGATAGGTAAGACGGTGGTACCAAATACCCGGGCGAGACGTTGCGGAACTCTACCACTTAGTAGTCACGATGGTAGTGAGTCGTGACACATATAGCCAATCGATTGCATTTTACGACCTACCTGGCAGAATGGCAATTGGTCAATTTAACTTCTCGCTAGGGAATTGAAAATTTTCAAATTTCGGAACGTCCTTGGTTTCACCCCAAATTTGGGTATTTATCAGAGTGCTAAGTGTGAGTTTTTCTTTTCGCATTTGATCTTGAGCGCGTTTGGAGTTTACTAGGAATTTGTATGTGATTTGTACAGCGCCACCTAGTGATAAACGTGAGAAACCAGTTTACCACTAGGTGGCGCTGTACAAATCACATACAAATTCCTAGTAAACTCGAAACGCGCTCACGAACGGATGCGAAAAGAAAAACTCACACTTAGCACTCAGATCTCGAGTTTTGAAATCCCAACAAGCTGCTCTATTTTTAAGATACCGGTTCCATTCATAATTTTAAATAAGTAGGTACCACAGAGGTCGGTATCTAATAGTTTAGGATACCTATAAGTACCTATGTATGTATAACAATTTAAATGACTCGCTTATTTTCCCATTTATAACAGGTACTTTATACGTATACTTTAATTTGTGTTTCGTTATTCTGCCTTTACAACGGGGGGATTAATCTATACATCTATACAAATAAATAAAATTGGAGTGTCTATTTGTAATATTAAAATAACCGCTTTTTATTAAATGCGTATGGATGTATACACGGTACATATACCAAAATAACATTTTTTACAATTTTTGTCTTTCTGTCTGTTTGTTCCGGCTAATCTCTGGAACGACTGGACCGTTTTTGACGGGACTATTACTGACAGCCAATGTGACAGGGAGTAACTTAGGCTACTTTTTTCGAATTTTTACTACGCGGACGAAGTCGCAGGCTCAGCTAGTATAAAATATAAATAATATAGGTAAATTGAATATTATATTGAACAATGGAAAGGGAGCGATGGGAGTTATAAAGACAATAGAGTGGCCAGCTCCTCGAATGGACCAATTAAAAGCAATGTTCTTGGAGTGGAAGTCAGAATCAAACCATCGACGACAGAATTCTATGCACTTCGTGGACAGCCAGATTAGATCTCTAGAAAGGTAATAACATAGAATACTGGAGACTAACAGAAGTCAATGTACATGTAATATTCGAGCAACGCACACATGACACCTCTCACAGACGCGATATCTCGGAATGGTTTGATACAGTTTGTTCCGCACCAGTCCGAGATATCGCGTCCGTGAGAGGTGTCTATGTGTGCTATGCTCGAATATTATTTGAATGTAACTTTGACTTCTGTTAGTCTCTAGTATTATGTGCTAATAATCAGTAGTGTAGACCATCGCAAGTTACGCAATAATACCCACGATATCTCTGAATTAAATAATAAGATTGCGTAATTTAAAGAACTAACTAAAAAGTATAAAATAAAAAAATATTAAAAACAAAAAACCCGACTGCATTAATCTTGAAAAAAGATTCATTACCTTAAATAAAAACTAAAAAGAAAGGAACAAGCTCAGTAGTTTAGAATCATGTTAAGTAATAATAAATTACTACACCATTGAAATAGTTCTATAATCGATGTACATATAAAACAATTCATGATTTTTTTTCATCACAGAACAATTAACAGTCGGGGCCCTGTGTGAATATTTGATAGCTAAAATTGAATGGGCCCCGACTGTTAATCGTTCTGTGATGACAAAAAAAATCATGAATTGTTTTATATGTACATCGATTATAGAACTATTTCAATAGGGTAGTACTTCATTATTACTTAACATGATTCTAAATTTTTTCTTAGTTTTCATTTAAGGTAATGAACCTTTTTTCAAGATTAATGCGGGTTTTTTGTTTTTAATAATTTTTTATTTACTGGCGAGATTCTCAATGACGCATCGCGCATAGCGTTTAGTCGCATTTGATCAGGTCTGAGGTGGCTGTCCATTGATGATTTATCAAGCACTATTTAATTATTAAGGAAGAAAAAGAAAGAAGAAATTATGTATTCCTTAGTACTTTTCCTGTGCACTGTTCGTTACAAGGTTTCCACAAATATAAGGGTTAACTGGAAGAAAATATTTATAGGCGTTAGACCTGCTAGGCCGTACCTATGTAAAAGGCCAAAGATTGTCTATACAAGTCGTCAGTAGCCGGTAGATTTATGCATGTGGCATTTTTTCGTTGCATTTGTTTTTGTTTATATTTCGAATAAAATATGTCAAGCCAAACGCAATAGCCGTAGCGGTCTGACCACGGAAAATTGGCGCTTGTGATTTTTCGCGCGGCGCGAATGGTGAAGCGTCTGGCGTCTGAAACAAATTAATGAGGAAGTACTAAACATGCCACGCGGTGCAGCGACCGGCGGGGCGACGGACGATTTTTGACGAGCGAATCGGGGGCGCGGTGCGGAACGCGGCGAGCAAGTGAGACAAATGTATACATCAGCACAGAGCATGGCGGCGGCCTTAGCGTATAGTCTAGGAAGCAGAGTGGTTTAGTTGTAGTTGCCGAGGAAATACACCATGAACATTTTAACTTCAATTTTCAAATACATACTAGGCCAGTAATTTGTAAGTCTGGTCACCACATCAAAAATATAAACAAAGAGATAAAATTTTTCTTTCTTCCCAAAATGTTGAATATTCATAAGAATATAAGTAGTGTCGCCAAAAGATCAATAATTTTAATCTAGAAACGCCATAATGTCGATAGTATCGATAGTATTGAAAGCTGCAAGTAAATAAACTATCGATTGCGTCGATAGTATCAATCATTGATAGTATTGTTAGACAATATTGCATTGACTATCGATATATTCGATACTATCGATAGTTTGTACAATCGGCAGCATCGGTCAGTATTAGAATAAAGTTGACTATCGATAGTTTTGATAGTATTGATACTATCGATAGTAATTGTGATTAATGCAATATTAAATAGCAATACTATCGCTAGTATCGATACTTTTTTTTAATTTGATCGTTAATTTTTTTAATCATGAATATTATCGATGCTATCGATTGTATTGCTGTTTATTGATAGTATTGTACTTGTTGAGGTAATGAAACCCTATCGATAGTGGACTATCAAGCGGCAACACTATAAATCAAAGGTTTCGAGTTTTGACGCTCATTTCAAAAATTTGTCTTGATATAGTACGTATTTCTCATACTTCTTGTGAAATTCAACGTCTATATACTATACCCCGATTCTTATTTAAATCATGCATTACATATTCTCTTCCAAATAGTAAGTGTTGAAGTACAAAACTACTCCCCTCTAAGCAAGTTAAAAATAAATAAAGAGAGATAAAGTTGAAAAAGTCATCTTGCTCTCGGATTATACTGGTCGCGGCAGGGGACGCCAGTTCCCGTGGCCTGAAAATCGGCGCGCGCGAATTTTCGCCTCGCCCGCCGCGCCGTCGCGTCGCCACCGCCCGCGCCGGTTTGAGTGGCTGAGCGCGGCGGTAAGATAATTTCAGCGTCCATCGTGAATGCATGTCCGGTCCGGAACACACTAGCGCACTCGCAAGCGTGTAAAATGCGTTTGTAAAGGCTTGGAGCTCGTGGACGCTTGCAAGACCTTACAAGTGTGAAAACGTAGAACGTAAATAAAATGACGATGGCTTATTGTTTGGCCGGAGTATGTAGCAGTGTTATTGTCCGTAACTTGGTTCGCTGGTAAAAATGTTATCCAGTCAATATTTTTAGATAAATACTAGCTGCACCCTGTCGTCTAGTTCTACATATCTATAGTCTGCAAAAGTCGAAGTAATATGAAAAATTTTTTTTTTTTTTAATTTTCGTTACGTACGATAAATCCCACATAAATCCCCCGATTTTGATCCAATTTACGCTATTTGATGCAATTTTTTCTTAAATAGAAAAGCTGATTACATTTTTAAGTCAATCAATCGGTAACACACACACACACCCACACATGCATACTGACGTACTGACGTCATAATGAAAATAGTCGGAACAGCTTCTCAGGCTCTCACGTGGAGATTTGATGAAAATTTGATTTCCGAAAATTGGGGCAAAATCGGTAACTTTCATATCTACCACACACGTAGTTTGCATTGCTGTGATGGCCAACTACGAAACCCAATATTGCGAGTGGCTCGACACGCACTTTTACACATTATTTAATTAATTAATATGAAATTATCATGTCAATAATTTGCTTAATACATTGTATAAATGCAGTAAATAAATGGTGCTTCTTAGTAAGGTGCATGCGGTGATTAAGTTATTATTAATTTAATAGATACGATTTGCGCACCACGACCCTCTGCGTGGTTAAAATTTTTCGGAATATATAATACTAGCTGTGTCCGCGACTTCGTCCGCATCGAAAAAAGCCTAAAATAAGAGTCCCGGGGTTTTACCCGCATAGTTCGATAGTTAGGTAAATATAACCTTAGCGATAGTCTGAATATATACTACCTGTCTGTATACGAAATATATATGTAGCTATTTAAATATAGTGGCAAAGAGTTCCCCCGTATTAGTCCGGGCTCCTTTGAAAAATAGACCAAATGCCGTTCTGCCAGGCAGGTCGTAAAATGCGACCGATTGGCTATACATGTCACTAGCATCGTGGCTACTAGGTGGTAGAGTTCTACATTATTTCGCTCGGGTTTGGTCCCACGTTTTACCTATTCCTGCCGCAATAGCGTCAGTGCTTGACACTGTCGTGTTTCGGTTTGGAGGGTAAGTAGGTAGGGTAGGTAAAGTAGCCGCTAAAATTATACGAGGCACTAAAACTCCGCCACGAGGGATAGCAACGCACTATTAACATCTTCGGTGTCTATAGATGATGGCTGTTTCTTTTCCTCAGGAGAGCCATCTGCTTGTTTAGTATCTTATCTTATGATAGATATATAAGAAAATACAATATTTAACAATAGTTCACAGAAATAGATAAACTAAATTGAAGTGAATATTATATAATTTCAACTTCAGACTAAAGGATCGACAACTCTTAAATAAATTTAATATAAAAAACTTACATAAAATTGAGTACTTTAAACCGGGTTATGAAGTCGACTGTAAAATAGGTTTCGGCATATTGTTATCAAATAGCAATTGTTTGAACTTGCTAATTGCTAACAAGTTAATAACGATTGTAGGTTTCATGTAAACAAACATAGCATGCAAAGCCAACAACTTGTGTGGTAAAAAATTTAAATTGAAATTAAGACGTACTGAAAGTTACTCAGTAATTTAGAAACAGTCAGTGGAGACTGGCAGATCGAGGATTTTTGTTTGGAGGGCTTGGATGAGCCGAGTTTTTATCAAGGAAACACAAAATAAGAATAGGTACATTGCCTCGTTGTCTGCTCGATAACCTATCGAATCATGTCTCCCCCCTTCAGTTTACCCACTTTGGTTCTCGCTACCGCGGTTACTTTAATACATAATTTTTTACTTCTAAGTAGGTATCAGACGAGAAAAATAGCACCTAGCAGATAACGTAAGCACTTGTCTTAATACCTTTGGGGTTTAATGCCTTCAATTACGCTTGCCTCTTTTTGTTATGAGATGTTGTGGAAGTACTCAGGTAATTCAGGGGCTTACCTTTGGCATTAACTTTACTTTGCCTACTAGGAAAAAAAACTGGCGTGATGATACTATTTTAGTGTTTGTGAAATAAATATATTTTAAATATTACCAACAACTTAATAATTGTTTAGCTTAAAAATACTTAAAGCTGTACAGTTGCGTATTAATATTCAGATATAGCGCCTAAAGCTTACGCGAAACTCTAAGAAATAACTCATGAAGGTATCTTATACCGATAAAAGCATTTTTTTACACTATTGCACGGCTGCAATAGAACTTTAAGTTCTATTTGAGCTGCTTTATGGGTGTAAAAATGCTTGATTGCTGCTTGGGAAACTTACCCACCTATTTAAAATTTATTATTAGCAGCCAAACACGTATTGAACGTATATTAACTTATTAAGTAAACACCTTAGTTAAATATGGAATAGGTAGTTACGAGTATTTTAGTTTTTTTATGTTATATAGCAAACGAGCAGATGGCTCTCCTGATGAAAGAGACAACCATCGCCTATAAACACCAAATATGGTAATGGTGCGTTGTTACTTGCTATCAATGTGCCGAGGTGTTGTCTTAATTCTAATTGCATAAGTTTACCGGCTACCTCGCCTTTCAAACCGGAACAAGACCGGACAAGGATTGCCACTAAATTCCTGCAAAAATAGATTGGCGGTGGTATCAAATACTCACGCGAGACGTTGCAAAACTGTAGCCTAGCACCTTGTAGTCACGATGTTAATGTCTCGTATAGCTAATCATACTTTCTTACAAACAGTCTGGCAGAATGGCAGACGGTTTGTTCTTCAACCCCTTTGAAGGCCCGGACCAACTCAAGGAAAAATTTTAAGATAAGTAGGTAATGAAAAGTTGACTTAGGATGCATACCTACTACAAAATAAGAAAGTGAAGACAGTATCATCTAAACAAGATTTGTCATGGTTGGACTAAGATTTGGGTAGGGGCTTGATCCCCTGTCCTCTTATAGATACACTACGGAGGGCACGGTATTGCCTCCGCCAAGGCGAGCCAAGTGAAGCTCAAGGACACTACAGGCTACCTTTCCTCGAAGCGCTTCTTCGATTATTTGCACTTTCATAACTTAGGTTTTGATTGCATCAGATAAACAAAATTCTCGGGATATTATTTCAATAGTAGGCTTATTAAACGTATAAAGTTTCAAAAGAATAATTTTTATATTTTATTGATATCTGAAACAACCCGATTTTAATGATCATCAAAACTCTTAGGTTACTTCCTTTTGATGCTAGAGGTCTGAAAATTAATACGTATAGTGACTCCTTATTATTAATAATAAAATAAATATTTCAGGATTTTTAGTAAATCACCCCCCACCCTTTAAATTAGGCGGTCTAAGTTTGTATGGCTTACAAACAGAAGTGACATCTTTGGTCACATCCCTCTAAAATATTTTCAAGTAAGTACAAGACGAAACCATATTGCACGTCCTGTCAAAAAATTAACAGATCTTATGTAGAACCAATGTTCTAACTCTACACGCCCTACCTTCACAACATATGTGGCTTGGCTGTTTTTCTACCGTCAAATGGGCATAAGGGGAAAAATTAATACACTGCTTATTACTTTTTTAATAATCAAATGTTTTTTTATAGAAACAAAGCAACCTAGCCACATATTTTGATTAAGGTGTAGAGTTTATTAAGCTAGACTTGTAGAGTTAGGGCATATTGTTATCAACTTTCTAATTGTTAACAAGTTATATAATAACGATTGTAGGTTTAATATATTACGTACTAGAGAAACCACGCTAAGTAGAAATCGTGTTCCATATAGTTAACACTCGCTGCAGCGTTGAAATAATAATAAATCGTCTAACCAAAATCAAAATTAAGCAGTGCTGTAGCGTATAATAGAGTATAATAAATATTCCCGACGAAAATGTCGTAACCACCGTGAATTTCATGTCGCTTACGCGTTTCATTTAACGAGTAGGTGCAGTGTATGGACTTCACTTTAGTGGAACACAAGTAGTGTAGCGCATGCTTTATCTAGTACGTTAGTACATAGAAGTCTTTGACTCTTTATGACATTCGATAATATTGACGTAAAATTAACTTTTTATTATTTTATAGATGGAATTTTGGTGTATTTTTTTCTCTATTGCTGTAGAAGACGAAAATCTATACATATAATAAAATCGTAGGTAAGTCAAAACTGTACATTGAATATTTTTTAAAAGAATACTTAGGGCGTGATCTACAATCGATATCGAAGCCAAAAATATAGTTTTTAGAATTTTTGTCTCTATGTCTGTTTGTCAGTATGTATGTCCGGTGTAAACTCAAAAAGTGCTGCATGGATTTACTTCAAATTTTGCATGAATATTACTAACAGGTCGGGTCAACATATAGGCTACATATTATCACGCTATCACCACGGGGGAGGTGCTGTGCGAAGTAAACTAAGTCCGCGCGGACGAAGTCGCTGGCAACAGCTAGTTATAAAATAAACTTCACATTAATCTATACATAAAAAAATCAATTGCTGTTCGTTAGTCTCGCTAAAGCTCGAGAACGGCTAAAACGATTTGGCTAATTTTGGTTTTGAATTAATTGTTGAAATCCAGGGAAGGTTTAAAAGATGAGAAAATATAGAAAAAAATAAGAGTAGTTAAAAGGGTAGAACAACGTTTGCCGGGTCAGCTAGTAAACAAATATAAATTGGACATAAAATGTGATGTCATTGAATGTAAGATGCAGGTTTTATAGGTGTGTCCATACAGTTACACATATATCTAATGATGTAGCAACGGTACGTGTAGATACCTTATCACTTATGAGTGAAGGGGACTTTAATTTATTATCTTATGAAAGGGGGTACCGAAGTTGTAACGCATGCGCTTTGCTCAAGAGACATTGACAGAACCTAGAGGGCAATCCACTGTAAACGCACACTTAGTTTTAATTTTTCTAGTAGAGCCTTTGAAAAAATTTATTCATTATTTGCCCAATAAAAGATATGAATGAGGACCACGTCGTTCTTCCTGGAGGTAATATGATATTTTAATTAAAGCTTATTTGGCAATTGGAGGGAAAATCGATAACTTAATAACAGTAGCATAACCTAAAAATTCCGTGAGCTTTTCGATTGAATATCTTTAAAAATTCATGTATTTTTTATTGGATTATAATTGCACCAGATTTTGATATAATTTCATAGTAATTGGTAATATTTTATTAAAATTTTAGATAAACTTTATACATAGAGCTTATAATTTTTATTTTACTTGAGTACTATGCTAGGTACCTTTGTAATTTAATATTTAATATGTAGTGTGTAGTTTGATACTTTTATTACATTTAAGCAGTGTGAAAAATATGTATTAAAGCGATTTAGTAGGCATAGACACATTGGGATACTACGACAATAAATAAAAACATATGTACTTCTATTTTTAAATTATTTGCCAATTCTTTCCGTGTCAGTGTGGCTCTAGGTCCATTTTGAAGAATGAAACATCTGCCTTTCTGGCAGTCAGTTCGAAAGTAGAATGATTGGCCAAACATGTCATCGTGACTACTAAGTGGTAGAGCTCTGCAAAGTCTTCCCCGGGTTTGATACCACCGTCTTACCTCTTTTTACCGTAATATCGTTGTTGTTTTTTGCTGACGCAATTGCGATTTGGAAAGTAAGGCAACCGATAAACTAATGCAGGAATTATTTTGTTCCCGTCACTGCAATGGCAACATAGTGTTTATATTGGTGTTTATAAGCTGTTTTTGAGGAGAACTATCTGCTTGTTTGCTATCCTATAATATAAAAAAAAAAATTAATAAAATTAATTTATTACCGTACAGGGCAAATGTTTTTCTGTTGTTATGGAGGAAATATTAGTACATACAAGTTGTATATTATTATTTATACATATAATACATATAATAAAATCGTAGGAAAGTCAAAACTGTACATTGAATATTTTTTTAAAAGAATACTTAAGGCGTGATCTACAATCGATATAGAAGCCAAAAATATAGTTTTTAGAATTTTTGTCTGTTTGTCCGTTTGTCCGTTTGTCTGTTTGTCTGTTTGTCTGTTTGTCTGTTTGTCTGTTTGTCTGTTTGTCTGTTTGTCTGTTTGTCTGTTTGTCTGTTTGTCTGTTTGTCTGTTTGTCTGTTTGTCTGTTTGTCTGTTTGTCTGTTTGTCTGTTTGTCTGTTTGTCTGTTTGTCTGTTTGTCTGTTTGTCTGTTTGTCTGTTTGTCTGTTTGTCTGTTTGTCTGTTTGTCTGTTTGTCTGTTTGTCTGTTTGACTGTTTGACTGTTTGTCTGTTTGTCTGTATGTATGTCCGGGGTTAACTCGAAAAGTACTGCATGAATTTATTTCAAATTTTGCATGAATGTTACTAACAGGTCGGGTCAACATATAGGCTACATATTATCACGCTATCACCTACGGGGGAGTAGCTGTGTAGAGTAACGGAAGTCCGCGCGAACGAAGTTGCGGGCAACAGCTAGTTTTAATATAAAAATGCAGTGTGACCTAAATACGCACTCTATGCACGCTTTACCGGAACCTAAATAATATTTTTTATAAGTTAATTATTTTTGAAGCGACTAAGAACTTATTAGGCGACTAACTACTTGGTTACAAAACAAAAAAACTTGAGAGGTGTCAAAGGACACCCGGATGGAACAAAGTTCCTTTTATTATTATTTAAAAAAATGCTGTATACACTCAACAAAAATAATCGTCGCGACACCACACTTATTTTTATTATTTACAAATTATTATTATTTACAAAAAACCTGTATACACTCAACAAAAATAATCGTCGCGACACCACACTGTTTAATGCGAAATAGAAATGAAAATATCTGGCTTGCTTTCTATAAGAGAGAGAGAGAGAGAGAGACAGACAGAGAAAAATCCGGACGCCGCACAGCTTACAATACCTTACTATAGCAAAAAGTGTAGCGACAACTTTTCGTAAGAATTTTTTCCGTCTAGCCCCCTTTCACAACGCGCGATAAGGAACTTCGTTCCAATAACTTTGGTAGCGATTAAATATTTTAGCAACAATTAAAATATAATTAAAAAACGTAAGATTTATAAAAACTAAATACCTAACGGCTGCTACTTTAAGATAGCAAATATATTAAACGGGGAAAATGAAATAATTGGTGAGGTATGGGATGATCTAATGATCTGACGGGAATCTACATAAAAAAATATACCAATTAGGATGCAAATTTTTTGAAGTGAAAACTTCTTTAGGCGCGTTGAGCGTTTTGGTAGAGGGTAAAATCCTCGGTTCGCGTCACCGACATGCTAATGATAATAGTATATCTATAGCTATGTTTTGCATATAGTTTTAATTACTCTCAACTTAATAGTTCCGTTTTCACTTCTATCGGCAGTCCCACGACTGCTACTGTTTTTTTTTTAATGTATTTCTTTGTTAGAATTTTTTAGCACACCTTACTCATCACTTATGAAGTTTTGTGGAGCGAGTAAATGCGGAGCAACATGTCATCCTGACAGTCTTATTCTCAGTTGGAACGCATACTATTTTACACGTGCTATAAAATAATATACGATACGTGTAACTGAAGCTGTCTATTATCACGGCGTATAGCACTTTATTTTATAGAATAGTAAATACGCAGTTATTTTTACTGATAGATAGTGATAGCCATTGTCTAAAGACATCGAATAGGTTTAAAGGACAAAGTCAAAATACCACATGCGTTTATTGGCTATTTTACTCTCTAAACCCGAACTCGGCAGCACCGTCATGCACTGACGCTGATGCGGTAGGATTAGGTAAAATGGTGGTACCAAACCCGTTTGAGACATTGCAGATATCTACCACGAGGCGAGAGAAGGCTAGTAGATGTTAGTTATATCTACTAGCCTTCTCGCGCCTTTTAAGATGTGCCTAGCAAGAAGGCATTAGGGACCCGGATCAATACGAAGAATGAAAGGCTTGAACGATGTTAGTTATTAAATAATCAGATAGCTATTTTCAAATCCTTTGTTTCTTTCATTATTCCCTATTCCTGCCGCAATAGTGTCATGCTTGTCCTTGTCATGTTCCGATTTGGAGGGTAAGGTAGCCGGTAGACTTATACATGTGGTATTAAGACCCTACCACAAGGATAGCAACGCATCATTAACATTTTTGGTGTCTATAGGCGATGGTTTCTCTTCCCATCAGGAGTGATACCTGCTTATCTTATGATATAAAAAAACAAATAACATTACCTTTGAATAAATGCGAAGATGCAGGTGCTAATTTGTAAATTAGCGTCAGTATTGTCGCATTCAAAAAGATCTTAAATAACCGTAAAAATCTACACATATTAGCTGAAGAGGAATTTTATTTAATAAAACGATTTTTAATTATTACAACCTATGTTTTTCAGGTTCTGGCCCTTATCTTCCTCACACTGATCCCGTGGCCGGGGCCGTCAGTTTTCAAGATCACTTGCTCTCGTGACAACTCAAAAATTGTGAGAAAAGTGATACAAAACAAATGGTTACCAGTTTTGGAGAGATTTCAGGTATATTATTTTATTATTATGTAGTAAGTTAACCCAAATCGATAAGCAGTACAATATAATATTCCACAATCATTCAGCCGCCTACAAAGGCGCAAAATCCTTGATTTAAAATAAAAATAAGAATTGTTTTATTTACCACACAGTACTATACATGTACAGTAAATAACTATAACATGCATACAGATAAGAGAAAAATAGTCAACAAATACAATAAACAAAGAAAATAAAACATATTAAATTTTTAAAAGACAAAGTTACAATTTATACAGCATATTTACATTTAAAGAAAAAAAGAACGTATTATGTATAGCAGCATGATGGTAAAACGGTAAGCCATTCAGCAAACACATAGGTTGACAAGTATTATCAACCCTATAGCTGATTTTCTGTGCTACCTTTGTATATTAAGACAAAGCTGATGAAAATTAGTAGCTGTACTTTTCCCATGTTGGTTCCGGGCTCCTTTAAAGAATAGACCAACTGCCGTTCTGCTAGGTAGGTCGTAAAAGGCGACCGATTGGCTTTGTGAGTCACTACCATCGTGACTACTAGGTGGTAGAGTTCTGCATTGTCTCGCCCGGTCCTGGTACCACCGCCTTACCTATTCCTGCCGCAATAGCGTCAGTGTTAGTCTCTGTCGTGTTCCGGTTTGGAGGGTAAGGTAGCCGGTAAACCTATGCATGTGGCATTAGACCTCACCACAATATAGCAACGCACCATTAACATCTTTGGTGTCTATAGGCGATGGTTGACTCTTTCCATCAGGGACCCATCTGCTTGTTTGCTATCTAATGATATAAAAAAGCAGTATCTAAAGGGAGACTGTTGTATCAGGTCAAATATCATTGAACAAATCTGCTTATAGTCAATGGGCTGATTGCGTGATGACTAAATTAAAAAAAAATTAGTAAGTTACGGGGCGAAGAAGTAGCATTACGAATTGTATAGGAAAATATAAGGTTTAAGATTTATTTATTCTTATAAAGACAAAAACAGTCTACACTTTTCATCGTCGGCGTTTGCTGAAATTTTAGTATAATACGTAGGTCTAATAGGTAGGTTTTGCGTAACTTAAAAAAACAACATGTTATAACCAAAATATTATGTTTATTGCTTTTCAAAATAATCTCTTTTACATTTTAAACATTTTTTCTTGCGATCGAACCATTTTTTAAAACAGGAGGACCACAGGTCTGAAGGTATATTTTCTACGTGCTACGCTATCATTGACTCTTCGGAGTTGGTAAAAGTAAAACTTCTCATCAAATCTTTGATTTTGGGGAAAATACAGAAATCACAGGGTGTTAGGTCGGGGCTATGCGCAGGATGAGTGACGAGATGTAATTTTTCGAAAGCTAAAAATGACTTTGTTTTGTTGGCCGTGTGTGAAGAAGCGTTATAAAGGTGTAGGAGAATGCGGCTTTTGGGTCGTCTTTCGCGAACTTTTTCTAATTCAGCAAACTATCGCCTCATGGTGCTCAAACAAGGTGCTTCTCTCCCAAAAGCATTTTGAAGACGAGCGGCACAGTCTTGAGGAGAAAGAGAACTTTTAAAATCATAAAAACTCCGATCCCAAATTACGCAGGCCCCGCCACATTCTCACCGATACCGACAACCCGATAACTTTGGTAAACGGAAGATACCAAAACACTACACATCTACACACACGCGATACCTTGCGCCGTCGGCGGCGCCGAGGACCTGACCCCTGTTTCATCTTCTCACCAAGTACAAACTTCAGCAGATGAACAAAACCATGTCACTAACCCTCTCCTCGCTAATTACGACCCCACCCTAAGCCGACGGTCTCACAGGAGAAACCCTTAGGGCGGAGGGCGTATAGCTCCACAACTTTAAACTATGGCTGAGCACTCTGCTCGCTCACGCATCCGGTGAAGTTATGAAGGCCATTAAAGCCAGTAGCGATTCAGTCATTCTAAAAATAAGAAATTTTTAATTTCTTAAAGGTGTGAGTTATGATCGCAATTATTGATTTTGATTTTTCAAACGCTGTCTCGAGACAAAATTAATTGGTTGATAAATCTCGAAGTTATGTTGAAAAACAATATAATATATAGGTCATTCCATGTCAAATCGACCAATAGTTGGAATCGACCCCTTTCGATTTGGATGAATTTTGGTCAGAAGTTTTCTTTTATCATAAAACGAAGTTCTGCCAAAGGAAAAAAAAAATTTTTTTTCGAAAAATATGCAAATTCAAAATTTTGCGACTTTTCCAGTTTTTCAATTTTGTTTTTGCAATATCTCGAATGCTATTATAGATACAGGAATGGGCTTTCGTTTGTTTAAAAGGGGACACTTGGGGCTATTGATAAAATATATTTTGGAAAAAAATTATGAAAAATGCTAAATTTGTAAAATTTTGAAGTTTTGAAAATCGTCAAAAATGAAGACCGCCATGAAAATTTTGGCTCAATTTTTTTTGTATGATACTTTGTAATGATCTTAAAAGATCCTGAAATTTTTGGATAGGGTTTTTTTATTTAAAAAATATTAATTTTTGAATTTCAATAAAAAAAATTAATTTCAGAAAAAAAATATTTTTGTTTTTTGCAACTTCTATACAAGTTAAAGTTATGCAGATACATAATATTGTAATTTTGAGTACTTACAAATCAAAAATTCAATTTTACATTCAAATTTACTTTAATAACAATTCAAATTTAATATTTATACGTGTGCCCTTTTCAAAATGAATTAATAAAAAGTAACATAGATGATCATGTTTATTACTGTTTATTCATATAAAATTTTTGTTACAATGACAAAGGATTAATACAAGTATACTAATCAGATTCTGTTTGTCTTTCAGTCGTTGGCCAAATATATAAGGCTTCGTAAAACAGTTTATGCTCATCAGGAACATACATATTCAATTTTTTTCCAGTCCTCCATTTTTTTAATATTAATAGGTACCACATCGCTATAGGTTTGGTAATCTTCTTTCACCATTAGTAGAGGTCGTGATCCTGCTACCTTTGTTAACATAAAGCTTTCTTTGTTCAAACCATCAATGAATTCCGATGTTATAACAGTTCCTGGCTTGTCAAAAGAATATTCAAAGTGGTTGTATTTTGAAGCTTGAAAACTAATCTTTTCTTCTCTGGACACTTTCTTTTCATGTGATGAGACTGACAATACAGCTTGTTCAAATCTAGTGGGCCACGATTTTTTAAAATCTATGATACCCTTGGTACTAATTTTTTTTATTTTAAATTTTTCTGTTTTTGATGGCTTAAAAATTAGATCTTCATATTTTGAAGGAACATAAATTCTGTCTTACGAATAAGTCGTTTTGCTGTACTGAAACATTTATCACATACATTAAAAGAATGTCCTCTTATTGGAAAAATGTAAACTACAAACGTTCTGTTCGAAAATGTAATATGTACAGACACAAATGCCCTTTTCGTACCGAACAAATATGAAGAATAATTTTTATTTAAGCACTGGTAGTATAAAATGTGTCCATTTCACTCGGAGTGATGGGTTTAAGTATTTCAAGCAAAATTACGTCAAAAAACATATTTTGTGAAATATGTAACAAATCCCCTTTTCGAAATGACCGATTCAAATGATACAGCACTAATTTTGAATAAGAAAATTAATGTAATGTATTAATTATATAGTTTTTTTATGTTTAAGTCAAAGTTTTAGTCGAAACATCACGTAGTTTTTTTTTTTAAATTGACAAATATCAAAATTAGGCCATTTACCCAGTTCGCGTTCACAAAATCCTAATTGCGTCCACCAATAGAACATTTCGCGTCCACCAACTTAGAAAAGGAATATGGGGAAGATTTTTATAAATAATTGTAAAGAAAAATTGGATTTTAACTGTTTAACTATTTAAGAATATAAATATTTAAAAATGAACATAATTTTTATTGGTAAAACCCCAAAAAACTATTCTTCTCAATATTGATTGGATTTAAAAAAGTAATATCACAACGTTTTTCCAAATCTTTCGTGTCTGTTTTCTAACTGCCCAGTTGGTCGAGTGGTTAGCGACCTTGACTACTCAATTATATATATAATATTCGAGTATTTATATATGTATTTCTATGTATTCGTATCATTAACGTCCATAACGCAAGCAAATAATTTGCTTACTTTGGGGTTAGATCAGTTAGTGTTATTTCGCCCGTGGATTTTTATTTATTATTTATAGCTGCAGAGTGCAGCCCACTGTATTATACATTTTTTTGCTAATTCCGGCGGGATAACCTAATTGTTCCAGAATGAAAAGTAGCCTATGTGCTATGCCACGTTATTATCTACCTGTGTGCCAAATTTCATTTAAGTCCATTTAGTAGTTTTTGCGTGATTGAGTAACAAACATCGATCCATCCAAACATTCAGACATCCAAACTTTCGCATTTATAATATTAATATAGACTTTTCTTGTAGTCCCTGAAGTATTAATCTAAAACACGAAAAAATATTAAATTTAAAAAATACATGATGTCGGACCTGTTCAATTATTATTAATCGTATTCGATCATTCGATAGACATCATAGATCATCATAAGATAGTCTTAATTAATGCGCATTTTAAGTAATTTTCGCAAACAAGGTAAAACATAAATTATATAAGTGGTCTAATCTATGTCGTCCGGTGTCAGTGTTGATCATATTATGAGGTCCCGGAGTCAGTTCCCGCGTCAGTCAACTCAAAAATGTGTTTTTTCAGTTTTTTGATAAAAACATGTTGCCCGAGATTGGAAAGTGCTCGGTTGGCGATAAGCTTGCTTCACATTGTGGGACCTAGTATCTTTGGCCTACCTCTTCGGGGATTCGGAATATAAGTATCATCACGCTCGGTTTCATTGCGCGGTAGTCAGAATAAACCGAACGCCTTCAGAATAAACCGAACACACTTTCCAGATTATAACGATTCATCGGTTTGTCGAATGGCAAGGCGAGTGGTGTTGTCCTGCGCCCCATTTTACCGATTAATGACTATTTTTAGCAATAACCGGGACATACGGCTTTACGAGCTCATCCGAGGAACGGGAGTGGTAACATACCACTTGCCAGACTCCGTGTTGCTACTGAGGTTTTGGATTTTGGAGAAAAAAACACGAATAATCCTTAATTACACTTTTGCCCAACCCGAGGATCGAACCCGGGCCCTCATGTACTGAGCCGAAGACTATCCCCTAAGACCATGAGATAGTCGTTAATATCACGTTTAGGCTATTATTTGTGTTTAGTTAAATGGGAGACGCGATCTGCTATATAGTACCCACTATAGGCATTGTTTGCGTCCTAGTGTGAATAATGATTATTAACATCTCTATATTTCTACAATTATATTAATGTGGACTCAAATTAGTCATTACAATATGTTTTTTTTTTATTTTTTTTTTATTTTATTGAGATAGGCAAACTGGCAGACTTGCCACCTGATGGTAAGTGGTCAACGTCGCCAATGAACAAAAATGGGATACCTGGGCTGGAACTAGTCCAGGAATTCCATTCATGTGTTGCCTATCCTGAGACATAAGATGTTAAGTCTCGGTGCCAGTAATTACACTGCCTGTCTTGCCCTTCTCTCCGAAACACAGCAAAGGTGTTTCACGGGAGAATTAGGCAAGATGGCGGTACTCATGCAGCCGGGAGCGCGGCACAGCGTGTCCCTCCCACCGGTTACTAATAATGTTAAAATAAACACTATTAATAATGTTAAAATAAACACTAACTCAATGTATCTTTCATGTTTCATAACTTAAAATTAAACAACCAAATAAAAAAATATATAACCAAGTTCGCGTCCAGTGGAAGATTTATAAATTGGTGTTACTGCATTCGCGTCCACTTTATTTTAAGCATTAACTATAAAAAAATCAATCAACTTCATAACTGTTTTCAATTCTTTCTTTATTATTATCATCTAGATACAACTATGTAACTTAAATTGTACAAAAAACAATAAGAAACTTACCGCCAAACGCACTGCTGCTCACTATTTTTTTACAAACATGTCGCACGTTTGCAGTGTTTTGTTACCCAGCTGAGATTAACTATTTTTTTTAAACTGGAAGGACTGCTCGTAAGGAACTTTTTTCTATGTGTTTGTCCATCTTATAAATTGAGGTATTGACAGAAATTATTTTGATCTTATTAGTGTGTTAATATACTTATTTTCAAGTATTATAAAAAAGGGACCCTTCATATGGACGCGAACTGGAGAATGGACGCGAACAGGCGAACTTACCCTATATTTATTTATTTTACCAAATTTCAAAAGATCATGTTGTGTAAAATAAATTGGTAAAGTCGAGCCACGCGCAATATGGGATTCCAAATTGGCCCATCACAACAATGCGGACTAAGAAGAGGGCTTTTATTGTTCCATACTATGAACATTTAACCTATTCAACGTCAACGGCAAATATATATCCGCATCACATGTTAATAAATATAAACACTTCTCTGGAACATTTTATAAGTTGGTCGACTATTACTTAAAAACTTGCAAAGCCTTCTAAGCCGTGATAGTTTTCCTTTTAACTTCATTATATTTACTACTACCATGATTTTTTTCCCACCCCCAAAACCATCCGTTTAGCCTGCAGAGGGGAGGGACACTTGACTCTAACAAAAATTAGCACCGGAAAGTTTTATATTTTACAAACGAGTCCCTTAATCTAAAACTTGTTTTATAGAGCCTACAATATTTTTTAAAACCTATTCAAGGATATCCCACACTATGGGGAACGTAAGAAAAAAAATGAACATCCCCACTTTACATGTAGGGTTGCTACCCAGAAAATCAATATTTTTAAAGATTTTATGTTACAACTTTATTGTCGTGACTACTATATATATTGCCAAATTACAGCTTTCTAGTAACAAGGATCTCTAAGATATCGTGCGGCCACACGGACGAACAAACATAGCAAAACTAAAAAGGTTCCTATTGTACTTCGGAACCCTAAAAACGGACCTCGTGATCTCAGCCGAACAAGCTAATCACAAGACCACGAGACGAGATTCAATAATATTTAATAGATAACTTTCCGGTCGAAAAGCCCATAACACAAAATCTAGTATCATAAGACTACCAGATAGAATATACATAATTAAACACGTCATTAATGGTGGATTACGAAACGGCACCGACCACACAACCCATAGACCCCTAATAACAGGCGAATGGCTTCTGTCAACACATCTGGCTTATAGTTCCGATGTAAATGTCCATGCACCAATACCCAATCAGTGTCGACCAATCAGATTCTCTGTACATCACTATCTTTCACTGTGGCCTTGAGTAAGCCAATCACGATGTTGCAGCTCAGCTCAGCTAGTTGCCAGAATGCATTCAATACGGAAAATCGAACATTAGGCGTCTATGGGCTGTGTGGTCGATGCAAAACGGCTATGCTGCAGTGGCGAAATTCTGGCGGCGCTATTCAAAAACTTAAAAAATGAAATTAACAATATCCAATATCTAGTATGATAAGTATACTTAGCAAAGAAGATTGATGAGATAGGCCTGAAGTGCTACAAGAATAGCCGAAATTATCAAATTAATTTAATGTACAATATGTCCATATTAGAAATCAACGGACACTTTTTAATACTAAGTAAATTTTAAACAGTAATGTGTTCTAAATCAAGCAAAGATTATTTTCTGCCATAAAGTTCATATTTTCTTTTATTTAGACAAACAAGTTGGAAATATGTCGGATAGGTAAAACGCAAAATGTTGAATAAACTATTGTATAAAATGCAGCAAAAAGGAAAGTTTTTATTACTATATTCGAAACTTAAACACAAACATGCTACTTTTTGTAATTAAATAGACATTTACACATACACATAAATTTTAATTTTTATTTCTAAAATTTAGTAAACCATAAAGTATATTTAAAAGTGTGACTTTGTAAAAGTTATTTGAATTTTTAACTAAATTATTTAGTAAAGCTTGAAGAAAAAGGATATTATTTATTTCAAACTACTGCAACTGTAACTAAGTTTTATCCTAATTGTAATAACTATAATTTTAAGGTGATATTGAAATAATAAAATACAGTTGTACTCACAGGTTTTATATTCTAGCACAGCAGGAGAATAATAAACCTCTTTGTTCGATAGTCACAAAAGTTCTGTCAAAAGCATAGAATAATTTCCTGTAGGGTCAAATGTATTTTAATTATGATTATGTCACCCGGTTAGTGGTGGCCACATTGATTTTAAAGTTTAAATTTAAAACATATAAAATAAAGTAAAAATTTGTAAATTAATAAGCACATTTAAAAAGCTATTTTTAACCATCACTCATTGATCTAAAAAACCCAAGATACACAGTCCCGAACAAAACTGACACTCAAAACTGTCGTTAATTAGTCTAAAAAGTTTATAGTTATGGCAAAAACGAGTTTTTGCATATTCAACCTTAAGTGTAAGACTTATAGTTGTTTTTAAAAAGCATTGTATAAAAAGCAATAACATTTTTGACTGAAGTTAGTCTGTAGGACAAGGCATCAATGGAGTCGAATATATTTTTATGTTGACTTAGGTAGTATTTTTTTGCATATTCTAAAAGGTTTAAAAGATACTAGAGAAAATAGGAAATTTACTGCAATTGTGACAATGACTACGTTATTAAGTTCATAGATTCCTATTAGATTACAGACACGACTTTTCTTCAGACTTATATTATGTATAGACAGCATAGTAGGAAACGAATTAACTTTCTAAAAATAAGTTTAGCTTTTCGTAAAATTCTTTTTTTGAATTAGATTTCAGTTTTTCTGTTGTTTTTTTTTGTAATATTATGTAAACGAACATTTGTTTAGTTATAGTATCTGTAGGCGTACAAGCGAATATTGCCCATAGACATTTGCAACACAAAAGGTTATTTGTTAATGCGATGCTGGCTTCTGAAAATTTTATTGAACCTCCTATTAAAAATTCCAATATCAAAGCTGGTCGGAAAAACTGAGTGAGGTAAGCTGCTGATCCAGAGTTTGTCTGTTTGTATAAAGAAGGTACAAGCAGATTAAACTGGATGTAATCTGTCGCTACGGTGTAAGCAAATTCGGTAAAAGAATACGGCCAAACTAATGACTTACCTACGTATTTCCGCATTTTCCAAAATTCAATTTCTTAGAGGGTAAAATAGGGGATGAATGTTCTATATGATCTCATAGGCCCAACCCTTAGGGCTAGAAACTTAAAATTTCACAAATGTATTCCTCTTATGACGTAGGGATCCACTCCTAACTGTAATGATTTTTCAAAATTCAACTCCGGTGGGGATTTAATAGGTTTATAAGGGTCATTCTTAGGAGTACAATTTTTGAGCGTAACAAATTCTTATCTCCTATATAAACAAATGATGTTTGCATAAATCTACTATAACATGTTTATACATTCTATATGCATCGTGTCATATAGATTTCGTTATGTAATAACCATGTATTTAAGAGTTATTTACCCTCAACACCTCAAATCCGGTTAATTTTGCACGTTTTATACGCGTAACACGTGCGCCGTCTTTTGATCAATCACAGATATTTTTTTAATTCACTAACGCTTTTAATCAGATTTATACACGAAATTTAAAAATACATTAAATTTAAATATACGAAATTTAAATATACATTTTATATCCTGACCAAATTTCTAATCCAATTGCAGGTAAAGTTTTTATTTTATGAGTGTAAGTAAGTATGTCACACACTTGGCAAAATTTTAGCTTTGCTTATTGCGACGGGTACTACTCTGAACTGGCTAAGTCTAGAGGTATCGGGATTGGTTTTTCTGATTCTGCTTTTATGCTGCAGCTTATGGGTCAGGTATTGATAGCCCTAAATCCCTCTATTTCGGTGCAAGAGTAAGTTCTTCAATTTTTAAATTTTTGGTTCTCAATTTTTAAGAATTTCCATGTCACATTTTTGGAATGTAATAGTACTATTTTTATTAAACGGGTATTGCGGTCTTATTTATAACTCATAAATGTAGATAGCCAATAACAAAATAGTAGCCTATATCTTACCAATGGCGAGAAATTTCAAAATATATGCTTTTTGGTGATTTCTATGGTGTAATTTCCATGTATAAAATAGCATGGAAGTTACATAAAACCCATGGAAATTACTTTATTTCATTTTGTTTGCTATAATTAAAATGAAATATTCAATGTTTATACTGTAATTCATGCAATCACCAGATTAAGTGATAAATATTGTTTGTCAATTATTTTTTATTATTTAAATCTGTTAAACCAAAGCTTATCATTTAGACTGCCTCATGGTCATAGGTTCGATCCCCAGGTCGGGCAAAGGTGTAAATCAAATTTTTTCGAGGTTTCCTCGAAAATCTTAAACCTCAGTAGCTGCTCAGAGTCTAGCGGAGTGATGTATTACCACTCCCGTGCCTCGGATGACCACGTAAAACTGTCGGTCCCGGTTATCTTTACGAATAGTCGATAATCGTTAACATATTGGTAAATACGGCGATTAGGATCACCACTTACCTCGCCAAGCAACAAACGGTGACTCATGGTGAACCAGAAAGTCTATAGACATTCAGTTTAATCTACTTTTTCTATTTAAATTTGTTAAACCGAAGCTTATTATCATTTTAAGTGTCTAATTATCATGCTCAAAGTGCCGAAAATGAGTCTACTATTAATGTTTTGATGTTGAAGAAAGTATTCAAAGTAAATTGTAGTTCTACGCCTAAGCTAGGCTAGGTAACTGCTCGTTTGAGCATACATTCATATTTTTCGCTAATCCTGTAATTCTTCGTTACTTGACTTCTTACTTATGTACTGATATGATTACATCGTTGTTACAATTATAATGATTTTTATGAAAATAAGAACACTAAGTTTTTCTCACACTTTTAATTGCATGGCTTAGAAAAGCAAAAAGTAATATGTAAATGTGTAGCACACGCAATTAATCGCTTATTTGTTTTGCTGTATCTAAGTTTAGCGGAGAGGAGAAATTTAGAAAGAAAGGGTCTGTAACAAACTCTCCCGAAGACCCTCTAAACTCACATTTTAAATATAACAAATTTGTCTGTTATATTTCGTTTATAAAGGAGTTAACAGAGTTATAATCATATTATCTGGCCAAATGATTCATCTAGCGTTAAATTGAGGACTCATTTTGTGTTATATAGTTTACCCATTCATTCTTTTCAAAGGTACACTTCATCTCTTATAAACAACCATACTTTATCAGGAAATGTATACTATAAATTGATTTAAAGGACTAAAATTTATATATTGAAGATATTTGGTTTAAGAGAGGGAGTAATATATTATATAAATACATAAATACATAATAAAGATATTTGACTTTAAGGAAGGGAATAATATATTAAATATATACATAAAATACATAATAAAATATATAGCTTAAGAGAGCGATATGATGATATTAATAATTACATTGACTTCATCTAAAGGAAAGAAGTACGGTAGTATGGAATATATGGATAAAATTATTGTAATATTTAGGTTGAGAGTTGTAAAGCACTTTAGTGCCGCAATTTTATTATTGTGGGATATGTAAGAGGCGCCGCCTTGCCTCACATGTGTGAATACCATGCCGGCTGAAGGCCTTCCTAGCGTATTCCCCAGAAATATATTGAAACTAAAAGGAACTAAAGTCCTTAATCTCAAAGAGAAAATCAATATATTATGAAGAACCAAGTTAATGGCAGATAGGCATTACTGTTGTGGGGTCACAAAGTGATAGCCATATAGTTTAAAGTCCAAATATGTGAATACATTGTTTGGAAGTTGATGAGTATAGGCATGACCAAGGTGTTTCATTAACATTGATTACAGCCAAAAAGCCAAATAATAAATATGTTTCTCAAGTATACAATTAAGCATTGACTTGATAATATGTTGTCTTCAATCACAATACCGAAACATTAATAGCCGGTACGCGATAAATAAACATATATAAAAGTAATCATTGCTCGCAATGAACTTCAAATAATTCAAATCATAAAAATTTCATAAGTAAAATCAATTAAGATAATCCTTATGACGAAAGTCAAATGAACTCAGGTTAATGTATAAAAATACATTAAAACAAGCAATTTAATATATCCAGCTCTGTGATGTAGCTCATACCTGGTTGAAGATTTGATTAGTTATGTAAATAGAGCAACTTTGCTAGGCGATAGATAGTTGGTGTTTATCTGGGTTAACCCTCTGAATACACTGTTTGCGGTAGGGCTTATCCGAGTACCACGCACTGGCAACGAGAAGATAACCATAACGACAATATTATATGTGCCTTTATATAGATATACACAATGCATGCAACATGCATACAACCCTGATGCAAACGCAAAGTCGACACTACCTTGTGACGAAGGTATGGTCCAATCAAAAAGCCAAATAATTAAAATAAATTATTACTGAACTAGAAATTAACCTTTGTTCTAAAGATATTATAGTCAAATTTCCTCCTATAACCCTAATAATTTATAGTCACCACAAGCAATGAAATATTACTTATTAATCGAATTTGAAGTTATAGATGAAATTTAGTAAGATCTTTGAACTCTTTAATATTGTGATTGAATACTCAATACATCTTAGTCAGAATCCAAACAATTCGTCTTATACTCGTTTTCTAATGAAACTAAGTTATTTATGTCTTCTCCAGACTATTAGAGTTCTATTACTCTTATTTCAATTTCTCTTTAATCAAATTTCAGAATTTAATAAGGTCTGAACTTTTAGAAATCAACGCTTATTAGATCTATTGTTGCTTTAAGTGAACAGTATTATGAGACATCTAGCCACCCGAATAATCATAAGTAAAGTTCATTTGTACAATCCTTATGACGTAGAGATTCAATCATGGAATCCAGGTTAATACATGAATATATACAGATAAACAATTTAGACAAATAACTCTAGTTCTGTAAAATAGTTCATGTCTGAGATGATTAGATATGAAAATGGATCAACTTTGCTTGGCGGTATAGTTGGGTGTATACCAGGGTTATCGCCCCAAACACCTTGGGCTTACGACAGAGGGACATATTAACCGTGTGTCTGCACTGGTGAAGAGATGACCATAATGACAACATTACATGTGTGTCCTTATATAGTTATACACAGCACAACTTGTTGCCTTCGTAAAGTCGATACTCCCCAGAGATGAAGATGACATGATCTATTTACCAAGGTAAAAGGTAAAAATATCTAATCCAAAATTAGTAATTAACCTTAATTTCAGATTTATTTAGTAAACTTCCTATCTTACTAAAAGATTTGTTATGCACTGTCACTATAAACAATAATATTTCAATTATCCAAAAGAATTAATTTGATGAAGAAGTTTAATATTATAATTCCTATCCTCCTAAATCCCTATATAGATAATATAAAATAAGAATACAATAAATAAATAAATACTTAAATTAAGTAAATAATTTATACAAAATATGGTTAAATAAACATAATACGTTTGGACTAAAGTTCATTCATTCCTCTCTTGCACTCTAACTCCCTGAAGCTTTATTAAAGTCATTTAAGATTTTCGCTCCAAATTTAATTCAACAATTCAGTTTATATTAATTATTCCTTTGTTAGATACGAAGAGAGTAATTTGTATTAGTTTGTGATTATCTTGTTTAATAATTGTACTCGGTTTTAAATTTGATTGTAAATAAAATAATGTTTATGAAGATTTGATTTTAAGAGACTGGCCTATGCAATCAATTTAAGTATTAGTTAATATTTAGTTTTATAATAGGATATAATAATTCGTATTAACATTTCATAATTTTAATAATTCATATTAAGGTAGGTTTTCGTGTGAATTTTGTGTAGATTTATGCCCCCACTTATTGGTTGTAATATATTATTCCTACAGTAACAGACCTTCTGCCTTCAATTCCTAAAAGATCCTATTTCCTCCTAATCCAATTTGAAGCATTAATTCAAGTAATCATTTTAACTTGAGAAAGTTTCTATAATAAATATTTCCTAAGTTTGAACCACCTAGTTTTAAATTGAAAGTCAATAATAAACAAAATATCCCTTTAGTTCCTCAATATATTAAAGCATCAGTTCTTCCACCTAATATCTACACGCCCTATCCTATCACCTAATTGTTCCTTCATAAAAAAATTATAACTGCCCAAAATTATAACAATGCAGACATTAAAATCGTATTTGCCATACCTCCAACTCTGCAACAAACCTACAGCAACTCCGCATTCAGCTCCGACGACAGCTAAGAAGTCACCCCCACGCGGCCTCGAAGACTCCAAAGGAATCAGCTCTCGATCCCTAAAGTTTAAATAACAAGCAGGATCAACTGTACTATGGAAATTATTCTAAGAACTTCCTTAGCCGGTTCTCATCTATAAAGATATGTGGTAGCTATCACCAGTTAGTAGATTTTAAAAGATAAAACGCACGCAAAACTTACGAAACGGATTTGAATGAAATTTTACACACAGATAGTTGATGACTTGGATTAGCACATAGGCTATTTATTATCCCGGGAAAATCTAGTGATCCAGCGGGATTCGCTTCTATAATGTTGCGGGTTGTACGTTGAAACTAGTTGATAATATTAATTCAGGTGAAGTAGTATTAGTATCTAATAACAATGGAATTCCTTCAAAATGACGATGATGAAAAGTATAGTATAAAGTAGTTAAAGCACTTAAATCTATTCCTAATTAATAAGCTATTTAGCCAACATGCTTTTGAATTTGGTAATGCAAAGCCATTTCTCACTCCTATGAAAAACAAACAAACATAGTAATATCGGCCACTTGTAAGGTAAAGATGCAATAATGATAGTTCAAATGCATATGGTAAATAGCAAAATGCATAAACACTTAAAGCACATAAATCTATTCCTTGTTAGTTAATAAGCTATTTAGCCAACATGATTTTGGCATTTGATAATGCGAAGCCATTACTTACTCCTGTGAAAAATAAACAAACATAGCAATATTAGCCAATTGTAAGGTATAGATGCAATAATAAGTGTCAAGAGACAACGGGATTCCTCACAATGCCGACGATAAAGGTATAATATAAAGTAATTAAATCATTTATTTCTATTTCCTAGTTAAATAATAAACTGCCTTGCCAACATGTCCTGAAATTTGATAATATAAAGCCTTTTCTTTACTTCTATGAAAATAAACAAATATAGGAATTTTAGTCCCTTGTAAGGTATAAGTGTAATAATAATAGTGTCTAAAGGCAATGGGTTACCTTGAAATACCGATGATGAAAATCTATATACACATAATTAAGTCTATAAAT
This sequence comes from Apodemia mormo, assembly GCA_036924255.1. NCBI lineage: Eukaryota > Metazoa > Arthropoda > Insecta > Lepidoptera > Riodinidae > Apodemia > Apodemia mormo. The sequence goes on along the minus strand of JAUPFN010000003.1, from coordinate 35,221,878 downwards.
CCATTTCCTAATTAATTAATAAACTATCTTGTATAGTTGTACAAACATAATAATCTTAGTCACTTGTACGACTCTGCTAAAATAAAATCAAAATGAGTTATTTATCACACACACTATCATTCGATCATTAAAATAATTTAATTTAAATTGGAAAAACTACATCACCTGTGTTGTTTAGAATTCCGATTTATCCTGCGTCTTGATTAGCAACCCTGCTGCAAAACTGTAAGACAGCAAATGCTCCACAACCATTGCTCACATTTTTATGGAAAGAAAAGAACATTTAAATAACAGCATAAATTATGGTTTTATTTTCCTAAAATCAAAATAGACTTCCCTAATAATAATATCACACAATTTCTATAAAGCAAACAGGTCCACGTTTCTCCCATGTTATTAAACATCTTTTCAACAGCTATTCCTTAAAATAAATAATTTCCTTTCTTCATACAACAAACATTCTTCACTCAGTCAAGGATCGATCCACTTTTACACAACATTTTGCACAATTTCATTCTTGTAAACCTAATCACATATTTATCGGTAATATGTTTATTAAAATTGTATAGTCAACATTCAAAAGATTTACCTTCTAATAAAACTACATTCTACCAATACTGCTAGATTTAAATAAACTCAACGACTACCATATCAAATACGAAGTTCCATAAATACATACGTAATCCCTGAATAAATCTCTATTCTACATACTCACGGTTTTGATCAATAAATTTTTACAAATCCTTTTTCCTCATCTTTCAAATCCTGTCATCCTATTTCCTTCATATTCGTTCCCCCTTTTTAAGGTTTTATATGTTTATATGTTAGGTCTTATATATTATTGAGAATTGGTTTTTTATTTATTTTTATCTTTAATTCCATTGATATTATTTATTAAACCTAATTCAGACATATTTTTAACAACAAAAAAAAATAGTATAGATTCCTATTATTTTCTTTTATTACACTAAACCTCTTAAGGGATAGATGAAGTCTGTTACAGGTCGCTGAAAAAAATTTGTCTAATATCATTTTAATATATATTATAACCGTTAATAGTTCCCCAAATCACTTTTATCTAATCTTATTTTCATATCTGATACGGTATTTAGCAAAATTTTACTTGCTGGGTCATTTCCGTGGTCTCTAATGTAGTTTTCATGGTCCACAAATGTTCAATATTTTTTTTCAGGAAAAGTATAGATCCAATACATGTCGAATTTTCATATGTTCTTTAAATTTGCATAAACTTTTAAAATATTTGTGTAATTTACTTTAATTATGCGATTTCAAAAATACTATGGAAATTACACGGAGAACACATTTTTGAAGAATCACCCATAAAATTTGTACGAATTTTTTTATTCCTTAGACATATTTGCATGAATTGACGAAAAATTTAAAAAAAGTGTTTTTTCGATATAACTTCGAAATTTTTTAACGAATCATTTTTCGACTTTCTACAATATTTTAATTAAATTTACGCTGTTTGCAGAAAACTTACTTCGTATTTTTAAAATAACTTTCAGGCTAATATACCGATTTATTTTAAAATCTGATCAGCTCTTCTGCTTAAAAGACTGGGCCAAATACCGTAAATCAAATTAAAATCGGTTGATTCGTTCGGGATTTCGACGAAAATTTTTGAAAAAAGTTTTTTTTTTACAAGTTTTCGACATTTTTAACCTAATAAAACAATTTAGAGCTAAAAAATTGCGTTCAATGTTATTCGGAAGATCAAACTCGTTGATCATTTTGAAAAATACACATCTTTTCAAATACTGAATAACTAAGTATCATTTAAAAATACTTTGGATTTTTGAACTTTTCGAACTCAAAACTCTATGCTTAGGCATAGTTTTTTCTTTGAGTTTAAATACCTCAATTTAGCGGGAAGTTTCAGGTGATCTGTAGGGTCAACCAGCTCACAGTTTTTTTTAATATAGTTACATTAGTTGGTTACATAGGTGTGTTACATACATAGTAATCCTAATATATTTAGTTACGTATATTTAGTTTGGAGTATTCACGGGACAAATTACATTTACCGATCTAACCTCAAAGTAAGCAAATTATTTGCTTATATTATGGGTGTTAGCCAACGATACTAATACATAGAAATACATATATAAATACAAGAATATATTTAATAAACACCCAAACCCGGAAATACTAACATCTAAGCTCATCATACAAATGCTTGTCCCCGTCGGGGATCGAACCCGAGCCCCGTCAAGCGCGTAGTCAGGGTTGCTTACCACTCGAAAAACGGGGCGGTCAAATAGTATAGTTTAGTACCTATAATATTATTTTCAAAGGTAATTTTAGATTAGATATTTCCTGTTAATTATAAATTTCTTTTATAATTACGTTAGGTTGTTCAATAGGTGTGTTACTAATAGGTATTTTTAGTTTGAGGTATGGTTAGTTATGATATTAGGTATCGAAAATTAAGAAATTATAGGAAGATCAGGTCTTACGTTTTTTACTTAAATTTTAATAACAAAAATGTCATATATAAATAATTAAGATGAATATGTAAATATTATTTTTTAAGTACTAGCGGCCCACCCGGCAGTGTAGAGATTTTTAATAAAATAAAGAAAGGTTAAATAAGTTCTAAAGTAAATATGCGCGAGCAAAGCCGCAGGTAACAGTTAGTATGCAAATAAACACTTCATATATATAAACAGTCACTTAAAATTTAGACGAGACTGGCTGCAGACTTCTGCATTAGGATAAAAGTATTCTATGATCTATTCCAGATCATCTTATATCCGAGTCCAAATCCAAATTGGTACAGCCATTTTTTACGTGATTGATTATCAAACATCCAAACATACAAACTTTAACATGTATAATATGAATAGTATAAGATATCCGCAATCAAAAACAACATTTTATTAAAATTAAATAATTAAATTAAAAAAAAAAAACATTCTTAATGCAACGTGTTCCTTCCACTTAAGAAAGCATTATCAACAACACGTGTAAACAGAACAAAATTCGATGCTACTTATGATTTCCTATTTTATATTAAAAGTTTTGTAATATATTTTCAAAGTTCATAGTAAGCATCACAATTATTTATTGTTATTTTATATTCGTACATATAGAATAAAAAGAATCACCTAACTTGGTCCTCAAAATAAGTAATCAATATAATCAAACATTTTAAAATCGTCAAATTGATGTCCTCTTTTGGCAGTTGGTTAACAACTATAAAAGGTATTCAAAATTATAAATAAAAAAAATTAAACTTCTTAATTAAAAAAAATTAATTTATTAATGAAAAAAATTGACTCTACTAATAATAACAGAATCAATTTGTGTTATTAGGCTAAATTAAAAGGAGGTTGTAACGCATTGGCCTTTTTCTGAAAAAGTGACCACTGAAATTTTGTCTCATTATATTTGGAGCGTCGAGTAAATTTTTAAGACAAATAAAATGAAAATTATACATTAAACCCTATATTTAGTCACATAAACAACAAAAATATATCGATAAACTCTTATCCTTACCGAAAATATACTATCTTATATTTTTTAATGTTCATGATGTGGTATTTTACAATTGATTAGAGAACAATTCTATATTTTTGACGTGCGGGCAGGGACGTGAGCGACGGGATTCTATTTGAAGACAGAATTTAAAATTGTGCGCCCATTCTTAGAGGACGTTTTTAAGACACTGATTGTGTATCTTGGGTTTTTATATATCAATGCCATCACTACATAGTACAAAACAAAGTCGCTTCCTCTGTCTGTCCCTATGTATGCTTAAATCTTTAAAACTACACAACGGTTTTTGATGCGGTTTATTTAATAGATAGATTAATCCTTGAGAAAGGTTTTAGTATATAAACCTTTCCGATATTCCCACGGGAACAAAAGCTACGCGGGTGAAACCGCGGGCAGGTCACTAGTTATTAATTACTAGCTGTTACCCGCGACTACGTCCGCGCGGAGTTCGTTTACGCCGCACAGCTCCTCCCCCGTAGGTGATAGCGTGATAATATGTAGCCTATAGGTTCACCCGACCTGTTAGTAATATTCATGCAAAATTTGAAGTAAATCCATGCAGTACTTTTTGAGTTTACCACGGATAGACAAACAGACAAACAAACAGACAAACAGACAAACAGACAAACAGACAAACAGACAAACAGACAAACAGACAAACAGACAAACAGACAAACAGACAGACAAACAGACAAACAGACAAACAGACAAACAGACAAACAGACAAACAGACAAACAGACAGACAAACAGACAAACAGACAAACAGACAGACAAACAGACAAACAGACAAACAGACAAACAGACAAACAGACAAACAGACAAACAGACAAACAGACAAACAGACAAACAGACAAACAGACAAACAGACAAACAGACAAACAGACAAACAGACAAACAGACAAACAGACAAACAGACAAACAGACAAACAGACAAACAGACAAACAGACAAACAGACAAACAGACAAACAGACAAACAGACAAACAGACAAACAGACAAACAGACAAACAGACAAACAGACAAACAGACAAACAGACAAACAGACAAACAGACAAACAGACAAACAGACAAACAGACAAACAGACAAACAGACAAACAGACAAACAGACAAACAGACAAACAGACAAACAGACAAACAGACAAACAGACAAACAGACAAACAGACAAACAGACAAACAGACAAACAGACAAACAGACAAACAGACAAACAGACAAACAGACACCGTGGAATAACCAGAATTTTTTTGAGGTTATCCGGCACATAAAAAATGCTGAGGTGTCCATGAAAGCTTGTATTCGACGGACTTAATTTGAATACTATTGAAGCTCTGGATATGATGTGATGAATATTGCTGGTCAAGATTATCTTATTTAAAAAAAAAACAACATTCATAGCCCCACCGTTCGCATTGTACCTTTGGAGGAATATTACGATATTCTTTTGGATATTTACAAAGGTTGTGAACATGGTGGGCGAGACAAAATTCAATACAAACTTAAAGATCGATTTGTCATTGTGAGAAACGTAACATATTCTTTTTTTATGTCATAAACAAGCAAATGGATCTCCTGATGGAAAGAGTCAACCATCGCCTATAGACACCAAAGATGTTAATGGTGCGTTGATATCTTGTGGCGAGGTCTAATGCCACATGCACAAGTTTACCGGCTACCTTACCCTCCAAACCGGAACACGACAGCGACAAGCGCTGACGCTATTGCGGCAGAAATAGGTAAGGCGGTGGTACCAGACCCGGGCGAGACAATGCAGAACTCTACCACCTAGTAGCCACGATGGTAGTGACTCGATAGTCAATCGATCACCTTTTACGACCTGCCTGGCAGAACGGCAGTTGGCCTATTCTTCAAAGGAGGCCCGGACCAACACGGCGAGATATTCGTAAAACTTTATCCTGCCTGTGAAACTAAACGGAATATACCGAAAAAAGTATAGTAACTAATACTAGACACTTTTACTATTCCACTTGTACATCAATTTCACTTTACACAATTTTAATTATATTACTCGACCGGTTTCACTTTTTAAAGCATCTTCAGGATGTAATATACTTAACTGATTATTATTGACTGTTGTGGAATATAAACAAACGTAAATATTGATTTTAAAAGGGTAAGCTTAAATATCGCTCCCAGGTGTTGTCAGCCTTATCAATTTTGCCCAACAATGTGGGAAATTTTAATTTACAATTATATTGCACTAATTTATAACTATACTTATGGATACAAAAATGTCAATTAAATAATTAATTATGCTATATAAATAATGTCAAGTAAAACAAAATAAAATAAAATAAAAATAGATTAACACACCTATTACCTATTACACAGTTATTTATGTCAAAGATGAGTAAAAATAATTATCACTAAGTAAATAAAAATGAAAAATGTTTAAATGTCAAATTAATAATATAAATTAAAATATTTAAACTAAAATAATAACAATAAAACAGAATAATTATCGAAAATGTCAAATTGAAATTGCATTAAAAAAATCATTACATTGCATTACGTTATAATTAATAATTATTTTTACTTTTAGTACATATTTGTGCCTATATAAATATTAATAAGGGTTTAACAAAGGAGAAGTGTTGAGCTCCGTTTGGTCATTTAAGAGTCTTTGTTCACCTTTGTGTCGATTAATTTCAAGCGCTTCTAAGGCATTGAGCCTTCTACCTTTGCTGCAGAAATGTAGTATTTTTAAATTTTTTGTACTATCAAAGGTATGACCTTCTTTTATAAGGTGTTGCGCAAAGGTAGAATCACCCTTGCCCGAGCGCCAACTTCGAAGGTGTTCTTTAATTCTCGTTGAAAACGACCTTCCGGTTTGGCCAATGTATATCGCATTGCAACTCTCACATGCTAATTGATACACACCACTTCTTGACTCCTTAGATATTTCTTGTTTGTTATTATATATAAGAGATTTTAGTGATTTAGTGGTATAGAAAGTAGGTGTGCAGTCTTTTAGCAACCGTGAGGTTCTATATGATATCCGTCCTAAAAATGGTAATCGTATATATCTTTGTTGATTTTTTCTTGTATTTTGTTGTCCTGAGTAGAGAGAACTGGCGATTAGTTTCCTTCTTCTTTTCTTTACTAATGAATCAATTAGACTCGGCCTGTATCCATTATTTTTCCCTATTGCTTTAATAGTATTTAACTCCTCGTGGAAATTCACCTTGCTTAGAGGGACTGACAACAATCTGTGTATCATAGAATTAAAGGCGGCATATTTATGGCTTAGTGGATGATGTGACTCTGCTGGTATTATATTGTCACAGAACGTTTCTTTTCTATATATTTTGAAAGAGTGCTTGTTTTTAATAAGTTTAATGGTTATATCTAAATAATTAATTTCATTACGTCCTATCTCCATTGTGAATTTAATATGACTATCCAACGAATTGATGTATGTCAAAAACTCATGGAGTAAATCTTCTGGACCAGTCCAGACACACAAAACATCGTCAACATATCTATACCAATACAAGATATATTGAATGAAATTGTTTTCTTTAAACACCAAATTTTCAAATTTGTTCATAAATATTTCAGAACACAAAGGAGATAGAGGACTTCCCATTGCTAATCCTTCGGTTTGTTTATAAATCTTATTATTGTACAGAAAATAATTTTGTTCTAGACAGATGTCAAATATATGATTGAGGTCCACGATTTTTTGTGGTTCTACTAATGCTTTCGTCATAACCTCATGGATAGCTTCTTTACACTTTGAAGTTGAAATACTAGGAAACAGATTTTGAACATCAAAGGAAACTAAGATGCCACTATCGGGCGTATATATGTTTTTAATTTTGTCCACTAAATCTAAACTATTTTTCACCGAATACTGAGACTTAAATTTAGTTAATTCTTTAAATATTCTATTTGTTTCGGCAGCAATACGATAGGTAGGGGCATTAGTATATGACACCACCGGTCGAATCGGTGTTCCTTGCTTATGCAGTTTGAAGTACCCATGGAGTCGTGGAATTTGGGGATTCATTATCTTGTATTTATATGTGTCTGATGAAGAAAATATGCTGTTAGCTGAAGCAAGTGTATCTTTTACTAAATCATTATATTTCTTCGTAGGGTCATGTTTAAGTACTTCAAATTTCCCCTTGTCTAAAAACTCTTGTATTTTGTCATCATATTGCTTTTTTGTCGTAACTACAAGTGTGTTGCCTTTGTCTGCTTTAGTGATAACAAGATTGTTGTCTTTAACCTTTTGCTTGATCGTTTTTAGAATTTTCCACTCGTTGTTGTTAGACTTACGACCGTTTAGCGTTCTATTTGATATATCATGTTTTATTTCTTTATTTAAAATATATTTAGTAGTTTTATCATTTGTTGCTATATCCAAATCAATTGATAAAATTTCTAAGTCCTTCTTATTATTTTTAAATTTTGGGCAATATTTAGGACCTTTTTCCAGTAATGACATTTCTTCAGTGCTGAATAAGATGTCAGTAGTATTGTATACCCTATTATAAAACTGTTTCTGATTTATATCCCTATATGGTGAATTAGTTTTCGGTTGTTGTTTCTGTTGTTTTTTAAGGTTATCTAGTTTCTTGCAATGTTGTTTATGGATTTTGGCAGACAAATTTACTTTTGTTTCATACACTTCTTGCAACAAAATATCTAATTCAACGTTATTTAATCTACTGTGAAGTTCTATATGGGCTACTTTAATGTGGGAGCCTAGGTTGTTGCGCTGACAATACAGAGCTTTTAATTCTTTATTTAACCAACTTCTTTTTGTATCCTCTATAAGATTTTGAACATATAACTTTGAATTCTTACTTGTACAGTACAGTAACAATGCAATTTCACCAAGTGCCGACGATGGAAAGTATAGAATATATAGTAACTAATCCAATATTATCAAAGGATCAGGTAGATTTGATTAACTTACCGACTATTTAGCTTAAAAAATATTAGTTTTTTTAAAATAAATAAATAATATAAATATTCACGGAACCACGCTTACTACTCTAACCCCAAAATAAGCAAATTATTTGCTTATTATGGGCGTTAGCCAACGATACTAATACATAGAAATACACATATAAATACTGGAATATATTTAATAAACACCCAAAGTCGGAAATACAAACGTTTAAGCTCGTCACACAAATGCTTGTCACTGTCGGGGGTCGAACCCGAGCCCCGTCGATTGCGTAGTCAGGGTCGCTAACCACTCGACCAACGGGGTGGTCATATTATCTATATTTTGTTAATTTTAAATTGTGCTTATTTAACCAATTTGTTGCGGATGACGGGGCAGCCGTGTCATGATTGTTTTTAACGTATGACGTATGATACGAAAGTCATTTTTAAATAGATTATAATTCCCTCAAATTGCATTTTAAAAGGTTCTACCCTGAACAAAACCTTTATAATTTTCCACGTAAATCAAGCCTGTAGGCTTCATTTCTGAATATTCTGTTACATGAAAAAGTTAGGGGTTGTCAACCTTTTAAAAAGCTGCGTTAATATTAATATATGAAACGAAAATCAAAAATAAAATAAGAAACAAAGTAATCGTTAATTTATTGATGTTATTATATTCACGCCCATATCCCCAAAGAAGTACGTAGAGGTAGAAAAACCAGTGCACCTACGATTAGCCGAAGACACAGTCCCACAACGTAATTGATATTATCTCAAATTATTTGTTTTGTAGGTACAATCTAAATTCCAATTCAAGCTTGAAATAGATCATATCGTGAACTTAACGGCGGTAGAGTCCTGCGGCGAATCGCTTGATTGATGAGCACGAGTACCACCGCCTTATCTACTCCAGTCGCAATAACGTAACTACAAAACGCTGCGTATCGAACGAACTTCAAAACCAAATAACCCACATCTATATTTTATTGTACTTATTTTTCTAACACTTATTTTACAATAGGTTTGCAACATCTAAATAAAAAATTACTAACCATTCATTTTCAGGAAGGCACTTTGTAAACCTACTCAAAATTACCCAAAACAACGTAATCTTCCATTTACACCTGTGGTTTGATTTCAATTGAATAAATCAAGTCTATACACACATAAAACAATACATCCTTTTATTCATGATGTATCCGTGTCTTTAATTAAATATTTTAAATAAGTTTATAAAACTAAAATTTGCCACTAAGCTTTACTTAGTGTAGAGTTTTATTAGTTCCTACAAAAGCACGATAATATTATTCATAAGACTGACAGTAATTATTCCTTTATAATTTGTGTACATTCACAATATCAAGTTTTATTAAATACTAGCTGTGCCCGCGACTTCGTCCGCGTAGGATTTTTTTAACTTCCCACTATGTATGTAGATAAGGAAGTTACTGATTTTACCCCGATTTTAGAAAATTGAATTTTAATGTTTGATAAGCTGTAACTTTTGAAAATTTGACTCGATTTTGATTTTTGAAATTCAATGTAGTTTTTTTAGTAAGTACTAAAATATTGCAGTAGATTAAAAATGATTAGTTAAAAAAATTCGAAGTTATATCGACAAAATACGTTTGCAAAATTTTTCGTCAACTGTAACTCCCGAACGGATAAATAAATTTTGATGCAATTTATGCATTGGATGCAGTTTTTGAGAAGTAAAGCTGATTAAATTTTGTATTATATCGGTTCATTAGTCTGGAAATTGTATTAAAAAAATACTGTTTCGCCAAAAACCTTTGTGAGGTTTTCCAAAATTTCTCAAAATCTCTTTGAATTAGTTAAAACTGACTGAATTAGTTAAAATTTTCAGGAAATCTAAGTTGGGTGGAATCCAATCGAATCCCATTAACCACGTTTCGATCGGTCAAGCAGTTCAAAGTTATCAAATGTTTACATACACACATACACATTCACGCACACACACACACGTCATCGTGAAAATAGTTGAAAAAGGTTCCTAGGTCCTTAAAACGTGGAGATCTGGTGAACTCTCGATTTTCGAAAATTGGGGCAAAATTAGTAACTTCCTTATCTAGATGCGTAGCGGGAAGTTAAAATGTTTACCTAATTAGAAAGATGAAAAGTTATTTATTCAGGTTTATTTTTTGAATAATTTTTATTTACTTTAGGCAATTTTCGTGGCGGGAAGTTAAAAATTAATTAATTAACACACGGCTTTGTAGTTTGTTATTAATAAAAAAATAAGCCTTTGACTAAGAAGCTTATTGAAAATAATTTGCAATAAAAAAAAACTTGTTGCACTTTTCTTAAATTTATTATTATTTTAATTCTCTAAAAGATATTTTTAATGTAAATTTGTATCATTTTCAATAAGCAAGATAAGGAGTCAAGGGGGTTTTTTTTTTATTATTATAACAAACTCTCTGCCTCGTGGTCTAGGGACAGCCTATTCGGCTCAGATCATGAGGTCCCGGGTTCGATCCCCAGGTCGGGCAAAGATGTTATTGAGATATTTTCGAGGATTTTTTCGAAAATCTAAAATCTCAGTAGCAACTCGGAAACTGGCGGAGGGGTATAAAAACTTTCGGTCCCAGTTATCGCTAAAAATAATCGATAATCGTTAACGTCTCAGTATATGCGGCGATGAGGATTACCATTTATCTCACCAACCGACAAATCGGTGAATCGTGGTGAACCGGAAAGTCTATAGACGGTCGGTTTACTCTGCCTACGCCGCAAGCGAATCGGGCGTGATGATACTTTAATAAAAAACAACAACGCCACGTATTTTTTTCTCACATTTTTAATTTTTGATTCTCACAAATAAAGGAATTTTAAGTATCTTTGGGGGCGTCCACAAATTACGTGAGATGTTTAAGGTGGAGAGGGGGTCGAGTCAAATCTCATCTAATCTTACGTTGGAGGGAGGGGGGGGGTCTCAGCAAATATCACGTAATTTTTTTTCATATTGAAACAAAATATATATACTATTTTAGTCCATTATCCAGATTGTACATACTTAAGTTAATCTTAAGTGTAATCGTGATACTGTTAAGATCATTCACTAACTCGTTCGAAAGAAAATAATTTCATTTATACTTCGACGTTATACAGCCTCAATTAATCGTAAATAGAAGCACGAAGATTTTTTTTCTTTTTACAATAACAATCGAACGCGTTTTTACATAGGTATTTCAGAAACCCATATTTTGAAAAATCTCACGTGAGATTGGGGGATAGGGGAGGGGGTTGAATAAAATCTCACGACATCTTACCGGGGGGGGGGGAGGGACCGAAAATTAAAAAAAACACTTCACGTAATTTATGGACGCCCCCTTTTGATTGAATTTGTTTTGATGAAGTTATATGTGTCTAAAATTTTTCTGTAAGATGAGATCTTAATCTGGACTGAACTTATAAGTACATGTTCGTATATTCTACTTAACAATTTTTTTTAAGTATTTTGAAGTCCGATTTTAGTGAGTAGGTATACTAAGTAGCTTAGGCACTTCAACATCTACACTTTGCAGAAGTTTCATTCATTTTAAAAGTTAACTGATTGATGTATCTAATTTTGAAATATTTACCGTGTTGTCTGGCGGTCCGGTATCGTCGTTGACCATATGAGGTCCCGGGTCCGATTTCCAGCTCAGGCAAAACAAAATGTGCTTTTTCAGTTTTCTGATAAAACAACATTGCTCGGGATTGGAAAGGGCCCGGTTGGCAATAGGCTTGCCACCTTTCACATTGTGTGAGATAGTATTTTCGGCTAATCGTGGGTACACTTCTTGTACCTCTGCCTACGTATTCCGGGATATGGGCGTGTAGATACTTTTTTACCCTTTTTTACGTTTTATGTAAAAAGAACATAGTGAATTTTCGCAATAGCCTATCCTTACGATAAATTTTATAAAGAACTGATTATATAATATAAACACTTGTACTGTTTCACATTCGTTGTGAAAGCCCTGATGATGCTTTAATAGGCGAAACCGGTTGGCTGTAAGTTCAAAAGTGATTGTGTAATAAATAAAATTTAAATTACATTTGTGAAACAGTACAAGTACAAGTGTTTATATTATATAATCAATATGATGCAGTTTCACCAAGTGCCGACGATGGAAATTATAAATTTATAAAGAACAAATTCTATTAGTATACTCAATTTCGATTAGATGTATATTTTCTGAGATATTAGCAAAAACCTAAAAAAAATTACCTGTTTTATTTTTAAATATATTAATAATTATTCTTATATAAATAAATAAAATCTACAGATTTAAATTTTACACATATTTAGTAAAATTGCATTTTAATAAAAAAGTACACATTCTTGAACTGATTCTCTCGGATTATATCCATTATACGAACACTATACGTACATACATACACTATACATACATACAAACACTATGAAATGATAACGCTAACTTATAATGAGCCGTGCGTTCAAAGGTTTTGTATACATTCCGGGTGTCACGTTCAACTGGACTTTCCACCCGAAACCGTTGAAACTTGTGATGTCTGTAACTTCTAAATTATAAAACTCATGACCTTGAAATTTTTAAGGGATAATCTTTATAGTATTTACTTTTGAACAAAAAAATAATAAAGGATTTCGGACTACAGGTTAATGAATTAAAGCTAAATATACGTTTTTGTTTTCATCCCCTATCCCACGGGAACCGTACTGAATTTTGGGATAAAAAATATCCTATAACCTTCTTCGGAGTATGAACTCTAATTATGCTAAATTTCATTTGAATCCGTTCAGTAGATTCGGCGTGATGCGCGGCCTTGATACAGACAGACAGACAGACAGACAGACAGACAGACAAAAATTAAAAAAATTATATTTTTCGCTTCAGTATCGATTAAAGAGTATCTCCCAAAAAAAATTTTTAAAATATCTTCAATGTACAGAAATCGACCTCTTACATTTTTATTATATGTATAGATACGATTATAAAAAAAAAATATCAAAATATCCTTTTTTATTAATCATGGTCACCCTACTGCAACAACTAAGTAGATATTGACGCGATTGAATCCATAGACATTTTGCCTTCGGCAATTTGTATTAGTGTCTGCGTTTATAAAATGACGACACCGTTTGTATTACGACGAAACCTACAATTTGCCTGCGACATATAGATAAGATAAATTGTAATATTATGTGCTGTGGAAAATACGCAAATTTTTGAAAGTATCGATATCTACTCGATACCAAATATCGTATCAAAAGTATCGATACCGATAAAAGTATCGATACTACTCAGTATCTAGTACTTTTTCTGCCTCGGGAAACGTATTAAAATCGTAAAAAAGTATATTATTAATTAAAATCATAATTAAAAATTGTTATTTCACTGGTTTTAAGCACTATAAAACAGATTTTACCGGCTGCAGTAGTTTTATCAACCTTTCTGAAATTTAGCCAGATATCACTTTCCTATCGGAAGGGAGCATTTTGGTTGACAGCAAGGCAGCACCTAGACTTTCACACTTGCACCAACAGTGTTCAATTTAATAATCAAATTGGTTTAAATTTAATTTTCTTTCCGAGTTAACCTGCTTCCTATAGTCAGAGACATATTTAAATTAATGTTACCGGAATATTAATTTAATTTTTAACTAAATTGCCTAAAGTGTATACAAATTTATAAATACTAATATGCACGTAAATGTTATTATTATAATAAGAGGTACTACGGTAAAACTGTAAATAATATGCCACGTATTCTAAATCATTTGCTATTATTGAGAATCAACCACTTTCGGGGATTCTCCTAAATCAATAATTCTGAAAAGTAAAAAGTATCCGAAAGTATCGATGCCCAGTAATGTATCGGAACAAAAGTATCGAGTACTAAAATACTAAGTATCGCAACCCAAGTATCGTTACTACTCAAGTATCGATACTTTTTGCGGATCCCTACATGCTTTGCTTTAATTGAAATATAAATTAAAAAATACTGCATCGCAAGTAATTAAAATACATTTTGATCGGTCGAGACGTTCATAAGTTATGAGATGTTTACATACACACAATATACAGATATACTTAAGGGCAGATCGAAGGGGGGGGGGTCATGGGGGGGTCATCACCCCGCCCCCCATAGGAAATGGGGGCCGGGTGATGTATGTATTATTATTAGGGATAGGCCGAAATTCGTTTTACATTCGGTTTAACCGAATTTCGGCAGCTTGAACCGAACTTCGACATTCGGCCGAAATTCGGTTTAAATGCCGAACATTCGGCACTAGAAAAAAGTATCTTCTTGCACTATTTTGCTTGAAATCTATGCTAATGTTATAAAGAGGAAAAATTTGTATTCTATATTTTTATATATTGTATCATCTAAACTCAAAAACTACTAAACCGATTTGAAAAAATCTTTCACCATTAGAAAGATATTAAATCATCCCCGAGTAACATAGGCTATACTATATTTTCGAAAAAAATCCGTAAAACAGTTCACCTAGCTGGCCATCCCTGAAACATCCCGCTAAATAAAAAAAAAACAAAAACAAAAATAAAAATTTTTGTTTTTATTTTTGTTTTTATGTTTTGATTGATTGATTTTTGAGTTCGAAGACTTCAAAAAGTATGTAAAACAGTTGACCCGGCAGGTCATCCCTGAAACTTCCCGCTAGATCTTATCTATATCTTAGCATATCACAGATTTTTTTCAGAGTTCAAAAATCCTAAATTTGTTACAAATATTCGTTAGTACATAGAAGTCATTGTAAATGACAGTAATTTCAAAATTTTTGAAATGCTATATATTTTAAAAACGTTGATTGATTTTGGTCTTTCGAATGGAATTCAACGCAATTTTTGACCTCTAAAATATTTTCATAGCTACGTAATCTACAGACTCAGAAATATCGAAGCAATATCAAAAAAAAATTTTTTTAATTTTCGATATTACTCGAAATTGAAATCCCAAATAAATCGACCGATTTTGATGCAATTTGCTTATTTGGCGCAATTCATAGAAAGAAAAGCTGATTAGACTTTTAAGTTAATCGGTATATTAGTCTGAAAGTCATTTTAAAAATGCTAAGTTTGCTGTAAACAACAAAATATTAATATTTGAAAAGCCGTAACTTTTGAAAACTTGATTTAATTTTGATTTTTGTAACTGTATTTGAAAAAACTTCGAATTTATGTCGAAATAACACTTTTTCCTAATTTTTTCGCCAACGATAACTTCCGAACGGATTAACCTATCATGATACAATTTATGAATTAGACGCATTTTTTTAACAAAAAAAACTGATAAAATTGTATACTTATTCGATACATTAATTTGGAAGTTACATTAAAAAAAATATGTTTCGTCAATTTTTTTGCAATTTTTTCAAAATTTTTAACTTTGTTTAGTCCGAATTGGTTAAAATTGTTGGAAGCCTAAGTTGAGCAGAATCTAATTCAATTCGATCGGTCAAGCCGTTCTCAAGTTATGAAATGTTTACATATACACATACATACAACCATACATTCTCTCTCACACACACACATACATACATACATACATACAGACATACTGCGTCGCTATACGTAGCGGGAAGTTAAAAATCAAAAGTTTGATATATGTAGCTGAAGATGCATATATTTTAAAACATGATGATTTAGATCTTTTCCATTGCATTCAACGTAATTTTTACCTTTAAATGGTTTTATTAGCTCCAAAATCGGTAGGTTTAAAATGTCAAAGAAAAGGTTAAAAAAAATAGGTAAGTCAGTTAACCCTGTAGGCTATCCTTGAAACTTTCCGTTAAATTGAGGTATTTTAGGCTCAAAGGAACAAAAACTATAGTTTTTGTTAGCATTTTTTTTTCAAGGTTCAAAATTCTGACTTTTGTTATAAACGACAGCAATTTCATTTTTAAAAAGCTGTATATTTTAAAAACGATGATCGATTTTCATCCTTCAAATGGCATTCAACGAAATTTTTGAGCCCTAAAATGTTTTTGAGCTACATAGTCTATAGGCTAAAATATGTCGAAGTAATATCAACATTTGTTTTCAAAAATTTTCGTTATAATAAATCCTAATAAAACGATTTTGATCCAATTGACGGTATTTGACGCAATTTTTAAAGAGAAAAGTTGATTAGATTTTTTAAGTGAATCGGTGTATAAGTCTAAGAGTTATTTTAAAAATATTAAGTAAGTTTTCTGTAAACAGCAAAATTTTATTATTCAAAAGTTATAACTTTTGAAAACTTGATTCGATTTTGATTCTTGAAACTACATTTGACGTAATTGTTTTAAGTACCACAATATTGTAGAAGGTTTGACTTTCAAACAAGTTTTGGTCAAAAAGTCTCTTATTTTATTTAAATTAAACACTTTTTTCTAAATTTTTGTCAACGATAACTTCCAAACGGACAAACCAGTTTTGATACAATTTACGATATTTGACGCAGATTTTTAGAAAGAAATGCTGGTTAGATTTTTAAATCAAGCAGTGTATTAGCCGGAAAGTTATTTTAAAAATATTAAGAAGTTTCCTGTAAACAACAAAGTATTAATATTAAAAAAGTTGTAACTTTTGAAAACTCGATTCCATTTCGTTTTTTGAAACTAAATTTGACGTAGTTTTTTAAGCACTAAACTATTGTGAAAGGTCAAAAAAAATAGTTAGAGATGTTACCAAGTTATGTCAAAAAACACTTTTCTAAAGTTTTTCGTCAACGATAGCTCTTGAGCGGAATAACCGATTTTGATGCAATTAATGCATTGAACGCAGTTTTTGTAGGAATAGAGCTGATTAGATTCTGTACCTAATCTATACATTTATGTACTTAGATTATACAAAGTTATTTATTTATGTACAAAGTTATGAGATGTTTACATATACACTTACACATTTATACAGGCATACTGACTTTATTGTGAAAATAGTCGGAAAAGATTTGTAGGACCTCAAAACGTGGAGATTTGGTGAAAACTCGATTTTCAAAAATCGGGGCAAAATCAGTAACTACCTAAATAAAGTAAAAATACTAAAATTATAAATGGGAAAGTGTATCTGTTTGTTTGTCCGTCTTTCACGGCAAAACAGAACGACGAATTGACGTGATTTTTTAAATGGAGATAGTTGAAGGGGTGGAGTGACATAAGATACTTTTTTCTCTTACTTTACGCGAGTGAAGCCCCGGACAATATAATAGCTAGTAGTAAATAGTAAAATACGTAAATAGCTAGTATAAAATAATTAAATTTTAAGCAAATTCGTAAAAAAGTCACGACGTGTCGCTTTTAAGAAAGCGCCCCAAAATTAAACCGAAGTTCGGCCGAATTTCGGCCGAATTTTTGTATTTTCACCGAATGTTCGGCCGAAGTTCGAATTCGGTTCAAACCACATTCGGCCCATCACTAATTATTATTGCAACAAATACAGATTAGAGCCTATCTTGACTGAACCTCAAATATGTGACCCCCCCCCCCCTCCCCCCACTGACGGGACGTGGTGTGGTCCAGCTTAAAATGTTAAATTTTAGCGAAATTGAAGGATAAGTACAAGTATTTTAAAATACCCTTATATTTCTGTATATAATATCATTTCATTACTTTTTTAATACTGGCATCGATCGATTTTTGTACACATTTTTAATCCATACTAGTCCATACTAATATTATAAATGCGAAAGTAACTCTGTCTGTCTGTCTGTCTGTCTGTCTGTCTGTTACGCTTTCACGGCCAAACCACTGAACCGATTTGGATAAAATTTGGTACAAATATAGTTTGAGACCCAAGAAAGGACATAGGATAGTTTTTATCCCGGAAATCCCACGGGAACGGGAACTATGCGGATTTTTATTTTAGAATTATTTCCACGTGAACGAAGTTGCGGGCACAGCTAGTCGGATATAATTGGGTTAAAAAATTAATACATTTTACCAAGAAACATCATAATTAATACCTACTTAAGGTACTACTTAATCAGTGGTAACTTGTTATGAATGAAAATATTTTTTCAACATTTCTTGATACGAATTATTCTTTGAACAATCCAGATAGACAACATTTTACCAACACAATAGGGCAAGACTATTAGCAACTCAATTTGTCGCGACACGATCGACTTGATAATGAAATAATTACACCGCTGAATATTTGGAATCCGAATATTCAGTATTCGGCCAAGGGTTAGGCCGGTTATTGGGTATTCGCCATATTCACTATTCGTGGCATCTATACCTTAAATCATAAGATAGATAAATAAAAATTATCACCACTGTAGATGAGGTGCCTTAAATGTATTTATTCTTCGAGGTTTTATTTTACCTTTATTAATATCTACCAAAAAGAATGCAATACTACGTAAGAATATCTACGTCCATGCCAAATTAGAGTTTTCGAGTACTAAGGGCGGCTTGCACCAAAATGCTTAAATCATTTTAAGTCACTAAATACGTTTAAAGTGACAGCATCTAAGGCGTTTTGACATTTGCTAAACATGTTTAAGGGACTAAATGCATTTAAGAATTTTGGTGCAAGCCGCCTTAAGAATGGTAAGAATGTCTAATGGACCGTGGTCCCAGGAACATTTTTAGTTTTGATTAATAATAAGCTAGATTTTTACGAACAGATTCGTTTCGAAAAATCTCGAATCGAGTAAAAAATAAAAAAGTAAAAAATAAAGGTAAGTAAAAAATAAAATTGTTAACGTAAAAACTACAACTTTAGAGTGTCGGATTAAGAAAAATTTCCACTTTACGCGTAGGACAAAGTTACCCTTGAATTATAGTAATAATAATTAACAAGCTATTCTGAGAAAATTATGTTATTATTAATCAATTTAAAAATTTCATAAATCTGACATCTTTAAAGTGGAGAACTCGTCAGAAAAACCATCGAATGTGTAGGACAAAAGTTTTTTCGTGTTTCTCAAAATAATCAAGCGATTTAAAAAAAACCCTTAAAAAATTAAGTAAGTTAAGTTATTGTCATTAATCAATATTTTCCTTCACAAAATTAACATGTTTTAAGCCCCCTAACTTAATTAGTTAACCGATCCGAGATTTTTCGAAGAGAAAAAAGATGAGCGTCTTGTCAAAACGAAGTTGTTAACAAAAATTCAGCTAGTTATTAATCAAAAATAAAAATGTTCCTGGGATCACTACTGGGGAAGGATAATATAATTTGACAAGGGATAGACGTCCCTCAAAAATAAACGAAGATACGCGACGAAAGTCTATTTCTTAAAGAATCCCGAAAAATCTTGCTTCTTATCAGTACCTCGAGCAGCCAAGCGAGTATAAAGAAAGATTCCCTGGAAAAAGGGGATATTATTGGCAAAGTAACACGTCCGGCTGATAGTCGCCGGGCGGCCGTTACAAGTTGGTAAACTTATTTTCTTTTATTTTACAAAACTGGAGAACGAATGTGGCGGCGGTTAACCGGAGCAGGGGGTTGCAGATTTCTATTATTGAATATCAAAAAATAATTGTAATAAAATAATTTTTTGTATGTTATAGGTGAAGTTGCCACTAGAGTGTCCATTTCATCCAGCGCGCGACATTTTCGCTCCGCAACATGCTGCCAAACTTCAACACAGATCCTCGCAGTGGACATGTGCTTTCTGCGGCAAATCCTTTTACGAGGAGCGACACCTCGACACGCACTTCGACCAGCGACACAAGAACCAGATTAATAAGGTACAAGTTCTAGAAAGAGATCGCACATTTTTAAAGGCGGGTAACACAACTATAAAGCCTTTACTGTTGCAGATATCCATGACGTGAGTCTCCTACTCCTAATGAATTAATTTAACTGTCTTGTGGTCTAGGGGATAGCCTGTTCCGCTCGGTTCATGAGGTCTCGGGTTCGAACCCCGGATCGGGAAAAAGTGTAATTGAGGGTTGTTTAAGTTTTTTTTTATTATTATCGATAGGGGAGCGCTTGACCACGATCTCATCTGATGGTAAGCTAAGATGCGGCCTAAGATGGAACGCGCTTCGTTGATGGAACTCTTCAAACCGGAATTCGAAAGTGGCAAGCGCTGATGCTATTGTGTCAGGAATAGATAAGGCGGTAGTATCAGAAAACGTAGAACTTTACCACTTAGTATAAGTCGATACGATAGTAGTACCTATGTAGTTTCCCCGTGTTGGTCCCGGGCTGCTGTGGAGAATAAGCACACTGCCATTCTGCTAGGCCAGTCGTAAAAAGCGACTGATTGGCTATTCGAGTTGCTACCATCGTGGCTACTAGGTGGTAGAGTTCTGCATTGTCTCGTTCAGGTCTGGTGGTAGTATACCTATTCCTACCGCAATAGCGTCAGTGCTTGTCACTGTCGTGTTCCGGTTTGGAGGAGGGTAAAGTAGCCTTTATGCTTATGCATGTGGCATTCGACTATGCCACAAGATAGCAACGCACCCTTAACATCTTATCTGTAGGCGATGTTTGACTCTTTCTAAAATGAGATCCATCTGCTTGTTTGCTATCTTATGATATAAAAAAGCAGTCGATACGATTGAGTGAGCGCTAATAAGAAAGGTCGTCCTATTTGAGCATACTACGTGGATAACGTTGCTTACAAAACTGGAGAACGAATGTGGCGGCGGTTAACCGGAGCAGGGGGTTGCAGATTTCTATTATTGAATATTAATTCACGATGGTAGTCATAAGCCCTCGTTCGGCTTTTGAGGTTATATTCAAAAGAGGCCTGAACCTACAAGGGGAAAGGCTAACTATAGCCAGCATCAGCCCTGCGGTAGAGCGAGAGAAGCGAATGCTTTACATGTAAGGTGGTAGCTGGTAAGTGGCACTAAATTGACAAATCCAATATACAATTATTGCTATATATCCAATATACAATATTTGCTATATAATAATTTAGCAAAAACTTCAAAAAATGTTATTCGAAAGATCTAAGTTATCATTTAAAAAAATATACATCTTTTCGAACACCGAATAACTAAATATTATTTTAAAAAATCTTTAGATTTTATAAAATTTTGGAATTCAAAGCTCTATGATTAAGCATAGTTTTTTCTTTGAGCTTAAAATACCTCAATTTAGCGGGAAGTTTCAGGGATGACCTGAAGGTCAACTAGCTTGCAATTTTTTTTATTACTAAGAAGGTTGCAATGTTTCAAAAATATAACATTCAAATTCAAATAGTTCCGATTAGCTAGAAGTGCAAAACTTTTAGTGTGCCCCATGTAATAACGTAAGTTTGTTCGATAGGTGTGTTACAGGTATTATTAGTCTTACATTTTTTTACTTAAATTTTGTTTTTTTTTATATCATTAGATAGCAAACAAGCAGATGGGTCTTCTGATGGTAAGAGTTAACCATCGCCTATAGACACCAAAGATGTTAATGGTGCGTTGCTATCTTGTGGCGAGGTCTAATGCCACATGCATAAGTTTACCGGCTACCTTACCCTCCAAACCGGAACACGACAGTGACAAGGTATTGCGGTAGGAATAGGTAAGGCGGTGGTTCCAGACCCGGGCGAGACAATGCAGAACTCTATCACCTAGTAGTCACGATGGTAGTGACTCGCAGAGCCAACCGATCCTCTTTACGACCTGCCTGGCAGAACGGCAGTTGGTCTATTCTTCAAAGGAGCCCGGAACCAACACGGGGAAAAATTTTGACAATAATAATATCGTATATAAATAACTAAGATGAATATGTAAATATTAATTTTTTAATACAATACTAGCGGCGCGTCCGTTTTTGTAGAGATCTTTAATATAGTAGCTTATAATGAAAGGTTAAATAGGTTCTAACGTAAATATGCGCGAGCAAAGCCGCGGGTAACAGCTAGTATGTTGAATAAATTGGTAAAGTGCGTGTCAGGCCACGCGCACTATAGGGTTCCGAAGTTGCCCATCACAATAATGCGGCACAAGAGGGCTTTTATTGTTTCAATCTATGAACATTTAACCTATTCAACGTTAATGACAAATACATATCCACACCACAGGTTCACCGCCTATAAAAATCTCTGAGTACATTTTATAAGTTGGTCGATTCCAAAACTTGTAAAGCCTTCTAAGTCGTGACAGTTTTATTCTTATTTTCGTTATATTTACTACTGCCATGATTTTTTTCTCACCCCCAAAACAACCGTTTGGCCTGCAGTAGGAGGTAGGACACTTGACTCTCACAAAAAGTTTAAAAGCTTAATATTTTACAAACGAGTCGAATCGAAAACTTGTTTTCACAAACCTACATTTTTAAAAAACCTACCCAAAGATACTCCACACAATTGGGCACGTGAAAAAAACATGTAAACGATTGACGCTGCAGGCATTCTCTGAAACTTCCCGCTAAATTATTTTAAGTTCAAAGGAGTAAAAACTATAAGCTAAGATTTTTTCAGTTCCAACATCAATTTTGTTAAAAATAGCAGTACCTATATTGATTTTTGAAAAATTGTATATTTTGGAAACGATTGATCGATTTTGATTTTTAGAATGGCATTCAACTCAATTTTTGAGATCTAAGATACCTATTGCTTTAGCTACATAAGTGATAGGTTGAAAAATTTCAAAGCAATGTTAAAAAACATACGATGCGACAATGTTATCGATAAATCAGAAAAAAAATAACCGATTTTGATCCAATTACTGTGAATTGGATTTAACGCAGTTTTTTGAAGGAGAAAAGCTGGTAAGATTTCTGGGTCTATCGGTGTATTAGCCTGAAAGTAAGTTTGCTACAGCGTAATTTTAACATTTGAAAAGCTGTAACTTTTGAAAATTAAATGCGATTTTGATTTTTAAAACGGCATTAAATATAATTTTGTTAGTACTAAATTATCGTGAAATATTAAAAAATGATTGGTTGAAAAATTTCGAAATTATGTCGAAAAAACATTTTTTTAAAATTTTTTTTCAACTATTACTCTCGAACGGATAAACCGATTATGATGCAATTTATGAATTAGACGTAGTTTTTGGAGAAATAGAGCTGATTAGATTTTGTAATCAATCGGTAGATTAATCTGGAAGTTATATTAAAAAAATACTGTTTTGCCAAAATTTGTTTTGAGATTTTTTCAAAATTTTTCAAATCTCCTAAGCCGACTTGGTTCAAATTTTTAGGAAGTCTAAGTTGAGTGAAATCCAATCGAATGTTTTCAACCGCGTTTCGATCGATCAAGCCGTTCAAAAGTTATGAGATATTTACATACACGTATATACACACACACTCACACACACACACACACACACACACACACACACACACACACACACTGACGTCATCGTGAAAATAGTCGGAAAAGGTTCCTAGGACCTCAAAACGTGGAGATCAACTCGATTTTCGAAAATCGAGGCAAAATCAGTAACTTCCTTATCTACATACGTAGCGGGAAGATAAAAAATTAACAACCCCACTTTTCATTCCATCCTGAAAAAAATACTTTTCAAGATTTTATGTTACCACATTGTTTACGTGACTAATAGGTATGTATATTCATGCCAAATTACAACTTTCTAGTACTAAGTATCGCTGAGCTATAGTGCGGACGGACGGACGGGCGGACATAGCAAAACTATGAGGGTTCCTAGTTTTCTTCGGAACTCTAAAATGCATTGTTTACTTCAATACTACATATTTTTAATTTTGATTTTTTCTTGTATTTTATTAATATCACAGACCATATGAATACTAATAGACACGCCATTGCGAAGGAAACGTGCCGCCACTCATATGAGAAAATGCTTCTATTACTGTCAAAAATGTCATACATTTGTAGGTTCTAATTATATTGTGAAAAAATAGACATAAACCATGTTGTACTGTTTTATCGTACCGAATGAGATTACAAGGTTTAGGGGAATTGTGTTTAAGATGACATACTTTTTATTTCAAGACAAATATTTGAAATAATTGAAGTCGTTCGAGATCAGCATCTTGCGTATATTATTAAATGTATCATAATCAACAATAATTATAGAGATGAGAACAATCAACGATACATAAACTTAAAAAAATGACAAAAACCTTACTTACTTAGGTAGGGATAGGTTAGGCACTTAGGTCGACATGTGTAAGACGACATGTCACTACGATGGAATGACATAGTATGACATCTTAGGTTTTTTAGGTACAGTACCCGGCGATAAATATTGCACATCGACCTTTGGAAAGAGACAATCGGCTAATTTCGGCTTCGTAGAGCGTTATCTCTGTCGCACAAAATACAAACAGTCCGGTACCTATTAGGAGCTGTTAAAACAAGTATGATTTGCTTCTTTTGATATTTTTATTCTTTGTATAAAATACACTAATTTTTCTATAAGTGATGGCTTTAGGTTGGGGTAAAATAAAATAAAAAAACATTTTTACATTATGTTTACGTATTTAATTATTTTGGAACATTACAGCTTTAGTGTACATAATAAACACCATTATACCTATTGCTAAAATGAGAAATTGCAATAAAAATAATAATAATTCTAATTCTCAATTACTTCCATTTCACTATTTGTGCTCTCAAAGAGGTCAATATCACTGTCACTATCAGCCGTATTTATTACTAATCTATCAGTGTAATTGTCTAAACTGTGTTGAATGCTTCTATATTCATTCTCACATTTGATTGCATGATCGCAAACCTTTTTCCACTCTTCAGCGCCGATCATGTTTACTTTTTCAGTCAATAATGTTTTTACTGTAGTTAAGTTCATACCCACATTTCTAGAGGCTACATAGCCTTTAAGTTGAGACCATATATTTTCAATTGGATTAAAATCCGGATGATATGGTGGCAATCGCAACACAGTGTGCCCATGTTCGGCAAGTATTTTGTCCACAGAAAACTCTGTATACCTCTCCTTGTGCTGACATATAATAGCGTAAATCTGGGTTTTTGTTAATTTTGGATCAACTGGAATTTCATGTCTGTTTAACCAGTTGATCATTTCCCGTTTAATGGTGTTTGAGTTGGGGGGTCTCTCAACATACTTGTTGTGATAGGGTGCGTTGTCGATAACTAGAACAGAATCACTGGGTATATTTGGGATTAATTGGTTAACCAGCCATTTCTCATAGTTATCGTTATTCATTTCATTGTGATAGTCACCTGTAGTGTCCGTGGATTTATACGTTAAAAAAGCACCGGGTACAAAGCCTTTTTCATTTCCCGCATGAACTATTATCAAACGTTGACCTTTTGAAATTGGCTTTTTTACTCCTTTTTTCTTATCGTCACTCCAAGATTTCCCTTTAGTGTGGGATGCATGTATATATGACTCATCCATGTAGACGATATTTTTTCCTGTTTCGCGAAATTTGCGTATTTTATCAAGGTATTCCATTCGTTTGAGACTAACGTCGTGCTTTTCCATTAGAATTTTTCGATTATCTTCCATTTTAGTGAACTGAAATCCCATGTCATGAAGTATTTTTCTCAATGTTTTTTCAGACCCATTGTAATTAATAGCTTCAGATAACTTAGCTTTTAATGATTTTATTGTTGGCAGTTCATTAAATCGTAAGTGAAAATCATACACCATTCTTCGAACAACATCGTAATCAAAATCGTCCATACTTAAACGAAATTGCTTTTTTGGTCTCCCTTTTTTTGGAGTGCTGAACTTAATTTCAGTCGAATGTGTTTCAGTACTGACTTCGTTTAATATATTGTTCAAAGTTCTTCTTGAAATTCCAGTGGCATTTGCAACTCGCTCTTGAATCTTCTTAAAATAACAACTTACATTTTCATCTACTTTTTTTTTAAATCTATCAGCTTCGCTTACAAAGTATTTATAAACATTGTAGATAATTTCACGTGACTGACCTCGTAAAGGTTTCCCTCTTTTTCCGAAAGATGCCATATTACAACTTTAAATTATTTAAATTTGTGGGTGTTATCAACTCTAAATATATATATTTTTTCGGGACGCGACTGCACTCTATCGTACTTGAACAACGACTGACTAAACGTCACATAGGTAGTGTGGGACAGAGATAACGCTTTACGAAGCCGAAATTATCCGATTGTCTCTTTCCAAAGTTCGATGTGCAATATTTATCGCCGGGTACTGTATTCGTCTTAGACAATAACAATTTTATGGGCATAGTTCACAAATAAAATTTTTCTTTTTTAAAGGTATGCCTGCGCATAGTATATGGCACCAATTGGAACATAATTGACATTTCACCCAATGTTCTTTTGGCCTAGAACGACTAAATAGTTCGTTGCAGTAAATGCATGGTCGATCGTCATCTTCTTCCTCCTCTTTATGAACTCAAGGATCGTCGAGGTCTTCGTCATTTGCCTGCTTTTGACTACGCGTGTTTCTGTATTTCTTAGTGGAGGGTCCAGGTTCTACGTTTTCTCCTACTTCATGGTCCCCAACATCGTTAGCATTTGTTTGCTTTTTACTTCGTTTCTTAGGTTTAGAATACCCATCATTACTTTCAAATATACCGCGCTTTACTTTCTTTTGTTGTTTACAGATTTGCGGTTTTTCCTTTTCTTTTTTCTGCTGTATTGTTGCTTTTATCTCATTCATGAAGGGACTAGATGTGATTACTTGTGATCCTCCTCCTCCTCTCTTTACTTTTAATTTTCCTGCAAAAGCTGCTTTTGGTAATGGTGAAATTTCTTTGAGTACGTACTTCGTGGTCGAAAGTATTTTAGTTTGCAAAAGTATCTGAACAAATTTCTACTGGAAATTCACAGTAGAAATTTGTTCAGATAGTTCAATTTCTCTTTTGCATAATATAGTTTTATTTTTTTTATTTATTATTTATTTAAAATTTATGCACAACATGTACAGAGGTGGACTTAATGCTACATGACATTCTCTACCAGTCAACCTTAAACAAATATAAACAGTGTTTACGATGGGGTGCACAGAGAAACTTAATACAATCGTTTACTACTGACATATTCCTTCTTGATTATTATTAAGATAAATTAAAATTAAAGAAAACAATAAGATAATACGATATTACAATATACTTAGATACAAGTAATATATTACATATATAATACATTATATATATACCTACATAAATACCTATATATAGGTATACAAGTACATATTTATATATAGTTATATAAATACATATATACATACATATTATACTACCATAGCGCGTAACACCATTATTCTGCCAATAATAATAATAGTTTTATCTATTTTCTCTTGATAATTATCATCTTTATCATCTATCTTCTCCTGACAGTTATTTTTTGAGGAGTGATTATGTCGATTTGTTCTTTGGTTGCCTGGTATTTGGCATTGGTGGATTTTTATAATCAGAATCCAAAGCTATTGTACAAGACGAAGACGGAATATTTAGGTCACGATCTTTTAATAAATGCTTAATAATATTGCTGACAATGTTTTAAGAGACAGTGGATTCATTTTAACGTTATTAGGAGTAGCATCTCTGTTTGAAAAGATGGTGACATTCATTTGGTCACCAGAAATATTAGCTTGCTTAGAACCAGACTCGTTAAGTATAGGCTTGGGCCGAGATGAAATGTCGCCATCATGATCTTGTGAAAAATACGTAGAGCTATCTGGTGACAAAATTGAGGGAATGAGTGTCGATTTCCGACATCTCTAGAAGTGATTTGAAAATCTCTTTGCTCCTCAAAATTGGTAGTTGCAATGGCCATCAGCTGTTTTCAGCGTTAGTAGATTCTGAACAATCGGTCTCCTCGTGATTTGGCTGAATCTGGGATGAACTATTTGTAACTGGCCTTTCATCGTTATTCAATTCGTTTTCGGTAATCTCACTAGGTAAATACGTACATCTCTTCTGAGAAAATATCTGGATAATATCTGGATTTCTATCTGGATATCTGGATATCTGGATTTTTATTTCATCTGGATATCTGGATATCTGGATTTTTATTTCATCGGTAAGTAAGTAATATAACTCGTTATTTCTGTGTGTAAATGCGTATCCATTTAATTCGTGATTAATATACTATTTTTAATATTGGTATAATGTACAATCTATTTTTATATTCTTAACTTAAATCGTTATTGTATCAGGTACTTTGATAAAACTTATTTTTATTATAGACTATTAAAATATAGTTAATAATAAATTCCAGGCAGAAGATGCAGTGTGTCTCGCAGACTACTGTGATATAATGAGATGCCAGGTGCTAGTGGCACACGGCCTGCTGAGCGTGGGCAGCGGGCCCAGCACGGACGTGGAGCTGTGGCAGGACGGCGAGGCGGCGCGCAAGGCGCTGGCGCCCGCCGCCACCCGCAGCGTGGCCAGGGTGCCACGTCGCCGGCACCGCGCCAAGCCCACGCTGCCCGCCACTGTCGCCGATTGCCCTAAGACTGACTCTGATGGCGACATCCCTGGTAATCAATCATTTAAAAGCGAAAGCGTTACGAAATATCTGTGATCAATCGCGGATCGCATTCGTATTACCAAAGAAGAGAGAGGATTGAATTGAAAGACAGTATCAGTGTAAAAATAAACTGCTTTGGACACATTAAAAGTATAGCAGATGAACGAATAACAAAAGATATATATATATACGAATGTGGATAGATCTAAGTACCGGGGGAGATCAAGACTAACTTGCCGTGATCAAATTGGTCAGGCCCACCCATGGGCGTAGCTACAGCTTTGTTGTAGGGGGGGGGGGTCCCAAGGGTTCCAAAATGTAAAAAATGAACTAGTTGTACCCAAAATTTCTAAATGGTGCAATAAATAATTTACTTTAAATACAAATATATCTTCTTCATCCGTTACGTCCATTACGCTGTGTCTAAAAGCCTTACTCTCTGCTGCCCACAGGGATATATATGTTTATGCCAGATCTCTTACAGAGTAGGCAGAGAGAATTGAGTGTCATATATCACGCTCCATGCAGATTTGTCTTGCTTCCTCCACATTTATTATTCTCTTCATATCAACACACCGGTTGCGTAGACTCTTGACACCACCTGATCAATCTAATCATGGTATGTTAGTCTTGGCCGTCCCCGGTACCTACATCCTTCCACATTTGCATTGGATATCTAATTTCATGACATGTCCAACCAATGGAATATACACTTTCTCATTTTTATACCGACATTTTCTTTCAGGCCTAACAGCTATCGATCACTTCAATATTACGAACCCGGTCTGCGGGTGTTACGCCACATATGACGCAGCGATCTCATTCGACTGCATTCATTCTGCTTTCATAGTTTTTCTAACATACCTACTCAACACAGCTACCCAGACTTGTGCTTTTCAATAATTTTCCCAACGCACCATTTACTCTGTTCTCTGCACTCTCATCTTTCGACATTAACGGTGCACCTTTCATCCCTGTTAAAAGTACGAGTACAAGAAAAATATACAAACTCATCCACTTGTCCCAACGCTACATTATCGATCTAAACTCTTACATCCGTTCTTATTCAAATATTAGAACCTTAGTTTTCTTCGCATTAAATTGTAAGCACATATTCTAACAACCATAATTCATAATTACTGTGACCATCATTCATAGCAGACAACACACGATCCTGGTTAAAGCCAATATAGACAGAACGGCAAAATATCGCTCTGCGAAATGTTTATTTTTTCTTCTTTTCATCTATCCTTTAACTGGGTAAAGCGTTCCAAAGTGTCTTTCGCACGACCTATCAAATGCTTTCTCCAAATCAACAAAACCACAGAAAACCGGTCTAAAACCAGATGCTTTTCTACGATATTTCGGAGTGAAAAAACTTGATCCGTACATCTTCTTCCAAACCTTAAACCACCCTGTGCTTCCCACATCATTCCTTCGAACTTCCCTTGCATTCTGCCATCTTAATTTTCTTTCTACTTCATAATTTAATTTTAAATGTAAACACGGATATTCCAAGTCGGATACGTATTGAAAATAATATTAATATCAATATTGTGTTTCGCACATACACATTTTTTTGCTAAGGGGTGAGAGGGTCCAGACCCGCTGTAAAACTTTACTTACGCGCCAAAAAATATAACAAGCTTACAATTTAGAAAATCATAAGAAATAAAAAAATAAAATATGATTTCTTTGCGTTATGTATATTCCCGTGTACAGTCGAATTATTTTTTATTGAAATAAGTAACGTTCTTTAGAGTCAGACTCTAAGAAACGAGAGGAGAGCGAGGGAGACACCAACCAAACCGCGGAACTGTGCGACGCTGACACAGTGGAGTCGTCTCTTCCGCCGGACAGCCGACAGAAGAAGCTAGCTGACCTGCAAGCTGAGAGAGCTGCGTGTGATCCGGCGCACCTACAGGGACTTAAGGTTAAGTACTAGAAAACATTCTAGAATTTAATACTAGTAGGTACTAGTGAATGACCAGTATATTTCTAAGCCAACGTTTATATCTTTCTACACTTCTTCATAATATAAGCTCATTTATATACAATGTCTTTCATGCTCCTTCGTGTGGCCAATACAGATTATATAAATAGAGTCCTTAAGATTTTGCTTCATGTATTATTATTAAGAACTAACACTACGTGCATGTAAGAGGCAACATCTGTTTCTTCCTCCCTAAGTGTTATTTATCTACTGTTAGTGATCTAGTAAAACTTTTGAAAAACATAAAGGGAACGTGTATAACATTCGGGTCATTCTTCGGAGTACATTTTTTGAGCGTAACAGATTCTTATCTCCTATATAAACAAATAATGTTTGCATAAATCTAGTATAACATTATTTATACATTCTATATGCATCGTGTCATATAGATTTTATTATGTAATAACGATGTATTTAAGAGTTATTTACCCTCAACACCTCAAATCCGGTTAATTTTGCACGTTTTATACGCGTAACACGTGCGCCGTCTTTTGATCAATCACAGATATTTTTTTAATTCACTAACGCTTTTAATCAGATTTATACACGAAATTTAAAAATACAAATCATTTTATATCCTGACCAAATTTCTAATCCAATTGCAGGTAAAGTTTTTATTTTATGAGTGTAAGTATGTCACACACTTGGCAAAATTTTAGCTTTGCTTATTGCGACGGGTACTACTCTGAACTGGCTAAGTCTAGAGGTATCGGGATTGGTTTTTCTGATTCTGCTTTTATGCTGCAGCTTATGGGTCAGGTATTGATAGCCCTAAATCCCTCTATTTCGGTGCAAGAGTAAGTTCTTCAATTTTTAAATTTTTGGTTCTCAATTTTTAGGAATTTCCATGTCACATTTTTGGAACATAATCGTACTATTTTTAGTAAACGGGTATTACGGTCTTATACCTAACTCCCAAATGTAGATAGCCAATAACAAACTAATAGCCTATATCTTTCCAATGGCGAGAAATTTCAAAATATATGCTTTTTTGTGATTTCCATGGAGTAATTTCCATGTATAAAACACCATGGAAGTTACATAAAACTCATGGAAATTACTCTATTTCATTTTGTTTGCAATAATTAAAATGAAATATTCAATGTTTATACTGTAATTCTTGCAATTATCAGGTTAAGTGATAAATATTGTTAGTCAGTTATTTTTTTTAAATTTAAATCTGTTAATCCAAAGATTCCTAAGCTTATAATTTAGACTGCCTCATAGTCCTAGGTTCGATCCCCAGGTCAGGCAAAGGTGTTATTCAAATTTTTTCGAGGTTTCCTCAAAAATCTTAAAACTCAGTAGCTGCTCAGAGTCTGGCGGAGTGGTATATTACCACTCCCGTGTCTCGGAAGAGCACGTAAAACTGACGGTCCTGGTTATCACTAGGAATAGTCGATAATCGTTAACATGTCAGTAAATGCGGCGATTACCACTTAGGATCACTCAGTCTCCGATTGGGGCGATGCTAATCTGGTCAAGTTTAATGCAACTAAGACCCAGGCGTGTCTATTCTCCGCTAAACGGAGTCCGCTCCATCTATCTCCGTCTTTCCAGGGTGTGGCCGTGCCGATAAATGACCACCTCGAGATCCTTGGTATCACGTTAACGCCTACTCTCAACTTTGGTTCGTACATCGAATCTAAAGCCCAAGTTGCCTCAAAAAAGCTTGGTATTCTGGCCAAGGTGCTATTTTTTTCTGAAATTTAGATTAATTTGATACTAGAAATTGTTGAAAAGATTTTGCAAGAAGTCAACTTACTATTAGCCTTACTATAGTCGGACATTTAACTTGGCTGGGAAACATCAAATATATTGATAGTTTGCCGTTTTCATTAACGTTGTAGTAATATCGTAATTCAATGTAAAAACATTTGTGAGAATGAATAAGAGTTGATGTAAATAGACAAAATACTAAAATTTTACTTAATATTTTTCATTGACAACACCGATTGACTTTAAAATCTTATCAACTTTTTACCTTTAAATACTGCGCCAAATACCGTTAATTGGATCAAAATCGATCAATTTGTTTGTGATTTAACAATAACGAAAATTAAAAAAAATAAATAAATTATGTGGTGTCGCGGGACACCAGGTAGGAACGAACTTCCTTCGGCTAAACGGCACTACTCGCTTGTGTACGCGACTGTCGCGCCTGCGCACGTCTCATTTAACGCTTTTATTCCACGCATTTTTCTTACGGTTTTACTATCACATTTTTTTCAGTTCGGTCGCGCAACAAAATCCCTATCCCCTCCAAGCCTGCCGTAAGGAACTTCGTTCCAAAAATTTTTGTCATTCAAATTTTTTCAAACTATCGGTTATTTAGCTAAAGCAATATTTTAGATCTCAAAAATTAAGTTGAATGCCATTCGAAAGATCAAAATCGATCATTATTTCCAAAATATACAGCTTTTCAAATATCAATATACTGCCATTTTAACGAATTAAATGTTTGAATTGAAAACATCTATGTTTGTTTATAGTTTTTACTCTTTTGAGCTTAAAATACCCTAATTTAGCGGGAAGCTTTACCGCCCAGCCACGCGAACCGTCGGCGGCGGCGGCGCGGCGGGCGAGGTGAAAATTCGCGCGCGCGTATTTTCAGGCCACAGCAACTTGCGTCCTCCGCCGCGAGTAGTCCGAGAGCAAGATGACTTTTTCAAGTACAGTACTATCAATAAATAGCAATACAATCGATAATATAAAAGTATCGATACTATCAAAACTATCGATATTATCGAATATATCGATAGTTAGTGCAATATTGTCTAACAATACTATTGATAGAATCGATACTTTGTTTATCTCCAATGATTGATACTATCGACGCAATCGACAGTTTATTTACTTGCAGCGTTCAATACTATCGATACTATCGACGTTATGGCGTTTCTAGATTAAAACTATCGAATTTTGGGCGACACTACTTATATTCTTATGAATATTCAACATTGTGGGAACAAAGAAAATTTGTATCTCTGGACTTTGTTCATACTTATGATGTGGTGACCAGACTTACAAATTATTGGCCTAGTAAGTATATGAAAATTAAATTTAAAATGTTCATAGTGTATTTTCTCAGCAACTACAACTATATAAATCATTCTGGTTTCTAGACTATACGCTAAGGCCGCTGGGTATGCTCTGTGCTGATTCATACATTTGTCTCACTCGTTCGCCGCGTCCCGCATCGCGCCCCCGATTTGCTCGTCATAAATCGTCCGTCGCCCCGCCGGTCGCTGCGCCCGATGGCGCGCAGGGTCAACCGTTTACAGTTTTATTTCGTTAGTTAAAATTTGTGTTCGCATTTAAAAAGATGGTTATAGTTGTTTTCGGTTACGGTTGGCATTATTTGATACATGTCATCACGTTGAATTTGGGTATTATTCTCATGTAGTATTAGGTAAAGGTTGAGGTAGCACTCTATGAGGTCTCGTCATCTCCTTTATACACCTGTGTTAGAAAGAGAGGGTAAGACCTCAGACAGCAGTATTTAAAGTTGTGTTTCAAGTAGGTATTCTACTTGAAACACAACAAAAAAAGAAGTGTTGCCTCCAAATATAATACAGCTTCATGGTTATTCCCATTTGTTGTTGAACATTTCGGCATCGGATGCTACCACGTATCGTTGGTCAGCAATGTTTTATTAAAAACGGTCACCTCTAATTAACATACCTATTTGGTGTCTATTGGAGACGGTTGTTTTTACCATCAGTGCTATAAAATATTTTGTCTCTTACCATCCGAGAAACCGTCTGCTTATTTGTTTTGCATTATATCATTATTATTTTTATTTCAGGTTCGATGTGAGAGAGTTGTACATTCCTGTATCTCAACGTTGATTTTACACTTAACGCAGCATCAATTTACAGAACTCGAAGGTTTGTCAATATACTTTTGGATTTGACCTTAAGCCGTATCCATGTGTATAACCGTAGGTGTAAACCTTTTGTGTGTGTCACTACAATCGTGATTACTAGGTGGTATAGTTCTGTATTGTCTTGGCCGAGGTTGTTACGGCTGCCTTAAATAATTCAGTAACACTTATCCATTCTTGTTGCAATAATATCAGTGTTTATCAGTGTTGTATTTCGGTTTGAAAGGGAAGGAAGCAGTTAAACTTATGCATGTGGCGTTGTGTATAACTATATCGTGCGTGTCACTACTATCGTGATTACTAGGAGGGTATAGTTCTGTAACATCTTGCGCGGGTTTGTTACTACTGTCTTAAATGCTTAAATAATTCAGTAACACTCACCCATTCCTATCGCAGTAGCATCAGTGCTTATCAGTGTTGTATTTCGCTTTAAAAGGGAAGGAAACCCTTAAAGTTATACAAGTGGCGTTGTGTATAACTATATTGTACGTGTCATTACCATCGTGATTACTAGGTCTAATTTTGTAACATCTTGTTACCACTGTCTTAAATACTTCGGTAACACTCACCCATTCCTGTCGCAATAGCGTCAGTACTTATCAGTGTTATGTTTCGGTTTGAAAGGTAAGCATGCCCTTATGCATGTGGCATTATATTATTCTTGTCACAAATATAGTGACGCACATTTGACATATAGTTGACTCTAGTAAATGCTTGTCCATTGCTTGCCATTGTCGTGTTCTGGTTAGGAGAGTAAGATAGTTAGTAAACTTATGCATTTGGCATTGCCATTCCGCCACACGTATAGCTACGCATCATTAACATCATTGTTTGCTATCTAGCTTATAGCTTGTTTGCTGTCCAATAATATAAAAATATTAGCAATAGAAAAGCGTACAAAAGGTAGACTGCAGGTTTTTTATATCATAAGCAAAGAGTTGAGAGAGAAACTATCGCCTATAGACACCAAAGATGTTAATGGTGCGTTGCTATCAGTGTGGCGGGATGGTAATGCCAAATGCATAAGTCTACCGGCTACCTTAACCGGAACACTACAATGCCAATGGCAAGCATTAACGCTATTGCGTCAGGACAGGCAAAACGGTGGTACCAAATACCCGGGCGAGTCATTGCGGAAATCTACCGCTTAGCTAGTAGTTACGACGATAGTGACACTTATAGCCAATCGGTCTCCTTTTATGACCTGCCTAACAGAATAGCAGTTGATCTATTCTTCAAAGAAGCCCGGACCAACAAGGAGGATATCAATTTTTCAGGGCGAGCGAAGCGAGCCCTACACTAGGCGACTTTCTATGCACTTTTGTGGTACATTTTACTGGAAAAGTATCGCACTTTTAGGTTTAAGCTTTGACGTGGTAGTTTAAATTCATGTCGAGATGTGTTCTACCATTAAAATACCATTTTATAAACATTAAAAAAATAGAAGATACATGTTGTGTTAGAATTTTATAACTACTAACGCCATCTATTATGAAACTAACGAATTAAAATGCTACAAAGCTACACTAGGCGACGATCTATGCCCTTTTGTGGTACATTTTACTGAAAAAATATCGCACTTTTAGGTTTGGCTTGGTAGTTTTAAAATTCATTTTTATTCACTCCATTTTAATACAATATTAATCTATTAATACACTTGTACTTTTTAACTTCCCGCTACGTATGTAGATAAGGAAGTTACTGATTTAGTACGTAAGTAAAGTAAGTAAGTGTTTTCTTGCTGTTTTTTGTGACTTAGCAATTGAGACATTTCAATATTTCTTAGAACTGAAAAAATCTATGCTTATAGTTTTTACTCTTTTGAGCTTAAAATACCATAATTTAGTGGGAAGTTGCAGAAATGGCCTGCAAGGTCAACCGTTTACAGATTTTTCACAATATGATTACTGTGAAACAGTACAAATGTATTAATTGATTAATATTGTATTGAGATCAATTTCCAATCTTAGCCCGAGAGTAAAAAGCTAAAAAAATGTGTTTTTCTTTATAAGATCATCTCTCATTTTTAATACCCATTTTTCCTTGAAAACTCTCTTACAAGAAAGTTACCATAAATAAAAATTGATTTCTATCAATATTAGACTTTAAGGGCGAAGTGGTGGCGCGAGATGGATCTTGAGTTGCTACATATTATAGGTAGACTGTACTATATTATAGGTAGACCAGAAAATAGGGTCTAAAATATGTGATAACCTTTATATTTGTTCTGTGTAGATAACATTGATAATTATAGAAATCGTATTTTTAATAAATTAAGAAAATTTTAAAGAATTTTTTTGTAAAGTACTAAAAAAATTTAGTCTTAGAAACATGTTTTTCTTTATTTTGGTTTTATTTTGCTGCGCCCCCCTAGACCAAAGCCTGACGACGCCTTTGATGCGAATATAATGTTTGGGTGAAAATACGCTGGATTTTTTAGGTTAGATAATTCTAAATAAAGTCCATACTTTAAAAGACGTATTTTGCATAAAAATACTTTCCTAATAATATTACAAGGTAGTATAACTTTGCGTAGTATAACAAAGCTCTGCTTTTTGCTACTTTATTTTATATTTTGTTGTGTACGATAAAATATTAAATTTATTGAAAACTTTTGTCTGGGAACACTTATGTACCTACTGGCAAAAATGCATATGTATGCAATATTTATATTGAATTCTTAAAAAATCGAATTAAAAGATGAAATAAAAATTAACTTGCCAAAAATACATTTTCGGGGTTTTTTTTGCAAATATTGTATACTGTTCAGTAGCGAAATAACCGCTATCGCTTTGCCACACTCAAAGGTCTGGTATCGCCATTTGAGAAATTCTATTTCCAATCTGCCAAAAGGACCTTCTCAAAATTCGTCGCCAGCTCCAGGATCAACCATAACTACCTTCACTGAGATGGTTAATAGATGAAAAGTGGTTTATATCCAATTAAATATTTTAATAAATATATTGCAAATGGGTTGACTCAAAATTTTCAGTCCAGATTTTTTTAATATTTCACTGATTTGATTAATAGACAAATTCCATACCAATCGAAAATATGAAGCCTGTTGAATATCCAAACGTTAGGTTGGTATGAAATTTGTCTATGAACCAAACCCGAGAAATATTGGAAAAAATTAAATTGTTAATTAATCATATTCTGGGCTGAAATTTTTTAGTCAACCCATTTGCGATATATTTTTTGACATATTTTATTGGATATGAAATATTTTCATCTATTATCCAGCTCGGTGAAGGTCGTTCTATAGAGGAATTTTGTACTATAAACTTCAAAGATGTTAATGGTGTGTTGTTATATATCTGTGAGGCGGGATAGCAATGCCACATGCATAAGTTAAGCCAACCTTACCTTCCAAACCGGAATACGACAATCATAAGCATTGACGCTATTACGGCCGAAATAGGTAAGGCCAGGCACCATATACACGGGCGAGACGTTACGGAACTCTACCACCGAGTAGTCACGATGCTAGTATTCCGGTTTGTAGGGTAACGTACCCGGTAAACTTATGCATGTGGCATTAGACCTCGCCACAAGATAGCAATGCACCATTATCATCTTTGGTGTCTATAGACGATGGTTGACTCTTTCACCTGGTGACCCATCTGCTTGTTTGCTATCTTATGATATAAAAAGAAAGTATAGTCATTCGGTCGCCTTTTACGATCTGCCATGTAAAACGGCCGTTGGTCTATTTTTCAAAAGGGGACCCGGCCACGGGGTAAAATTGAATGTAACGTTATGTCAATAAACGTGATAGGCATAGCAAGTGAAGTGGGTATGTGTGTGTGGTCAGAGGAGATGCAGCGCGCCGTGTGTTGGTACCTGAGCTGCGACCGGTACTGGGAAGACGCCACGCCGGCGGCGCGCGCCTTCCCCTGGCCGCTGCTGCTGGCGCTCGCCACCGGCTTGGCGCTCGCGCTCTGCATGTGCTACTACATCATATGGATCGTGTTCGAGTGAGCCGCTGCTCTGTTTTATAACTATATACTTTATTTTTTAAGAATGAACAGGTACCTTCTAGGCAAGCGTGTTCCATCTTAGGCCACACAGCTTACCATCAGGCGAGATCGTGGCCAAGCGCTTCCCTATCGACACAAAAATTAGGGGTAGTAGTAGACCTGGTTGTTATACCCTGGCCGCTCCTACCAATAATTTTAAATAAGTAACAATATCATCACGCCCGGTTCGCTTGTGGGTTAGACAGAGTAAATCGTAGTAAGGAAGTAAGTAAAGGTTTTCCGATTCACCATTTTGTCGGTTGACAAAATGAGTGTTGGGATCACCACTCATCGCCACATTTTACAGATCTGACAACAATCATTGATTATTTCTTCATTCAGCGATAGATAACCGGTAAATAGATAACCGCGGGCTTTGCCTATTCATATTTATACCTATTTTTCCCCGTGTTCCCGGGCTCCTTTGAAGAATAGGCCAACTGCCGTTCTGCCAGACAGGTCGTAAAAGGCGACTGATTGGCTGTACGAGTCACTAACATCGTGGCTATTGGTTGGTAGTGTTCTGCATTGTCTCGCCCGGGTCTGGTACCACCGCCTTACCTATTCCTGCTGCAATAGTGTCAGTGTTTGTCGCTGTCGTGTTCCGGTTTGGAGGGTGAGGTAGCCGGTAAACTTATGCATGTGGCATTAGACCTCGCCACAAGATAGCAACGCACCATTAACATCCTTGGTGTCTATAGGTGATGGTTGACTCTTTCCATCAGGAGACCCATCTGCTTGTTTGCTATCTTATGATATAAAAAAAATCCAAACCACGGAAGTGGTAGCATACCACTCGCCAGACTCCAAGCTGCTAGGTACTGAATTTTTTGCATTTTCGATAAAAAAATTTAAACAGATTTTCAACAGAGGCAGAAGTGAAAACTCAATGCAATTTTTTTAATTGATTTTATGTCATAGAAAATAAAAAATCAGATAGCTTTCCTGGTGAATGGGACACAATCACCTATAGACAACAAAAATGTTAATGATGCGTTACTATCAGTGTGACGGGATGGTAATGTAACATGCACACACACTAGGCTGGACTGAGTTGTTACACATGTTCTGGGGATTTGTCAGCTAAGGGGGAAACCAGAGACCAATGGGTCATCCAGCCCCTGTGCTGGTCTAGGCGTAAACCGAAACTCAACATCGTTAGCTTATGACAAAGCGTTTCGTATTAATCAGATGAGCGACAGCCCAGCTCAGTGCTCCTTAATTCATTTTACTCAATCACCCAGTAAACCGGGAAAGTTAGATTATTCAATCTGTTTATTACTTAATGTGTCATACATGGGGATTAGTTATGTTAAATAAAGTAATGAGAGTGTTTTTTGCTTTCTGCTTGGATCTTTTTAACTGGCCAATAGTATTGATATTTAGCATAAGTTTGGTGTAATTAAGTAATTTTTGGCCATGTTGTGGAATGGGTCCATTTCGATTAACTACGTCCACTTGTTTGTTAGTTCTGAAGAAGGCAGCCAGGTAGGTAGCGCGTCGGTGTCGCTGACGACGCACTCGTCGCCGGCGCGCGGCGAGCGGCTGGCGCCCGAGGACGCGCTGCTCGACGACGACCACGACGACCACTACATCTACGTCACCTACCCGCCCGAGCTCAAGCGGCGTTTGCTCGAGAGGTATGCCCGAAATAACCTCACCTTTATCATACTTTCACCATACATCCGACAAACGCGTGTCGATTAGAACGATAAACAGTCGTCCTAAATATTTTATGAGAGAGCCCGAAATCAGAAGAAAAGGTTATCTGTCACGATCTAGATGGTCAAAGGAATATATTTTCTTTGGTTTTTTCAATGTTAAGCTACAGTGAAGCCATTTTTGAAAGTATTAAATTAGGGATATTTGTTTGTACCGAGATTAGTACAAAAGGTAACTAACTATAAACAGTGACTTGTTACAATAGAAAATAAAGATGAGGGGTTTTGAACGCACAATGTCCAGAGATTGTTTAAATTAAATATAAATTTCTGTATTAAACACGTTGCTTGTGTAATTGAGTGATACGAATTGCTTTATTTTTTAAAAGTTCTAAGTTTTAAAGTTGTAGTAACCTAAATTCTTTAGGAATATATCTCACATGAGATAAAATTTTAAGGTTGACCTAATTATTTTTTTAAAATATGTAGATAAGATATTTAAATAAGGCTGTTATTGTTAAAATAGTTATTGTTTTTTGTTGTTTGAAACCGAAACCATGCTATTTTTATTTGTAATGTTACCAATGTAGACTAATCCAAGGTTTTATTGTTTTAGCTGCTACAATAGAACGACCCGACTTTGAGAACGTTCACCTTTTGGATCGTGCATGATTGAGTTTATATTACATTTTAGATTAATGTAGAAATTAGAAAATTCATGGCATTTGGTGAATAGATCAAGCCTAACTTGATTGCTTTAATTAGGGAAACACCGTGGAAGAATATTGTATGGTAAAATTAGCGAATTCCTAGCTATATATTGCTTCTATAATTCGTATGCCTCAGCCGCACTTGTGTCTATCGTCACAAAACTTCGCACAATGACACGAAAAATGCAGATGTGACCTCTACATTTATCGTTTCATTGCACGAAGTTTTGTTACGATACTGCGGCCCAACATTAATACAAAGCAATCTAGTTTGATTTGATCTGTCTCGTTAATGATATGATTATTCTTAGTCTGCAGTCCTACATTTTTTCTGATTACTTAAAAGCTAAAGTACTTTTACTAAATTAACAAATCCAATAAAATTTTCATATTCTATTTTTTTTTTACTTTTATAACTCGAAGTTTTAACAGATTAAGTGATAGAAAAATCAAAGTCCGTTAATTACAGTTAATTCCTTCGGACATGATTAATGTGTTTATGTAACGTACCTACTTACTTCAACTACATAATGTAAACAAAAAAAACAGTAGCAGTCGTGGGGCTGCCGATAGAAGTGAAAACGGAACTATTAAGTTGAGAGTAATTAAAACTATATGCAAAACATAGCTATAGATATACTATTATCATTAGCATGTCGGTGACGCGAACCGAGGATTTTACCCTCTACCAAAACGCTCAACGCGCCTAAAGAAGTTTTCACTTCAAAAAAAAAACATTCGCGTAAAATGTTATAAACATCCTTTTTGAGATTAGTTCCTTTTTGAGATGGGTAACTCCATCTATCAGAAGACCCAACTGCTTACTGGCTAACTTATATAACATAAAAAGCTAAACATTTTAAAAATATTTTTTTTCTGAAAATGTAAACAATTACCACCTGATTGTAAAATATGTAGATCTCAATTGTGATGCTCAATTTCAAGTTGAAGTCGTCGTCGTAGTAAAAATTTCGATTGTTTGTACCACATAAGAATTTGCGACGTTGAATTTGATTTTAAAAAAAATGAACACGTCAAGATAAAGACAAGAGATAAATTTTCACCTTGATGCAGAATAAACTAATAAGTAATTCGAAAAAATATTAAGTCTGTGACTGTGAATCACCTGTACCTTATTTTTGTACCTTCCTATTACTGTTTTTTAAATCTGAGCTAAATTCAAAATATAAGTGATAAACAAAATCTCATATTACCAAGCGCTGTTAGCATATACAGCTTGTAGATTATAAGATTGAATATTTTTATTATATTTTTAAGTAACTAAAGAAAATACTTATGGTTAATAAGACGCAACACAATGATTCGCTTTTACTTTCAATTTCGGGTTAGGATTATTTGATTTGGACAATTTTAATATGATGCTATCCTATACAAACAATCAGATATCTTTTTTGATGGAAAGAGATAGCCATCTCTTATAGACACTGTATGCACGTGGTGATGGTGAATTGCAGCTCGTGCCGCGCGATAGTAATGCAACATGCACAATTTTACCAGCCATATTACCATCCATGCCGAAACAACAGCGACATGCAGTGGCGGAACTATACCATCTGGGGCCCGTGGCAAATTCTTTTGATGGGGCCCTATCAATACAAATCGTCAAGTTGTACTCAGTTTAATTTTAATAAACTTCGAGATTTTCAGCATACTCAATTAAGTACACGTACGTTGTAAAAAAATATTTTTGAGCTCGCGGCCTC
The DNA here is from genome assembly GCA_036924255.1 of Apodemia mormo. Classification (NCBI taxonomy): domain Eukaryota; kingdom Metazoa; phylum Arthropoda; class Insecta; order Lepidoptera; family Riodinidae; genus Apodemia; species Apodemia mormo. Next base: position 35,179,107 of record JAUPFN010000003.1, on the reverse strand, counting down.
TTGGGCCAAAGCCCTCTTGGGTCGGGGGCCCGTGGCATTTTGCCAGCCCCGCCACACTATTGTTACGCCACTGGCGACATGCACTGACTGACGGTGGTTCTAAGCCCGGGAGATGATGATGATGAGATGAAGCGGAACTCTACCACTTTGTAATCGCATAGACACGTTTGGACAATCGTTAGCCTTTTACGAATAATTACGAAACACCATATGTTTAGCTTCAATTCACCATTTATGAGCTACCTGGCCCAAAGTCTATTTTTCAAAAAGGTTCCGAACTAACACGGGCAAGCGACAAAAAAAATTGCACATAGCGTCTTACTAAAAAATATTTTAATTATTCTAAAGTAAAACAATCCCGTGCGATTATAAATATCTAATTCAATAAAGCAAATATAACGTTGTTTAACTAAATACAGCTTTAGCGATGTCATAAAAAATAAGGTACAGAATATTCATAATATAATATAGTATTTCATCTAATATTTTTGCACCTTTCTAGATTAAACGAATAGAATTGCCGAGATAGACAAGTTTAATTTGTAATACTCCATTTATCATCTAATTTCACCCTTCTACTTTAGTATGTACTTAGCTGCTTAAAAATTGGTGCCTATTTGTATAGTAAGCATAATTTATTTTATTATTATACAGTAATATAAGAATTCTGTAAAAATATATTATAAGGCTATAGGTATGTTTGCACAAAAGAATGGACCGTAGAGGTTTTGTAAGAATTAAAGAGCCTAGATAATAAGTTTTAATAATTTTTATTAGATAAACCTTTAAGACCCATGTTATGTCGGTTAAAAATTAGTAGTAACTAGGTATATTTTTATGGTGTCGCACACTAGTGTCGTAGTGGAAGATGTAGTGAGATTTGTTTTCCCAATAGTCATTTACTTGTTTTAGGGTACATTTTTTGTCAAAACATTTATTTTTCATTAAATATTATTTACTTTTGTAAAGTTTTTCAAATGTTTTCTTACCTGATCTAATATATTACTAACTCGACAATTTAGTCTCTTTACGCTGACTACTCACTTCCAATTTACAGGGTCGATACAAAACAGGGAATAACAAATTTTAGGAATCCGTATGGCATACTGTTCCGAATATCCTCTACGTCTAACTAGGTAAATATTTGTTCACTCCAAGGATACATCAACCGATAGTAGACTCGTCTATCTGATCTTTGATACGATAGCAGTGATGGACCAATACATACTTAAACTTGACGAATGGCAGTTGTTAACGCCCATGCCAAAAAAAAAACTAGAGTCATTGATATAAAAAACCCAAGATGCACAGTCCCGAACAAAACTGACACTCAAAAGTGTCCCTAATTTCATTTAAGTAGTTATAGATATGCAAAAAACATATGTCTTTGCATATCCAACCTTAAGTGCGAGATTTATAATTGTTTTTATAAAGCAATGAACGAAAAGAAATAAAATTGACAGTGTCGCGACCGACGCGATTCTTTTTGAAATGTGCGCACAATTTAAAATTGTGCGCTCATTTTTGGAGGACGTTTTTGAGACACTGATTGTGTATCTTAGGTTTTTTATATCAATGACTAGAGTCGATTATTAAATCTTGTCACAAATAACACTAGAGGAGAAATTCTAAACTTAAAACCAGTTACACAATAATCTAACTGGTTAACGGATTTTAACCTGCCGGAATGCCGGATTTTAACCTGCATAATTAATATCTATGAAAAATGCACAAGTGACCAAGTCCACTTATTTATTTATTTAAAATTTATGCACAACATGTACAGAGGTGGACTTAATGCTACATGACATTCTCTACCAGTCAACCTTAAACAAATATAAACAGTGTTTACGATGGGGTGCACAGAGAAACTTATTACAATCGTTTACTACTGACATACCTTCTTGATTATTATTAAGATAGATTAAAATTAAACAATAAGATAATACGATATTACAATATACTTAGATACAAGTAATATATTACATATATAATACATTATACATATACCTACATAAATACATATATATATATATATATATATATATATATATATATATATATATATATATATATACAAGTACATATTTATATATAGTTATATAAATACATATATACATACATATTATACTACCATAGCGCGTAACACCATTATTCTGCCAAATGCTTACAGAGAGAACGTTTAAAAGACAATTTGGAGGGACTATTCCTAATATCAATGGGAAGAGTATTCCAAAGCCTCACAGCTTCAGAAGAAAAAGATTTGGATAAGAAATCGGTACGACAAAAAGGTACTTGAAGAGTCGGGATATTTTCTGAACGAAGTTGGCGTGAATGTGTGGCATGCTGAAATATGAATTTTGACTTAAGATATTGAGGTGCATTAGGATTATAAAGAATTGTGAATAATGTACAAAGCAATCTCAACTGTCTTCGTTGGCGGATCGGAAGCCATTTCAGTTTAGAGCGATATAATGAGACGTGATCAAACTTACGCAGACCAAAGATGAACCGTATACAATTGTTGAGCATGCGTTCTAATCTGTCTAAAAGGGCTTGACTTAAATCTACGAAACACACGTCGGCATAATCAAGTATTGGTATAACTTGGGTCTGTACAAGTAGGAGTTTTGATTGGGGTGGCAAAAAGTTTTTGTACCGATAAAGGGATCGTAAAGCCATATTAACCTTACGACAAAGTTCAGTAGTATGTGGTAACCAAGATAGAGTATGGTCTATTATGAGTCCTAGATCTTTGACGTAAGTGAGAAAGGGGATAGTAATGTTATCAAAAACTACCGCTGAAATAGAGCTCCAGTCCAAACTTTGAACCCGACGCGAGCTGCCAATAATGATAGCCTGACATTTATTAGGATTGACTGTTATACCAAACTTTTTCGTCCAGTCAAGAACGTTGTGTAAATCCTTATTGATACGACTTACAGCTTCGTTGATGCCTCCTAAGCTTGATTGGGCATAAATTTGCAAATCATCTGCATACAAATGGTGAGAACAGCCTAAACGGTTAGTAATTAGGTTTATGACTACGGAAAAAAGAAGGGGAGATAGGATCCCACCCTGACGAACGCCTGTCAATACATCACACCAGTCAGATAAATTATCATTAACACGAACTGCTTGCTGACGGCCTCTAACGTAGAATGAAAACCAATTTAAGGCAGACGGGGATAGGCCAAGGTGTGCAAGGACCGCTATTAAATTGTCATGGTTGACTGTATTGAAAGCATTGAAAAAATCGATTAAAACTAGGACTGACAACCATGACTCTTCCATAGCGGACCTTATATCTTCAGTAACTTTCAGGAGAGCAGTAGTCGTGCTATGCCCCATACGGAAGCCCGATTGACAGGGACTCAGATAATTTATCTCATTCAGGTACTTAGTGATCTGATTATGAGCAACTGCCTCGAGAATTTTTGAGAGAAAAGGAAGTATAGATATGGGTCTGAAGTGATTAGTAGCACTAGGATTTGAGATTTTTGGAAGCGGCAGAATGAGTGCTTTACGCCAGAGAGTGGGAAATTCACTGGATAGGGAAAAATTAATTAAATGTGTTATAACAGGCACAATAAATTCTTTGATTCTAAAAATCATGTCTCTACTCACCTGATCACATCCAACAGCTTTTGATTTAATGGCAAGCATTGCCTTTATCGTGTCTTCATTAGTGACAGGTGAAAAAGTAAATATTGTGAAAGGGGTTCATTGAGCGTATATAAGATATTGTACAAGATTCGATTGTGTCATCCATGATGTGTGTGGCTGAGAAAAAGATGTTAAATTCATTAGCAGATATATTTAGAGAGCAGTTTTTTACGGAAGTGGAAACACCAAGAGAATTTAAGAATTTCCAAACATGTGGTGGAGACGAATTGGATATATTATCATGGATATATCTACGTTTAGCTGACCTCACCATCTAATTGCAGCAATTTCTAATTTTTTTAAAGTAACACCAGTTCTCTGAACATCTGTCCCTCTTGAAATGACAAAATGCTCGATCCCGTCTTTTCATCATTTTTCGGATTTCAGGTGTAATCCAAGGAGCAGGAGGGCTTATTGCTCCCACGCAGCAATTATATAACGTTGCAAAATATTGTGCAGCAGTGTAACATTTTTCTACATGTTAAGAATGTTATATGTCAGTGTTTCCCAAACATTATTCTACAATGGCCCGGTAATTTCACACTACCCCTTCATGACCCCCTTAATACTTACTTTTAAGCCCAAGATGATACCATTAGGTAAAATAATATACATTTATTAATAGTAAAAAGGTTTTATTAGTACCTACCTACTACACACTTTGATATCGCCTATTTAGGCATTAAATGCTAGTGCGAAGTACGGAGTTTCTGCTAATTTTTTACTAAAGAATCCAAGTTCGCGAAAAATTACGAAAGTTTTATCCTAAGGCTTGGTATCACTTCAAATCGGTTTATTTTTTATTTTTAAGGTAAACTAGTGTCAAACACCCAGTTTCACATTTATAAGTTGTGATAAAAGGCAATAAAAAGTTAGGTATTGATTGATAAGCTTCAAGGATCGTGACGTATAGCACTCGGCTCTCTCTGCCTACCCCATAAGGGATCTGGCGTGAAGATATATATATATATATATATATATATATATATATATATATATATATATATATATATATATATATATATATATATATATATATATATGTATGTAGGTATGTATACTTGATGAGCTAATTTTGTATATTCTTGACGACAAGATAACCAAAAATCTATCAATCGTCGATCGATTGTAGGTAATATTTAAATAATGCGGGAATCTTGGTATCCGGTATTTTATTTTGGTGACCCAGTACCGGGTCGCGGCCCGGCAAATGGGAAACGCTGTTATATGTTATAAGCGCTCCTACATTAGTTCAACTCGTATAACATTGTGTTACTATTACCACAGAATACTTAGAGACTATCAGAAGTCAATGTTTCATACAAGTAATATTCGAGCATAGTACACATGGACACCTCTCACGGACGCGATATCTCGGACTGGTGCGGAACAAACTGTACCAAACCATTCCGAGATATTGCGTCCGTGAAAGGTGTCTATGTGTGCGTTGCTCGAATATCAGATGTATGTAGATTGACTACTGTTAATTTCCAGTATACTGTGCTATTACTGCCCGCGAACCAGCGACGGCGGCAGCGGCGCGGCGGGCGAGGCGAAATTCGTGCGGCGCGGATTTTGATGCCACGCGGACTTGCGTTTTCGCCGCGAACGTATAGTCCGAGTGCAAGATGACTTTTTCAACTTTATCTCGATATTGCTTGGTGAGGAGTCGTTTTGTACTTCAACACTTACTATTTGGAAGAGAATGTGTAGTACATGATTTAAATAGGAATCGGGGTATAGTATAGACGTTGAATTTCACAAGATGTATGAGAAATACGTACTATATCAAGTCAAATTTTTGAAATGAGTGTCGAAACTCGAAACCTTTAATTTATAATGTTGCCGCTTGATAGTCTATTATCGATAGGGTTTCATTACCTCTGTAAGTAAAATACTATCAATAAATAGCAATACAATCGATAATATTCATGATAAAAAAATAAACTATCAAAAGTATCGATACTATTGCTATTTAAAATTGCATTAATCACAATTACTATGGATACTATCGATACTATAAAAACTATCGATAGTCAACTTTATTATAATACTGACCGATGCTATCGATTGTACAAACTATCGATAGTGTCGAATATATCGATGGTCAATGCAATATTGTCTAAAAATACTATTGATAGAATCGATACTTTGTTTATCTCTAAAGATTGATACTATGGACGCAATTGATAGTTTATTTACTTGCAGCGTTCAATGCTATCGATGCTATCGACGTTATGGCGTTTTTAGATTAAAACTATCGACTTTTTGGAAACATTACTTATATTCTTATGAATATTCAACATTGTGGGAAAAAAGAAAAATTGTTTCTCTGGACTTTGTTTATACTTATGATGTAGTGACCAGACTTACAAATTACTGGAATAGTATTTGAAAATTAAAGTTAAAATGTTCATAGTGTATTTCCTCGGCAACTACAACTAAACCATTCTGGTTCCTAGACTATTCGCTAACGCCGCCGCCATCCACTGTGCTGATTCATACATTTGTCTCACTCGCTCGCCACGCACTAGCTCTTATTTTTTGTTATATATTTATATGCAAAGCGTTCTTATTGGATGCGTCGAATTTTAAAAGTGAGAGAATAGTACAGTGCCACAGAATTAGTTGTATAACATTTTATTACTTGAAGTTGTGTAACATCAATAACAATTTATAACTTTTGTTACAATTTGTTTAAGAAAGTTAGACTACAAATGTTATTTCACATTCTCTTACGTTGTATAAATGCTGTGTGGGAGCACCTAGGACAAGAATCAGTCAAGAAATTTATTCCAAGACTATGGAAATGTGTAGTCAGCTTTTGAGGCAATGTTTGCCTGTTACTAGAATGTAAATAAAACTGAATCGCTTTTCTACTTCGTAGTCTAAATAATTAGATAGATTTTTTAATCTAACTTTAATACGAATAATTTTCGTAACGAAAAGTTGAATTATTGTACCTGTTTTGAATTTAAACTTTTATATTTAAAAAGTTGTTGTTTTTCATAGCTTGGTGTGTCATATTAAGTTTAATTTTTACAATTAAATGTATTCATCAACCATTTAGGGTGCATAAACGTGTCATACACGAATAATCATTGATTGTCAAAATATCGTTCGTTGATTTCGTATAATTGAGCACGTAAACACGTACACGTTTAATTGGTTTTAAACAACGTCAATTTAACCAAAAAATAGCAAGCAGAGTTCGACGTGTTTAACCGGGTGAGATTTATCAATTTCTTATGCCACTTCGGTCAAGGCGAGTCAACTGATGACAATAAAGAATGTTAAATTTAACTTAAAGTTATGACGTATACAATTATTGTATAAAAATCTGCACTGTAAAAAAACGTATTAAATTATTAGTTTGTATGATTAATAATCGAAACGAATCAATTGCATACGATATATTTATAAAATTGAATTAAAGTGGATAAAATAATTTTTTTATATTTAAATTGGAATTTCTTAAAAAAATTAATATACTACACAATACACTCAATTAAATTAATTTAAACTAAATTGGTTAAAATAAAATAGTCTACAAAGATTTAAATAAAATAAAAGCTATTGCTTTAATATTATAAACATTTGATTTAACGTTTGTATTGGTGCAAGATACAAATTAAGTGTGTAAATTTAAATTGCAATCATGTTAGAAATAGTACGATAACAAAGCTGGAAAATTTCTTTTTTAATCCGCATCACGTTTCTAAATAAAATATTTCATCAACTGGATATCAACATCAACACCTGGACGACTTTGAATCAAATTTCGTATACAGGTATATATATTCACTCTTATCATGTAGATTACTTATTGTGTTTCCCGAAAAAATCGTTGTTCCCGTAAATTCTAAAAAAAACATAAGGCGAGGTATTTTGACGCGCGTCAGTTCTATAGGAAATGGGCGGCGCGGCATGTTCTGAAACCGCTGGAAAAGTTTTAATTTTCGGATAAATAAATATAGGACTTCAGCTGAAAACCAAAATTTAGTACATTCTTTTTATATTTAAAACTAAATATCACCATATAAAAATCATGTGGAAGATTAGAAATATTATTAACAAATTACTTAAAGATTTTTTTAGCCTCTTTTCAGAATTTTATATGATCGAGTAAAGTACATTCTATCATGTAGTAAGTTAGCACATTCCTTAAATATCTTCAGGTATAACCGGTATATTTTTTGTAAAATTGTTATTTAACAATCAATACAAAAAAGCGTGATTTAGCAAACCAGGTTTTCCCGTTTGTCGCGATGCATCTCGCCTTAACGCAGCTGCTTTTGAAGTCCGATGTTAGTAAAAGATAAAATTATAATACATGAATTTTCAAGTCTCGTTGTTGTGTTCCGGCTTGATTTTGATAAGTTGAAAGTAAACTAGGGTAACCAGTAAACTTGCGTATGCGTCCTTACATGCGTGTTGTCACTAACACCAATGGTGTCTATAGGTGACGGTTGTCTTTTACCACCAGAAGATCGGTCTGATTGTTAACATGCGATATTGCCAAGAGAGATCATGACGAGATTTCGATAGCAGACCGAGATTTACCTAATTATATCGCACCATTAAAATTTAAAAAATAAAAATAAAAAATAGAAAAAAGGCAAGGCCGTATTCCGATCCAGTAGTAATTCTAAAAATGTCGAATAGTATTTGAATCAAGCATTTTTTGAGTTTTTTTAAAGAACATATGAGCATGGTGCATGATGGAATTAAATTAATACACATGAGCATAATGTGTATTAATTTAATTCGACTCAAAATATTTTTTTTCTTAAAAATGTCAGCAAATAAACACTAATGTTCTTGTTTGCTGCTATGGGTTTTACAATCATTCGACAGCAGCAAGCATTAACAATATGTCAACAGCATAATGAAAGACAGGAAATCACAAAGTGACGATGTATAGCCCGCACATGGTCCCGTAGTTCGTAATTTTGAGGTAACAATTACTATTCAGTACAGTCAGTACAGTACAATATGATAACAACAATACAACTGGTTTGGTTGTCTACCAAACCAGTTGTATTGTTGTTATCATATTCAGCCTTCGATGCTGTTGAAGGCTCAACTCAAACCGAAACTGTCAGGCAGTAGTCAGTAGTAGCCAGAGACACCATAAATCCTATATTATGACGTGAACTTAAATTGTACATTTTACCGTGTTGGTCCGGGCTCCCATTGAGGAATAGACCAACTGCAGTTCTGCTGGACAGGTCGTAAAAGGCGACCGAGGTGGTAGAGTGCCGCAACCGGGTATGGTACCACCGCTTACCTACTCCTGCACAATAGCGTTAATGCTTGTCATTATCGTTACCAGTGTGGAGGGTAAGGTATCCGGTAGATTTGTGCATATGGCATTGCCATCCCGCCACGCGGATAGTAACAAACCATTAACATCTTTAGCGTCTTTCCATCAGGATAGCCATCTGCTTGTTTGCTATCTAAATATATAAAGCTTATACGTAAAATACTCTTCGTATACCGGTTCTTGTTAATATATGTATATCACCGGTTTAATGCAGCTCGAAGGACCATTTAATAATAAACCGGATATTGTTAATTGGTACACTATTACATTGAAAATGAAAAATATCTTGGAATTGCCTCTTGGTATCAACTATTTATTGTCTGTAGACATATTATTAAAGAGACCCGTGAGCAACCAGCGTTTTTGCTCGCTGTATGCTAAATATCTGATTTTATTCATTAAAATAACCATGAACGATGCGTGTCGTGTATCTGTAATAAAGTGATGTATTGACGTTTGCACCCTCTTATTTTATGAGTAAGTTCAATTCGTTCGTTAAATGCTCATATAATGTGTCTGTAGTACAAATAACAGAATTATAACATGACTGCGTTATATTGTATGTAAAACTTCAATTAAAAATAACAAGATTCAGGGTTGCCTGCATACTTAGCGCAGGGAAAATGGCTTGAGAATGATATACAAAGAAACACAAAAATATCGCAACGTCATCAAAGTATCTTAGTAATAATCAACGTTATTTCTTTACATTCCGCTAAATCGACGAGAGCTCGTAAAATTTTATGCGGACCTCAGAAAATTCAATGTTAAGTTTATAACTTTAATATTTAAAATTGCAAGTTACGTGCTACTCATAAGATGTTTTTATGACGCGGCGTGTTCGTGCATTTATTTGTTTATTTGTGCTCTTATTATACTTACTGTACTTCTTACTTTCAAGACCTTGAATCTGGTTATTTTTAGTCGAAGATGTACCAGTACAAGCTATTTAAGAGTTTATAAGAAGACATAAAATAAATTTAGCTATTTCAATTACATTTAAATAAATTATGTCCCAATGAGACTGAGGCATTATTTTAGAATTCTAAGCCATTTTTCACGATCTGATTCTCACGCACATGTAATTTTAGTTATTAATGTAATAATGTTTGTTAAATAAAGCTCATAAAAGGATAGTAATTTTTTATTTACATTATAAAAGCGGCAGTCTTTTTACTTATATCTATAAATTTACATATTCATAAATAAATTTCTTCAATATAAAAACAATTTCATGTAAGTGATGGAATCGTTATAATAATATTTCTACATATTTATCAGACGTACTTTACCCCCTTCCAAACAGGCGTACCCTCCATAACACATTTACACCCGCAGCCAGTTGGGCAGGTGTCATACTGGGAAAACCTGCAATACAAGTTTTTGAAGTTTGATTTTGTGAGAAGGCAACATCTTTTACGTGACACTTTATACGCGATTAACTTGTATGCCCATACACACCAATATGCAGGCTGTTTTTTAGCCGTTGGAATCTATTGAAGGAGTATATTCAGTATTCGGTTCTGAGCCCAAATATTTCATAAAGCAATTATATTAATTTTTGACCAAATTATCGCATAAAATAAATCACATATCAATAAAATAGGTCACACTATAAGTTTTGCGTAACTTAAAAAAACAACCTGTTATAACCAAAATATTATGTTTATAGCTTTTCAAAATAATCTCCTTTACATTTTAAACATTTTTTCATGCGATCGAACCATTTTTTAAAACAGGAGGGCCACAGATCTGAAGGCATGTTTTCTACGTGCTGATTGAACGCTATCACTGCCTCTTCGGAGTTGGTAAAAGTAAAATTTCTCATCAAATCTTTGATTTTAGGGAAAATACAGAAATCACAGGGTGCTAGGTCGGGGCTATGCGCAGGATGAGTGACATCTTGTCACTCAGGACTTTTTCGGAAGATAAAAATAACTTTGTTTTGTTGGCCGTGTGTGAAGAAGCGTTATCATGGTGTAGGAGAATGCGGTTTTTGGGTCGTCTTTCGCGAAGTTTTTCTAACACCCTGGGTAAACAAATGGTAGTAATGGGTAAAAAAAATACGACTCGACATTAACACTCTTTTGATCTTCAAGTGGAATTGTACAGATGAGACCCGTAGCTGAGAAAAAAAACGCGATCATTTTTTTACCAACGTTTCTCGCCTGTCTCACTTTTGTTGGCCTGTTCTCATTTTCAAACACCCATTCACAAGATTGCTGTTTTTTTTCGGGTTCAAAACAATAAATCCACGTTTCGTCTCCTGTGAAAATGTCATAAACAGCATTAGAATGTCCGTAGTCGTACTTCAGTAGCATCTGTGAGCACCATTCCACGCGAGACCGCTTTTGTTCCTCTGTCAGTTCATGAGGGATCTAACGACAACAAAGTTTCCGAACTTTCAATTCTTCGTGTAAAATTTTCTGAATTTGGCTCACACCAATCCCCAATAGTCTTCGAATTGTCTCACTGGTAATCCGGGGGTTTTCTTCAACTAACCGCTTAACAGTAGCCACATTATTTTCGTTGACGGCAGTTGAAGGCCACCCTTCACGAAATTCGTCATGTAAAGAAACTCGACCTTTCTCGAATTCAGCAAACCATCGCCTCACGGTGCTCAAACAAGGTGCTTCTCTCCCAAAAGCATTTTAAGACGAGCTGCACAGTCTTGCGAAGAAAGAAAACTTTTAAATCATAAAAAATCATCGCTTTAAAATCTTTTCGACTTCACTCCATTTTCGTTGCGTCCGTAGAACTTTGATGTGTGATAAAAAAACAATTGACAAATCATGACAAATCATTTCTCGCCAATTGTTTTTTTTTTATTACTAAGAAGGTTGCAACGTTTTAAAAATATAACATTCGAAATTCAAATAGTTCCGATTAGCTAGAAGTGCAAAACTTTTAGTGTGCCCAATGTATACGTACGCGCGCCGTGAATCACTGAACTACGCTACGCTAGCATAAAGATTACATCATAGTTGCTGTGGCGACAGCGCCGGTCGCAGAGTTCCGCGCGCCACTCAGTTGTGCCAGTGAATTGCGATGTCCGGATGTATATCCGCGTAATGCAATAGTATTTTCGTGTGTAATTTTGTGATAGTGTTTGACTAATAATAACAATGTCATCTTATCAGTGTTCCAATGAAGAATATTGGGATATGGGGTGTGTCTATGCTTACGTAATGATTATGTGTCCCAAATTCAACAACTAAAATATTGTAAAATGTTAATAATTTATTAAGTCAAGTTGAGTTCGATCATTGTGAAGAGAATGATTCCCTTTATGGCAGAAATACTAAGGTAAATATTAGCTGTGTTTTACACTTTTATTTGTACTTAGTTTATTTTTTTTAATTATAACACGCAGAACATATTTATTATTTAGTACCTAGATATTTTTGCCTATCCTTCTTAAATCACAATTCACACTACATTAAATCGGAGAGAGAGACTACAGTTACATTATCTACCTATCTATTACTGATATTATTATAATGATAAATAAATCATAAAGACTAGCGTAACAACTGCGATGACTAGGGTAACCATGAGTCACGAGACTATTGACAATATTTCAATTACTGTTTTCTTGGATATTTAACACTAACTTTTTTAAATATGTATATTCAATATGTATAATTGTGAATTTTCACGGATTTGATTCCGTCTCACGGCTAAAGACACCCTGCATAGTATATGGTATATAAATACAACGCGTAAGAATACGTACAAGCGCCAACAGTGATAGTATCGGTAATGTAGACTCACCAGTGCATCATGTGCGGCGTGTGGCCCGCGTGGGCGCACAGCTCACAGGCGGCGGCCAGGCCGCGCACGCCGCGCCCGCACACGCTGCAGCGCAGCGCACGCGCCCACGCGCCGCGCGCCAACCACTCACGTTCCGCTTCGCCCCCGCCGCCCCGCACCAGCTTCATCACCTGCACACACCACTCCATCGTCTTCGGCGCGATATAATATTTTGGTTATTTGATATCTGACGATGCACCGTCGGATACCAATATCCAGATTCTTATTCTAATTATTATTTAAACGTATAACCACCAAGCCAACGTATATTTAACCGCCCCGTTGGTGAAGTGGTTAGCGAACCTAACTATGAATCGATAGGGCTAGAATTCGATTCCCGACGGAGACAAATATTTGTGTGATGAGCATAGATATATATATTTCTGGGTCTCGCTATTTATTATGTACGCAACAGTAGTAATACATACAGTTCTATTTATTAGTATCGTTGAATAACACCCATAACACAAGCAAAATAATTCGCTTTACTTTGGGGTTAAAAAAACCAAGTACGTTAATGGTGCGTTGTCCCCACATGTACAGCCACAAGCATAGGTTCAGATTATTATATCATCCAAATTAGAATACGACGGTTACACTACTAAGTCAAGAAAACCAAAGGCAGTATTACCAAATTTAGGCAAGAAGTTGCAGAAATCTACTGCCTACTAACCTATTCACAATACCTGTCACACGATAATATATACAAGCGAAAAGTTGTGGGATCAACTACTGGATCCATTGCAACAATTTTGACAACTTTGTTGACAAAAAATTGTTGACATTTTTGTCAACAAAGAATTGACACAAAGTCAAGGTAATAATAGGGCCTAAAATAGAAAGATCTCTAAATTTATAAATATTTAAAAAAATATAATAAAGAAAAACAAACTTTATTCGAACGACGTAAAATTGTTTTTACAATTAATTACTGCTATACTATCGACGTATATTTGAAATGAAACAAACAATTAAAGAATGAGAAAAAATCCATACTAATATTGTAAATGCTAAGTAATTCTGTCCGTCTGTCTGTTTGTCTCTTCTTCATGTCTAAACCACTGAACCGAGTTGGATGAAATTTGTTACAGATATAGTTCGAAACCCTAGAAAGGAGATAGGATAGTTGTTATCCCGAAAATCCCACGGGAAAGGCAACTATGCGGGTTTTATTTTAGAATTTTTTCCACGCGAACGAAGTCGCGGATACAACTAGTTATAAATAAAACATTAAACGTCCCTGCAAACGAAATGCGACCTGCCCATACAAGGCCACAAACTCATAAGTCATTAAACATTTCAAGAACGTGTTTATTAAGCATGGTTTCGATATATCAAAACGTAACTTATATCGGATACGTGTTTATTATCATACCATATCGATATATAAATATACATAACCGATTTCACAAAAACTTCATCAAGTTAATAGTTATGGTTTATCCAAAGCGCAATGCAACAACACAACACGAGATCGATATACGAATATTGAATAACGAATAAAACGCAAACTTCACATCACGAGCGATATGACATATCGATAGCTTTTATTCGTTTGTCTCTATCTTACCATTTAATTTTTTACTGGCGTAAAAGTGATGAAGCGAATATAACATGACTACAGCTTGTGATTGGTCCTTTGGTTTACAATTATAGTGCGTGCGTAATATCTATATCTTAACGCGCTAACAATAAGGTCTAGTTTCTATTTATTTCGTTACAACAAAGAGTCCATAAGTTAGCAGCTTTCCGCCGGCTACTCGATATCAGGGAGAAATTCATTCTTTAAACTGGACTTACGTTGAATAGATTTAAGGTTGAATTTATGTTGTAGGTAAAAAAATTGTATTGAATAAATTTTGATTTATATTTTTAGACAGTTTTGTTCTGAGTTGCACTTGACCTTGGTGACACGTGTGCCCTACTTAACAATAATTCTTTGCCTTTTTTAGTTCTAAAGTTTTTATTTAGGTACTTATTGTAAATAAATAAATAAATATAAAACTTTTAGTGAGTATTACATTAACTTTTAGAGTGTGTATAAAACTTTTAAATTAATATCAGTCTATAGACTGATTGCATTTGTGTTAGTGTAAATAAATAAAAGATATCAGATAGGGTAAGTTCGCCTGTTCTGTTAATTATTAGTATGCGTATTGTAATTACTAATTTGCGTCAACATTATTATGATTGTAGAAAAACGTACAGATGTCGATAATCACTAATCACACTAGGATGTAAACTATGCCTATAGTGCATATTATATATCAGATTGCGTCCGTCTGTTAACTAAATACAAATAATAGCGTAAATATTATATATTATATTCAAGTCTGCCTCGTGGTCTAGTAGATAGCCTTCGGCTAAGATCACGAGGGCCCGGATTTTATCTTCAGGTCGCTCAAAATTATAATTGAGGTTTTTTCAAGGTTTTTCTGGAAAAATCCAAAATCTCAGTAGCAACACGCAGTCTGGCGGGTGGTGTTACTTACCCCTCCCGTGCTTTGAAACACATAAAGCCTTTGGTCCCTTTTATTGCTAGAAATAATTGATAGTCGAAATCAAGTCGGTAAAATGCGTTGAAGTTGATCACCACTCGTCCCGCCAAGCGACAAACCGGTGAATCGCAGTGAACTGGAAAGTCTATAGACCTTCATTTTACTCTGCCTGCCATGCAAAGGAACCGGGCATGATGAGATTCAAATGTACAGTTGATTAAGACTATCTTTACACCCGTATGCACGAAGCGGTAGCCAGAGGTACAATCAGTGCACCCACGACTAGCCGAAGATAGGTTAATCGCCGAGATTAGGTTAATTCGAGTGGTAAGCGAACCTAACTAAGAATCGATGGGGTTCGGGTTCGATTCCCGACAGGGACAAACATTTGTGTGATGAGCATAGATGTTTGTATTTCTGGGTTTGGGTGTTTATTATGAATGTAACTGTATTTATATACGTAATTATATGTATTAGTATCATTGACTAACACCCAAGCAAATAATTTGCTTACTTTGGGGTAGATCAATTCGTGTAATTTATTCTCCTAGCGTTTATGCCACTTTTTTTTTTTTGGCATGGGCGTTTATGCCACTTGTCTAGACATATCGATATCTGAAAACGATTTTCGATATCGATATGAAAATTAAATATCGATTAAATATCCGTTTGCAAATAAATACAAAAACGCCCATGTCTAGTGTTTATTTATATCAAGATAGCAAACAAGCAGATGGGTCTCCTGATGGAAAGAGTCAACCATCGCCTATAAAAACCAAAGATGTTAATGGTGCGTTGCTATCTTGTGGCGAGGTCTAATGTCCCATGCATAAGTTTACCGGCTACCTTACACTCCAAACCGAAACACGACAGTAACAAACACTGACGCTATTGGGGCAGGAATAAGTAAGGCGGTGGCACCAGGCCGGGCGAGACAATGCAGAACTCTACCACCTAGTTAACTGTGACTGCTAATTTTCATCTTTTAAAAATGCAATTTCTTTTATTTAACCTCAACCTATCTATGTGCTTATGTATTTAATAGACTGTGCGTTTCGTGTGTGTCCATTTTATTATTCACTTAAACCAGATTTCTTGGTATATCAACGTTCGAAATACACTGAGAGCTTTGACTTAGTGCGGCGATGTAAAAACGGTAAGACCATTTAATAACAGATACAACACCTGCCGAGGCTGTGAGACCTAACACAGCCTAGGATATTTGTGTGTATTGATATTTAGTAATGATGCACCTATTGAAAACATTAAAACATCTTAACACACGATATCTTTGTTTTTTTTATTTATTGGTTAATTTAATAGCTTTTAACTTTAGTAAAAATTAACACTTTTGTACGTACGCTGAGAATATTTAACGTCCAATCCAACAATTCTTTATTACAAACACAAATATCATAGTTTGAACCTCATAAACGTTAAACCACCCGCTGACCTATGGACGATGAGCCTCTGACTTCTCAGTGTCCATATCTTTCGCCCACACTTAGAATAAACGATTTCATAAAAACAATGTTTAAAATTTATGGTTATAATTAAAAATACTAATTGACGTGTTTCATAGTGTGCGCTGTTTCTGTGACTTGTTGTTATACAATATAATCAGATTTGTTCAATCATTCACCTTTCATGAATTCTCTGACAACAACTGATAAATGATCAAGTGATAACTGAGTGCTAAGTGTGAGTTTTTCTTTTCGCATTCGATCGTGAGTGCGTTTCGAGTTTACTAGGAATTTGTATGTGATTTGTACAGCGCCACCTAGTGGTAAACTGGTTTCTCACGTTTATCACTAGGTGGCGCTGAACAAATCACATACAAATTCCTAGTAAACTCCAAACGCGCTCACGATCGAATGCGAAAAGAAAAACTCACACTTAGCACTCTGATAAATGATCGACTCGGCAAAAGGGACCTGGATTGACACGAAGTCAAAAGGATATTCACGGCGAATAGACCATCTATCTGCCTTCCTATCAAACATCATCCACATGCTTAACGTACAAGTCTCAATCACTGGTACTGTCACTACAGATTGAAGGACTGTGCGACGACCGTACACCTAAGTACTAGTTAATGCAGAACTCTACCACCTAGTTAGTTAACTAGGTGGTAGAGTTCTGCATTGTCTCGCCCGGGTCTGGTACCACCGCCTTACCCATTCCTGCCGCAATTGCGTCAGCGCTTGTCACTGTCGTGTTCCGGTTTGGTGGGTAAGGTAGCCGATAAACTTATGCACGTGGCATAAGACCTCGCCACAAATAGCAACGCACCATTAACACCTTTGGTGTCTATAGGCGATGGTTGACTCTTTCCATCAGGAGACCCATCTGCTTGTTTGTTATCTTATGCTATAAAAAAAACGTAAGGATCCACCGTTTTTTTACTGCCGCCATAATTATACTAATTTTTTTTTTATTCACGGGAAAAATTACACTTACTGATCTAACCCCAAAGTAAGCAAATTGTTTGCTTATGGGTGTAAGTCAACGATACTAATACATAGAAGTACATATATATAAATATTAGAACATATTTAATAAACACCCAAACCCAGAAATACAAACATTTATGCTCATCACACAAATGCTTGTCCCCGTCGGGGATCGAACCCGAGTCTCGTCGATTGCGTAGTCAGGGTCGCTAACCACTCAACCAACGGGGCGGTCAAATATTATAAATGCGAATGCGGTTAAATCGCTGAGTCGGCTTTGATGAAATTTAACATAGAGTTGAAGAGCTAGAGTCAAACAGAGTAGTTTTTTCAAAAGCGATCGTTAAGGGGCTGAAAAAGTGGGTAAAGATTTGTATGACACATTATATCGATTTCATGTTACTCTAATTGCGGGCGAGCTGCGCGGGTCAGCTTAGGACTCAGCTAGTATTATCTATACATATAATAAATCGTAGGAAAGTCAAAGTTTTTAGAATTTTTGTCTGTTTGTCTGTATGTATGTCCGGGGTAAACTCAAAAAGTACTGCATGGATTTACTTCAAATTTTGCATGAATATTACTAACAGGTCGGGTCAACATATAGGCTACATGGCTACATATTATCACGCTATCACCTACTGGGGAGGACCTATGCAGATTAAACGAAGTCCACGCGGAAGAAGTCGCGGGCAACAGCTAGTCATAAAATAAAACACAAACAATAAGCTAAATGTTGTGTTTTGGTTAGCTCGTCTAACTTGATTTGACATTTTTGTCTAGATGAAGCTTTTCGGATAAAAAATATTCCAGACTAGCTGTTGCCAGTGACTTCATCCGCACGGAGTTCGTTTACTCCGCACAGCCCCTCCCCCTTAGGTGGTAGCGTGATATCATGTAGCCTATATGTGGACCCGACCTATTTTTATTATTTTTTTTATAGAAGAGGGGGCAAACGGACAGGAGGCTCACCTGATGGTAAGTGATTACCGCCGCCCATAGACAACCACACTACCAGAGGTCTTGTAATTGCGTTGCCGGCCTTTTAAGAATGAATAAGCTCTTTTCTTGAAGGTCCCTAAGTCGTATCCATTTGGATAAATTTCTGCCGATAGCTGGTTCCACAAAGGAGTGGTGCGGGGCAAAAAATGCCTCGAGAATCGCACGGTTGTGGATTTCCAGACATCGAGATGGTAAGGAGGGAACTTCGAATTTTATCCCGATGGTGAAATTCGGCAGCAGGAATTAATCCAAACAGTTCCTCGGAACATTCCCCATGGTAGAACCGATAAAAGATGCAGAGTGATGCCACATCTCTACGTAACGCCAAAGAATCAAGCCGATTTGAAAGAGTCTCGTCCTCGACAATTCAAGCCGCCCTACGTTGAATTCGATCAAAAGGAAGGAGCTGGTACTGAGGAGCTCCCGCCCATAAATGAGAGCAGTACTCCATATGAGGCCGGATTTGCGCCTTATAAAGTAATAAGCGATGGGCCGGTGTGAAGTACTGCCTGGCCCTACTGAGAACTCCCAGCTTTTTAGAGGCTAATTTAGCCTTGCCTTCCAAGTGACCGCGGAACTGAACGTCACTCGTAATGTCGACTCCAAGTATTCCAATTCTGGCTGTGGCTTTCAGGGAAGTATTTTCAAAACGAGGTGATACGACAAAGGGTGATTTTTTAGCGGTAAACGCGCAAACTTGTGTCTTAATGGGGTTGAATTGGTTATATTCATACAAAATTTGAAGTAAATCCATGCAGTACTTTTTGAGTTTACCCCGGACATACATACAGACAAACATACGAACAGACAAACAGATAAAAGTTCTAAAAACTATATTTTTGGCTTTGATATCGATTGTAGATCACACCCCAAGTATTCTTTTAAAAAAAATTTTCAATGTACAGTTTTGACTTTCCTGATTTTATTATATGTATAGATAAATTGGAAAAATATATGAGCAATTCTATAATTTGAGAGATTTCTTTATGAGTTGAGTAAACTTACCTCTGTTCTCTTATACAAAAGTTGCCATCGATGCAATATATCCGCGTAAACTCGTTTGAAGCAATGATATAGATGCACAGTCGCCTCTTCCAGAACGGGCGCGGTAGTGGTGTCAGCCTTGGAGAGAGTCACGTCAGTATTCAAGTTTTCCGCCTCGGAACACGAGTTGCTCCGAAGACTGACGGGGATCCAGCCGTCGCCACTGATTTCGCTATATTGGTTTATTGTGCTATATGGAGATGTACTGTTGCCCTATAAACAAAGATTATAAGTACTCAAAAATACAATACATTGTCCTATACGATACGGGTAGATCATATCAACAATTGTCTCACTAAGTCAGGACAGAGTATTCTGTATTTTGCATGTAAGTTACACGCGAAATACAAAATACTCTGTCCTGTCCTTTCACCAAAAAATTTTAACGATATCTTTGTCCTGAGCTACAAAGGCTTCAAGATCGATTACAGCCATGAACAAGCCTTCGTATAATGAATCTTCAAAATTGGCTTTGGCAAAACTGCATTATCCCATATCCATAAAGTATTGTTACGAATAATCTAGAAGCGTGTAGAGTTGGAGCGCGCGCGCGCTAATTATCTAGAAATAAAAGAAAGAGATAGCTACTCCTATTGACAAACAAATAGTTGACCGAGGCTATGCCATAATGGACTTTGTGGGATATGGCATAAGGTTGAAAGTAGCGTGTACTAGGATTTATGACTCATAACATGTTTACGATAAGAAGTGATTCATTGTTTCCCGATACATTTAGATTTTTCTGGATCCAGCTAGGATTTTCCCCTGCCTATAAATACAGAGATGTTGACAAACACAAGGCAGTTTTTATCAAGCGATCGAGAGCGATACATCAAGTGACTAGTGCGAAGCGAGAAGTGTTTTATTGTGTAGTGTTCTAAGTTCAGTGATAGTACAGCAAGTGACTATTGTGTAAAGTGTATTTTAGTATTACGTTGTGTTGTGTTGTGTAAATACACGGATTTAATATAAGTGGTGTTTTCTTATAATTGCGAACCCGAGTACTATACAGTATCTATATAGTATCTCCATCTCTATATAGTATATATCCATAAAGTATCTCATAACATTTATAAAATAACTAGAATTATTTCTAATAAAGTATTAGTGATTTGAATGCAACAGTGTTTCTTTTTCGCAAAATATTTTTGCGAAAAAGAAACACTGTTGCATTCGCTAATCGCCTCTACGTAATATACCCAATACTGAGAAGCAAATAACTCATGAAGCAAAGACTTCTAGTACAGAAGTGGGGGTAAAAAATGTCCGCTAAATTGATTACATAATATGCGTTGGCCAGACTATGTGAAAAAAACATCTTGTATGAGATGGATTGGGTTAGCGTAAAACATGGAAAAAGTGCAATGGAAAAACATTTTAAAATTTTAAGTGCACACATGAGTCTATAATTGAGAACGTATCTGCAAATATAAGGTCCATCCAAAGTAGGTGATCATATTTCAACACAACGATCAGTACGTCTAACCAAAGATATCCAGTCAAAGAAGAATGTGATCCAAGACTAAAACACTACGCCTTTCTGTATAAAATAATCCACTTTTAATGTAAGAATGAGTAGTAAGTTAAGCAATCTTTTGCCATATTTATTCTAGCTATTCTTTTTTACTAGATATCTTTGGTTAGACGTACCTAAGGCTGTATTAAAATATAATCACCTATTTTGGAAGGACCTTACATTTAGGCGTTGTTTTGAAAATCATTTATTTTACAGCTCGTCATTGAATAACAATTAATTTATATATTCCTACATATAAAGATTGTCAAGTAAAAGACTGTACATATTGAAGGACATTGTAGTTAACGGTGATATCTATCTAATAAAAATATAATAAAAAAGAATATTGCCTAACTACATAGTAAATAAACCTCAACTTAATTAGTGTAGTACTCAAAAATTCAAAAAACTTGGTCACCCTGCGGGTAATAGCGGCGCATCAACGCGTCTAGTCATGAGTTCATCAAATCACTATTTATATAACTTCGATATCTATACAGAGGCGTCAATATATACATTATACATTTTTATTGGATAATAAGGTAACCTATTTTTACATATTTGGTATCAGTAAAAATTGTCAAGTAAAAAATGCCTGTAAAGGTTAATTTAATAAAACTGAGACACAATACAATATTTTTTTCTCATTTTTACCACAGAGAACTTTATATTTTTTTTTTTATTGTGTAGCGGCGTGCGAACAAAAGCGCTACTGTCGAATGACCACGGTTGTAACCTTCGACCGAAAATACGCACTGTGATCGTAAATATCTCAGCCATTTTTTAAGATACGTAAAAAATAAAAACACAGTTTTTCTCGTAATTGTTTGTAGATTTATTTGGAATATAAAGTAAAAAACATTTGTCAGACCTTTTACGATTTTGCGGAACTGCACACCCACATTCATTATAAACACTCTGCAGTCTTTTAACATTCAACCTGAATACGTTCAATCTTTACTAGATGCTTGGCAGGTAAGTAAATTATCTATTTCATAATAGACTTATAGCAACATTGGGTAACCAAAAAAATATAATTGTATGGTACTTACACAACTTGAAGAACTAATTGTAGACTGTGAACTGGAGGAGCTAACCTCGTTAAACACTGTGAAGGCACACGACAGCATAGCGGCCATTTGCAAGTCTGATGCATTGGCGTATTGTGATATTCTAGAAGAAA
Source organism: Apodemia mormo (assembly GCA_036924255.1). Taxonomy (NCBI): domain Eukaryota; kingdom Metazoa; phylum Arthropoda; class Insecta; order Lepidoptera; family Riodinidae; genus Apodemia; species Apodemia mormo. Next base: position 35,156,609 of record JAUPFN010000003.1, on the reverse strand, counting down.
AAAAATGGCGTTTGTACTTATGTACGCACGTTAGAAAATATATTTATTTGGCGTAACAAGATAAAAATCTTTCTAAAAGTTTTGTTCTTCGCGTTATCCTATGTTTGTAGAGACAACCTAATAATAGAAAAAAAGGTATTTAATACATTGAAAGAAAGTTTTATTAAAACGCATTTTCTAATTAATTTTACTTGAATATCATAAAATATTTTTTGTGCATAATTAAAAAAAATGTATTTCAAACTTTTTTTTAAAAAACTAAAATGTTTAGCTAATTTCATGCGCGCGCATAGTAAAAATTTTACTTACATCATTTTTCTAATCCTTCCCTTAAAAAACTGCGCCCAATGCATCAAAAGATTTATCCGTCCGTTAAAGACAGATTTTATTTTATTTTAGATATTTATTCAATCGATTTTTAACCTTCTACAATATTTTAGTACTTAAAAAACTGCGTTTCAAAATTTAAAATCAAATTAAGTTTTTAAAAACACCCAGCTACGAAGTTATAAGCCGAAACGGTTTTTTGCAAAATGGCGGCACTTCCGCCCCCCTTAATTTGTCAGTATTTTGTGCATTTCCATTCAGTAAGTAGTATAAAATCTATTTGTTGGTTATCGCGCGTTGTGAAAGGGGGCTAGACGGAAAAAATTCTTACGAAAAGTTGTCACGACACTTTTTGCTATAGTAAGGTATTGTAAGCTGTGCGGCGTGCGCATGTTTTTCTGTCTGTCTGTCTCTCTCTCTCTTATAGAAAGCAAGCCAGATATTTTCATTTCTATTTCGCATTGAACAGTGTGGTGTCGCGACGATTGTTTTTGTTGAGTGTATACAGGTTTTTTGTAAATTATAATAAAAGGAACTTCGTTCCATCCGGGTGTCCCTTGACATCTCTCGTTTTTTTTTGTAATAAAATAACTCGTGCAATTTAGTGCAGGAAAAATCTTATATTGCGTGTACTATAAATGTCACTGTACGGGCTACCAGTTAGTATCCTGTTGACCGCCCCGTTTGTCGAGTGGTTAGCAACCCTGACTGCGTAGTCAGGGTTGCTAGCTACTCAACAATTGCGTAATCGACGGGGCTCGGGTTCGATCCCCGACGGGGACAAGCATTTGTGTGATGAGCATAAATGTTTGTAGTTATATCTTTGTAAGCAGTGTTGTATAAATAAATTAGTAATAGTAATAATACATCCATACTATCCATACTAATATTATAATAATATTATAAATGTGAAAGTCTGACTGTCTGTTACGCTTTCACGGCTAAACCGCTGGAGCGATTTTCATGAAATTTGGCAAGGAAATAGTTGAAGATCTGGGGTCAAACACATGCTATTTTTTTTTAAATCAACGCCTAAAAGGCTAAACTAGGGAATAAAAGTTGTCTGAAAATCTATTTAGACGACATGTTAATCTACTCGCAGGAGAAGCTGCGCGGGTCAGCTAGTATGTACATAAATCCTGATATTCTTTGTTGAGAAATAAACGTACGTATTTGTATTTGTATTCTCGGGTTTGAGTGTATTAAATATGTTCTAGTATGTTCCAGTATTTATATATGTATTTCAATGTATTAGTATCGTTGACTAACACCCATAACACAAGCAAATAATTTGCTTACTTTGGAATTAGATCAGTAAGTGTAATTTGTCCCGTGAATATTTATATTTATTTATATTTGTACGGGTAGTTAGTTATAGTTTTGAGAAGGCGATAAGTAAAGTAAGTTAGATATTTGACTCGCGATGTTTATTTCAATCGTTTAGTTAAACGACTCGCGCTCTCGCCGCTGTGATTGTATAGCCGCCTGACTATGAACGCCTTGCCGGTCTTTTTCACGGATTAAACGGATACGCCTTTCAAGACAATAGTTTGTCAGCGTAGCTTGCATTAACACACAGAAATACAGAGTTATACTACATACCGATTAAATAAAATCATTTCAAGGGTAATTTTGAAACCTTGTCATCTCATTTGGTACGACAAAATATTACAACATGGGTTATTTCTATTTTTTCACAATATAACCTATAAATGTATGAAATTAATGACAGTAATAGGATCGTTTGCTCATATGCGTGACGACATGTTTCCTTCCTAATGGCGTGTCTATTAGTATTTACGTGGTCTGTAGTCCTTTTATATTGCTAAGTAATAGTAGAGCCCCCGTCTTGGTCCCAGGCTCCTTTGAAGAATAGGCCAAATGCCGTTCTGCAAGGCAGGTCGTAAAAGGCGATCGATTGGCTATGCTGGTTACTACCGTTGTGCATGTTAGGTGGCAGAGTTCTGCATTATCTCGTCCGGGTCTGGTACCAACGCCTTACCTATTCCTGCTGTAATAGCGTCAGTGCTTTTGAGGGTAAGGTACCCGGTAAACTCATGCACGTAGCATTAGACCTCGCCACAAGATACCAAGGCATCATTAACATCTTTGATTTCTACAGGCGATGGTTGACTTTTTCCATCAGGAGACCCATCAGGTTGTTTGCTATGTTATGATATAAGGTAGTGGCAGCAAGTGTACTGACAAGGCTTGCACGAGGTTGCAGCAGAGCGGGTGTCCGGCCCAGCCCATGGTCTCCTCGGCGGAGAGCGCGTGGTCGGCGGGCGCGTGCGCCAGCGCCCGCGCCGCCAGCGCCGCCAGCCGCCACGACTGGGACAACTCCGTCTCGCCCTCCTCCAGACACACCTTTGCGTTGTGTTCACACATTTCTACACATACAGTACTAACATTTTAATTAAATTAAATGAAAAACGTATTAAATTTAATGAAAAAATGTATTAAATTTAATTAAATTAAATGAAAAATGTATTAAAAAATTAAATTACCAACATATTCTATTATGATACCGCAGTATACTGGAGACTAACAGTAGTCAATCTACATACATGTGATATTCGAGCAACGCACACATAGACACCTCTCACGGACGCGATATCTCGGAATGGTTCGGGACAGTTTGTTCAGCACAAGTTTGAGATATCGCGTCCGTGAGAGGTGTCTATGTGTGCTATGCTCGAATATTATTTGTATGTAACATTGACTTCTGTTAGTCTCTAAGTATTCTGTGATGATACGGTGTGCATAATTATGTGTGCGGTGTGTATATGATATGCAAAAAATTAAACCTACTTCAAATATTAACTATGGTCATATCTCAAAAATTACTAAATTGATTTTGATGAAACTTGGACGATTCCCCAATTTGCCATCGTGACTACTAGGTAGTAGAGTTCCGCAACGACTCGCCTGGGCTTAGCCCCACCTTGGCCTTACTTATTTCTGCCGCAATAGCGTCAACGTTTGTCACTGTCGTGTTCTGGTTTGGAGGGTAAGGTAGCCGGTAAAACTTATACATGTGACATTAGACTCGCCACAAAATAGCAACACACTATTAACATCTTTGGTGTCTATAGGCGATGGTTAACTTCATCGGGAGATCCATCTGCTTGTTTCCTATCTTACGATGCATAAAAAAAAACACCCAAATGTTTGTCCCTGTCAGGAATTGCACCCGAGACCCATCGATTCGTAATTAGGTTCGCTAACCACTCGACCGGCGGGGCGGTCAAGTTATACCAACGTAGTGGTTGTATTTATTACACACAAAAAATTGTTTAACTTGAAACATTTATGGACTCGTTGAAAAAAAAAATCTTTGCATTAGAGTCACATTACATCTTACGAACATACATTTTTGTAAATATATTATATATGTATTAGTAAAATTATACTCTACTATTAGTCATATTATTACATACCAACCGGCTTGTCAGGATTGATGATGTATTTCTCCGCTAGAGGGCGACTGAGCGGGAAGTAATTCGCAGCTGAAAACACAACAACTCGTGGGGAAGAGCAGCCTGAGATACTACCGCGACTGCGCATGCTGCCCGCACGTCTGCTCTGAGCTTTCTGTGACAAAAATTAATTATCTATACCAATAAATAAAATCGGAGTATCTGTTTGCAATATTAAAATAACCGCTTTTAACTAAATGCATATGGGTGTATACTAGGCATGGATCATTTAACAGTTAACAAATTTCGTACTACATTTTTTTAACAATTAACAACTGTTATTTATATTAGCAAATACTGTTAAAATTTTATACATCACTAAAATTGCCAATAACTTCATATAGGATAATAATGTTATTAAAAATATTTGAATATTTGAGCTACATTGATTTAATAATAACTGTTAAAAATGACAAAACTACTCCAGAGGACCTTTTTTTGGTTGCTAACTCGACGGCTTTGCGATTTTGTTGCTTCTAATAATGTTATTAAAAATATTTGAGCTACTTTGATTCATGATAATAAGAACTGTTAAAAATTATAAAACTACTCCAAAGGAACTTTTTCTTTGTTGCTAACTCGATGACTTTGTGGTTTTGCTGCTTCTAATACTTATTACAATATACATAACATAAATAAATAACTGTTAAATATTAATTAATTTTAACAACATACCAGTTAACCTAATTTAACAATAATTTCCATGCCTAGTGTATACACGGTACATATACCAAAATAATAATAAGGAGTAATTTAGGCTACTTTACTTCAGAATTTTTCCTACGCGGACGGAAGGTCATTATTATTCGTAATTCTTCTTGGCTAATCAGTAATGGTCTATTCTTCAAAGACGACCCGGATCAACAGGGGATAACTCATTGAGAACTTTAAAGTAAGATTGTGCTATGAAGGTTGTTTTAGTGCCACAAATCCAAGGCGGCCATGACCACCCTTAGTATTGATTTGTGCAACATAAGAGGTAATCATGCCTACCTAAACTGTTGAAACAAAGTTACTAAGCTCATTTTGACAGAAGCACTGATATAATCTCCAGTTGATACTTCATATAAATACATTAATAAATTGACAGCTTAAGTAGCAGAATACACTAATTGTGATGTAAATTTATTTCTATGATTTCCTGTCTTTGTATAAGGAACAGAAGAGTGCTTTTGTCTGAGACTCCTTATTGGCGCGTCTGCAGTCATGAAAACGTAGAGTTCTTTTTTACTATGACCATAATCACAATGTGTAGTTCTGTTAATAGTTTTATTTATACATGTGAATGTGAACAGAGATTGTAAATGAATCTATCTATTCATATAATAAAACTGTAAGGGGTCTAATTCTGTACATTGAAGATATTTTAAAATTTTTTTGGAAGGCACATTTTAATATATACTGAAATGAAAAATGTATTTTTTTTTAACTTTTGTCTGTCTGTCTGTATCAAGGCCGCGCATCACGCCGAATCTACTGAACGGATTCAAATGAAATTTAGCATGAGTTCATACTTCGAAGAAGGTTATAGGATACTTTTTATCCTAAAATTCATTACGGTTCCTGTGGGATAGGGCGTGAAACTCAAAACGTATATTGAGCTTTACTTCATTAACCTGAAGTCCGAAACTCTTTATTATTTTTTTGTTCAAAAAAAGGTACTATTAAGATTGTCCCTTAAAACTTTCAAGGTCATCAATTATGTAACTCAAAAGTTACATACATTACAACTTTTAAAGGTTTTCGTGTGGCAAATCCAGTTAAACATGACACCCGGAATGTATGAACACTAGCAACCTTTGATAGTACGGCTCATTATAAGTTAGCACGTGCATTTGATAGTGTTTGTTTAATAAATATTTCCGGGAGAATTACTTCTAGAATAAACCTGTTTTTAGTAAATGTTGTAACTGCAATTTTCATAGCTTAAAAAATAGTAATATGTGTACAATCTAAGTCTAAAACCTAGATCTCTTAGGAGGCCGAGAATATTTTATTTATAAGAAAATAAAACAGGTCAATTTTCAGTTTATAGGGTTCCGTAACCAAATGGTAAACCGGTATCATTTCGCTGTCCGTTCTTTTGTCTGCCTCTCTGTCCGTCTGTCACCAGGCAGTATCTCATGAACAGTGATAGTTTGAATTGTCACAGATGATGTTTTTCTGTTGCCGCTATAACAACAACAACTAAAAACAGAATAAAATAAATATTTAAGTGGGGCTCCCATACAACAAACCTAAATTTTTTTCAATTTTTTTTTTGATCTTAATAACGACAACTGGAACATGTTTAAAATATATACAAAATATTCAGTTATATACATAGCGTATGGTATGTGTATTTATAAAAGTGTGTACATACTGTATATCTGAAACAATGTATCGATAGGAAAAAATATATATCATAAGTGCATCAATATAAACCTTTATGGTTTTCTCGGTGCTCTTTGTAATTTTTTTGTTTAATAATTTGTTAATAGTTGTTTGTTAAATAGTAAATAAATTTAAAAAAACTTGAAAAATAAATAAATAAAAAAAACAGATAATTAGTCGTTGCCCCTTTCCTTCAGGAACCTTTGTTGTGGACTTTCCAGTACCATCATTCCATGCTTTAGAAATAGTATGATAGGCGTTCAGCTATGTTTCATCTAAAAAAAACTTTATCCCAATCTTCTATTTGTTTTGCCTTTCGAAGAAAATTACCCCGCGCGAGAGCAATATCCGTCCGTTCCATTAATACTTTTTTTTATCTGCTTTTTGGTATCGAAAGCTCACTTCGGTTCTTAATAATTTTGATAAAGAGGGCAAGCTACTTTGGAAAAGTTCAGTTTCTCTGAGAGAGTTAGACAATTTTCTTAATATCGGTAACTCATTACGCGCGTAATAATCATAAATGTGGTTTCTTATTGCATCGACATTGAATGAGTATGGTTTCATGACCGGATGCTTTTTCCTCCTCTTTTTATTAGGCGTCATGAATTTATTTTATTCCATTGAAAATTCGTCAAACTTTTCTTTCGTGGTTCGAGATACTGAAGGAGGGAGTTTTCACTTATCAAACGCATGTGAAGTTTACTTCAGTAGTAATAAATCTGACTGACACGTGGCATTGGGATGTTTTCTAATGTTGCATAAAAATATTGCGAACGTGATGCTTATACAAAGTTACTGCGTTCATTTAATTGAAATCTGTCATGAGACAATGTATAAATCGAATAATTGGACGTAGTAACACGAAAAGGATCCAATCCACAGAAAATCACTTAAGAGATATTGACGTTTGAAATTTGATAGATTTTGGATTAGTTTTAGTGTTTTTATTAAAGTGCCAGTATTACTGATGAAATAATTTTAATTAGGCAAAAAATTCAGACTCCTTGACATCGAACTATATTACTAGTAGTAGTACCGCCTCATTGCTCCTTGATTTATTTTACATAATCAGTTGGTAATATTGGTTGTAAACTATGAAAGTTGGATTATTTGATATGTTTATTTCTTAGCGTACCATACATGGGGACTAGTTTTGACGTTGAATATAGTAATAGAGAGCTATTTTTGATTGAATCTTTTATACTGGGCAGTAGTATTGATATTGAGCATCAATTTGGTGCACTTAATTCATTTTTGCCCATATTGTGGATTGGATCCTTTTTGTTTAACTGCGTCCAATTGTCCAAAAATTTTTAGTTAAATGCATTCAAACCGACAAAAAGTTTCACTTGGTTCATGGTTTTATTATTATTTTTTAATAAAAAAATATATTTTAAATTTGAAATACTTTAACATTCTAAAATATTTATTTTAACTTATTTAATTAATTTGGTATTTTTTTCATTTGAACTTGTACATTAAATGATTAGGTATCAGAAATCAGGAATCAATGACGAAAATTTGAACAAGAAGAAATAAACTTACCCACCGGTCTTGAAAATAAAATGTAGTTATTGAATTAGAAGCATGTCTATGATGTAGTTGAGGAAACCCAGATGCATTTGTTGGGGACGGAGTCGTGGTTGCGTGTGGAGAAACTGATGTATAACTGGTTCCAAACAATCCCGGCGTCAATGATAAGGACGACATAGACCGGGGTGTTCCAGTTTCATGTTTCAGTGACAGCCGCCTTGCGTTTGGTGGTCGGTTGAACACAACTAGTGTGGTAACATTACACCATTTGGCGCCACAAGTTCTAGGGAAAGGAATGCAAGAATCACCAGCATTCTCACATTCTGATTGACTTCTTTGGCTTGTTTTCATTTCTTCAGAATCATCATTAGATTTTACGGGTATCTGAAATGTAAGAATACATAATTTCTGTTCCATGGTCTTGTTTCGTTTATAGGCAATCAAGTCACTATTTTTTTAATTACTAGGTGGTAGAGTTCAACATAGACTTGCCCAGGCTTGGAACCACTGCTTTACCCATTTGTATATACCTTCCACAATAGCGTTGGTGCTTGCCACTATCGCCACAGATTATATAATATTTACTTTTGTAGTAGACTAATCACTTTATTGAAAATTTGCTACACCTGCAGTTACAAATATCTACATTTTTAAAACACCACCGCTGCATTTGAAAGTGAGGCGAAATGTAAGAACGTTAAGTTATAATCACTCACAGTTGCGCGCGGTTAATAATCTCATTGGACCTAGGGTCCAATTGGGAAGCAGACAAAAGGGACTCTGGCAAATAAAAAAAACCCTTTTTTAGAAATGTTGTGTTTTGAAGAAATGTGAAATGAGTTACAACATTCATAGACAGATGAAGTCAATATCCTATATAAGGAGGCGAATCAAGAGGCAAAGAGATGCGTAGCACAGAAAGAAGAAAACATTTGTAAAACCTTGTACAAAAACCTTGAAAACACCAAAACCGCCAATGAAGTACTTAAAATTGCAAAATGTAGACATAAAGCACCTACAGATATAAAAGCCAGTAAGTACAGTAAAGATAAACAACAAAATCATTTAAAACACAACACTGAAATAAAAAAACCAGTAGTTTGAATACTACAAGCAACTTCTAAATGAAGAATTTTCTGACGAAAATCCTATGCCTTGTCAGCCAACATATGGACTAATAAATTGGATAGTTTCCATCTTCGGCACTTGGTGAAACTGCATTTTAAATTATGTATTACAAATAAACGCACTTGTACTTCCAGTTCACGTATATTTTTAATTTTTTACTGTTCACATCCAACCGGTTTCGCTTATCAAAGCATCATCAAGGATGTTTTACACATATTTTATAATATCTTTAACATATTTTTTACTAATAATGTAACTTGAATTGTAAAAAATATGTTAAAGATATTATAAAATATGTGTAAAACATCCCTGATGATGCTTTAATAAGGGAAACCGGTTGGATGTGAACAGTAAAAAATTAAAATATACGTGAACTGGAAGTACAAGTGAGTTTATTTGTAATACATAATATGGTCTAATACCGGAACAATAAGGCACGCTGTAGCTAGAATGAAAAAACGAAAAACCGCTTGCCTAAATAAATTCCCAGCAGACCTACAGAAAACTCTTGGTGCGATAACTGAAGTATGGTTTACCAAATTATTTAACACTAGCCATACCCGTGACTTCGTCCTCGTAGGTGAATTTCTAAAAGTCTCAGTGTTTTGCTCGCATAGTTCCCGTTCCCGTGGGATTTCCGGAATAAAAACTATCCTATGTCCTTTCCCGGGTCACAAACTATCTTTGTACCAAATTTCATCCAAATCGGTTCAGTGGTTTAGGTGCGAAGAAGAAACAGGCAGACAGAGTTACTTTCCTACTGATAATATAAGTATGGATTGTCTTAGCCATCAAACGCATTTCCGAATGCAAAATCTACTTGCTGTCTTTCTATAACAATAAGGGAGATGTAGCACAATGCGATAACCCGTTTTGGTTCCAGGCTCCTTTGGAGAATAGGCCAACTGCCGTTTTGCCAGGCAGGTCGTAAAAGGCGACCGATTGGCTATACAAGTCACTATCATCGTAGCTACTAGGTGGTAGAGTTCTGCATTGTCTCACCTGGGTCTGGTACCACCGCCTTACCTATTCCTGCCGCAATAGCGTCAGTGCTTGTCACTGTCGTGTTCTGGTTTGGAGGGTAAGGTAGCCGGTAAACTTATGCATGTGGCTTTAGACCTCGCCACAAGATAGCAACGCACTATTAACACCTTTAGTGTCTATAGGCGCTGTTTGACTTTTTCCATTAGGAGACCCATCTGCTTGTTTGCTATCTTATAATATAAAAAAACTACAGAGGTCTAAAACAGACCTCACACACACTTAAGATCTGCGAACGAATAATAAATAAGCAGCTCAGTGACATCTCTCAAGTATCCCTAAATCAATTTAGTTTCACTGCATTCAGATCAGTCACAGATGACATACAAGCATATAGAATCGTTATGGAAAAATATAAGATCAATAATAAAGATCTACATCTAGCATATTGTGTTCCGGTTTGGCGGATAAGGTAGTAAACTTATGTCTGTGCCATTCCATCCCCGCCATAAGGATTGCAACGCACTATTAACATTGTTGGTATCTATAGTCAATGGTTATCTCCATCTAGAGAATCATCCGCCTATTTGTTATCCTATTAAATAAATACTACCAGATAGAAACAAGCGAATCAAAGAGCAATGGAAAGAAGTATGTTATGAGTCAGACTAAGCGATAGAATCAGAAACACTGAGTTAAGAAAAAAGACGAAAGTTATAGATATAATAACTCGTATCTCAAATGGAGTTGGACAGGACAAATGTTGAGATGCAAAACCAACAAATGGAGCCCTGTTGTATCCAAGAGATGGGAGCAGAAAGCAGGGACGTCCAATAAAAAGATGGAATGGTAACATCCGCCTAACTGTAGGACCATATTGGACTAGACTGGCAAAGGACAGGAAACAACGGAGAGAGTTGGAGGCCTATGCCATAAGGCACACCGAGTTGAGGGACTTACTATAATTTTTTTGTGAATTGATAAATAATGTACCCAAAACTTGGAATAAAAGGCTTTATTTATTATTTTTATTACATAGAAACGTGGACCGAATCACCCCATCTCATCTAGTTATGAAAGTTGTTTATAAACTTACATATAAAGCTTAACGTCTTTATGTAATATATTAGTTAAACAATTGGTGCTGTTAAATTTTTTCAACAGTTGTCATTTTATCAGGTAAATAGTATACTTTTTTGATGAAAACCTATGCCATAACTTACCTCATCAATAGAAGTTGCTAATGTCTTAAGGCAGTGTAATAAACATCTATGTCCTTCCTTCTTCTTTTTGTATGCTGTCCTATTTATAGCTTGTAAAATATTGATTGTAGTGGCACTATCTAAATTTGTCCCTGATAGCCATGAAAACTTTGGTATAGTTTGTTCAGTGACATTTCTTGGAAACGTTACTTGTAAGTTGGCAGTGTAACCGTTACATTCTGAATGTATTTGGCATGTTCTTGTTTCTATATTCATATCTGTTACTTCAATATTTGCTAATTCACGTATTGATTCAAACTCTTCATCAATTGAGGTAGTGATTTTGTGCATTAATTTACCCTAAAACGTGATTCTATGATTATTAATTAATAAACATTAAAAGATGTCAATATTATTTTATTGATTTTATTAAATATGTATTTTAACTAGCATATCCTGGTGTTTGTCCGGGCCCTCAGACCACCTGTCGTTCTGCCAGGCAGTTCATAAAAGATGATTGATTGGCTATGAGATTCAATACTATCATGGTTACTATGTAGCGTCTGCATTGTCACGTCCAGCTTTGGTATCACTGCCTAACCTTATCCTGTTGCAAATACGTCAGTGCTTGTCAAAGTCGTGTTACAGTTTGGAGGTAAGGTAGCCAGTAAATTGTGCATGCAGCACTAGGACCCTGCCGAACGGATTGTAATGCACCATTAACATCATTGGTATCTATAGGCGATAGTTTTCTTTTTCCATCAAGAAATCCATTTACATGTTTGCTATCTTATATAAAAAAAATGCTGTGGAAAACAACAGCTTCACTCAAGCTAAACTGTGCTTTCAGTGCTTTACCAAAATCCATTTACATGTTTGCTATCTTATATAAAAAAAATGCTGTGGAAAACAACAGCTTCACTCAAGCTAAACTGTGCTTTCAGTGCTTTCACCTGTGCAAATTATATAACTCAGTCAGACATTTTCTTTGAAATAAAGTTAAATTTTTATTTGATAAATACATATAGTACCAAATATCGTAACATTTTTATTAAACAAATGTAAAAATATTATAAAAAAGTATCTTCACACCCTTATCCCCGAAGAGGGAGGCATAGGTACAACAAATGCACCCTAGGTTAGCCGAAGATACTTAGTTCCACAGTGTGATAGGTGGCTAGTCTAAAGCCAATTTTTCTTTTGCTTTAGGCTAGCCACCTATCACACTTTTTCCAATCCCAGGCAACATTGTTTTTGTCAATATTATAAATATTGACAAAAACAATGTTGTTTAAAAATATTATAAAATACATTGGAAAATACTAGAACACACGAGTTTAAGTCATGCTGATATGTATCATATATTACTTGGTTGCAAATGTAAATATTTTAAAAATCAGCCAGTAACAATAACAGATATTTGACAAAATGCATTGCTATCACAATATTTATTACGATATAAAAATATTTTGTTAGAAATGTTGTACATACCCTTTGTGCTTCTTGACCTTTATTATCATTCAGAGGCAATTCATTGACAGAGCTAACAGTTGATGCGTAACTTACTAAAAACAAATAATACTTAATATATAAATCTAAACACTTCTAGAAAATTCAGTACTTTGGATACATAATAAAGGAAATCTTTTTTATCTAATACTACAAGCCTATAAATTACACATTTTTATGATATGATCTCATTACATGTTTAAAAATTGAGAGTAATTTGCGTCTGAGTGTTTTTATATAAATAACAGATAACCAACTAGCAGACGACTGGCTAATTTGAACTGATAACCATCAATTATAGAAAAAAACGATGTTTTGTCACCATGTAGTAGGCAAGAGTCATGCCACACAGGTCTGGTAGTGGTACCAATCCCAGATGAGAACAGACATATTTAGCCAACTTTTTGCTTTTTACTAACTGCCTGGCAAGTGGCCTATTCTGCAAAAAAGCCAAGACCAAGATTTAGAAATTTTAATTACTTGCTAAATTAACTTCACTCAAAATGTATAACAATATATATGTAATTGCTATTTTATATATACATTTTTTTACTTTACATCCATTAGTTATTAAATTAAACATACCATCACTGTTGTTATCAAATTCATTTTCAGTATCATCTGGTAAATAATGTAAGCACATTTTTAATAAAGATGGGTGCATTCCCCAAAGTCTGAGTGTTTGGTCTCTGCCCCATGTAATTAATTGATAGTTTGAAGGTAGAGTGTTTTGTCTCCAAACCATAGTCTGAACTGTATCCGTATGCCCCACTAATCTATGTGTCAATACCCCTCCAATCCAAATGCCTATAACACCTGTCTGTTCTACCCTGGGTAATCCTCCCCAGCCAACACCAATAGTTAACAGCCCACTTCCAAATGGGGTATAAATTGCTCTCCATACAGGAAAGTTAGTCATTATAATATTTTCTGGACGTCTTGCATTGTTTATGTCAAAATATTTGATACTACCATCATGGCTAGAAGTTACTAATTGGTATTCATGGTGAGGACTCCAGTCTACACCATGTATCTTACAGAGGTGAGCTGATATGTAATGAAGGGGAGCTGAGCTTTTTCTGTAGTCCCAAATTTTTATGTCCCCATCATGAGCTGTTGCTACTATATTTGCCGCTACTTTATTCCATTGAACTTGGGATGCTCCAGCTGAAAGTGAAAGTATTTTGGTATAATTAGTCATTATGTCTTTGCTTGTGTATGATTACTATCATAAAAATGTTTTTTATCGACACAGCCTGAGTTATTAATCTTTGTCTCTTAGTAAACAGTGAAATTTTCCACAAGTATGTAATTTTTATGTGAGCTTGCAAGGCACTAGGAAAATCCCATTATGTCCAATCTTTGTCTTAGATTTTAGTTGTACATTGTACTACTGAATATCGTTGGTACTTGGTAAAACTCCATGTTATGTTGAATTTATATTATATTAAAAGCACTTTATTACTTTTGTTTATTATTTACCAACACCAACTGGTTTCACATTGAACAACTTTAAAAACAACAAAGAAAAATGACGACATGCGAGACTCGAACCTGTGAGCATAGCATAGCACTGAGCTAGTGTTGACGGGTTCGACGTGGCTAAATTCTTCCTTGTTATATGATTGATTATGTCGATTGTACTGATCGCTAGATACACATACATATAACTAGTTAAATGAGTTCATTGTCACAGATGAAATTCACATTTATAATTTTTTGATCAGTACTTTCGTGATTTCTAATTATTTTTGTTTTTATAGCACTCACATCGGGCTTGGGAAACTTGAAAAACTTTAAAAACAAGAAAGAAAATATATCACAACATCTAACTACAATCTATTACTATAAAATACTTATTTAAAAAATTCCAGTATTAAATTTATTGTTATGATTACTATCTTTGCAATGCAAATTATACTTAGGTGCTAATTATGTAAAGAATAAAATAATAAAAATAAAAACTCATAATAATAATAGAAAAATCAGTAAATTATAAATTAATCATTAAAAATGTTCAGTAAAGGAGATGTGTTTAGCTCTGTGCGGTCAATTAATAGATGGGTCTAATGTTTTAGTCTTATTATTTCTAATGTCTCTTAAGGGTCAAGTTTTTTGCCTTTATCAAATATATGTACTGTTTTCATGTCCCCTGTAACATCAAAGACACGGCCTTCAGTTATAAGGTTTTAATGAATGCAGAATCTCCTTTTTTTGAAGTGCCAGCTCCTGTCATGTTCCTTAATTCTGGCTGCAAAAGATCTGCCTGTTTGTCCTGTATTTGTTTCTTTTTTATTATTATTTATGTAAGCAATACTATTGCTATTAGTATCTTGTTTGTTATTCTTATTGTAAGAAATTGAAGATTTACTCTAATAGTCATTCTAAAGCACAGAAGAGTTATTGAAAAATATTTGTTTTGGATTTTTGTCACATGCAATTGAAAACATTTAATAATCAATGTCTTTGACGTGTTATTAAACAGTAAACATTTAATTACATGCTGTAATTTAAATAATTATGATGAATACATGACCTGAACAAAGCAGTTTTTTAGTACCTTTGGTTGTAATGACAAGCCTATAAAACTAGTTTCTTGTACCACTAACAAACTGCATTATCGGTGAATAATATATCTTATTACAAAAACCTTAAGGGTATCGAAATAAATGTTAATATTGAAACCCAAGGTATCAAAAATGTCTACTCTTGACATTCATAAGTAATAACCTATATTCATGTGGGAGAAGCTGCTGATACCAGCTGGGGTATAACAAAATAAAAAATATTCTTTACTTATATTAGATCTAATTGACAAGATTATATTTAAATATTGTGAGACAAATTACACAAATTGATCTAATCGTAAAGAAAGCTATACTATTTGCTTGTGATATGGGTGTTTATCAATGGTATCAATGCATAGAAATACATATATAAATGCTAAATTACATTAAATTAACATTCAAACGCTGAAATACAAGCATCTGAAATGTTATACCAGGTTACTTTAAAGGTTTGGCCAAATTTTCAAAGGCTGATCAGAATCGATAATATGTTCAATTTCTGTGAAAAAAAAATCAACATTTCTTTTTTATCCAACACAAAATATAAATTACGTGGATATAATTTCAATTATACAAAATTCTAATTAAAATATTTTACTATCTTCAATCAAATTAAAATTGATCATGAAAAATGTATTTAGAGCAACAGATTATGTAAAAGTTACGTAAATGTAAAATGACACTGCCAGCATTACAGAGTTCATTCATAAGACTCAGTGCATCAAATTCATGAATTTAGTGGAATATTGTTAAACAAATATTTTTATATTATCTTGTAATAATTTAACAATAATAATTAAAATGCACTTTCAATTCAATATTTTGTTCTTAATTTTAAAATTTGGCCAGACCTTTAAAAGTAATCCTGTATACTTCATATATCGATGCCATAATTCACAATTGTACTAACTGCATAATTTTCAATTTTCACTTTTTTAGTGACAAATACACATAATGTTGCGCTCATTCCTTTGTGCATATCGAAATATCGATAATAGTCTTGTGAATAGATGCCTAATTTTTTTATGATTTTACTTTGTTTTCATACTGTTCACATCTAAACTTTAAAAAATTTTAAAACACTCTCCTCATAATTACCAATTTTGTAGTTAGTGCAATTGTGATCTAAGGCATTGATATGTACTAATTATACTAACCAACAGCACTTAATGAGACAACAGGTTTTCTGGCATCTCTTAAATCCCATAAATGTGTGAATGTATCAATAGAGCATGTTGCAATTAAATTGTGATCTTGTCTATGAAAATGTGTATCACTAACAATTCGTGTATGCCCACGAAGTGAACATACACATGTAAGGTCATTTCCTGCTCTCCACTCATAGATGTCAACACGCTGATTACTCTGAAAAAATAATGCGTAAACCACTATAACTTTTCTAGTTTTTTGAATTGATACGAAATACATAAAAATATTTGTATTTTTTTAGATTACACTGCTAGAATGCTTTAGAGTTTATAGATCAGCCTGTTTAGCTCAGATCATGAAGTCCTGATATTTAATAGATTCAGGTGGTACTTTGCGGAAATCCATTATTTAAAGAAGAAATTGTAGTATTTAATTTGTAAAATTTCCACAAAACTTTATATGAAACTGTTGCAATACAACTGAAACGAAAGGTAGAGTAAGGAATGGGGCAAACTTATCCAAGGCCTGAAAATTAGAGAAGACCACAGCGGTACAATAGTCCACCCAATTCCACCACACTTTCTTCCGAGTCAAATAGCACTTCACTCTCTGAAGGGTTTAAGTAGTGTACTTCTTTCTATGAAGGGTGAAGCATTAAATCATTAATGCTTCACCCTTCATAGAAAGAAGTACACTACTACACACAAACGGAAACCTTGCTTTTTCTATGTTACAGATCTATAAATGATTATAAAATATTCACCGCAATGGCACACAGCTTTTGTCCAGAATAAGTTTGACACCATTCCGCCCCAGAAGCGTCATATTTACTTTGACGAGGGTACTTCTTAACTATGTCTCCTGTGTCCTCCTCGAGATTTATTTGTTTAATAGCCAACCACCTACGGCCAGCTAAAAGAACATTATTACCAGTATAATCCACGGTCATAGCCGTGGCTTGCAGCTCCCGGTATTCCCATTTCATTAATTCTGAACTCCAATGCACAGACATTTTAAAAAAATTACATCGCAAGTATGTGAAAAGTAAATCTTTATTTAGGTGATTAATTTTAATTTATTATTTTATAACATTTAATATTACACTGTAAAACCTAAGTTATATTAAGAAAACAAACATTTCAAACTTTTTATCAAAAAATCAAAATATTCTAGTGCAAAACTAATATTTTGATATGAACTATTATGACAACTGTCAACGTAACGTCATTGTCAAATTAAAATGTCATTGGATGTGTTCTTGCCAAGGAACTTATATATGATATCTGGAATTACTACGAAGCAATATTTGAAAAATAAAAATGTACTTTATTTCGTTAGCAATAAAGTTGACATTTGCTTCTTACTTAACAGAGGGGAAAAACGTTCTGAGCGAGACAACGACATGAGTGGATGTTATCCCTTTCTTGCAATTGCCAGTGTAAATAAAACTTTCGGATGGTAGATTTTTTATATATCCGGTAACCGTTAAATCCCTTTTATTCATACACGTCGATAAATACATTAGCATAAAATGTATTGTAATTAACATAGTGAGTTCCAAAATGTGCTTATTTTAATTATTACGTAATTACTTATTCAATGCAAAAACTGTTTCTCAAATTAGTAGAATTACTTAGTAGTAATTTGCAAACTAAGCATGGCCGCACTTATATATTTCGATTGGCGCCTTATTTAGTAGAAAGAGACACACTCCACTCATGTCGTGGTACTCTTCGGAACGATTTTGAAGTACATGTGGACCTTCCAGATAGAATATAACTTCCTTGGTTCTTGCTAACTGTCTAAACTCCAGCTCTCTAAACTGTCTAAGTTCCAGCAAAATGAACAGATGGCTTAAGTAAAATTTTTATTCCAATGACACCATTTTACTTTGTAAGTCAAGTCGCCTTAGATGATTAGAATATTTTTTTTACTTTGTAACAGTAAGTATCTTACTAAGATTGAATAGTTAGCAGCTAGCAGGATCACACCCATTGTTCAGTGAAACTTCAAGACACAGACTACTTAGAGAAGCAAGCTGTTTCAAGATATTATGTAAAGTATTCTTGACAACGCTATTTCTGCTTTCAGTATAAAAAGGTGAAACTTAAATTAAATATTATAAATTAGTATTTTATTCAAATTATTATTCGTAAGTAATAGAGATGTGCTAGATTGTTAAAAAGCTAGATGCGCTGATACGGCTACGGATACGGATCATTGCTCCTAAGATCCGCGAATGCGTATACAGATACGGATCTTAACTTTCCTACAATTATTTTAATACTCAGTCAGACATTTAAACACTACGAATATTATTAAAAAAATATATAATTAATGTGTTATAAATTTCTAGAGTAAATATTATGTTAGTTTTAGAAATCCAGATCTTCGTTCGGGCTCCTTTGAAGAATAGAGTGCCAGACAGGCCGATTGATTGGTTATATTTATCACTACTATCGCGACTACTAAGTTGTAAAGTTCCGCAACGTCTCGCCCGGGTATTTGGTACCACCGCCATACATATTCCTGCCACAATTATATTATCTTTTAATAGTACCCGAACAAGAAAACGCAGAACTCTGCCACCTAGAAAATCATTTTTTATGTTAGTTGGATAGGCAAACTTGCAGACATGCCACCTGATGGTAAGTGGTCGACGTCATCAATGAACATAAACTAGTTTACCTGGGACTAGCTCAGATAACTCATTTATGTGTTGCCTATCCTGAGACAAGATGTTTGATCGCGGTGTCAGTAATTACACTGTCTATCTTGCCCTTCTCTTCGAACAGTAAAACTGTTTCAAGTTAGAAACAAACAAGATAGTGCTATTACATACAATTTAAGGAAGAATTAGTAACTCAGTTCAAATAATGTTTAGATGTTTGATTTTTAAAAATCCAAGCCAAATGTAATTTTAAGAAGCAAAAAAACATTTTAATGGAATTTAATAGAATTTCATTCTTTGCTTAAAATTTTGCAAATGTGATGAAACCTAATAAAAAAATATCTGTTCAAGATCAGCCTAAAAAGTAACGGATTTGGATACGGATCTTTCTTCTGCCTCGGATATCCACGGATACCGATACGGACACGGATATGGATACGGATATCCAGCACATCACTAGTATCTAATCAAGGGAATGGGCGTGATATTTATTTATTTATACCGACATTTTTTTTGTTTAATTTGGAGTAAAATCTCTTTGGTTGTACTTTATTTTGTATCTAGATCTGGTTAATTTTTGAAACCATTAAACATATTGTGATAATTTAATCGTTACTCTTTGACGTATACTACTTCGAGGCTCGAGTGTGTTACATCGTCATCCTCATCTTTGAAGAATAGACGATCTACCATTCTGCCAAGTAGTTCTTAAGGCGCGGCGTTACCTCAACATTCAAAAAACTGGATTTCTATGACGCTCAAGTACGAGGACACCCAAGGAAAATATCCCACGCGAGAAATAAAGAGCTTAGAAAAAAGTCTAAGGAAATACGTCAATCGAATAGAATATTATATATTTGTTTAATATCTTCAGTAAAATATCGTAATTTGCTCTTGCTCTGTATCTTCAGTAGTAACATCAATTTAAAAAAAAATATAATAGGTATATGGTTTAATTAAAATGTTAATCAGTCAAATATAAATAGAAATTAATGCGTATATTCTAAGTTATCTATGGAAATCCCGCAAATTGAATGTTTGTTTGCAGTCTAGTTCATCGGTCTAGTTACATCTTTAACAAAAATATGGATATGTATATATAATGTAGATGTAACAATTACGCGGTAATATACGGTAGTGTGAGTGAAATCGATGCTCTTAAATCGTTTCATCATTATGTGTCTTACGTAGTATTGTATACTCTTTGATTATGTGACTAATCTTCGAGCAGTGAACATTGTAAGTAAAATCCTTGTCGACTTAAACAATTAGTTATTATTTTCTTAATTTATTTTATTACCCTTACTTAGTGCCTGCGTAAATTATTAGCTTTGAGTGTTATTTATTCTAAGCAAATAGTCTTTTATATATTATAATATTTGAGATTGATTAACTATAGTATACGTTGCTTTCTAACTTCCCGCTACGTATGTAGATAAAGAAGTTACTGATTTTGCCCCGATTTTCGAAAATCGAATTTTCACCAGATCTTTACGTTTTGAGGTCCTAGAAATCTTTTCCGACTATTTTCACGTGGACGTGAGTATGTCTGTATGTATGTATGTATGTGTGTATGTATGTAAACAACTCATAACTTTTGAATGGCTGGACCGATCGAAACGCGGTTGATGGCATTTTATTGGATTCCATTCAATTTAGACTTACTGAAAATTTGAAGCCAATCGGCCTAGGAGCTTTTGAGACATTTTGAAAAAAAACTTTAATAAAAAATTTGGCTAGATAGTATTTTTAATATAACTTTCAGATTTTTTATAACATAAAATAGCAAACAAGCAGATGGGTCTCCTGATGGAAAGAGTCAACCATCGCCTATAGACACCATTCACAAAAGATGTTAATGGTGCGTCGCTATCTTGTGGCGAGGTCTAATGCCACATACATAAGTTTACCGGCTACCTTACCCTCCAAATCGGAACACGACAGTGACTAGCACTGACGCTATTGCGGCAGGAATAGGTAAGGCGGTGGTACCAGACCCGGTCGAGTCGATGCAGAACTCTACCACCTAGTAGTCACGATGGTAGTGACACGCATAGCCACTCGGTCGCCTTTTACGACCTGTCTGGCAGAACGGCAGTTGACCTATTCTTCAAAGGAGCCCGGGACCAACACGGGGAAAAATCCGTTAATGTTCCCGATTGAGTACAAAACTAATCAGCTCTATTCCTCAAAAAACTTCTTCTAATGCATAACTTGCATCGAAATCGGTTTATCCGTTTGGAAGAAAACGTTGATGAAAAATTTTGAAAAAAAGTGTTTTTTCAATATAACTTCGAAATTTTTCAACCAATCATTTTTTGTATTCTACGATATTTTAGTACTAAAAAAACTATGTTGAATACCGTTTGTAAAATGTAAATCAAAACTAATTTTCAAAAGTTAAAGTTTTTCAAATATTAAAATTACGTTGTTTTTAGCAAATTTACTTCATATTTTTGAAATAACTTTCAGCCAAATACACTGATTAACTTAAAAATCTTATTAGTTTTTTTCCTTTAGAAACTGCGTCAAATATTGTTAATTGGATCAAAATCGGTCAATTTATTTCGGATTTATCAATGACGAAAATTTAAAAAAAAATGATTTTTGACATTACTTCGAAATTTTTCAACCTATCGATTATTTAGATAAAGCAATATTTTAGATCACAAAAAGTGAGTTGAATGTCATCCGAAAGATTAAATTCAATCACCGTTTCCCAAATATATAGGTTTTCACGATCAATATACTGCCATTTTAACGAAGTAGATGTTTTGAACTGAAAAATCTATGCTTATAGTTATTATGGTTATCTTTTGAGCTTAAAATATTTTAATTTAGCGGGAAGTTTCGGGATTAGCGGGATGGCCTGTAGGGTCAACCGTTTATATATATATTTTTAAAATGGCTTAGTGCAAAATTTAAAGATAATCAGTGATAGTGAGTTTTTTAAAGTGTTACTATCTGACACGGCAAACGTTGTTCTGCCTTTTTAACTATTTTTTTTTCTATATTTTCTCGCCATTAACCTTCCCTAGACTTCAATAATTAATTCAAAACCAAAATTAGCCAAATCGGTTCAGCCGTTCTCGAGTTTTAGCGAGACTAACGAATAGCAATTGATTTTTATATATATATAGACTTGCTGTCGCGGCATACGTTGTTCTGTCAAATTTGTGTCTACTTTTCCGTTTTTTTCTACATTTTTTCACCTTTTAAACCTAACCTGAACCTCCATGAATATTTTAAAACCAAAATTAGTCAAATCAGTCCAGCCGTTCTCGAGCTTTAGCGAGACTTACGAACAGCAATTGTTTTTTATATATAAGATTAACAGATAGCCAGTGCAAATAAATGCGATTATAGCTTAAGACGTATAATTAATAAGAAAAGTTATCATAGCTTACGTATTTATTACATAACGTTCCGTTTATTTCAAAGCTATAAATCAGCAATAAGAAATCAGAAGTACTCAATATTCAATAAAACTTTTTACAAGTTATTACTACTACCGGATCGGAAACGCGGCCACACACTAAGAAGATCCACTGAGAAGAGCTATTGTAAGCGTACCTATTATTGAACTGTTGACCGTTCATATTCGACTATAGGAATGGTCAACTGTTCTGTTTTTTACTTAAATTTCAGTATATTTAAATATTTCGATATACCATATATGTATATTCTATATTTACATATATATACAAAAGGTACTAGTCGTTAATGCGATGTCACCTTTGTTAATCCTCTTAAAAATACCCATGTTAAAGTTCCTTGGAAAAATCGTGTGAAGATGATTGCCAAACTACGCATGGTGTGTAGCACGAAGGCGAAAAATGGATCCAGGTACTAATTGAAAAAGTTCGTCAGAAGACTCCCAATTACATACCGGTATAATACGCATAAAGAACCAATATTTCTAAGAAGACTAAGCGGCTCTATGAGTATGGGATAGTTGATTAGTGAAATGGGCGTCCACCTAATTTTGTCAAATTTTTGTCAAAGTATTTGATATTGAGGGGCTCCCATCCAGGTATTTAAGCAATATTCAATATGGGGCCGAACTTGTAACTTATCAAGTTGCAAGATGTGTCTAGGGCTTATTTCACTTTGCGCGATTGAACACTCACAATTACTTCGAGGCTAATTTAGCCTTACCTTTTAAATGATATTAGAATTGGACCTCATTCAAAGTTTCGAGATCTAGTACAGAGGTGTTTAATGAAATCTTAAGGTGTGAGTTGTGAAATACAGGAATACAATAAACAAATGAGTTCTTTTAAACAGTTGACGCATAGGCCTATGTCTTCTGGGGGTTAAATAAAACCAGAGTTTTATTACCTAATTCTAACACCTGCTCCAGAGACGTCTCAACTTCAAACACAAGCGTATCTCGAGTGTCGACTCTCATCCATCTTAGGCGTGAATTGACAGTACGGCCTGCATATAATGCATCACCCGTAATCTCATCAGCATAGCAATGAATGCTGTCAACTAGCAGCATATCATTGATATGCAGGATAAACAGAGTTGGAAATAGCAAATAGCCTTCAAGATCACTAGCATTCATGTATTTTACTCCAATTAATATACCATCTGCGACAACCTTAAAGCTAAATAAAAAATAATAAAAAGTTGGTGTCCAGTTAAAAAGCTTTTCAGGCAAACTGTAAGATGTTATTTTGCTCAGAAGTGTCTTATGACAGGCCCAGTTTAAGGCTTTAGCGATATCTAGGCTAATACCAGTGCTTCTCCCTTGCTTTGAATGTGTTCAGTCTAGCGATGGATAAGATATGTATACTAGTACATTACTAGTATACATATGCTAGATTTTCGTTTTGCCATTAATGAGCTTCCAATCTTCAAGGTAGTGAAGGAGCTGTTTATTTATAATGTGCAGTTACTTTCGAAAGCAAAGAGGTAATTGCAATAGGCCCGTAGATCAGATTTGTCACATTTCTTGAGGATTGGGTGAACCAAGGCAGTTTTTCAGGCATTTGGTACTGTACTATGGGTGTACGAGTTCCGAAATAGGTGCAATAAAACTGGCCAAGCTCGGCAGCACACATCCTAAGTACAATCGCAACCACGCCACTCGCTTCAATGATGTCGAGGGAAAGCAGTGTTCGCTTAACATTCCTCCACGTAAGGCTTATTTCTGACATACAATGTTCACAATGACGTGTGATACTGATAGGCCTACCCCCGTCATCAAGAGTAGAACTGCATGCTAAAAGAAGTGCCAATAAATCAGTTCTCCTCTTTATTATAAATAATATATATCCTCGCTATTATAAATAATAAATAAAAATTATCATTGGACATGGTGCAAAGCATCATGATAAGATTTACAACAATAAATTCAAATCTTGCATAAACTTTAAACCTTCAGAAAATATATTATTAAACCTTCAACTGCAGGATGTTTCAATAATTATTTCTAAAGAAATAGCGCTTAACACAACACTTCGACTGAAGTCACTGAAGAGTGATGACGATGCCGTAATTGTTTTTTTTAGTTTATTGCTTAATTGTTTTATTTGATGTGATGATGGGTTGATAGTTATTAATTTGATATAATATTTATAAAAAATATTTGTAAACATAAACCAACTGTACCATATATAGGTATACTAAAAAAACACTAAAGGGTGTTAGGTTTTAGGGAGATTTCAAAACGTATTTAGAGGAAAAATTCTGCAGGTGTTGGCAGCACTAACAAATCTTGTCAGTTGTCAGTTGTCATTTGTCAATTTTACATCAAAGTTTTAGACAATAGACATTATTTTTGTTTTAAAATTTAAATGCGAAAAGCTTATTATAAGTTTGTTATAAGTAACATAAAAATTATACGATTGATTTGTTAACGATGATTGCAGCCGCAATGAAATGGCATGGCGCTATTAATGAGAAGATGGCACCGTACACTGCTTGTTAAAAAAATATTGCAGTTCGTTTTGGGTCTTGTGTTTATATACATTTTTTGCGAATATGCTATTTACTATGTTACTCAAATACAGGTATCAAAAGCGTTCATGATCTACATTTTATAATAATTTCAAGCAAATTTATCGGTGGTTGGAATTTTAAGTTAATGTCATATTTGGGTATCAAGAGCTGTGGTTGGGCTTAATAGTTGAAAATATATCTTTTTCATTATTGTTTTATTATTTAACGACCTAAATCAGTCAATGAGCTAGGAACAACTCTGTATATTGGCATCTTGTAGTAGTCTTACTTTAGATTTTGTAGGGTATTTTAAGTTTGGGATTTATCTATATTAATATATTTGTATTATGTTTGCTCACACTTCAGTCAGTAAGAACAACGGATTGCAAACATAAAATTTTAGATAATTGAGTTTATTATTTACTAGCAGCAGTGTGCGGCCCACTGCATTATAACAGTTTTTCGTGAATCCCGGGGAATAGCAAATTTTTCCAGGATATAAATAGCCTATGTGCTATTCCCGGTCATCATCTTCATGTGTGCAAAATTTCATCCAAATTGGTTCAGTAGTTTTTGCGTGATTGAGTAACACATCCAAACATCCAAACTTTCACATTTTTAATATTAATAGTTAATAAAGATTTGTTTACACTGAGCATGGAAATTTTAGCAACTTTTAATTCATTTTCTGAAATTAAATAAAAAATCGCAAAATGATTTTCCCTCATAAAATTACTCAAATGCAAATGACCTTAAGCTATTTAAAATGAAGTATGAATTATAACCACTGCTGCAATTTATGACTTGGAAGATATCATTGAGTGTGACATTTCACAAACCCAATGAAGAGAGATAGCAAATGCGATCTATGAAAATGTATTTCATGTAAAATTTCACATGCTCTTTATGAAATGTTCCATGCCTAGTTCACATCATCATATAGGCAGATGGTTTCCGTGAAAATAAGGCCAATAGGTGGTAGGTAGTATTTGGCAGTACAAGCTGTCTCAATCAACTGTATTATTACTATGAGAACATGTGAAAGGGTATGCAGTCACAAGTAATTTAAAGAGTTTTAATTTTTTACATAAATAAGCATTTGTAAAACAATAATGCAGATAAATCTGATTATCCATGCTTTGAATTGGGTGTCAAACTATTAATGCTGATCATTGCTATAATTAGAAATAGATGTCAAATAATAGATAAGTCTATGGAGCTGTTACTGTTCCTGCTAGCAAATAAAACCTGTAAATAGTTAAGTACAGTACTGTATATATAATATGCATAGGTCGAAATAGGTAGTGCAATTTGCCAGGATTATCTTAGTTTAGAATATAGATATGCAATAAAATCCCACAATACCACTAGTTATGATATACAGGGCCCAAAAAAGCTACTGATATTGTTTAAAAGAGGGGATGATTAATAACTGATTATTTACTTAATGAAGGAGATTTTTATAGTCTTTTTTGCTTTTATATATTTCTAGCTGCAGCGTGCAGCTCCCTGTATTATAACAGTTTTTGATTACTCCCGTGGGATCACCTAATTTTTCCGGGATAAGCAGTAGCCTATGGTTATCATCTGCCTGTGTGCCAAATTTCATTCAAATCTTTTCAGTAGTTTTTGTGTGATTGAGCAACAAACATCCATCCAAACATGCACACTTTCGTATTTATAATATTACATACTAGCTGCATGGTGCATATCACTGCATTATAAATTTTTTATGGTGAATCCCATGGGAAAAACTTATTTTTTAGGGATAAAATAGCCTATGTGCAATTTGAGGTCATCATCTACCTGTGTGTCAAATTTCAACCGAATCCGCTCTGTAGTTTTGGCATGATTGAGTTACAAACGTCCATCCAAACATCCAAACTTTCGCATTATTAATACACACAATATACAAAGACAATATAGATTTTATTTTGTCATGGCCATTGATCAAACGTATGCCAATCGAAAAATAAAAAATATTCTTCAGTAAAAAAGTGTTGTCGAACAATAGAACAAAGTTATAGGTGTTTGAAAAAATTTAATTGAAACCATAACTGGTGCAATTCAATTGCTTATCCATACCAAAATAACTTCACTCAATCTCGGTAAATTGGACTTCATATTCGATAATAGCACAAATTATCGATTCGATAATAGCACAAAGTTCCTTTTGCCTATTTTTAAGGGACAAGGGCATAAAGATATATTTGTAACGAATATAAAATTGCATTTGTTTCCAGTGTGATTGGCCGGTGTTAAATAAAAATAATGGCAATTACGAGCCAGTTTATGCTTTGGTTATAGCTGATATTCACTTGTTAGGAACTGAAAATGCACACTGGTTGGATAAATGGCGTAGGGAGTGGCAAATGCACAGAGCTTTTCAAACAGCGATGACTTTACACAAACCAGAACTTGTATTTGTTTTAGGTAAATATGATTTTGTGCTATTTTTTTTAATTTGTATTAACTCAGGTATTAGAATGCCTTTTTGGTTGAGGTGAAAACAGGTTAACTACACATTATAGATATATTGATTTAAGATTGATGAATTAATATTATAAAATAAATAAATATAATAAATAAATAAATATTCACGGGACAATTACACTTACTGATCTAACCCTAAAATAAGCAAATATTTGCTTGTGTTATGGGTGTTAGTCAACGATACTAAAACATAGAAATACATATATAAATACCAGAATATATATAATAAACACCCAAACCCGGAAATACAAACATTTATGCTCATCACACAAATGCTTGTCCCCGTTGGGAATCGAACCCGAGCCCCGTTGATTGCGTAGTCAGGGTGGCTAACCACTCGACCAACGGGGCGGTATCTTCTCACTTCCTACTCGACAACTGTATCTTCCCATTTCCTAGATCTCTGGAGCCCTGCACCAGATCTTCACCATATTAAAATGCACACAAATTGGTCTAACCCTAAAGTAAGCAAATTATTTGCTTGTGATGTAGGTGTCACTCAACAATACCAATACATTAAAAGAAATACATAATATATTAACACTGAAATATATTTAATAAACACCCAAATCTAGTGATACAAATATTTATGTTCATCACACAAATGTTTGTCCCTGTTGTAAATAGAATCCAAGCACCAAGCACTCCCTTTA
Organism: Apodemia mormo; assembly: GCA_036924255.1. NCBI lineage: Eukaryota > Metazoa > Arthropoda > Insecta > Lepidoptera > Riodinidae > Apodemia > Apodemia mormo. Next base: position 35,128,595 of record JAUPFN010000003.1, on the reverse strand, counting down.
AGAAAATTTTTAATTTATTTTATTTAATAATTTTGTAAAATATATCTTTTTGCCACCAACCACTTAAAACATTTTACTAAGTTTATTGATTTGATTATATTCAGGTTTCTCTTAGACAATTAACATTTATCTGATGTTTACACAGGCTTTTGAAATTCTGTGTAGAGACTAACAAAAGTGTACGCCTGTACTTTTTGCAATGCTTGAATTACAGTTATGTATTTTTTTAGTTTATTGTAGGATTTAGTTTATTCTGCCATTGCAGAAAACAATAAAACTGTTATTTACACTATCATTTTAGTTTATCTAGGTAATGCAAATTATAGTGATTTGAGTAAATTCAGTCTTCTTTTTACATAGACAGGTTATTGTCAATGCACAAATCATTGTGTTATAACATAATTCAGAGAAGCTCCTTACTCCTATATAAAATTATAATACAAATCAAAATTGTCATTGATAAATTATAACAAATCAACAGATTTTGATCCAATTTAAGGTATTTGAAGCAGGTTTTAAGCACTAAAGTATTGTAGTAGATAAAAAAATCGTTTGGATGAAATGTGGAAAGGGAGGGGGAAGGGAAAAGGAGATGATTAAACCAAATTAAAGACCAAAAACGAAATTTTTCAAGTCAATATTGATAAAAATGGGCTTAGTGATTTTTAGAACTAAGGCTTCCAAATGCAATGCAAACTTGTACTGCAAACAATAGTTACTGCATAAACAGTAACTATTGTTTGCAGTATAAGTTTGCAAGCATAATGTAGTTTTTAAACATTTTCAGGTGACCTGTTTGATGAGGGTAACAAGTGCAGCCAAAAAGAATTTTTTGACTATGTAGAGAGATTTGAATACCTGTTTAAGGTACCTGATGGAACCACAATGTATACAGTGGTGGGCAACCATGATATTGGTTTTCACTATAGGTAAAGTAGTCTATTTACTGATAAACTTTAGTTTTCTTATTAGACACTAGTACAGCTCACCTCTGTCTTAAAATATCCTGTTTATACAGGAAAACATTTTATGAGTGCACTTAAAAACTGTAGCATAAACTGATCCTCAGTATCTTTATATAATGCTACTGAACTGAGGCACCTCAAAGGGAAATAAATTTGCATAAAAGGTTTTGTCAATCTCTTTCAATAATTCAATTCAATCATTAAAATTAGTTAATTCACTGCAGATTTAATTCTCACACGACAGGTTTATAGATATGTTTTGCATAAGATATTCCAGTTATTGGTTTGAATTTTATCGCTATGTTAATTTAGAATTGACTTTAGCCAGGCGTCACATAAATAGAAGAGAAGGCTAATACGTGTCTCTAACATCGTGGCTACTATGTGGTAGAACTGTGCAACCATACCACGTCTTTACCTATTCCGGTTTGCAGGGTAAGGTACCCAGTAAAATGCATGTGGCTTTCTGACCCTGCTACACAGATGGTAAGGCATCATTAATATCTTTGGAGTCTATATTATGTGATGATTTACTCTCTATCAGAAGAGTCAACTGCTTGTTTTGCTATCCTATTAAATAAAAATAATTTCGCAATTTTTAGGTTGGGAAACTTCAGAAAGGCCAGCGACATTCAGCTCACTTTTGAAAAATATAACCAAGGCCCGTTCAGTTATAAAAGTGAGGTCATATTAAATGTTTAATTAAAACTAGTTTTTCTAATTGAGTAATATATTTTTAAAGAAGGGAATATAAAACTGATGAATATAATAAAAAATCCAATTTCGTGAAATGAAGCGTAAATTACTAGCTATGACTACTATACCACATCTGCAGTTGTCAAAATATACAGTAGAGATAACGGTTATTGCAATTTATCGTTTTTCAAACTTGGAAAATCGATTTATGAAGAAAGCAATTTAATTATACTTGGAGTTATGTGATGTTTTTTTAATTACTTGCACACAGGCAACGTCGCAGAATTTTACCTCGTAATTTTTAACAATGTTGATGACATATTTGACCTTATTCGTTACTAATTGATACCTAAGTAGCTAGGTAGTCTATTTTCAAAAAGGGCCCGTTCTATTACACACTAAGAGACACAGTCAAGCTTAGAAACATTATAGAACATTTCCTGTCAGCATAGTGGGCATTTCAAGAATATAACTTCTTCTATATAAATAAAATTGTTTTATAACAACCATATATTCTTACTTTATATAATTAAAAACAATCTCCAATTTCTTAGCCTGTTTCGATTAGCATGATTTGTAAAAATCGGGTTTTAATCAATCAAGCATGTACCTAATCTTAATGCACTAGTAGCTAGGCTGAGCTTAATCGAAATAATGTAGTAGGTATATGTTTGAATACTGTATTAAATTAAATTTCCTCCCAAATCTTTTATGATACATAAGTATTTGTATCGTTTTTAGGCTGTTGCGTAATAACCGTGTACTATGATTGTAGAACAATATACACGCTTCAATAAATAAAAAATTCAAATTCGCAATTCGTTTACCGTTATTAAAAATTCGAATATTGTACGTACATATCTCTCTTTTGCATTTTTTAGAAATTATAACCTAAAAGAAATTTTTTCTCCCTGCTTTTACAGTATGCACTCCATTACCATTATTGATGCTGTTGAAATTTACTACAGTATAATGTAAATATATGTGTACGCCGATGAAAACTTTTTGAGCCTTACAATGTATGACGAGTCGCCAGCCTTCTTTAGTTATTTTCTAAAATCAGCTGTTAAAATAACCTATATTCTATTTATTATATGGTGTAAGTTTAAAGTACATATTTTCAAGTACAGTTTTGTTTTTGCGAACAATATGAGAGACGTTACTTTTTACTTATTTGATATCTTACTTGCATGATAGTATAGACTAGGGATTTATTTTATTTAAAATGACAATTTTAGATAATCCCTATGGAATGCTTTGGTAGGAATATTGAATTTCAGAATTGACAGAAGGGGATGTATGAACCAAATTCTCTCACTCCACAACATCGTAGAAGAGCATCTGGCTGTTGGTCAGGTTTTCTGCGATTTTGTAGATTTAGAGAAAGGGGATATATTATGGAGTTGTGCAAAAGAAACTACGGAATATTTTTTTCGCCTTTGAAGATTTAGAGAAAGGGAATGTTTTATGGATTTGTGCGAAAGAAAATTTCGAATACTTGCTAAATTATGACATGAAAGGATCTAAGCTGCGCAGAGTTGACGCTGGCAAAACGAGAGCGTTATAAATATTTTACGATGTAATACTCGCGGATTGCATTCGTAATACCAAACCGAAGAGAGCTTTAAAAAAGTAGCAATTTAAAAGTGAGAAAAGACGTGTGCGGTTGGTTCTCTGCATGTAAAAAGAATAACAGATTGATAAAACCGATCCACAATGCAAATTTAGTTACCGGTTCATATCGAATTTATATAACCAGATTAATCGGGTGCTGTCTGAGGAAATAAGAGTGCCGAAAACAGTAGTTTCCGAAACCACTTTGCTTGTACATGGGGCACACTAAAAGTTTTTCACTTCTAGTTAATCGGAACTATTTGAATTTCGAATGTTATATTTTTAAAACAATGCAACCTTCTTAGTAAAGTAAAGAAAAACAATTGGAGGGAAATAATTTGTCAATTGTTTTTTATCACACATCAAAGTTACTACGTACGCAACGAAAATGGAATTAAGTCGAAAAGATTTTAGAGCGATGATTTTTTTATGATTTTAAAAGTTCTCTTTCTCCGCAAGACTGCGCCGCTCGTCTTCAAAATGCTTTTGGGAGAGAAGCACCTTGTTTGAGCACCGTGAGGCGATGGTTTGCTGAATTTGAGAGAGGTTGAGTTTCTTTACATGACGAATTTCGCGAAGGACGGCCTTCAACTGCCGTCAACGAAAATAATGTGGCTACTGTTAAGCGGTTAATTGAAGAAAACCCCCGGATTACCTATGAGACAATTCGAGGACTATTGGGGATTGGTATGAGCTAAATTCAGAAAATTTTACACGAAGAATTGAAAGTTCGGAAACTTTGTTGTCGTTGGATCCCACATGAACAGACAGCGGAGCAGAATCGGGCTCGCGTGGAATGGTGCTCACAGATGCCAGTGAAGTACGACCACGGACATTCTAATGCTCTTTATGACATTTTCACAGAAGACGGAACGTGGATTTGAACCCGAAAAAAACCCAGCAATCTTGTGAATGGGTGTTTGAAAATGAGAACAGGCCAACAAAAGTGAGACAGGCGAGAAACGTTGGTAAAAAAATGATCGCGTTTTTTTCTCAGCTACGGGTCCCATCTGTATAATTCCACTTGAAGATCAAAAGGGTGTTAATGCCGAGTGGTATTCTACCATTTGTTTACCCAGGGTATTAGAAAAAGTTCGCGAAAGACGACCCAAAAGCCGCATTCTTCACACACGGCCAACAAAACAAAGTCATTTTTAGCTTCCGAAAAAGTAGATCTCGTCACTCATCCTGCGCATAGCCCTGACCTAGCACCCTGTGATTTCTGTATTTTCCCCAAAATCAAAGATTTGATGATAGGTTTTACTTTTACCAACTCCGAAGAGGCAGTGATAGCGTTCAATCAGCACGTAGAAAACATGCCTTCAGATCTGTGGTCCTCCTGTTTTAAAAAATGGTTTGATCGCATGAAAAAATGTTTAAAATGTAAAGGAGATTATTTTGAAAAGCAATAAACATAAACATAATATTTTGGTTATAACATGTTGTTTTTTTAAGTTACGCAAAACTTATATTGTGACCTACGTATTAGGAGACTTTTGAATGTACAGGAAAGAAGATAAGTCTATCAGGACCGTCACTCAACATTGGTCAAATGAGCAGGGGCTCAATAAATGTCAAGGAATCGACAGGATGAGTGTGATGCTGGTTTGACTCCGCTAAAAGGTGCATTGTAGTTTCAGTTCAGGGAAGTTTCAGGGATGGCCTGCAAGGTCAACCGTGTACAGATTTTTTTAAATGTAATGTTCGTACGTAATTATAACGGTTTACATCACAGAGATTAACACTGACTTCACAATATTCATATATGTTAGGTGATAATGCTGCAGTTCATTGCCAATGATACAAGGCAGCGATAATGCTGTGAATTGAGAATTATAAAATACTCGTCTGCGTCTATTACCGATGTAGATTGTTCCCGTGATGTCCCTGGCATGGTCTTCGATTACCATTTAGCGGTTAAATCTTAAAATATCCTTTCTTAGTAGACGTTCATATCACAATGGCTATATGTGTGCTAAATTAAATTCAACTTCACGATGACGTCAGTATGTCTGTATGTATGTATATTGTATGTGTGTGTGTATGTATGTAAACATCTCATAACTTTTGAACGGCTGGACCGATCGAAACGCGGTTGATGGCATTCGATTGGATTCCACTCAACAACTTAGACTTTCTGAAAATTTGGAGCGACTCGGTTTAGGAGATTTTGAGAAATTTTAAAAAAACACAAAAAAAAAATGTTGGCGAAACAGTATTTTTTTCATATAACTTCCAGATTTATGTACCAATTGAGTACAAAAACTAATAAGCTCTATTCCTCAAAAAATACGTCTTAAACATAAATTGCATCAAAATCGGTTTGTCCGTTTGGGAGTAATCGTTGACGAAAAATTTTGAAAAAAGTGTTTTTTCGACGTAGCTTCGAAATTTTTCAGCAAATCATTTTTTGGTATTCTACGATATTTTAGTACTAAAATAACTACGTCAAATGCCGTTTCAAAAATCAAAATCGGATTCGATTAGAATTAGAATTAGATTAGATTTATAGATAGGAATTAGATTTAATTTTCAAAACTTATAGCTTTTCAAATATTAAAATTACGTTGTTTTTAGCAAACTTACTTATTATTTTTAAATAACTTTAAAGTTCATTCACCGATTGACTTAAAATCTTACCAGCTTTTCTTCTTTAAAAACTGCGTAAAATACCATTAATTTAATCAAAATCGGTCAATGAAATGAAGAAAATTAAAAATAAAATGTTTTTTGACATTTGAATTTTTCAACCTATCGATTATTTGGCTAAAGTAATATTTTAGATTTTAAAAAATTGAGTTGAATGCCATCATCGTTTTCAAAATATACAGCTTTTCAATTAATATACTGCCTGTAACAGATACGTTATACACGATACGATATCTATCTATATATATAAAAATCAGTCTATATATATAACTCGAGAACGGCTGAAGCGATTTGGCTAATTTTGGTTTTGAATTATTTGTTGAAATTCAGGGAAGGTTTAAAAGGTTAGAAATATACAAAAAGATAAGAGTAGTTAAAAGAACAGAACGACGTTTGCCGGGTCAGCTAGTCTTTATATATAAAAACCAAATGCTGTTCGTTAGTCTCGCTAAAACTCAATAACGGCTGAACCGATTTGGCTAATTTTGATTTTACATTAACTGTTGAAGATGAGAAAATGTAGAAAAAAAATAAGAGTAGTTAAAAGGCAGAACAACGTTTGCCGGGTTAGCTAGTACAAAATATATGTTTGAACTGAAAAATCTATGCTTATATTTTTTTACTCTTTTGAGCTTAAAAAATTTAGTAAGAAGTTTTAGTAATGGCCCGTAGGGTCAACCGTTTACACATTTTTTAATGTATCACTGCTTTTTTTATTTACTGCTTTAAAAAATATATTTTTTTGGTTTGGCTGGGCACCCTTTAAAAATAAACACACAAGTTTATTTTTAAACTTTTTTTTACTTTCCAACTGGTTCTATAAAAGTTTGTTGTAGGTCTGAGTCAGGGTACCAGATATATAGGAGCTTGGGAAACGTTATTTAGTTTTACTGCTTTTAAATTATGCTAAAACTAACGATATGTTTCATTCAAAACATACCTATATTTTGGAGGATGTTTACAGATAACTGATATATACCTATATCAGTTATCTGTAAACATCCTCCAATCTGTAACATTTTGTATTATAAGCTATTTTTATTTATTTTATTTTATAGTATAGCAACAAGCAGACAGTTATCCCGATAGAAAGAGATAATCATTATCGCCTATAGATACCAAAAATATTAATGGTGCGTTGCTATTCGACAGGTGTATACCGGCTACTTAACCTTCCTAACTGAAACACGACAGCGACAAGTATCGATGCTATTATGGCAGGAATAGGCAAGGCGGTGCGCGGTACAAGGCCCGGTTGAGACTCCCCAGAACTACATGTTATTACTGTCACGTATTTGCTTTTGCCTTTCACGAGCATAGCAGTAAGGCTATTACTTAGATTTATTCTCCCAAAAGAGACCTGGATCAATGCGGGGCAAAGACTGAAGAAAACATTATCCGTACTTACAATATAAATGCGGAAATGTCTGTCTCTTCTTCACGCTTAAACCACTGAATCGATTTGGATGAAATTTGGTGCAAAGATAGTTTGAAACCTAAGAAAGGACATAGGATAGTTTTTATCCCGGAAATCCCACGGGAACGGTAACTATGCGGGTAAACTTTCCTGACTTTTACTTTAGAAATTTTTCCACGCGGACGAAGTCGCGGGCACAGGGCACATACTTTCGATTGGTGTAAAATTTATTTATTAACCACACCCGTGAAATATTAAAAAAAACATTTTTTTCAAAAATTAATTAAAAATATCCTGGACTGAAATTTGATAGGCAACCCATATGTAACATATTTTTTGATATATTAAATTACATAAAAATATGTTTGATCCATTAACCAGCTCGGTGAAGGTCGATCTCTATCGGGATCTTAGACTATACACATTAGTCGTCCATTAATCACGTGATGTTTTTAACATTTTCGTAAGTGTATGTATGTTTGTATTTGTATGTTTGTTCGCGAATTTCTCGTGGATTATAGGTCATACCGAGATAATTTGATTTAAATTAGGTAAATTTCAACTTAGCTTTAATTAGCTTTTTGATTTAAATTAGGTAAATTTCAACTTAGGAAACAGTTTAATTTTCATCAAAATCTGTTCGTTATTTTTTGAGATATGGGTATAGTTGACAGATATTTGAAGTCGGTTTAATTTTCAACCGACGAAAAGACGGAGGTTTTCCGTTTCACATGTATGTACATGTGTAATATTTTTGAAATTGGATATTTGAGTATGATGATTTATCTAGGCGTCCAAACACGTATCCTAAATTTCGTAAGTATGTGTATGTTTGTCTACGAATTTCTCAAGAAGTAACATAGGTACTGTAGTAACGTCCAATTTTCATAAAATCACATAATTGTTTTTAAGATATGGGATATAGTTGATAATTGAATTCGGTTTTTTTAAATAAGTAACTATTATTATTAGTACACTAACTTATAATAATCGTTGACAAGGCTTGTGTTTCACTTACTGATTATGGATTTTTTTCCCCTAAAGCCTTTTATAATCATTCCGTATAACGTTTTTTTTTCATTTATTTGTAGTAAGAAACTTGAAAGAGAATCAAGAATCGCTGGACCTGTTAAATCAGATTCGTAGGTAAAATCATGTTTTGCGTAAAACACATATTGAGATAATTGGTAAGGTCTTCGAGTCATTGTCTGAGGCCCTTATTAAGAAATAAGCAATATACGACTGCTTACGTATTGCCACGTTGTAAAGTGATAGTTGATGTTTATAAAACGTGATATGGAATCACAACTTAGATAATCATATCTACTGTAAGTTTTTATAAATACAATAATAGTTTTTATAAATACAATTATAGGTTTTATTATAAGTAGATGATATTAAACATGTAGGTACCTATATTAAATACAAAGTGAACAGAAAATATAAGTGTTTTCCTGTGAAAACATTTCACGCTTAGCCATAATTTTTCATCTCACAGTATCGTCGTTGCTTTTCATTGTCTTGTTCCAGTTTAGAAGTAAGATAGACGCTTAACTTTCCCCGTGTTGGTCTCGGGCTCGTTGAAGAATAGGCCAACTGCTGTTCTGCCAGGCAGATCGTAAAACGCAAAAGATTGGCTGTACCAGTCACTACCATCGTGGCTATTATATTAGTACTAGGTGGTAGAGTTCTACATTGTCTCGCCCGGGTCTTGTACCACCGTCTTACCTGTTCCTGCCGCAGTAACGTCAGTGCTCGTCACTGTCGTGTTTCGATTTGGAGGGTAAGGTAGCCGGTAAATTTATACATATGGCATTAGACATCGCACCATTAATATCTTTGGTGTCTATAGGCGATGGTTGACTCCTTCCAACAGGAGACCCATCTGCCTGTTTGCTATCTTATGATATAAAAAAATCACCTCACAGTATCGTCGTAGCTTGTCATTGTCTTGTTCCAGCTTAGAAAGAAAGATACACGCTTAACTTAAAAGCTTTCTGTCACTACAACGTTAGTTGGCATTGCACCGTACTATTGATGTATTTGGTGCCTGTACATTGTCTCTGACCATCAGCAGAGCTATGGCGTTTAACATCCCAACACGAGTTATTCGTCATCTCGCCCGACAAAAACTCGCCCGATCGGGCAACTTGGCACCTTTCGAATTTACCTAATATTTCTGTCGTTAACTCGCCCGACCATAAAAATGTGAGGTAACATAGTACAGTCAACTACAAAAATACTCTTTAAAAACGACTAATATTATATGGTTGGGCTTTAAAATAAACCAAAGTATTTTTATATTATAATTTTAGATATATTTCACAAATCAACATCTCAAAAATATAAAAGCATATTACACCAAATAATAATTAAAGTAAAAAAATGTGTAAATGGTTGACCCTACGGGCCATCCCTGAAACTTCCTACTAAATTAAGGTATTTTAAGCTCAAAAGAGTAAAAAATAGAAGCATAGATTTTTCAGTTTATACATCTATTTTGTTAAAAATGGCAGTATTATTAAGTTTAGAAAAGCTGTATATTTGAAAACGATGAATGATGACATTTAACTCAATTTTTGAGATCTAAAATATTGCTTTTACTAAATAATCGATGGGTTGAAAAATTCGATGCTATCTGGTGAAAACTGGATATTCGAAAATCGGGGTAAAATCAGTAACTTCCTTATCTACATACGTAGTGGGAAGTTAAAAATTATATAATTATTCTCAAAAGCACTTTGCTTGTTTATTAGCTTAGTATAAAACTATGATCAACAATATCAAAATATAATCAACAACGTCACGAAATATTTGGCGTGTTATTAACTAGTATTATTTGAAATCATTTTAAAAATTTAGTTTAATTTTTTTTACCTGGCTGTAATTTTTACGAGCGTGCGAGTTGACGACAGAAATATTAGGTAAATTTGAAAGGTGCCAAGTCGCCCGATCGGGTGAGTTCTTGCTGGGCGAGATGACGAATAACCCCCAACACGAGGATAGATATGTATTATTGAGTGGTAGTGTTCTCGTCATCAGGGTTGGTGTTAGCTTGACTGTCGACTTGCTGTTAAAAGTATAAAAATTACTGAACTCAGAAGCATACTGATCTTATAGTGACTAAGGGTTTGACTAAGGGCTTTAGTTTAGTAAAAATGGTAAGTGTTTATCGGGCCATGTGCAGTTGAGTTTCCAAAGTTATCCATCACAATAATGCTGACTAAGAAACGGACACTTAACAAAAATTAGTACTTTAAAGAGTAATATATTTCATAAACGAATCCCTTACCCAAAACATTGTTTTTACAAACCTATTCAATAATACCTCACAATATGGGTACCTACTCTATATACGAGTATTTATATATGCATATATAATGTAAATCCATAACTGGCCATAAGCCCAAGTTACGCTTTGTATGTAGGTACATATTTTGTTGTTAAGCGCTGTGGATTTTGTTAAATAAATAAATAAATTATCATCCCCACTTTACATGTCCTCTACATGAACCCTAACTACCGTTATAAATATTTTTTAAAGTTTCATGTTACCATTTTGAACCTATATACAGGCTGTAAGGATAAACACCGTTGTCACTAACATCATAGGTAGTTGACTTAATTATAGATATGTTTATGTGAATTTAAAACAAAAAACGTTATTTTCTTTGAAAAAAAGTAAGCTGTCCGACACCGTCCGTAAATTCATGGATACTATGCGCAAAGGGCGCTGGCCTGCCGTACACTGGCCGTCCGTTTTAACTACCTACACAATATTCCCGTGCTCCGTCCACTTTGCCATGCACTTGTATAGGTTGAAATAATTTTGAGGAAAAATGGAGACTTAAAAAATTTTTTTTTCATTGAATTTACGTTGACATATTATAATTTAATAAGTGAAACCAAACCACTGATTTCAAGGATAACGGTGTTTCCACTAACAAACTGTATATTATATTTATGCCTAATTACAGGTTTCTAGTACTAATGATCTCTGAGCTAGACTGTGAACGGACGGTCATACCGAAACTATTGGGGTTCCTAGTTTACTTCGGAACCATAAAAAGATGGCAAACAAGCAGATGGGGATCGTCTATAGACACCAAAGATGTTAATGGTGCGTTACTATCTTGTGGCGAGGACTAATGCCACATGCATAAGTTTACCAGCTACCTTACCTTCCAAACTGGAACACGACAGTGACAAGCACTGACGCTATTGCGGCAGGAATGGGTAAGATGGTGGTACCAGACCCGGGCGAGATAATGCAGAACTCTACCACCTAGTACCCACGACGGTAGTGACCTGCCTGGCAGAACGGCAGTTGGCCTATTCTTCAAAGAAGCCCGCACCAACACGAGGAGAAACATTTTGAAGTCTAAGATGCAAAAAAAACTTTTTTGTTTTACAAAATCTTAATCGTATTTCTAACTTGTTCTATATTTATATGGATACACATCACGGTCTCAAATTTTGGCAACAATCTTGCAAACTCTAACACCTAGTAGGTTGAAATTAAAATACTTTAATTTATTCAAGGATTACTCCACATCTAGCGGATCGGTTTGAAGTAAAATTAAATGCACCACCCGTTCGGCTTATAAGCTTAAGAGGGAACCATTTCGTGCTTATAAATTCAATGGCGATGGAGGGTGATGGATGTTCTCTGTGCTCAAGGGCTGTTGCGGAAATAGACAGGATTGCTGGTAAATGCGCATTATTACTTATTTAGCAGTGCACGCGGCTTCGTCCGTGTAAAAAAAAATTACAATAAAAGTAGGCTAAGTTACTCCTTATTACCGTGGTTCCCGTTTCCGTACACATAGTTCCCGTGGGTTTTCCGGGACAAAAAGCGTCCTATGTCCTTTCTCGGGTCTCAAACTATCTTTGTACCAAATTATACTCAAATCGGTTGAGACCACTCAGGCGTGAAGAAGAATTTGATTTTTTTGGTGAAGTAGTTAAAGAGATCGAGCCACTCCAGGAAAAAACAACTTTTAGAAATATAGAAATAATTAAGTATACCTATGGATGTTTGCATATTATAATATGTAGATTTACTAAATACTTGTAACAAAGAATGTACTTTATTCTTCTTGTTTGATTTAATTGGCCTTTAATCCTGATAGTTGTCCAATTTGTGTTTATTGTGTATGTGTTAATATGTGTAATGTATATTTTTCTTGCTGTGAAGTGCCTTAAAATGTTCTTAGTATGGAATTATAAAATGACCGTTTATAATTATAATAATTGACAAAGCCATAGGAGGACTTATGTTCTTAATCTATATTAATACTAGCTGATCCGGCAAACATTGTTTTCCCATACAAATTTTTGGTGGGGTACTTGAGAGAGCGAGAGGGGGAGGGGTATAAATTGAGATAAAAGCTGTCCTATCTTTTAAGTTAAACCAAACAGAATATATCTACAATTTTTTACCACCATTAACATATTTGATGTTTGTAAGCGATGGTTATCTGTTATATTTACTAGGTCGTAGAGTTCTGCATCGGCTCGCCCGGGCCTGGTACCACCGCCTTACCTATTCCTGCCGCAATAGCGTCAGTGCTAGTCACTGTCGTGTTCCGGTTTGGAGAGTAAGGTAGCCGGTAAACTTATGCATGTGGCATTAGACCTCGTCACAAGATAGCAACGCACCATTAACACCTTTGGTGTCTATAGGCGATGGTTGACTCTTCCCATCAGGAGAACCATCTGCTTGTTTGCTATCTTATGCTATAAAAAAAATATTATAGCTTATTTTATAGCGAACAGGCAGATTGCTCTCCTGATGGAAAGTAGTGGTGGGCGTTTAATGAACGAACAGTTTTTTTAGACTGTTTCTTTAGCGTGAACGAATAAATAGCCTAACGTTATTTGATAAACTAGTTTATGAATGAACTATGTAACGCGTCTTTATGACGTTCGCGTATGGACTGTTGGTTTCGTGAAACGTTTAGCGCAACCAAAATAGGTATCATATTCACGACGCCGACGAGTGGAGTGGAACTCGAAAGTGGCCATAATTTATATACATAAAATGAACTTTTAAATAAGCCAGGTTTATGTATTAGATATACATAAACCTGGCATATTCAGAAGTTATCTAATATTTTTCATTTAAAAAATAAATATAAATATATCTAATATTTAATTTTTAAATAATACTTTTTTAAGAATATAAATTTTATAATCGTAATGAACCTGCCAGTCCTACGCCTGGAAAAAGTATGAAGGGCAGTTCAGTTCATTTCTATAAACAGTTAACAAGTAAATAATAATCTTCGTAGAACGATAACTACAACGTAATAATCATATTCAGTCTAGGAAGTAAACTATTTGAAAATTAAACAGTTTTTTCAACTAGTTTATCGTTCACAATAAACAGTCTCGTTGCGTCGACGAAAAATACGTCAACGACCCACCACTAATGGAAAGAGAAATCATCGCCTATAGACACCAAACACGTTAATGGCGCGTTGTTATCCGTGTGGCGGAATGGTAATGCCACATGCATAATTCTAACGGCTTCCCTTATCCTCCAAAGCGGAAAACGACAATTACAAACATGAACGCTATTGCGGTAGGAATAGGTAAGGCGGTGATACCAGACCCGGGCGAGACGTTGCGGATCTCTACCACCTAGTTGTCACGATAGTAGTGACACGTATAGCCAATCGGTCGCCTCTTACGACCTGCCTGGCAGAACGGCAGTTGGTATGTTCTTCAAAGGAGTCTGGACCAACACGAGAAAAAAAACTCTTTTTGCTTGGAAAACAAAAAAGAAAATCGAAATATAAAATTTAGAACGTTATGGTAATAAATAATACATGTCATTTGTATATAATCATTGTTTCAGATATTTTAAAATGTAGCAGTGGTTCTTCATTATGCAAGGGGAAAATAAAATTAAACCAATACAGCAGACCTTTAGTGATGCAGGTGTGTATGGTTTTTTTGTAAAATCACCAACTGACTTTCAGTACCTAGCACAACAACTTTCAAAAATGTCTTCGGTTTTATCATAATTTTTAAATTTTAAATTAAACGTTTTGTTTTTTTTCAGAATAGTAATTAAGCAAATTTTTAATAGGTTTTCCGTTACTATTATACTTTAAATAGCTGTTACTCATTGATGTACTCACTCTAAATTATCCTTGAAACTGCAAAATTAATTAATACTAAATACATACTTACAAAAATTTGTATTTAAAACACAAAAAAAAAAATACTGCAAATATCTATATTAATACTAGCTGATCCGGCAAACGTTGTTTTGCCATACCTATTAGGAATCCATAGCGGACAAACAACGTGACACGTAATTTAGGGAACATACCCATACTACGTGACCTATTTTTTAAGTTTTTTCGACCCCTGCCTCCCCTCGGTGACCACTCGTAGTATATGCCAAGACCCCCCTCTCCCCCTTTAGTTTTCACGTAGTAATTCATAATTATGATTTTTAATCATGAAGAAGGCATCAAAGCAGAAGGTTATGATGTCGAGACTATTGTAGATACAGATGAAAAAGGCATTAAAGCAGAAGAAGGAATATTCATTGTTACTGGAGGCTAGAAAAAGAAGTACTAACTCGTATTATATTAGTAACTATGAAATTGAGAAATTAAAAAGAGCTACGTGAAAGTTGTTAGTATGTATGTTACAGTTAAAATTCATTTTAGCTGTTACATACATATTTTAAAGGCGAATTGGCCTACAAGAGTTGACAAAAAAAAATCATTGGCACTGGTAGATGATTATACCTTTCCAAGTGATAGAAAGAGACTCTCTCGCGACATTATCACCTTCAATGTTGGGAAGCACTTATAGATTATCTTGCGTGGGTGGAGCTTTTTGTACAGGTAGCTACATTTACCAAATACAAAAAAAGAAGCAGGCATTACCAATTTTCACACATGCGAGAGTAGAAACAAATTTATTAGTCTGTTATGGTGCCAAAACATTAATAACATGAAAATAAGGTATTTATTCTTACAACAGAAATAAATATTTCATTATAAAAATATATCATCAAACCCATGCAACAAATAGAATATTAACAAGCGGCTTTTATAAGTCAGTACAGGCCAGAAAAAAAAACAGGTGAAACAATATAAAGACCGTAATACCCTTTGTTCATGTCGGATTAATGCTGGAAGTCACATAGGTTATAATTTTCAATCAACTTTTAAAAACATGCAAAAAAAAATAAACTGTTTGAAGCATTTGACAAAATACACTCAGAATACCCACCTTAAGGAAATAATTGAGAAGACGAGCATTTTTTTAGTTCCAATCTGACAAAGTTCTTCGACTTTTAACAAAGTAAGGCGCTCTAGCTCTTTTGGATTTTTTTTTGTTCATCTCTTAACGGTACCCAAAATTCGTTTGTTTTCTTTTGGATTGCTTGCTTTGACAAGGAATCCTTACAACATTTAGTAAAAGCTTTGTACAACCGATCATACAACGACATTTTTGTGCCAGTACGAACTCTTGTACGAACTATTCGAATATAGGTCGAAAAAATACGAGATTTCTCTCAGCAAAATCGACTACGTGACAAAAATCTGAGCCACCCCGCACTCCTGTGACTGACCGTAGTATTTTAAAGACTCCGCTCCCCCCCCCCCCCTAAACGGGTCACGTAGTATGGGTACGTTCCCTTACATAAGTATACGGGATTGTCCCTCTAGGCAGCCGAAAAGGCATTGAACTTTATATGGTGGTGCGCAATTTTCTTAACATTTTCTTTTATAATAACCTTCTCCTCACTGTTACAAACACAACAAAAAAACAATTAGCGAAATCAGTCCAGCCATTCACACGTGATGTCGTGACCACGGAAAATAGGGATTGATTTTTAGGGTTCCGCGTAAAACGGAAAAAGGAACCCTATTACTAAGCCTCTGCTGTCTGTTACTAGGCCGTGATTTCTTGCTATCACGCTAGCTAAAATGTTCACAAATTATGTATTTCCGTTGCCGCTATAACAGCAACTACTAAAAATAAAAAAAATGAAAATATTAAGGGGGTCCCCATACAATAAACGTGTTTTTTGCTATATATATATATATATATATATATATATATATATATATATATATATATATATATATATATATATATATATATATATATATATATATATATATATATATATATATATATATATACAGTGTATGTGTGTAAAGAAAACCTTGTCGGATAATTAAAGGTGCTATTTGGTACCGTAATACGGTTACTTATGTGTAATTATTTTGTGGATATTAATTAATTAGTTTTCCTAATAAAAAAAGTAATTTTAAATGGTATTTTCATACATTAAGTATGAGAACACCTACAGATAAGTAAATTCTATTATCAAAGTATGCCGCGCAAGTCGGATGCTACCAAAGGACACAGGGCGCGTTTTAAAGTTCCTTTATAAAAAGCCGAAAAACAAATAGCGCGCCTTCGTGTGGTGTTTGTGCGAAAGCCGCCAAAGTGAAACAATGAAACAAACAGCGACAAGGGGCCATCCATAAATTACGTCACATGTTAAGGGGGAGGGAGGGGGTCGAAGAAGTGTGATATTGTGTGACAAAGGGTAGGGTGGAGTCCCAAATTTTGTGACATCACATTTTTTTCAAGATATAATATTTTATATTTAAGTATTACAACACTAAATTTAAAAAATCTACCTGTCTAAATAAAAAAATAATCGAATGGGGTCATTATTCCAATGTAAAATTGTAAAATATGTGACGTCACACTAGGTAGGTGGAGGGGGTCGCACAAATGTGACCAGCTGTGACAAGGACGGGGGAGGGGTCAAAAAACCATGAAATTCGTGTGACGTAATTTACGGATGGCCCCCAAGGTGTTGTCATTTTTAAAATATTTGTTTAACTCTAGGGAAATATAAGTAAAAATACGAATATTAAAAAAGCGATATCTTTTTATTTTTAGATATAAAGTCATTTTAATATTTTTTTTAGTAATGCCTTTAACCAACCTATATGCCTCTTCTAGATCGGACAGGGTTTTCTTTACACACTGTGTATACAGTGGCATATAGGTTGGTTCTACTCCACAGAATAAGTAACTCTTTTATGGGGCAATGTATACACTTATATATACGTATAATATATACCAGTCAATAAATTTAAAAAAAAAGTTAAACAAAACTGTGTAAAAAAGGGTATTATAAAATCTAAGATTAGAAGACAAAAAAGCCTGAGATTAATTGCTCCTCATATCAATATTTTGTAATCTTGTAATATTGTGATGTTGTAAAAAAAATTATATAAAAAAAGACAAGTCCGCTGAGTTTCTTCCGCCGGATCTTCTCAGTGCGGTCGCGCTTCCGATCCGGTAGTTGTTTAAAAAAAAAATGTTGACGCGTTAAAATAACTTGTAAAAAGTTTAAAGTTGTAAAAAGTTTTATTGGATAGAGTATTTCTGATTTCTAATTTATTTCAGCACTACCCTCTCTACCGAGAGTCAGACAGTATTTGCAGTGAACCAGACGCAGCTCCTTTACCAGCGAGGAACGCTCTATTTGAGGAGCGCTGGGACTGTCTCTCAAGAGAGTCGACGGAATACCTCGTGGAGAGTTTGCATCCTCGCGCTGCGTTTGGTGCCCATACCCACCACAGTTGCTTAGTCCGTCATAGCTTTGGGCCCACTCCAGACAAGTTAGAGTTCACGGAATACACTGTACCGTCGTTTTCTTGGAGGAACAGATTGGACCCTAAATATTATTTGGTAATTTGGTATTATGACACGAGCCTAGTTTTTATGAAAATTCATTGTGATTGTGTAAAGGGAGTTATGAATGTAGAGCAATTAAGGTGTTAGCTCAACATTAACAAAACTATGTTTCTTTGACGCTCGAGTACGAGGAAACCCAAGGAAAATATCCCACGCATAAAATACAGAGTATATAATAAGGTCTAAAGAAAAATGTTAACCGAATAGAATCTATACATATAATAAAATCGTAGGAAAGTCAAAACTGTAGGTACATTGAATATTTTTTTAAAAGAATACTTGGGACATGATCTACAATCGATATAGAAGCCAAAAATATAGTTTTTAGAATTTTTGTCTGTATGTCTGTTTGTCTGTATGTATGTCCGGGGTAAACTCAAAAAGTACTGCATGGATTTACTTCAAATTTTGCATGAATATTGCTAACAGGTCGGGTCAACATATAGGCTACATATTATCACGCTATCACCTAAGGGGGAGGAGCTGTGTGGAGTAAACGAAGTCCGCGCGGACGAAGTCGTGGGCAACAGCTAGTATTAAATATTTGTTTAATATTTTCATGAAAAAATCGTAATTTGCTTCACAAAAAAAAAACTTTGGTGTCGACATTCTCTGTATTTTCAATGGTAACAACAAGTTTTTTAAAATAATATAATAGAAATAAAGTTTTATTAAAACTTTAACTAGACAAATATTAAATTTAATGCGTATAATCTGAGTTATCTTAGGAAATCCTGCAAATTAAACGTTTATTTGCAGTCTAGTTAGTTTAACAAAATATTCTTGTTTGCTTTGCTTTACAATTTTTAACCTTATTTAACGTGTTGTAAATGTCAAATTAGATTACGCGCTAATATGCTTTGTGTGAGTGAATTCGACGTTTTTAAATTGTAGTTATTCCGCGCCTTAAGGCAAATCTCTTTTACCCAGTAAGGGATTTGGCATAAATATATAACCGTACTAGCAGCAGCGTGCAGCCCGCTGCATTATAAAAGTTTTTGGCGAATCCCGCGGGATAAACAAATTTTTCAGGGATAAAAACTAGCCTATTTACTATTCCAGGTCATCATCTACCTGTGCCAAATATAATTCAAATCCGTACTGTAGCTTTTCCGTGATTGAGTAACAAACATTCATCCATCCAAACTTTCGCATATGATCTAATAAAATCGTAGGAAAGTCAAAACTGTACATTTAATATTTTTTTAAAAGAATACTTGCGGCGTGTTCTACAATCGATTTTGAAGCCAAAAATATAGTTTTTAGAAATTTTGTCTGTTTGTTTATCTGTTTGTCTGTATGTATGTCCGGGATAAATTCAAAAAGTACTGCATGGATTTACTTCAAATTTTGCATGAATATTACTAAACGGTCGGGTCAACATATAGGCTACATATTATCACGCTATCACCTACGGGGGAGGTGCTGTGCGGAGTAAACGTAGGTTCGCGCGGACGAAGTCGCTGGCAACTGCTAGTATTATAATATAATAATAATATAGAAATATTAATATAGATAGGTATACCTATTGCAGAAGGGTGATGACTGGTAAAAGACTACGTACTGCTGGAGGATGTTCGGTACTCGATTATGATACCGAATGTGGGAATAAAATATTTCTTAAATTTTGACCTAATTATCCAATAAAATACAGCACGGACACCCAGGCATAGATATCGAAGTTCGGTGTTTATGAGTAGTGATTTGCCGAAGTGTTTACTAGACACGCTAGCATGCTGCTAACATCTGTGCGGTGACCATACTTTTTGAATACTACTATACTAATTTTATTGAGGTTCACTATGTTAAGAAATTTTCTCTTTTTTATTGGTTATGACCCCTTCAATATGTACAGTTTTTGCCAGTCAACCTGTATACGTATTTAAAATTTAAAGTGTTTGTTAGAATAAATCATCTGACATTCTGCTAGGCAGTTTGTAAACGGCTTCGGCTTAAATCGTGACTACTAAGTAGCAGAGGTCCGCAGCGTTTCGCTGAGTCTCTCTCGCAACGTCTATGTTTGTTAATGTCGCATTCTGGTTAGGAGTGTAAGGTGGCCAATATACTTATACAGGTGGTATGACCTGTGGTATGACCATCACACAAGGGCGGATCTAGCCTTCGGGTCAGGAGTCGTCACATATTTGTGGTTGTCAAGATTTTTTTGCAAGAGAGAAGTTTGCAATAATAAGTCCATACCTAGATCCCCGCCTAAGGGGGATCCCACCTGGATCCGCCCTTGCCACCCCACTACACTGATAGCAATACGCAGTTAATATCTTTGGTATGTATCTGGTGGTGTTTATCAGTAGAGCCATCCGCTTGTTTGTTATACCACGACATTAATAATATACAGCATGTACATCCGCTAAGAGTTTTTGAAACTTTAATTTAAACGACAGGCAATCACACAGCGTGCTGTAATTTTGAAGCTAATAAAAATTATATCTCAATATGTAAAATTTTGTGATCGTAATCGTGTTAGATTCGTACAAATAGACATCCGGGCAAGCTCGGTTTTTTTTAAATTAGTTTTTGTGCACCAAATACAATAAATGCTTTTTAAAAATACCAAATACGTTAAACGGGTATTGTTTCTTAATATATGTGTATTTATTTATATTATATTCTAAAAGTGCAATATTAATAGTCTGGCCATAAATAGGTAATGTTACAAATTAAAAAAAAAATTACATTTGAATTTGGAATTTGTAATTTTTACATGATTGTTCATTGTGGTTTCTTATTTTTGCACCAATACATTCTAAAATATTTTGGGATATTAAAATGGAGTGGGGTGATAAAGAGAACCGAATCGCTGTGATTGTATTACGCAAAGTAGGTATGGAGTCAAATACAATTTTTAAAACTCTCCTTACGCTTGGTATTAGTCAAATGTTTGTGTACCGGACTATTGATGATATACCGGACAATGAAACCTCCTCTATTTGTGGCAACAAAAGATCTGGCCATCCACGTAGTACTCGTACGAAAAAGGCAATCTAATCAGTAGGGGAAAGAATTCGAAGAAATCCTGTCCGAAAGCAAAAGATTTGATCTCGGGAGATGAAGATAGTACCTAGAACCATGAAAGCTTCCCAATTAGTTAACAGAGTACAACGTGGACATTATCTGAATTCAGTGATAGTTTGGTGGGGTATTACTTATGAACGAGTGATTGAGATATATTTTGTTAAAAAGGTATCAAAATATCGGTACAAGTTTATAAGGATACCATTCTTGAGAAGATAGTGAAGCCCCTTAATAACAGCATATTTAATAAGCAAGAATGGTCCTTTCAGCAAGACTCGGCGACGGATCATAAAGCTCGATTCGCCCAATCTTTGTTGGCAAACAACGTTTCGGACTTCATCAGAGCTGGCCGTCATCTAGTCTCGATCTTAATCCACTGGATTATAATTTACTGACAGTTTTAGAGATTATGACATGCTCTGAATGCCATGATAATTTGGAGTCACTAAAACAATCCACACGTTTGGCAGTGAAGAATTTTCCCTTGGAAAGAGTGTGCACTTCTATTGATGACTACCCACAACGTTTAAAGGACTGTATTTTAGCCAATGGAGACCACTTCGAATAAGCTTTAAATATTTAAATGGTTTTATATTAACGTATTAAACTAGCACACTGTAATAGTAATAAATGTTAAGTGCAATAGAAAAAACATTTTTTCTTTGTAACAATATTTAGGGCAAGTCTCGGTAAACTAGTAGAGGACTACCTCGCTTCGTGAAGGCGTGCAGTAACCATGAAGCCGTATTAAATCTGGAGACTACACTTCTAATACCTAACTGAAACCAAACCGTTAATACTGTCCTTCTGAGGTTTCACCCTCTCTTTTTACATTTTACAATTACAATAATTTTTTTATTGTGGTAGAAAAGATACGCTAAGAAGAAATTGGAATAAGTATTGCAATTTGCCGGGATTGCGTGACGTTTCCTTAGAATGGATACGCTATTGAATCCAATTATTCCCACTAGTTATGGCTTACAAGATAAAATATAACCGGTGATATTCTTTAAAAGAGGAGATTAATTTATTAATAACTTAGTATTTACATAAAGGGATTTTCGTCGGCAGTGTTTTTTATGTTATTTATTTTTATTTTGCCGCGTCCATTGATCAAATCTATACCAATCGAAAGATCACTATAATACAAATAAAATATGTTCTGGTAAATCTAGCTAAGTGTTGCAGTACAAAGTTATAGGTCTTCGAAAAAAATTAGTACTGTACCATAAATAATGGGATTCAATGACGTATCCGTACTAAAATAACTATGTATAACTCAAACAAGAACTGCTTGTCTGAACTTGATGAAAATTAGTAGGTAAGTAGGTATACAGTGAAAAGACATGAGTGTGCAAATTGTTATGATAGACCATTTTTGTCTTCAATGAAATTACCCCTACTTCCAGACGAATCAAATAAACCGATCAAATAGTTGTTCGGATTGGAACTCTGCTGCGGGTTTTCTTCGGAGCGGACCAACTCAACAACTCCGACCTTTTTCGGATAAAAATTACTATTTTCTCTTTTCCCTCCGGTAATTCAACTAGTCGGTTGACGGTTTATCGTAAAATACAAACTGAACAATTTTTCAAGGCGTAGCAGCGACTGCTACGCTTGAGGTCATTATGTTTGCGATATTTATTTTGGATTGTAAGGAAGATAACTGAATTGTATTGCGCAATCACTGAGGTGTAATATTTTTTTAACTTTCCGCAAAAATAAATGCCCTCATTAATTTTGGGCCGGTTTTCGAAAATCGAGTTTTCACTAGATCTCCACGTAAAAGGTGACCGAATGGCTATAGAAGTCACTACCATCGTGGCTACTATGTGGTGGAGTTCTGCATTGTCTCTCCCGAGTCTGGTACCACCACCTTGCCTGTTCCTGTAATAGCGTAAGTGCTTGTAACAGTCGTGTTCGGGTTTAGAAAGAAAGGTAGCCAGTAAACTTAGGGATGTGGCATAAGACCTCGCCACAAGATAGCAACGCACCATTAACATCTTTGGTGTTTATAGGCGATGGTTTACTCTTTCCATCAGGAGACGCATCTGCTTGTTAAAAAAATGTATGTTTTTGTCTATGTATGCATGTAAACCCCTTATAACTTTTGAACGGCTTGACCGATTGCAACGCGGTTGATGACATTCGATTAAACTCCCGAAAATTATAACCTATTCGGTGCAGGTGATTTTGAGAAATTTTGAAAAGCCAAAAAGAAGTCATAATTATGTGCCAGTTGATAAGTTTTCAAAGTTGAACCGTTGGGAACAAAATGAAGTTGGTCCGTTTATTCCTATCAAATCAATCAAATAGTTGTACCACCAGGAACAACAATAGTTAATCAGTTTGTTAAATTTGCTATTATCCGCGAACTATTCTATGCATCCTCCGTGACGGTACCGAAAAGAGAGACGTCGGTTTAATAAATGGATAAGACTCACCGATGGTTCCGATCAAACGAAGACCCCCAGCGGCACACTTATCCGCCCACATCCACCACACTTTTACAACCACGACCACGCCGGCACCAATCACAAAAGCACACAATTCATGTACGTACTCAACGCACGTTTCACTTCGAAACCGAAGCATCTTCAGGAGAAACGAACACTACCTCACTCTACGCGAGTGTAAGTAATCAGTTTGTATTTGATCGGTTTAGTTGATCGGTCTGGAAATAGGGGAAATTACGCCCAGCGAACGGCGATAGATATTTAAACATATAACTGGTTTCCAGGGCTCACACAAATTGCTCGGTTTTAATTACTGTTATTACTAATATATTTCTCTCTCACTCACACTTGTTGCTTGGTTCCAATTACAGTTATTTCCTATGTGTTCTAGTTAAGTGTTACTCCACATGAAGTGAAAGTGACGAAGTGTGACTTGCCCCGGGAATGGACTATGCAAATAACGGCTATGCTGATGCTTGTCATTCTCGTGGTGTACTTGCGATGGTCTAGCTACAGACCTACCGCCTTCAACTATAAGTATTTGTGAGTATTGAATTTATTGTGTATGGATTATGGATTGTTTAACTTATAATAATTAATAACTTGCCGAGGGTAGAACAAAACATTTTCTTTAAGATATGAAGTTACAAGTTCACTGACGAAGTTTTTTGAGTACTACTAAACCGAACTTAATTCTTGTTTTTATTAATTTAACATTATACTTTACATTTATAACTGTAACCAATAGCGGAGTTACTAAGGATTACATAAAAAAATACTCTAAAATTAAGAAATTTGTTTGCATGGTACCCAAAAATATCGTCTAGAGTGACGATTTTTTCAAACCGTTAACATCTTTGGTGTCTATAAGCGATGGTTGTCTGTATCATGAAAGTCATCTGCTTGTTTGTTATTTATTGTATTTATTTATTACATTGACATTTTAACCCAGTGACCAGTGACGGGGCTAGGTAACCAAAGGCCATGGGGCAAAAAAGTAAATAAGGGGCCCAACTAAATCATTTAAAATCATTTGTTCCGTATTCGTCGTGCTGCGAATTCGTCGTACTTCAGATTCGTCGTAATATAGTCGACTCAGTAATAAAAATAACACCAAATACGAATTGTAACTTATTTTAATGAACAAATTAAAGCAATTTAATGAAAATATCCAACTGTTACCGTTTAAAATACAGTAGGCTAGGGGGTTATACCCTCTTTCCGCAAACCTTGAAAAATTTGATTATTACCTTGATAAAGTGTACCCTCAATTTAATTCAGTCCCCCCAAACAATGATACGCTAAATCAACCCCCTCCCCCCAAACAAATATTTTGGGTCCGCTACGGTCCTGTGACAGATACACAGACAACGGAGGCACGATAACAGGATGCCTTTGAGCGTACGGCCCTTTGGGTACGGAATCCTACTAGAGATTTATAAACCATTAACTCTCTTGACAGAATATACGTTTTACGACGAATCTGTGTTACGAGAAATCTGGAGTACGTCAAGTTCGAAATACAACTAATACGGAACAAATCTTAAAAAAATTACCAATAGGATTCTTTTCTCACTATTTTCGCGATGACGTCAGTATGTCTGTATGTATGTGTGTGTGTGTGTGTGCGGTTAATGGCATTCGATTGGATTCTGCTCGACTTAGACTTCCTGAAAATTTGAACCAAGTCGGCTTAGGAAATTTTGAGAAATTTTGAAAAAACCCCAAAAAAAGTTGGTGAAACAGTATTTTTTTAACATAACTTCCAGATTAATGTACCGATTGAGTACAAAAACTAATCAGCTCTATTCCTCAAAAAACTTCATCTAATGTATAAATTGCATCAAAATCGGGTTATCCGTTTGGGAAAATTCGTTAACGTAATTTATTTAAATTCGTAACGTTAAATGTAAAAAAAGTGTTTTTTCGATATGACTTCGAAATTTTTCAACCAATCATTTTTTGATATTCTACAATATTTTAGTACTAAAAAAATACGTCAGATGCCATTTCAAGAATCAAAATCGAATCTAATTTTCAAAACTTACAGCTTTTCAATTATTAAAATTACGTTATTTTTAGCATATTTACTTTATATTTTTAAAATAACTTTCAGGCTAATACACCGATGGACTTAAAAATCTCATCAGCTATTCTCCTTTAAAAACTGCGTCAAATACCGTTAATTGGATCAAAATCAGTCAATCAGGATTTATTAATGATGAAAATATTTGAAAAAAATGTTTTTTGACATTGCTACGAAATTTTTCAACCTGTCGCTTATTTAGCTTAAGCAATATTTAAATCTCAAAAATTGAGTTGAATGTCATTCGAAAGATCAAATTCAATCAGCGTTTCCAAAATATACAACTTTTCAAAAATCAATATACTGCCACTTTAACAAAATAGATGTTTGAACTGAAAAAGTCTATGTTTATAGTTTTTACTCTTTTGAGATTAAAATACCTTAATTTAGCGGGAAGTTTCAGGGATTCAGTAGGGTCAACCGCATACACATTTTTTTTTCGAAATGAACTTAAGCAGTTGGTCCAAAACACCGTTATTGCGAAACTGGGCTTTTCGGGCGAGCAGAGTATTCAGCTAGAGTTGAAATTAAGTGGGCTTAGAAGCCCACTCTAAGAGTGTCTCCTGTGAGACCAAACCTCGGCTTAGAGCAATATCTTGATAAGTGGGAAAGAAAGTGGTATCAGGATTTCGATTCGTTAATAACTCTTGTCCGGCGTCTCGAGTGTTGGTGGGCCGAAACAGTGGGCTGAGTCGTCCGCGGCGGTGGCGACGCTGGAGTGTGCGTGTAAATTGTGTATGTAGGCTGTGATGGAATCATCAGGATCGGATAGGACGTGACGTGACCTTGTTACTTTTTCGTCGGTGTTCGCGACCGGGACGTAATCCGCCGCGGCTTTCGCCACAGGGTTTGGGCACAGTTTACTGGTGACTAACAGTAGTCAATCTACATACATATGATATTCGAACAACGCACACATACGCGCGCAACGGACGCGATATCTCGGAATGGTTCGGGACAGTTTGTTCCGCACCAGTCCGAGATATCGCGTCCGTGAGAGGTGTCTATGTGTGCTATGCTCGAATATCACTTGTATGTAATATTGACTTCTGTTAGTCACTAAGTATTCTGTGGTTTGGGTGTCTCGTCGCCTTTTCAAAGTGACGTTGTAACGTCTCTTTGAAGCATTTTTGTAGTGTCGGTATTTCTAGGTATTTGTGAAGTTCTACTTATATTGCGGATGTACCATGGGTCGCCGGTAGCCACGCGCATGAATTTGTTTTTACTACCTGTTGTCGGTGTGTGGGGTGTGGGCGAGTATGCGCGAAGACTATACTAGCGTATGTCACACCAGTCTAATTACAGTTTTGTAAAGTACATATCACTTTATGCTTAAGTGACATATTACTTTTCCTGTTTATGAGATAATAAAGGCAATTTAATTTGAATTTCACCTTATTTCTGACGTTTTCTAAGTAAGACTTGAATGTAATTTATGTAGTGTTACCCCTAGGTATTTGAATTTGATGTCTTCGTACTATTTTAGTGTAAATAATTGTTGCCAACATTAATCCTTTTCTATCAATCTTAATATTTTACATCTACCGACCATAGTTAACGCTTACAATCACAACATATTTATTGGCAGTTTAAGGTTTTAGTCTTGATGAGGTAGAAAAATGTGAAACTGGTTAGCTACTTAAACTTGATTAAACATTAATAATTTTTTATTATTTCATTTATTAAAATAAT
The DNA here is from genome assembly GCA_036924255.1 of Apodemia mormo. Lineage (NCBI taxonomy): Eukaryota > Metazoa > Arthropoda > Insecta > Lepidoptera > Riodinidae > Apodemia > Apodemia mormo. The sequence continues at coordinate 35,101,229 of JAUPFN010000003.1, read as the reverse complement.
AATAGATAAAAAATGTTTCGCTATTGTAATTATTGCAAAGCAATGAATTAGTAAACACAACAATTTTTAGATTATTGATCCCGTTTTCTTTGTCTGATTAAACTCTAAGAAGTCACATAGTGGTTAGTTTTAAAGCTATGAAAGAAGATAGAATATTAATAATTAATTCATAAAAACATTGGAGCCCACTTTGTGATCCTATGGTATAAAATACACTGTACCTAGTGTATTTTCAATATTGTATTTAAAACCTTATTGCCTTTGTAATAAGAATTTTAAACTAACGTGTTATATTACCGTGTTTTAGGAAAGTGAATAATAATATAAACATGATAAATATTCACGGGAGAAATTACACTGACTGATCTAACCCCAAAGTAAGCAAATTATTTGCTTGTGTTATGGGTGTTAGTCAACAATACTAATACATAGAAATACATATATAAATACCAGAATATATATAATAAACACCCAAACCCGGAAATACAAACATTTATGCTCATCACACAAATGCTTGTCCCCGTCGGGGATCCAACCCGAGCCCAATTGATTGCGTAGTCAGGGTCGCTAACCGCTCGACCAACGGGGCGGAATCGTCAAATATGCATATAAGTACCGACTGAGTGATTTTAAATGGCTTTAGGGAAGAAATGAGCGAAATCATTAAGTGAAGTAGAAGCCTTTTTAAGGACTATTTTGAGTTTTTGTAGTGCTTCTATAATCCCAGTAAAATAATTTTGCTGCTACTTCATGTGCAAATATTATGGAGAATTGTTTAATGGGGTTTGTGTTGCACTATAAGAACTCAAAATAGTCATTGAAAAGGCTTATATTTCACTTCTCTCTCAAAATCACCCAGTGGCCAGTATTTATACTCCAGTAAAATAGTTTAAATCAAAATTTTGTCACTCTTTGCATTTCGGATATAGTGTAGTTTTAATAATATAAAAACGTTATGTTAATGTTTTTTCGGCATCGGCAACCACCAGAAAAAGTTGTTAAAATATATTTTTATGCAATTACTCAGAAATTTTAAAAGACAAAAAATATTTTGAATAAATTGTAAAGAATTTATAATTTTACATCAAAAAGACTTTCTCCTCCGGTTAAATTGAACCGAGTTAGAAAGGTTTTTAAATTTGAGGGAAAAACGTATTTTTTTATTGTAATTGATAATAAAGTCTTTAATTTATTCGTGTTTTATTTTTACGGATAAAGATTTTTCCCTTAAACTTCAAAACCTCGAACTCGATTAATTTTTACCGGTGAAGAAAAAGTCAAAATACTTTCGTGATGTACAATTATAAGCCCTACACATTTTATTCACAATTTTATAGTCAAACTTTTACCATTTTTAAATAATTGCGAAAAAAATGTTTTATTTATTTTACTCTTGCCGGTGGTTGGTGGTAACCGCAGATTATATGAATACTAATAGACAAGCCATTGGAAAAGAAACGTATCATATGAGCAAATGATATATGAGCAAACGCTCTTATTACTGTCAAAAATTTCATACATTTGTAGGTTATATTGTGGAAAAATAGAAACAAACCATATTGTACTGTTTTATCTGACCAAGTGAGATGACAAGGTTTAAAAATTACCTTTGAAATGATTTTATTTCATCAGTAATTATTAAATCATAACTCTGTATTTCTGTGTGTAAACGTAAGCTACGCTGACAAACTAAGAAATTGTCTTTAAAGGCGTATCTATTTAATCCGTGGTGGTAACCCAAAATCTTTTACATATAGTTTTTATATCATTAATACTACATTATACCTATTCAAAATGCAAAAAAGAGGGAATGATTTAAAAACTTTATTTTACTGGAGGTATAATCAGCGAAATCAGTACAAGTATTATTAGTTATTTAAGTAGTAATTTAATTAGAATTAGTTAGTTAAGTAGTAGGTAGTTAAGGTGACCCTTATAGACAGTATATACGTCCCGCTTTTGGCGTGATTGTTCCGCTTTTAGGCGGGTCTTTAGACGTTTCGCACCGTGAGCGATTCGGACCGCGGTGTGAATTGCCCGGCACGATAAAGGGACGTATATAGTGTGATAGCCCTTTATCCCCTCTCGAACAAGAAAGTTCCCGTTTTAACCTAAAGGGCGTGTTTTTAAAGATATAAGGGCTTTTCCAACCCTTCAACTTGGAAATTAAGTGTAGTGGCGCCATCTGTTGTCGAGTATTTGAACTTAATTCGGAACAACGATTATTTGGATTGCATTTCGAAAGGCGTTGCGAGCAAATGCAGTCTGTGTAGTAATTGCGCGAAATTTAAAATTCCAATTTCAATAAAGTCTTAAATTACATTTGTTATATTTCAAGTACCACGTAATCTCATATCAACTCCCGAGCGAAGCCGGGCATCATAGCTAGTAAGGATATCTTTTACTTTTCAGTGGTCGTTTTGTTTAACGACCATATCATTACGCTGTAATTATATAGAATTGGACATTGTTAATGTAATTATTTTATTCGTATTATCGTAATTTCAACCAATTTAGAGCAACAATGACTTAGCATTAAACAAGTTATAGATTAAGCGACCCGTTTTTGCTATGAATATTTTACATTAATTTTAAATCATTACTAGGTATCTTTGTTTTGGTGAAATAAAAAGTAAGAAACGGTGAAATAAAAAGTAAGAAATTATTTCCATTTAAAATATTATCTACAGTAATTCTGTCATAATCTATACCTCAGAATATAACGTCTTAATTCCTGTAAGATAAGACATGCTCATTCATTTCAAGGACCGACTCATTTGTCGTTGGACGGAGCGACCCTGCCTACATAATCGGTAAACGGCGAGGCTCGGGTTCAAATCCCGACCGCGACAAACATATATATGACGAGGATAGATGTTTGTTATTCTATTGTGTATTATTTAAGTTCTATTATGTTCTATTTAAGTTCTATCAATCAATAACTATTGTATAATTCACGGATTATAAGAAAAATATGATTTCCTAATATTCTGGTATTTCGTTGTAATATTCAGAGCAATGTGCAGTGGCGTAATAATAGGGTGGCAGGGCTGGCAAAATACCACGGGCCCCCGACCCAAGAGGGCCCCGGCCTAAGAGGCCGTGAGCTCAAAAATATTTTTTTACATTGTATATGTAATTGTGTACGCTGAAAATCTCGAAGTTCATTAAAATTAAACTGAGTACAACCGTTGTACTACTACATAACGATTTTTACTGATAGGGCTCCATCAAAAGAATTTGCCACGGGCCCCAGATGGTATAGTTACGCCACTGGCAATGTGTATCGTCTATTATTATAAAAAAAAAACATTTAAAATATGTTAAGGAGTGTTTTATCTCTAATATATATCTAGTTGGATCGTTATTATAAATTAAGACACAATTCACCTATAGACACTAAAGATCAATGGTGCGTTTTTATACGTGTAGCAATAATGTTACGCCGCATATGGCATATGATCGTCAATGGTATACGATAAATTCTATTATGATAGTAATAAATAAGATGATGGTACCAAAACCTGGTGGTATGTAGCAGAATTTTATCACCTAGTTACCAATACACGATGCTAATAATAATAGATTATAAGTACAAGATAAATGATGCTGAAATTGAGTAATAATAATTTTATTATTATAAAAATATTGTCTGTATTTAAAAAAACTTGTGCTAATTTGTGTTATTTATTTATTTATTATTTATTTATTTATTTATTAAAACTCTTTATTGCACAAAATATACAACAGGCGAACTTAACGTCTATGGATATTCTCTTCCAGTTAACCTTCATTTGTAATAAGTGTTTTTTTTTTCAGATCCGGAAAGAAAGTGTAGTACATTTTATTATAAATAAAAAGCGTGATTAAAATTTTTCATGTCTTTTTATTTTTAAACCACTACCACTCATAAAAGTAGGTATAAACCGAATGGGAGATAACACAATATAACTAATACAGATAATGGAGCCGATGATGTGATTGGCCTTGTTGTAAACAAGGCCAATCACATCATATTTTTTATATTATATATTTTTTATATTATATGATAGCAATCAAGCATATGGCTCTTCTAGTTGAAAGAGACAATCATCGCCTATAGACACCAAAGATGTTAAATGTCGCTATCCGTGTGGTAAGATGATAATGTCACTTGCATAAGTTAACCGGCTACCTTATTCTCGAAACTTCACAGTGGTAATGACACGTTCGGCAATTTGACCATTTGTTTCAAGATTTGAGTATTGATTTTAAAAACCACGTAATTATGGACGAAACAGCTATATGATAATAATCAGCGACGCAGAGATAACATTTGGAAAGAAATACGCAAATGCGTTGCGATGCAGCCCGCTCCGCCTCATAGCGGCCCGTCCCAGTGTGATCGACCTTTAACTGTATTAATAAAATCTTCCATTTATTTTACGGCCAAATTCGCGATTAAATTATATTAAAAAGCATCGGTCCTTAAATATTTTTTCTGGTATGAAATTCTATACAATGAAGATGTGTTATTATCATCGGTCATCACGTCTTTTTATCACTATGTTAGCACGTGACAACGTGATTGAATGAAAAAACTAAAAACTTGTCACTTTATTGATAAAGAAATATTTCTAAGATTGCCCAACAAATGAGGTCAAAGTGCAATTAGCTTTTAATTGGTTAAAGCGTTAGAAGCCATTTTCATAATAATGTTAGAAACACGCGCCATTTTCATAGCATATAAATCCGTGAGTAGTTCTGATAGGAAACAAGTTAATGTCACTACCAAGGTATCAAAGACGTAGTTAAGTGATGTTTAACGAGTTAATAGACATAAAGAAGAAAAGGACAAGGAAATCGGCTGTTTTAAAATTGCGTGCGCAAATTTATCCGCTACCCTGACGTTAAACGCGCCAACGCCAAAGGTTCGCTAATAGCGGCGGAATAGGTAAAATTATAGAAGGCTGACTATATGATGATTGATGATGATTACTAAAATCATGATGGTTGTGATATTTTACAGACTCTCACAAGCTCTTTAGCAAGAAGGTAATCCTGAAGTCACGATTTCGTTCAAGAGTTGAAGTAATAAGGATATTCATAACGCCATGGCCCTGGAATGACATAGAATAGGAATTTTTCAATATATTGGCTCGGGCCGAATCGGCATCGTCTGTCTTTTCGTAGTTCAAAAAGCGAATGAAGCCTTGAAATATCACAACTATTGTGATTTGTAGGTAGGTTTACTAACATATCGTACCTTTGGTAGAACAAGGGCACAATTGTCAAAAATTGCGAAAATGAGTTAAGTATGCAGAAATGCTTTAAAGATTCCCTGTTAACTGGAGAGACAAATACATTCATGTAGTTCCTTAAAAAACCGCCAGGCGAAAATAGTGGCTTTGTCTTATTGACACTTTTTATAATCTCTTGGCGCAAAATTGTCTCATTGGTCAGTTGTAGACATGGGTAACTCAGCGAAATTCCTTGCGTTAACTCAGTAACTCAAGCGCAGTGTACTGCGCCGACTCATTGCGCTAACTCAAAATTGCGCCATGGGGCAACAAATCTGACGCAGCTTGCGGGTAAAGGGAAGTGAGCAGCGAGCGAAACGTGCGCCGTGCGCCGCACTACAGATTCATAACACAAACAGCGCACAGCGCAAGAATTGCGTTGGTTCATTGGTAACTCAACGAGTGAGTCGCGACACATGAGAGTCATGACTCATGATAATTGTGCACATGAATGAGAGTTTACTGCGTATAATCTCTAAATAGTCTGTACTCTGTGGTATAACTAGGCTGCGCCGTGCGCGAATAAGTGAATAAGTGAGTTGACACACCCGCTCAGTGAATTGAGTTAGCGCAATTGCGCGGCGCAGCGCAGTGTTACACATGTCTAGTCAGTTGCGCCGTCGGTGGATGGCAGCACTTGGAGCGCTAACGCCGTAAAGGCAAATATGCCCTACAATGTTTTTGATTTTGAAGCGACAAGGCCACATCTGTTTTATACTTGCGCCTATCAAATATAGTCATAATTAAACAATAATAATTTGCTTTTTGGTGGAACAAGGGCACAAATGTACCCCTACCTTAAACACCTATTTAATTAAAAAAACTGTCAGTTTTTAATTCTTGTTAACTGCATGGTTAAAAAGAATATAGAATGTAGTTTATGTCATGCAAGGAAGAACAACATAAGAGCAATACAAACAGAGCTAGACCACATTGAATACAAGAAATATCTTAAAATGGCTCTCCTAAAAAATTGCAAAAACTGCAATTGTGCCCTTGTTCTACCAAAGGTGCAATATGTAGGTGAAGAGATGTCTGTCCAAGATGCCTGAAATGCCTAATTTTTCAAAGAAAATGCGTATTTAAGATAAATCGAAAACGAATCATAATTGTATTATTCTTATGCTGCGGCCACACTTGCGTCTATCGTCAAAAACCTTCGCGCAATGCCGCGATACATTCAGATGTGACTGGCTGTTGTCGTAAACATTCGGGTGCGTGTACCTTGTCTGCGGTTGGCGGTACGTCAAAGGGTTTTAGCGCGCTAATATCTTCTGGACGATACATGTAGGTGCGGCCGAAGGTTTATTGGCAAAAAGAAAGTAAAGTCCCACTTCAGTCCTCGCTTCGATCCTGCCCTCTCTAATCAGTGCGTGTGCGTTATCGATGTTAGCACACACGTTATATTCGAAATGCGACTAAAGTCGCGAAATTTTTAAATACCTGTCTGTTTCCGACCAGCGCCGGCCGCACACTTGTCTAAACCTTAAAATGGCTGTCAAATACGCCAAATGCCTGTCAGATGATAACCCTATTCGAAGATGGTAGAATTATGTAACCACGCCCGGGTAGAGGTTACTGCTTTGTCTATTCCTGTCCTTTGTGTCATAACTACGTTGCTTGTCGATATCTAATTTTGGCTTTAGAGGAGGGTAAGTGGCAAAAATACACTTGATTTTTGTTTCACTTATAGCAAAGCTTCATTAACATCATTAGTGATAATCATGTCGTAGTTACAAGAGTGACGAGCGGAGCAGATTTGAGCTTGTGTTGCTCTTCTGATAAACTTAGTTCAAAAAAAACTCCAGAGGTTTTTAAATAAACGCAATTGGATATAATTGTAGTACCTGGCAGCCTTTATATTTCTTTGTCTGACAGAAGAAATGAAAACTTAACTGTTTTTTAAATAATATATTAATAACGCTGGACAAATCACACGATCCTATTATACTAGTCAACAATACTAATACATAGAAATACGTACGTAGTATTGAAATGTGTGTAATAAACACCCAAACACAGAAAGCCGAATCTCTATTACTCATAATACTGGATTATGCAGACGTATGCTTTGTTAATCTCACCAAAGAGCAGCTAAATAAACTTGAGCGTCTCCAGAATATGTGTATTAGATTCATATTTAGCCTACGTAAATATGATCATGTTTCCAAGTTTCGTTCTCAACTCAAGTGGCTTCCTATTAAACTTCGCCATGATGCCCATATTCTCATTTTATTATACTGCGTGCTGTTTGATCCAATTACTCCTAATTACTTAAAGGAACGATTTGAATTTTTTGACAGTGAGGTTATGAAACTGCGTTCAAGTGAAAATCTTTTCTTGCGTATGCCTGCACACAATTCATATCCTTATGAACATTCTTTTACTGTTCAAGCCGTTAAGCTATGGAACAAGCTTTCTGCTAACATTAGACGTGCGAAATCATTAAATGCTTTTAAAACTTTAGTTAAAACATATTATTTGAAGTTAAAATTAATAGATTAGACAATATTATTTAAGATTTTTCTGTTGTGTATTTTTGTTATTTGTGCACTTTCTTAGCGTATATTTACTGTGTGTCAATGTGTTTTTATGTTCTCATTTTTTATTTCCGAATATACATTATATATGTATAGATATAAAATAGGTAAATAGTCATAAGGTAATATAATAGTATTTATATCTGTTTGGCTAGCCTACAGTACCTTAAAATTTTATCCTTACCAACAAAAGGCTGTCTGGAAGAGATCGCTCTTTTGGCGATAGGGCCGCCTTTGTGTACTACTATTATATAGAAATTAATTTTACTGAACATGTATTTTTAAATTGTGTCTGTGCACAATAAAGAGTTTCATTCATTCATTCATTCAAACACAGAAATACAAACATTTATTTTCATCTCGTAAATACCTGTGCTGCCGTGAATTGAACCTGAACCCCATCGATTGCGTAATCAGTTTCACTAGCCACACGATCAACGGGACGGTCAAATTTTAAGAATATTATTTTCATTGCCTTTGACGAGAATGTTCTAGAAGTTGCTAAAAAATGTTCCTTTTTATGTAGGGAACATTTATACGTTACACATCTTTTCATATTTGTAACCAACTACATTAATATTATGGTCAATGTCAAGGTCCATTGTTATCTCTGAGCATTTTTTTTAATTGACAATAAACTATAAGGTAGGTAACGATGACATGTTTAATAAAATACAAAAATAATTATGTAACTTATATTTTTAATAATTAATAGGAACATGATACTTATATAAATTAGACTACAATTAGAAAGTAATACTGAAAGGTAAGGCATTTATAAGTAGTTTATTACATGATTAAATGCAAAACAATACATCTATCTGTGCATCACTCCAGTTAATACTAGTGAAACTAATGAAATACTCTTATCAGCCTATAATAAACTGTACAATATATAACTTAACCTTACATAAAAAGGTTAAAGATAAAGCTCGCTACAGATTCACGAGCTGCCTTGGTGACTGAATATTCTGTTACTAAGATATGAAACCAATATGCTATCTTAATATAAAGAAATTGATTCAGTCATTATGTATATAGAGTTTATTTCTCTCTTGCATACTGTTTTCCATTCTTATCCTGTGTTTTCGCTATTCTGGTATGTCACTTAATTTCATGCCTCCAGGACGTCTGTACATACGTTCATGCATTGGCAGCTCTCCGACTATGAATTTTTCTAAGGCTTTTGCAGCCATTCTTGAGTGACCTGAACTTCTGAATGCGGTACTGGCGTCTCCACCCGCGTACTCTAACATTATATCAGCTCCTCCAGGATGCTATAACAAAAAAAGCAGTATATTATTTTCTGTAAAATTGACTGGCCAGGAGTCTTGTACGGTTGTGGGGCTCAAAATCAGAGACATCTTAAGAACTCGAAGTCTGCTAGTGTGTTAGCAGCTCAGTACCTTGGATGGTATGTAATACTGACAGCCTTGCTCGCAATCTCGCAAGAAATAAGCGATGGACTTCACAAGTTAAAGCAATGTTGATAAACGTCTTATAAAGATCTGTTCTCTCTGCTTACCCCGTAAGAGAGGTGGTGTAACTTTTTGATTTTGAAACCATAATTAGGAATGACAATCATTGTTTGATATACTTTTGCTTATATGCAATAAATAATAGTTTAAAAAAACTAAAAAACACGCTTTTTATAGAAAACCGAACTAAAAAATAGAAAATAAATTTTAATAAATTTAAATTAAGAATAGTGTTAAAAATTTCAATAATTATAAATTAATAATAGTGTGAATAAAAAAAAATATTTTTTTTAAAAAAAAGCGTGGGGTGCATGGTGTCAATAGTTATAAATATTTTATTGACACATATGAGTAGAGTGATTTTATCATTTCGGTAATATCTTAAAAAGCACCCCACGCTTTTTTTAAAATAAAATTATTTTTTTTTATTCACACTATTATTAATTTATAATTATTGAAATTTTTAACACTATTCTTAATTTAAATTTATTAAAATTTATTTTCTATTTTTTAGTTCGGTTTTCTATAAAAAGCGTGTTTTTTAGTTTTTTTAAACTATTATTTATTTTCTATTTATAATAGCTTGTTTTTTTTAATTTTAAACTATTGCACGACTCATGATGCGAAGCATCAGAGAGTGCTTTACGATCGAATTTTTTTTTTCATATATACATATCTTCACGCCAGATCCCTTACGGGGTAGGCAGAGAGAACCGAGTGCCATACATCACGATCCTTGCAGGCTTGTCTAGCTTCCTCCACATTCATCACTCTTTTCATACACACACGCCGGTTGCGAAGACTCTTGATGCCACCTTCGGAAATTTTTTTCGCCTTATTTTGGCAACTATTTTTAGTATTATAGCCTTGTTAGTTAACGGAATCAAGATATTTTGCATACTATTGTCGAGATAATTTAACGGAGATTAATTCTATACTTGCTAAAAATTAATTTAGTGCAATAGAAACGGAAAAAAATATGAAAATAGGTCAAAAAATTTCCTGTCCGTCATGTATGAAACTCCGGAAACACTGTAACTTATGAAAAAATCAATTATTTGAGTTATTTTTTTTAATTCTAATCAGCAATTGTAGATCATCGAATGCGAATGACTAATAAATTCAGTGTCGTTTAATTACAATTAATAAAAAACGAAAACTACAAGACTGTATATCTATATATATCCATGTAAAGTTAACATGGATGGTGATATATCTATATCTATAAATATTGTGTACATTTATTTTGTTTTTTTTTTGTTTTTTTACTCAGTCAATTAAACTCAGTCACAGAGACGGTGGCGGACTCTTCGTGGCTCGTGAAATCTAAGTTATATGCGCAGACACTGTTGCAAACTCTAATGCGCATACCTAGTCGAGTGCTGCGGTAGAAGCACGGAACTACATACACGCTTATAGACATATGTGTGTGTGTGTGTGTGTGTGTCTGTGTGTGTGTGTGTGTGTAAGTGTGCAAGGCGTTCCTGTCGTACTCCCATACAGGACAATACGACGGGGCCAGATATGGGCCATGCTTGGCACAATGCTGTCTATCTCTGGCCCATGCTTGTAAACCCGCTTTGGCCCAGCCTTGGTAGAAGTAGACTCGGTAAGATCCAAGAGCGTCTAGCGAATGTCTTTTGAGCAGAGAGCTATTAGAGTTAATCTCATTATTGAGCGAACTAGCGAACTAGCGACTAGCGAGAAAACTACTAGCGAACGAGTCTGCCGAGCAGAAGGCTCATAGAATTGGTCTCATTGAGGAGCGTTTAGCTAAGGAGTCCGCCGAGCAGAGAGCTCGTGGATTAGTAGTGATATGAAACCGTACAGCAATCGAGTCTGCTCAGCCACGTGAGAACCGCCTAGCGGTAGCGCGTCAGACGTCACAAAGACTTCGTTCAATTATTGAGCGTAATTTTATAACCACCATAAATCAATATGCTAAAGTACCATGTACAATCTGTAAGAAATTATTATATCCAAAACAACAGACGTCATTAGTTAAAGCACGTTTTGATTTTTTTACACGCTTTTTATTAGCTTCACCTGTATGTTTGTATGTTTGTTTGTAACCGACTTCTTTGGGCGCGATTTTGACCCACTTTAAACGGCCAGATTTCGTTCAAACTTTGTAGATTTATCGAGGACCGATGACAATACACTATTTTGATAAAATTATTCCATTTTTAACCGACTTCAAAAAAAAGGAGGAGGTTCTCAATTCGGCTGGTATATTTTTTTTATGTATGTACACCGATTTCTCCGAGGTTTCTGAACCGAATTACGTGATTCTTTTTTGTGTTTGATGCGGAATAGTTTCGAATTGGTCCCATAAAAATTTGATACAGGTAGGCCCAGTAGTTTTTGTTTTATGAGCATTTTTTTATTTATTGTACCTATCTCGATGTCTGAAGTCAAATCTCGCAAGTAAATTTGATACACTTCCCGGTTACCGATTGAGCTGGAATTTTATATACGTATGTTAATTGAATGACAATGAAACCTTATTATGACATGGAGCTGATCTGATGAATCTGGATCGGAAGGTGACCACAGGAACTTAATAATTAAATGGTTAAAAATCGGTTAATAACAAGACTATTGAGTTTGGACTCATTTGAATCATGTTGACGAGCACTTTGGTGCTTGGTGGTGACTAGGATCCTGCAAGGTTCGATGATGAAGCCAGAAGGTGACCATAGGAGCTCAGCAATTAAATAACACAACTCTATCGAGTTTGGACTCGTTTGATTCGTGTTGACGAGCACTTTGGTGCGGGTGGAAACTAGTTATAAAAGGAACTACTCTTAACAAAAGTCTTTGTTCTACGTCTGTCAAGTCGGTCAGTTCAAGAGGTAAAGATATAACTTCTATGTTGTTCCAGTAGGCCTGAGAAGGAACTTTTCTTTTTTTTATGGTAGTCGAGCAAAAAAAAAAATCAAAACGTGCTTTAACTAATGACGTCTGTTGTTTTGGATATAATTTCTTACAGATTGTACATGGTACTTCAGTATATTGATTTATGACGGTTATAAAATTACGCTCAGTAATTGAACGAAGTCTTTGTGACGTCTGACGCGCTACCGCTAGGCGGTTCTCACGTGGCTGAGCAGACTCGATTGCTGTACGGTTTCGTGTCACTACTAATCCACGAGCTCTCTGCTCGGCGGACTCCTTAGCTAAACGTTCCTCAATGAGACCAATTCTATGAGCCTTCTGCTCGGCAGACTCGTTCGCTAGTAGTTCTCTCGCTAGTTGCTAGTTCGCTCAATAATGAGATCAACTCTAATAGCTCTCTGCTCAAAAAACTCATTCGCTAGACGCTCTTGGATCTTACCGAGTCTACTTCTACCAAGGCTGGGCCAAAGCGGGTTTACAAGCATGGGCCAGAGATAGACAGCATTGCGCCAAGCATGGCCTATATCTGGCCCCGTCGTATTGTCCTGTATGGGAGTACGACAGGAACGCCTTGCACACTTACACACACACACACACACACATATGTCTATAAGCGTGTAAGTAGTTCCGTGCTTCTACCGCGGCACTCGACTAGGTATGCGCATTACAGTTTGCAACAGTGTCTGCGCATATAACTTAGATTTCACGAGCCACGAAGAGTCCGCCACCGTCTCTGTGACTGAGTTTAATTGACTGAGTAAAAAAACAAAAAAAAAACAAAATAAATGTACATAATATTTATAGATATAAATATATCACCATCTATGTTAATTTTACATGGATATATATAGATATACAGTCTTGTAGTTTTCGTTTTTTATTAATTGTAATTAAACGACACTGAATTTATTAGCCATTCGCATTCGATGATCTACAATTGCCGATTAGAATTAAAAAAAATAACTCAAATAATTGATTTTTTCATAAGTTACAGTGTTTCCGGAGTTTCATACATGACGGACATGAAAATTTTTTGACCTATTTTCATATTTTTTTCCGTTTCTATTGCACTAAATTAATTTTTAGCAAGTATAGAATTAATCTCCATTAAATTATCTCGACAATAGTATACAAAATATCTTGATTCCGTTAACTAACAAGGCTATAATACTAAAAATAGTTGCCAAAATCTTCAAAAAAAAAAGAGTCTTTGCAACCGGCGTGTGTGTATGAAAAGAGTGATGAATGTGGAGGAAGCGAGACAGACAAGCCTGCAAGGATCGTAATGTATGGCACTCGGTTCTCTCTGCCTACGTCGTAAGGGATCTGGCGTGAAGATATGTATATATGAAAAAAAAAATTCGATCGTAAAGCACTCTCTGATGCTTCGCATCATGAGTCGTGCAATAGTTTAAAACTAAAAAAACAAGTTATTATAAATAAACCAAACTAAAAAGTAGAAAATAAATACTAGTTTAAAAAAACTAAAAAACACGCTTTTTATAGAAAACCGAACTAAAAAATAGAAAATAAATTTTAATAAATTTAAATTAAGAATAGTGTTAAAAATTTCAATAATTATAAATTAATAATAGTGTGAATAAAAAAAAATTATTTAAAAAAAAGCGTGGGGTGTTTTTTAAGATATTACCGAAATGATAATCACTCTACTCATATGTGTCAATAAAATATTTATAACTATTGACACCATGCACCCCACGCTTTTTTTTAAATAATTTTTTTTTATTCACACTATTATTAATTTATAATTATTGAAATTTTTAACACTATTCTTAATTTAAATTTATTAAAATTTATTTTCTATTTTTTAGTTCGGTTTTCTATAAAAAGCGTGTTTTTTAGTTTTTTTAAACTAGTATTTATTTTTGCTCGACTACCATAAAAAAAAGAAAAGTTCCTTCTCAGGCCTACTGGAACAACATGGAAGTTATATCTTTACCTCTTGAACTGACCGACTTGACAAATGTAGAACAAAGACTTTTGTTAAGAGTAGTTCCTTTTATAACTAGTTTCCACCCGCACCAAAGTGCTCGTCAACACGAATCAAACGAGCCCAAACTCGATAGAGTTGTGTTACTTAATTGCTGAGCTCCTATAGTCACCTTCTGGCTTCATGATCGAACCCTGCAGGATCCTAGTTAGCACCAAGCACCAACGTGCTCGTCAACACTAATCAAATGAGCCCAAATTCGATAGAGTTGTGTCATTTAATTGCTGAGCTCCTATGACCATCTTCTAGCTACATCGTTGGACCCTGCAGGATCCTAATCACCACCATGCACCAAAGTGCTCGTCAACATGAATCAAATGAGTCCAAACTCAATAGTCTTGTTATTAACCGATTTTTAACCATTTAATTATTAAGTTGTACTGTGGTCACCTTCCGATTCAGATTCATCAGATCAGCTCCATGTCATAATAAGGTTTCATTGTCATTCAATTAACATACGTATACAAAATTTCAGCTCAATCGGTAACCGGGAAGTGGATCAAATTTACTTGCGAGATTTGATTTCAGACATCGAGATAGGTACAATAAATAAAAAAGTGCTCATAAAACAAAAACTACTGGGCCTACCTGAATCAAATTTTTATGGGACCAATTAGAAACTATTCCGCATCAAACAAAAAAAGAATCACGTAATTCGGTTCAGAAACCTCGGAGAAATCGGTGTACATACATAAAAAAAATATACCAACCGAATTGAGAACCTCCTCCTTTTTTTGAAGTCGGTTAAAAATGGAATAATTTTATCAAATTAGTGTATTGTCATCGGTCCTCGATAAATCTACAAAGTTTGAATGAAATCTGGCCGTTTAAAGTGGGTCAAAATCGCGCCCAAAGAAGTCGGTTACAAACAAACATACAAACATACAAACATACAGGTGAAGCTAATAAAAAGCGTGTAATAAGGTTTCATTGTCATTCAATTAACATACGTATACAAAATTTCAGCTCAATCGGTAACCGGGAAGTGGATCAAATTTACTTGCGAGATTTGATTTCAGACATCGAGATAGGTACAATAAATAAAAAAGTGCTCATAAAACAAAAACTACTGGGCCTACCTGAATCAAATTTTTATGGGACCAATTAGAAACTATTCCGCATCAAACAAAAAAAGAATCACGTAATTCGGTTCAGAAACCTCGGAGAAATCGGTGTACATACATAAAAAAAATATACCAACCGAATTGAGAACCTCCTCCTTTTTTTGAAGTCGGTTAAAAATGGAATAATTTTATCAAATTAGTGTATTGTCATCGGTCCTCGATAAATCTACAAAGTTTGAATGAAATCTGGCCGTTTAAAGTGGGTCAAAATCGCGCCCAAAGAAGTCGGTTACAAACAAACATACAAACATACAAACATACAGGTGAAGCTAATAAAAAGCGTGTAAAAAGAAAAATGAAAACAAAAATGGATAGTTGAAAGTAATGCTATAATTACCTCATCGAAGAATGTCGTTATGTCGTACACGCGATCGTATATGACCACCCAACAGTCTTGGTAAGTGTCGTGGTGAGAAACTTCCGCTAGAGTAATAACTCGATCTTTAGCTTCCTCAGATCCCGGTTCAATGGGATCCGACCACTGATTAGCTTTGGTTTCAACGGTCCATGGGTTCACGAAACGAAGTGCTGCCATTGTCAAAGCCAAAATATCTAGTTCTGGTTCTTGTTTTACTGGTAAAGTTGGCGAAACACTAAGGTCTGGCGGCGTTTGTAGAGTTGCCATTTTGTTTTATTTCACAAAGCTTTCTTCAATATACTTCTTCAGTTCTCTTATTGTACGATATGTACGTTATTATCCCGCAGATAACTGTAAAGAAAAAAATCATTCTGTTAATATAATTTCAGCAAATTTTTTGGTGGTACCTAGTATTGAATGATAAAGAGATCTGCTAAGACCACATACGAATTGATATCATAGGTTATTGACGCAAATTAATTGTCCAAATGATTATTTTATATCAGGAATTGACCTTTTCATAAGTAGAGATGAGCAAAACAACAATTTTCTTAACAAATGTCTAAAGGTTTGAAATTTTAAATATTTATAGGGAGAAAAAGGCTGTATGTTATGAATATTTAATTACCTTTTAATTAATTCACGATAAATCAGATAAGTTATTTGTTATCTTTGTTGATGTTCAAAATCCGGAGAATGACTATCACACCAATTGTCACTATGCCACCACTGTTCGTATTCTAGATTGAAACAATTATTATCACGTAAATGCATGAATGCTTCTATCATTGCCACAATCTAATATTCACTTGTACCGTACATCTATAGTTGCAATTAGTGAATGAGTGAAATGTTGGAGGCACCGCAATATATATATTTACCGGCGCGGCGTTGGCACGTGCCACACTGCCTGATGTAATGTAGAGGTTATCTTACGCATAAAGCGCGCGCGCTCTACTGCTTACGAAAAATATGTATCGAGTTGTACGAATAATTTTGTATGAAAATAATCTTGGAAACTCCCCCAAGTTGGTCTGGGTTTGTTTAGAAGAATCTGATTTTCCCTACTTCGTAAAATGCGAATTATCGGCCGAATGTAGAATTCTACAAAGATTTGCCAGTGTTAATAATACTACCCTGTCTTGGCTCCGTTTTGGACGCTTAACTAACCGGTACACTTATGCGTGTGGGATTATACATATTTCTCGCTACATGGTTGATAATACACTATTAATATTTTTAGTATTGTATACATATATTCCATAGACGTGCTTGCTTGCTGTTTTATGATATAAAAATTTAATTGGAATATACCTTGTTTCAGTTTAAATAACATTAACGATTGGCAAAATCAAAGTTGTGTTTCAAGTAGGTATTAGAAGTGTTGCCTCTAGCTATAATACAGCTTCAAGATCGAGACTACTCTGTGGTAGAGTTGTAAGAGTTCTGTAAGGTTACGCTCGGATCTAATATCACCGCCTTTCCTATTCCTGCCGCAATATATATATATATATATATATATATATATATATATATATATATATATATATATATATATATATATATATATATATATATATATATGTTAACGTAAATACTTGTCACTATGTCATCACGCCCAGTTCCCTTGTGCAATATGCAGAGTAAACCGTACGTCTATAGACTTTCCAGTTCACCACGGTTAACCGGTTTTTCGGTTGGCGAGATGAGTGGCCATCGCCATATTTTATCGACATGTTAACGATTATCGACTATTTCCAGTGATGAACACACTTCACGTGCTCATCAGAGACACGGGAGTGATGAAACATTTTGTATTTTCGAGGAAAACCTCGAATAAACCTCAATTATACTTTTGCCAGTCCAAGTCAAACCCGGGACTTCTTTTTATATTCGTATCATAACATAGCAAACAAGCAGATGGCTCTCTTGATGAAAAGAGAAACCATAGCCTATAGATACCAAATATGATAATGTTGCGTTGCTGTGTAACGAGATGACAATGACACATGCATAAGTTTACCGGCTACCTTACCCTCCAAACCGGAGCACGATAACAAGCATTGACGCTATCGTGGCAGGAATAGGTCAGGCGGTGGTACCAAATACCCAGGCGAGAGGTTGCAGAACTCTACCACGCTACTCATGATGGTAGAGACACGCATGGCCAATCGGTCGATTCTACGATTTGCCTGGCAGAACGGCAGTTGGTCTATTTTTCAAAGGAGCCCGGACCAACACTTTAATCACTGTACCCAATTTATCGGGCCCTGTTGATAATTAAAAGGTGGTGTATAAAAACATGGAGTTTGAATCCCTATAAAATAGATTGACAGAGAGGCTCTGAGTGCTAAGTATGAGTTTTTCTCTTCGCATTCGATCGTGAGCGCGTTTCGAGTTTACTAGGAATTTGTATGTGATTTGTACAGCGCCACCTAGTGGTAAACTGGTTTCTCACGTTTACCACTAGGTGGCGCTGTATAAATCACATACAAATTCCTAGTAAACTCGAAACGCGCTCACGATCGAATGCGAAGAGAAAAACTCACACTTA
The DNA here is from genome assembly GCA_036924255.1 of Apodemia mormo. Lineage (NCBI taxonomy): Eukaryota > Metazoa > Arthropoda > Insecta > Lepidoptera > Riodinidae > Apodemia > Apodemia mormo. Next base: position 35,082,987 of record JAUPFN010000003.1, on the reverse strand, counting down.
GCACTCTGATCTCTGCTGCCCTGCTGATTGGGTAATGTAATAAGAAATAGGGAAGCAGGGCGCGCTGTCGTAGCGGCGCGCTGTCTCAGAGGCGGAAGCGCTGAACTTATTCGTGTCGTGTAGCTATTTTATCAACCGACGAAAAAACTGAGGTTATCAGTTTGACATTTATGTAGGAACTAGGTATGTAATATTATTGGAATTGGATAATATTTGAGTATGATGATCTATTTAGGCATCCAAGCGCGTGTACTAAATTTCGTAAGGGTATGTATGTTTGTTATGTACGTTTACGTTTGTCCACGAATTTCTCGGAAACTGAAAGTCATATTGAGATAATTTTTCGTGATTTAAGTCAGTTATATTCCAACTTAGGGAGCGATCCAAGTTTCGTCAATATCTGTTCATTACTTTTTGAGATATAAGTTGACACTTCATAAATTGATAAGTCGGTATAAATGTTTAAATTGCTTTTATTTACATAAAATGTGAGCTATTTTAAAATAAATAAAAAATGACTTAATGTTTGTAACGATTTTGTTTTCATTATTAATAGATATTAGTTACCTACCTGAGTAACCTAGGTGATGTGATTTTGTTGAATGAAAAACCATTTGTGAGTCAAACGGGGAGCGATTTCTAGTGTAGTTTAATAAGTAGAACCCTAAGTAGATGACAGGATGGGGTGCCCGATACATTAGTGCTATACATTCTCACATGATTGTGTTTAGGATTTTGTCCAAAACTGAAAATCGAACTACTCAACAGTTTAAGTACCTAGGCTTTCGCCTGCCATAGTGCCTAAAATATTTATTTGTTTATTTATAATATAGTCGCCTCTGTGGTCTAGTGGTCGGGTGTCGGAATTGACTCCATGCGGTCCCGGATTTGATTCCCGGGTCAGGTAATTTAAAAATGTGGTTTTTCAGTTTTCTGTTAAAACAACGTTCCCGGGATTTGATAAGTGCCCGGTTGGCGATAGGCTTGCCACCTATCACGTATCTTCGGCTAATCGTTGGTGCACTTGTTGTACCTCTGCCTACCTCTTCAGGGATACGGGCGCGAGTTAAAGTTAAAAAAGTATCTTTTTTTAATAATATATAAATATTTTGTTACTCTAAGTTAAGTTATATTTTTGCAGTACCTAAAAATCATTCTTCTTTATTTAGCAATCAAATCTTTAAAAATCTTCTGATTTATTAGCAATTTAACTAGTAAGTAGCTTTACTGCTCGCCAACTGGTTGATATTATGTACACGTGATCGGGAGTTGATTTTGCCAGCGGCAAAAACATGACAACAACCGGATGGACAGGCCTATTTGTATTAGACCTTAATGTACTACAGATACATTAATAATATTGTTTTTTTTTTCGAAATGAAAGATCTTTGTATATTTTATGGGTAATAATAGATTTAAACAGCTATATATGAAATTAGGATTTGTTCCGTATTCGCCCTTACTTTTTGTCCCAAATTCCATCAATTTCCGTATTTGCCTCACATACGAAATATTTCCTGTTTCGCCCTACATTATATCAGGTCCTAAAAGTACCGTTTACAAATACACAAATTTTTCAAGAACTTCGTCACTTCTGAAACATAAGATTTCCTTCGTGTAAGAAAATAATCAAGTAGGTATACATTTAAAACAATTAACTGAGATTACATAATAAAAATGTCACAAAACTGTTAAATCAAATGGAAAAATTATCCTTTTAGGAAAGGACAAATACACAAATTTTTCAAGAACGTCGTCACTTCCTAAACATAAGATTTCCTTCGTGTAATAAAATAATCAAGTAGGTATACATACAAAACAATTAACTGAGATTACATAATAAAAATGTCACAAAACTGTTAAATCAAATGGAAAAATTAAAGCGTAATAAAAAAATAAAAAACATATAGAACATAAATCTAAAAATGTAAAACGAATAAAAAAACAATATCAAGATTTTACTTAAAAAACAAAAGGCCATATTTTTTCCAAACAAATGCCTAAAGTAAAAGAACTATTTAAGATGGATTGTATTGAATCGTTAATTGTTTTATCCATCTCGATGTCGTCTAGTCTCCTTGCATTTCCTTGTCGTCGGAATCGAGTTTGATTTAAGTCAGCATCATTTTTATAGTTTTTAAACACTTAATAATATTCAATTTTTGTGGTCTAGTGGTCCAGCGGTGGCGTTGAGCAAATGAGGTCCCGGGTTCGATTCCCGGGTCGGGCACTTTAAAAAAAAAGTGTTTTCTCAGTTTTCTGAGAAACACAAAGTTACCCGGGATTGGAAAGTGCCCGGTTGGCGATAGGCTTGCCACCTATCACATTTGTGGGACCAAGTATCTTCGGCTAATCGTGGGTGCACTTGTTGTACTTTTGCCTACCCCTTCGGGGATATGGGCGTGAAGATACATTTTTTTTCAATTTTTCATTTTGTTTCCAGTTTCGCATTATTTACCTGCTATAAACAATGACATTTTTGTTTCTGACTTTACTTAAAATTGTTAATAAAAACGAACCAGGCAAAACAAGCATATAATCTGGGGCGAATCAGAACGAGATTGTAATAATAAGTAGAAAATAATTTTTTAGGACGAAACAGGAATAAAATGTAGGACGAACACGGATTTCTGACGTGGGGCGAAACTTTGTAGGTCGAATGCGGAACAAATCGAAATTAGTCTAATGGGTAACTTATTCGACTTAGATTATGAGGTAGCTGGTTTGATGTCCGGACTTCTGAGGCATGGGGTTGTTAACATACCACCACCAGACGCATAACTGCTAATAAGATTTCGAAAACAACTCAATTTCGAAAAAACTCAATATTTGAGGGCCCACCAAGGGATCGAACCCGGATCTTTAGAATCGGAGTTAAATGGTATATAGTAGTATATAATAATTATTGTATCACCAATGAATGTAACCTGATATTAGTTAAATTCGACTTTCAAGATTGGTTTTCGCCCGTGAAGGCAAAAAAACGAAAGAATAAGCCTGCAAAAACATGGCTTTGTAGAGCCAAGCTTAAAGATGTATCTTTAAGAAAATGGTGATGGCTGGTAAGAGACTTTTGTAGTCATGTTTCAATAAAAATATTTGACTTTATATTTTTAACTGGACTTATAAAGTGATCTTCCCGGTGGTCAAGACTCTAGAGGCTAGCAACATTAACTGCGCAATCGGGTTCGATTCCTGACTGTGACAAGCATTTGTATGATGGGAATACATGTTTGTATGTATCGATGCATTTAGGTGATAGGTGTTAATTAATTTAATTAAATGATTTCTATATTAATATTTTTTTTAATTAAGTTTGGGTGGATGGATGTTTGTTACACAATTACGCCAATAATACTAAACGGATTTTGATCAAATTTGGCACACAGTAGACGATGACCATATGCTACTTTTTATCCCGGAAAAATAAGGTGATCCCGCAGGATTTGCCTAAAACTTGGAGCAGCGGGCTGCTCGCTTCAGCCAATACTTTGTAATTCTTAACAATTTCTTGCTGCGTTTCTCTCAGCAGTTGAATACTTGGGTAAATACAATAATAAATGATAATATGGGATACAAAACAATAATACCAAATAACGCAATAATAAACACACATTGCCAGATTTTCATATATCGAAAACTAATAAATTTCAATCATAAATAAGGGTAAGTTGTTGTTTTGTTTAATAAGATACCGCGGATTTTAGCTTTGATGACGCAGATGTCGGTTAATAAACTTGCGATTACTGTTCCGACAAGACTGATAAGGATAGAGCGTTAAAGCGCGTCATATGTTTTGTTTTGTTATATCAGTGCGGGCCCCTTGTAAAGATTAAGCTCTCTTGTAGCCAAGCAGCGTGTAAATTTTTTTATTGTAAAAGCGATATGTATCACGATCGTAATAAAAGGTTATAGGTTTCTAGGAATAGTGAAAAATTCTGGACATACAGTTGCTGTATGGCTCATTCCACTTGAATCTACAGCTGGAATCCACGTGCGGATCCACGGACACTCTTTTCACCACTCGAATCCACCGTTGGGTGGATCCAAGTGGTATATTTTATTTTATATTCCACCTCCATCCATAATTGTGTGGATCCAAAAATACTAATATTTTTCTATTCCACTTCGATCCACAATTGTGTGGATCCAAAAAGGCTCATTCCGCTTAAATCTACAGCTAGGATATAATTAGTAATAATATCTATACATTAATACGAGGAAGAAAAGCTTTACCCCTTTTTAAGACGACTGAATACAAAAATTGGCACAATTGAAGTTTACATTGTGGAGGACTACAAATACCTAATATTTTTAAATAAGTGCATTAGAAATATATTAAATTAATAAATATAATTATTGCACATACTACATTTATGTGGCATACATGACAGTCGAAGTCAAAATATTTTTATTCAAATTATCCTTTACTGTGTTGATACGGACCACGTTCAGTAGAATAGATCAATTACCTTACTGCTAGGCATCTCGTAAAAGGCGAGAAGAAGCTAATTCGTGTCCTAACGTCGTGATTACTAAATAAATTGAATTCTGCATCATCTCACCCAGGTTTTAGTACCAACGCTTTACATAATTCTACCGAAATAGAGTCGATGCTTGTCCCTGTCGTATTCCGATATTATAGGAAAAGATAGCCGCTAAACTTCGGTAAGTTCTGGCATTTCATCCCTGCCAGTTTCCATACGCATAAAATAACGCCTCCTTAACCCTCTGGTGTCTATATCTCTTCCGATCAGGAGAGGCATTTGGTTGTTTGCTATCCTATAATACAAAAACAATTGAATTAAACGAAATATGAATATTTACATTCGCCAATAATGATGTCAATTGTAATTGTTTTTAAATATCACCATTATTCAGAAAATCAACCAAAAATTATTAAGAATAAGAATTTCTTTAAAGAATAGAACATCTGCCATCCTACCAAGTAGTTAGTAAAAGGTGAATGATACCTAGGTTTGTACGTGTCGTGACTACTAGATGGTAGAGTTCCGCAACGTCTCGCCCGTATCTGGTATCGTCGTTGTAACCCCCGATTTGGAGTGTAAGGTAGCTGATAAATTTACCATCCCGCCACACGGATAGCAACGTACCATTAACATCTTTAGTGTCTTTGAGCGATGGTTTCTCTTTCCATCAGATCTGCTTTTTTGCTCTCTAATGAATTAAAAAAAATCTATGATTATCATCTCGCCGTTTACCTTTTAGGATCGATATAGGAAACTGAAAGCCTTAAAATGCTTTTGATTCGAACAATTTAAACAAGTTCACCTTTGTACCGTTTGGCAGAAAGGGAATTGGTCCTCCTCACTGCTTTTTACCGACATTATAACGAGTTTAAGCTGGTTTCTAGCGATAATCGAGACCGACAACTATACGTGATCATTCGAGTCACGAGAGCTCCAGAGTCCAGACTCTGAACTCCCATCGCTGCTTTTTACCGCCATTGTCACCACTGTTGCTAGCTTCTGCCTACTCGTTCAGGGATATCAGCGTGATGATGTTTTCATTTAATTTAAACAATTATTTCATGTTCTTTGTGGCATTAAATATAAATTATTTTTAATTGAAAGAAGTATTTGATGAGCACGCCACTAGTTGGAATGGCTGATGAAACATCCTTTTCACATTTCGAATATGTGGTTGAATTAAAATTATGTTTGATCGAATCAGTTTGATCATCTATTTTTCCATGTTTAGTATTTTTATAAACAATGATGTAACATTTACTACGATTACACTTTACACTTTATAAATACATGTGTTCATTTATATCGTAGTTTCCCTATTTTGGTACAGGTGACATACCTACATATTATGTTAAACAGTGACACCCAAATGTGCAAAATATGATTTAAAAATTTTGTAAAAAAGAACAAAAACAACGTCTAAATGTGGTTTATTTATTTATATGGTTTCTTTACTTAATGCGGTGGTAGTACAGTAAAGACTAGTTACATTAATCAACACATTAGAAAATATGAACTTAAACTTTGGACTATTTTACCATCCGGCCACCGTCGCTTCTACCACAGTATACTGGAGACTGACAGTAGTCAATCCACATACATGTGATAATCGAGTAACGCATACGTAGACACCTCTCACGGACGCGTAATCTCGGAATGGTTCGGTACAGTTTGTTCCGCACTAGTCCGAGATATCGCGTCTGTGAGAGGTGTCTCTGCGTGCTGTGCTCTAACATTACTTGTATGGAACATTGACTTCTGTAAGTTTCTAAGTATTCTGTGCTTCTACAGTGCCTCTTACTACCATAGACAGCATTATGTGTAAGGGTGACATCATAATGACCGCACCGGGGACACCTTTGCTGCGCTACTGCCAAGACTTCATTCATCTTTACAGATATCAATACAATTAGAACAATGTTTGGAATTCTAAATTAACTAATTATGTAATTACTAGACTACTACTGACACAGCTTCGTCTTCGAGTAGAGTACTTAACATTTCATTGATACGAGTATAAATAAATCATTCCTTTCATTTCTTCCGATATTTTTTCTCCATGTTGGTTAAAAAGTTCCCTTTGAAGAATAGACCATATGCCTTTCTGCTAGAGTAGAGTGGTAGAGTTCCGCAACGTGTCGCCCCAGTATATGGTACCACCGCCTTACCTATTCCTCCCGTAATAGCGTCAGAGCTCAACACTTTCGTGTTTCGGTTTAAAGAGTAAGGTAACACAGCAAGTGGCATCTCCATCCCGACACACAAATATCAACTAAGATTTTTTTAATATTATAAGATGGAAAGAGAAAACCATTGCCTGTAGACACCAAAGATTTTAATTTTACCGACTACCTTACCCTCCAAACTGGTGCACGACAGTGACGAGCAGTGATGCTCATGCGGCAGGAATAGGTAAGGCGGCGGTATCAGACACGGCGAGACAATGCAGAACTCTACCACCTAGTAGCCACGATATTAGTTACTCGCATAGCCAATCAGTCGCCTTTTACGATCTGCCTGGCAGAACGTCAGTTGGCCTATTCTTCAAAGGAGCCCGGGACTAACACGAGGAAATGTATCTATATACTATTATGTTCATCGTCAGTCTGCTGTCAAACTTGATAAGATTTTAATATAATCTGTAATTAAAGTTACGGTCCGACCAGACAGCGGGCGTTCGCTAGTAATAATAAATATTGAAATAATTTGTTAAAAATATACCCTATTCTTATACAATAAGTATACGTTAATATATTGCAGGACGCTAATCTATTTAATCTTATATACCTCCATGATAATTTCTTACGCCTTAGTTAACTCACAAATACAATGTTTAATGTCAATTTAATTAGGTCAGTTACGTAAATATAATGCTTATTAGCCTGTAATATCGATAACACGAGACTGCAGTTCAAAACAAAGATATCAGTGTCATTAATTAGATACCAGACGCAATGATAGGACTTCATCAAAATATTATGCACTGAGTTGTTACTATTCTTATGTAGGTACTGAACGTAATTTTTCATAGCTTCATGCGTAATCTATATATACATATGATAAAATCGTAGGAAAGTCAATGTATGTCCGGGGTAAACTCAAAAAGTACTGCATGGATTTACTTCAAATTTTGCATGAATATTACTAACAGGTCGGGTCAACATATAGCCTACATATTATCACGCTATCATCTATGGGAGAGGAGCTGTGCGGAGTAAACGAAGTCCGTGCGAACGAAGTTGCGGGCAACAGCTAGTGGTGATTAAATAAATAATGACGAAGTTATGAGCATGATGGGCCGATTGTGCGAGGTCCAATAATATTATTTATGTTCGGTCACCCCGTTGGGCAAGTGGTGATCGACTCAGACTTCAGGACCAAACACTTCTGTGATACCTTATATTTCTGCATTTGGATGTTTATTAAAATACTTTGTAGTTCCTAAACTTAAACATAGTGAGTAATAAAACCACATTTCGAAGATAGAAATTGTTTAGTAGCCTAATTAGACCGCTGCGATGGTCGAGTGGTTAGCAAACGTAACTACGAATCGAGGGGGCTCGGCTTCGATTCTCGTCAGGGACAAACATTTGTATGATGAGCATAGATGTTTATATCTTGGGTTAGAGTGTTTATTAAGTATGTAACAGTATTTATATGATTATTATCGTTGAATAACACCCATAACAGAAGCAAATGATTAGCTTACTTTGAGGTTAGATCAATTCGTGTTGTTTGTCCAGCTATATTTATTTATTTATTATTATTATATTATATGTTATTTTTTTGCGGATAAAGGTAGGTAAATTTTCCCTGATCAAAATAAATAATCTTAAATTATATTTCAAATATTACTATGGCAACGCAAAATGGCGGACCAAAAATGGCGACAGATAGACGCGAATTCAAGGCCGCGATGTCTACTTGACGAAGTGATGTACAGTTGGAAATACTCGCTAAATTTTAGTGAAACTGTAGATTAACTATGAGAATTTTAAAATATCACAATATTGTTGATTTATAAATAGAAAATGCACACACACACATACAAACACACACACACACACACATACATACACAACCACAATCTTTACAACAACAATTTACACAACCACAACTTTGACGATCGGACAGGGTTTTTTTACACAATGTATATATATACAGTGTGTAAAAAAACCCTGTCCGATCGTCAAAGACATTATTTGGTAGCTTAATACAAACTTATCTGTGACATTATTTTATGGATATTGATACATACATTTTCAAAATATTTGCTTGATTTAAGGGGAAGTTGCTCAATTTTAGTACTAAAATGAGGCGTTTCAAACTACGATATTTTTATTATTTTAATAAAATAATTATTTTATTAAAGCCTTGGCCGGATATTTATCGTTACCTATTACTTCAACCTCGGAAAAACGTTGAATCTGAAGCTCATTCGTATGATACAATGCCAAAATAAAAATCAGCCAAGTGCGAAATGTACTAGCACACGAAGAATATATATTTTATGAACACACTTTTTAGACGGTTGTATCCATTGGCATTATTAAGTTGCCGAAAAAACATGTTTACTTTTGTAAGGAAGAATACTAATATAATATGTAGCTAAAGGCATACAGTGCCGAAAAAATCCCTTTATTTTATGGGGTTTCTTTATTTTTTTTACCTATACTGTTTTTATTATTTGCTGTTATAGCAAACATATTATTTATCCATTAATTTATATACAGTGAAATCCTATTTTATACAGAAAATTCATTAGACGCAAAGCTTTTAATTAAAAAAGTACAATGGGCGAGTTTATTTCTAGTAACAGTTTTCGTTTATGAAATTTTTAGGTACCCACTCGTAGATAGGTATCTGCATATCGTTCAAGATTATAGTGTAAAAATATATTATGTTGAAAACAAGTTTTTGTATAAAAGTCCCTTTCCATATTATCAACCGTCTTCCCAAAAACAGGAAGGCTCAAATCAATTTAGTTATATGTTTTTTTAAATTTTATGTTTATAATTATATATTTCCACCAAGTGAGCCGTGTGCTTGTTTACTGTAAAAAAAAACACCTCTGAACGATCTAAATAACTAAACAATCTAACAAACAAACTAAACAATAATAACAATCGACTAAAAACAACTTTCATTGAAAAATGTACAAAAAAAATCGTGTAGATAAGTTCAACTGCGATGATGATACTTTGAAATTTAACTAAAAAACTTCCATAGAAAAAAATAAAAATTATAAAACAGATAAATCGTGTAGACACCTATTGCGATGATGATACTTCGAAATTTGATTACGATTTGTGCTGGCTAAAACTGGTTTCAGATAATATGAGTATCTGAATAATATGATAACATCTAATGAATATGAGTGTTATTCAAGATAGGATGTAGGTATTGTTAAAGAATATTTTGTATGCAAATTGCAGTTTTCATTTTACATTGCATAATCTTAATTGTGAAATCAGGTGAGATTAGCAGGAAAATCGACTTGTATAACGTGGCGCCAAATAAAGAAAAATGAAATGAATAAAACACCGGGACTGTGTATCTATTTGATTTGAGTGAGATAGTTTGAGAGTTGATACCTAACGAAAACACACAATATTAACTAAATATACGTATTCGGAAAAATCACACGTAGGCAAGTGGAGAGGGTCAAAACAAATCTCACGTTTTTATACAAAAAATTTAGAAGTGTTTTAAAGAAACTAGGTTGGAACTTTAAAAATAAGTGAATTTTTGGTGCACCAAGCCTGTGTGTGTGTCAAGATTATTACAATATTGAATACAAAAAACCCGACTGCATTTAATCTTGAAAAACTATTAATTGTCTTATATGAAAAAGAAAAAGAAAGAAACAAGTCCAGTACTTTAGAATCATATTAAGTAATAATGAATAAATACACCATAGAAATAATTCTATAATCGATGTAGGTACATATAAAACAATTCATGAATTTTAATTCATCACAGAACGAATAACAGTTGGGGCCTATTTAATATTTAACTATCAAATATTCACAAAGGGCCCCGACTGTTAATTCTTTTTTGTTTTTATGATAACATTTTTTGTTTTCAATATTTTTTTTATTAACAGTGATTTACGAGTACAGTGATCTGAATTGGGGATAGTAGGAACATACGCATCATTTGGAACTTTCGATCTTTAAAACCAGCCAGGCAGTAAATTACACTACTCACACGTGAGAGCGAGACTATTTTTTTATAGCAATAGGCCACCTGATGGAAAGCAGTCACCATTGCCCATGGACATCAGCAACAAAGGGAGCTAGCCGCAAATGCGATGACGATCTTTAAGGAAACTGTTAATCCTCCTCTTAAAAATATCCATGTAATTTGTCAAAGCTCCTTGAAAACACCGTGTGAGTAGATTTTTTTTTGTATCATAAGATAGCAAAAAGCAGATGGGTCTCATGGTGGAAAGAGTCAACCATCGTGTGGCGAGGTCTAATGTCATATGCATAAGTTTACCGGCTACCTTACCCTCCTAATCGGAACACGACAGTGACAGGCACTGACGCTATTGCGGCAGGAATAGGTAAGGCGGTGGTACCAGACCTGGGCGAGACAATGCAGAATTCTAACACCTAGTAATGCTTTTGTGTGTGAAAAGTGAACAGCGGTAGATGATCTAGCTTGAAGGTGGTACGAATAAAATCTCGGCGTGTAGTAAGGAGACGTAAAGTTAATGTAGGTAAGTACTACTAGAAAAGGTTCATCAGAACATTCCCCATTATTGTTGATTGAGATTAATATTGTCAAAGATAGTCTTCAGAAATAGATATTTGATGTTCTAAATAACACATTTTACTACTACATGTCTCACGACATATCCAGATACTAATGTTCCAATCCTATTTTAATCTCTTTGTTTGAGACACACTTTTACCACCTCTGGTCCTAGGTGATCGGTCGCTGAAGTCGGTTTCTGGTGTCGTTTTTATTACATATTTTTCGGTCTAGCCCCTCAAATGATAACGTGTGATAAGCAGATGGCTCTTCTGATTGAAAGAGAAACCATCGCCTACCAATGCCACATCCATAAGTCTACCGGTCACCTTACCTTCCGAACCGGAATACGACAATGATAAGCATTGACGCTATTGCGGCAGGAATAGGTAAGGCGGTGGTACCCAATATCCGAGCGAGTCGTTGCGAACTCTACCACCTAGTAGTCGCGATGGTGGTGACACGTATAGTCAATTGGTCGCCACGTATGATCATCCTGGAAAAACGATAGTTTGTCTTTTATTCAAAGGAGTCCGGGCCAACACGGCGGAATGTCTGGAAATCGAATCCAGAATGTTTGTTTGGGGGCTTGATTTAGCGAATTTTTGCGTGGGGGTATCTTGATTAAACCGAAAGTAGACTTAATCATGGATATCATCAAATTTTCAAGGTTTTCGCTCACGCCCCCGTTTTATATTTATCGTGTGATGACGATAGAAACATAGATAATAACTCACGTGGTGAGAACGTGTAATAATACCTATTTATGAATTATAGTATGTGAAGAATAGTAACCTACGATTTCTACGTTGTAGTATAAATGAAACAAAACGTCATCAATCATCATCAGACGTCATTAAAACAAACAATTCTCATAATTCAATATTTAAACGGTATTTGTGTTTGTAAATATACGAGTACTGTTACGTATAAAGTGCGTCATAATTCATATTCACGAGAAGATGGGTTTTATGCACTGGTATGAAATTTGCCATTTTTATAAAACTAACGATCGCCCTCTGGTTTAAATTCGACCATAGTTGTATGACTTTCGTCATACAATACCATAGAATAAATAATAAAATCTCTTCTATATATGACAATAGACTTATTAAATTGTATACATGTGTGTATACTGTATATTATGATGTTACCATATATAATTTAACTGCCAAATTTCGTTTTCGTGTACTTATCGTAAAAAGGGGTACAAAGTTTTTACTTCACATTATATACGAACATAGATATTTTATAGGTATAAATAATAAAAAACCCAATAAAATAGTTTTGGAAAATAAATAAATATTTAATATACCTACGATCATGTTTAATGTTTTAATTGATAAAAATGTTGATTATGCCGGAGATCAGTATACATTTCCTATTCTCTGATTATGCCTAGTGACTTATTCTATTAAAATATGAAAATATTGAATTCTATTTGTCCTTAAGTGTCTGTATTTTTTTACTTTAAATTGGAACTTTGAACAAGTAGTAAGTACAAATAAAAGTACTGAGCTTATCTGGTAATAGTCAGATTTAGTAGTTTGAAGGTTAACATTGATATTTTATAATTAGATAATGTTTGACCACTGTAAATTTGCGTAGGCGACCGTTTACATCACGTTTTCTTTATCACCTTACACGTTTTCTCTTATTTTAAAGCAATTAATATCTATACATATAATAAAATCGTAGGAAAGTCAAAAATGTACATTGAAATTTTTTTTAAAAGAATACTTGGGGTGTGATCTACAATCGATATCGAAACCAAAAATATAGTTTTTAGAATTTTTGTCTGTTTGTCTGTATGTATGTCCGGGGTAAACTCAAAAAGTACTGCATGGATTTACTTCAAATTTTGCATGAATATTACTAACAGGTCGGGTCAACATATAGGCTACATATTAACACGCTATCACCTACGGGGGAAGAGCAGTGCGGAGTAAAAGAAGTCCGCGCGGACGAAGTCGCAGGCAACAGCTATTTACCAATATATTGACACTCATGACGTAACATGAGAATATATCTATCGGTTACTTGTTAAGCTACAAGTCCTGCTGATGTGTTGGTACGCGAAACCGGTAGGATTTTAAGGAACTTGAAAAAATTAATGAATAAGTGTACATAAATTTTTAAAATATTTGCTTGATTTAATGGGAAAGTCCTTCAAGTTTAGTAAGTACTAAAATGAGGCACTTTAAAATAATAATAATTATTTTATAAATTTTTTTGATAATGTCATTGACCTACCCATATGGTTATAGGTGCCTCTTTCGGATTGGACGGGGTTTTTTACACACTGTATAGTGAAACTAATAGGTATACATGTTTTATAATGGAAATTTAAAAAAACACTGTTGGTTTAATTACTTATTAGTAGGAATTTGAGTAATTTTCAACCGTGGGAGGTGAGATAACCTGTATCGCTTTAACGTTGCGACTATAGTAACCATATTGAGGGCATAGGTCCATCACAAATTTTCATATTCGCTCACTGATTCTTCTTGCCATATCTATACGTATAAATAAAATTGAAGTGTCTGTCTGATTTCAAAATAAGGTTTTTCAAGTGCAGTGTGTTGTTTTTACCATACTAATACCTAAACAACCATTTTTAAAATTTCGCTCTGTCTGTCATTCTGTTTATACGAGATAATTTCTGTTTGTCAGGGATAATTTCTGGAATGGCTGGACCGATTTTGATGGAAGTTTCATTAAAATATAGAAAAGTTTATAGAAAGGACATAGGCTACTTTTTACCCGAGCGAACAAAAGGAAGTAATGATTTTGGATCACTCGGGTTGATCCAATGATTTTGGAGTAACAGCAATTAATTAATAAGTCACTTCTAATAGAAAAAATGGCTAGCAATTGGCATAGTTTAGTTGCTACATTATTACAAAACATATCCTAGTGTTTAAAAGGCAGTGTAAGGAACATTTTTAATTCAAAATGTGTTCACAAATAACATTAAATATGGGAGCTAGAATAGCAAAAGCGAAGGGTATGAACTGAAGTAGGTAAGCATTTTTTTTAAAGTTGGAGGTAACACGGCCCTTTATTGTTAGGGAAAAACAGGGATCCGATATACGTAAAAATGTTAATTGAGTCCAAGCGTTTAGCATTCTTACACATTTTCTGACATATTATGCCACGTTGTATCATGTTTTAATGTGTGTAAAGGCCTTTAGCGCCTCGCCTCGATTGGTTTTTTGTTACCTTTTGTTATATGTATTTAATAATAATAACTAACTGTTGCCCGCGACTTCGTCCGCGCGGACTTCGTTTACTCCGCACAGCTCCTCCCTCGTAGGTGATAGGGTGATAATGATGTAGCCTATATGTTGACCCGACCTGTTAGTAATATTCACGCAAAATTTGAAGTAAATCCATGCAGTACTTTTTGAGTTTACCCCGGACATACATACAGACAAACAGACAAAAATTCTAAAATCTATATTTTTGGCTTCGATATCGATTGTAGATCACGCCCCAAGTATTCTTTAAAAAAAAATATTCAATGTACAGTTTTGACTTTCCTACGATCTTATTATATGTAGAGATGACACGTATGAATACTCATACAATAATGTCGATGGCTATTGTGGTGTCTTTTTATTATTTGATAGGAAGGAAAAATAATTAAACGTTTATTCTGACGGAAATAGGTCACTATAATCGCCTATAAATACCAAAGATGTTCATAATAATAATATCTCTGGACAAATTAGGTACACAAATCGATCTAAAGTAAGTACATTATTTGCTTGTGTTATGGGTGTTAGTCAACGGTAATAATACAGAGAAATACGTATATAAATACTGTTACATATATAATAATCATCCAAACCCAGAAATACAAACGTCTATCCTCATCAAACAAACATTTTTCTGTCGGGAATCGAACCCGAGCTCCATCGATTCGTAGTTGGGTTCAATGACCACTTAACCAACGTGGCGGTCAATTGTTATTTGTGTGGCGGAGTCGAAATGACAATTTGACCGGTAAACTTACCCTCCAAACTGGAACAAATCTATGGTAAGCACCGACACTATTACGGCAGAAATAGGTATGGTGGAGCTATCAAACCTCGTCGATACGTAACAGAACTCTACCACCTACCTACATTAAATTTTACGTGAATTTCGATACACACAAACAAACCAAGTTTTGTCGTATTCATGCAATGACATGATAACCTTCTTTGTACACAATCGCTAGATGCGACTAGTTTGATCCAGTTAACTTTCGATAAGGTTAGTGTCCATAATGAGAACAAGGATGAGAGGAATAAACTGATCGATCTTGTTCGTTGCAGATTTTACACATTTCTTACGATTTTTTTTTATTTCAACTTTGCTTATTGGTACCGCTTGTCAAATAAATTATAACATGCTTTTAATTAATTATTATAAGTATGTTAGATACCAGAAAGTGACAACCATCGCATATAGACATCAAAAATGTTAAAGGTACGTTGCCATCCGTGTGACGGTGTTGATTTACTTACCGTCCACTTTCCCTCCAAACCGGAACACGAAAATGACAAGCATTGACGCTATTGCGTAAGACCAGACCCGACTTTAGCCTATTTAAGGCCTTGAGCACATTAAGATAGGGTCCCTATGATATTAATAAATATTCACTGGACAAATTACACTTACTGATCTAACCCCAAAGTAAGCAAATATTTGCTTGTGTTATGGGTGTTAGTCAACGATACTTATACATAGAAATACATATATAAATACCAGAATATATATAATAAACACCCAAACCCGGAAATACAAACATTTATGCTCGTCACACAAATGCTTGTCCCCGTCGGGGATCGAACCCGAGCCCCGTTGATTGCGTAGTCAGGGTCGCTAACCACTCGACCAACGGGGCGGTCAATCATTGACAGATCAATCAGACAAACATTGACAGAGAATCAGACAAACATTGACAGAACACTATTTTGTTAACATTGATGTTGATTTGCATGCTGAAATCCAAAAAGGCTGAGTTTTGGGCGAGTGCAGAGCAAATTCTAATATGGTATTCTGTCATAGTCGTTCGATTTTTTTGAAATAAATACAGACTTTGGCTATAAATATCTGTTATCATTTGGTGATTTAGTATGAATAATGGCGCCTAGGCTATCGTGGAGCCCTGGGCACGTGTCTAGAATGCCTAGTGGGAAAGAGGGCCTAGGTAAGGCGCTGGTACCCGGGTGAGATTTTGCGGAACTTTACTACCTTTATAAATAATAGCGTATCGTATACTTTCATCATGGTAGTGATTAGCATAGTCAATCTTTCGCCTTTTACGAATTATCTAGCAGAATGGCAAACATTTTCCCGGCGTCGGGACGTGACGACCCCATCGCCCGCTGGTGGAATAATCTTCTTCTGTGAAATTATTCTACCGGTGCAGTCAGTCAATAAAAGTGGTAGTGCTATGCTTAGCTGAATGGGCCGGCACGACCGGGGCAATACCACTACCTCACTTAAAACCAACGTAAAGTAACAGCTTTGCTGTTGCGTTCCGTTTGGTCTGTGAGGTTCCCGGAGGCCCTTTCCCTTTCCCCCCTCCCCCTAACACTATGGAAGTGCGATTCAAAGGTAGTAGTTTACCCCAGGGGGGTACCACTAGCGTTAGCAGTGGAGAATCCCCCTCTGGGCATCCATGTTCAGGAATTTGTCATCAACCTAATCATGGATGCCCAGGCTGCCCTGCGTACTCTGGGGGGGGGGGGGGGGCAAAATCGCGCTCACACACTTCGCTGCTCGGGGCAAACGGAACAAAAATCTTCAGGCATCCCCTACCACACTCCACGTGGACTTTACTAATATTAGGGGTCTTCACTCGAATTTAAATGCCGTCCACCACCACCTTGAGACGGCCAAGCCGGCTTTGTTCTTTTTAACCGAGACGCAGATATCTTCTCCGGCTGATACTTCATATCTCTCCTACCCTGGGTACAAATTTGAGCATTCATTTGTACCCCGGGCGGGAGTTTGTGCTTACGTCAGAGAGGATATCTGTTCTCGACGTCTCAGCAGCCTTGAAGGCAAGGACCTATCCATCCTCTGGCTACGTGTAGACTGCGACGACCATCCCCGCATCTATGCGTGCCTGTACAGGTCCCACAGCGGAAATGCCGAATCAGACCGACTCATAGAACACATCCAAATTGCAACAGATTCCGTGCTGCAGCAGATCCCCTCCGCAGAGATCGTGATCATCGGTGATTTTAACGCCCACCATGCCGAATGGCTCGGTTCACGTACTACCGATCATGCGGGGAGATCTGTTCATGATTTTGCTTTAGCGTATGGTATGACACAGCTGGTTACCTCGCCTACGCGTGTTCCAGATGTGGACCACCATCTTCCTTCCTTGTTAGACCTTCTGCTGACCTCACACCCAGATAGTTATCAGGTTTCTGTAGACGCTCCACTTGGTTCATCGGACCACTGCCTAGTACGGAGCAAAGTGCCGATTTCGCGCTTATCACGGCCTCGTTCTTCAGGCTACCGTCGCGTTTGGCACTACAGGTCAGCAGATTGGGACGGGATGCGGTCTTTTTTTGCATCTTACCCATGGAGGCGTGTGTGCTCCTCACTGGAAGATCCAGATGTCGTTGCTGACTGCGTCGCTGATGTGGTGCTGCAGGGAATGGAACTTTACATTCCGTTTTCTGCTGTACCCGTTGGTGGCAAATCTAAGCCATGGTTTGGTCACCAATGCAAAACGGCTTCACGCCGAAAGCATGAATCCTACCATGCCTGGGCTGCGGCATCGGCATCTCAGGATGTAAACACCAGCACACTCAGAAAGGAGTACAATTATGCCTCTAGGTCTTTTAAAAGAACCATCGCTAAAGCAAAATCCGAGCACATTGGCAGAATTGGCGGGAAGCTAGTTCGCCTTCCTTCGGGAACTCGTGCGTTCTGGTCTCTAGCCAAAGCTGTTCAAGGTAATTTCTGTATGCCCTCTTTTCCACCTTTGCACAAAGATGATGGCTCTCTAGCCCATTCTGCAAAAGAGAAAGCTGATCTCTTAGGCTCATTTTTTGCAGCCAACTCGACTTTGGACGACCAAGGAAATACACCACCTACTATCCCGCGGTGTGATACTTCCATGCCGGAGGTAAAGTTCTTACAAACTACAGTGCGTAAGGCACTCTTTTCCTTGGACGTCCATAAGTCGAGTGGGCCTGATGGCATCTCTCCAATCGTGCTAAAGATGTGTGCTCCAGAGTTGGCACCGGTTTTAACGCATTTGTTCCGACTCTCCTACTCAAAAGGCGTCGTGCCCATAACTTGGAAGACCGCCTTAGTGCACCCAATCCCTAAAAAAGGCGATCGATCGGTCAAGTCCAACTATCGGCCTATAGCGATAACCTCCTTATTCTCCAAAATAATGGAGTCCATTATTAACTGCCAGCTTCTGAGGTATCTTGAGGAGCACCAGCTGATTAGTGACCGCCAGTACGGTTTCCGTCGCGGACGCTCAGCTGGTGATCTTCTGGTTTACTTAACACATAGATGGGCGGAGGCAGTCGAGAATAAAGGAGAGGCATTGGCAGTTAGTTTGGACATAGCGAAGGCCTTTGATCGGGTATGGCACAGGGCACTTCTTTCCAAGCTTCCATCCTATGGGCTTCCTGAGAAATTGTGCAAATGGATCACCAGTTTTCTGACGGATCGGAGTATAAGGGTCGTTGTTGATGGCGCATGCTCTGACCTTAAACTCGTCAATGCTGGTGTTCCTCAAGGTTGTGTGCTATCGCCTACGCTGTTTCTTCTGCACATTAATGACATGTTGCGATCGAGCAGCATTCATTGTTGTGCGGATGACAGTACGGGCGATGCTTTGTACTCTGGCCGCAGCGGAATTTCTCTGGAACACGTCAACGAGTGCCGGAACAAACTAGTGTCAGAAATTGAAGCACAACTTTCTGTTGCTTCGGAGTGGGGTCGATTAAATTTGGTCCAATTCAACCCCATTAAGACACAAGTTTGCGCGTTTACCGCTAAAAAATCACCCTTTGTCGTATCACCTCGTTTTGAAAATACTTCCCTGAAAGCCACAGCCAGTATTGGAATACTTGGAGTCGACATTACGAGTGACGTTCAGTTCCGCGGTCACTTGGAAGGCAAGGCTAAATTAGCCTCTAAAAAGCTGGGAGTTCTCAGTAGGGCCAGGCAGTACTTCACACCGGCCCATCGCTTATTACTTTATAAGGCGCAAATCCGGCCTCATATGGAGTACTGCTCTCATTTATGGGCGGGAGCTCCTCAGTACCAGCTCCTTCCTTTTGATCGAATTCAACGTAGGGCGGCTCGAATTGTCGAGGACGAGACTCTTTCAAATCGGCTTGATTCTTTGGCGTTACGTAGAGATGTGGCATCACTCTGCATCTTTTATCGGCTCTACCATGGGGAATGTTCCGAGGAACTGTTTGGATTAATTCCTGCTGCCGAATTTCACCATCGGACATCGCGACAAAACTCGAAGTTCCATCCTCACCATCTCGATGTCTGGAAATCCACAACCGTGCGATTCTCGAGGCATTTTTTGCCCCGCACCACTCCTTTGTGGAACCAGCTATCGGCAGAAATTTTTCCAAATGGATACGACTTAGGGACCTTCAAGAAAAGAGCTTACTCATTCTTAAAAGGCCGGCAACGCAATTACAAGACCTCTGGTAGTGTGGTTGTCTATGGGCGGCGGTAATCACTTACCATCAGGTGAGCCTCCTGTCCGTTTGCCCCCTCTTCTATAAAAAAAAAAAAAAAAAAAAACATAAATTCTTCAAACCTGATAAATCTGTACGGTCGGAAATAGGATTCGTAGGTAGGTATATTGGTGATGGATATTTTTCGGATTTTTTCAACCTTCGGATATTTTTGCGAATTTGGTTTTAAAAATATTGCATGCACAAAGAGTATGAAATTAGGCATAAGTAATTAATATAAATAGAGATGTGAAAAGAGTTAAATTTACGTATAATAATCCCAATTTCCTTTATATTTAGGACTAGAAATCATCTTACATACCTACACACTAATCTATATTCTATATTAATATTACAAATGCGAAAATTTGGATGTACAGATGGATGGATGTTTGTTACTTAATCACGCATAAACCACTGAACGAATTTGGATGAAATTTGGCACACAGGTATATAGATGATGATCAGAAATAGAACATGGGTTTCTTTTTATCCCGGAAAAATAAGTTGTTCCCGCGGAATTCCCCAAAAACTTTTACAATGCAGCGGGCTGTACGTAGCAGTTACGATTTATATTTATATTAAAAACTAGCTGTCGCCAGCGACTTCGTCCGCGCGGATTTCGTTTACTCCGCGCTGCTCCTCCCCTGTAGGTGATAGAGTGATAATATGTAGCCTATATGTTGATCCGACCTGTTAGTAATATTCATGCAAAATTTGAAGTAAATCCATGCAGTACTTTTTGAGTTTACCCCGAACATACATACAGACAAACAGACAAACAGACAAAAATTCTAAAAACTATATTTTTTGACTTCGATATCGATTGTAGATCACGCCCCAAGTATTCTTTAAAAAAAATATTCAATGTACAGTTTTGACTTTCCTACGATTTTATTATATCTATGTACATATAGATGCGAAAGTTTAGATGTTTGGATGAATGAATGTTTGTTTTTTTTGAAAACGAAAACAGCTGAATCGATTTGGATGGAATTTAGCACATATGTAGATGATGACCTGAAATAGCACTTTTTTATATCACACCTTTTTATATCGGAAAATTAAATAGGTAGTTTCCGTGGGGTTCACCAAATTTTTTATGATGCAGCGTGCTGCAAGGTGCAGTTAGTTTATTACAAATACGAAATTTTGGATGTATGGATGTTTGTTACTCAATTACGCAAAAAACAGCTTGACCGATTTTAATGACATTTTGCACACAGGTAGATGATAAGCAGGAATAGCATTTATGATTTTCCTGCTTATCATCTACCTGATATTTTATTCCGGAAAAATAAGTTGTTCCCGTGGGATTCACACAAAACCTTTATGAGCTGTAGCTTCCAGCTAATTACTTTTACGGCACCAATCTAGCAAGTAGCAAAACAAGTCTTCAAATAACAAATTTTCGGTGTACGATCGGCGGAGATATCGGTCGGATCACATACAGAAAAACAAATTCGTATGAATTAACAATCTACGTCATTTTGGAAGTTTTGCCACATCATGATTATTTTTCCACAACAGTCTTTTTGCAATCACAAGTGGAATGTGATGATTAACATAAACTAAATTGTGATAAAACAATGCTACAGTACACAATCTGTAGTGATAAGTGATGACGGGTCGAGGTCAGACGCTAGTTTCATTTACTGTTTTTTGTTCGTTTCAAAACAAGAAAAAATGTAGTCAGCGGACAGATACATCAATGATGTATCTGTCCGCTTAAAATTAAAATTCCTTAAATGACAGTAACCTACAGTTACCCTCATGGACATACAAATACGACATGCATATACACACATAAACACATGCATATACAGCCTGTTAGGTAAGTCGACCTAAGCGTTGAAGGGGACAATAAGGTATCTAATTCTCATTCCAAATTAATAAAAAAAAATATAATCTTAAATTTTAACCTAATTATCCAATAAATTCATAATTCATACGTTTACCAATACATTTGGGCAAGTAATGCGCATAGATAAATAGGTAGGTAAGTAAATACTGCCTCTTTTTTATATATTTGGAATAAGAATTAGATACCTTATTACCTCCTTCAAGGTTTAGGTCGACTTACCTAACAGGCAGTATATTTATACACTACATATAGCCCAAGTTAATACCAACATTTATATAACAACACACATAGGTTTTTGGTTAAATTGGGAGAGCGATGCATTCTGAAACTAGCATTAATATATATTTTACTACGTGAAGTAAAAACTTTGTGTCCCTTTTTCCGACAATTACGCGCAGGATTATGAAATTTGGCACAGTTAAAATTTACATTGCGGAGGTATGCAGAAACCTAATATTTTTAAATAATATGATAAAAATACATTAAATTAGAAAAATAATAATCTTACACACAATACATTAATGTGACATACCTACACGATAATATGTACACCACATGTACAATGGATTACGATGCGTTTTTTTAATAGATAGAGATTAAAGATGAAGGTTTATATGTATAATAACATTCAATATATTGTGGAGAAATACTGAAATTTTTGAGTTTTCATGTCGTAAATAATTTTTTTTTTGCGCTTACATTGCAAACGCAGGCTAAATCCTACGAGATTTATCAAAATAATGTACTAAGTATTTGTTTTTTAATTAAATATAAATTATTTAATTAAAAAATAAGGGTTGGTGATAGAAGGGTAAAAATTTAGAGTTGTATGTATTTTTCAATTATTTTCAAAAGAAGTTGTCCATAAAATAAAAAAAATATTTTTAGGGGTGAACAACCCTTATCACTTAGGGGTATGAAAAATAGATAGTAGCTGATTTTCAGACGCACTGAATATGCATATAAAATTTCATAAATATCAGTCAAGCCGTTTCGGAGGAGTATGGTAACTAACATTGTGACACGGGAATTTTATATATAAGATTAAACCAGTAAGGCTTTTTTGTATTTGTGTAAACTTCAATCAAAGAAATAAACTAAATAACGGAACAAAAAAATAGTGATAACAAACGTGATTTTGGCGGTTTTTTTATAGATAATGGTACGGAACCCTGACTCGCACTTGGCCAGTTTCTTTAAGTTTAAGCAAACTCAAACTATTAAAAGTGACACTTAAAATACAACGCGTAGTTTTCGGTTGTATGGATATTTAAACTTTTCAATAGTTGATGATGTACTATGCGTTCCAACTGAGAATAGGATCGTGCTTGTTGTTGAATCACAAGTGTAAAATTAGTGACGTCAGGAAAAAATTATTTGTTCAAAAATATTTCTGATCGGTATAATGATCATGAACAAATAACGTTATATTAATATTATTTTTCATATCGTATCTAGGATTGCCACCTTTTAAAAAAATAGGTTTTATTTTCTTTTCTTAGGCTAAAAACAAGTGCAAGATTGAAAAATGAAGTACCTCTGATTTGACTAATAAAATATTTAATAAAAAAATTAGTAAAAAACATCAGTCTAGCTGTTCATCTATATATACAAAAAAGTCGCGTTAGTTACACCACTTATACCTAAGTCAAAAACTAATTTTATTGCGATTTTGGTGCGTTTGGGTAGTCTGTGTCCAAAATGGGCTAAAAAGTATTAAAATATAATATTCAGCAATAAAAAAACAGTAAAATATATCAGTCTAGCTGTTCATCTATATATGTATATATAAAAGTCGTGTTAGTTATTTTAAAACTTATTTTAATACATGGTAACACGATCTGAAGTAAAGTATCTTCACGCCCATATCCCCGAAGGGGTAGGCAGAGGTACAACAAGTGCACCCACGATTAGCCGAAGATACTTGGTCCCACAAATGTGATAGGTGGCAAGCCTATCGCCAACCGGGCACTTACCAATCCCGGGCAACTTTGTGTTTCTCAGAAAACTGAAAAAACACTTTTAATGTGCCCGACCCGAGAATCGAACCCGGGACTTCATGTGGTCAACGCCAACGCTAGACCACTAGACCACAGAGGCGACACGATCTGATGGGAATTAAATAAAAAATATACCAATTAGAATGAAAATATATTTTTTAAAGTATTTCTTCTTTGTTAGTATTTTTTTGCACAACCCTCATCACTTATGAAGTTTTTGCAAAATGCGGAGCAATATGTCATCTTGACTGTCATATTTTCAGTCGGAACCATGAAGCTTTATTATATCTGGAGGCAGCATTTCTAATACCTATTTGAAACACAATTTTAAATACTGCTGTCATCTTCTAAGTCTTACCCTCTCTTTCTAATACAACTGCATAAAAAGAGACGGAAAGACCTCATAGACACAGACATAACGTAAAATATGTGTTTCAAGTGATTAATTAATACGTGTGCTGGCTCCATCTGTACCTAATACTTCATGGTCGGAACGCACAGTACCTATAGTCACAGAATATATGTATAATAGGTAGCTATAGTTACCTACTAGCGATGTCCCTGTGGTTGATATTCGACCACAGAATAAACAATAAAATCCCTTCCAAGTATAACAAGAGACTTTAAGCCAAAAAGAAAATAGTTTACACCTGTGTTATATATACTTGTGTCACATGAATGTGTATAATGTTTATTTTTATTAATTTAATGTATTTTAATAAATATTACATAAAAATATTAAGTTTCTGCAGACAATGTAAGCTTTAACTGTACCAAATTTCAAATTTCTCCGTTCGCGTAATTTTCGCAAAAAAGGCACATTTTTTTACTTTATCTATACATATAATAAAATCGTAGGAAAGTCAATGTATGTCCGGGGTAAACTCAAAAAGTACTGCATGGATTTACTTCAAATTTTGCATGAATATTACTAACAGGTCGGGTCAACATATAGGCTACATATTATCACGTATCACCTACGGGGGAGGAGCTGTGCGGAGTAAACAAAGTCCGCTCGAACGAAGTCGCGGGCAACAGCTAGTGTATTAATAAATAGATAAAGCTGAAAAAATGCTAGGTGATCTGAATATTTGGGGGGTATACGTTCGAGTTCGATTGCTGTCTGATGTAACATTTTCTTAGCGCGCATCACAGTGCATTCACTAAAAATAACCAATAGGAGACTCCCCGCGGGGGGCGCGGCGCGTTACGCTTACGAGTTAATAATGAACAAGCTCACGCGCACGCGTTTCTCAGGTGTGTTGTATAGTGTTAAGGTCAACCGACCTTACATCAGCCACACTTGGCTTTACAAACCTGATTTTATGTTTACGCGACTAAAAGTTACCTCGTCAGCAAAATACACGATATTTTCGTTTAATACTAAAGTCATATTAAAGCATTATTATCATATTTTTTGTATTATTGGATATTACTGGTTCTTTTGTATTATTAGATGTTTGTTATTTAATTACCGCATAAATGACTGCTCGTTTTTGAATGAAATTTTATACAGATTAGAATATGTCTAGACTAAACACGTAGACTGACTAAGAAATCAGTGTAGTAAAGTGAATAGACACTGATTACTAATCCACTCGCACTAATCAATGGCTGTCTTCACCTATTTTTTGCTTAAAGCCCCGTTTTCACTTTGATTAATACGAGTGTGAGTGTTTAATGCAGGTGCTTAGTATTAAGATAACAATACGTGAAGACAGCCGTTGATCAGTGCGAGTGATAAGTAATCAGCATTTATTCACTTTTACTACGCTGATTGCGAATCACTCGCACTGATCAACGGCTATATTCACGTATTTTTGGCTTAATACTAAGCACCTGCATTAAATACTCGCACTCGCACTAATCAAAGTGTAACCGAGGCTAAATCTCTATTTTTGCCATCTCAAAAGTTTGCCACCCAGGACAAGAAATGTGAAAACCCTGAACGAAAACGTTTCGGAGCTTACAAATCGGATATTTGAACAGAGTATTGTTTTTATGTTACACAGTAGAATAAATTATAGTTTTAATACTTTTTAATTCAATTTTATTTATTTTTATTGATTTTTTAACCAAACTACGTCTTAAAAAAACAAAAAAAAAGAATCCTCTTAAATTAAGGAGCTATTATTATCACAAGTTGCGCGCGTGATTTGACAAAAAGACTTAAAATAAAACCCCATCCAGACGCTTTACGGACACCTCCTAAACTAGGGATAATTCCGGAGAAACCCGGACGGATGGCAATTCTACTTTGACGAATAGACCATCTGCCGTTGTTCGCAAAAGCAAGCAAGCAAGCAGCAGTTCGTAAAAGCCAAATGATTGGCTGTAGGTGTCACTAACATCGTGACTACTAGGTAGTAGAGTTTGGCACGTCTCGCCGGGGTATTTGTTCTACTGCCTTACCTATTCCTATCGTAATAGCGTCAATGTTTGTCATTATCGTGTTCCGGTTTAGAGGGAAAGGTAGCCGGTAGACTTATGCAAGTGGCATTAACACCTCGCTATACTAATAACAACGCGCCATTAACGTGTTTGGTATCTACTGGCTATGTTTGTCTGTTTTTATTAGGAGAGCCATCTGCTTGTTTACTATCTTCTATATAAGTCCCGAAAAAACAAACTCCTGGGATTTTGGATCCTCCAAAAACTTTAATCACGCAACGGGCAGTGAGGCAAGTATAATAAATAGGGTTAGATTTTTTTATGTATTTCTTACACACCTATCATAACGGAACATTTTCCAATTCGACAGGATTGCATTTAAAAATGGTTATACATACTAGATAACAATATATTAATAAAGAATTAACTATCAATATGATTAATATTGCATAGATATATATATTTAATTAGTATCAATATTAGTAAGCGGCCCTGAAACTTCTCGCCAAATTGAAGTATTTTAAGCTTACAGGCGCAAAAACTATAATACCTAAGCATAGATTTTTTCAGAGTTAAAAAAATCTAAGGTTTGTTAAAAATTACTGTATTTTTTTGAAAACTTGTAGATATATTTTGAAAACGATGGCCGATTTTGGTCTTCTGAATGTCATTAGACGCAATTTTTGAAATCTAAAATAATGTCTTAGCTAGGTAAGTACGTAATTTATAATTTTTTTATAAATCGTACAAGTTTTTCTTTGGACTATATTTTATATTATAAGATAATAAATAAACGGTTGGCTCTCTTGATGGTAGGAGACAACCATCATCTGTAGACATCAAATATGTTAATAGTGCGTTGCTATTTGTGTGGTGAGGTGTTAATGCCACTTGCATAAGTTTACCGGCTACCTCACCCTCCAAACCGAAACACGACAATGACAAACATTGACGGCTGACGCTACTGGGGTAGGGGAGCCCAGAATAAATGAGTAGTTACTCGAGCGTCGTAGGGACCTATTGGATTTTGTAGACTAAATTATAGGAAAAATAAAAGGTTATATAATGTTTTTTATTTCAATGGTGGGGAAAAAATCTTCAGATAAAAAAAATGTTAAAAAAATCAGTGACATGGAAACACTGAAGCGCGTTAGATTAGGGTATGGTGGTTTAACAGCCTGCTAAAATTTAAAAAATCTAACGATTCACGTGTAGCGTAAAGGAGTGAGAGGGTCACAAGTTGCAAAGAAAATGTTGTCTTGACATTCACGAGCGCGTCTGAATTTTCTTTTATTATGGAGGAATTGATGTAAGAATTACGAAAAAATTATAATCTGACAATTTCCACAAGCCGAAGTTATCTTAATTTTGTTTTTTTCTGTCATACTTAACCCCCTTTATAGAAAGGGCTTATATTTGGTGGAGAGTCTTAACAGTATGCGAGGTACCCCCTCCTATATTAATCTGATGCGCTCGAGTAAATACCAAAATCCCCTCTTGGGCTCCCCTACTACATACTATAGGTAGGGCGGTGGTGTCAAGCGCCCCGGTGAAACGTTACGGGTCTCTACCACCTAGTAGTCACAATGGTAGTGATACGTACCTATAGCCAATCGTTCGACTTTTACGAACTGCCCGGCAGAACGGCAGATGCTCTACTCTTCAAAGGGGGCAGTGACAAACACGGGAATATTAGTCTACATGCTATGTCTAAATATACATATACTACTTGTTTATTGAATTTCATTCGTATCTGATCAGCCGTTTACGCATTATTAAATA
The DNA here is from genome assembly GCA_036924255.1 of Apodemia mormo. Lineage (NCBI taxonomy): Eukaryota > Metazoa > Arthropoda > Insecta > Lepidoptera > Riodinidae > Apodemia > Apodemia mormo. Next base: position 35,054,969 of record JAUPFN010000003.1, on the reverse strand, counting down.
GCAAACAACCAATAATACAATTTTTCGCATTTATATTAGGTTCCAGTATGACAATAACACTTTAATGTTATAAGAAAAGTGATATTTTTCGTCGTGTAAAAATAAAATCAAGTTTGTAAAGCGTCGTTGATGTAATGTCGATTGACCTTAACATTATACAACATTCGACAAACACACCTGCGAACCGCGTGCGCGTGCGCTCGTCCATTAATAACTTGTAACGTGTCGCACCCCCTCCCTCCCCCCGCAGGGAGTCTCCTTAGTGAATGCACTGTGATACGCGTTTAGAAAATGTTACATCAGACGACAGCAATTAAAATCGACGTATGTAGGTACTCCTGAAGTATTTAGTTCACCCAATTTATAACAACTTCATACAGGTGATAATAATCTATATACCTATATATTAATACGTGAAGATATTTATTACCCCTTTTTGCGACGAAAATTGTGCGGACGCGTTTGAAATTTCGCACAGTTAACATTTACATTGCGGAGGACTGCAGAAACTTTTTAAATAATAGGTATATAGGTATTAGAATTAATCTATATTAATATTATATATGCGGAAGTTTGGATGTTTGGATGGATGAATATTTGTTACTCAAACACGCAAAAACTACTAAACGGATTTGAATGAAATTTGGCACACAGGTCATCACCTGGAATAGCACATAGGCTACATTTTATCCCGGAAAAATTAGGTGAACTCGCAGGATTCGCCAAACATTTTTATAAGGCAGCGGGAAGCACGCTACAGCTAGTAAATTAATAAAATAAACGTTTCATACACTACCTCATGTGACACAAAAATGTGGCATGCATGAAGGATGCCATTGTTTGGATTTTGTATGATGAACAAATTACAGTATAATTTAAAAAATATTGATACCTAGTGAACCGAGTAGCTGTGGAACCCTTGCTGTTGTCTTATCATATATCGGACCTTTTGGTCTCATGGATCATCAGAAATATATGACTGAGTAAATCTTTTTTTTAGTTAGTTAGTTATGTATGTTTAGTTAGTTATATTTATAGTAAAAGGCTTACGATGTGTGTCAGTGATACACATCGTAAGCCGCTTAAGAGATGCCTTACACAAAGGCCGACGGAATTTTTATTTGCAAAGGGTTATGATTTACACAGAAAATATGTTTGGGAATATGGTGTTAAGAATCTCCGCAACCAGTGTGTTTGTGAGAAGAGAGCTATTATAGAGAGAACCATGGGCGTACCGAGGGGGGAGGGGGGGGGGGGGCAGGGAGGGGTGCTGCCCCCCCTGGAAGTTGTCAACTTCTCTACTGGTGTAGAGAAAAATATAATAAGATAAAAATATAGACATAAAATGTTACGGCCTAGAACCTGGGTACGCCCATGGAGAGAACGCAAGACTTCTTATACAATCTATAGTGGTGTTGTTATACAATGGTTATTACCTGGTTTTTATAAATAAATACCATGACGCCCATATTTCCAAAAACGTAGGGGGAGACAACTATTGCATCTTGATTATCTAACTTTATTTAGTCCCATGATGGGAACAGATGGCCAACTATCGACAAATCGGGCACATATCCAGTCTTAGGCAACTAATATTTTGCAGAAAAACTGAAAAACTTATTTCGAACAAATTACTTGACATCGTGACTACTAGGTGGTACCTAGTGTTTGCAACGTCTCATCTGGATTTGGTACTGGAATAGTGTCAGTGCTTGTCACCATCGTGTTGCGGTTTGAGGGCAAAATAGCTGTTAAATTTTTATGAGGGCTAAAAGCCACACGGAAAGCAATGCATTATTTAATTTACGTCTTTACGTTTATAGGCGACTAGCTGTAGCGTGCAGCCTGCTGCATTATAAAAGTTTTTGATGAATCCCACGGGATCACCTAATTTTCCGGGATAAAATATGTAAATTACATTCAAATCATGTTAGTGGTTTTTGCGTGGTTGAGTAACAAACATCCATCCAACCATCCATCCAAACATCCAAACTTTCGCATTTATAATATTAAATAATTAATTAATACTTATAGATAGATCTTTCCACCAGTTAGCCATCTGTTTGTTTGCTATTCTGTGATATGAAAATCTGGATAAAGATTAAATAAAATAAATAAATGTACGTTTCCAATTTAAAATGTTGATTTTAAAAGACAAGAAGGAAGTCTCGGCAAAGTGCCTAACTTTTGGTGACATCGCTGTGATGCGCGCTGAGAAAATGTTGCGTCATACAGTCAACGTGCTATTGTCAGGTAAACGGGACTGGATTTGTTATTCTCATGTTTTCGTGTTATCGTATTTAATTAGACCGCCCCCTTTGGTCGAGTGGTTAGCAACCCTGACTACGCAATCAATGGGGCTCGGGTTCGATTGTCGACGGGGACAAGCATTTTGTGTGATGAGCATAAATGTTTCTATTAATGGGTTTGGGTGTGTATTTATTAAATATATTCTAATAATATGTTTTTCTATGTATTAGTATCGTTGACTGACACCCATAACACAAGCAAATAATTTGCTTACTTTGGGGTTAGATCAGTAAGTGTAATATTTGTCCCGTGAATATTTATTTATTTACTTATTTTTATAAAGTTGTAGCGGTGAAACAATCTTCAACGTAACAATGTATAAAGTTCAAGTTAATCCTAAATAGCGCTATAACAGTGATTTATCTTGTAACGTTTTATAAAAGTTTTTACGTTTCTCAGGTGAACTTCAGTCCCTAGATGTTTATTTGTATCTAGGGTAAGTTCGCCTGTTCGCGTTCATCGCCCAGTTCGCCCGAAAGATATTACTCGAAAATAAGCATATTAACACACTAATAAGATCAAAAGTAATTTCTACCAGTACCTGAATGTATAAGAGGCACTGATACACAATAAAAAAGTTTCTTATGAGCAGTCTTTCCAGTTTAGAAAAAAATGAACAACAAAGTAGTGTGAAAGTGCGAAAAGTTTGTAAAAAAAAGTGAGCAGCAGTGCGCTTGCGCAGTAAGTTTCTTATTGTTTTATGTACAGTTTCGGTTATATACTTGTTTCTAGATCTTGATAATAAAGAAAGAAATAAAAACAATTATGAAGTTAATTGATTTTTTTATTGTTAACATTTTAAATGAAGAGTATGCGAATTACTACACCCAATTTAAAAATCTTCCACTTTGCGTCCGCAATGGCCGCAAACTCGTCAATCTATTTTTTAATTGGTTGTTCAATTTTAAGTTATGAAACATGAAAGAAACATTGGGTTATTGTTTGTTTGGACATTATTAGTACCTATGCATATCGACGCTTGAAAGGTAATCTTCACTAATGGACATTGCGTAAACTTTACAGGAGAGTGATTTAAAGTTTAATTAGGAATTATATATAAATAGGTATCAATTAGGAATTTATGGACGCGAACTGGGTAAATGGCCTAATTCTGATATCTGTCAATTTAAAAAAAAACGACTAAATGTTTCGACCAAAACTTTATGTTAAAATTAAATAGATTATATAATCAGTACATCACATTAATTTTTTATTCAAAATTAATGCTAAAACATTTTTTCGCCTTCCAAAGTTGCCAACTCCACTAAGTGGACGCAAACAGGCGAATTGACCCTACATAAAATTCAAAACAATAAGACTGATTTTCAAAATTCTTATACTTTTGACACGCTACTTGTAATAATATAATAATGGCTATATTTTATTTAGGAAATTAATAGTTTTCACGTAGACGAAGTTGCGAAAATCAATTCGAGTATATTAATTGGCTTTGTAAGAACATAATAGTAGGCACAATTTACTAATAATATCCATACTAATAGAAAATCCCTATAACATGTTATAACAGTGCTTGGTCCGGGAACTGAACACGGGACTTCATCGACTGAGTCGAACATTCTAACGACTGGACCAACGGCGCAGTTTTTGGCTGGACCCGAGGTCACCTCCAGATCATTGAGGGTGTGTAATCGACACATTACAAATTTTGTTGATATAATTAAACATGTTTGAGATTCGTCACGTTTTATTAAACAGCACCGACCACGACCTGAAGACCTTTACAGAGAAGTAATTTAAGATAAATAATAATTAATTACTTAGATTGTTTAATATTATTATAAATAATGTAAATACCAATGTAATATTAGTAGGGTCCTTGCCGGATATATAGAATCAATAGCTTTAGTGATCATGATGATGTGTGATGATCGCTGCATTTTGCCGACCCTCCCGCTGAATGTAAATAGCGTAAAAAACCGAATAAAGTATCGCGCATGACATATGACACGCTATTGTCCAAAAAGCTTTCAAATGGATCTGACCAAAAATCAGAACTTGTTCCACGACGCAAAACGGAACTTTTGTCGTGGCATTAGAAGAGATTGATAATAGATAATTCTTCTTGTTGGTCAAACTTCTCTTTTATAGACCTAGTTATACAAAGCGACCTGTAGACGAGTATCGCTTGTTTTATTTGATAACCGGGACGGACAATTTAATGTATTACCTATTTCTGCCGCAAAAGCGTCAGTGCTTGTCACTGGCGTGTTCCAGTTTGGAGGGTAAATTAGCCGGTAAACTTATGCATGTGGCAAAAGACCTCGCCACAAGATAGCAACGCACCATTAACATCTTTGGTGTCTATAGACGTTGGTTGACTCTTTCCATCAGGAGACCAATCTGCTTATTTGCTTTCTTATGATATAAAAAAAACGTTCTCTTTCGAGACATAACATAACCTCGTTAAAACGAGGTTATGTTATGTCTCGAAAGAGAACGTTTAGAAAAGGTAAACCCGGCCCCCGGATCGAACTCGAGACCTCATGATCTTACTGGAATAGGCTAATCACAAGATCACGTGATAGACGTCATGACGCCCAGGTTTGGTAGCAACACCTTACCTTTTCCGGTTTAAAGAGGACGGTAGTCACTATAGTATATTATAATGGCTACTGTCCGGATATGTATATACACACATATAATATATACTTAATACATACACTCTCCATTAAAGAGCAATCTACTTGTTTGCGGTCCTCAATGATATCGAATAATTAAACAATCTAAAGATACAGGAGGGTGAAAGGATCCATCCTCTTTTACTATCTCTAAAACCCTAGATCGGACCTTTATATAAATTTACATGAGATCAAACGGGAAGTATAGGAATGAATAGTATTTCAGCCTCGTGGTCTAGGGGTAGCCCATTCAGCTCAGATCATGAGATCCCGGGTTCGATCAAAGATGTATTGAGGTTTTTTTTAGGTTTTTTTGAGGTTTCTCTCGAAATTCTCAAATCTCAGTAGCAGTTTGGAGTCTGGCGGAGTTGTGTGTTACCACTTCCGTGTCTCGGATGAACACGTAAAACTGTCGGTCCGGAAAAAATGTTTTAGCATTAATTTTGAATAAAAAATTAATGTGATGTACTGATTATATAATCTATTTAATTTTAACATAAAGTTTTGGTCGAAACATTTAGTCGTTTTTTTTTTTAAATTGACAGATGTCAAGAATTAGGCCATTTACCCAGTTCGCGTCCATAAATTCCTAATTGATACCTATTTATATATAATTCCTAATTAAACTTTAAATCACTCTCCTGTAAAGTTTTACGCAATGTCCATTAGTGAAGATTACCTTTCAAGCGTCGATATGCATAGGTACTAATAATGTCCAAACAAACAATAACCCAATGTTTCTTTCATGTTTCATAACTTAAAATTGCACAACCAATTAAAAAATAGATTGACGAGTTTGCGGCCATTGCGGACGCAAAGTGGAAGATTTTTAAATTGGGTGTAGTAATTCGCATACTCTTCATTTAAAATGTTAACAATAATAAAATCAATTAACTTCATAATTGTTTTTATTTCTTTCTTTATTATCAAGATCTAGAAACAAGTATATAACCGAAACTGTACATAAAACAATAAGAAACTTACTGCGCAAGCGCACTGCTGCTCACTTTTTTTTTACAAACTTTTCGCACTTTCCACACTACTTTGTTGTTCATTTTTTTCTAAACTGGAAAGACTGCTCATAAGAAACTTTTTTATTGTGTATCAGTGCCTCTTATACATTCAGGTACTGGTAGAAATTACTTTTGATCTTATTAGTGTGTTAATATGCTTATTTTCGAGTAATATCTTTCGGGCGAACTGGGCGATGAACGCGAACAGGCGAACTTACCCTAGATACAAATAAACATCTAGGGACTGAAGTTCACCTGAGAAACGTAAAAACTTTTATAAAACGTCACAAGATAAATCACTGTTATAGCGCTATTTAGGATTAACTTGAACTTTATACGTTGTTACGTTGAAGATTGTTTCACCGCTACAACTTAATAAAAATAAGTAAATAAATAAATATTCACGGGACAAATATTACACTTACTGATCTAACCCCAAAGTAAGCAAATTATTTGCTTGTGTTATGGGTGTCAGTCAACGATACTAATACATAGAAAAACATATAACATTATTAGAATATATTTAATAAATACACACCCAAACCCATAAATAGAAACATTTATGCTCGTCACACAAAATGCTTGTCCCCGTCGACAATCGAACCCGAGCCCCATTGATTGCGTAGTCAGGGTCGCTAACCACTCGACCAAAGGGGGCGGTCTAATTAAATACGATAACACGAAAACATGAGAATAATTATAATAACAACAAAAACTATATTATATTATTTAACTATATTTATAACATTAGTATGGATATTGTCCTTTTTGTAAGTCAAATGCTAATATTTATTTTTTTCTAATTGATCTCGTAATTAGCTGGTAGAAAAACGTGAGTAAACATAGATTTATAAATGTTGCCCCATCGCCGTTCAAAACAGAATGAGGTAAATTGCATCAGTATTCAGCTACGTACGATTCATCATTATTATTGTTAAGGTTCTTTACGCACGTCCGTTTTTACGTATTTTTCAACCGACTTTTCAAAAAGGAAGTGGTTCCAAATTCGGTTTATTATTTTTTATATTTGTCATCTCAGAACTCAGTATTTTATTAATCGATGTGAAATACTAACAGTATCATCACGCTCGGTTCCCTTGCGGGGTAGACAGAGTAAACCGAACGTCTATAGACTTTCCAGTTCACCGCAATTCACCGGTTTGTCGGTTGGCGAAATAAGTGGTGATCCTCATTACTGCATTACATTGTTGTTGTCGTTGTCGTTGTCGTTGTCGTTGTCGTTGTCGTTGTCGTTGTCGTTGTCGTTGTCGTTGTCGTTGTCGTTGTCGTTGTCGTTGTCGTTGTCGTTGTCGTTGTCGTTGTCGTTGTCGTTGTCGTTGTCGTTGTCGTTGTCGTTGTCGTTGTCGTTGTCGTTTGTCGTTGTCGTTGTCGTTGTCGTTGTCGTTGTCGTTGTCGTTGTCGTTGTCGTTGTCGTTGTCGTCGTGTCGTTCTTCTTCTCTTCTTCTTCTTCTTCTTCTTCTTCTTCATTCTTTTCTTCTTCTTCTCTTCTTCTTCTTCTTCTTCTTCTTCTTCTTCTTTTCTTCTTCTTCTTCTTCTTCTTCTTCTTCTTCTTCTTCTTCTTCTTCTTCTTCTTCTTCTTCTTCTTCTTCTTCTTCTTCTTCTTCTTCTTCTTCTTCTTCTTCTTCTCCTTCTCTTCTTCTTCTTCTTCTTCTTCTTCTTCTTCTTCTTCTTCTTCTTCTTCTTCTTCTTCTTCTTCTTCTTCTTCTTCTCTTCTTTCTTCTTCTTCTTCTTCTTCTTTCTTTCTTCTTCTTCTTTCTTCTTCTTCTTCTTCTTCTTCTTCTTCTTCTTCTTCTTCTTCTTCTTCTTCTTCTTCTTCTCTTCTTCTTCTTCTTCTTCTTCTCTTCTTCTTCTTCTTCTTCTTCTTCTCTTCTTCTTCTTCTTCTTCTTCTTCTTCTTCTTCTTCTTCTTCTTCTTCTTCTTCTTCTTTTCTTCTTCTTCTTCTTCTTCTTCTTCGTTCTTTCTCTTCTTCTTCTTCTTCTTCTTCTTCTTCTTCTTCTTCTTCTTCTTCTTCTTCTCTTCTTCTTCTTCTTCTTCTTCTTCTTCTTCTTCTTCTTCTTCTTCTTCTTCTTCTCTTCTTCTTCTCTTCTTCTTCTTTCTCTTCTTCTTCTTCTTCTTCTCTTCTTCTTCTTCTTCTTCTTCTTCTTCTTCTTCTTCTTCTTCTTCTTCTTCTTCTTCTCTTCTTCTTCTTCTTCTTCTTCTTCTTCTTCTTCTTCTTCTTCTTCTTCTTCCTTCTTCTTCTTCTTCTTCTTCTTCTTCTTCTTCTTCTTCTTCTTCTTCTTCTTCTTCTTCTTCTTCTTCTTTCTTCTTCTCTTCTTCTTCTTCTTCTTCTTCTCTTCTTCTTCTTCTTTCTTCTTCTTCTTCTTCTTCTTCTTCTTCTTCTTCTTCTTCTTCTTCTTCTTCTCTTCTTCTTCTTCTTCTTCTTCTTCTTCTTTCTTCTTCTCTTCTTCTTCTTATTCTTCTTCTTCTTCTTCTTCTCTCTTCTTCTTCTTCTTCTTCTTCTTCTTCT